>LR990092.1:5986078-8979117 GCA_905147235.1 Erynnis tages
CTCCATTAGAAGCGCCTCCCGTTCGGTTCTTTTTTCCAAAGATAATCTTCGGCGGCCGAGGCGTGAAGGCCGAGTGGCACACAACATGGCGTCGACAGGTTTCTTCCCGCTTTTTTACTTCTTTGTTCCTTTTCATTATTGTCTATAGATGTTTCGTTCCCGCCGTTCGATTTTGGAATACGTTGTTCTTTATTTTTATATCGCATTATTAATACTAGCGCTGTTTTTGTTTTTGTATCCAGTTTATTTACATACACGGCGGCTTTAAAGAAATCCATCTAGTCTGGTTCACACCGACCGGTGATGGAGCAGTTTAGAAGCAATCTTGGTTCTTGGAAGCGATTTTTAATATAAATGTACCTCATCAAAAGATAGTTAACCCTTCATGTTATTGAATCGTGAAACTTGTGCGTTTCGCAGAAAATAATGATTTAGTGGCCATAAAATTTGGGAAACAATAAACCGTGGTCCATATCGGTAGCCTGAGAACTTTTGTCGGTTATTTCGATCTCCTAAAAATTCGGAACGCGAATTAAATTTTTATTGAGTTTAATTTTAAATCTATGTGAAAGTTATAAACTTAAGAATTTCTCATGTTACTTACCTTCTCGTTATTCTGCCGTAAAGCAATCGAGGCCCATTCGTTTTAGCAATATAAACGCAATGCAACGTAATCTTTTGTTTGTCATACTGAAACTGAAATAGCTGTGTTGGTATGAAAGTTGAATAAAACTGAAAGAAGTAGAAGTGTCTAGTTATGAACTACTCCAAATTAGCAGCAATTTATTAGCGTCTTACAAATATTACTTGGGAGTTTAGTCACACGTTATGGGTGTATGTCAAGAATTCTTTTATATGCATAGACCAGGCTTCCAAAGTTTTGAATCACTTCATTTGATTTTGGAGTAAACTCAATGGAATTATTATCTGAATGCACAGCACAAACTTTGCGGCCCAATGGAGCCTGACAGTGCACTCGACTAAGTAAGAAAATAGTTCCAGTATCGATTAGCCCATTCGAAATTACCTGCCTCGGTTCAATCTCGGCTCAAATTACCAAATCTCATAAAACTGCTGGAAAACACAGGATTTTGCAATCCGCTGTAAACTTTACCTTAACATCGCGTATTTGGGCACTATATCGGTTGTTTGGCTACGTGCCTTACAATATTTGCATTCTAAGTTAGCCAATTAAGCCAATCCACAAAGGCAACATAAAATCAACTTTAAAACAGTTTCAATAAAGTTTCAATCCCTTCGTTAGTATGGAGGAAGCTGTATGAAATGAGGCGTTGCGGGTTCGATTCCCGATTCAGGCAATTAAAGTGTTGAGGTTAACTTGGATATCGACACGGTCGGTTTGTTAGCATATGTTTTGTGAATGAAAGGGCCGTTTTGAGCGAACAAGCGTTGAATTGAGTGTCGGGTGTCATTAATGTTTGTACTGATGAATTATTATTGTTGTTCTGAGAAATTTGCATTGGGGGTTGTTGACCTTTCAGTGGTAGACTAAATATTGTAGGTATAAGTCGAGTAGTTTTAACAAAGAGACTTCCTTATTGGAAAGAGAGTTTTAAGGATTTTTATTCCTTATATCAGTACCCATATGAATAGCCATTTTTATTCAAAGAGTAGGTATCATATCACGTTAAAGTTTGCAAACTCTAAGGTGATATGATACCTACTCTTTACCTGCAGGTAAATGATGTGATATAAGAGTGGAAATGGTCAAAAAATTAAGTATAGTCTGACCGGAGTTTTTGGTCACCTCGTCATGTCGCGGAATAATTTTGAACTAATTTATTTTACTACCAACTGTTTTGAGCCAACGAGCTTAAAAAAATTACATTGATTGGTGAATGTGGCGCTACCTTTGGCCAGATTAACATCTACACTTTAGATTAGTATTTATCTAGAGATGTTGTAAGTATAATGTACAGACAAAGTAGATGCGTATGTGTAGGTACAAATAAGTAGTAATATAAAATCTCTAGATTTAAACACTACACAAAGTCTAGTAGAAGCGGTGATAGTCCAGTGGCTTAGAATTCGACCTCGAATCGAGGGGTCCGGGTTCGAATCCCAGTGGCCAGTGGTGACCAATGACTTTGTAAAAAAGTTATGTGCGCTTTAAAAAAATTAAATATCACCTGCTGTTACGGTGAAGGAAAACATCGCGAGGAAACCTGCAAGCCTGGGAGTTCACAAAAAAAATGTTCTCAAAGGTATATGAAGTCCACCAACCCGCAGTAGGCCAGCGTGGTGGACTAAGGCCTACATCCCTCTCATTGTGAGTGGAGGCTCGAACCAGTAGTGGGTCATTAATGGGTTACTGACTGACTGACAAAAGGTTAGTAGTCTAAGGTCCTCTCCTCATAACATGAACTACTTAACTGATAATAGCTACAGGTTCAATCGATAAATAACGCACAATGGACCTTAACGCAGGCTCAGGGGGTCCAATTATACAGCGCCCCCGTAGTGCTAGCTCGCAACCAATGTGTGATTCACACGTTGTCAGATTGAAACTTTTGTTGACTTGGTTGTAAGTCTGTTAGTATATTTTGTAGACCTCATAACAACCCTGTCAAAAGAATAGAAACTTTATTTCGTAAGTAGTAACGAAAGGCTTTTTGAATTCGTAACTTGATATTAGTAGGTACTAGGCGTATTCTAACGTAGGTACGTATAATTAGAGTTCGTTGCATTATAAGTAGGAGCTAAACGTATAATAAACGTTAAACCTAAAAAAGCCTTTACTTAGGACGTAATAAGGGCTATTTAAATTACAAAATACCAACATTAGATAAGTTTTAAAATGTATTTATTAATTAAATTTAAATTAAATTTCCATAAAAACAAAAATAAACTTTTTTACAAACCAGAACATAGACGGCGTTCTTACAAAAAATGTGAACGAAAATGTTGATTCCATTCCCGGGTTCCATTCGAATTCTTTTTTCAAAAAGCGCTTTGTGGCGCAAGTTGCGGACACTTGCTATGGGAGGGGGCTGACGGGGGAGATAAGGAAATATTATTTCCTTTCTTTGCCTATATTTTTTGTATTATTTTAATATATGATTTTCAATCGCATTATAGAGTTCCCAACGAAAACCTGCAACTCAAATTTTAGTAAGTAAGTGTTAAACATTTTTTAAAGTACGTAAAACAATTTAAAAGTGTTCTAAACTTAAGTTTCAATTATTAATAGAGAATCTTTTCTTTTAAAAAGCAAAGACAACTTTTTTAAATAAACATTTTGACCGCAAATGTTAATTCAATTCCCGGGTTCCATTTCAATTCTTTATTCAAAAAGCATAGTGACCGTGAGGAAGTATTATTTCCCTTTTTTTGCCTACTCTCAAGTTATTTGACGCTTTTCTAACATGTCTTAGTATATCATTTATTGGTGTCGTAATATAAAGAACTACCTAATACTAGAATAGACCTCAATTGAAATAAAAATTCTATTTCTTAATTTAAACCTATAAGGAATAGACATTCTTTCTTTTTTAAAACTAAAGATAACGTTTACAAGCATCCAATTTGAATGCAAAAATTAATTTCAGTCCCGAGGATCGTTTCTTTTTCTTGGTTCTTTTTTCTAGCAGCAAGCTACCCTAACCCCTAAGCAGTAAGCATACTTGCTATGGGGCTAACTGGGGGAGATAAGGAAATGTTATTTCCTTTCTTTGCCTACTCTAAGTTGGTTGATGTTCGTCTGACGCCTTTCTGTATCATTTTGTATTTTAAAAATTAGTACTGATATCATTGAATGGTAAAAATTATCCACACTATAGATGTTATAAAATACATACAATAGTATAAAAAATATTCAGTTATTTATTTATACACACACAAAACATTGTTACAGTAAAAAGAATACAAGTAAATGTATAACGGCGCTCTTTTATCCACTGTTCCAGCAGACCCGCAAAAAGAGTTTTATTAAAGAAGCATCACTCAGTGCGTGATATAACTATAATAAAAAATAACAAACTGAAAACCACTTTTTTAAAAATTAATCTATTGAATTAATTATATTATCCTCAAGAAGCATTTTCATAATTATTTCTAAAGGTCCATGGAGCAAGCACCCAAATTGACATTGCAGTTATTCAGGCTTTGAACCTCAAGCATACTTGCTATAAGGGAACTGTCGGGGGGAGATAAGAAAATAATATCTCTTTCTTTCCAAGCTTTAGCTTCTGACGTCTCTTTATAGCATATTTTGAATGAAATACGTTTTATAGGTACAGTCATGGGCGAAAATTTGTAGTTGGAATTGTTGAACGTATTTTAGTGCTTGTGTCAAAATATTTTTTTTTTCTTAATTATTATTTTTTATGTAAAAAGTTTTAGAGCAATAGAAACAAAAAGTGCTGCAGACAAAGTGCTTAAAAAACAATGTGATCAAAAAAGTTGATCCTATTTTTGAAAGACGTTCTTTTTATAATCAGCTTCTTGCCAAATTGTCATCTTAGTTTTATGTAGGTAGGTAATCTAATTTGTGGGAGGAAAATTGTATACTTAGGTACAGTGCGTGCGATATTTTTAATTGTTTTTAATGTTCCGTTCTATTATTTTTCAATTATATCAATTATATAATAATTGATATACTTAACCATTGATATACCTACCTACCTAAGTACCTATATACCTACTCGATGGAAGTCTGACGTCATCTTTTTCCCTTGACTATGAGACGCCAATTGAAGTATGTTTTCGTAATAATATAAATACGTGAAACAGTTTATTACTACGCACATCAAAACCATTCAACTATAGTTTAATTAAAACAGTTCAATACTTTCATGTCACAAGCAAGAAACGAAATTGAGTTCTATACAATTACTGTATTGTTAAAAAATAGGTTACACGAGTTTACATAGATGAAAATTCAAATGCATCGAAGGTCATCTCAGTTTGAAATCAGAATCAAAGGTCGTTGTGACAATGGACACTATTATACTACCTTCAATATAGGTACCTAATATAATTTCGCAAGATTGTATAGTGCCTAAGTTTATTGAACTTTCAGGGTTGAACTAAAGTTTGCCTAGAACTTTCCCCTCGTCCGTCGTCTGGTCTTGTTTTCAAACCATACAAGTTTTATTTTTTTTACTCCTATTTATCTCGTATGATGAAAAAATGCAGAAAAACGTAACGTCCGTTACTAGATTTAACATAGGTAGAAGGTACCTACACAAAAAGTGAAATTCGACAAGTTAAAGCAAAATAGGTTTATAACATACCTTATACATCCAAAAACGCTACAGCTAAGTCCTAATCATAAAGAATTTGTTAATATCGAGCTTTTTCATTTACAGTTCTAAAGTTTGATAATGTCTATGATTTTCTTCAAAAAAATTAGATAACAAATTATATACCTATAGAAAATAAAAAAGGCATTAAATTACTACTTAAGGCATTAAATTTATCTATTTATTATGAGGCATTGCCTATTGTAATTATTTGTGTAGAGTTCAATGACCTTTCAAGTTTTATATCGGAGTAAAACTACGTACAAACTGGCAGCTAATTTCACGCCATTTACCATCACACAATGCACACATAAAAGAAAAAAACAATTTAAAAATGGAATCCTGCGTGACATGCAAGCACTTACAGTAAAGTTTACACAGTTTACAGCGCATGTGATTGTTATTAAAAATTATAGTATATGCACAGTACTGATCTAATTATCTTGGTCTGATTACTTTTATTAGGAATAATAGCTGGAGTTGTCTTCTTCGTAGAAATAGTTAGTGTTATGTTGGCAATAAACATCTCAAAACAAACTTTCACAGGAAAATATAATTTTATCACTGATGAAGATTTTAACATTGATAAAGAAAAATGAGCAAATAGATGTTTTTTTCTAGATTAAAATTATTATATTTCATTTTTATGATTTTTACGTGTAATTCGTCTAACTAGATCTTACCTCTATGTATGAAGGTAAGATTCAGCGTTTGGTACGAAAATGAGTTAGATAAACTAACATTTAGGATACAATAGACTCGGGTACAACGGTGTACAATTATGTTTCGTATAAAAAATGTAAACATTTCAGATTAGGTGTAAGTATCATAATAGAAGAGACCGCAATTTGTCAATCATAATTACAGGTGAACCCTCGAAAAACCCAAACGGACCGAAATTACGCTAAACGCCGAACTTAACCCTCAAAACGTCGCCGACAATTACAGTTAATAAATAATAATTTTGATAATAGGCGTATACAAAAACTTGTCGAGAATGCCACCGTAGGATGAACTACCGCGCGTCCCTCGGCTAATGAATATTAAGCGACCTTAGGTGGAGAACGGTAGAAAACGGGAGGTCAAAAAGGCTGGTTGCGTTTAAAAACACCGCGCACGTCTCGTAATGGCGAGCGGCAACAATCGCAGCACTAGCGATTATACCGATTACTGTCGATAACTCGTATCGACACCGGCTATTTGGTTAGTCGCTCGATTATCGATAATTTGCCCTCGGGGTACGCTCCTGACGTTGTAAATTGCCGGCCGATTAGCTTTTTTCCCTATTGTTTTTGTGTAGCCTACGTGTTTGGAGTTGCGGCGCACCTGATGGTACACTTCCGTTATCTATGTATCGATACTCTACCATTATAAAATCGTAATGGGGTCACAATATCTTGAAAATGATTTTTTTTTATTTTAGACTCTGGTTCTGGAAATATAATTGCTTAAATTTTTGGTTTCGGTTTTTCCGGACCCTCACTCTTATAGTCGTAAATTGGTTCTTCAAATAAGGGATTGAATAAATATAAGTCTTTATCATTTAACCTTAAGGATACCTAACTACTTCAATAAAAACATTAAAACACTAGGTAATTATAATAATTATCACAATACCTATGTGTCATCAGCAATAATTTAAGGGTTATTCTCAGGTATGTAACCAATTCAAGTTGACCCGATTATATTATGAGCCGAGAGTATTATGAGCAGTTATAGGTACTATATCCGGTAGATAAGTTATACTGGTTTTCGTGTCTGCAGAATTTTACATCTAACTTCAAGCGAGGACACAACGAACGAAAATCTTATTATACCTACGAGTACTTGTAAAATTAAGTACCATTAATCTATTTCATTAACAAAGTTTATTGTTAGTCATTCTGTCACCATTCCTTCCCATACCAAATCATAGGTGCGTTGGTACTTACAGTGTTAAATAATAATAAAATATTGTTATCCCGAAGAAATTACCGTTACACGCATCACTGGATGTTTTATTGCCTATAATTCTATTCCACCAGTCCATATAAAATAGAAACTCTGGACTCGCGCTTTCAAAAACGCTACATTAAAACATCATAAAACTCAGACATAAACGTTTACTGCAGCCATTTTACGAGCACGCTACCTATCGATCGTTTTAACGATAAATAAAAATTAATGGTCAGACATACTCAGAGGAATGAATCGCAGTGGCTCGCTCGGTATCCTCGAAACCAATAAGAACTCGAAATAGCAGCAAATTACGCGAGATATCTACAGCATACTCGGCCTAGCCACAGTAAATAAACCCTTTTAAACGACATACTCGTAGTCTCCGAAGATACAAAATTTGAGGCGACAATCTCAATAACAATATGTAGTCCTCATGAGTAGTAATATACTCACGCACTCGAATACAACCTCAGATAGGTATGGTTTGAGGTAAGATATGTCCAAAGATTGTAGTGACCACTAACATCAAGTGGCCAGCATTGCCGTTTGTAACTTATATATAAAGAGTTCGTGCATTTGGTCCTGAATGCGTTGGAAGACCACCAAAGGATTTTAAAAGATGAATCTTACACAATACACAACGTCTAAAAGTTTACGTTTCTTCTAGAAGATTTCCTCACCAAAATAAAGTTTATTAAGTATAACGTCACTCGCGAGCTCCATTTAAACCTAGCCATTCCATTTCATCACATTTCACACAGAAATATCTTATCTCTCGCTTTTTAATCAGAATATGTTTGCAGAACGACAGTAATAATAATATTTAAGATTCAAACTGAGCGTTCTGCCAGTCTTATTAACTCGATCGGTCGGATGCAGGATCGCGAATAATAGCCCCCTCTCGATCCCCACTCGGGGAGACGGACGAAATAGGATTCTATCGGTCTCCTCCATTCCACGCTGTTCGCTCTACGTCAGGGTTTCTCAATCTTACCGTTCTATATACGCCTATTAGATATTTAAGATCATAGATTATTAGATACGCAACTTTAGCAAAAACACAATAGACCAGAATGTTAATATTATGTTGAAAGACATACTGTTAATACTATATTGGAAGTCATAACACATAAGATAATATTTAACACTTTGCCTGTCCAATATTTATTGGACACAATAGTTAAACAATGGGTATGTATCACATATGACTCACGGGACAGCGGATTGGTTAAGAAAGATAAAGCTAAAGATAGGTCGATAGGTGACTATTGCTCTTTTGTTTCTCTATATTGTTTATTGTTTAATATAATAAAATAATTATTAAAATACTAACGTAAGTTCATAGTTTGGTACTTTAAAGTAAGTGATGGGTCGTTGCAAATAGAGTCAATTTAACGAATTTCAATTTTATTTCTTGTGAAGCTTATATAACGTCTAAGATGTCAGCTAAGCTGCCGCCATTACGTATATTTTATCGCGTACCCCCTATGACGCAATGGCTTACCCCAGTGGTACGCGAATCCTACTTTGAGGAACCCTGCTACACGTGACTACATATCTATAGAATTTTAGCTCTTATCACAAGGGACTAAAGATAAAATTTCGCCGCACGTTCCAGTTTGCTGTCGAGTTTTGTTTACGTCTGTAATTTCGCTTTTTATACTTTTTGTGCACAGTTGACATTCGTGTTCGTGAGTTCGTGAATACTTTTACTGAAATCGTACATTTCTTTGGGTGACATTTCGAGCGGCAATTGGTTGGTGAGTTACTCAGTTCAGAATAGTTAAACTGAACATCACGTTACAAAAGAACATAAGAAAATATTTAATCGTGCAATTATTGCTTAAATGTTTAGCGTTTAGATGCCTCAGTTAATCTTTTTTCTAACCTGAAAAACCATGTCTGAGTAGCAAGACTGTACGAAAACTTCATGCGGTTAAATTGGTTTTAGGAATTGCAATTCCCACAAAAAGTAAATGAATATTGCAGCGTAGCAGTTTTTTAACTAAGTACAAAGATAGTTAACGCGCTTGCAAGCCATCACCACGACATCTGTATGGAACCTCCACACATATTTGATTTTATATCACACGTCCTAAATGTTAATTATTTTATTAAAGTAAATTTGACACTTCAAATTTTGATATTTTTGTAGTACATTATACTTTAAAAAACCGGCTTCGGTTGGGTTGCCGGAGATACTTTATTTGAGGCAAAGCACCCTCATACAACCTCAGATAAATTATTTCAACCTATTTGAGCAGTGAACACTTAACATCAGATGGCTTCCATGTTCGTTCGCTACCCAATTACAATAAAACAGCTCTCTGTCTCTCAGTCTGAACAGATTAAAAACAAACTTTTTTAAACTTTATGATAAGCGGCCTTAAGCGTTGAGGCGTGCTTTTCAAAAATGAAAATATTCAGAGCGCATCAGTTGCAAAATAAACAACCTACAGCATAGAAGGGTTCAACCCTAGTCCTGGCCAAGTAATGTTTTATACGAGGCTTTAACCGAACAAGGCTATGAAAAGAATCCGAGATGGTTAATTTTTTTCCGAAAATATACAGTTTACGAGGAACAGAATTGAATTTTTTAGGTATAATAATATGTTGATATGAATAACAAAGTGTATAAATTTTGTATTTGAATTAAAGCAATTTTACACAAAATAATCTACATACTTATAATATCTATACTTGGAGTTTCTTCTATTTATAATCAAGATTAGGATAAAAAATTACTTAGGAAGGATATTTAATTAAGGTTAAGTTTTTTGATAAAACCTAATGTTTGTGGTCATATTAAAATATACTTACGTAAAGTGAATTCACCATTCATCATCATCTCAGAATAAAAAAGGCATTTGTAAAATTTCTTTTTTAACAAAGTAATATTTACTTACATTTTTGATTTACCTGTCACAGCTCATGGTGAAAATAAAAATAACTTTAAAAAAAACTATGAAAAATCACCCAACACTCAAACTTTTGATCTTATTATAATTATTATCTCAAGGCGATAGACCGTATACATTTCAAACAAAAATATTTAGGGTCGCATATCAGTTGCAAGGCCGGGAGCGATATGTTTGCGAGGGGGCATCCCTACGGATAAAGTAAGCAGTTATGGTATTAATGTTGCATAAATATACCGATATATTTTATAAAGCCTCCTTTTTATGAAAAGGAGAAGGCGAAATATTAAAAAATGGGGTAGGTATATTCACGCTAGTGATGACTCTATTAATTTTGAAATAAAGATGCACCATAGGTACTACGTACGCAGACTATCTTAAAAATTATTTCAAAGTACTATGAAATTTGGGCCATGTTTTTACAAGAGTTAGGTACAACGCATCCACAAAGATGCTAGTAGCAGAGGCACGATACATAATAATATACAAATACTTCAACCCTTTGAGTTTTTTCACGGTGTTCTAAAAACTTTTAGTTGTCAGTCACCAAAGCATTGATCTGGTTGCACTCATACATACGAGTACATGTTCTATGTGAAAAAAACACCAAAGAAAACAGAACACGATATTCGATATGTACATTGTACATCTATACGAGATATTCAAACTCATCCTGCTACCAGATGGGTTTCCACCCCATCTATTCGACGGTATAAATCACGCCGTGCAGGCTGGGTTCGACTGATAAGCGGTATCGACGACCGCACTCCGGCTGCGGGGGGTTATGTGAGGCTATTGAAATGTAGCGCAAGGAGATATTACGTCATTCCAACAAGAATTCAACCAGTTATAAAGTAGTCAATCAATTTAAAAAAAGGAAGACAAAATCAACAAAACCACACCCTACCCTACCCTGTAAATCAATTTTAAAAAAAGTAAATTTAAATCTTTAAAATCCCAATCGAAAATTCCCAGGATGACATTAACTGGCACCTATTCTTCCTTTTCCGTGCTTAAAGTTTTAAATATTAACAGAATCCATTTTTCTAATTAACATTTGGTAATTTTTTATGTTTATTTTTTATCGCTAATTAAAATGACAATACGTATTGGCAGGTTTATATCATTTAATTAACAGTTAGCTTCGCTCCGCTCGATCATAATATAGGTAAGTACTATTTTTTAATGAAAGCCTGTGTGCCTCTCCTCACTCCATGAACCTGGCTTCTGTATTCTGTATACACTGTGGTACAGGCGGCTCCTGGGCTTGATTGATAAGCGTTATCGGGCGTACACTGGGCCGTTATATGGGGCTATTGAAATGTTACCTATAGAGCTTATTGCGGTCGGAGATATTCCGTCATTCGAACCTCGAAAAGGTTTGTAATTAAAAACTTTTGTTTTTGTCGTAATAGGATACGTCATAAATGGTGGATCGATTTTATAAAATGTTATTAGTAAAGTCATTAAAAAAATGGAGCTTCAAATTTTCAAACCCGGACACTTAGAAGTTATAATATTGTAAAGTGATCATCATACTACCTAAGTAGGTGCCTAATTATTTTGATGACTTTATTTCAAAAAATGAGGCGTCTGATAAGAAAGCCCTACTTAATTTTAGTATAATGTACCTACCTACATACATAGTCCTAGGCAAGTTGATGCGTTGCTACTTTAACTACCTACACACTTTTCAGACTAACTTGTCTTCACGCATTTTGTAAGATCGTATCCTCATTGTTTCTACAGCAAACACGCGTCGCTAGCTTCCAACAGTTTTCCCAACAGATATGATATGTATGTATTCCATAATAATTCCATGATCTTAATACATAATCATGGTTAGTAAAAAGAGATCAATAACGGATCTTCGTTAATCCCGGATGTCAAAAACAAGTCTGTGAAAGTCCGACTTCGTTAATGACCATCGTTTATGGTGTCCATTAATTACTAAATACTTCTCAGTTCTCACCTTGTTAGCCTAGGCCGTCGTAAAACTATGAATTTATATGGAACTGACCATAAATCTTACCTAAAGTCTCTCTGGCATTCTGCGACTTGACCAAACCCATAAATATTCCGATGTGGTAAAATTTGTTTACTATAGACACTCATCGGCGTATAGGTTACTGACAGATTGAATTCCCAATTTAAATTCTATGTCATATTAGTTTCATAATTAAAATTGCATTAATAAATTTATAGAAATGAACTTATTAGTAGATAATACTTTTATCAACAGCAGTTTCATAAATGCAAAATCAGATCACTTGTCCAGCATCTATTGAACAAAGTATTTTTTTGTTTTAAGTAGGTAATGTAGTAGAATCTGAGTAAGCAAGTATGCATACCTAAATAAATTAAACATTTCTATAAACATAGATATAACTTTCGCTCTGTTAGAGTTTAGATGAGTCGTTTGACAATATGAAATAAAATCTCTAATTAATTACACGTTACACCTACACTTCTAGTTACTTAGAGATTTTTTCCATTTTAGGTATTGCTCCCCCGCTTAACCATTATGTATATCAAATACATATTAGGTAAATATCTTTTTGAAGAAGGTATGTTGGCAAAACACCACAAAACTTCACCCACTACTTATTAACAACACGTACAATAAGATAAGCTCCAAGTTTTATTATTCCCTTTTGGAAATTCACCACCATGAAATTAAAAAAGCCAGAAACAATGCATTTGCGACTATACGAGATCGGTATCAGATGGTATCAGTAACCGCCTAAGCCTCTTAACCCTAGAGGGGTTTCCATAATCCCCTCGTATGGGGTTTAGATCAACCAGTGGAAGATTTCAAGCGATTTCTTGTTTGCCATCATACATTATCCGTGAGATGAAGGGGATTCTATGGTCTATAGAATTTTAGAAGGATTCTTATAGATCTTGAAAAAACATGACGAAAAGTACTTAAGAGTAACATTTTTCGATATTTCGCGGAGAGTTTGAGATACATTTTTATTGATAAAATGGTGACATATTGCATTTTCCAGATATATTTAACGATAAAACATACTTGTGTCTCTTAATTATTGTTAAGTGGGTTTCTGGAACGCAGTTCAAAACTTACATAACAACATATAATGTAGCTGGCTTTATACATAAACAACGTATTCTTTTAAAGGAAAAAAAAGAGGGATAATCTAGGTTCGTCCGGATCTGTGACAACCTTCAAGTAGTGGCGCTGGCGCCGTAAAATGAGAGAGAGATGGATGCTATCGCGTTCTCTGTCCAGCCTTAATAGAAAACTTTCACCTAAAACATAAATCACTGGAAAATATTGCGCGTCTTTCAGCCGTCACTTCTAACGTTCGGTTTCTGCCGCTTATAATTGTGGCGGTAATTCCAGTTTGGATTTGAACCAATTAGTGAAACTTAATTATTTGATGCCCTGTATAGCGCATTTTTTAAAAAGCTAACGGTTGGTAATATTATAGCCTGGGCTAAGTTTGATTCCCGATGGAGAAGATGCTAAATTGATAGACTTATCGTTAGTTAACGTTAGTTATAGCACTTTGAAAGCGTGTTATGACCGCAGACATGTTTTTGAAAAATGGCATGCAAGTCTTATTTAAAAAAATATTACTGTTCATTTTTCTCGTTTAGCAAAATCCGGAATGAACCAACAGATACATGCATGCGTGTATGCAAACGACTTTTGGTATAATAAGCTGTTCGAATAACGCAAAAACATCGCTTTCCATAGGTATTTGAACAACGTTCGCATACGCAATATAAAATTTCCCTCCTCATTACACTCGTGTCCCGCAAGCCGTTTATTTGCCGTATTATTCCAGTCTAACAATGTCTAAACACAATTACTGAGAACAAACACAAGCGACGCCGCGGGCGCGCACATGTTGTGGGCACGCTACGGTAAACATCCCGAATTGATGAGGATTTGATTCGGTACGTGCCGATATTCCGCGCTTGAATTTGTGTGTTCTCATTTTGAAATTTTTAATCTGTGTTCAATTTTCATGATTATCTTTTGTTGTTACAAACGGCAACACGCTATTTAGCGTATCACCAATTTCAAAGGTAGCATGCCTGAATTTGTTAGGTGGTTTTCTTTTAAACTGTAACTTTTTCCGGTAGACTAAATTTTCTCAATGATCAATAGGTCATATGTAATAAAAGCTTGTTTAACGCACTGAAAATGTTAATTAATTATTATCTTAAATATGACCTTAAACCAGTATTGTCGGTTACATTTATATTTTGACAGTCATTACAGAATATTTACAGCTCCGCCTTAGATTTTTAATCTGTAGACATTGGTTTTAATTCGTGATTATAACACTTTCAGTAGACTTTTGTAATATCGTAACTCAATTTGTACCCGATTTACTAAAATAAATATGTATGAGACAAAAATAAAGTCATCAACTGACACGGCTCTTTACAAAAACGCTATCTAGGTTACAAACATCTACTTTTTATCAAACGTTCAAATGTATTCAAAGCTTAAGACAGGTACAGAAGCAAAAACAGAATAAATTAACACGGGGTACATACTAATCGATGACTAGAACCAGAAATACCAGATACCAGGTCCTCTGCTAACCGATATCAATATACCTACGCAACGTTTAATTCTTAAAATGCTCAGAATAAGTGCCAAAACACATTGAAGTGGTTTCATCGAGTGACTACCTTTCTAAACAGAAACCCCTAATCATAATATTTGTATACCAGCCATGTATTTAAATTTTCTTTAGCTCACGAACTCGCATCTTGTCTACAGTCTGTCAGTTTTTTCTAGCTCACGTCAAGGTGTTACCTTCGACAAAGCGGCAAATAAAAAATAAAAAAGTTGTCTACCGCACTACCGCGTGGAGACGTGGCTTATGTGTAATGCGGTTGGCTTTTTGTCCAGCGCCTTCCACTTTTTGTTTCTTTTTTCTCTCGGATTCGGTTTCGGTTCGTATTGATCGAAAATTCTGATTTCAAAATGGGTGCCCCGTGAATTTTATTGTTGGCGCGATACGTTCTTAAACAATAAAAAACGCATTGGAACTGAGAATGCAATTCTCACATGTCACGTTCGAAAATTGAACGTGGTCGTGTTTTAGAAAAGTAATTATTCAGCGCCGATTGGGTTCGATTTAAGGTGAGGACAATAAAAGACCTAATTTATTTTTTTCATATAGCGACTTAGCGACAATGACCGATGGCGAACGTGATAGTGTGTGTCGATGTTTGATTGGACTTACGTAAATTTGTTTAGTTTGCTGACAAGAGCAGTGCAATTTCAAAGCAATCAAACTGTTGACAGATTTTATTTTTGCGACACTGACCTGCGGCATGGCATCACACGGCATTATTACTCGGAACAAAGTGGTTTTTTCATATATTACGTGTAATGTAATAAAATTAAAAGTGAGTGTTTATTGCGATATTATGCACCGGACGTTCAAACTTTTTCACGTCATTTACATAATTTGATAATTACGTTTTTGTTTATTACATTACGGTTTTAACTTTTATTGTTATTGTTACCATCTCATACTACGTAAATCATTCGAAAATTTAGATTAGGAAGCCGTTATTTCAAGCCAGTTGAGAAGGTACTAAGATTAATTGTTACTTATAAGTTGGATATAATCGTTTTCTCCCCTCAAGAGGGAAATACTTACCTCTCTTGAATTTCCTTCTCTAATGAAAAGCACTGTTTTATCTTTTCGTGTTTTCCCAACACCTTCACTTGAAATATTGGGCGCGATACTCTTGGTTATTTAGAACTATTGAATAGAGGAAGATTCTGGGCAACACATAGGCTATATTTTATTTAGCAAAAATATTAGGGATCCTTACAAGAACCCCACCAAAACCAATTGATCTCCTAGGATACATAAGTAGGTTAAAATAAAGGGCAGCGCGACGTCTGCAGAATCGACTAGTCTTTTAAAACGAATACTTACAATTAAAATAAAATAAAATCGACTTACAATGCGTTTTCCCAGCCAAGTAATCCTCCTTGCAGATGAACTTGTTGTCATCCAGCACATAGAGCTCTTCGCCGGTGGACAGCTGCTTCCTGCACACGAGGCAGGTGAAGCAGTTGAGATGGAACACCTTCTCCCGGGCCTTGCGGACCAGGTCCGAGGGGGAGATGCCGTGGCCGCAGCCGCTGCACTTCGTACCGTAGCGCCTGTGGACAAGTGATCGATACTTTAGTCATAAAACGGTCCAACTCACGCGCGTTTTTCAGGTAATTTTTTTATATTCATATTTTATACACATGGTAACACTTATTTCGACAAACAAAGGATGACTATGGATATATGTCTTTCTCTTGGTTAATTTAGGTAAGTTATGAGATGTGAAAATGAATAATGTCTTTTTTCTTCTCTTTTCTTAAATATATTACAAACGGGAATGCAGGCGGTCTGGGGAGGCCTGGAACAGAGCGAATAAATGAACGCAAACAGTACCTAGACGGTAAGCTGGTGAAACTTAATTTCTTATGAAAGTGGTGTAATACTATATTACAATCGAACTACTTCTACAACTAATATTGTGAGGATGTTTGTTACCCTTTCACGCAAAAACGGTTGAACGGATTTATAGATGAAATTTCGTATGCTCGTAGTTTATAACCTGGATTAACATTTAGGATAGGTACCTAACTTTTATCTCTCTATCTAGACCACCTTGTAAATCCACGCGGACAAGGCCACGGACCAAGTCTAGTCTATTCACTAAGTCTATTAACTAGTTACGCGTATGTCGATAATTATTTAGAAGCGCAGTTATGGTTCCCTCGAACTGTCATAAAAACTTACGGGTTTACGTCATCTAACGTATTCAAACTTCGACTAACAGAGCAACAATCCTACCCATATAAATCAAAATTATTTAGCATAAATTTGAAATTAGCAACAAAAAATGATAACAAACAACAATTACTTACTTGAATCGTGTGAAACTTTAATTTATTGAAAACACTCGTGAACTGGAAACGGACGCTTTGAGATAAATTTAGACTCGAATGTATTTTATCTGTCGAGTTTAATGTCAATCTATAATAAAATATTAATCATAAATATAATTTTGAATGTAAAATGTGTCGTTATGTCGGCGGTCTACGAGAAATCGATGATTTGAAATATTCGGTTGAATCGATAACTGGTACTGGCCACACAATGATATGAGAGGCAATAATGTTAAATTTATGCAAACGTTCGAAATTTGAATGATCCAATGTCGGGTCAATGATTACCCGGAAGCAGAGAGCTAGCAACTCTAATGATTGTAATATTAATAACTGTTTTACTGAAAATTAAATTGAGAATAATGTGGTAACGGTGAACAGTTACCACATTTCGGTTTAATCGTGAGCGGCGTTCCTAATCCTTGATTTTTGGGTCAATATCAAAGGTGATCTGTTCTTTTAGTATCGTTTTGGGGTTATTGAATCGTGATAACAATTATGCACAGTGCGTGGTCACACGCCACTGGCTCAGAACTACAAAGCACTTAAGTGATATTATTATTTTATTGATAAATAAAAGTTATTTATTTGACAGGTTTATGAATAATTAACTAAAAAAGCTTATAGTGCCATGAGTATGAACTCTATCGTCAAAGTATTAGTACGGTAAACGTCAGTCTGTCATTTCGTCGTATGTCATGTCAGTCTGTCTAACATCTTCTAATGGCATCTAATGGCATGGCAGCTCGATTACTGGCACACATTATAAAGAATGTAAACCTAAAAAAATATTTAAAAGCGACTAATTTATAAATTCAGCCGAGCTGTTCTAAAAGTATTAGGTACGTACTTTTAGAACAGCCCGATTACAAAAACATAAATGTTTTAATAAAGATATAAATCATCCATTATAATGTTATAGCAAGCATTAATAATTAGATACATCGTAAATAATGATTATTTTCCGATATTTTCTTCGTTTTCCGCCTCATTATGTCATTTCTAATTAACTTGTTTATATTTCAAAGTTGAAGTTCACAGGCTCGTATTACCTACTGACTGGTGCTTTAAAAATTTAATCTGTCGTTGTTTTCTTGTATATGTTGTTACAAACGGGCATGTTAAGTGGTCACTGTAGCCCATGGACATTGGCAGACCCCGTTCAACCTCAAATAGAATATAATTCTTATTTGAGGTCGTATGTGTGCTGTTATTCATACGGAATAAGACGTCCGCCTCAAATAAAGTACATGCGGCAAGTAGTGCTGTAAGAATAAATAGTGAATCAATCAAAATATACCTACAAATACGAGTATCTATCAATAGGCAAAGGTATTTTTTTGTAAGTACCTACATGAATCATATTAAATATAATTATTTTCTTTTACTTAGCTAGAAACGCTAAGTAAAAGAAAATGATACAATATAATATTTATCAAACCTTAAGCTTTTGCCCGCGAATTCGTCCGTATTTACAAATGTACAAATACGAAAGATAATTTTTATTACGATACATTAAAGTTAGTGATAATACTTTACGGTATTAGTTGACAGCTGGATGCCACACACGTTAAAGTGCATGCAAATATCTTTATTTAATACCAAGTGTAGCGGCCGCTACACCAAGTATCGTAAGTAACAATCAAACTTTGTGCTTGGTTCCGTGGAAATAAAAACTCTGTTTTTAAACAACTTACCGATCAGACTTCTGTTCATATGGCCTAAAAATTAATAAAATTGGTAAATGAGTGCATCGAAACCTCTGTAAATAAGTACATGGTCACCATACTAAACATGTAAAATCAACTACTCCGCAGCGCGTCCTATCTACAAGTTCTATAATATGAGAACTTAATTTAACTAACTTTATCTTGAACAAATTATGCATGAAGTCAACCAACTCTAAGGACTAAGTGGTGGACTAAGGCCTACATCCTTCTCATTGTGAAAGAGACCCACAATGGCTTATTATTGGGTTCCGTCATACCTACTCGTAACATGAAAACTAGGAACTTTGAGCTCATTCTAATTCAGCTAAGAAGTAGCTATTACACAAATGGATAGATTTTGTGGCGGAACCCAAAACAGTCATTTAATTTAATGGTACTTAATTAATGCAATCAAACTTTTATAAGCTTTTAATAAGCTCAATGGTTCCGTTTTAGTGTCACCGCTACACCTGTTTCTAAAGTCGTGTGCGTAGTGAGACTAGTGAGTGCGTATCCTACATACTACGACTTAAGTGGTTTAACATGTAGGTACCTATAATTATGTATTTCATATAAATGTATTCTGCCCCGGCTTGCACATACTCGTATCAAGATACAGACAAAAAGGTTTTTCTGCACGAGTAGCGGTTAATTTAAGATTTTACAGAGCATTTTAATCAATCCATATAATTACCTTTTCGAATATGCAAATTTATAATAAAATTTAATAGAAATTAAAACTAAAACTAGAAAAATAATTGTCCGTTAAGCTTACATAAAATGAAATGTTCATAATTATAAGTAGGTATAATATATTTGACCTGGCATTGGACTTTTGTAAAAAAACTGTCAAGTTTTTATATAACCAACTAAACACAAGTTTTTATGCGTGTTTAGAGATCCTTAGTCACAAATTCGATATAGACATGCTGAGTGACCTATAAATAATAACTTACCAACTAGTTGTTAAGATAAATGAATACTAAGAACAAGAAGCGAATCTTAATGAAGAAAACTTCGAAAGTGTGATTCAAGATACCAGTGGCGCCATCTTTTGACGAATGACAATGACGATTATTCCGAAACAACTAGTTAGTGCCTGTGTAACCTTTCAACAAATGAATTAAAATCAAATAGACGAACCCCAACAGTCGCAGCCAAAGAAGCACTTGGCAATTTACGGTAGCATTCAATTAATCAATTACATTTTGATATGTTTATTATCCATTAGCATTCTAGTTTTGATGTTGCTAATTAATCAAAACAGCAACGTGAAATCGGTCGCAAAAAAGTGATTGATGCGCCGTTCAGTATGATATTTTTATTAGAATAAAATTTTTAGATAGTATAAGTAGATTTCGCAGGAACTTAGTTTGAGACGTGTGCTAAGAAGGAATTTTGCAAAATGCACTTAAAATGGCTATCCTCACACACTCTCGCATCAGGTAGTAAACGAGTCTGGGGTTTCATAAAATCTGTTACGAAATAATGTTAAGCACCTTTTCCCAGTTACCATTTTCACAATTCATTTAATAATAGAAAAAATATTTTTTAGTCTAAAAGGAAAACTGACCATTTTATTATATTTTTCCTCAATTTTTAACAATGATAAAACAGAGGAAATAATTTATTTCGCCGAATTACGTAGATTACAATAATGGAAATTTTGATTATTACAAAATTGATGGATACTTTTGTTTAAGGCTTTAACTGTTTATAATTTTTACCGTAAGCCTTAATCCAAGTAAATACAAGGATATTGTTAAGCGGATAGTACGTTATAAGTGAAGAGCATAACTAACATTATGACAACATATTCAACTGCTTTAACCATATTTATTCATAGGTAAAGGTGCTTCAAAATGGTTACTTACTTTAAGAATAAGGAAAATATTATATAGGTACTAAGTATACTTCTATTGAACGTAAGAATGAAGGTGAAAGAATGAAATTTTTGATGAATTTCAGCTGCTGGATTGATACTCGTTGTGTTTGGTATGACTGACTACCTAACATATGTTGCACTGAAAAGTCAACCCATATACTGCATCCTAATATAAGAGCACGTCTTCCTGTAAGTAAATGAATGAATAAGCTATTTACAGACTTAGTACCCTACCAACCTTTTGCGGTTTAGTGTATTAGATTAAAAAGTGTAAAATAAAATAATAATCTTTAATTTCACTTATTCACTGTTTACTTTAGATATACGCTGAGCTTATGAATAAACTCCATGTTTCATACAAAAGCACGTATCCCCAAGTAGACGCGAATGAATGAATGGAGATCGAACGAGCAATATTGCGGTTTACCTATATTCGTAAAACACGGACTGGGTTTAGCAGGAATGTTTTTTATTATTTTATCATCACATTGAATTATTACCAGGCCCATTTGCATAAACGATGGAGGCCGCATGAATAAAACATAAACTTGACGAGGTTGGCACCGGGCCATACCTACTCAGTTTGAACTTTGCCGCCTATTTCGAAAAATTACGAGAGGATTATAGTTTTGTCGATTTCGTACCGGATTACTTCGCAGCTGTATTGCTTTGTAACAAAATATTTTTTGTAAACTATTTTGTAACATTTTTCATATCTAAATATCTTAAACGCCAACGTTGAATCGTGGCCCTCAGTAGACTAGTAGTAGGTACCTACCTAGGACTTTTTTACCGCCGCTAAAATGAGTAGGTACCACATATTTGGTCTACTTTTCCTTAGTACCATTAGTACTGAAAATCTATGTAGGTAGTTATTGGGAATTTACGTTTCGGTCATATCTAATGAGCACACGTGACTCATGTCATAGTCATAGCGTGCAATAGGTACCTACTTATCTATCAAATATAATATAGTACTATATCAAGTTAATGAGTTTCATTAAAAATACTAGTAGCATTAGGTTTGTGGTCACCGGAAATGATAAAAGTTACTTAAAGTCTATTTCGTTGCTATGCGGTAAAATTTCATACAAAGTACCTAACTAGAATGTGGTTCTAAATGACGTAATATTTCAGGGAAACGCGTTACGGTGACGGCGTCTCTCAACAAGAGATCAAAAGCGTCAAGGGTTCCTGCATCACACTATCAGTCTTCGACATCGCTGGCATATAAAAGCTCCAAGATGGTTTTATTTGGATTTTAATGAAGTCTGCGGTCATAAGACCAAAGACAAAGCCAAAACCTAGGTCATCATCACAGCCGGCTGTGTTGGTAATTATGCCTGAGCGTTCACCACCTCCCTGTCCATTCCACCGGAGGGTAGCCCTTGTCTCTTTGTCTGGGCGCAAATAAAAATATTGGAGCGCGGCCGCCTCCCATGATTGCCTAACTTACTTAAAGATCTCTCATTGCCAAAATAGTGACCCTGTACGAGAATACACCACAAGTCTTTCGATGACAGCATTACCGTCACGTCTCAACGCACCGCGAAAACTGTTGAACATAAATAAGGCTTTATATGGCCCACTGGCACGGATCTCTCCCTACAACAGGGTGAGGGTTGGAGCATACTCCACCACGCTGCACTAATACGGATTGGTGGAGAAACTGGCTGATCGGCTCATGGCCTACCCGAGCCTTGCAATCACCCATCTAAGTACTAACCGCACCCGACGTTACTTAACTTTTTTGATCGCTTGCTAACCACTCAAGCAGCGGGGCTAAACGCGCTTCATGTTGAACATAAATCGAAATCAAAAATTTCAACATTTGGTACTTTAGATATAGATTTTTTACGTTTTAGACTAGCCTATGCGAAAGTGTTTTAATAAATAGCCTCATTAATAATATAATTATGTTGCAAAAGTAAGCAACATTTGTTATGCTTGAATAAGTGTAGGTATTTATATTTAGTCCCTTAGGTACGCGTCAGAATGGCTTTTGCACTAATTTTATTTATTTAGGGCGCTTTGATGAGCTCATTTGATGACATTTTGACTTCCTAAACCTAAGTGACGTCATTTCCGTTCATTGCGTTAAAGTTGGTGGTTACTAACTCTTTGTTATAGTCGCGTTTAAATTTGTTTTCCAGTGCATTTTAATCATTTTTCGTTCTTTTGTTCTTTGTGTTTAAAAGTATAAATTACTTTAACTTATGCTCGACTGGCTAGGGTCACCTTTACTTAGATATATTACCCTCATTGCGACTTTGGATTACCTACATAAATGACTTTAAATTATGAGTACCTACTACTTACATACAGTTTAGATAAGAACAAATTTAAATTTTTTTGGCTTATGATTCTTTTAAAACAGTGCACTATGAAATGTCACAAAAACCTGGATTATCAATTAAAATTGAATAATAAATTTTTAATTTATTTGAAACAAATAATAACGAAGTCTAAAGACACAGACAAAGACGAGTCCTCCAGCCAATGATTCTGCCACGGGCCCCTGGTAGTACCTATTACGCCACTGGATGTGCGGTTTATATTGATATTTATATTGATATGTAAAGATTGGACAGTATCGTCCATGACCTGAGTCCACTTAAGCTCAGGCTCACACGCTTATTGCTACTTCTACATTATAAAAAGGACTGTAAACATAACTCGTAGAATTACCTTAATGGTAGGCTTAACTTTATGTTTTCTAACGTGTACACGCTAATAACGAGTGAACAACGGTGCTCTTACAGATAAAATACAGTTGGAGGCTGATAAATTAAACATTTTAATGGTAGGGGCTCAAGAGTGACGAATTGCCCAAATATTTTTATACGAATCGTTTGTTTCGAACGGAGAGTTTGATTAGATAATTACTTTTATGGAGATGTCACCATAGCTATTAAGAAAAATCTCTGAACTATAGATTTAATTTTAGGTAATTAAAATACATCTATGCTCAGAAAAATATTTAAATTTGAAACTTTTCGAAGTGCATTTTTAAAATGGGGATTTCAATTTTTCTTATATTTTAACGATATAATATGTAAAAGTTTATTTTTATATGTTAAAGCGAATACATTGGATTTTATAATTGGATTATTTTGGTATCTACTTAAAAATTAAACAGTTTGATTTTATTTCAACCCGTTCTCATATTCACTCATATTTGTTCATTTATTATTTTTAGCATTTTTATTTTCATTTTCGTATTAATATTTAATATAATTCCCCCATAAATAATATTAATTGACGGTAATTAGATAAGACAAAGATTTAACACTTTTTTGTTTCCACGCTAAACGTTATCGTAATTAATTTTAAAATAATAGATACAGATTGCGCGAATCGTGAATAATTTATTCACGTTCTCATGGTTTTTGTTTAATATTAAACGATTATAATATCACGACGGTAAATGACCTACAGTTTCAGTGTCGAACCATTAAGCCATGAGGTAAAGTCCATAGTACCTACGAGTACATGCCACTGGGCAACATTTGAGACCAAAAATTTTATGGTATGTAGCTACATAAATATCGTACGTGTATGCGTTGCTACTCACGATCAAAGCGTGATGGTCGTGCGTTAACTTCTAGATGGCGCTACAGGTATCTTAAACCACGCTGTCGAAGTTTTCTACATTATGCAAAAAGCTTGTCGGTCACCTATGCTTGAAGCGCTGCATACCTATAGAAATGGTTTTAAAAGCTACACATTATTTTTTTAGCTTTAGATTAGTGATCCCTAGCGATTAGATGGAATAGAAGTAACATTGACCTATCATTTTATTCACACTCATTCAAAACTCATATCAAAGATATCTGTACGTCAAGAAAGCGGTTTATGTGCGCAAAAACTACCTAGATATGCGCGGACACACTACGAATAATTCATCTTCAACGGATATCCTGTACAGCACAAACCATAGATTACAAATACCGTTACAAAAGACTTCCTTAAGAAACGTAAGCGCTATCATTAAAGGCTGTGAATTGTAGTAGTTTATCAATTTCAAAGATTATTACGCTCATCGGGGAATACCAACCCACTGTTTTTATAGTTGATTGCAACTCTTTTCTGTCTACTTGTAGGTTTTGTTCCCACTTCATTAAAAGCCCTTTGAAAATACTCCTCTAATGAATACGAGATATAGCTCTACATTCTAATGCATTTATGCATTTTAGGCATCCATTCTCTAATCTAAAATATTGTGGCTTAGCGAAAAATAACTACCTGCTTAATCAAAGCAGAATGAGTTTTGGAACCTTTGGAGATCAACCTTGATACGCAAAAGCCCAATCCGTTTCTAATATGGCCTCCGACGAAGTTAAACGACTGCTATGTTTCGATAACAACTGCCCTAGCTTACTGTATAGGTACTCTTAAGTCGTTATTTTTTTCGATAGATGTTAGCTATTCACGGAGAGATTTTACCTATCCAACATTACAATCCATCTGTGTACAAAAAACGAATCCATACAATTAAAGCGTTAAAGAGTAACAGAGTAACAGACGTCAATTCATCTATACTGATAAAACTTCGCATTTATAGGAGTAGTAGATTAGGATAGGTAGAATAGAGTAGGATCAGATCAGATAGTAGAACTACTTCTCAGTCTTGTTCTACAACATGGCGTAGAGAAATTAGTTACAAATTGCCTGAATGTCAAAAACCAACAAAATTGAATCGTCAAACTGCCGGAAGTTGTAAGTGAACTGTCTTCCGTTGCAGTCCGACCGACGACGGAATTAGGTGCCTACCTTTTTTGTCAATTTTTAGCGCCATATGATTTACCAATGTAAAGTTATTATCAGTTTTTTGTCCACGAATGAGCACTTGATTATAGCTATCACGTTTTTTCTTGGGTGAATTTTCTGTGTGATTCGTAAAAAAAAATATGTATCCTCTTCAATTTACAGTCTGACATTTAAGTATAGCTTATACTAAGAAATACACCTACTTTTCGTTTCGCATTTTGCCGCAGTTTATAATCACACCTTACACTCGGGGGTTGAAAAATAAGTGATTAATACAACAAAAAACAAAAGGTAACAACATCATAACACTTAAAAATCAGATTATTATCATAACCTTTACCTAGGTATTGTAAGTCTCATTTTTGTACATAGTGAAGTGCACATTACCTACTGAACTGATGACGAACAGGTGCTATTGCAATGCGACTGAATTCAAATATAATGGAAGGTATGGCAAAATAAAAAAACTGTAGGTAACTGTCACGTGTAATACATGGAAAATATTTATAAAATAAACGCTTTGCGTGTTTACAGTAAAATTTTTATCAAAACCAAATACCTACCTAATAGTTTTGCCTGTCTGAACCTATGTTAAATTAACTGCAGCAAATTGAGTACCTATGGTTTATACGCTTGTCTTACCTTTATAAACAGGTGTAAGTTCCATGCAGTAAGTTGATAGGAAACACTAATGGAGTTTCTTTTCTCTCACACTCATAGCCCCACACTAGGAATCCCCATGTGGCGACATAGAAAAACGAAAGACAATCACACAAACATCTACTAAACCATAAAAATAAATTTAAAGTCATTATTTAGGTAAATTTCAGTACTGCTGGGTATCGAACTCAGGACCATCTGCGCAGCGTATCGGCGCGTTAACCACTGCACCATGTGGGTCGTCAGAGGCATGTATGTGACCTATGTTATGGTAGGTGCACTTTCAAAGCCTATTTTGTGATAAATTCAAAATATATAAAAATTACTAAAATAAGTCCTTAATAAACTTTTAGCGCTCACGTGTTTCTTCACTTAGTAAACCGATAGATATTTACTTCCCATATATTCACGTAATTCAAACCAAAGTTGCGAATACTTCATAAATAAGTAGTAGGTACCTACCTATGTCAACAATAATATTAATGACAGTGCAACAGTAATTCATCATTCACGATCGCGAGTTATGCTTAGGTACATAATGTTTATTGCGTTTACCATGGAAATAGGAAGTACATAGAACGGTAATAAGAACTTATTTGATTATTGAAAGATTCGTGAGTTTCGTTAAATATTTTAATTTTTAATGTATCATAAATTAATTAAAATATCTTATTTGTTACGAATCCACTGTAGCTAGCTCAGTCTCCTACACATACTCAGAGTCACGAATCGCGATGAGAGTGATAGCTTTTTCTGCCCCGGCCACATAGCCGTTCTATCTACTATACTTATTACTTCTATGGCGTTCAATCGCGCATGATTCCGAATAGCAAAAACTAGCAAAGCGCAATTAAATAGCAAGTATTGCAACTTGAGTCATTCATAATATAAAATGAGTATGTACCATTTTAGTATAAAATTATTTTATAATGTACGTTACCAGTCAAATATTAGTATTTTGAAAGGAAACATTTGGCTTAAAAAAGTTTTGCAAGGAAAAGCAGTATAACTGGAAAGGAATACTTTTTCTTCTACAAACGACTTTTGGCTTTTGATGCTCTCTGATCGAGCAGGAAATTATGTTAGCAGTCGACGCAGCGCACGCAAGCCGCGTGCCAGGCTCGAAGAATTTGGAATCGGCTACTCAGCAATATGTGGACAGTTTTATAATGAAGACTCATCTAAAGAAGTCGTTCCGGCAAAAGAGCTTGTTGTCTCTGGAGTAGCACTTGTACACTTGCTCCAGCGGCTCTAGTGCCTGGATGAGTTTGAAAATCGTCGTGTAATGAAGCAGAACTCATATCCAATTATATTAAACCAAAGCTGACCTTACGAAGACGAGACAAAGCTGGCAGAAGGCAAAGCCCCTGACGTAGCACCCGCAGGCTCGTCGTTCGTAGAACTTGTCGGCAATCGGCACGTGCCAGGCTCTCTCAGACCGTATAGCATCAACATGGACACTATAGACAGTGTTTTATGCAGACTCACCTAAAGAAGTCGTTCCGGCAGAAGAGTTTGTTGTCTCTGGAGTAGCACTTGTCGGCGAGCGGCGCGCGGCAGTCGGCGCAGCGCACGCACGCCGCGTGCCAGGCTCGCTCCAGCACGTGCAGTAGGAACTTGTCCAGGATCGGCTTCTCGCAGCCGGCGCACGCCATCGCGCCGCCTGCTTCGCCTCGTCCTAGAACAATCGAGACATGGGTTAAAAACTTTAAAAATGGTAATTGCGTCGTAGACAAAACACCTATTTTTTGTGTAGTCCAAAGTAAGAGAAGAAGGAACCTTATATAAAGAGTTATTAGGAGTTTGGAGTTACGGCCTTCACGGTCAATTCAAAAGCTAGGAATGCCTGGCGCAGAGGAAGAAAAATAAGAATACGAGTATTAAAAATAAAAAAGTCGTTATTGTAATATAGAAAAGATTCATAAGTTGTATAATTTCGTTTTATTATTTCAGATATGGGTATGTAACAGTAATACAAATAAATAATTAAATAATAGGCCAAAGGAATCGTTCTACTTTTTAATGGAGTAAAGAATTGTATAAAAGTTAGCGTATTAGCGCCTAAAAAACAAAACATAAAATCGTACTTTACGAGCATATAATACACCTCACATAAAAGATATAATATCTTTAAAACACAAAAATGTACGTCGGGGTTCCAAGAAAACTCCATAAATTACTGCGAGTAAAGAACCAACCAACCATCTCGAGGTCGCAAATCTTAAGTCGATCCTTAGAATCACATCTTTATGCCATTATGAACAAACAGGTACCTACATAATCGTAATCAAATAACTTCGTCGAATAAGATCTGAATAAGGCCAGCTTAGTATTTACGAGTAGGTAGGTATGTAGGTATATTTACCGCAAAGATTTTTTATTTTTGTCAAGATTAAGTGTCACGATACCGAAATTGAGCAATGATTTAAGTCACTTTTATTTTAGCGCAAACTGCTGTTATGTAACTTTTAAGTGAAACATAGGTAATCTCTACCAATATTATACTCCGTAAAATTCTTACAATCTATACTCTATGGTGTCCCTAAAACACTTAACATTTTTATTTTTATTTTTAAATCGTTAAAACATATCCGTTTATACTTTTTCTTTTGTATAACATCACTTCGTCTGCTCATATAAAAGCCTGTGTTTATGTATGTTTATACAAAAGCATAGTGCCTAGTGCGTACTTCTTCAATAGTTCATTTTATCGCAGAGTTAGTAGCAGCGTACGGCTAGAAACATAATGGGATTGGGTTTTACGATCGATAAAGCTAAGATGAATAAAGTTTTATTAGCATTATGTTATTACCGGGAACAGAAGGTACCTATATAAATGCGACTAGTCGTGCTATATTCATCTAGACGTTCCTTAACATAGGTGCCTAACCATTAATGATGAAGTATCCATTAATGATTTAACTACGCTTAAAACTTATATCATAAACCAAGTCGTTAATTCTCGTGGGACATAATGACTCAAGGATGTATTTAATAATTCCTTAATGGTCAAAAGTTTGACACCTCGTCGCGTGAAAAAAATGCGATGTCAACTCAGGAATCAAACGAATCCTTTCTTGTGCGGTGTTTTTTCTTTACGTTCTAAAACTTTTGACATTTATTGGCTAAATTTATGAAGGTCGCGCCGGCGGTTGTTAAATATTCCATATTCAAATCTGAATGTCCGATTGGTCGCGCGCCATTTCAGACGATGCGTTCACAATTCGTTTTTGGACGGTAATTCAACGGAGTTATGGGTATGCGGCCTGTGTGATTTTTAGAGTTCTGCGCCTGAAAGAAGCCATAGGATATACCTACATAAATGATAAGAGTTTTTCTATATTTTTATCCATATGTAACCTGTCAATAGCCTTTCTCTAGAATCCAAGAATCCAAAATATTAAATAGCAGAATTCGTTAACAAAAAAAAATTATTTATTTAGCTTCCAAGTTAAAATTTGGAAAAATGCGGCCATTATAATGACAAACAGATAACTAAAGACCCAAGTAAAATGATTTCTCAAAACACGTTATTTTTTTAAACAGTTAAAGAACCTTAATAATTATGAAACAAACTAAACTACGGTTTTCCTACTTTACCATTTTTAAAAGTTTCAAATAACTTCAGTCAAAGTTTGTAGGAAAAAAATTATACGGAACCTTAACTGCACAAATCCGACTCGCATTTTATTATTTTTTTTGGTTCAAATTTACCGCTGTCACGCCGTTTAACCTGTAGACTTTGGTAATACACTGACAGTGGTATCTTCGTTAGACCCTTCACATGTTTTAGAGCTTGGTACCAGGGGTTGTTACTAAAAGAGCGTCCATTAATTGGCTGAATGGCTAAAACCCTTTTATGGCCCACTGTTGGGCACAGGAATCTCCCCACAACAGGTGGAGGTTGGAGCATATCTACTCCACCATACTACTCTAGTGCACCTTGGTGGAGAAACGGGATAGTGGCCAACCCATGTCGGATGTTTTTTCAAACCATCCATAGGGCCTCCGACAAGGTTTAACGACTGCTATCGTATCAATAACAACTGGGACCAACGGCCGTGCCGCCGAAGTACGAAAGCGCGCATTTAATTCGCCAATTTTACATTCTGCAGACTTGTGTGTGGAAAGTCTGCATGCTAACGAAAGGTTTTTTATGCAAGTACTTATAGGCTCAATGCCTGTGGACCACAGCCCGAACAGATTAAAAAAGAACAAGTATCTTATGGGATTTATTGTTATCAATGCTTGATCCGTCGTCTAATCCAACCTAAGAGCAAGCAGTTAAGCAGTTAAGTATGCCTTAAAATATAATTCTATAAGTACGTTTTTAAACAAATTATAAAAAGTTAGTTTTACTCATTTATAAAACATATTTTGTTTTCTTTTTACATTGTCTGAAAAGGGTGTAGAACAAACTAAGCACTTAAGTGATTTCAAAAACAATTTTTTATAAACCTATCAACTTTTGATTTGAAGCAAAAAATTAAGACTATTCCTTGCTTATGGCGGAGTGTTAAATATGGCGTAGTTAAAGATAGCCTAAAAAATAGATAAATTCGTAAAAAGTTAAAAAACTGCAATAAAACTTCCATCGCCAGGTTCAAATTAAACTGGATTAATCTGGTTTCCAAAAGTAAGTCACGACTTAACTTATGTACATAATTTTCGTTACCGCCGTATCCTTGTCATAACACTACCTAAATCCAGACAGTGCACCCATTTTCATACAGAATTGACTTGTAAATTTACACAATTGTGTGCAAAGTGTCTGTTTTTGTTCAAGTTCGTGTCAATACGGCTTTTGAATGAAAACAATGTTATTGATATGACCGTGGTAATGGGTCAACATATGACCAGTTATAAGTGGTGGAAGCATCGACATACCCTTGTTTCAAGAGTTTTGTTCGATGACAAGGACCTACAAGAAATGAACAAGAAATCGCAGGAGTACTAACATACATATTAAGTACCGTCGGTAGCCTTTCTTATTGCAGTACTAATACTACATAGAGCACGAAATGTTGTTAATTTGTTATAGCTTTTGTACTAAATAAACAATTTTGGAAAAACATAAATCACTGAATACTACCTAATCTTCGCCTACCTACACCAAAAAGCTTTACTACCTACCTAAATTACAAACCGTAATCAGGTTAATAGAATGTAAGTATATATGTCTTTTATTAGACTTAAACTGTTGATTGTAAAAGTGCGTGTCGATTAAAGAGTGGGTTTCACACTCTTACATTTTCACTCAACATTGTCGACAAAAAAATAACATTACTTAAGAAACTTGGCTTACTTTTTAATTCTGGCGACAATGTTTTGAAAGGCCCGGTGCAATAACAAATATCGAATTTAAAATATCATTTAATGTTATAGAAATGCGGGAAGATGAGGTAGAGTGAATGCAGCTGATGGTATGTCAAAGGTGCTACTGTTTTAAAATGTAAATCATACTTTTTAACTCGTATTTTTGTAACATAGAAGTGGCTAAAGGTGGGCAATTGAAGGTGTTCATTTAATTTTGTTTATTTATTTAAACAAAACCCACAGCTTACTGTAAGTTATAAACATTACAAACTTGCATCTCAATGTTTGGAACTACACTACAGATTTACATTTTATTACCTAAACTAATCAAAATCACTAAGAATGTGTGTGTGTTTGTTTATGTATAATATAAGTACCTACATATAATTGAAATATGTATGTAGAGATCGCCAAGTAGTCTAAATTCGACTTTAATTTATTGAAATTTCTTTGACTTACATAATATATTGCATGGAACTGCATTATAGATATGCATTTAGCTAAACTTCCAATTATATTTCAATACATTTTAACGCGCCTTTTTGTGTCTAATACATTGAACGTTTTAACAACTTTTTAACGCGTGTATGTTTGTCTTCCAATTACGTGAAAACCGCCGAACAAATTTACAAGGACTGAGGATCCGGGCTTAGGTACTAATAAGCAGAGGCCTCACACTCATCTTATGACCGCAACAGGTGCTTGTAAACATTGTTACATTATACGGCTTTGTTCGAAAAACTATGGACTTCTTTCGCATCAATCGGTATTTCAACTTGTGGTCTCTGAGCCACGCGCAAATTTCTTCCGTAATTTCGTCCCTGCCGATAACTTGAAGAATGCTTAAGAAAGCAGCAGCCTAATGAACGTCAACTTCGCTACAATTCGGTTTGAGCAGCGGCAGCCTCCAAAGTATGAATTAAAAAGTTTCAATAGAAAATTGCAATTTTTTTTCTACATTCCTACTGCATATGACTGCATACTGCAAATTTTTACATATTTAGGTACGGAATATCACATTGATGGCATAGCAAGAATAAAACGTTAGTAGCACGAATTTTAAAAGAAGAATTAAAAATAAGTATATACGAGATAATCAACTGTTTACTTACCTACTTTTTTATATTTTAAAAACTTCCTCTTTTACATAGGTAGCTAAATTTTAATCGACAAAACCTTTTACAAAATAATAAGTAATTTTTTTTAAATTACTAGTTGAAAAAAAAAGTTGCTTATTAGGTACCTACCTGCCACTATCACATGGAAAATACTTACTTTAATGGTAATTTTTAAATAAATGCAATGTTTACCATGAAACTGATTAACTCCACATCCATTTTAAAAAATTAAACTTACTTTGCACACACACACACACACACACACACACACGCTGACAAGCCTATCTTTTACGCAAAGGAACGATGCAAATTTTTGTAAAAGAATTAAGTATTTTACCTTGAAGGTTTATTCGCCATCGCTCAACTAGGCTACAAGTCTCTATTTGAGGTCGTATGTATCGTAGGTGCTTTACTAGATAGGTACTCATAAGACCTAAGATGGACGCCTAACTTAAAGTATACCAGCCAAACCAACTCCTTCATATTCAAATTTTTTTTTCATATTACTATGATATTCATAGGTACATTACGTTTATGAGAACTTCGATTAGGTAAACATTAAATAAGTAGTAGGAGTATTAAACAAAAACGAATAGTTTCTTAAATTTCCTAAAATTATGAAGTATGTAATAGCTTTACGAGAACAAGACATAATCAGTGTAATAGTGGTAGACAGTAGCCTTTTCCAAACTTTATTTAAAAAAATTTAACATCTTTCTCGTGTAACAGGCTACAATAAACATTTTTTTCTTTATAATTAAAACCCATTCCGCTAAACTGTTTTCTACTTCTACCTGTGTTCTACCTACCTAACTATAGTATAGTATACTTATAACTGAACAAACTAGAACAAGAAGTAAAGTATGCCTTTACTTAAAAAAACATCTTTTAATTTTGTAAGGTTTTTTAAAAACATTTTTTAAAACACACAAGTTAACACCTTTACTTGATAAAAAGCAATAAACCTTTAAAATTTGTGTTAAGAGGGATTACTGAGGATTACTTGTAATCGGATTTACCTTTGAATATGTGGTTGAAAAAGCAGTTATTTTTTGTGAATCGCGTAAATCTATCGATTTCTAATAATATTCGATATGTATTGTTAATGTTAAGAAGATATACGTATAGGTTATTATTATATTTGATAAATGTATGAGAGAGTGAGTCGTGAGTTTAATAGAGGTTTTCTTTATTGTTTTATATTATTTTTATTTTACAGTAGTAGGTAGTTTAGATACTATAAAGAACTCATGATCTTATAGAATACGTTGTTACGAGTATTTTGAAACAGATAAACATAAATTTAATTGCATGAGTCTAATAAAAGTTGTATTAAGAATTAATGCAGAAAAATGAATAATGCGAAGATACTTGTCCCTTCAGTGGGTCACTAATGGGTTGCTACCAGGTCCTTGGCCTAGAATATAGATACATATCTACTTATAGGTGTACTAAACTATTAATAAACAAAATATTAGGTACATTGTTATATAAATTAAACTACGTCTGATATAATCACTTACAGCTGAAGTTACTTTTACATTTACATTTAAAGTAAGAACTTTTTCAAATAAGTACCTACCTAATAATATTTTTGTAAATGTTTAGTTAGGTATATAACTCGTTTACAACTCGTGTTTTTATTGTTTATTTAAAAGGTACGTATATTTTTTATGTAAAAATGTAAGCTGGTTCATTGGTAGGTAGGTACTTCCGGTGTCAATTTTCAGCAGCACATGAATGAATTTTCAATTTTCTTTTAATTGCACTCATATGTGGCTTATATTATATACATCTTATTAGTACAACTATACAAGAGAACCTTTTTATGTAAGATTATTAGTAGAAAACTGTAGGTGTTTTATTTTTATTTCTACTTTAATAAGCTATATTAATATACTTAAAACCTACCGAGCAGTACCTATTTAATCTATAACTATAAAGTGAGTAAAGTGACAAATTTTTTTGGATTATGAAGAAGTTTACTAAGTATTGTTTCTTATTTTAGGAATTACATAAATGTAAGTCTATAAATAGATACCACTCGTTCAATTTTATCATCCTCATCATCATCATCAAATCACTTATAAGGAAAAATTACGAAGTAAATTTTATTATTTTAATCTTTTTTCTTATCATTCTAAACCATAATAATAAAATTTAGATCTTGAAACTACAATAAAAAGTCAATGAATGAAAAACATATTTTAAACAATTACATTAACGCTGTTTCTATTACTTCTTGTCAATATTTACCTGTGCATATTTTAACTCAATGATTTTATTATATTCTTATTCATTATTCTGAAGTTAACGCTAAACAATAACGACTCTACATTTACGAAACTACTATTTTGCTATCTTATTATCAATTTAAAGAAATAAAAAATAAATATTTTTACGTTTATTAATAAGATTTTCAATTTTTCAATGTAAATTAACGTAAGGTTACTCTAGGTAGAGCTACTGTTGAACTGGATAAAACAGGCCTAAAGCAATCTCTTAGGCCTAACGAATCTGCCGACTGCGCAAAACTATTGTAACTTAAAACGGATGTTTACTCTTATTACCTACGTAAATATATTTTGTAACAACCTCATGAACATATTTAAACTCTACATGACATATCGTAAGAGTATAAAAGTGGAAACCTATCAGTGAATAACCAAATATTACCCATTATTAAATTTTTCTGTCGTAGATTGAGTAAATACTCATTGTAAATTTGTGTCATATATTGCATGTTTGTATATGTGAATACATTAAACATTTTGGTATCTTTCATTTAAACTTTCAGGTGTACCTAAGGGTCAAGATGTAGAGTTATTCTCATGACAAATCATGCGTAAGTATTAGACCTTCATTTTGTAATGAGTTAAATTGGCAAAAACTAAAGAATTACCATAGATACATAAATAACGAAAAAACAAACAGAAACAAAACCAATAAAAACAAAAACAACCTCCGTACGTAGGCATCGCTGGTTAATCACATTCAAGTCCCAAGGCAAGCACGGCAAAAATCTATTGAGTCAACCAAGGCACAGGACACTAACTTTTACCAATGTGGTGTTGGTGAAAGGGGGCATGAGCCCCCCGTCCTGCGGCAAGGAAGCCCGCCACTTCGGCACCTCTACACGCCACTGCACTAGACACAACGCGAACCGCGGAGCGACACCGACGCGCGCGGTATCTTAACGCGTACTGATCGCAGACTCGCACAGCCGGCGCTCTGCCCCACGCCTGATAAAGACAAGCCGATCCAGCGCCTCCGAGTCAAAGCGAGACCGCGGCCGGAGCCCCGGCGGGCGTGGTCCCGGCCGCCGGCCACTCGTGGCGAGGGGGTGGCGCCTGCGATGTATATTTTTCTAGTTTTTTTTCGTGCGTGGCTCCGTGCGGTAGTGGGAATTCATTTTGTGGGACACGTGCGGCGTTCGCAGTAAATTTAAATTGCCTCGCCGGTAGATCGGGTAGCCGGGTATAATTATAGAGCCTGGATTTTTCGGTTGCGTCTCTAGGCTCTTATTTTATGGCTCCGGTTCTGGTGCGAGGATGTTTTGACTGGGGGCGTGTGAGGCATGTTTATGTAGACAGCCGCCCGCCTTCTCGACATTCGCCTGCGCCCATTTCTTTATTTTGACTGCAGACTTCATTCGCTCTAATTCGAATTACTGAACGATTGAGAGTTGGATGTGCTTAACTACTACTAAAGTTAATTTTTAGGGTACTTTAAATGCATCATTAGAATAACTGAAGTCTTAAGATTGAAAATATCTAAACAAATAATAGAGGCATACCAATGACATAGGTAGCTAACATAATAACTGGGTATCTATAGCCAAAAATACTTATATTAAAAGTAAGTACCTATCTTTATTCTTTATAGGTACTTACCTAAATATACCTACTTAAATTGATATGATGAATGCCTTGGGATATGCATTAGATACCTCCCTCAATACTGCAATGCCCAATAGTTAAATAAATAGCTTGTAAGTACCTATCTGTATGTCTAATGGAAACAATACCTACTTATACTTAGAAAAAGTGTCCATGTAGGTACATAGGAACTTAGTAGGTAGTTAAAAACTAAGACTTCAATAGAGCTCTATTAAATTTTCTATTCACAGATCTCAAGCAGATATCTGCAAGTAGGTAGGTACACGGTAGGTACCTACTCTACATCTGAATGAACTTAAAATTGACAAATATAAAAAGAGATTGATAAGTAGATAGGTAGGTACCTACTTAGATACGTAAGTATTTTTAACAATGACAAAAATAAATACCTACGACTCAGAACTCGAATATTTAAAAAAATTGATATAATTTTTTAAATTTCTTAATCAATTAAAAATTATCTAAGGTTTTTTATCATATTATCTACTTTTACCCACTTTGTTCAGTGAATTCGTACCTATGTATGATGGTTTTATAGATTTCAGACTTGAGGTACCTACTTACATTTAAGACCATACCTAAGATGATTAAATTTAGAGACTTTGTATTTACTCATAGATATTCCTAAAAATTCGAATCCCAGTGGCACGCACCAATGACTTTGTAAAAAAGTTATGTGCGCTTTATAAAATTAAATATCACCTGCTGTTACGGTGAAGGAAAACATAGTGAGGAAACCTGCATGCCTGAGAGTTCAAAAAAAAATGTTCTCAAAGGTATGTGAAGTCCACAAACCCGCAGTAGGCCAGCGTGGTGGACTAAGGCCTACATCCCTCTCATTACGAGAAGTATGTAGGCCGGTCGGGTCTCGACCCTGTAGTGGGTCATTAATGGGTTACTGGCAGATATACATTCAGGTACGTAATATCTACTTATATATACCTATAAATAAGTATTTACATAAGTTCATTTCAGTTATATAATGCATTTGAAAAATACGAGTAGGTATTTACATTTCATCATACTTTGAAAGATGCTAGGTAATACACATACCCAAGTACCTACTTTAAAATGTAAATTTTCTTAAACACAATACTTAGATATTACTTACATGAACCAAACACATTGTCGATTGAGATGGACTTCAATTGTTAAGGTTTGTCGGAATCTAAGTTTGGGAAATATCTAAGTATGCGTTACGAATGGCACACACACACACACACATGGGGTGAATATACATTCAAATAACTTCTTTGTTAGGTACCTACCTAGTCATATTTATGCGCAATTTACTCGTATAAAATTCCTCACCACGCGCCGCTCCTAATACTATTCATTTCTCCTCCTTCCTTCCTTTCAGCCCTTGGTAGTCCACAATGGTAGACATAATAATATCTACTCGTAGACAACAGGCAGACATTGGCCTCCCCTAAACGATGCCACTCCGCTCGGCCCTGGGCCCCCTAAATCTAACTACCTAAAGGTACCTAAACCGCTGTCTTCTTCTGTTAGTCACTGGTACTGAGCCCATAATAGACAGATACCTACTATTAAAGAATAAAAAAGTACCAAATATATTTGTGCCACTGCACAGGCATGCATCTATTCTGTCGGACATCGTCGTCCATCGGAGCGGACACCTATTGGGTAGGTACGTGATTATTGTTTCCAATATAAAACAAGACAGAAGGAAAATTTTATCACTTCTTACATTGTTAAATTGCTATAATTTTAAATAAATATCATTAAGGAAGGTAAATTAAAATTAATATGTATAATAATTGGTATTCACATATTTAACAATTGCACGTGTCACCGGATGCTCTGAGGCACTAAACGCAAAGTTCCTAAATAGGAACGCAATTAGGAAAGAAGGAAAACTTCATCTTCTTTCCGCTCGCGATAATTTTAATTAAGGAGCACTTAGCAACGTCGTCTATCTATCATAGGTACCTCTGTATTTTCCTTCCTTGTCAATGGGAAAGGAATAGGTAGGTACTTTACTACTTTACTACTTACTTTACTAAGTTGCAAAGGAAAACGTGACTACCGAATCATCAAAAATTTTGCAATTACCAACTGTTTGCCTTTTTGTATCTAAGCTAAAATTACGAGTACTTACTATGTTATGATGGTTAAGAATTCGGCCTCTCTCGAGGGGTCCGGATTCGCAACTTCGAATCCCAGTGGCACGAAAACTTTTTCTAAAAGTAATCTGCACTTTACCTATAAGTAGGTAAAATTACCTACCTGCTGTAACACTTTAGGAAAAAACTGTGAGGTAACCTGCATACCGGCATGTGAAGTTCACTTACACGCATTAGGCCAGCGTAGTGGACTAAGGTTTTGGTAGGTACTCGTACATCTTGTGAAATCTTGTGTGAGGAAACCCTGCAGTAGGTTGACATGGGTTGCAGCCTTCTAAAAATGATAGTAGTAGCAGCAAAGGCATATGGAAGCCAGTTAACACTAAATAGCCACTTTTAAGTACCCCGTTTTTCCTCATGGACACCCACTGAATCCCACTGTTGAATTAGGACTGACCGTGGGGTATAGATACCGGGTTTTTAGATCAAACTTACAGAGTAAAACAAAACGCCACATTCGTATTCTTCCGCGCACCGACAACGACGCAAACTCCATCCCGTCTGTTTTGAAAGTACTGCCTGCAGACCTATCTACAAGCAATCAATTTCTTTAAGGGGACTTCAATTGCAGACGGATATAAACCCTAGGTGTCTACACAGCGTGCATACCAGAGCGTAGAGCACAAAGTGTAGATCGCAGAGTTTAGAGGAGAGCCCAGAGCATATACATAGAACGGAACGTAAGCATTGTGTTGTGTGTAGATAGCATGGGAGGCAGAACACACCTCGACGCCCCCTCAAATTTGGCACCCCGGGCCGTCACCCCATCGCATCCCTTCTTATCGACGGCACTGGTAGGTAGGTTATTCGCTACTTACTAATGCGAACCTTTTCGCATTAACATTTTTGTGGCGCAAAACAAACGATAGGGTTGCTAGTAGCAATTTGTAGCAACTTGCTACATATACCTACTTAAATCCATATCTATGGGCAATCAATATATTATTCCCTAATTTAAAGGGTGCATAAATATTGGTAGCCGTGGTGTGGTCGTCAGACAATGTCAGAGAAACGACAGCCAGGCGCATTAGCAATTTGCGGGTGGTATAAGAACACTGACAGTAGGTATCGTTTCAATCGTTTTTGACCCTAACCAAAGCTTACCTGTCTCTGTCGTGTTATTAGTAATTATAGGTGGTCCTAACAAGAGCCTAGCCACCCTAACGCTACTCTCTGAAGCATATCTTGTGTTGTGGTTGGGGAAGCGTAATTGCCGAAGATGCTAAAGGTATAGACCTACCTACTTGAAGCGACAATCTTAGTCATTGTGAGTAGCACCGCACCCACAAAATATATCAATTGGCTCTGATACATGTGAGTTTTAGCAATGCCGCTACTACACATAGATATTACATAAATTATACAGCTTAGGTACTACACAGGAGTCGCACTTGGTAGAACTTTTTCATTTTTTTATGTTAACGTAAAAATATTGTAGGCTAATAATGGTAATAACTGCCATCTCGTGATCAAACTGAGAAACATTTCACTTCACATGTAATGCTTATAGTTAGTAAAATCTTTCCTAGATGGCGCTTATATCAGACTACACGCGACATCTTGTGACACAATAGCGATACTCTATCTGAAGTTTCATGTTTTGGATAGCGACATCTATAACTGATTTGAACTTTGTTGGAGGGACAGTTTTCGTGATCAAATTCCTCCCAGGCAATACTAATGAATAATTTGTATGCCAATGTTGATGATCAGATCTTTTAGTTCAACTCTCTTAATCATCCTACGAGTTATCAGGAGGAAAAGATTGACGAAATTTACGCCTGGCTCAGGGAAGGTAGGTATTGAAACTTTGCCAGTAACCCATTAATGTCCACTACAGGGTCGGGTCTCCTTCTCATAGTGAGAGGGATGTAGGCCTTAGGCCACCACGCTGGCCTACTGCGGGTTGGTGGACTTCACATACCTTTGAGAATTTTTTTTTTGTGAACTCTCAGGCATGCAGGTTTCCTCACGACGTTTTCCTTCACCGTAACAGCAGGTGATATTTAATTTTATAAAGTGCACATAACTTTTACAGTCATTGGTGCGTGCCACTGGGATTCGAACCCGGACCCCTCGATTCGAGATCGAATTCTAAGCAACTGGGCTATCACCGCTATTATTTGAAACTTTAACCAGGTGAAATACAAATAAAACGCCTAATAATTTTGCTTAACATTTATTTAGTGTAATTTCAAAGAACACGTGCATATTACAAAAAGTAATAAAAATACATCTTCTGGTACAAAAATATCAATCACTCATCTTACTTAAAAATACAAAAGGTTTTTAGAGTTCATTTTAAGACAAGTATTTAAGAAGGCACAATAAATGTTCCACTTAAGGTACTAGTTAAAAATACTACTGTTAATTAGTATAGGTCATTTAGGAACAAAATCCATGGCATTATTATTTTTATGAATAATATTAGAGACAAAAAAATACTTCACCATTGATTACAATAGCTCTCTTATTACCTGCTACTTCTACTTCTAATATTCAGTCTTAGATAAAACTGTAAAACATTTCACACCAGTGTCACCAGTTGATCTTTGTTGTTATCAACAGTAATCATAAACATTTTAAAAAAATTTAAAAAAATGAGTTTTCATAGATCGGATGGACAGGTATTTGCAACTTTACATTTTTTACAGAAAACATGAAAATTTCCGACATACTCTCCTCTATTCTTTCATCGTAAAGCTGTCGTGTTAACATAAGTCTTTATTATTAGAATACAAAGTTAATCTGATCTCTGTTGTCTGAGCATGCGCCTATAAAGGGCCATAACAGTGAAATACATATAATGAAAGGTTCTTCAACGCAATGCGAAGACCGTTATAATACTTAACGGAGATGGAGTTTGGAGTTCGTAAGCAGTTGCTGAAGATGGCTGAAGCTACGGTCTCAAGGTCAAGATGAGATTCTTGTCAAGTCCCGTATTGTAAAGTACACCTAATTACTAGATTTTAATACATGGCAAAGTGGACCTTATTACCACTACGCCCAAGCCTGAGTATTCCCTTCTCTCTGCATCTTGGCTATCTCCTGTCTAAGCTTACGCTCGTGAGCCACAGCCTCCCTCATCTCCGTTTCTCTGGTCGCCGCGGCGTCCAACTGCTCCTTTTGTACGCGCAGACCGTTCAGCTGCGACTGGAGCGCTGTTATCGTTGAGTATTGGGAGTTTTTCAACTGGAATTCAGAAATGAAATATTTAAAACACTTCTTAATCATACCCTATTACCATTAATGACCCACTACAGGGTCGGTTCTCCTTCTCGTAATGAGAGGGATGTAGGCCTTAGTCCACCACGCTGGCCTACTGCGGGTTGGTGGACTTCACGTGGTGGAATCTTAATCATACATCAATGAATAAATATTGTGTCATAGTGGATGAAAGACCGTTTTTATTTGTATATGAATAGCAAAAATACCTATCCTGTTGAAACACAAGATATGATAAACATGCTGTGCCTCCCTGAGCAAGCTTCTGACTCTATCATATCACACATTATACATTCAGAGTTAACTGGGAGATCACGCTTTGTAATTTTATAGTCTCAGTATTGATTTATTAGATATAGAATAGAATAGAATAAAAAAAATAGTCATATCTGACATGAATTTATAATAAATAATCTCCACCACACTGCTCCCATGTATATTGGAAGATGTGGACAAGAAGCCAACCATGCCAGCTATTTTCAAATTATCCTTAGGTTTTATCAGTATCAACCAGCACTAAAATGTCTCCAAAAGCATGGCAGCGTGCATGTTGCACATAGTAATAGTTTTCAATCGTTTAAATTACACACCAGGGGTAACTGTAATGGCCACAATACCTTAACATTCATATTTTATGTATGTAATTAACATGTTCTCAAGTACAAAAAAAAACTCACCTGATTCTCTCTCTCCCTCGCTCGCACCGCTTGGTGGAAATTATCCATTTGTTCTACAATTCTTTCTCTTTCTAGAACGTTCGCGCGCTGCCGATGCCTATTGGCCTCGATTTTCTCTTCGATCTGTTTGCTGAGTGTTGCTATCACCTCCGACATCAGTATTGCACGGGCTTCGCGCTCTTTGGCCCAGAGCTGAAAAGGATAGTAAGAAATATTAATTTTGTCAAATACTGTCAACAACTAACAAGGTGATCGAAGTAGATTCTTGTGACTATTATGGTACTTATGTTTATTCTGCTCACTTGCAACCGATGGAAGGATGATATTCGTCACACATCAATCAGACTTCAAACAGCTTACGTTCTACTAGGCATAGGGGCGTAGGGGCTCTAGATCCCTCATCAAAAGTCCGATATTATTCTTCTTACCTTGTCCTGTTTATCGTTGATCTGCCGCGCCTCGCCGTCGTACATCGCGTCGATGCTCTTCTGTCTCTGTCGCTCCCGGCTCCTGTGCTCCTCTAACTGCGCCAACGCCGCGTCCAGCACTCTCTTGTAGTTACTACTCTTTTCTCGTTCTGAATCATAATCCTGAAATATTTTATTGAAAGTAAGAATTGAAAGATGGTGCTCGTCATAAATACTGAAGAAGAACAATATACTTATATTACACTTTGTAAATGAATTGGCCATACCTTAACAACAGCCGTTTGTATTTTCTCCAACATTTTGAAGTCCAGATCGATTTCATTCAATACAGCCAACACCTTTTTCTTCAACTTGTACTTATGCAGGCCCATATTCACTATTATTGCATCTCTTTCTGACAACAGTCTAGCGTGTTCACTCTCTCTTTCTTTTGACAGGTACTGTAGTTCTTGCAATTTTAGAATTTCCTTCTCTTCTTGCTTGCGTAGCTTCTTGACAATTGTCTCTTTCTCACTTAGCTCTGCTATTTGTCCTTCAAGGCTTTCACGGAGTTCCTGTAACAAAAATAATTACTAAAATTTGTAAGAACTATGAAATAAATGTGCATGCCACCTAGTGGTAACAACGGTGGACTGACAATCTGAGAAAGACATTGGGAAACCATTGGATTTACAGGGCATAGGATCGGGCAGTTTGCAATGATTAGAGGAGGCCCGTGGCCAGCAGTGGACAATGAAGAGCTGAATGGAAGAAAGGAAGGAAAGAAAACGATTGCAGGCCACTTCATCGTGTTGTAAAACCTCAAATAGTTCAAAAAACCTAAATCTGATCTGAGACATCTGTGTCCAACAGTGGGCCATAAAAGGGTTGTTATAACCTTCATTTGCATCTCTTTCTCTTTAAGCTTCTGTTCTTCAACTTGTATCTGCCTTTTCAGTTCTTCATCTCTGTCTTGCAGGATCTTGCGCGTATCTTCTTCCTCCTTCTTTTTCTGCATTTCTTTCTCTACTATTTGTTCGAACCTGTAAAATTTACGAATGAGTGTATTAATTGTATGTTTTAAAACAGGTAATGAATTGACAGACAGATAGAAAAAACTGTAAAAAATGATATTTTGGTATACATACTGTGTATACATAATGCATTTAGTAAAAAGTGGTTACTTTTATATTACAGACACTCCAAATTTTATTTGTTTTTATAGAGTAAAGATTTACTGCAAAAAACATAAGAACAGCTTACCAAGCCGATTTCAGTTTTCCACAGGCCATGAATGAAGAAGCAGCTCTCAGCTCGGGCTGTTTCATGCGCCATGCGTGATGGAGCCTTAACTCGGCCTCTTGCCTCCTCAAATGCTCCTCCTTTGCCATGATACCCTGGTTGATCTCTTGCAATGTCGATGTCGGCACTTTGTTCAGATATGATCTGTGGAGTGATGGAAAAATTATATTTAATCTGGATGATTGAAACATCAATTTTCATCACATATATTACTTTTATTTTGGTATTAATAGAGTTTAATATGCTTTTATTTAAAATATGTGTGTATATCAATGGGAAAATAACATTTCAAGTTTAAAATAAAAAGAATACAGCAATTCTATCTCTCCATACATATTGTATTATGTGTTTCCATAAACTAAAATTTGGAATATTATAAAATTTGGTGTAAAACAGTTAAAAAAATTACCCATTTTTGTAAAATTTTGGTTGTGCCGCCAAAGCCTTCATTTCCTGCTGGTACTGCATGTTCTCTTGAAACAACATCAATTCAAGTTTTTTACGTCGCTCCTCCAACTGGCTAGAAATAAATAAAAAAATGTAAGACAATTTTTTAAATCTTATTAGGATCATTCTGTCATTTTAACAAAATTATCAAAGATGGTTATTGGTCTGGTTATATCAAAGTTCCCTCTTTGAGTTGAGTAGCATTTATGTTTTCAATTTTTTTTAAATACCTTCTTCATAGAAAGAAGAAGTAAGTAGAAAGGCAATAATGACATATTTGTTCTGAATCCACTCTAGTTCAGCTAGAGGCGTTCTCACCTCCAAACTAACTTGTTCTATCACTGTCATTTGCAATGAAAGAGCTAAAATGAGCTAATATGTGCTCAATCCAGCAAAATCTAGGGAACACCTGCCCACATAGCTTTACTATCCACTTCTTATTTCTATGGTATAGATATACCCACAAATAGTTTATAATCAAATTGAAATTGAACACATGGAACAGTTTTTAATCTTTCTGAACCTAATTCCAATGTTACCACACTAAAAATTACATTTAAAATAATGAATAGAAATAAATATATATTATTAAACTCACGCTGCTCTTATCTTCTTCTCACTAAGCAACTCAGCCTCCTTATTGGCCCTTTCATAGTAGCCCTCGGTAGTCCATTGTTCATGATGACGAGAATTATTGGTGTTCAGCTCAAAGTAATTGGCCACCTTCTTCAGCTCTTCAGCTCGTCTCAACTCATTATCTCTGCGCTGAGCAGCCAGGGCTTGCAGTTGCCATTGAGGCTTGAGTCGTGACATGATTATGCAAACTGAAATTTCAAACTTTTATAGCACTGTATGCCTTAGACCCACACTTAAGACATGATTTTCTGTGTGAAAAGTTGTACTTTTTACTCTGTAATTTTGGCAGTTTTACTTAACTTGTGCTTTAAAATAGTGTATAATACGTGTGCCTAACTGAGCCACTTTCAGCACGCGTTTATTATGAAGTTTGAAATTGCAGTGAATAGTGTAGTGGTTAAGACACAGGTTTCGCGCGGACGGTCCTGTTGATACAAAAATTTAGTAATCTAGGAAACTATCTGTTTGTATAGAAAACTAGCAATTATTTTTAAAAGAGGAAATAAATAAATTGAACGATAATTTATTTATCATAATAAAACCCTATAGCTGTTGCTATACTTACGTTCTTAATTTCTTTAAAGTATACTACACTGCACTTCCCAGAACAACCGCACAAACAATATAACACTGCTTGATGACTAATTCTTTAAAATCAATACAAAAAAACCTTCTTCGGTTGACTGAACACGTACACTATTGGTACTTTTAAAACAAAAATATTTCCTTAACCGATCCTGACTCATTGGTCCTTAGCACAATTCGTTACGAGTGGGCTTTAAACTGTTTCAATTGAAAGCACAGAGGTCAACAAGATAATGTTTTCATTTCCTCTTTTTGTCCTATAAAGTAGTCAATTTGATAAGTTTCAATTCAATGAAATTGACCATGTCTTTTTTGATTTGATTTTGAATTTGAAATGAAATGTTTTGTTTTGACTGTTGAACTGTCAATGTCAAACATTATGAAACATCCTCCCTTTTTTGTAAAAGGCTTTGATAGGAAACTATTCAGCCTAAGTCAATAAAAATGTCAATAATATGTCAAAAATTGCAGTTATTTTATTTTTAAAGGCTAGTTTTAATTAATTGGGTAAAATATAAAAAGATTAAGGTTTTATTGATACAGCATGATTGCATTCTTGTACAATAAAGCACTAAATCCATTTTGGGTAAAATTAAACAGCCATCCATCTATCCATGCTTAGCTCGTTAGGACTGATGTTAATCTCAAATAAATTATTCACGGTAACCTTATTTCCCCAGCCAAAACACAAAACACAAAATTTGTTAGTTGTGTTGTGTGTTCTGAGGCTAGCTGTAAAGTACCTTACCCGGACGAACTATTACGGCCCTACCACCAAAAGGCCCAGAATATTAAAAATTAGACACCTAAAATTATTAACCTTTTATCTAATTTTTAGGTGGTTTTTAATTTGAAGAGCTAATTTTCTTACTACGGTACCTCTGAAACGATTACGACTCTGTTTTATATTTTACTAAAGAGTTGAGGTCTACGTTGAAGTCAATCTTACTTTTTCTCCAGTGTATTATCAAAGCGGGCATTGGTGGTAATTTAATTCTTTCTTTACGTCTCGGAGTGTATAACTAATACCGTAAAATATAAAATATAACGCATATTAATTTTATTTTATGATACCGCAGCGTCAGAGGAAGTCACTCCACATTTGGAGCTCTTTAGGGTATAGGTACGAGTATTTAAATTCAATAGGGAACTTTAAAAGTCCAAGAAACAAAGGGCTTCATTTTGTGTTTTGACACCTGCGCCGATTTAGGGCAAAAAATCCCAGATGTTTTACCACCTTCTATATTTCAAAGGTAGGGTTTGCTTACTGTGATATTTACACGGGCAATTTTATGCTAAGAAGAAAATTCTTTTTGTTTGCAATGTACATATGGATTTGAACTTAACGCAGTGTTTAAATAAACGCTTTACGTTTGACGCTTTTGGGATTTTAAATCAATTATTATTTGACTTGTACGACTACCTAATCCACAGCGAGTTAAGTTTTTAACTCTACCGTTTCGGTTAGAGAAGTATGAGTGCCAGTAGGTACTTATGGTTGGGCTAGTGGCCAACTCGTGTCGGATGTTTTCAAACCGTCCATAGGCCCATCGACAACGTTTAACGACTGTTATCTTATCGATAACTGTCGGGATCGACGGCTTAATTGCCCTCCGAAGCACGGAAGCGCTCATTCGCAACTTGCAATCATCCGTGAACAGACTCGCGTCAGACGTCGCTTAACGTTTTCAACCACTTGCGATCTGCTCAAGCAGCGAATCAATGCGCGCTTCGATGTATTAAAGATGGATTGAAGTATTGTTTTCAAGCATTTATGTGTCTAATGCAAAAAGGCATATTATAAGATTAATTAAAAAGTTTATAAGATGTAATGTAGATGAATGTTTGTAACTCTTTCAAACAAAACCGATTAAATGAAATAACCTGGATAAAACTAGTAAAAAACATACTTTTGTCTAAATCTTTAATAATCTTTTATTAAGCTTTTTAATCTAAACAAAATTCCGAAGAATTCCACGTGAACGCAGTCGCGGGCAGAAGCCAATAATCAATTTACACAAGCATTACAGCCCCAGCTCAGCGTAGCTTGGATATTATTTAACACTTAAGCAATATACGCATATCTAATAAGCTTGAAAGCTCTTGTTTTCATTGAAGCGTCTGGCCTTCAAGGTGATAGCGGGTCACATTCCGGCGCGAGAGAGACGGCAATAGCGCCTCTCTTGCTTCCACTTGAATGGCGGATGGTTCAGTGTTGCTAGCGTGTTTAAATTTTTACGAGAATGGTAGATTATTTTTAAATTTAAATGTAGACACATGACGTAGTCATTAAATTAATCAAAAATAAAGTAGAAATTAATGTGAAATGTAAGTTTTTATTTATTCGTTTGGACGGCTTTGGAAGGCTTATGTTTTTAAACAGTATTTAATGTATTTTTCACTTTATTTTTTGACAGAACCTACTTAGTATTTACTATTAAAAAATAATAATTCAAGCCTCGACTTATAGGTTCGAATAAAAATAAAGATTTCTAGTCTTCAATAGTTGAATGTAATTTGTTTTTTTCTATAAAGAAATATAATAGTTTACAAAAACTAGGAATAGTATAAATAAGAAAAAAAATGATTACATTAAAAAAGCGTGGGATGATTTTTAAGATATCTATTGACACCACGCACCTTGCGCTATACATAGTCTTTCATACCATATTATAATTTTGGTACGCATATTCCTCTAAAGCGGTTCAAACAAAAAAAACGGTTTAGAAGGAAAATTTCTACCAAAAGGCTTGCACGGCATTCGTCGTGATCCTAGCTGGTAACATCTAAAACCGCAGTCAGTCCGATGGAGGCTGCGCGGCGCTTGCGCACGCTCACATTCCGGTACAAGTGCATCTACAAAAGCTAATCATTTCCGATTTTCTATTCCAACGACAAACACTAACTTTCCTAAATAACATCAGTTGAACTAAAGTGCCAACCAGTGTTTCAAGTGCTAAGAAAGCCATGTGATTACAATAATTCCTACACTCTCTATGTAAAGTGCCTAGAATTGATATTTTTTGTCCGACCAGTGTAGCCGTGTTCCAAACCAAGAAATGGGTTTATAATTGGCCTGAATCAGAGGCTGTGATGGTAAGCCATACTTTTAAATCCACTAAATATAGTTCTTAATGCGTGTGTGAGGAACATCGTATATAGAGTCGGAGGTTCACATGTAGAGTTACTAACCTACGTTTTAAAGTTAAACATGTTTTTTGTAAAGATCTTACACCATACTCTCACGTACGCAAAGATAAAGATAGCTCAAATGCCTCGTAGCTTTAAATGGCAATATAATTTGAGAATCGCCGCATCGCCGCAGTAGAAAGTTGTTTGAAACGCAATAAACAAGCCACCTCGAATTCTTTGTATAATAAACGTTACGTTAACTATCACTCATCAAAACATGAAAGCAATATCGTAAAATAAAAAATTGACGTTAAATCTCTGGCGAAAACAGAACGCGTTTGTTTGTTGAGCAAAAGACATCAACGAGCTCGCAGTCATGTTGACAGGCAAACTGTGTAGGTGTATAAAATTTTATATCCCTATAGTAGGTAGTATGTTTGGTAGGTAACTATGTTTATTTAACACTTTATAGATTCGATATATTTATTATACAATTCTTATTAGATATTAAAAAACTTACTTAATAGAAGTTAATTAATTCGTAAAAAATGATATAAGCGATAGACTCTACAATTTTTAAATTCGAGTTTGAAACTAAATAATATTGTTTGCTACCTTTTCACAAGAAACTTAAAGTTTAGGTGTTTAAATTTTAAAACTTGTTTTAGATTAAAGGCAAGTAAAAAAACACGTCAACAGCACATTTTTTTCCGTACCCAAACTTTAATTACATGCTATTATTTTCCTTCACGATGATTAGTTACACTTCAAACGGTTACGAGCATTTTTAAAGCTATTTCAGACTTCGTTTGTTTAGATAGATAAGTATACATAGAAGGTTCCTATGACCAATTTACGTAAGGTACCAAAAGAGACAAATTTTATTCCTTAGTACTGAGGAAAATCAACGGACTCACTTTCATATACCTACAAAATATATAGGTGCTTGTCCTGTTTAATATTAGGTATAGTGGTCCATGCGCTTCCAGCAAGCTTGTTCCCGCTAATAAGAAAATTAAAATTTAATTAGTAATGACACGACATAAACCGTCGACATTTAATGAAATCAATCGATATATACCAATCGTACATTGGTAATCCTGTGTCTGATCATAAAAGTACAAATGAATTGAATATCGAATGGCCTATAAATGTTTCGGCTAAAATAGATCTTTTGATCAAAACGTCGTAAATATTCGTTTGAATTAGGCAAAACGTATTAAATATCGTTGTTTGACGTTTACATGGCCATGAATTACGTTAAGTACCCTCTCATCTGTGTAACACGTAGCAGGAGGTGGGGTGTGGGCCAGGTAAAAGCGGATTAGCGGACCACATGATGGCTGAAAAAATAAGCATTAGCTTACAATAAGTGATTATTATTGTCGCAAATGTTGTTGCTAAAACGATTTATTGACGCGCCTACATTTAAACTTTTCTGTTCCTTACTTTTAATGTTAGCCGACATAGGAGTAAAAGTTTAGGAGTAGACCAGTTTTGAATCAGTATATACTCCTAATACCATATTGAACTACTCCTAAATTCAAACGCCTTAAAAATCTACAAATCGCAATGCGTCGGTGTGATACGTAATTAATGTGCAAGACCAATTTTAGAAAAATAAAAAATGCACTATCCGGCTTCCTGTTCGACCCGCGATCACTAGGGCCATTCAAAGCCACATGGTTTTATTGGTCAATGCGAAGGCGCGGCGCCCGCGGCGGAGTAGCGTGCGCCCGTTTAGCGATACTACCTGCAGCATACGCGGATGTTAGGACAAGTTCTCATTACTTCTGACGCTTTTTACTGGAATAATGTTGATCTTTAAAATGAGACATCTATCCAGAAGTCAAGTTTAGGTTAAATACTTCAAAATAGTCGTCAGCAGTGAGAACTATCATTATTCATTTTTACGTTTTAAATGTTGAAATCATTCATTCAAATTTAATAAAACAACACAAAATCATTTATTTGCACGTGGGTTAGTTTAAGAATTTGGCATTTTGACAATCCATATTCACCTTTTCAAGTATCAAGAAATTAAGACACATTAAGGCACCTTAATCCACCGACCTGCACTAGGCCAGGACAGACTAAGGCCTATATCTTTCTCATTGTGAGGAGAGATAAAATCCTGCAGTGGGTCACAGATGGTTGCAAAGACAACTTAATCACGTGTAAAGTTGAACGACTCCTATTCTAAGTGTATGATCCGCCCTTCACCAGCTGCTACTATGAACTCATAAGCCCATTTTATTGGGTCGCAATAATCGATGCCCGAGGCAGCAAAGAGCGCGCCCGTTTAGCGATCCAACCTCGAGAATAAGGAATCTCATTACTTCTGATGCTAGACTGACTATGCGCAGTTTATTGGGAATGAATTTGAAACGTAAATCTGAGGTTGTATATTAAAAAAATAAATTACTTTATATTAATATCCAACTTTTGTTCGAAATGAATTTAAACGTTTTTTAAATCGGGTACCTTATAACCCATAAGAGTCTGAGGCTGAGTTCTACACAACTATTTGAGATTACGTTTCCATCCATTCAATCCATATGTTTAACTTTGAGGGATTGTAAGAATTATAAAACATAAACTTTTAAATATTTTTGATTTGTGGCGAAAAGAAGCAAAATTACCTATATTTTTATGTAAAAAGGATCGAAGTAAGTCGAAAAATACGTGTTAAAAATACGTAAAAGTTAAAGCCATATTATTTTTTACCAGGAAAATGGTTTTCGTATCATATTTGGAACAAACAAATATTTACTGCCATTACTGATATTTCAATTTCCATTAAAGCCTTAATAGTGGTACAATAAGCACGTTGAAGTACAATATAAACACTTCTCATACACTCACTAATAAAGATCTGTTCGGCGTCTGTAATAAACGTAACAACAAAACCAATCCCGCCGTTAAAGTGCTAGAATACCAAGAAATAATTTGCCCATAATATCAATCACAGAACATTTACTACATGCAAATTTGTGGTACGGCGGGTGGCAATAAAGCAAAAACACATTTTAACTCCACGACATTGAGCTTTAAGGAATTTTATAATTGCCCAGCGTGTGCGATTGGCCGCGAGCCAGTACAAATGAATCGTACATACAAATGATAAATAAATTCTAAGGATGGCTATTGGATATCATTACAATACTTCATTTCATTCTGTTTGCGTAAAGTTAGACGGAGTAAGCAAAACGACTATATCAATATGTAATTGCCGAGAGCTTAGGGCTTAGAAGCACTTTAGATGGTATTATTTTGTATCAATTTTATTATAAACTATACCTACTAGACTAGCTGCTAACTTTGTAAGCTGAATAAACGAAAATTAGTTAATAATCTATAATTGACAAGCGTAACTAATTAAAAACTAATTTCACAGTTTAAAACCATGCAAATTACTGTAAGACTCAAACATCACCAAAAGCATTTATAAATTGAGTAAAATTAAACACCAGTTCACGAAAAACAAATCTAATTAAGATTTTGTGAGGTTTTGCTAATCAACTTTTAACCTTCATTTTGTAACTAAAAAAACATAAAAATACTGTAAAATTTTTAATTTTCATTATTAATTTTAAAAATGCCTAGATTTAAATCACGAAATTTATCGGTGCACTATAATTTATATTTCCAAAAATTATCTAGTCAACATTTTTCAACCGAATCTCATTCGTAAGATAACTAAATCCCAACTCAACACATCCGACGTTGAAGGAGCTAAGTACATCGAACTAATTTATGACCTGGAGCTAAAAAAACTGTAACGAACAATAGAACGCACGTACTAATTTCGTCTGATTGTAGCCACGCACGCCAGGTCACGTGCCAGTAATGATGTTACGCAGATCCGTGGTTAGAATTTGAATTCTGGCCATCTGGCTTCCGTTTAAGTGGAATAGCTTTAGGCACAATACCTTCGAATTTTGAAAATTGTTCAAATTATGCAGTACACTTGTAGCATGTGACGAAAATGTACGGAAGGTTTTATAAGATTAATCACATTTTTTTGTTGTTGGAATGTAGCGAGCTTGCAGCCCACCTGCTATGTGATGTTGAATGACCAGTGTAGCCCACGGGCATCCACGGCCCATCTGAAAAAAAATAAGATAGTGACATATTTTCTTGTAAGTTGTTTTAATAAAAGTTTATACTTAATGCTAATGATATAGTCATGTGGTTCAACATTTAATTTATTGTCGACAGTATTAAAGAAGCGATTTTGAAATAATTTGTGACGGTTTCCATTATTAGCCAAGAGATGGCGCCACCAGCATCCCATATGGGCTATGGAACTTTTTAATAAGTACAATATCAAAGTTAGGACCTCAAACCTTAGTTATAAAAGAATTTATATTGTTAAATACATACATACATTGCATTAGAGATGAATATATATTCTATAATAATTTAAATGAAGAAATAAATTATACTACGTTGCTTTAATAAACTTATTATGTAACACCGCTCTACAATCTCTACGTAATGAGTCGTTTTTGCTACGCCAGTACGGCGGTCCATATGTTCACAATACAAAACTAATACAGCTACTTTCTCACGTACATTGTGTACTGACACTAATCTCTAAAGCTGATTTGTCTTCTATTGTAGTCACTGACTGATTCATACGACCCGGCGTCGTTTCCACTCAGGGTGTATTCGCAAAGTCGCGAAATGAGCAAACTTAGTGCATTATGTCAGCCTGCATGATGTACGTTAGTGTAATTTAGTACGTAACTTAAAGTTTACCGGAATTGCGTAGGAAGACATTAGTGATGCTAATATTTCTTTTTTTAATCAAACGACAAACAAGTGAAGTATGTTAACAGCTCTTTTTCAAAGGATTAAAACATGCGAAGCTTACCTAAAGTGAAGATAGACCTAACAAATACTGTAATGCTAATGATTGTTAAGTATTTTTAGGTAAAAACATAACTGTGATTTTATCATGATGATCGGTTCACTACCTTTCTGACTTTCTGTCTGTTACTTTTCTCTGTATACCGTGGTCTGTAAGTTACCTGTCGTTAAAGTGCAATTCCAACATCAGCTTTTTAAATTACCTGTCTAATATTTCTAACCTATTATTTTATATTATTTGGCATATATTCAAATTTACCAATAAACTTCAGCAGCAGACTTCAAGGGGCTGATGAATGAATGGATAAATTCATAATCATTTTCCATCGATATTCAACACATCACTAGGAGTATAATTCGCGCTGCTAAAGCACACAAAAGTCTTCAGACATACAATGATTCTTGCTTTATATTCATAAGCACAGCCTACGCACAATTAACATTATTTTACGACTGCTTTAGTATATTTGCAACTTTCATAGACGCATTTATCTTAATGAATAGTTCCAGGTCTATTATTAGCAATCATAAAAACTGATTAGCTTAATACGAAACGTCTTAATTTTCATCACTCTCCTAAACTTGAAATAAAACTACACACATGACCTATAGAACCTCTCGACACAAATTGTTGCGGACTTTTTGGTGCTGGATCTTAATTCTCTCTCATTCTTGTTATTATCATTGTTTAATATTGTTTAATGAACGCCAATACACCTTGTCCAGCGACCCGTGTGCTCTGCTGTCTGATGCTTTACATTGCCCATTTTACGTCATATAAATGATACCAGAACGGCTTGTGCTTCTTTTGTCAAGACATGCTCACCCCTTCAGGATGCATCTTCCTCATCGCCTTTCACCCCTTCAAATATCGTTGCCACTTCAATTTCAATCTCCCAGGCTAGAGGTATGTTAGGTGTACACTTCGCTTGCAATGCAAAAGAAACACGTTCTTGATATAATTAAAGAGCGATAAGTTCCCCCAACATAACGATAAAGCATTGAAATCGATGATTGCGGAATTCTTATGCAAATTGAGATAAGTCGTTCTGTAACACAACAAGACAGTGCGCGGTGTAGAGCCAACACTAATTTGTTACCGTTTTAGGTAACTCGGCTCAATCGCGTGATTAATGTGGAGGGCGGCTTAGGAAGGGTCCGCGGGGAACTTCGTTAGAGCGCTGTAGGACTCATTAGACGCAAGATGGCCGCCGGTTATCTTCTCGTTTACTGCACAATTCCTTACTAATACTATACAATTCTCATGTTTGTTTTTGTGTTGTATTTTTATAGATGCATTGTGAAACGTAATATTTCTTTACCACTACTCTAGTAATATGTTAAACAAGTACGATTTAAGACCATATCCTTAATATGGAACTAACACTGTTAGTTTCTTTAGTTTTATGGTCTATCTTTCCGACCTAGTAATCATGTTAAAGTGTGATTCTTAACATTTTTTGCTAAGAATTTGAATCCTCAACGCATAGCCCTGAGCTGAATAGCATTCAACATCGATCATTTCGTACTAAAGAATGTCTTCATAACAAAGCCTAGACAGTTCACAGCTTTTAAAGCTATACTTAAAGTAATGCATTGAACTACCGTTGTGTATACTTACAGGAATATATTGAAAATGCGTTTACGATCGAGGTTTATATTTAAGGGTAATTGTAATAGTAATAGGTATCTGGTAGGCGGCCGCTACCTCAAGTTGTTTGCTATGAGACTTCATAGAGTTAACTAAACAGTAAACAATTCGTTACACAGAAGACGTTTTCATTCTAATAATAAATCGTCGAGTCGAGAGCCGCGTATCATAAGTCATAACGCCAAAGCATCATATTCGAGAAATTAAAAAAATATCTCTATCATATATATGTGTCAGAGTTTTTTTGCTAAATAATAGTCTTATTGTGGATTCCAGTTAAACAAACAAACATTATTTCGCATTATAAGTCGGCTTAACCTTTATAAAATTTGTGAGAATTTGCCGTAATTATACCCCTATATTTTATTTTATTACGGCAGAGCAACCATTAATGCTTAATGTCAATTCAAAAACTTTGTATTATGCACACATTACGATAAAATCGTTTTAATCGCTACCCCGTCAGCCCACATTTGCGAATGATGTTTATGAAAACCGCTCAGTAATTATAGATGCTGAATTCCATAATAATAAAATGAGTATGACACACTTCATTCGTTTTAATTTTTGCGGCATCTTTTATAACTTGTATGTGAGGTTTATGACGGGCTTAGTTTTAATAACAACTTTACATGAGATAACTATACATTAACTAGGGTTAAAATCTCATTAATCAAGACAGCATAATGATGTAGAAGATTTAAATTGCGAATTTTCTTGCAATTTTTAAGGTAAATTTATAAATAAATGCACAACCATTTTAAGCAAATCAATTTTAAGTTTAACGTTTATATCATTTAAAATAAGACGACATCACATATCCCGAAATCACATGAGACTACTTACGACAATTTTTTGCAGTTTCTCCATATATAGAATTATAGATATTATGCTTGAAGCGTTCTCTACCATGCTTCTCCAATGCGGACTGGACGTGACATAGCGATCGCTATCCTTGCGAATATTCGAAAACTCAAGTTACATCTTTGAGAAATTATTGAGATACCTCCTTCCCAATGTCAAAAGACGCTACAAACTGTAGAGATAAAAATTTCAATATTATTTCAATTAAATCCATTGAAATTAAAAAAAAAAAATCAGATTGTAAATATTGGATTTTTCTTCCATGTTAGTTAAATAGTTAATCTGTTTTTTTGTAAACACATGTCATATTAGCTGAAACACGCAAGCAGATACTTAACGTTTAACCACGGACACATTATATGTGTAATCATGTTTAATTGAAGCAACATATTTTTCTATACCTTAACTTTGACGACCGACGGAAGGCAAGTGCCATCAGATTATCTTGGCGGGTCTCAGAGTAGTGATCGAGTGGAGACGGAATAAGGAAAATGAACTTTAAAATCATACATATAGTGTTCAGTTTTGTAGTTTTAACGCAATGTAATGCAGACTACTTTCCGCAAAATTGCGCATTAAAGCCATTCTCGGTTATAATTATAAGTTTAATCTCCACACAAGAAACCGCGAAACCGATCCATATTTTGAAATGCGATACTTTTGAGATTTTCTTTGTCGTTTTGATGAAAATGTTTTGAAAGTCAAACGAGTTCATGAGAACCATGAAGTAAGCCGTGCTTCGCTGGGCTCTACCCATTTTGTGGCCGATTACTAGGCATGAGTCTCCTTCCCCAAAATGGGGAAGACCATGAACGTACTGCAGTTCAGAGATACTTAATGCAGACAAATTAGAAGTAACAGTATCTCTTACAAGGAGATTGCAACCTCAGTGTTTTGTAACTAAAATTTTATTCCTACCACGATATATAAGATAATTTTCTTACTTATGGCACAGTGGTAACATAAGACAGTTTTTTATTCTTAGAATTATATACTTATATCTAAACAAGTTTATGAGTCCGACCATGTCTTGCGTGGATAAGATTGGCCATTTAGGTGATCACGGAAACTCGAGTAGGCAACAAAGTACACGAGGGCATAATCTCCGTGTTAATGGAAACCCGCTATTGGCCACTTGTGCACATGACCCTAAATCTAAGTGCACTTAACGCGCATAGGTACGTATTATGATAGTGGCAAATTAAATATTTTTTGGAGCTTCGTATGGCTTGGCTTGGCTGAAACCCTTTATGTCCCACTGTTGGCCACGGGTTTCTTCTCACAACAGGGGAGGCCTGGAGCATACTCCACCACGCTGCTCCAATGAGGATTGGCTAGTGACCAACCCGTGTCTGCTTTTTTCAAACCGCCCATAAGGCCTCCGCCAAGGTTTAATGACTGTTATCTTATCGATAACAACCGGGAACGGCGGCTTAACGTTCCCTCCGAAACATGGAAGAATTTAATTTACCACTAGCGGTCACCCATCCAGGTAGCTACTGATCGCTTGCGATCTACTCAAGCAGCGGGGCTGCGCTTCGTATACTTCGTCGTCGTCGTCGGAGGTCGTAAAATAAATAATGGAAACTTAAGGGATTATAATACTTGACGAATCCTTATTAATATCCGCATCCCAGACTTTGATTATGAGTACTTTTTGGTACTACTCAATTAGCTTTGCCTTATCTACGAGTAGGTAACGTACATATACTCGTAGGTACGAGTATTAAATGCATGTTCGCAGAAGCTTACACTGCACGTGCTATTTAAATGGTATATGGGGAAATTCAATAACCTACGCGCAGTACCTATTCGTGATATCTTAGATGATTTAGTTCACGCGGGAATTCTGTTTTTTTTTGTAGTTTACTCTTAGAAATCACAAATATAGCGTGAAGGCTTCCTGTTAATAGTAGTCCACGGAGTTGCCCTCAATTAACAACATCATTTGAGGTCTTGCGTATATACAATCTTTAGACATATACGATCATTAAGATTCACTTGATATTCAAGTAAATAAATTTATAATATTTAACTAATTTATCTTTACTCGAAATTAATTAAGTAGATAAATGGATAATAATTTATATTTATCTTTACAGGATTCAGCGAGCAGAGAGTAGGCGAAGAAAATGTCACAACGTGACTTTTCAGAGGTTCGTAAAAAATATAGCTTTTGATAAGTATAATAACATTCTCGCTATCCCGCTATCCATACATTTTCGTAAGCATAATAAGCCAACACATTTATCAGCCTAAACAATTCCTATGTATAGATTCAGGAGTCGGCGCGGCATAAATCTAAGAAACATATGTTTTAGGAATACAAAATGGGTGCCTTAATGCCATTTGGAATCCGGAAACTTCAGCCGAGTTCGCTGTGCTCCAGATAACCGTTATCGCATAATATAATTGATTACAGTACTGTTACAACATTTGTATACTCGTACACCTCTTGATGTTTGAATTGGGCCATGGGGACCATGAATGGGTGTTAGGATGTAAATTGTAATGTATTCCTTTGCTGTGCGAGTTATATGTAGGTACACGATTGCATTTATATATTTATTGGTTCGTGTTTCTTTATTACTACTGCGCTAGGTCCACCAGTAGGTACTTATTCAAGTAGTGTGGTGAAGTATGCTGGATCTAAACTCGTTGGAGACCTGTGACTAACAGTATGGCATAAAAAGGTTACAGCGCTTATATTAGTATATTCTAGTGAATATTCAGAATTTTTTTAATATTATAGAAGTAAAAATCGAACGTGCACTACGTGCAGGCCACCTGGGCATAAGTCACTGCAGCTGCCTACTGCAGAAACAATAGGAATCGCAGTAATAAGTGTATAAGATGTTCAAGAGCAACATAGCCGTCTCTACTTTCTAGCTTGCAGCCGTATTTATACTTCTCTAACCGAATAAACACACAAGTATCCGTCGATAACATATGTAGGCAGACCCCTCTTTCCCAGTGGGCACATGTATGTAGGTACTACGTCGTTTAAGACTAGCACCAGGCACCCAAGTCAACTACAATGATGCTACCTACCTCTTTATAAGAACAGGCCACTCATCATCTCACTCATCCAGTACATCCAAATTAAAACAGGATCGTTTCATCAAGGTCCTTAAAGGCTATAGCCTCTAATATGATCTACGCTAGGCTATAATCCAGTCTATAGCTGACTAGTTCTACTAGTATATAACTCTTTATATGAGAGTATGCAAGCTGCTTTCACCAATAAAGATTACTTAATCGATCATTCCGATAGAAAAGCTGTTTGCAAGTTTGCTAGAAATGTCAGTGGTGCAACAAAATTTATTTCAATTTCTAAAGTTAATAAATCATATTTGTATTCACTGTTTAAACTTGTTGAAATTAAATATTGATATTAAAGCAGTATCTACTAGCTTCCTACCCGCTACTAGCAGGATGAGCCTGCTACTACTAGGTACTATTATAGATGGATGGATGTCTGTTACTCTTTCACGCAAAAACGGCTGAACGGATTTGGAGGAAATTTGGTACACAATTAGATATAACCTGGATTAACATACAATATATTTTTATCCCTCTGAACAAAACCCTAAAATCCACACGGATGAAGCCGCAGGCAAAGTCTAGTAAAAAAATAAAATATAAAAGATTAGGTTTCGGTATTGATTCTATTAGTACCATTTACCGCTATTCGTACTGCGTCTGGCCACCGGGGATGTTTCTAATAAATCCACAAGAAGCATGCCCCTATTTCAAATTTACTACCGACACGACAGCTCCGTATTCGATAAGTAAGTAGAATACAGATATTGAATTTAAATGGTAATAAGATGTTTATAAACTGCAAAACGCATTAATATTAGGAAAGCGTTATTTACGTTTTAGAGTTATTTATTTTGGTGATAATAATTTATTCATATCCTCACAATCGAGCTTTTAAGCTTGTACGTTTTTTTTGTGACGGGGGGGAAATCTTCATAGGTGGGTACTTTAAAATTTCAATAATAACGGCAAATATAAAAAAATCCGCCAAGTGCTTGATGAAGAAAGCAAAAATATCAAACCCATTATCTTTTCGACACCACAAAATTCTTCTTACGCAATACCAGATTTTGCCCGCGGCTTCGTCCGCGTATATTTTAGATCTTGGTCCAGAAAGGTATAAAAAGTATCCTAAATGTTTATAAAAACAGGTTAGTAATTACGTGCATTCCAAATTTCATCCGAACCTATACAATAACATTTATAATAGAAGTAGGATTCCAAGAAATTATGTAAAATGCCTCGCCGACATTACGCCCAGCGACGCCCTCCATTCATACTCACATCAACGTGTCGAGGGTTCAAAAGGTACTACTTTGTAGTGACACGGAAGCCGCAGACATCGAGAATTACCATCTTTTAACTGGTCATCATAATGTTGTCAGATGTTCGTAACATGTTTTCAATTATACTTTTTAATGCAGTAGTACAAAATCAAATATCTAGGTATATACATATTACAAATTATAAATAACATTTGCTGATGGTGATGAAAAACAGCGTGACGAAACCTGCTTGAATCTGTGATAGACTAGAGTTTAAAGCGGTGATACCTTAGAGTCTTAGACAGATGGGTTCGAATCCCAGTGACACTTGGCAACAAGGACTTTTAAAATATAATAAGGAATTTTGCCCAAAAACCATCATATGCATTCTTTTCCCAACCCTAGCTTTACTCTACATCTACAAGGTACTTCACGCTACATACCTTTTACCGCAACGACACGTGTTTCGTAGCGCATCATCAAGTTAGTTCTACACGTGATTGTATAGTTACGCCTCAAGACGTGCCGCGGATTTTATTATCCGTGTTATTTCAACTTATTTCCTACTCCTTCATCGACCAGAATAAATATGGGAGATGCCGCGTAGTTATGAACGACATAATCGCATGTTATTTGCAATTGCTTCTAAAGAAAGCGATGTGATAAAAATAAAGCAAGGGAGAATTCGATTTAGATGCAGTTTTTGAATATTTGACTTATATACGTGAAGCGAAATTTGACTATAATATGTTGAAATACGAATGTGATACGCAATGGAATGTACGTACACGTCATGTTTGTATAATTATGTGTGCATGTCAAAGTATGTACCTACTCAAACTTATGGTAGATAAAGTACGCACATTGGCTTGTTTTTTGTTGAATTTAATGTATATCTAATGCAAAATGCATTCAAAAATATGAGAATTCGTGCATTCTTCTCCATATAAACTTTAATTATGCCAAATTTTAAATTGCTCGGTTCATGCAGTGAGCTGTAAATTGTAACCAAAATTTTCGCTTCACGTAGGTAAGTATTAAATATACCTATGAAAATATACTTAGTCACCTATAAAAGTCACCCAGTGTCATATCATGATATTTCACAACCGAAGCGTAGGAATGCAGCAGCAAGTGAGAACAGAATCAAAGTAGAGGCCTAAATAATAGCGATGACACGGCACTAAACCATGATAGATGCGGTCTAAAACAGTCGGCGTGTAACAAATCTGAGCGCGAGCCGCATTCTTACCGGCCACGTAATTACAGGTACTCGCTACAGAAATATATCTACGGTGGCTTAATTCCATCTTGTATGGAAGTAGTCTTGGGAGAGACATAAACGTACAGAGATGTAAGTGGGTGGAAGATGCGTGACCGTGTATGCATCACGTATGGTTTGTCGCTTTGTATGGGACTTTGATAGAAATTTTGATGTCTTCTGCTGATGCCTTGATCTCCTCTATTCTTCTTCGATGACTCGATGGCTGTCTCGCAAAAAGACACCCCCGAATCCTATGATTCCGTGGCTTCCGTGATTTCGATCATACTCGTAGCATTAACAAGTGTTAAAAGCTAGAGATCGCCTTCTACAATCGCGTCAAGTTCTCTAAAACAGGGCCAAAGTACGAACTCTTATACAACCGACCCAAAAATGAATATAAAGCTACAAATTTGTACCTGGAAACTAGCATTTCGTATCTGAGAACCAAACATCTCAAGCGTCGATTGATAGATAAATGCGTAGTTTTATTTTCTCTTGATTTTACTCTTTTTACTCATAAGTATCACTCTATGATCCTATATTTACTTGTTACTAAAAAGTGTAACAGGAAGCAACAATTTAGCTTTTTTTGTGCTCCGGATTTAAAGTGTCAAATCAAGCAAATTTTGCTTTTATGCTTAATTTTACATTTTTACCAATTATCAAAATGTGATATATGGAGCAAAAATAAACCTAACGCCACTAGGTAGGTGGTTATTACATCTTAGTTCATTTCATGACATAGTTTTGTGCTAGGTAGACACTCTATGGCAGTCAAGAATCGTTCAACGTCACGCGGCATCACGACAGATGAGGAATGTTCCGCCTCACATCGGAATGTCTCCCGGACACTGACGAGCTCCCAAGTATACCAGGAATGCAACTCATAGTAATACGAACTAATACTACAAACAGATGCTTGTATACCTACAGGGCTTCCGGTCATCAACTAGCGATAATATATAAAGGCCATAAATATGTAGATCTAACTTCATCAACAATAAACCCCTTATATAGGGGTCTAACCCCCTCTTTTGGAATTGGAATTTTGAATTATAATTTTAAAAGGGTCTACGCGAAATGTTAGTTCCTTCGATTTCTCCGGGTTTAAATGTTCAATAGAGACGAAGAAACTATAATTTGATAGTTATTATATACATCTATCAGGAACAAGAATATTTTGAAAATTTGTAAATGCAAAATTTCAACACAAAGTTTATTTTTTTATTTCTACATAACTCAATTATACAAAAATCATCAAATGTAATCTATAAAACGAACTCAAAAATTATTACTCTCAGTTGAATAACTCCAGAACTCCAGAAAAAATCGGATGGCCAGATTCGATGTCTCTGTTTCCATTTTCCAAGCCCAGTTTTCAAAACTAATTTTCAAAATGCATGTGGAAATAATGTGAAGCAAGCCCAACTAACTGCGACGGGAACATCATTATAGACGCACGACGACAGACGAACGAAGAGCCCTCTCTAACTGTCTATTTACATATAATTCTATATTTACATCTGTTTCTCGTTACTATGTTCGTTGAATGAACACTGATTTATAGTGTTTTGAGCTAGAAATAGTTACACTGCTGGTCTCTCATATAAAAAAACCACTCCACACGATCCTGATCCTGGGCCACCTGAATTCAGCGGTTTCCCGCTATCTCTGGCCTATACACCTTTTTTCCCCACCATGTGGCTAGGTTATTACCATTTAATGCTTACTTTTTTTAAATTTTATAGAATTCGACATGAATATCGCGTTTGTCCTATTTGGTAAACAATCTTTGCATGACTTTTTTTCTTAATTTGCGATTTAATAATACTGAATCAAATTTTTAGTAAGTACGAGTACATATAGTTTATTTTTTAAAGCATTTTTTAAACTTTTTTTCAATAAAACGTAGTGCCAAGATTATTTACCAAATTAACTGTAGGTATAGTAAATTTTTATTCTCTTGTCATAATAATATGTGGTAAACAATCTTAGCATGTCTTTTCAATTTGCGATTAAAAAATAATACAGACACAAAATTATAATTTTTTTAAAACAAAATGTTATTTCATACAGAAATAGATATCTAGAAACTATAATATATATTTTTAAAGCAATTTTAAACTTTTTTTCAATAAAAAGTAGTGCCAAGATTTTACCAAATAAGACAAGAGAATAAAAATAAACTGTAGATTGCAATATTTGAAATTATCACATGGCCCGCTCGTTTGCAATTGACAAGAAAAATTAGAAAGCCTTGTTATAAACCGTTTTTCAAGCAATTATATTTTAGAAAATAGCAATACGTATTACTCGTAATTAAAAGCCTCAGTGATATCCAATGGACGACTTTATTAACAAACACCTCGTCACACCTCGAAGGATCGCGTGTTCACTCCTAGCAATTACTGTACCTACCTATGATTACACTGGTCCAAGTGGTGCACCTCGCTCGTCAAACCCGATGTATGATGCTTCTTCGTATTGGAAATAATCTATCTATTTTCTATAGTATAAAAATGAATAACTGTTCGTTAGTGTCGCTAAAACCCGAGATTTCTTCATGTTAGTGTTACACTAAGGAAAGTTTAAACGGTGAGAAAAATCTCAAAGAATACGAGGAAAACGAGTGAAAATCAGCTATAATATAGTTACAGTCAGTAAAAATAAGTAGGTACCCGATATTCTTTAATGTAATTAAAAATTTAAATGTGGAAACTGTACGAAAAATTATTAAATAATTTATTTCTATGCAAAACCTAAGAAACTGGAATATATTAATCATCTAGTCATTTTAAACCGTTCAAACTATGCCACATACGAGTACTACCGACGTTGATCTTATTCAAAACTGGTATTTAGACGGTTCTTTTAAGTCCGGCATCCATTTCTAATTGATAAATTAACACTTATGAAATATTAATTACGATTAATTAAAGATGCCAAATATCAGGCATCGAATAACTGTTCACGTGGTAATAAATATACTTTTTGAGATACAATATTAGAATTCCTGCATTCTTCTCCATGTAAACTTTTATATACATATTGGTGAAATTTCAAACAGCTCCGTTCTCGTAGTGAGCTGTAAATTGTACCCAAAATTATCGCTTCACATATTACACATAAGAAGATTACCAGCTGAATGACGAAATTGATAAATTGAGGATTCGAAAATGGAATGAGCTTTATTTTTATTATAAGTTACGATATACGTAAAATATTTTATGGGACGTGAATTTTTAAATCTTGATTGCAGGGCGGAGGACAGTGCCTCAAGTGGACTTGTGTACTTTCCTCTGACAAACTTTTATGTTCTGACAAACTTTATGATATGAGTATGAGCTCTGCTGAGAGTGGTCTGATGAATGTCGTGTTTTCGAAGAGATTTTTCGAATCAATATTGGAAGAAAGAATTGAAGGAACGAACGTAAAATTAAAGTTGGTACATTAACAGTTAGTATACCTACATTATCTACTTTTTATTTTTCAATCTATATATCAGATACCTAATCAGATTTTATAAACGTAGCTTATTATACATTACCTAGGCATTTTTTTGTATGTCACGGAAATAAATATTAAATAAAAAAATATATTTTTCCATATTTTAACGTTTTTACTGACCTAAGGTTCACATGTCCAGGTCTACCATTTAATATTCAATCTGATTAAATAAATACACGTTAGTCATGTTGTACATTAGACGGTTTTCTTTAATTTCAAAGTAGGTATTAGTTTGAACTCTATTTTAATTTTTTCTGAACTTAGTTATCCAGAAGGTATGTCATTTTGATCAAATTTATAAACGTAGCTGAACGTAGATCCGTGTAACTCTCTTTATACGCAAATATTACAACTCTATTAAATTACTCCAATATAAACTTTTTTTGTCTAAAATGTGTTAAAAGAACATTAAATAAAACGTAAGTCATTTACCTCCAATAATCAAGGCGCGTTCGAATTTCGAATTCGAAACTTAACCAAGCATCATTAAACGAAATACAGGAAAGGCATTAACTCACTCAGTTCACTGAATGCGGTCGCCGATATCCCTGCGGTAAGTGCGGTCGAGCCGACAAAGAAGCGGGTTCGATTCCTGTATCATTAAGGATGCTTGCCCCAGCCGTTAAATATAAAAGCGAGGAAAAACATTAAGATTGCCGCTTACTTGCACTGAGTAAATACATGTTGTGATGTAGGTAATATTATAGTTTTTTTCTATCTGAATCTGCAGATTAAAGAAAGGTAAGTATTAAATATATAAAAAGAAAAAAATAATAAGTATTTTTATCTAATTTTATAATTTTTATGTAAGCCTATTTAATCATATTGAATTACTAATTTTAAAAATCTTTGGTGTCATCTATAGTTGCTGTGGTTATCAGATAATTAAAGGTAAAAAAATACGTTTTTGTATGGGACGATAGACGCTTTAATAACAAATAGTTATAAAATACTTACATATTTCGTGACACTTTAAAATATGTATATCACAGTTAAAAATACAGACAGATCAGATAAACCGAGGGATGGAAGCGATTTCATTGAATACTGTCACCCTTTGGTTCTGCAACCGTTATTTTTGAGCCCACAAGATTTCAGCTAACATCTTCCTCCAATACTAAACTATGAAGAGCTTCCCTTGGAAACGGAGCCCTAAGAAATATAAATAATCAATCAATAGATGTTAACAGAACCTGCTTATTGTTTCGTATTTTTTTAATAATTCAAGGAAGTTGATTAACAGCCAGGAAACCGGTTCAAATTGGATATAATTCCCGCGGATGTGCTATACAACCAAATTCTATTAATCTAATAATTTTATAACCAAATTATACATATTTAATTTACTCATGTATAGTAAAAAACAGATTACGCTCTTAGAAATTGATTGTCATAAAGTTGAACCATATTATTATGTTGTAGCACTTTTAATGAAACGGATGAACATAGAGATGATTTTACAATATAATCTGTTATATATTAGGCGCAATGTACATACATTTATACGCACAGAGTTGCTAGCTACCTAGCCCTATATTAGGTAACTATTTATGTAACGGAATCTTTGATGTAATCGACCTTAGAAGTATTTAATTTCAATTCACTTCAAAACGTAAATGTAAGCTAAAAGGAACACCGATGACAACTATCGAATTGATCTGAAGTCAAAAGCGCCAGGGTCCGTGCAATAGTGTAATACAAAGAAATTAAATTATATTAAGTAAGTATATCAATGTGACTTTCCAGTCACCTAACCGATTCTTGTAGCTCTTTAAGTATCATTTGCAGGGTTTTAAAACCTTTTTACGTAAAGTACTTTTAGATTGTAAGATTTGTTAGCTCACGTATTCCCAAACAGATACATTATGCGCCGGCTGGCGGCTAATTCCAGGATCGCGCGACGCTACATTCTTGCCGGCTAATAACTAATTAAGCCCCGATAAGGTCACCAAGCTTTCTCATTTTACGGGACGCCTGCATTAAATTGTGAGATAGGTACATACGATACGGACTAATTTAGAACTGATAATACTTAATACTTTTATAAATTTGAATTTGTTGTTGGAATAACACAATCACGTGTTGTGTTGGTGTTACCAAAATAAGTGTAATAGTGATCGCAAGTTAAACAATGCTGGGCGCTGTCTCCGACTGGGGACTGATGACCTGAGGAAGACAGCGGGTAAACGTTGGAATCAAAGGGTCCAGGATCGGGCAGAGTGGCGTCGATTAGGGGAGGCCCATGTTCAGCAGTGGAATATGAAGGATTAAAATGATGATAATGATAGGCGCTGTCAATCTCTATTGTCGGCATAACAATCCAATCGCAACTCCAGCATTCAGCTTTGTAGGCTACAATTTGCGAAATCCTGGTGGAATGGTCCACGAATGGTCAAGCCCTCCTTGTTGTGAAAAAAGACGCGTGCGCAACAGTGGGACACAAAAAAGGGTTGCCTACAAAATACAAGACTCCTGGTCACCCTACAGTTTGCCCACCCTCTCGCCCGTGCAGGCGTGCACTTGCGTTCGGAAAATAGTTGATTATAAATTGCAAAGAAGCAGCTTCTAGCAAATTGGCGCAAAATAATAATACCACTTTTATAATTATCAAATAACATCACAAACACACAAACAAATACCATCATACTATAATCACATGTTGCTTTGCAGTAGAAATATAAGTCATAAAATTATAAAATAGATACTTATTGCAAAATTTCGTTAAAACCTAAAAACATACAAAACAATTTTGACGAAAAGAATATTCTATTTATTTTCTTTAAAATATTTACTGTCTGGTGAATATACAATTGACAATTGAAAGTCCATAAATCCAATTGATTTTATAAACACTTCAAGTAATAAATTATGGTATTTAATTTAAAATAACTCAGAGTAACTCTCGTGTGTTGGAAATTTAAGCACACTGACAACATCTTTACATTGACACTAATATCCCGGATACATTATGCACTCGGTTGGTAGTTGTATCTGTCATGTGACAAGTTATTGAGCAATGTTTGTGACAAATGCAAAATCATTTTATTGCGAATGCGGCCCTGTTGAGCATCGAGGATAATCTTCGTATCGCAATTGTTATTATAAACTTTATGCTTCAGTCGATTACAGTCTGCCAGTATGAAATCCGAACGGAATAATGTAATTTTCGAAGGCTTAAATTTTCTTTTTTTCTTACAACGAGCAATCCTTGTTCGACCGGTAAATTGAGAGCCCCGACGGCCCATACGGTTCGCGTTTTACTTTCTGAGTTTTTATCTGCTCTGGCTTCAAAATACTGGGCAGCCATAAAATACACGATCTCCACCCCGCCCACACTGGCTGGACTGCCAGCTTCGAAAAATAAAAGAGAACTCTTAATCCGCGATAATGTTCACCGTAATAACAGTCCGAATATAATTAAATGAAAGAAGAAACAAATTTGATATGATAGCAGTCATTAAGTCTTTAAATTAGTCGTACAAAAGGCACTGATGCCTTACCGGCGACTCGCGGTCATATTGATATTTAATTTTAAGATTTTATTGACATTACAATAATTTAAAAAAATCAGATTCTCTCTTCTAATACGTTTCTTAATATAAGTTATAGTTTTAGAACCTACTTATATGTTTTTGGTTAAAATAACCCATGCCACACTTTGCAACACAAAAAAAAATTTTTTTGAAGACGAAATACCACCAGACATGTCGAAAGAAAATCGTCGCTATTATGGTAAATAAATAAAGACCTCAAAAACGGTATTTATAAGCCGTCATATTTCTTGCATCAATATTTGTAATAATTTACATAAAGAAAAAACGGTAGCATGCTACGCAATTCGCCTCTGGGCTATCATTTTGACAGCAAAAACAACATGGCGGAGGATGATTGCGCGCGAAAACGATCACGAGCGCATTCCACTCGCACCGTACGCGTGCCGGAACAAAAACTATGATATGAAAGTAATTTTCCCTGGGACATCACATTAAACCGTAAGTACAGCCCAGGTTACTGAGCCTTTAGCGATAGGTAAAAGTACGTACGTCCACCTGGATTTTCGTATTAAACTTGACAAACAAACATTTACATTTACAGTTTTATTTCCGTAGTTTTGCTCTTACTACTTCCAACGATGATTATATATATTGTGTCGTCTTTACGTTAACATTAAATTAAAAAAAAATTGCAAACGATATCACATTATTATTTTACTATAAATATATAAATAAACATACACACTCACACTGATGACGCCTCCGGTGTTGCGCATAGTCCTATGGTATGTAAAAAATCAGTTAGGACGATTTATTATGTACATTGTAAAGAAAATAACACAAAATTAAATAGAATGCTTTAAAATATTCACCTTAGAAACCGCTATCCAACGATAGCACCGTCAAATGCATTGTATCTACCTTCTACGAGTAGGTATACATGTATGTTTACTGTATACTTTGGTGTAGAATACAGAATATAAATAAAGAAATAATTAATATTATTATTGTACCGTATTTGCAGATCCATGCAACCGTATTTGCAACAGATACTTACTGAAATAAAAACATTCCTGGTATTTACCTGGTATTATTGGTCATAGGTAACATAATGGCATGGTATGGTAATATTTGTTCCCTAAATAGCAAACAATGGAAAATTACCATGCTCAGTGATCGCAGTTGATGATCGTCCTTATTATACAGCATTGAATTCTTTATTGAGTAATTTCCCGTATTTAGGATTATGGTCAAGTTGAATAGGACCTAAAGACACGTCCAAAGATATTGTCTCAAGGGAATATTAAAACCAGAAACAGCATTTAGAAACGGTCCGAATAGAACACAATTTATGGTCTACTCGTTGGGAATGTTATGCTAAAACTGATTTTGTCGAGTTATATTATTTAGAATATGTATATTACATTGCAATTCTTGGTGGTCGTAAATAATAAGTAGTGGTACGAGTACGAATACAGAACCTGTATGCAGATAAATAGTAGATACATCATTATGATTGCATGTCATTAGGTAGATCACATAGCTTTGTGTGCCTTAACATTTTAAATTTGGTAACTTTAATCTGCATAATTAGCAATGCAGACATTTTTTAGGAAGTTGGATTGTTTGTGACTGTTCGTAATTATTATCTATAAAAAGCTCTTCATCTTTCTAAAGTTTTAGTAGTTTGAACAAAAAATGTAGAAAAGAATGACGGTACATATTATTATCTATGTAAGAAAAGACGATTTTCAGATCAAGATCTTTAAAGAATGCCTAGAAAAAACAATTACCTCACCAGAACCGGTGACAGAAAGACTCGAAAAGAAAATAAGGAAGTCATTTTAAATTTTTGAATAAGTACCTAATAAATAAAGCAAAAACTTTTTTGGGTCATCGCAGTCCACGGGTCAGAAGTCAACCAATCGTCCTCGGGACCAGTTCACGTTCCCTCGAGAGCGGTACGACGCGCGACGTTACTCACGAAAAGGTAATTGTCGAAGAATGCCAACAATCCACCACATTCGTGTACGATTTCGCAACAATAACCCAATGAAACACAAAACACGTAAATTTAACACGGCCATATACGAACGAACTGTATTCCTTAATCGGCCGGCTTACACGTATAAGTATGGAGTCGTGATGGGACCGCGCCTTCGGGCGAACAGAACAGATGCGCGGAAGTTAAAAACACGAATTTTTAATATATTATTTAACTGTCGCCGTCAGCGTCGTGTGTAGTACTAGAGTTATGAAGAAGATCTCCATAAAATATGGAAACAAAAATAAATAAATAAATATTGTGGGACAACTCACACATGGCTTTCTGATCCCATAGTAAGCTGTGAGCTTGTGTTATGTTATTTTAACAAAAAGAATTCTGGGTTGCTTTTAATTGAGGATACTTTCAAAATATTCGCATGAGTTTTCCTTTATGGAAAATGTAGGTATGTTAAAAAAGTTCTGAATTTCGAGTTTCAGAATTACTATTAAATAATTAATTGGTATTAACGAGACTTAAAAAGTTAAAGTAGGTATAGGTTTACTTTAAAGCACGATTAATTCCGTGATACCTGTTAAAACAATCACACAGACAAAATTTGCAAAACGAATATTTTAGCTTTTTAAATAAGCATATTTCGTACGTAATATTTTTACAGTTACTGACTTATTATATGAGTATTAAACCTATTCTCCGTAGCAAAGTCCATTAATACATCAATTATTAACACATACGTGTATAACATTCACATTATAATCGTTTTAACCGTAACTTATTGCATGTACAAACCGATTCCCATAAAATCCATGCACGTGTACCTACCTTTTAACTAAACCATCAAAAATTACAGAAATCCGGCCCCAAATTATTGTGTGATTTGTCTCGGAACCCACACACGTTAATTGTTTTATACTCGCCAGGCAAGAATCGTAATTATCCCAAGGCATACAATGAGAAAATAGGTAGAAAAAATAGACAAAGGGTGACCGACGACGCCGTTTTTTCTTTTATTTTGACCCACAGTCAGGCGGCTGCGAGATTCAATACAACCTTTTATTTTTTATTTGACCCTTTTTTACCGATCCTCCAAAATAACAGCTCCGATCTTCCTAGATGCGTTCAGAATTTCTAAGCTTTGTGTTAAATAAAACTATGAGCGATTTCTATGAATGGAAATGACATGAAACTTAAGTTTGTATGTATCCGCCAGCAGCTTTAAATCACGATTGTGAACGTGACATGAATATCAAATCAGGTTCTTTATACGAAATTATAATTTGTAGTCGGTCTTCCGAATATTCTCATAACTGAAACCCATTATAGATAAGTGAGATAACTTTCCGCGATCACAAAAACACCCCATAGAGTTTCTTAATTTATTATTTAATAAGCGCCGTCGTACAGTTTGGGCCTCAAGAAACTTTCAAGATGAATGGAAGGTCGTTTTGAGAGAAATAATTACCCAATACGTTGGCCAGTTCGATTATCAGGCGCCTCTTTAAACGAAATTTTAATAAAGCGTATAAGGGCCGATTTCGTCGGTCATTTTTCAAGATTGCTGAAACAATCGCGCATCATTACGAGCAAAAACGTTCACATCAGTCGCTGTTGCCAGGTGACCTGAGATTTAAGCAAACAGGTTCAGCGGTGAACTTTTAAAATAAAATAACAATCGAAGCTACTCCTCATTAGTGGCCACCGGGTACACTAAGATATCTTTAATTGATTCAGCAGGTAAATGGCCAATTGCTAAAGTCTAAACCTTCATTCGATCTATGCTGTGAGCATAAACAGAATACCATCGTCAAAGTATTCGTATAGTGAACGGCTTTAAAAATTGTAAATACCTATCACTTGCTGCTATGGTGAAGGAAAACATCGTGAGGAAACCTGCATGCCTGAAAGTTCACAAAAAATGTTCTCAAAGGCATGTCCAGTCCAACCCGCAATAAGCCAGCGTGGTGGACTAATCCCTCTCATTATGAGAGGAGACCCCACCCTGTAGTGGATCATCAATGGGTTACTGACAAACAGTAATCATTAGTATGTCATACGTCAGTCTGTCTGACATCTCCACATACTAATGGCAGCTCGATACGATTACTATATACGAAACTGCGTAGAGGCACTGCAGTGAAATTCGTTTCAATCCTTTAATTCAAATTCTCACCTAACATAATAATATACAGCCTGAGAGAAACAATACAAGCCATAGGTAAAAGGACACCGTCACGTTTCAGAAACATTCAACAACTTTAAATCGATGTAGAGTATCATCGGCGAGCAATACATTACGTGCGGGCTATAAATCAAATTTTATGTTAACGCATGTGATGTAAGGCGGTGTTACAATGTATGGTGCACAGGGGTAAAAATCCTTTGCACGAGAGTCGATGGTAAGGATGGGGATAGTGATGTGCCAAGTCAGGTCGATTCAAATCAGTAGTAATTTCAATGATTCTCATACTCATATAGCAATAATAATGAAACTTTATATCTTTAATGTTTAATGCACTTATGTAAGTCCTGTCGTCTATTGCTTTTTGTCATGCTTATCTTTTTTTGGTGCAAATTTATTGTTTGTTGTATGTTGACAAGTTTCCTGTTGCTCATTGTTTTTTTTTAACTTTTAAAGACTTACTATTAAAGTACCTACTAGTACCGAACGCCAGTACTCTAGTATTTGTCCGGTACTTTTAGCTCCATTATCAACTTGATTCCTTTTGTCATCAATGCAGAAATGTACTCAGCCTCATATTGATGAAATGCTTTGTAAAATCTTAAACTATCACATATTTGTGCAAAAAAACGTTTTTATCTCTGTCTTTTAGTACCTAAAATAACCGACAGGCACATCACTAGTTGGGGAATGCGGTCCGTGAGAAAAAAATACTCTCGCTTCCGATGCGCTTCGCTAGATAGCGCAGGTGGCGAACGCATCACGCCGCGCTCAAAAGAATAGTTTTTATTTTTATGGTCCGTGTGCCAGGGACAGGTTTTCGTGACTAATTTCCTAGCGGCCAATAATTTGTAGGATGCTTAAGAGAGTAGAACGAAGCCTGGTGATCGTCAGCTGCGACTCCATTGGTGGGTTGAGCAGCTGCGGCAGCAGCCTCTGAAGGATATAGGAATATACTTTAATCATTTCCTATTAAAATTATAGCTTGCCTAATATAGAAATGAAAAAAAATCGTCAGCTGCCGTCTAAGCTTCTTAGATCTCTCAATCATTCTACGAGTTAACAGCCGACCTCAGCCGGGAGTAAATATTTGACGAAATTTGCACCTGGTTCAGGGACCATTAGAGTTCTCGAAGGAAAAAATCTCATTATGTAAAATTTGTTGCTACGTCTTCTCTAGCATATGAAATAGAGTCTCTACCATTCTTGTGGTAAGCCACAAGAATGGTAGAAATTGAATGTAAACAGATCGTAAAAAGTTGTTTTAGTTAAGATCCGACTTTTGTGGGGACCGACCGTCAAACAATGTCTGTTTTGAATTGCTTTTAAAGTTCATTTGAAGCGCCTAAGTTATTTAATTACATTATCCTCTAAAATAACTGTAAAATGCTACTGCTTAAGAATTGTGTTTATTCGATGGCTAAATCTATTATTTTCCTTTGCCTTACATAGTTTACCTTAGCGTGCCTACTCTAAGTAACCTAATTATTTTTATGTATGTCTACGAAATGTCTACGAATGTGGAAATTTGAATCGAGTGCTTCAAATTTCTTCAATTTAATCTGAGCATAAAATCCTACTTGGTACTTAAACTCACATCACCACAAATTAGTCAAAGAATACAAAATATAATGAACCCTCGTCAACTCACCGTTCTTTTTTTCAACGATAGGAATTCGGTAGCTAACCGTTGACATTCTCTTTTTATTGCCTACTTATTACTAAGCGCGGCGTGATATCTTTAGGTTACCTTTTGTTGTGGACACTCATAATTTTATTTTGATTTGTAAATATTTATAAAGATGAATCCACACTTCACGTAAAACGTTACTTGGAAACAAGGCGTTGAAAAACGTTTATTTTAAACGCCTTTTTTTATTGTAAGTATGTTGCTCGAATGATATGGGATGACACGTAATTTTAATTCTGTTACGTGTTATTTTCAATTAATCGTTTTAATAATACAATTACAAATTTAACTTTTAATAAAAAGTGAAAAAAATAATGATTCATCTTGTGTAAGTGCAATACAGGAAATGACATTTTACTCTTACATAAGATATAACTAAAGCAGCGATATCGCCACTTACGTATTTCCTGTCAAAATTAGCCACAAAAAGTCAGTCAATCAACAGTGTAATTAAATTCAGATCCAATTAGAAAGATGGCGTTCATAAAAGTCATCCATTTTAAACTTGATTAATTCGCCGAATGACTCGATAAGCAAATTAAACAACTGTCGTTTATTTTCATAGCTAATAAGCCGTAATGTGAATTATTATCTGTCTATAAAGTTTTATATCTTTGTTGGCGCTTTTGTGAGAAACCGACCAATCAAAGTTTAATCGCACGAAGAAAAAGTGGATTCTAATTCTACATACCAACAAACAAACACAAAGTGGGTGGCCTTGAACCACATGGCAACAGCGTATAGTATACGCTGTTGCCATGTGGATTGGTAGATACTCTATCAATTGACATTGAAGCTATTAGCCAATTTTTGACGATTTCAAATCACTTCTCACAATCAAGGTTTCTTCACTTTTTAAATAGTAATATCGAAGCAAATGTGACTTTCCTATTTTCCTGTACTTTATTTTATTCCAAGTGTACCTGTACAATGTGTAGTACGTGTACTATGACGTCATCCCGTGCGTCGCCATAGAAAATGTATGAAGGGTGTCAGAAGGGTGTATCATACAAAAGGTGAAGGTAGTGTTTATGACAGTTCATTAAAAGTATCTCAATTGACTCGTAGAACACAAGCATATTTCATAAAACCTATTAACAACACAATTCTCTTTACAGGTAGAGCCAACGGGCTCAGCCTCTCTCGGTGCAGCGTCCAGAGCACTCTTCGTAGAGAAGGTCCGTGCGTCCAACGCGGCGTGTCAGGCTGGGGACTTCCCTACGGCTGTCGCCCTGTATACAGACGCACTCACGTTAGACCCAGCCAATCACATCCTGTATAGTAACAGGTAAGTTCTACTCCATTTTTTCATTGAACGTAATAACAAACGCTTCACATTCATAGCCCCACAAGGACTACCTGTGTCGTGGGTGCCATGAACATAAAACACACACACCGAGACCAGAAATTAAAACTCATCATTCAAATCTCTGCACCGCTGGGAATCCCGCGTCTCTAGTCCGTGATACATGCCCATTGAAACCCTGGCGCCCTCTTGTATCAAAATTTTCCAGTACGGAGCATTAAAGCGGAGGCTCTATATGACCCGAGCGGCTACTACAGGTTAGGATGCCCCTACGAAAAAATAACTATTTTACACCTTATATCTCACCGCTTCCGCTGGGTAATGAGAAAAGTCTGAGGAAAACAATCTATAAAGTTAACATTTTATTTATTTTACGTCACCTAGGTATCTACTACATTCAACATTAGTAAATAAGTATTTATTGTAACAGGTCGGCAGCTCGACTGAAGCAGGGGCAATTCGCAGCGGCTTTACAGGACGCTACGCGTGCTCGAGAGCTCTGCCCCAACTGGCCTAAAGCCTACTATCGGCAAGGTAAGTTTCTAGACGAGAATGGAAGGAGGAAGGAAAAGAAAAGGGTTTCTGCTTCGATTTCCATTTCATTTCATTTCCATTTCATTCCATTTTGTTAAGCGCTTGCCTCTGTTGCGTTAATTCTTATGTACGTAAAAGTGTTATTCTCAATAAATGACTTCAATTCTATTCATTCTATTCTATTCTGTAGCGTGTATCACCCACCAAGCAACCTTATGTAAAATTGTGGTTGCCAACGATACATGTGGCCTAGGTTTTAGGTTTAGAAGCTACAGGTATATTGCAGTCATATTTGCTAAACCTTGCAAATTCAATTCTTGTTTCATGTGTTTACCATGACGGAATTATCAAATGTAGGTTCTACCTTTTAAACCATCCAATTTGCATTATATATGTGCATAAAATAACCTCCTAAGGACAATCAGAAAACAAATCAAAGTTTGAAATTATAATACAAAGGTTGTTCCTTTGTTCAATGACGAATATAAATACAGCCTTAACCTTGAGGCAATCCTAACCAAAATAAGCGTTTGAATTTGCGTTCAATGTAGCAAGCTGACATGAATAAAATGCGTTGAAATGATAATTGCGTTAAAATATAATTTCAAAACAAAGTATGACTTTTAATTTGGATATTTTGTATCAATAGAAAATGAGCCTTCAAGCATCATGGTTACCATATGATTACTTGGGTGAGGACAACATGACAACATTCAATGGTAAACAGAAAAATTATAAGTTCAATGTTTAATAGTAGAATCATAGTAGCTAGCCCGGGGAGGTACCTTATCGCCACCGCATGGTTGTTGGAGGTACTTTTTTTATCTTAGTCTTCATTCGTAGCAAAGCACCCCCATACAACTTCAGATAGGATTTCTTCTCTATTTGAGGTTGGATGAGTGCTGGGCATGGGTGCATGGGCTGCGGTGATCACTGCCTGCATGCTATCATAAACAATGATAAAAAGTACCTTTAGTACGTAAACATTCTTGTGAAAATATAAATCTGGAAACGTCAAACGCTGTCACATGGCATAAATTTAATATCGCGTGCGACTGCTGTACACAATTTGCATTCGTTTTTATGCGTTTTCCTGTTGAATCTGTCGTCATCTTTCCACTTTCCCTTTGCATTGTAGAATAGTTGAATACCTACATTAAAGGTTTTTCCACACTTTTATAGTTAATTGTAAAGACGCATTTTATTTACATAAATGTCTGTTTAATAGTTTTCTGACTGTACTTTTTGTCTCTTCAGGTCGCAACCCTATTGTAATAACATTCTCGTATCCGTAGGTGTAGCTCTACAATGCCTCGGTCGACACGGCGAGGCCTTAGCCGCGTTCAGTTCAGGGCTGGGCGTAGAACCGTCCTCCCGGCAGCTGCTGGCGGCGCTGGTGGAGGCCTCCCTCAAGTCCCCGCTCAGGACCACGCTGGAGCCGACCTTCAGACAGTTGGAGGCCATGAAGCTGGACCAGTCGCCGTTTGTACTCATTTCGGTAAGATTGATCGATATTGTGATAAATTTATAAGACTACTGTCACTTTTTATAGGAATTGAGCAAAAAGCGGGCTTGCAGGTAAAGTTGCGTCCAACCTCATAGAGACAGAAATCAAAACACAAAGTCATTTTTGTGCTCCTGTGTTTTGACACGGTAAGGCCTAGTCGCGTGCAGCTCATATCAGGGCTAGCTCAGGGATTACCGTTTGAAATTTTGATGGAGTGATCATTAAAAACAATAAAACAATAAAGAATTTGACAACAACGTACTACCTACGCAATCTCAAACAGTGTTTTAGATAAAACTTGAATTTATCAGCTTTGCTGCTTAAAAATATAAAACCCAGTGTATTGTGAATTCCGCGTACCAAAGAAATATTCACCATTTATTCGGTTTTACATTCAAACATTTCGATTACAATTCGCGTGCCCGTTCACGTAACGTATTTACGACTACCACATTTAAAACACAACTTTATCCAGAGCGAAATGTCTCTACACCTTCGTTACTCCATTCAAAATGGTGGCATAAGTGTGCACTAAAGTGGTATAAAATAATGTGACTCGTGGTGTCGAATCGTCGAATTTTACCTGTCAGCGAGGCTCTTGTTTAAACGCCATCTGATATCTGAGCCACAGTATAAAGATTACACAGTACAGTCAATCTTTTTTACACATGTCCTATTTGGTAAACAATCTTAGTGTGTCTTTTAATTTTGTGATGCGATTTAAAAATAACGCTGACACCAATTATAAAGACTTAAAAACAAATTGTCATTTAATGCTGAAAAAAATTTCTAGTACCTAACTATAAAATTTTTTATAGCAATTTTAATATTTTTTTCAATAAAAAGTATCAATTGCCAGGATTGTTTACCAAATTGGACAAGAGAAAAAAACGGACTGTAAATGTAACTCGGCACTGTCTGAAAAAAAATTACAGTCCCGTGGTTCGTTGATACGCGACAGAGTTGCCCGCCTGCAGTATTTTTAGTTCATCTACCCTTACATTACTGTACTACTTACTTGACTTTGTTTCTTGTTTTGTGACTTGTTATTCAATTGGATGTTTTCAATAAAGTATTGTGTTTTCATTTGTAATTTTATTTTAAAAAATTTACTTTATAAATTTGATACCAGACTGACAACTCGCTGCTTAAATTCAACTTGTACCACAAATCAAAACACTATTTTTTTAAAGGAGAGCGAATCAAATAATTAGAATCAAACAGTTTTCGGATAAAAAGATTACTTAAATTCGTTCGCCACTGCAGTGCATTCGTGTCAGTTTGTGTACCGAGTGTACATTACTTGTAGATTTAATCGTTTTATCTATACCGAACGCGACGCGCGCAGGCATAATTCGCGTTCCGTCCTTTTGTATGAAAACTGTCTTCATCTTTATACTGTGAAATCTTTATACTGTGCCCAAGCGCTGGGTCCCGGAATAATGCCAACCATTTACGCGGACCTCCGAATATACGGGTTGTCATTCACATTCTGTTAACTCGCGCGGACAGCCAAAATGCCGCGAAATCAATACGCGACTGATAGGGATGGAATATCGTTCAGTTTTTTTTAAATATAAAAACGTACGGAAATGTGCCGATAGGTTTATTGTGATTTAGAAAGGAACACGATTTTGTGTTGGTTATGTTGTTAAAAATTAATATTTAATATTTTGAAAATGGAACGCAAGATATTTATCTTTAGTTCAGTTTATTAACGACATTACAATATTAATTAAGCAGTAAAAGATTAATTTAAGAGTAAAAGATTAGATTTTAAATCTTTGATTGTAAAAATGGTCACATACCAGAAAAGGTAAATATTATTATGGCTAGTTCAAATGCTATGCTAAACAGTAAACTAACCCATATTCCTGTAGAACGATTTTGTCTTGGTCTTTCTTTGTCTTAATAAAAAAAGTACTAAAATTCAACAGCTATATTAAATACGTACCACGTTCATGCAAAATCAGTTTAAAGTGATTTGGAGTGATTCAAATTGCCATTCGTACGTGCATTAAACTAGTAGGTAAGTGTGTATACTAACCTAATGGTACGATACGGTCCGCTACTTTCGTGCGATACGATTTTCTATTTGATTGTACGTTTCGTATTTTAAGCGATACCTGCAGATATTTGCCTTAAATAAATTTATTGCTGTAGGTTAGCCTAATACGGCTAACCTACAGCAATAAATTTATTTAAGGCAAATATGAACATTACTGTACAGTACACTAGCTACATATTTTATATACATATTTAAACCCTCATCCGACCCAGATGAGTGTTGTAAGTTTATATGACTACGTTTGAGTTGATACGAGTATGACTACTGAGATTATTATTAGTTATATTTAATTCCCAAAATGTTAGGGATTAATCAAAATTATAATATGTAACTGCAATTCTCCCACGAAAACTTAAGGAAAAAGAAGTAAAAATGTAAAAGTATTTTCAAGGTACATACTCTTAATTTCACTCTATTATACGTAGACAAAGAGTTAGAATATACAGGTACTAGTTACAACTCTACTGACTCGAAACACAACCACATATCTACTCAGTCTACAAAATAATCAAACAAAACCCTCGAGCAGTGGAAACCCTCGATCCGCGATTAACTCCGGGATCCCTTCGTCCGCGCCCCATTTGCATACATTCCGCCGCCGCTGTCGACGTCTGGGCATTTTTCGGCGCATTTAGCGCTGGACAATGGGGCTGAGTGATCAAAGCACCATAAATACGACCGACCCCCGCATTTACATACAATCTGGACGACAGTTGATCGGCAGCCTGAATGCACCAAGCAACTGGTACTCAATCTTTTCTTTATAGTAATTGAGTAGCAAAGGGCATGCTGGCCACCTGATATTAAGTGTTCGCTGCAGTCGATGGTCGCCCGCATACAACTTCAAATAGAGAAAAACAATCGGAGATTGTTTACGCGTGCCTTGCTACTCACGAGGACCAAGATGGTCGCCTCAAATAAAGTATCCCCGGCGACCTTCCCAACCGATACACAACACATCAAGAACACCCTGCTGGCGTTAAGGTGCTACTATGGCTCTATCGAGAGACAAATTATATGCTCGCAAATTATGTACTGGACTTTAGAACGGAAATTTAAACAATTCTATTGTACGGTGTTAATGGTTATGTATGTATTCATGCCTCGATAAATTACGGGTCTCTAACTTAACGCTTTGCCTGTCCAATAATTAGACACAATAGTTAAACAATGGGTATGTATCACATGTGACTCACGGGACAGCGAAATGGTTAATAATGTCGTTTTATTGCTTTTTATGTACAACTGATGATCTTTTCTCTTTATTTAAAGTGTGATCTTGTTTTGCTCGTCCATATCTTGAGAAATGTCGGGTCATTCATTTTATAATGTTATTTTTAATGCACAGGAGGAAAATAACTTGCTGTTGAATTGCTTAGTTTAAGATATAAGATATGAGAAAATTAATAAAATTCCGTACCTTAAGTCTTTATTGATATTTTTATGCGTCCTCAATAAACAATTATTTATTAATCTGTACCATGGCATTAACATCAGTTATTACAATTTCCGCACACTTTAAGAACATTGACTTAATTAAAACTAGGTAATTTCTTGCGATAAGTTTTAATAGCACTATTTTATGGTTTAGAACTAGGAACACCGCTTACTATTAAGTACTTACTTAATGTACAACTCATGTTACCCTAAATGTGTGTGGTATATTATTGGAGAACCGAGCGTTAGTTTCTAACATACTTACAAATGAAATTAAATATATCAGGAGGGTTATAGCCCAGTGACTCTATTACAGTTTCTGAAGATATTACTCTTCCTCTTTAACTATTTTAACAACTAACCGACCCGGCACACGCCGTTCTGCCAAATATAGAAATTTCTGCTATTTTCTTTTCAGATTTTCTCAAAATATAAACCTTCATTGGACTTATACGAACATATCACAACTAAATTAGGCCAAATCGGTCCACCCGTTTTCGAGTTTTATTATATAGAATAGAAAATAGATTAGTTAGCATTAGCATACTATATTTCATACTTTATTTAAGGCATGATGACCATCATGAGTAGCAAAGCACACAACCCAGATACAACCTCAGAAAGCTAAAAAAATAAAAGGCTAGTTAAAAATAAATCGATCATAGAACTCGTTATACAGCTGCTATTCTCACTTTGAGTACCGCAGGTTGAAACAATCCCCCTCAGACGAGCTGCCGATCACATTGCGACCGGAAATCCATCTGAATTATTAAGGAAATGATACCAATACTATTATATTCATCCAGTTTTTGTGGCTCGATATCAGTGCAGTTGCGGCTCAGTGAACAAATCCGTAATGCAGATGCAGATTGATCTCTTTATAGTCGGCTTTATAGTTTAGATATAGGTTGCAGAATTGTAGTATGCCAGTTGCCAGTTGTGAGGTGGCTCACAACTGGCAACTGGCAGGTCCCAGCCGGACGGTAGGTATGTGGTCACCGTCGCCCATACTACACTCGGGATATCATTGACGCATTGTCAATTAAATACTTGATCAATTGAAACTCTCGTGGGAAGGTAGACTTTTTGGTTAGAAAGATTACTATGATGCTATGTACCGAAACGCGGCCTTAGATAGGTTCCTTTTCTATTTGAGGTTAAATGTTTGTACTGCTATTTTATTACGTAAAAAAATGGCTACAACCCTTTTATTCATGTCCAGGGGGCTGTTAGCCACGTGTCTCTGCCGGTCAGAAGCGTACTCCACCACGCTGCAAAATGCATATTAATAGAGAAAGTGTATACGTACCGATCACTTGAACACAAATTTTAAAAAATCAATTTGTCCCTCGATTTCTATTCTATTAGGTTTAATTTAGTTTTTGTTCCATAATAACTTCTCTGCAGGCAGGTAAATATAAAAGATATTGCACATTAACCACGGTCCGGCATTACGTGGCTTACAACGCGCCGGCTACTTATTATCGAGACTAAGATTAGTCCTACCTTTTTTATTTCGGCAATCCTTTGTTATTTATCCGACGACCGTTTTTGTCCCGTCCGCCCGTCACACAGGTACGTAGCATTTAGTCGTACAAAATTTATATGGCGAGAGTCGCGAATAGTATTATTAAGCTTACAATGTTGAAAGTTACTCGTATATCGAAGAAGGAACATCCGAGGCGCGCTAATTTTACAGCCAAAAAAGTTTATCTAGCTTTAATGGGGCATGAACGTTATACATCGGAAGATTAGTGCTTTATGTTGCAGAGCCATAAAAACGGCTACCGATTATACACTAATTTAATGCATAAAAACGCCGTGGGTGTTCGTAAAACATTTTGATTTATACCGAACAAGCAATCGGTGGTAACATTTCGTTGCAATCCGCACCGCAACAAATGGCTTTTTAAAAATTCGACGTGCTTTTTGCTTTCGGACAATGATACTCAAATTCGCATTTCAGTGCATTAGCTCATTATTATGTTCAGATTAGTGATGTGAACGACATCCTATCGAGTTAGACTCCATCCCGGCGTTGCTCAGACGACATTAGTACCACGCGACCATTAAATGCACTTATTTTTAATGGATCGGGCAATAATAAATGAAATAAAGATACCTGAATGAACCATTTTGTAGATAACTGGCCTTCTCCGTAAATATGGCAACTTGTAGCTTCATGGGGACCACTTTAAAAGCATTTTTGTGCAGTACAAATTATATTGTAACCAGGTACCTACACAAAGTAAAGCAATTAGTGGAAAAATATAATAATGCAAATTTTATGAACACATTACAATACAGTAATGTTGCCGCAGCATATAAAAGTCTGGGGGCACGGCAGTGCCCCCGTCAATAAAAAGCTCCCTTTTTTTCTGTGTTCTATTTTTTTTTCAAAGTAATAAGTGTACTTTTGTGTTGACATCGTCTAATGCTAGGAATATGGATCTCGTGTGTCTTCGACCAGTTAGTAACCCAATGTTACTAACTGGTTGAAGAGTAATTAATTCATAATGAGAAGGGCTTAGTTCTCCCCGCTGCCCGATTGCGGGTTGATGGACTTCACATGCTTTTCAATACAATGCTTTTCTTCTCCATTACAGCTGCTGAAATTTATTTTTTATAAATCGCACAACGCACTATTTACTTTACGTGCTGAATAAACTGTACATAAACAGTTTATTTATTTAGCTTTCAACCCGCATTTATGTAACTTATTTTATCAAGGTGTAGCTTACAAATGATTTGTTTTAAAACAATTTGTGTGCGTATCGTGTACTTCTTTAGACGGTTATTATTCAGGTTTATGCAATTTTATCCAAGTCCACTTCATTAGATGCAACTTTCTTAAATTACTTGCTCGGAGGCAGGTAATCTACAAGATATATATCAAAGCTCTTTTGACGTATCTATGATTATATCCAATAGGCGCGAATACCTGTTTGTGTTTTATTTTGATGATAGTAATCGATGATATAAAATGACTAAAATGAGGCACCACACAGTCAATATCATTACATCATTAACTACAAGATATTCCTACAACTTGTAGCGCCGTAACTTTTTATCCTTATGCCTCCAGTTTACTTTATATTAGTCGTGTAACTACTTTATTTGTCTATTGGCATAATGAAATTGGCATAAGACTATTACAAAAAGAAGTTTTAAGTTTAGTTTGCAAGATCGACGCCTTTTTCAGGTTCAGAAAGTAGAATTAACTCATAAGTTTTCACCTGCGTGACTAAAGTTTACATAGTACGTAGCGTAACAGGTCTATCTTCCTTCTAAGGTTAGAATTTATTGGAGTTTTTAAACAAGTATGCGAACTTTTTCCGCGTGAACGTTTAACATGAATACAGGAAGAAATTAAAAGTGTTATTTCCGTGAAAGAGTAACAAACATCAATCCATCAAAAAATAAATAATACTACATACATATATCTACTAGATAGGCAATGGGGTTGCAGCCTTTTTCACGTCTAATCGCGTTTGGTTTCAAATGGTGATAATATAGGTAAGTGACCTGTATGGATTTGATTACTAAGAAAGCGTTTTTTCCCAGGTTGTTGGCCAGGAGCTCCTCGCCGCGGGGCAATACCAAGCCGCAGTGACAGTCTTGGAGGCCGCCTTGAGAATAGGATCGTGCTCCCTCAAACTAAGGTACCTTAATTTTCTCTATTCCATTCACGTACAAAACACGCTGTCTTTTACCAATTTTTTACCTATATACTCTTTTACACAAAAGGCACGTGCAAGTCAGTGGACTCGGTGGTCTTATCACTGAAGAGCGATTACTTCCAGACAACCACAATAAATGGGGTTTAAGTACGATATGTATGTCAGGTTAGGTTAGGTTAAGTATGTAAAAATAGGTGTACAAAAAAAGAAAAAATAAGTAGTAAAATGTCATTTTTCGCTAGAGAGTTACCTATAGCTACCCTCTTAATCCATTGTAGCAAGCAAGAAATACTTAAAAGCGAAACTATTGCAGTGTAGAGGCTACTAAATATGTACATGTATTTGCCCTAGTAATCACTGTTACTAGTCAAAGAGCAGAGACTTGTATAACCAGTGCCTTACACCATCCGGTGTACATACGGCAATACGATATCACATAAAAAATAAAGCAATTGAGTATAATAATAGACAAGAGTAAGTGTGCGTGTATTCTAAACCATCTAAAAATAAGTAAAAGGGTTCACCTTAATACTCCATTAATTTTCTCAGTCTAACTTCGACTCCTACAGTTGTAAAGCACTTTTAAAAAATACCAGCCTCTTTCTTCGGCTGCTGTTATTTTGGATAAAGTAATTTGTCATGTAAGATGAAAGATATTGCATAATCGTGTATCAATTATAAGGAATTTTATTTCGTTTCTCAAAGGGCCGCGCCGTATGCACATGATTTATGCCTTACTGCGCCAGGGCCGTATGATATCCCTTTTGAGATTAATCTCTTAGCAACAATTTCACACCTTTAACACCTCTCGAAGTTTCAAAACGTTAATAAGAAGAAGACAAATTGTTCGCCCGCGAATCTCTACCTTCATTAATGGCGTACCATTATTATTTTTAATCACCGTCCGAATGTATGGAGTTGACAGTGAAATAATTTATATGTACTTAAGGCAACGGTTATCTTTGGCGGAATTTCGACGTTTTGATTTATATATGTTCGCCTCTCAGGAAGAACGACGCATAAATGTTTCAACGGGTTGGAGTCATACGAGACGTCGTGGTTTAATAGGGGCGGTAAATTTGCGCGAATCGTTCCGTCTTCATTTCGCGTCGCCTTCGTTATTTATGTTATTATGAATACCTACTGTGTCTGTATATGGTGTAACCCAATTAAAATTGGAGGAATATGTTTTGATTATTTGATGAAACTTTTTTTAAGAATATTTTAATTACTCCTGACGCAAAGAAGGGCGTTATTCTTAGTGAAGGGTGTCTCTGTATCTGTGACATAATAGCTCGCAAATGAATGGACCAATTAAACCGTGGATCCTGGGGCTCATTTAACTTTAAGTTTAATTATATATTTTTATTATATATAATATTCTTAACTTGGTTCAATAAATTAGTCCCAGGCAGTTTATTTCTGTTTTGTGTATTTTCATCCGCGAATAAATGGTTTTCTTCATCTTCTTTCAATTAAACTTATTGGATAAAATTTTAAAACGATTTAAAATAACTCAATTGAACAACTCGACTGCAAACTATTTTTCTATCTAAAGTGTATTATTCAACAAACATGAACATTGCATTTATAGAAATAAAATAATTCAAGTAACATTATCTACATCACATCGCCTTATTTAACTTCATAATCATGCACTTTTGGGCATGTGGAAAAATATGAAAAGTATATCGTGTAGCCAATCGGCTAATACATATAAAAATACCGAAAGAAATATACAATACATTATTGAAGAAGAGTACGGTCGGTCGACAAGGTATCAAGCTCAAAGACTCGACGAAACCCACACCTTTGAGAGATCTTATCTCTTCTTGATGGATCGAACCGAATCGATACGGCCCTATTCTATACGCAACGTGTTAAGAAAATCTTTTAACTGTATAAGTAGGGACATTTATTTTTGATCATTATCAATATGGGATAATTGGTGACTGATGATAGCCTATAAAGGAAGCGTGGATGCGTCGTGCAGGGAAACGAGAAGCCAGATTCAGATTTTGATACGAAATGGGTATATTTATGTTACACGTTTGGTTTCTTGAATCAAAAGTTTCTCAAGATTTATAAATCGTAATATGTTACGAGAAATTATGTATTTGGATTGAGAAAAGACACTTCGCTGTGCCGTGAGTCAGATGTGACTCATACCCATGTTAAACTTATGTGCCTAATTACTGGACAGGCAAAGTGTTAAAAGGGAAACTAGGTAGGTATACCGTATATACCAACAATCCATAATAATACACCCAGTGGTCTACTATGTACAGTACAGGTGTAACTTTCATTGGTCGGTTTGACATTGACTGCGCTGCGGTGCACACGATTGGTTCGACAAACGTCAGTTCATCAGTGTGCGTCGTCTATTGGTCCAGCACGTTTTTTCGGCTGCTGTACATTGGCCGAAACTATACAATATCCCTACCACCGATAATAATCTGTGCTCACGACTCATGACGGTTACTATAGTACCGATTTCTTTATTTGCCGCTGTCAATACATACACTATTTAAATGTGACTATGTGTAAAGTGTAGTGTACTGTACTTATACACTTACAACTTCATTTAAAGTTATCTTCAAAGTAAAATAAAATTTTAATAATTTAGATGACACTTTCACACTTTATCGACAAGACCGTGTTCCAGAATAATACGTCATCGATCTCGCTAAGGTGTCAGTGCGATGTCAAATTACAACCGCCGTTGATTCATTAGGCCACGAACGAATTAAAATATCTTCTGACATGGTTTTTTTGTGTTAAAGAGGTAGCAAATAAGTGTGGCGACCACCTCAAACAAACGGCCAAACCATTCAAATTGATGTTAGACACACCTATTCGTAAGAGTGTATTAAAACAATGCCTCCCTAAATAAACACAAATTTAAATAATGATACGCATGTGACTCACGGGAAAGCTAAGCGAAGCTAAGGGTTAAATAAACACAGATTTTACCTACAGAATGTTACGCTGTTCGTATACCTACTCGTTGCTCACTATTATTGCTCACGGCACTTATGATCTTAGGTTATTACACACGCTTTCAGGTATTTTGTATCTTATTAATAGCCTATAGGAGCTTTATTGACTACGCTATGGCACTGAACTTACACATATTATTCCTAGATATCTAAAGAAGAAATTATAGGCATTTACGATTTCACCTTCTACGCTGTCACCGGATGAATGAGGAATCAAATGTAGGCCAGTGATAGTTTTCTTTTAAGATATAAGTAATCGTACTTTACACCACATTTCTATCATTATATTTTAGCTCTAAACTTCAATAGATTTGAGCTGATTCCCTTGGAAAGCAGCTTATGAATCGATACAGTTAATCATAGTATTGAAGTGTTACTAAATTTATCGGCTTCCGTTACGTTTGAAACATGTTTTTGAATATAAATTTTGTGACATCTGTGTTATTTATAGTGGGGACTTGCAACCCAACGCATTACGTTGAATTTAATAAATGGCATTGTGTATCGTGCGTGCCATGAACAAAAGACAAAAATATAAATAAGCAAACAAAAAAAATTGGTAAAAAGATACTTATAATACTTAAATAATAGGAGAAATATAAATCATGTGTAATGATACCGCATACTATATGCGGTATCATTGCCATCACTTCATTCACCTATGTAGGTACCTCAAATAAACAATCTTACAAACTTCACCCCTAACTTTATAAAACTTTAATACATAGTGTAAATTTCAGTTTAATAACACTATAAATTATACATTTTAATGCTATTTTATCTTAGTTACGTGCGTTAAATGCCTCTTAAAATCTTTAACAGGCATTTAATATTAATTTACATAATATAAGATGCGTACCTACTTTGTTATTGGCAATATGTAGCTCCAAATCATTGACCGTTGAATAAACCTTCGCCGCCTTATTACAAAAAACTGATCTATGTTTAGTATCGTTCAACATAGTAAACTTGATGTAATCTCTCTTTATAACTAACTGTAGATGAACTAAATTTAGTAACGGATCGTACATTTTTTTAGGTACAAATATAATTGACAGTCATACATTTACAAAACATCGTGAGGCATATCGTGCATGTCTGAGAGTTTATTGCAAAAAAAAATTTCTCAAAGGCATTTGAAGTCCATCAACCTACATTAGGCTAGCGTCGTGGACTTACGCCTACATGCATTTCATTGTGAGAAAACTTAGTATCAGCTGCACATTAAATATCTATCCCTCAATCATTGTAAACTTTCGCATTCATAATATTAATAAAATATGTTTAAACCAGCAGACACAAGTCTTAGCTATTAATACGCCACCTCTTAGCCATTGAGAGATTCCGGGAGTGACTCCCAACAGCACTGAAGGAAGATTATTAATACTTGTCGCGCAGTAAACCTGAGGGCCACCGTAAATAGTCAGTTTCACTTATTATTCTATGCCGTCAACTTCTCTTGGTGTTTCCATCAATGTGAAGGGCTGTCTTTGTTATATTGGACCGGTAAACAAAACTATCGTAAGTTATTGCCATATTATATACAACTAGACTTTGCCCGCGGCTGCATCCGCGTAAAATTTAGCGCCTGGTCGTGAGGGAGACAAAAGTATCCTATATGTTAATCCAGGTTATTTATACCAAAATATATCATCCAAATTTGTTTAGCCGTTTTTGAATGAAAGAATAACGAACACCCATTCCGTCTATCCATACAATATTTCGCATTTACAATCTCTCCGGCGAGCTACGGCTTTACCTAAACGAAAAATTCAAGTGCCAACCCTACCTATGTACTCGTACCTCAGAAATAATGGAACATATTCGATGCGTCAAAAGGCCACTCGTATGATTTGCAAGTTTACTGCTCATAGCTAACCCCATTTAATAGTACACAATTCAGTTAGATGCGCCGTAAAACTTTATTTATGTGAAATTTTTTACACCATAAATATTCCAATTTGTATACATGTACGATATCAGTGAATGTAAGGTGTTTTGAATTTCTAAACGAAATTTTCTTCTTTCGCGGCTATACCAGTTCTATGGTTCAATTAAATGTTTTTAAAGCTGTTTCATGTAGTAGGTATGTTCTGTGTGATTGATTTAGAAATCTTTCACATCCGTCATATAAATTCCAGTGTTTTTAAATGGTCTAAACAGTATCTTACCAAACTATGGAGAACAGTCCCGTACAATTTTAATGTGCATTTGAACAAATTTGATTAGGTGAAAAAAGAAACCTATACTACAAATATACCTGCTTATCTGTAGAATTTTTTATAGAGCGTAGAACCCTTTTAGGTCGCCCTATAACCTGCAGTAAGGCAGCATGTTCTTCATATCTTGTGTTTCCGTAACTTTGGTTGGGGTCGACATCTTCACAGACTATCACATATCAGGGAAATAGCTCAGCAAATAGTGCTGACTTTGCCTGAAAATGCCCATGCAAGTCACTTTTAATCATTTTCTAAAGTTGGCTTTTTACTTCTTCTACAGGGGTTCCGTGTTTAGCGCGCTGTCGTCCGCCCACTGGGCTCTTAGTCAGCTGGACGCAGCCATCAACTACATGCAGCAAGATCTGGCTGTCGCGAAATCCCTTGGCGACACAGCAGGAGAATGTCGAGCTCACGGCAACCTCGGTGCTGCGTACTTCAGCCAGGGCTCGTACAAGGACGCGTTGACCGCCCATCGGTACCAACTAGTCCTGGCTATGAAATGCAAGGTAAGATTATATTAGATTTGGCATTCGCGAAGTCCCTTGAAGACACAGCCTCTGAAGACTTGATTGAAATTGCAGCCATCATCCATAAATTACATTCTGACTACCATCCATAAATTAAATTCAGCAAGTCTTAAGAAGCGGTAGTTTTACGACAGGAATTTCACGTTACGTGTCCTATGCTCCGCTCATTAGCGGTTAGTGGCTCAGCTATGAAAAATATGCTGAACGATTAAGCAGTCGCGAAATCTTTGGAGACATAATTGGAGAATGACGGGATCACGACAACGTCGGTGCTGCGAACGTCAACCAGGGATGGGATCAAGGACAAGTTGACAGCTCATCGGTATTCGGTACCAACACCGAGATATCTTCCATGTTCCCGCTTGAGCATCAGTCCGTTATGCATTTTTAGTTTTCCTTCCTTTCATCCCTTTGTAGTCCACTGCTGTAAGATCTGGCGGACTCGAAGTCGACTAGAGACACAGCAATAGAATACAGAGCATAATAATATATCGCTCGTTATTTCATTTTAATGTTTTCGACAGGAATCCCATTTTAATATAGCTGTTTTCTACTCATTTAACTCTCAATCACCTTGATGCAGCCAAGAGCCATAAACTACATTCAACAAGATTTAAGGAACGGTAATTTTACGACACGGATTTAAGGCAACTAGTACCTATACTTCGCTCACTAGACGGTCGTTGGCTCGACTCAGATACGATGTAAGTAAGTATGCCTATGCTGAAAGATCTAGCGGTCGCGTAGCCTCTTGGAAAAAGGGTAGGTAGTAGAAGAATTTCGGTGACTCAATGTACCCAGACATCATACTATCAGTATCAGCATTGACTGTACCTACGTAAGATAGACTGTCATATTGACATCAGTGCCCGAGCATGAACACTATGGTCAAAATATTCGTACGGTAAAAATGTGAGGTATTATAGGAAGAGGTAGCATATGTACAAACTCGCATTATGGTACATGTTAACTATATGAATAGTTTGACGAGAGTGTTCATACTCTTCTTCATCTACTAGGTATTTACTTGATACATAAAAATATTCACTGTCTATATATCTTGATACATAATAATATTTACATACCACATGTATGCAGACAGTGAATATTTTTATAACAAACATGTTCTATTTGAAAACTTCTCAAGACTCCTATTGAAAATTGATACTTTATTATTACTTTATTTTTAGTACTTGAGTTTTATAACTTCTGTCGATTTAAAATGGGTGCAATTGGCAATAGCAACAATATAATTTAATTCCTATTCATGTCACACACTTAGACCGTTGCCAAGTTATTACAAGTTAAATAAAAACAGAATCGAATAACCACAATGGTATATTTACATAAAGGAGTGTATTAAACCGTTTGATTTCTCCGATTGCAAATAAAATAACGACTGTAGGTAGTTCAGAAACAAGCGTAAGAAATATGCATGCGCAAATACAATTAAAGCTCTATTCATATCTACAGACATAGAGCATTGTCAGACACGAGTCTTGCCAGATGATACAATGTACTTTCATACAATGTTCTGTGATGTGAATACACTTTATGTACCGTACGCAAACGTGTCCGCGCAGACACGGGCCAGCACCGGTTTTGTCTGTGCAGTGTGGTGAGCATTATTTAATCTCTTTACCTTTATTTCATTTTTTTTTAATAATAATAAAACCTAAAGTGTTAGGTTCATTTTTGTTCGACTTGATCTAGTTTTTCTATTTATATTTGTCCATGCATGCCTGTGCCGGTAGATGTGAATACTTTTGTCTGTGCTGTCTCCGTGCTGTGTCAGCCAAGTTACATGGACACGCTACCGTTCACATATGTGGCGATACCTTGTATGGAAGAATATTGTTTGTCTGTCATGGCGCGTGTCTGGCACCCTTCGTGCCTATAAATGTGAACACACCTTAAGAGTTATTTAATTTTCACATGGGATTGCGTTCCGACCGTGACCTCGGCCACGGGTATTTTTAGTACCTTTGTTTGTTAAATTAATAAGTCTGTCAAGAACACTGAGAGGTTATTAATGGGTTTTATTTAACATACCAACTGGTATCTTTTGAATGCTGGTAATGCAACGGCAATGTGCTGTATCATGACAGTGCTTGCATATCATGATGATTGTAAAAAGTACTCACCGCGAGATTATAATTCAACAAATTTTTAAATATTGAATAGAAATGGGGAGTTTGATCCTAGATCTGATTTTAATTTTTATGGCAGTTACGAAAATTGACGTATACCTACCTATTTCCTGGTGTGAAACATTAAAAACAAATTTAACCTCATGCTTTCAAGACCGAAGTATACTATCAGAGGCTAAAAATAAATGCCATTTCCGAGGATAACAATGGCCTCAAATTAGTTTAATCGCAACGTACCGTGACTTCTGCCACTCGTCGAGAGATGGCGCCACGGGTATCCTGAATCACGCTATCGAAGTTTTCTACATAGCTGGCATATATAAAAAACTCTAAAATGACGCAATCGTTACACGGCCGCTCACCAGGCATGACCACCGACTTGTAGCCTGGCGGCAGATCTCTTTTAGCCAAAGTATCTACCATTAAAAAGAACTTGACTTTACTACCCTGGTAAATGAACGCATTAAAAGCAGGAATACGAATACAAAATCTCCCTTTTAAAATGTCTTCGTAATTGCTGCTCATAAAATAGGTAATTACATTTCCACTCAATCTTATACCGTCTTGTACACGAAATGCGAATAGCTAGAAATCGTTACCGACTGCATGTTCAGCGGTCATTCGGAAGGTACTAAGGATGCTAAGCAGTAGGTACATATAGTGCAAGCTTTATGTTCGACCATAGAAAAAGGAAGTAAATAGAACGGTAATAATAATGTTCCTGAATCCGAATCCACTGTAGCTGGCTCAAAAACTCACTCTATCACTCTCACTTACTATCGCAATACAAATGATGGAAAGAGCTACGTTTATCAGAATGTAGGAGTACGCCTTCCCGATTCATATAGCCGTTCTATCTACCTTCTATTGCTAGGTGTTCGACTATTTCCTACAGCAATAATTTATTGAGTTCTACGCGTTCATAATACGCAATCAATTATACTTGTAAAAGGTTTCGGCGATGCTCCCATTTGAGTCACGATCGGAAGGCAAGTGGTAGGCAGTGGTCACGATTTCGATCTAATAACTTGTTATTTTAAGTTTAATTAAAACTTGATATGAAGGATATTGAAGCGCCTATATTGCAAATAGAAAAATGTCGTTGTCTTATTTATTGCGAAGCTTATAAATGCATAGAAAGACTGATGTTTGTCCATTTAATGCGCTAGAACGGCATTTGGCTAAAATATTATAGGTACAGGTTAAAGGATTACTTTTTTCTGGACCAAATTCTTAAGTCCACAAAGGCAGTCGCGGACTAGAGGTAGAACTTAAATAATACTTTATATAAGCGTCCCATTCTCAGTCTTTATGGCCACATCTCTAAAAAAGTATGTTATATATATGTGATGATCCACACACTCAGAAAACTAATTCCTATTTCTTCTCTAATTCCTTGGATTAACCTCGTGATAAGATGGGTTCTTTGTACGCTTTGAATTCGCAGAACTACAATGGTAGAGTAGCTTGTACAGTCAGCTTCAAATAAATAGTTTCTCTGGCAGTCGAATGACTCTATAAGTAAGTTAAATTAAATACTGACTAATATTCATCACAAATAGTGTATCTCAGACGCAAATAACATATCGAGCGTATACTCGTAATTTTGCGTATTTTCGTGTGACTTAATGTTTAAAATAACGTAAATAATGGATTTACGAGTACCTGCAACACTTGTATGATGTGTACATCATTTTAATGAACATATTATCTATTAATATTTTTGTAAAGATGGCAAATATACCTATAACTTATTTAAAATGGTGTTAAAAATTAAGTCAACAAAGAACTTCAGCATAAAATCTTGCCTTAGATTATTTTCATTCCCCCTATGTTATCATCTCTATGCAACTGACTGTACTATCGTACATTGCTGATTGCGATAGACGATTATGGTAACAATTACTGAACTGCATTGAATCTTTAATCTTCGGGATATATTAACTTGTCATGCTGCATAGGTATGTAAGCTTTTTGTAAATACATTAGTCGCTACGTGATAAGTTTGTGAAATTTATATTACTTTTTAAAAGTGGTTCTAACCAGAGAAAAAATGGAAGTTTTTACCTGTAATAACTTTAAAACGATTATAAATCCCTATCTTGGATCAGGAAATGCTTAAATTTAATATTTTAAACTAATATCCTACCCCTCGTCCTAATTTCCAGGTCGTCGCTCGCAAAAGTCGATCGTAACTATCATTACGTACATTTAATTTTGTCATCGCATGTCAGTGCGTACTTCAGACCCTGTGTTCAAATTTTGTCGTGTTGGTCGGTCGGTCGGTTATGTCAGCCAAAGAGAACTCACTCTTCAGGTGACCGTTTGGCTGTTTGCATGGTTATAGATAATTCCCATCATTTATGTACGACAGAGCAGCAGCATAGAATACGTCTTCCTCTCCTTATAGACCGCATCTTTGTACTTCGGTTATGACCGCATGCTTGAAAAATTTAACATCAAAAATTTATACGTTTAAGGAACCATTACAAGGTATTCCGGACAATCGCAGAATAGGTTGGTACTCTCAATACCAAGTTCAAGCTCGGATTTACCGTAACTACTCCTGCATACCCAAATACGTAGTAGTATTAGTGAGATTAGCGATACCGATACGAGCCCGATACGAGATACGCGGGAACACAGCTAAGGCGATTAACACACTGCCTCGCATCACATATCGTAGCGCGGGAATCCGACCTTATCATTTAAGAATTACCTATAGGTATTATAATAGCGATACAATTAATACCGGCGGTAGCGTAGCGCGACTACATAACTCGCGCGATTAATTCTGTCATCAAGTAACCTGCGAGATAGCTCTCTTTAAACTGGTATCGCATTCCAATACCGTACTAATGCTAATGGGGAAAGCTTACGATAGGAAGGCAGGGGCTGTAAGTATTTTATACATAGGTCGGGAATAGAGTTAGTACCAAGAACAGAAGAAAATAGCCGTCAAATATAGATTCCAGAAGACTATGGAAGATACCTTAGAAGAGGGTAGGACTATTATTGATACTACTCGATTCGAAATAAATCGATTTTATTTTCGATTCGTAGATACTACTAAAAATATGTAGATTTATAGTCTCTGCTACAAGTGTAGTGCTAAGGCTTTATCTTAAAACATTCCCAATATCCCACATTTTTTATTACAAATGTAGGTATCGGCAAAGTTCAATAAAAGTATTTATATCTTTAATAATAAAAACGTAATTATTGCCACAAGTTACAACGTTAAGGCTTTACAAATCGATTGTATTGTACGAGCATAAGTTTTACTCATTAAAACGTTTCTTTAGTTGCATGAAATGGGTGGCAATAGAACCAAGCTCGCAATGCTGCCAACATTCCGATAACATGTGTACGTTGCGTTGGTAAATGTATGCAAATATGTGTCAACAACTGGAAAGGAATAAAAAGGCTATAGGTATTATTGTAACACAAAGCGCGCCGGTCACGCGAATGTCGTATACGCTGGGACAAATAGTCATAAAAATATTTACTTTAGGTGCTGTACACACGACGCGTTCTCGATATCACCTGTTGTAGGTACAGACCATTTTTTTTCTATTGTCCTATTTGCCATATTTGGTAAACAATCTTGTTTCAGCATTAAATAACAATTTATGTTTTAATCTTTATAATTTTGTGTCTGCGTTAGTTTTAAACCGCAAATCGCAAATTAAAATAAATAGACTCGTTAAATTGTTTACCGTACAAGCCAAATAAAAAATGCATTATGCGTTTGAACACATGCAATCTCATAAAATAGACCGTTCCCGTAATTTGTCATTTTTACACGTTCACGTGCCTAATATTTTACAACGATTTTTTGGAAAAAAATTCGTCGTGTGATAGCCTTACTTGTTCCGCGCGAGGGACCTTAACAAAAAATACTAAACTCATGGATTCGCTCGATTCGAAATAACCGCGAAATGTGACCGAGTTGTAATGTCGAAGTACAAATCCAGGGACATTAATCCCTTTTGAGGTTTGAGGAGGATGTTCATTTTTCTTGATTTAACATGACTTCTTAACTCCCCCGAAACATCAATTCCAATCTAATCGCAAAGTAAGTACCTACACAACGCTAAGAGCCCATACAACTCGGCATAATACATACACGTCTTACACACTTACCAGATTACCATAATTAAAGATTCCTATATCACCAGTACCATCAGTGGAACGCACAAGCGGACATTAATATAAGTTTAGCCGTCACGATCGCGCGCCTAGATACTAACCGCGAATAATTTGACAGTAACATGTGAGGCAGGACAGAGCTTCATTAGTAGATGCCTAGAATAACCGCCGGTGCCGTCAGGGCTAGGGCGGAACCAAAGTAGGGTTGTTGTACGACACATTGGTCAAGAACATGTCAGTATTCACACGGTTGCCGATAAATAAAAATCCGTCGAAACGATTTCGGTTCTCTCGTCGTGGCAGAGGTTAGTTTATAACCTATCTGCAATATGATGTATGGGTGAGGTGCGCAAAAACCATTTAACGAATGCAAAAAAATCTGAATACTTAAATAATAATGAAGAATCATTTCTTTGCTATAGTAGGTTATAGAGATAGATAATTTCGTGCACTAAATATGCAAAATAACTTTAGCTCCTTTTTCTAAGATAGAGGCGGAACCGGGAATGGTTTATTTCAAGTTCTACACTTGCTGATGCATAGACTGTTTACAACCCTCAGTCAGAGGCTTGACACGGGCCGACTATTTTTAACTATGAAAGAAAGACTTGGTCAAAGTAAGCTAATATTAATTTTACAACTGACATGGTTATTAATTTTACTGGTTTTGGTAAGCCTTGCTTACTTTCAAATTGTGCGTCAAAGACAAAGATTAAAGGGATTTAGTTCCGAAGAGCGCGATTTTCTCTGCGGCGCCGCTCAAATACTTCGCGCGTTTAGCACAATCTGATCGATTGATATGCCCCTCCTATTAATATTATGAGAATGAACATGTTATTTATCTGACAATTTCTCTACATATAAAAAAAATTATATGCGCTAATGAAATTAAATATCACTTGCTGAAGGGAAAAATCACGAGAGAACCTGCATACCTACCTGATAATTCCCAACAAATAATAATAATATTATATGTTCTCAAACGTTATAAATCAAATTAAATTTAAATCAAATCAAATTGCAAATCAGTCCAGTTTGAATTTGATTTGAATTGAAAATTTAAATACTTAAATTACACTTGCCTTACCTGTGATTTTGTGTTTAGTTCGGTAGTCCGTCAGTCAGTCAATCATTCAGAGGAATTTAATTGTACAAGTTATTCTTGTATATTATTGTACACATACCAGTAAAACAAAGTACCTATCTAAAGCTTTTAGTTTATTTGCATTCTTGAATGGCATAGCGAAACCTAGTGGGCTCCTACAACCTTTACAAGTAATTAAGAATGTTGACTTAAAATATTAATATTCATGAACCAAAACCTCCTAACCAATCAGAAGTCACGAATTCTTCCTGTTTTATAATCATACCTTTAAGAATCCTTTAAATAGCTATTCGTTATTTATGCACACTTTTAAATAAAACAGATGTATTGCCATATTAATACGGTGCAGAGCACAGTGTTGTAATAACTCATTTACAGAGTTCCGCACTAAAATGATAAAAGTTTATTTTGGCAATCTTTGGCAATACAGGCGATCACCTGTCTTATGCGTTTCGCCTATACTTAATTAACAATTCTTTTACTGAGGGAATCTTTATTATTACATATTACAAATTTATACATTTAATATTTATACACGCTATATAAACTCTACAAATCACAATCCAATGTGTTTGTATAGTTTTTCAATGTACTCTTCTACCGGTCTGCGAAATACCGCAGAAGTTGAAATGTATATCATAATATCAATTGAAGGATCGAATATACCTACAACAAAAAAAAAATAGAGTTCCTAAATACGTAAGTCCGACTCCCACTTGACCGGTTTAACTCGGCGTCTCGATGAAGCATCCCGCTAAATATTTGTACGACCGACAAAAAAACTAGCTATCTGGAAATAAATAAATCAAAACAAAGAATATTTTTCGCATTTTATGCGTAACGTAAAGGATATTACGAATACAAAATTCACAGTCCGGCTATTCATTATGTGGCGACGCAAAAACTACTGATCTCGTTTTAATGAGGGACACAAAAATATTTAGCGCACACAAAAACAGAAACAAACAACTTTGGCTATAGGCAAAAAACTTTATTTAAATGTAATATATTGTATCAGGCGTTACTTTGCGGAAATCCATTGTTAATTAAGTTGTATTTATATTTCTTTGCAACAATCCGCACACTTGGAACTTGAGCAGCAACTACTCAGCAACCAACCGTTGTAGAGTCCACATCACCTGATGATGCTCCGTTTTGGGGTGTACTATTGGAATAAATTGTTATGGTATATACCTACTCAGAGAGATACGGGAGGGTGGTGGGTCCATACCAAAACAATTTCCACGTGTGCGGATTTTTGCAAAGAAATATAAATACAACTTAAAATTATTTAAATGTGTAAAAACACTGTTAACATTGCTCAATATCAATTAATTAGACATAATTAAGTTGTATTAAATGTGTTTTAAGTTGTATTTTTCAATATATAAATTTTGCATGGAGGTTCGTCATCCTAGCCATAAGATCATCTCTCCAATGTAATATAATTATAATGTGCTACTTACTACAGAATTTTGTTGGCTTGCCTGAGCCACCACAGTGCATCTTGACCACGATCCATTTCAAACAGAACCAAATTAATATCAGTGGAAGCAGAAGCTAGTGGTGGGAATTAACGATAGGTTTCAATAACTTATCGTCGGATAAATCAACTACAGTTTAGTAGCTAATATATTTTCATTTATTGCTTTGAAGTAAGACGGAGCCTAAAAAATAGAGAAAAATCTGAATTTGTACCGCCGCAGGCGAATTTCTACCACGAATTATCACCTCAGTCAAGAACTCGAAACGAAGTATCGATAAAAAGAGATAGATAACTTTTATGTTTTAAAATAGACAACAGATACCTTCATCAAATGGCTACTAGTCATATTCATTTGGTAAGACTACAAGATAGGCGTGGGATCACAATTGTCTAGAATATTTGTAGAATTCCAAGCAGTTATACGGGATTCTTTACTTACTGCACAATACAACGGGACTGACATCCGACAAAAAGAAACAAAGGGCCCGGTAACGCGGTGTACTTGATACTAGTTTCTGCATAATAGTCCACACTGTATCGCATTGTACCAGCCATCGAACAAACGAGCTTACAAAAGAAAATATAATGGAGGTTGATAAACGCGTCTCATTCAGGGTATTATTTATTAAAGTCGTATCGTAGACACCGCTCTCGGCTCGCTCTGTGTGCCTCCTTTAAATGCCGTATGTAGTGACAGATATCCGAGACCATCGCCGTACCTTCTATTAAACTGGAAAACGCTCAAAGGAGATCGAGTCAATATGTAAATCACCACGTTATCGTATCATGTTGCACATACTTAATTAGCTAGATTGTTGGACCGGCCGATTTAACTTTAGTGTGGTCCCTTAAAGCTGTCACATGCACTCGATATCGGGGTTATCGATTATATTTATAATCCATCGACAGCAATTGCGACTGAATTTAAATTAAAAGATCGCATCGTGTTTGTTGTTGCAACAATGTTTCAGAATTTGCATACTTACTTGACGTGCAACGTTTAATCCGACATTGATTGGGAAGAATAAGACAGTCGAAGAAACTAATCTTCTCAGAGATTCTATTAATATTCGGCGCCAAGAATCTCCCATCCGCTTTGATTTTTTGCGAGTTAATGCGTTTGTATTAAGGTCAGATATGTTTTGTTAATAAGTATTACGTGTGAGTAATAAATCGTATAGATAATATCTATATTTTATTTGTAAAATGTAGTGGTTGCTGGTGAAATTGTGGGTTGTGTGTCCACTAAATTGACATCCAAAAAGTGTTCAGTCCTATTATTGGTTGGATTACATTGTCTGTGGTCTGCAAACCATTTAACATCAGATTGCAAACAGGATCGTTTTGTCCTTCTATATTTTAAAAATATGAAACCTGAAATTTCAATCTACACTTACAATTTTAAGACGATGTTTATAGTACCTAACAATAAAACATAAATCATTAAAAACATTTTATTACGTATATTTTATAGAAAAACATCGATTCAGTGGATAACACCGTCACTTCACTATTTGATTTCGTTGAAAACAAAGAGCCTATCGGCGGTCTGTCGTCGGATATTTTTTCCTTTGCCTTCCACTTCCTCGGTGAAAAGGATGCGCTGCATTCTAACGTTTTTTTCCCTTTTTGTTTGCTTTTATAATCCCTTTATCTCCTAAAATACAGGTACACGGCGGCTCAATACACAGCAATTTAGACTGTATCACGAATGGATTAGAAATACAATTGCTTGAAAAAAAATTTGGATTGAGACAGGTGAAATCAAGTCTGAAGAAAGCAGTTGCCCTATATTTTAGAAACCGACGATAAGGAAATTGACTTACACGCATTATTGATTTGTAGTGTGAGATAAAATTTTGGTGTGTTACTGGTATGTTATATGGAAAGCTATTCGTTAGAAATAAAACGTAATGTTATAAATGTCTTATCAAAAAATACTATGAGTACGTACTAAAATGGTCATTTATAGATTAAAATGCAATCTATCGACCCGTCTCCCTTGGTTACGATTCTCAGAAAAGTATTATGAAAATGAAAAAAAAAATGGATGGGAATTGAGGATATTTCCTTTAACTTGTCAAGGTGCCGAAACGTTCCATACCAAAAAAAGTGTGCGAAAAAAGCATGCGCTCGCGTTGCATATTTACAGTATTGCAGTTTGGAGACCATACGAGAAATTGCTGATTCTTTAAATGTTAATTTTCAAAATCTTGTTAATTTAATTAATGTTATCTGTTGCAATAATTACTATATTATATTATTAATTCATTATTATGTTATCTGTTCCAACACAACACTTTTTTTACCTAAATCTTCCTATTAAAGTAAGTTAATGCTGGCTTTGATATCCTTAGTGTTAACACCATTTACGACAGAACTATGACCCATTATTACCATTAAATTCATTCTTTAGTTGATCAAGATCAATGTTAAGTTTTTAACTAACTCTAAAAAGCCAACTTAAAACGATCTCTTCTTCCCCAGGACACGCAAGCAGCAGCGGCCGCCCTCACCTCCTTAGGGCACGTGTACACGGCCATCGGCGACTACCCAAACGCGCTAGCCAGTCACAAGCAGTGCGTGCAACTGGTCAAACAGATGGGGGACCGGCTGCAGGAAGCGAGGGAGATCGGGAACGTGGGCGCCGTGTACCTCGCGATGGGGGAGTTCGACTCCGCCGTGGACTGCCACACGCAGCATTTGAGGCTGGCCAGACGGTTGGGGGATCAGGTAAGCGAATAATAAAAGAAGCGACTTGCTCAGCGGCAACAACAACATATAAGGATTATGCACTAATTGCTCATGTACACTGAAAATTGATCGTTACGTAGCGCTATGTAATGCGCATGTGTAAATGAGGGTGGATAGAGAATGAATGATCTTTCAAGGTAACTTAAATCCTAACTTTTTCGAGAAATATCAAAACTTAACGCTTAATACAAGTAGGTAAATGCACGATTACACAATGAACATGTCGGTATGAATAATAGCATCTCAACAGGATGGATAACTTCTAACGCCAATCACTAGTTCTCGTTATTTAGAGTGAAAAAGTAAAAGGGCTGGTATAATTATCAACACAGGAGGTGCAGTAAACCAGTTCTGAAGTGAACTTCAGGCAAAAAAGTGTTTATGATAAGATGCACTCTTGATCATGAATAAGCAATAGATGCTTAGAATAACTACATGTGTTACTGTTGTAGATAGGAACAAGAACAGTTGCCAATAATGAGTCGCAAAATAAATATTTCATAACTAACTTGAATTAAACAAATACCAAGATAGAAGGTAAAACTTAGTATATGTTAACCTTTTTAACTTCTCTCTGTAACAAAGTGATAGCTCACTCAAAAGCAAGATTCCAATTCGATTATAGATGATATACTGGAAACACCTAATTTGACATTTTTATAAAAAAAATGTACAACTGATACTATTGTTTTAGGTGGAAGAAGCAAGAGCCTACTCAAATCTAGGCTCCTCGTACCACTACAGACGGAACTTCTCGCAAGCTATAGCCTACCACGAGAATGTGTTGAGAATCGCTCAGAACTTGGGCGATAGAGCCATCGAAGCCCGGGCTTATGCAGGCCTGGGACATGCTGCTCGGTAAGTAAACGAAAGTTTGGGCAAAAGGAGCACAGGCCGCGATCCTACCAGGCAGGCTGACGACCTGAAGAAGACAGCGGGAAACCGTTGGATTCAGAGGGCCCAGGACCGGGTGGAGTGGCGTCGATTAAGGGAGGCTCATATCTTGCAGTGGACTACCAAGGGCTGAAAGGAAGGAAGGAAGGAAGTACCTACACGAATGTTCCTACACACATGATATCCACTTGGATATGTAATGGTATGTCTTGATAGCTACGTAGCTACACTTCTTATTTCTGTCAAAGTGTCAACTATTAGTGAACCTTATGGAAGATTTTCTTTATATAGACTGTGATAGCTTTTTGGTGTTTTCAGTTGCGCTGGTGACTACGCACAAGCTAAAAAATGGCACGAAAGACAATTGGATGTCGCTTTAGCGGCTCGCGATAAGGTAACATACTAAAGATTTCATCAAACAGAATATCCAAGCGAAATTATCGAATGCACATAAAAATTTATTCCTCACCGAACCAGGAGTAAATAACCGTAAACTAAGCCGAACATTAATACAATTTAAGGCCATCTTCCGTGGGTATAATGTCAATAAATCGGCATTTCAGGTGGGCGAGGGGCGGGCGTGCTCGAATTTGGGCATCGTGTACCAACTGCTCGGTGAACACGACGCAGCGTTGAAACTGCACCAAGCGCATCTTTCCATTGCGCGTCAATTACAGGTCGGTATTTTATGTATTCTATAAAACGATTCAATGTACTCGTATTTTGTGCTGCTTTGAAATATTTATGATTGTGTTTTGTTACATTAGGTTGTGGAACGGAGCAGTCGGTACTCAGGTTACGGTGTTCCTCTCATTTTCTCTTAAAGACAGATATAATGTTTTCTTGAAACAACAAGAAATAAAAATGTCGAAATTCAAAATCGAAGTCGATTTAATTGTACTCCGTAGTTAATTTTTTTACACAGCGGCAACGAAATTTGGCAGTTGATGTGACTCGTAAATTAATATTTTTAAGCGATAATTATCAATAATTTAAATAATAAAAGATTCTTACGTAAAATTGTTGTGAGAAATGTTGATTTCATATTTTTACCAACCATGCATCATAACAATAGGTCCAATTACTACACAGAATTAAAATGTTTTCTTGAAATAACAAGAAATAAAAAATTCGAAAGTCAAAATCGAAGTCGATTTGATTGTACCTACTCCGTTGTTAATTTTTTTACACAGCGGCAACGAAGTTTGGCAGTTGATGTTGATGATGTGACTCGTAAATTAATATTTTTAAGCGATTAAATTATTATCAATAATTTAAATAACAAATATTCTTTCTCTATTGTTGCTTTTGGCCCGGTGTTTCCTTTGATCGTCCCGGGCGTCCTTCAGCGTTTCTGCTAGACTATCTCGTCTCTGTGGCTGATAGCAGTAGCCGGGTTGTAGTCCTCAATGGCAGCTGTGTTTGCCTCTATGGCTTGTTTGATGAAGATTGTTATGGGTGGTAGGACCTTAGTAGTGCGCCAGGGGAATTGCCCTCCCGCCAGCCTCAAACTACCTCAAAGCAGCAAGTTCATTGCAACATTGCTTACATTAGTTACATTTATCGTTTAAGAACTCAAAAACTGATCCCTTTCCAGAACCAGCTTTTTGATTTTTACGACATTATAATTTTCAGTAACGTGTTATTTTAACCACATCAAAAATACATTAATATTTATTAAAGTGTCAGTGAAACCAGTTGCGTTTAAAATTCATTAATCAATAAGAAATTATGGGCTTTTGCCTTTTAAAAAGCCATTTTGCACAAAGTATAAGCATTAAAATGTTTTCCATGCTGTGAAAACTTTTCAAGTGTGTGTAAAGGAATATACCACATAATAATAATGTGGGCTAAATTACTATATTAATTTGAGTACTCGTACAAATTAAATGTGTTTCTAAATGATTTGTAATAATAATATCTAAAGGATTTTCGATTTTCGTAAACAGGATAAAGCTGGTATGGGCCGTGCATATGGCAATATTGGCAATGCATACTCCGCAGCAGGCTTCTACGAACAAGCCATCAAGTATCACAAGCAGGAGCTCACTATATCTAAAGAAGTCCATGATCGGAGTTCGGAGGCATCAACACATGGCAACCTTGCTGTGGCTTACCAGGCACTGGGAGCCCATGACATGGCACTGTTCCATTATAGGGCACACTTGGGTAAGAACTGACCAATTATTGATTGTCTAGACTCAAAGAATTTTTGTGATCTTACATTCCTAGGAAATCATAGCGTCATATACAATATATTACATTCTGGTACCACCAACTGACCATTAAAATTTATATTAAATGTGTCACACCATTAGAATATGTAAATCTGTCTGTTAAGACAAGAATACACACAGCCAGGCCGGGAACAAAATTCAAATTTATTATTCAAATCTTTGCTCTGCTGAGAATTAATCCCATGACCATTATGGCACCAGCATCTTGACTATTACCCCACAGTTAGTCAAAATGTGATATTTTGCAGTAGATTTAAATGAAGATGTACAGGAACGTTCTTAACTGAAAAACAATTAAAGTTCAGCTTACCCCTTTGATAGTCGGAACTTTTCTCTATAAAAAGGTATTTCTGAACTGTAACTGTGGTTGCATTTTTTGCAGGCATAGCCCGCGAACTGAAAGACGCAGCAGGAGAGGCGTGTGCCCTTCTCAACCTGGGGAACTGTTTGTCTTCCCGGGGAGAGTTCGCTCAAGCGGTGCCTTACTACGAACAGCATCTGATGCTGTCGCAGGAGCTCGGTGACGTCACCGCTGAAGCCAAGGCCTGCCACTTTCTGGGCTACGCACATTATTGTTTAGGGAACTATCGAGAAGCTGTCAGGTGAGAAATTGTATGACAATTACTGGTTGAAATTATTAATGCTTGTAATATTAGCTAATTTATGACTTGATCAATCACCGCTGAAGTAATAATATGAACAGGTCTCAAGAAAAAAGTTGTATCTTTTTTCATTTAAACATTTTTCTAAATTTCTTAAAGTCTAACAGTTACAACACTAAACAAACAATCAATGCAATCATTTAGAATTACAATAAACTCCGTATTTGTTTAAGGGAGATTTATTAAAAGGTGCTGCGTGCACTTTATGGTTTACGTGCACATTTTAAACGTGCACAGTTATAAAACATTTTATGAATCAAATGTCTACTAATACTGCTGCAACCCTACCTGATATTTTTTTTTCGGGTTTAGTCTAATCCCTCAGTCCATTAGATTTAGGTTTAAAGAATCTTATTCCCAGAAAACACTCACAAATGTCACTTCTATGAGAAGATACACTCGTAAAGCATACTAACTGATACCATTGTACTAATACTGCTGCAACCCTACCTGATATTTTTTTCGAGTTTAGTCTAATCCATCAGTCCATTAGATTTAGGTTTAAAGAATCTTATTCCCAGAAAACACTCACAAATGTCACTTCTATGAGAAGATACACTCGTAAAGCATACTAACTGATACCATTGTACTAATACTGCTGCAACCCTACCTGATATTTTTTTCGACTTAAGTCTAATCCATCAGTCCATTAAATTTAGGTTTAAAGAATCTTATAAACAAACACTCACAAATGTCACTTCTATGAGAAGATACACTCGTAAAGCATACTAACTGATACCATTGTACTAATACTGCTGCAACCCTACCTGATTTTTTTTCGACTTAAGTCTAATCCATCAGTCCATTAAATTTAGCTTTAAAGAATCTTATTCCCAGAAAACACTCACAAATGTCACTTCTATGAGAAGATACACTCGTAAAGCATACTAACTGATACCATTGTACTAATACTGCTGCAACCCTACCTGGTATTTTTTTCGACTTAAGTCTAATCCATCAGTCCATTAGATTTAGGTTTAAAGATTCTTATTCCCAAAAGACACTCACTAATGTCACTTCTATGAGAAGATACACTCGTAAAGCATACTAACTGATACCATTGTACTAATACTGCTGCAACCCTACCTGATATTTTTTTCGACTTAAGTCTAATCCATCAGTCCATTAGATTTAGGTTTAAAGAATCTTATAAACAAACACTCACAAATGTCACTTCTATGAGAAGATACACTCGTAAAGCATACTAACTGACACCATTGTTACGTTTCAGATACTACGATCAGGACCTGTCCCTCGCGAAGGACTTACAAGACAAGATGAACATGGGCAGAGCGTACTGCAACCTTGGCCTCGCCCACTTGGCGCTGGGCAACCTGGAGACAGCCCTGGAATGCCAGAAGTACTTCCTGGCCATAGCCCACATGACCCAGCACTTGCAGGGCAAGTTCAGGGCGCTGGGCAACATCGGAGACGTCCTCATCAAGATGGGCGACGTCGAGGAAGCTGTCAAGATGTACCAGCGACAGCTTGGGTTCGCGAGACAGGTATTTCGTCATACAATTATTGTCAGTACCCATTAATGACCCACTACAGGGTCGGGTCTCCTCTCACAATGAGAGGATGTAGGCCTTAGTCCACCACACTGGCCTACTGCGGGTTGGTGGATTTCACATGCCTTTGTGAACATTTTTTTGTGAACTCTCAGGCATGCAGGTTTTCTCACGATGTTTCCTTCACCGTAACAGCAGGTGATATTTAATTTTATAAAATATAAATAAAATATAAATCTTGGGCACTCTTCCACATCGCAGCGATGTTTTTCATTTGTCATAGTTTTAGTTTATTTCATTATTTTAGTTTATTAGGTTTTAATTCAATAATTTTAATTTATTTTATTCAATATTTATATTACTAAAATTAGTTTGATTAATTAAATATAAGTATTTTATAAATCGCACATAACTTTTATTACAAAGTCATTGGTGCGTGCCACTGGGATTCGAACCCGGACCCCTCGATTCGAGGTCGAATTCTAAGCCACTGGGCTATCACCGCTGCATACAATTATTAAATTATTGTTATTACTTTGATGGTAAAACATTTGGTTAAAATTGCTTACCTAGTTAAAAATAAAGTTCAGTAAAGAAGAAAAGCTAATGATTTTCCATATGACAAATTATTATTAACCCACACTTACTACGCTAACATAAAATGTATTGCATGTTTAGGTACTTTATCAGTCACTTGGCTTTCACAATACCGATGAGGAACTGTGGTGGTGTACCTTAAACACCTATATAAGTGATTTATTTTCTGAACACTACAGGCTCGGGATCGATCATTGGAAGCTGCAGCGTGCGGTGCACTCGGACTCGCCAGAAGACTGCAAAGAAGATTGGATGCTGCTTTAGGCCACCATACTCAGGTATAAATATAAATAAATAAATAACACCTCACACTCATAGCCCCACACTAGGATTCCCTGTGTCATGGGCGCCATGGACACACACAAGACAAGAACACAACACACCCAGACCAGAAACAGAAATTCAAATGCATCTTTCAAATCTCTGCTCTGCCGGGAATCGAACCCAGGACCCTTCGCGCAGCGCACCGATGTCTCAACCACTGCGCCACTCAGGTCGTCGACAAAAAAGCACTATCAAACGCGCAAGTTGCTACCAACTATTTATGCTGATTGTATATGACTAGATTGTCGTTGTATTTTCCAGGAATTGACACTTCGCCAAGAAGCGGGTGACGCGGCCGGTGAGGCGAGAGCGCACTCACACCTCGGAGCTGTCCACATGGCGCTGGGACATTATTCCCACGCCGCGAGGTGCTACAGGGTAAGAAGTAATAATCAGAACTTTTAAAACCACTTCTGCTAAGCTTTCCAATATTTGTAACCTGTGACCGGCGATTTCCTAGGATTCCGATCCTTATTAGCCAAAATACCCACAATAAACCATTTATAAAGCTAGATTACGGACATGTCCATACAAAAACGAAAGAGAACTGGTCACTACAAAGAGACAACCTCTAACTGGCAGTGCATAGTCAACTGTTCTGATTATTCTGCAAGCCTCTGACCGTTGAAAGATAAAAGCTGCAACTTGCTATGCAAAATTGAACCTAACATTGTCAGTTGTCAGTAACCCATTAATGAACGACTACGGGGTCGGGTCTCCTCTCACAATGAGAGGGATGTAGGCCTTAGTCCACCACGCTGACCTAATGCGGGTTGGACCGCTCGATTCGAGGCCGAATTCTAAGCCACTGGGCTATCACCGCTTTTTACCTAACATTAAAGAAGGTTAAATTAAATATCTGATGAAAGCCATGTCTTATCATTAAATTAATATTATAAGTAATTATAGGCTTTTTATGTACAACCATTATTTTTATTGCAGGAGCAACTTGAAAGAGCTCAAGAACTTCAAGACTGCGCGCTAGAAGCACAGGCCTATGGTAATTTGGGCATTGCCAAGCTCAACATGGGCCATTACGAAGACGCCATTGGATATTTGGAACAGGTACTGGTTTACGTTACATTTACGTCTATGAGCTTGAAAAATTTGTTTACAACAAAGTCTACCTGCAGGAGAATCAATGTCAATGACACAGGGAGCTAACCACCGCTCATAAACCAACATAAATAATGCTTTGTAAGGGAGTATGGTTTTTACGGAAACAATTTTTAAGAGATCACTTGAAAATCCTTTAGTATTGTATATCCTTGGTTTCGCAAACACAGCTTTTGGATCCAGTAGTAATTTATTTCTCCATAAGTTTCCATGATCTTTTAAAAAGATAAAACTTGCACTCCCGTTTGCTGCAATCTTATGGGTAATCAAATAATTTTAAACATTGAATAAATTGAATTTTTTTACATAATATATAATATACTATATACGTAAAAAAATAGGTATACTTAGCACCGCTAACATTTCCATTACAGCAACTAGCAATACTAGAACGCGTCAACACACCAACATGTCAGCTGGACAAGGCTCGAGCCCTGGGGTCTCTGGGCGATTGCTACGACGCGCTCGGCGACCCGGACGAGGCGGCCAAGTACCACGAGCAACATCTAGCGGCGGCTCTGAAGCTGGACAACGCGAGGGAACAGGAACGGGCGTACCGCGGCCTTGGACTTAGTCACAAGTAAGCATATTCATGAAAGGACTAGGCTGTGCCAGAGAGAGATATAATAAGTATCCACATCTAGATAATAATCTACCTGCTTACCAAATTTGATCTAAGCCTGTTCAGCCGTTTCTGCGTGAAAGAGTAACAAATATCCATCCACATAAACATTCGCGTAAATAGTAGCAGGATATTAGTATTGTTGGTTTCATGGTTGTTGGAAGGGAGACAGATGTATCCTCCTATATGTTGTATGTATATGATGAATTCGCCTGGTGCCTGGTTCATTACCCCAAGTGGATGCTAGATTCCTGGTGCAGAATTTTTATGAAGTGGGCCTACCCCTGAAAACAGCCTAAGAAACATTCAGGATTCGGCAACATTATTGCGACTGAGTTTATATGACGTATATTGAAAATAAGTAAAAATCTATTGTTCCAGGTCTGTCGGTAATCTTCAACAAGCGCTAGTGTGTCTTGAGAAACGCCTGGTGGTTTCTCATGAGTTGGGCGTCCCAGAAGCTAAGGCCCAGGCATATGGAGAACTTGGTGCATTGCATATTGCACTCAACAACTTGGAGCAGGCTGTATCCTGTCTTGAACACCAGAAGAATATAGCCAAGTAAGCTTGAAACTTATTGCAAGTTTACTCATCGATTTGCTTTCATGCTTTATTTATTTTTGTTGTCAGCTCGCACTTTATGAGAGATTTTAAACAGGTCTGATTCAATGACCATAACAACCCAAATAGGGCCACAAGATCATTTAAGTATAAAACAACGAATAGTAGTGTAGTTGTTTTCAAAAAATAACCTCGAAACCTCCGTCAACTATCCTTACAAAAACAGAAGAGATCTTATTGATACAGAGACTGTATTATTCACCTAATATTTCCGCTGCATACAAACCTACTGACTGATAAATAAAACATAAATCCTAACGACATACTGTCTCCTCCAGGGAACTCAACAACCAAATAATGGAGGCAGAAGCGTGTCACTCTCTGGGGGTCGCTCACCACGCGCTGAGTGACCACGCCGCCGCCGTGCGCTACCATCGCGCGGAACTAGAGCTCGCGCACCGACTTGGACTTACGCATTTACAGGTAATATAAAAAATACAAATGTGTAATCCCACATTACGATTAGGCACGACATTTCACAGCTCACCCACGTTCAAACCAGGCAGCCCGTGATGTGATAATAATTATTAATTAATTTTAATTAATTAAATTTAATTAATTAATTATTAATTAACAGTTATTAAACAAATATACATCTAAACACATACTTATAAACTACATGGCGAATTTTGCTTCTCTGCAAGGGAGGGTATCCGCAAAAGGTATTCTAAATAACGCCATTATTCAGGATGTCAATCTGAGCCACAACAAAACTGGTGCACACACATCAAGGTCACATCGTGAGGTCACATTGTGAGAGGAGACTCGACTCTTTAGTGGATCACTAAGAGGCGTTGTGGGTTGTTACCCATCCTTCATAAAAAAAGGTTTTTGGAATGAAAATATAGATAAAACTAGCTGACCCGACAGGCTTCGCTCTGCCAATTAATTTGACTAATATCGCAAAGAAAAAAAATTTAGGGGTGGACTACCCCTAATATTTAGGGGGATGAAAAATAGATGTTGGCCGATTCTCATAGATACCGGGTAAGCACAAAAAATTTCATCAAAATCGGTCAAGCCGTTTCGGAGGAGTATGGCAACGAAAACTGTGACACGAGAATTTTATATATTAGATAAAAATAATTAAATCATCAATTAATTCTCGTTCCCAGGCCAGAGCTTGTGGTGGACTGGGATCAGCCCACGCAGCTATGGGAGCTCATGCTGAGGCAGCCCGATGGCATGAATCACGGCTTCGACATGCAACAGCTTCAGGTAATAAATGAAAACCTAACAAGGATAAACAGAATAAGGAATTAATAATTTGCAGATAAGCAAGCAAAATCTTGCCACTTTTATGAACCGTGGTGAAATTATGTTGACAGAAATCGCGTCTGATGCCAAATTGAATGGAATAAAATATTATTTTATAACAGGTGACACCCGAGGCCGTGCAAACGCTTTGGCAGATTTAGGCCGAGCCCACCTAGCCATGGGCGCTTGTGGCAGCGCTGTGTCTTATCTGAGACAGGCATTGGCAGCTACGGAAGGGTTGGCAGATGCCGATGAAGAGGTAGGATTCTTTTTTCACCAGTTACAAATTTGTGATCATAGAAATTAATAAACAGTATTATGCATTACTCATCCATCTCATTGCGAGCGGAGACCCGACCCTGTAGTGGGTCATTAATGGGTTACTGGCATTATGCATTACACTATTTTACCTACACTTGGATTCTCTGTGTCAGGTGCCAGTGAACTCACAGGAGATATTCCATATTAAACCCAGAAACAGAAAGTTAAACTTATTTTAATTTCTCCTTTGCTGATAAACCGGGATCCTCCACACCCTGGTTTGCTATTTATAAATAAAAAGAAACAATTCAATAATGATGAAATTGTCTCGGAACTTTTTAATGCTTTCTGTTTAAGTAAAACGAATATATTGGGCGATGTTATTAGTCTTGACACCAAGTCACATTATGAATGCACACAGTGACTTTCATTCATTTCGCTCTTCGCCCTGAATATCAACGCATTATTTCAACTTTTTATTTATTAAAGTTATTCACACTTTTGTCTTTTTCTATAGGCCAGAGTGCGCCATAGACTTGGGTTCGCATTATGGGCCTCTGGGGAGTTGGAGGAGGCTAAGGAGCAACTGCAAGCAGCCCTCACGGTTCTGGAGTCTGGCAATGAGAAGCATAGAGACAGGAAGATAGCTTCTCTATACAGTTCTACACAGCATGCTTTACAGAGGGTTCTTGTTGGTGAGGACTTGTTTTACTTACATTCTTCTAGAAGTTTTGGGGATTGTTGGACATGGAAACGGATTTTAGGGAATGTTGGTGGAGAAACGGGCTAGTGGCCAACCCGTGTCGGATGTTTTCAAACCGCCCATAGGGCTTCCGACAAGGTTTAACGAGTGCTATCGTATCGATAACAACTGAGACCAACGGCTTAATGTGCCCTCCAAAGCATTTAATTCGCCACTAGCGGTCACCCATCCAGGTACTGACCGCGCCCGACATTGCTTAACTTTTTCGATCGCTTGCGATCTACTCAAGCAGCGGGGCTATGCGCGCTTCATTAGCTAAATATTCCCCACTAATAATATTTATGTCCACAGAGCTCGGTCGCCACCCAGAAGCACTGGTAGTAGCTGAACGAGGCCGATGCCGCGCTCTCGACGGCGCGGTGGACAGACCGACCGGCCCGCTGAGCCAAGCCAACCTTGAACTCCATACTGCACAGAGGTGAGTCCAAAAAACTATTTTAAATGTAAACGATCCATCATAAATACTGTGTATCCTGTGCCAGCTGATTCTAGCAGCGGATTATGCTGGAATTGAACCGCCTAACACTTAAAGAACTATAACACCCAACCAACCTGTGTTGGATGTCCTAAAATAAATAAATAGAATAGAAAACTGAAACTCCACAGTGTTACTTTCTTTCCTTGCGCTGGTTATAGGGGGATACTTTTGCGTTCTCCCGGGCCCCAACAGCATTGGACCACTGCAGTACCTCGAAGCTAGAGTTTTTTCATTACAACTACTTTGAAGAACGCATGCAAACGAGGTGGCAGGGCCAATGGTCTGGTTGCCACAGCTGGTTATGATGGTAATGGTATGAAACCTATCCGGGTTCCGAAACCTGAAAGACTAACCTACCTATAAAGCACGTAATAATCATGTTTTGCATAAATATTGCAGGAACCTCACCGAAGACGCCGCCAAGGAGCGCCCCGAGCAATGGACGCCTTCAACTGTGGATCACATACTCGAAGTAGTCAACAAGCAGAAGGCACCTGTCTTGTATTACAGTCTAGCTGCCGGCAGACTGTATGCTTGGTTACTACAACCTCATAAAGGTAATTGCTATGAATACCCTTGTATGGTATTCAAGATCAAAATCAAAAGCTTTTATGCATTATCAGGTACAATTTGTGCACACTTAATGAACATCGGTGATAGCGGTGACAGCCCAGTGGCTTAGAATTCGACCTCGAATCGAGGGGTTAGAGGTTCGAATCCCAGTGGCACGCACCAATGACTTTGTAAAAAAAAAAGTTATGTGCGCTTTATAAAATTAAATATCACCTGCTGTTACGGTGAAGGAAAACATCGTGAGGAAACCTGCATGCCTGAGAGTTCACAAAAAAAAAAATGTTCTCAAAGGTATGTGAAGTCCACCAACCCGCAGTAGGCCAGCGTGGTGGACTAAGGCCTACATCCCTCTCATTACGAGAAGGAGACCCGACCCTGTAGTGGGTCATTAATGGGTTACTGGCAATGAACATCATACGGAAGGCATTATAAATTATACACTCATTTGCTTTGAATGCCACATGCCACGCTGGCAAAACGTAGACTAGTAAACACACAAGTCAATTGATGATAAGTGGTCACCACAGCCATGGACTACAACAGCCAACCTCAATCAAGGCCCTCTATTTTTCACACACTGTCTGAGACTGGAAACAATCGTAAATTGTATTTTTAAAGGACAATTCAACCATAGTAAGTAGTAACGAATATAGAAATTATTTTTTATAATATTTCCATTACAGGTATATTGAGATTCCACCAAGTCTCTTTAGTGGAGCAAGCAGAAGATAGCGACAATAGTCTGCCTGACATCAGCCCCGAAGACCTTCAGCCTGCCCACAGTAAGTGACTTCCTTAAAACAAAACCCTATACATTATTGACTCAATTAAAATTTGATGTAACAGTCCATCAATTGATTTTTGAATAGGGTATTTCGCACCATGCAAGGAAAAATCCAAAATTATGTAATATTGATAGATTTTGTTAAAAGCAAGTGAAAAATGGTGATTTCTGTTCTAAAAAATGTAGTATACATTTATTATTTCAATTTTAAAATTCAGGTTTTTTAATCTGTTTTTCAAATGTCAAAAACGCTATACGCCATGCAAGCTATCGGCGTGACGTCATTAGCAGTGTAAATAAACAATGGAGTATAACTTTCTTCCTTTACTGACATGTATTTTTTACACTGCGAGTGACGTCACAAGCATGGCGGCAGCGCCGAGTCGTCCGAGACCGTGTTTTCGCGGGGATTTTTGAAATTTAAATTGAAAAGTCTTTTTTTACATTATATTTGTGTGCAATTTTTTTTTCCAATTTTTTATGGGTTTTTATGACTTACGAATTCATATAAAAAGCTTTTTGACATAGGCCGTAATACCCTAATCTTAACATAATAAATAAAGTGTCTAAGCGTTAACAATCATTTTACAGATCCCGGAAAACTGGAACGATATATCAGCGAATGGTCTGCTTGGATCAAGACAGCCCAAGGACGCAACGAAACTGACGACCAATGGGAACCCGATGAGCGACCTAACACTGGTCTGGCTAGAATGGTAAATGGAATTTTAGAACTATTTAATTATGTGTTTATCTGCTAGTTTTGGAGTCACGATGGAGACCAGTGGCTGGTTTTAATACTGAGTCGTCAGATACGGTGATATCTGAGAGTATCTTGCTAACTAAACAAAATCTATCTCAAAAATTGGCTATGGAAACGCACAATATTATTCAAGACTTTGGTTGGATCCAAACCAGTCGGAGTGACCCAAAAATCAAAAACAACGTTTTGTTTACAGGTGACACGTAATCATTTGCTGAACTCATCTAACTATTCACTGAGTTCGTTATTCAGTGTGGGCTCAGTTGGTGGTTCAGTGGCAGGGTCGGTTGCCAGTTTACAAGGTTCTACTAGGTAAGACTTTTGTTACTTTACCCTTTCTGATGTTTGAAATTAAAGTCTCTTTGCTTGAGCGTCTTCTTACCTACGCCACTTCGCTGAGGCCTCCGGTGAGGTTTAGCACCGTTTTCTTCTGGCTCTCACTAATATTTTCTATTTTTTATGTAATAACAATTTATTTCAAATATTCTTATTTATCCTAACAGACATTATAAACACTTTTACTCCCCACGTTGACAGGTTGTGAGTTGAGTTTGACAATATAGTTTTAAGATTAAAATATTGATTGCAGATCGAGTGTTCACGGAGCCAGAAAGAAGCAGCCGTCATGGCAAGGTCCGCCGTGTCTTAACTTGCTGTATCAAATGCTACTTGCACCGTTTGAAGACTTACTTCCCGCTTCCTGTAATAACACACATGGTATGTTATCATTATCATATCTGAGCTTGTGGATTAGGCTTACAGTCAGAACCCCGTCACTGCAGGTCTAGGTTACCACACATTGCTGAAAAAAACTAATTTGAAAATGCAAATATGTTAGTGTGCCTCAAATAGACTGAGTACCTATGACTTTTTTAAAGGCTGACTTAATGCTCAAATTATTTAACTCTACTTTTTCTGCCTTTAGTCAAAACAGGAATAACTGATTAACTAGTTGGTGGTACACGAAAACAGTTATGTAAACAAATACATTGTTATGTGTTTACATATTTTGGTTTCTTTACTAAAATACCCCAAAAAATTATGTCAGGATATCCATCCAATAAATATTACCATGCTGCTCATTTGAACGATATTGACTATATTTTATTTCTTTTGACGCCCTGAGTGACGCAGTAGTTAAGACACTGTTGCGCTGCACGAAGGGTCCTTGGGTTCAATCCCCAGCAGAGCAGAGATTTATATGCTAATGATATGATGATAATGATGAATATGAATCTGTTTTTGTTCTTGGTGTGTTGTGTTCTTGTCTCGTGTGTGTCCGTGGCACCCACGACACGGAACCCTAGTGTGGGGCCATGAGTGTGAAACAGTACTCGTACTTGGTTTACAGCGTCGCACGGTCGTCGCGGGTGCGGCGGGCGGCGCGAGGTGGCGGTGGTGGTGGAGGGCGCGCTGTTCGCGTGTCCGTGGGGCGCGCTGCGCGGCGCGGGGGACGCCGAGCCGCTGTGCGAGCGGTACGCGCTGATGGCCGCGCCCGCGCTGCGCCCGCTGCGCCACAAGCACCCGCGCCTCAGGCACGCCGCGTCGCACGGTACGTACCAATGTTGGCTTGTCCGTGAACCCTGGGCGGTACCCTGCGCGAACCCTACGACATAAGCACCCGGACCTTAGGCACACCACCCCACACGTTACGAATGTCCGTGTGTCCGTGGGGCGCACAACGCGGTCGCTGTGACATAAGCGCCCCCACACGGTACGTACTCGTACTACTGTTCGCGTGTGAAGCGCCAGTGGGGTGGGTAGTACGTAGCTGAAGTAGATACCAACAAGTTTAAAGCCAACTTCTTCCTCAGCCTCCAGTAGTCCACTGACTGACACAGACCTCCCTCCCGACACCGATACACGATATTGACTCTAATTTTTGTCTTTTTTCATCAAGTTACTTCCCACTACCCAGCGTAGATTGTCCTACCAGCTTATCGAAGAGCATTCCTATGTTATCCCACTGTTTTCCCAATGTCTGAACTATAAACACTTGACTGTGGTCCTCTTATGAATTTCCTCATTTCGGATTACATTCTAAGGAGCGACGCCTAAACGACTTTCAGTCTGTGAATCAACCCGACTGTAAGTGTCCATGTCTCGGGTGTAAGTCACCACTGACAGGACACAAAAATCAAAAACTTTTCAATCTATGGCTTCCAAGTCCACAATTTAAACTATACAATATTCACAGGAACAGCAGGAACAACAGCACCAGCCAGCAGCACAGAGTCAGGCATGCGATGTGTGGTCGTGGGCGGCGCGCGGGTGGGCGGCTCTCGGTGGGCGGCCGCACACGCGCAGCTGAAGGAAGCCGAGCTCGTAGCTGACATGCTGCGAGTTACACCGCTGACGGACTACCAGGTATTGAACTATATCTCTATACCTCTCTTGTTCGATTCCTGGGCTGAGACATGATAGGATTATAAGCCACCAATAACACTGAATCCGGGATTCAATGTATCTTGAAGAAAATAAAGCTATATTCATACAGCCCATACAGGACTAATAAGGACTGAAGTAAGCATGGTCAGATACAACGTGATTATTAGAGGTGAGATCAGCAACCGATCTGGATTCTGGCATGTTTTGTAGCAAGAAATTTGGTGATCTTCAGTCTCTTATGACTAGATGCAAAATAATTTTTACCATCTGTTTAACACGGCTCTATGCTGCTGATTTTGTATCATGTTGGTATTTTTCCAGGCATCTAAAGAGGCGGTGCTGGCCCAGTTGCCGCAAGCGGAGTGCGTACACTTCGCCACGCATATCTGCTGGAAGACGCCCGGCATCGTTCTTAGTCCCGGTGAAGTGGTAAGACCAAAGTATCTCATTCACTTAATTATATCCATATTACTTACTGCTGATAATCTATCGTAAGGTTTGAACCTGATTTATCATTTAAAGAATTTTCCTTATCCATGCAGGTTGATTCACAAGCAAAACGTCTTCTTAACACGAGCGTCGGCAGTGGCGCTGCAGATACTTCGACAGAAAATGATGAAGAAAGTATGTATAAATAAACAAATTTTATTAAATAAAATTAACAATTTTTGAATAAACATATTATAAAAATATTATAATTCTTTGTATAGATGCTGAACTAGCAAACAGCAACGAGGAATTGCCGCCTGCGTCTGAGTTCATGCTCACAGCGGCCGAAATCATGAATTTGAAGATAACAGCTCGACTGGTCAGTTCCATTATATTTTTAACAGTCTTCTTCTTTTTAAACATGTTTGTTCACAATATCGTCACTTTAACCTATCTTACTATTTTTTCAGTTATTTGCATTTTGTTACTTAAATAGGTAAGAATTTTCTGCAATAACCATCATCTCTGTTCTGCTGTAATCAGCATAACATAGATTTTTGGTTACAAAAGATTTTTGAAGTTCTCGAATCTTCCCACATCGATTTTGAACTACTGATCGTAGTCAATCAGTCTTGTTCCTCTAATTTGTTGTAGACAATGATCCATAATAGATGTTTTATTTACTATAACATTTTCATCACCCAGGTGGTGATATCGTGCGCCCCCTCCAGCGCAGCGCTGCAAGACACGGACGACACAGAAGCGGTGGCGGCGGCCGGCGAGGGCGTGTCGCGGCTGTGTCGCGCTCTGCTCGCGGCGGGCGCGCAGGCCATACTGGTGACGCTCTGGCCGGCGCCACAGGACACCGCGACGAAGATCCTGTACAGAGCTCTGTATTCCGCGCTGTTGCAAGGCAGCAGGGTTGCCAAGTAAGTTGTTGTTATCCTCCTTTATACTATTATAATGCGAATGTCTGTGAGTATGGATGGATGTTTGTTACTCTTTCATGCAAAAATGGGTGAACTGATTTGGATGAAATTTGGTACACAGATAGATCATATATGTTATATAGGTTAATCCAGATACTTGTTATCCTTCTATCACCGAGTTCTAAAATCCACGCGGGCGAAGCCGCGGGCACAGTCTAGTAAATTATAATGAATCACTTGTACTCAACACTCTAACTCGTGTAATTAGAAATCAATTGTATAATCAAATGTTTTGTAATCACTTGTACCTTCATCTGTCTCAGAATATTCTGTGTTCTTGTATCTGATAAATAAAAATGAACATTATACATAAGTTTGCCGTATGCCAGAGATATTACTTGCCAGAGTTCATTCCTTATTAGTATAATTATGATTTCCATAGTTGTGATTTCCATAGTTTCAGATTTCCCCATCCCACACTTGCAAATTCACCCTGTATATCTATTTTAGCTGAAGCTTCACTCATTACCCAACAAACAACACTCAGCAATGCCTTTTGCATAAGGTTTAAGCTTAAAGATACTTAATATCTTTATACCTTCTTTCTAACAAGTAACCTTACAAACAATGCCGACACTTTTATGCAAATTTTAAGCTAAATTATTCTTTATATCAGAGCTCTCGGCGACGCGATGCAGACGGTGCGTCACACGAAGCACTTCTCCCACCCCGCGCACTGGGCGGGACTGGCGCTGCTTGGCGCCAATGTGCGCCTCAGCAACAAAGTGGCACTCATGGGGCAGGCGCTGTGTGAACTACTTGCTGCTCCTGATAAGTGCCGGTAACTATACACTATTATTGAAGCAAACATTTTAAAACGATTAAAAGGAGATAGGATTATGGTTCAACATCCGTGTTCATGGATTGCAATCGGTTTAGATCCATGGTCATTTAGCACATCTCTCAACAACAATTTCTTAGCGATCTTGATTGTTTACCGTGAACTGTTTACATTTCCTGACTTTTTTAAATCTATCCAAAATTTATCAATCGTCACAAGTGGTCTATCTAAACCATGCTATCGAAATATTCTCAACATTCACTACATCGAAGCACGATTGGATCACAGCGGCTTTCCCGAGGTCTACATGCTCATTTTCTTTTCATCTACACCTACATTTCCGAACACACAATAAAATCGTATGAAAATAATCCAATTTCTAACGAAACATTCCATTGCAGAGACGCGTTACGAGTCTGCCTGCACTTGGTAGAGAAGTCTCTACAGCGGATAGTGCGAGGGCAGAAGAACGCGATGTACACCACGCAGAAGAGCATCGAGAACAAAGCGGGCAGCGCCGCCGGCTGGCGGGAACTGCTCATGAGCGTGGGATTTAGGTACAGTGTGCGTAGCAGGGCCGGATTTAGGGGAGGGCAACCAGGGCTACAGCCCCGGGGCCTCCACAAAAGAAGGGCCCCCACAATAGACTTGGGAAAAAAATTTAAATTAAGACTAGTACACTAGTATACAACTTTTCCTTTCATTTTTTTTTTGTGTTTTACCTTTACCTACAGTACTTTGTACAACCATGATTACATTAAATATTAACAGAAATTAGAATAAATATTTTGTTCTCATCAATTAGGCAATCAGTAAAATATCAAAATATCAAATGGCCCTGATAAGCACTTTTAATTTATTATTATTATTTATTCGAAAACTCGACTGAAAAAAATTGTTGATTTTATTTGGAATATAATTTGGTACCAAGGGGCCTCCACTCCTTTGTTGCCCCGAGGCTTCCAGACTTCTAAATCCGGCCCTGGTGCGTAGTGCGAGTTGCACAAAATTGTTCGAGTAACTTCACCGTCGCGTTAATCGACTATACGCTAAGCGCCAATTCCGTTTGTCATCTTAGCCACAAGATGGCGCTGCTTCAATCCCATAGAAATCGACGTATTCGCGCTCGATTAACGCGACGGTGAAGTTACTCGAACAATTTTGTGCAACTCGCACTACGCACACTGATGTTGTTTGATGACTCACGACATATACATGAACTTATTAATAAGTTTTATATATTACCTTGTATAGTGGTGATAGCCAATGGCTAAGAATTCGGCCTCTAATCAAGGAGTATGGGTTCAAGTCCGTTTATGAAGTTTAAATATCACCTGCTGGAACCGTAAAGGAAAACATGTCCAGTAGTGAAACATAATTGGCTAATTTTAATTTTTCCCACAGGTTTGAACCGGCAGCAAATGGAATACCATCCAGTGTGTTCTTCCCTCAAAGTGACCCGGAAGAAAGACTGACCCAGTGTTCTGCAAGTCTACAGGCATTATTAGGTATCATTGATAAAAAATACTGAATTTAAAGTACAGCACTTTATCACATATCTTACAAAGTCATATCTCAAATAATATCTCAAGTAATATCTCAATAATATGGTGGATCCATACCAAAACAAGTTCCACGTGTGCGGATTGTTGCAAAGAAATATAAATACAACTGAAATAATTCGTTTTCAGCCAAAAATGACCATAACCTATTGTTATTAGGACTGACTCCAACAACCCTGCAAGCGCTATCAAAATTGATCTCCAATGGCGACGTCGCAGATGACATCATCGGTGTCGTGCGTTCCGTCATCTCGCAGTTCTCAGTCAAGAACTCGGAGAGTGACACTATCGAAGTCGCTGTTAATGTTCGGTGAGGATTCATTGGTTTATACTACCTTCTCATTCCCTACCTACCGTAGTAAGTAGATAGTACTCATGTTTAAACCAACTTTTGAAATATTTCAGTATTTTTCTTATCTCTTATCTCAGCCGTGCGTATGACTAATGAGCTGAGATTATTTTGTTCCTTATGAGCGCGATTGGTGAAACATAATTTACTAGGTTTAACGGTATATTTTTCACCCAGGCTATGGCGCGTGAACGGTTGCCACGAACTCCTAGCGTCCCTGGGCTTCGACCTCGCCGAAGTGGGCCAGGATGAGGTCACATTGCGCACAGGCAAGGCCGCTAATCGAAGACACATCCAGTTCGTGTTACAGGCGCTGCTGGCTCTGTTCGGTAAGTTGATAAACATATGGTAGTTTCGTCCATTATTATGTGACAATATTACGAATTGTTATTGCTTTGAACATGGAGGAATCTTAAGCTGTAAAATCTTGGATCATACTAACAGTCGTAAACCTTTTGATCGTGTCTTTAGAGAGCCATTCCAGTTGCCTTTATTTTAATACGACTTGGTTCCTTGGTTCCTGAGCTAGGCCTAAATATAGCTAGGCGATAACTCGTAGAATGCTTAAGAGAGTCGAACTAAGAAATGCCGACCCTAGTGATCGACAGAATCTGCTCCACGCGTGGGTTGAGCAGAAGCAGCCTCTAAAATATTTAGAAGGTCACAAAACTTGTCGCTGGCTTACGGACCATATAGCCAATTATTGTTTTCTACAGATACCCAAGAGGCGCCGCGTAGCCTTAGCTTGGAGTCCAGCTCCAGTGTAGAGTCTCTGGCATCTATTGACGACGGAGACCTGGAACCACATTCAGATGGTGAACCACCTCCTAGACAACATCGCCGTGAGTGCCTCACAAAATTATCTTTGCCTTCTCCTTAGTGTATACTCTTCAACTCCTCGCCTAGTTGTCTAAAAGCGATTGCTTTTTAGTGATAATGCCACCATTTGTCCATTATCTTCTATCACAATCATTGCCTTTCTCCTTATTATGTGTGTACTAGAGTTAATAATACTAAAATTAATAAAAAATATTACTTACAGAAGAAAGCGTATCATCAGTCCCACCGCCTCCTCTGCCTCTGGGGTCTTGCGGAGGGGCATTCACAATGTACGTGCGCGGATCCACGTCCAGTACAGAGGTCGGTCGAGGGGAGCCTGACGGTAGAACCGCCCCTCCCCCGGCCCCCCCGCCGCCCCGGTACCGCGGAGAGAGCGACGCAGCATTCACTCCATCCCCTCCAGCCGCCCCACCACAATCATCTACCGCGCCACCGAGGGACGTGTCCTTAGCTCTCGCCCATCAAACGAAGATCAGGACCCTGTACACCAGACGACCACCCTCCACTGATGACTCGGACTGGGAGAGCTCCGGACACGACACAGTCTTGAGAAGACGACCAGAACACTCGCATACGAGGTACTTAGACGCGTTCTACGACCTCGCATCGGCGCAGCCCCGAAGAACAGCGGAGGAAGAGAAATCGGAAGCGATCAACCAACCATCTACTTCGAAGCGAGTTCCGAGACCAAAAATGGGCACAAGTAGCAGAGACTCCATGGCGCAAGTGCGGCACATGAGTGGGGAATTGACTCCAACGATATCTGAAGTTTACCACGAAAGAAACATCGGATTAGGCCTCGCTCCTCCCTTAGCAGAATTGCTTCTAGCAGAGGACTCCAAAACAGAAATGAGAGCAGCCAGCTCCAGTGAAAACTTGCTTTTACAGAACTTGGAAAAATTGGGATTGCTGGGCGATACCAGCGAGACCGACGAGCGCTGGTGTAGTACCAACGCATCCAGGCCTTGGTTATCAGCGCCGCCTCTAGAAACTGATGTTCAAGGTTCCGACCTGACCACGGCCGAGATTATCGAACGGCAAACGAAGTTCAAGAAGGACGTCGAACCGAAAAGAAAGGAAGAAAACGTGTATGAATTGAAACCTAAAGAAGAGACGCCCGGGCCGAGTGGAACAGAAAAACGATCGGTCTCACCGTTTTCCGAGCTGTCTCGAAGGGATGAAGGGGACGGGCGAAGTATAGCCGATTCCCACTCGTCCTATAAAGCCCTAGTACTGAATCCGAGAACTCCATACCTCCCAGAGGAAGGAGAGCCGAGCATTAGTGCGAAGACTGAAGGAGGAAAGACTCATCCCCGGCCGCGGCGACCCCCCGTGCCTAGGACCAGACCAGCTTACACTACCCTTGACTTTCCCCCGAGTAAGCAATTATAGTCATAAGCGTCATTAATAATATCGAAACAGTAAAAACTCAAACAAAAAATATCGCGTCACCGGCAAGCGACGATAGCCCAGTGACTAACAATTCTTGGCTTGGCTTAATCGGGAGGTCCCGGTTCGAATCCCACTGGCACGTATCAATTACTTTTCTTAGTCGTGGTGCCTTTTATCAAATTAATTCTCGTCTTGTGTATCTGTGAAGGAATGTCTGAGTATTGAGTAGTGCTCTCAGGGTCATGTATATTTCACAAACCCGCAATTGAAGAACGTAATAGAGTAAGGTCTTACTCCTAATTCTGAGAGGACCACGACCCTCGTGATGATGTGGTGGATTGCAAATGGTTTGCAGACTCAAGCATAATACTTTGGTGTCAGAAATTATGTTGCATAGCACAAAAAAACTATTTAAGTGTATAAAAAATAATCTTACGTTTGTAATGGCTATGATATATATTATACGAATTGAAAATTTAACTGTTGTTTCCTAAGAAGCCGGCCATTGTCGATGTCGAATAGGTTGTATTTTTATATTTAAAATGACTGTTTTATAAAACAAATACTTATCTTGTAATTATAATTATGCAGTAGATCTTAAATAATTTATTTTATTAGTAATTTAATTATAGGAACTTGACATATTTAGCAATTTAGAATAATATAAAATTTATTTTTCTTGCCAATGTGTATTATATTACATTTAAATGTAAAATAACGTCAAATACAGCTATTAAAACTGCATATAATGTGTTTTATTCCATGTCCAGTAAGTGGTTGTGCCAACTTTCAACTATTACGTAATATTGAATACCTTTGTCAACCTTGTAATTTATATTTATGTCATGTCTAAGGAAGCAGGTTTTGTTGTTTAAAATTATTTTCAACAAGACACAAACAGCTAAAAAAGTGACAGGTCACATTCCACTGTGGCACATTGCGTTAGTCCGAAATAATATTAGATTTCTACTAATTAGATTGCACTAAGCAATCCAAACAAAAGCACCTATTTATAAATAGTGCTTAAGACTTAACCCCTATGTTTAATATGCTACGGAGAAACGCATGACAATCTCAGAGAAAGTAATAACAACACAAACATACTAGAAATATTAATTAAAACTCTACGTTGTTCTACATCAGCTTATGACAGGCTTGAGGCTTGGCTAAAAACTTGAGGTATTCTAATTCTAACCCGACCATTTGAGCTTGTTATCAATAGATACGGATATAATTAGGGTTAGGGCAATAATAAATTAGGAGGCACGACAATCCCTACTTTGATTCCTGTATTTCGTTTGTCATGGACCGCGTTGATCACTTAACGATGGGCCGCACACTCATTGCTACTTCTGTACTGCAAAAAATATAATGAAACCGCATGTATAGAATTACAATGAAACACCTGACATTTCTAATACTTAGATCAATTACGGCTACCTGCAAGTAAATAAAGTCAATTAGTGTTTTATCTATCCACACACATCTCGGCATGAAAAAAACGCCACGTACAAATCAATCGAGCCTTGAATAAATAGTACAGTATATAAACGTACGATATGTCCAATAAAAAGGTTTTAGGTATGCGGAAATCGCGGCGGAACAAAAAATATAGCAGCCATTGAGCAAATAAAAGAGAAGTACCAATACCTACCTAAGTGTAATGGTAGGAGAGCTGGCAAACATTTTGAGTTGGTGTTTAATGCACGCTCAGAAACTGCCTTGTCATTCCCAATAAAACACCCAGAAACGCAGACCTAGTTGGGCTTTAGCCTTGTACTATTATGTATTTTGTGCTTTAGCTAAAGATACAATTTTTTATGCAGAAAATGTATTATAAGGCATTTCGAGAAATTCGAAAAAACATTGAGGCATGCTATAACTGTAACAGAATATGCTGCCCACCAGCCAGTCCGAAGATCTGAGTTTGGGACTGTAGGAGAAGTACATTTAGGCTTTTTCAGCGTGGCTCAAATACTTATTCAAAAATGTCTATCAGCTCTCGGACGATAAGCCGTTGAACTTTACGCGAACACCTACAGATTCGAAAACGCGACCGAACAAGGACGCAATTAAAGCACAAGTCTTAAATCAAGCCACTTTTTTATGTAGGTGTGTATCTTTAAATGCTGATATCACCTAGCAACCACACGAAAATAAAAGCATTTCGTATAGCCATACTTTACAGCTCTACTAAGCCAATATTTAACCAGAAACTTGATTATCATCTTAGTAGTATATTGAGAGGAGTAGTCTGGTTAATATTTGTTCTGCGGTCTACTACTAAAACAGACATGCCACAGAAGAACGCTACTGTGTTAGGTATACAATAACTTCTAATTTCCAAATTATAATATATGATAGGCCTAAATTAATTTGCTATTAATTCGCGGCATTTGCTACAGATATTTTATACTTTGTTTTTTCAATAACAATACCAAAGAAACTGTATCTAAAGAATGGTGTTAGCCGTATCTACAAAAACATGGATTATGGTCATATCAAAAATCACCCATCAGTCTTCTTCTATGACCGTCTTTGTTGCTTTACTGCCCAAGGATTTGATAGATAGAGAAAGCTCTAGTGTAGAGAACACTAAGTCCACGTTTGTGCTTTTTATATTTGTATTGGGGTTCAGAAGAATCCTACTACTTCCTACTACTAATTATAAATGTGTAAGTTTGTGAGGATGGATGGATGGATGGATAAACTTCCACGTAAAAACGGCTGAATAGATATGGATGATATTAAGTATGCACGTACATTATATCCTTGACTAACGTATAGGATACTTTTTATCCATCACTGGATACATCCACGAGGGCGAAACTGGGGGCAAAGTCTAGTAAATAAATAAAATTGATAAAATGGCATTGACAATAGGTAGGTGTATACTTACAGTATACAGACTTCTGAGAGACAATAGACTGAAATATTATCTATATCTTAACAAAATGTAAATTCCTGGTCAACCGTGACAAAATTTAAGTAGATATATATGTAAGTAGGTACGGTCTATATATGTAACATAACAGATTAGGTAACAATTGATAAATATGCTATGTTTTATATAGATTGTTGAATCGATAACACAGTAGGTAAACTCGTAAAGTAGAAAATTGATTTTGATCACAATCACGAATGGAATAGAAATTGAACATTACATAATAGGTTGGTAATGTGTGCCTTATCTTACGTAGGTAGTGTTGTTTCTTTTAAAGTAAAACAACAAAAAAGTAATGTTTTAGGTATAATTGTTTATAGCGTCAATGCTTAGGTAGCATATTAGTTATGTTTCAAAGGCCAGTGGTGACTCCACTGGTGTTGCTCCTATCAACACGACCACTTATTATCGGCATTACCGTCTGAATGCTTGCCGTGAATCATCATGTTTTTCTTGTTCGAAACTGCAGTTGAGGCGGTGTGAACCCCACGTGGACTGGCTCCCTTGAGGCCAGCGCCGTCGGGGTCGCTTAAGAATGCGAAAGTGCATTATCGGAGACAGAATGGTTTAGCTGGTAGCACCGGAATAACCCTATGACGGTCCCGATCCGACACTGAGTATCCATAATAATAAGATTTCTCCAAGGAAATTAGCAACACATAAACAATCAATCAATGAACTGAACTGACCAGCGAACATGACTTGGTTCTGTTCATTTTATTTTTCCAGGGACTGTAGAGATTCTACATTAGACTAATTAGATAACCTCGCTCATTTGTTTTTCCTATACTATTAAAAATTGTAAGCATACACACGTTATGCCAACGATACAAGAAATTGACAATTTTATTAGCGACTTACATCACAAAGCAAAAATTTAAATAAAATTTGTTACTTGAGTGACTACACTAAGTGGTCAATTGTAATAGTTTCACGTCAGTTAAGAAAGAAGTGAAACAACCGGAACCGAATAATTTTGGCCAAGTAAATTGAAATTTCTGATTGCTGGGTTCCACAAAATGACATCCAACTAAATCTAAACAGTATTTTAATGATAAGTGAAAGAAAATCGGCATATATGTATATACATGTAATCTTGGTTTTTGGCACGGACGACTATGGCATTTAAAATATGTAGGTAAACATGAAATAATGATGATTAAATGATCATACGTTTTTAATAATGCAGCGTTTCATATAATTTTTTAAAAACTAGATATGATGTACGGGAATACTGCTTTTATTGTAAATGAAAAACAAATGGGCATACATACATGCCACCTGATCTTAAGTGGTCAGTACCTACGTCCTAAAATAAGATAAAACTCCTACCTTGGGATCATGGGTGCGCCGATTATGCGGACTAAAATAACATACCTATAAAGGTGTTTCTCTGGCAATATAATATTTATTTTTATATCATAGGTAATTATTACATTCGATTAGTTTGAAAAGGAACCCTAAATAACAACAGCTCTCTGTAATGAAATAGCTCAAGCACATGCCACATCAATTATGGCAAAAATGCCGGTAATCGGTAATGACCCTGACCTAGTGCTTGCACTGCCTTTGACTGTAGTTAGAACGAGCGGTGATAAAACATTTCAATACGTTTTTCTCCTCTTTTTTTCTCCTATTTTTTTGTTTTGCTATTTTCTAACGAGCTTAAGTGATACTTATTTCTTATTCTGTACGATGATAAACGCAGAAGGTTAGATACAGGCATGCTCCTGCGCTCGCATAATCAAACTCAAGCAGTTTTTTGGACTTCTATCTTCTCTTGTTTTACACGTATTCAATTTATATTTGTAGCTATGCTTACTTTCCATTTACCAAATAATACTTTCAAAATTCGAGAAGTTTCAAAAAATAAAACCTCCACGCCTATTATATTGTAACTACGGAAAAACTGATTTTATTTGAAACAATAAAAATTTCTGCTCCTGTGGATAATTTTAGAATTTTGCTCACAAGTTTGCTCTTCATAGTTGATTCAAACAAATCAACATACGATTGATAACAAGATATTCAATATAACTTATCTACGAAAAGAATTTCTTTCGTCTAATATTGATAAACGAGCGCTAGTCGTGATGTAGGCAGACATTTGAAACAGCGCTAAGAAGGAGCAGCGGCGTTAACGGCAGTAAATCTTGGTAATTATCATATTATTGTGTTTGTGAATGGACCTGAGCCGTGATATTGTGGTGCTAGTACACATGGAATGTTATACCTTGATAAACATTTATGATTTACCTATTTTATATTAGTGTTGATTGCTTCAGCAAAGTTCATCTAAAGCCCTCACCAATTCAGTTATACTTTATTTAATTAATGATTTTGTTTCTCATCTAATTACAATTATATACTCACTAAAGCTACCAACGTTTTGAACAATTGAACAATGTCTACTTATATCATAGGTATTACTTTAGAAATCACTGTCCCGTGTTTTGAGATAGCATCGCGACATGATAGACTTACTTGCGTCAATAATAACACTGTATTTGTTAACTTATAATTACCAAACTTTAGCCTACTGGCATAGCTACTGCTGAAGGTTACGTGCAACTTTCATGGTACAGTACCAAATTGGTAAAAATAAGGCTTAAAAATGTTTACTCTTCTGCGTATGTTAGTTAAGTTTTTTTATTTATTTATTTATTTTGAGTCAACAATATGTTCACAGTACACGACCAAACACATAAGTGAATATTGAATTATACAATAGTAAAATAATGATACAATAAAATTACATTAAAATTAAAATCGATTGATAAAATTAAAAGACTATAATCGTTAAGAGTTTTAACTGTAGGTGTGTGTCTGTGATAAACAGGACTAGACTAAAGTGGATTATACTCCATCCTTCTAAATGTGAGAGGAAACCCAACCCCTTAGTGGGTCACTGATTAGGACTAAGATTTTATTAATGATAAAAAAGAGTTTAAATTAGAATTTGCAATAATATCATTTTTATTAATTGCAAAAAGGCATACGTGCCAGTTGAATAAAATAAAGTACTGTAATGAGGCTATTAAAATTAATGAAATTACAAAACATTTATAACTTTTAAGTCTAGACTATTCATAACATTCACAAGATCATACATAAAATAACATGATACGACGAAAGAGAACTCTCAAATTTTACCAGAAGTTCGAACTTAACCAAACTTTACTAAAAGTAGCATTAGTATTACATTGCTAGATGAGTATTACTTTTATATCCATCAGATATAGAGCGCACCGTTACAAAATAGTCCAACATGCATTTTTTTCGCCTTCCAATTTAATTGAAAAGATCAATCTAATTTTTATAAGAAACACTATAAATTAAGTAATACACCCGCGACCCAGTTTTCAGTAAGTGTGTAACACCTTTTACACGCGTTTGAATATTTCTACTCGGCTTGGGTTATTTCGGCACGATATTACTGTCTTTATGACTATTGTATTCAAATTGTCTTAGTATTTCCTTGTTTAGCGGTACAAGGGTTAATTTTTTATATCGCCATAGAATTCGACAAAACGCTCAATGCGGGCAACACGAGGACAAAAATTCATAAGTAAGTATCCAATTGTTTTATATTATTATAACAGAAATACTATTATTATATAGTTTAGTAATTCTATTATTAATTCGTAAATTTCTTTACTAGTAGATACTACTTGGTTTTGTTTAATGTCTTTCTTTACCCATAACAAAGAGACGAAAAGACTAATAATGTGGAGTTTTAATACCTATCTCACCCAATCATCGCCATTGACATTCACAGTAAACGCATATAACCAAAATATATGTGTTTTAAATGAAGGCAAAATATCAGACGATCAACAAATCTTATCTGATCTTTTTTGATAGGGAAGATATATAAAAGCAAGACAAAAAGAATGGCCTTTTATAGTAAGGTTGTCATTTATTGATACAATCTAAAATGTTTAAGAGGCTATGTAATATTTTCTCTAAAACGCCATTGTATAAGAACAGACATGAGAATGTTAAAAGTATTAGCCGATATTTATCTCGATTTTATCTTTATAAAATGCATTCTATATTTCTCTTCATTAGAAACGTGCTGGTGCGCGTTATAAAATGCAAGCTTTTGCTTTTTAGCGATTAAAAAACAATGGACCAATCATAATCTACGGAGTTTCGGTAAAATTTTATGGGAAGATTCAGTAGACCAGAGAGTAAAAGCAAGACCAAGAATATTTACTCCTCGCTGTATTTCTGTAAATTATTATCCTATTTTGACTTTATTCTCTTCTGACGGTGGTGCCTCTACGGGAGAACCGCGACTCTATCAACTTTGACCTCCGTGATAAAACTAAACAAAATCCACTTGAAAGAAGTCGGAGGCAAGAGCTGCTTAGACATAACTAGACCAAACACAAAAACCCATTTGCTCGGTTAGCCTTATGAGATCTTTACAAGATCATGAATTACGAAATCACCACGAGGTTTATTCGTAAGTTGCCGATACCTCCTACGTCAAGGCAGCCTTTAACGATTGAGCCCTTCAGTGTAAAGTAAGAGAAAAACTTGGTCAAGTCCGAATAAGATTTAGGTATAACCATAGGGTTCTAAATCGTTTTGAAATTCTGCTGGCAGTATTCACGCCCACGTGGAAAACTGTAAAATCTTACGAGCAGGGTCAAACGAGGATGACTCCTTTAGCGTCGTGAGGCGTATCGTGCTGTTATTCCTTTCATGTTGTAAAGCCATTCACGTCATAAGAACAATTTATTGACATTTTGCATGCCTTTTACAGCTAGAACATACCAGTACTTGCACTTAATTATTGTTACTAGTTACACCTGTCCTATTAACTGTGTCCTCGCAAATAAAGAATTTGAATTTAAATTTGAATTTGACCGGTGTTACCTCGTGACTCGTAAAATAAAAAACAAAATATTTACTCACTGCGTGAATGTATTTTTTTAATTTTCCGACCGAACCTGTTTCCATACATCACGGGACCCTAAAAACACCGTACAATGTCAACAAGTGTGCATAACTCCGTGTATGTAGGTTATCTACATGAGATCTTCCAATAATTGATATCGCCGCGAGTATAGTTTCACAACGCGACTGCTACGTCTGCAATTACTTGCAATTTAAAACAATTTGCGAGCACTTTGTTCATCATCATGAACTGCGAATAAAAAATAACTAAAATTTTATCACCTGTCTTTTTTATCGTTTTAGCAGCCATATTTTCGTAGTGGAAGTGATATTCATTAATCATGTTCAGTTAACTTTTGTGTTGAAATTTTCTGGTTGGTAAAATGTCTGTTGGTAAAAATATTTTTGCTTAAAATTCTAGTTTAAGCAAAGTATGATATCTGTCTTTATATAGGCATCTAGGTAATTAGAATGTATAACTTACGAAATATTTGCACCGATGCACTTGAATTTCAAAATGCAAATGTCTGGCTACGAAGTTTCTATATGTATAAGTACGAGCTCTACTGAAATCAACTATAATGTAAACGTGCTTTTTCTCGCGAGGTTGGTCCCCGGGGGAGGCAGATGGGAAGGATTCTTATGAAACACTATTATCAATAATGTTCGACATTTATTATTGTGACTACCTGTTATTGCTACTTCTTATCAACGTGACCTCATAACACAGAATCGTTAATATTATTGTAATGAAATGACTCGAATACGTTTAGCAAATATAACGTAAAAGTATAAAAATCTTGAAGATTAACAAATTTATATAATTATATACATAACGTAAAAGTTTAAAGAATGCCCATGGTATAACATATAGGTAACATTTGACGCAACTGCTACTATATCATAATGATATGATCGTCCATATAAAAGACTTAAACGCGTGACGAATGTACTATAAGATATTGCATGGAATCCATATAGAGCGTTTTATTACAACCTACAAATGGTGCTATGCGTGATAACTGCACAATTAATTTTAAATGGCATATATTTCAGAAGATGTCGGGCATTCTTTTTAGACAGATTTATTACAACGACATTCAAATTATACACCTTATAAGCGAAATAAGTCGCAAACAACAAATTGTTATTGTTAGGTTTACCTTTGATGGTAGCTTTTATTTTAAGTGCCATTCCTATTAGGAGCAACAGATTAATTACTAAAGTGAAGTAAGTTATAATTTAAGGGACGTCTTTAAATGTACCTTATATAATATGGATTACTTTACCACAAGTTATAAACCTATTTCTTCAAGTCATGTCTATCGTACAAACTAGACAATAACTCTAATATTTTTACCAATAGTGATGAATATTGAATAAAATTAATTTCTGTCAGCAGATAATGACAACTCCTAGATTAAAAGCTTAACGATCTCGTTGTATTTTTACTCCCCTTTTACTCCTCCTTTGTATTCTTAAAATTATTCATGTATTTATCACATGACATTTTTTTCTTAAATCATTGATATAATAATTAACTTAAGATTTAAAAAAAATAACTATTCAGTTATTAATTAGGTTTGGCATAACGTTTCTTGTAACACACTCTTACTCACTAATCAAGTTGTGTGGTCGCCGGTACTGTACGTAACCGGGGGCCATATTCTTTAATAATGTAATGTCTTCATCAAATTCTGACCTTGTCCAATCCTAAATTAGCTGAAATTTATGTTACTTTTTATAACTGTTAATTACCTTTCATAGAATAACTGCATTGCATCTTTTAGGATCTTAATCAGTTATGTACCTAATCTATTATGAGGAAGATCTGCTGTATGAATAGATTCTAAGTAAATGTAATTTAATTGGTGGAATTCGAAGATGAGAAAGAATACCACCATGATTTCCTAACGCAGAACTGTGTTTGAAAACACAAAAACATTTTGTAAAACCTTAAACAGTTAAGGCATTTTGATCAATCCTTATTCAATTACCTTACAAATTAAAAATTACAATATAAAAGAAATTAAAATAAAATAATTATTTGACAGTCACATCTTCTTATTTATTAAAATAATATAAAATACCTGCAATCGGCATACTATATAAATTCTACATAAAAAAAATCGAAATTCACGATCTTTTATTTATTATCAGATACATTTGTGCACTCTTAATGGATGTGATACGCGTTGTATAACATACATCCGCTTTGATCGCACCTCAGACAAAAAGTAGGCTGGCAGAAAAATGTGGGCGGGAAAAAGCTCCCAGCACTCTTTTAAAATTCAATATGGATTAATTTACAATTCATTGTAGATATACGAGTACAGTATTCTACTACCCGATAAAAGAGCACGCGTGATATTAATCTAGTGATAACTTATCATTTATGTATATTATAAAATAATTTAAAGGTTGTCTGAACAATTTATTATAAACATGGTCATGAAGTTTGAAGCAAAATAATGAATGGCATCATATTATGTTATAGAAAACTGTTACATCAAAACCAAAACTTGTCAGAGTTGTTTCAAGCAGCATGTACTGCCTTTGGCTATACACCGACAGTCGTTTAAACCGTGTGTGAACACAAATAATGTCAATCATAGGCTTCTATTGAGAAAATACATTTAAATAATACTAAACACCACGGTGATAGCCCAGTGGCTAAGAATTCGACCTCGAATCGAGGGGTACGGGTTCGAATCCCAGGCACGCACCAATGACTTTGTAAAAAAAGTTATGTGCGCTTTTTAAAATTAAATATCACCTGCTGTTACGGTGAAGGAAAACATCGTGAGGAAACCTGCATGCCTGAGAGTTCACAAAAAAAACGTTCTCAAAGGTATGTGAAGTCCACCAACCCGCAGTAGGCCAGCGTGGTGGACTAAGGCCTACATCCCTCTCATTACGAGAAGGAGACCCGACCCTGTAGTGCGTCATTAATGTATTACTGGCAAACACACGGATTTATAGATTTAATATTGAATTTGAAATTGAGAGGCAAATGAGGTTGAAGATTCAATCAGTTTTATTCCAAAACACAACCTTGATATCATTGTTATTAATATGGTGTGTAATCCTGTACAGCAAATTCTTTTTTATTATTGAAAGATTCGTCAGTAGCTATCGTTTAACATTTTAATGTATTTAGGGCTCAACTCCGGGATATTTTGACTAATTTCAGATCCATCCGATGTATTTAATAATGAGCTCCCGTCGCATCAATACTAGTGTAACTAGTCGGGCTATCCCGAAACATAATTATACGTGAGGTGAGCCGTTAATTCATTGATTGTTTGGTTGCAACCTTTTTATGTCCCAGTGTTTGGCACGGGTCCCCACAAAAGGGAAGACATATTCTACGACGCTGCTCCAATACGGATTTATGGAGGTGCCATCAATAAAATGCAGTAAATTCATTCGTCCACATCAAAGTCAGTAGACCAAGTATAAAAACGCTATTACACTTATTAAAGGTTAACCATATTTTTGTGCGTAAGCATTATACCATTGCAGAGTATGGTAAGACATGTTTTTATTTAGTCTCAATTATATTAACCTTACGGTAAAAAGGCCTATTATTAAATTGATATATTATATGGATATAGCAATGATTTATTTGAAGTGTATAGGTACATATGGCTGCGGGCTGCGAGCAAGGTTAATTATATAAGTGCTACAAATATCCATTGAGATTAATTTGGACGCTTACATACGATACATACAATAATAGCAAAAGGTAGAGTTAACCTAAGAGATATTTTTACCACCGCCTTGTAGCTTTATCAAAATTATACGTTTGTATAGCTACCAACACCTATTAGCTAGATATTTTACTTAAAATATAATCGAAGTCATTGGTCATTCTATTCTTCAAAATTTATCCAAACTAGGTAACCTACTAGTATCTAATATACAGACCGCAAGAACATGCGTTGACATTCGATAATAAGTGTAAGGTCAGTAAAATGATTTAACAGCATTGGGTTAGTGAAATTAGATAGGTATAAAGTTCATTTAGTGTGATTAAAATCGATCTCACTGGGGCCGGACCTTATTCGAATTGCACGAAACAAACATGTTCTTTTATCTCTATTGCTGAGAAAGGCAAAAAGGGAATCAGGTGGTAGTACATTTGGCGATCCCACTCACAACTCACAACAACAATTACATGCATACATACATACATGCATACCAATCCAAAAACATAACTTAGTATACAATCTATTTGACTCAACCATTCTAACTTGTAGCCAGTATTTACTCTGCCAATTGCTGTGTCAACTAAAATTGATGAATCTATAATGATGATGGCACTTCTGTTTTATTTAACGTATATAAAATAGAGAAGCCTGGTTGCAAGGTACGTATCTAAAGTTGCTACTTTATAAAACACAATACGTATAGATAGGCCTATAGATACATGCATGCTACAAGTGGCTACAACAGACTGTCGTGGAGTCTAGAGATGGATCTCAGAAATGACACGCGTAGCGATGCTATGAACGCAAGGAACTCGTTCAAACAACGGTATTTCGTCTATGCAGACAGACATGACCTAGGATTCTATTTTTCTACGTCTCGCGCATCGTATTGTCTATGGCTACGCAGTTCTTTTTAAATTTAAATATGCTGCAACAAAAGCAGACGTGGGCCACTTATCTTGAGGTAGTCACTTCAGTCAATGGACAAGCAAGCACATCTAACCTTTGTTTGGCGTTCCTAAAGTGATGCAAAGATCACTTGAAGAAGATAGCGTGAAACCGTTGGGTTCAGAACAACCAGCAGCGAGCGGAATGGTGCGTAGATTAGTTTGAATTCAAAAGGCTGATGGATGAATCGGATACTTTATCTCAGATTGTGAGTGGATGCGTTTCTGTTCCTTAAATCTTAGATGGCGACCCAAATCTGTCAATCTTACTTAAGAAGCATTATTTAATGCAGATTTTGAGAGGGCGGTGGTCCTTCATCGCCTACATAAGTTAAAACAACCTTTAAATATGAGGAGGTTGTATACAAAATAGTCACTTGTGTCTTTGCACGTTAACAAATATTATGTGTAAACATGCTAAAAGTGATTGACTGCATACATTCAGTACCGCCCGATCTGTGGCCAGAGACATGTTGCCTTTCACGCTTGACTCTTTTTAGAAGGCGTTCGACATTCCACAGGTCTGACACCAAGTTCAAGTTGCAGAGCTGCTTTATACTACGTAATTATTTTATTATTCTACAACATAACAAATGCCACGAAGCTATGTTTAGGTACGTATACAAAGTTAGTTTGATTGCAACCCTGTTTTATGTCCTGTTACTGAGCTTTCTCACAACTAGACGTAACCCCGTGTCCTAATTGTCATGTCACACGCAAAAGTTGCTCGTACGACAACGTCATTGCAGAATCTACTCCAATTTGGACAGCTAGAGAGCACCCTGTGTTTAAATGTTGTCGTGTTGGTTGCTCATGTGGGTTTTTTGTCAAAGGTACAATTAATTAATTAATGTAATATAATTGCACTAACTATCAATATTAGCTACACCCTACTAAGGCTTTACATAGTGAATGGTGTAACAATAATTATTATGAAAATGCAATTAATATATAAACATCAATTGGTCGGTCAGTCTCTTTAAAGAGTTTAGCCACTTGGGCAACCAAAAACGTTGAAATGTTATAAGTTTAATCTTAATAGCATAATTCTACATTTTTAAACAAACTCAGAGCCACAAGTTTAACTAGATTTTATCATTAAATCAACCAACGGATAAGTAAAAGTTATTAACGTCATTGCATTTCAAAACTGCACGTAATTTACGGGTTCATTTGCATATAGCTCACGATCTATTTTCGACCTGACACTGTAACGAAATCATAAACGTGACTGTGATTAACAACAGACAGCTTTTACTTTAATTTTTATAAAGGCAGCAGTTAAACAGGGATATGGGCCTCGTGACGCCATCGCCGTTAATCGGCGCCAACCGGCAAAAATAAAAAAAGATACAGGACCTGCCAGAAAGAAGAGGACAACCGATTTTAAATCTTACAAAGATTACATTACTTATTGATTAAGTTTTAGTCGTCACGTAAAGAAATCTCATAAAATCACGCCCGTTGTCGTTAGATAGTTAACCCTAAACCGCGTCGTAGGAAGATTGTAAAAGAATGGAGCGAGGCGTGGTGTCTAATAAGTCATAAAAAGGATTTCTTAATATCGATAAATTACAAAAATAGTATGCCATAGGCCTATGTGAAAAAAGATCTGTGCCAAATATAAGAATCTAAAGAAGGTCGAAGCTATTTTAATTGTCATAGCGCCGCGATACGAAATTGTTTCTTTCTTATAAGTATTGTTTTAGTAACACTTCTAGCCCAGTTTACAGAAAATTTGTATGCAGTGTTACATTGTAACGTTTAGTGGTATTTTACGAGCAGTTAAGAATTTTTACGAGTATCTATAGAAGGTTGTAATAGTGATGTACATAGCGTAAAAAATATTGTCTGTCAATGCAATACCTTGTTTGTAATGTTCTATTTGTAAATAGAGTAATTTTATTCAATGAACTAAGGTATTGGAATTTTCCTTTCGTGTTCATAGAAATAAGATCCTCTTTTAGAAATGTGCATGGCCGTGATTTCTTGTTTAAAAAATCGTCTACACGTGCATAGTTAGTACCTATTAATTACTAACGATACATACGAGTATATACCAGATACTGACCAGTGGGTTACAAACATATACGTTATATTTATATAATTTGTACATAGACATTAGTCATTGGCAAAATTGGGTCTCCTCTCCGATGAGAAGGCTAGGCCTTACTCCACCACGGTGGCCTAGCGCGGGTTAATGGATTTCACATGCCTCTGAGAACACTACGGATAACTCTCAGGCAGGTTTACTCACGATGTGTTCCTTCACCGTTGCAGCGGGTGATGTTTAATTTTATAAGCGCACCATACATTTTAAGCAAGTCATTGGTGCATGCAACAGGGATTCGCACCTGGACTCCTCGACTAAGAAGCTAGATTCTTAGCCGCTGGCATAACCGTAAGCATATTTCCTGTATAATTATTTTCCCTAGCCACCCAGGCCCAGAAACAACCGCAGTCAGTAATAGTGGACATGATGCCCTTGTGGCCGGTCACGGTAAAACTCGACAGGGCACCGCATACTGTCATTTATACAAATAAATAAAATTGGAGTGTCTGTTTGTAATATTAAAATAACTGTTTTTACTAAATACTTATGCATGTATACATACGGTGCATATACCAAATGTCTGTCTCACTGTCTGTATTTTCCGGAAAATTTTCTGGAACGGCTGGACCGATTTTGATAAGACTTTCTGGCACATAGCTGATCTAATAAGGAGTAACTTAGGCTACTTTATTTTATATTCCACACAGACGAAGTCGCGGGCACAGCTAACATACAATAATGAGATTGGAATACTTTTTATCATATTCACAGCTAACAAGAACTTACGACTCCACTCGAAACCGGACCTAAAAGTAAAAGTTGGTTGAATAAAAAGTGTTTTTATAGGTGCTTTAGAAGTACCTAATGAGCGTGCAGGTCACTTGAAGTTAAATAGTCTAACTGAAACAGGTATTAATTAGCTAAGCAGACGTTTTTTTTATTTTATTTTATTTTTTATATTTGCTGCCGGATTAGAACGTAAAGAAGTATTGAGGTTTTTTTTTAAAGTAATTGAGGAGCAAACGGCCATACATTATACCTGATATTAAGTGGTCAATAGAGAAGAAGTAGAGAAATCCTATCTGGGGTTGTACGCTAGTGCTTTGCTACTCATAAGGACTAATATATGCGCCTCAAACAAAATTTCTCTAGACATTAAGAACATATGCTGCTTTACGACCGGTTAAGAGGCTCCCTGGGCGAGGCAAAACCTCACGATATTCCTCTCAGCGCCACTTGGCGGGGCCATGGGTGCAGTTGAACATTCTTCTACAACCCTTTAGCATTGATCTACAATAAATAATAATAAATAACGCTTCACACTCATAGCCCCACACTAGGATTCCCTGTGTCGCGGGTACCATGGACACACACAAGACAACAACACAACACAACCAGACCAGAAACAAAAATTAAAATTCATCATTCAAATGTCTGCTTTGCTGGGAATCGAACCCAGCGCACGGTGTCTTAACCACTACGCCACTAAGGTCAATCACCTCATTGATTCAAATTAATCAATGATTCACCAGGAATTTCCCTTGCAAGGCCGTTTTTTACAGAAAGATCTTACTCACGGGACGCCACGTGATTCACTTACCTTACTACCTTGCTCTCCCTTTCACTGTGGGGCTGGAACAATGTAATAATTATGTAGATTTACAGACTGTGGCCCTGTGCAGAGTCATGTCTCCTCTCATGATGAGGAAGATGCAGGCCTTAGTCTACCACGTTGGCCTAATGCGGGGCGGTGGACTTCAGATGCGTTTAAGAATGCTATGGAACACTCTCAGACATATAAGTTTCCTTACGATGTTTCAATCAACACTTACAGGTGATATGTATTTTCTAAAACGCATTTAGAAAAGTTATTACTGCTACTGGGGTTCGAACCTGGACCGCTTCAATAGTGAGACCGAATTCTTAGCGACAGGGATATCACCGCTTACGCGCAACAATAAGTCAATTACAATAATTAAACTATAATGGGCTTATAATAAATTTTCTCAACCATTGCTACCGGATTGTAGCTAAATTAAACTCGAAATGGAAACTAAAGATCCAATTTGATAAGTGAGTCAAGCTTTACTTTACATTGCGGCTGGACATTCGTACATTCAGGTAAACATGTTTATTCAGCTTTGAACTGAACACGTTTGTTCGACAAGGAGCTCAAGATAGTTTATCTCCTAAGATAAATACTATTTAATGCTTACTCAATATGCAACAAGATTGAAACGCATGGACATGTAATCGATTTGTCTGTTTGTATTGTGATTAAAAACCTAACCAATGCACCTGAGAGAATGAACCCTCCTCACAGGATGCTGTTAACCAAGTTGTTTCCAAAAACATTCATAAAAAAGTTGTACACTGATTGAAGAATTACTAAAAAACTACATGTAAATGAGTAATATACGACCATAGGATTTCTACACTAGGTATTTGACGTTGGACGTATGGGCTGGATACTTGTTATTCATTAAAACTAGCAAACTGCAAAACAAGCAGCAAACCCTAATGTCATAACTGATTGAAAACAGATTTTTTTTAAATCGTCGAAAGGCGTAGTCGAAGTTCGACACCGACTTTGCAAACATTTCTCGCATGCGTGATAATATTATATTTGCTTCCGTTATAAAGCGAACACTTATTCGGAGCTTTTAATCAAGTCACAAATATTTATTAGTCCGAGTTTTTTTTGTTACAACGTTGACCAACTTGAGTGTGCAATTCGTCCCATGCGAGATTTTGTAGTTCGTGCATGATCAGCTGTTTTAGACCGGAATATTGTGTACCTGTTGCAAATCAAATGATCATTCACACTAACGGATGCTACTAGCTTATACATATGTACTCACTGACTGCATTGCCGCTGATTATCGCTGTTTTATTAAGATGCCAGAAGCTTTAGTAGATACCTATAATTTTCTTTATTGGTGTTCTGAGCTCTTAGCTTTGAAGTGGGAAAATGTACGTATTTAACTCAAGATAGAAATTCAATAATTTATATTTGTTCATAGGAAATTGTAACCAACTGAAAACTTAACCCCAAAATAACAAGTGAAACTAACAATGCAAATGAAATCAATTAATTATTTTAGTATCCCAAATTGAGGTTTATTAGCTCGCTAACTAGAGTAGCTAAATCCTTTTTAATATTCTTCGGATACGGTTCACGCTATTTTATAGCTTAAGCTCATCAGTAGAAAGATTGTAACAGCTTACATCGGTTCCTAAATTTTTTACCTTTTAACTTAATTTAATGATTTCTTGCAAACTGGTCTTCATTTGCAATGAATGACTTGCTCGGTTCTTAATTATTTCCTTTTATGCTTAACCTATATAGTCTGGCCTGTGGTAACTAGTTTACCTTTCAGGAATGACTAAAGCTGTAGTAGGTAGCAGGTATGTATACGTCTGACGAAAATGAGTAAAAAAATTGAAATCCCAACGAACGCCTTATCAGTCGAAGATTAATAGATTTTCAAAGTTTTTTGTGGCAAATGACATATATATATAAAGCAATTATTGAGTTTCATTACATTACAAAAAAATAATTCATACCTATCGTAGACACACACTATACATAGAAAGAATCAGATCTATTTGACTAGGTACCTATTTCTGAGATGAGGTTTGTGCTGTTTCGAGAATCTTACGAGGACACAATATTGGTACCTACTCCTACATTTGAGACAGGAATGAAAAGTAGGTAAGTCACACTGTAATTTTACATGATTAGGTATAAGGGCTGAGGCAAACCTCAAGGTAGTTTTAATGGATTCAATGTTTAATATCTATCTCACTTGATAAGTAATGTTCAGTTCCCGAAAAAATTTTAAACAATGGTAGGTACCTACTTAATCCTATCTTTTGATACTAAGGTAGGTACTTAATGCTTGATCTTTGATAATAGGTGCTCATTATCGAAGAACTCAACTGACATTTGACCAGTAACTAAATCCGGAACAAACTTGCATGCAATCGATGCAAGGCAAGAAGGAAGGAACAAGGAAACTCGCATACCGACACCTTTTTCTAATTCCTTAAAGAATATGTAACGAGAAAAGAATTTCGTAAAGGTCAGGGATTCGATACACATCAACGATACGAGAACATATCCATACATCAAACCACAGTGTACGCGCAAGAATCCATATTGAATTTGACGTAACGATTATTATTAAAGGAGACCTACATCCCATAAATAAACGCAAATGTCTTGGTTCGTAAGTATATCAGAATTATCTTCGTATCCATAAATACGAATTATAATGTTCCGTGACGGTAAAATTCTTTCAAAAAGACGTGGCAAGGACGTAAGTGAACTGACTCCTTTTGCACACGTAACGTTGATGCATTTTACGTGCGGTCATTGTTCAATATTAATACGCTTTTATTAACTTGACCTGTAGGCCTGTAGATCTATGAAAGAAAATCTTCCAAAGTTAATTAATCTGCTTCTAGCAGTCCGAATGATTTGAAAATTTCTGGTGTTCAACTATGGCAAGTGTAGTACCATTGAACTGATCTGATACTGGGGACCGAAGACATATAATACTAATCAAGCCTTAGCATGTTTGAGCTAATTGCGTTGATGTTAAAATGCACTTTGACGAGGAATACTTCATGATGATGAAAGAAGATAATAAGGCGTGTATTTTTAAATAAATAAATAAATAACGCTTCACACTCATACCCCCACACTAGGATTTCCTGTGTCGTGGGTGTCATGGACACACACAAGACAAGAACACAACACACCCAGACCAGAAACAGAAATTCAAGTTCATCATTCGAACCTCCGCTCTGCTGGGAATCGCACCCTGCGCGTAGCGCACCGGTGTCTTAACCATAGCACCACTCGGGCCGTTGTCTTTATCACTAAAATGGGATTATCATTAGCAGAAGATTGACATTTTAGTACGGGACCCTAAAATTATAATGATAGGCCTATAGACCTTCATAGTTGAGTAATTCCATAGTGTAATGTATTCCATGAGCAGAACCTTGCACCCAAGTCTAGGCACATTACGTTGAAGAATGTGATCTCAACGTAAACATAAATTGATGTATCTGTAACAAATAGCAATTTATAAACTCGCCTTTGTAGGGGCTTGCCCAATTTTTTCATTCGCACAATAACTGAATTAGGTAGTCGTGATATTTCAAAATAAACGTTGACATTGTTTTCAAAGAATTTCAAGTGTACAAATCGTGATCGGCCTATTTATTTTGGAAACTATAACTTTAAGTTTAACTGAGTAGGTACCTACCTATATTCCGGGTCAAAACTTGTTGGGTTAACCTTCATATTCTTTGGATGTCAATAATGATGTCTTTGTGGTATACGTGACGGGTCCCGATAAGACTACATTTTTCTTGAGAGTCTGTTTTGTTCAAAGAATTATTAGCGAAATACTGCTTACTCCTACAATATAACTTGGTTTACGAATAGCTCTAATTACAATAAGTCGTTAGTCGTTATTGTTAATTGCAAGCCGTGGAAATTGTAACAGTTGTGCAGTAATATTGTAGGCATTTCGGAGGTCTAAACACAAAGTACTGAAACTGTACTAAACTGTCTGTTGGGTATTTATGAGCTTATTTAAGTGTCCGGGCAAATTAAAATATGAAAGAGATATGTGCGTAATTATGCTCTAGTTCAATTTATCAGACAACCAATCTAAATAGAGGTCATTACCAGCCGAGAGGTTATAGTAGGTTATGAAGTTATGCATTAAGTATGGTAGGTTAATGAGGTAATAGGTGACTACTTTATGCTATAAGCCTAACCATCTCGAATTGTTTCGGGATCCTTATTTCGGACCGAAAAAATAAAACATCCTTAGGTACTTCACGGCCGGTGGATGTGGATGGAGCTGAAAGACGTAAAAAAATTTACGACATTGCAGATCATTCGATCTATAAATGGCTTAGGTAATGAAAACTTCCCCGTGGGTTAACTTTATTGACTTAATATGACGCTATGTCACGTCAATTATCCTAATTGGCTGACCAACCAATAAACCAACACGATAAGTTTAAACACAGGGTTCTGTGTGGTGCTGTCCAAATTGAAATACTCGCACTGACATGCGACGAAATGTGTGCAACGACGTAGTCCTACAAGCAACTATTGCGTGCGATATGGCAATTAGGACACGGGGTATAACATCGGCGTGTAAAAGAAATAGGTATCACTGTCTACGATATTGCAATCAATAAATAAATGTGTCACAAATATTTAAATAACGTCCTAAACGTACTGCTACGCTACTTTTATTTAAATCCTTATCTATAATTACGTCTTAAATCTTACGATATTTCTTTATGATGTGGTTTTTATCCCCTTATTATTCTTATGGTGCAATTATCGCTTATGATAACATTTTAATAAGACTATAGGTGCTGTCTTGTAACTTATTACGTTTTATTGTATGCCTTATAAAACGAGTTGGAGGCTCATTTAATATGGTATTCATACAGTTTTAGCCTTTCATAAAAATGGAACGATGTCGCCTTTACGAGACAAGCGATTACCGGTCATCCTTCACTGCATAATGCGGGGTCGATAAAATTTGCGATCCGTTCTGGTGATGTCTTGATAGGTAATTGTAAGATTGGGCTTGTATTTCGGATTGGAGTATGCGGTCATACGATAAATGTGCGCACTGCAGATGCAGGCGCCATGTTGTGTAAGGCAATTTTTTAATATCGACGACACGACACTACAATATGAGGGTCCCGAAATTTCTTTCGGACAATTCACAAGCTATGTTATCTGTGATATTAAAATGTGATGTAAAGTAAGTTCTAGTTCCATAAATTAAATTTAAATTTAATTTAAAGGAATTTAATTTTTATACTGTAGTAGTATAGTATGTATTAGTAGGTACCCTTATAATTTGTATTTCGTATTCAGTAATAAATTTTACTTTTAGTAGACTTTAACAGCAGTAATATCTACTAAAACATTTTCTGGAACCTTTCAAAGTTGTTATAAGGTTGTCTTTAAATTTTGTTATGTTATTTCTAATTAAGTGTTTTGTATTTATATCATGTTCAAAAGAATATGACTACTAATTTTTTAAAAGACCTATATTATATAATTATTCCCTCCAGCAACAGCACGCAACAAACCAAAATAGAAGACAGAAAGAACTTGCTGCATGACAGCGGGTCATATAATAAGAGTAATAGTAAGGTACCTCGAGCGAATTACAATGGCATTACAACCTATACCTACAGCATCGTAAGGCACATAAGTCGTGAGTCGTGACACTAAATGTCGTGTCGTTTAGTATCGAATACCTCCCTAAGTGTCTCAGACGCGCCCCACCCACACCCGAATTGTGAGATAAATCCGCATGTCTTGGTCCGATCATAACAATAATGGTGCCGCGAACATTATCGTGTACTACATTTATTATATAAACAGCATTTGGAAAGGAATGTTGCTGGTTTGATTCGAAACCTTTTTTACTTTTTTCCAGGTAATCCTTGAAGTTTGTCACGACAATCCTTATTGCTGTTGCGTGATGCTGTATTCGGAGCCTTTTAAAAATAAAAAGCTCTAAGCGTTTATACTATAGGTATCTATACCATAAACTATATATTTATTTATCAATTCCCTGTATCGTGAGCGCTATGTACAGTTACACACTGTTAAACACACAAGACAAGAACTCACATACACCAGACCATAAACAAAAATTTACAAAATCAAAAATATTACTTAAATCAAAAAGTTACAAAGAAAATACCTACTTAAAACAAAATATTTTCGCAATATTTGCTATAGGTATCACATTTCGACACGATTTCACGGAATGGCTGCAGATCAAAGCTCAGCAGGATGCTAATAAAATAATAAAGTACTTATTATATAATACTTTACTACGTTCATTCGAAAGTCTGGTTGATCGTAAGGATTTTCGATTGTATCATAAACCCAGAATGATTTCATTAACGATATCCGTCAATGTGACATTATTAATGCATGCTCATCTGCTTTTAATTATTTTTATTCCTCATTTAAGTCTGAAAAATTCTCGAGCCTCATTATTTAAAAAATAATAAATAATGACATCTCAAATTGCTCTACAGTAATATACAACGTCTTACCAAATTAGCTACTCTCAAACAACGCAACATTACATTATTTGTTCACAGTTCACAGGTCCGAAAATCATGTCAAGTGTCGAGATCCTAGCTGGTGGTCGTTTAACATTAGTCACTAAATTAATTCTCATTAGCATAATGAACTTGGTGAAAATTACAATAAAATAATAAAATCATCACACACAGAATAAGATTCTACCGTTCACAATTTTAGTAGAATATTTTGAAACATAATTCCCATAAAAGAGTGGTTTCAGAATCGTCTGATTCAGAAAATCTAAAAAACTCAGCTCAACTTGGAATATTAAAAAAATTCCTACGAAAACAATGAATAATTAATTTAGTTGACAATGACATGACATCATAAGCCGGGCTTGTCATGCAAAACCTATGAAGATTTTATATGACAGACAGTTAAATAAAAATATCTCAATTGATTCTGAAGCTATTGATTTATTTCGGTATCAAAATGAATCGAAATATCTTGGTATCGAATACGTACGGAAGTCTGGAATTGGAAGGATAGGTATTATCCGATTATTACTTCCGTGTGTGAAATTTATTACAGCAAAGGAAACCTTACAATCACGCAGAGCTGAGATCTTAACACAAATTTTTAGTGTTGTGATGTGAACTCATTTTTCTCTTTTACATAGTAAAAAAATACCTAAATAAATAGTTTATTGTAATAACTAGGACCGACATCAAAGCGTGCCAACTAATGCCAACTGTCTTAAAATAATATCTAAGTAACTAAACACTAATTCGATATGAATGTGATGTTTTTAGATCATGTAGAATTTTCCCCTTTCATTTCCATACAATGGGAAATAAAACTTACTTTATTTATTAATTTTTAATATGATATAGGAAAACTGGCAGCCTCGTAGCTGTGGAACATAATTCAATGCACGAATCGGTGTGAAATACGAGTAAGTGTGAAATAAATATCAAGTAACCATACGTGCCATAGGCGCAGCGGGGAGCAGGCGATAATGAGGAAACTGAATGATACTCGTATGTGAGATAGGTACGCTCGGCAGATAAACATAAAATTAAACTGACTTGCATTCTTACCACCTTCGTTCGCTAACATCTTTATAATTATATAAAAAATCAATAAGTAGGTACATATTATTTTTAAAGAGAGACCTATTAGAATACCTAGAGATTCTTCTACGAGTATATCCCTAAATAGTAGGTAATAGTGTTTTGTTTTCCTGTTTGTACCTAAATATAAAAAAAAGGTTGCACTCCGGAAGTGCCGGCAGAAGTGAAAACTTATAAGATGTAATTTCTTGGTGATTTGGACGAATTAAAACACAATTGAGTTTCTCTGTAAGAACAGAAACAACATTTAATGCTAATAATCGTAGGTAATGTCGAATACAAAATCAGAATAATTATAATATTTAGCTTTTTTCTATAACAAAATACACTTACCATTTATGAATGTTTCCTTTTGACAGTTTTCATAGTTCCGTCTTTCTTAGACGCACTTTGTTTATGAATGTTTCCTTTGACAGATTCCATAGTTACCAGACAGAGAGGCGCCGTAACGCGTTATGTTACGAAGCGGTTTACCCTACCATAAGTTTTCACTTTAAAAATGACTAAGTAACTACGAAAATAACATACCCACATAAAAGACTTTTTCCTATATCAGAGGATTGGCATTTGAGTCCCTGGGTTGCAGCGACCACCTAACATCAGTGCCGCGAGCATGAGCAATAAGGTGATTTCAGACGACGCTATACTATTGCGCTATAAAGTATAGCAGAGAAGGACCTAATGCTATACTTTATAGCTTGACGTTCATATACGCGATATTATCGCAAGCGTTTACAGTATAATTATATCAAGCTCAGTCGACCGCGATCTTTGAAGAGTTTGCGAGACGGCCGGGGGTAAGGGAGGGGGAAGGGGGCGGCGTGCGATATAGCATAGCATGAACTCTGCACATCGCACCAATTTATAGAGTAGTAAGCCAATAATATATACAGTGTTGACGCTTGTAACCTCAACGATGTTTCTATGGTCTCAAAAAAGAGAAAAAAGAAATTGACACTGTCAAGATCTTCACATATTAATTTTTCTTACTAACCCAATGTATCTAAGTTTCGGCATTTGTACATAATTTCTCCAAAATATTACCTTTTAAAGAACTCAAAGTCTTTTCTTATGCTCCTAACGGAACATAAAGTGGCGACCGTGCTAAATATTTCGAACTTACATCTAAATCACAATCGGGTACATCATCGAAGCCATTTCGACGCCGCGCCGGGAAAAAACAAAGGAAGGACGAATCGTAGCGTAATCCCCTTGCGCTGCCGGAAATTCGGAACACGGAATAAGAATACAATCCAAACCCAGCGCAGCTGCCCAACAGTGAAAACGGTCAAGAAATCATCAAGAACAAGCACTTTTGCAGTCATCGCAAGCCAGCCAAGCTGCGGTCCAGCGGTGTCTTCGCGCCACAGCAGAGGTTTACCGACCAAAAGTGAGCCCGTTCCATTTATTTCCCGTTGCTTTCCATTACTCACTATCTTCAATTAGCATTCTTTTGTGCGAATAGTGATTAAATTACGTTATTCAAATTCGTTTACCTCAAAATTAAACCAACATCAAAGTTTTCTTGTAATCTATAATACTTACCTACCTATTTATAGGAAATCTAAGCCAGTTCTTATACGGCTTGAAAGCCTGTCATTCATTAATACATACAAGTATATTTACAACCAATTTAAAAGCGTAATAGCTAAACCTATTCTAAATACCTATTTTATGCATAAATGTACAAAGCATTCAAACAATACATTCCAGTTGAAGTGCGTATTTCGCGCTCCCTGACCTGTCCCTGTGCCTTCCGTCGCTGCGCCGCATCCCGGGTGCACCTGCACACTAGCGCCGGCTGCGCGTAACCTGCCTGCGACTGCAGAGCGGCCAGCCTTCATCAGCTGATCGAAGCAGTTCTTCACGTCATGGGTCATTGAAGCGAGGGGCGTATCGTATGCAACTTTAATACCTATGTACCTATTTGTTTACAACTAATTGTTTGCATTGAGCACACGTTAATTTGAGAAATATGGAGACTACGGATAAATCTTTAAAATTAAAACGTGCCTCAATAAAGGGACGCGTTACAAAATTTAACAATCAATTAGACGAATTTCAAGGTAAAAAACTCACTCCTATCGAAGTTAACGTGCTATCACAAAAATTAGTAAAACTTGAAGCGTTATTTGTCGAATTCGATGGCGTGCAGAATCTCATAGAAGGGATGGATGAAGTTAACCTTAGTTCTGAATTAGACATCAGGGAAGCCATAGAACAAGCTTTCCACAATTCAATCGCAAAAGCCCATGAAATTATTTCGAGTAACAGTCCGAGAAAAAAGTCGACACACGAACACAACAGTAGTTTCACCACAGCAGATGATGATGATCACGAAGTCATAGGTTTTCGTCTGCCCGTTATTAAAATTAGTAATTTTGATGGTTCATTTTTTAAATGGTTGGAATTTCACGACACATTTTCTTCGTTAATACATAACAACCCTAAAATTAAAAATATCCATAAATTTCATTATTTAAATTCATACTTGGAGGGCGAAGCTGCTCGTGTGATCAGTAATCTTGAAGTCACAGATAATAACTATATTGAGGCGTGGAATATACTTTGTGAACGTTACAATAATGTTCGTCAGTTGGTAAATAATCACTTAAAATGTTTATTCAGCATCGAACCTTTACGCGAGTCTGATAAATCTTTAAGGTTTCTTATAGACCACATCAAAAAAAACTTGCGCGCTTTAAACAGCTTAAAACAGCCAACCGACCATTGGGATACCATGATTATATACATGTTTGCGGCGAAATTAGACAGCAATACTCGTATTAAGTGGGAAGAATACATTCACAATAAAGTTGATGCTTTGGAAATGCCTACTTTGGATGATTTTATGTCTTTCTTAAGAGGCCGTGCAGATGTTCTTGAATCTGTATACCGCAGCAAGCAGGATAAAGTAGTTAAGTCATCACCAAATCAGTTTCAAGGTACCAAAAACATGTCCAATTCCCACACTAAGTCTTTTATTACTTCTAACCAAGAAAGTTCATCAAATCAACACTTTAAGAACTGTGTTTTTTGCGATAGTGACACTCATCGTATTTATGATTGTTCACAGTTTAAATCTAAGTCGGTTGACGATAGGTTATCCTTCGTATCTAAATCGAAATTATGTACAAATTGCCTGCGGCAAGGCCATCATCAACGTGCATGTAGGCTTCCAGGCACATGCAAAATTTGCAAAAAACGTCATAACACCATTTTACATAAACCTATGGAAACAGATACGGTTCATACAGACACTGAGCCTATTTCTATGTCAGCTGTTTCATCCTCTGAGACACTTTTATGCACTGCTTTAGTTGAAGTCATAAATCCTTCCACTAACAAATCGCTTAAAACGAAAGCACTATTAGACAGTGGAAGCCAGTCTTCGTTTATAACAGAGGCTTTAAAGAAACAGTTAAATTTAATGCCTTTAAATTCTACTACCAAAAATGTTATCGGAATAGGTAACACTTTATACAAACTTAGCGCTGAACGTTGCAATATATGCATAAAGGCCACCGCGCGTTCATTCAATGTAATGACGTCATGCTTGGTCATACCACAAATTTCGGGAAAAATTCCCAAAGCTAAGTTAAATATATCTCACTTAAACATAAAGACATTCGAATTAGCCGACCCCAGCTTTTATGAGCCTTCCGAAATCGGATTGCTTATCGGTGCTGACTTATTTTGGGACATTGTAGGTACCAATCAGCACTCTTTAGGAAAAGGCAACCCTATCTTACATGATTCTAAACTAGGATGGCTCATCGCAGGTCCCATATATAACTCTTCGAATGTCGACGAAATAAAATGCAATTTTGTAAATGTTGAGAATGCAAATAGTATAACCGAACTCCACGATGACCTAAAACGCTACAAAACGAAACTTACTTTCTTCAACATTCAAGATCTTCGATCCCCTAGGCCTCCTATCTTTGTGCACTATCGTTCCCAAAATTTTAATTCAGACCTTGTGGTCTCTCAAATGTGACTGGGACGACCCTGCACCTAAAGAGATCGTAAAGGAATGGAAAACCTTCTGTGAAGGCCTTAAATCTATTTCTAACCTTTACATACCTAGGTGGGTATCAGTTGAAGACCCAATCACTGTTGAAATACATTGTTTTTGTGATGCTTCACAACGCGCTTATGGAGCCTGCTTATACCTTCGATCTATTGATAAGGAGGGTCAAGTACACGTCCATCTTTTATGTGCTAAATCACGTGTAGCTCCCGCTTCAAATCCAATGACGATACCTCGTCTTGAGCTCTCAGGTGCTTTACTCGCAGCGGAAATGAGCTCTACCGTAGCACAAGCCCTGCGTCGTAACATATCGCGACAAGTTTTCTGGACCGACTCTAGCATTGTACTTAGCTGGCTACGTATCGGTTCAAGTAATTTAAAAACATTCGTCGCAAATAGAGTAGCGTCAATTAGAGAACTAACTAACATTGATTCTTGGAAACATGGTCCCACAGAACACAACCCAGCTGATTTACTTTCCCGTGGCATCAATCCCCAGGAAGTTGCCAAATGTGATATGTGGTGGCATGGGCCCAGTTTTCTATTACAGCCCGAATCTAAATGGTTTGGCTCACTACCACAAATCAATGACGACTTACCTGAAGTAAAGGCTCATGCCTGCACGGTAGTAAATAATAATACAAATACATTATTTCCAATGAATAATTTTTCAAACTTAAAAATATTAAAAAATATTTTTGCTTATGTGCACAGATTTATTCATAATTGTAAAAATCCTACAAATAAATATACCGGTCCATTAACTGTCCACGAACTAGATAAAGCCTTGAAATCATTAATTCTTGTTTCTCAGTTAGAATCATTCCCGAAAGAATACGACATCTTGGACAAAGGTAAATCATTAAACACTAAATCTCATATTTGTTCACTTAATCCTTTCATACATGAAAGGATTATTAGAGTAGGTGGTCGCATTCAGGCTTCTAATTACAGTTTTGATATGAAACACCCAATTTTATTAAGTCCGAAGCATCATCTAACTCATCTCCTGTTTCAACATGAACACCAACGACTCTTACACGTCGGCCCTCAAGCGCTGCTAGCATCCATTAGGACCCGATTTTGGCCTATAGGTGGAAGGAACTTGGCTCGCCGTACTACCCGTAATTGCAACGTATGTAGGCGTTTCCAAGGCAAAACGATGCAAACCATCATGGGAAATCTACCTACCGAAAGACTTGTAGCTGATTTTCCATTTCATTCGGTCGGAACTGATTTCGCCGGTCCGTTTATGATCACGGATCGCAAGGGTCGCGGTTGTAAAATTACTAAATGCTACCTATGCGTTTTTATATGTTTTAGATACAAGTGTGTTCATTTAGAAGCAGTAAGCGAACTTTCTAAGGACGCTTTCATTTTATGTTTAAAACGTTTCATTTCTAGAAGAGGGCTACCAAATCAAGTATTTTGTGATAATGGTGGAAACTTTATTGCAGCTTCTAAAGAAATAAATGAATTCTTTAAATCTAACCAGGAATCCATTCTTGAGTATGCCGCTAGCGAAGGAGTCAAATTTCGTTTTTCGCCAGCATACGCTCCTCACTTTAATGGCTTGATGGAAGCCTGTGTTAAATCAGCTAAATTTCACTTAGAATATTAGGGACTGCTCACTTCACCTTTGAGGAATTGTCTACGCTATTCGCACAGATTGAAAGCATCCTCAACAGCCGCCCACTTTGTCCTTTAAGCTCCTCTCCTTCTGATCTTTATCCTTTAACCCCGGGCCACTTTTTAATCGGTAGACCTCTTCAGTCGCTGCCGACTCCGTGTTTGCAAACCGCTAATGCTGACCGTCTTGACAGATTCCGGCGTCTTGAGCAAGTGAGACAACATTTCTGGAAGCGCTGGAGTCACGAATACATCGCCGAGTTGCAGACGCGAGCCAAGTGGCGCGCCAAATCTGGGGAAGAATTGGAGATAGGAGACCTGGTCATCATTAAGGAGGACAACACCCCACCGCTGTGTTGGCGTCTCGGACGAGTTGAAGGCTTGTTTCCGGGATCAGATGGGGTAACACGCGTCGCTGACGTTCGTACAGCTAGAGGAACTGTGAGAAGAGCTTTAAACAGAATATGCTTATTACCGAGGCCCAAAGAGGAATGAAAACTTGAAAGCTGCTAGCTTTCCAGGGCCGGGAGTATGTTGACGCTTGTAACCTCAACGATGTTTCTATGGTCTCAAAAAAGAGAAAAAAGAAATTGACACTGTCAAGATCTTCACATATTAATTTTTCTTACTAACCCAATGTATCTAAGTTTCGGCATTTGTACATAATTTCTCCAAAATATTACCTTTTAAAGAACTCAAAGTCTTTTCTTATGCTCCTAACGGAACATACAGTACAATGTGAACATGTCCATAACAATGTATGGAGCGCGATATTGTGCTATGAGCTATGTACTATGCTATTATATTATAGCGTCGTCTAAAACCTACTATATCGTCAAAATATACTTATAGTAATCGCATGAGATTAGTATGCGAAGACGTACAGTCCATACTAATGACACAAGTAAACTATACAAATACTTCCACGATACTGTTCGTGTTCGGGGGACAGATCGCTTGTTTCTCTAAAAATAAAATACATTTTTCATCCTTGTGCGTAATTCACTGCTGAATCAGTGTGTGTTGTGTGCATAAAGGAAATAAATATCCAGCAAGAGCCCATGTCCTCTGTCACAGCCGCAGCGGGAGCGCAAGCAATAATGAGGGATCTTATTGACAAGTTGTTGATTTATGTAGTACTCCAGAAGTCAACCTTGACAATGCGGTAGGTACTGTATTGTTTGCTCCTGATACATTTTCATCTTCAGTTATAGTTGCCGTCACGAGTGGTGAGCAGAACTTTCATTAGTCGGTTTGACATTGACTCCAGCACGTTTTTTCGGCTGCTGCACATTGGCCGAAAGTATACAATATCCCTACCATCGATCTGTTCCGTTCTGTTACTGAGATAAAGGTCTTCAAATAGAAATAATTAATTATATTAATTCTATTTTTTGCATATTATTCCCATACCTGTAGATGGAGGATGGAGAGCAGCTACTACTTTATCCAGATTAAATTACCGTTAGTAGTTCAATCAATATCCTTCTACGGTTTAACAAAGACTTCTCAACCTTTTCTCATTTATATAGGTACCTACCTACCGCAATACATCGCATAGAGTAGTATTTGGCTAATCTTCTACAGTAGGTACTCAAGTCATACACTAGTGCCTAAAAAGGACGATCACTCATACCTACACTTAGTAAAAAAGATATAAATTCAAATTGATTACTAAATACGATCCATTAAATTTATAAGCAGGAAATGCACTTGTAATAATAATGTTACTGCGTTGGTGAGCCAAAATCGTAATAAATGGCCATTAAGAATCATTAATCGTCGCGTCAACAATATTGGCACATGGTTATCGATTAACCGCTGTTTAACTTGCGATAAATTTGTCGATATAGATATCCATTTAAATATGTACCCGTGTAATGAATTTAGCAGGTGAGGTTGATGTAATCTGTAATGGGATTTAGAACCATAGTACGGCCGCTGAGCACGAAGACCTGCATATTATGCATGCGTAATGTAGATATTTATCTGTCAATGAATTCTTGTTCCGTTAGATGTCGCTTTAGATGCTCGAATTGTACTTCAATAATATATATTATAACAACAACAATCTGCAGAATTGATACACAAATACAAAAAAATACTGAAGTATTATAATATCACATGTAACGAACTTAATAAATAAATAGAAGATGAATAAAAAATATGCTATCATCTATTATTATCTATTCAGCAATTCTCCGACCTTCCATTTCCATTGAGTAAAGCGACGTTCTGCTTGTTAGCTTCGATATTGATTTCGATTCGAGACAGAGAATAGCACAAACTATTCACAATAATAATAATAGATTTACATAAGGTGATGATACTTACAGTACACATAAAAATTACAATACACTTTATTAATGAATCAATGTAGAAAACCTTCTTATTGTGCGATCGGACCATAGAATCCTGAACTGAGGTGAAGTTAGGGTGGGTCTGGCAACAGGTGATTGATCGCTAGACGTGGGAGATACCGCCACACAACTCTAATGGTTTGTAGAATTATGGTCATTGTAACACAAAAACCATATAATTATTCTTCTGGAATATTATGAGCATTGGGCAGCGATCTCGGCGCAACCCATTCCTATGTCGCATTGCTGAGGACGTGTCTTACGGTCCCTCCCCATAACGGGGGAAAACATTGAGCAAATTCAGCGTTCCAATTTGGATTTGCAAAAGAGATCGGATGTTTTTATATCGTCTGTACGATTACCGGTGTAACGACTGCTAGGTATCTATCTCATTTATCTGTTCTGTGGTATCTATCGATAGCCACGATAACCGACATACCCTCCGAAGCACAGAACATATTTTAAGGGTTGCTTATTGTCTGTCTCTGTAACCACAACTCTACAACCTAAAAGATATGCCTGCTAAAAACTTCTTGATTTACGATACAAATAAAGGAATTTCAAATTTGCATATCGAAACTATGTACGGCACTTGAAATAAAAATAAATGCTAACGCAATCCGATTTCGTATTTTCGAATCAAATGTTATAAATCAAACTCGTTCAACAAGCTCTCGATGCTGTAAGTCGGTTTGCAACTAAGATTTAAAGTAATACGATACAGAAAACAAGTGTACGACATATACATATACATACTTAATCAATTAAAATTCACATAAATATGCGTGCCTGAGCGGGATAATTAATTTTGTAACATTTATAATCTGTGGCGACATTATTCGTTTATAAGAAAAACGCCATGTTTGAATGTTTCAGATGTTTCAGAATGTTTACAATAAAAAATATACAACCTTACTGAACTTTGTTGCATAGACCAGAGGTCTCCAAACTACGGCCCGCGGGCCAAATCCGGCCGCCCAGTGCCATCAATCCGGGCCGGACTAGTGTTATCAACTGGCCCACAACAGCCAATGTTTTACTGTTGTTACTTTTGCTGTGATAAGTTGAAAGGAAGAAAATGAAAACACAGAATGAGAATTACTCGGTTTCATCTATTTATTTTATTTACTTACAAGGTAGAACTTACATAGTATTACTATTCGTCACTAGATGTCATTATTACGTGTCAATACACAATCAGTAGTAATTGAAATGCAAAAAAAACTTAGTGTGTTTGCTTAGGTGGACAGAAAGATTAAAATTGTTTTGGCCCTTGGAACATACCGAAAAAAATATTATGGCCCTAAGGCTTCCAAGTTTGGAGACCCCTGGCATCACTGGCATAGACCATTAATTCGTAACCGTAATCAGTGTTTAAGTGTAAAATAGACGATTAACTGGATTAACATGAATAACAACGTTGTTTTTAAGTACATAATCAAAACTTAAGTTACATTTAGACCAGAGGTCTCCAAACTACGGCCCGCGGGCCAAATCCGGCCGCCAGTGCCATCAATCCGGGCCGGACTAGTGTTATCAACTGGCCCACAACAGCCAATGTTTTACTGTTGTTACTTTTGCTGTGATAAGTTGAAAGGAAGAAAATGAAAACACAGAATGAGAATTACTCGGTTTCATCTATTTATTTTATTTACTTACAAGGTAGAACTTACATAGTATTACTATTCGTCACTAGATGTCATTATTACGTGTCAATACACAATCAGTAGTAATTGAAATGCAAAAAAAACTTAGTGTGTTTGCTTAGGTGGACAGAAAGATTAAAATTGTTTTGGCCCTTGGAACATACCGAAAAAAATATTATGGCCCTAAGGCTTCCAAGTTTGGAGACCCCTGGCATCACTGGCATAGACCATTAATTCGTAACCGTAATCAGTGTTTAAGTGTAAAATAGACGATTAACTGGATTAACATGAATAACAACGTTGTTTTTAAGTACATAATCAAAACTTAAGTTACATTTACTTAAAAGTATTCAAATAATTAATTTTATTGTACCCAGTTTTTTAATTATTGTATCACTAACCCAACCTTCAATTACTTTGTATACTTACGGTTAGCTATTTACCTAGTTTCTAATACACATTTGATTCGTATTATTTGTTTAACCAAAGTATTTTACTAAATATTTAAATATAAACAATCAATTCCTTGCCGGAGAAGCAACTTCTTAGGCCTGTGACCAACGCGTTCATTCGTTGCATTTGACGTTGGATGTGCTCTTCTATTTGCAACTTGTATTTTTTACATAATAATACCAAGCGATATAGGTAATAGCAAACAAACAGACGAGTATGAACATAGTAAATGGCGATAGTCGACTATGTTCTCGAGTCATGAGCTTGAGGAATGTCATGGCGATTAAAGCTAACTAAATCGACCACCCTTAAACTTACACACTTAATAACTGACACACACATATTTTTTTCTAGCAAGGGATCTAGCAGGCCATCGGCCTCGAGCATTTTGTATAGGTAGTTAATCATTTAAAGGTTTTTTGAAATTTTGGTCAGACTGTCAAAATTGAGGGCGTACAACGCCTGGAGAGTCGTCTACTAAATGCATACATTGTCATACATGTACCACAACTAGAAACACAGTATGCGATTCTAAGCCCAAGCACATCTGCCGCAAGGCAAATCTTGAATTAGCGCCTTAGATTGACGCCATCAGATCTACGCAACGTGCGTATAATAATTATTAATTTGTACTGATTAATTGATTGATATTATCTAATCTAGATAACTTTAATATAGTAAAACAAAAAGACATAATAATAAGTTGTGTGCAATACCCTCCAAAACAAAACAATACAGTAACAGCGTGTTTTGTATGGGGCCAAAAATATACAATAACTTGCCTAACTCACTAAAAAGTAATAATAATACATTTAATTTTAAACGAAAATTAAAAATGTTTCTAACCGAAAAAGCATACTATTCGGTTGCAGAATTCATTAACGAAAAGAAATATTTTTTTTAATATAAAACTAAAAGTCCTCCTTTATAAAAATAATTTTATTAAAATGAACGTGGAAACGCGCGTCTAAATAAATAAAGTAGAACTAAAACTGTGCTGAGAGTTTTTTCCTCCGGCTTTTTCTCTCTTTACCCAGCGGTGGGTGGCACATAGGCACGATGAGTTCGATTAGGTAAAATCATAACTAAATAAAATGAAAATAATTAATATACTTGGCTAAGTTGACAAATAAATTGTGCAAAACATGTCAAATAAATTGTGTATTAGTAATAAGTTTTAAAATTTTATAAATTAATTTGTATTACTAACATTAGTTTTATTTTTTTATTTTTTATTTTTTAATTTGCATACCTGAAAAGGTGAATATGGATTGATCAAAATGCCCTGTAAAACCAATAACTAACCCATATTCGTGCAAATAAATGATTTTGATTTTGATTTTTTTCACTAGATGTAACTTTCCAGTGTGAAGAAAGAATAATTAATTTACGAGTAAGTCAACTACGCCACGTCTGCTGTGGGCGCCTAGAGATTACCATTACATTATAGTACCTTTACCCCGTGTAACTCTTGCTTACCCCGTTACTCTTGTTTGCCCCGTGTAACGCCATGGTATTATATCAGATTTAAGCAATGTATTCGTTCCGTATATTTCTATAGGTATTATATTCTATAGGTGCAGGTCTCAGGTGTTCCCTGAGCAATGTTTAGCCTTATTAATTTATAGTAAAGCGTATTTATTTTTTGCAAAATGGCCATACCGAATCAGACTCTTCCAAGAATGCAGAAAATAGCAATACGGTACGAAATTACAACACAGGACCATAACATTTAGTGATTACTGGAAATATAATAGTAAAGTGATTTTGGTACTTTCATTAATATTACACAACACACCTAAATATAACATCAAACACCTTGCAAAACCTTAAATTGAATCATTAAAATCCGTGCCGAAATAAAAGGAAAATATGTACGTTTATGATTTGAATTACTCATGAAATCGGACTTCGCAACCAAGCGAGCTACGAGCCTACGACCTTACAACCTAAATCACACGACTGAACTGAGATGTTATATTGATAAAATTGAAAACTATCTCTAGGACACACAAATTACATGACATACTAAAGCCCAAAACAGTGCCATTGAAATATCTACCTATGATATTCGCCTATTATCAATGGCATGTCCCAATACTTTCACGTGCGAGAACTACGGCCTGCGCGCACCCCCTCTGCGCACGCGCCGAAGTATATAAGCGCGCTCCCGCCCTCATTTCAAACAGACGCAAGTTGCACTTCAACATAGCGAGTCCTGGAAGATTCTTTTCTTCCAGTAGCGCTATAAATCGTTAAATTTTATATAATTTTTTATAAATCCTTCCTTCCTTTTCTTTCTGTGCTTTATCACTAATCACAAAAATGAAATTCTTGGTGAGTACTCTTCTATCAAAGGCTTTTCCTTCCTTCATAAGTAATAAGTGACTTCAGTGAATACAGGACTTGGTTGACCATTAGTTTTGATGATTAACCATGTAATTAAGTGTCCTAGATCGGCTTATAAAATGTTAACGGTGGATTTATGAACGGTGAGATGGAACGGTTTCAGGTTACGATAAGTTAATTTATAGTTGTTAATCTGATACGGGAACCAGTTATGGTGCACTTTGTTTTCAAACAGTGCCTTGCCCAACGCGCCGCAGGATATCTGACCTCCAGCTTGTAACCGTGTAACAAGTATCTAGCCTAATTTTCTGACAAATGAGCTAACCTTCATAATAACTTACGAGTATTAGAGACTTTATCGTGTGATATCCTGTTATGACAAATTTAAGTTAATTGTTCAATGTACCACAAGTTTCAGCAGTTTATTGAACATTTTTTGGTGAAAATCATAACTTCTTTCTTTCTTTGTTACATTGTTTTCTTCGCATCATTCAAATTAATTTTAAATTTAAACTCATTAGGCCTTGTTTTCTTTATAACATTCGTAGCATTGACAGATTCCGCAGCTTCAAAAAAAGCGTCGAAAGTTCATGTCATCAGTACGCGTTCTCGTGGATTACAATTTGACAATCAAAGTGCGTAACAACAATTTCGATAATTGTTGTTAAGTGGCACGACACGAAGGCGGAGCCGTGTCGAAAACTAAAAGTTAAAGTTAACCATTTAACGCACGCCACCGACCACCGACTACCGGCGACCGGGTCATTGTCATCGCTGTTCGTAACGCGCTCTACTTAATATTTCTTCACGTGCAAAATTCACGAAATTATCATTCATTAACTTAGATTTGCATCAGGCGTGTTTGCTTTGTTTTAATTAGCCATTGGGACAGGCCGCATTTCAGTTGACTGCTATATTTTTTACTGTTATTAGCAAACGAGCTGGGAATACCCAACTTCGAACCTCAAATTGGCTAATTTTTTAGGTATATCGTTGATGTGTTACTTCGATCAGAATTAAGACACCTCAAATAAAGTATCTACAGCATCCACGTAATAAGATAAACTCTGATTTAAGCACGCAGTGATCCAATTTAACGTGTTGTCGTGTTTCACATGTTAACGTGTTTTAAGTACACAATAGCTGTCACAAGAGCGAGAATTACAATTTTATTACTTAAAAATAAAATATTGCTTTAATTACTAAACTTTAAAATGAAAAGAAAATATTTTACGGATAAAATACTAACTATACTAGTTAAAGACGGCAGAATATTAAAGTCATTTCAATTAAAATGTAACATTTTCACTAGATTTTACAAAGTCCAAGATAAGATAAATCAGAGCAAAAAGACGAATAAATAATACAAGCCTTTCTTTACGTTGATCAAGATTAAAATCGTTATTTTGTATTAAAATCTTATATTTTGATTTATCTTCTTAATTTTACAAGGTTTAATCGTAACTAAATCAAAGCAGAAATATAAACGCTTCGATTTCATACGCGTGTCAATGTCACTGAAAGTTGACTGGTTCTGATACACCACGACACAGTAACAAACCGCTTATGCATAACGTTTATTGTAAAGTCCTTGTATTTATGTCACCTATTTAATTTGTATTCATCGTCAAATGTCACAAGTAGCATTAATTTCAGTTTTTCCAGCAATTTTTGTTTAATTATTACTGTAGATAAAGTCCTATAGATCTTCCTTAAATTTCAGACTAAGCGAAAGTTTTTGTTTTGTAAAACTCCTGTGTAGTATTATTGTCTTTATAAATAAAAGCTATATTATATGAGTAAATTTAGAGTAAAGTTTTAGGTATATTTTGCGCGAACATATTTAAAAAAATAGATGAGATCATAGTTTTGTACCGTCGTTTACATCTTTCGAAGTTAATTATTTAAAAGCTTAATGTTCAGATAATGGATACCCGAATCTACGGTGCATAAATACAATGCAATTGCGCCAATATACGACGACGAACAGGAATGTAATGCAGTAAATGTCGCATAAGTATAATTTCATAAATTTATGGCATTTCATCCCATAAATGATTTCATCTTATTCTATCACGTGCTTTACAGTGTTCGTGTCATAATATGTTATTATCTAAATATCACATCTTGATGCGCGCGTAACTAAATTGTGTAACAAAGTTATCGGTGAATTCCATCGGATGTTATCAACAAGCTCCTGTTAGATCGAATCTTAGCAGTCTTAAAAAGGTAAAGTTTTGACCTTTCTTTTGTCGCCCGTAAAATCCTATGAATCCTGTTAAAATAGTAGATGATTCCGATAAAGGGCCGGGAATCTCGAAAAATCCTTAGAAAGCAACTTTAAAAGTTCTTGAAAATATGCTAGTAATATTGAAAATACAAGAGATTCTTATATTACACGTTGTAACGCAAGTGATCCGGTCAATTACCAAGTTTCACTTTTAAAAATTCACTCAGAAAAACATTTAAGTTCGGTACTACTATACTATTCACGATGATTCATTAGAACTTGTTTTGCTCAACCATAATTTTCATGACAAATACTGAACTCTACATCAATAATTATCATTCCTAATACCTATTACCTAGGGGGTATTAAAATATTATAGTTATACTAAACTTTCAGTTATTCAAAACAACACAATAAAAAAAACTCTTTAAAATAAACTTTTAAATAGCTCTTGGTAGAGATTACTGACGTAACCATTCAATTGGCATCTTCACGCTACGTTTTCGTAGCATCTCTACGCAACTTTTTGTATCATTCTACAAATGTTGCCTTTAAATTGTCATTCATAACTAGGTATTATCTAGTTTCCATATCTCCTACCCTTAAAAAGTGTATTTTTTCATGTTGGTGTAATAACAATTTATTATCAAGTCCTAATAAAGTAGTAATTCCCTTTGCTATGCGTTCGCAAAAAAGTGACCATGTGTAGCCTCAAGCTTATAAATAATGTATATCGATTTATTGCCTTTTTCACCTAATTGACTAGTATCTCACATTATGCTTTATTTGTCACTTTTCTAGAGCACGACTAACGAGTATAAACGCTTCAAACCATATATGAACGTTAAAGCATCAGAAAAACCTTTATCCGTAGAAGTGTTAAAGCGGGAAATTGTAAAACGAGAAACATGGTTCTATTTAATATTGGAAAAGAAATTGATACATAGAAAATTTATCACCTATATGCATAGTTCTACGAACAAAATTCGATTTTAATCAAACCTATTAAATTTGCAATGTCGTATACCTGCCAATTACAACAAATTGCGTATCGAACAATCTATCGGATCGATGAAATTAAAATATTTATGCCTCATTTGTTGAGTCAGCGACCGTATCGACTCTACGGATCGTGAATTGTTTCACAAAACATGTTTAAATAAGGTTTTTGGACTTAACATAAGACTTAATTCAAGATCTCGTATAAAGATATTTTCCAATTTCCGATTAAGAAATGTCATTGTCGCACAGTTAAAAGTCAATAAAACTGACGGTGTAAGCTCGACACCTACGTAATAACTCCGTATATAGTGAGGTAAACGTAAACAGCTATCACCCGTAATCCTCTTGCTCGTTATGCTCCATTTAAACCCACAATGTCAACTGGACTGGTGGTCTGCCTCTTCACAGTCACCTAGAAATTATTATTCACTTTGTATCTTAAAAGGAACGAAATAAGGTTGTCAATTATGAAACCTTATTTCAGCATATACAATTACATAGTAGTGACAGTGATGTTCTCACGGGTTGTCGATATTGCATAGATTTAATAAGCGAGACGAATCTGATTGATAGGCCTAGAAACTGATAGGAATGCAGTATGTAAATGTATTCACAGTAAAATACTCTATTTACATATTTACGAGATTAATTTGTCAATCATCAAATGGCTGACCTTTAATAACGTGCGTGACGTTTTAAAATATTTCACGTAAAAACATGATTCTGGACACTAGCAAAACCTGGGCGGTCGCCATCGCAAGTGTGTTGCCGCCTTAGATGGAGCTAACTCTTTTCACGCCTTTTTTCAAAAACTCTATGCCAAAGTCCCATCTGTCATTGTAAAAACGAAAGATGAAACATTATCAACAGTCGTGCGACATAATATTTCCTTCCTGATTGTTGTGCAGTAAACATTGTCCTAGGTCGCTCCCTAAGGGCTCGGGTAAGGCACACCTACCGGATCACGTCTAGGTGTCGCTCGCCTCGCCACTCACTGCTTTTTGTCTGCATTCCACCGCAGTTCGATTTAGAAGGGCAAACCCACACACCGCCCCGCGCTATCGATATCCCAATTACCCGAACCTAATTATTGGCGCCCACCACTATTGGCGAATTAGTCCAAACAATGAAAATAGATAAAGGGCAATCTTAGGCGATATACGTGAAAAAAACGAACTTTTAGATTTAAACATAAGTTTAACAGAAAATAAAAATGATTACTGAAGAACGCCATGAAATATTACTCATTTTATTTGTTTTTTCACTTATTCATAACTTTCGTCACACGGTTAATTTATGTTACGTATATAAAAAGTTACATTGTTAGCACATCTATTAATCATTAAAATCGAAATACCTTCCGCAGTATCAGGGAAATGTGCTGTTTATTATAAATAATAATTATATACCAAGCCTTTCACAAATCATATGTACCCACAAAGAAAACAAAATGGATCTAAATTATTGTTATTGTATGAGATAGTTAATTAAAAACAATTAAAAAAAAACAATGTGTAAATGTCAAATTGACATGCGAGGGTAACCAGTCGCTGTATGTGACTGTGGGCAGGTCCGGAAGGCTGGCTTCCTGCTACGCGACCTTCAACCAGCCTTCAGACCTTGATACCATTCACTTAATGCGCTTAACTTACTTTTATTTGGGACCAGCTATGACTGGTGACTATATCGATGATATGTTAGTTTCCAAGCTCAATATTGTTTCGTTGTTTACAGATTAAAGTCCGGTTTCAATAATTTACCGTGGGGTATAGATAACCCAAGATATCTTTATTATTTGCTTTGAAATGATAGCTATTACCTGTTAACTAAACTATGGGAGAACTCTTCAACGAAATATACTACGTACTTATTTATGATGGCCATATATAATTACATCCTTAATCCGAAATGAAATAGAAACATTAATTAAACAAACATGCAAGCGATAAAACCATTTTTCTAAACCTAACCCTTCTAACCCTTGTCTAAACCCATTTATAGATAGATTTGTGTTCAGTAAGAAAGTTCGTTAAACTTAGATTTATTGCAATCTAGACTTGTTTTCTTGTATTTATACTTGATAACGATTTACGAATAAATAATTAATGAAAACGTAGATCGTTTAAATTAAGACTAATTGATTATCACACGCTCCAGATTAGCAAAGAGAATTAAAACAATGTAACAATAAAAGTTGTTGCGTCATTCGAGTCGTGTTTTCCTTGCATAAATATAACAATTCATCCAAAGAAACAAGCACAATGAATTAATTTCGCCATGCATGCCTCAAATGTACCGACGAGGATCGTTACATATTCTCAAAGCACTTATATAGCGATTTTATCACTGTTGTGACATCGCATACTCAAATGATGTTCGTTCGATTGTCAACCTCAATAATTTGTAAAATCCTACTCACACTTTAACAGTATATGCCTAAAATGTAGAGTCGCAACTTTATCTCACAAGAAAAACACTAACACACCAGGCATACCAAAGCGTAAAAAATATTGTTATTATTCCACGGTGTAACGTTACTATTGATATTGTGACCTGATAATAAAAATAGTTACACGTTCTTTACACACTTTAAGAATGTTAACGATCGCTCGTTCTAATTAGTGTGTGGATATTGTTAGTGAAATGCAATTTTCCACCATTAAACATTTTTAATGTTTATGTTTCAAAAGATAATTTAATTTTCATAACCCAAAGAAGATGAACCCACCGAATCGCACTTCCTTGCTTCATAGTAAGCTACGATAAATGATGGCATCGGTGGCATTTCCTTTCAAGACGAATTATTCTACTGAAAAGTTAAAAGCAATGCTAGTTGCTTTATACACAAAGGAATACGAATCAATAGTGTTTACTGTCAAGTTATATTCAAGCTGTTTAATATTAGAACTAGGCCTCTAGACCACAAGCCATGACATCATTACGTGATTCTGAACTAGGGCTCGCCGCAAATTCCATACTTATGCACTCATCTCATTAAATTTTCATCAATTTTATTACGCTCTGAATACTATGTGGATGCGAACTAAACCTTCGATATCGTTTGAAAGTCAATACCTGCTGCTTGGCATTTGATTGATATCTTTAAGTGTATCAAGGGCCTTTTTGCGGTCACTTGTTTCGAGATAATTTGTTTTACTTGTATGGGAATGCGACGTAGGACTTCTTATCGGATTTTTTTTTTGTAAATGTTATCTAAGCAAATGACGGCTACGGCCAAAGCTGTGGCATTACAAGGGCATTACACTCCCTTTTTGCTTGCATAGTCTCAACAACAACGAATTGCGGTTTTTTTATGTTTTGGTTGCATTATAAACCATTTTTAAAAGAGCATTTCAAACTAAGTATTCTCTTGTATGTATCTATCTTTGCTGCAGCCCTTTTAACTCCCATTGTTGGGCACGCGTCTCTCCCCACAACGTAGGTAATAAAAATATTTTTTATTAAAATTACATAAAATTGTAATGCAAAAATTGTAACAGAATGGTGTTTTGTAAGATATAAATTAATCACAGGAAATGTACCTATGTTAGGTACCGACGGCAAATATTTAAGACCTTTTGGTATTTGAATTCGTTTACTATAATTACTAGGACTTTACTGCTGTTTTAATAACGTAGTACTGTTTACTTGGTTGATTAATGACATATTAGCGTCAGTTTACTTAACTATTAATCTTTTAAAATCTAGTTCATACTCGAGAACATAAATTAATCTGATATTTATGTATGTACACTATTCTACACAGATATAGATAGTTTACTGCAGAGCCCTTTTTTTCATTTATAATTATGAATGTTAAGTATACTCGTATACCTAATCATAAAGATATACCGAGTCGTAGTTTTATTATTGGAACTATATTTTTTCTAGGCTATCGGAAACATTGCACGCTTCATAACGCAAAACTATGAGGTTTTCAATCCGATACCCGATACCCGATATCTCTTCAGATTCAATCAAATTTTTTATCAATTTTTAAATTTAAAATTCTAAAATTGGAGTTACCTGGTACCATTAATCAAGTATAAGTAAACCCGAAAACAATGTCACCGCAGTAGTAACCACAATAACAAAAGATTTATAGAGGAGATAAATGACAGATACAATCATAAATCCAAATTTATTCAAAAGGCGATCTATGTTTGTGTCCAATTGTCGTGATTTAAAACGACGTAGATAAACTACAGCGCCAAAGACACCTGATCGGAAGGAGGGCGACTGTATCTGTGAATTACAATTACGTAAATATAAAACGATAAGGTCCAGGTATAATAAGAGTGTCTCTAACTAGTGCGCAACTAGCAATTAGTCTTTGCGGCAGCAATACCTTTGAATATTATACCGTTAATGAAGGATATAACAAGTTGCAAATACTAAGCTGGAGCTCGAGGTCGACTACAATACAATAGTCGAAGGGATCATGTTTTAAATCTGAATAATATCAACATTTGAAAAGAAGCAGAGCGGCTATTATATTATTGCTTTATTTTTGCAGGTGGTCGTATCTTGCTTAGCGCTCGCGTGTGGAGCCCAGGCCTCCGGCTGGGTCGGTCCCCCGGCGAACATTGCCCTGTCACAGGATGGCCGCAACATCCTCGATACCCCCGAGGTAGCGCAAGCCCGCGCGGCCCACTTGTCCGCCCTCCAACAGGCGTCTCAGAACAACCCCAACCCACAGGACGACGGCTCCTACGATCCCCGCTGGGACAACGAGGAGTACTGGCAGCGCGCCGAGCAGCCCAGATGGAACGGTGCCCCCGCTCAGCAGTGGAACAACCCCGCTCCCCAGTGGAACGCCGCTCCCGCTCACAACCAGTGGAACGCCGCTCCCGCCGCCCCCGCATGGAACGCCGCCGGTCCCGCGCCTGCCCCCGTCGCCGAAACCCCTGAGGTAGCCCAGGCCCGCGCCGCCCACCTCGCCGCCCTCTCCGCCGCCAAGTCCGCCGCCCCCGCTCAGCAGTGGAACGCTCCCGCTCAGAACCAGTGGAACGCCCCCGCTCACAACCAGTGGAACGCCCCCGCCCACAACCAGTGGAACGGTGCTCCCTCATGGCAAGGCAACAACCACCAGGCCGCCGAGATCAGACTGGCCCATGACGGCAGCGGTATCCTGGACACCCCCGAGGTCGCCGCCGCGCGCGCCGCCCACCTCGCCGCCCACGCTCAAGCAGGCCACGGCGCCCCCGCCCACCCCCAAAACCACTGGTGAAGCTCCTCTTCCTTCCTTCCTCTTCCACTCTAGACTAGACTTTTCTTAGTTCTTCTTAGTTCAACTTAGCTCGGGTCCCGGTGACCGCGAGTACCTAACTTAGTGTTATTCTAGTTCACGTTGGGAACCGCCCGACATCTTTCTTCGATCTCCTCTTCGTTTAGACAATTTAAAGTGCAAGTGCGTCAGCCTATCCCTTCCTTGTGGCTTTTTGTTACTTTTATATAGAAATTTCTATTATACGGACATTTTGTAAATAATAAATAATTATAATATGTATGCGTAATAAACGAAATATATGAAACGGAAAACGATTTAAATATTTGTTTTTGTTAATTACTCCTTTTTCTATCACAAAAACTACCTACAGCTTACACTAGATACAATTAAGTTGCCCGATAAAATGTAATTTTACCTTCGAACTAAGGAAATGAAAGTGTCCAATAAATAAACATTCATTAGCGTCGACCAACTTTGATGAAAGTTATTGATGAACTTACGAGCCATTTAAATACACCTACTCATCCCTATCTAGGTATATAGAATACAAACAGTATTTAATTAATAACTAAGCAATGTGAACGAATAAAAAAAATATTCCTAAATGATTGAAACTTGGCTAATAGGTATCTATTAACGGCTATGTATGATATCTGTGAATGTTTGTCTGGATAGATAGGAAGACGGAACGAAAAAGAAGAGACAGATGGACTATTGTCCTATAGCACTGAAAAACAGAAAAGTTTGTGTTGTTTGTGTAGATAAGCAAGTCAAAGCTGGTTTGGTTTTTGGAGGACAGAAGAAATTAGCGTCTCGAATCTAGACCCATTCGAGAAGATGGTAGTACATCCATAGACGATAACATTTATCGATTTGATATTTAATTTTAACATGCAATTATTATCATATTCGTGACGGTCTATATAATAGAAAAATGGATAGATAACTATCACGTTGCGACTGATATAACATGATGCAATATTGTCCAGATCGAAAGTGATAACGTTACCGATAGATATGCAAAATTAACGCCTTTTAACGGCACGAATGGTTATTTCATATCATGCAGTTATATAATTAACTTTTAACTATTTCTAACAAAAAGTGTTTCAATATTGCTTGCGATTATAAAAATATCTGCATGTTCGATTCCTTGTAAGAGGATAAAATTAATGTGCGTAAACTAGTTCAGGTTAGAAATAAAATGCCAAATCAGAGCTAAGGTCTTATCAACTTACCAAGTGATAATTTAGAAGTCCCAAAGTTGTACAAGTAATTCACGACTAAATAGCCTTATAATTACTTGGATAAGATCAGACAACGATCGAGTGGAAATCTATAATTTTGCCATCGAAGGCAAGCGTTGGAGGCGGCGCAAGGGCAATCTATCACCCGATCACAGTAATCAACCGATTATGCCGCAAACATTGACAATGTGAAATTAGGTTACAGTCGACTAATTTATTGCTTCCCTACGGCCAGCAATTTTAAAGTTCTTTTGCCTTCAATCGTAGTCGCAGCGCACGTATTTTTAGAAGGGGTTCGGTCTTCGGTTGATGCCAGTAGATATTTGAAATTTGTAGGAAATTTCAGAAAATGAATCCTGCTACTAAGGGCCCATATTCAGGGGCCCATACATATAAAAGAGTAAGCATTTGAGTACTACTTATTCAGTAGGTATAATTAATGATGATATTATAAATAATACATGTGTTATCTTTCATTAATGTCGCAACAAGCAAAACCATTGGCTGTCGCATGAAAACTCAGACCCTACGCTGTGGTATAATTGGAATATTGATAAGCCCAAAATAAAGCCCAATAGAAGCAAGAGTGCAGTGAGTCATTCCATTTCTAAATAATATAAAACAGAAAATCATATCGGTATTTATATTATATTTAATTTATATACAGGAAAGGCCAGCTCGCTCCTTCCCAGGATACGAAACTTTTAACAGAGACCTTAGAGAATATTTGAGTACTTCTACCTTGCATGGTCTTCGTTATGTGGGCGAAAAAAAGTTGACTTGGTTCGAAAGGTACCACCATCAGCCACCATGTTTATAAAATAAAATTAAAACCCACCCCTTTACCTAAGTACCTACCTTAAGTAATATGTAGGTGCTGTTTTGTTGCAATACTTTAACCATATAAAAAGAAAACAGAAAAAAATATTCATATGTATAAAAAAAAATCTATCGTCTTTCCACATAATGCATTGCTAATTAAGAGATCTTTATGTAACATAACATCTTTTGTAACCTTATTCAACAAATAAATGATTTGAATTTGAATTTGCTTTGTCAAGTACACAGCTTTGCTTGAAGTAGCGTTTTCAATCACATTTTTAATTTTTTTTAAAGTTCCCTATTTTTGTACACTAAATTATATTTTCAGATGTTTCTGGTTAGTTGCTTTTGGTAGCTCACTGGTTTGTGCCGCTTTCTTTATTCTCAATATCTACGCAAAATGGCGGATGTCCCCAATGATCGTGAGCATCAACCCTCAAAAAATGCCGCTTAAGGACTTGCCTTTCCCGGCACTCACCATCTGTAATGTAAACCAAGCAAAGAAGACAGTTGCTGAATATTATAGAGACTGTGGGTAAGCTAAGTACCTACCTACAAATAATGATAAATTTCTTTTATACATAATTCTGCTATGCTATCAGATATTATTATTATTTATAGCGATTGAGTAGCAAGCCGCCTGGTGTCATTATCTCTTGTCTCTGGGCTGGGCATAAGCCTCAAGTGTAGCTTTTATATAAAGCCGTAGTTACTCGCCACCATTCTCATAAACCGTAATATCCTGAGCCTAGCCCCTCCCTACGTCCAAGCTTAAAAACTGTTTTATGATTTTAGGTCTTCGGTAGATAAGAAGTTGCTGGAGAGCTTATGCTCCAGTCAGGCTGACATGGACTTGTTCGAGGACGAGTTGGCTGAAAGTGCTGACTGGGACCATACTCGTTTATTCCTGATTAATGTTAGTAACAACCGTAGTATTAATGCTACGAGATACTTCAGTTCTAACACACGTACATACAAGATCCGACCTCCGTATAAAATCGAAGTCCTGAGGCCGTACATGGGTGCTTTGTTATTTATGCGGGCAAAAATGATCACTTCAAATAAAGTACTCGTATCTCCGGAGTACAATACTATGACACAATGAAAATGATCAAACAGAACTGGGGCTTTCTCTACATTTACATTCTTGAGGTGGTTTTTCCCCAACCGAAGTCAATCACACACATTATGACCCCACTGTAACGAGACGATACAGAGAAATTGACCTTTGACAATAACTACGAGTTAGCAAGTCGTCTGAAGCGTGCTTGTTACGAGTATAACAGGCACTAACAGTCACACCCATACTGACCCTCACAAATAAGCTCGACTCAATTAATTATCTCTTAAGATACAGGCGTGTAGCTGAGGACACTCAATTGTAATGTCATTACTGGATATTTTAGGTAACACAGCCCTGCAACGAGATGTTAGCTAGATGCATCTGGGATTCAGGAGAGATGAGTTGCCAGGATCTTTTCAATGCTCAGCTCACCGACGAAGGCCTCTGCTGCACTTTCAATGCTGTTCATCGAGGGAAGTTGTTTCGCAATCCGTAAGAACTCACCTAAATTTAAATATCAAATCATCGCCATTTCAGCCTTTCGTAGTCCACAGCTAGACATGGGCCGCCCCTTATCGATGGCCCGGACCTCGGCCCTTTGAATCCAGCGGCTTCCCGTTGTCTTTCAAATTTATAAGTGCCAATAGGCACTACCTGCCTGCTTGCATTATTTAAGTGAAACAAACTCAGTCAAAGTAATAACTCAGTCAAAGTAATAACTTTGACTGAGTTTGTCTCAGTTTGTCTGAGTTTTTCTCACTTAAATAATGCTATCATCACAATATTTGTCCTTTGTATGTTGGGTTTCTCCTTGTAACTAAGCACAAGGTAAGAATTAGATGAAGAGAAGAAAGAGATGAGCTAATTGAACACGACCGTCCTTAGATACCAATATATTTGCTCATCCCAATACAGGGAATATAATCCAATCCAGTACAATATCAAATTGGACATGTTACTTACTTGTCTCTTAAAATGAACCATAATCTTTTAGGAAAGACTTAAACGACTTAAACCTGACGTTTCCGTCACCTGCGGTTGACTGGACTGCTGAACAGGGGTATCCAGAAGATGCACCTTCAGATGGATTTCCTTGGAGGCCAAAAGGTACCTAATCCAATTAGTACATAAGCAATACTTCATAAACCTCATAGCTGATTGAAGTTTTGACCGGATTTTATGCCAAAACTTTTTATTTTACACAAACCAGGTATTGGCACTGATCATGGGCTAACGCTAGTGTTGGACGCTAACATTGCTGAATACTATTGCGCCTCTACAAAGAGTACTGGGTTCAAGGTGAGGTTTACCATTTACCTATATTTTTTGCCCTGAAATATGAGGTAGTTTTTTTATTGTAATATAATTAGAAGGGAAAAAAATTAACGTAGGTATAAGGTAAGTGTAATCGAAGGCTCAGCAGAATAATTATTAACATTGTCAATAACGTCATAAGAATCGGTCGGTAGAGGCAGAAGACCCTTTGCAGATCGCCTGGGGAGGTCAATAAACAAATTATTGATTCCCGTTGCCCCATTCCAATGCAGTAGGTATTCATGTGTTGCCTATTTCCTGTTCCTGTTGCCTACTTTTTGCTATAGAACATGGATGTACTCATTCGAATTTCAGATCCTTTTACACAACCCGACGGAAACTCCCAAGATCGCAAAGCTCGGAGAGATCTACGGACCCGGCATCGAGGCGCGAGCGGCCATACAACCGAAGATCCTGGACGCTCAGCCTGCCCTTCGGTACATCGATGTCGATAAACGACTGTGTCTCTTCTCTAGTGAAGTGGAATTAGGGTTTTATAGGTAAAGTAGCTTAACCCGGGCATCGATCTGCCCAATTCCGGATATTGAAATTTTTTGGATGAAAATCCATTTTCCGCTGGACATAAAATATGTTTAACTTTAACAAGGGATGTTTCCCTTGTTTATTTAGTGTTAACCTGGCATATTATGATAACGAATCTAGATTAGACTATGTACTGCGTAACAAACACTCATCAATCCGCACAAATCTCGCACGATCATTAGCTGCTACCTCTTATTATAAGTTTTCTCAAGTATACCTAAGTAATAAATAAAAAAAATGTACCTTCAACCTATTTTCCCTACCTAAACAATTCTCATTACAGAACGTACACGTTGAAAAATTGTGTGATGGAGTGCGAAGCTCGAATTATGCTCGAAATTTGTAACTGTGTTCTTTATTACATGCCAAGTAAGTCAGATTTATGTTTGTGTGTCTTATCTGCAACCCATTATGTAATGACCCTCTAACTCTCCTCCTAAGAGAAGAGAGATAGACCTTACTTCATAACTCTAGCCAATACAATGGAATTCTCTTGTTGGTTGCTGTTAATTTATTTATTAGAAGGTAAGGTTTAGAGGATTTTAGAGCAATATTATATTTTTTAGTAGAATGATTTAGATCTAAATAAAACAAAACGATTTTCAGAAAATAAAACAACGCGCGTTTGCGGTAAAGTGGATGCAAAATGTTACAACAACATTAGAAAATATACACCAGAAGGTAATAATATATATTTCAGATACATAAATTTTATGAGTTTTGGTGGCATATAAGTTGACTCACTTTCATAATGAGATGGATATAGAACTTGGATAATTCTAACGCTGGCCTAATAGGCTGGCCTAATATCCACCTGGTAGGTGGACTTAACATGCCCTTCGGAACAGTGTGGAAGAAATTGTTTCTATCTATATTTCTGTGGTGGAAGAACTCTAGAGACGCAAGTTCTTTCACGGTTTTTTTCTATACAACAACTATAGCAAATTTTGTAAAGCACTGCCGCTATGACTGTCAAGTAATTGGTACGTACCATTGGGATTAGGTCACGTCAAGAATCGCACCACTGGGCGGAAAAGTAAGTTGAAATAACACAGTTTTTATTCAGGACGCGCACGCACCTGCGAAGACTGCCTCCCCGCATGCACGGAGATCTCCTACATCGAACGCCTCAGTACAGCGCCTCTGAACAAGATGCTTTTCGGACAGTATGCGCAGTATCTTACAAACAAGACTCCGGAATATTTTGTGTAAGATTTCTTTTCTTTCATATTGTTTTTTGTAACACATAACTGGCAATTTTACCCTGCGGCCCAAGAGTGAAGGCTGCTTAGTCACATGATATTAAGTCAGTTTTTACAGTCATAGTTAGAACCGTTGATTTTGAAAAGGAAATCACACCTTATATTAGTACACCATTCGATAGTTTCGCCGACGACTTAGGGTTTAAGGGTTTGCTCCAGAGTGAGATAAAAATTAATAATCATAAACCTCATAAAGTTCATAAATTATCAAAAATCATCACCTGTATAGTTGTATACCTTACAATTAAATGTAAAAAAATCATTTTCAGAAATAACATGTTAGTTATACACTTTTACTTCGAGGAGAATGCATTTATGAGATTAACAAAAGGAGAAATATTTGGACTAACGGAGTTTCTTTGTAAGTACTTACATTTTATCTTTATTTGACTAAAAGATACAATTCCTGGACTCTTTTTGATCTCTATCGCTCAATAAACTTAAACATTAACATAGAGCTCAATTACGAGTAACTTTGGTCAAGCTTGACAAAAACTAAGTGTGATAAATGGCAACATTGGTTTGCACACACAAAGATCCTCTCACCCCAAACGAAAATACCGTCTCCATACCGTCGTAAAAAAGATGTGGGTAGAATGAAATCTGTCCACAACCTTTTATCCACTTATCCACTGACATCCATATCAATGGACTTGTAAGACTGATACGATATCCATCGAGACAAACGGTACCTAATAGCAAATGTAATATGCCACGTGCAAATTGGTAATTTATTGGCTACGATCGATATCTCCGTACCTCCTAGCAAGTTCCTCACACTGGTTTAGCGTAATTATAGCGAATATTTTTTTAATAAAAAATAATCTTACACAGCAAACACCGGGGGCTTACTTGGCCTTTGCATGGGATTTAGCGTGATGAGCGCAGTTGAACTGTTCTACTATCTGACCTTGCGAGCATTGTGTTCCTTGCGACGGAAGCGAGCGACGCGTCCGTTCCTCAAATAAAGTACAAATCCTATATGTTTACTAGCCTATAAAGAATACAGTAAAGGTGCGTCCACATTAACGGCCTAAAGCTTTAAGCTACATGTTGATCCCTTATGTGGACATGTTTAACGTTCAAAATAAAGGATTTTAGCGAGTAATGTTTAACGTGTTGTTTAACGCGCTCAGTAACTTGCTAATGTGGAGGCACCCTAATGCACTTCATGCCGTTACATTTGAATGCAATTAGCACAAACTGTTAACAGGCAGGTTTAAGAAGATTAAAGGTGGAAGACTGCAATCAGACCCCCAGTCCAGACGCGTGCAAACTGAGCGTCTGTTGTGAGATCCCTGCAGTGGGTAACTAAAGGGTTACAGATAGACCATCTGAACTGCTATTTTGAAGTTGAAATACAGTCTGCCTGTCAACACTCTTAGACAATGACAATTTTTTGTGGATAATGGATGAATTTCAGAGTTCACTGGAATGCATCACAAATGAAAACTCAATTATTGCAAGTCATAGATTTTTTTCATTTCTCTTACAATATTAAATCCACTTACATTTTTTTCATTGCTCTTACAATATTTAATCCACATTAATAGAAAATACAATTAAATACCTACATTAAAGTTCATAACATTTTAAACTAGGTGAAACCATCTGCTGGCTTAAACGAGTATAGCATGCCCATACATGACAACTTTTTGATTACTTGAGGATCTTTATTTGGTCATTCTTGACGAGTGGCGGAAATCGTCACCGCCACTCATCAAAGCAAGGTAGGTAGTCGCCGATAGGCAGCTTACCAAACTGACTTCAGTTTTTACACCACCATTAAGTAGTACTCAAGCAGCAGGGTGGAGAATGCTCCAGGCTTCCCCCTCTTGTGGAGAGAGACCCCAACAGTGGGCCATAAAAGAGTGGCAGCCCCAAGTAGTATGTTACCAAATAGCAGTGTGAAAACTATTTTCATTATACTTATATTTATGCACTATTTAAGTACTTATCAAGATTGTTGTCTAGGAGGTCCCTGCGTCGGCGGCGCGGGGGGCGCGGGCGGCGCGGGCGCATCCGGCGGCTGCAGAGTACGCGTCCGCCGTCGCGTATAATGTTGCCATAAGAGGATTGCTTGGTCGTCCATAAACTTGCACACCTGTGAAAATGTTTCATTTAGCTACACTGACTGTTGTGATAAGCAATAAATTTATTTACATGATTTTGATTAACTTTATTCCCTTTTAAATTTTGTATGCTGCTCAATTTGTAGAACACATTATATAAAATTGGAGAACAACACTCATGAATTCAATAGATTTATTTAAAATGTTCTTCTTGAAAACAAGAATGTCATAGAGGAAATTTTGAAACAACAACTGGCCTGATCCAAAGACACAGCATCAAGTTTTTTTGTCTACAAAAAACAAATAAAAAACTTTCCTGGAGCAAATATGTTTTTAAAAATATAAATATTTAAATGGAAAAATGTGATAAATAATGTGAAGAATACAAGGCATGCAAACAAAGTCTTTGGAGCATAGAATAAAAATGAATAGCTAATAGATGCCAGATAGGGTAATTTTAAATATTACACAAGTTTATATTTTTATGTTATGACACACAATCATAATTAAAAAGATATAATAATATTGAGTACTCACTTGTGCTGAAACACACTCTCTCCGGAATGCCTCATGCTGCAACAGTTCTAAGAAGTGGAGACACATTGGATACTTGAGGTATCTAGCGTACTTAGGTTCCCTCCAATATTGTAGATATTTTAAATAATTTACAAAGGTCTGCTCTTTGAGGTAGCCTCGTTGTGCCAAAACTGTAATGAGAGCATAATATACATAAAATGAAAAAAGAGTTTGAACACTTTGCCTGCGGCACTGTTTATTTGCAATGTCTGAGCTGCATACAAATCTCGCCACATGATAAACACATTTTACATCCCTGTCGCTCAGTAAAGAGACAGATTCAAAGACTAAGCAAATATGGGCTTTTTATATTTAAAAAAAAACTTTTTTTGGCTCAAAGTGTGGATAAACAACCTGCATAGTGCAGTGACAACCCAGGGTACATGAAGAAATTCTAATGAAGATTTTTTATTGATGGTACAGTTAAGTAGGTATACAGAAAGATTTTTTCTTAAATGTGTATCAATTAGAATTTTTGTTTTGGGAATACAGATAGACTTGTGTACCCTAATAGGTAAACTTTTCATAGCACAGCACACAAAATGCCTTAGCTCTCAGCATGCACACAAATCCAATAAAAATGTAATTTAACTTACAGTGAATATAATTAGGGTTGGCCAAGCATTGAACGAATTCCAATTCCACCTGAAATCGTATTCTGCTCTGTTCGTCTGTTTCCGTCATAACTGTAATTGGTGAAAGTAAAATTAGGTGTAAAGATGGAATAAAATATAACATCTATAACAATAGGTAAAAAGTTTACCTTTACCGGCCATCATCTTGACGGTGTGAGTATGAAAACCAGTTAAATACTTTATGGAACCTGTGTGACTTCAGGAAATATATTATTTAAATACTTTTATTATATTAATAAAAACTAATCTACAAATCAAATAAATAACACAAACAGTCGCTTTGTAGGCTTATTATTATTAATTTGTTAGCTACTAACTAGCTACTAACTCAGCTGCACAGGATAAACTGACAGTGACAGTGACACTCGGTGACACTCCACTCAGTGAATGACTGACAGTCATTTACTCAAAAAACACTCCATCCAGCCAATGCGTAACCTGTGTTGAGTGCGTTGCCGAGCCGACACAATCGCTCGACAGACTATGGTCATGAGTAGGTCCTGTACTATGATCTCTGTGGTCAAGGAACTCTGCACTCTACCTACTCTGTGGGTGGGTGGCAATCATGTGGCAATATGGTGGCAATGACCATGCAATGGCACACATGCACAGTGTCCATAACTGCACGATAATTATCGTACCTATTATACGTACGATGTACGCGCAACGATGGTAGACTACCATCGTACATCGTACGAAATATCTAAAAAAATATGAATATTTCGATATTTCGGCTATTTCAAAAAATATCCTAAGGTTTCATATGATTTTTTAATGTATAATAATGATTCTAGTCATTTTCCTAGTGAATACGATAATTTTGGTCCATATACGATTACATACGATAATTTTACGGCCCTGGTACGACAGCTTGGCTTTGCCTGGCTTCAGTCAGAATGATTGAATGGCACTGGCAGGAAACAAACGTCATTTTACGTCATCTCTCATCCGAGGGGAGGGTTGAATGGAATGGAGAAACCCAATTTCCTATTCAGAAATAATTATTCATAATTAGAAAATTCAACCAGAAGACCTACAACAAAGATAGACGTAGGTTTATTTGTTTTAAGTTGTGAAAGTATAAGTGCTACTGTTTACCTTTGAGTTTGAAGAATGTCTGGGCATAGATATATACCCAGTTCAAATGCATTGTTCGAGGACGACGATGTCGACGACGATACCTTTGTTAACAGCTTCAGATCAAGAATACCTCCACCACAACCAAAGCCAGCTGCTCCCAGCTATGGTGGTCATATAGGAGAGCTTGAACGACAAAGGCAAGTAATGTTACAAAAACAAAGAGAAATAGAACAACGCACCTTGGACTCTTCAGTCAGAAGTATAGGCCTCCTGCGCGAATCTGAACAGATTGGCATCGCTACAGCTGAGGAGCTTGTGAGACAGCGTGAACAGCTCGAAAGTACCAATCGAAGACTTGACGACATTAATACAAACCTAACCTACAGCCAGAAACATCTGAATGGTATAAAATCTGTTTTCTATGGGATCAAAAATTACATATCGGGCAAATCTGACCAAACTCCGCCCCGCAGCCAGACCTCTCCAGACAATCGTAGCATGAAAGCTGGCCCAAGCAGTAGATTGGAGGAAACTATTAGTGCTTCTCCCTCTTTCAGTGCCGAAGATCGTTTTAATAGTCATCCCTCGACACGTTTACGTGGGCTCAGTGAACCTACAACTGTGGGACCAATCTCGGACAGTCAACGTGTGAATGCTATGTTAGATGAAAATTTGGGTGAAATGGTCCAACATATATCACGATTAAAAGGCTTAGGTACTGCACTTGGTGAAGAAATTGATGCACAGAATCATCTCATTGACACTTTACAGGACAAAGTTGAAGTTGCAGACATAAAAATTGGAAAGCAGAATAAACAAATGAACAAGCTTTTGGGGAAATGATTAACTATGTTGTAGGGTTGGATTCACTTTTGAATTGTTTTACTATAAGTTTAGGTTTTATATATAAGAGTGTATCTTTTATAGCATGATTGTGAGCATGATTGTGTAACTACAACATAAACTGCAAACATTTTGTTATGTTTAGTTTGTTGAAGGAAATGTTTTTATTGATATACCTACTGCAGGAAGTCAATTCGATATATAAAATTAAAGGTAATAGCCTATGGCTAATTAGTCCATCTCTCACTTTAGCTATCCAGGTTTAAATCCCAGTAACACACACCAATGACCTTTCTATGTATTGTGTTGTTTTACCACTGTAATGGTGTAGGGAAAAATCTTAAGGCAACCTACAGGCCTGAGGCTTCTCCATAGTTTTATGTTCTCAAAATCCTCCCAACTCCCAATGGAAAGAGGCCTTTCCCATTCAGTATGGGTTGCAAGCTATAAAAACTTATATCAACCATATGAAGATAATAATTTAGATAATTATCCTCAACTTGATGTTAATTCTAGAATCATTTTAGCAATAATATATTTAGGAATGTCATCATCACATTTTACCATTCTTACTGTCTTCTTTTCATATATTTCTGCTTCATTTGTTTACTTTGCTATAGGTAGTCAGTTTTTATAGTTATAGTTTTATTTTATGTTATTTTACTCTAAGCAGAACTTTATTTAAATCAGAAAATATAATAAATTATTTCACAATTACTAGTAGATGTAATATAATTAATAGTATAAAACATATAAGCTGATTGAGTTGAATGCTACAGGGACAAAATTTAATCAGTAAATTAATTATAGTGCACATTATACACTTGCTTATCAGTATGCCTATTCATTGTAAAAAAATGTTTGTATTTTATTTATATGTTAATAAATGTATTGAAGTTATAATTTGTTTGTCTTGCATCGGGCAGTTTTTTCTATGAGTCAGTAACATTACAAATTAATGAATCATCTTGAGAAGCTAGCGAGCGAGCTAGTAATTAGTATTTTTTACATCTACGAAAATGCCATATTTAATGTTTTTTATTAGAATTGTGTTTAAAAATACATTGATATTCACATCATTACTGATAGTAAGATAAGATAGAAATACAGAATAGTAAAACAAGATAATTCTGTGTTTCAACTACTGGTATTACATTGAAAACAAAGTAGTGAGATATCCATTCCTGATATTACTGCATCTAATGTTGAAAACATTTGACTCTTAAAATTGTAGCTTAAAACATGGCATATTCATTGTTTCAAAGGAGTAGAAACACAGATTAAACACTGAAATGAAAGCCAACCACAAGTTTATTATCACAAATTAATTACAAAGTATCCAAACAAATATTTCAATCAAAGAAAACATTGTCTACAACAGTCTCTAAAATCATATTGTCATCAACATCATGCACTTTCATATGTTTCTGCAATACTCTCTTATTTGTAAACTTCTTATTGCAAATAGTACAAGTTATGTCCTTAGAGTTATGAGATTCTCTATGAATTTTCAATCCAGCAGGGGTTGCAAAGCCTTTGGAACAAATGTCACATTTATGAGGCCTCTCTGATGTATGAGAGTGAGCAATATGAACAGACAAGGAATGCTTTGTTGAAAAATTTCTATTGCATTCTTGATAATTACAAACAAAGGGTTTTGGTCTCTCTTGACCGAGATGAATCAGACTGTGAACTCTTAAGTAGGAAGCCCTGGTGTAAGTCTTGGAACAGTGTGGACAAGCAAACTCTTTCTGACCACTATGACTTTTCATGTGCATCATCAATGTAGACTTTGCTGTGAAGCCTTTTTCACAAGTGACACACACAAACGGCATCCTGTTGCTAGAATGTGCCACGCGGAAGTGTTCCTTTAGCGATTGTCTTGATTTGTATGTTTTATTGCAAAATCCACATTTGAACTGAGCAACATCCTTATGTGAGATCAAATGTTGTCTCAAGCCATTGGAGTTGTGGAAGCTCTTGCCACATTTGTAGCACAGAAACTTGCGAAAATTGCTGTGCTTGGCCATATGGTAACGGAGGCCATATATTCTTGTGAAAGATTTAGGGCATAAAGAACAAGAATATCGCTTGTCTCCTTCTTTCCTGGGGGGACGTTCAGTGGATGTGATCTCAGTCACAGGTGGCAAGGGTGTCAGTTCTTTGCCAGTGGACAAGCTAGAATCAAAATTTAATACTGGTTGATTGCTGAAAAAAGGAGCATCATATTCATGATCTTGGTACACAACATTAATATTAATTTGATCTATATCTGATCTCTGCAAGTTGGTGGGTGATGCTTGTATAGTAAATATTTGGGAGAGTGTTGCGTTAGCCTTTAGACAGTTCATCTTGAAGTTGTATGCCATTAGTGCTGTAGACGCACACGAAGCACATATCCCCTGAGGCCAGTTCTCTTCATCATTGTTCTGCAATCATTTTTAAAATAACAAGAAATATTTTAATAAAATTTATATCAACACATGCAAAAGCTGTAAGTACATACCTCTAAACAGTTAAGGAAAATCAATATGTCTATTAGTTTAACCTTTATCATTTCATGTTCGATGAGATCTTGTACATTCATAAACAGAGACGCATCCGATTCGACGAGACAAGTGCGACATATATTCGTCAATGGTAAAATTAAATTGGCAAACTCCATTGTGATATTTAACCAAATGTACTGAAATCAATTCCATTTCCTCTCTACCTCAGCTATATTATTAGCTGTCGCCTTCTCGCGTTTCAAACAGTTAAATAAATTCTAATATAATAATTAAAGTGGCCGACTGAATCACCAAAATATTTTAAATAGGTGAAGACCAATTAAATAAAAGGTCCAATTCAATTCAATTCAGCAATCACTTCACTTCACTAAGTATTTTATATTTTATTCATTGCAATTCCTGCTTTTTTACTACAGTCCATAGCTACTAGCTAGCTAGTAGAGTACTTAGTTAGTTTAGTAGTAGTTAGCTAGCTACACGCTACAGTCCTCTCCATGCTACGTACAGAGTACAGTCTGGTACAGTCTGTCTGCCTGTGACCAATGCCTGTGACACTGACACATGCGACGACACCGCTTGATTGTCTGTGCTTCTCAAAAAAAATCCTAGACAAACGACGACTAAATCAGGCCACCTTCACCTTGAGCTAGATATTGGATGTTGACTGTTGATGTATTAATCTAACCTCGGCTTTATACACTTGGCTACGAGAGCAGCCTGCATGAACGTAATTTACATGAAAGCAAACAAGCCGCAATAAGGTTTCGGTCATAATATGGAGCTGGAAATTAGGGATTTGGTTACCGCTGCTCCTCTTTGTGAGCAATATTCCGACCCAAGGCGTTCGCGAACAACGTAGGAGTCATAAGACTAGTGATCAACAGTCCTTCCTACCGTTAGACACGGATTTTCGTTAGTACCTAATAGACCAGTAAAATATAAACGAAAATAGTTCACTAGTTTTCATTTAAATATTCAGGGGTTGTAAAAAAAGGAGAAAAGTACGCCTAAAAGATTATAATTATTATTAATTAAAATCGGGGTAAAAACAAACCAACTGTGCAACATTGCGTTTAGTTTTTTTTTGCGTTTAGTTTACGATAACAATACTTAATTATAATCTGTGCTTGCGTTAGTTGCGATGCTCCATGGTTCGATACGTAACGTTGCGTTACGTGCGTCGCCTGAGCCCTGAACGAACTCGCCTGCCTGACTGACTGATGCGACGTGCGACTTACGCGAGTTGCGGCGCGGCGACCTTTTCTTTCTTGACGTGTGGAGTGCTTCGTGGGCGAGATAGCTTGTCCGATTTAAATGATTTTATCATTACTTTCATGAAGCAATCGTTGATTATCGTTAATTATAAAATTTCAGTGCGGATTATACTAAAAAGGTATTGAAGAAATTGTTGTAAGAAATCTTAAGAGAGCTAACCTCAACATTGCTTACTATAACACATTTTTCTGTTTTCCGTGGGCAATTTAAGTCTTGTTGGATAATGAGTGTTATTATAAAAGTGCATCGGTGTTATGAAAAGGTTTGTTTTCAGTTGACGTGGTGAAAAGTTGCAATCATGAGTCGTTTCTTTGCAACGGGGACGGACTCCGAATCCGAAAGTTCAAGTGAGGAGGAGCAGGTAGTACGCGCGCCAGCACCCGTCTACACGGTTAGTAAATATCCCGTTATACTCTGCTTTTTACAAAAAAACAACCGTCTATAAAAAGGTAACCAATTTAATATACCTATTAGTTCCCAAACTGTTTCTGTACACGTCAATAAGAACCAATTAACAAACATTTACTACATTTGAATCATTCATAAGTATAATTGGTATTTACCCATAATATAATATTCTTTACAAGGACTGCAAAACTTTCACTTGACACTTCATACATAATAAATTAATAGCTGATAATAATTTAATAATTAATAGCTACAAACTATAGTTTTAGATTTTTAAGTTATCCTTGAGCTTTTTGCGGTAAATCCATTCATTAGATTTTCAATAGGGATCCTCATTTCATGCCACAGAACTTGGTCCTGGGATTTCTGTTGTCTGACTCTGACTCCGATTTCAACTTGTAGCTGACAACAACTGAATTATAGAATACATTAATCCTGGTTATAATCTACCTGTGTACCAAATTTTATCCAAGTCTGTTCAGCTGTGTGAAAGAGCAACAAACATCCATCCATCCATTGGGCTGCACAAACTTTCACATGAATAATAGTAATTTATTATCATTATACGGAGTAAGGTTGCATCATTTCAAATATTTATCATTATGTTTTCCTACATATTACTCATGCTATTGTACAAAAATAAGAGTCTCTATGTTTCTTTATGTTTATTATGTTGTGTGCATATTGTAACTATTAGAGAATTATGGAGTTTTATCTCTGCATATTCAATTGATATAAATTAAATTTTATACAAGTTAGAAGCAGCAGTTATTAAATTTCTCTTAAAAATTATGAATAATAAAAAATGATTCAATCAATTAAATTCAGTTTATCTATTTTCTGTCTCATTCTACAGCCCAGTGTTGCCTGCCTATTTCCAGACTGTTGTTGGTACAGAATAACATTTGCTTGTAGCTCCAAGTCAATGTCCTGTTCTAGAGCATATCTTATTGAAGTTCTATAATACGAAAAAAAGGAGTTAAAACTCCCAAAAATTAGGGCAGAGTGATTCATGCCCTATTTATGCATATGCAAGAGTCATGTTTTGTTAATAAAATTATACAAAGAATTGATGATGATGTGCAAATGTTGTATTGTACGTAGACAATTTATAAAAAAGAATATTTTTTAAATCTTACAGTTCAGTGATGATGAAGAAGAAACAAGGCGTGTGGTGCGTTCTATGAAAGAAAAGAGGTATGAGGAGTTGGAAGGAATCATACACTCTTTGCGCAACCACCGTAAAATTAAAGATTTTTCATCTGCCTTGGCCTCCTTTGAAGAGCTTCAGAAGGCCTATACTAGAGCCGCACCTGTAGTTCAGAAGGAAGAAAATGGGGTTGCACCCAGGTTCTTTATCAAGGCTTTGACGGAATTGGATGATTGGGTAGTGGGGGCCTGGAATGACAGGGATGGCAGGAAGACTCTCTCAAAGGGCAACAGCAAAGCCCTAACGTCCTTAAGACAGAAATTAAGGAAGTATACTAAAGACTTCGAGTCTGATATCTCCTCATTTAGGGAGAATCCTGACCAAGTCATTGATGATGATGAGAGGAAAGGTAAGTCTATTTCAGATCTTTTGTGACATACATAACATTTGCAGAAAGGATTTTGTATGATGAATTAATGACACTAAATATGTATACATTTCTAGTATATTTGAACCATTCAACACAATGTATAAGATGTTTGTGCTTTGTAATTTCATTCTGATAAGTTACTGGCTCTTTTAAATGGCCCACTGCTGGGCATGGGTCTCCACACAATTGGGAGAGCCCTGGAGCACACTCCACCACACTGCTCCTATGTGGACTGGTGGAGAGATAACTTACTACAAAAGTTAATTTAATAGATAAGAAATGTGTTTATTTTATTACAGACACATCCTCTTCGGATGAATCCGAAGACAGAGTTAAGGAGAAACCGAAGGTCCGTCGGTCGCCCGAACCACCCCGACGGCCGCCACCTCAAGATGATGAGTCGTCTGACTCCATGGATTGGGGTTCGAGCTCTTCTGACTCCAGCTCCAGCTCTGATGATGAAGCCCGTGGAGCTGCGACTATACGAGAGAGGTTCTTGAAGAAGACCACCGAAAGAGATGAGGATGAAGAAAGGGATAGACGTAGGGCTAGGAGAGAGAGACGTGAGAGGGCCGGGAAGATCAGCAAGAGAGATCAAGCCGACGATGGCGGCGAATGGGAAACAGTACGCAAGGGCGCCGCAACATCTGACAAACCTAAGATGTTCGCCAAGGTATATTAAAAACTTTTTGATTTTGCAAATTCTAATTTAATAAGTGGCTGGTAGAAATAACAATTATTGATTACAGGACAGCGATATCGATGCAGCTCTCGTTGTTAAGAAACTGGGTGAGATTAGCGCGGCTCGTGGTCGCAAGCGTACCGATCGTCGCGCTCAATTGGAACTGCTGCACGAGCTGCGCACCGTGGCCCAACAGCACAACCTCGGCGAAGCGTTACAACTCAAACTACGAGCGGCGACCGTGGCCGCTCTCTTCGACTACAACCCGAAGGTTTCCGATGCCATGAAGCCGGAGTATTGGTCCCGCCTCGTGGAGAACGTCGACCAAATGGTCACCATCCTTCTCGCTCACGAGGACATGGTTTTGAGCGAAACTATAACAGAAGAAAATGAAGAACTGGTGACTCCACCTTTCAAGGTACGCGGTTGCGTCTTGACGGCCTTGGAGAGACTGGACGATGAATTCACTAAACTATTGAAGGAATGCGATCCTCACTCCAATGAATACGTCGAAAGATTGAAGGATGAAGTGAGGGTGTCCGCTCTTATAGATCGCGTGTGCCAAGTCGTGGAAAGGGATGGATCGCCGCAAGAAATCTGCCGCGCTTATCTTCGTAAGATTGATCATCTCTACTACAAGTTCGATCCTCGCGCGATGAAGAAGGACCTGTCCCCAGGGGAAGAGACCACTATTAAAAAGATGGAGCGCTTCTGCAAGTACATTTATGCGAACGACGACACCGATCGTCTAAGAACACGCGCTATTCTTTCGCACATATATCACCACGCCCTACACGACAACTGGTTCCAAGCTCGCGACCTGCTCCTCATGTCCCACCTCCAAGAGAACGTTCAACACTCGGACCCGAGCACCCAGATCTTGTACAATCGCACGATGGCCAACCTGGGTCTCTGCGCATTCCGTCGCGGGAACGTGAAGGAAGCTCACGGCTGTTTAGCTGAGTTGATGATGACCGGCAAGCCCAAGGAGTTACTGGCACAAGGTCTGCTGCCGCAGCGGCAGCACGAACGCTCCAAGGAACAGGAGAAGATCGAGAAGCAGCGTCAGATGCCGTTCCACATGCACATAAACTTGGAGCTCCTCGAATGCGTGTACTTGGTGTCTGCGATGTTGATTGAAATCCCGTACATGGCCGCTCACGAGTTCGACGCTCGTCGCCGAATGATAAGTAAGACGTTCTACCAGAACTTGCGTGCGAGCGAGCGTCAAGCGCTGGTCGGGCCGCCGGAGTCGATGCGAGAGCACGCGGTGGCGGCCGCGAGGGCGATGCGGCGCGGGGACTGGCGCGCGTGCCTTAACTTCATCGTCAATGAGAAGATGAATGCTAAGGTACGTTTATACTTTCGTTTGTTGGGACATCATTTCTTATACCACTGATAGAAGAGATTGCTTTTCATGAAATAAAATTTTCTTATAGCTAGAAAATGCGATCCTTAACTTCCGCACCTTTTATTAGGACATATTATATGATTTTAAGAAATATAATTATGTATTTAGATAAGGTTAAGGTTGAAGGACGTACATATGATTACATACATCTTACACACTAATGAAAAATAGAGCAAATCCCATTGCTCGTAGGTGCCTCTATAATAAGAGACCTGGAACACATAATCATGCATTTTTAACCCCCGATGCAAAAGGAGGGGTGTTATAAGTTTTTTTGCATGAAAGGTGAGTTACTGGCGAGTGTTCTTAGACATGTTTCCATTTTGTATGGTCTTTTACCGCACATCTTACCACGCGTTTACCTAATTCGCTACTTGCATTCAGTGCACATTGTACCGCATAACATACAAGATAATTCCGCGAGTGGTCTCAGTATCATTCATATCAATCACGCATTTATATTAAGTTTTTATAACATTTATTAGTTTTACAAAAGGTGTTCCCAACATCTTTTTAGTCCTTCGAGCCGGACACATTTCATTCATACTATGTGCATAATACATTTTAATTATCTGTTATACATTTATGTAAACTTTATATACATAATTATAATATGTTATTTGTCTCAACCAAGCCCTTAATTTCAGGTGTGGGACCTAATGGTCGGAGCGGAGAACGTACGCGCTATGCTCGGTCGTTTGATCCGCGAGGAATCCCTCCGTACATACCTATTCACATACGCTCACGTGTACGCGTCACTGTCGCTTCGCTCGCTGGCCGACATGTTCGAATTACCGCGCCAACGTGTCCACTCCCTCGTGTCCAAGATGATCATCAATGAGGAGCTACTGGCGTCCTTGGATGACCCGAGCGAGTGCGCGATACTGCACCGTTCCGAGCCCACGCGTATGCAAGCGCTGGCGCTGCAACTCGCTGATAAGGTAGGTTATTGGCGATTGGACAGTAAAGATAGCACGCAAGTTGAATGCAGTAAGGGCAAAAGTGGATGGACCTGTGTGGGCTATCCATTCACGTCATGACCTCTGTTACGTCCGTACATTACCTCTATTAACCACTGCATCTTTTATTGCATCACTTACTATAGCTAGATATATGCATTGACGAATGAGCTCCCAGTATTTTGGTGAAGCATGCATAGCCCCACTATAATTATGTCTGAGTGATTGCTAGTGGCGAATTACATACACACTTCCGTTCTTCAGAGGCCACGTTAAGCTCAGTCTCAGTTGTTTTTAAAGATAACAGATGTTAAACCTTGTCTATGGGTAGTTTGAAAACATGCAACATGTGTTGGCCCCTAGTCCATTTCTCCAGCAATCCTCATTGGAGTACATTGGGATGCTTTCTTAATTTCTAACCATTTCGTATTCTGCACCTTCTAATAGAACATTCTACTTAAATCAGGTGGGCAACTTGGTGGATTCGAATGAGCGCATCTTCGAGAAGCAGGGCTCCTTCTTCCAGCGGGGCGGGGCGCCGCGGGGGGAGGGGCGTCAGCGCGAGCGACCGCGCGACGGCTGGAACCGCCGCCCTCGGAACCGCCGCCGCGACGACGAACGCAACGACGACTAGTCTCTATTACACGCCTGACAGACGTGTACCTACCCCGGAATACCGCCGGTGCAGAGTGCGGCCTGCGTTATGCCCTAACTCTGCAGAGCTGCAGAGTGAGAGTTTTGGGGGACATAATCTCCAGAAGAAGCAACATCATTCCAACTGCAGACTTCTGTTTTGTCTGAGATTGAACTTTTTTTATAAGCTGCAACTACCACCTAATATCATGCAATCTGCTACTTCAACTACTTTTTTTATAAAAAAAGGAAATCTTTTTCTATAGCAAGTATTTTGAAACTGCAATGGCCACTGCTGTGAGGCATGGCGCAGGCCGCAAGTCCGATACTGTCACAAAGCATAATTAAATGAAGATGGCTGGAGCTTCCAAAACACTGTCTGTTAGGTCAACAATAGGTCGAAAGTCTATAACCATCATTTATACATCAAAACCAGGGCCTTAAAATACCAAAATTTGTATACATTCAGTACCAGATTCTGTTAAATTTGTAACAGAACTAATTATTAAAAACATTTATACTACAAGATTTTATATTCCTTTGTTGTAGTTTAAAAAAACCTATACACATTTTAACGGATAATTAATTAATTAGTTAGATACAATATTGTCATATGGACCCTGTTATATAAAAAAAAATAAACATCTAATCATTTTTGTAATTCAATTGGTTTTATTTCTCCTTTATGACTATGTACTTTATAATTGATTTTCATTTTACACTATAAAAAGAAATAAATAGCAAAAGAAAAATTAATAATTACAATATCGATTTTAAATCAGCAGTAAATTACATCATTTAAATAAGATTTTTCTTTCTACCTATTGTTCTGTTTTCTATGGTTAATCCCAACAAATGCGGAGTTAGAGCTCGATTCTTTACTGTTTTTGCAAGTGCATATGTGACGTTATTTCAATGAACATTCACAAACTGCAATTTAGTTTGCGATATTGTGACTTGTAAGTTTAAACTTAAAATCAAATCCAACTGAATATCAATTCCAAATCGAATTGAAATTACCTACTCGAAAAGTCAACATTGGATCATGCATCATAGACAACATTCATTTGATTCCATGCCATTGTACCTGTGGTACAACTACAACCCTATTTGTATAGTAATGGCGATCACCGATTTTAATCAGACATCGTTGACGTTTTACTGAGTCATATTCTGTGAGCTAGAAACTAAAATTCTTCCGAATTATGTTATTTATTTGGACATCCTTGCAAGTATATTAAGGAATTTTACACTCCGAGATACCTAGAGTATTGTATTTCACCCAAATTTCATTACAATGGCTGCGACAAGAAGACTTCAGAAAGTAAGTCTTGTCTTCGATTTTTATTACACTCTCGAGTTTAGAATTTGATTGTACAGATATTAATTGAGTAAAATTTAAACACTTTCATATTCTGAGTATAAATTTTAATATTACAAATTTGTTTATTGGTGTATATTGCCCAAAATTCTTGCGGACTATTGCAAGAGAAGTATTAATAGCAATGGTATTTTGCAGGAACTAAATGATATTCGGCAGTCTGGACTTAAATCTTTCAGGGACATTCAAGTTGACGAGTCTAATATCTTAACATGGCAAGGCTTAATTGTTCCAGTAAGTATCTAGAAAATAGTAATCACAATGTGTATTGACCAACCTAACTGTTAAGCATAAAATGTAACACATTCTTGTCTCCCAAAAATATGTTCTGTGATTATACTGCTAATATGGTCCAATTGGAAAATAAATTTTTTATGGAAAATATATTTGCTGGTTAAACACTTAAAAGAATTATATAATTTAACTTTGTATATAGTATAAATTCCATTTTCAGGATAATCCTCCCTACAACAAAGGCGCCTTCCGCATTGAGATCAACTTCCCAGCAGAATACCCATTCAAACCCCCTAAGATTAGCTTCAAGACTAAAATCTACCACCCCAACATTGATGAGAAGGGCCAAGTGTGCTTGCCCATCATCAGTGCAGAGAACTGGAAACCAGCCACCAAGACTGATCAAGGTATTAACAACTACTACATACTATAAAAAAAATGGCATATATCTGAATTTATATGACAAATTTAATTCACAGTTGGAGTTATGTTATGTGAAAATTTGTTGTTTTAAAGTTATTCAGAAAAGTCTTTTTATCATTTCAGTTATCCAAGCCCTAGTTGCCCTTGTCAATGATCCAGAACCAGAGCACCCATTACGTGCAGAATTAGCAGAAGAGTTCCTCAAAGATAGAAAAAAATTCACAAAGAATGCAGAGGACTTTACTAAAAAGCACAGTGAAAAACGGCCTACTGATTAGTATCATCAAAGAATATTGAATTTACAGCAGAAATGTCTAACATTACAGTCATGACTGGACTGGCTTCCTCGATGCACAACCTCCAACCTTTTCTATTATATTGCATTTAAATACTGTCAGTGAGTCAAACAGTAGAGTACATAGCATTTGCAAGTGACTTCATATGAGAGCAGGTGTCACCAGAACCTAGACAAAAAATTGCTGTAGATTCAAATATTCAATTGATATATCATGGTACATTATTTCTCATGTCATCACACTGCTTGCAAATCTGAATGCACTATTTATGAACAAGGGTTATGCTGAATTAGGAATTGGCAAGTGCAAATTGCTTGAATATATGTATTATTTGAGTTCTACTAATTCTAGTAGTCTATTAGAATTATATGTATAAGCACTTTGTTTCAATTTAAGTCATTTGATACCTCAAATTAACATCATTTCATGTAGGGAAGAATTTATTTATATGTTTTTTTTATTTTATTATTAAACGGTTTCCATGAAATTTTGGCCTCTTTGAAACAAAGTAACAGGAAAAGGTATTGATGGTGAAATGTAAATATGTATGTGTCAACTGTACTATTAGAATGATAAAAATGTGGTAGGCATGAGCAGTGTTTGATCCATAAAATAGCATATTAGTGTGTTGTATTTTTGTTTGACTGGACCATTTATTCGAAGATCATAATTTATTTCACTGTTACAGGTATTGTTAAATAGCTAGTTTGAATCGTGTCACTTTAGTTTATAAATTGCCTTCTTTGTAATTGCTGCTGTGCAGTTGGAGTGCTACTTCATTGGTTTTTCCAACAGCATTATTTAATTTTCCTCTATAAGTTAATTATGTTACTTGGTAACTTGCTGTGTGTTAATTCAGTGAGAGAATATATATATATTTTTTTCCAATTTAATGGCTTATTTTATTGAATTAATAAACCCTTTAGATATTTATGATATCTCGACTTCTAACCTAAGTACTAACAGATACATTAATAGATATGTAAAGCTATTAAAACACAAAAATGAATCCCAGATGTTAACAGGGTAGCCCAAGTGATTTTGACAGCCTCTGTGACGACGTCTGGACTTGATCTCCATCAGCTAACAATGCAGTTGTTGCCTGATTTAACAAAGGATCACAGATGGGTTTAAAACTCATTTTCCCATCGGCGATCACTAAAATTGTATATAAAATTTGGTGTAAGTGAATAAAAATTGATGTTAAATCTGTTACATTAAAAAACAAACACAAAATATTTTGAATTGCTCTAGTAAATATGAATCCTAATTTGGAAGAATTCAAATTCAAAATTGTATTTTTGTTACGAATATATTTCAGTCTACAAACTCATACACATCCTTTGGATCTTTCATTGGAGATGTTTTATTACATTTAAAATTTGAATATTTTAATTTTCGTTTTCCTGTATTTTCTGCATTGTTCGCCTGTGTCAATTCTTCATTTGATTTGTTAGTTTCGTTTTTTACAGTACTGCTCACATTAGTACTATTCGTTTTGAGTCTTTTTATAAATGGGCCATCATTATAGACTCCACTGCTTGTATCAATATGCTCTTCATTACTGCAGTCACAGAGCTTTACATTTGCTGTAAATAGTTATAAATAGATTATTAATTACAATGGAAGAATACATGAAGAGGTAACTTCCATAAATGAGTTTTCTGTAGTGTTCTCAATGGTATGTGAAGTCACCACAGGCAGGTGTGATGAACTAAGGCCTCATCATGTTATAAGGTGGCTCTTCTATATTAATATTTAAATGTTTCTACTGCCTTTTATTATTGAAACCCATTAGATATAAACTTACATTTTATAGTGTAAATACATTCATCAAGATAGTCTTTGTTGTTCATATCTTTGACAAGAGAAGGTTCGACAGCCAGTGAGAACTCTGGTCCATAACTAGGCCACTGGTCGTGTTCAGGAATGTTGGGATCCAATGTGACTCCTGTGACAAGTGCTAGAAGACTGGTCCACAGACGTGCAGCATTGGTGTATTTATAGCCTCCTAAAAATTCATATAAGATATTAATAGTATAGTACACACAATTTTAAAATCATGATTGCTTTTAATATAATAATATAATTAATTGTTGTAATTTCTTTTATTTTCAAAAATACCTATAAGTTATATAACAGTCAATATACCCTGGAAATTAAATAACTGATCTTCGGATATTGATTGAGATAAGAATTTGTTTGCCAAGATACACTATAATTATAATCTCTGAAATAACAGAAATTGCCTGGCAACCAAACATCATTTTGGCTATCCTTATCCATAGATTGGTTATTGATTTCCAAAGGTGGCCTATAGAGAAAAATCCATCTTACCGCCTCCCAATAACAGAGTGGGTTTCGTTTTATCTAGAATGCTTTGTACACAGTTGCAGTAACTTTGCACCGTGAGCGCTGCCCCTCCATGTGGGTCATGCGCGAGTGCATCTGCACCACACTGCACTACAATCGCATCAGGCATAAATGTTGAAAATATTACTGGAAACAATCTAGAAACGTGAAATAAATTAATGTTAGAAATATCAATGCAATGGGGAAGGTCCAGTTTAGCCAAATCAACCTGTATCTTTACATTGTCAGTAACCCATTAATGACCCACTACAAGGTCGGGTCTACTCTCACAATGAAAGGGATGTAGGCCTTAGTCCACCCAACTGGCCTAATGTGGGTTGGTGGACTTCACATGCCTAACAGCAGGTGATATTTAATTTTATAAATCGCTCATAACTTTTATTACAAAGTCATTGGTGCATGCCATTGGGATTCGAACCCGGACCCCTCGATTCAAGGTCGAATTCTAAGCCACTGGGCTATCACCTCTGCATATTATTATGTACATAGAAGCACATTAATTAAAATATAAAACATACAGCCGTACTCACAGACATTCATTAACCTTAATGGTTTCTTATGATATTAAAGATGACGCTTATATGTTAATACAAATGATGAAGGACATCTCTGAGTGCAGCCATAAGTCATGTTTATAAACATATTTGTGACTTACTGCCCGAACACATATTCTAAAGTCTTATCAGAATATCCAGCCTTCAGAGGGATGTTACAGCTGTATCCTTTACCATTCAAACTACCAACATCATCTATTCCACCTGATCCAGGATAAAAACCTGGTTCATGTTTGTGGAATGACAGTGTAAATACAGATCTGCTTAAGTTATAGGCATCCTGTACACCATTACCTGTGAGTAGCAAAACAAAATTTTCAGGGAACCTACAGGACTAAATTTTAGTACATAGTATTTTGATATTTGTGTTCTTATATAAAGTTGTTGCCACACTGTGAATATTTCTGTAAGTTAACATCAAGGGGCCACATAAATATATCTAAAATTAATGTGAAATGGTCTTAATGTAAATGCTTAAATCTTAAGCATTTACAGTGTTCTCCCTTGCTCTGGTCAACATACTTCAACATCCTTCATATACAATCTTCCCTACTGGACATGGGTCTCCCCAGTTGACACCACTCCTGCTTGCCGCTGTCTTCCTCGGGTCATCATTTCACTTGAAAAGAGGATATAATTATTTACCAAGGCATACCTCAAGCAAAATGAAGATGTGAAGATCATGCTGTAGTGAATACGGTGATTTATTAGAGTGGTATTCACTACATACATACAGGTATTAAATATCATTCCATATTCCCATTATGAAATCAGATCTTACCATGGTGAACATCTAAATCTATGTAAAGCACCTTAGGAAACTTTCGTTTTAACATTTCTATAGCTAAAACAATATCATTCACATAACAAAATCCTTCAGCACCAAATCTAAAATGAATAGCAAAAATTAAAAAAGCTCAGTGATCTTTGTTAAACAATGATATGATTAGATAAAGAGTAAGAGTTAGATCAAATGGAAAAAATTTAGAAAGTGTTTTACACTTTTGTATCCAAAGTGTTGAGGTGCAATAAACATTTGTATCTTAAATGTGCTCAGGGCTATATACCTTTGTGCATGATGCCATCCTCCACACCAGTTGACAGCAACATCTGCAATGCCAAGCAAGAGGCATTTTGCTGCAGTCATCGACCCACCAGCTATTGTTGTGACTAGGTGGTACATATCCGATACTGGTGGACAATCATAAACTGAAAATAGAATGGCAAATATTTGTAGTTTAAATTTTCTTTACATTACACAAACTGCAAAGGAGCTTGCAAGGAATCTAATTCTGGCTCTACACTTGTGTGGCCAAGCTCAGTGGTCATTGCACAATGCACAATCCAATTTCAAACAAGAAGTACTGTCAAGTTTAAATTGGGAATGGAGGGAAATTATGAGCCTCAGACTTCTGTTTTAGGAAAGGTAAAAAACAAACAAGATACAGTGATTTACTATCATCATCAACACCTTTCCATTCTGCATCTCACGATAAAACTTTTCCTGTGGTCACAGTCCATAATCATACCATGAAAACAGTATTCATAGAACATAATAATATTATGTTTATTTGTCTGGTGTGAGAGTGAGGATTAATCTATCTTACCAATGCCATATTCTTCGTCCTGGGAGTCTGGCATATAATCATCATCAATATCAGTCAGTTTTTTCAAGTGGTCAAGGTACAATTCCGAGTGAAATGCTTTGAGATCTTTGTATGTAGCAGGTGCTGAACGAACAACTTGAACATCTTTTAGTAAGCCATATACTGAGATAAGATTGTGAACCAATGACGCCTAAAAGTTGTAAGTAAACAAATTTAATGACGAATTTGAACTTTAAGTCAACGCTTATTGGTCTGAGGCTTAAAGTAAATACTTACGCGCCCCACAACTGCAGGTAAGCGATCGCATTGTTTAATAAGTTCTTCGTCCCATACATAAACTATCCCGGACTTTAGTTTATTCATATATACAATTTTATTAAACAGTAATATAAAATTAGCATAAATATACACTCCAGAGGTATTCGGCTAAAGATTCTGTTATGTTTCGCAAATTCGCATTGAAATTGTTTTATTATTTATTTGTTACTTTTCAGTTTTCAATGACACTTGGCAGTTGACAGTCTTGAACTCTTGACATCACTTGACAGTTAGTATTTATCTATGCTTGACAGTTTTAAGTCGAATGTATATATCTCGGCGGGACAACGGAAAAGGAAATATTGGTTCCTTCCTTCATTCCTTTCACCACTGCTGGAGATGGGCCTCCCCTAATTTGGTTATTTAATATATGGCACAAAATGCACGAGCGCTTTTTACCACAAATTAGTATAACAAATTACTTCCTATGTATGTTGTTCAAAACATTGCAGTGTCTTTTTATGTGTTTAAAAAACTAGAACTATTGTAAGCAATTTCTAACGCGTGTTAAAAAAGTTTTGGAACATCGTTCAATTTTGTTTGAGTAGGTAATAAACACACATTCAAAATTTCTGCATTTTAATAAATCGATGTATTAAATTATTCATGTGAAATAATATTTTAAAACCTCTTTTATTCATGACATTATATAAATCTGCGTAGAACGGATATTGTACATGCAACTAAAAAAAAAAGTTGAACCGACTCGTTTGCTCTATGGTTAAGCCTCGGTCACCGTCAAATACCTACAAGCATAGATACTAATATATCTCTACAAGCGTCCATTTTCTACGAAGAAGTAACAGTTTTGACATTTTAGAAAGCAAAATTATAGCCGATTTACTTAGTTAATATTGAGTGAGTAATATAAAGTTTGTAATAAATGTGACTTATATCGTGAAAGGATGTTCGGATCATGACAAAATTATATTAAATCACATGATAACTTAAATTTTAGCAGTGTTTTCAGTACTTCTAATATGACAAGGTCTATTACAAAACATTCGTAATCGTGTATAGGTAATATTGTAGTTTATGTTAGTTTAGGTAAATTTGTTATTCAATGGTGTTATATAGTTGTTTCTTGGTGATTATCAAGTTCAAGTGGAAATGGTGCGAGGTTAGTATGGACATGCAGTCTATTTACATAAATAAACAGTCTGTCATGGTATAATCATGATGTACGTTCTTCTTTGTTCGCGGCAGATACCCTCAATTTAAACATAATACCAGTTTTCTTACTGAGTTTTCCGTAAATAATTATACTGTACGTTGACTCTGTGCTATATTTCGAAGTAAGTACTTTTATTGCCGAATGTTATAATTGGGCTTCTCTCAGTTCCATTAAAATTGTGCGTGATTTTTTTTTTATTTTCAGAGCTCTAATCCACATCCCTTTAATGGTTTATTTTCTCATGGCCACATTCCTGACATCATTATGCAGAGATATTATCACAAAATATCAATAGATTTTGTTTCCCTAAGACTCATATATTTTTAAAATAGGTAATCAGATGCTGAGGTTATATTAGGATTCAACCAACGATTTTGCTGTATCATTTTTTAAGAATGAAGAGACAAGCTCTACATTTTTACTTATTAAGTAATTACTGATTCTTAAAAAAAAATCCTTACAGTGCCACTCTATTTTAATAGCCAAATGTTTGAAATAGGTATTATCATTGGGCATAATGCCCAATACTATATTTCAATTCCAATTTCCACAATACTGAATTTTACCTAAATTTTCCCACAATACTTAATACATGTTTGGGCTATTCAATGGTTTATCATGATAACATTTATGTGTTGGTTAGTGAGGCGTCCTTAAACTGAGGTCATTAACCTGTTTACATTAATAATTATGACCAGTCAACCATAACTTTAAATTCATTAGACCATGGTATGGCAAAAATACATATAAGTTTAATTTCAACGTTAAGTCTGAAAGCTACACAATCCTCATTAAGTTTATATAATCTGATCAAATTGTTTTAACTTGTTTATAATTTGAACTGTTTGTTAGCAATAAGATGTTGATTGATATAATCTAAGTTGGTCATCAAAAAAAATTGGTCAAGTGTTTAGTAGTATCGTATACAAAATATCTGTATTGCCAAGACTACAAACTTTTTTAATGAAGGAGTTTAAATCAGCACTCATAAGGTTTTCATTTTTCAGTAAATGACTTGATGTCGGCCCAAGAGGGTGTGAAGACGCCACATCGGATTGAGCTCTGTGAAGAGAAGACTGTCAGACCAACTCGAAATTATAGAAAGCGCAGGTTATCATTAAATTGTTATGAGGTTTTACTTAATTTTAAGTATTATTAAAAAAAATTGTATGTAAAATAACTAACTCATTGACAACTTTAAAGAATTTCTAATTTTCTACAAATATAAAACAATAGGAAGCCTACTAATAAAATGCAGATGAATCCAATGTTTATTGAAGCCAAGAACTATTTTGTTACTAGAACAAATGCAAAAAATACATTAGACAAGATATTCCAAATTCCACTTTATTTCAGAATTATAGCAGCATCACCAGTCAAGACTGAAAATGAAGAATTAACAGACGAGCCGGCCTTGAAGAAGATTGAACTGAAGTCCAAACCTTTGAAGACTAGTAATGGTATCACAAACATGACTAATGGAAACAGTATGAGGTCCAGAGCCGCGAGGGCCGCCGCCCGCGCCGCCGAGAGCCACAAGCTCACAGAATACTTCAAAGAAGAATTGAGGGCTCCCAAAGTTGAGCTTCCTCCATCCCCTCCAAAAATTGAAAAGACTGTCAAAGTAGAGCCAAAAGTTGCCAATGGTGACACCAATCACAAACTCACTGAGTACTTCCCTGTCAGACGTAGCGTGAGGAAAACTTCAAAATGTGTGATGGCGGAGAAGATGAGGGACCTGGAAAGGGCTATAAGGGAACAGCGGGAAGATGGACTGCAGGTAAACGAAATGCAAACAAACAAAAAACAACTATCACTATATGTCAATTAGTTTCGGAAATGTGCGAGGACAAACAATTATCTACATACATACATACATACATACAACATTCAAACATTCAAAGTACACAGTAATAAAGAATGTACAAACTGTAAAAGATCATAATCAACTATACTATAAGAGCTGTGTCATAGTTATATACCCCACCTTGGGATTAAGAGAAATGTTTAACCACACTACAGTGCTGTGAATAAACTTAAAAAGCATTAGTCACCAGTGATGTGTTAAGTAATAATGTAAAAAATATGTATAAAATTCCCACTAGATTTGGGTGGAGTAGGTACATGTTTGCATCTAAAAATATACAAGTCCTGAATATGTTTTTAAATGTTTACCTTTTGAGGGCACAGTATGGAGAGATAATGCAGATTGATTGGCACAGTTATGCAATAACAGATAACAGAGTGCTTCCTTCCTATCTACTTAATGAGTACAAGTGCAATAGATAACTTGCCAAGGTCTCCTGACACAGTAACAATTTACTGCCTTACAGATTTATTGTTTTGCAAGGAATATTCAAGCATTAATAAATGTTATTGTTTTTAAGTTATGATAATAAGAGAATCGTGCCTCACTACAGTGCCCCCAGATAACTTATTGATCCACACAATTTATCTTTTGGACTATTATGTATATTGTATATGCCATGGCCTACCCAAACAGATTGCTAATTATTTCATGAGAATTAGTTCACAATAAACAAACCTTATAACGCTTATAATATTTGCAGGTGGCTTACTTCGATGGCAAAGGCCGCGGCGTAATCGCCACCCGGCATTTCGGTCGCGGTCAGTTCGTGGTGGAATACGCCGGCGAGTTAGTGGGCGTGGCGGAGGCGCGCGAAAGGGAACGCCAGTACGCACAGGACCCCACCGCCGGCTGCTACATGTACTACTTCAGACTCCAGGACCAGCAGTACTGGTGAGTGATCAAATATACTTGGGAGAGCCATTGTAGCTTGCCCGGGACTGTAGTGAAGTATGTAGGGCGTGTAGATCTGTTGCAATGAGTGGTTAAGTACTTTGTTGATAATTATAATATTGTTGATGTTGATCTCTTCTTCCATAATTCATTCATTCATTCATTGCAATGCATTCACATTTATTAAATATACTCAATAATAGAGATAAAAAATTGACTTTTGATAACTTGTGATCTACAAAATCAGTAAGATTATGCACATTTCAATGTCGTTTTTAGCTTATTTATGGGCTACTTTTCTGGTAAAAGTCGCAAATTAATAAATATTATGGGGCATGTCATGGCTTTCTTATCCCATATGAGGCAATTAGCCTATGCTCTTGTAACAAGACAGCAGATAAACATACATACGAGTACATCAACACTATTTAAATTTTAAATGGAATGGAAGACCTTCCATCCAGACACACACCAAGCACTCACACAAATATTTGTCCTGGGTTTCTACTTCCAAGTGTAATTAAACCGACGACCTCTGCTTTTATCAAACCGACGATCAACCTTTGCTGCAGTTGTTAGAACCAACAGTGAATAGATTGTATCGTTACGTTCCAGCATCGACGCGACCGCCGAGTCGGGGCGTCTCGGGCGGCTGGTGAACCACTCGCGTGCGGGCAACCTGTCGACGAAGGCGGTGTGGGTGGACGGGCCGCGGCTGGTGCTGCTGGCGGCGCACGACATCGCGCCGGGCGACGAGCTCACCTACGACTACGGCGACCGCAGCAAGGAGTCCCTGAGGCACCATCCCTGGCTCGCGCTTTGACCTGGGTGACTATGCAACTACTTTATCACTTAATTTATTGTATCAGGCGTTACTTTGCGGAAATCCATTGTTATTTAGGTTGTATTTATATTTCTTTGCAACAATCCGCACGTGGAACTCGTTTTGTTATGGACCCACCACCCTCCCTTATCTCCAGGTAGGTATATACCATCACAACTTATTCCAATTGCATACGACACGTATTTTGCCCTAAAACAGAGCAGCATAACATGTGGACAATTACAACGGTTGGTTGGAGAGTTGTTGTGAGGTTGGTTACTCGACACCGGTAGGTGGAGATAAGGGATGGTGGTGGGTCCATACGAAAACAAGTTCCATGTATGTGGATTGTTGCAAAAAAACATAAATACAACTTAAGTCACAAAGACATGTGAAGTCCACCTAATCTTTCTCGTTTTGAGATGAAACTCAACCCTGCAGTGAGTGAGAGAACAGTGAGAGAGACATAACCTTTTATGAGATACTGACAGTAGACTAAAATACACATACAAGTGAGTGGAAAAATAAAATCTCAAGCAATCTTTTAGGATTAAATATAAAATTAACATACGCTGCACGTTTGTTTTTGCCTGATATGTTGGTATTGTTGCAATCGTGTGTCAGTATAAGTGTAAAATGTCTTTATTATGATAAAAAACAGTAATAAGGTTATTTTTTTCCCCAGGTTAACCAGAAACATCTCATTTGACTACTAAGGATTATTTATTAATTTAGTTACTATGAAGTTTGTTGAATATTATCGGAGTTATGTTTTTGACTGGAACACGTGTTGTTGAGTAGTGAGACAAGTGGCCTAACATTAGAGGATAATACGACAGCCTATAGTCAAGATGCGAACACTTGAGACCGCTGTTCTCACATCATAAGGTGGTTTCATAAAAGGTTTACTGTGTGTGGTAAGGGGGTGGTCCATTGGCGACCTAGCTAGCTAACGGTAATGGTATAAGCTCATATAACGGCTCATTGAATTGATGGCTAGTATGGACGGTCTATTTAAACTTTTATGCGGTTTTGTAGGCGCTCCATAGACGCCGTAATACCTTTAGCTCGCAAGCACTTTGGTGAATCAATGGTTTTGCTTACCGATGGATCAGCTCTTAATAATAAACAGACAATAAACAGGCAGACATGTTGTATACTTGAATTAGGTTTGAGTGGCGTTGTCTAGTTCCATTTATTAATGTGGGATTATGTGGCAACGCGCTAATAGAGTATCACGCATTACACTGAGATACGGCCTTAGCAATTGCAGAAACAGAGTCACAAGAGGCTGCATCTTGTCTAAGAGATAGGGTTGACAAGATATCTATGGTTTAGATACCGCTCTGTGCCACAACTGCCTTATGACGCTCACGTTAAAGGTGTGTTTGGTTTGTACTGTTTGTAGTTAGGTAATAAAGACAAATGTTTGTTGTAAATGTGATGGTCTTAACGTAAATCCAAATTTAATCTATGAAAGTGATTCCTGTGCACACTACTTCAATTTGATAGATAGGTTTTCCCGAAAGGGAGTACAGCTGTTAATGGATTGTATATGAAGTAAAATCACTTAAGAACAATCCATCGTCATCACTCTTTAATTAACGACCAATAATGACCATTTGTTTAATGAAAAAGTAATATAAATGATGGATATTTATAAAAGCATAATAATATATTTTAATTTATTACATGTTATAAAAACACTAGCAAAATAGTGTACTGCCAGAATCATCATTCGTAGCCTGAACATGGATTTAGGGTAAAAGAAATAGTGGTATACGAATGGGAACGCTGTGTCTAAAAATCTCAAGTGAGATTGTATTTCTTAAAGATCAGTATTTAAGTACGTTATGATTAATACGTATAATGAAATATATGGATATTAGATTAACTGATATTCTCGATATTGGTGAAGATATGATTATAATATGTTATAATAGCATAACAGTGACACCATTACTCGAAATATAGTGTCACTTGATGAAAGGGGTCAAAGCATCGAATGTTAGTAATATGAGCGGAGAAAATGTACAAATTTAAATTGAATTTTATGACAAAATCTCGGAAATTTACTCTGATTCTTCCAGTCATGAATCATGGCTCGTTTGATGTTAATGTCAACGCCAGATTAATGTGATCTATTGAGAGCATTTAATTGAGTGTAATGCACACTAAAATTGCGAATGAAGAAAATTAAAATCTAAATTGTTCAAGATGAACATCATTTTTACGTCAAAGTAACTCGAATCATGATTGAAAATGAAAAGGACTTATATAAAACCTATGATGGCTTTCTTCGAATAATTATGTCAATGTATAATAATAATATGTATTTCATTTATTCCAAAGATTTAAAAAAAAATGTTTAATTTAACTAAAAAACATTTGATATTCTTTTACGGAATTCCTACTAAAGTAAGTGCCCATAGGTATGCTTCTAACTTTTAAAGTTTCAGTTAAATTAAATATGTAGTTTGTTTTTAATCTCACAGAATTAGTAATGATCGGATTATTTTACAGTTTAAGACAATACATGATATGTATCGAAATTTTCCTCCTATCAATTTTTTAAATTATTTTATATATGTATTCACCTAAATGCCTTAATTAAATATAGGACAGATTAAAATCACGGATATATAAAACCTTTGCGATGTTATGAACATCACAAATCGATGATGACGACAGTGAATTGGTTTCGGTACCAAGCTGTATTGACTACATTGTAAAATAAGACATTGGGCATGTCTAATACTTGTATTTTGCTGATTAAATATCAGCGATAATCATAAAGTCCCGCGGTATGGCTTGCGTTATAGTGAAGTTGTCTCATAATAATGTAATACAAACTTTACACTTTACCCTTAAAACCACCTTTGGGGTTGAAAACGTTCCTTAGTGCTCACCTACAATGTAAAAGGAACCTAATTTTTACGATTCCAGCCCGAGTAGGTTGGGCAGTGTATTGATATGCCTGTAAATTAGGGAGTTATCCTTTTATATGTGTATAAAGAAGCTAGTAGGTATATACACAAAGATTCAAAATGAATTGATACATTATAGTTTAATATTGAGTATAAGAATTAAGCTTAAAACGAGGCATTGAGGCAATATATTAATATTGTGCATTATATTGCTATTATTAAGTAAGAACGGTTTTCAGAGATGGGAAATTTGTATCGACATGTGTTTAAAAGTAGTTTGAATGCAGTTTAAATGAGATCTGGTGTAGATGACAAGATAATTTTTAGCAAATGTTTCCATAAAAGAGCGACATTACGAGTGTCAGAAGCTTTGGATTTTCTTGTCTCATTAAATTACAATTTTTAATCACTTACAGGCCAATAATCCAGGTCATTCAGTTAAATGAAAGTATCTTGGTAGAATCAGTATACAGTCATCTACCCTATTTATTGTGTTTTATCTCAACAAGTTCAAGACACAAACTCGAATATTAATGTTTTTATCTTTAGTTAAACTTAGTTTCTTTAAATATTTACTTATAATTTTTGATGTGAGGTTGTAAGAGTTGCTCATTATAAGTTGATAATTTTGCGTTATTTATTTATTATCAATATCATATTGTTTTAAAAATATAGTGTCATAATGATCGTTAATATCATATTTAATGTATTGAACGATTTGCCCACCGAAAGAATATCGATTTCGGACACAATTCAAGTTAATGTTTTCAAAAGCAATTGTTTAGAAAACACCTCATTACTTTGCCTTATTCATCATGATTTTTCGACATAAAAATATTAATATAATTCATCTAAAAACTCAAATTTTAGTTGTATATCTATCCTTGATACTCAATTAAATAACATCGACATAAAATTGACAAAGGTTGGGTAGCTAAAATTAAAGATCTTCCAGCAAGTGATTGGTGGTTATCGGATCAGATCTTTCATTTTTTTAATGTTGAAAAAAGAACATTTACGAGGAAGAAATGTGAGTGAGTCAGGGTCGTAGCTAATTAAAGAGTTTAAGCAATTATTGCAGAATTTCCTTGATCTGAATGTCCCTAAATTAAAACAACTTTTCGACTCGACATATTATAAAAATTTAAGAGTACATTGAGATTAAAGGTTCATCAACTCATACAATACATTAAATTACCTTACATTACATTTACATAGACACCGCTACGGCCCTAGAGTGATTTTATAAGCGCATGTGTGATAGAGGCTGCAACCCAATAATCCAATATAGAAACTAATTTATAATGAAAATTGTTAAAGAAGTAAAGGTAAACGATCTCAGACAGTTTGGAAATAGGTTAGCGAATATGGCAAATTTATAATTATAAATTCTTGCAATAATCCCTTATCTTTAAAGAGCTATCAAGTTAATAATAATGGTCCTTACCGAAGTCTCAAATTCTTTTTCTTCATAAGTTTTTTCATCTCCAAAGTGAAAACAAGTAGAATTTCCTTGCATTCTTCTTAAGAACCACAATTCGCGGAACTTGACATATTTTTTCAAAATAAGGCTCGTTAGTCCCCATTGTTGCTGATTTTAGAACTACTTACCCTCTTTCTAAGAAGTATTATACAGATTTTTAGATGTACCTCGGTTAATAACATAATGCTAATGTAACAATACGCTTTGATATTCTAAAATTAGTCCTGGCGGTCTGAGATTGTACAAATTATGAGTACTAGGTAATTTTGTAATAATTATTACATTTTATACGTATCGTTAGTTATCGTTAGTGTATATTAAAATCGATTAAGGAAACACGATTAGTGGGGTAGCCATGATCACCGAATGAAATAATCTTATATAGTAATATATTGATTTGTGTAAGACATTGTTCAAGTAAGACAGGATATAGCTTTGCCAGTTGTTAAGTCTCTTACTGTACTTATCTACTTCAATTTTCTATTAATGTTATCGTGTAGTATTGCCAAAATAAATTTAATTTATAAGTATTCAATTTAAGAATTTTATGTAACAGCTGGTGAAGCTTTACCACTTTATCCACTGTTGGGCCGATTGTGCACTTGGTTTTTATATCTCTTAGCTTAAGATGTTGCTGGATCAAGGATATATTTATGTAAAAAAATGTTATATTAAATATGCTACTGAATTAAATTGAAAATAAATGGTTTGCCGGAGGCAGACCACATTCCCCGAACAAATGTAAGGTCTTGCGAGCGTGGTGGTGAAATAATGGATTATCAAATCTATTCGTCCAGAAAGAGCAGTACTTTCATTCCCATCAAAGTTATTTTGGATGAGTTTAGGGATAGACAAACACAACGCCCAAACCTGACCACACCCTTAATGCTTCTCGCGTGAATATTGTTGGTAAATGTTTCACATTCAATCTATTTTAAGTGATTAAAATTGGGAACACATCCAGCCAGAAAAACATCCAGCAACATTTATTTGCTTTTAAAGTATTGCTTTAGTAGTTCCTATTCCCTTGTATTTTTAACATACTAACGCCTTGTGTGAATTCCAACTCCAAAGTAATGTTACTTACCTGATAGGCTTATACTTATATCTAATGGTGTGTTCAAGGTACACTGAGAGCCCTAAGGAATGCAATTAATATGTCGAACGGTGACATAGATCAATCTAATACAATTTGTTTTATGATTGAATGATTATGTTGTCGTATTATTAAGTAGTTTCAATTATTCCCCATGTTATAAATATTGTTCCCGCTTACAAAATTTATGTAAGGATGTGTAGTAAAAATATTATGTAAAGGTCTGTTTTATCACTGTTGAAAAATAAAATTATTAAGATTAAATAAATGACACTTTCACATATAAAATATCTGTATGAAAAAACAGTGATACCTCTGTAATGTAATGTTTCACATTCACAGTCATTGAACGCTGCTCCTCATACAGAATATAAGACAATATTATGTGAAGGTGCCTATATAAAGGTAAATGAAATGCTGTGGTCACTTTGACGCATGAAGCCAAAGAAACAGCGATGCCTTAAATTATGAATTTCGACAATGTTATAAATTGCTATATAAACTGTGAGTTACATAATCAATTCGCATATTTATATATTCGGTTGTGCATATGCCTCCATTAGAATCGACTGAAATAAGTAAGAGGGTCACATAGTCAAAGGCTTATGTTTTATATTGCTGAAAACTTTTGAAGACTTCCCTTGTGTATCTTCCAATTATATCCTTTTATAGAAGAAAATAAGTAAGCACTATATGACGCTCTTACCTCTCACAAGTTGCGAAGAACTAATAATTTTATTGTCTGTTTTGCTTTTAATGAAGTGTATGTATAATATAATTATGTATTCTATTTTTGAACACCAAAAAATAACAATATACTATTTTTATACAAAAAGTTGAAAATTCAGTTATCCCGAACAAATTGTTATTGTATTGAATTAGGAATATCGCTTACAAATAGTGTTCTGTAACAGTGACAATGGCTATATTTTAGTAGCGTTTTTATGAGACTTAATAAATAATTTATTGTGTGTGCCGCCATGCACTGCCCTAATATAATAGTAATAATATAATCAGTAGCAATTGAGAAATGAGTGAAATAAAAAATATTGGATTACTTTGTTTTATTTTTTACTTCTTTCTTAAATCTGTTCAATAATACATGGAGATAAAGCAACAAGGCTGTAGCAGACATACAAAAATCGGTTAATTTGACTTTTTTACAATTTTTAGCAAGACCTACAGTCGAAATAGTTACATAAAACGAAATGATTACATAAATCATTTTTTAACAAAAACTTTGAGACCAGTTGCTAATAATCCCATCTCAAACATATGCAGTCAGGAAATAAATTTGTGTGGGCTACAAGTCCAGTTACTGTTTACCCTTTAAAGAAATAATCCAAATAAATAGTTTCTCACATCACAAATAGATATTTAAATGTTTCAATGTGTACAGGAGCATTATACAAGCTTTAGGGCTTCTAGAATAGTCAGCCCAAAATATATTAAAAAAAAGTGCGACAAATTAAGCTTTAAACTATTGTAATAGCAGTCAAAATGCTTAGACAAGTATTAAACTAATTAGTATAACTTAGTTAAGCTACGGCCACATTATGATGATGTTTGAGGTAGTATATCTGCGCTTGGGACTCGAGCTCTTGTAGCGAACGCACTACTGGCGCCATTTGGCTGACATGGTCCTAGGAAAATAAAATATTTAGTTTAATTTTATTACATTCTGGTTGCAGGACAATGTAGTGTCTCCGGACATCCTCCAACTATTCGCTCAACAAACTTGCCCACAGTTTGGCCACTGGTTCGATGTCTCTGAATTTACATTAAACGACTACTAATATAACCGACCGACCAACCAACCAATAAGACAAATTTAAAACACAGGGCTCTGTATGGAGCTGTCCAAATTCTCCTAATTGAATTACGCCCTGACAAATTGACATGCAGCAAAAATGTATGCAATGACTGTAGTTCAAAAAACACGGGGTAACTAATAACGTTAAATATAAATTTAAATTGTATAGGTAATTATCCGTCAATTAAACAGCCGTCATTTAAATTGTAGGTATAGGTAATTAGCCTCAATATTAATAAAAAAATTATACATTTTCTGAAATGAGGCAAGAACTTGGATAAAGGAAGATTGTCCACCTGGTAACAAGATCATGCCCAGTGGCTAGTCCTACTCCAGTGTAAGTCATCTGACAAGCTAAAACGGAGACAATCTAATGCATTTGTATAATTGTCATAAGTTTTTAGTTAAATAAAGCAAATAAAATAAATAATGGTCTAACCTGATATCCTGTGCCAACTTGTTGTCGCTTCTGTCCATAGACAACTTTACCGTCAAATTCGTTCGATGGCACCTTCATGTCGGGCTCCACTTGCTGGATTGTGACGTTCAAATGGTCTTCTATATCAGCCAAATACTGAAATGTAACAAAAATGTTATGACTAACATTGTTTTTGGGTCACTTTTATTTTGACGGGAATTGTAGTTATATTTTAATATCTAGCTGTAATATATAATATAACCTCTCCAACTCCAACATATTTTTTCCTAGCGCTAGGGTTATTTTCTTTCTATGATTAACGATGCACGGTGAATGGTGCCTTGGTTAAGTTAACTTGAGCCTAGTATAAAATTATTAAAATTCTTTGCCATCAATTTTTAAATTCTCATTGGAAAATTTGTTGTTTGTATTACAACTTATATTCCGGTTTGGACTGTTTATTCCAGTTTTTTGTAAATATTTACATTGGTTCTTGACTAATTGAATTGCCTGGAAGAAATTACTTACTAAGCACCAAGAACGCCTGTCAATGTTAGTTAATTTTTTAGTTGTTACCTGTGGCTCGTTGTACCACATGCAGCAGCCCTTGGGTCTGTCGTCGATGAGGCTGGTGTTCCAGCAGTTGCGGCCGCGCGACGAACACCACTCGCCGTGGTACCACACCTTTATAGAGGAACAGACATTAAGAAATAAATCGTTGTTATTCATTAATGAAGCACACACTCCTCTATACAATAGTACAAATTGCATTCAAATTGAGCCGTTCCTGAGATTAGTGTGCACAAACGCATAATACGAATGGTAGCTCAATGGGAGGGTAAACCGCTTCGTAACGTAGCGCGTTACGGCGCCACTGTCTGGTAACTATGGAAATCGCAAAAGGAAACATTCATAAATAATAGGTGTATTTGTTATAGAAAAAAGCTAAACATTATAATTATTGTGATTTTGGATTCGACATTCCGATTATTAGCATTAAATGTCGTTTCTCTTCTTACAGAGAAACTATCGTACTTTGTTATAGATATAGAAGAATAGAAGATGGATTGTGGCTACATTATACCTAATGTGGCGACAGTGGCGCAGTGGTTAAGAAACCGGTGCGCTGCGTGGAAGGCCCTGGGTTCGATTCCCAGCAGAGCAGAGATTTGAATGATGAAATTGAATTTCTGTTTCTGGTCTGGTGTGTTGTGTTCTCGTCTTGTGTGTGTCCATGGCGCCCACGACACAGGGCATCCTAGTGTGGGGCTACGAGTGTGAAGCGTTATTATTATAGTACCTTCTCCGGCACCGTGGCCACGAGGCTGATGGCGAGCCCCATGCGCTCGGCGCGCCCCACGCGCCCGATGCGGTGCACGTAGTTCGACTTCTCGTCGGGGAGCGTTATGTTGATCACTGCCGGTGTCGACAACAACTAGTCGTTAATGCAACTCATTTATACATGGATACTTTAGGTTATGGTGAGTAAACCTTAGCCAGACTGATTTTTTTTACTTAAGTACTAAATAAATTTACTAAGCACCAAAACCGTGTTTTTCAGTGAACATCTTGACAAATGGCAATATTGTTAATGGCAGGTTTTAATAATAATCCATTTTCCGATAGGGAAAGCCTTAATAAGGTTTAGTTGCGAGGTAACATCTCTTACTTCAAAGCAATTAAAAAATGTATATTGGCTTTAGAAATACAGCTCCTTGGGTTAATCGAGATAAAAAAGAGTCAATAGCTCAGATCTTCATACTCCACTGCTGGACATGGGCGTTCCCTAATCGACGCCATTTAGTTTAGGGGGGTTACTACAAACTCCTAAAACCATCATAAAGCAATGATATTTTGTTTTAATTTAAAAAAAAACATATGTTGCATAGACTGTTTAGACCTGGGGGCTACTACAAACTCCTAAAACCATCATAAAGCAGTTTTGTTTTGTTTTAAATAAATTAAAACAAAACATCATGTTTTAAATTAAAACAAAACATCAATGCTTTATGATGGTTTTAAGAGTTTGTAGTAACCCCCCAGGTCATCAGCCCATCTGGTTGGAGAGCGTCCTGTGCTCCTTTTGCCTAAGTGCAAAGAGGTCATGGGAGCGAACTTACTGAAGGGCAATCCAGACACGTCGATGCCCCTAGCTGCCACATCAGTGCAGATGAGGAACTTGACTTGGTTCTGTTTGAATTTCTCCAGGTTGCCCTTGCGCTCGGCCGGCTTGCGGTCGCCGTGCAGGCACACGCACGAGAACTCGCCGCCGAAGCTCTTGAAGTAACGCTCCAGGTTGTCACAGTCCAGCTTTGTACGGCAGAAGATGATGGCCCTGTCGAAGTTAAAGGCATTTGAATTATTGAAAATATGTATATCTCATGTAGTCCATACAGATATAGCCAGCTGACCCCGCAAACGTTGTTTTGCCATATAAGTTATCGATCATTAAAAATCGACTATTAAAAAATAGGGATTGGTGATGGAAGGGTGAAAATTTAGGGTCGTATATATTTTTGATGCCACACTATTGAAAAATAAAATTAAAAAAATTTGTCCAAAAAATAAAATAAAAATGTTTGGTATGTTAGGGGGATGAAAAATAGACAGTAGCCGATTCTCAGACCTACTGAATATGCATATAAAATGTCATAAAAATTGGTTAAGCCCTTTCGGAGGAGTATGGTTACTAAGACTGTGTCATGAGAATTTTAAATACAAGATAATACACCACAATATATGCAGACAGGTAATGATGGTCAGGGGTGTGGACACAAGAAACTCCTTGGAGCATGTTGCCGGCTCTGTTGAAGGAGAGTAATGGTGTAAACACACTGCTAGTATTAATACAAAATTTTTAAAAAAATCTATAATGCAGGTAATTTCACTTCAACTCTTTTTCGATTAGTCAATGCATAGAAAAAGTAAATATTACTTGCAAAAAGTGCCATACATACTTCAAAAACACAAGTTCATTTTTATGTATTGATTTGGAATTTAAATTTAAATGATGTCAAAAATGAAAAACATTTTTTTAAATTTAATATGAAGACATTACAAGTGACATTAAACTTAGGGATAATTTTACATTTAAGTGTAGCTCACTCACCTGTCCATTTTGTGCTCCTTGATAGCTCGAATGCAGTATTCTCCTTTGAGTATCTTCACAGCTTCAGACAACGATTCCGGAGTAGTGTTTCCACTGTGAACATTGTCCTTGGAGTGGACGCCGTCTGTTTGAACGTGCCTGAGAAATATGGATAACATTAGTTTAACGAGACATTAGCTAGATTATTAGATTTCTGTATTTTCAACTAGCTGTTTTCTTTGAACTTAAGTTTTTTGCTGCCTGATAGAATCACACTCATAACCAACTAGTGTTTTAATGTTGAGGAAACATGGTTACTGGACTGACGTAAGAACCAACTTTTTTTCTAGTTTTCGAGATTTTTTTTCTAGTAGAACAAATTTATTTCTAGTTAGATTTAGTCTACAGCGTGAGGAGGTTTCCTTCAATGTTATATTTATTTAAAACTTTAATTTTAAGAAAGCGAATTGTCTCCACCACAATACTATGCTGTACACTAAGATAATAATAATAAAATGATATTAAGTGATAGCTATGATAAAAAACGAGTAAGACATATACAAGTCATATTTTTCTGCACATCTTAAAGGTTAGCTGGGAGAAAATGCTATGAAGCATCAAGCATGCCTCTTGTACTACTTTTTGGGCAATAAAAAATGAATAAATGCGGCGTACTTGCGCAAGTGCTCCCAGCTGCGGTCCTTCTGCGGGTCGACGTTGACGACCACGTGGTGCACCGTCTCCGGCACCGCGTCCTCGCCCTTCAGGTCCACCCACGTGGGGAAGTGCATCAGTTTCTCCTGAAATTACACTTGAATATAACAATCTTATTTGGAGCTTTACTAACTTAACTGTAGCTTACTAACTTAAGTTTCTGGGTGTGTACTTTCTTGCTCTGTCATTTTGGCGCCTTAATATCACAATTAGTCTAAATAAGTTATAAGTTAAAAACTTTTTTAAAAAAGCTTTCGTTTTTCGTACCCTTTTGATACCCATATTAAAAATAATTATTCTGATATCTTGGATGGTCCGCCATATTGGATTTAGAATGACGTCACAAACCATATCGTGCATTGTCATCCAAACTAAACATGTATACAAAATTTCAGCTCAATCGGTTGAAGATATACCTACTTCATTATTGAGTTCAAAGACTCCACCTGAACATACATTGCAAGTTAAATAAAAGCTTTTAAAATAGTACACAATACTCGCGTATGAACTGAGTCAATTATTGATCACGGTCCCCATGAGTAGCAAACATACCTGCATACAGTGCATACAAATTATGTACCCTGTCAAAGTTGACTTTTCTCGAATTAAGAACAACCTTAAATTTTTATAATTCATGTGCAAAGTTTACCTTTTGTTTTAAGTTTGTAATGACTACTTGATTTCCAGTAACAATACAAAAGCATTGGACTGTTTTGCACATCTGATTGTACTTCTATAAATACTTAAAATGACTGGATGATGTAATGTAACTAATGGATGGCTATTTTGTTTTCCAAAAAGAAGTTCAAACAACCTTACCGCCATTTTCTTAACTTCGAACGCGTGGAGGGTCGCCGAGCACACCACCATCTGCAGACGGCGGCCGTCGCTGGTGATCTTCGGGATCTGGCGGTGCAGGCGCTCGATCAGCTCCCCGTACCCCGCCTTCAGCAGCCCGTCGGCTTCGTCGAGCACGAAGAAGCGGCAGTGGGTGAGCGCTAGGTAGCCTGATGAAAACATACAATGTTAAGTCCTTCTTAAGGGTGAAAAATCCCACTCACCCACATCCAACCTTAAGTAAGACAGAAATCCTTTTTGATATTGTATGTAAGTGTGTTGTTACTCAAGAGGACTTTCATTAAATAGAGTATCTCTACCATGCCTTTACAACTGAAATACAACACATGAAGACCATGCTGCTTAACAGTACATTAAGAGGGTGGCAGTAAGGCACCTACCCAGGTGGTTCCTCAATATTTAACCCAAGCTGAACAGATTAACTAAAAAAGGCACTTAATTCACTACTTGAAGTCATATTGTCATAGTTGTCATCTCATCAAAGCACTTTGATAATAAAGCTATAGTTACATATTACTAACCGCCTTGAATAAGATCCTCCAATCTGCCAGGTGTTCCCACAACAATGTCAATTCCAGCATTCAGTTGGTTGATCTGATCCTTGACGTTTATACCTCCAACCACTAGTAGTTCCCTGATCTTGGGATTATCCAAGTGCTTCTTGAACTTTGTTATTTGATTGCACGTCTGCTCGGCAAGCTCACGAGATGGCTGTGTCAGAAATGTGTAGATCAATTATAAGCTCTAATATAAATCAACAATTTTCTGGCCAACAAAAAACTGTTGGCTCTCAGTTTGTTGCCATATCTGTATAAACTAAAATAAAGACATGTCTCTCCATACCAAACCTTTTCAACAAAATCTGTCTTTCCATACCAAAAATACAAAGAATAAAATTATAGTTGATGTTTCAGAACAAATTCTATGATTTGAACATAATCTGAACCGAATTTCATAATAAATACATATTTGATTGACCTCAATGATTATGGCTTGCGGGGCATTGTTGACAGGCTTGTTCTCCACGACAGCACTAGCAGATATTGCATTGTGTTTCACAAACTCTTTTGGTGCCTGGCATATTGCTATGTAGTCATTTGGAGGTGGTGGGTACTGAAAATATAACAACATTTATAAAATATGATACAATTATTTTTCCTAAATAAATCTTTGCAAATAGGTGGTAAGGTGGTAAACATTGTACAGTTCTAGACACTATAAAAATATTGTAACATTTCCCATATGTAACAGTCAACAGTAATGTTTTGTTTCCTTTTATTCAGAGCCAAACAGCACTCAAGCTTTCTTCATATCAGATTAAAGGTGACAAAAATACCTTGAACGGTGTTGCTCCAAAATTGAAGCTCATCTCAGCATTTTTGAGCACCACCGCAGGGAAGTAGCAGTCTGACTTGCGAGACTGGTCCAGCTTGAATGCGACTCCCATGCTTTCCCCATTTTTTGTGTACCGGATTTCACCAGTATTTAAATTTAACAGGCAACCTGAAAGAAAAGACAGGGATTTAATTCTGACTCTTCTTTTCCATACAGTTCAGCATCAATCAATGGTGATTTCAAATTAAAATGAATTTGAAATTAAGCACAGGAATAATACTAATATGTAAAATAAAACTACTACTACTAATAATAATACTTACCAATAACATCATTCTTCCCATATGCTGTGCCATAATCATCAAACTGCTTAGCATTAGACTTCTTGCCTGTTCCGCCATAGCCATAGCCTAGCCTATCTGTACCCAGGTCAAGCCTAGCCTGCAAAAATTTATAAATTAAAAATTTACAAATACTTAGTTTAATTGAACAGCATATTATTGGGCTTTCGAAAACTTTTCTATGGGCACCTACCAACTGATTGGACCATCCAACTCTACACAGGCCCTCATCTGTGACAGTGGCCTCGTAGTAATATGTCCCTTTGGTGTGGACACCTTTAGTAGCTCTGCACCCGTGCCAGCCTTGCGGGTCGCGCGACTGGCACCGCAAACCATCCGGCGTCACCGCCAACGCCTCTGTCCGGTCGAAGAACGACATCGTCCACTCCAACGACGTTTGTGCTATCACTTTACTAGTCTTCCCTTCCTGTATATCCTTTAAAGTCTCCCATACTATCTGCAGAATCGGCAAGCAGAAAGCCCCGGTTTTACCGCTACCAGTTTCAGCAGCCATGAGCACGTCTCCACCGCCCAATATGAGCGGTATTGCTTCGGCTTGCACATCTGTTGGTAGGTTCCAGTCCATTTCCTCTATAGCTTTCCCCAGCTCCGGGAGGACACCAAATTCTTCGAACGCAGTCATTTTAACGCCGAATATGTAAACTATACGTATAAAATTCTGCCGAATTCCTTAGAAATATAATACGATACTTAACTTCAACTCGCTTTATTGAAATGAAAATTGAAAATGAAAAGTGAAAACGACTTTTTGACATTTATTAGATTGACATTCAATGTTTTGACATTTGACATGAAATGTGAGTAATATTATCCGGACGCTGAGCGACAGTTACAGACAAAAAGCAAATTATTATAAATTAACATAATAAAGAGCAATATCACAGAAGATTATGATTATTTTTATTTCAATGCAACTGTTTATTTTATTTTTTATTACTTACTAACCTATTGAAACCTAGAGTATACAGACTTCAAGCTGAGGAAAATGTGTAAAGCAACCCTCAGAGCAGGAAACAGCTGATTTTGATTGAATGAATTGATATGTGTCAATAAATCAATATGACTGACATGACAATGCCTGACAAGGAATTCGCAACAGGTTATGTTTGTTATGTAAAATTGGTTCAAAATGGATGTAAAATTACTTGATTCTCTTGAATTTTCGGATACCAAAGGAAACTTTAAAATATCAACATTTGGTAAAACATTAATATACGCTACTGGGGGCTTAGCGGTAGGTGTAAGTGTAATATGTATTCCATTCGTGTCACCTGCATTGAGGAAAGTTTGTTTGCCGTACGTTCCGGCAACAACAGAACAATTAGCTGGGGTAACGAAGGCCCTCACGGGTCGCAGTGGGCGGTTACTAGATGTTGGATCAGGCGATGGAAGAATCGTGTTTACAGCCGCAAAGTTGGGATTCAAAGCTGATGGTGTCGAACTAAACTCAGTATTAGTGTACTATTCTAGATTAGCAGCGCTACTAAACCCTCTTTATCGGACATCATCGTTCTTTAGGCGTGATTTGTGGAAATTTGACTTAAAACCATACAACAACATAGTGATATTTGGTGTTGAACAAATGATGAATGACTTTGAGAAGAAAGTGTTACAAGAGGTAGAAAGTGGTACAGTAATTGTTGCTTGTAGGTTTCCCTTGCCCAATATGACGCCAGTTGAAACTATTGGTCATGGTGTGGACACAGTATGGAAATATGTTGTTAAAAGATAATAAAATACATTTGCTAGATAGAATAATATGTACATAGTTTATTTCTTTTTTTAATTTTATTTTAGAAGCGTCCACTCCTTTTCCTGCCTGTATACTTTGTGTCAGGCCTGGTTTCTTTGCCTTGCTTTCTTCTTCTCTCTTTCTTTTCTAATAGCCAAGCTCTTGTGTTTTTCAAAGGTTTGCCTCTGGCACCTCTTGTTGCCTCTCTTTTAGCATATTTAACTTGAAGACTATTTTCATCCTCATCTGTACCTGTAAATAAATTTACGGATATCCATACAATAAAAACATAAAGTTTTAACCAGCCCAACATTCTAAGCTGTTTAAGTTATAATTTTTTATAATTGTTGGAAACTTATAAACATTTACAACGTGTTTGAGATTAATTTTTAATTCAACCTTAAAGCTAGACTCCTCAAGATATGATTTACAAAATCTTCTGGAGAGTATTCCTCTCCAGCACAGCCTGGTTTTGTGAATAGTTTCAATTATGAAAACATAGTGTTTCTATTAACACAAGCAACACAAAAGTTGCAAGTGTGTCACCAGCTTTAAAGGAGAGTTGTTATTATTACTTTATTAACAGTAAAAAAATCTTACCCAAAGCTTGAGGTAAAGGTGCTGATCCACCAGTCATAAGTACTAAGAAGAACTTCTTTGCTTTGGCAGAGTTTGGGTAGTCAACCACCACACCCCCGTAAAACCCAGCCTTCATTGCTTGTGAAGTCAGAAGCTCCAACTGACTCTCGTTCTCAGGGTAGAATTGAAATACTGCTCTTGCGGATCTGGACTGGTGAGGAATACAAAATAATGTATTAATGAATTGATACAGATATATCAAGAACAAAGTTGTTAGGTTTGATGTTACATAATGAACAGATAAACACTCCAAAAAACTTTGGGATCTTATTAAAATTTTACATAAGTCATATTTTTAATAATAATGAATTGAAATGGGAGTTTCTTAAACTTCTTAATCATTGGAACACTAAAATTGATGATTTAAAAATGAATTGATGACCCTATTTTTAGACATAATTCTTCTGTGTTTTAATCTTCTTGTAGGTACTTATTTATTACTTATTCATTTTCTAATTAAAACTAAATTATATTACCAACCAGAGATGCATATAAAGTGGTGAAAAATTTATGCAGTCTTTTGATGGGGTTGTGGGATTTCTTGTCAGCATTGAAGAGCCACTGTATAGCTGACACAGAGACCACTCCGTCAAAACTACCGGCTCTGAATGGAACTCCTTCTCCCATGTCAGCAAGGATTAGATCTCCCTCCGTTTCTCTTTCTAGTGCTACATCTTAGGAGATAAAACATATAACTGTTATTAATCTTATTATTTTATATGAGAAGCAAACATTTTGAATACAATTTACAATTCACAATGCGAAAAGGAGCAATTTGAAATTTGGCACTATAACATGATAATACCTAACATAGCTTGTGAAATATCCAATCCAATCCACATATGCCCATTTTCTTCTAGCACTGTGCCAGATAATCCAGAACCACAACCAATATCCAGAAGCAAGCAGGGAGTGTCCTCAGGTAGCAATAGTAACTCCACACATCTCTCTGTCATTTGAGCTTGAATATCAATTATCCTGGAACTGTATTAAAAGTTAATATTATTAGATTGAACTTACTTTTCTATAATTCTATATGTATAAACAAATCTCGTTTTTAGATAAATAGATATTTACTTTTGTGTGTATTTTCTGGCTTCTTCTTCATTGTAGAACTGAAAAAGCAGTTATTTTGTAAGAAATTAGAATATTATATTAGTTTAATGCTTTGATATAAATTCAGATAAATGAATTAAACAAATCATACCACTTCAGGTGGGGCCTGATGTTCTGGTCTTCTCGACATATTTAATTAATAATTAAAACGCAGATAATGTTTTAAAATTAAAATGTTATACAAAACAAAATGCCTAAAGTAATTTATTAAAACACGTGTGTTTGACACACATGTTTGACTACATTTTTATTATGACAATTTTTGTTTTGACTGTCACATTGACAGGTTACGTTTTGAAGTATTTTTGTCAGTAGATAAAATTAAAAACAAAAACCACAGAGTTAACTATCAGACTTTTTTTGAGCGTCAGAATAATTATATTTATTACTCAATATTACATTTGTTGGTATTTTAAGTTAATAATTAAACAATACATATATAATTGTTTACAAAAATTTTCATTTAATAAATATGCCATCCAATAGCTCCGTTTGTGGCATGGTGCCCAGAACGCTGGCAGCATTGAAGAAAACTGTCAGTTTCGATCAAATGTCAGTGAATTGACACATCATGTTCATACCATGTATGTCATGATTGTCAATTGTCATGTGACGTCCATAGGCGGGAAGTGGGAACTAACAAAAATGAATAGTGATGAAAATGATAATTTATAGTATTTGTTATCAGATAACAATATATACAAAAGCTAATCATGCCTAAAGTATTAAGTTTGAAGAAGGTAATGTATAATTCTTACTAAATAGGTATTGAAATTGTTTAAGAATATTTGTGTTCTTTATAATATTTTGTCTGCCTTTATTTTCAGTCATCACAAACTTTAAATAAAAATAATCAGAGAACTATAACTTCGTTCTTTAAAAGCGGTAACACAGGGGTTAGTGCAAGTAGTGTTACTCCGACACAGAATTTTGTTGTAAATCACCATGAAGTTGATACAGAAGCCTCTAAACCAAACTCCAAACGTAAAGCAGAATCTCCTGCCAAACCTACAAGCCAATCTTGCTTTGATAAACAGAATGGCACTCTAGAATGCGACGTTATCACTGGAAATCTGGCCAAAAAACAAAAAAATAAACAACCAGCTAATAAATTACTCCAGTCTCCGAAAAAGTTTATTGATTCGCAAGATTCTCAATATTTAACTGGAAACGATATTCAGGAAACAAAAGACAAGGAGGAATGTAGATTACCCTTATCACCAGTAAATATAGATCATAAAATCGCTAAGACTGATAAAAATATTGCCAATAAATTAGCTGAAAAGGAAAATGGAAATTATGTTGAAAATATATGTTATATGCCTAAAAAGCAGTCTCCTTTTAAGAGCAGTTTATGTAGCTCGCCAACAGGAAAGAACAAAACCCCTGTCAAGATCACTAATGGTACTAAGCCTTATTTTTAAATTAGCACGACTTCAAAGTACAAGCTTTCATTTCGATACATAATATAAAAAAGTATAAGTTGTATCTTGTGTCTTTAAGAACTTTATCATCAATTAAAAAAAAAATAACCATTCTAATTATTTTTTTTATTAAGAAAAGAAAGTTCAGTGTTCAGAAACCCCTCATTTTGATTTAGTAAAAATTAATTTCAACAATAAATTATCTTTTAGATATAAAATCACCAAGAAAAAGTCCATATAATATTTATGAAGAACATGTAGAAAGAAGTATAGAGCTCTCTCCCGCTAAAAGAGGTTCTACAGTCAAAGTTCTCACATTCAATCAAAATCATGTTGAAGATATTTTTGACGATGACTGGGACATCCCTTGTGAAGAAGTAAGTGCAGCCTTTATTTTCAACTATGTCATATTAACATTAAGAAAATAGTGACTCATCATCATGCAGCTAAGTTGATAGTATAAGATCCCGGTATACAACGATCCTCTTCTATAGCATGGGATGGTTGGTTGGGACCTCTCACTCGCACATTTTCACTCGCAGCAATACTTCAATTTTCTAAATTCGACAACCGCAATTCGGGACTGACTTTTCGCAGGCAACCCTTTACCACCTTGTTCATAATAAAATTATCTTTATTTTCATTCACTAATTAGACCAGTGCAAAATGCTGAGTGATACTGATAAGACACTATTGAGTCATATTGCGTGATATGATGAGACACATGTCTTTATAATTTACTATGATCTAAATTATTGACCATTTAATTATAATTATGTATAAAAATATGAGAAATTATAATTAAATTAAGTGAACCTGGCTTCCACTATCAGTCACAGGGACAAGCATGTCATAGAGGAAAAGAATGATCTTGTAAATGTTCTTCCTTAAATATTCCTATTATTATGTTACTCTCAGGATCTCATTGAAGATTTAGATCTTACTAGTATGCAGAGGTGTGAAGTAGTCTCCATAGCACACCACCCAACAAGGCTGGAGCTAAGACTGAAAAATGACAAAAATAACAGAGGAACTTGTTTTATTGAAGGTTTATGGTAGGTACAACTTTGCTTTTATAATACAAATTGACCCAATTTTTTTTAAAGCAATGATAAAATTGAAACAATTAGTGAAGTGGTTATGTTTAGTCAACAACACCACTTTTTTATCTCTGATAAATACCAGGCTGCTGGGCTGTGTTGCCTACTGACATAATCATAAATTATCACTCTTCTATTTCAGGATAAATACACCCTTACAAGAGGGTGAAATTGTAAGCATACTGGCAACGCATAACTCAAGTGGACAGTATGTTGTCACAAATACATCCGGGTTACTAGCGCTGAGACCTGATCACCTCATCTCATCCACCAGTGTGGTGGCTGGGGTCTTCTGTAAGAGAAAGGCAGTGCTTCAAGAACGATGGCGGGGTATAGATGCAGCTAACACAGCCGTAATTACTTATTATCCTACTGCTATTGTAAATGTGAAAGTTTGTGAGAATGGATGGTTCGATGTTTGTTACTTTTTCACACACAAACTGCTGAATATATTTGCATGAAATTTGATATGCACATAGTTTATAACCTGAATTAACATAGGATATTTTATATCCCTCTCAAGCTGACTGACTCAAAATGCAGTGGAGTGCACTAACACTCGAAAAAATTAATGTATGCATTAAATATTCTTTCCAGATGACCATTGGCATCTTGATTCATGAATTAGTGCAAGCAGCACTAACCCGTCACATAGTAAGCAGTACAAACCTGCGGCAAGAAGCAGAAGCTATTATAAAGCAGTCAACGCAAATGTTGTATGATGCCGGTTTGACCGTAGAGGAAACCAGATCCAACATGCAAATGTACTTGACACCACTCGCTGAGTTCATGCAGATGTACGTTAAAACTAGTAGTGGTACTCAGGTGTGTATTGATAAAAATGAGGATAATCTGTATATTAGCGGTTTTAATACAAAACATTTGGTGGAATCATTATATTCCAATAGGGCCATATATAGATATCCATCCAAGGGGAAACTTCAATGGTTCTACATTTGAAAAGAACAGCAAATTATTTCTTATTTCACAGGCACAACAGAAGCAAAAAGACCAATGGAATGGTCATATTGACGAAGTATTAGATATTGAAGAAAATGTTTGCTGTCCGAAACTGGGAGTGAAGGGAAAGATTGATGCAACATTGCAAGTAACAATACACGAGCGCACAGGTATATTGTAAAAATTAATCTATAAGCGCAGGGACCTATGTAACTGAATATTATTATCAAAAATCACCACTATCTTTTTCATTTATATTACTTTGCTTACTCAGCATGGTTACTTTGGGAAGGGCAAGCCATATCCGGCGCCAATTTATCTTACGATCACTATTTTATACAGCCCTCATTGTACCCTCACTCCCCCACCAGTAGCAATGAAAATACCCCCGAAGTATCTGCAACTACATTATTTTTAACAATAATGAGACGTTTTTCGTGCAACCGTTTGAATGTCCACCATTTTGTCTTAATGTAGAGTTATAAACTTTTCCAGGAAGGCAACGAGCAATAGTGCCGTTGGAGCTGAAGAGCGGCAAAGCGTCAGTGTCAGCGGAACACCGCGGCCAGCTGGTGCTGTACTGCATGATGCTCAGCTTGCAGCGCTCCCAGGACCCCGCTACCTCGGCGCAGCGTGGACTGTTGCTGTATCTCAGGTGAGCAACTTTGATCTATATCACATCACTGAATAGTAATTCCAGGTATCTTAGGTGTCTAGGGTTTAATGTAGGCCGGGCGATGACTGGCATAATCAGGGTTAGGCGTGGAATAGCCAACCAGCGTCTGGAGTGTACCTCGACCGCTTCTAGTATCAGATTAGGCCTTTGCCTCCCCGTCCAGTATTAGTAGAAGACTGAGCCTCCCCGTCTATGGCACTGAATTATGTTCAGAATATATCATTGTTGTCAACAAGCTTTAACAAATAAAAATGACACATTTTATTTTTCCATAGAGATCGAATAGACCTCCGTGAGGTCAGCTGCGGCTATCCAGAGAGAAGAGATCTGATGATGCTTCGGAATGAGTTAGTTCAGCATCTGGCGGCTGGACCTAAAGATATTGATACAGGTATAGATAGGCCAGTTGACAAGCTTCACAATGTTTACACTAATACATTTATAACACAGTGTGCCCTAAACTCGCAATTATGTCACAGTTATTTGGCGTAAAGTTGTATGTATTTCTTTATACAGTATGTTTAAAAACATGATTGAGAATCAATTTTTCACTTACTTTTAAAATGAACTCATCTAGTATTATGGTGCCTTTTATTTTTCAGAAAAATTAGTGGACATTGAAGAGGCTTCTAGTCTCTTGCAGCAAAGCCTACCAGATCCTGTACATCATGAGAATGCGTGCTCCAAGTGTCCATACCTCACTGTCTGTTCTCTGCATTTGTGGTAAGTATTTTCCTTTCTAATTTTCCACAACATGACGAGGTATACTAAAACTCTGGTCGACCTATTTTTCTCATCATACTTTTCTGGTGCCTCAAAATTATTAGTATAAAGGTGAAATTTTCAAGTGCGGTTGGACAGCGGAATCCCAAAAGAACCTCGCTTTAGGAATATTGATTTTTTAAAAATCCAATGACGCTGTTTTAGTTATCGTCCAAATATTAACATATTCTGATAAAAATATTGCTTAAATAAGGCAAAAATTTTGCGTTTTCAATTACTATTTTTTTTCATTTATTTTTAAGCTTCTGTTAATTCAGACACACTTTACTTATATGCCAGGCACACAAACGGCCCTTCAGTGTCAGACAGGCACCCTTTATCGAAGCTACGGAGCACTGCGCTCGGGCACCTTGCCCCGGAACACATCAAGTACTTCCTGCACTGGAGCAGCTTGCTGAGGCTGGAGGAGAAGGAGCAGATGATGACGTCACCCCTCCACGCACTGTGGACAGAGAGCGCTGAGGCGAGGTATAAAACCTGCTGTAAAGCTACTGAATATCTTTCCCCAGAACATATTGTGGCAAAGACCGATCTCCCGCCATGCCTTGGGAACGGCCGTGCTTCGATTATGTCAACTCGGAGTTTTGTTATACTTCAGAGGTGTAAAAAACTTCGATAGCGTGTTTCAGGATACTCGTAGCGCCATCTCATGACGAGTGGTGGTATTATTGTATAATAAAATGGTATGGTATTCACTATGATTTATAACTTTGATGTTCACAGATGTAAACGCGGCACCTGTGCTTCGAATTTAAAATTGAAAACTGTTACTCTATCCGGAGACAGATATGAACATGTGTTTCTAAAGGAAATAACTGGTCAAAGTAAGTTCACAGATCAATTATTTGTGTTCCCTTATTTAAAGCTTATTTGTGTAACGAAATTGTATTTATTTTAGAAGCATTGAAAAGTACTAGGAATGGCCCACAAGAAGGAGAGTTTTCAATTGTCAGTATTGAGGGTCGGCCGTGGATTGCGGCAGGAGTGGTCACAGTATCAGATGAAAATGAAATTCATATAACTTTGGAGAGGTAAGTTGATTTAATTTTTCGATAAGTTTATTTAAGTCTGTTAATTAGTGGGTTACAGAAGACAGGTTTCTGTAACCCACTAACGGTGCACTGCAGGGTCGGATCTCCTCTCGGAATGAGAAGGATATAAGCTTTAGTCCACCATGCTGGCCTTTTACAGGTTGGTGTTTTACATAAAAAGCTAAACATGCCTTTAAATCTTTGTCTAATCCATTTTATATGATTCTTGATTATAATTACTCTATGCTTTTGATTAATCTGTGTATTAATCAGAGTTATTCTTTATCTCTTCTAGGGATCTAAGTCGACGTTTAAATAAAGACACCATATACAGTATCGACACATATGAGTCGTACGCAACAACCGTTCACAATTTGACTAATCTCGGTGTGCTTATCGAGGATAGCGATCGAGCTTTGAGGTTAAGAAGGTATTAATTAATAAGTAATTAATTTTGATTTCTTAATTATTATTAGATTTTTTTATCGCAATAACCATACTTGCACTTCGAGGATTCAAAGCGTGAGATGATATTGTGTGGTTGCTAAACCATGGACCTACATTCAACCTCAAATACAATAGAAATGCTATCTGTCCTTTGTTGCTACTCATGAGGATTAAGATTATCACCTCAAATAAGATATCTCCGGAAACCACATCTCTCTAACCATCGCACATGAAGGCCACAATACTTTACAGCAAGCTGGAATGGTGACAGTAAGACAAGCTACTATGGCTGTCACCTATAGACTTGTTCATTTATACTTTTTTCACTTCATTTTTCGGCTTTTAAGATACTAATTTATACTTTAACTAGCTGATCCCGCAAACGTTGTTTTGCAATATTGGTTATCGAGCGTTAAAAATCGACTATTAAAAAATAGGGGTTGGTGTTAGAAGGGTGTAAATTTAGGGTTGTATTTTTTTTTTGATGCCACATTATTGAAAAATAAAAATAAAAAAAACTGTCCAAAAAACAAAATAAAAATGTTATGTGTGTGTGAACAAAACCCTTATCACTTAGGGGTATGAAAAATAGTAGCCGATTCTCAGACGTACTGAATAGGCATATAAAATGTCATAAAAATCGGTCAAGCCGTTTTGGAGGAGTATGGTAACTAAAACTGTGACATGAGAATTTTATAAATAAGAATAATTAATATGTTTCAGACTTATTATCGACAAAGAACCTCCGCAATTTGCACCTAAACTGCATCGTTCAGTGGCTCGACTGGGCGTGAAGCTTATGCGTGCTCTCAACATCGAACAACAGAGGGCGGTACTGAGGTCCCTCGCCGCTGAGGACTATTCGTTGCTCCAGGGGCTGCCCGGAACTGGTAATTTGAACCTTAATGTGATTGTATTAAAGTATATTTTAGGTTCAACGTGAAATTCTATTATGTGGTATATTAGTAGGTTGAAAATAAAGTTTGCACTGGATCCCACATCAGCGTAACATTATCTTATACTGGACATATTAGGATAATGGGGCCCCTATTGTAGTCAGTAACTAAGGTTCGATTTCTTCGAATTATACCTATGAGTTTTTTGGTAATAAATATTGCTTATCTTTTGGTGATCTGACAGGAACTAGGGACTTTGTACGTGATCTGAGGGGGGCCCCTATCGATCGCGGGGCCCTGGGCGCTTGCCCAAAGTGGGCAAGAAGCAGACCCTTCTTTCCACGCTGGGAAAAAAGGGTCTGCTTGTATTATTAGTAAAAGCGTAACAATCTCTCGTTATCAAGAAATTACTGAAATTTTTTGCATAACTCTTAAGACAGACAGCATTTTATTTAGTTTCTATTGTTCAAGGGGTGTGAGACATATGAGATTTTGAAGGATCGATTTGGTGTTTCCAGGCAAAACTCAAACCATCAGTGTGCTCATACAGATGCTGGTGGGGCAGCGGCGGCGCGTGCTCGTCACTGCGCACACGCACTCCGCAGTCGACACTGTACTGGCCAGGTATCATACTAAACTTCATTTACGCTATTTTTGCCAAGTACTTGCATTTATGTGCAACAATCCGCACATCCCATAGTGCAGTCTATGGTTGTCAAAGTAATTTAAAAAATAACATTGAATTTACCTCAATACTTGGTTATTCATGATTGTATTGCCACCCGCTACCTGCTTTGATACTAATAAATGTTATCCAAACATTTCAGGTATAGCTTTCTGAATTCTTTTAAGTTTTCCCTTGGGTTTAAATTTAAATGACAACGAAATATTCTTAAAATATTGGACTTATAAAAGCCTTATTACTATTTTTAGTACTTCTATTAGCAGAATTTTAAGGTTATTTTAATTTTTAAGGTTACCGGAGTCCGTCCGGGTGATGCGACTAGGCTCGTCGTCCCGTGTGGCCGCGTCGCTTCAGTCCCGCTGCGAAGACCGCCTTTCTAGCGCTTGCAACACTCCGGAGTCACTTGCCGAGCTGTACGACTCTATGGTGCGCTGAGTAGTTTATTTTTCTTTGGACGTCTTACTTACGTCTACTTTAGAAAGTAGCCATGTGCCCGCGACTTCGTCCGCGTGGAATTCTAAAATTCTACTTTTAGTAGCTTAGATTTTTTGAAAAACATTTTTTTTATTTTTTGTAAAAAAATATATTTTTTTAATAAAAAGTATCCTATGTTACTTCTAATACCTCCAAGAATATGTGTACATAGTTTCATGATGATCGGTTGAGTAGTTTTCGCGTGTAAGCGTAACAAACAAACTTACATTCACATTTAGAATATTAGTAGGGATAGTCCTACCGAAGTTTTCGTGTTCCTCGTCATATTCCGGAAAAGTTATGAATTAATTTCTTTTCCTCGCAATAGTGCTCGACATCGACAACGTTATAGTATAAGACAGATGTTGCCATATCAAAGATGAAAATGGCGCCGCCTTTGTACATTGAGTAGTTTGTTTTTCTTTTGAAATCTGATCTTAATAATAAAAAAAGTATAATGAATTTCACTCAAAGTGAGGATGGAATGGGTGTATGATAGACAAATCATTTATATACTTTTCAGGAGGTGGTTGGTGTGACGTGTTTGGGAGCTGCTCATGCAATGTTAACTCGAACTACATTCGACGTGTGCATAGTGGACGAAGCTACTCAGGTAACATTTTTTTCGGAGTTATAACTCCAGGAACATTTATTTGTATTGCTTTACTTTGAAATGTTTTGCGGATATATTACGAGATAGCCCAACTAGTTTCAAACCCGTAATAAAATAAATAAATAAATAAATAAAATAGCCTTTATTTATTTCTCTGAACTACAAGTTAATAACATACATATTAACTAATTATTTATTATCACATTATCAGCTACCGGTTCAGGTTATCTTCCGTCATAGGCCTCCTCAAATTCTCTTCTTTTGTGCCGATCTAGTGCAATTCTCCTGCAGCCCTTAACCACAACGTCCTAAATCATGAGCTCTCGTCGCAGCTAGATCGTGGCGGAAACTCGACTGAAATATACAAATATACGTAAAGTGATCCCTAAATCAATCAATCTATCGCCCGCGTTTCCGGCCATGACACGAGGGTCCATTGGCGACGGTGACCACTTACCATCAGGTGGCCTGGTTACCTGGTTTGTTTGTATGCAATAATCCACTGACTAGTAGGGTGGTACGTGTGCGCTGTGCCCTGTGCAGGTGTTGCAGTGCACGGTGCTGCGGCCTCTGTTCGCTGCGAAGCGCTTCGTGCTCGTCGGCGACCCCGACCAGCTGCCGCCCGTCGTGCGAAGCAGAACGGCCAGGTTTGTCCTTAATACACAATCACACGCTACATGTCACAAGGGGTATTAGTCTGTCTGTCTGTAACCCATTAATGACCCACTACAGTCGGGTTTCCTTTCACAATGAGAGGGATGTAGGCCGCCGCCCACCACGCTGTCCTAATGCAGGTTGGTTGGATTTCACATGCCTTTCAGAAGATTTTTACTGTAAACGCTCAGGCATGCAGGTTTCCTCACGATGTTTTCCTTCGCGGTAACAGCAGGTGATATTTTATTTTAATTTTATAAAGCGCACGTTACTTTTTTTACAAAGTCATTGGTACGTGCCACCGGGATTCGAACCCGGACCTTTCGATTAAGAGGTCGAATTCTAAGCCACTGGGCTATCACCCCTTATATTATTAGTCTAATGATCCAGAATATGGTCCCTTAAATGAGAGGTCTGGGTTCGAATCCAATTGGAACGCACTAATGGCTCTAAGTTATGTAAGTGTTATGAAATAAAATGTCTTGCTCGTGCAGGGGCACATTTGCGTTCACGAATAATATCGTGGCGACAGATGCATTGCACATCTCTCTGAGATCTGAGGGTTCCCCACAATGTTCTCAAAGGCATGTCAAGTCCACTAGTAGTCCGTAGTCCGTAGTCTACTATCTGTATACCAGCTAGTAGACTACGGCCTACATTCATCTAAATGTGCAAGAAGCGTCGACCAATCAAAGGGTGCGCGCAAAATAGCACGATTTATCTGCTTTCAGGCGTCTAGGCATGGAGGAGAGCCTGTTCCATCGCCTCATGTCGGAGAGCGCGGTGACGACCTTACGTCTCCAGTACCGCATGAGCCAAGCGATCGTCGACATCGCCAACCGCGTGGCGTACAACGGAACCCTGAAATGCGCGGATGAAAAAGTGGCTCGAGCGAGACTGAGCCTTGATTTACAGGTAATTGAGTTTATTACACGCATTATTATTGGTTATGTTACTAGGTTGAATTTACTAGGTTTTATCACTTAGGGATTTGTAAACAAATAGAATATTTCTTAATACAAAATAAGAGCAACGGGCCTGTAACCCACAAAAAGTATAAGGAATTTATTTAAATCATATACCTATGGACACTTTATAATTTAAGAAGACTTAGATTGCTTCTATCGCTAGACTGAAACAAATGACCTTACCTATATTTTTTTTGAAATTGTCTTGATTGTCTTTTAATTTTTTTTTCATACAATAAGCCTGACTTATTGTATGACTGATTTATGCGGGTTTATATGTCGTTAATTAATTTTCATTGTCAGAAAATATCATCGCTCAATGATAATGAGCATTGGATACTCACTGCATGCAGCCCGGAACCCGAACACGCTGCGATCTTCCTTAGTATGCCGACTATCATTTCAGAGGGCAATGATACTAAAAGCCTTGCTAATATTGATGAAACTTGTGTGGTGATAGCACTTGTGGAGGCATTAAAACAGGTCAGTTTTTTGTAAGGATTTTTATTTATTCTTATCTATCTATATTCAAATGTTACAATATTATGTAAACCAGATACAGACCCAGTTAGACCGTGGCAACTCTACAATTACAATAAATTATTACATTTTCATCAATCATATTTCATTTTATTTTAACAATATTTATATTAATAATTTGGTTACAATTTATCAGTAATAAAATCATTTATATTACCATAACATTTACCTATCTGAAGTGATTTCAATCGATTTTTAAATAAAAATGTCCAGCAGTGGACTACGAGGAGTGAAACGAGGATTGCACATAAGACTTCAAATATTTTATAATGGTGTTTAAATAACATTAGTTATTAATTTTCATGTTTTATTAAGGGCGGGGTCCATTCCTCGGACATCGGTGTCATAACGCCGTATCGAGACCAAGTGTCATGCCTGCGTCGCGGCCTCACGCACCTAGCTGTAGAGGTCAGCACCGTCGACCAGTTCCAAGGCAGAGACAAGTCTGTCATAATATACTCTTGCGCTAGACGAGACGGTGGAAAGGATGATAGGAAAGTTAAGGTTAGTTTATATTCTATTTATCATTAATCTCAAAACGCCTTTAAAGACAAAGTATCTCTCATTCACTTAGTGGTAGAAGCAGGCCTGTACCACTCCCCGTGTAGGTATCTAAAATGTACCTACGCACAACGGCCTATCCGAGACGGCTATTCAGTGGGGCCTCACGCGCGAGCTGCGAGTGACGTAGTACGCGTAAGGTTTGTTCCGTTTTTCCTTTGATTATATAGGTTCTTCATTTTGTTCGTTGCATTGTTTAAAATTTCACTACCTTATAGGAAGGTGAGGTGCTCAACGATAAGCGTCGGCTAGCTGTAAGCGTGACGCGCGCGAAGCACAAATTGATAGTCATCGGTAATAAGCGCGCCTTACGAGGATACGACACACTGACACCTTTGGTAGAGGCCTGCGAGACGATTCCTATACAAGAAGATTTTGTACATCTATTATTATTCAAATATAAGACATTAGTAACATGACTTTGTTTAAGGATATTATTTTGTATAAGTACTAGAAAAGTAACAAACACACACCAGTAACCAGATAAGAAGTGGTTGAACAAAAATACTGTATTATCATTCCTGGATGAAGCTCAATGATTTACTTGGCTAATAATTTAGTGTGTATATGGAAACATTTAACATTTTTTAGCATAATGGAAACTGGACACTCGCCTTTGTCTTTAACCATTGAATTAAGGTGTTAGTAATGTGTTAAAATGTAAGGTGTAGCTTTATCCAGGTATATTTCACCTGACAAATGAGAAACAAGAAGGAGGGTTATATTTTATGGTGTATTTTATATCATAGATTAAAAAGTCTGACTATTTAATATGTAGCTTTAGCAAGTTTTCGTTTTGTAACAAACAATTGTACTTTTCTACATGTGACATAAGTTATTGTAAGCTTCTTTGAGTATTTAGTTATTGTAGCATGTAATAGAAATTATGTATTTTATTTGGTAAATTTCAGTAATGTTAATTAAAATCATGTATTTTTTTATTAAATGCAGTTTATTTCCTTCTACTACAATTTTTCTGATCGTTTTATTTTCCTTGCGTGTTTTCATAAAGACGCTCTTTAGTTAAAAATAATCATTAAAAACAGCATTGTATTATGAGAAGTGCTGTACACACATTTATTCAATTTTCATTAGGTAGTATGTTATTGATTTTTAATTAAATACAAACAATTACGAAACTAAATAACTTATCGATGAAAGCATATTATTTCCATTATTTCGGCTAACATTTTTTGAAGAGTTTTTACAGCTCAGTACAGCACAAAGAGGCATTTTACTATATTTTATTTTGTCTAAAAAACGTCCAGTGTCGACTGGACTGACGATAATCATTCAATAATTGGTGATATAACGTAGTGTTTGGTGAAATATGAAGACTTGAAGAGCATTGCTCTCTCTATTGACACGCGAAGAATGTATGAATATTTACTCGAGTTACGCCCAAGTCGCCCAACTCGAGTTAAATCTCGAATTAGAATACTCGCGCTCTACCGCAGCAGACGAATTGCTGCAACCACACTTACGATTAATGGTGGCGTTACGTCAATATCCACTGAAATTGAGCAACGTGTTAAGCAACGTGAACGTTAACCCAAGGACGTATCAATTATAACGTGTAGCTTTAGGCCCCTGGATATGGATGCAGTCATTGATAGTATTTGATTGATAGTATTGATACTGACATTGCACAGGCAGAACGTGTCACATCAGACTCACAGTGCCACTGTCAATCTGTCAAATGTCAATTTGTCAATCGGTCGTCTGAGTGGTGGAGGCATTATTAATAATTAATTTACAGGTTCAAAGCAATTATTATTATAATATCAATTTAATTTAATTTACAAGTTTTCTCTCTGTGATTGAAAGTGAAACGAAAAGTGTAATTAACAAGAAGTTTATTTATATATTCACTTATTTTATCACCGCCCTGCTGTAATCACAAATGTAAGTAATATTTACATACCTACATGCATCCTACATGATGTAATGAAGTTTTTAAAATTAATTATTTACTTGTGTATTATTGTCAAATTATTCGTAATAATATTTTAACGTTCTGGCTGCTGTTTCGATACTCTTTGGGTAAGTAGGTAAAAAGTATAAAGCATATTATTATAAAGCAATTTTATTTATTTGTTTGTTTCTGTTCATTGCACTTATAAAAGAATTTATAGTTTATAATTATGTCTAAAGTTAAGTTTTGTATGTTCATTATTTTTCCTCAGTTAACCATTTTTAGTATGTATTTATTTTTTAATTTTCTTATGATTTATTTCCTTTGCTTTTACATTAGAAAAATATGGTGAGAGGTGTCGCTATAGTCACAATCAGTGACAGCTGTTTCAAAGACAATTCGCTGGACTCATCCGGAGATGTTCTACTACAATTTGCAAAGAAAAATTTTCCTGAGGCAAATATTCACACAGTTATTATCCCAGATGAAAAGGAAATCATTGAAAGGGAACTGAAGTACTTCTCTGCGTCCAACATAGACCTAGTCTTAACCACCGGTGGCACAGGCCTGGGCAGCAGAGATGTTACCCCGGAGGCTACAAAAGCTGTTATCCAAAAGGAACTTCCAGCAATAGCTGTTGCTGTCACCCTAGAAAGTCTGAAGAAGACCCCAATGGCTATGCTTTCACGAGCGGTGGCCGGCGTCAGAGATAGAACTTTGATAATCAACTTCCCAGGGAGTGTCAAAGCTGTGTCAGAATGCGTCAAAGTTGTGAAGCCTGTATTGAATCACGCTATATCCTTACTAAAAGATGATCTGAGTGAAGTAAAGTCTGTGCATGAAGCTATGCAGACGGCTCATGCTAATCTTTCAAGACGAGTGCACAGTGCAAGTCAAAGCCATGATCCCCCACAGGAACATGCATCACGAGCAATACCGGAACATATCTGTCCACATAAGCAAATGAGCAGCTCTGTAGATGTGTCTGCAGTAGCCCTGAGGCCCCGGGAGTCTCCATATCCAATGCTTGAAATGGCAGATGCCTTTAAGATTGTTGATGTGGTGATGGCGCAATGGAATTGGCCAGTGGAGACAGTTGCTATAGAAGATGGTTTGGGAAGAATTGTTGATCAACCTTTATATGCTAAGGAACCTATGCCTCCTTTTCCAGCTTCAGTTAAAGATGGTAAGCTATACTTTAATAATTAATTTGTAAGTTGATTAGTCTTATTAAAGTAGGTGATGTTTAATTTTATACATCAGACTTCATAATTTCTGCAAAGAGAGAAGGCTATGAAGCATGAAGCTTGCTTTTGGTCTACATTTGGTCAATAAATATTAAATAAGTAAATAAATGAATGAGGACCACTTGGTGTGTCAGCCGATATCTGGTTTGGTAAAGCTTAAACCGAATAGTATTCGGTTATTTGGTGTAGCCACTATTCGGCGCATCTCTAATAAAAATAGAAAAATAATATGTAAAGCGAAGCTAGAAGCTACAGGCTAGCGTAAAGGTAGGCAATGCTTACATTTTCGAGTATGGTATGCATGCACCTGTGTATACCACTTGTGGCAATTAATCTTTTTAAAAAACCAGGGTTCGATTTGCTTCAAAATAACATTTGAATGTGTGTTATGTTTACCGTATCACACATGCGTTATTGAATTCTGAATTATTCAGTAACTGCATTGAAAAGCATACCAATTATGTTTTTCAATTCTCAATGGAATGTTTTGTTGAGTAATGAGTGTTTCTCTTGTTGCGTGATAATAGCTCATTTGATATCTCATTCTCATTAGGATACACATTACTACAGTGAACACAAGTGTAGGTAACTATTGGTATTACCTAGTTAACAAAGCTAAGATAATAATCATTGAGATGCTTATATTTTTCATCTAACATACAGTTTTAATGAAAGGAATCTTAAGACAATCATACTACATTTTAAGTAAATTAGTGTATTCATGTCAGTATTTTGTTTCATTATTGCGTTATATTTTTCACTACAATCAAAGACCTTACGGTTATTGACCTTTGATTTGATAGCAACATCTCTTGCCCAAATCAAAGGTCAAAGGTCTGTTCTTATGAACAGATGACTTCATATTTCATGTTTTCCACCAAACACCACCGCTTACTTTAAATGAAAATTGGTTGTGCTGTTTTAATTTTTTTTTAATTTCATATTTCTCTTATTTGTGCTTATAATTTTATATTACGCCTTTTTATACAATGTATACTTACCTCGCATCGAAGCTTGCTAGATCGATAGTGTCTACATTTTCGTGCTAAGAAATTGTATATGAAATGCCGCTACATTAGTATCACTGCCAAAAATTTATAAAAGTGTATAGCATCGATATTTTCGAGAGTAAGCGTTATTATTAGTAACAATTTAATTGTAGCACTGCTTTTGGTACCTATTATTAAACAGTTGGTTAATTAACTGCTCAAAAAATTGGAACACGCGTAAAGGTACCTCTAGAAAAGACGTCATCTTCAACCCATTAATGACATTCTGCATTCTCAGAATAAATGCTTTTGAAATATCATGAAAAACTTTCGAACGTTTCCTCACACACAATAATTTCCCCCACTTTTATGCACATAACTGAAAAGTCACCATTGGTAATCGAACTCGGACCATCCGATTATGGGACTGAATTCTTAGCCAATGGGCTATCGCTGCTTAACTTATGAAGATTAGCTCTGCCACCTATCTCCACTTCTTTTTTCAACATTTAATGTGAGCGTTGTAGTCTCCAAATTTTTGACGGCATAAATGAATTAATTTCTTTAGGCTTTGGTTTAAGTTACCATAAGTATTCAAAGGTATCCAAGTTGACCTATACACATAACACACGACTATATACATAAATAAGTAATGAAACTACGTGTGATACATATTCGCATGTGTTGGCCAGGTTACGTGTGCATCAGTTCAGACGGGGCGGGCGTTCGGAAGGTGCGTGCAGCGCTGACCGCCGGCGACGAACCCCGAACTCCCCTCTTGCCCGGGGAATGTGTTCGGATCAACACCGGCGCCGCTTTGCCGCCGGGGGCTGACTGTGTTGTGCAGGTTTGTCTGTAACTGTAACCCACCAATGACCCACTGCAGGGTCGGGTCTCCTCTCACAATGAGAAGGATGTAATTATTGTAGGCCTTAGTCCACCACGCTGACATAATGCTGATTGGTGGATGTGTTTTGCAGGTACTTTAGATAAAATTTATTTATAATCTTTTCGAGTTTAGAAAATAGAGACGTATCAGTGCTACTGCAAAGTAACGGTGTGTGCCATCAAAAATACTTGTAAAACTTGTAAGTTGTAAAAAACCCAAACTTGTAAATTAAACCAACCAAAAGTTTATTAAAAGGTATAAATAATCACTCTATCTATTCATATTGTCTATTCTGGCGTAACGCGGCCGATAATACGCGACGTATTTTTTGAACGTCTCTGATAATGATAGTGTATATAATATAGCATACTCCATATTATTTTCCAGGTGGAAGACACAAAGCTGATATCCGCCACTCCAGACAACAAGACTGAGCTGGAGGTGGAGATCCTGGTCGCGCCGCAGCCGCAGCAGGACGTCCGTCCAGTGGGCTTCGACATTCCCGTGGGATCAGCACTGGTTGAGAGAGGTACGATATTTATAATCTGTAGCCCGTTGGTGATCGACCCGACTGCAGGACCGGGTCAGCTCTCACAACGAGGATGTAGGTCTGGCTACAAACCCACATGTCCCACTGTTGGGCACGAGTCTCTCGCCACAACGGGGGGAGGCCTGAGGCATATTCCACCACGCTGCTCCAATGCGGATTTGTGGAGAAGCGAGCTAGTGGCCAACCCGTGATAGATGTTTTCATACCGCCCATAGGGCCTCCGAGAAGGTTTAACGACTGCTGTTGTATAGATAACAACCGGAACCGACGGCATATCGGGATCTCCGTTAACACACCGGTGCGCTGCGCGGAGGGTCCTGGCTTCGATTCCCAGCAGAGCAGAGATTTGAATGATGAATTTGAATTTCTGTTTCTGGTCTGGGTGTGTTGTGTTCTCGTCTTGTGTGTGTGCATGGCACCCACGACACAGGGCATCCTAGTGTGGGGCTATGAGTGTGAAGCGTTTTTTAAAAAAAAAGATCGATAATGTTCATTGCAGGTGATCTGCTAGATGCGGCACACATAGGGATATTGGCGGGGGCAGGCTTCCAGCATGTCACTGTCAGGGTCCATCCAAAGGTAGGTAATTTCCGATTAAAATGATGAATAAAAAAAAATAGGATAGAGTATAAAAACACATAGACAAGTAAATATTAAGATTTAAAGCTTATTCGCGTTTAGAAATTACTGATTCTGAGTCAACTTAGCTACATTGTACAGCTTCAAAAAAATAAACCGTCAACTTCTAGGAAGGTGATAGTCTACTATCTTACTATTCTTATTACTTGACATCGCAATACTGCGTCTCAAAAGAAAACCAACCGTCGATTTACAGAAGGAAGGCGACAGTGTCCTTACTTATCCCTATACCTCATATACCTTTTTTTAAAATTATCTTGATACTTCCAGGTTGGTCTTCTGTCGACTGGCAACGAGTTGCAAGATCCATCTGAAGAAACGCTAAAGCCTGCGCACATCCGAGACTCCAATAGAACTATGCTGAAAATGCTGCTCAGGTTGGTTATTTTGGTTGGTTCAAAGAGCCAGAGTCGAAGTCCTTAATGGATTCTCAACGAACTCCTCAATAATTGAACCGCGTTTGAGTATATTTGTTGTCAGTAACATTACTTTGCAGAGCGTATCATTGACCACCTCACAGTCACCAGTCGGGTGGCCATTACTAGCGAAGAGATGCCTGCCGGATCAGCTTATGATATAGCCTTTAAAATAAAAGAGCCATTTTCAGTTAATGTGTAACTATATTGATATGAACATTTCAGTCCTCTTGAGCACATAAACATACAATGTCAGATAGCATTTCTACCGTATTTGAGGTCGGACGAAAATGTTCAACCGCACCAATAAACAACAAGTGGCCTACATTACTGTTTGCTACTCAAAAAATGTATACATTACTCCTAGTCCGGTGATAGCCCAGTGGCTTAGAATTCGACCTCGAATCGAGGGGTCCGGGTTCGAATCCCAGTGGCACGCACGAATGACTGTAATAAAAGTTATGGGCGCTTTATAAAATTAAATATCACCTGCTGTTACGGTGAAGGAAAACATCGTGAGGAAACCTGCATGCCTGAGAGTTCATAAAAAAAAAATGTTCTCAAAGGCATGTGAAGTCCACCAACCCGCAGTAGGCAAGCGTGGTGGACTAAGGCCTACATCCCTCTCATTGTGAGAGGAGATCCGACCCTGTAGTGGTTCATTAATGGGTACTGACATGACTCCTAGTCCCAAAATATGGCTTTAAATGGAACAGCTTGTCGTTTACATTTGCAGAGAGCACGGCTATGACAGCATAGACTGTGGACTGGCTCGCGACGACCCCGCCTTACTGATGGCGGCCATCACTTCGGCTCTGCGCAAAACGGACATATTGGTGTGCACCGGGGGAGTATCTATGGGCGAGAAGGATCTTCTGAAGCCAGTTTTAATTAACGTCAGTTTTTAAGCAATGTCTTTTAAATTGGACCGCCGGGCAGTCTGGTCGCACTCTTCTTTATTTTCCACTACTAGGCAAGAGTCTCTCCCCAAAACAGGTGATTTGTAGGTGCAAATAGACACTGATTCAGTGTTTAGTAGGGGAAAAACTGTGTGATAGCGGTGATAGCCCACTGGCTTAGAATTCAACCTCGAATCGAGGGGTCCGGGTTCGAATCCCAATGGCACGCACCAATGACTTTGTAAAAAAAGTTATGTGCGATTTATAAAAATTAAATATCACCTGCTGTTACGGTGAAGGAAAACTGCATGCCTGAGAGTTCACCAAAAATAATGTTCTCAAAGGCATGTGAAGTCCACCAACCCGCAGTAGTGTAGTGTGGTGGACGGCGGCCTACATCCCTCTCATTGTGAGAGGAGACCCGACCTTAGTGGGTCATTAATGGGTTACTGACATGATATGACTATATCAATTCTGAAATCATTCGTATCTCAATGATAAATTTATTTTTGCGACGACTTTATTTTTTTATTTACCAGGATTTTGGTGCTACATTACACTTTGGTCGCGTTCGCATGAAGCCGGGAAAGCCCACAACTTTTGCGACTTGCGAGTTTGAGGGGAAAACGAAATATATCTTCGCGCTCCCTGGTAAGTAAACATTGGTAAGGGCCCAGGGCCGGACAGTGTGGTGTGACTATGACCAGCTTTATTAAGAGCTGAAAGGAAGAAATAATAATTAAGAGAAACAATTGACTGATTTTACATAATATCAACACCCAAACGGCTGTAGTAAGAATTGTGAATTTGGCTGCATGGTACTGGTAATAGGCAGTAAAAAGGATTTTTGGGAATCTAACGGTTAGGGTGCTGAAAGTTCATATAAAAATTAGTCTTTTGAAGACAGATGTATGTATCTATGGTTAAACTGTTAACAGCTCAATTTTGTGAAAATGCTTGTGAATGTATTTATGTTTTACTGTCCTGGTGACTGTCAATCTTAGAGAAATTCCATAGAATTTAAGATACTTATAAGTTAACCGCTGTGAATATCTATTAGACAATTTAATATAATATTTCTTCCGTTTCCAGGCAACCCAGTGTCGGCGTACGTGTGCTGTCTCCTGTTCGTGGTGCGGGCGCTGCGGCAGTGCACGCGCCGCTGCGGGCAGTTCGCGCGCATGGGCGTGCGCCTCGCGCGGGACGTCGTGCTCGACCCGCGGCCGGAGTACGCGCGCGCGATACTGCGCTTCGCGTCCTGCGGGGATCTGCCTACGGCCATACTGCTGGGCAATCAGGTGAAACAAACACAAGATTCCTTTTGATTTGTGTGTGTGCCGCGACACGTGAGACGTATTTATCTACATACTACTGCAATCCAAACAAAGTTTGTTTATTCATCTTCCACGTCGAAGGATTGCGGCGAATGGACATGATGTTTTGTTTCGAGATACTCCTGAAGGGTCATATCGTAGGTTACTTACGATTTGGATACGGTCGCCGGCTACGTCGCCATGGCGTCTCGGTTCAAGGTTCAAGTTACGTAATACTTATGTAGCAACTGTGTATAAATAAACGCACGTTCACCCACAGTGCAGCAGTCGGCTATTGAGCGCGTGCGGCGCCGCGGTGCTGCTGGAGCTGCCCGCCGCGACGCCCGCGCAGCGCACCGTCGCCGCCGGAACGTCGGTGTTCGCGCTCGTCACCGGACGCATCGACTTCAATAGATTCTCTTAGGCCCGTTAAATACGCAAAACTTACATTAGAACACGATTCAACTTTTATTGTACGAGATATCGTGCTTACACGTGCGTACACGCACGAACAATCTTTGAAATACTATGGGAGCGCTCACACTGCGCGCTACGAAGTTGACGTTGACGTTGACTTCGTGCGTGAACGTATACGCACGAGTTGAATCCGTACGAAATCGCGTCCAAACTGAGCGCGGCCTTATCTTTTTTTCCTAATAGGAGCCATAAGTCTGATTAAGGGTAATGAGAGGAAAATGGGCCTGCGGAAAAGACTCTTACGCCCGAAATTAATAACCGATCTTTAGGTATGGATAAAGGTTGATGCTGTTTGCTTGCCATGATACTCTAAATACTCACATCATTAAGGCGATCCATATCCGAAGATCGGTTATTAATTTCGGGGGTGAAATGAAATAGGTATTCGGTTATAATAATTAAGAGTTTCGTCTTTTGTTTGACACTGCAAATGGAAACCTCGTAATTATTTTTTAAGGGAATTTTCTCATTAATTGTGTAATATCTGACTACCAAATCCTACTTACTCAGTAAATTAAGACTGAGCAAGATTGTTCCTAATAGATCTGATGTGATCTTATGAATGAATGAATTTTGGAAAAAAAATCTTGTTTAATCTTTTTCAAAAAATCTTTTTATAATTATAAATGCCAAAGCGAGAAGATTCCTAATAGATCTGATGTGATCTTATGAATGAATGAATTTTGGAAAAAAAATCTTGTTTAATCTTTTTCAAAAATTCTTTTTATAATTATAAATGCAAAGCGTGAAGAATAATGTGCTTTTGCAACAAGACAGGTTATGGGCCCTAAAGATAATCAAAACAAAGTGTTACTATCAGACATATGAGTTACTTTGGGTAATAGTTAACCAATTAACTGTAGAAAAATAATTGTTGCAGTGATTAGTAGATTCTTCATGATGCAAGTCTTCAAAATGTGTGTTATTCATAAAAGAATAAAATTCTTTTAGCCAAGATAGCCAACTGTAACATTGTTTTTAGTAACAAGATAGGTGTATTTATTAATTGGACCTTAAAAATATTTTTTAAGATTAAGGTCCAAGTGTACAATACTTAGAGCAAACTTGTTAATTTTTACATAATATTAATATAGGTATACAATTACATAGCTTAAATATGATAATTACATAACATCATTTAAATATTATTTTTACAATAAGTATTTTACTCTTTTAGTTGTCAAGTGCAATATTTATTATACAACTTTTCTTTTAAAAAGTTTTTAAATTTCATTATTTTACCATGTTGTTTATATTAAGACATTGTTTTCACTGAATTATGTAATTACTTATTATAGTTTTTATGAATCTATTTAATATTTTTTATGTTAAATAATATTAATTTTAAAAGATAGGATTAGGAAGCACAAGAATTTTATTTATATGGGATAAATCTGTGGCAGCTTAATATATTATAATTATGTATTACCAAAATCAATATTAAATGAACTGTCAATGTTGTGTTCATTTTCTATTCATAAAAAAATAAATGATTAAATAATTATTGTAGTTTAATATTAAACACCAACCCGCAATAGGCCAGCGTGGTGGACGGCGGCCTACATCCCTCTCATTGTGAGAGGAGACCCGACCCTGTAGTGGGTCATTAATGGGTTACTGACAATATTAAATATAGCCCTCATTCTAGTACCAGCAGTTCAAAATACAATTTATGGAAGTACATATTTACACAAGTGAATAGCACAAGGCTTTGAGAATTCCTATACAGACATGTAATATTTTAGACTTATGTTTTTTTTAGTATTATGAAGAATCTTTTTACCTGACATTCTTAGTAGTAGTAATTATAACATTTCAGCAAATTGACATAAAATTTTAATTAATGCTCCCATCTACTGGCTCAAATTGTTTAAATTGTGTTTAGTGTAACATGTCAGTGACTTTGTTTTATAATAATATAATCAGAATTAGAGTGGGAAAGAGCTTTTTTGCTGCTGTTTGCTTAATGAAATCAGATAAGCCGAACATTAGAAACTTTTAATAGAAATCAATCAATAAATGTGATGTAAGAAATCAGATCCTAATTTTAATTCAAGAGTGTACAAGAAATATGTAACAGACTGTAAAAATAAATAAATTTAATAATGAAAATTTTATATCACAAACAATGTCAAGATACACACTCTTTTATCTGTTCTGCGAGTTGATTAAAAATGAATAGATGTTCTGTTCATTGGTCATGTAAGTTCTATAGGTAATTTATTATTCTCTAATAACTTAATTTCAATATAAAAACAATAAAGTACTTTGTTACACAACACGTTGCACTTCGAAGAATCTCTTGAGGTAATAAACTTGGCCTAGAGTCATCAATAGTAGTACTGATGCCTCAAAAATTGACCACATGACCACCCTGGAGTTTGTGCTCTCGTTGATTGAGCGATGAATGCGGTCACGGACCTAAAAATAAAATAGGTATCATTTTTCAACTTGTTTTCCAAAAATCTCAATGACTGCAATAAATACTGCTGTGACAGACTGCGTCCGTCTGTTATTCTACTGAATTTACTTTGGTGAGTGCTTTGTGGAGCTTAATATCACCATCTTATCCTTAAGTCACCCTCACCACATGTGGTTCTAGAATCCATTTTTCATGCATGTTGCAGTGTACATCGAAGCTTTGAAACAGTTTTCTGACTCTTGTATTTTCACAATTTTGTGACATGAGATAGGAGTTAAAGCCTGTCACTCAATGGCAACTCCCCTGGTTGCTTATGTCAATAGATTGAATAGACTATAGTAACCAACTATCATCGGGTGGCCAGTCCGCCTGTTTGTTTGCTAATTGAGTATAAAAACACTAGCTTCAACCAAAACACAAGATATGAAGCAAGTGTTAAGAGGGTGGAGGTAACAGCCCAGGTGAGATAATAATATGGCTCTAAAAGATTGTGATTCTCTATAGTACCACTCATTCAGCTCATATAAGTCTTTGTAAAAACATAGTCTATACTAATACGTAAAATGAGGCTAGAAGTTAAAGGCTAGTGTAATGGTAGGTTCTGCCTATATGGTATACATGTGGTCTATGCTTATTAAGACATTACCTGCATGTAGTCTTGCTCGTGTTTAACAGTTTTGAGCGTAGTACCAAGCTCCTTGATCATGTCTTCGAGCTTGTTGTGATTCACTTCCTCCTTCTCGCCAGTCTCCTTATGAGGTGCATCTCCTACTTCCAGGTTGAACATAACCACCTGGAATAACGCACAGTATCTATAGGTTAATGTGGGTTAGATTAGGTAAAGATCAATCTCCTGAAGTAAAAAAAGATTAAAGATTAAAGAAAAAAGGTACAGGTATGTAAATTTATGAGGAACAGCAATTAATTTTTAATAATTATAATTATACAATTTTAATCTGCATATTTTAATTTGCAATATTTTGTGATTTATGGGGCATGTAGTTACTATATCTCATTAGGTATTTCATGGATGTATTGAAAACAACCAAGGCTAGTTGACATTTTGGCTGCTTTACATATTTAATGCAAACAATGTCTGTGTGACTAGTAAATCTAGCAACATGATAAACCCAAGTGTGTCAACCTGAGAGGAGATTAATGTGGCAACAAACATACCTTAGGAGTCATAGTGGACATTTGATTACTGAAACAATAAGTATATATGCCAGCCATTGGGGCTGAGAATGTGTACATTCCAGAAGATTCTCTTTCTCCATTATATATAACTGTACCATCTGGACCTGTTATCTTAACATCTATGTCCAAGAAGCCTCCTTCAGCTATTTCAAATGTTAATCCTGGAACAATTATTTTAAGTTATTGAGCCTTTATTTTTGGAGTAACCAGATAACGAACAATATACGTAAGAAATTACAAAATTCTTGGTAGATTTAACTTTTTGTCTTTCTACTTGCTTTTATTTTAAAAAGTCAAGAAAAAAACCAAATTAAATGAAAAGGTTTGTTTTCATATCGTGCCCCAATAAAAGTCTATCATGAAATGAAAAACGAAATGGTTCGTACAAAATCGGTTAACCCAGCCGGCAATTGTGTGAATAGTAGCGGAATAGAGGTTAGGACTAAGCCACAAGTATTCTACGATATCTGTGTTGTTTTAAGGGCGCATATATTCTAGATCAACCAGGACGCTTACCTATTTTAGTGTCGGCTTCAACATGTTCAAAAAAACATTCTTCAGCGTGTGCGTCCACTGTAATTGTGTAGCTGATTGCCGTAGTGAATAATGTGACAAATAAGACTAAGCATAGCCAAAAAGACCTTAACGTATAATCCATAGCGATTGGTGTTTTTCTAATAATATGTTTAATTAATAAAGGGCCGCGAAGTGCAGCTTATTTTCTTTCAGTACAATATTTATTTCTTGCTGGAGTTTGAGCAGCCACGTAATGACAAATGATGGCTGACAAATTGACGTGAATTGTCAACGTCAACGTCCTCATTTTTTAAAAGTTTCAGGGCACCACGCATTTTTGCGGAACTCCAAAACGACCTTGCACTGGCAATAACATAATAGTCCGAGAGGCCGGCGACGAAAATCTGCAAGCATTTATTAAAATTTGATATTATTTTAATAGTTAGTCATGGATTTTGTAGTTGTCGACAACAATGATGAAATACCTACCATAGTACCTATGCGTAACATGTAGTCGATGTACCTTCAAACTGAATGATTAATTAATATTATACAATGAACATAGTTCAGTAGTTTTAGTAAACTTACAAGTTAAGCCATAAGGCCTTGAGGATAATAAAAAGTATTTCATTTTGTCGACGCATCAGATGCATTGATTCGGGCCCTTGTAGGGAAAAATATAGTTTTTTTTTATTTGGCAAGAAACGCTTTCACATCTCATATTTTACTATGATTTTACCCACCATCCACTGCTAAGGCTGTTCGTCTGTTCATACTCTGTGAATGTGTGAAGCGAAAGGAGTTGGATGTTGGAAGTTTATTCTGTATTTAGCATTGCAACATTAATGTGAAACTTACAAAGTTTAATAAAACAATCATTTCAGCATTTTTAATTTTTTATTAAATTTTTATAAGTACTTAGTTCTATTTACCTTATAATTATGTATCATCTACTTCTCCTGCATTGATTGTTTACCTTAAAGATGGTGCCAAAATAACTTCATTAGCCTTATACTTAATTGATTTTCCCCACATGATAGGTGTATTTAAGGTGGATAGCATTTTCATTCGACTCATCCTATATCCATAACCGTTAATTAACAACATAGTTTTCAATATTTACCAGAAACACCTAACATTTTACGTCTCTTTGGAATGCATTGCATGCATTCAATTTAATATATAGGGTATGTATTAACTATAGAAAATCCAAAACATTTAGGGGTCGGCAAAATATAATCGGCGCGAGAGCCATAAATTATGACAGGATTCCTACTTCACGACAATTATTTTTTTTAATCAATGTCGAGCTTTCGGAATGATCCGATCGTGCCATATATATCGTTATCCAGCTGTGTTTCGGGTGGGACGTTGCAGAGCTCGCTGAGATCTCGCAGGTAGTCCCTGAGGTCATCCACCCGGCGTCGCCATCTTCGTGTAAGAACCTCAAAGGATTCCTCATCACCGCCCCATTCGGCAGGCAGTATTCTGGCCGGAAAGTGATCCAACAAATCCTCCACTTTTTGGTGTAGATAATACTGAAATTAATAATAATTTATTTGATATCAGGTACGCAATGTACGAGTAGGTACCTACTTCAAATTCAATATTAAAAAATTCCATGCAATTAACTGACTTAAGAGATAATGAAATAATATTATATTAAAGAGACAACTAAATAAAACCGAGTTATATGACACAACTCGGTTTTACATTTGAACAACGCTTGCGTTACCTATGTTTGTACCCTGTTTTATTTATTCTATCATATCGCGCGTAGCTAAGTCCTCACTGATCAGGCTAATAAAATACTAGATACCTAATATAGAACAAGTTTTGTATGGAAAAACAATGTAAATTAGAAACAAGTTTGATGTAAAACCAGAACAAATGTCGTGTATATTAAATGATTTTTAAGATCTGCCATAGTCTATAGAAATAATATCTACTTTATTTTTACTTAAAAATTTAGATCAGATATTGAATGAAATTGAATTAGAAACTATGTATTTATATTCAAGCAAAACATGTTACTTTTTACTTCATTTTATATAAGAATTATATTATACATAGGTACATGTATAAATGTTTTGCGTAGACTTCTTTTTCGTTCTTTTAACTTTTACTAAACTTTTTCGTTCTTACCTACTATACCTACCTACAGTCCTACTATAAATAAATAAATAAAATAATAATGTTTGTTCTATAATAATAATATAGAACAAACATTATACATAGAGAACATATTTCTCCAAACGCGGAAGAACATAATGCGAATGGAGGAAATTGCCTCCACCATGACAACGTGTATGCGCCACATTAGCTGCGGATATGAGGCTTGAGCTACTCAAGCAAGTTTTTGACAGGACAGCTACGTTGGAAATTGTGATTGTCAAGTCTACGACCAGCAGTGGACTTTAAAATGCTGAATGTCCGATACTTAAGAGGTCACACACAACTCCTACGTTATGGGTTGCCATCGTTAGCAGGCGTTGGCGGTTCTTATTTTAACCTAGACGGACGGGTTACGACGATGTTTAACGATTGCCATGTCTATCGATAACAAGTCGATGGCTGAACAATGAACATGCCCTCCGAAACATGATAGTAGCTATGCGATTTCGCCAGTGGCGTACTGCATATATCGCTGTATGTAAAATAATTACCCGTTTTCTGATTTTCTCATTGACGCAGGAACGCATGAAGTTGATGGAGGAGGCCACGATAGATGGTGCTCCAACGACGTGTATACGCCGCATGCGTTGAGGGTAAGCTGCCTGTGCCAGTTGGATGCTTCGCCGAACCGCGCTCGCACCTGCAGCCACCCGCGCCGCTAACGATGCTCGCATTTGTGACGCCTGACCAAAATAATAATGAATAAATAAAATTAATTATACTATTCGTCTAGAAAAGGGCAACAGTCTTCAAAACAACATTCTTTAAAATTAACAAAACTATAAAACCAGTCAATGACATTCGGAGTTATATGGAGAGTGTGCAAAATATGAAGATCATTATTGAAAACTGACAACTTCCGGTCTATCACTTGTTTTTTAAGTTCCTTTCCGAATGTCTTGGTAATTAAACGAAGACGGAAGCGGATTGGAGGAGAGAATTTAGGTGATTGTATAGGTACATAGGGACCGAGTTGAGGACAGTCAAGAGACTCAAGACGATGAAGTTCCTAGGACATGATAGAATAATCAAATGAGAATGAACCGAAAGTGGAAATCATGCGGAAATATTTAGCGGCTGAACAGATTTGGTTGAAATTATTAGATAGGTATGCATGTAGTTTATAGCCTGGACTAATATAATTATAATTGATACTTTTTATACGAAGCCGTGGGCAAAGTCTAGTGTATATGCCTCAATTTATAAATTAAGTGCGGATATTAATATTTTATTTCAATTATTTCAATTAATAATTGTATTTTGATGAAGTTTCCTCCCCCGGCGTATGTAGGTACATATATTTGCGTACGTCAATCAACTAGCCAAAGAAATATTTTTATTTTTTTGTATTTTTGTATTTTTTCTTCGGCTGCAGTCCGCGCAGGGCTTTGACGTTGTGCTGAGGGCAAAGTTTTCTGCGAGTTAAGTCTATTACAATCTCAACCAGTTTGACAGGTTCAGTAGCATTTTGTACTTGTCCACGCACCTTGCTGCGTCGTTGTCCGCAAGTCACGCTAGCCTACGGCTAATAACCCTTGAAGGATAGTAGACTGTCGAGGTACCTATTTATTTACTCAATAATAGCCATTATTATCTAACTTAAACCATCTTTTCATTGTCCCTAATTGGTTTTCAACGATATTTACAACTTTTTGCGTAATGAATCTTGTTTTTTTTATTTACAAGAAAGGTTTGACACGCACGATAGCGCACGATAGATACCTACTACTAAGTTTAAACTAATATTTTTACCCTACAGCTTCTTATTCGAAAACTCTCAAACTCCCAACACATCCATGCGTTAAAATTTAATAAAACACTTGTTTCTCACAAGAACACATCGTGTGGCTGACCTCGACCGGAGTGGTTCAGTGGTCAAGACTCCGGTGCATTGCGTGGAGGATCTTGAGTTCGATTCCCAGCGGTGCATGTGGGTGTATGTGACAGGGAATTCTAGTGTGGGGCCATGAGTGTGAAGCGTTATTAATTTATTTATTATACCTGCTCTTTGTATACCTTCTCCGCCCGCCCACTGTAGTAAGATTGGCACACGAACCCTCTAAAATAGTTATAGTAGTCATAATCGATGTAAAAAATCATCTTGCCTCCCAAATGAACACATCGCCAGCGATGAGCGTCTCATCGTGCATGCGCGCGTCACTAATCAGTAGGATGGCGCGCACAGCCGCCGTGACGTCAGCCGAGCTCTCCGGGTACCCGGCCCGCACCCTGAAGATTGTCACCCGAAGCCCCTCGTCCGTCAGCTTTGGTAGAGTCACTATGTCCCTGGAAGAAGAACATAAAAAATAACGCTATACTCTCCTATGAGTGTGTGGCTGTCCCCACACTGGGATTTTCTGTGTCGTGGGTGCCATGGATACAACAATACAAGAGTACACAACAATTTATTTAAATTTTACAAGAAACTCGGTATTCTACGTGAAAGAATCCTAAATGACAAGATCCGTAAAAATACAAAGGTAACAGTCATAGTTCTTAATAGGAGCTGTGTTAATAACAGAAAAATGCGACAAATGTACGCAATGACATTGTTATATGACCAATTTGTTATTAGCGGCCTGTGGACATGGGGTTACATTAAGTGCTACGATGGCATCTCCCTGAGACATACAAAAGTAATTTATAGGTGTAATAAAATTTTGTTCTCACATAAAATTGCTGATTTTATGGAGCGGGGATTCTATCTTTATACTGTGATACTGTCTGTAACCCATCAATCTGATCTATACTGCAGGATCGAGTCTCCTCTCACAATGAAAAGGATGTAGGCACTATTCTACCACGCTGGCCAAATGCGGGTTGGTGGACTTCACATGCCTTTGAGAATTTATGATACTATCAACTTTAAAATGTAAATTTAAAAAAGTTACTTCAAATTTGGGCCTCACATAAAATTGCAGACGTTATTTAGCGGCGGTTCGGTTAGCGACCGGTGCTCGTAGAGGTCCCTGTAGCGGGAGTGCGCGTAGCAAAACGCCTCGAACTTGCTCCGCGCTCGCTCGAAGTTCATCCGACACCCACGCACGAAATGCTCCAACAACTTTGAATCTGTGAAAAAATTTCGTTTTATTACCTACTAACTAGCTATGCCCGCGACTGTCCGCATGGAATTCTAAAACAAAAGTAGCCTAATTTACTCCTTATTACATCAGCTATCTGCCAGTTACCATTCGTTTAAAGTTACCAAAAAGCATCTTTTCGTCGAGTAAAAAAACATCAACATACGCAGGTGAATCTCGAATACCTACCTAGGTTTCCGCAATTGTTTAACCAAAAGGGACCAACCGGTCAAGGCGCATTCTGTACTGCATAAATTACACTACAACTACACAAGAACTAGCAATTAATGACGGCGTTGGATTGTTCTGCCTTTGGAAAATGTAGACCTTTTGTTTGTAATGAGCGGCCGCCCATTGAACAAACTTTAATTGCAACTCACTAATCATTTTTTAATTCGACATAATGTAAAACAATAATTTTATGACTATAATTATGTCATATACTTATTATATTATAATTGGTGGACTAAGGCCTACGTCTTTCTCATTGTGAACGGAAATACGACCCTGCGGTGATTTTATAGACAATATTATATTAAAATGTACTTTAATGTTTACAATATGAATGGATTTCAAATAAATAAATAAAAATCATATTTTGAATAAGGTACATAATCTAAGCTCTAAGACAAACGAAAATAAAATAATGAGTAAAATACAATAAAACTTTGGGCAAACAAAGAAGGCCCATGTTCAAAATCGTTTTCTGCTTTGTATATAAAACAGGACTTCTCGTTATCTATAGATATCTACTATAGGTTAAGTACCTATACTTTTCAGTCTTTCCGCAAAGGGGTTTAGGTACACAATCCCTAAAATGCTTTAAATTAGATATGCTCTAACTTGGAAGGTATTTCTGTGGGTAAGGTCAACATAATTCTACCTAAATATGCAAAATAAGTGGAATGGAAATATACAAATTTGAAGATTAAATACAAATTAAGTAAATTGCCTTTGTGTGAGTTTATTTTTAGAACTTAAATTACTTACGTAAAAATAACAGAAAAACATTGATAATACCTACATAACAAAAAACCTTAAACAGAATAATAGTACAAGAGCCTCTATTTTTAAATCCATTAATATTTATGTTTAGATTCTTCTGGAAATAAATTTGGGTAATATTATAGTAAGTTGGTACATCCTCATTTGTACACAGAATATAATTAAGTAGGTACACCTACTATAGGTACTAGGGAAAAAATGAAAGAAGGCAAAATTTATACATTAAAAAAATTAAAAGAAACCAAATGTTTAGAAAATTTCTTAACAGTTGCCTAGAAAAGTATTGTATCAGCAATTCCAAACCATCAAACCTAACTAAAAGTTAGGCAATCATAACAGTCCCAGACAGAAGTTACGCAATGTGTATTACATAATAAATGTAACCTGCTAACGATGAAGGAAAACATTGCCAGAAACTATTTTTTTTTCTATGCGAAGAACCCTGCATGCCTGAGCAGAAACAAGCAGAGCACAATGCAGAAATGTTCTCTAAGGCATGTCCGAGTTCACCAACCCACAATTGGCCAGCGCTGCGCAGTAGACTAAGTCAAATAATTATCATTTTGAGTGTTGAAAAAGTTACCATTAAAATATAACACAGGTATGCTCTATCATAAGCTTAAATGGTGTAAAGTTTGATCGATTGAGACGAGTGATTTTGATAGCTAACGGTCCCCCCTATTACCAGTCCGTTGGTCCTCTGATTACAAGACACTGTATCATATTATGGATTTTAAAATTATTTTTCCATTTTTGTGCATACTAAAATACGGAAGCTGAGTTAACGTACGTAGCTTATGAGACGGTTACCGCTTGGTCGTTACGTCATTCGCTTCCTTTTCAAACTTCAAATTTCCGTCTCGATGTTATTTTCAAGGTTTTCTTGTTTTACCTTCTCTGTTTTGCATAATTCTCTTTCTTATAATACAAAATATTGATAACATATAACGTACTTAATTATTTTTGTGAAAAAGAAATAGGTAACTACAAACATCCGCATTAAAACTTCACAAAAACTAAAAAGTATTAAAATTACTAGTTCATTTTTGAAAAAACTAAAAACCCAACTGCGTGAAAAATCGTAAGGTTTCAAATTTTAATATAATTATGTACCTCTTGAAAAATCCATCATGTCGATCGATTAGGCTTGAGAGCTTGAGAGCGAGGCAAAGAAATATCCGAACAAATATCGCTTCTAGTGCAGTTTTTACGTTAAAAAATTTAGTGCGTAGAATTAGCGGTAGCGTACCTACTCGTAATTGTGTTTTACGAACGGGATTTTACGAACGCACGAACGTAGTGTGAAAGTATTTTGCAATGGGAAGTCATAAAATTTCCAAGATAATGAATTTATTTTATATCACAAACATGGAAAAGTTATCACTTTTTAACCCCCGGCGTTGTGTTTAAGCAGCGGTGATAGCCCAGTGGCTTAGAATTCGACCTCGAATCGAGGGGTCCGGGTTCCAATCCCAGTGGCACGCACCAATGACTTTGTAATAAAAGTTATGTGCGATTTATAAAATTAAATATCACCTGCTGTTACGGTGAACGAAAACATCGTGAGGAAACCTGCATGCCTGAGAATTCATAAAAAAAATGTTCTCAAAGGCATGTGAAGTCCACCAACCCGCTGTAGGCCAGCGTGGTGGACTAAGGCCTACATCCCTCTCATTGTGAGAGGTGACCCGACTCTGTAGTGGGCCATTAATGTGTAGTGACAACCACCGACGTAAAAGAAGGGGTGTTATAAGTTTGACGTGTCTGTCTGTATGTCTGTCTGTCTGTCTGTGATTCGGTCGTGGCACCGTAGCTCGCGAACGGATGAAGCGATTTCAATTTTTTTTTTTTTGTATGAGAGGTGAGTTACGGGCGAATGTTCTTAGACATTTTTGATGAAAATCGGTTGAGTCGTTTTAAAGTTGTGGGGGGTGATAATGGGGAAGAATAACCGAATGTCTGCAAATATAATCGAATGGGGTCTCAAATGAAAGCGCATCACGTGCACATTACAAAATAATAATTATGTTTAATGGAAATTGTTGTTATTGTGTCGGGGGTTTTTTTTAATTTTCAATTTTATGGTTACCTATACAAAATAAATTTAAGTTATTACGAGACTATAAATTAAGTAAATAGTTGAGGCATGAAAGGTTCTATGTGAAGAATACAAATTATGTTCTGTAAATTACTTGAATGCACAAACACCGAGATGTAATGTTACGTTACGTTGAATCATGGAGAATAGAGCTATCTATGCTCCATGCGTTGAATGATACATCTATGGAATAGGAATTAGATTGAATAGATTCTTGTGATGAAATCGCATGACCGTGCACTACTTTGATTAACAATGTTTTTGTATGAAACAGAACTAACACTAAATAATTCAATAATAGTTCGATCCTATTTTTTTACTAAATAGGCATATTTACCAATTGGTCACATTTTTATAAATAATTTCAATAAAACTTACCTTTGATTTTTACACTAAAGCGACCTAACTACTAATTATCTTAGTTCTCGACGCATACAATACTGGTATAAGATGGTTGCAAGTTTAGCGGATTTAAAGAATAGCAAAAGATGAGACATTACCAATTACCATAGTCCATTTTAAAGAGGTTCTAAGTATTAAGTAAGCTTTATTTGATTAACGTAGCCACCGTCGCGCCAATTTGTGCGAACAAGTGCTCGTACCTACGTCATGACGCGAATTAGTTGTATCAACAAGAAATCTATAAAACTATCCACGATTGTTGCTTACAAGCATCTGCAGAATCAATGCGAATTCCGTAAGTGTTTCACACAAACGTCATTCATAAGCTGCTAAGTAGATAAACATAATTATCATATTCAATAATTATGTCGTTTTAATGTACCATTACGACTACCAGACTTCAGTCCGCGTTGTTCGTTGACCACAAACGATATTATACGATATAATAAACGACTTCCTTTCTTTGGATACGATATGTATGCATAATATGTCTTTAAAGAATTAAACTATGATACAGCATAAAACATGCAGTACCTAAGTATGACAAGTGATCACTTTCGTCCTTTGAAATGGTTCAACAGGGGGTGCTTGGGCAGCTTTGAAGGATAGCTTCTGATATTCTAGTAGGTAAGTAGTTAAATTATATCCGAAATCCCATGTCAGTGGATAGGTATTATGTATTAAATCATACGACTGGCCTCTGCCAGTATAGACTGTAAAGTATATTTATAAAATTACCTTATCATATTTATATTGCTATATTATTATTATAATTACCTATAAGACAACAAAAAATTAAAGAAATAAGTACGTTGCCAATAAAAAAGCGTCGTAAATTTACCTTATTTATTAGATTTAATATAGGTACAATTTACAGTTAAGTACTTACTTTATAAAAGCCTTCCGTTAGTCGGCTAGAATATTTAATCATTTAATACCATGTTTGTTTTGAAAATATTAAAATTAATGTGTTTTAAAAGTTCCTAGCAGATTTAATAGAAATAATAATTTTATACTGAGATATTTTATGTGTGTTTGCGATAAGCAGAAAATTACAGACTTTTACATATTGAATAAATAAAAGTCTATAATTTCTTGTTATGTGAACAAAAAATTTTAAAATTATTTTATAATAATAAATTTGTAGGAAATAGTTATACTAAGTAAAGCCTATAAATATAAATAAAAATGTTATTTTTTTGCCAAATCTTGAAATCCTTTTTAATTTTCATAACAAATATTAGGTCATCAACAGTCATGTGTCGTTCAGGAATGAATGCTTCAATTGAAGTACTTCACTTTTTCCCGTCCTTCCTTCACTACTTCAGTTACAATTCATCTCGTTCATTTAGTCCAATTGCTTCGCGAACGAAACTAACCGAAGAAGCTCGACAGTCGACGACGCGTGGCGTGCGCATATACTCACGCACACATACACATACTCACGCTCGGAGACATAAAAGAGAAAACAATCTTAAACCATCAAGTAAAGCACCAATGATCAAATTACAAATACTCTTATACGAACACTATTACATCTAAATACGTTGTCGTTAGAAGTTCTAGGAAACGTTTCAATATTATGAGTTTTATGTTAACTATTTACGGACTATTTTGGCTTGATTATAAATATAAATGATATTTTCTTTCATTTTTAAATTTAAATATTTTATAATTTAAATATTTTATTACTAGATATTTGATAAAATAAACGCACTTAGTTTTATTTTATTGTTTTAGTCCTTTTAATTTTTTTGTCTTTTTATCCTATATCTAATAATCTCAAAAAATTCAAAAGACTAGTAGAGATAAACGTTACGATACACGAGTTCATTATGGGGTATTTCATAATAATTTATCGAACATTTCATTAGAACTACTATATCGTAATGAACTAGTGAAGGAACTGAACTAACTGAAGTAAAAGAAATAGTATGGAGTGTTGAAGTAAGAAATAGGAAAGGATAACCTATCGTTTGTGAATGGTGAACTACATTGAACTACTGGACTAAAAGAGTGATATACTTCACAGTGAAGGAAAGATATGTTTCGTTCTTTTCTTTTAAGTGACACATTTCGCTCATGGCTAGTCATCAAGCATAATATAATTGGGTAGCAGACACACCCAACTCGTTCATTGACATTGGAAAATTACACTTGATTGTGTTTTGATAAATAACCTGTTACGTATGTTTTTGTAAATAGATTTCTTGATTTAGCTATTTATTGATGATAGCGGCGATAGCCCAGTGGTTAAGAATCCCGTTCCTTATATGAGGAGTTCAAATCCTAATGCACGCACCAAAACATTTTTAAATTATGTGCGTTTCACAAAAATAAATAGGAACTGCTGTAACGGTGAAAGAATTCATCGTAAAGAATGCATGCCTGAAAGTTCTTCGTAGTGGTGCAGAACCACTACAAAGAACTTTCAGTACTACGTGGTGGACTTCATAACAGGCAAAAGCATGTTATGAAGTCCACAAACCGACAAAGAGGCAGCGCTACTAAGTACATAATATACTTATTCATATTATAATTGCACTTGTTATAAAGAATTAATCGCAAATTGGTAAAATACTAATGTGAAAAGATTAAAATAAGCTATGAGATGTACAAAAATGCAAAAAATTATCAAGTATCTATGCAAGAAATACAAGAATTAGGTATTAGGTATATGAAAGACGTACTGGGTACATTCAATATCTAAGTTGCGTTTATTTATGAAGTTTTTTTGTTTTGAATAATTTAACATGTAGCAGTGTTTAATTTGCTGAATTGCTTTTTTATTTCATGACTTCAAACGAAAAACATATTTTTAAACAACAAACCGTACGTATGTATTTTGAAAGGAACTACTCGTAGCTTATACACGCGACTTTGTCTGCGTGGGCGTTAGAATTTGGTCGAGAGGGACATAAGGCGATTGGGGTAATATACGAAACACGTTTTCCATTAATTCCCTAAAGAATGCAAAATTTGTAGTTGATTAGAGTTGATTAGACCAAGTAATGGCGTTGTCTTCTATTTTTCACCTCCGATTAATTTCGGATACCTAATCCTTTCTTATCGGATGCCTATGTCTTACAAAGAACATACCATGCAAATTTATGTAAGGAATAGGGAAGTAAAATTAGGTACCTATAGCCTCAGGTCGTGGTAAATACGGGTTCGCGGCACACATGCTGCGGAGGTCACGCACCCCTCTCTCCAGGTCCCCGGGCCCCTCCCCTAGCTCCTGCTTGATCAAATCCGCCAACTTCACTGACGGTCCCTCGAGCAAGGCCATTGTCACTTCACACACGACAATCCCGTTTAGTTGTTTAGTTATTTATTCAATAGTACGCTGCTCGCTCGTGCTGAGTAAGGACAATACTGCCCGCGCAATCACCACGATTGCTTTTATAAACAACGCCAAATGATACGAACGTGCTGACTGGGGTGCTTTGGTTCGCAAACTGATCGCAAGTGTCGCATCGTGTCCTATTATTTGTTTTAAGTACTTGCTAATGTTTATCGAGACAAAGTATCTAATAATGAATTTACATTAACATCGTAGCGGAATTTCGAAGGTTAATTTCAGCCACTTTTTGGTGTCTGATTTAATTGCAATGATGCACTTATCTTGGCCAAAACAATGTATTTAGTTGAATAAGGTTAATATTTTTTAAGTAATTGAGTTGCAAAAAGGTATGCAGACCATTATTTTCATCAGACCAACCTCAAAACGAGAAAAAGTCCTGTCTGAGGTCGCATGTGGGTGATTTGCTTTTCATGAGGATTAAGATATTTGCCTCAAATACTCTATCCGCGGAAAGGTACCTCCCCAGACGAGCTACTATAGCTCTGCCAGCTAAAAATATTATGACACCATCTGCAAACCTCATCTCGGAGATAATCACGCTGGATACAAAAGATAGTGATACTCCGTTACCGATCAACGTAGCGATCGTTTTTGGGTTAGTTGCATTTTAACACGCATTTCTTTATTCTTACAATGCAATACTTTTCTTTGTGGATCCATCTGTCTGGTGTTATAATGGCATGACACGAAAACTAACTTGAGGTTCAAAATTTTGATGCAATTTAGAGTTCCTACCTGTCTAGGTATTGAAACTGTGCTGAACCTAGTATTATGAACATTTTAAAATAATATTTTGACAAATTAATTCACCATAAACACCAACGAATCAAATTATTCTCTTCCGACTGTCCTACTTATTTATGTATGGGGCATGATTGATTGTGTATTTGATGACGACGACGTAATGCTACTTTACTAAAAATGACGACTGAATGTCTGAATTAAAAACGTAACGTAACGTACCTACATACGTACATAACGTTCTTAACAAATATAAATTAAGTATGTATACTTATTTCTTTAATTATTATGGTAAATATACTTTAAACTGTTGAATCTGATCGGGAACGTTTGAGAAACATCATAGAAATTCATGTATTATGTATTTACCTATCGTACCTATGTACTTCTTCTTTGAGAAACAATAGTTTTACAAATAGATACTTAAGTAAGTAAACACTAAACAGTCTACACGTTGTTTGTAGGTACTAGATGTATTCATATGCCTATAGTATAGTATAGTATAATAAATAAGATTGTACCGAAGACTGTACTATAACCAATAAAAAACATAACTATATAGGTAATTGATTTTAATATAATTATATTTGGAAATGATTTATCGAAGAATATATTTCCATTTGTGATGGTTCTTCTACGTGGTTACTAATGCTACACATATAAAAGTGGTTGCATCTGTCAGTAACCGGAACACAACACATCTGGCTCGCAAGACATCATCGGTACGACGGCGGGTCAGACTATGAAAGGGCAGAAAGGTTCATCCAGGTACTTCGGAGGTATAGATCTGAGTATCTAAGCTACTGAATGGTCGGTCTTCTTTAACAATGAGAAAGATGTAGGACTTAGTCCACCACGCTGGCCTAATGCGGGTAGGCCAGGCCAGAAATCCAGGTATGCATCGTGAGGAAGCAGTGAAGCACGGACGTTTTCCTTCACCGTTTCAGCAGGTGATATTTAATTTTAAATCTTATATAAACCCCACATAACTTTTTAGTCATTGATTGGTGCATGCCACTGGGATTCGAACCCGGACCTCTCGTAAAAGAACGTCGGCTTAGCCACTGAACAGCTGCTATATATATCCGCACTACCTTTATATTTATATGCTAATATGAACTATTGATTTAAGTAATTTGTTAACATATTGAACTTTCTTGTTACTGATTTCGTATCATTTTGTTTAATATGACCAAAAACTGGATATCACATACACATGCTGATTACTTAGATAACCTTGTATAATATTTTATGATGCCAGGACTATTTTTACAAACAATTACTTAAACATCGCGCGAATACAAAGTGGAAATTCCTGTTGTATCATTTATTTTTTTATTTTATACTCTACGACCTATTCACTATATTGAGAATTTGGAAAATAATTGTCGTAGAGGAACTTTTTTAACCGCACACCATAAGACCATAGAGTACTTAAACACTACGTTAAACAAAGGTTATACGTATAAGACTTTTGAAAGGAAAAACAATTGAAAATAATGAAAATCCAAAAAGGACGGGTTCGTTGCGATTTTACGTTAAATTTAGTTCCGTCATGTTTCACTAGATGGCAGTGTTACATTTGTAACCAAATGTTGATAGTTCTAACAGTTTTGTATAGATGACGTTATCATAGTTCTATGTTTACATTCTACACTTGTGCCGCGAATAATACCGTAAATTAAATTGCGGTTAATTAAACTTGCTAATGGAGTTGGAGATCCTCCAATCGGAGATCGGGAATGAGCGCCCGTGAAACCCGCCACGTTCACGCTTTTTCACGGACCTTTGACCACGGACAAGTGTTTATTTTAATCTGCGCACGATATTTTATCTGTGTAGTGAGGTCATTGGACTTAATTTTCATCTCTGTCTTTTACAGGTTTTTCAAGCGAGATGAGAGATCATAATTCTCACTATATACTTAAGCATATTGTGTCGTGTGGACCTGCAATCTTTGTTGCCAATTGCAGCAAAATTCCTATAAATGATGGAAAAAAGGTGCATCAAAATGGACCATATACCTAACCTTAAAAGTGATAAAAGTATATGGCCGGAATTCCATACACTGAAACTGAAACTTGAAATAACCCCTTTAGAGTTGTTAAGATATTTTGCGTGAAAGGGCAATCTTCGGGGATTCAGAATAAATAAAAAAATTGTTTTTATTACTTAACATTTTTTATTTATACAGTGTTGAAGATTCATAGGATAATTATTATTAGAATACATAAAATTTACTTTTGATATGGCCACACTAATAACGTTATTAATTTGTAACATTACCAATACCAATAAAAAAAATTATAAATTGTAGTCATTACTTTTCCATAATATGGAATTTGTTCCAACGTGCGTATTGCGTAACAATAATTGTAAAAAAGATTACCCTAAATTTTCAGATTTATTGAGGGAAATAAAATGATATATGGTAGCAACCCTGGTTAAGAATTGTCAATCAACCACAGGAGGCACAAAGTCAAACGACGATTTTACTGGATTTTATTAGTCATCTTTTGGAAATTTCTTATCCAAGTTGTCTGAAAATAGCTTTTTGTTGATTCCTTTACTGTGCGTGATTTTTTAAGAACTCGTAAGTATTTTGTGTCTTTATATGCGTAGTAACGATCAAAAATTCAGAATCCAAAGTGTTTTACCAGGTGGCACATTCACTATAGTCATTATTGCCCATTGCGTTTCATCCTTGAGTAACCGATTTTGGTATGTTGAAAACGAATACCATATAAGGAATTCTGTGTGTTATTATGAGATAGTGAGCGAGCTGTAACGTGCCCTACATAAATTGTACGTGGTAATTAGTTATGTATCTTGACTCGTAGTGAGTCATTGAAGTGAAGAAACGATAGTTAGTCCAAGTTATCGTTTTATACGTGTTTCCGTGCAAGCGAGTGTTCTCGTAATCTGTTCTTAATTAAAATAATTAGTAAACAGCTATCGTCGTGTTACTGGAGGCGTCTGTGACCGTTCACATAAGTATGACTAACTCAAAACAAAGCAGAATCTTTTGTAGTAATTCCAATAATACTATCATTAAGAGTTAAATTCACACAGATGGCATTGTAAACTTATTACAGGGTGATTCATCTGTCAATCTGTATCCATCTGTCCACCAGCCTTTTGAGTATCACTGCTGGTATGGTAGCTTACTACAATAAATGTTTGCAATACTTGATGACCAATACTTGATTTTAAGAAATAAAAAATACTTTGAATGATATTTAATAGTTTTTTAAATTCTACCAATCACCTATATAGGGCATTTCATCATATTAATGGAAATTTAATAAGATAAAAGGTCAGCGACAAAAGTAACAGATACAGATACGGGTCCTTCTCCCTCGGATATCTGCAGATACAGATACAGATATCTGGAGTATCAATAATAGAAATATACAAGTATAGAATATAGTTCTATGGGTTTTAGAACCTGTTCTGAAACCAGTATCTTCATCAATTAATTAGCTAGTATTTTTGTGTTCATAAAAGAAAACAGTTTGTATATTTTTTGGCATTTTTCCAATCTCATGTTAGTTGTCACCTCATTAAAGGTGGTAATGATGAGTTTAGCATAAATAAAGCATAAATAGGTTGATGGGAAGTAGCTAATTAAGCCTATATTCAACATTGGTTTCTTGATGTACTCTTATCTAGATATGGATGAACATATTTTGAAATCCAATCCAAATAAAAGTCTGGGAACTGATCTGTAGTACCTTTAATTAATAGATATCGGTTAATTCATAATTTTTTCATTGCATAGTATTAATTCATTGATGTCAGATATTGTTGTCTAGAAATAAACAGCTCTTCAACGATAACACCAATTGAATTGTATTTGTTTCTTTGTTTGTTATCAGTCTTTGGTTGCAATATATAAATTCATAATTTATTTTGTTTCCAGAGCATGTCTTCCCGCAAAACGGCTGGCCGTCGTGGCACTAACAAGAAGCGTGCCCAGCGCGCCACGTCCAATGTGTTTGCTATGTTCGACCAGGCCCAGATCGCAGAGTTCAAGGAGGCCTTCAACATGATTGACCAGAACCGCGATGGCTTCGTTGACAAAGACGATCTCCATGACATGTTGGCATCCCTGGGTATGTGAAATATTCTTACGCTATCTTTGGTCTTGTAACCAATTAGTGACCCACTGTGAAGCATCTAGGCCTTAGTTCACCATACTGGCCTAGTGAGGGTTGGAAGACTTTACTTACCTTTAATTCTATTATTTAAATGCTGTCTATATTTATTGTTAAAAACATATGTTCATAGTAATGACACATCCATTGTGAGTCTTGGGGATATAAAAGCTAATTCCATTTCCAACATATTTAATTATAATAATAATTATGTTGCCTAGATATATTGATGATGTCATATGTTTCGGGTTCTTCATACAAAACAATGATTTTGCGTTTTTGAAATTTTAATAAATGTTACCTCAAATGACTCTGCGTTCACATCCCTATTGACATTGATAGTATCTAATGGTTATCTTGCTCATTATCGAAATACATTTAAAATGTTAAAATTGTTAATGTCATTACCGTTAATGAAATATTAATGTGTCGTACAGGTAAAAATCCAACTGAAGATTACCTAGAGGGCATGATGAACGAAGCTCCCGGGCCCATCAACTTCACTATGTTCCTCACTCTGTTTGGCGAGAGGCTGCAGGGCACTGACCCTGAAGATGTGATCAAAAACGCATTTGGGTAAGTAACCGATTGGCTGCAACCCCTTTATTCCCCAATGCTGGCTATGGGCTGCTCCATACAGTAGCAGGCCTGGAGCATACTCCACCACACTGCTCCAATGCACATTAGTGTGAGAGTAGTGGTAGTAGTACTAAGAGTGGAGGGTAGCTGATTAGTATTGACCTTTATATTAGTGCCTGCCTCTCACCCATCATAAAGCAGCATGTTGTTCATGTCTTCTGCTTCTTTTGGAGAGTAATGGTTGCTGGATATACTTTATTTAAGGTGAACATCGTCCTCATGAGTAGCAAAGCAAATGGGATTTCTTCCCCATTTAAGGTTGGATGTGATTGTCCATTGGTTGCCGTGACCACTTGACATCAGGTGGCCTGCACATCTGTTTGCCATACTTTTACTATGAAAAAAATATACATATTTAGTCACTAACTTGAGGAGTTTCGAGTCCCAGTAGCACTGAATGAATTACTCAAAGTTATCCTGCTACACAAAGGTACAAAAAGTATGGAATATACTCCTAACTACATCCGCTTGGAAAATTCTGTTCTGCGCAACCACAATAAGAAAGAAAATCCCTTCATCAGATGCTTCGACGAGGAGAACACTGGCGTGATCGCCGAGGAGCGTCTCCGCGAGCTGCTGACGACGATGGGCGACCGCTTCACCGACGACGACGTCGACGAGATGCTCCGCGAGGCCCCCATCCGCGACGGGATCTTCGACTATGTGGAGTTCACCCGCATCCTGAAACACGGCGCCAAGGACAAGGATGAACAGTAAATACCCATGAATGCAGGTTGAATGGCTGCCCACTCGCGAGGATAACCCACAAAAATTGAGAAACAGAACATAGTTAAACCAGAATTTATTGGGCTCATTGTTACTTATTTGTAATTAAATAGCGGTGACCCACAGCCTTGACTCCATGTGTGAATATACCATTATCATTACGCAATTCATAAGTGATAAAATATAAATAAGAGTAAAAACAAGCTTCATAAGCGGTGGGTTTCAATCTTTGGATATAGAAATATAAAGATACTGTTTGGTAGCTAGGTTACCTTTTTAAATTGCTTTGAAATAACATATGTTGCCCTGCAACCAAACATCTTTAGGGCTATCCATATCCTACTATTGATTATTTATTGAAACCGGGTAATAGTGTGTACTTAGCCTACACACAGACATTGATCAAATTCAAGCTGCCTATGCCTATGTCACCCACCAGCTTGTGATAAAGATTGTTATGTACCTAATTAACATACAAAAACTGTTGACAGGTCTTTATCAGAAAGTGGTGAACTTTTCAAAGAATTGTCAAGATTAAATTTAATGCTCTCTCAATTACTTTCCAAATTAAAGTTCTATTTTTGAATAAAATTTAAAATCTTGGAACATCAAAGAGCAGTTGAATGAAATCTCGAAATGGAACAGAAGTTGGAATGATGTCCGTTTCCATTGCTTATTCTTTCACTGAAGAAGTGAAGCTTCTCTTTAGAAAATATACTCCATTTTCTAGTATAGGTCTCCCAACAAGAGCTACAATACTAAAAGCTTTTTTTAAATTGATTAATTATTTGTTTCAATCAAAATGTGATTAAAGTTGATATTTGGCTGAATCAAAATGTGATGGAAATAAACTTTTGATTGAGTAAATTGCAGTTTTAACAGATAGTTTCATTGAATAAAAGATTATAGAATAACAAACACTAGGATACTACAATTTCATGGTAGGATTAGAGAGGAACACACATTATTTTCTGTACCACTTTAAATGGGAATTCCATTTGAAATCAGATGAAACAGAATCAGAAAAACCTGACCAGGGTTACAAGTAACCCGAATTCCCAAACGAGTTTCAGTTTGTTGTCTATGAATTTATTTTTAAGCTTTGGTTAACATACATTCAACCTGCTTAAATTACGCCACTTTATTATGTAGTTTTTATATATTATTATATGCCAAACTAATCAAAGTGTATAAGAATTATCTGTTTAGTTTTTAAGTTAGTATGTTATAGATTCAGTATAATCTCGAACTACGCCGAGGTGCTACATAGATTTAAGAAATCTGCATTTTATTGAACATGCATTTCGTTGAAACAAATTATTCCATTGCTTTAGACTTTGAATATGCATTTCGTTGAAACAAATTATTCCATTGCTTTAGACTTTGAATTTGTGCCTGGAGCCTATGATGATGTCTTGAATGAAAAGTTTAATGTATATTTTAAATTATTTAAACCATTCCTCATTGCGTGTTGATAGGTTGCAAAGTATTTTAAATTTCTTCTAAAATGTGTTTGTATTATGAATTAGTGTAGGGGCCCACGTATTACTTATTATTTTAGCACTACTAACAAAGTTCATTATTGTTTGTAATGTAATCCCAATATGTATTTATTCTAATATTTGAATAAATTTTTATTGTAAAATGTTCTTTCATTAAACCAGACCTTATACCATAGTAGAACACACACCATGGCAAAAGTGAAACAAATAAGTTGTACTCAGTGCTTACTTCCGAAGACTCAGGGTCAAATGACCATAATTATGGCTTTAGGTTCTTTCTTAGGAGTTTGCACATTGCGTGTTCCTGTGATTCAGGAAAACGAAATTTGAAGATCAATATTATATTATTGTCTATACTTACTGCACGTTCCATTCCGTGCTGCACACCACCAATAAATTTAGGCACCCTAAAAAGCAGGGACGTATGCTTCAGTAATATTTAATTAGTAGTATGTACAGTATACAGATTAGATACTGTATAGATTGGTTTGTATGCTGTACTAGATAATATAATATGTACTACCTTCGCTAACGATGTATAACTCGTTGAAAGCTTATTAAAAATTATCTAACAATGTCGTGATTATTATGCCTACCAAGTTAGTAGCCTAATTAATTTATTAATCATCTATTTTATTTCTTCAAGTATTGGTACAATAACTACCTATGGGTCTACTTTTCATATGTTTAGGTTGCACTTTTCGTCTTTTTTTAAAGAATTTTCAGAAAATCTAGAACCTTTAAGTTAATAAAATATATCATGATCCCATAAGAATAATAGACAAATCTTTGAACAACAAATTTTATTTAGCAATCAAATTATAAATAGCGAAGTATTTACAAGTGTTTGAACAATATTTTATTTAACAACCTTTTATTTAAGCTTACTGTGTCTTTTTTTATGAAAGTTAATAAATAAAAAAAAAAATTGTGAGCACATACAACACAATAAGCAGTTACACCTTTCAGCAGTTATCTTTCTCCACCAACCCGCATTGGAGCAGCGTGGTAGAGTATGCTCCAAGCGTCCTCCTATTATGGGGAGAGCCCACTGCCCAGAGGTAGTAGTATCTAGGTAGTGGTATCTAGTATCTTCGAGCCGCTTTGCTACTATTTTCCTATGCCCTTAGATTGTATTACCTACAGTTTGAATTATTTTCTTCAAAATTAAATGTTTACTTTTTTGTCTTTAATACCTACTTAAATTATATTAGCAGATTCATAAAATAGTTGCGTCGAAACTAATAGAATTTTATGAACCAATTGTATCGTTTAATGATCTCATAACGTTATTATGACTGCATCACTTCCTTATGGCAATTCTTTAAGCTTAGGTACCTACGTAGGTATCGTCACGTGACTTCGTTTTACAAAATTTGTAAATTTGCAGCAGTTGATAACGTTTGTAATTTGTAATATCAAGTTCTCAACAAGACGCTTATATTGCTTTTTTAATTGCATACGCGTAGGAAACAGGCATCCTGGAAAAAATCCAATCTGAGGTATTCTCGTTGGCTACTTCTACAAATAATTGAATATTATAGCTTCATTATAGTCATAAGGCCTATGGTAGGCACTCTATAGGACTGTAGTCAATAGGATCACGACCAATAATCCATAATGAAGCTGGCACCGCGCTCTGCAACCATCATGATCCCTCCCTGCGGGTTGCCGCTCGGGGACTGCGGCATCGATGACGCGTCGATCACACGTAGATCTAGAATCAAGAACGAGACTGACTCAGCTATTGAACGCTTCACACTCAGCCTGACACTGGGATTCCCACGCGCCCTCCGAAGCAAGGAAGCCCGTATGCTATTCATTGATCCTATTTGAGGTTACGGGCTGTAGTGACTACATAACATCAGATGGCCATGCCAGATCCCTCTATCCCAGTGGGCAGTTTGGGCAAGTGCCCAGGGCCCCGCGATCGGTAAGGCCCCCCTCAGATCAAATACAAAGTCCCTATATAGTTCCTGTCAGATCACCAAACGACAACCAATATTTATTACGAAAAAACTTATATAATTCTTATATAATTACTGACTACAATAGGGGCCCCATTATCCTAATATGCCCAGTATTGCCCAGGGCCTCCAATAGGTTAAAGACGGCCCTGCCCCATGAATGTTTGTTACTCAATTCCAATAAAAAACTAAGTCCAGGATACTTTAAACATGACTTACTCTCAATGCCATAAACCCGCAGATAGGGGTCGATAACCTTCCCGATGGCGGCGGTGCCGGCTTGATGGTTCTGCGGGTCGGTGTGGACGCGCGCCATGCACTCGATCCACGCGTCAGACCACGTCGGTTCATTGTCGCACGGCGCGGTAGTCGACGGATCCATTACGATCCCGTATTTCTCCTTCAATACCTGCTCCGGAGACGAATTTAGGGGCTTGAAATAGATTGAAAAGTCAGTAGGCGGAGGCAGAGTAATGATTTGTGTGAAAAATAGTTTGGTACACTACAGAGTACCTACACACTGTTCTATGAAATGATGAACGATTTTCAAGTTTTGGCCAATTACCAAATGCCTTTTGGACTTTCCAAGTAACCGTTGCTGACACTAGTAGTACCTAGCTAGTAGTTGAGTGGACATAATATACCTTCAAACATCGGAAATCGTAGTACCTACGAATACGGTGATTTATGCAGCACATTTCTGGTTTTAACGTGATAAGCGAAAGTCTCTTTTATTGCTGGATATTTACTCACATCAGTGTCGAAGATCCTTTGCAAGTATCGAGCAGCATCCTTGACCATTACCATGTCATCTGGGTGGCTGAAATAGTTGGGGTACAAGAGGGGAGGGTCGAATGGATCAGCTGACCGCAGCGTGACATTACCCGCGCTGCGCGGCAGTAAAGCCACACCGTTAGCCCTGCAAATAATTCCCAAAGTTAATGTAAAATCATTGTCCAATTCAAGGGTTTAGAAAAGGGCCAGCTTTATCGACCATCCCAGAAATAAATAAATAACGCTTTCCTTCACCGTTACAGCAAGTGATATTTAATTTTATGAAGAGCACATAACTTTTTTTAGAAAGTTATTGGCGCGTGCCATTGGGATTCGAACCCGGACCCCCGAGTAAGAGGCCAATTTCGTAGCCACGGGCTATCACCGCTTACCGCACGTAATTAATTACATACTTACATAAAAATCATAATGTTAGATTCCGTATTCCTAAGTTCTGCAGATTAAACGAATAGATATCATACACTACATAGGTATACCTATGTATTTATGATGGTAGCTATGTCAATGCCCTGAACTCTTATTATATCTCCTAACAATCTCTTCGTTAACTAGCCTGTACGTATCAGAGTAGAATACGTATGAAGGTATAGCTTTCTACGGGTGTTGCTCAATTTTAACTTACGAGATATTTTTTCCGCTGTATTGGCAGACTCTCTCGCCTATTTCTCCAGTTTCAGAGCATTCGGCGTAAAATCCGTTGAAGAAGAATTGGAGGTCAGTTTGGTTCCGCTTCCTGTCGGCCAGGCTCGAGTACAGCAGACCTGTAAGCTGCGTATGAGAATATATTTGGCAGTTTAAAAAACAAAATAATAACAATTTCATTCGCCATCAGATCAGTCAGACGAGACCATAAAGCAGTCATCGTAAAAGTAAATCAGACAACTGCAACCAGTTGATCAATTACGAAGTTCTTTAGCTATCTTCCGCCTCATCATCGTATAGAAAGAAAGAAAAGAAAAGAAAGTAAGAAAAACATTTATTCCACACTACAAAACAAGAATATACAGCTTCGTTATACATAGTAAAATTACTTACTTCCTTTTAATATCAACCTGTAAAAATCATGTACCATAGCCATAGCCATGTAACCATAGGTACCATTTGGGGTCCATGGCAAATTCATGTATACTCGTAAGTGGGCTCTAGACCCTAGTACAACATCATAACAATTTCTACTGCGTTCTATTTTTCTGACGTGAATTGTGTTTGTGTGGAGAATGAAGTCCACTACACAGTACCTAGATAGTGGAAACACTGGTGACACATAAGTTCTAATATACCTACTATTATTAACAAACAACCAAAACTACCAGCATTATCATCAAAATTATAAAAATTAAATTCAATATTAGGTACCTACCCATTGCGACTCGTACGCTTCTTTACAGTCAAAAGTAAATTAACGAAAATAAACGCATTAAGCTTAAAAAGTAATAGAATCATAATAAAATAAAAATAAACGACTAAAAACATTGCAAGGGGTACTCACGTACGTATTCTTTATTTACTAAAAAAATATAATATATTGTTCTTATTATAATGTTGTTAAAACTGCGCCACAATTCTTCCATTGTACAACACTACAACAATCAATTACCCTTTGAAAACTGGCTTGTCGTACAAACTCTTAAATAGTCGTAAACAACGATTTGCAGGACAATATTATTATTTCACAAAAACCGTTTAGCATTGAGCTAAGTCTTGTTCGTGTTTTACCGTCACGGATACCTACACTAGGTATATAATATAATACGACAAAGGGTAATTATTATATTACTATATAAATAAACATAGAAATAGGTAGCAAAAATAAAGCCATAACAATCGTCAACAACGGTTTACCAGAAATCACCTAAGGTATAGGATGACTTATTTACAATAACCTCAAACAAGAAAAAAATAAAATATTTAAGCAACGTCGGTCGGTCAGTGCCTGGATGGCTAGTGGCAAATCAAATGTGCGCTTCCGACCTTCCGTGCTTCGGAGGACACGACACGTTAAGCCGTCGGTCCCGGTTGTACTTAATCGATACAATAGCAGTCAAACCTTGTCGGAGGCCCTATGGACGGTTTGAAATCGTACATCTTACACGGCCCACAAGCCCATTTCTCCACCAATCCGCATTGAAGCAGCGTGGTGGAGTAAGCTCCAGGCCTCCCCCTATCGTGAAAAGAGATCCGTGCCCAACAGTGGGCACAGTGGGCCATAAAAGGGTTGCCAGCAGTTATACAAATCTTGTTTAAGACAAACCTGCGTTATCCCAGTTCCCGACATGGGTCCTTGTCTGGACAACATATACTCGGCCAGCACGCTCCAGTCCAGTTCTCGTATGTCTTCCAACTTGGTCAGGTTATAATACAGCGTGATCCCGACATGATTTCTGAGGTTCTGCCCCACTGGCAGATCGGTTACTAGAGGGATGTCGAATTGTTTCAACGTCTCTTGTGGCCCTATACCTGACAGCATCAGAATTTGGGGAGTGTTGAGTGCACCAGCGGATAGAATTACCTGAAAAAATACTTAATTAAATTTCTTTGATTACCTTTCAAATATAGGGTTTTATGATATTTTATGACATCGATATCATAAGGCAGTGCTGACTGATGGTCAACGGCCATACGACTTGCATTGGCATGCATACGAGAACGTGCCATCAGATGGTAAATGGTTATCGTCTTCTATTCACACGAGAAGTACCAAGGAAGTCGTTCGTGCTTTCTTAATTTTAAAGGAAAGCTCTTTTTTACGCTCTTTTAGAAAACCATCAGCCAGATCTGGGGTTCTGTGTTTGGATTTTTCGTCGCCTAACATTATAGTTTTATAGCACATTGTGAAAATGCGAAAAGTTGAAGTTGATTTTCAGATAATTATTTCCTAAACATAATCCGAACCTTTTTACCTACATGTATTTTCAGTTCTATTTTAATAGTGGTCTATGAATATGAATTTATAATTTATTTGATACTGTAAACAACTTTACGACTGTACAAATAACGTACTCGTATTTTTCTTTCCTTACCTCTTTGGCAGCATACACAGTAATCAGATTTTTGGATTCGTCATAGTATTGGACTCCGATAGCTCGTGTTTCAACATCATCAAAGGAATCCGTTAGAACTTTGCTAACGTGTACGTTAAGGACGACGTGGAGGTTGGATTTTTGTGCCAGGTACGCTCTTGATGTTGTGAACCTCTGGCCATCCCTAAAAAGATGTTAGTCAATATGTTTTTTTTGTAGTTTATCTCATATACGCCCGCGTTAAAGGTTATTTTATAGGTGGTAGAGCCAACTTTGTAACCCAACGTGAAGCAGCACATTCGTCATGTTTTGTGTTTCGGTTGGGAAGGCGTAGTTGCCGGAGAAACTGTATTTGAGGCGAATATCTTAGTACTCATCACCTCTGAATTTTGTCTTATTTGAGATCGGGATTGCATGTCCATGGTCTGCAGTAACCACATAACATCTGGTGGTCTGCATGCCTCTTGACCACTCAATCGCATTAAAAAAAGGCTTAAGTGAGAAGTGTGTGTGGTTGCATACACAAGCAAATTTTGCTGACAGCTTTTGTTTTCATTTTTATCTTAAAAAAAACGTTAAACCCACTTGTTGAAAGCCTGCGCGATATTAAATCCTTCAGGAGTGTTGGGATCGTTCATATCCTGAATGATGGGCAGTCCTGTCTCGTTGATGGCGTTAAGAATCTCGTAAAGGAATGGAGGCTGGTAGTTGAACTGCAAGGCAAATAAGTATAGTATTCAAAATAAAAAGAACCGTTCAACTCACGGGCATGTTTTGGATCACGCTGACAAATCGAATCTATCCGCTATGCTCCTTTCCAAAAGTACACTTATAAATTCACCCTCAAGCAGGTCCTTCTTGTGGGTGAATCTGCGCACATTATTTGCCACTAACATATCCATACCATTAATTTGACATCCGAAACGAGTCACACTAGCCCGTATCTCCCACCTTCCACCTACCCACAGAAAGTAGGCGGCGTGGTGATTTGTGATGGATTCTCCAGGAGGTCTCCGCGTGGAACGAGACTTCTTGCCAGCAGTATAGCGTAAAAAAGGTTGCCACTACGTTCTAAGACTTTGAAATAAATAAGGAACACATAGATACTCGTTTCACAGGCATAGATCCCGAATTGGAGTGGTACTGAGCGCTGACGACTGTGCCAATTTCCAGGTTGCCCTCCGACTTAGCAAAGTAATCCAGGTTGTCTTCCCAGGACCAGCCCTCTGCTCCCTCCTTCACCCAGTCCTCGTAGTCAGCAGCGTGGCCCCTGTGGTACATCATTCCGTTCAGCAGAGCAGTTCCACCTGGACAACCAAACATACCAGTTTTTTTTTAACTTACGAGCTCGGGGTTTATTTTTTAAGATTATAGGTAAATATCATTTTAGAATAAGATTTTTACCCGGTCAGCATAATTTTGTGCTTGCCAACATGGCAACACTCACCTATGGGGGTTGCAATGTTGGATGTTGTCCATAGTCCATAGAAATAGAAAGTTGATAACAATGCTACGTACATTGGGCAGGCGTACCTTTAAATTGTGTTCAACTGAGCACAAATTAGCTCATTCTATCATTCTCATCACGGTGACAGAATGAATTTGAGGCGTGAATGCCGATAGCTGAGATAGTTTCAGTAGTTTCGGAACAAATATGTAAGTACTGTTCTATTGCTCCTTCCTTCCTTTCAGCCCTTGGTAGTCCACGGTCCTGAGCCCTCTGAATCCAACGGCTTCCCGCTGTCTTTTTCAGGTCATCAGTCCACCTGATAGGAGGGCGGCCTGTGCTCCTTTTGCCTAAACTCCGTTGCCGCCATTTGAGGACCGCCATTTTAATTTGCAAACTTTGAGAGCTATGTCGGTTACCTTCATCCGTGTTTCGTTCGTAGAAGGACGAAGGTTCTATTGCTAGTGCTGTTCTATTGATCATTCGAATCTTAGACCATATTTGAAACTTTTTCTTAGTCCATAATTGAAACTTTTTCTTACCAAGTACTTTCCCCCTGGGCCAAGAGCATCCCTGTCCCTCTTGATCGAGGCAGTAGTCGCCAGGCTGCGTACGGTACATCCAGTCCACTCCCTCCTTCGACCAGAATGTTCGGTAGAACGAAGGTGGTCTAGCTCCTGTGGGTTCTGGTCCCCCAGCTTCTAACAGCAAAACCTTTTAAAGATGAAAACAAGACTTTTTTATTTTTTCTGGAAGAGGTACCTTGATAGTTGAAAGGGAACAACTGTTATAAATCGTTTTAAAAATTATAAACTACATACTTATGTAATAACGAAATCGGCAACAGGAACTTCATCTATGTTCTCTAATCTAATTAGTACGAGAAAAAACTTCATTAGACAAAACGACTTAAGGTCACATTTATTACTTATAACAAAATATCAAACTTTAATCAAAAAAGTAAGTAACGAGCATAAGTATTTATGTTCATATTTTCATCAGCTGATAATCCTGAAGGTTAGCGAAGGGAATACGCAAGCTCGCCTTTTGTATGACTTTACCAATACAATCTCCCGAAGGAAAGTAGTCTTTGCTCAATAGGTACGTAAAAAATACACGTCGACGGGATGAGAAAGTTCCGTTTGTAAAAAAACAGGGATTTACAACTCACATTAAAAATACACATTTTGTGAAATTTCACGAGAGATTAGATTAGAGATTCTTGGATGGAATCACGTCTATCAAGGGGAGAGTCAATTAACAAAAAAATAAATATAAATAAGTGCTCATCGTGATATCCAATTCACCTGAAAATTTTCATTTTCACTCAATCGTGCAGCGACTATGGAACCAGCTGTTCCTCCGCCTACGACGATAAAGTCGTACACATCTCGAACGCGTTGCACTGGCTCGATCCTCTTGCAGGGAGTGGAGATGTTACACCGGCCCCTGATGAAGCCCTCCAGGAGAGCCATGAATAAGATAGTGCCGCTGCATATTGGAGAATTCACCAGTGATGCTCCCTCGTCGATTATTGGACAGCCGCAAGCCTATTAGGCATAAATAAAACTATAGTGCCTGGGAGTGATAATTAAACTTGGTGTTAGTTTCTTGAATGTTCTAAGCTTTAGCTCTTTAAATAGCAGCCCTTGAGACGTGGTTGCCTATCTAGGATTGCCGGAAGAGGACAGGAACACAACACACCCGAACCAAAAACAGAAATTCCAATTTATGAACGATACATTTCAAATTATGAACGATAAATTGGAATTTCTGCTCGGCTGGGAATCAGTACTCTGTTGTATTCGCTATCCTATTTTAATATAACGATGAAAATAATTTTGCACATCCGCCAACCGGCCCCAAAGTCGCAATACCAGTACCTACCACCATCCATCTCGCTCTATACAATGCTCTACTTTCAGTCTATCATTTCACTATTGTGAAACTGACTTAAAGTTTGCAAAGTCCGTTAGAGAAAATAGAAGTCCAAATTGGCAGTCCATTACATTACTTTTTATGGAAAAAATAATGCCTAATTAGTTTAAAAAGATAGATTTGATCCCTAGTAATAGATTACAGAAATGTGCGGTAACATTAATATTTTTAACAACAGGTAAATCGGTAGGTATTTATAAACGTTATCAAGCAATCTTTCGTCACAAGTTACCAAATTAGTAACCAGGGGGTTAGGTACTACAAACTCCTAAAACAATCATAAAGATAAAGCAATGATGTTTGTTTTAATTTAAAACAAAGTGTTTTGTTTAATTCAAAACAAAACAGTGCTTTATGATGGTTTTAGGAATTTGTAGTTATCTAGTTTGTGAGTTGTTTCTTCCGTGATTGTGGATGTAGTTTCGTAAAAATTTTTGATTATAATAAAATGAACCCATTCGAAATTAGCCAACATTAAAAGTAATAAATTTACTTTTACTAATAAATTTTTTGTTTAATGAGATGAGAGAAAAATTTCTTACCTCTGCTGCTAAAATCATTTTTCCAATCAGCTGCAGGTACCTATGCCCGATTTGATGTCGATTTTGTACAAAATCAATTATAAACAATTTTACGCAAACAAATTTCTAGTTTTGTTCTAGGTATTCTATTGATGCCTACTTCTTATAATGTTTTCATAAAAAAAATTATTAATAAAAATCAAATAACATTTATGTTTGTTAATTCCCTAGATAGGAGCGTATTCTTCCGCCTGCGACTGAATAAAATAAGCAATCTGTGCAGTAAGTTTCTTATATATATAATAATTTTTCACAATACAAACAGGAAAATGTTATTCATTCATATTTATTTCAATTCTTAAACATAATGATACAAACAGTCGACAAAAATAGGCACTATCTTAATAATATCTTTATGCATAGATTATGAGGAATTTGTGAGGTTAGTGTGTTGAATCAAAAGATCATAGGTAGATATCACTTACAAAACCTATCTGTAATTTTAATAGTTAAGGTGTGTTTTAATACTAGCGAATTCAGATTCAGCCCTTAGTTGAATGCTTCTCCGGGCACTTAACTATTAAACTCACATTAAAATTTAAAATACTCAAAGATGACCGTTGTGTCTTATTTAGGTCCTAGCTTGGTTATTCGCTCACCGATCTTCTGAGTTCTGAGTTCGTCTCTTGATGCTAAAACGTGGTCGTTTTCCGTTGACCATTCCTCTAGAGGAAGTCCCATGTGTGGCTTGATGAATTTGTGACCTAGGCGTTAAGCAACCATGTTTCCAAAAAGCTAAGCCGGCGTTAGGGCACTGCTGAAGTATTAAAACAGCGAAACTGATTTAATACTTTGCCTATCCAATAAATAGACACAATAGTTAAACAATGGGTATGTATTACATGTGACTCATGGGAAAGTGGTTAAATGAAAAACTTCGAAACATCAATAACAGTTTAATTAGTTTATTGGTTGACAATCTTCAACTTTCCTAATCAGTAATAATTAGTCACATAAACTCGGTTTTCCTTCGTTGATAAGAACGGCCCATTCGAGGATGTTGTGGATGCGCATGTGTGGGTTTTCATTTTTTACTGTAAAATAATCGATATTTTTAACAATTAAAATCTAATGTAACGAATGTAATGTAATTTAATGGAACAAGTGAATAGCAATTTATTTGACTAATGACTACGCATTTTTTAATAACTTTTGTAACTAAACGTAGGTATTTGTTTGTATGCCCATAAGGGTTGAGTCAAGTTGGTTGAATATACCGAAACTGTTAATCGTATAACAACTTTGTAACCCATATTCACAAATAAATGGCTATGGATTGTGGAAAACTATGGAACCAAATTTCACTGGTAATACGAGTATAATTTTTTTAACAAGTTTGTAACCTTGCACTCTAACAAACTGTTTTGTGGGCACATCTGCGATCCTCCATTTAGGTCTTCCATGTTGAAAATGCGTCGTGGATGGTATGCCTTTAGGTAATTCCTAAAAATATTTGGACAAATCGGCAAATAAAGACAGATAAAAGTCATAGAATTACCCTATTTATACTTTATTTTTGACAAAATTGACATCCAAAAAAGCTTTTAGCTGAACGAGGTCGTGAAATCGGTTAAATTAAATAGTCCCTGCAAGCTATGAACACGTAAGTCCGACCTTAAAATAGGATTGAATTCCTATGGAATGGAATGGCAAATGTGGATGCGTCCCTATTCATAAGAACAAAATGTCGTTTCAAATAAAGAACAAGTACCTATTCCCGAAACCACAAGTGAAAAAATTTTTTTTGAGGTTGACAGATTGTTAGGCAGTAGTTTGCCTGAAAATTTGAACTTCGTTATTATTTGAACACCCTACTTTAAACATGGATAATCATACTTGATCCCAAATGTTTCTTCTTATAATTTTAGGCTCTTGGCGATCAGATCGAGCTGATTTAGGGTTGTAATCAGGTGGATGGTACAACATGTCATAAGCGCACAGGGTGTCTTTGGGCTTACATTTCGTGTTAAAATATGTTTCCTTCGAAACTGGTATCACCATCTGTGTTATTAAACGATCTTCTAAAGCTGTTTGTGGCATATTTAAAATAACTGTAATTTTACGTCGATATTAAGATAGTAGGTACTAATAAATTTAATGGAACATTACAGTACAATTTTTATATCAAAAATATCAAATGCATGTGAAAGCATTGTTTTATACAAAAATTGACAGAGAAAGGCGTCATATGACATTTAATCACAGTGTTTGCTTAGGGTTTTTTAAAATCAATAATAATGTACGTACAAACTTACATAGAGACTTCGTTGTAAATGTTTTTGAAAGATGCAAATTTTCCGTTGTTTAATCTTCGTGAAACTCTTCTCTCCTGAAACTGTTCTGTATGCTGTTTTGTTAAGGATATTTATTTAGATTTCGTCTATATTGTAATCTGTGATTTTACAATAATTAAAAAAATTGACATTGATTGATAAGTTGATAACCTTCCGATTCAGCAGTGACACTTATGTTTCAAAATTTGTCACAAACGCCATGCACGTTTATATGTTTAAAAGTACGATTTTAAGTTAATTAAAATTTTGAGAAATGTTTAATAACGGTATGCAAAGTAATAGATTATAAAGACGATTTTTTCGACTATTGCCGTATTTCTTTATATTTGTTTTATTATATTTTTTTGTTTTTTCTTCTTGACATACTTAGCTAACGCAACGGATTTAATTTCACCTGAGAAAACTATAGATACTAACCTAGTAAAGGGAGGTATAAGGCTAACAAGGAAACTTTATGAGGAATCTGATGTTCAGCACCCTGAAGAATCTACCTTAGATGACTGTACAAGCACAACCAAGAACGAAGGACCTGACAAATCGTCATCGTTGATTCTGAAACAAATTACTGATAAGGTTTTCAAAAACTTTTGCTTAATTATATCTTTTAATAAGTTACCTATAAACATCTAACGTAGTAGCAGCGTGGTGGGGTATGCTTACCATTTTTTTAAACCCTAAAACGGGACACATTGATACCTACACATCGAAAATTATTCATAGTAGTATTAGAAATAATGATCGCCATATGGCTTTGGTATAATGACAGAGAAATGTATTTTTTTCGATCAATTTTGGCTATTGCTATTAATTTATGTATGCTATTTTTATGATAAAATCTCGCCACGTTCCGTTGGGGTGAGAAAGGAGGACGCGAGTTATTTGACTATTTTTGCTGGTTATTTTACATTTTTTTCTAAAACTGGACACTTTTGTGTCCCCGGAATGTTCTTGGGGACACCGGTACAGAGTAGCTGAAAACGGTCACCTTAGTGTGCCCCACGGCTCCGGTGTGGGGAGTGGCCGTGGGCCATAAAAGGGTTGCAGCCACATGCTTGCTGTGCAGAGTTATGAGGGCAATAATAACTCTTTATATTTTTTTACTTTAACTGTTCTTCTATTGTAGATTATTCTGGACCAAGTCTCGATTTTAAACTTTATCAAAGAGTCTGGTAAAAAAAGTAAGGACCCATCAAAAGTTAAACATCAAAAGTGTTCGATTCCAACAAATAATCCTATTATAAAAATAACTGTTTTACCACTCACAGCAGAATACAAATCTTCAAAAACTTTACTTAAACACAAATATAAGTCGAAGGAAATACAGAAAACAGCTTCAAGCATTAACAACAATTGTTTTCATAAAAACACACAAAGTTGTTCTCGTAATTACGATAAAAATCACAACATAAGAAATTCGAGCAGCGCTGATCTGTTTAAATCCCATAAAAACGAAGGAAATCCAATTAATTACAGTGACGAGCTATCAGTGAATAATTTCTCATATACAAAACGGATACTGACCTCTCTAAATATGGATAAACGTCAAAAGATTAAACCTAATTTGTTTAATAATGATATCTCGATATCGCCCAGGGGACCTAGATATAGTAAAGAAGGTTGCAAATGCGACAGTACTTTAGTGAATCAAGTTTTAGATGATATGAACTCTCGAAAAAGTCGGGTGACAATAGTTGGTCGTGTAGGTCTCAATAAAGACGACCAATACGTTTTGAATTGTGCTGCAACAGTTGACGACAAACCCAGTAAGTAGACAACGCTTACAGATAGTAATTAAAATACATATAAAACTTTCTTTAATGAAAGTTTTCATTTTTACTTTTATGTTATAGTTAAAACTCAATTTGGTCAAGATTATATGCGTGTTCCTGCTTGGGTGGAAGATGACAACGGGAATAAGTAAGTCAGAGTTTTTAGTATGATGAATACCTATTACATTTTATCGGTAAAATACCCCTGTTAATTCGCTTTAATGGATGAATATTTACCTGTCGTATATCAAGGCTCCTTCTAGTTGAATAGTATGGCGCGAAAGGACGGTTGTAGAATTATGAAACGTCAATTTATCATTCGACATATTTAAAGTTAACCATTTTTCAATATTTTTTTACAGAAAGTCTTCAAGAAGTACCCAGGCGAACATAGCTATGTCTTCCGAAAGGGAGACTTTTAATAATGAAGCAATATGTAATAAGACAATTCAGTGCACATGTAACGCCATTGACGTTGGAACAGCTATTAGCCACTGTAAATTTGGTGAATCAAAAGAGCATAAAAATCCTTTAATTGTTATATCAGTTTACCCAACAAAAGAATCCATGGAAGGTGTGCAATATTTAGATGATATTATCAAAATTAACAGTGTAAACGAATCACAAAGTGTCAAGTCCAATAGTAAAGCAAAAGATCAAAATAGAAGTTACAAAACTGGGACGAACAATAAAAACTTCACTAAATCCAACACAAGCAGTACACATCAGAGCATAAATGCGACTAAAAGATCAGCTTATGATAAAAATGTGAATAATAATCAAAAGACAACAAAACCAAAATTAGAGGCAAGCACAATAAATAGAAGCATAACAAGATTCACTAAGAGTAGATCACCTAGCACCACAAGATTCGTTAAAAGTAGGCCGCCTTCACCGTCGAGTAGAATTATTTCCAAAGAAAAAGATGATAATACTTTCAACAAAAAAATACCACGAAAAGAAAGCCCCGGACGTCAACTACCACTTAAAAAGACTACTCCTATAAATAACAAATACAACAAACAGTCTTGTGTTAATACTGCGCAAACTTCAATAAGAGATCCCCTCAAAAAGATTCAAGGGAGATTACACGAAAAAACTGAAAGAAATAAAATAAAAAAGGCCATTGTTGATGGATACACGGAAAAAGTATTACAAGCTTCTAACACTAAAAATAATAAGAATAAAACTAAAAACCAACTTAATAATAATGCATCACAAGTAACAATAAATATCGATGGCGAACATGAAAAGTATCGGGTACTATTCCTTCAAGATAAGTTAAGCACTGATTTATCTGTACGTAGAACTTTGGTTTCGCCAGATTCAAAACCAATTGGTAATTGGAATGAAACGAAAAATAAAATTTGCATTCAAGATTCATTAGAAAATTTTTTGATGCTCTCAAGAGAACGAAAACATGGAAAACAAAATTTCGCAAGAAATGACAACCAAGAAAAGGTAAGTACGTATACAATGCCTAATAATACCCTGCAGTATCCTGCTTCCTGCTACTATTATAAATGCGAAAGAGATGGATGAAGGTTTGTTACTCTTTCACGTAAAAACGACTGAATTTGGATGAAATTAGTTACAAAGAAACGTGGATACTTTTTTCCCTCTCTGGGTCAAATTCTTAGTTCCACTTGAATGAAATCGCGCAGTCTCTAAAGCTATAGGTAGAGTTATTTGTTGGATCACGTTTATTTCTACACCTACCAGGTTTGATTTTTTTTAGAAAGCCTTAAGGCTACCACCTAGTTACTTCTTAGAAAAGTTTGTTTGTTTGTTACTTAAAAAGGTTGATGTTATTATTGCGTGTTTAACCGGCTGACGCGGGCTGGAGCAATTCATTAATTTAAGCTACTTTTTAACGCGTTTGTTTGTTTTTCTTGTAGGTATTAAACCTCTTTATTTGTATGATCGTAGCATATAAGCCGGTATCATATTTTTAAGTAAATATATACATAAAATGTAATGCTTACAGCAAATCAAAAAGGGCGTGGATAAAAAATTATCACGAGCAAAAATACGAGACAGTCTTGAAATCGGTCACTGGTAAATGTTTAGTGTCATTTAATAAATTGTTGTAAATGATAGAGTAAAAAAAACATAATACAACACGATACTCAGCAGTCAGTTTAATAAGTTTCATTGCTTGTCCGTTTCATAAAATTGACATACGATACCTACTATCTTTTGTTTTCAGGCGTGAAGGTGGAAGCAAACAATATAAATCTGTTTTTCAGCAAAAAAATACAAATACAAATAAAAATAAGGATTTACAGGATGTCGACAAGTTCGACAAAAAAGACTATGGTGTGCAAATATTATTTATTAATTTTAACAGTTACCTATAGGACGGATTAGAAAAAGCAAATACTTTTTCAGAATAAAAGCAGCCTTATCCGTTACTTCTTATATTGGGTAATGTAGTGACATATATAGTAAATAGCTGTTATTTTATCATTTCATACTAACTGCTGCTTCAATTTTGTTTATTTACTTATATCAAAAAATTTACCGCAACCAAACCACTCATATAGGGCTCCTACGCGTGGCCTGAATTTACTTTGCAGAATGATTCAGGCCATTTAACGGACGACTCTTTTTTTATTTACCATCAGTCATTTTAAGCTTTTTTTTAGAGAAACATTATCGTGGGGACAGATGCTGCGTTCCCAACCCTGCTGAAAGGGATCAAGAAATCAGAGAATTGCTTGGTATAGAAAAATATCGATCCAGAAACAACATCACTCAGGTTCGAGCAAATTAATATCAATATTATATTATAATATTATAAATAAAAAGTTGTTTAGTAGAGATGCATACTTTTTATTTAATTTTGTAAGTTTTTTTTTCATTTTTTTTAGGTTTTTGTTACCGAATTTGTCAATCAAGCTGTGCAGACTGATATGCATCCTGAGGAATGGTTATTAATTTTTTCATATTCAATATTGATAGAATTGTTCAATAACTTAGATTCTTAACAATTTTAAACTATTACAGCGTAAATTTTAATAATAACTCAGTATCACATCAAAACGAAAGCTATTTCAAAGACAACAAAAGTACAAATACGAAGCCTAAATTGGTAACAACTTCTACTCAGTACGACCATACAATTTTCTCAGAACAACAAATGGTCCTAAATCGCAACATACAAGTGTTTCTGCAAGTAGGTCAAATCATGAAACAGAGACCTATAAGATTATCACGGAAACAGTACGAAAAAATCAAGAAAACTATCCAGAAAAAAGTTTCAAATAAAATTAGTCAAGAAAGACGCAAACGATGCAATTCCAATAGCGTTATATCACTCGGAGTACGTCTCCGTAAGATGAAAAGGCAACACGTTTCTAATGCAAAGATTGCAAAGATTGTTCAGGCAAAGTTTAATTCATCTATTCATCAAAGTGAAGTGCACGCGAACGTGCAGAAATATAATGAAGAACAAACTGAACCATTGCCTTTATTATATCCTGAAGAAAGGGATACTAAAGAACAGGATGATTCGAAAGCTAGTCCAAGACAAGTAGTTTCTTCTCTGGAAATTCGTTACGCTAGCATGACGCACATGAGACATGTCACGTTTTCATCAAGCGATTTGAAAAGTCACAGGAGTGGATCTCTTTTGTCTGATATTAAGAAGGGAGACAAACGTAGCCCTTCTATACAAACTATATTTAAAGGTAGGTACTTTTAAGCTTTGCTAATTTCACTGTTTGAAATGTGTAAAAAACATTTCAGACAGTGAAATTAGTTTTAATATTTTAAATAAAATGATCTCGTTAACAACTGACATGTGAAGACAGAATTAGCTTTAAACAATTGACATCTTATTGAAGATGTTCAAATTCTACGTATCCTTTTCACAGGTCATAAAAAGTCGGTTACACCCAATCTCGGTACATCTGCATTTTCCCTTTACTCTGATGAGGAGTTAAACCATTCGAAGTGCAATAACTTAGCGTGCACGCACAATGAAAAGGGCAAGAAATCATTTCTCAGAAGACTCATGTCCTGTTTACTGATGAGGACTGATAAGGTACCGGATACAGTATTGCCTCCCCCAAAAAGGGACCCAGCAAGCTTGAAGAGTTCGAACGATTCCTATCATATTAGCACAGCACTCGGAGTAAGTATTCCTTTGTAGCCTACAGTGGCTAAAAAAAATAGACGTTGTATAGCCGAACACCAAAAATATAGACTCTCACTAATTACACGGTAATGTATCCTTTCGTATATTTCCAGGGCATAGATATGACATCGTCTTTATTCGATACTTCGGTATCGTTTTACAGCAATCACACCATAATGCCAATAGCCACAATGAAAAGAGGATTTCTCAGTTCAGTGAGGGGCTTCTTGACAAACTTCAAGGGTAGATGACGAATGGGCGAGAAATGTTTATATTTTGTAGCTTTGTTTTTGTGTCGTCACCTTTAATAAATTTTCTTTTACTAGTATTTACCTGTTTGATGTCCCTTATACTTTAAACCTAAGTAACGGAACCTAGTTGCGTTGGATTCCTTAATTCTTTTTCATTTCTGATAATCTACCTAACGAACATATGAATTAATGACCTAAAGAAGAAGGCGGGAGACAGTAAGTTTCAGAGTCCTAGACGGGGCGGACTAGCATCGATTAAGGGACGCCCAGCATTGATTTACAAAAGGCTTAAAGGGCTAAAAGACAAGAAGAAAGGCGTTAAATTGTGAAAATCCATTATACTTATTATACTTCTATTTAAAAGGTAACAAAATTGTTGATATTTTGATTTGACTCGTTGATATAGCCACACCATTGTCTTTCTTTCTGTAAGCCAAAAAGCCAGAATCGAAGTCGAATCTATGACAGTGACTTTTAAAGATAATTCGCGAGCAACACAATTTAACAAAATACAAATGTCATCAGCAGCAGTCAATATGTTTATTTAATTTTCTGCAATTATTTTATTTAAGCTAAAATGGCATTTTTCAGGCGATGTGTCCCTGTATTTTCAAGAATTGCATCTAATATTGCCTTGAACTCACAGAGTATGTATGTTTTCATTCATGTGTTAAAGGAGGTTATCTTATAATGTTTATTTTAAACAGGCATTATTTATTGAATTTCAGGTCAAAAGATACACCGGTGGGTAGCTCCAACGTTATGGGAATTAAAAAGGCGTGAAGACAAGCTTGGTGGAAAGAAAACAAATCCCAGAAATACGTTTTTAGAGTGGAATTTAGAAGCGGAGTTATATGCATTTGGGAAGCGATTGAACGAAGAATTTGACTCGGACCTGCTTTTACAAGCACTTACAGATAGATCATATGTTATTAAAGAGGAAATGAAACAGAAAGAGTTAGAATTTGACATAAAAATGAAGGATAACAAAGAGTTGGCTATAGAAGGTTAGTTTCAGAATGCTGTTTATGTAACAAAGGAAGCAAGTTTACATTTAAAATTGCCCCAAAAATATACCCTAGAATAAACCAATTCAAAACAAATATACAGTAGAATTTAAATGTTACTATAGTTAATCTTAAACTGCATGCCTTACTAATTTTCGCACACATACAAATAGGACTTAATAAAATAATATGTATTTATAGGAGAGAAATTCATGGAGGAGTACATACAACGCTACTTAGAAGCAGTCTTGCCAAAGTTCCCAGTTGAGGGTGTCAAAGGTGTGAGGAGTTATCTTTTGAGTGAACAAACATTGGCTCATGTCAGCTCACATCTGGGTACTAAGGACATCATTCTAGCCGCTGTAAGTTCTAATCCTTACCAAACCCTAACATTCCATATTTTAACAAAACTATATTGAAACTACTTACAACATCATAACAACAAAACATAATGTAATTTGTTGTTCTCACCAAGTTAAATAAAAATGTCATGTGATAAAATTAGATGTTAAATGAACACCTTGAGAGTTGCAGATGTTTATGGCTGATGGTGACCACTTACCATAAAGATTGCCCATTAGCTACTAAAAAATAACTCAGAAAACTTATTTTTTTCAGGAATATCCAGTGGATAATCTCATATTAGCTAATGCATTTCAGGCAGTAGTTGGTTGCCTCATCAGGTCATCGGGAGAAGAAAGAGCAGCTCATTTTGTCAGAGATTTTGTCATAACCCAACTACAAGGTAAGATTTATCTGTTATAAATACATATGTCTGCTATAGTTGGATTAATCTTCAAATATTTGACTGGCCTATTGGTCTAGTGATTAGCGACCCTAACTACTATGCCGGAGGTCGTGGGTTCAATTCCCACCCAGGACAAATATTTGTGTGATGAGCACAAGTGTTTGTTCTGTGTCTGGGTGTAAATTATCTATGTATAAAGTATGTATTTAAAAATATATATGTATGTTTATCAGCTATCTGGTTACCATAACACAAGCTCACACCTTACTTTGGGATCAGAAAGCCATGTGTGAGTTGTCCCACAATATTTATTTATTTGTCATCTATACTATAATGTCTTGACTCGTCATTATGTTACTTGATATTTACATATTTGAAATGCTAGATCAGCCGGTCAACTAGTAGATAGCTGACTGAGGGTATTGATTGCATATTGGCTTTATCTAACCTTAAGCTTTAGCCAGCAGTACCCTCTGGTAAACAAACATTTCCCCCGCTCCTTTTCAGGTAAAGATGTAAATGACTACTGGTATATAGAAGACCCATGGACAATGCTCACCGGCCTCCTTTCAAAGAGCAACACTGTGATAGAACCACGGCTAATAGCAGAGGTAGGAAAGAATACCCTGCTGGCGTGCTACAGGGTTGGCCTGTACATAGACAAGAAGATGTTGTCATCAGGTAAGGGTTTTCTTATTTTAAACTTATTTAAAAGTTTTTTTTATATCTAAACTAGGTCTTCCACTATGTTGACCATTTTAAAGTTTACTCTATACTTTGAGTTAGTACTTCAATTTTTGAGAAAGAATTTGTCAGCCTATCAAATTTTTGTAAATTGTCACCAGGCTTTGGTGAAACTGTAGCAACTGCAAAGGAAATGGCTGCGAGAGAAGCACTCAAGAAAATATTTGGCACACAAGATAGTATGGCGCCTATTAATTTTAAATTGGATGGAATACCTCAGGCAACATCAGAAGCTAGATACCAGATTTCAGCAAGTTGAACTTTTGTTTAGAAAGCAATAAGAACCATATTAGTTTGTAATAATTGTAACTTTTATTAAATATTAATATTAAAACATAGTATTTTTTCTTAGTTCATTATATTTTAAATATACATTTAATACACAATTGTTAGACTTTCTGGGCGTTTAAAAAACAACACATAAGCCCTAAAAAGTAAGATGCTTTTTAAGCTCTAATTAGACAAAAAAAATCAAGAGAAATACTTTGATTCTGTTAACATTCTAACATATTATACAAACATCAATATAAATAAGTGTAATAAACATTCAGATGAACACAAATATTAATTCAGAATTTAATAAAACAAGTCTAAAAATATTGTTTGGTATTATTTTTCTTGTCTATGGCAACAGCCAGAACTTTCTGTGATTTAGAATTGTACATTGGAATGATTTGTGAATATTGTTAATTATTTTATTGAATTTATTTCACCTCACATATAATTGAAGGATAGCCAGACTATAACCTATCTGTCCTTAATCAAGAACTCACGCCCCAGATAGGTCATATTTCTTGATTCAAACATATCATTGACATTATCATGCTCCTATAGAGATGTGAACCTAAAAAGACACATCACAGTTATCATTTCTAACCAGTCCCAGAGTCCATAATTAGGTTGCCATGCTTGTCCTTAATCCTAACTCTTCCAGATGCATAACGAGTCTCCGATGTTCCGTCATTGTACACTAACTTCACTGTCCCGTCAGGAAACTCCCTGCGCTGTAAAAACATGTGCCTATTATAGAACTTATATTGCATTGAAAATGTTGAAAGCAAAAAAGAATTTCTAAGCCTTTCACTAGAGGCCTGGGTTCGAACCCCAGTGGTACAGAATTCCTCTTTTACTATATTTATATTGTATTGCATATTGTGTCCACACAACATCAGGTTACATGCATGCAAGTTTGCTACTCATTTTTAGGGAAAAAATAATCACTATTAGTTTATTTTACACCTAGCTTTGTCTATCATTCTGAATCTGAGTTATTTATTGTTGACATTCTACGCATACCTTATGGTCCTTAGCGTGTACTTCGACCTGGCCATTGCTGAACACAATTCGCTGTTCGCCAGTCGCGGACACAGTGAGCGCGGCGCCGTCGGGGAAGCGCCATTCCTCACGCACGTGCTTGTTCTTTGGATCGAAGTACCGCACGCTGCCGTTGGGCAGACGAATCTCGGACGAGCCGTCCTTGTAACGCTTCTCTACTTGACCACTGGAAAATGTGTATATGAGGAATCAGCTCAGTTGATAGAAATAGAAGCGGGCACGCTTGAGTAGATCACAATTATTGAAAAAAAAAATCTATTTTATGTCTGTTATACTGCGACACTGCATGCCTATGCATGCATGCCTACTTAATATAGGAGTTACAACTCCAATAACAGGCTTAGAATTTATTTAGAATTATCTGAATACTGGGAGTTGTGTATAGCTTTCTTAAGTTGCTCGGACATTTCTAAAGAATTTATTCAGACCGAAAGTTTGGAGCAAAAATTGTTGAATGTAAATAATAAAATAAAAATGTGATAACAATGAAGCACAACTTACTCAGAGAATTCCAATACTTCCAACCCATCAGCATGTGTTGTATGGTATGTCTTTGTTTCTGCATAGAAGTACTTTATCCTGCCTTCGTCATAGAAATTCTCCTTAACATCTCCATTATAATAAACAAACTTGCTGTATTTTCCATCAGCTGCTATGTATTTTACATTTCCATTGGGGAATCTAAGTTCTCTGGAACCATCTGGTTTCCTTATTTCAGTTGGGTTTAAATTGGTTTTAGATACACTTGTTCTACTCAAGGTTGGTTCTGGACTTGGTATCATTCTTTTATCTGAATAAATATCTTTATTTAAACCTGGAGCTGTTCTTTGACTTACAGAGGAGCGATTACTTAGAATAGAAATAGGTGATTTAGGTCTATTGTCTACATACATATTATCTTTAATATTACATTCTTCAGAATTCCTCACATTTACTGGTGAATTAGAACTACGATGGGATCTATGACTCAAAATAGAAACAGGAGATTTAGAGGTATTTACGCTTGATTCACTTGAGGTTGCTTGGTAGGGGGATAGTGAGCTTGTGCTTTGTGGTTTTGATCCCCTGTTAGAATTAGATTTCTGAATGAAAAATCCATCATTGTAACTATATTTTTCTGCATCTTTTGGACTTATTTTAGAATATGTTTTGTGATCAACATTTGTATTGTTAGTGGGTGATATTGACTGAAACCTTTCATTGTATATCTTTTCTAAATTATTTTCCTGCTCACTGTTACACTCATTATAATCTTCATTAATACTTTCTTTCTCAGAATTACCTTCACTATCTGATTGAATATCTATTTCTAAATGCTCAAAATTCGATTTATTTGCATCTCTATCGCTTATAGAATCTTTTTGACTAAAATATTTAGCATATCTAGAAGTCACATTTAAATTAGGCACACTTTTCGCCCTGCGTCGCACATTAGAAACTGGTTGGATTTTTTTACTTCTACTCTGTCTTTCAATTTCAAACGCCTTATATTTAGCATCACATTTTACATTACCTTCAGATTGAACATTTTTGGAAGACATATGTGCAAGTTTTTTGTTAATTTGCTCTAGATATTTTATATTTGTTAACCTTCTCGTTATATCATTGCTATGTTGTATCCTTCTGTTTTCTTTTTGTAGTTTGTCAACTTCATCTTGCAACGTTTTTTTATCTTTTTCCATAAGTTTTAGTTGATTACGAAGTCTCGCAATTGTAGATGTTGATTTTGCATCTTTGTTCCTTATTTCTTCTTTCAGATGTGCTATTTCCTTTTTTAAATTAATTACTTCATCCTTATCTTTTTTACTAAGTCTTCCTCTCATTTCTCTAACATATCTATCATATATTTGTTTTTGTTTATTTAGCTTTTCTTTTTCTTCTGCGAGATAGTATTCTGATAAGATCTTCTCTTCATTATACTTTTGTTCATACATAGTTTTTTCTTCATAGAACTTTTGTCTCTCCACATCAAGTTCTTCACGCATTTTAGTCAAATTTGTATTCTCCTTTCTAAATGTTTCTATTTCATCTTCTAATTCTCTAAGTCTATCTTTTAGAAGCTCGCTGGTGGCAATTAACTTAGCATTCATCTCAGCCATGTCAGCATTAACATTATTATTACCTTTGACAATGTCATTCAAACATTTTTCACCTAATTTTTCCTCTTCATTATGGTCAGTTTTCTGGTTTGTCACACATTTCTCTTTCCTATCTAATTGGTTATGGCTTACACTAATTTTTGAGGGCTGATCCTTTTTGCATGAACAACAAGTTGATACAGAAGAACAGGTTTCACTGCATTCTGTAAAATCACTGCAAGTTTCAGCATCGCTGCAAGAGTGATCATTTTTCCTTTTAGGACCTTCAGGATGTAAGTGCAATAAATCTGGATTATTGTAAAGACACCTTTGAAACACAAGAGGGGTACTTTCACCAGAGCATTCCAAATTGTTCCTTTGTAAAAAACGATTAAAGAATGAATTGTTAAAATCAAAGCTTTCATTTGTTACTTTGTTTTCGAGTAATTCAAACATGTTTTGTTCAGCTGCTTCTCGGTCTTGCCTAAGCTTTATAAGAGTGTCATTACAGCTACTGTCTGAAATGGTGCTCTTTGCAGGAGAGGCAAAGTTTTTATAATAATCACTCTGCTTCAGTTGTCTAAGAAAATTGTCTTGTTCTTTTGTAAGTACAGAGGCCCAAGTTTGACCTTTAGACAATTTTACAGGATGTGTTACTTTATTTGAACTTTGAGCATTTATAGGCAGTTTTTGATCATTCAAACTCTTAGTGTTAAAAAATGGCTTGTTATTATTTGATTCAGTCAGATTGGATTGATTAGTTTGATCACAATTGTGGTCTTTTACAGAATTTATTTCATTTATTGTTATTTGTGATTTTGTAGGCATAGGCTTAGCATTTGTAATTTGTTTTTCCATCTCGTTAGCTTCAGCAGGTTTAGTGACAACAATCTGAACATTAACATGTTTATCTTTGTTAATTTTATTTGAATTTTCTACTGATTTTTTAGCTACTGCATCTTTTTTAAGAGGTTTCACAAATGATTTTGATTTTCTCCAAGGTAGAGTTTTGGTATGTTGTATGACTAAATCATTTTTCTGGAGACCAAAACGTGCCATACCTTCACCACGCCGTAAAAAAGGTTTTTTAGTTTTGGCAGATGTGGTTTCCTTATTTTTGGGGCTTTTAGTTTTAATGACATTTTCACTTTGTAGTTTTTCTATTACCAGTTCCTCGAAATCCTTTCTAGGAGACAGTATGGGCATTTCATCCAAAGAAATTTGTGTTTTTACTCTTGGCTGCATATTATTTACGTCATTTGGAATGGACTTTTCTGATTTACCTTTTAATGGTCCAGTACTAGAGTGACCTGAAGTCCTACTTCTAGTTGAAACTGGTGAATTGGTGATGTACTCAGATTCTTGTGACAGATTTAACACAGAAACACCTTCAATGTAATCCCGATCGACTCGTTTTTGCGAGGACACATTTGTATCGATATTTGAATTTTCATCATGTGGTGTTTCTTGCGATGACTGAAGCAAACTACGAAATGTGTTGTAACTAGTACTATTACTGAAATGGCTTACGATTTCCGTAACACTAGACGAAATATCTGGCGAGTCTTGATGCTGTACCCGATGTTTCTGCAGTTTCCCGCGTTGCATAATTTGTAGTTGCCGGAGAATTTGCAGTCGTTCAAATATTTTTGAGGGCGACAACGATATATCACTCTCGGAATACGACTGATCCATTGTGGAAAACTATACATAAAACACGAATTAAAACAGAGAATTTAAAACATCAATATTTGTAATAAATAAAGAAAAACACTAGCTGTAACGAAGTTTTGGTCAAAAACTTTTGAATTTTGTTTGGCAATTTTGGCATTGGCATTTTGACAGTTCAATGTCACTCCAATCACAGACTAAATATTTTTTGTACCAAAGTGATGTAACCAAGGCCCAAGGCCTTTCGTATCTTGGCGCATGGCCTTAATCAGCCAGCACTTGTTTGGTGAGAGTCAAGACATTTTTACTTATAAATTAAATGCAAAACATATTTTTTAAAAGCAGTTTGTTTAAATACAAAGCTTTAAACCAGGCTTTACCTTGTGTGGATACTAAAAATCTACCATGTTTTATTAATCATGGTAGATTTTTAGTATCATTACTGGTAACACTATTACTTCGCATTTATAAATGTCAAAATTTTTGTCCAGCCTTATTCAAAAAACATCTTTTCCTCTGCAGGCTCGTAATATTAAAGTCAATATGTCTAAAAGAAGTTTCCACAAGGCCCCAAAATTCAAGCCAGAGGTTAAATTGGTCAATAATAGATCCAAACATATACTTTCTGTGCTCAGTAGAAAGGAGAAAGTTACTGTCCTACCAGAACCTATAAAATCTGTGTCTGATAAAAAGCACTACAAGTAAGTTATTTTTCCAAATAATTAATTAAATATAAGGCCCAATAAAAAATCACACTAGCATTCTATTTTGACTAATTATACAATAGCTTTTCCTCATCCATATATTCCAGTTTTTGAAAATTTATGGAAGAATGTAAATATTGCTTGAATTTATCATTCATAAATGAAGTCTTAGTCATTACAATGATTTCTAACTTCCTTTTCGTTATAACTTTATCTGTTAAAAGCAATTCATTGAAAGAAGCATTCATTCATTTTTCATTCAGAATTTATAAATTTTAAAGTAATTTTTCTCAATAAATTGTGTTGCTTTTAGGGTAATAAGGTTGGAGAATGGTCTTACGGCACTTCTCATATCTGACCCAAGTCGTCTGCCCCTGCCTGACGAGGCAAGCTCCAGCGAGGAAGAAGCCAGCTCTGATGAGGGCAGTCATGAATCGGAGAGTGATGGTGGTCAATCAGTCAAATCTGCAGCCAGTGACCAGCATGGGATCAAAAGACGCAGTGAATTTGATGAGGAGAAACTCGTAAGTACTTATAATAATAATAACAATAATGTACATGTACAAAGTCATATGTACCCCATCATGACATTAAATTGTGTCAAAAAGGCCTCTATGTGTTGGACTTGTGTCCCCGCGCAAGCTGTACCCAGGGCCAATTTTCTTGGACCTGTGAATGTGCAGACACTACAAATAATAATAATAATAATAATGCTTCACACTCATAGCCCCACACTAGTATTCCCTGTGTCGTGGATGCCATGGACAAACACAAGACAAGATCACAGCACATCCAGACCAGACGCAGAAATTCAAATTCATTATTCAAATCACTGCTCTGCTGGGAATAGAACCCAGGACCCTCCGTGCAACGCACCAGTGTCTCAACCACTGCACCACTTGGGTTGTCAATATATTTTATTTATATGAATTTATTGAAAATTTATTTGAACTTATTAGACAAAACACAATTATTTTTGCTTTAAAAACTACCTGCTATATGTAAAGGGTATCTAAGTAAGGCTGTAGTATATTTTGTTACTCTGACTACTCAGATGGTCATCTTTTTGCCACATACTTCTTACCATACTACCCTTACAAATGTTTGTGATTCATATCTGACATATTTTTGCATACAAATTTTAGTTTCTCAGTTGGAGTATTTGGCAATTTTTCACAAACTATGCCATTACCTATTGTATGTCAACGGCCATGACCCAACCTTCACTTAAGACCTTCATTGATAAAATAACACTGATGAAATATGACTTGATAATAAAATAGATTTGATAAGATGTATAGAAAATGCACACAAGAAAAGGATTCAATCAGTAGTTGGATATTTAAAAACTTGCAATTAATTTAATTTTGGACAACAATTAAATCAAAATCGAAATATCATGTTAAATCATTAAACATCTTCATCGTATTGTTTTGACTATACCTGCAGCCAGGAGAAGATTCCATCAACAAAATTCCCTTGAAACTCACAACGTCTAATATCAGACTCAATTGTTTTACATAATACTAAAGCTCATTTCAAAATATGGTTAAATTTAAATGAAGTGTATTTGAATAGGTGTTTTTGATTTTAAGGTTTTTTAACAATTATATTTTTAATAGGAGATAAATTAATAAATTTAGCTCATCTCATCATATTAAGACAACAAGAGGTTTTTTAAAGACAAAGTTACAAAATCAGAAGTCATATTATAAGTATAGACACTTATTATAATAATACACTAGGTGATAATAGTAGTGATGTTGAATTGGATGGAGAATAGTTTCATTGTAACATATTATGCACTTGAGTTCAATGTCATTTGTATTGTGATTCAATACAAATGCCTCTTGGCATTTGACCTATATTTGATAATGTATTGCAATAATACAATTTGAGTGACAAAGGTCAGTAACTTAAAGATTCATATGCAATCTTGTCAAAATTTTTTTCTGTTAATAAATGTAAAAATCTTTTGAAAGAATAAGATGAACTTTAAATTAAATATTTGCTGGATTGTTATCAAACGACACAGGGAATAGCCTGAAAACCCGAATTGAAGTGTACCATTTTTCCTGAGATCTCATTTACATTTAAATTCATAGGATCAATTTTGTTATTGTTGGCTTGTACTGATAGGATTTGACTAAAAACAACAGTCTACTTGATGTACACAATTTTTGTTTTAAAAGATCCTGGACTCTGGTCTTGGATGATTCCCAGCAAATCCAAAATTTCTCCCTCTTATGTTTGTTTGGGCTGAAATGCTGGCTGCTAAGCTGTTGAACTGTTGTTGTGAGATAATCCATCAATTAATTTTATGACCATTCCTTAACTTCAGCTGCAATAATTCTATGTTTAAACACTATGTTTTTAGTGTTTAAAAATTAAATTTTTGCTGTCAATATCATCATCATGTTACAGCATAATAAATAATAGTGATGAAACACACAACAGGTCAGTGTTTCAGGTCACTAAAGAAATAGACCCAGTTATACAATAGCCATCCATTGTAAAAAATGTGCAGTTGTTTTTATACATCTGTACAAACCTCAACCTAATTGGGCAACTATAAACCAGTTGTTAGTTGAAATTAATTTCATGATAGGGCCTGCTATTATTGTGCTGCCAAGTTAATTGAGATACTTTTAATGTAAAATGCAATGTCTTCATAGATTTTTTTGAATAAAATCTACAAATTCCATTTAACACAAATCCTGATTGTTGGTTACAGATCTTCAACCTCAAGAGCGCATTCACTAATATTGTCTGATAGAGCTTTGGTCTGCAGGCAGTTTTACCATTAGTTAGTACATCAAAGCCATTAGTTAGTACCATTAGTTAGTAGACCAAAGCCAATACCTACGTCCCGCAAATCCCTAAAATCGAAAAACTTACACAAAATAATATATTATTATTATTGATGATCAAGAACAAAAAATTAACAATGTCAAATCTTCATTTCACGAAAATACAAATTTGTTCGTTTTCCTTTAAAAGGCCCTCAATTTGTCGGCATTTTTGAACGAGCCCCAAACTTTAATGCACCCTCGGACCCCAACACACCCTAAAAGTACATTAGGAACCTAGTTGCAGTGATCACTTGTAGCCTTCACGCTCGTTTGATACTTCTATAGCCATTAATAAGTATTTACAACCTTCATTACACTAATTGTACAATCACGGGCAATTGCGGGCTATTTGCGGTAATGTTCATAACATGTCATTATTTGGCTTATTATTTAAAATTCTTCCATTCCTTCACGTCACGCTGTGCAACCATAATAACACCTACAAATATATTTACAAAACTTGTGTACAAGGTATTTTAAAATAAATATGACAATTGCATATTTCACGGGCAAGTGTGTATGTCGCATATAACGTAATTTCAAAATCTAAATGTTTATGATGATATATAAGGAAAGTAGATTTGAGTAGACCGCAAGCGATTAAAAAAGTTAGCAACGTCTGCGGTCAGTACCTGGATGGGTGACCGCTCTAGTGGCGAATTAAATGCGCTCTTCCGTGTTTAGTAGGGCACGTTAAGCCGTCGGTCTCGGTATCGATATGATAGCAGTTGTTAAACCTTGTCGGGGACCCTATGGGTGGTTTGAGAACACCTGACACGGGTTAACCACAAGTCCGTTTCTCCACTAATCCGCATTGGAGTATCGTGGTGAAATATGCTCCAGGCCTCCTCCTGTTGTGAGGAGAAACCCGTGACCACCAGTTGACCATAGAAGGGTTGCAGCCAAGCAAAATTGTATAACGTATAATTAGATGATCAGACAAGTAAATTGGCAAGAAGCAGTCGGTTCCGGCTGTTACCGATCGATTGCAGTTGTTAATCCGCAATAATAAGAGCTATAAATAAGGACAGTTTAAACCATCCGAAATTAGTTTGCTGCAAGTTGCATCGTAACTGTGTTCATGGAGTCTGGGATACCACATTTAATGACCTGAAGAAAAGTCTGTGGAGATCAGATATTTATGTTACAATTTTTATAACAGTAGCAAACATGGCTAAAACTATTTACATTTTTGGAGTATGTATATGACACAAAAGTGTTAAACTTAGGCGAGCAAAAGAAATTAAGATAATTAATTATCTGCAATCTACAGGTATCTACTTACTTCCACTGCCAGTGACCACAACCATTTACTTATGTACATATCATGGATTCCCAATACATATTTACCTTCCGCTATTTAATTCGTATCGTAGTAAACTTTGATTGAATCTCGACCGCATTAGGTATCCTCAATCTAGACTTTAACACTGCATGCCTTCGACAGGTGTTTCGCTACAGACGAAACTTGCTTAGATTCGTGAAGAACTCGTATGACAGGATATCTAGAAAGCGGTGCAAGATATTCGGTACAGAACTTTCACTCGACACGGTATGGACAACCTGCTTTTCATGTTCCAAACACAAACTGATATACATATTATCATAAATTCCAAACTCATATTTAGCCTTAGCATCGCCCGTGTAAATGTATTGTTATGTAAAGGAAATTATTGAGGTCATTGTCAATGTTGAAGTTGAACGGATAATTTCTTTTTGTTTAGTTAGTTTTAATGCATAAACTAAATGAATAAGTTCCATTTCCGCTGTTTTGGTCTGTTTAATCAATATAAATAGATATTTTTAAACCACTTGTTGAAGGCATGTATTTATATCAATCAATACTTATATAAATCGACTTACAAAAAAGTATGAAATAAAATTGGTTACATACTTTAGGCTTGAGGGTGGTGCCAAAATTGAACAATAGAAACAATAAATATAATATTGTATCAGGCGTTACTTTGCGGAAATCCATTGTTATTTAAGTTGTATTTATATTTCTTTGCAAGAGTAGAGTCCACATCACCTGATGATGCTCCGTTTTGGGGCGAAACACGTGTCGTGTACTATTGGAATAAGTTGTTATGGTATATACCTACTCAGAGAGATAAGGGAGGGTGGTGGGTCCATACCAAAACAAGTTCCACGTGTGCGGATTGTTGCAAAGAAATATAAATACAACTTAAATAACAATAGAAACAAAATACTTAGTAGATACATAGATATGTGTACATAGATGAAGTCGATTTAATAATTTTTAAATTATTTTTTTCGTAACTTAGTAGATACATAGATATAGATATATGTATGTACATAGATACATAGATGAAGTCGTTTTAATTTTTTTTAATTGTTTTTTTCGTAACGTTTAGTTTTCAGTCCATATTTCAGAAATGAGTGTGAATTCAACAACATATTTGCAACATTAAGTTCCAAACCGAGCCGAAATAGTAGGTACCTGAGATTGTTAGTGCGCCCGGAAGAAGGACACGGGCAAATTACAGTGACTCCAGCGTCACTTGTCGTAGGACGTAGGCAAACTACAATAGCCTTTTTAAAGAAACTTTTCTAATTGTTACAGGCAGCATGCGCGTTGTCAGTGGGCGTGGGCAGCTTCAGCGACCCGCCCGACATCCAGGGCCTAGCGCACTTCGTCGAGCACATGGTGTTCATGGGCAGCGAGAAGTACCCCAAGGAGAATGAGTTCGATGCGTTTATTAAGGTAATAATAAAATAATAATAATGTACACACACACAAAATAATAACGCTTCACACTCGTAGCCCCACACTAGGTTCCTTGTTTCGTGGGCACCATGGACACACAGAAGACAAGAACACAATACACCCAGACCAGAAACAGAAATTCAAATTCATCATTCAAATCTCTGCACTGCTTGCAATCGAACCCAGGACCTTCCGCGCAGCGCACCGGTGTCTTAACCACTGCGCCACTTGGGTCGTCAAGGTATAACAAAAGGTCGTAAATGAATCGATATTCAAGTATAGCTACCGAAACCGAAGAAGTAGCTACTGACCCAAATAGCGTGTTTTTAGGGAAAACATTTGCTATCTTGGCAAGTGGGTTCTATGAAGCCCACATAGGTTCGAAAGAAGATACTCCACTGGGTCATACCTCTTAAGAATAAAACTGGCTTGCAATGTCTTCTTCAAATTTGTGGCAAATACAAGTTTGTATAAGAACGAACTTTACATTTTACGAACCGCTTTCTTCGCTGATATTTTTTTAACAGTAACCGAGTAGCAAAAGGGCGTGCATTTTATCTGATGTTAAGGGGAGAGGGCAGCTTACGGACGCCCGCATCCAACTTCAAATAGAAAAAAAATCCTATCTGAGGTTGTATGCAGATGCTTTGCTACTCAGGAGGATAAAATATAAAAAATTGAAAATAAAATGATCGGCCCCCAAAAAAGAATCCCCTGAAACCATACCTCCAAGCGAAACACAAGACATGATGAACATGCTGCTTTACGATGGGTTCCGAGGCTGTCGGCACCTCCCCGGACAAGCTACTATTGCTCTACGTTCACCACCTATGAAACAGTGAAAAATCTAAGCTTTTCTTTCACTTTTTCCGTTTTTTTGTAACATCAGAAAAAAGGCGGTTCAGACAACGCGTCCACAGACTGCGAAGAGACGACGTTCTACTTCGAGATCCAGGAGAAGCACCTTCCCCACGCGATGGACATGTTCAGCCAGTTCTTCGTCAGTCCGCTCATGAAGAAGGAGGCGATGCAGCGGGAACGGGAGGCTATTGAGTCTGGTGAGACTAATTTATTGCGTTATTGTCTTCCATCTAACCACCTACGTGTTGCTTATGGGCTCCTGTATTCAATGTTACTGCATCCAGTCTGGCATTCTGAATGTTTTCAAATCAAATGTCTTCTTCAGGTTTGGTCTCTGTCTGTAACCTATTAGTGACTCACTGCAGGGTCGGGTCTCCTCTCAAAATGAGAAGGACGTAGGCCTTAGTCCACCGTGTTGGCCTTGTGTGGGTTGGTGGACAGGTTTGGTCCATGTAATATAAACACAGATTCACACACAATGATTCCACCATACTATGAATTTTTCTGAGTGCCTTCATCACCTGTTACTGAGTCATGGAACAATCAAACCAGCTCTCGAAAATAACCAAAAAAAACTTATTCTATTCTATGTTCTACTGAGTCACAGAACAATAAAATCAGCCCTCAATAATAACTGATAAGCCAGTCTGAAATCTGTTTTGTCTCTGGTAACCACATTTATACTCTTACTTACTTTACCATCTTTTTTACAGAGTTTTCGAACGCAAAGCCGTCGGATTCAAACCGCAAGGACCAGCTGCTGGCCAGCATGTTCCCCGACGGGCACCCGGCGCGGACCTTCACTTGGGGGAACATACGCAGTCTGAAGGACGAGATACAGGACGATGAGAAACTGTATAAAGCCGCCCACGAGTTCCGGAAGAGGCACTACAGCGCGCACAGGATGACTTTGGCTGTTCAGGTGAGGCTAACAACACTGTTTGTTTATCCCTAGAACACAGAATACATAATAGTACAAGTACAGAAGGCCCACTGCGAAAAGTCATTTAAAGAAATATAGACTCTAGCTACGATACGATTAAGCTCAATTCAGCTCAATCAATTCAGCTCGCGCAGCATTTATCACCTAGGTTGATAGATACCTACATCTTGCATCTGTTACTACTGCGTAACTCTTACCTTTTCTGATGAGAAAAGGGGTTGTGTTCTTTTAAAAAATAAATGAATCTAAATCGCTGCCTTTTTTAAGACAAACACTACACAGTATCTTTTTCTCCATGTTTTAAACAATGCAACGAAAAAATGAAGAACCTATATAATCAAAGGAAAAACGGAACAAACCTTACGCGTACCTACGTCACTCACAGCTCGCGCGTGAGGCTACCTGACTAGCCGTTTCGGAGGGGCCGCTTTAGCTTAGGTACATTTTTGATACCTACACGGGGAGTGGGACAGGCCTACCTAGAATACAAGCTATGGTAGAGTTGCAGTACTGTGATCGTAGCTGACCTTGTCACTCAGCACTCACCCCAGGATTTGGGGTAATCTCACCTAAAGAAATAGTCCTACACCCGTGCTGAAGAGTGACACTCAACACGTCTACCCTCCTTCCTGTCCAGAGAAGGCTGATAGCATGTATGGCTATGTATTGACCCTTTTCTGACCATCGTAAAATTTTTTAAAGGATAACATCCTTTAATAAATAAATAATAAGAATGAATATCTGAACTACTGTGTGTATCATATTTTTTTTATCTTACATAGTGTCAAACAGTGAAAGTAACTTAAGTTGAAAACCAAAACTGCACTGCAGAAGTTTATATTTCATAGAATCCATCTCACACAGCAAAGCTACAAGTTTCATGCATTATTGTTTCATTCATACATCTTACTTTTCTATTTCACTTTCACTATTCTTTATTTCACTCATACTTGTCGCAGGCTCGCATGGAGCTGTCAGCGCTGGAACAGCACGTGGTGAACACGTTCGGCCAGATCCCCAGCAACAAGCTGCCCGAGGACGACTTCAGTCAGTTCAACTTCAAACCCGACATAGTGACCCCCGAGTTCCGGAGCATATACTATGTGCAACCCGTCAGTGACACGACTGAGGTGAGGGCTAGTTCATATCAGCGTTTTGAACGCTACAGTAGCTCAATAACAAACACGAAAAACAGGCAAGTCCGTCAGTCATCAATAGATATAATTGTTATAACAAGAGATCGCGAAATTTCCAGATTTGAGTATCATTTATTAAAATTTGAATTTGACACATAACGGAATGTACACGTCGTGTTTGTCTATGTGTGCATGTCAAAGGACTCAAGCCGTCTTTTTTGATCAATTTATTTTGTTTCTAATGCGTTTTAAAAAATATTAGAATTTGTGCATTCTTGTCCGTATAATATTATAAACTTTAATCGTGCCAAATATCATACTGCTCCCTTCCATAGTGAGCCGTAAATTGTACCCAAAATTTTCGCTTCAGATATTAATATATACGATAAAAATATGTATAATTTGCAGGTGACCCTTACTTGGTGCTTGCGATCCCTAATGTCAGAGTATGAATCAAAACCACATCAATACATTTCATATATACTCGGCCATGAAGGAAAGGGCAGTCTCCTATCGTATCTTAAAAAGAAGTAAGTGTAACCAATATATTTATGTATATTACCTCAACAACAGACTTTTGATTTTCCTAAGAATCATTGGTTCATGCTATCTAATTGATTAAAACATTGTATAAATGCTCCAAGTTGCTACTATCAAAGTTTTTATAAAATCTGGCACATTTATATTATAACAGCTTTGAGTGGCTCCAGAAGAGCGTGGCTGTACCCCAAGAATAAGCATTCAATCAAATGATACCCATTTTTTAAAAGTTTGTTCTATTTTCAGAGTGTGGGCCTTGGGTATCTACACGGGCAACTCCGAGAGCGGTATAGACTACAGTTCGATGTACAGTCTGTTCTCTGTGCAGGTCACTCTCACTAAAGATGGGCTGGATCACATCGATGAGGTGAAAATATGTTGGATTTTTTTACACTTACATATTTCATAGCACCCATGTAAATGAGAACGGGGGGTGAGATGAGAAAGGGGAACGTGTTCTCTAGGTTCTGCGAAACTTAGTGCATATTAGTTCATTCTATTACTCACATTGTGACTGTGAGTGGGACTGGTAGAATAAACTTGGGGAGTGAATTACTACTTCAGTGGATTCTAAATAAATATTATGTTATCGTTACTGATGATGTGCCACATATTGATATAAGTAGTAATTATTATATTGACTGTATTTCAGGTCTTAGAAGCGATATTCTCTTACCTTAACATGCTACGGAAAATTGGACCATCTGAAAGAATTTATCAGGAAATTAAGGTATGTTTGTTAATTTTTTATAGTTGATACCTTAATTGTCAACAAAAAGTAGTTAAGAAGTTAACTTTCAACCAACACCAATTTCTCATCAACCGAAGAAAAACAGAAATAATTACCTTGCTTGCTTCGCTATAGTTTGTTAAAAACAATGTGGTTGTTATCCCACAGGCAATAGAAGAGACGAGTTTCCGCTACGAGGAGGAGAGCCAGCCGGCCGAGTACGTGGAGGCGCTGGCCGACAACATGCACCACTTCCCGCCCGAGCACTACATCACCGGCGACAAGCTCTACTACAAGTACGACCCGCAGGTACACCGTACACCCCATGCAACACGTTCACTAAATTATTCACCACTGGTGACTCTCCACCGCACCACATTGGAGCAGCGTGGTGTATGGTCCAGGCATCCCCCTGTTGTGGAGAGAGACCTTTGCCCAACAGTGGGCCATAAACGGGTTTGCAAGCAGCCAGCCAGTGACTTCGTCCAAGTTGACCTGAGAATTTGACCCAAAAGAGATTAAACTATCCTATACGTTAATCCAGATTATAATCCCATTGTTTTTGTCCCACTGCTGGGAACGGTATGAGCACTTTCCACGACGGGAAGGGCTGGAGTATACCACAGTGATCCAACGCGGATGGGTACACGGGCTAGTGGCCAACCCGTGTTGGGGCCTCCGACAAGGTTTAACGACTGCCGTCTTATTGCCAACAACCAAGAACGAAGGCTTAATGTGCCTTGTGTGCTTAAAATTGTCGATCGGTTGCGGTCTACTCCAGCAGCGATCTATGTGCGCTTCAACCCTATTATATTCAGTTTAATTTACATTCGTTGTGTGTTCCAGGGCATCACCGATCTATTGGACTGTATGAGAGCGGACTCGGTGAACATCATGATAGTGTCGAACAAGCACTCCACGCCCGTACAGTATGATGCTCAGGAGAAGTGGTTCTCAACTGAATACAAAAGAGAAGGTTTGTATGTTTATGTAATATATTGTGAAGAGTAAAGATTTGGCACGTATTGTTATAGCGTGTATAGCATAGCATTCACTATACTAACAGTGATGATAAATCAAACAGTTGATTGGTGAGACTGCTAACGATAAATTGCAAGAATGAACGTTACTTCAAATTTTATTCGGATATGTAGATATTTACGCTTTACGCTGGCGCCACGAATCAAGCATATTCACTTTTATAACCGGATTGCCGGAGAGAAAATTTAAGGCGACAACTTTAGCTGTTGAGGGCAACAACAAATTTACTTACAACTTAAAACTTTGGTTACGATATGTTTAATGGGTTCCTGGTTGCTCGTAACATCGGCTCCCTGAGCATGAAGATCATTGTCAAAGTATTCGTACAGTAAATATCAGTCATAACTCATAAGGGGCCGTCCATTACTCACGTGAGGCTTGAAGGGGGGGGGGGGGGTTTGACAAAAATCACAAAATGACACAATGGGGAGGGGGTAAGATATCACGTGTATTTATTTTTTCATTATTTTTCAAACGCGCGTTTTGTACATCGAAAAACGGCGTGTAGTGTGACCTTGACTCACATTTTTATCGTGGTCCTTAATTTCAGAATAAAATAAGATTATACTTTAAACCTGTATTTAAGATAATATTCTAAAATATTTAACAATTTTTGTAGATACTAAAATACACGTGATGTTGGGTGGGGGGTGGGGGGTAGTGTTAAACCTCACCATATATCACCAAGGGGGAGGGCTCGATACGATTACCCGAGCCACTATTACAGGTGAGTGAATGCTCGTGCCAATTCAATATACAAATAAAATAATCGAAATAACCTTCAAATCGCAGAGATCCCGGCGAAATGGCTGCATCGATGGCTGAACGCGGAACCTTACAACCAGTTCCACCTCCCGGAGAAGAACATCTACATCACCACCAACTTCGAGCTGGTGCCGCCCGCGCAGCCCTACATCGACGAGGCGCACCGGCTGGGCGTCGACCTCCACACCGACTCCGTGAAGGACGTCCACAAGAAGGTCACCGCGGGCAACACCAGCTCGCAGGTGCTCAGGAAGGACGACCTCGTGGCCACCATCAATGACTTCAGGTTAGTTGAATATGCCTCATATACCTCAACGGAGACGCCTATAGTTCTGCTGCTTTAATGGAGCAGCGATCAAGAAAGTTAAACAGTGCAGGGTGCGATCGGTACTTGGATGGGTGTTGGATACTTCATGATTGTGTTCTTTCGTGCTTCGTTGGTTCGTTAAGCGGTTCCGGTTGTTATGGAAAAACAGCATTTGTTATCCATTATTAGGCTGACTACTGACGTACCTTTCATAATATATAAGCAATAAGCATGCATGAAATCTTTTAGCTTGAATATCATTACTCTCATGTATGTAATGTGCCCAGTAGTATTATTCGCATTGTTGTTATGAGCCTGCCACTGCTAAGTCGGAATGAACTGAAAAAGACCTCATATTGAATGGGCATCAGGTAATAGGGTATTACGGCCTATGTCAAAAAGCTTTTTATATGAATTCGTAAGCCATAAAAACCCATAACAAATTGGAAAAAATTTTTTTGCAAACAAATATTATGTAAAACAAGACTTTTCAATTTAAATTTCAAAAATCCCCGCGAAAACACGGTCTCGGCCGTCTCGGCGCTGCCGCCATGCTTGTGACGTCACTCGCAGTGTAAACAATACATCTCAGTAAAGGAAGAAAGTTATACTCCATTGTTTATTTACATTGCTAATGACGTCACGCCGATAGCTTTCATGGCGTATAGCGTTTTTGACATTTGAAAAACAGATTAACAAACCTGAATTTTAAAATTGAAATAATAAATGTATACTTCATTTTTTAGAACAGAAATCACCATTTTTCACTTGCTTTTAACAAAGTCTATCAATATTACATAATTTTGGATTTTTCCTTGCATGGTGCGAAATACCCTATTCTAAGAGTTCTCCGATTCGGTACTTACATATGAACGCGCATGTGTTCTGTGTTCCAGACTCGATCAGCCGAGCCTCCTGCGCAAGAACCGCCACATGGAGTTATGGTACAAGCCGGACTTCAAGTTCCGCTTCCCCACCGCGCTGCTCTATTTCTACTTCATCACGCCGCTCAGCCTCAAGTCGCCGCGAGAGTGAGTCATATTCTTTTGTCATTGCAGTATTTTTTGTACAACTGATGGCTATATAACGTATTTTTGTCCGCAATTCACGTAGTCTAGCACCAAACTGTGTTTAAAATATAATTTGATATTTGACGTCTTTTTGCAATCTTCAGTGGGATTAGCAATGCAAGTTCTTAAGAAGAAAGTGTGATAGTTTTGTAACTGTCATATAAATTAATGGCCTATGGCCCTTTACTGTCTGTACGAGGGTCTATCCCCACAAAGCATATTATGTTTCTAATGTTGTCTCGTGGTTTTTGTATGTTTAACCAATTTGTTTATAATATTTTGTTTCAGTGCATGTCTTCTTGACTTGTGGACGGATGTGCTACAACAGGGTCTCAAAGTATGTGTGTTCAAACAAATATTTATCTGAGAGTTTATATATGTAAATAATATGCTCTGGTCTCTATTAAAAACGTTTCTTAATATTTTTTTCTTGTTTTGTAGGAAGATGTGTATCCAGCAAACATGGCCGACCTATCTCACTCACTTTACGTCGCTGACAAGGGTATAACGTTAAAAGTTAGCGGGTATAGTCAAAATATACATGTGAGTTAACTCGATCCTTTGTTTTTTCTTTTCAAGTAAAATTATTGATATGAGCATTTTGTTCATGCCCTTATAAAGATTTCTGAGTAAGTTACTGTTTGTTAAATAATTGACCCATACATAAGACAGCTGTATTCAAATACAAACAGGATTAATGCAGGGGCTGAGATTGGAAGTTGTTGCATATTATTATCTATTACAAACCTAACTTTCGAATGTTTTAAAATTGACTAAGACTATCTTAAAAACCTATATATGGACAGAGTCCAATCAAAAAATTAAATTTAATATCGATTTTTGACCAGTGTCATACATATTGTGCTGTTCCGTTAATATTATTACATCCTGTAGTGAAGTCGGTAATTATTATTGAATGTACAACAAATGGTCGGTTGGGTTGGCAGCTGCTGGTGGAGCTGGTGACGCGCGAGATGCGCGGCGCGGCGCGGCGGCTGCCGGCGGCGCTGTTCGAGGCGGTGCGCGAGGTGCGCGCCCGCACCTACCACAACCTGCTCATCAAGCCGCACAAGCTCGCCAAGTGAGCCTCTACGCCTCTACGCCTCTACGCCTCTACGCCTCTACGCCTCTATACGCACTTTGTTCACCTTCAGGGCCACACGCGACAGCCACCGACGCCGGCCTCTACGCCTCTACACGCACTTATCTATCATCACTCTATACGCACTTTGTTCACCTTCAGGGCCACACGCGTCAGCCACCGACGCCGCCACGAGAAGCTAGAAGCGGCCACAAAGGCAGCTGAAGCGCGCGACATCCACCTGTGGCCGGTGGCTGCTACGTTTTTTAACATATGCGCGCAGTATCATAATGGACTCTAACGAAGGCAGAACGGGGTGGTGAATCGCGCTAAGTGGTTGGTGCGGACCACAAGAAGCGTACAACGATGATTTGTAGCGTGTGGCGGCCACCGGCTCTGGTTTTGTGGCTGTCGCTTGTGGCCCGTGTGTGGGGACCCTTAGACGTACTCTTATCAGTCGACACGGAGCGTGTCTGACACGTGCCGTGGCGGGCAAAAACATAGGCTCAAACATCTAAGCGGCAAATAGCCCAGTGGCTTCGAATTCAACCTTGAATCGAGGGGTCCGGGCTTGAATCACAGCGGCACGCACCGATGACTTTGTAAAAAAGTTATGTGCGCTTTATAAAATTAAATTTCACCTGCTGTTACGATGAAGGAAAAGATCTTGAGGAAACCTGCATGCCTGAGAGTTTGAGTGTCTTAAGCATCTGCTTATTTTACTAAATTTTTAAATTTTTCTTATAACATTTTACGATTTCTTTCAGAGATATCCGAATGCAGGTGTTACTGGAGCCATACATATCCCCTCGCGAAAAAGCAACGGAAATACAAAACATAACGCTGTCTGATCTGCTTAGCTTTAGTGAAAATCTACTAGACAAACTGTATGTGCAGGTTAGTTAATTAGTTAGTTTACTCAGCACGCTCGTCATATCTACAGATTGTTTGGTTGAGAGGTTGAATTGGAAAACACTTTGATGACGAGTGTCGTATGGCTGGCTATCATCTGACTGGTTTCATTGTAGGGACAGAACCTAAACAAAGCTTATAATTTATGAGATTGTGTCCGGGATTTCGTTTGTACTTGAACTATGTCCACCATCATGGAAAATCATTAACAGAAATAAAAAGGAGGTGGATCTACACTCCCACTTAGTTTTTTAAGTACTTTTGAAAATAATCAAAACAAATTGTTCTTCAACATCTGATTTATTAAAATTACCCTTTCAGGTACTAATACAAGGAAACTTAGCGTGGTATGATGCTATCAGAATATCAGAAAATGTTCACAAAACTATTAAATGGGAGGCGCTTAGTGAAAGCGAACTGCCTGAGGTAAGTTTCTTTTTACCTTCTCTTACCTATATTTTATAACATTTTATTTATGTATTTATTTATTGCACATATGACATATTACGAATTACAAAACAACAACACATTACCATTTTAATTTTACAGGGCCTCTTATATAGGTTTGACAACAATTATCCATCGATAGTTAATGGTAACTATTGGACAAGGTTTAATGCATGCTCCATAGTTTATCACGTATAGTATAATGACCGTCACGAGCCGTAATGATGACGCAAAGTGTATAAATACCACTAGTATTTGTGCACTTTCGGCCAATGTACAGTAGTTGAAGAACACGCGCTAGACTAATAGGTGACGTACATCGATTGACGATCCAATCGCGTGAACCAACAGTGCAGTCAACGTCAGACCGACCAATGTAGATTGTGCTCACGACTCATGCATGTTATAATAATTCGCTACTTGAAAACACCTATCCAAGCATTGACCGTACCCTCCGCTTGATTCTATAGCTTGCGATTTACTCATACAGTTATCCTTCCTTCCAGCCCTTGGCAGTCCACTGCTGGACATGGGCCTCCCCTAGTCGACGCCGCTCCGCCCGGTCCTGGGCCCTCTGAATCCAACGGTTTCCCGCTGTCTTCTTCAGGTCGTCAGTCCACCTGGTCGGAGGGCGGCCTGTGCTCTTTTGCCTAAACGTGGTCGCCATTCGAGGACCTACCTTCCCCATCGGTTGTCAGTCCTGCGAACGACGTGGCCGGCCCATTGCCACTTTAATTTGCAAACTTTCGTTCTTCTTCGGATTTCATCATTTCTGATTCTGTCTCGTAGAGAACTCTCTCTGTCTCTCTACCGAGACATACAGATACATAGGCTTATATTACCTTTTGTATATTCAGTTGAAGGTCCACGAGCTGCCGCTGGGCGCGCGTACGGTGCGCGTGAGGAGTCTCAACCCGCGGTCGGCCAACAGCATCGTCACCAACTACTACCAGGCGGAGGCGCGCACCCCCAAGGACACCGCCACGCTGGAAGTGCTCATGGTATGTCCGCTTCTTCTGCACAATAGTACTTTTATCCGTTTTTTTTACTAGCTACCGCCCACGACTTCGTTTGCGTGTCATAACATTTGGGAGACATAAGAATTAAGGTCAGAGAGGGTTACAAAGTATTTTATTTATGTCAATCCAGATTATAAACTATCTGTGTAATAAATGTCATCCAAATCCTTTCAGCCGTTATCACGTGACAAAATAAACATTCATCCATCCATCCTCACAGTTTCAAGATAACAAGAGCAGGCAAATAGACCGACCCAGAAACGAGCCAATACGTTGCTGGGTTTGAGGGAGATATCTTTTTTACGTTCTTTTTGAAGAAGTCAAATCTATTCAAGAGAAGAAATATACTTCTCTCTCTAATGTGCCTCTTCTATTATCGACGAAAAAATAGAAATAGGGTATTATTAGATTTAAAACAGAAAAAACGTATGTGGTAACGCAATAAAATTGCTAGGTAAGAGCTGTTAAAGTCTACCTGAGTGATGACGTAATTAATGGCCAATAGGGTCCACAATAAAAAATCAAAATCTTAAGTTTTATCAATAAAAACTAAAATATTCTTTTTTTAACTTTTTTTCTATTTTTTCGTCGATAATTTTTGGTCTAGTTTCACCCTCTTTCGGAGTTGCACTTTATCCCGGGACACACTGTATACACATGGGTAGAAATGTTGTACATTTAGTGAATTGCAGATGCTGATGGAGGAGCCGGTGTTCGACTGCCTGCGCACGAAGGAGCAGCTCGGCTACAGCGTGTTCAGCATGATGCGCTACACCTTCGGCGTGCTCGGCTTCTCCGTCACGGTCAACTCGCAGGAGGACAAGTTCAGGTCATCTATCCAATACTCGTACTAGTACTCCACTTTTATAGAAAATAAATTAAAACTTCAAAACAACTGATTTCCTAACTTTTACTGGGAATCTTTGAGGTTGGAAGCAGACGCATCCAGCATTGATTCTAAAAATGTTTCTATATCGAATGCTTTTGTATCCAACCCGTTGTACTTAATATGTTGTTTTACGCGTCTTCTATAAGTACTATGACGGAAGCAACGCTCTAAGGTCGGGATAGTTCGTGCGTAAACAAGCGTATACGCGCGAATTGAATTCGTACGAAATCGTGTCTAAACTATAATAAATAATAATAATAATAAAGACATTTATTTTTTCTCACAAGCATAGGGACTTAACTTACGCATTTAACATGAACATATTATATGTGTCTAAGCTGAGCGCGGTTTAATCCTAACAAAGTGTGACGTCGGTGCATTTGTCGTGCAGCGTGCGGCACGTGGAGAGCCGCGTGGAGGCGTTCCTGCAGAGGTTCGCGCGCGACATGCGCCGCCTGCGCGAGCGCGCCCTGGCGCACGCGCGCGCCGCCCTCGTGCAGCTGAAGCACACCGCCGACTACGAGCTCAAGGAGGAGGTGACCACTGTTGCAACCACAACATAAACAATTTATTTTGATAATATCCTGTGGAACATGACGTCACATCCTTTGTGTATTATTGTTGTCAGGTTGGCAATGTGTGTAACCAGTCTTTTTAAATTGTTACTTGTACCCAGCGGTGTTGAGCAATTTAATATTTAAATAATAAACATTTGTGTGTTTTATACGTGACTTTTCCATACGCCACGATCCTCAAGCAATCCAGCAACAGTTCACCTAATCGAACAATAAAACATGGTCCTTCGAAAGAAAGAATCGTGCGCGTGAACGTGAATCGTCTGTGTACAGTGTGCGGGACAATTACAGCCAAAGTGCAGTGTTTTAACTTTGTGCAACGTCTTTGTGCAGTCTTGTGTACGCCAAAGACTCCCGTGAACGCCTTTTACAAGAAACATACAAAGAAGCCTCATCGCCTTACAACATCACATACACGCTTGTTTGAACAGGGAAGAACATCATTCGTCCTATCATCTTGAAGTCTTGGAAGCTATAACGTATCCTTTTCTTACAAGACAAGAAGGTGGTACCTACGTACTTTTAAATTCTTTCTCGGCCGTGAAGAGCGCATTCATACATATCCGCAAATTTCATCATCCATTTTGTTTTACAATTTACAATTTACATCAATACATCGATCAATCGATCAACACTATTCAACACTACCAACCCAAGAAACGAAAACACGCGCGGCGCGCAATTTTAAATCGACCAACCAGCGAGCGGGATTACAGGAGGCCAGCCGCATCCTCTTGCGACGTCCAATCCGAGCCGTGTTCGCAGGTCACGTGATTCGTCACCCAAGATCCAGCGCGTCAGTCGATACCGCGGTCGACATTTTGTTTTATTTCACTTCCTTCGATTCGTACACAACATTCCTTTGTTAATTTTGTTATCGCCAACTTTAATTTTTAAGAGGTGGTTAATTGTTTAAAAACCAGTGAAGTTTTGTGTAAACTGGAACTAAAATTGTATCTGCGACGTTTTTCATTGGCGTTTGGTGTCTTTATTAAGTATTTCGTGTATTTCGAAAAACACATCGCCAAAATGTCGGACTCAGAGCAAGGCGAGTTTAAAGGTAAACCCACCGAATTATCTATGTTAGTGAAGCAAAGAGGCATAGTTAAAAGTTCCATCACGAAATTATACAACACATTTGTTGAAAAATCGCCACAACCCCCAACTTATCTCGATTTTTCCAAAGAAGATTTGCTCGTGAAAGAAGAACGACTACGCTCTCTGTTTCACCGTTACGAGGGTTATAACTTTAAAATTATGTGCTTGGATGAGAAGGACAGTGAGAACGCAGACCTAGTGGAAGACAAATATACTCGCACCTTAGCAAAACTTATGCAAATGTTAAAACTTTGTGATACTGACAAGTCTCACTGTCATTCCCATCACATGCCAACAAAATTACCTGAGATAGTGGTCCCACACTTTACAGGCAAGTACTCGGAATACAAAACCTTTATTGGACTTTTTGAATCTTTAGTACACAAGAATCCCAGTCTTGAGAAAATTCAAAAGTTTTATTATTTAAAGAGCTTTGTAAAGGGTGAGCCACTCGACTTAATAAATAACTTACCTTTAATTGCTGAGAGTTACGATGAAAGTTTAAAAATATTGAATGAAAGATACAACAATGAATACAAAATCAGAAATGAGCACATAAACTTTTTGTTAGACTTACCTGTCATTCACAAATCGACTGCTCATAATATTAGGCAACTTGTGTCAACTGTTAAGCAGCAATTAGCGGCACTGCGCAATTTAGATTGTAGTGTAGACAAGTGGGACCCTATGATTCTATGCGTTATATTGCGTAAGCTAGACTTTCTTTGCAATAGGGAATTTCAACTTGTTCGTGACAATGAGCCCTCTGTACAAAGTCTTATTGACTTTTTAGAAAAGCGTGCTCTAGCACTGGAGAACTCAGAACACCCGCAGCAAGAAAGGTCCTCCTCCAAAATGGTAGCTGCAGCTGTGAAGGCGCCTCCTCCAGCTGCGAAGCCCAACATCCAGTCTACACTGTCGTGCCCGCTCTGTAAGTGTCCACATAAATTATATGTTTGTGGTAAATTCAAATTAATGACTGCCGCTGAAAGAGTGAACTTTGTCTCAGAACAACAGTTATGCAAAGTGTGTCTAAATAAACATACAAAAGCATGTAGGTATTTTTTCAAATGTGACACCTGCAGGCAAAAGCACAATACATTACTACATGAAGACAAAGCCTCAAGCCCGGTCAGCCTGCTGTCCAACATATCTAGTACACAGGTACTTCTCCCCACTGCCAGAATAAAGCTTATTGCACACAATGGCACTGAGATACATGTGAAGGCCTTATTGGACAGTGGCGCTCAAGCTTCATTTGTCACCGAGGAGCTAGTGGAGCTAATGAAGTTACAGCCTAAAGAAGTTAAGTCAGGGGTAATAGGTATTGGCAATACAGTAAATAATTTAAATAAATACATACCTCTTCAAATTCACTCTCTTGCAAACAAGTTCAGCATTCAAGTGTCCTGTTTCATTCTAAATAAAATCACATCTAAACTGCCACAAAAGAAAGTTGACATTTCTGACTTTGAGTTGCCCCCAAATGTCAGACTGGCTGACAAGGATTTCCATGAGCCAAGTAACATACATATATTACTAGGAGCTGACATATTTTTCCAGGTGTTGCTGCCCCATGACCCGGCATCTGTAATCCGGTCATCATCCAGCTCAACCCAGTCTGCACCTACCTTGCTCAACACCCAGTTCGGCCATGTCATAGCGGGTAACCTACCCAGCCTTCCGGTACAACAAATAGTCTCTTTATTTTGTAAAAAATGTGATACTGAGCTTAATGATACTATTAGTCAGTTTTGGCAAACAGAAAGTGTTCCTGAAGTTTTCTCAGAGAAGCTTACAGAACATGACACTTGCGAGCAAATATTTAAAGAAAATTTTCAACTTAAAAGTAATGAATTTGAAGTGCCTCTGCCTCTCAAACTGCCTCTTGACTCAGTCAATGCCACTTTAGGAGACTCATTACATCTTGCTTTAAAAAGATTCTATAATTTAGAACAAAGATTACATAAAGATCCTGTTTTGTTAGGACTTTACAAAGATTTCATTCATGAATACATTGAATTGGGCCACGGCTCTATAATTGATATCAGTCAATATGATTTAAATTCAGATCCAGTCTATTTCTTGCCACACCACCCTGTAGTCAGGATGGATAAGAAAACTACTAAATGCAGAACTGTTTTTGATGCCTCAATGAAAACAAATAAAAAGGTATCACTAAACGATTTATTATTGAATGGCCCCGTAGTACAAAAAGAACTTTTTGATATATTAATTTTATTTCGGCTAGATCAGTATGTTTTAATCACTGACATTAAACATATGTTCAGGGCTATATCTTTGTCACAGAAATACCGTTCTTTACAAAACATTTTATGGCGAGACTCTACAGAGCAAAACATTTCATGCATTCAACTCAATACAGTCACTTATGGTCTAAAAAGTTCATCATATTTGGCAACCAAATGCCTGATAGAGTTAGCCAGGCAATATGAGGCCGAATTTCCAAGCGCTGCATTTATTTTAAGAAACCAAACTTACGTAGACGATCTGATAGCCTCTGGCGACTCTTTGGAGGAATTGACTGAGACAAAAGAGCAAATTTGTAAACTTTTACAACTAGGTGGTTTCCGACTTCATAAGTGGTCTTCCAATAATGTAGAAGTCTTACATGATATTCCAAAAGACAAACAGTATTTTGACGAAATTGAATTGCAAAAGGATAACGCTTATATGAAAACGTTAGGTGTTAACTACAATGTCAAATCTGATTGTTTAATTCTCTCTGCGCCTGATGTGGGCAGTAAAATTCCTGATACAAAACGCAGTGTGCTCAGCTTTATCAGTAAATTTTACGATCCACTCGGGTTAGCGGGCCCACTCACTGTTACCGCCAAAGTCATAATGCAGAAGCTGTGGGTAGCTCGTATCGATTGGGATTCTGTTCTCAACGACGAATTAAAAAAGCTTTGGTTTGAGTTTTATGACAGTCTAACGCTTATGAGGCCCATTCATTTTAATCGCTATGTTAACTTACAAGACGCAAAATGCTTGCAACTCATAGGCTTTGCCGACGCATCAAGTTCGACTGCATACGGCTGTTGCATTTATCTAAGGGTGGTTGATTCAGCAGGTAATACGAAGCTTTCTTTACTTTGCTCTAAATCCAGGGTCAATCCGCTCGCGCAGCAGCTTACAGTGCCGAGACTCGAGCTCAATGCTGCCCTACTGCTTGCAAGGCTTATCAAACGGGTGCATGATACATTGTCATTAAAAAAGAGCATTGATAACACTATCCTATACTCTGATTCTCATATCGTTTTGGCCTGGATTGATACAAACGTTGCTAAACTAAATACGTACGTGGCAAACAGAGTAAAGGAAATTTCACAGTTAACTAACAAATTTATTTGGTCATATGTAAACACCACTCAGAACCCCGCTGATTGTCTTAGCAGAGGAGTACTGCCGCACGAGTTGGAGCAGCTTCCACTCTGGTGGAAAGCCCCCGACTTTCTACATAATAGTGAGTATACTGTACCTCAATATAAATCCATCGTGCCCGATGATCTGCCAGAGGTAAAGAAGGTACCTGAGTTGTCTTGTGCTACAGCATGCGTTTCCTCGGACAGTACAGAGCTGAATCTTAGCTGGTTAGATCGATATTCAAACATTGAGACTATGCAAAGAGTTCTAGCTTACGTCATACGTTTTTGCCGAAACGTGCACACCAAGGCAAACAGGGTTCAGTGTAATTTTATTACAAGTGCAGAATTAAATGAGTCAATGTTGTTTATTGTAAAATATGAGCAACAAAAGTTTATGCAAAATGATATTCATTTAATTAAGAGTAAAAATACTGTAAAGAGTAATTTAAAAGCATTGTATCCGTTTATTGATGACAGGGGATTGGTCAGAGTAGGCGGTCGTTTGCATCATGCGGCAATTCCGTACAGCCAAAAGCATCCTATCATTCTTCCAAAAGAGTCACACATTACAGAACTAATTATTAAAAATGAACACACGAAGAATCTTCATGCTGGACCTAAAATTATCCTGTCATCAATAAATCAAAAATACTGGATTGTAAATGCAATAAGAGAAATTAAAAAAGTAGTACATAAGTGTATAATTTGTTGGAGATTAAAAAAGAATGTATCTGAACAATTAATGGGATCGTTGCCACACGATAGGGTAAATGCATGCCGCCCCTTCCAGAAAGTAGGTATAGATTTTGCAGGTCCGATTCCTGTCAAGCAATCCTCCTTGCGTCGAGCTGTCGTATCGTCTGGTTACATATGTGTCTTTGTCTGTTTCGTTACGAAGGCACTGCATTTGGAACTTCTTTCCGACATTAAAACAGACACATTTTTAGCATGTTTTAAGCGCTTTATTTCGCGGCGAGGCCTTCCTACGGACGTATACTGCGACAATGCATCCACCTTTAAGTGTGCCAACGCTCAATTAGATAACCTTTGGAAAATACATGGCCCCAACGCTCACCAAGCACAGATTCAGTCTTATGCCGCCCAAAAAGGCATTAATTTTCATTTTATACCATGTTACTCGCCTGTGTTTGGAGGGCTATGGGAAGCAGGAGTAAAAAGTGTAAAACATCACTTAAAACGTGTTGTACAAAGAGCTTTATTGAATTATGAACAACTAAATACAGTATTGTGTCAAATTGAAGCAGTGCTAAATAGCAGGCCCCTCATTCCACTTTCAAATGATATAAATGACTTCACATATCTCAGTCCAGGGCATTTTCTAATTGGCACTACTTTAAATTCATATCCAGAACAAGATGTATCAGAAACACCTGTAAACAAACTTAAATTTTGGAAATTATGTACAAGTATGCAACAGTCTTTCTGGAAAGTATGGAACAAACATTATTTAAATATTTTGCAATCTAGACCCAAATGGAAAAGTGTTTGTCCTAATGTTGACGTAGGTTCTCTAGTTATCTTACATGAAAACAACACTCCACCTATGTATTGGCCTATGGCAAGAGTCACTAAAGTTTTTCCAGGTGCTGACAAACATGTAAGAGCTGTAGAGGTCAAAACTGCTAACGGTCATTGTCACACCCGTTCTATAACGCGAGTCTGCGTACTGCCTATAGAATAATAATTAAAAAGCATTTTGTAAAAGCTTTAATAAAGATCTGCTTAATTGTAATTTTCAAAGTTACCACTAGATGGCATTATTATTCATAAAAGTAAAAAGTTTTAGTTTTATATAAAGTTTTTCCTGTGGTGGCAATATGTTGCAACCACAACATAAACAATTTATTTTGATAATATCCTGTGGAACATGACGTCACATCCTTTGTGTATTATTGTTGTCAGGTTGGCAATGTGTGTAACCAGTCTTTTTAAATTGTTACTTGTACCCAGCGGTGTTGAGCAATTTAATATTTAAATAATAAACATTTGTGTGTTTTATACGTGACTTTTCCATACGCCACGATCCTCAAGCAATCCAGCAACAGTTCACCTAATCGAACAATAAAACAACCACACATACACACATTCAAACATATTCAAATCTCTGCTCCACTGCGCTGGGAGTCGAACTCGGCAACCTCCGCGCAACGCTCCGGCGTTTTAACCACTACGCTACTCGGGTTGTCGTCGCTTAATAAATTTTAAATGTTAATTTTGAAAATAAAATGTTAATGTTCTCAACAATGTTCTTTTCCCCTTTTCAGGTGGAAAGGAACTGGAGGGAAATCGTGAGCAGAGAGTATCAATACCAAAGGTTATTTAAGGAGGTAAGCCAGTAAACGATAAATAGCGAACCGACTACGTTGGTTCTTCAAACGTAGACCAGAAGAAAAATTCTTCCGGGTGAATCGCAGTGATTCCACAAAGTGTGTGTCTTGATTGAAAAATATTTTGTTTCAGGCTGACGCTATTGAAAATATCACAATCAGTGATATCAGAACTTGGGTGGATAACCACTTCCCTTCAGGAAACAAATCTCGACTCCGGAAACTTTCGGTTCAGGTAAGAAAATGTATAGTGGTAATGAATACTGACCACGTTAAAATTGTGGTCAGTCGATGTCATTTATATATTGATCTTGAATAATTTTTGAATTTGAAGGATCTTATCGCCGTTGTCCTATATCCTTTGTTGAATTATCATAGCCAACCTATGGAAATAAATAAAAACCTAAGGAGGTACTCTCATATTATACCCAACGGCTAAAATACATAAAACGTACGTTCTAACCTTCTGTAACATGGAAAGGGCCAATGTGTACGCCTTTCATTGGAAAGAAATAAACAAAACGTTCATCACGTATTTGGATTTTTTTTTTTGTATATTCCCCATTGCGTGATCGTAATGACAAAAAATATCTCCTTTATTATTAATGTACCAGGTAATGGGCTACAAGCAGGACGACAAGGACAACGCGATAGATGAGGTGAAAGCAGCCGACTACTCGCTCACGTACCTCGACGAGACGCACCCGGTGGGGGACGCCGACGAGCACAGCACGCTCTTCGTCAAGGACATCGACGCGTTCAAGAGCAGCCTGCCCATTGTGGAAGTACCGAAGGTGGAACTCGGTCAGTGCTGACACCATTCAGTGTGTATCGTAGTTGTTCTCGTAGCAACAGTTACAATGATTGCGCTCTCGATGATCGAATTTGAATAGGAAAGTGTGGTGTGAATCTAGTTAAGTAGGTAGAAAAACTGTAATAAGCCGTCTTTTGTGGTCCATCCGTTATGCTTTGTTACTCGAGTAGTATTGTAGCCCGATGTGAACAAATCCTTACTTCGTAATTAGCAGAGAAAGTTTCAAATTTTCGTGTATAATACATGAAAATTTTCAAAGTGGTTTTGATTAAAGATGCATACGCTTTACTGATAACAGAGGCTTTTGTAAGGATTTTTGATACTTAAAATAGCTAAATATATACTTTTGGTGCTGAATATTTTTCGCCTCAAAACATCGACTAGCTAACATTATTTCATTTGGAAAAGATAAGCATAAAACATTGCTCATTTATTCTTTGCTCATATTATTGTCTAGTGAAGTTACACTTAAAGGCATCAATCAATTTACAGAAAAAAAACTCTGTAAAATTGTGTGTGTGAAAATTGAGACATTAAAAAATTTAAGACATTTATTAAAATATAATAATATGTATAGTTGGATACTGTGGGTATACATAAATAATTATGGTATTATTATATGATGCTAAAGTAAATCATTGACTAAAATATAAATTTAAAGAACTTTTCTCAATATGCTTGACAAGTATTGTTTATTGTAACAAAATACGATGTGTAATATATCACAGATGCTAAAATTTAAATGGTACTAATATAAGTAATGTTAGCTTTTAATAATAATGGACATTGCGAGCTTAAATTGAACAAGAATTAATGTTGTTGTTAATGAGATACTTTATGTGTAGTATATACAAGTATATAGTACAATCTATTTGTATATTTATATATTATGTGTTGTTATTGACTTCCAAAAGAGCAAATAATTGTATGTTCATATTGTTGTATATCTCTTTCTGTCCTGTGGTCAAATTAAAATTGTATGGTGCTGACTTAATAAACTGCGAGTATTATGTTGTAAGACATTCTACCATTACTAAGATTTAAAAAAATGTAAAAGTCTAAAAATGCGTATACCAAATCTACACACAAGGCTGTATTGACGTAAGTCTTACACAAGAGTGGTGTATATAATGAAAATTCATTCATAGAAAGTATACAGAAAATATTTATTTATAATTATGGTAATTTTTTTGGTACAGAAGTTATTCTTACAACAATTAAATAAAGCAATATTTATGGAAATGAATTTAAAGTAGACATTTCATTAATATTCGATATGTAACTACAATACAATTAATAAACAGGGCTGGCGTTAATTTGTTGTTGTGTGATTGTTGTGAATGTGAAAATGCCTAATAGACAAATATTATCTGTGGCAAAAAATAACTACAATAAACTTATTTACACTACAGGTGTCTTAAGAGATTATGAAACTACTAATGTTCCTCTTTTTATTTTACTATACATATACATATTATGTATGTGTTCTCGAGTATTATAGTATCTAGAGAGATTTTTTCTTTATACAGCTTCATGTTTCGATGACTTATAAGTTATAATAATAATAAATAAATTGTGTTTAAAATTTTATAAAGCATTTATATCTCTGTTCCTCCTAGTTTACCCTCGTGGCGTCATTGTAGACTTGTGGACCTATAAAAATAGTTGAAATTTGGCAGCATAGACTTTTCTTCATTATTTGTGCTTATAATGAAAAAAGAATATTTCTATTTGTGTGGCATTAAATAAAAGATTGTGATTATAAATAAATTGTTTATTATCTGTAAATTGAGCTTTAATGCAAATTAACAGATATTTTAATGTCTATTAAAACATTCATAAAAGTCTTAGGGCTAGAACCACTAGAACCATTCATAGCGTCGAGCTTAATTTAATGCGGCGAATTTAAATCTACTATTAAAAAATAGGGGTTGGTGACAGAAAGGTGAAAATTCATGGCTGTATGTATTTTAGTGCCCCATTATAGAAAAAAAAAATTGTCCAAAAAACCACATTATTGAAAAATAAAAATAAAAAGAAATTGTCCAAAAAAATTAAATAAAAATGTTAGGCGTGGACAACCCTTATCACTTAGGGGTATGAAAAATATTCGTTAGCCGATTCTCAAACCTACTGAATATGTATATAAAATTTCAAAAAAATCGGTGTACCCGTTTTGGAGGAGTATGGTAACTAAAACTGTGACATGAGAATTTTATATACAAGATATTATGTTATACAATACATGTTAGAGTGGGTAGTGGGTAGTGGGTATGTGCGCGTGCGGTCAGTGCACGACCTGCACCCGTCCGTCGGGCCCGTGCACCACCCGCCGCTGGCGCCGCATGTAGCGCTGCAGCATCACGTAGTCCACATCCAGGTTTATTAGGTTTTCGCGGTTGTTCGCCAACATCTGGAATGGGAAAAGAAAGCATTTATAAAATATATTGTATCAGGCGTTACTTTGCGGAAATCCATTGTTCCAACAAACACCATCCAACATACTGCGATAAATAGTACCTGCCCCTAAACCGTGTTTGGTGTAACGTAAATTGGTCGGAAATGGGCTGCCCCATAGCCGAGTAAGGATGCGTAGCTTATGCTTAGCACAGCTCTGGTGGAAACCACGATGGAAAGACTTAGTGGAGCGACGCTAGGTAAATGAAACAATTCTATTGGTTCTTGAAAAACGCATCCCTCGCTACGCATCCTCGCACATCTCTGGTGGAAAAGCAGCCTAAGAGCTAGGGTCAGTGAGTAGCGAAGATCCAGTGCATTACTACCACTGCACTACTTATAGACATACTATGGCAACCCACCTGCGGCTTCTCACTTCTCACTAGAAGCCGCAGGTGGGTTTGAGTGAGTAGAATTACACCTATCTCGATATCCACTCCAACGATTACTGTATTGAATAGGCTGATTCTACACAATGTAAATATCCGAATTAGTATCGGGTACCAGGTCATTCTTGGGTGGGCACAACGCATCCTTCGCGTCTTTCTTTTGTAATTCAAATCGTTACAAAAATCACATAAGTAATCCTTTAATTCCTCATAGCACACAAATTATAATGCAAATAGAACTGACCGAGTACCCGCCGCCGCCATCTCCGATGTAGTTCTGAGTGACAACCCTGTAGGTAGCGTCGGGGTCTAGCGGCAAGTAGCGCGGCACGTCGCACTCTATGCACCGTATCGCGGCGGACTGCACGCGGGAACCCACCGGCGCCGATGCGTTGTACACGTTACGCATGCCTAAACACAAAAGTAAAGCCTAGTTAAAATCCAGATTTTTTACATAGCGGGCAACGTGACGGTAAGATGTCGCCGTCCCTAATTGACGCGACACCATCGCCAATACGTTGCCGGCTCTATGCTCTCTTTGAAGAATCCTATGTCATATTCCAGCGAAAATATCGTACTACTTACGGCTACGGACTACGGCTTACGTTAGTTCTTTCTTTATGTGAAAGATCGGTCGATACTGGGGTTTAGACATTGTTATTGTTATAAAGTTTTACGGGTCATAGAGCGACAGCCTTTGTAAAGCATGTTCTATTTCTTGTGTTTCAATTCAATTGAGGAAATGTGTGGCGGAATTCTATTTACATTAATGGGAAATGATTATAGACTGATATGACTTTTTTATACAGTTTCTATCCTTCAACTTTGGGCGTCCTACAGGCTAGACCTGTGTCCCGCCCGAGCATGAACATTATCAAAATATTCGTACGGTTAACCTGAGCCATTCGTATGGGAAGATATACAGTTACTGCTCACATTAACCGTACGAATACTTTGACGATAGTGTTCATGCTTGCGGCACTGAAGAAAAGAAAGAAACTCACGGCACACAATAGGCATGATGACTAATTTTCAAAAACTCTTCTGTGATATTCAGAAGTTTCTATTATGTCTAAAATATATCATATTTTTGTAGAAAATTAAGGTTTTTGTAAGTTAAGTTTCAAATTCATTCCAAAACGCTCGCCCGCCCATGGCCTCTCATTACGTCACGGCTCAGTAAAAATGACGTTTACTGAGACGTGACGTAAATTGACGTAATTCGATCTGATGGGTATTTAAGCTATCATGGCGGATTGTTGTATTTTGTAGATTTATTTCAACAAATAAATTATTAATCTCGACATTAATAAGATAATAAATACATGTTTCAAAATCTTTGAATCCTATTTCATTAGATCATATAAATATTTTGGCGATACTTGATTACTGCCATCATGCCTATTGACACACTTTAAAAACAAAAAGAAATCACCTCCGATCTGAAGCATGCGTCCGCTGTAGAAGTCACTCGGGTCACTTTGGAACACGCCCACCGAGAACTCCAGCGCCTCGAGCAGGTGACGCCCCTTCAGGTCGTACACTTGCACGTAGTTCTCGAAGGGAAGAGCCATCAGCAGCGCTTCGGTTGTCACGTCTGAAACACGACGTCTCCAGTGTAGGTTTTATAATACTTTCCGATAAAAAATACTTTACATTAATAGTTTATCTACCTCCTGGGTTAATTTGCGTCCGTAGTCCCCCGGCATTGATCATGCATACGTGCGCATCGTTCCATCGTGAGCCGTTCGCTCTTGGAATTAGCTGTAAAATTTACAAGAACCTTCAATGTAATACAAACAAAATATTTGATTTACAGTGTAAATCAATAACAAGATATCTATGAAGGTGATTTTCAAGATTTTTCTAACTGTGTAGCTAGACTAGGCTGTAGACATTCCTGTGTTTTAGTTTGTGTTCAACATGACAACAACAAAAATCGCTTTTATTATTCTGAGAGACTCAATTCTGCAGTGGATCATTAATGTGTCGCAAATCTACTTCTCTCTCTTTAAGAAAGATGGCGACACTGACGGGACCCTGCAGTAAGTCACGTATGGGGTTACAGGCAGTAGCGTAACTATACCATCGGGTCGGGGGCGCGTGGCAAAAATGTAAGGGATGTATCAAACATATTTAATACTTAAACAAATTCTTTATTTTCACTAGCATCTAAAATTAGGAATTCATACTACAGAGAAAGTACTACTAAAAAATCCAAGGAAGTGCTTAGCCAAAGCGAGCATACAACCTATTGGTTTTAAGTATATAACTTATCATTTTTACCCAATATAGTTAAACATCTTGTTTACTTCTAAGCAGTCACTCGGGACTTGGGTCACTTCGGGCCACCTGTCTCCACTCTGTTACGTCACTGGTTATAGCCACATACCTACATGTATATGATAGTACCTCTTCAAGAAAGCCGTCGCAGGCCCAGCTGCCCAGCCCGCACTCGCGGCGGTAGCAGCTGGAGCGCGCGAGGGACACGAGCGATGTCCCCAGCACCTCCTTGCCCACTGCGTCCACCTCCTGGCGCCATGGCTCTAGCTCGCGTAGAATGTCAGGGTCTGAAAATTTGTATTGAAATATCAGTATTGAGTTCAACATTTATTTGACAAAGGGAAGCGCTAGGCTAGTGCTTGCTTAATTTGCTGAATGTTCAGAAAACTTCAATAATAAGATTCAGGATATCCGTCGCGCCACCTTTCGGCGAGTGGCAGAAGTTTTCACAATCTTACGACATTAACTAAAAAATTTCGCATTATTGTGAAAACTGATCCGACGAAATATAACAACATGATTTGGACAATGTGGCCAGGACCACATTGTCCAAATGTGACGATGGTCCAGTGACGATGCTGCTAGCACCAGTGCGAACAAAACAGCTATTCAACAATAATGACATTAATATCATACACTTTGAAATGAATTTTCATCATAACCTTACGATTTAAACACATTCATGTGTTAGTGCCTCATGAGAAAGCACCTCAACCAACCAACCATCATAGAAATGTGGACGTACCTTGGACGATAGACGTTCCCAGATAAACTGGGGTGCCTTCCCACTTTTCAACGATGCCTTCGTCATTAAAGAACAGTTTGATGTCACCCACGTATCTAGTGTAGCATGACGCTTGCACCACCAAGATCTGGCAATAAAAGCTTATTTAGAGGCAACTATTGTTTAAACATTATAAACCTGGAATTTTGTAAAGATAAATGAAAGGAGGGAGACATGTTTCTTACCATTTAATTACTCTTTCATGGAACAGCTACTTACTGAACGAATTGGATGGAATTTGGCAGACAAATGGTTCATAGCGTAAAATCACTGTATACTTTACGGGACACTTTCCGTCATTAACTACTTCAGGATAGAGATACACATTTGCTGTCTGTGACCGTGACCCAGAGAAGCCAGGCCATACGGATATATAAATAACGCTTCACACTCACAGCCCCACACTAGGATTCCCTGTGTCGCGGGCGCCATGGACACACGCAAGACAACAACACAACACACCCAGACCAGAAACAGAAATTCAAATTCATCAATCAAATCTGCTCCGCGCAGCGCTGTCTTAACCACTGCGCCACTCAGGTCAGCAGCGTCAGGTATAATCGGACGTGATTAGTCGCAAAGCGATACCCGCCGGTTCAGTTAGTAAGTAATCGCAATATATTTTGAAAGTATGCTCGTACGTAGAAAAAATTAAGTACAGAGCAATGCCAAAAAATTATATAATGTCTAACCCTGTGTCCACTCTGTTGAGTAACCACGGTGGGGTAGGGGCCGCCGGGCGAGGAGCCGTCCGGCGCGTCTCCGTTGAACAGCAGCGTGTGGGAATGAGCGCCCACTATTATGTCCACTTCGGGGGGCATGCGCGTCGCTAGTGTCCTATAATAATTAATACAATATGTACTCCAGAAACTTTCTGTATTTTTATACCAAAACAATGTCCGGTCTTCATAACAATTAGACCGGTTTGCCTACATGTCTGCGGCACCGTGCAACAATCGTGCTTGTTTAGTATTCTTATATTCAAGATCTAAGTGATTACTTTTTGCAAAATGCAATTGCCGAAAATTTAATCGTCGCGTATTCTGCGTTTCGGCCAAGACACGATCAACACCAATAGGAGCAGCCAGTTTTTACCGATTTTTAAATCTGCTCGTTGTGTAAATGTTTGTAAATATATTATGCTCTTTTAAAATCTAACATATATTTTGTGATCTATAATTTTATTTAAATACTTACAAATCACTGGTATATCCGACGTGTGAGAGTACTATTATGATATCGACTCCTTGTTCGGTAAGAATAGCTGTTTCTCTCTCTACCGCCTCTAGTTCGTCCTCCATTATAACATTACCGATGGGAGCTGAAAACTATTTTATTTATATATAAGCAAGCGTAGCAAGCAGTTTAGCAACTTGAATGGCAATTTCTAGAGGAAAATCATTAGAAAACTTCGGTAGCAGGATTCAGGATACCCGTGGCGCCATCTCTTGTCGAGTGGCGGAACTTGCACCACATCTAACAACAGATACCCACGTCCGACCGGAGTTCTGTTCGAAGTTGTTAATGGATGCATCCAGCATTGTTAATCCTGAGACATAGGCGATCGTCTTTTATTTTTTACCGGCAATCACGCTTACCCAACCTATACAACATTAGACCTATTCTAAAATGCAATGAAAATTTCAAAAAATAAAATATAAAGCTTACCACTCGCAACAGGACACCAATAATTCCAATCTTCCTTCCCTTCCTTTCAACAATGATATGGTTCTTGACATATTGTCCTAATTCCGGCTCAAACGTTGTGTTAACGTTCGCTCCGAGCATGGGAGATTCGAGGTGATAGAGATACGGTATTAGACCCTCAACCCCATGGTCGAATTCGTGGTTTCCCAGAACCTAAGGAAATAAAACCATATTAAGTATTTTCAGTGCCAAAGAGGATTCTCTGCAGTGGTACCCCCAAATGCCCTGGGAGGTAATATGCAACGTAATCACAAGGGCACTCGCGGCCAGTGCCCATTCTCGGAGGGCCCCGAAGGACCTACAATTTCTCTCACATTTAATATCAAAATATTATGGTCGGGCGCATTGCACTTTTTTCGTTGCACGAACGTCGGTCATTTTCAGATTTATTCAAATCAATACATTTTTATGAATAATTTGAGTGATTCGAACACACAACAACGAAACACGAACAACAAAAAACAGCAGCATACGTACTAATAGATAGCATTAATAACATTTTGTATTATAATAATATATTTGATTAATAAAGCAGATCATAGCGAAAAAAATTTTATACTTAGTTCGCTTTCTTTACATTCCAAAAGGCCCGGGAATTCCTGTGTGCCCAAGGGCCCCAGCATAGTACAAGACGGCCCTGGCAAAGAAGGTAAATTCGAGACTAAAGTGAAGAGGGAAGTTATAGTGTGAATACAAACATGAGCGTCATGCTGCATGAGATTCATGAAGTGCTGGGACACGTTCCACCTGAGGAAGTTGTACCAGATGGTGCCCTGGAAGGTGTCTCCGCCGTTCAGCAGCAGCGACTCGGGCTCCGCCTCCTTCAGCTGCTTCACCGCTGTGTATAAGCGCGCGAACCCCCCGATACAGTCCTCTATTGCCGGATTGCATATCCCTCCGGTCGGACTTATTTCGTCGAAACTATTGATTGAAAAAAAGAAAGAAAAGGCCTTTATAATAATGAATGCTTATAGGTACGAAGTTTCTACATGTTGCTAGAGGAGTCTTCCCCTAAAATAAGCTGGAAGTCAGAAGACAACCCGCGCTGGGCCCTAATCCACCAAGTCCCAAAAGATTTCATGCCGATATCATGTGACATCAAACCGTAGTCATTTCATGAACTTCGAACAAGGAATCTTAAATGTCTATTCTATAAGGCACACAATAGATTGCTGCGATACGAGTGTGAATGATCAGAATCAGGCCCCCGTGTCCGTGTGCGTCCGTTGCTTGTAATGTTGCAATTGTTGGTTGTAATTAAGTAAATATTCACAACTGGTTCAATTTTTATGGTGCTTTAACCTACATGAATGTGTCCGTTCGAATGTTTAGGTATATATGTAATTATATAGAGCGTTCTGTTCATTTCAATTTAGTAATAGTCTGAATGGCTTTTAGTACTGTTACGACAGATTTTAGTTCCAGATCTTAGACGGGATAACAACATCGTAAGTCATTACTGAAATTAAATGTGAATGGAAAGTCATGCCAATCTCGTACCCCAAAGGAAACTAACTTTTTGTATTTAATATTATGAGATGAAATATCTACATGCATAAATATATATAGAGATGTAAATATTAAGAAAATCATTACAATGAGTAAAACGATATTAAGGAAAAACCTCACTTACTGGGCGTGAAAATCATTGTAATGTATGATGTTCAGTTCAAACAAATCTGAATCATTCTGTGCTGTCACCGCTCCCACCACTAATAACCACAGGACACCGCCGATTATTCCCCCCATCTTGACCAACCGAATGGTACACGACACCACGACTTAGAGGAATAAGTAAATAAATCCAAATAACTAATATTTGTTCCTATCAGCGCGATAACAATTTGGCTGGATAATCTTATAACTTATGACTTAGGCGATAGCAGATCTAGGTAAGCCGTAATATCGTAAATCTAACATATTATATGCTTGAATTAAAGAGATCGATATGGACTCATAGTTATGTCATACATATTACGTAGATCGAGTACGAGCCTATATACGAGTTGGTTTTAAGATATTAATCAAAAGATAATCACGATTGGTCTGACGGTCTGTATAAAAATATAATAAAAGAAAGTCTTTCGTGAGCAGGCAACTTATCTGTGAAGTTGTAACTGTAATAATCATAATAAATTATACTCTTTTTATTTCTGAAGTAAAAATTTAGTTTCGATGTTTCAAGCAGCAGCCACCAGCTGTACTGTGCATGCACTACCAGCAAGGTCTTCACCAATCTAATCTGTTCATGAAACGTCACCGATAATATGTACTGTGCCACAACCGAGCAATACGTAACAGTGTGCTATGAAAGCATGAACAAAAGAATTTGGAAATCCATATTACCTCGCCTAGATCTAATCTAATCACGCCAATGCCATATAAGGTATTCGCCGTCCATATCTAGATTGCCTATTGGATTATTATAATACCCACAGAGTTCCCGACATTGATAATTACATACCTATTATTATTGTTATTTAATTTTAGTCAAAACAAATATAGGTAGTAAGAGTCTGCTCGCGAATTCTTCTTACCGCTTTAGAAGTTTGTTCATAGAGATAAAAATATCCTTAGAGTCAATTCAGGTTAAATTAAACAGATAGTGAAATTCATCCATCCGTCCTCACAAACTTTCACATTAACAATAAATAAATAAGAAGTACCTTAGATGTAGATGAATAGTTGTGACTACGAAAGGTACATCGTGTATAAAATTTCAACATAATTTAAAGGTAAAAAATAATCAAAAGACAAAACATATAACTGAAACATTTATTGCAGAGGTAACAATTAAATACTCAAATAAAATTTAAAAAGTGCATGATCAATCTATGAATTTAAATGCAATTACAAGGTTAATTTCACACTACAACATCAATCAACATATTTATATTTCATCATAATATATAATATTAAAATCTAACCGCTATTTTTTAAAAGTACATGTTTTTAACCATTTGTAAAGATTTTTTTGTCAGGTTTGCCATAAAATTTTGAATTTGAATAATAAGATAAAATTAAAATGTGTAAAACTTTAAGCGGGTAGAAATGTAAAAAAACAGTTTACAAGCACATTACTGGATTTATTATTTTTAATTTAAAACTGTTTATTTATTATACCTACTTTATTAATTTATAGGGCGATAAACTTTAGATCTCTGACTTTTAAAATTCGCACCTATATTTGGGTTCCATTCCAAAAGACCCTTGATATAATATAAGATAATAAAACACACTTGTTTGTAAATGTAAAGTTAAATTTGATAAACTCCGGTCACTCGGATATCAAAGATTATACAGACAGTGATCAGCTACTGCAAAACTACATCCTTACTGAAACCTACTAAAAGGCACTTTTGATTAACAAATAGAAAACTAATCTAAACTTATAACTATTTTCGTGAACTATATTTTAAATAAATATGTTACATACATATTTTATTTTTAACATGAACGATAATACATATTTTAATGAAAATTCAGTGTGTGTCAGTACGAACGGGTGTTTGTCACATATTGGAAACACTGGCAATACTATAGCAGTCTAACATAATTTAATAAATGAGAAAGAAATATAAATTACAACATTATACATATATAGATGTAAGTTGTATTGTGATTACAGTCAACAGAGGTATGAGTACAAAAACATATTTTCAGTCAGTCAGTTACTTATTGGCAGGTTAGAACAGTTGTTATTCTTCTGAAAGCTGAATATTGGCAATATGAAATATGTAATTCCGCCTACGTGTAGATTTTTTCTTATTTAAAGAAAATATAAATGATAAATTTTCAGAACTAATAACAATAATTCATTACCGAAATAAAATTTATTCCGTATAAGACTAATATACATTATGATGTATCCAAAATATCCAAAAACTGTAGCCTATGTTTAATTTTAATATGAAAGTGGTACAGTAGTAGGATAAAAATGTACATAATATTTTGCAAAAAAGAATATTTAATATCATATTGATGATATACTTCTTAGTTTTAAATTATCGTCGACAAATGTTATCTTACAAATATGTATTCAATGTTATTTTTTATGTATTTTTTATTTTATTCTATTTAATATTTATGTTTTATGTTAAAGTAGAAGCGATCGAGCATACTCGTACTTGCCAACTGATACTTGGAAAATGGGCAACTCGTCCATATAGATCGACTTATCAAACATTTAATAATAATCTCACTAACGCATTTATCCCCTATTTTAACAGCTCAAATATAATAAAATATCGACAGTGATTTCATGATTCAAAGCCTAAACTAGTTAAAACTATCTCGGCTTAGGTCTTGTCCTAATTGGATGATATGATCGACCAACCAACCATCACGATACAATTTAAACCCGGGCTCTGTAAGGAGCTGTCCTAATAAAAATACTTACGCACTGACATGCAACAAATGTAAGCAATGAAGTTAAGCTACTGAGTGCGACACAGAGCCGGATTTAATTTTTTTATGAGTGTAGGCACCTATTTCCGCCGCCCCATGTAGGTAGGTTTATGTGTGTGTGTATGTAGGTTTCTAAAATACTTAATAATTTTCTATTTGTTTTTATTATAAGTATAATCATCGGGAAATTGGCAAAAAAATTTGGTAATTTCACAATGTCAATCCTAGTATTTAACTTTAGTGCCTGCCATACAGTACAGTCATTTCATTGACACATCCAGGCAGACAATTAGCCAATTAGGACAAGGCCTTACCCGAAAATTATACGTGTGTAAGCAGGTACATAATAATATTATAATGAATTTAAAAAACTCTAACATACTAACATGCTCCTTTTCCCCAAAAGACAACAATAAAATAATACTTTCGATAATTAAAAATACGTATCTAACCTATATGAATATTTTGCCAGAAACATATAGATCGATACCTCTCATTGAACTGATGTGTGCGGCGGTGAAAATGTTTTCATTTTCAAATAATAATTATATTCTTAAATCTATTTAAGCTCTTTTAAGAAATGAAGACGATAGTCTAAAGTTCAATTTAAAATATGTAGAAACTCTATTTTATAACCTTCATTAAACACTGCTACCAATCTTTTTTTAATTTTTCGAGTTTTATTTTTTTTTATTATTTACTAGATTTTTTAGTCTATAATTATATCGTTGAAAAGCGAATAAAGTATTTATCAACACTATCCCCATTCAGGAGCAAAAAATTGGACAGTAAAAGTTAATAATTTATTTTTATTCCACATTTTTACTTTGAATATGAAGGAAAAACATAAATTAAAATTTTTTTACAAAATTTATATTTTAAATCATGTATGTAACGTACAGCTCCATCGACACTAAGAACATAGCCTTCGTTGCCTTTTAATAAAAACACTTGTGCTAGCTTGTGTATAGAAAATAATTGGTGTCTATAAAAATCGTTCTTCCCAAAATTAATATTTCACTACTTATCTGAAAACCTAAGAGTAGGGTGTGCGCGGATTCACGTTGATCATCTCCGTAGTACTGAAACAAAATTAAATAATTAATATACATACATACGTGTCGTCACTAGACCTTTTTTACTAGGACCATTCCATCCATGTCATGTATAAGTAACGAATCTGATTATTAAAGTTATCTTTACGCTAAATTAAACAATCTTTGAAAACAGACCAGATTTAAATCGGTTTCAGTCTGGTTGATTTTTAAATTTGGCATATCGTACACTTCAACCAACTACATTATTGTACCTATATTGTTACAAACTCACACACCCACACGTGGGCATGCAACAACTCACGCACAAACTCACGCACACGCACAGACATAAAAACACGCGCGCGTGCACACACACACGCAGACACGTTCGTGTAGGTAGTTAAAAATTTCCCTATTCAGCCATATCTCATGAAAACGTTTGACAAAATCTGGATGGTGGCACAAATGTATCTATTAAGTTAACACTTTAACACAAAAAAAACAAAACATTCGTAAGCATAAATCAAGCTGTCAACACAATATGGTTAAGTTAACAGGACATCATTTCTGTCTAAGATTGAAAAGGTTGTGCTGCTACACCTAAGTAGTAAGATCACTCTGTGACCCATTAGTGACCCACTGTGGTCGGATTCCTTATATGAGAGGGATTTAGGCCTTAGTCCAAAAGCCGGCCTGATTGGGGTTGATGGACTTCACAAGCCTTTTTGAACATTATGGAGAACCCTCAGTCTACATAGCGATCTCTTTTATCGATTATTTAGTAAACTGGGTAAAAACTAATTTAAACAACAACGACTACTGAGTTTGAGACGGCACAGCACGATCTGACATCACTAAAACTTTCAATACTATTCCATGATATTGGTAGTACAGTGCATTTAATACGAATAGAAAATTACATTTTTTTAATTTACTTCTCACTACATTCACTATGACTACTCAAAAAGCGGGAAGGCACATATTAAACAAACTGAACACATCAAGTACCGAACTTACGAAGTCATTGGAGCATTCTGATTGGTCGGTTCGTCTTCCACAAGGTAGGATTGGGAGATAGGAGAGGTATATCTATCACAATAATATACATATCTATTATTAGGTAACTTAAAAATTAATAAAAATATAAAATAATAAAATTTATACTAAGCAATAAAAATAATTATCCAACCTAAAGCTTTACAGTGCCTTTATATTGAATTTGCTGACATACAGACTATACAGCGCCTATAAAGACAAAGGTTACAAACTAAATTTGTCAATCATTATATTTTTTTAAAGTTAACATTAAAAATGACTGTATACCTATTCCTAGCCCATTATCTAATTGTTAAATTGCAAATGATCAATTTAACTATCATAAAATGCTTTTTGTAGTAATTTCCGCCGATGGTTTAATAAGGCAGCACACTGCCTTTAAAAACATTGCTATATTAGCAAGTTAATACCTCTTTAGACTACCTCCATCTTTAAACGCTTAGCTCAAATGGGCAAAGAGAAAATTGATCAAAAAACATAGAGATGTTTCAAAACTATTTCCCTGGTATTAGTAGAAAGGTCTGCTTACCTTTTAGAGCATCTAACGTGAATGACCAGCAGCACGATCCCCAGCAGGAGACACAGCGTCCCCACGACCACGTACGCGACCCCCAGGAAGGGATTCTTGCCGCCCAGGAGCGACGTAGTCGATATTATGAACGACTTCGTGCCGTCGAAGTCTTTCACCGGATAATCTGAAAAATAAATTGAACTCCATAAGACATTAGGTTTGAATTCGAAACGATTTTACTGTTGCTTTAGCTTTTATGATCGCTCACGGAGCCTTGAAAAGTTGCTATTATTACTTTAGCTATAGGCGCATTTTCACGCTGTTGCATTAGTTGTTGTTTTAACCCACAATGACCCGCTACAGGGTCGGGTCTCCTCTCACAATGAGAGGGATGTAGGCCTTAGTCCACCACGCTGGCCTACTGCGGGTTGGTGGACTTCACATGCCTTTGAGAACATTTTTTTGTGAACTCTCAGGCATGCAGGTTTCCTCACGATGTTTTCCTTCACCGTAACAGCAGGTGATATTTAATTTTATAAATCGCACATAACTTTTTTACAAAGTCATTGGTGCGTGCCCGGACCCCTCGATTCAAGGTCGAATTCTAAGCCACTGGGCTATCACCGCTGTACCGTTGCATTAGTACCTACTCGTAATTATCGCAGTAGATATGAACATCTCGCACGAAATGATAAATCTGTGCCGTAGCGAGGTTACGGGTTCGATTCTCAATGCGAACCTAACTGCTAAATAAATGTCATTCGTTGTAATGTAATGGTGAGAGAAAACATCGTGAGGTAACATGATGCATGCATGAGAATTCTCAGATATTCTTAGAGGCATGTAAAGTGTACATATCAGCAATTCCCAGCCAGGAACTCTTAGCCCCACACTAGGATTCCCTGTGTCGTGGGCGCCATGGACACACACAAGACAACAACACACACACCCAGACCAGAAACAGAAATTTAAACTCATCATTCAAATCTCTGGTCCGCTGGCAATGGAACCCAGGATCCTAGGCACAGTGCACTCAGGCCGTCAAGCAAGCGAAGCAAGTGTACTGACTGTAGGCGATGTGCAGCACGTAGTTGCCCTGCACGAGGCCGGTGCTGAAGCCGAGCTGCGAGTGGTCCACGCGCCGGTACAGCTTGCGGAAGTTGGGCAGCGCCGCCGTGCGCATCCACACTATCAGGTCTTCGTTCTGGAACACCACACGCGGGTATACGGACCGTGCAGAAACTACGAGTATAGAGGGCACCACAAAACGACAAAACGCCACCAAGCGGACTAAAAACGAAACTTCCCTTCTGTTGTGGACTACGTTATAATATTATGTTTTACTTATGCCGCTTAACCAATTGTCAGTAACCCATTAATGACCCACTACAGGGTCGGGTCTCCTCTCACAATGAGAGGAATGTTGGCCTTAGTCCACCACGCTGGCCTAATGCGGGTTGGTGGACTTCACATGCCTTTGAGAACATTTTTTTTTTTTGAAGGCAGGCAGGTTTCCTCACGATGTTTTCCTTCACCGTAACAGCAGGTGATATTTAATTTTATAAAGCGCACATAACTTTTTTACAAAGTCATTGATGTCGAATTCTAAGCCACGGCTATCATCGCTTATATTTTAGTATTAAATAAATAATATTTTAGTAATTCCAGTCATTTATGTAACAGGACTGCTATTTCTGATTAATACTACCATGTAGTAATCTATTAAATATTTTTTTATATATATGAGGATAAAATTTATAAAGTGTGGTTCTCGTGATATCAAGAATGGCCGCATAGCAGTTCCCGCCAAAATAACCTCACCTGAAAACCATTGTTGTCACTGTTGTTGGGGTCCAACTGCCACACAGGCACGCGCCAGTTCACGGGCTTCGTGTAGTTGGCGAAGGCTGAAAGAGGAACAGGATTATTATTTAATAACACTCTTTGAAGTATTTTGGCATTAGTTTTATGAAAACTAATGATTTCATAAAACTAATACGTGGACATGATTTTTTTGAATTCTTAGTCGTTTTCGGGATATTTTAGGAAGACGGGTTATGAAAAACACATTTTTAAATTCAAGATAAGACATGACTCGACATGAGGATAATGAAAATACATTTTTGAACCACAACCTTTTTGAATTTTAGTCATCTATCTAACAGAACTTTTTTGATTTTTAAGACTATTATATTTAATTCAACTGAGTAGAGCTTGGTCGCTCAGACACTTCACTTTTATTGAGTTTTAATATCGGATCTTATTAGTGAATTGGAGCTTACCAGTTTTCAAGTCTCCAGGTGGATTGCGGAACTTGATTTCCTTATCAGAAGTCCAGGCTATTCCTGTCCTCAGTACAGGCACATTTTTTTGTAGATCTTCAGAGTATACAGTCAGCGTATCTGCAAAAAACGTAACGTTTTGTTTGTAAAATTATTATGTAGATTTCTTCTTCCTCGCCAGCATTTATGTACATTTACTCATTTCTATTACTATAGAAGAGGAGTGGAGAAGAGAGGAGATGTGTTTTAACTAACCATTCAGATTTCGTTATTCCCACATCCCCTCTCCGCTTAGCTTCGGTGGAAATGGATCGAGCAAGAGGAGAGTAGATGTCTCATTTTTCTATACTTGTGCCACGCGTTCGCAGGCGGGTGGCGCAGCCTCGTTCCCCGCTGCCTTCTTTGAGCTCTCATAGCTCACATCTCCACTACGAACCTCCTTTCCACTTTGGTGGAAATAACTAGCCAGCTTCGGAGCACATCTCCTCTTGTCTCCTCTCCTCTCTGTTTTAGTGGAAACTGAGCCTTAAAGTTCGAGTGCTTAGATACTGGTATATCGCCTCAACTTAAGATATTTATTTATCGTTAAAAAAGGGGGAAAAGTACTCACCATTGAAAAGAGAGTTCGCAATGGCGCCACACGGGGCCACTGGCTTCCGCACACCATCTTCCTCTGCATATGCAAACGGCTCACAGTCAGTCGATGGAATTGGTGGAGTCAGTCTTCCCAGAAGTTGGCTATCATCTCTGTAGATATGATATTCAATAAATAATGCATAAATTATTATCACTTTACAGTTTTACACCCATAGGACCACACTAGGATTTTGTGTTGGGGGTGTCAGGGACACACAATATAAGAACACAAACACCAAGACCAGAAACAGAAATTTTAACTCATTATATTATTTAAGTTCTACTGGGAATCAAACTTGTGACCCATAAAACACTGAGGAGAAAACCACAAAACTGTTGAATATATAACATTAGAATTTCATACACAGATTTAATAAGATAATCTTAAACATACTTTTTATGACTCTTATGGGCCAAATTTAAATTTTTTTACCCAATGACAAAAGCTACAACATATATTAATGTTTTGAATTTACCGTGACTTGACATATCTGCGATGGTTCTGGTAGTAGTTGCTGAGCCCGTAGTAGAAATAGACATCGCCCTTGAAGTTTTCACTCAGAGTGAATGGTATCTCACACTCACAGGGCTCCATGTCATTCTGCTTGATGTACTCAGCACATGTTATGTTTTCATCTCTCTTCATGCAGTCTGTATAGTTTATTACTTTCTCTTTCACCTTTAAAATTTAATAATCTTTTATTTATATATAATAATAATTTAATAATCACCTTTAAAATTATAAATTAAATTTTTGTGTCTTTAAAATCAATACATTTACAATGAAGCCATCATTTACAATATTTGAAGTGCACATAGCCCCACTGCTGAACACATCACATGGATTGAAAAAGGTAAGCAATGCCTGCCTGCAGCATGGGTGATCACTAGTGGTGTCAGGTGTACTTCAGTGCTTTGGAGGGCATGTTAGGCCATTGTTCCAAGTTGTTATAAATAAAATGATGACAGCAGTTGTCAAACCTTGTAGTAGGTCCTATGCACCATTTGGAAACATATGACAGTGGCCTCCCCCTCTTGTGGGAAGAGACCCATGCCCAACAGTGAGACATCAAAGGGTTGCTGCCAGCCACCATTTATACAGTTTGTTCACAAGACTTTTTGATATTTGACTATTGATTTGATTTATAATCAAAGGTAACCAGTATCAATACTATCCAAATTTATTACCTAGTTCTTTTAACCTTGACCTTGTGGCCATCAGTGGAACTGACCGTTTTTGTCTATGATAACTAACCTTTATGAAAGCATACTCCGAATATGTCACATATTAAATGTAAGAATGCTCTGCACAATATTCCTTGTCTACACTCAATCATAAATCTGTCCTGTTCTAAATATGTTTCATCTACGATCAAAGAGTTATTGTTTACGTTACGCTTTTATCACTCGTAACAAAAATAATCTATAAAAAACGCTTACCTCATCAGAAAAGTAAAGTAATCCGACTCCTACAGGAATAAAGGCGATGCCTATGACAATAAACGTGGGCAAAACAGTTCCTGCTGTAAGAATAGGTTGCCAAGCTGGCAGCCGCTGCTGCTTGAACGCCGACTCTACGAGAAAACAGTTACAAGAAGTCAGACAATCGATAACAGAGTCCATGAAAATACGAGATACATTCTACACTCTTACCAGCAGGGCGCCTAGATTTCACGTTTTGATCCGATGTATCGCTCGAAGTAGCCATATTATTGGCTTGCAAGAGCTTCTAGTTTAGTATTGAATAAAATATAATAGTTTCGATCGATAAACTCCGCGAAATTAAGAAAATTCTCACTTTAGACCCAGATAAATAAGTTAATGTCAAAACTTAAATCAATCTAACTTTATCATTTTGACTTTGACATAATTGGAGAAAAGTTGCCAGTACACTTTATTCCTCGTATATGAATTACTCTATGGTTGTATCAATTTGAGTATCGTCACTATTCGTTACTGAATCTATCGATATTCGATAATGGTACTTAATAGTGGAAGGTTTGATTTGAGAAAATCCGGTGAATTGCATTAATAATATATAATATCAAATTTGGCACTACCTCTTTATTACTTACTGTAATCTTTGGGCTCTATTACATATACGATAGAATAAGTTCCTTTAAACAGTTTCAATCAGAGCCTGGGTCCATCTTCATGTCAGACGATATAATTAATTTGAAATCTACCCTAAATACATAGTTTGAAATCTGTTTTAAGTAAAGTCGTACGGTGTTTTTCTAGGTGTGCTGAGTATGTCCGTTCCATATATTTTTCATGTGTTAGACAGAAAAACTACAATTAATTTGGTTACTTGGTTTATTACTTAATTTAAAATTGATTGCAATTTTCTACAATCCATACATTATACAAAATACAATGAGTAAGGCACTTATAATACACAAAATATAATATACAAAATTTATCTAGTTTTAAAATAAATACCTTTGAGGTAGTTGATCTTTTCATTGGTAAATAATATCCAAAATATAAAATTTGTATATATTTATTTAACCAAGGATATAAAATCTTTCCTTTCAGCCGTTTGTAGTCCACTGCTGGCCTCAGTTAAACGACACCAGGGCCCTGGCCCCTTTGAATATATCTTCACATTTGTCAGTCCTGCAAACAATGCGGCCAGCCCATTGTCTCTTTAATTTGTAAAGCTTAGCATTACTATTTCAGTTACCTTCTCGCTTTTACAGATTTCATCAATTCTAACTTGTGTCACTGAGAAAATTTTAATATTTAGCTTTGGCTAGAGCAGTTAATGGAATAAGGATATTTATCTATCTATTTTATTTTGACAATCTCTAATGCTATCTTTAAGATGTAAGGCTACAGTAGAAACAACCTTTCAAATGACACTTTTTACAGTCAGAGATCAAAACTGTTCCCTTGCCGTTGTCTATTTTGTATATTGTATTTGGTTGTAAAGGCATACTTATTTAACAAGAGGTGTTTCAGTAGGTGCTGTATTTGGAGATGCAGTATTATCATCTTGAGCCACAGCAGTTGCTTTGTTGCAGATTCTTCTAGCTATAAAATAAATAAAATTATAGTTGAAATGTTATTTATGGCAGTAAGAGACTAACCCATGTTTTTTACTGTAATTGATTATCTTATTATATATCATTCTTATTTGTATTTTATACTGAATGTGAGGGGCTAGAGTAGACACCTCAGAGGCAAAGTGGCGAGACCAAACACATACAATTAATCATTTTTGCTGGCTGCAACTCTTTAATGTCACACTGTTTGGCACTGTTCTGTCACCACAAAAGGGGAGGCCTGGAGCACACACCGCCATACTGCTCCAATGCGTGTTGGTGGAGAGACGGGCTAGTGGCCAATCCATGTGGTGTTTTAAAACCGCCCATAGGGCCTTCAAAAGGTTGTTTACACATTGCAAAACTGACTAGTTGAACCAGCACACTCACTAGTGCACATCACATGCAAACATAAGTTAAAGCGTCTATACATGCCTTGTAAGTATTTCCATGCATAGGGCAGTCCCAGTGCAATCAACATGAGAAGGCCGATGACCAGCAACACAACACCGGCGGTGAAGGTGCTCGTGTCTACGACGTTTGCCGTTACCGCCAATATGAGTATGCGGGGTCCATCATACTTTGACACAGGATATACTGATGAATACAAGAAACACACAAACTCATTAGAGTATCATGACAAGTCAATATCTATAAATAATACAGGCTGTCTATCTGGTCATAGAATGGACGCCCTTCCATAAATTTTTTATGGTGTCACAATGTGTGGGAGGAAATATTATGCATTTATTGTAGGTACATCTGTATGTGACAAAAAATTTAATTGGATTTTGTGCCTATTCACGCCTGTACGGTACACACGGTATTTATGTAAATGTAATTATGACGACTTCAGTTACTCATCAAGAGATGGCGGCACTGACTCACACTATAAAAACACTGAACTTTATTAAGCTGTTTTTTACTTTAGGTAGCCAAAAAGTGAATTTTCTTTCAATTCAATGAACCTCAAATATCTTGAAAACCTTTGAGTTTTGGATAGAGCTCCACATGGTTTAAATTATTGCTTTTGAGCTTTCCTAAAACAGACACACCTTTAACAGGAATACATTACAAATCACCCTGTATATTATAATGAGTTTCGTAATTATTACAGCACAAACCATATTCTACAGTGACTTCGTACTCTCCGGCTGGCAGACCATTCATGAACGGCGGACGACTGTGGTCTACACGTGCTATCGGCTTCTGTTTCCAATCCGTTCTCATCCACGATATGAATGCTTCGTTCTATGAATGAGTTTGTCAGTTACTAATTAAACAATGAAATTAAGAAGAGAAGTAAATATAAATGCTATAGGTTAAGGCTAAAGTCTATAGGTTAAAATTAAGGAAAGGAAGGAAATTCACATCTAATGGAGGTCTTCGTCTAATTTTAAGATATCAATTACATAAAAGCATGTTATTATAGTACCTATACACAGCATTAAAAATAAAAAATAAATGATTACCTGAAACCCATTGTTGTCTTCATTTTCAGTATCTAATTCCCAAACGGGCTTAATCCAACTTTTAGGCTTAGTGAAATTTTGTAGGGCTGAAATTAAAACATTATGGATACTAGTGATATAACCATAGAAAAAAGAAAATAGTAATCTGTTTTCTATGATTGTATCTATGTATTGCCCACTGCAGATCCAAAAAAGCAAAGTTATCTACAGTCCGTTTTTTTGCTCTTGTCCAATTTAGTAAACAATCTTGAAACTACTTGTTATTGATGAAAACTTTAAAATTGTTTTAAAAAAAAAATTTAGTTAATAGTTCATTAAATAATTTTTAAATTGATTTTGATTAAAATAAAAAGACACGCTATAAGATAACTTACATAATTTATTTATAATAGGACAAGTGTAAAAAAATGGAATGGAAAAATGGTTCTGAAAAATATTTAATAGCCCTTTAGCATATAAGTTTAACAAGGAGGAACATAGAAATATATTAGAAAATTACCTTGTGTTAAATTTTTTGGGTTGTGGAATCCAGCCTTATCCTCTGGCGACAACATGCCAGTATTGAGTAATATCACTTTGGTGTCGTTAATCATGACCATTGAAAATTCATCTAAAAATACAGTCAGAACTTAATTAAGGTAAGTTAATTCAGTCTTGGGACATGATCTTTCGCATATGGCTCTAGTAAAGGCAATGGTCTGAAATGGGGCATGCAGAGAGAAGCTGCTCAATGTTCAACTTCCAACCTTTTAAATGACTGTATATGTGAAGCGAAAATTTTGAGTACTTTGACATGCACACACAGACAAACATAATGTGTTAAATGTCAAATTCAAATTTTAATAAATTATTAGAGTAAAATTTCAACTATTTGGCGATCCCTTGTAATAATTAATAAAATCAAATGACTTGAAATATTGGGTTCTTTATAAAAAACATAGATTTTGTATGAAGAAGTGGAACTTTAAATAACAGACAAGTATACAGGCCGCTTACCCTGCACCCTTACACTAACCATTGAACATGGAGTCAGCTATTGCACCACATGGAACTATTGGTGTTTTCACACCATCAACAACATCATATTGGAACGGCTCACAACTGGCAGAGGGTGTCTCTGAAATGACACCACTGAGTTGATTGTCATCCCTGCAAGTAAGTTAAGTATATATGAAAATTAATTAACATTTGAAAATATATGAGGTAACTTCTGATCTGAATAAAATAATCCTTTATGTTGGTTAAAATAGCCAAATAGTTGAGGTCATAAACAAATGCAAGCTGAATCATAGCAACTCTTCACTCTTATTAATAACCCTGAAACAAACATTCCTTTCACTATGTACAGCAAGTGATATTTAATTTAACTTTAAATCATTTATTTGCACGAATATGGGTATAAAATTCAGGTTACCTAGAATTGACATAGTTTTCTGAAGTTTGGTCATAATTAGTCAATTCGTAATACACAGTTACTGGACCATCCAGGGGCTCAGTGAGACTAAACTGTACATTACATTGGCATTTCTCATTTTTCTGTCTCATAGAATCCCTGCAAGGTATATTACGATCTTCAACATCAATATCAATGCTTATACAATCTGTGTAGTTTATTTCTTTCTTTTGTAAATCCTGTTTTATAACCTGAAAATAAAAAATATATACAATGTTTCAAACTAGCAAAATTTTAAAGACATAATATAGACCATACTTCATCAATAAAACACTCCCCCATAGATCAGTCTGGCACCTCTCCTTTTGAAATGGCAGGCATTGAACAGATATAAAAAGGTATTGTTTGATAGTTAATATAACTAGGTACTTATTAGATACAAAGAAAATTTTGTTAATGTTTAAATGTGAAATGTTTTTCAAATGGTTTTTTTACTGATTTTCATCAAAAAGTTATCAGTTATGAATACTTTTTGTTAGGCTATACTTAATTTTAAATTGTTAGTTATGTAAATAAGTTAAGGTTAAAAATTTAAGATTGATTTATTACCTTAGGGACATATGATCCTAATAAAATCAGTCCAATACATGTTGATAACATGGCAATTGCAAGTATTATCCATTTTTTATTGATCACTAATAAGTTCTTCATTTTGAGAGCTTTGAAATAAAGAAGAAATATTTGTTTATATAGTGAAATCCTTACTATAATTAACCAAAAGCTGGTTACTCAGTAGCTAAAGCCAAATAGAACAAGTTGATCTAGTGCAGCATTTCCCATTTGCCTGTATATAGAAGCCAGCTTGAAGTAAAACCAGACCTTAGGACAAAATTTTCATCATTTTCCGTGAACTTGGATTCTTTAGTAACATATAACCAGCAGCTCCATACTTCACATTAAATTTAGTAACAAAATGGGCACCCAGGGTGTTTTAGTGGGTAAGAATCCCACATGACCCGGAGTCCCTCGCACGGCTCTCAGGTACAATGTTCTATGAAGGTTTCCCCCCAAAGTTGCAAACAGCATAATTGTAAATGTTAAAGTATCAGGACGAATAATAATATAAATTATTTGTACAGTAACCGTATACATGTATAGATTCTGACATAGTTATACTTCCCACAATCCTTAACCACAATTTAACGTATTTTTATAATTCGTTTTTGAGGAGGAAAATGTTATAGTACCTAGTAGGTATTTCATTTATTCTATTTCAGGAAATTAAAGGCTGTAATATACCGTAAAAGTGGAACTTACCTTGTTCTCGAAAGTTTTCGGCTTCCATTGTTTGAATTTATGTAAGCTTGCGTAAAATATAGATGTAATTGTAAAATTCAACATTTGATTTAAATTAACAGAAAATAAATTGTTATTGCAAAGGTAAATAAGCCTTAAGCAAAAAATCCTTCTCCATGGCACAGACAGGTCAAGTACCTAATAACTGTTTGCCATTTGACATTGACAATCACAAAATTTATATTTGACATTTTTGACCGCAGTACGTATTAATTTTTATTCTCATAATATATTGTCATGAAGTTATAGATATAAGTATATTGTCATGTTTGGTAAATAATAATAAAAAAAAAACTTAAACAACCCAAAGCAATCTTAGCATATTACGTCTTTTATTTTAATTTGCGATTAAAAAATAATGCAGAGCCAAAATTATAAAAATTTAAAAACAAATTGTCATTTAATACAGAAACAGAATTTTAAAAACTAAAATTTTTTTTTTAAGCAATATTAAACTTTTTTTCAAAAAAGTAGTGCCAAACAATCTTGTTTAAACAAATAAGCAAGAAAATAAAATGAAATTTAGAAACTACAAGTTGCCATACGCAGGGTTTTTTAGGCTTTGGACTAGTTTACAAAATATGTCTATGGTTTTATAATCTGTGGTACGACTGTCAGTGTCAGGCTAGGCTTTTGACTGATTTTGACGCTTGTCATTATGCAGTCAGTAATTTTCGTTGATTTCGTTCATTCTTATTCTTGCTTGCTAGTTGCTAGTTGCTTGAATTTTCTCGCTTCATTATTGATTCATTATTATAAATTAAAGTGGATTGTACTTCTGCTATGATGAGGATAGGATAATAAAACAATATCAACGTTAATTACCTTACTTAATATCTTTTGAACATAAGCGGCTGACACTATCGTTAAAAAAAGTAAATATTGAGCTGGTTTGAGTAAACCGAGTTGCGCTTCGAAGGATGTCTAACGAAACCAATAAAAACGTAAGTTTTTTAAGATTTTATTGGATGATCCAATTGCGGAACGTATTGGCTTGCATGTTGCCAATAATTATAGTTGTTTTGAGTTGCAAATCGTGTTAACGAATGCGTCCCTAATGAGTCAGCGGACCATTTGCTTACATACATAGCATACATACATAGTTTTGATTATTACGCGTGCCTGCGGTGAAATGGATCGCGATACAGTTAGCGGCGGATGTGTGTCAGTTTATGCGTGCCGGAATAACAGATGAATGTGCCCCTCATTCCAATACACTTGTGTCTATTTATATTACTGAAGAGTTCAAAGTACCCTACAACTGTTTGAGTAGGTATTCGCTTATCAGCGTCGTCTAATGAGCTTGAATGTTGTTTTAATTTCCTCCTTGGCTAATTATGTACATTTAAGGACAAAGGATATGTACCCTTAATATCTAGTCAACTAAGTCAACTGTATACACAGATGACAAGTTGTGCAAATGATTTGAATAATAGATTTCAATATTATTTGGTTTATTGCAATAATGCCAAACTATTAGATGTATTCAATGTAGGTATATCTTACAGGTAAATGATACATAATACTTTAAAAAATATGGCACATTTTAAATTCTGGGGTAGAAAATTTTAAGAAGAAAAAAATAAGTACCTATGTTTATTGTCAATCCCAAACATTTGTGCTGTACTCACTCGACCCAGAACAACTGGTTGGCCTGAACTGGAGGGCAGGGGTGGAGCCAGGCAAAATGAAGGGTGGAATATTTGAAAGCACTTGTTGCTCTTAAGCCTGCTTATCTAGTTCAGATACCGCACAAATGCTGCCACAGTTTTTCCTGTGTTAATTTGGGCTTTTTTGCATCATTACTTTGGTTGGTATACTCAGGTGTTTAGCACCCTCGCTCCTCACATTGTGCAGTAATAGGCTACTTAAGCCATGTATATCATAGTGAATATTATTTTGACATTAAATCATAACATAAGGAATAAATAAATAGTACTGTTACTTGTCAATTTGCACAAACAAAATGTTTGTACATTGTTTATTTTTCTGATTGTATTGTGTTGATAATGAGTCAGTGGTATGTGCTGATTTATCTTGTTGAAAGGTTGACAAGACATTCTTTGTAATGAGTAATTTTATCATTGTGTCCATTTTATGTAAAAATAGTCTAGGTCTTTTAAAAAAATAAAAATGTTTGTTATACATATCAAGATAAACGTGAAAGTATTAGACTAGATGGATGGATATTTGTTTCTCAGGAAAACTGCTAAGCTGATGTGGATGAAAGGATTTTATATGTAATTCTACATTATCAACAATCTGTGTACCAAATCTGTACAGCAATATGACTGCAATGAAAGTAAACTTGGAATAAATAAATTTATAGTTCATTTTCGAAAATAACTACAAATAACAATAAATTAATTACATTTGACAGTTCTCCAACCTGGAGACCCCCGGTTATGTAGGCTTCGCGAACCTACCCAACCAGGTGCATAGGAAATCTGTGAAGAAGGGGTTCGAGTTCACACTGATGGTGGTGGGAGAGAGTGGGCTGGGCAAGTCCACGCTTGTCAACTCCCTGTTCCTGACTGACCTTTATCCAGAGCGGGTGATCCCTGATGCTACTGGTAAGGATTTTTTTGTTTAATTAGATTTATTAATGTGGCAAACATTATACTGCATTTTTATGTTTGTGACAACCTAATAAAGGGTTTGTTTCCCCAGAGATTTCAATAATGAGTTGAAAGTGCTGTCTGGTCTGGGTGTGTGTGTTGTGTTCTTGTCTTGTGTGTGTCCATGGCACCGAAGACACAAGAGAATCCTAGTGTGGGACTATGAGTGTAAAGTGTTTATTTGTTATTCTGTAAATCTTAATATTTTATAATCTTTAATTCCTCATTCTGATTTTTTATTAGTAGTGAAAAATAAATTAAGTAGTAAAGTAAACAATATTCTGTACTTACAAAGTCAATTAAGTTCTATCTACTGTTGTGTTACAATTTGGAAAAAGTAGGTATAGATATTTACATTTATTATGTTATTATTTTAGAGAAAACCAATCAAACTGTGAAGCTGGACGCATCAACTGTTGAAATTGAAGAGAGAGGCGTGAAGTTGCGGCTGACGGTTGTGGACACTCCTGGTTATGGGGATGCGATTGATAATACTGATTGTTTCAGGGTATGAATATGAAACTAATTACCTATTAATATGAAACTAATTGTTGAAGCGTGCAATGTTTCTTAAGTAAATCACTTAATAAAGTAAAGCAAGCGAGGTGACTTTAAAGTACTTATTTACTCACTAAGGGGATGACTAGTTAGTGGCGAATTTCATTCACGCTTACATGTCTCGGAGAGGCTCATTTCTACCATACTGCAGATAAGTGTTTGTGTGTTTGTTCTTCTTTCACTTTGGGAAGGAGAGATGGGTTGATGACTTGATGTATTTTTTTCATATGGATATCTCCACTTGACAGACGCGAAAGTGTCAAAAGATACTTTTTAAAGTATTTAGTAGTTAAAATTAGAATATATAATACTTGTTTATTTGTCAGAGCAATGCTTGCCAGGTCAGCTAGATATTTAGAAAATAGACTATTGTGTTTCTGTGCTAATTTAATGGTATTTCTCTGTATTCTTCTTTGCAGTCCATCATTCAATATATTGATGAACAATTCGAGCGTTTCCTGCGGGACGAGAGCGGCCTCAATCGGCGAAACATCGTCGACAACCGAATCCACTGCTGCTTCTACTTCATATCGCCCTTTGGACATGGGTATGAAAATTTAATGAATTCATTATAGAAAATAAATAAATGGTAGAGCAGTTGCCCGCGGAGGTACTTGACAGCTGTAGTGTTAGCCGCCGCTCGTCAAGGGATGGCGCCACGGGTATCCTGAGTCTCGTTATCGAAGTTTTCTACATCGCTGACATATTCGAGAATGAAGAAATAGAATAGAACTTCGAGATAATTATTATATTATGATTATTATGTTATGAGTGTGATAATTATTATGTTATGATTATTGTAATTGGTTTGTGTATACTGTTTGTATGATTAGTGTAATTGGTTAAACCATGGTAATCAATGACTTTGTCGGATCACAGCCGCTGCGGGAAATTTTCCCTCGTCAAACTGCCACCATCTTAACACACAATATTGCAGTATATTCTACATGTCTTGTGTTTCGTGAGGAGGTGGACTTGCCGTATCAAGGTACATTACATAGAAAAGACATTGATGGTATGTGCCACTGAGATTCTCACACCCATTCCCTGACCACGTAAAATACTGAATTCTTTATTTGTCACGGAGATATTGTTGCCGTCACGAGTGGTGAGCAGAACTTTCGGTCGGTTTGACATTGACTGCGCTGCGGTGCACACGATTGGTTCGACGGTTGTCAGTTCGTCAGTGTGCGTCGTCTATTGGTCCAGCACGTTTGTTCGGCTGCTGTACATTGGCCGAAAGTGTACAATATCCCTACCACTGATAGTCTGTGCTCACGACTCACGACGGTTACTATATCACCGCTATTATTCAACTTGTATTTATCTTCGTAGACTGAAGCCGTTGGACATAGAGTTCATGAAGCAGCTGCACAACAAGGTCAACATAGTGCCCGTCATCGCCAAGGCTGACTGCTTGACTAAGAAAGAAGTACAGAGGCTGAAATCCAGGGTGAGGTGTTTATTATACATATGTATGTTGTAGTGATGTTTAGGAAAAGAGATATAATGTGAAGACTGCCTACACAATTAGTCAGAACTTAAGAAAAAATTTTGTAACATATAGCATTCTAATCTGTATTGGTTAATTGTATTCGATTGAATGATAATTTGGTTTTATAGATATGTATTAATAAATCAATTTTTAACTATAGGTTATCAGTCACTATAGGTAGTCAGAACTTAAGAATTTTTTTTGTAACATATAGCAATCTAATTTGTATTGGTTAATTGTATTCGATTGAATGATAATTTGGTTTTATAGATAATTATGTATTAATAAACCAATTTTTCACTATAGGTTATGGAGGAGATCGAAAGAGAGGGAATCAAAATATATCCATTGCCAGATTGCGACAGCGATGAAGATGAAGATTATAAAGAACAGGTAGTTAATTTTACTGTGATATGACTACTACGCCGGAGGTCGTGGGTTCGATTCCCACCTCGGACAAATATTTGTGTGATGAGCACAAGTATTTGTCCTGTATAAGTATGTATTTAAAAATACACAATATGTAGGTTTATCAGCTATCTGGTTACCATAACACAAGCTCACAGCTTACTTTGGGATCAGAAAGGCGTGTGCGAGTCCGTTGTCCCACTACATTGCTAGACTAGACTACAGTGTGAGTACACTTACGATGTGTGGCAGGTGCGTCAGCTGAAGGCGGCGGTGCCGTTCGCGGTGTGCGGCGCGGGGCAGCAGCTGGAGGTGCGCGGGCGGCGCGTGCGCGGCCGCCTCTACCCCTGGGGCGTGGTGGAGGTCGAGAACCCCGACCACTGCGACTTCATCAAGCTGCGGACCATGCTCATGTGAGTGCCCTCGACTGCAGTGCTGCCCGCCAACAGATAGTACGTTGTAGCAGGGGTTCCCAACCTTTTCTTGATCAGGGACCACTTTTATGTTATTCTTGTTAGCAGGGACCTCTGTGAAGGGATAATAATAATTAAAATGAAGTGAAATAATCAAACCGAAACTTTAATTAAAGCTCTAATGTAACTAGTACATGGATGCAAATAATAATATATTTGGATAAACTTCTGTTTTGTTGTTGTGTGACATAAACTTGTTTTACTGAGCTTGCCGAACTCGTAAAGATGATATTTACGAGTTCGGCTTCTCTAGGACTAATATTGTTACTCAAAGCTACGCGCAAATCATCACGAACTTTTAAAAAATTCCTCGCCTTGTTTTTAACTACCAGTAAAGTAGACAATCCTTTTTCACACAAATACGTTGTCGATTTGTGGGAACAAGTGTGAGTGTGAACAAAATCAGTAGCGGACCATATTTTAGCTTCTGGGGACCACTGGTTGGGAACCCATGCGTTATAGGTTACAGGTCACCTCACCAGACCATCGCGCCTTGCCATGTTGCGGATAACTTATGATTAATTTATTTTACCAGCAATTCTGGGAATAGAAAAAATGTCATGTTTTTGTCCCCACAAAACTTGCACCAATTCAATGCTTGCTAAACTTGACATCCACAATTTTATAGAAGACCGATATTGGTGTGGCTATATCGAAGACTAGTCGACCGGACAGGCTCATTCACCCTACCCTATCAAAGAAAGTTCTTCAATGTTGCGCCCAGATATATTAAAGTGTCTGTACCTATCTTTGTTACAGCACCCACATGCAAGACCTGCAGGAGGTGACGCAAGAGGTGCACTATGAGAACTACCGGTCGGAGAGACTCGCGAGGAACGGACAAGTCCCCAAACGTCACACGTAACTATATTTTTACCGTACATACCTCGCTCCGCTAAGCCGTTTCCACCAGAGCTGTGCTAAGCGAGGCTAGGCTAAATGAAGCAATTCTATATTGGTTCTTCAAAAACGCATCCCTCGCTACTCATCCTCGCACATCTCTGGTGGAAACACAGGCTATGAGGAAGAGTAAAGAGCATGAAGCCCACTTGATTGTTCAGTGGTAATTGCAGCCCAACCTGAAGGAATCCTTTCGCTTCAGATAAAGTATCTTCAGATAAAGTAAGCAATGGTAGTAAAGTAGTAGCAGATTGGGGAGATGTGGTATCAATACTAGACACCGAAATCATGTTTCGTCATGGTTTTAATTGGGTTAGCAGCAAGGTAGTTCTCCAGGTGATCTACTGTGGCTATACTTCATTACTAAATCGAAAACTTACGCCCGTATTTTTTCATCTAAATTATTAAAGGATGTCCAAATTGTTTCTGAATAATTAAAAAACGACCTGAGTGGCGCAGTGGTTAAGACGCAGGTGCGCTTCGCGGAGGGTCCTGGGTTCAATTCCCAGTAGAGCAGAGATTTGAATGATGAGTTTAAGTTTCTGTTTCTGGTCTGGGTGTGTGTTCTTGTCTTGTGTGTCCATGGCACCCACCCACCCACAGGGAATCCTGGTGTGGGGCTATGAGTGTGAAGAGTTATTATTTAAATTAAAAAAATCCATCCATAACATATTGTAGTACATTTTTGGCTAAGGTTTGCGTGGCTATTCAACAAGCAGTTTAGGTGTAATTTATTATTGGTATGCAGGTCAACAGAGAGCGGGCTGAGCGAGGCCGACACGAACGGGCTCGCTAACGGCGCCAACGAGGACGCCACCGAACGTGAGAGGGCGCTCAGGGAAAAGGTTTGTACAACACATACTAAAATATATGTCAATTTATTTATGTAAAAAATAAAAATAAAAATTTATTTAAAATACTTTGTTGGTGTAAAGATACTTACACTACTTATTTACTTATTTAAATAAATGTACATATTTATGTACTGTGTAAATGTACGTATTTAATTAAAAAGTACTCTGCTCTGCCGATTCACTTTTGGCTATCTGTCTATTAACCAATGTCAACATTTCAATCTCCTTGAGTAGCAACGATTTGCCGTACCTAAGATAGGACTTCTATCCTATTTGCTAAAGTACACATACATATAAGAACACAATCATATTTATTATGACATTTTTACACACCAGGAGGCAGAGCTTCGTCGTATGCAAGAGATGCTGGAGCAGATGCAACGCCAGATGCAGCTGCAGGCCGCCGCCAGCACCACGACTGCATAGTGCTCGACCCGCCAGCAGGTACGCTAGCTCATGGGATTCTTCTCCACCGGCTTTCTTCTCCACATTTGAATGTCCTACTGAGATCCAGGGGTGTAATCACGACCACTGGTTATCGTATAAAAACTATGGTATTAGAAAAATGTCTGTAAGGACTATATGTACATACTACAACTGTCACTTGAGTTTGAGCCAGAACATACATTAAACACCTAATGGACTCCATATGCCTTTGAGAATGTTATGGAGAATCATCAATATTATCTTATATATAAAGTTCTCATGTCACAGTTTTAGTTACCATACTCCTCCAAAACGTTTTTATTTTGTTTTTGGATGTGGCATCAAAAAATACATACAACACTAAATTTTCACGCTTCTATCAACAACTCCTATTTTTAATAGTCGATTTTTAACGCTCGATAACTTATATCGCAAAACAACGTTTGCGGGGTCAGCTAGTAAAATTATAAATCAGAAAAGTTAATAGTGAATGATATGTGAAATATAATTCTTTTACAGTTGGAGTGCCCGCCGTCTGTCCAGCTGCCGGGCGCGTGCGGCGTGTTGGACGTGTTCCGCGCCCTCCCCTACTGCTTTACTTCAACTTGACTCCCCTCGATCGTTGGTAGTGAAAGGTAACATGATCTTTGGTTCTTTGAACAAAGTGGCCGTGAAGACAATACTCCTTCAGTTACTACAGTTATTCAGCTCGATTCCTCTCTATGAGGTTGTGTGATTGATGCAGGGCGTTACCTCAAGTGCTTTGAGTGTTACTAGGAGGTCTGCTATATCATTTAATTTCATTTGTAAATTCCAGCATGTTCAGTGTTAGTACAGCTGCATAATTTTAAAAACATTGGAGCTGAATAACTTGTAGTTACTTCTTAATCCTAATTATGTTGATACCTATATCTTATGTGAAGGTCCTTTAGTAACAAAAGTTATCTTTATTTACAGTATGTGTAGTGCATAGCAATTAACTGATGAACTCGCGAATGTTGGTTTTGAGTGTGACAAGTGAATAAAATTCAAGCAATGTATACTTCCAACTAAAACTGCCAAATTATGTGAAAGTTTGTTTTATATTGCTGTTAGTTTTTTAAGAATGTAATAGAGTTATTTGTTGCTAAGAGACCTTTGCAATATTAATAAAGTAATGGTTGTAATGACGTACAAGAACCCTTTTTCCTTTCGCAATAGCAGAATGTACTTTTGTACTTTAGATGTTAAAAGTAGATGTAACAGTAGATGTCAAAGTAGACGGCTGTTTCAAGAGGTATGTTTGATAAACCAGTATAGCGTGAACTGTTATATTTAGGAGGATTAAAACGAGATTTATATGAGGAAGATAGTTCACTTTAGTTCTATAGATTGTTAAGAAATTGAAGTGTTGATTTCAACATTTTAACAATTTGTACAATATGAATGAATTAATAGAATACTGATATTACTAAAGTCCTATTCCAATTTATGTAGATGTAGACTCGAAGATGTGTGTATACTTTAAAGAATTTGCAACTAATTGCATTACAATAGAATATTATGTGAACTATACCAATGATCCTTAAAAATATGGACTTAGAAGTGGTGAATCTGTGGTCTCTCCCATACAATTTTTTTTCTACAAAATTTTCTTCCTAAAAAAAGGTCCTTTCCAACCTAAAAAACTGACATAATTTTTCTCTGTGATGTGTCAAAAGTGATACACTTTCACCTTTGTCTGCCAATTATTTTAATGCAAATGCTTTAAAGTTTAAATACAGCCTTATATATAGAATCGCTAGAGCCTTCATTGAGGACATTTGAGGAAGATGTATCTCAAATTACTAATTTTACATACATGACTATGGATCGACTTATCTGTAGGTATCACAAAATATATTATAATAGTTAGTACATGTTATGAATACATGATAATTATATTAAATAGATGATATAGTTCTCTATTAGTTGTAAGGAAATGCAATATATCTGCAATATAATGGTGGTTCATGCTTATTGAGATTGAACTTACAGCTTAACCATACACCATACATTTAAATGTGTTGTACTTGTAAACAATTGAATTCAATGAAGTTAATTTTCACATTCGAATTAATAGATTTGGATTATAATATGTATTTCTTGGTAAAAATGACTTAATTAAATGGTCGATGAAGTGAGTGATTGTTTTTTGCATATAGATATTTATTTTTGTAGTAATTAGTTGATTTTATATTTCAATAAATATGAAGCACCATATTATAGGTAAAGTATTCCTAACATATTAATGAAAATTGACACAATTTTAATTACGATTGTTGCGTCGATAGCTTATTGTAGCATTAAAATATGTAGACGTCAATTTATTAATTTAAAAAGATACTATAAATATAATTTTTGTGTGTTTCGTGCTTGCTCCTTTGCCGGCCTAATTTATCGATCTGACTACTACTAATGTGCGTACCATGTTTTAAACGTTCCACTACGCAACTAAAACGATCAGTTAAAAAAATCTAACAAAAATACATTAAAAGTTTTAAAAACACATTTACACCCAGAATCCTTTTAATTGGAGTCCAGGTACGAAATAGAGGGAATAGTTCATTGGTTTTTATTATTGTATAGTGGATAATAAACATTGAAACTCGAATTTTTCACCCGACTAAATTTTGTGGATAATCTATTATAAAAATGACTGACAAAATACTTCTTATGAGACAAAAAGAATAAGAAATCTGAAACAATATTTTTTTATGTTTAACCTTTTATATAGTTTAAAGGTTTTTTTACTATTATTTACATTAACAATTTCGTTTCAAGTCGTAATTAAAAATACTACTCTCATTATTTCAATATTATAATAATTGTGAATAGTAAAATTGAAGTCTGAAGGAATGTATTTAGTAATTGTGTGATTTAAAAGTGTATGCGATATGCGCAGGTGTAAGACAGTGACATGCGCAAATTTGCAGATTTTTGGTATGGTGCGATGCAACATTATACCAACGACAAAGCGTCCGTTTTTAAAAAAGTACACAACATTTATGTCAATGGCATGTAACATAAAATAACCATAACACATATTGTGTTTGCTAAATTAAGAATGAAAACATTGTTCCCTTCTTTTAACTTTTAACCAATTGGTATTATAAATGAATGAAAGATATTATATCATTTTTAATATAAAAAATGTCTTCAGTTTTACGAATTCTAATTAATCTTAACTATGTGACTGATTTTCTTCTCTTCCATGAGTATTTACGAAGTATTTGCATTGTAATAATACATATTATTATTATATTTAGTAAGTAGTAGTAGTAGATGTAAGAATTGTAACCATTTATTCTTTTGTATTATTTTCTTATTGACATATATAATTGGAAGGCTGACAGTACTCGTGATCGGAATATGCTAATGATTGCATGATTGAAGTGATAGGAATGATTAAAATTAAACTCATAATTTTAGTACTTAAAATAGTGTTATACTTATGAAAGTTGTTCAAAACAAAATTGTCAAATATAAAAAAAAAAACCATATTATAATCAATGCCAACCAATTACATTTATATACACCAATCAATACCGAAGATTTTTTCTATGTACTTTGACCTGCACTACATAATGCACAACCAGTGAAAATGTCCCGTCGATAAAAAGAGAAAGAACAACATATTTGGTATTTGTGTCTCTTATTGACACATGTGCAATAATAATTGTGATGGATCAACTAATTGTACGCCATTGGTATACTATGTTGTCTCTGCTGCGCTTTCGTCTTTAAAGGGAGAAACGAGTCACAAATTTTCTCTTTTTCTCTCTTGTACGGGACAACTTTTTTGCTGCCTACTTAATGTATTAAATACCTCTATGGTGCCAGCACAGGGCTCTAATTGTTTAGAATTAAGCTTATAAAAAAGAAGAAACAACACTTTTTATTCATACCTATTTTCATTTTGAATCTGGTAATTAATGTGTTTTGGATGACTTTCAATATTCCACTGAAAGAATTTCAAATATATTCCCACATCGGTGCATTTATTGTAATTAGAAAAATCTGTAGTAAAACTTACTTTTGAATTATTATAGATATTAATAATTAATCTAATCAAACTATATAACAATTATTGGCTAAAACTTTCTAAAAATCAGATTTTGTATTGGTGCCAAAGTTATGATAACACGTTAATTTTTGAATTACAATGTCAACGAAATTAATTAACTAATTGAATAAATTTCAATGTTCGTAATTACCAAATAGTTATACGTATTAGAATACTTCTGTAATCATATTTTTATAATAAAAATAAATGAATATAATATTCTGCGTTTTATTTATAGTTCCTCATTATCAATTTTATTGTATGTGGACACTCGAATCGAAATAAAGCCATCCATCTGTTACTAATATTTTTGAAAATCCCAGATTAAAGCATGTTTATGTAAAATAAATAAATTGTCCACAATAATATTTCCTGTATCGTGAGCAATCTAAAACCCTGCAGAAACTAATATAAATTAAAGAACCTGCCTTCCATATTATAAAAAGCATAGTTAGGTTTCATTCACACGTAACGTAGGTAGTGGATATTCTCTTTTGGGTTTCACAAGGGTTTCACTGATTGGTGATTGCCGTTGCAAAATAATTTTATAGTCTGACCATGGTTTTTTGCACACCTATGCAGCGCCACACACATAACGTCATTCGCGGAAAACGCTTATCTCTGGTTTATAAAGATATTTTCTGCTGGCAATAACCGTTAAATAAATGTCACTCTCACTTATAGGTTTGACAGGGCCGCCCGCCATAGCGTTTATGTTGTGTGTTATCAAACAGCAGGTTTTGGTAAAAATTATAGTTTTCTAATTGTGTTAGATACTATGGCTATCGTAGAAGATGGTGTGCGGCATGAATCCGAAGAAGAGAATGAGGTTGTGCTAGAGGAAGACCATGAGGAGGACGCGGAACAAGATTCCGACAGCTCAGACGTAAGCTTTTTTAACATTTCATATTACAAGGTACTGGCGAGTACAATTCTAAGCTGATTATAAAATGATTCCGTCCACCCAGTTTTAACGTTGGGTCACTAGGATATTGTTAATAATCAAGTCATTTTCAGTATTTGTATTTGTATTACTTATATCTATAAGTCCACATTGTTCATATTAATATTACGCGAATAATAATGGTCTAAATTATTATAAATTCTTCAATCACTTTTGTGTTTCTTATATATTAAAATTTTGTTTTGATCAGTAAATGAGCAATAAAGTGTCTGCAACAACAAAAGATCTGATGTTAAATGGTATGGACACCTAGGGACCCGTTCCATATCCAACCTCAAATTTGATAGAGGCCTTGAAGACGTAGGTACTTATGAGGACTAAAATGATTGAACAAATAATAAATCTTTGTAATTCACACTTCTAACTGAAACAAGAAATTGGCTCATTGGATGTAAACAAAGTAATAAATTTGTTAAATTAAATATAGGTATCTCACATTGTTTGTTGAGTTTTAAATGCATATTTGTAATTGACAACCTACATAGTGCAATGGTTACACACCAGTGCTGTGTGGAGAGTTGTTGGATTGTTTCTCAGCAGAGCCAAAGCTGTTACTTTGAAATTTCCATTCTGTTGTACGGAATAACTAACAAGTTAATGGTTAATTAAATACAAAGAAAACATATAAGAAATTGACAAAAAAAGTTTTACAAATCTGAATGACACATGGGGACCCCATGTGGAATTCATTTATTACTCCCATAGAAATATTTAGTTTTATCATTAGATTATCCAGTAAATGTTAAGCTAAGCTTCTGCATTGTTTAATAAGTTAAATATCTTCGTTAAGGATGAGGATGATGATGAGGTGCTGCTGGAGAACAAAGTAGCAATGTTGGAGCAGCAGATTGCTCACGACCCGTACAACTATGATGACCATATTCAACTAATACAAGTGCTGTGGTAAGCAAATGTCAACATCACTTCTCTTCCCTAGTACACAGTAATATATGCCTGAGGTGACCTTATAATGTGTTCATCTCATAACCTCACAGCCAGTATGGCAAAAGGAGTACAGGCCACCCTGTGATCAGGTGGACTGATGACCTGAATATGGCTTCGGGAAACCATTGGATTCAAAAAGCCTAGGACAGGGGTGGACCATGAAAGGGCTGACAAGAAAAATTACCAGTGTGGATTTGTGTGGATAGCTTTACAATAGTTGTTCATGTCTACCATTCCATATTCCTTAACTTCAAATGGTAAGCAACATTTGTCAAACGGTGGTCATACATTATCTTCCACAAATCAGAAACTATGCAGTGGTTAAGACACCAGTTTATAGAGCAGAGTCTTAATTGACAATTCCCAGCTAGCAGAGATTTTAATCTTCTTCGTCAGCATTTATGACGCCCACCATTGAGCAATTGGCTCATGGCCCTTCAATGCCAGAGTCGTCCTGCATTTTTTACGATGTCATCAAACCATTTGTTGCTCTCCACTCCAGCATACACTTACTCGATCTGTCATCGCAATGGTTGCACAGATGTTTTGAGGTTGAGTGTGTGCGTTGTTTTACTGTGTGTCCATAACATGTCTGAGAAATCCTAAAGTGGGCCTATGAGTGTGAAGTGACACTGTCAACTCTTTAATATTTTTAAATAAAAAATAAAAAACTAAATTGAAATCGCCAGCTACGGTGCCCCAGACAATGAGGACAGACAGACAAACAGACAGACAGACACGTCAAACTTATAACACCCCTTCTTTTGCATTGGGGATTAATAAAATAGACGTTTCAGTTATAATTTCAATTTTTAGGTCATTGTCAGAGTTGGAGCGCTGGCGTGCGGCGTTTGATCGCCTGCAGCAGTCATTCGCTCTGCGCCCTGAGCACTGGCTGCTGAGACTGCAGACGGAGATGACTCTCGCCCATTCCGCCGAGTCGAGGGAGCACATCGCAGAGCTCTTCCGGCAGGCCTCGCTTGATTGTTACTGTGAGTTTGTTAGATATTACTAAGCTAATCAACAGGCACAAAGTATTAATTAGATCCTTGTTTTCTTTAATCTAATGTGAAATCAGAGCATATGCTTTTCCAAATGATCAATGTTTATTATATTTTTTAGCTCTGGCATCAAACAAATTTTTTTGCTGATGTAGATTTATTCTTGGGTATCGATTAAAAATTGAGGGCATCTTACAAGTGCTTGGCATTTGTCTAGCTTGCATTACTGATAAGAGAAAGTTTTAAAACTAGCTACTCAAAAGATATTAATAAATTAGTATGACCTGCACAAATCGTTCTGGTTCATAGGTTATGAGCAAAATTTCATGTTTTTAACAGCCATCCCAATCCTAAGCGAATGGTGCTCGTGGGCGTTGAGCACTGGCGACCCGGAGTTGGCGCGCGCGCAGCTGGGGGAGGTGATCAGGCGCGCGGGTGCCGACCCCTTCTCCGGGAAACTGTTCTGGGACGCCAAGCTTGAACTGGAGAAGGCTCAGATGGATAGCATGAAGTGAGTGACACGTTATAATTATATGTTACTTATCTCTGAAATTGTCATAATATTTTCTAGAGACATCAACTCTTGATAAGCAGGACCTCTTATGGCACCTTGGGTAGTTTTACAAATTCTCCGTGAGACCAATAGTTTACCAGATACACCATAAAAACCATTCGCACCCTTATTTTCAAAATGGCGGCCTTAGGACAAGGATCACGACCCCACAAATTTTATAAATTTTGTGTACTTGACAAATGCAACCCTTTTCAATGGGCTGTGATTGAAAAGGATTTTTTCACATGGCTCACAGCTGGTCATCGAACAGTTTTTTTTAAGATTATGACGTGGGATTAGTAGTTGACTTATGTACCCGGTAAAACTCTCTTGCAAGCGTCCTGCGTCTTCAAATTTGCCGCCCCTCATTTCGCATTCCTCTGCCTCGCCTCAGCTCGCGTTCCCTAGATTGGCTCCCGTTGGATCCATGTTGATAAGAGAAAGTTTTAAAACCAGCTACTCAAAAAATACTAATAAATTAATATGGTGGTGTTCAGCAATGAAGACCCCCAATACAAAGAGCAAAGACAGCGGGTGCTGTGGTGCCTGGAAGAAGCGTTCACTCGGCCGCTTCTCCGCAGTGAGGAGGCATTTCAGCCGCTGCAAGAATTAGCGCTCGCTCTTCACGACCAGGAATATTTGGACAAGGTAAATTGTCACATTTTTTATTTTTTTAAATTAATTTAATAAAGATGACGTAACTTTTTAGAAAGTCATTGGTAAGCAAGAGGCTATTCTTTGGTATACGAACTCCTTTACAAGCCTACTCAGGTGGTTGGAAATATTTTTTGTCTTTTAGTGAAAGTTATGAAGAAATGGATTAGCGCTAGACCTAAAATATATATGGTGGCTTTCGTCACTGGACAAGAGATGGCGCCACGGGTAACCTGAATCACGCTATCGATGTTTTGTAATCATATCGACAGAACTCCAATTTGATACAATCTTTTACTTAAAACAAAATACTTTAAATTTTCTTCTGGTTCTGTTCCTGTTAAATTAGCTAACTTCGACCAACCAATTACATGTTAAGTATACCTACGTTGTAATAATAACTAGTCACAATAAACGTTATTTTCTAGTAAGTAGTAGAGGTTGAGTAAGAGGCCGAATTATTGGCCACTATTAACGCCTTACATATTACATACATGTATTCAAATAAAATAATTGGTCTCTCTTTTAATTACAAACAAAAAATCTTAGGTTGGACCGGATATAACCAGATGACGACCTGCGTGGCTCAGTTGGTAAAGACGCCAGTGCGCTGCGTGGAGGGTCCTGGGTTCGATTCCCAGTGGTGCAGAGATTGAATGAGTTTAAATTATTGTTTCTGGTCTGCACTGGTCTGGTGGCACCCACGACACAGGCAATCCTAGTGTGGGGCTATGAGAGTGAAGCGTTAAAAAATATATTAATTTTATTTATTTTCAGATAAAACAACAGCATGAGGTTGCAGTAGAATATTTGCAAAAAATAACACCTTACGAAGACAAGCTACTAACCACTGAGTGAGTTGAATACTATAAAGGTTCATGAGATACACCAGTTTCATCACACGGCTTTTTCAAGTCTAACAATCGTGTCATTATATTAAAAAGTAACAATAAAAAGTGTCTCAATTATTTATAGGTTCAGAAAGTTACAGTTATAAATTTTGTAAAATTTGTATTCATTTCAGCGATGTTGAGGAGAAAAGTAAGATCTACTTTGATTACATAGATGTGGTGAAGGAATTATCTCAAGACGAGAAATATTCTGAATGCGATAGCGAAGGAATATTGAAGGTAAGTTATCAAGTCATAATACTTGCATGGATCAAACACGCAAATACATACATAAATCCTCTTCAAATTGAATTTTGGTCACAGGTCCCCAAAATTGATAGCCAGGTAAGCATCGAGTTTTAGGCCGAGTTCACGTTGCAGCGTGCTTTCACACGACAGTGACTACAGTCTACTATCGAACCTCTGTAGCGTGGAACCGTTTCCGCGCGGTAAAAAAATCCCCGCGATACCGCGCGGTCATATGAACTTTGCCTTATTACCCATCTCTCATCTCAACAATAGGGTATCTCAACAACAGCTAAAAAAGGTTTTTATATGAATTCGTAAGTCATAAAAACCTATAAAAAATTGGAAAAAAAATTTTTGTAAACAAATATTATGTAAAGAAAAGACTTTTCAATTTAAATTTCGAAAATCCCCGCGAAAACACGGTCTCGGCCGTCTTGGCGCTGCCGCCATGCTTGTGACGTCACTCGCAGTGTAAACAATACATGTCAGTAAAGGAAGAAAGTTATACTCCATTGTTTATTTACACTGCTTATGACGTCTCGCCGATAGCTTGCATGGCGTATAGCGTTTTTGACATTTGAAAAACAGATTAAAAAACCTGAATTTTAAAATTGAAATAATAAATGTATACTACATTTTTTAGAACAGATATCACCATTTTTCACTTGCTTTTAACAAAATCTATCAATATTACATAATTTTGGATTTTTTCTTGCATGGTGCGAAATACCCTATTTGTCGCAGGTGATCTACGACCGCGCCTCCACCGAATGCCTGCAAACGAGTGCGGGGCAGACATTCCTGACGTGGTTCGCTCGCGAAGCCCAGGCGCGCTCGTCGCGGTGCACGGTGGCGCGCGTGCTGGACGCGTGCGTGCGGCGCGCTCCCCGCCGGGCCCACTTCTGGACCCTCAAGATGCAGCAGGCCGAACACGAGGAGAAGACCTTCGACGAGGTAGAGGGGCGACTTCTCCTTTGGTCGCGAGCTCCGTGACTGTAGACGACTTCCACACTTATTTATTTATAATAGCTAATGGCTTTAGTTGTAAAAAGGCGCGGCAGCCGCTCAGCGGACCGCTCTGCTATTTGTCTTATGAAAGCACTAAGCAGCGCAGTAAACTGCAATATAATGAACCGCACCCTAACATTACGGCTACCTGTCCCTCAAGTGACACCAGAGGAGAAGTGAAACATACATTCTCGGTGTTCACTTTCCACATGCTAATTTCTGGACGATCAAGATGCAGGAGTCTGAACACCACAGGTAGACTTCAGAAAGGTAATTAGTGATGTACTGAATATCTTCAGAACAAATTAGAGTACTTGATGGCGTTTGCTTGTTGCTTTTTAATGCAATGCACTAAATTAATTGTTTCCTCAACAAACATTTAATCCAAGTGGTTTTTTGCTTTGCAGGTAAAGTCAATCTTCGAGGCTGCGCTCTCGAAGGGCATGGAGTCGTACAAGGACGGCGAGGCGCTGTGGCTGAGCTACCTGGAGTTCACGCGGCGGAGCACCTCGTTCGACAAGCAGGCCGACGTGGACAGGCTGCGCCGCACCTTCCGGCTCGCGTGGGACTCGCTCGCTGAGGTAGTAAAATGTTGACTTTACATTTTTAAGAATGTATTGCAGTGTGTTTTGTGAAATATGCTCCTCGCCTGCTAGCACCCTGACAACATAGGGGTTTAAGGGATCGGGTCCTGGAATGATTACATACGCTTACTTGTATCAATCAAAAAGTTAGTCCGACTCAACTACACATGTAACTTACGTGTGTAAGTTACATACGCCTATAAATGAAGCGTTGATCGGGCGAGCGAGACAGAGCGGTAACTTTATCATTAGCGGGAGCGAGCCGGAGAGTGTCGCTCACACATAGATCTAATTGTATTGCTATCCTTTCTTGATAAAAATGGCGAACCAATTTAAGGCGACCTAATTTTAGGTGCGCACTCATGAGACGCTAGTGCCGTATCTTTCCTTTTTGATTTAATCTAAGTGTGTAAGACGTAAGTACTGGGAGAGGCTTAAGATATTTGTTTGTTTCCCAGGCATGGGGCGAAGAGGCCAACGATTGCGAAGTGCCCCTGTACTGGGCGAGGCTCGAATACAAGCGCATGCACGATCCGAAACAGGGGAAGGAAATCTTTGAAGAAATATTTAGTGAGTAAAAGTTTCTTGTATGATATCGTTTTTTAATTTTTCATAATTAATACTTAATTTATATATTTTATTTGCAACGACATACGATGTAATTGCAAAGAATATTTAATGAGGTGGAAAACAATTATAGTTTCAGTGTTACGTGACAATTTGTTTATAAATGTTTATAATTTTGTGGCTGTTCTATTTTTAAAACGCTTAAAAATAAAAAAAGGCATGCTAAGATCGTACATCAAATAGGACAAGAATGCAGCTAATAGAAAGCGTGTAAAAAGCGGTGTTGACATCAAATGTGTTTGGTCGCACAGAGTACGGCAACAACAAAACCCTATCCAAGTACTGGGAGGCGCTGATCCAGCTGGAGCAGGGCGGCGGCGGCGGTGTGGGCGGTGCGGGCGGTGCGGGCGGCGCGGTGTCGGAGCGCACGCAGCGGCGCGTGCGCGAGCTGTGCCGGCGCGCGCTGCGCTGCGTGGGGGACTACCCGCCCGCCGCCGCGCGCCTGTGGCTCGACCTCGAGCGTGACTACGGCGGGCTGTCCTCCGCCGTCGAGTGCCGGGACATGTGCGAGGTGAGGCTTGTCTTGTATCTTCGCGAGCTTCGGTACCCACTAGGGGCGTGCCAATAATTCCAACCTACCAATTATTCGAGATTCGACGAATAATTCGAACAATTTGCAAATTATCGAAATATTACTGGATTTTCTATTTTTTCCAATTTAATTCCATTACATCGTGTATCAAAATATTCTACTCATGAATAATACATTGACTGTCAGTAACCCATTAATGACCCACTACAGGGTCGGGTCTCCTCTCACAATGAGAAGTATGTAGGCCTTAGTCCACCACGTTGGCCTAGTGCGGTTTGGTGGACTTCACATGCCTTTGAGAACTTTTTTTCTGAACTCTCAGGCATGCAGGTTTCCTCACGATGTTTTCCTTCACCATAACAACAGGGGATATTTAATTTTTATAAAGCGCACATAACTTTTTTTTACAAGTCATTGGTACCACGTGCCACTGGGATTCGAACCCAAACCCCTCGATTTGAGGTCGAATTCTAAGCCACTGGGCTATAACCGCCATGAATATATTAATTAAAAATCAATTATTACTATTCGATTCGAACGATATTCGCACACCCCTAGTACCGAATGTATTCGCTATGTCAGGCCCAGAACCGGGCAAGTGGCGATGTATAGCAGAGTCCGAAAGAACAGAATTCGATGTCTAGTTATATAACTTTATGAAGGACTGCGTACTTGACGCTTTGTGAGAACTAAATAGGAATACCCGCCATCTACCGACGAGTAAGTACGGGAGTGTGTGTAAGGTGAGGCCTTTTTGGCACTTGGGATGCCTGAAGCACTCTCCACCAAAACACTGTCGAGTTCTCAGAATTTAATAAAAACAATAATCTACGATCTTATGTATTTATAAGGACACATTTCCTATCACCTCAAACTTGTAATGTTAAGAAGAAAAAATTAAAATATTGTTATTTTATTCCCAGGCAAAAGTGAAGGAGTGGCGCGAAAACTACCAAGCATTGAAAGACAAAATGGTCGGCCAAAAGTCGAAAGGCAAGCAGATGCAGAACAAAAAGGGCAAAAATAACCCCAAAAAGTCGCAAAAGGGCAAGAGAAAGGCCGAGGAGGTTGCCGACAGTAGTGAGATGAAGAGGAAAAAGAACAGCGATATGGACGTCGATGCGAAGAACAAGGACGTAGACACCGGGGGCGGCCACAAGAGAGCGCATGAGGGGTGTGATGAAAGCGAAGGTAATCCGATACTTAAGGTTTTGTAATAACCCTTTACACTCATAGACAGGAGTGTAAAGGGAGGGAGGAGGATCGACACAGGAGATCCTTACACTAGGATCTCCTGTGTCGTGTCGTGTCCGCACACAAGACAAGAACACTCATACACATACCACAAACAGAAATTTAAACTCGTCGTTCAAATCGCTGGGAATCAAACCAAAAACTCACCGCGCAGCATAGCGGCGTCTTAATTATTTAAGTTGTATTTATATTTCTTTGCAATAATCCGCACACGTGGAACTTGTTTTGGTATGGCGTCTTAATTGCTGCGTCAGGTCGTCATTGTGTTTAGTTATTTAACCAAATCACTGCAGGTCTGCGAGGGATCGGTTGGCGCTCTCACGCTTCATTCCCATAGCTACCGTTGCACTGGTCTCACCTTAGGTTTAAATTAGCTTTAAAAATTTGGTTTAACAACACTTGTCACGGATCATTAATAATAATAATTAATCACAATAATGAAATTTGGCGGTGGCCTGTTTCGGGTGTAGGATTTCAGTACATTGCAAATACGATTTCCTAAAAGCATTTTGTTGCATTCTTTCAACGCTGCCTTGTCCTGAGGACGAAAATTATAGTTCTCAAACAATTGTTTTTTTACAGCAACAGAAAACAAACGTCAAAGAACCGATAGTGATTCAAGCTCTTCAGGTGCGTCATGTGTCGCCGGCAAAGAAGCTTGCACACTATTCGTCAGCAACTTGCCATTTGAGTAAGTAATGTATATTTGTGTAACCCCTCAATGCAGACCTGTAGGGCGGGCTCTGCTCAGAATGAGACGGATGTAGGCCTTATTCCACCGTGCTGGCCTTGTGTGGGTTGGAGACCTTAGCATCGTCAGTCTGTGTCCCTCCGCGGTTGCAGATTGATCTACACATGAATGACATTATGGTGAACTCTTAGGCATGAGGGTTTCTCTCATAATGTTTTCGAGAACAAAAACCTGTTTAATTCTAGGACAAAGTCTTAATACCGGTAGAAATATTACATTTTTATAGTAAATTCTACATTTACTCATAGTTAATTATTGTGACTAGTTAGCCATCATATAAAATCACCTACCACACGATCATAATCGTTGTCTTGGTTCATATTATTATCATATTACCTTGGTTCATATTATTATGATATTATCTTGGTTCATATTATTATGATATTATCTTGGTTCATATTATTATGATATTATCTTGGTTCATATTATTATGAAATTATCTTGGTTCATATTATCATATTATGAACCGAGATAATGTTAACATTGTGTTCTACTTTTCAGGGTAAATGAACAAAATCTTAGGAATAAATTATCGGAGTACGGCTATATAATTTCAATGAGAGTCCGGTCGGGCGTGAAGGCATTCGGCGGCTCCATATGTTATTGCCAATATAAATCCCCTGTAAGTATGTAAATACGGTTTTTTTGTATTGCCACCATTATGATAAGCCAAATTAGATTACTTTTCAATCAGCAAAGTTTCATAATCTTTAATCTAACTTTAATCTACTCAAATTTTAACCGACTTCAAAAAAGGAGGAGGTTCTCAATTCGTCTGTATGTTTTTTTTTAATTAACAGTGAACTAGGTTACATTCACATCGAGGCTAACAATACGGTTGGGTTTCGATTTTCAAAAATCAGTTTGTTTAATGAAGAAGTTAAAAGTGTGTACCCGCCTACAGGATTCAGTAGAAGAAGCGATCAAACACGACAGAACGCCGCTCGACGGCCGTCCGATGTTCCTCTCCCGATACTCCGCGTCCAAGTCCAAGCAGAGCTTCAAGTACCCTGTCACCGCGGAGAAGAATAAACTGTTCGTCAAACAGCTACCGTTCTCACACTGCAACAAGGAGAAACTAACCGAAATATTTGACAAGTATGGCAAGCTTAAAGACGTCAGGATAGTAACTTTTAAGTGAGTATGTTGTGTTATAACTTATAATGCAGCATTTAGCACGTCGTCGTTGCGCGTGCAAATGTCGCTATGGGTTTTTTGCAAACTTTACACGAGACAATAAACATGGTTCTTCGTAGCAGTTTCGTTGTATGAATGTCACATAGATACATTCCGTAACCCTTGTGACTTTTGTAATATTTATTATTTATCACACAACTGTTTTAACTGTACATGTATATTTAAATAACGATTTAAACTGCTTAAAGACCGAAAATGACTATATAACACATAGCAACTTTTACGATGTGCAGCTTGTAACGTGGCAGACGCTGCACAGACACACATCTTATGAGAACAGCTCATCCAGACAAGCGAAGCTGAATGATTAAGAACTTCCCTACATAACCAGTGGCTTTATATGGGGTTAGGAGGTCACCACCGTGGTGACAATAGAGTATAAGAATTTTGTACTTTATTTAGGTATTTACTATGAGGAGTAGACTGGAGAACTACACTTCGTTGATGTCTGTTTCAGGAACGGCAATCCAAAAGGGCTCGCGTACATAGAGTACGAGGACGAGACGGCAGCTGCTGAAGCGTTGAAAGCCACGGACGGGCTGACGGTGGCCAACCGGCAAATCTCAGTGGCTATCAGTGCCCCGCCACGGCGGGAAGCCCCGCCCAGTGCTAGCCTCGGACAGGGGAAGAGAGACATTGGTGGAGGAACGTGAGTTAGATTAGATATTCATTAGCAACCCCCCCCCCCCTGGCTCGAAGGGTGCCAACATTCTCAGGTTGAATGTAGGCTCTTAGCTAGTTCTGAGGACATAGATAGAGATTAAAGTTGACTTACAGTGTTGGGCTTGTCAGTGACCCATTAATGACCCACTACAGGGTCGGGTCTCCTCTCACAATGAGAAGCATGTAGGCCTTAGTCCACCACGCTGGCCTAGTGCGGGTTGGTGGACAGTATTGGGCTAAGGAGCCTGTAATTTGTGAAGCGGTTACAGTATTTAAAGCTTTAATCTTCAAAGCCATAATCTTCTGTATACTAAAAATGAATCGCTGTTCGCTTGATTATTCGATTGTGAGTCTCGCTAAAATTCGATTAGGCTGGATCGGTTGGTTAATTTTGGATTTGAAATGTTCATGTGTTTCCAAGAAAGGTTTAAACGGTGGTAAAATTTGAGCCTAGGAACATAGAAAACCAACCATTTCATTTTCCCATAAATATGGGATGCCAAATGGCAGAACGACATTGATTGTGCCGGGGAAGCTTTAAGTTTATAATTCCCTTCCAGCGAAAGGCGACGAACCCAGCTGAGCAGCTTCATCCCCGCGGTGCTGCAGAAGCCGTCCACCAGCGCGGCCGGCAGCGGCGCGCACGTCAACGGCGGCAAGCGGCCGCTCTCCAACCGCGACTTCCGGGACATGCTGCTCAATAAGTAAACACACCTTCGTCTCCTTGTATCGTATAGTCAATATGGGTGCCGCTTGGCACATTTAGTTGGCACGCGAGGTTGGGGTCACGATTTTTATTGGAGAAACTCCATTCTTTTCGTATTACTCTATAGAGTCCAGAACACGTATGCGATGCGCACCGGAATACGATAATCAGTGCGAGCTACTAGCAAACGTTTTTAGGATATCCTTAACTACGTTTTAAGGGTATGATAAATTTAAATTTGTTTTATTTTCGTAGGAAATTAATAGTCTGGCGTTTTGGTTAAATAATACAATAGTTATTTTGCCCCACAAGCCGTCAACTAAATGAGTCTTAGTTGACACTACAAGCGATCTCTTGCACCATAATTGCGTGTTTCATAAATACATAATTACATTATGATGTTTTCTTATAACATAGTAGATATACAGTCGGTTTGATGGTTGCATACTGTCGTAATAATACATACTTGTAACATTTTGATACCATTACAATGATTGAATACCTATACTGAGGCACTATAATATTCGGATACTGATATCTATGATTGGACACTAGTAACGGTAATGTAACTTAATAAAGGACAATGATAGGAGACTGAGAATTCAACTCGTGGTATCAATTTGGTATGATGATTGTTGGATTTTAATTACTATTTAAAAACAATTGATAGTAACTAAACAATTCACATGATAATTTTGTTTGGATACCAATTATTATGATTGTATACAAATGGTTCACGAATATTAAAAATGGCAATCTGCCGAGTCTGAACTTGGCATGTGTATAGGACTTTTATATTTTAAGTATAGGATTAAGGCATGTGGTGTTATTGAAATTGCATTAGCTTATGTTCTCTCGGCATTGTACTGCAGGTTTGATCCATAGAACCGTTTACACAATGTTAATACTGTAAAGCAAATTGAGTTAATAGCACATTACGATTCCTTTTTATATTTAGCTAACGTCAGACGCGAGTACCTACCTTATACCTTTTTTATAGCACGAGTGACTTAAACGTGCCAAAATAACTAACTGCAAAGACGGACCTGGATGGGTGACCGCTAGTGGAGAATGGACCTTGTCGGAGGCCCTGTGGGCGGTTACAAATATTTATGGTGCAAACTGCATGTACAAACATGTTTATAAAATACCCACCGGGCTGTTCAAGCAAAGCAAATAGACTTTGATTTTGCATCGGCTTAATTTTTATGTATGTATCCATGCTGTGCCAACACTTTGGTATTTAATCACTGACAAAGAGAGAGAAGTGCAGTACAATGCTGGTTGGACCTAGCTTTAGAGGTTTATGTTATTTCGTTTTGTTTGTTTCGTTGGTTGAACATTTAAAAAGAGTTTAGGCATATGATTTTGTAAAAGACTACATCACTAGGATATTCGTTGTGATTTTGGCAGTTAAGGTTCTGTAAAACATAATTAAATATGTGAGATGTCTATCTGTTCGACATGAAGGGTTTCATTATACATAAAAATGTTCATTTATATTTTTGTGTGAAATCCTGTGTAAATTCTAGTATAGTGCCTATGGCATGTAGGGCCAACCTCTGATGAAAATAATATCCATTTAAAATTGATTTCGAATCTGGTCTATAAACTGCATAATGTTTACATTTTCAATAACATTTTTTTTCTTCTCATAAGCAAATTTTTATTCCAAATTTCAAGTCTCACTTTTTCTCTTAATAAATTAAATTGTGTAGTTTGAGAAGCAGAAGTAAAAATGACTTCATTATCTGCAAGTAATCAGATGTCATTGAAAGATAGTGAAGAGTGACTAAAAAGTATTTTAGGAAAAACAGCTATGTATAAATGAGACTAATTACTATTCTTCCCCGAAGGGTTAGAGTGGATATTATTATGTGGCAGCAATGTATCTTCAACCGCTCAATCTGTCAATTTATTTGCTGAGTATTTTAGCTTTGGGATGCCAAAAGCCGCGTCAAATGTGCGTATGGTTCTGTAGAGATAAGTATTATGTAAGTTTTGTATATTTAAAAAAGCATATTAGACTCGTATATTATGCATAATGCAACAATACTATACGTTTTCACAACATTGGATTGTTTATAAGATGTTTTATGCAAAGGTGACGTTTTTATAAGGTTTTGGTTATGCTGTTACTTCCAAGTCTTCTTTGCCCAAATTAAACGAATTCAAACGGGTATCAAAAATTGTTGTGTAGAAAACATCTAGATATATTTAAGTTAAATACATAACAATATTATACGTAGCTTGCATCTCATGTAAAGATATGACACTGATCCTATATTATACGATATATTTTATTTTCCAGACTTTCAAAACGATTTGCATTTTATTTGCTATTGTAAGTCATACCATCCACTGCTAATAATAAAGCAGTTCTATCCAACCACTCCATACATAAACGGCATTTGTATTTGTATAGGGACCGCGCAGAAATTAAAACCGTGCCCAAATAGCTAAATTATTTTTGCTGTGTTTGATTTTGGGTGGTTGTATTATCAGTAGTAAGCGAATTACTTATTAGTAAGCGAAGTAAACAGTCGACCCAAGTCCTAAACATGTATGGTGACTAATTTGTATGGTCAGTATAGAGTTTAGTGTTCACCGAGCTACATTCACATTTTATTTTATAGTCCATACTTTAATAATCACCGCTGATACAATAATTACGTGCAATTTTTAATGTAATAATGTACATAGTGTAGGACTACATTGATTGTATGACCAGTCTTATTATATCATATACTGAGAACGAGTATACTATACATCTAATGTTTTTGTCAAAGTTTCACTTAATTTGTCAAGTACCAAAACTTTATATATATATTATAATACTCATTGTCAGTAAAAGAATTAGATTCTAAACAATTTTTACGGAAGCTGAGTTTGTAATGCAGACGATAAAAATATCAAATCTCTAGTCGGGCATCTCTTAAACTCATAAAACATATACATAATTTATATTTTCTCTATAAATTATCATATTTCTTTAATTAAGTTCTGATTTTTGGCGATTACAGACTGCCGTGCGGTGTGTTTTGATGACTCAGAATAAACGTAATTTGTTTTAAATATGTTTTTGTTTTTTTAACCACCGCCCTGTCACTACTGAATGTAAATTGTACTTCTGCAACTCCGGATACTTATGTAACGACACGCCAACGTTGCTAGCGCATTTATATCGCTAATACGTTGAATGCGCCCGCGTGAGGTAAATTCCCGAATGATTTTCGGGATTTTTAACGCCGAATATCTTTTTTCCCCCATGAGCTACTGAAGTAATATAAATATTTGGATATTTTTGCCTCATTTCACTTCTATAAAATTAAATGATATTTTATGTGTGGGTGAAGAATAAATAAAAATCATTTGCAATTGGTAAATACATATATTTATAAAAATAAATTTTACACTTTACAATCTCAATAGAGACAATAATACTTTATTATTCTATTTACATAAAACTACAATAAATGTCTGAGGTGTAGAACTAAAACAATCTGTGAGTGCATTTAAAAAGCATTATATTGGCTATTCTCTAGTAACCCGTTTATTTATTATTGTTCTGTGGCCTTGTGTAACAAAATCGGGTCCTATGTTATTTGCAACCGTTAACTATTTGAATTAAACACAATAAAATTTTTTTGCTAAACAGTTACAAAATTGATATGTTTTTATGAAGAAATATTGAAAACAATTCATATTATAATAATCGAAATTCAAAAACTTAAGTTGCCGTGCATTTTTTATATTTTTATGTATTCAAAAAAAGTTGTAGATATCTAATATTTTGTGCAACAAAATAACTATGTAACAGGTGAACTTAAATTTGTATTACTACAAACTAAATTTACTAGACTAGAAACCTAACTAGAATTCAATGAACTAACAAATGTCTGACACACTGGTATTTCAACATCTATTTTAAAACATTCAAAAACTAACAACTATGACTCACAAAACTTCATATAATAATCTATAAATTTGTACATATAGGTAAATTAAAAATATTATTTTTCATAATCTCGTTAGAGTTAAAAGTTTGACCTGATACAAACAAACTATACTAGAGATTTTCAAACATACAAATAAATTTGTTTATAATGTTTAAATGGACGAGAAATTAATAACAAATTGGTCTTATGTTTCATAAATTGACCAAAAATAAAATATTATTATGACAACCATTCTAACCATATCACTGTTTGAAACATAATAATAATAATATGGTCATTAAACTTTGAAAATATTGCTTGATTAGATATTAAATCTGATCTTATACCAAACGCCCAACGACAAATACGCTTACTTTCACAATAATTCACAGCACCAAGAGTAAATGAACCTGTTTACATTATTCCAGTATCACTCCAGTGACGGGTATTGTTACTTTACCTATTTATACTAAACCTGCTTAATATGAAATTTTAAAATATGAATGAATAATGAGTATGCCTACATACTAATAGGACCCGTCGGTGAACCGGTAGATGTCAAACCTCAAATAGGATCATAAATAAGTCTTTGGTCATATTATTATGTGGGTGTGGGTGCGTTGCAGCGTTGCTTCATGAGAATAAATAGTTTCCATTAAAAGTGGTTTAAACTTATTATCGTGTCTCGATGTTGCACACTACAGCTAAGAGTTGTAATAATAATATACGCCTTTCCCTGACATGTATGTATAGTTTCACCATACACATAGCCTCATATAGGTTAATCCGATAAGTTTCTAGACTTAAAAGAAACTTATGGTAACAGGCTCTTAGGATATTTTAGCTGCTCTATTTGTCATTCATTACCCTTAATATATCGATATATGGATTAATACGCTAATTTGTGTAGTGAGGAACAAATATTTAGGATATCAGCTGGTCTTAATACTGGCTAATGTAAACAACCGCCAATGTAAACCCACAATTCGTTAATTCATAGCAACAAATGAAGGAACTACAACTTTTTTTTTAACTTATCGGCATATCAAAGCGCTTACCGACCACAGCTCATAGCTTGAAAACCAGTAAAAAGGGCTCAAAATATTGGATCCCTCCTATCTCATTATTTGGGTTAATAAAGTAAAAATCCCCTACGAAAAGCCATAATTTAAAAAATAGTTTAATTCTATCTCCCTCCTCTATCCTCTAGTTATCAAAAAATTCAAGCTCTTTAAGTGTTATTCAATAACCTACCTAATTTCCTTCCCACAAACCTGCTCTTTCAAGCCTGAAAAATGGTCATATACGTTATTTAACATCGTTATTTGTAATCGAAAACAAGAAAATAAATGGAATATTACACAGAATATTTTAAAGCGCTCAAATTATGCCATAATTAAAAAAATATTTTAACTAGTAGTGATGTGAGTTATTGTCAGTCGATATGTTTTCCATCTTTCCACCTTTTTTTCGACCGTTCGAACGCTTCTTTTATGCACGATCTGAAAAAACAGAAGTGTGGTTTTATTATAAAAGAAAACAAAAAAATTTTTTATAAAACGACTTGATTGTGGGATCCCGAAATGTGATTGCCCATAAAGCTGGGTAGACTTCGAGTGTAGAGTAATTGGCAGAAACCGTCACGTAAGGAAAAAGCGTTACATCGCTTCAGGCAAGCAGGCGGGAGGTGAACAGAATTGTCTTGTCCGCACAGATACAAGTTTTTATCGTTTTCTTATATATTTCTAATTTTATTCTAATTTTTTTCCTTACTACAGCAGTTCATATTGACATTGTAGCTGATAATAAAATTGATTGATTAATTTCATGTATTTATTGGCCATGAACAAGCGATAACACATATTATGAAAACATATAATGAGGAATGGAATTTTATCATCATAAATGATCTTGTACACTGGTTAGATTACCTCGTTATCATTATTCAAACAAATTGGTTAAGGTTGAACTACCACAATCGTTGCTTTATATAGCAATAGCATATTACACGTCTAACTGCTATTTTGAATGCGAAAGTTTGTGAGAACTGAGAATAGATGGACGTTTGTTATTCTTTCAGGCGCAAACGGCTGATCAGGACACATAGAATTATAAAGTCGTGGGCGGTTACTAGCTACCGTACCATAAAATATAGACTGCGAATTTCATTATTATTTTTTGTGACTGACATAACCGACCGACCAACGAACACGACAAAATCAGGGTTCCGTGTGGAGCTGTCCAAATTTATACAGGCACTGACATGATGTATGCAATGTTGTCGTACGACCAACTTTTGCATGCGACGCGGCAATCGGACATTATTACATTACCTGAAGAGGGACTGATGCAAGATGTAAGCGGACACGTGCCCGGCGTCCACGTAGCGCACCTCGGCGCCGGGCCATATCTCCTCCAGCGCGCCCACGTCGTCCCGGGGCACATATGCGTCGTGTTTCGCGCACACGGCTGTTATAAAATCATAATTATTCAATTAGAAACCATTAAAAGGAACCTCCGAAAAGGAAGCGGTGATAGCACAGTGGCTTAGAATTCGACCTCGAATCGAGGGGTCCGGGTTCGAATCCCGGTGGCACGCACCAATGACTTTGTAAAAAAGTTATGTGCGCTTTAAAATTAAATATCACCTGCTGTTACGGTGAAGGAAAACATCGTGAGGAAACCAGCATGCCTGAGAGAGAAAAGAAAAATGTTCTCAAAGGCATGTGAAGTCCACCAATCCGCAGTAGTCCAGCGTGGTGGACGGCGGCCTAAATCCCTTTCATTGTGAGAGGAGACCCGACCCTGTAGTAGGTCATTAATGGGTTACTGACACAAAGGAACCTCGATTATTGAAAAAAGTTGTGTCAGTGTCGCCGCTCTGAAGAGGTGGCGCCACAGGCTCCCTGAATCTCGCTATTGCTGTTTTCTACAGCTAGCATTTACAAAACTCACAGATAATTTAATCGGACCATAAACTATAGACTGGTTCCCATGACCATTACAATAACATATAATTTTAATTTGTTCTCTTAACAAAAAGTCAATCATACTCTTTTAGCGATTATATGAACAAGACAACATTTAGCTGAAGATAGGACAGCTAACTCACCTATGATCAAAGAAGTGTCATACGGTACGGAGAAGTTACTCAAATGTGTGCATTCATCCATTATGCCCCTCATGAACTGCAGTGCCTCCCTGTCTCTCCAATGGATTTTGCCAATATCTATCTTTTTTACGCCAGATTTCAGAAAAGGCAGATTCGTCCACAAGTCAGAGGTTATTTCGGAAACATTCCACGATTTCTTTTCGGCTTTGATTACTATTTCCTTTCCAGTAGTTCCGTCTTTCGGCTCTTTATGTGTTACGTTTGTTGTTCGACTATCTTTCAGTAACGTAGATGACTCATCTAAATTGTCTTTGATTTCTTCTATAGATACAGGAATAGTACTTGCTTCTTTCGTGACGTTCTCCTCAGAACTTTTTGTTAAATCAACTGTAAATATAATACATTTCAAAACTCGCATTTTTATTGCTATCAAACCTAATTTACTGCTTAAGTTTAGAGTTGGAAAAACTGATTGTTATAAACTTACCAATTTTACACCTGAGCAGTACTTCTTTGAGTTTCTCCTCATTGAGCTTATTTATATCATCAATATCCTGCGGTTCCAATTCGAACTTCTGATTAGATGTTAACTTATCGTATAATATTTGGCTAATTTTATTTTCTTCTAATAAAATTTTTAGTTGACTCTTCAGTCCCCTAATTTGCGCACTCACATCAGACTTAGCGTTGCTATCAGGCACATCTTTAGCCTTTACATTATTGTTAACGTCTAACTTATCTTGAGCTTCATTGCCGTTGGCACGAATGGGTTCCTTATACGTAATATCTAAGCATTTAAGCTCTGGATCGCATTTCAAAGTTTTTTTAAGATCTTGTTTGGTGTCCGTTTGCGTGTTAGGAATATTCGTATGTATATTTTCAGAGTATGTTCGCGCAAACTTTTTCCCAGCTAAAAAGGCCTCATCTACAATGGTGACCATTTTTTTAAGTTTTTCCCTGTATATTCCATCAGAAAGGTATTGGTCTTCTAATAGGTCCCAATTTATAGAATGCGCCATCACGCCCTGACGAAAATAAACAATGGATATTTAACAAAGGATTGCATGGAAATAATGGAATAAACCTGTTATATAAATAACTATGTTTATGACAAACTTACTTGTAAAAAGACGGCTGAAGCAGTAGACCATGACAGACATGGGACCAAAACCAAAGGTTTGGGCCAGTTCGTTGCTGCTAGAGATGCCATCTACCAACAAAAATATACTTAGATCTCCAGTGCAAGTGTTATTCTACATACATTATGAGTAACGTTTATTATAAAATTAGCTCTTTATTTTGACTGACCTAAGATGGAATTTTTCAAATTTTTGAAGCACATGACTGTACTGTACAATTTGTGTACACACGTTGTGCTTATGTGGACATGGAGCACATGTATAATTTTTGAGCGCACCTGTACCTGAACAGATATGTAGGTACACGTACTCCACACGTGTGAAAATTTGAAGTATCCGTGGCGGTAATGTGGATCAAACATGTAATTTTAGCTCACAATAACTCACATGGCCGCCCATGGAGAGGCCGGTGACGCCGAGAGGGCCGAGGCCGTTGCGCTCGCACCAGTGGAACAGCACCAGCGACTCCAGGATCAGACACCCGCCCATCACGAAGATATCCGACACGTTATGGAGGGAAGACCGGCTGTAGACATAGACAAAAAATAGACAAATAAACGCTCCAAACTCATAGCCCCACGGTAGGACTCCGTGTGTTGGTGCCATGGATATAGCACAAGTCAAGAAGACACATCCAGACCGAAAACAGAAATCTAAACTCATCAATAAAATCTCTGGTCCGTAATTTAACCCAGTAGGTTCTGTCCGCACAGTCATGACGATAATTTTATGATTCCTGTTTTTTATGTCAGGTATCATGCAGAAAATAAAGCTTGCTTGCTTTTGTATTCTTCAAATTACACCATGGGAATAATAGTAAATGTAAACTATTCTATCACATACTCATCATTTAGCTTATATACCTAGTAATTACATTTATTGACCTAATATAAGGTAATCGTGACAGCAAGGTCTGTCAAGTTAAAAGAAGACAAACATATCGTAACTGGTGTGAGAAAAGGAGATCGAACAAAGATATAATTATGATTTGTTTGGGAGGTACCTAATACTGAAAACGTTATCTGCGGTGATTATTACTCTATGATTATTACTGAATACCAACTGACATGCAGGTCATTATGTTAAGTGCTCACAGTGAGGTGTATGGACTAAAAGACCAGAATCTTCAGCATTAAGCATTATAGTTTTCAGCATTATATTATTGATTCAGCCATTTTTTATATCTACGAAAATTTCAATACCTATTTATAATTTTTAATATAAACATTTAACACAAGATTTATTTTTATTGAATGATTTATGTTACTAATTTTGAATATTTATTGTTCTTGCTAAAAATAAAGGTGGCTTTCCACAATGTATGGTGTAGTTGGCAACTTGGCAATTAATCACATTGTTTATTGATATGAAACCAGACACGATGGAAAGCTTCCTACTGTTACCGACTTTGAATGAATCCCGGGCGCAGTGGCGACCACCCGCCTGCGACATGGGCGCTGTACCCGCTGCCAATTACTACCTTCAGTGTAATTCGTATCATATTACATAAAAAATCTCAATAACGTGTAATCAACTCGAAGAAATACAGTGAAATAGTCTTAATGCTATAAATCAGAATAAAGGTAGTGTTATCGTAAAATCAATGTGGAATAAAACATAGAAATAGGTAATATAATAGTAAATAAACGAGAATAAGTAAAACCGGCATTGATTGTGTGCATAAAATAAACAATAAATTACTCACCACAACTTACATAACAATATATTGTATAATATAATAAATAAGATTTGTGTAAAAATAAATAATTATGCAATTGCATGGTATACATAGTAAACAGTAAATAAATACATATTATTATTATAATACTTTCAACTTTCCTGTACATAATTATAAATTATGTAAGTGATGTATGTCCAGACATGAGGGCATCATTCGAGTTTTAATTTTTTGTCTTGTTCTGTTGGGGGTCTGATAAAAATAAATAAAGTATCTCAACAGTTATCGTCAATTTTGAAAATGATGATGGGTATAAGAACAGTCTGTATTTTTTTTCTCTTGTCCTATTTGGTAAACAATCTTGGCAAAAATGGTGCTTTGTTCTTTGTTCTTTTTATCCAGGGCCGGATTTAGAAGTCTGGAAGCCTCGGGGCAACAAAGGAGTGGAGGCCCCTTGGTCCCAAATTATTTTCCAAATAAAATCAACAATTTTTTTCAGTCGAGTTTTCGAATAAATAATAATAATAAATTAAAAGTGCTTATCAGGGCCATTTGATATTTTGATATTTTACTGATTGCCTAATTGATGAGAACAAAATATTTATTCTAATTTCTGTTAATATTTAATGTAATCATGTTTGTACAAAGTACTGTAGGTAAAGGTAAAACACAAAAAAAAATATGAAAGGAAAAGTTGTATACTAGTGTACTAGTCTTAATTTAAATTTTTTTCCCAAGTCTATTGTGGGGGCCCTTCTTTTGTGGAGGCCCCGGGGCTGTAGCCCTGGTTGCCCTCCCCTAAATCCGGCCCTGTTTTTATCAAGGAAAAGTTTAAAATTGCTTTAAAATATAAAGTATAGTTACTAGAAATTTGTTTCAGCATTAAATGACAATTTGTTTTTAAATGTTTATAATTTCACAAGTTCACAAATTAAAATAAAAAGACATGCTAAGATTGTTTACCAAATAGAACAAGTGTATAAAACAGACTATATATCAATGTCTTATCATGAAAAATGGTATTCGGAGTACTTACACCTGGTCTGTTGGTTTCCGAAGGCCATAAAATGGGTTTTCAAGTATGATTCCCCCTATACCTGCTTCTTTTAACAGTGGCTTTACCATAAGATTTCGTCTTCGCCAGAAAAACTGTTAAAAAACATGAATAGGTCAATAATTAGTTTTGATGTCAGTAATGTAATATAATAGAAGTGTCTATAGCCCAGCTGCTTGAGTAGATCACAAGCAACCGAAACACTTTAGTAACACTTTAATAACACTTTAGTAACATTTGCTGTCAGTATCTGGATGGGTGATTGCTAGTAACAAATCAATGTGAATAGCTTACATGGTCCCCTGTGCCAGCGAGGTGGAGGCACACTGGCTTGCACGCTGGGTCCGGCCAATGGATTGGTAGCAAAGCCTGAAAGTGCGCTTTCTGGGCTATCTCGGGCACTATCCCCGGAAGGTGCTTCTCTAAGGGAGTCAGAAAATAGCCCTCCAATAGCCGACAATCTGTCAGATTTTCTTCCTGAAATGAGGAAACTTTGTGCATGCACTATGACTGTCTCTTGCGGCGATGACTATTTTATGGTGTCAAATTTGAGATCAGATAGTTGTAGTAGTATGTCGCACATTATGTATTTACATATTTTCATACAGGTGCTTTCATATAAGCACTAATTGTTTTCATAATCTGTTCCACTGACAGACATCTTATTAAATAACCATAAAAAAACAATTTTAAAATAATTTGAACTTGAAATTTGAACAGTTCATTCCATGTTTTCAAAAATTATGTTTATTTTTAAAACAATGCTCAGTTTTATATTTTAAGTTGACTGTGTTACTCACTTTTTTATTATTCAATACAGAATGTTTCTTTCCTGATTATGGAGTTATAATAAATAAAAACTTAATATATAAATTTCACTTTTTTTTTTGCCACTTGAACGTTTCAGTAATTTTGTTATCTAATAGGAAGTAACTATTATTATTTGTTTTTTTTTAATAATTAATAAGATACTATAATTGAAAAAATATAATAAATAAATAAAAAGATTGTTTATTACCTTAGTTATAGTCACTGGGTAGTCTCGATCCACTAATTTAAAACATTCGTCACGATTGGATACTATTTTTCTAAATTCAAATAACCTAAAAAAAAACAAGAATAACTTTAAAATCTTCTCCACATAGTATAATAATTATATATTGTAAAGCTTTTAACGAATGCAATAAAAGTTGTAAAAGTAATTTACCTTCTTAGATTTTCTGGCTTTCCCCAACCCTTAGTGAAAAACTTGGTTAAGAGTATACTCCGGTAGACTGCATCTAACCTGCTGGTGGACATTTTTTTGAGAAATGGGCGGGAAACGATTTTATTTAATTGGTAATTAATTTTTTTACGTCGTTCATTTTAATCTACGTCAATGCATTTTGGTTATAAATTGTGGAAGGATGCATAAAGTCTTATCTAATGTCAACATGTCAAAGTCACTAACATGGCATGGTCAGCTGTTCGCAGTGCAGTGCAGCAGTCATGGTTCAGCAGTGTTGCCAATCCATCTTGGAGGGAAAAAAATGTTAAATCTGTATGGTGAACAAAATAAACTGTAAATGAACTTTGAATTTTAATTATAGAAATACGATAAGTTTATTTTATGACCTATTATAGGTAATTAAATCTAATTTAATTTAATGTACGATATTAATTGCATACACAAAAAAGTCAGCGGAAAAAATTGATGGTGTTGACCACTCTTACAGTGAGATATACAGCTGTATACCAGTCAAACTTTAGATTTCAAGGTCAAAACGGTCAAAAGTAAAAACTGAAAAGATTTCCGAAAAAAACAGTAGACTTGGCTACAATGCGTTAGCCCAGGGTCTCACGAGAGTTTAAAAAGGTTGGCGCTATTTTACCGTTCCCAAATACACCAAGAACTCCAAGAAGGTATCTAATTAATAATATTGGAGCATTAAAATTGGTAATGGAAGACGTGTTCAACACCCAGCCCCGGATCTTCAATTTTTTTTAGGCGGGGCAAAAACTGGAATATGCCGCCCCCGCCCACATACATTTATTTTCACCTTTATCATCCATATAATTTCAGCTATCAGATGTCCACTAATTGATTGAAATTTGGACATAGCCTACATAGGCCTTCCGAAAATAATGCATTGATTGCTGTTATTTCTGTGTTAAGCCTATTTATTAACCGACTTCAAAAAAAGGAGGAGGTTCTCAATTCGTTTGTATGTTTTTTTATTTTTTTTAATATTTGTTACCGCCGCAATCCGTTATTTGTTAACCGATTTGAATTTTTTTCTTTTTGGTTTGGAAGGTGTTACTGTGAATTTGGTCCCATATTAAGTTGATGATAATCTGATGAAGAAGATTAAAAATAAATCTTATATGCGTGTAAGAAATGTACCCATGAGACAGAAAGATAAAAATCAATTGTATTTACCTAGAATAAAATGTAGAATTTATAAAAAAGTAGGTATATATCTGCCATACGCATATACAATCATTTGCCTCCAGAACTAAAAAAACTATCAATCAATAAATTTAAATGGTCTTTAAAACAGTAGCTGGTCAAAGGTTATTATACCGAAAAGGAATTCTTTAACGATAAAATAAAATAACAATCTCAGGAAGGACAGAGGCTACATTTACAGTCCTGTAAAGCTGCCGAGTACAAGTGCTTCCTTGTGTTTATACCAGGGTATAATCAGAGAGAATGCACTATCACACAAAAATGCAAATAACGAACGGAATAATGAATGGATGGTTCGCAATTTCAATCTAAATTATGTTTATAGATAAACAATTACATAAAGGAATGTAACGCGCGTATAAATAACTAAATAAATTAATTAAAACTGTGTCGAGAGTTTTTTCCTCCGGATTTTTCTCTCTTTGCCCAGTAATGGGCACATTGCATAGCCGATAAGTTCGAATAGGTAAAATATTAAAATAAACAAATAATTTGGACTGCTGAACAAAATAATAAATAAATATAAATATAATCTAGCAATGATTGCCAATGAAAAATAAAATTAAGTTTTAGTTATATAAGACATAATTATTGTATGCCCGCATAGGGTAGACTGTTCTAAACTTATTATAAATTTTTGTAACATCTTTCTCATGTAACAATCAACAATAAACGTATTCTTTCCTTAAAAAAAACAGTTTCGGAGATACACAATGGAACTCCTCAACCGATAAGAAATAAGGAATTCGGTTAATAAATTGTTGTTGTTGGTCACATTACCTTTGCAGAACTATATAGACTGATGATACAGAGGAACTCGTTTTTTTTTATATTTCTGACCGCCGCATTCCGTCATTTGGTAACCGATTTGAATTGTTTTTTTTTGGTTTGGGAGCTGTTACTTTTAACTTGATGATTTGATGAAGGGTTTCGGAGATACAGAGTTGAGGAACGCCTCAACGGATAAGAGTTAAGGAACCGGGTTCCTTCCTTCCTTTCAGCCCTTAGTAGTCCACTGCTGGACATGGGCCTCCCCTAATCGACGCCACTCCGCCCGGTCCTGGGCCCTCTGAATCCAACGGTTTCCCGATGTCTTTTTCAGGTCATCAGTCCACCTGGTCGGAGGGCGGCCTGTGCTCCTTTTGCCTAAACGTGGTCGCCATTCGAGGACCTTTTTTCCCCATCGGTTGTCAGTCCTGCGAACGCCAGCCCATTGCCACTTTAATCTGCAAACTTTGAGAGCTATGTCGGTCACCTTCGTTCTTCTACGAATTTCATCACTTCTGATTCTGTCTCGTAGAGAAATACCAAGCATAGCTCTCTCCATTGCCCTCTGGGCGACTCTGAGCTTGTGGATTAGGCTCACAGTAAAGGACCACGTCTCGGCACCGTAGGTCATCACTGGCAACACACATTGCTCGAAAACTTTCGACTTCAGGCACTGAGGTATATCGGACGTCAAGACGTGTCGTAGATTCCCGAACGCGGCCCAGCCGAGTTGGATTTTTCGAGTGACCTCTCTCTCGAAGTTGGACTTACCAATTCGGATCGTTTGTCCTAGGTAAACGTATTCGTCTACAACTTCGAGAGCAGTGCCGTCAACAACCACCGGTACGGGTGTGACATGGACATTAGACACGATTTTCGTCTTGTCCATGTTCATCTTAAGACCCACCCGTTGTGAGGCACTATTGAGGTCGCTGAGCATAATGCTGAGTTCCTCCAGCGACTCCGCCAGGATCACTATGTCAACGGCAAATCGGAGGTGTGTGAGGTGTTCGCCGTTGATGTTAATACCACGTCCTTTCCACTCCATCAGCTTGAACACATCTTCCAGTGCAGCGGTGAAAAGTTTTGGGGAGATGACATCCCCCTGTCGTACGCCGCGCTGCACGTGGATGGGGTTCGTACTGTTGTCGTGTACTCGGACTTTCATGGTGGCGCCATTGTATACACACTTCAACGCCTCGATGTACCGATAGTCGATCTGGCATCGCTGAAGAGACTCAAGCACCGCCCAGGTCTCGATAGAATCGAAGGCCTTCTCATAGGAACCGGGTTAATAAATTATATTTTTGTGGGTCACATTGCTTTTGCAGAACTAAGTATATAAATTCCTTCGAAGTTCCTTCTAATTCCTTCCTAAGTATATAAAATCGATTTCTTCCTGCGGGCGAGCAGGCGCGTATTTTGAACTATGCCTACGCGCCTCGCGAATAATAAATGTTCGTGCACTACGTCTCATTCCTCGCTCTGGGTATCGGTCGAGTTGATATGGCCATGAAATTACTGTACTTGTACTATTATTTATTTATTCCGTGGTCAAAGTTAAGTAAATGATGAGTTATCCATTCGTCTGTAAAATGTGAATTTGGCCGCCCTCTGAACTTGCCGCCCGGGGCATGGGCCCCGGCTTGCCCCCCCCTAGATCCGGCCCTGTCAACACCTCTCACACCTTCGATTTGCCTATGACATAATGATCCTGGCTGAATCGCTAGAGGAACTCAGCGACCTTATGCGACCTTAATAACCGATACAGCTCTCAAGTTTGCAAAGTGGCAATGGGTTGGCCACATCGTTCGCAGGACTGACAACCGATGGGGAAGAAAGGTCGTTGAATGGCGACCACGTTTAGGCAAAGGGAGCACAGGGTGGCCTGTGGTCCGACCAGGTGGCCGGACGACCTGAAGAAGACAGCTAGAAACCGTTGGATTTGGAGGGTCTTTGCTCTATTTTTATATTCCTAACCCAAAATACGTACACATAAGAAACTAGGTAGGTACCTTATCTACCACTGTTCTGTTGATGGCCGTAGATACCTGTCTCGTCGCTTATTTTTTTTTAACTTAGCTTCGCAAGATCGACGTCTTATAGCGCCACGCTTTTTGCATGTTTTCAAAAGAAGACATACTCGTAAAATAAGCCGAATGACTTTTACGAGTTATAAGTGCACAATAAAGTTCATTTTGGTAGGGAAAGAAACACCGAGTGTGTGCTCGCTGGAGTTGCTTCCTTTATTTACGTGGCGGCGAAGCTGACGACAGCGCTAACGACGCCATCTTCCGCCGCGCATTTGTCTGTCAGCGCGCTGCGGCTCCGGATGCAGCTAGCAATGTGCCCCACACACACCATGCGCTCGGTCAGTCGTCAGGACATTTCCTTACAGGATAAGGAAATTATCGCAACGAGATATAATCCGAATTGGTACATTGTCTGATACTTAATGAGTATCTATTTACATTATGTCAGAGGACTGTATTTTTTTTGGTTTTTAGTACGATCTACTTATAGATAGTTTTGATTGTTTGTTTTTTTTTGTTTAAGTATATCGTTGTAATTTTTCTTACAATTCAGTAATCTATATTATTTATACTAATCTTATTTAGAATCCTTAATTTTCCAGATCCAGGAATAAGTCGCATATGTAAGTCGCATATACCACGTTCTTTTTTGTTTGTTGTTTACCTATATCTTACAGTTAAAACTAGTTTTTAAATAGAACGCGTTTTTCCTAGTTAGAACTACATAGTTTTTACTGAATGCCTTTATTAAAACAATGACCTGTACCAGCACAAAAGCAGATCGAGTAGTATAGAGTCCCTTAATTACAGTTCCAGGATTATGGGTGTTACCTTACATAAAAGTAATACTTACTAAAGTAAGAAAATGAAAGTAAGTAGGAATACATCCCATTAAGTGGTTTTAATAATGATGGAGTTTTGCCTTACGGGAAAATTTTATTTGAACAAAACCTATGGTCACCCTCAGCCCTTAAACTAAAAGTAACAGTGGCTTTTTGTTTATAACATCCATAAACTATCAATAAAATTGAACTTTGATGATAAAAGCAACCCTAATACACTTAAAAATGGTTTCTCATTTTATTTGTAGTTCTATATTTTGGTACCTAGTGGGGTGATAGGCCAGGGGCACAAACCCGAATTAGGCTAGTGTAGTGGACTAAGGCCTACATCCTTCTCATTGAAGTGATCAAGCCTGCAGTGGGTCATCGTGTCAAATTGGGCCCACCATCGACATTAGATATTGGAGTTCTTTGTTATACTGTTTATTGTCGACTACTCTTAATCATCTTTGATGCTTGTATAGAAGGAGGTGATTATCAACATTTTCCATCTTGAATTACCTACCTACATTGTCTTAACCAAGTTGAATAAAACCATGTTAATTAACGATTGTCAGTTTGTTTTCGAACCCTGACAGGCGATAGTTAGGTAGGTATCTATGAAGGAAGCCATAAAATATTATCCTTGATTGATCAATTCACTAACATTATTTTTATCAGTGCAAAATATAGTGTCGTAAAACTATCGTCGCGGTTCAGGTGAACGGCCCCGAATGCGTGTCGTTCGCAACATGTCTCCCATATTTCCGTCATCGATGCGTCTGATGCGCGCCAAAATAAGATTATCGGAAATTTGACACACACGAGCTCGGCGGCTTTACGAGCATCCACCGACTCCTGATAGTGATGACGCATTTGAGTGGTCTTCGGTATTTATGGATCGACCGGAACTATTTTTACTAGACCACTTTGAAAGAATCGGCTACCCGTTAAACGAAGTACGACATGCGTTGATAGACGTTACCTTCTACTTATTAGGTAAGTATAGTAGATACCTATTAGTTAACTGAAATAATGAGGTTAGTTGCCTCGGTAGATTTGCATCTAAGTATTATAAGGAAGATAAGTTGATACCTATGTATCTATTTGTTAAACACAGTCACGAATATAAGAACAAGTTTTGGTGGTAGAGCCATAATAGCTAGCCCGGAGAGGTACCGTACCGCCAGCCACCTGTAGGTAGATATCTACCCGCCGCAAAGCAGCACATTCTACAATAGATACAACGGCCGGGGAAGAATGGTTGCCGGAGATAGATACTTTATTTGAGGCGAATATCTTAGTCCTCACGAGTAGCAAAGCGCCCGCACACAACCTCCGATATAAGTACCTAATTTCTTCTCTATTTGAGGTTGGATGTGTGTCCGTGGACTGCAGTGATCACTTAGGTAATAGGTATCAGGTGGCCTGTTATGTGTTCCGATGGATGTATGGATATTTTAGTCAATCAGTTTTGTATAAATGGCACACACTTCAATTGTGTGTTAGGTATGCCTACTTACTTAAATTCACGTGAAGGAATGCAAGGCACATAGAAATAGTTTGATTAAAAATTATTATGTCTTTATTTTAATTATTTATGTCTTTATTTTAATGGCTTTTTCTTCTCCAGTCATACCGACGTCAACTTTTACGCGGAAAAAAATTAATTCTTACAAATGTTTCAATGTAACATATCTACTGGAAATTATCGGCAAATATATCTATCTACCATAAAACCATAAATATGTCTTCATCCAAAAAAATATTCAATTTTGAAAAACCACCAAGGACCACTGTTTAGGTACAACAACATTATACATCATTCCATTTGTTTATAATATCTAGTGTTCGTCTGTGGTGAGAGGGTACTTTCATTGAGTCATTTGACTTCCTATTAACTGGTTATTTGGTTCGTTTTAATTTCATTCCGACAACGCAAGCGAGCGCGTGGGATGATATCAGCCGGGATGCGAGGCCCCGCCTCGCTGCATCTGTCGCGTTCACACACAATCCGCCGCCTGCGTGAGACTGAGATAGTGATATTTGGATCCCACCCACTGGGATGAAAATAGTGTCGCTGAATTTTTTCTTTTTCTTTTCAATTAAGAGACGGTTAAATGTTTGTAAGGTTGTTGGTACGAGTAGGTATACCTATATTTTGTAGGTCCGTCACAATTCAAATTCCAATTTTTTTAAGTAGCGTAAATTCAGATGATAAGTAAAAATGATCCAAGCCTTCTGTGAAAATCAGGACAACTGTCAAAACTTATAATCGAGGACGAAGATGAATGTCTGACCCATTTAAACTTGACCATCAGAGCAACAAGGGTCGAAGACCAAGTCCCAACTAGGTACCTATGTATCTGGAAAATACTGATGGCGAGACCACAGACTCACTCCTAAATCAAACCCGTTTGACTGTCTGTCTATAGGTAATATGACCCACTGCAGGGTCGGGTCTCTTCACATACCTACCTTAAAAAGATATAAGTAATTATGTAATGCGCCTAATGCGGGTTTGGTGGACTTCACATAGATACCTGTAAGGCTATTATGGACAACTCTTAGGCATGTAGGTTTCCTCACGTTTTCCTTCACGAGCACGATGATTGTTATTAAACTATTTAGTGCACATTTTTATGAAGCTGTTTAAATAAACTTACGGAAACAATCGATACCAAAAATATTTTTTTTAATTTTCCGCTAACACACGTCTACGCGCTACGGCTACGAACACGCCTCGCTACGAGCTCCGTTCTGTCTTGTAGAGCCAGCAAGCATTTCAGAAATTTTACCACAATGTACCTATTAAGCGCTCTTATTTTCTTATTTTGTTTCTTATTAGGTTACTAATAGTTTTATATAGAACATGTTTTATCTGCTTTTGGCCGTGAATTCACTCACACGAAGTTATGGATTGGAGCCAGGGGGAATAACGGTATATTTACAAAATAAGAATAAGTAGTTACAAAACTAGTCTTTTAGATAAGTGGTTACACGACTTAAAATGTCAGGTAATGAAGAATATAGAGGCTTCATCAATTTTTATTTTATAAGTAGGACGTACTTAAATATTTATGCACCTGAACATTTATTGAATTTGATAAAATAAACTTACGGATTTTAAAAAGGTGTATTTAATTGATTCGTTCCTAATTATGATAGGTACTTATATAGTTAGTACATTCTTGTAGAGTGAGATTTGGTAAGTACCTTAGGACCGCCACTAATTACATTCAAATTCGTCCATCCGTTTTTATATAAAGTACCTACTTACATAAGTTCTTAGATAGGTAGGTATCTACTTACCTACCTAAATACTTACACGGGATCGGCGTATTTGTATAAAGATCGGCTTCCATTAATCGACTGTTTCGAAGATTAACAGCTAAAGTACACAATATCTATCTGTTCGATTCAGATGTTTATAAAGTTAGTTAGTACATACTTGGACCAGACACAGTGCAGTACATCGTTGTTTATAGAAGGCGGTGATGGATTGGCCTTTCATCGAAGTAGTACCGCGGTGTTTACAGGTAGCCGATGACCGACGCACAGATAAACACGCGCTACATAAATCTAGATCTGTGCTGTGCTAGTTTTGTATCGATATGTACTTGCTGTTATGTAGTTGATTGATTCTGCTTAGAAACATCACTACCTAATGTAGGTATATGCAGGTAGGCAGGTACCTATATATAAGTGGCTATAAGGCGTAGATATTTATTGTATAAGTACATGTCGGAAAGTTTTTTTTTATAAAAGACCAAGTAAACAGGCATAGATATTGGCCATCTGATGGTACGCCCTTTGTAAACAAGAAATAAGTATTCTGCCTCAATTTCGTGTTAAGTAAGTACCTAGGTATTAAGGATGTTTATCAATCTGATCAAAATTTTGGTCGTATGATGAAGTCCACAGGTTACATAGTAGATAGATAGCGATTTAGGTATTAAATAGTAGATAGAAGTGGAAAAGGTAAGTAGTAGGAGTAGTATACTTACTTTGATTTGTACAGGTACACTACGTTATGGATGAACTTTACTTATTTTCGGTTATAGAATATGCATCAAACTGAATAATTTGGCATCCTGTTTGAAATGCACATTAAAGATAACGTATGGATAAATTTCGTCAGACGTTCTACGGCTATCCAGGTAGCCGTTGCGGTATATAATAATTCACATTAAAATAAATGCGTCGGGAGTTTCGGGGCTCGGAAGTTCGAGAGCGACGTATCGGTCTGCGTCGCGGTCGGGTCGGGCGCGATTGGGCGGTGGGCGTGGATGGGCGGGCGGCAGCTGCCGAAACGCGCCGACGACAGAAGTGTTCTCCTCGCGCCACGGCATGCGCGCGCGCTGCATGTACCGACAAGATTAACGCACAGAAAACTGATTTATTGTGTCGCGTTGAAAAAATAATCGCTCGGCGTCGTGGAATGTGATGGAGGGCCAGGAGTGGCGCGACGAGTGGCACCAGCCGCGGCAGATGGACGGTCAGTGTCCGAGGGTTCACCTATTTCTTATTTCGCATGCTCCTCCAAAGGATTCTTATAAGGCCTCTTAAGACTGGTTTCAATAACATACCGTCGGATATGGATAGTCTTACTACATTTTGGTCGCCAAGATATCCTTAATTGCTTTGAAAACAGATGTAGCCTTAGGTAACCAAAGTACCTATTTGTTGAGCTATCAATACCCAAGGGTATGTTATTGAAACTGGATATTAAAGATAAACGTATCCTGGAATTCTTTTGTCGCGAATAACTAAGTATTCGGTCAGAATCTGAGAGGTCACCTATTTCTTATTTCGCATTGCATCCTCCTACAAAAGATAAAATAAGAATATCCTGAAATTTGATAACGCAAATTATAGATTGCAAACTCTTATTTATTTAGAATATTTTTGAATTTTGAAGTGCTATTTATATTTTTTATATTTTAAAATTTCTAGAAACAAACAAATAAAATGTAAAGAAATTAAAAATTCGGATGTTTCAGGTCCATAATAAATACCCGTAATTTTAATACGAGTTAGTGTATTTTTATTTTATTTATTGAAACAATACCTACTTACAATATATTTCAAATTAAAAAAAATACACATCTTAATATAAAAAACATTTTAATTCTTCAATGAATCTTCAGAGAAACAAAGCTTCTTCAAGGCAAATTGTAGGTATTTCCTTTTTCATCCTCTGATAGCTGAAAATAGGAAGTTATTCCTTAGGAACTTATATAGATAATAATAACAAAACTGAATTAAATTAAATTTAAAAAAGTACCTAGTACCTATCCACCAACCCGCATTATTATATACCTATTAGCGTGGTGGACTAAGGCTCTCCCTGTCATTGTGTGAAGAGACCCGACCCTGGGAGTCATTAATGGCATTTGGCAGAAGGATACACCTTCTTGCCATTCGCAGTGCAATCCTTGAGGCCGTGGGGACCAGAAGTAAGACTTTTCTATAAGTACTTACTTAAATACTTATTTGTCTTTGAGTCTGATCGTAGCGCTGGGTGACCCAAGGGCCGGAGCCTACTTTGGACAGCGCATAGCCTAGCTGTCCAGGGGTAATGCAGCCAGTATCTTGGACACTCTTCCGCATCACAGCGGTGTGTTTCACTTGTCTTACTTAGTTATAGTTTATTTTTTTATTTTAGTTTATTTAATATTAAGTATAATTAAAATAAATTAAATTAACTTTTGTTAAATTGAGTAAAATATTTAGGTACCTATCAGGGCAAACGCATCACATTGCATAAAATCTCTACTGTTTTATTATGTCACTAGGTAGGCAAAGAACGGTCTGTGCTTAGGTACCTACTCTGTAGGCAATGTCAGTAGGTATGTACCTAATTAACAACTCTTTTAAACAAAAATTTATTCCACTAGAAACTGAGATGGTGCAGAAGGTGTGCCCAAATAAGTAGTTTCTTGAAAAAATAGCCAGAATAAGAAAAGTAAATTGCTGAATTATAACGTATATAGAAAAAATTAACACCTCGATATCGTACTGATCTTCAAAATTAAAAACGCGACTGAAAAGTTGATTTATGTTCTTTACACGGCGAAAGGAGCCCGATAAGCCTTTCAGCCTTTACCTACGCTCAATAAGGAGTACACTAAACATACAAAAACTTCAAAACGCCATCACTATTCCCGATCTGCTTGTTACAAATTGGTAAATCATTTATGAGCTCAGCAACCAAAGCTAATATTTTCAGCGGATAGATCGCGTTCCTCCGATATCGTTCATTCGTCTATCCGTCGACAGCGGAGCGCGCGCGCAGCTCCCGACGAGTGATGAGGCTGCCTGCACGAGCGCAAGCGATCTCATATCGACGAGCCAAAGATATTTGTTAATAATATTGATAGATATTTGTTAATAATTATAATACATTGGAATCATTCAATATTACGCTAAGAATATATTGGCAATAGAGAAAAAATAATCAGGAACTTCAAAATCAAAATAATTTAATTGCGAGTCCGAGCCCTTTTTTATCCATTTGTACTTTTCACAATCCCTCACCTATTGTGTGGAAGTACTACCGGGGTGGATTACCGTGGATTTCGTCATTCTTCTGACATCGTTCATTCATCTATCCGTCGACAGCGGAGCGCTGTCCATCCATCCATACACTCGTATAGGAACCTTATCAAGCATCTTATACAAGATCAAAATATCCCAAAAAATGACAACGATTACAATTATTGAAAAATGATTGAAAAGCTTACGTCGTTTTCCTATTTATTTAGTTAGTAGGTATAGAAATATAAAAAAAATATTAAACAGGTAACTGTAAATCTAAGTAGACATTATAACTTTTTAAACGCGTCCTTGTAAAAAAGTAAAAAGTCGTATAGAAAGGGCTAAATTTATGTTTGGTTGCAAACACATGGCAGCAAGTGAATCGCCGTCGGACCAGCAATCTGAGAGCCATTAATCTTGCCGAACAACAGGAACAGTGGAAAGAATGCATGGTACATAACATGTCAATGTAGATTAACGAGCTACAGGGTGGGCGGTATTTTTTGTGGTAATTAGCCATTGGACCGCGCTTGAGAACTTTGTAACGCTTCAGAAATTTCTAATTACCGCTGCAGTCCAAGAATATTAGGTACTCGATGGTCGCTAATCGGTTGTTGTTCGAACGTCATACATAATATTCGTAATAGTTTTAAAATAATCTTCTTAAAATCTTTTAATACAAAAATATTATATTAGATATCTGAAATCTATATACTTATCGGAATCGATATCAAGAAATCTATATTTCGAAGGGTTTGGAAGTCGTTTTCAAATAGCTCCTAGCTCTGCAAAATCTTTAACGTAGGTAATTCGTTCCCACACGTGTTCGTCACTGATAAGTTCTTCAGCGCTCCGCTGCATATTCTTATGAAGGGTAAAATAGCGGTTCTGTGAGATTTACGACCACTTGAATAGTAATAGGGACCATCCTGAGTATTAACTATTACCTACCCACATTTCTGATAGTGAAGTGTAGTGGTCTCAAAGTCAATTATTGAAATGTTAAAATGCGTCACCCCGCGCATGGTGAACGGGATAATGTTATCATTTTTTCAAGTCACCTGGAAATGAAATAAAATTTTTTTTTCAGCATTGAAAAAATAAAATTTGTAGATATTTAACTAAATAAACAATTAGTAGTTACTACCGCTACAGTCCTTTCATGTTCAAGTTTAGAATTCACCTTTCTTTTATCTACTCTGTATATTGTTCTTTTTTAGTTCTGTGGTTAAATAAAAAAACAAAACTTATTTTGAGGATCGAGTACCTACCTACCTAACCTACTCGTATGTGGCATGCATTGTTTCACACAAAATAGCGAGAGCTGTGCGCGATTTAGGTTGTACAACTTTTCACTATACGGATAGAGTGAAAGTTTGACTAAATAGCTAAATAACTTTGTAGGAAAAAAATATAAAAATAAATTAAAACTATTATAATCTATTAAATAGATTAAAAACTATCTTAATGTCTTTCAATTTAAGCTTTTTGCGAAATCCCTCAGGAACAGCTGGTGAAACTTGAAAAAAAATGTAACACGTAACAGACTTTCGCCCTACACGTGGCTTATCTTATCAGCTCATTTTGTTAGCTCATCAATCGTTACACATGTCGTAAAATGACATTTTACAATGTTTTTTCATGGCTTTTAAAATGATACCATTTTGGTTCAAATATGCAGCTGTAATTGAGTCCCTTGTCATGTTCAGAGTAGTTTTCAGGTATGTTTTCTTTGTTTAGGCCTTTTCTACGAGTATGTATCTATGTATGTACATATGTCAGGTTTTCTTTGTTTTATGATTTCATACAGTTCCAATATAGCGTAAGTAGGTACTTCTCAAGGAATTGTTCTGTGATACTTCTAATTAGAACCACTCTGTCTGTAAAAGAAAGAACTCTAAAAAAAGCCTAAACTTACATCGTTTACATGTTTTCAGTTGCATACTTTTCGATTGTTCTTGGATACAAATTTATGAAAGCTGATTTTTTAAAGTACCTACCTATCAGGGTTAGTTAGGTCCATACACTTAATACTCGTTCCTAAGGTGAATGCACATAACTAATTCGGTGGCAACAATTAAAGGTGAAATACGGTGGAGTTCTATCGATGAATGTCAAGTGGCTGTGCTACCTCTTACGGCACGAGGAGGGAGCTCATAATTTAATCGGTCCACCTACAAGATCTCATTCGCAGCGACACGTTGACATTCCCTTTCAAATTCTCACGCGATACAAAATAAACATCTATTTTCAGTCAGGAACAAAAATCCGACGGTATTACGAACGCTTGCAAATGAAAATAAACAATGGAGGCATAAATTTCATGATACGTTAGCGTAAGCGGAGCGGAAGGTGGCCAGATGCTCAACTTTACTCGGATTGGGCTTTATGCCTGTATTGATGATAAGTGTCTAGTATGTAGGTATAAGCAAAAGTTATCTCTAGATAGAGATACACTTACCCTTTGACTTTTATTTTCCTGAGTATTCATAGGTATAAACCGCGCACGACCTGACTGCAGAATGGCAGAGCTCAATAAATTTTGCTAAATAAGTATGCAATAAGAAAGAACTGCAATTTATTTAATTTTCACATAGGTACTTAATTATTTTTCTTTAATTGTATTAATGAAGTTTTATTTTTAAAATATATTGCGGACTGCATGTTTTTTTATATTTTGTCAATATGACTGCGAATAAGTAGCACAAACTAATAGCACTAAGTACATTCCAAACTTCTGCAGTGAAGTCGCGCGCAACTATAGGTGCTTAAATATGAGATATCTATTACCTATATTAATCAGTAGGTACGTAGGTCGAATACCTACGGACTTATTAATATAATTTTCACGAAATATTTACGGAGTGCTTTCAGGAGTAGGGACGAATTTAGGACTAACTGTCATTTCAAATTCCTAAATGATTTAGTAAGGTAATAAGTACCTAATTTAATCGCAGCGCCAAATTAGCTTTCTTTTCTTATGGAATATTAGGTATTCTATTTACTTTGTAATAATCTTCCGATAAATAAGTATGTAGAGTTAGGGGTGAATGCACACCATATTTGCAGATTTTTTATATTGTTTGTTCAAAATGCTCATAAGAGATTAGTTGAATTTTCTCTACCAGTGCAATCACCTGTAGCGGGATGTAATAAGATAGTAGGTATCTACACGTCTACGCGGTACGCATTACATTTTTATATATAAATATATAGGTACTTAATCTAGCTTTGAAATGTTGTTTATATCTGCCGAACACATCATAACTTAAAACGTCCATAGGAAAATGTTTCTTACATTTGATACAAAATTAATATAACCCATTCTGTTTTCATTAAAACAGATATTTATTATTCCAAAACAAATATAGCCATCTGTATCATTCCATTATGAATGAAGAAAGGAACATAAACATCGCGATATAAAACTATTTTCGATGTACAATTTCATCGGAATCGTAGCGTAGGTATAGGTATTATAATCGTAACGGAGGTGAAATACAAAATAAACTTGTCGGTTTCTATTGGAATAACGCATTGTGTGAGGCGGGACGTCTTCGGCATGCGGCGATATCGCGCTCCAAGCAAAATAAACCTTCGTCGGTCGCTTGTTTATTATTCTAATATTTAAAATTGAACGCTGTAAGTAGCCGCTGTACTTATAGCACTTTGAAGAAGAAATATCATTGTCCGCGTGAATGATTGTGCGTTCATTGTTATTGCCCATTATTGCACTCTGACTCATAAAAATATTAAAGTGTGGGAACGAGTAAGGGTTAGTTAGTCTTGAAAACACCACTTAACTTTACAGGTACCTAGGTGACTAATTGCATATACAGTTTATAGGTACACAATTACAAGTACAATTTGGTACCTACCTAAGGCTGTGGGAGGTAATAAACAACCTGAAACCACTTACATTTAAAGGATTTATTTAAGTAAGTTTAAGTATGTACGTTCCAGATGTACTTACATACCGGCCTATATTCCCGATGGAAAGAGAGAAGAATGGTATGGAATAGGCAAAATAAAATAAGAATTTAAAGTAGTAAAGCAAGTAAATCCATACAGTCTAGCTAGTTCGAAAGTGAGTAATGATCGGACGAGACGTAACATAAACGGTTCTCATAAGGATTCGCAGTTTTATCATAAACATGTGGCCCTTGATTGCGCCTCGCTGAGAACACTCATATTGGACGTAGTTTTTGCCGCTTTTCAAGATAAACATTGTGGCTGCTTTGTGTATAATATTATTGGGCCACTTGTAATATTTCAAACTATTCTATCGATTCTAAATAGCTTTCATACATACCCGTTTATCGACGCTATTTTCCACTTCGATATATTAATTAGCTGCTGAACAAAGCCTCGCTTTTGCGATTCTAAGAAATTTTATCGAATTCGCAATTCATTTTTAGGGAAAAACGAATTCACCTTTACCTAGAATTCTTTTTTCCCTAAAAATTCTGAATATTGTCAAACATGCAAATTAGTGGTAAAACCTACCTAGTAAAAATAAATGAATCGGATTGAATGTGTTCGTCGGTACCGATATTGGGAGCACGAGTGCAACAATAAATGCCACCCTCAGCGCATACAAATCACCGATGTTGGGTGTAATGTGAACTATGCGCGCGCGCATACCCCGTACCTCATCGTGTCCGTGACGCCTTCGGATAAATTAGGGCAATTAGTTCGACGGCGAAAGCGACACCGCCCGCGTACACACTCGATTTGTTACAATTTTTGGCCAGATAGGGTTGTGCCACTGTATCCCTAGGTAAAATACAGTGTAGTTTATTTTTAACATTCTTAGGTATACCTTGTGTAAATTCGGCAACTTGAATGCCAATAGTAATCGACATAATTAGTGCCTATGTTACAACACATTGGCACTTGGGCATTTACCTATTCAAAAATTGCATCAGTAACATGAATTGTAGAAATTACTGATAGATTAGGAAATCGGATTAGGTTGTTAGTCTTTGTTCTTTGTTGTTGCCTTATATTGGCGTTTACTTAAAACTTACCTACTTGCTGAAATGTCTAAGGTATTCATGACGATATAAAACGATTAATAAATAATTCGTTTGAGTGAATCACTATCACAATCAAATTAAGCATTTAGGTATTATAAGTATATTTATTTTTAGTGGTTTTCAGTAAACTTACGAATAATATTGCAATTGAGAGTCAAAAAAGTCTATCTAATTCTGTCTACTGAAATTGTTTATAAATATTACATAAATTGAGTCCATGTGATTGATAGTCTCTAAAATAAAACAAAACATAATTCTGAAACTTTGGTTGGTAAAATATTGAAAGTTTCAGTAACAATACTGAAGCATGGTAGATTGGTAGCGCCGCTCCCCCGAGCGCGTTTTGATTTACGGCTGACGCAGGTCGTCGCTTCCCGCCCCGCGTCATAACTCTACTTTCGTAGCAATGACTACTTAGGGCAGTAATCTTTTGAAATACACACGTTTAATCAATGTCAGTGTTATTAAACTGTGTGTATCGTTAATTGTAATTTTATGGAATTGTGGTACTAAACAACATAATATAGAGTAAAATGAACCGAAGTAACTAGCAAGAAAGAAGAAGCCACAAAAAGCTGTAGGTATAATTTCTCTTTACAAATCATTTTTAATGAAATTAAAACATCTGGATGATGACTGTTTAGTTTGCCAGCAACCCATTAATGACCCACTACAGGGTCGGGTCTCCTTCTCGTACTCAGAGGGATGTAGGCCGTAGTCCACCACGCTGGCCTACTGCGGGTTGGTGGACTTCACATACCTTTGAGAATATTTTTTTTTGTGAACTCTCAGGCATGCAGGTTTCCTCACGATGTTTTCCATCACCGTAACAGCAGGTGATATTTAATTTTATAAACTTTTTTACAAAATCATTGGTGCGTGCCACTGGGATTCGAACCCGGACCCCTCGATTCGAGCTCGAATTCTAAGCCACTGGGCTATCACCGCTATATCAATAGCCTATTAGTAGTAGATCTACGAAGACCAATAGCTTTGGCTTCATCGAGGGCTATTGGCAAAAAAAAGGATATTTTTTTGCTTAAGTAACTAAAAGAAACTGCAAACAAAAACGAAGGCTCGCTCACGTTGCATTAGCGATACCCGAAATAACCGCAGCGATAGCGCGTGCGGGATCGGTTGCGTTGCGCGGGTTGCGCCTAACGAGGCCTGCGACACTAATCACCACAGCGGCCGCGGACCGTGCGAGCAGGGACACGCTGAAAATTCACGATCCGGTTTTTAACCGCGCCCGTTGAGGCGGCGGCACAGCCAACAGCCGTCTTATTTCCAAACTCACGGGACCGGAGTTCTGTGCGGTACCCGCAGAAACCGTGGTTGCGATTACGCCCGCAAACTTTGCGGGTGATTACCGCAAGACGTGAGATCGGTTGCCGGACGGGAGGAGTGATCACTTGAATTTCAGGCCGCCAACCATCCTTAGAGCGTGCGGGCGCAAACCGCAGAGGCTGCGTGTGAGACCGCGGCCCACGGCGGCGGCGTTGTGGAAACTGCTTCATTCGATTTTTTTTTACATACTATTTGCATTCTACGCAAGAGCTGCGGGCCCGCAACTGTGTGCAGACGCGGTGAGTTTTCAACGACTAGACAGTAAGCTAGGGTACGTTCTGCAACTTCATGATGTTAGTCCTAAAACAGTATAAACATAGATACTGTTTTAACTATACTCCAAAAATTCCATGGATTCTTAAAACCGTAGGATCGCGTTGCATAAAGAAGCCGTTCTCAGAATAACCGCAGCATCTAGTAGATAATATAATATCTATCGATTTTTTAGATATAATCGCGAGCAGATGATCACAAATGGTCTACAATGTAGTTCTTTATGTCTTGCGTAGTATGAATAAGGATGGTTGAACGCTGCCGCTGGTGTTGGAATTTCAAGCGCGCTTATGCTGGAATGGGCGACATGTTAAAAACTGGCTTTCAGATAGAGCTCGCCAAGCCGTGTCGGAAGTCTTGTAGGCATTTTGAAAAACATTTCATCCGGGCTGGTCTGACTGTCACATACCTACCTATTAGTGGAGGGTCGGTCGGGTCTCCTAATCAGGGTGGATTTCCCATGTCTTTGAGACATTTTAGAAAAGAATTAAGAGAAGAAGAACTCTTGGGCGTATAGGTTTCCTGACAATATTTTCCATCATTATTTAAAAGATGACATTTAATTTTATAAAGCGCTAGAATTCTGTTGTTCTTTTTCGAGTGACTGCTGAAATCTTAGCCATTGCCAACACTAAACAAATCGAATCCATCCGAGTTTTCATGCGTAACATAAACGTGCCCTAATCTTATTGTACGATATCTCTGAGGTGATGATGGATTTATCAAGGTGTTTTGGTTGCTGATTGACTGGTGCCAAGTCATTACCTCGTGCTCTCTCGTTCTCATTTGTTTAATTGGCAAACGATTAGCCAGTGTTGTAATAGGTCATGATGTTGTAATCAAGGATTGAAGCCTAGAATTCGGTGGATTAAAGCTTCTTAACGTAACAATATTGATGTATCGGCCCAGTGTTTTCACGGCATAATCTTCTTTACCGAACGAAATAAATAACTCTCCAGAAAAACATCAGGTCAAAAACACATTAAGTAGGTATGGGGTAAGCACTCTTGCTGAGATTTATTAATTTTTATTTTAGACCAATTTTAAGTTGCTTACTTTACGTGTAAGATAGCCAGCTGAGTTTTGGAATCGTAGTGATGAACAGCAAATAGGTAACACCTTTAAAAACTTTTTTTATTGGGTACTTGTAAATAAATAAACATTAGGTAGGTACCTATCTACGTTGAATTTGAAGTAAAAAGTATTTTTTTGTTCATTCCTATTTTTAAACGTTATTTTTTAATTCAAAATGCGCAGAGATGAACACACACCAGTTCACACCACTGATTTGTCTCTTCGATGCTGACAAAATGAATAGGCACCTATAGCACCTAATATATATTGTATCAAATTCAGTACCTATCACTTTATTTAATACCTTCTATCGATAGGTATCAGTGAATCTCGAGCATCCATCCCGGGCTCGAAATAGCATATCGTTGGCAGCATCAGTCAATCAGCAGTCAAAACATAGCAGCCGTACGACACCGACATTCGCTCAGCCGCCTTCCTAGAACGCGTCTGCAATCGCACTGTATTACAACATCGGTAACATCATTTAAACAGGAAATTTACCTTTTGTTTATTATCCTACAGTTCCAATGTACAGAATAGGATCTAATTTGAGCTGAGTTGATATTTTCATCAGTTATTTCCCGAATAGCTCCCGGTCACGCCACTTAAATTTATTTTATTTATTTATTTAATATTTCTGTACACAAGAGAACACACAATTCAATTAAAAATACATACAAGAGACATTAGTAAACAGGTTCTGCTTATTTCACTTTGAAATTTCTTCCAGCAGACCTGGAGTAGGAGAAATAATACTCGAGAAAGGCAAATTTAGTGTGTAGGTACAAGAATATTTTATACAATGCTAATTAAATACAAACTACAAAGTGTATATAAATAGAAAAAAAATGTGTTAATTTTTTGCTGTACCAACTTGAACGTAGTGCTTGTAAGAATTTAACCTTTTTCATCAGCGTAGAGCCCAGAGCATAGATAGTAGAGCACAGTATTAACTGCAGATAGCACGGGCGACATAAGGCCCCAGACCGAACGAGCAGATAGTATTTACACTACACTACTGCCCTACCACGGTATATGGGTACCTACTCCAGCCCTGCTGCTAAACGAAGAGAGCCATACCTAGCTGAATGACTGACATACAAAGTGTTACGCTGGTAATAATATGACGCATAACGCATTTTCGGGGTCGCTGCATCCCATGACAGATAAATTCCCGTTGTTTGTGACGCGCGTCGATCGGCTTGTTAATGAGGAACGCCGGCGATGCTGACACTTGGGTGATCAAAGGGATAGCTTCTGCACTGCTAATTTGTTAGGCCGGAGCGCTCTCACTTGCATTGTCTATTTGTAAGCAAATACGCGTTTGTGGGGTTTGAGTGCGCCGAGTTTCTGGAACAAATGCTTGGTGTTTTTATTAATAGTTAGAAATCTAAACAAATAAAGTTAAGGGCACAAAAATAATGTAATGTGATTTTTGAATGAATGAAAATTAAATACTCATATCGCCTGTGCAATCCCTCTATCCCGCCTTATCTACTTATATTTAAACGTTTCCAATATGTTTTTTTATTTGTGGTAGGTACCTACAAACATTATGCTTAATAGATGAATTAAGAAGGCCTTAATGAAAAATATATAAATTATTCAATAAGGGCAATTAAACATGTACTGCATGTGCCTATTATTTAAACTTTAGGTACTTGACGGCTTGTTTTTTAATATTTCGTAGTGGAAAGTTTTAATCAATTTGTACGTTGAGTTCATTATGGCTAAGTCACTGTATATAATGGCGGCGGTAAAAAGGTGTTCAAAGTAGGTCAAAAAATTATACTGTTAGCCGTAGACGTTTACGATACTAGTACATTTTTCGTTGCTTAAAAACGTCGACTTCATTGACCACTCATAGAACTCTCCGAGGCACATTGGCTGAAACAGAAAAGTAGAGTGCTTAGATAATAATTAAATATAAAACAAGGATAAGAGCAGGTGCCTGAACGACACATATAAATAAATAATAAACGATAGAAATACGGGTTATTGGAACGAAGACGGAAAAAAATCTTACGAAAAGTTGTCACGACACTTTTTGCTGTCATGACGTAAGTCATGACGTAAATGACAATGACTGAAGTTATGACTACGTCAGTTACGTCATGAACTTCAGTTACGTCATGACAGCAAAAAGTGTCGTAAATGACATTGTCATTTACGTCATGAACTTCGTTCCTTCCGGGTGTCCCTTGACAACTCTCATTTTTTTTAAAATGTGATCTCCTTAAAAGAGAACACATTAGAGGTTCAGAAATCTGATTTATTTGCTAATATAATTCATTCAATTGTAATTCATTTGTTTCACGCCATTAATACTTAATGTAGGTAGGTAATGTATTCAATTGAATTAATCAGTTGTGACGCCACAACTTTATTAAATAATGTTTGCCACACAAATATGAGGAGTTTGCGTTTTGAATACTGACTCGTATTTTAATTAGGTTCAGTTAGAATTTCAAATCGCTTAATTCGCCTGTCGTTGCCGATAACTGCGTTACTAAAATGAAAATCAACCACAGAAATAATTGTCAGAAAAATGCCATTAAAGATGAGTCTGTTTGTATTAGTCGCAGCGATGTGAGGGTGCGTAAATCAAACGCGTCGCACGAAGCCCGATGTGGCACTACACGTGTTGCGCCGCCCTAGGGTTGCCAATCATGGTTTAATTAAACAAATAAATAAATAATTAAAGTGAATTCAATACTATCTTCGAAATTATAAAACATTATAAGTAATTTATCCTTCTTTCTTTTTGGCATACCTTAGGCTTTCCATTTTCTTGAAGATGAGCCTGTTTGTTTTAGTCGCAGTGATGTGAGGGTGCGTAAATCAAACGCGTCGCATGGAGCCCTAGGTGGCACTATACATGTTGCGCCGCCCTAGGGTTGCCTGTCATGGTTTAATCAAATTAATTAAACTGAGTAAAATACCAATATACGATAATACAAGTATTTGCATAAGGATGCAATTAAATATGTAACACAATTAAGTACTAAAAAATGGAAAAATGTGTTAAAAAAACAGTGCGTGCTTCACCCGCTTCATTCGATGTTTCAAATTAATCCAGGTGTTTTAATATCCGAGGGGTGAGTCTACTAATTTACTATCTAGACGCCATTATGAAATTCAATATTTCAATCCTATGGACATTACGGCAAAAAGAAATCTATCCAAAGTGACAAATATGGCAATTATGTAGCCGGAATGAAACCATTATGATACGTTTAAGAGTCAAAAAGTGGACGCTGTACCTTGGTTGGAGAGGGGCAACCCTATCGGATGCCGCAGCAGCGCTACGGGCGCGGGTAGATTTATAGCGCTCAATCAATGCGGATTTATTGCTGAGGAAGCGACTGCTCTCTCCTTTTGTTGCATCTACTAATATTAGAACAACTATTGTAATTGGTCACAATCACCTGAGACGGCAATTAAATTGTTATTGGAACGAACTTTTTGATTGTAAAAAAGATTAAGACTTTTAAGACTTTAGGGACATGAGCGGTTATTATCTTACTTTAGGTGCAATTTATTTATAATTAATTTGAGTACTTATTTAAACATTTCTTTCTGGAAAAATATTAGTTTATAATTGTGCCTTTTATAAAACGTTAATAGGATTTTTTTGCTAAAATTAGATCCTGATAAAATACAAAAGTCAGGCATACACACGTTTGAACTTACCGCGTATCAAAACCCAACAAACATTATACATATCACCATTTATCAATGCCATTATTTTATTTTTCTAAATACCTAACTTAATTAGTTTTCACGCAGAATTAGTAATTCAAAACAAAGGTTTGAATCCACGATATTCCAGACAGCCCAGACGGCACAGCCGTGACCCCAGATCATAATATTATATGATTAAATAACAACTGGAGAAATGTAGGTATTTTACCAATTAATTAATAGTACCTAGAAACGATTAAACTGGCACAGCAATTAATTATTATAAACATTAAATTTGAAACATTTGTTACATGTTTGTTTATGATTGAGTGAATTGTTTTTATTTCTTTATGCTGGTGCTGCAAATTAGCCAGTTACCCAGTTAGGTATATCAATAAGTACCTATAATGGGTAGATATCGTACTTATCACTGTACATTATTAAATAAACGGTGGTAGAGACATTAGCTCGTCCAGGTGAAGTACCAGGTGAAGCACCTCACCACCGCTTTTCTAAGCCGCCGTGGAGCAGGATGTCTTTTATGCCATGTGTTTTGACTGGCGTGGAGAGGGTGCCGGAGATATTATATTTGAGGCGATATTAATGGACTATTTAGCATAGACGTCTGCATGTCCGCTTGCTAGTTGTGAGTTATAAAAACACTAGGTATACTAAATGTTTAATGTTGTTTTTTTTTCGCATACAAACGCCACGGTAACTTGCTAAAATTGAATTAAAGGAACTGTAAGCAGAATTTCTAAATTTTCAAAAGTAGCATTAAGAGTGCAGCAGAAAAATGCATGATTTTTTTAACTAAATCAACCTTTAAGTAAGTGAATGCTTCCCTCGCGATTAGATAAATTATTACGCGATTATTTACGTTTACTGTTTACCTACCGTTTACCGTTTTGTAAGACCTAATGAAATTATTCAAAGTATAGTTTATTAGTAGCGTCACCTACGCATTAGTTAGTAGTTGTGCATTTAAACAACGGTGAAATATAGCAATAAAATAATTAATTACGTCCAGGCGTTTAATTAAGTACTTTTAGTTACACGAATTATAACCCCATCAAAGCAGACGGGCTAATGGCGTAGGAAGGCTATAGTTAGCTATAGTTAGTTTTATGGACTCATTTGGCAAGTGAGGAACATCGCCGCAACTGGAGCGAAACTGATGAGGCACCTTGACATCGCGCCGCGGCTACGGATGCCGATCCGATTTATTGTCTCTTCTCATATCGACTGCGTTTAATGGTATACTTACGAGTAGCATTATATTGCAACAACAACAACAATAACATTACTCTTTATTGTACACTAAAGATATAGGCACAAAAAATAGTACAACAAGCAAATTATTGGTATAATCATAAAACTAATGGAATTGTTCATAAAATATGAAATACGAAATTATGAAAAATAGAAAATATGATTTTTTTAGTAGTAAAAGGGCATGCATGCCTTGGACACCCCATCCAACCTTAAATAGAGAAGAAACCCTGATCCTCATATATCCTCCTATAGATGAGGCTGTATGCGGGGGTGTTTTGCTACTCATGAGTAAAATGTTTGCCTCAAATAAAGTACCTCCGGCAATCATACCTCTTCAGCCCAAACACAAGACATGAAGAACATGCTGCTCTACGACGGGTCAAGAGGCTGGCGGTAATGTGAGCTACCATGGCTCTGCCACCTAAATTACCAATAATAGTGCTCCTACTCTACAACACTCTATAGTCACGTCTAAAAATCATACGCCTAACTGTGTACTGATTCAAATTTAAGAAACATGCCAAAAAAATAAAGATGGTTGCTTTATGCTTACAATAAACTATTTTCTATTCATCCATCAGATACTTCTAGGTAATTGTGGCTACCGCAGCCGGTCCCGGACTTTGTGGTTAGATATAACGTTTCCACGTAGGACCAAATTACCTATAGGTAACGGTTGAGAAGAAATCTCCAATCGATAGAATGGCGAACATTTTTAAAGGTTCGACTAGGCCTCCTTCGACTAAGAAAAAGCTTAACTCTCATAACTCTATCTTTCACTGTATTTCTTATCTATATTGAGGTAGATACCTACGCTTAAGTACTTTGCCAGAGTACGCAATAATTTTTCGGAATTTGTGTAACAAAAATAAAAAAGACAATAATATAGTTGAAATGTAAAGATTGAGATATCCGGTATTAAATGTAACGGTTGCATATATTTCATATTTCAACGTAAGGAATGGTTTCACAAATTACTTTGCGTGTTAAAGAATAATTTCATGATTTACTGACCAATGTGACACATTTGTGAGTTTGGCGGCTAACAAATAATCCGTTATCTGACAATTATGCTTGATTCAGCGAAAATCATAACAAATTTATTATTTCCGACTGTCTTCGTGAGACAATGCCAATAAAATGTGGGCATTGATGTCAGTGAAATCGGTACCTACTTACGTTAAACTATGGGAAGTAAAGGGTTAGGTTAGGTTAGGTTAGAATATGGGAAGTAAAGGAGGGTTAAAACAATTAAAACCAAAGTCACAGTAAATAGAGGCTTCCATTTGATCGCTCTAAGATACTAGACGACATACGTATACAGGGAGTCTTGTTTTTGTGATCTGGTGTGGTTTTGGGTCCACGCAATTTTACTTCATAATGAATAAAAAAATCAAAACCCATCTTAGTAGAAATTATTTAACAAAAATATATTGAGTCATGTTCATTTCTCTTGAAATCATAAATTTACTTTTAAGTATCATAAAACCATTCATATTGTACTGTATCGCCTGCATCCCAACGAAAGTGTAACAGAATGGTGGCTGAAAATAAAACGAAGATCATTGTCGTTTCTACGTAAGTATAGTTTTCATCACCCGCCTTATTTATAATCCCGTCTTGACATCGCGCGATGAAATTATTGCGGCAATTTTAGACGCGTTTTGAGTTTCCCGCCATTACACCAATTAGTTGAGTGAGATGTCCGCTCCTGGGTGGACGCTTACGGTTTTTATGGGGTTGTTTGTTTACTTTTTATTTCGGTGTCCGGTTGAATCTTTTCAGTGCCTCTTACGAAACTGTAACGGAGCGCGGGATATCGGTCATGTTAGTGAAGTGCTTTGCGGCTAACGTTACGACGAAAAATGTAAATTAAGTTAATAAAATATAATATAATTATGTATTATTAAAAATTCAGAAACTCGTTATTTCAGTTTAAATAATCATCTATTTACCGTTGCTGTCTTCGATTAAGTGGATGCGATGGTATTTTTCATATTCATATTTCAAGTTTGTATGGTATCGTCGTCGTACCTCCTACAACTAAATGAGTGTACCCACTAACATTTTCAAGAGTCCTACATCTCCTCCTCTACATTTTCAAGTGTACCTTCCTTGTCAAACAGGAGTCGTGTCGAGTCAGTTCTCCCGTGGCGGGTTTCAGTCCCTGCAGTCGCTGGCGGAGCGCGTGAGCCGCGACCAGGACCAGCTGCCCGTTCTACCCCCGCTGCATCATCCCGTCAGAGATGTAAGGAAGTCCTTGCACAAGTGTGCAAAGTCGTCATTACCATCTTTTTCAGCGTTCAAATCAAGTGCCAAGGCTTTGTGTAGGTCTAGGTAGGCTGGCATAGTATGGCACCGGTGCGGTTTAAGTTCAGTTTTCTTTCGTATGCATTACGTGCACGAAGCCCTAGGCTCTAGGGCTCTAGGCCACCATTTGGGCATTAGACAGTAGGATGACAGGCCGTCTCTACAAATACAAATGCTGTGTTAAAGTGTCAAGCTCTGTGGCTAATTGCAACAGTGTATCTAACGCTACAAATTCGCGTTTAGTAGAACAAATTTAGAAAGCAGCTCTAAATTCTTCGCAACACAGACACCTGCCAAGCAACTTACAATGCTGTAAGAATTTTATAGTTTGTCGCTCAATTTGGATTTGGGTGAAACGTTTTGTTTTAATTAACTTATTGTTAGGTTTATTAAAAAGCTTCGCACAAAGCCAGTAAGTGAATACCTAGAATCAAAGATTCCAATGTGCGAAATCAAAAGGCAAAATTTTGATGATGAAGAATTAAGGGTAAAGCCAAAGCTGATCATAATTAAATACCTTGAATCAAAGAGTTCAATGGGCGAAATCAAAACAAGACAAGACTTTGATGGTGACGAATTAAGGGCAGCATTAGATACCTACGTTTCGCGTCGCGTAGCACAGTGCTCGCGACCTAATCAGAATCCGTCTTAAAGTAGGCATTTGCCGTATGTGTGTTTTTCTTAAGATGAGTGTGACGTGTTGTTGTGTGTAGCAGAATGCATCGTGCACGCGCAGCACGTATTCGCCGCTGCAGGCGCTCAGCGAGAGCACATGCCGCGACCACGGGGCGCAGGCCGCGCCGCCGCCGCAGCCGCCTCCGCCGCGCATGCAGGTACCCATCATACGTCTCACTTTTAAGACACAGTACAAATATACTTATTGAACACCACAGTTAAAATATATTGGCTTTACTTAGCGGTTTTATAGAAAAATTGAAAATAAAGAAATACTATGGTATATTCTTTGTTGAGGTTTTAATTCCTAATGTTTCATATTAAAGAATACATATGACCTAGAGTTAGACCTAATGTTTTACGTACCTACGTCAGTTTTTTGTTTTTTCAATAGCTTATAAGGACGATACCTAAACATATACCCCGGATACCATAATTTTTTTTTTCACCCTATCGATGATATCAATCAATTTGGTTGCAAGATTTTTTTTGATTTTGCTTAGTTCACAATGACGTTAATGTGACAAGGTTCCAGCGCATGAATTATTTGCGGAAGTGATAGTATAGTTGATAATAGTAACCACATTCAAATCCATTCGCCAGATGTCAAACCAAAACGTGACGCTACACCCAGCAGTGGCGCGATGCAGCGCTTCCTTGGAGTTGTCGGCGCTCTGGCGAAGTTTCCACGAGCTCGGCACAGAGATGATAGTCACAAAGGCTGGACGTCGCATGTTCCCGGCGCTACAGGCGCGACTCTCCGGACTCCTACCTAGCGCCGATTACCTGCTGCTAGTGGACTTTGTTCCACTCGACGACAAGCGATACAGATACGCTTTCCACAGGTTTGTGACACTTTCTGAGACATACTCGTAACGTTCTGTCGATGCTGAGCTTGGAGTTGGCATAAGATGATAGACACTGAAGCCGGTCGTCGCATGTTCCCGGCGCTACAGGCGTGTCAATCTTAACTCCTACATGTTGCTAATACCTACCTGGTAATACCTACTCGTAGACTTTGTGCCACTTTCCATAGGTTTGTAACAATTTTTGAGGTATAACGAGCTCACGTTACATAAGCGTAGCAGTTGGTATAGAGATGATGGTGACTAAGGCTGGTCGCATGCTTCGGGTAAGGCAGGTATTGTTGTTTGGGCTCCTACTTCATGGTAGGTACAAGTGTTTGTAGCTCTGTTCCCTATAATTAATGAGTTGCCTTCCAAGTCCTTCAAGTTACCTTTTGAAAGAGACTCATGACCGCAGAAGCTATCAATTTATCAATTTAACGACTAGTTTTATCCCCAACAGCTCCAGTTGGGTGGTAGCGGGCAAAGCGGACCCAGTGTCGCCGCCGCGCATCCACGTGCATCCGGACTCGCCCGCCGCCGGCGCGCACTGGATGCGCCAGCTCGTCTCCTTCGACAAACTCAAGCTCACCAACAACCAGCTGGACGATAACGGACATGTGAGTTGAAACTGATAGGTGCTTTTGTTGATAAGTTCGCATAAGTGGCAGAGGAAAATGTCTCATGTTTAGATCGCATCTGATGCCAAAACATTTTAGGTCGTCATCGGCAGTAACCTATTTTTAGTAAGGTGCATAATATGGAAGATGTTATAAAACTGACAGTGCTTTAGATTAGTATGGGACCCAGTGATGCAGGGAAAATCGAAAAGAAGAGATTTGAAAATGAGATATTTCTATTATTGTATAGGTATTGTGTAAGCGGTGATAGGCCAGTGGCTTAGAATTCGACCTCGAATCGAGGGGTCCGGGTTCGAATCCCAGTGGCATGCACCAATGACTTTGTAATAAAAGTTATGTGCGATTTATGAAATTAAATATCACCTGCTGTTACGGTGAAGGAAAACATCGTGAGGAAACCTGCATGCCTGAGAGTTCACAAAAAAAAAATGTTCTCAAAGGCATGTGAAGTCCACCAACCCGCAGTAGGCCAGCGTGGTGGACTAAGGCCTACATCCTTCTCATTGTGAGAGGAGACCCGACCCTGTAGTGGGTCATTAATGGGTACTTACATACATACATACATAGGTATTGTATCTACTATAGTAATAGAATACCTTATGTAAAAAAATATGATCTTCAAAAGAACGCACCAGTGTAATCGCATCCTCTTACGTATTGCATCTTGGCATGGATTATTGGGGACTTAACCCGATCACTACGCACAACTGATATAGGTAATTGTAAATGATAAAAGTAGGTGAGGCGTATACTCGAGGATGTACGTGTGGTGTTCCGACAGTGTGGTGTTCAGGTAAAGAGCTTAAGGAAAGCTGTGGTAAATCAAATGAATTAATTTATTAACTGGTGTTAATATAGATAATCCTGAACTCGATGCACCGGTACCAGCCGCGGCTGCACGTGGTGTACCTGCCGGCGGACGGGCAGAGCGCCGCGCCCGGTACGGTGCCCTACCGCACCTTCATCTTCCCCGAGACCGGCTTCACCGCCGTCACCGCCTACCAGAACCATAGGGTGAGATTATGATATTATTTAATTAGTCGTAAGGCGTGACTTTGCGGAAATCTATTCGTTCGTTTCTTTGTAGAGTCCGACTGAGAGAGGTTGTAGAGTCACCAGGTGAAGTTGACTCTACACGGGAACCGTTGTAGAGTCTGCATCACCTGATCTTGCTCTGTTTCGAGGCGACACACGTGTCATGGTATTATTCGCATTAATTGTGATCTTGGTTGTAAGTAGAATTCCAACGAAATTCAATTTGAACTACTGTTTTTTTTATTCACAGATAACGCAGCTGAAAATAGCCAGCAATCCATTCGCGAAAGGTTTCCGAGACTGCGACCCGGACGACTGGTGAGAACATTTGGATCCTTTTACAAAAATATTTATAAATGTTTGTGTAAGCGAAACCACATTTATCTAAACGTCCCCACGTCACAACAGGGCAGGCTATGAATCAAGTGGCTCGCAGGAGTTGCAGGCGATTATATTTTATGTGTGGCCCATTATGACGCGTCGGAGACATTTCACCAGCCGGTTACAATTTACTTTTACGACCAAACCGTAGAGTAAAGAGTTACGCGCGACAGTAATGGCGGACGCGATGCTTACTTCCCGCTTAACTCATTTATTATTATACAATTTTGGAGAAATTGGAGCTTCTATTTTTTAACTTTCGTCACTAGAACTTAACTTTTTATAAGTTTTTGAGTGGTCGAAACTGCTCGAAATTCGGCTCTTAGCGACTAAATATATTATGATTATTTGTTATTCTTTTTAATTATTGTATTGCATACATTATATGCATCACTAATTCACTACGATCGATAATTACGTCGACCGTTATAAACAAAAATAATAAAATCGTTTTCTTTTTATTTGTCTTAATGAAATACGCATTAAGTACCTACCAGGTAGGCACCTGAAATTTAGTTACTGTTTAGTTACAATTTTTTGCCATATCATCAAGTTATTACCATCTGTTAAGGTTACTTATTTTTTTAATATTTTTTGCTCTACATGCCAAAAAACTCTTCTATATCGTAAAGGAAAGATATAGATAGACACCTTCATCTACATCTACAAAGAACTCTGTATCGGAAAGACAAGATTGTGACAAGTAGTTAAATTAGTTAAATTCATAATACCGATAATCTCGCCCGCCCACAAGGCGGAGTCGAGTTACTTCGCGTTAATTCCTTATTTTGACATCCAACGACAAATGGCGTTCATAACTTAGCCCCGAGGTTATAAATCGACTGTACCAGGAAGTCAGGAAAACACCGTGATACGCATTTTTTGTGAGAATCCCAAATGTCCCGTTTATTTGTGCAGATGGACTTAATGTTTTGCCGTTTCTAGATTAATGATCTAATTTGTTTAGTATCAAAACACTGCTTTACATACGTCAATATTAGGTCGTTAGTTAAGTTTTCACAAAAAAATCTATTCGTTTGTGTTCACTTTGCAAACATTTTCTTTGATAAAGATAAAATAAGTATGTCGTATAAGCTGTTAACTATTAGTTTCCTGAAGCTTTTATAATCGTGGGGTTTTATCATTAAGCTTTACCTTTAGCTAATCGGTAAGAAAGTTTGAGACTAAGCTTTGAACTAATTTTAAAGGCGGGAGATAAAGTGCACGTCTTTTGTTTTGGTTATATAGTAAAGTATGATCTTCGGTTCCTATCTACTCTGGAATAGCAACACTTAGGTACTCGAAGACTAACACCCCAAACAGTATTTCGATTACTTTCGATATTATTGATAGGTACTGAATTTAGTGGTAGACTCTCGTACTCTATTGCTCGTAGGAAGAGTGAGGTGGCTAGGTACCTACTACCTACTAAACTCTTCTGCGAACTTACCAAGATTTATTTCATCACGCCTCTTTCGAGAATAGCAAAATACATAGCAGACAACCGCTGGATTGGCTGATGCAGATCAGCTATAAAACTAACGTAAACAGTGCATTTTGAGCGTGAGAATAAACAGTGCTGAGATTTATTACGAGACAGCAGCCAATGCAGCGTCTGGTACAGCCAAGCGGGCATTGTAAACACAAACTCTTTAAATATCAACAAACTCTTAAGCGGATTAGAAGTTAGGTTTAATACTTATCTACAGCAAAAAATATAATGTCCCTGCCGTTTAGTACCTGCCGTGGAGTCGGTAAAAAAAAAATTGAAACAAAAAAAAAGTTTTGTTCTCATGAGACTAAACTAAATTTAAGTATGTAGTAAATTAAAAAGAAATAGACGATTTAGTAATCTTCGCTCGTGGACCCATATCATGTGTGTGTGTTCGTATCGCTTTTGGGAGCACGCACACACCTAAGTGCCAAAATGAGTTGAATCAAAATGTCATGAAATTATCTGTATAAATAGGTATCCAGTCAGTTAATTTATTTTTACTATTACTGTTTGTCTGCAATAAATTGAAATTCTATAATCTTTTTGTACAAGTCTTAATTAAAGTGAAATTTTGCGAATTTTGGTTATTAAATTACATATTATTATTATTTATTTATTGGCAGCCCACCTGAACAAAGTCCTCAGCGAAGCACCCCGCGGAGAAGGGAAGCGCCGGCGGCGGAGCCCTACCCGCTGGCGCAGCCCTACGCCGGGGACCCGAGCGCCAGTGGCCCTCTATATGCCGCCCATGCGCATACTGTGCGGTAAGATAACACTCAAATAAAATGCCTACATCCTTCTCATTGTGAACTCACAGGTTACAGACAAATAGACAAATAGAAATGTAATAAATAACAGTTATTAAGACATATCGGTATATTATACTCAAAACTATAGCTCGGCTGTAGACTTATAAACACAAGCGAAAACAAAAGATATAAAATCATAATTCATGGATGTGGGGAACCAAAGACTTTCATATGACCAGACAAGTAACACTTGGAAAAATGTGTTAGTAGAGGTTTTGTATCACTTAAAAATGGCCCAAGAGCAGTTCCCGCCTAAATAAAAGTAAAAGTTTCCTAATTTTAGATAATCCTTTTGCGATAATGTAGTACTCAAAGTGCCAAAAATATCTAAGCAATACTATCTAAGAATACCTACTATAGACACTCACCTATCCATCGCTACGAAAAGCATATCGAAGACACATTGCAATTTATAATCACGATATCCAACGTAAAGTTAAAATTTCGAACCACCAAAATGAACGTCGAATAAGAAATAATTTATTTATGCAAATTGTGCAGAAAAATAGAATTCGATCGTCATATTTTGTTCTAAACTCAATTTGAATTTTTCTTTGAATGTTTAATTCTTAACTTGCCTGCGCAATGCTTTATTTCTAGGTATTTAAAAAAAATATTTGAATTATAATATTTCCTTGCATTTAATTTTTCATTTGCATGTTTCTTACTAAATATTAAAAATTAAACTGTTTTGATACAAGTTTTACCTAACATTTTATTTAAAAAAGTAAAAACTTTAGCCCGACCGAGACCATTAATTTATAAATAATAATTTAGTTGCGAACAAAAATGGCAATGAGATTGTAATGGAATGTTTTCATAATGACAAATAAATAAATCAGAACATGCCCAGAACATGTCATATCAGATGGGGGGTCTGCACGCTCGAGCCAAGAGTCATGACGCAATCGATCATCCGAATCGATAGAATATTCAAAAAATTCAAATACAGCTTTTTGTATGGAGCTATCCTACTAAATGACACTAGGCACTGACAAAATATTTAGGCAACGTCGTCATGCAATCGTCATACGACAAACTTGATTCGAGCCACTGATTTTTGCATATTCTATCAAAATTCCATCTTGGGCTTGTGTAGACCAAGAAAAAAGAGCGAACGGAAAAATATTTTAGAGGGTTATATTGTGATGCGGGGAGCAGGGTCGGCTCCCTGTATATGCTCACTGTATATGGGTTGATTATTGAATGCCTTTAACTTGTTTCAGATATCAACCGCATGCCGGGCCTAACAGCGCATATACAGCATACTACGCGCACAGATAAAACATATTTTATAGGTGAAATAAAAACATCTTAGGGCGAAATGAAAAGGTTTGTGATATAGTTATACTGTACAGATGATATCCGTACTCTTGGTCTGAATTTAACTAGTCAACCAAATTGATGAAACAAACTTAAATTTGAAATAAATATTGGATCTACTCTCACACACGCGGCTTTCTGGTACAGAATTTTGACATGCCGAATTTAATAAGTAACAGGAAACCGAAAGACTGATCAAGACGATAATTGTATGTGTTTAAGCACGTCTTTGCCCTCTAAAGACCCCGAAGGCCAAGGGTCATTCAATTTAAGATTAATAAATTAATGATCTTTACGTGTAAATGTAAGTGTGCAGCGTAAAACTATTGTGGAAATGGATCTATCTAAAAATTGAAGTTGTTTTTGTAACGACAGCCAACAAATCCAGACTAAGGGTAACTATTAGAAGCAACGCGCAAAAGCTGAAATGATAATGTCTTAGTTGTAATACAAATTTATACTCTATTTATAAAGCTGTGAATTTAACCAATCAGATACAATAATACTCAAATGAATTTTGTCAACTACATTTTATTATTATTTCCTTTTTAAAAGTAATATCTTTTTACAAGTTCACTTAATTTAGCGATAAAATGTACCTATCTATTTAACTGATTAAGGGTACCTTTTTTAGTTTGTAATACATATAGGTAGGTATACAATATATCTATAACTTTTAAATAAAAAATGAGGGATTTTTTTTGTAAAAAATATATTAGATGTTAAATTGTATTTATTGATTAACTTTTACTTTAGTTAAGTGAATGATATCAATTAGTTACAAAAAGCGATCCAAAGAAGATGTCGTGTTTATTGTTAAGAAAGGAAACCAAAGTTACATGAGACTTTTTTAGAAAGAAAAGTATCTACCTTTGTAAGTACTTTTATGAATAATTGTCAATTATTTTTTATTTTATGCTCATGCGACAGATTTACTTATTATTTACAGTTCATTAACGAATGATTACCTAATTTATAACTATAATAGTTATAAATTATATTAAACCGTATCATAAATGGTTATAAGTTACCAAAGTTAAATTCTTATCGAGTTTTCTTAAGGAAGTGTTCTGATAGACTAATACTTATAATTTGTTATTTTTATTTATAAGTAGCAAAAGAGCATGATGTCTGATCTTTGCACACTTCGCAATCCAATCTACATAATTATGTCAGGTGAATAATATTTAATTTACCTACATAATATCAAACTTTATATACTTGCAACTAAATGGTTGTATGAGATGGCATTAGTATGCAACTAATATGTTTTTCAAAAGTCTTTTGTTTGATTTATATTATTATGATGACTTAATAATCCACAAATTGTTTTACTAATTCGTTTGTCAATCAACTGGCAGCATTTAACCCTGTTAAATATTTAAAAAATTATTGTGTGATACAGAGAAATAATGTGCTAAACTCTAAACTAATGAATTCAGAACAAGAGGCTCTCAGAGGTTAACGTAGGTATTTGCTACCCCCATTTATATTTACCTTTTTGACTTATAATAAGTATAGATAGAGATGTGTAAGTAAAAAGTACTTACCGAGTGTACCAAAGGGATTATAAAAATAAATGTTTAGTTAATATGTTTGTATATTTATTTAACTATCTATTAAACAAAAATCAATGCAAAACCGTTTTTTATTTCATCTCCACATGCATCAGGATCTCTATATTAACAAAATAACATATTTTATAAAAAAATAATTTCTATATACAACTTTGTAAGAATTAAGGCTATCATTATTATGTACATATCATTATATGTATAAATCACATCAGGAAAAAATAATACTGCATTTGCTGCGGAAGTTTTTCAATCTGAGGCGACCTAAAGTGTGCCTTCTCTGAGACGGTGTATGTCATCACGTGGTTCACCGTCGCGGAGCCAGGTTCGTCATCCTGCTCTATGATCACTCGTGACGAAACAGTCTCCTCATACTCTTCTCCGATTAGTTCAGGTTCTGGTTCTTCAAATGGGAACACAGGATAAGCCGTCTGGTCCATTGAACAGTAAGGCAGATAGTACTCGTTGGGATTGTATGAGATTGTATCGTAGAAAGTAGGTTTCGCGCTTACAGAAGGGCTATGAGAGTATTGCACTGGGGGTATCGCCATTTGCGTTTCATAAGGAAGACTGTAGTAGTTGTAACCAACGTAATTGTCTGCATGGTGATGATGATTTGACTGCATGTTGGTTTGAGGTTGGAAGGAATGATCGTGGCTTTGTGAACTATAGTTTAGCGCGTCAGAATCAATATTCCCAGTTGCATATATGTGTGCTACATATGTTGTGTTATCTGTGGATAGACTATTATTTACCCAGTTGATTTCTGGCTCCACGTTAAGAATAGCACACGATGTATTCGTAGCATCACATGCGTCTATTAAAATTGAAGTTAATTCTTTAGCTTGCTCATTAGCAGCGAAAGCAAGGTCCGTCAATATTTCAGGGTCTGGACTGAATTCAACCCCATATTTGTCGGCGATTTCTTGTGCAGACATCATCTTTTCTATGGCGATATTTTGATACTCATTGTTTGATTTAATATGCTGCAGTAGTTTCATTACTAGTTGAGAACTGTCAATTGGCGTTTCAACAGATCGCTTTCTCCTTAGCCCGTTATCTTCTAAATCTTTATCGGCAAAACCTAGCGCATATGAAAGGAGATTTGTCACTTCATTTTGTATCGCCATAGTTATTTCACTTGCAACTTCTTTGATTTCTATTAACTGCTCTTCTGGTGACTTATTTGAATTTGTGACTTCAGACATCATGGATGTTGATGAAGAAGGATACAAGTCGGAAGCGACGAATGTATCAACCCATTCGTTAGTTGCAGTACGGAAACCTTTTAGTAGTTCTTCATCTATGTCGGATTTAATAACAGCTTCATTCTCTGCTTCGGCTAGTTCTTCACCGGATTTGTCTTTCAAAATATCACAGTCTTTAGCACCGTCTTGAATTTCGTTTGCTTCTGCGAAAACATCTATAGACTCTGTTTCATTTTTGGTAGATTGCACATCAGCGTAAGAGAGGGAACACTGAAAACAAAATTAAATACATTACATGTTTATTATTGTAAAGTTTAGTATCAAATAAAAACAATATTATTTTATTGATTATCTTTTAAAGGAATTTTATAATACCTACATATTATATTAAGTATAGGTATTAAACAGTAGGCATAATTATATGCAATTTTATGGAAACGGACTAGGTATTAGACAGGTACAGTTACTCTTTAATTTACGTATAACTATAAAATATAGTATGGATTACTATGGCAACTAAAATTTGACCAAGATATTTACCTGTATCAGTAGTGCTAAAATTAAGTAGAGCGATGCCATGTTGAAGGTGATGTGCGTCTCATATCATACACCAGGGGTTTTATATATCATAATTATCATTTCGTTAAGAAACAATTAGGTAAAAGCAACGGCAACAATTATTTCACTTGTTGATAGAACATGTCTTACTTTTTAATTGTTGTGAAATGCAATATGAGTTTGTAACAGTAATCTATTGGTACATATTTCCTTAGCATTCCTATCAGAAGTAAAACAAAATGTAAACTCATAACAATTTTATTTGACATTCAAACGCATACATCTATTACTATCATCTACAATAAATAACATACTTTATTTTTAACATAAATTTTGTAATCACTGCTTTGCTAAATATTTTTTTATAATCCTGACTTATGCATACTGATGAGGCACTTCTGAAGGAATTGGATAAGCAGGTAAAGGGTAATGTGAAAGACCGGGTGGGTACGGAGGAATGCCAGGATATATCGGTGCTGGTAGAGGGTACCCGGGGGTTACGTTAGAATAGTCAGCTGAGTACTGCTGGATAAAAGGATACGGTACGGGAACATATGAGGGCAGGGGTGAAGGTATCGGCGTCGGATTTGCGTACTGTGGAAGCGGAAGACTTTGATACTGTTGGTAGACAGGAGGGCTTGCGGCTTGGATTTTGAAGTCTGGTTGTAATCCTGTCTCTTGAGGGTAATAATACTGGGGTGTCGAACTCGGATTTGGTACCGGTGGTGGAGCGAAAACTGTTGATGGTATCGGAGCATATGTTGGAGCATAATACATTATCTGTGGAGTGGGTGGCGGAGAAGCATATGTCGGTGATGAAGTATAGTAAGATGTATCGTAAATTGGTGCGCTCGGTACAGGCGCGGGTGATGACGGAGGCTTCGCCTTCTTTAAAGGTTTTGGGAGCAACGCTAAAATAAAAAAAGGAACTTTTATTCAATTCAGTCTTTAGATACATGATATACAGTAAAAAGACTTATTAAAACTACATTGCTGCAACTTACTGGAGATCGTGTCAATCATTTGGTTCATTCGCTCATTCAAAGCTACTAACTGAAACAGAAATTTAATAATCCAGGTTAAGGTAAATAATCGAATCGAATATATAAGTCTAGATTGACCAAGGTTCATCTAAAAACCTTTTTACGTATACAGTAATTTATTACATTTTGTACATGGACATGGACAACATTCAAATAGATTTTCGTTGATTGTATAAATTAGTTACTAACGAATATGTATAACGAATAACGTATAATTATGTCGCTAAATTACTATGAATACCAGGTTTGTTTGAAGCTTTGAAGACTAAGATCACTATTACCTGTGATTGATGCAGATCATGGCAGCTGGCTGTAGCATTTGCTTGGCGCAATCCGAAGGTTAAAAGGCCAACACTTATTAATAATTTAAATTTAAACATCGTTATTTCTCAGCAACTTGTGTCCTCACTTTTTCAATCCCAGAACTATGAACAATGCGGTCATATATAAATCTTTTAATTGAGGTGGTATGGGCCAATGTATTGTAGGTATATGCACAAGTAGTGATTAATCAGGTCTGAAACGTGATGTGGATGAATAAGAGGAGATTTTAATGATAAAGTGATAAGAAAAACTTGATAAAGTCGGGAGGTGCGTGATTTTTTAACTTTACCTATCTTCTGCTTGGATAATAATTTGATTGTGATTTGAAATCAATATAAGAACTATGTTTATCATCTCAAAAAGTTCATCTATTTTTCTCCACTTACTGCCGCTTAAAAACACTACTTGGACTAAAGTAACAATCATCTTAAGGACTTAAGATAATCGCTGGTAATTTACTTACAACATAATTGGTGGGAAGAAAGAAAAGAGGGAATAAACTATCTTTCATCAACATTGAGGGAAGCAGGTGAGTCAGTACTCACCCTATTTCATTTGGTAATGCTCTACATTGTAGAGTCTACAAGTATATTAGCCGGCAATAGACCAGCGTGGTGGTCATTGTGAGAGGACACCCACCCTGCAGTGAGTCATGAATTGGTTGCACGCAAATAAAACAATTTATGGTTTTATTATTTTATTTATGTTTAACAGTTTCGAGACCGAAACCAATATATTACATTACTACGGTATGTGAATTAGGTACCTACTACTTATGTGATTTTACGAGTAAAATAAGTGAAAACGAAGCTTAATAAATACGTCAGGATGGCAAAGTGTTGTAATTAATCAACGTCCTCCGTAATCTCCATATCTGAGAAATCTTCATCCTCATTACTCTGATTTACCTCTTTTCTTTTGGAGAATACGTTATTCTTTTTCGACGCCCACCTCGAGATCAATATCTCAATGCCTAATTGAATGTAGGATAAAACGACGCCAAGAAGAGATAAGAATATGACTGGGACAATATCTCCAATCTTGACCCGTTCAGCCAGTAGTGCAGCCCTGCAGGGCGGAGGCCGGATCCTGAGGCGGGACACGAGCCTCTTCGCAAGGCCTGTCTCATGCAGCCACCGCCCAGTCGACCGGAATATGTCGTGCCACTGTCCACGTTTAGTTGTTGTTACCCATGTCACCGTCTACAAAATTTTAATCGTTATTCGGATTTGGTAGGATGACACTGATTAATATTTAAAAAACTAAAAAAAAACAGACCAAACGAGGACATGGAGGCAGCGCGTTTTCGTTACAGATCTATATCTATCTATATCTTTATTTTCGTTATATAGGTGGTAGAGTGGTACCTAACTGCCAACCTCTTACTTTTTCAGGCCGCCGTGAAGCTTCATGTTCTCCATGTCTTGTGTACTTGTGTTTTGGGTGGGGAAGCGTGGGAGTCGGTTGGCCGGATGTGATGATGAGCTGCAGTGACTAACTGACTACTTAGAATGGCCTGAATGTTCGTTTACTTTATAGTATTTATAAATATAATAATAAAAATTGTTCCGGTTTCGATGGTCTCCATTTTGATTTTACGGTGCGTAACTTTACTACGTCAGTAATTAAATATACGCATTATATTCAGTGACTGAACTAATATTCGTCATTTATATTGCATCCAAATACGTTCTACCGTTTCAACATTACCTCGGGTATAGTGTCCACGTACTGCAGCTTGCAGAGTTGGTCTTCAGTGAAGAACTTCAGTCGTGGGTACAGCTGGTTATATTCCGTGTGGTACGCTGTGTTTCCTTCTTGTATCAGTTGTACCCCACGCTCGATGTCTTGGTAGAATTTAGCATTTTTCTTCTTCCTTTTTAAATATTCTAGGTCATCTCGATTCGTCTCCACCTATGGGGAATTTTACAATCAATACCGATTTATCACTTCAAAATGCCATATGAGGCAGTAGATTTATTTGGTGTAGGACCAACATTATCATCAACCTGCTTTGTATTTTAAAGACTTTAAGACACAGTATTTGATCGTGATTTCAATAGGGTCTTCAAAGTAGTTCCAATAAACTATTTGATCGTCTCCATTTAATAAAATTTAATAAAAGGAGTAAAACTTACATCGAACATTAAATATCGCATATAATCGTAGTCTTCAGAAGATATGGCATATTTCGAATCAGCAAGTGTCTCCAGCGAATCCGGTCCACTCATTCCTGTGTCCATTAGAGCAGACACAATGGCCGATGTGTAGTAGGCATGGATCAGCATCGAGGAAATTGATAGCACTATGAACGTGAACCGCCCTGATATGCCTTCTGGAACTGCACTCGCATCTAAAGGGAAAGAATATACTTTATATCTACTGTCCGGCCAGTTTTGTTACACGATCACAAACCGGGTGGCCTTACGCGCTGTTGGAATGCTCTGATATACCCGTTAGAACCCCTGACCCCCACGACCGAGCCATGTTCCCCTCCCGAGAGGGCCATATCACTCCCCTTTAAAGCATCTCTGGGTTGCTGATTGGACGACTTTTGCACCCATTTGCAGCAACTACAGCCCCCTATTAGTCTTTTCTAACGGAACCGTAGCTTATATTCTAATCCTACCTTGCTGTAAGTAGGTGGCAAGTACAGCCATGTAGGCCCCCTCCTTTTCCTCGGGCCGGCGCGCCATGAGCCGCTGTGCGAGCGCCAGCACCAGCACCAGCGCCAGGCAGCTGCACCACACCGCGCCGGTGAACGGCTCCACGAACATGTTGCTGCTGCTTTCGCGCTCCGCCAAGTATGTAAATCCAACGCTGGTCCAAAAAATAAAAGAAGTGAAGGAAATAGAAGAGAAAAGAAATGAAAGGAGAGGAAAAGAAACGGAGAGAAGAGGACAGGAGGGATAAGAAGAGAAAAACAAAGAAAAACAGGATAGAAAAGAAAAGGAAAGAAAAGGGAGGAAAAAAGACAGTGTTTATTGGTGATTGTACAACAGAGAAATGTTACATTATTTTAATAACATTTAGCAGAAAATTGCGTGAATATATAGAAGTACGACCGTTTAAGGTAAGAACAATATTTGGTAGATACCTACATATTAGGTAGATACCTACTAAAACATATTAGGTAGATACCTACTAAAAAAAACTTAGATTCACGAAAACTGCGTCCAGACTAGAATTAATAGCCTTTAATCCTTGAAGTAATCGTCTGAGCTATAAATAGGTAGGCATTTCAGACAAACTTGAGCTTACCTAAAAGGCCAAACAGACATAGCGTAGTCAAGTATGGTGATGCGGTAGGGCAGGATTCTGAGTACGCCGCCCCCCAGATCAGCGCTGCCGTAAGACAATAGGAGCAGCATACTGCTGTTGTGAAGCTCTGTGCTCCACAGCTCGGTGGGTATCAATCTCTCTCTAAAACCAACTTACATTTCACATTATGATACCTAATATACTAATACACCATTCTTGCGGGCATATTTCCTCCTGTGAATATGTCACACTGTAATAAACTTATTTTATACCAGCGGTGTTTCAAACATTCGATATGGAATTTAACATTTAATACGCACATAATAAATACATTCCGCAAATAAAAACATTCCGCATCACCATCTTTTTTCTGATAGCAATGCTAGATGAGAAAGAATTTTTTCTTGTTTGAAAAAGATTATCCATGAAAGATAAAGATAAACTACGCTTCAAACATTACTAAATCTGCTAACGTTGCATTAAGCGCCTCTACGATAAGTGCGGCTGCTCCGTAAGCACTCCGTATTCCAGGATCTCGGTCAGGTGTTGAAATGTCCATGAGATAGTCCTTAAACGTGCCATGATGAGTGTCTTCGGAGTAATAACCCATCTGAAACAATACGTTGAATATACGTTGATAGGTTTACAAGGAAATTCACTTATCTACATGAGAAACTTATACTTAACTTATGAATTAACAATGTTTCGGCAATGTAACGTGCAGTTGTAAATTAAGCAAATAGTTTGTGGCCGCAAACTTAAATTTGGATTATTAGGGCATATATATAAAAGTACATCTTTAGACAATCAAATAAATCTTTTAGGTTTTATTCTTATTGTTTAACAAGGTATTTATGATAACCTATTATCATTCAATATTGATTCTTTCCTTTAAATAACTAACAAAATTAGTTTATCAAATGAATGAAGAAAATGCTGATACGTACTGGTGCAGCAATCCTTAAAGGATGCTGGTTTAAATCAAGTCGCCGTAGAATCCTTTGTCGATCATGAATATCTTGGAGACCCAAACCACGAGTCCAGAACGCCCAAGGAAAAAACGATAAGCCTTTACTTGGATGAAAGTATATATCCTTCATTAAAATCTTGGTTCTAACGGATACATCGGTGACTTTGGCTGCGATCAGAAAATAAAAATCAGTCTATAAGAAGTTTTATAAACAACCACACTTATCAAATAATTACGTTTTATGTTATTATCCTGTTCGGTTTCCATGAGCACCATATCAGCATCATAACGACATTTCTTAAGAGTATCCATTGTGATAGTGCCTACCATAACCCATTTGTACCAGTGAGAGAAATGTTGCAATTTAACCTGAAATAAATGTGAATAATGTAAACATATTATGATAATTATGTTAACATATCTGATTAACATATCTATACCTAGTATCTTTAGAAGAAACGAATCTTCTGAAGTCGTGTTAACTTAAAGTAGACACGAACACAACACGATAATTTCAATGAAAAAAACTCCAAAATATAGATAAACATAATATCTATGTATATGGAATGTCCATGCATGATTTTGTTAAAAATAAACAAGAACCTAGGTACCTGTTCTAATGACATATTTCTTTCCTGGAAATACAGGACTCCTTGAAAGCGATGTGGGTGGACATCGTTCAGGGCGGAGACATCGCACGAAAATGTTACCATCAGATCATTCCTTATGAATTTTCGAGTTAATTTTATTTGATCTGTGTTTAAATGAGGAAAAGATAAAAATGAACCAACCGACACATCACACGTATTGAAGTTACAGAGGATTTTTAATATACAGTAGATATGTTAGGGAAAAGACTTCTTCGTCTCGTGAACATGGTATGTTATCAACTTATCAATAACTAAAAAAACCGCTGAAGTTTGAAACAGTGTCGTTAAAATTACCTTCTTTTGGCCAACATCCTAAAATGATTATACTGCTAACGAGTTTGTATTTAAAAACGGCAGCTATGGCATTGACGAGCATGTTGGAATTCCAAAAGTTAATATACTCGTAAATTCTTTAAATTATGTCTTTCATAAACCTAATGCTGTCTTTCGGCTATGAATGAATATATAGCTAAAATGGATTATTAATATTTAAATAAGTGACTCCTTTTCCTGAGAACTTAAAAGCGAGTGTGTTAATATACTTGTTATTGTAAGGGTCTTCGTTTACTTTAAATATTACGTGATTTTATTAATTTGCTCTGTAGATACTCTGAATAATTGAATATGACTTTGCTTAAATATACAGGAATGAAACTTTAAAATGTAAGAGTTAAATTTTTTTATTGAACTGAGTAGATTATTCCTGTCAAACTGAAAGTTGGAAACATAAGATTTAATCTTATTGCTTAGACAAACAGACATACAGAAATAGAATTTTATCGTAATTCAAGATCTTCACATTCGTATGCATACCTACACATTTATTATGCATTTGCAAACGGTTAGTTTAAAATTACAGTGTAGAGCAAACAACTCGGCAATTGCCGAATAAAATATTTAAGTACTGAAAGGACAGTAAAACACAAAGCTTTGTTATTTATTTATTAAGAAAATGAAATCAGTAACAATAAATTACGCTATACGTAAATAAATAGGAATATCGATTTACTTAAATACCAACTAAAACAATGATCATCGGTCAGATTGGATAGATTTTTTACATTTTTCGATGGTTTCTTTATGTTAATAATCAAATATTTTTTAATCTATTGTATCCGACGCGATGAAACCCGAATTATTTTACAAATAACAACATGAACATAGCGGCGGTGGTGGTAACTCGATCGGTTTCGGTTCTAATGTGATGGGTACCGGTGGCGATACCATAAAGGCGCTCATAGGAATCCCAGGTGGTGGAGGGGGAGGGCAGCAACACGGCGGGGGCGACGGGGGCACTAGTGATATCATAATTGGAGCGGGTGCAGGAGCGGGAGGAGCCGGCAGGAAGAGTGGAGAAGGTGGTGGCGCGGGGAGCACTAAAGGCGCCGGAGCGGGTGCCGGCAGAAAGAGAGGCGCCGGCGCCGGTGCGGGAAGCATTAGAGGAGCACCGCATGGCGTCGGCAGGAATAAGGGGGCGGGTGGAGGCGCTGGCAGGAATAGTGGAGCGCAACTTGGAGGGGGAAGTAGCAGCGGAGATGGAGGCGGCGCTGGAAGAATAATCGGTGCAGGTGGAGGTGGCAGACAGAGAGGCGACGGTGGCGGAGCGGGCGACAACAGTATTGGTGGTAGTGCAGGCGGTGGCGGAAGCGCCAGCGGGGACGGCAGACATGCCGGTGGAGGCGCTGCCGGCATCAACAAAATCGTGGTCGGTGGCGGTGGTGGTGGAAGCGGTTTCTCACAGGGTAGTAATTCTTTTTCTGAAATTACAAATAAAATTATTCAAAACTAAGTTTGTTTTTGTAAGAAAATTAAGATGTTTTATTATCGACACACTTACCAAGTTTTTTTTCCAGCAACGGTTTCAAAAGTCTGAAAATAAAAAAATTATATTAAACCCATTTTCCGGTATACTACACCATTTTACATTTCATAAATTAATACTTACGAGGCCAACACAGTCTTTTTGCACTCCTTCATTTCCTTAAGAGCCTCCAACTGCATAAAAAAAGAAAGTAGTATAAAATAATAAAAGAGAAAAAGAAAAAAAATATAATAATTAATAAGAAGCTAACACCCGGTATAGTTAAGAGTGATCAATAGAAAGCAATATTATTAGTAAAACAAAGGGATAGATTAAATCGTACCAAGCACAATCCCTTTTCATCGCATGCCATTACACATGTGGACGTAAAGAATAATATTCCGAGGGAGGACCAAAACATCTTGTGTCCCCCCATCTTCCGTATTTTTGTCACTTAATTATCACCTATAGTGTTTTAAATATATACGAAAATATTCAATATTTAAAGAATCGTAGTGTTTTATACGTGTGATGACCGTAATCGATTCAGATTACACTAACTGTGAGGTAAAATTATTAGTGATAAGATGAAACGTGCTGATAATGACAGCGAATAACTAAACAATAGATATTAATATAATCACGTAATACATTTTACGTAATTCTTTAAAAAAAGCTGCTAAAAATAATAATTGAACCGTTTTTTTCATTGTGTTTACTTGCCACCTCTCCTAATACAACACAACGTGTTTAATCTGATCTGAATCTTTAAGATAAGCCACAATCTTTTGTTAAGCCTGCATAATCAATATAAAAGCGACCAAAGCAATACAGGATATAAAGCGAGCAAGGGAAAATAAAATGGATTATATGGTAGCTGCCTTTATTATCTTTGCCATTTGGAATGTTCATGTAAGTGCTGTAATTTTGAATAATTTTATTGTTAAAATCCAATTTTATCATCCCTATCCTCAAAATAAAATCACTAGGTTTCATTAAAATTTGTTATGGTATCATCAGGCTACGTTGCTCTTTGCATCGGATAGTTTTCATAATAATTCAAATAACTTCGAAATACTGCACAGACATAACTGACCGAGTTTAAAAACATTTTATCTTTAATATATTAAATATAAAAAGTGTTTTATAATATATTTCCAAATATCTAGAGTTTTAAAATTTGGCAAGTTCAGTGCTTTAAAAACTCAATTCTTCATCGTAATCTTTATATGAATTTTATCCATTTCAATTTTTTTTATTACCTATATCATTATAATATTTCATTGGATATTTTTATTTACCAAATTATTACGTTGTTTGTATATTTTTTTACTAAAACGGACCTTAAACTATCACATTATCTACCAGTTACTCAGTTGATATTGAAAACATGGTAGGTGACAAAAAAAAAACCTTAAGTAGTGTACTACGTACATTTTGTGATTTTAAAAAGTAGAATTCTCTATCCAGCGATAAGTCCGGCATTATTTATTAAGTTGGCTTATACCTCTGTTATGTTTATATGTTTTTATGTGTTATTCGCCCAATAACGAGTTAGTTATGTTGTAATAGGTAGTGGTTATTTTGTAGTAATACTAGTAATTTTTATAATAGTAAAAAGTATAATTCATTTACAGGCCAATCCAGCATATTATGGACTTAATCTGGGTCTTACACCAGGAGATCTTAAAAGATTTACAAGTCCTTTGATTTTTTATAAGTTATCGAGAATATCGCCTGCCTCCATCCATTTCAATCAGAAATCTTCAAAAATATCTGTCAACACACCAGTGCTACCTCGAATTCCTAAGCTACCTTCTAAGCCACCGCCTTTGAAAATAAACTCTGAACCAACTAAAAATAAAGATTTTTCAGTATCCTCTAACAGAAAACGCAGACACTTACTTCCCCCAATAATTCCCCCACTACCCCTCTTGCCACTACCTATACTTCCACTATTACCCCCACCGCTTTTACCTTTACTACCTCCTATTTTACCAATACCAAATCTCCTCAACCCTTTAAAACCTATTCGAATACCAATATTGGGAAGAAAAACACCACTGACGAAGGCCCTTGACAAGATTGGTAAAAATAAACCTATCAAGCTCCCCGATTTAAGCGGAAAGAAGAATATACTTGAAAAATTGCTTAGCCTAAAGAAGAAAGGCTCATTAACGACTGCAGAGTTTATTAGATTTAAAAAACTTTTATTACACTAACTGTAATTTTATTAGTATTAATTTATTTATTTATGTCAATATTATAAGAAGACATATTTATTAACAAAAAATAAAAATTTATCAACTGTTTATTTGTTTGATTTATTATGCTCAAATGCGTATATTTAGGTACTTGATTGATTGATGCTTGCCTTTTCTTAAACGAAATAAATATTTTTCGTAAGCATCTGCTAAAACACGTAAAAAGTTTAAATTGGAATGGAACTATTTTTTTTATAAAATAAAGCGAAAATTGTGATTAGATAATGTTTTTAATTAATTACTTAAAACTTAAAACGAATAATAGTTAATGTGTATTCAATCACTGTACTTTTTACGTCTTTTTCCAATATCCAACGTAAAACTATTATCTAATCGGCAAACGTTTTAGACAATTTGTCCACAACAATCCTAGTCCTCTCCGACAAATATTGATCAATTTGTCCAAGCACTTTAACGACGTGAAGCATTTTTTGAACTCCTTTCTTGAACTTTTCCATCCGTTCTGCGCTAGTTTCTTCTCCGATTACGTTTTTGAATAATGGAAAAGAATTAGCCTTTCCGACTGTTGGAGCTCTCAGTGGGCCGTGAGATGGTAGGCCTAATTTTGGCACTTTTATTTTAGGAATACCCAATTTTGGCGGTTTTAATTTTGGAAAACTCAGGTTGGGTATAAAAGTTTTTGGAGGAGCCACGGCCCTGAGTGTCTGTGTATCACTAAATCCGATCTGATCCTCTTCTGATCCGACGATGAACTTTCCATCTCTAACAGCTTTTGGAATCGCATTGTGGATCATTTCACAGAATGAGTTAACGTCAAAGCGAGAATTACGGTCAAATAATTCCGTTGACTTTGTAGCGACATGTTGCTGAAAAATAAACCAAACAATTATTCAAATGTATTCATTAGTTAGTCATTTTATGGACGTAAAAATGTTTGTATACATTGAAGATTTGATTAAGGATTGAGACAATACAATAAAAATAAATACCATTGAGCTGATCTAATGCTGTTATACCAACTACAGATGGGAGAAAGACGATGGAACACTGTAATAGATCAACGATGCTTGTCCATCTTTCAACTGAAGATACGGTTTTCTATTTATAATTACTTATTTATGGATAAATTATGAAGATAAAGCTAAACAAGAGGTAATGCGCGTAGTTTTTGTTATTATAACAGTATTAAGCTTTTACGACGATACTGACGATGTTAATTGTTGCGTCAAGGAGAAATTCGTACGTATGGTAATCAAGCGGACGACGTAATTGTAAATAGCTAACCATTTAAACTTGTGTCGATTCATTTTATTATATACAGGGGTACACGGGTAAGGTTGCTCAAGTCGTACCACGGCCATAGTCGTACCCCACCAATATCTCGTCTGATACCTTTGAATTGGGCCATCTAGTGTCGTTAATGTGAACTATTTAGTCGTACGAGCAAACGTAAACAAGTGGTTAGGCGGCCGGCATCGTGAAGCGAAAATAATTTTAAAAGTAAGCTTTTTATCACTTTTCATGTAAAATAAATGACTCATTCGTAAGCTTTTTATGGCAGGAATGTTATCCTTACCTTTTTTCTTTGTTTGCATCCATTTATAATACTAATCTGTCAATCGTTTGGGTATGCTCAAACAGTAGAACATTTTTAGGTTATGTCAGTAATTTTATTTTTCAACTTGGAAGACCCCTCGGCTTAAGTCGTACCTGTTCAAAATTCTTTACTCGTACCGGTACGACTTAGGTATTAAGAAAATTGCTATGATAATTTGCATAACTCTCAGGTAATAAATATGGAGAAGAGAAGGTACAACACTTGGAAGCAAGAAGATATGGATGAAGCTTTACAGAAGCATCGAAGTGGAGATATAATAAACAATACTGAGTGATTCAACATTGCTCATCTTTCAACCTGAACCGTCCACAATTGATAAAATTCCAATAATGAACAAATAAAGTCTCACTTGAATGTTTTATCTCCAGTGCTTTGCATAAAACAGTGATTATAAAATGAAAAAAGGTATTAACTTAATTAACAATGGAATTAACTTCAAGGGCTTACAAAAATGGAATGGAAGCCACGGAAACCATGAATGAAAAGAAGAAGCCTATACTAGATAATTATGAAAAAAGTAAAAATAGAAAAAGGAATAAACAAAAATATAAATAGAAGTTCAGATGAGAAATTCAAGAAGAACAAAAAAATGAAAGCTAAAGAGTCGTGGTTGTGCCAATTTCTACGTGTTATAGTTACTTTTAATTGTTTTTGTTTTGTTTGTCAAAGATTTTGTTACTGACGAAAATATTTTCCAATAAAAATGTTTAAGTTAATCTCAAACTGAGTTGTTTCTAATTTTAACTTCGTTGAATTGATTGATCTCTTGTTATCAAGCATTTTTCTATATAGTTTATTATATCTTCACTAAAGTATATTTTCTAAGTACGACTAAGGATATATGTGGTACGAATTAGGCAACTAGGCGCCTTAATCGTACCGAAGGTATGTTTTTGAAAAACGTTAAAATACATATTTTAACAACAATATTTTAAGTTTCTGTGATTTTTGATTAATACTCAACTAAATAAAGATTCAGTAAATATACAATATTTTGTATTATTTCAATTGCCGTGAATATTATAGCATATTTTCCTTAGGGGGTACGACTTGAGCAACCTTACCCTATTATAGCTATTATTGTGTTACTTAATGTTTCGCCTTCTGCATCTTTTGCAGATAGTTAGAATAATGACACTATAGCAAGACATACTACAATACGAGTATTAACATTATTGAGTACCTACATTGAATATTCCACTCACAGTAACTATAGAATGTAGAAGAAGAAGGATGGAAAAGCATGCATTTTATATTTCATTGCAAAATTGTGTATGTTGAATCGATTTTAAGCAATTGTAAGTTTATTTGGTTAGATTTAATTTGTGTAAGTTTTTATGTTATCTGTAGGCCTCACCTCATTAGAGCCGCAGTCTATCGTCACCCGCAGTGGTGCTGGAGCACAAAGAAATGGTTTCCCAACCTAAAAACAAACACCACATTATTTCCTTTACTTTCTAATTAATACATTTAACAAGACCTTTAAAATATTAAACTTTATATAGGTTAAGATTTAGGAAATTTCGTAAACACATCGATACCAACCACCAATGATAACGTTATTATTGTCATGCACCGAGACATGCTATCGTACTGAGCCCGCTACATTTTACTGCGATATAATCGAACAATCACGTTTCATGAGTGCTTTGAAGAATCTTGAGTCAGCAAATGGAAGAGCGTGTGTGACCCGATTTATTCTCTTATTCTGCAAGGTTACTTTTATACAAAAACTCTGAGAAGACGGCAATGACTCAGTAATAGCTTATCTATCCTACGTGATCGTACTTTTGTAGTATTAATCGGTTTAAAGTGATTGGGAATGCATTGGCTAGCTAGTGGTTGTTATGCTGGCACGATAGTTCTCTATTTCCTTGCGCGGTTCCATTACGAGAATGAGATTAAGAAGAGAACTGGTTTGGATCGTTATGCTCACGACCATCGCTGTGTTTGTAGAGGTTTGTGTTTTATTTAGCCCATTCTTAATCTTTCAAATACGAGTACGTATGTTAATTTAAGTCTTCAGATTATTTAATGTAATTCTTAGAGCATTCAATGGTAGGCCAGTGTTTAAATTATCTATTGATTTTTAAATCAAAAATTAAAGCGCTACCTAGGTGTTTCTTTGTCTTCCTGGCATAAAAGTAACCAAGTGAGTCTTTGAGTGTCGCACCGCTATGTATAGCGTCTATAGCCTATAGCAGGGATAAACCAACGATTTTTAATGTTTAAATGGCATGGGCCACCTGGCCGTCGGTGATCACCGCCGGCCATATTCATATTCTCAAACTTATGGTAGTGTGCGTGGCGTGTTATTTTTAATCTAATGCATTATATTTAAAAATATAAGAATTCGTGTATCCTTCTTCATATTAATTGAGCAGGAGCAGAGGAGCAGTTTGAAAGTTGCCGTAGTGAGCTGTAAATTCTACCTAAAAATTTGGTTGCACGTATTAATTTATAAGATATTGTTTACAGAGCAGTGTCCTGGGGAAGAAGTCTCTTTTGGACCTTTATGGAGCTGATTCGTGCTTCACTTGCAAGGCGTCGGACCGCCCCCTGGCCTGGCCTCTCATCTCCTACCTCAACCAGCTCAAGGATATGCTGACCACCGCCTTCAACAAGTTAACGAGCCATGTCAAAGATTTCAAGCTAAAATAATCTTGCAGGGAATTCTAGTTGGGGCTGTAAATATGAAGCGTTATTTATTTATTTATTAAATATAAAGAGATCGGGTGATAACTAAAAATAAGTTAATTTATTGAAATTTGGAAATTAGTATAAGATACCTATAGAAATAAGATTGATCAATGTTTAATGTGTTATTTATTTTTATTTTATTTTATTGTAGAACCTAGGCGTATATAGATATTTTAAATTCATAATAATATGTAGGTACCTACCGTTATTTTATACACAATAAACATTTATATACCTACTAATATCCTTTGTATTATTAAAATAATACCTCATTATCAATTTACAAGAAAGTAAGCAGGAGTACCTAAGCAATTTAGTCTCGAATGGAATTTTAGATAGTAAAATAGCATAATCCAATAGAATGCGATGCTCTACCCGCTACTCTACCAGGTAGTATAGAGCTACTCGTAGCTGCTCTACTCTATCTAACTCTAGTCTCAAATTTGTTTGTGGTTAGCTTTTGAAGTTGTGTTTTGCTACTTATATATATAATTAATTGCTACATCTTATATATAAAATTCTCATGTCATAGTTTTAGTTACCATACTCTTCCAAAACGGCATGACCGATATTTATGAAATTTTATATGCATATTCAGTAGGTTTGAGAATCGGCTAACGTCTATTTTTCATACCCCTAAATGATAAGGGTTGTCCACACCTAACATTTTTATTTTATTTTTTGGACAATTTTTTTTTTCAATAGATAATGTGGCATCAAAAATTACATACCTACAACCCTTCTATCACCAACCCCTATTTTTTAATAGTCGATTTTAACGCTCGATAACTTATATCGCAAAACAACGTTTGCGTGGTCAGCTAGTCTTGCTGTAAAATTATAATCAAATGCGCACTTATAATACAGATTGAAAACTAAATAAACAATACAAGGCTAGGCTTAGCCAATGACTTTCCTCTGAATGTTTAGATTTTTCAGTAGAGTAATTCAATTCCAGTAGAGTCTAAAGTGGAAGTTATTCAAAATTTGTGCGCAATTAATCCGCGATACTCACAATCGCAAAATCTCTCTAATTTTTATGTATTATTCTTAGACCAGGTTTTGTAGAAATAATTATATTAATTAGTTCCACTGCACCTACGCACTTTGATTGTTCCACTTATTTATAATTTAAATTAGATATATAAACAAGTGCATTCATTGCCTTCAGTGCTCTATTGGCTTTGGGTCATGGGTGCCGGAGTGACCAGGGACTCACGATAAAAGAACATGATTTTCATAAAATTATATTACTGATATATAAAAAAAACAGAATTTATTCTTAAAAGTTTTGATTTCCGAAATACATTTTAAATAAATTGCATTGTAGGTATTGATTATAAGGACGCTTAAAATTCCTTCAGTTCAATAAAGTGCAACCGTGTACACTCGTATATGTTACGAAAAATGCAAGAAGAAAACATTGGGACAGTAAATGTCTAACAAGTGCAGGTACGTGTCTATTCAGTTAGTGAGTAATTTTCTTTAAAAACATCTGTTTTGTTCCTTCACCTCTCTATAGATAAAGTCCCAATTCTAAGTTTGACCTTCACACAATAGAATGGTCCTATAATATGTATTTTGTATTTAAATAGGCAGGATTCCTAAGATTACATACTTTGATACGGCGGAGGCGAACCAGTGACGGATGTTGTCCGATGAATCGCTCATAATTATGTTCATCCTTTCACGAAATTCAACGAATATGTAACAACGGACAAAGCCTAACGTGCCATCCGCCAGCAACATGCATACCTACGTGCTACCTGATGATAAGTGGTCATCGTGGCTTTATTAATACCAGAAATACCTACATACCAGGGGAGTCGCCAGGTCGTTGCAGCTTAGGAGAGCTCCTTTTAATTTATGATTCGTATCCAATACTATTTTTTTATTAATTAACATTTTATACTAAATCAATAGACAATTTTATTATCATAATACATTCTAAGATGATGGTTTTTTTGATAATTCGCTTCAGAAGGTTCGATAAATGGAGAATTTGGAGTCAAAAAGTGAAGTTTGTGTATGTAAGAGCAAATAGTAAAACCAAATGTGGTATAAGAAAAAGGTAGGATTTATGAGGAGTGTGTGTCGCAGTCGCCACTTCCAATGGGTCTGGAATAATTAATGCACAATACGGAGAGTGGACTAGCCCATTTTTTTATCACGGGTCTCCTTCTTACAATGAGAGGGATAGCCTTAGTCCACCACGCTGGCCTACTGTGGGTTGGTGGACTATATACCTTTGAAAACATTTTTTTTTGTGAACTCTCAGGCATGCAGGTTCCTCACGATGGTTTCTTTCACTGTAACAACAGGTGATATTTAATTTTTACAAAGCGCACATAACTCTTTTACAAAGTCATTGGTGCGTGCCACTGGGATTCGAACCCTGACCCCTCGATTCGAGGTCGAATTCTTAGCCACTGGGCTATCTTATTTTTTATTTTGCTTATTTTTTATATTTAATGACTAAGATGGCGGCCTCAAATTCCGTTTTTCCGGTAAATGTTTCTGCGGCCATAGTCCACCCATAACGTATGAATAATTTAAAAAAATCTGCAATTGTATGTAAATCACATTTAATAATAATAGGGATTTGTTATTTTACGCTCTATCCGACATCGGTTCAGAAGTTTCCGTGATATGGACTTAAAAATAAAAATTACGAAAAAAAATAATTTATAAAAATTAAACCGACATCAAAAAAGTATGAAATAAAATTTGTTACATACTTTAGGCCTACTATTTTTTGAGGTTGGTGCAAAAATTTAAGATACCAACATTTTTAAATTATTGTTTTTTGTACGTTCAATGATTCTTCCGCCAATTGTGGGCCGATTTACAAGATCTTTTTAGACAGCCAGTCCGCTAACCACCGTAGGATGTGAAAATGGAGTGGAAATGGATTTATCAACGGATTATTTTACAAACAGATTTAAATATTAAAAAGATCGGATCGGATTGGCGCATCCCTAGCTTAAATAGTAATAGGGACGGTCCTAATCTGACGTAATGTAACTACTATGAACATATTTATGTATGTTAATTATGCCTACATATATATAATGTACGTCTCCTTACAAGCCCAGTCCAGAAAACTTTTATGTAGTGATCAATACTTTTTATTAGCATTAGTTAGTGACTTAATACATCAAAATAAAACAAAAAAACTAAAAATCACAACGTACGTATTGTTTTGCATATCGTATACAATGAATAAAATAAATAATTACACAATTAAATCACTACAAATGGACATTACATACTCGTAATGTCATTATCACGTTACTAATTTCGACGATAGAATTCAGATCGTTAAATTAATTGCAATTGAATTTTTTTCATGACTGTTTTTACTTAATGTTGTCCTTAAATTTAAATTAACTAGGTATATTTAATACATTAATGTACATATTAAATCACGATATGACATAAATAGGTGTACCAAAAACACAATGTTCACAATTTCTATCAGTTGGTAAGCTTAGATTCACAAGCTTATCTATAGCAAAGGAGTTATAACTCAAAAAATAATAATATTTTATAGGAAAAGAAATAAAAATAGTGCTACAAAGATCATAAAACAGCAGGCAACGTCATGGCGCCCATACCCGAGGGGACATCGCTGCTCGAAGAGGACACGGGTGTTAGTGCCGGAGACCGCGTGGTCATCTCCGGCATGTCGGGCCTCTATCCTAACGCGCGCCACGTCGCCGACCTGGCCGACATACTCTACAACAAGGTAACTTCACTCAAGTACAAATAGTATTATAAAGATCATAAATCATAAAACAGTAACCTATACGCCTGAGGGAATATCGCCGCTCGAAGAGGACACGGGTGTTAGTGCCGGAGACCGCGTAGTCATCTCCGGCATGTCGGGCCTCTATCCTAACGCGCGCCACGTCGCCGACCTGGCCGACATACTCTACAACAAGGTAACTTCACTCAAGTACAAATAGTATTATAAAGATCATAAATCATAAAACAGTAACCTATACGCCTGAGGGAATATCGCCGCTCGAAGAGGACACGGGTGTTAGTGCCGGAGACCGCGTAGTCATCTCCGGCATGTCGGGCCTCTATCCTAACGCGCGCCACGTCGCCGACCTGGCCGACATACTCTACAACAAGGTAACTTCACTCAAGTACAAATAGTATTATAAAGATCATAAATCATAAAACAGTAACCTATAGGCCTGAGGGAATATCGCCGCTCGAAGAGGACACGGGTGTTAGTGCCGGAGACCGCGTAGTCATCTCCGGCATGTCGGGCCTCTATCCTAACGCGCGCCACTTCGCCGACCTGGCCGACATACTCTACAACAAGGTAACTTCACTCAAGTACAAATAGTATTATAAAGATCATAAATCATAAAACAGTAACCTATAGGCCTGAGGGAATATCGCCGCTCGAAGAGGTCGCGGGCGTGGCATTTTGGACTTCGTATAGCCTAACGCGCGCCACGTAACTTCACCCGGGCAACGTCATGCCACCCACGCCCGATGCGATGGCGCGGGCGTGGGTGCCGGAGACTGCGTGGTCATTTCAATATCGGGCCTTTACCCTAAAGGTAGTATTGTTCTTCAAATCATCAAAGGAGTGTGATGCTCAGCTGTGACTTTTGATCGATGTCAAAGTCAGTTTCCGGCGAATCGATTCAAATATTCTGGACAGCGCATGACTATCAATCGATGTACTGAAAGCCGAAAGATCGATGTTTCGAAAAGTTAACAATCTGATCAAAATAGTTTTGACAATTTCAGGTAAACCCAGTGACATCGGAAAACTGCCGTTGGGTCTACAATCACCCCGAAGTGACACAATACACAGGCAAAGTGCCGAACTTGGAGTATTTTGACGCGCAATTCTTCAAAGTCCACTACCGTCTTGGGCATAGTATGGACGCTATGGGCAGGAAAGTCTTGGAGCAAGCCTACCAAGCCATTTATGATGCAGGTGACCTAAGACTAACTCATTTTTTGTCTCCTTTAAGCACCACATATTTTAATCCTACTATATTGGTTACTTCCTATCCCACTATATTCGTAAATGTGAAAGTTTGTGAGGATATATGGAAGGAACGGCTGAACAGATTTGGATGAAATTTTCGTAGCTTATAACCTGGATTAAAATATAGGATACTTTTTATCCCTCTCTGGACCAAGTTCTAAAATCTGGCCAAAAGAATAGAATATGAATATGAATATGAATTAGGAGCAGTTTGAACTTTGGCACAGTTAAAGTTTATATGGAGAAGAATGCATGAATTCAAATATTTTTAAATAAAATGCATTAGAAATACATGAAATTTATCAAAAAACATGCCACAATTTGACATGCACACAAATGTTACATGACAAATTTAAATTTTAATAAATTATAGTCGATTTTCGACAAGATACTTGGCGATCTCTAGTTTACATTTATAAGAACGGTACAACTTGTACGAGTATCTTTATACAGTTGAAGTTTATCCAAGTACTTAGGTAAGTATTGATCGCTACTAATTGATTGTATGCAAATAATGCACACTTCATTTATAGGTAGGTATTACGACTTATTAACAGGCACATAAATAAATAAATTGTAAAAACGTATAATTTGTTGTAACTAAATCACGAGAAACTAGGAACTAACGATGACGACGGGGTTAAATATTTTAACAGACCTTGATCTTTATTAATACATTATAGGTGTTAGTCCGGAACACTTGTCTGGGAGAAAAGTAGGGGTCTATATTGGAACATGTTTTTCTGAGACGGAAAAGGCTTGTTTCTACGTGGCGAGCTCAAGAACTGGATTTGGAATCGCAGGGTAATATTTTAATATAAATATTATTATATCTTAGAAATTTTATAAGTTAGACGTATAACAAACGGTAAAAATTATGTACTTATAGTAGGCACGCAAGTTGAATACCGAGCCTGCGAATGTGCTAGTGCTGAGGGGTTACTACAAACTCCCAAAACTCCAAATCATAAAGCAATGATGTTTTGTATTAATTGAAAAGAAAACATCATTGCTGTTCATTAAACAATTGCGTTGCCGATGTTGCGTAGACTGTTTAGACCTGGGGGGTTACTACAAACTCCTAAGCCCATCTTAAAGCAATTTTGTTTTGTTTTTAATGAAAACAAAACATTATGTTTTAAATTAAAACAAAACATTATTGCTTTATGATAGTTTAAGGAGTATGTAGTAACGCCATGGAATCTACTGATACTGACAGTCGTATCGGCAAACTAAAAAAGCAGATCCTATTATTAAACGTTAAAATATTGATTAAAGCAATCTAATCAAAGTAACAATGTAAAAATTCGTAAGAACTGTAAAAACTAAGCTGAAAAAGCTAGTTTCTGTTCTTAATTTTGTTTTACCTTGCAGGTGTAGCAAGACCATGTTCGCCAATCGCATTTCGTACTGGCTGAACGCGAAGGGACCCTCGATGTCGGTGGACGAGGCGTGCTGCAGCTCCACGGCGGCGCTCCACCTGGCCTGCCAGGACATCCTGCGCGGGGAGTGCGAGGCGGCCATCGTGGGAGGCACCAACCTCTGCCTGCATCCACAGTCGTCGATACATTATGGCAGGTGAGTTACCAGAAATTACTTTAAAATTTATAGGAAGCATTCGCCTCTCTTGAATCCACTATCTTGGACAAATTATGCAGTGAAGATAACCAGAAAGCATGCCAGAAGTATTTTGCAATAAAATTTTATTGCAAAGTAATTCTGGCGTATCTGGAGTATCTTAGACGATTCAGAGACTGAAAACGAAATTATGTTTATCAATAAAAACATGATTATTATTATATAATTACTAGTTGACCCCGCAAACGTTGTTTTGCGATATAAGTTGTCGAGCTTAAAAATCGACTATTAAAAAATAGGGGTTGTTGATAGAAGGGTGAAAATTTAGGGTCGTATGTATTTTTTTGATGCCACATTATTGAAAAATAAAAATTAAAAATATTGTCCAAAAAAATAAAATAAAAATGTTAGGTGTGGACAACCCTTATCACTTAGGGGTATGAAAAATAGACGCTAGCCGATTCTCTACGAACATGCATATAAAATTTCATAAAAATCCGTCAATCCGTTTTGGAGGAGTATGGTAACTAAAACTGTGACTTAAGAATTTTATATATAAGATGTACCTTATTTTGATAACCGTCTATTTTTTCCATTAGGATCATGAAACTGAGTATGGATGGCAAAACCAAATCCTTCGATGAAAATGCCGAGGGCTGTGCAAAGTCTGAAGCAATTAATGTTTTATTTCTGCAGAGAGCGAAAGACGCCCTTCGGTAAGAAATTTATTTCATTCAAAATAATATCATATAATTATATATCAAAACAACATATAGTAGGCGCGCGTGTTAAATGCAAACGGGGCGCATCTATAACTCTACGCCGCGCCGCTCGCAAGTCACCCTTACATCTCATACGGTATTTTTGTTCCATCCTTGACGTTTATTGTACACTAGTTCCTTGCTTTTTGTCCTCAAATAGTAAAGAAATTGTAAAAATGGATGATGCGAATTCATTCATGCTTCTTCTCCTACAAGAAACGTACCTGTATGTATATATTCATTCAGTTATCGCCGAGAATGATAAACTACGAAAATACTCAATTATTTTACTTAATAATCCTTTATTGAAACGACGAACTTTTAAATGGCCTTAATTAGCATCAAATTCACATTATTAGCTTTTGGTTTGTTGTTTTTGAGTATTTTATCTATAAGAGTCTCGACTCAACCCACGCGCCTATTATAGCTTGCTAGCTTGCCATGTACCTAACTGAGTATTTGCAATTATAGGGTTTACGCGGAGGTAGTCCATATCAAAAGTGAATTTACATCATTATTGAATGACGAAGCGGGACCTCGTTACGGCTTCTACCGGAACCCTACTCATACAGTGGACTTTTTAAAATCATTTTATAAAGAGGCCAAGGTTTCACCTCTGGCCGTTGAATACGTAGAAGCATGTGGTTCAGGTAATATTGAACAATAATGATTTTCATTACTATTAGGAATATTTATTAATCGTGAATTATTATTTATGATTTGACTATTGTCAAATGGTATAAATTTTAATTTTTTTTATTAAAATATACGGTTTAACTTAGGGCCATGTTAAATGTTATTTTTATTATAAATTTGAATATGTTTAATATTATGTAATTAAAAATATATATGAATGTAAATTAGCTAGGTATTTAAAAATGTATTCTAAATACACTAAAGGACTAAAGAATGAAAAAAATATTTTGAATGTTGTATACTTTAGAATTTTCTTCAACATTTTATACTTATTATGCTTTGTATTAAATTTAAATATCAAAATAATTAAAAATGTAAAACATTCAAACATAGTATAATATAGCAATACCAAACAACAGGTTACTAGGTTTATTGAGTTGATGGTACACATTTTTGGTACAGCTGTTCCTGAAGCAGATAAGGCAGAGTTAGAAGCATTGGAACAGATATTTTGTAATAGCCGAAGAGATCCATTGCTGGTTGGAAGTGTTATGTCTAACGTCGGCTATGGAGAGGCGGCATCTGGTATAACTGCAATAACCAAGGTATTATACATAGTTTTTTTTTATTTTACTTACAGAGAAAACCAGGAAAATAGGCAAACGTGCCTAGACAAAGAATACCTATCATTAACTCCACCTAATTACCTTTTTTTATGTAAAGAGTCAACCTGGGTAACTTTGGACCACCTTTTAACATTTATTGACTTTATTTATGTACATTTCGAGTATAAAGTTATACTCGTTATTTATACAGTTCAGTCGTATTACCTATGTATTTCACTTTTAAAAATTAAGTAGTAGTAAAATTTTTAATTTCTTTCATCATTGGTTTAAAGGTACTATAATTAAGGATTCAAAGTATTTCAAAGTTACCCAAGTTAATCTTATCTCAATTGACTCGAATAATGTCCCCTATTGGTTAAGTGTTGTTACTAGACTACCACCCGGGCGTGCTGGCCGATGACCTGCACTTTCGCGGCTCTTAATTCACTCATGCCCTCATGATACTGACTTCAGTAATGTTCCCAATCGGCAGGTGTCGCTAGGCTACCAGTACCACACGGGCTTGCTGCTAAATTGACTCGAGTCAATATACAAGAACACCGTAACATAGATATAGCACCGTATATTGACTCGAGTCATGTTCCCAATTGGCAGATGTGACTGGTCGGCGACGTGCACTGCTAACAGCCACGAACCTTAATTGACTCGTGACCTCACATTGACAAGAGTCATGTTCCCAATTGGCAGATGTGACTGGTCGGCGACGTGCACTGCTAACAGCCACGACCCTTAATTGACTCGTGACCTCACATTGACAAGAGTCATGTTCCCAATTGGCAGATGTGACTGGTCGGCGACGTGCACTGCTAACAGCCACGACCCTTAATTGACTCGTGACCTCACATTGACAAGAGTCATGTTCCCAATTGGCAAATGTGACTGGTCGGCGACGTGCACTGCTAACAGCCACGACCCTTAATTGACTCGTGACCTCACATTGACAAGAGTCATGTTCCCAATTGGCAGATGCGACTGGTCGGCGACGTGCACTGCTAACAGCCACGACTCTTAATTGACTCGTGACCTCACATTGACAAGAGTCATGTTCCCAATTGGCAGATGTGACTGGTCGGCGACGTGCACTGCTAACAGCCACGACCCTTAATTAACTCGTGACCTCACATTGACAAGAGTCATGTTCCCAATTGGCAGGTGTTGCTAGGCTACCACACGGGCGTACTGGCCGGCAACCTGCACTGCGAGCAGCCGCGGCGCGACGTGGCGGCGCTGCGCGAGGGCCGCATGCGCGTGCTGGCGGAGCACGAGCGCTGCGGCCGCAGCTACACCGCCGTCAACGGCCTCTCCGTCACTGGCGTCAACACGCACGTGCTGCTCAACGGACGATATAAGCCTAAGGTTCCGGTCCTCACTATTTACATTTTTATCAGTAATTTTGACGCCTCGTGTCACGCCAACGGCCTTTCCATCACTGGCGTCAACACCCAAGTGCTGCTCAACTGTCCATTGAGTCCAAGCCTAAGGTACCATTCTCGCTTTTTTCTTTTCCTAAATTAGCAATTATGACGCCTACCATTGTCACGCCGCCACCTTTCTGTCACCTATTAAATATTTCTTGCTCATCGTCATACCTTAAACCATTTCGGAAGATTCTTAAGCCTCCCCGCGAACTAGCTGCGACGGAAGCTAATAAGGTCTGATCAAAACACTAGGGCTACCTCGAAAACATGTCTGGAACTACAGATACTCCGTAGGTACCTATAGTAGTCGCAATGTTTTCACGTTTGGTTTCTGTTTTAGGGTTTGGTTGTTTTAGGGTAAGGTGTTGGTTACGGTTTATTTATTACGGTTTAGAAGCGGGCAAATATTTCACGAGAGATCGATAACTGTTTTGAATGAATGTATTTGTTTAATAAATATATATTTAATCTCTTTTAGGACCTTTCCCGTTATCAATCGGCGATTCCACATCTCGTCCTGATTTCTGGAAGACAAGAATCAGCAGTGAATAAAATTTTGGATGATTTACAATCTCGCCCAGTAGACCCTGAAGAACTGGCTCTTTTAAATAACATCCACTTAACAAAAATATCTGGGAACTTGGCAAGAGGATATACTATACTCAGTAAGATTTCGAAAACATACTTACGTACAAATTTATTACTTACCTCTTTATTATATCTATTGCTCTAGATACGAACAAAAATACTTGGTCGAACGTTTGAAACGTTTGAAACAAGAATATTAGAATCAAACGATTTTGGATCCCGAAAACGACCGCCAAATAATACAAATACATTTTCTCATTGCAAAGAACCTAATTTAAGCACAGAACAAGACGGTAATCGAATCAATATGTTTGTTTCAGGTAAGAATAAAGAGGAAGAAACTGTCAGCCTATGCAAGAAAGTGGAATACTTTGACTATGTAAAGCGGCCGCTGTGGTTCGTGTATAGCGGCATGGGCTCGCAGTGGGCCGGTATGGGGGTCCAACTCATGCGTATACCCATTTTCGCAGCTGCCATTGAAAGGTAACCTTTAAATCATAGGAATAATTTCTCTCTTTGGACCTTCCAGCAAAGTTTATTGACTGTTGTGCTAGGAGCACTTCATACCCATCTTCTAAATCAGGATCAGGACCTTCGATACGTGCATCGATTCTACGATTCACACTAGCTGTGACTATCCTTTTGTTGTACCTAGGGTATTGAAATTTTTGTTAATAATATAATAATAAATTGGAGCTTTACTGATTTAAAAAAGATTTCATTTATGTGAATGATTTCAGATGTCATCGAGTGCTACAGCCAAAAGGTGTCGACATAGTTCACATTATAACTAGTCCTGATAAAAGCATATTTGACAATATCCTACACTCGTTCGTTGGAATAGCAGCGATCCAAATAGGACTAACTGATATACTGCGAGCTCTAGGACTAGTACCTGATAAGATTATTGGTAAGAATTATAAGTACTGTATCTAACAGCTAACTCGTAAATAAAACTTGTTGAAATATATTATGCTTTTGATGCACATTCGTTGTTTAACTATAACGATTCTTTATTTGAAGCAAAAATCTTAGTAATCATGAGTAGCAACGACACATCTCTATATAATTGTAATAACGCATCCGCTTACAATCTCAGGTAGTATTTCTGCCCTATTTGAGGTTGGATGTAGGTGTCTTTGCGCTGCAGTGAACACTTAACATCTGGTGGCCTGAATGTCCGTTTGCTTCTCATATACGATAAGAAAATTAAATTGTAATTTCTCAGGGCACAGTGTGGGCGAGCTTGGCTGTGCGTACGCTGACGGTTGCTTTACGGCTGAGGAGATGATCTTGGCAGCATACAGCCGCGGTCTCGTCTCCGTGCAGACGCCCTTCATCCGCGGCTCTATGGCTGCCGTGGGGATCGGTTACCAACAGGTTTGTTGCATTCTCTAATATTGCCAGAAAAATATTCTATGATATTATTATCGTGGTGCCAGAATACAGCAACTCTCGTCATCTGGACTTCGTACTTTTCTCGTATCTCATTTCGATGTCTGTCATTAGTATAAGTAGTTATATTCCTTGAATGGCCAACATCAGCCAACACTTTCCTGATAAACATATTAGTTTGAAGGAAAAGAAGGAAGTCTTTTGGAAGAAAAGTGCTAGATCCTAGCTTTTCTAGAATGATCCATGGCTAACGTTGCAAGTACCAAGTACTTATACTGGAAAGTCAAAACTAATAGTAAATAGTTCTATGTGTCAGTAACAGTATTGCTTATGTTTGGTATTTAATATAAAATTTTCTAGAATGTTCTTTACGGCTTAATATTGGCGAGCAATAGGACTGGAAAGTCAGTAAATATAAATATAGAGTGACAGATTAAAGTCTATTCCGTGTGTAGAAAATGAGTTTTGTCGTGTTTCAGGTACTCCCGATGTGTCCACCAGCTATTGAGGTGGCGTGTCACAACGGGCCTGACTCCTGCACCATTTCCGGGCCGGAGGGTGCGATGCGTGAATTTGTAGCGGAGCTAGTCTCCAAAAATATTTTCGCCAAAGAAGTACCATGCTCTCACATCGCCTATCACTCTCGTTACATAGCAGAGGCAGGTAATGGACCACAAACTTTAGTGCAGCCAAGAGCGAGACAAAACTATGACCTTCTTTACATTTGTTTTTCTTAGTAATTCTTAATATTTAAATGTTAATTGATTATCTGAGGTAAAATTAGAATTTTAAAAACATTTGAATTTTGATTTTCTTTTAAGGCCCAGGATTATTGAAATACCTAAAGGAAGTGATAAAGTCTCCGAAGCCACGCAGCGAACGTTGGGTTTCGACTTCTGTTCCAATGGAAAGATGGGATGAAGAGAGTGCCAAGTACTCCTCCGCAGAATATCACACCAACAATCTTCTGGTTCGTATTATTTCTTAAGAGTAGCAATAGGTTGTTAAGCTAAATTACAGCAAACTTGTTTCATAGGTATTATTCTTAATAGTATTATTAATTCGTATTATTTCTTAACACTGTACCTGTCCATTAAATAAACACAATAGTAAAACAATGGTTATGGGTCATATGTGACTCACGGGACAGCGAAGTGATTAGGAGCAGCAAGCAAAGGTTGTTAAACTACAGCAAACTTGTTTAATAGGTACCTACCGTTAATTTAGGATCAAATCCTAAGTTAGCTACTACTAAGTATATAAAAATGTGTAAATTCCTGAGGATGAATAGTCGTTTTTTACGTTTTTAAAAACACTTCGTGTCTCACAGTCTCACTCTTTCTCTGATCGAAGAGGCCGTAGCTTCAGCTACCTGCAGCAGCCACTTACAAACTCCAAAACTTCGTCTAACAATACGAGTACAAACTTCACCCGCCCGTCTCTTCTTCGTTGCGTCTCCGGTCGTTGCACCCTTCTTTTTTCATATTTCCGTGTTCTTTGTTAAGTAGGTAATTCTTTTCCAAAGCTACATTTACGTTTTTGCAGAACTCTGTGCTATTCGAAGAAACGTCCCGGCTGATACCCGCGGACGCGGTGCTGGTGGAAGTGGCTCCTCACGGGCTGCTGCAGGCCATCCTCAAGCGTTCGCTGCCACAGTCCTGCAGGAACGTTCCTCTCACTCGTCGCGGTCACGCCGACAACGCGGTCTTCCTCTTGGATGCTATCGGAAAGTAGGTAACAAAGAAATATAGTCGTTCGACATCTTTCTTCAACACAAAATTGAAACTGAATTATACTGACTTTTGGATTTTTCTTCGTCAATAAAATATAAATATGCCCCACCCAAATTCTTTGTACGATAAATCGATTTTAACCCAAACCCATCTGAGATGCAAATTCCTTCAAATGCTCATAAACTCGAACAGTTCTTCTGTAGATTACTTTCATCAATTGACCTTTTCTAACTTTCTTTCTCTTTATAGTTCCTACCTTGATCTCTACTATTATGTATAACTCCAGTATTATGCCATTGTGCTGAATTAGACTTTAATGAATTCATATTTCTATATTTCATGTCTTCCTTTCAGATTGTATATGGAAGGTTTTGATCCAAATATTCAATCCTTGTATCCAAAAATTGATTTCCCCGTATCTACTGGAACGCCAATGCTGTCACATTTGGTAGAATGGGCACATCATGAAAAATGGTAAGAACATCAGAGTTAACATTTCAATAAATTGGAGAAATCGTACTCGTAGAATTGTTTTCCTGCAAAAGTCGATTTCAGCTTAGTTCTTAAATTTCAGGAGTGTGCCCCTGTATTTATCGGCACGCAGAAAGACAGCTGCTGCTACCACATCGGTTATATCCATTCATGACGATGAGCATTCTTACTTACAAGGACATGTAATTAGAGGTACCATTTGGTTTTAATTTTAGTGTTCTTTATTTCCAAATACGTGTATAAGATACGATATACGATAATAATTAAATAATTAATCATTTATGAACTCGTATAAAGCATTTCAGCAAGTACTACTAAGCCGAATGTAATAAAATGCCCTAACCTTTATTTAATTTTATTAACTTAAGAACTCTCAGGTACTTATGCACCTGATCCTCGAGATGTTTTATTCACTGTTAAATTAAATTTTCTATAAAAACTTAATAATATTGAGACTGATTACTTTTACATAAAAAAACAAGTTTATTAAAGGTTGTAATCCCACATTCATTGCATGTAGGTGCAATACTGTATCCGTTCGCGGCATCTCTGGTGGCGGTGTGGGACGCGTGGGCCATGTCGCGCGGGCTGCAGCGACGTCGCGCGGCCGTGCAGCTGCGCGCCGTGCAACTGCACGTGCAGCCACTGCTGCACTCGCGCCGTCAGCTGCGGGTCTCCGTCGCGATGCATCGTGCTACTGGTCGGTTTGAGGTAAGACCAACTCGGCAACATCTTTTAAAACTCAAACTCAAACTCAAAAGCTTTTATTCATTATTAGGTACAATTTGTGCACACTTAATGAAAGTCATACAGATAAATTATACATTCTACATTCATCCGCTTTGATCGCCCCTCAGGCAAAACGTAGACTGGAAGAAAAAAGCGGGCGGAAAAAACTCCCAGCACTCTTTTAAAAGTAAATAAAACTTATATTATATAGTCTATAGTGCAGTATGGCTAGGTCCAATAAAGGAACACACGTGACAGCTATCGTGTGTGTCAATATCGCCCCATTGCCATCCGCTCACAAATAAATATTGTTATATAGTGTATAGAAATAGCCTATAGTGAAGTTATTCAATCCCACGCTTTCTTATCTTCTAAATAGTCCTTAGTTTCATAACAGGCCTTTCGGCACAGGACTGATTTGATAGTTTGTTTAAATTTGTGAAAAGGCAGGGATTGAATTTCTATTGGAATTTTATAGTTAATTTCATAGTTTTAAATGCCTTACATCATTCAATTTCCGTTATCTATAAGGCAGTACATGAGCACATAATGAAAGTCAACGGACATTGACCTACAACAAAAGAGTCAAATCCTGACGATTTGAATATTTGATATTAAGCTTATCAAGGACCAATGCCAACATTTTAGTACCTATAACTTTGTAACTGATCGACGCTGAAATAAAAGGACTAAAAAAATTTGCATACGATTACAGGTTACAGACGATATTAATTCGAGAATTGCTTCTGGTTTCATTATCGAAGATGATAGTAATTTATCACAAATGAACGAAGATACCGAAAATAAGGATTTAGATATTTCTTCAAAAGATATTTATAATATTTTCTCCATGATCGATGTCAGTTACAGGTACGCTACATTTATTTATTTATTTAAACTCTAGTACACACACATAGAAAGAAACAGACAATCAACAAAAATAGGACAATGCATAAATGACGGTGTTATCGCTAAGAGCGATCTCTTCCAAACAACCAATTATATATATGTATGTATGTATGTATAATTGACATAGCCCACAAGTCATCCTTCACCGCCACCAGACATGCCGCGAACGGATACAGTATTTCACCTTCATGAAAATGTTATAAATATAGAATTAAAACCTCAAATAAACTTGTTTATTAAATAAAAGCTAAGAAAGTAAATGTTTTAAGATAACATAAACGTTTTTTACTTCAGGGACTACTTCCAAAGCATTCACAGTACCAGTTCAAGTCTCACAGAGGCCCGTATATCATGGCGCGAAAACTGGGTGGCGTTCATTGATGGTATATTTCAGCTAAATGCCCTAAGACGATCGCAGCAATGTTTCGCTCAACCTGAATTTATAAGCAAATTAGTTATTGACCCAAACAGCCATAAATATGATCACAAAATCATGACAGCAAATATATCGGAAAGTCACAATACAACGAGGTACTTAATGAGGATTAAATTTGTATGTGCAAAGCTACTGTTTATTTTTACAAAGTAATAGTAAATTAATTGCCAGTTAATGTGTATTTCAGATGTGGTGGTGTGCTGCTAGAAGATATTATATTTCGAATACTACCTACGGACACACAAAACACAGGCACTTTGAGGGCACTGAAATTTATACCACACTTGGGATCAGAGATGTTCGATGTAAGAAGGAGGAAATTAAACATTTACACTGTAGTTATTTAATAATCATACGTCATACAATTAACACGGAAGGTGGAATGTGGAATATTATTAATATGGTTATTTATACTTAATTTAACGATTAAAATTGCATGATTTAATAACGATAAATAAAAACCCAGTGTGAGAGATGCCGTAATTCTTCAAATCTTTGAAAATAAACAAGTTTCTTTATTATTTCAGTTTGCTACCATTTCACAAGTATACTTACAAATTGTTTCTGAAAATTTAAATAAACATGATATAAGTATTGTAGGATTTTATGAAAACGTAACGGTATTATCAAAATTAAATGAAATAAAAGGCACATTTGACAAGGTTCCGGGAGTTAAAACAACGTGTAGATGGATTACGTCCAACAATACAAATAATGTGCAGGAAGATGAGTTGAAAACTGTAGATCTCGTTATTACATCCTATTTAGCAACTGACGATAAAGTAAGTCTGAACATCAGAAATATAAAATAAAATACTTGGCACAATCAAAATAATTTTAACCATTATTTATGGCATAAACTTTTTGTTGCAGATGTGTCAGATTTTGTACCAAGTATTACCAAAGAATACGTTTATAATGAACATACGAGAACCGTCTAACAATCTTAGTGGAAGTATTCGTCCGGAGGCTTTGTTTCAAATTGTTTGTAGACACAATACAGGTTCTGCAATTTTAGAGCTATGTCGCTGGCGAACCGATCGCTCAACCGCCGATCTTAGCGTAGCTACTGCACGCACGCCATCCGACTTAGCACTACTTGCACAAAAACAAAGGTCTCTATCGCCCCACCAAACTCTTCTCGTTCTAACAAACTATCCGGCTGTAGCAGGAGTTAAGGCACTCTTCGACAAATTCAGAGAAATAGGTGGCTGCAAAGTTCGTTTAGTAATGTGTGACAATAATTATGAAGAAGGGCAAAATGTTGGGTCCTTGATTAACGTAGACTTGGCGCTGAAAATCGTAAAAAATGTAAGGTTATTTTAGTTGTATTTTCCAAATAGTTAAAGAAATATTAGGTACCTTATTTAAAGAATCTTTTTATAGGGCGTACTGGGTGGGATGTATTATGTGCCTGTCCAAAATGATGGTGACTTGAAAATTGATGGAACGCTGCATAGTTCTTATGTTGGTCAGCTCGAATCCATGGACTGGATATCAGGTCCCCGACGGAAACCATGTGTCAAGGTTAAGGTATGTGCAGTTCAACTAAATAAAATTATATAAAGAAATGGCAATTTTAAGACTTGAAATGGTAAGATAAGGAATGATGAATAACTTTATATTTTACCACCACATTGAACGTCCATTTTGTAAATAGTTATAGTGACTGAGATTAACCTCAAATTCTTTCATTCATTCAGGACTTTAGCCTGAAATTTCTTTAAGTGTACAGAATTATCTTGAGTGTCATTTTGAAAATCATTTCAAATTTATATATTTATTTCATTCCGTAGGTTCATTACGCTGGATTGAACGATCTCGATGCAAAAAGATCAATTGGTCTGATACCATTCTCTAATTGTCACTTTAAAAATTGTCATAGAGGATTTGGAATGGACTTTAGTGGAGTAACTGAAAGGTATAAAGTTTTTACGTTTAGTTTGTCTTAGGACTTTGCATCAAAAGTATAAAACGAGTATTTTATTTGAACTGTAGTGAGTTTATCTTCTTTTACTGACGACACATTGCCTATATAATAGTGTGTTTTTTCAGTGGTGCTCGTGTAATGGGACTCGTAGATTGTTGTGCTGTCAGCTCCCATGTTGATGCTATTCCGGACTTGCTTTGGCCAGTACCAGAACATTGGAGCCTAGAAGATGCGGCCACTGTGCCGCTAGCGTATTGCCTCGCCTACTATTGCCTGGTTCGTATATTTATGTTTATTATTTTTCACACCTTAAAAATAATATCCTCGATCTCACTTACTTACTTCCTTTCATTCCTTCCTTTGCTGGATATGAGTTTCCGTTAATCTATGCCACTCTGCCCAGTCCTCGGTTCTTTGAATAAAACGGTATCTCAGTTACCCATTCTTACAGATCTTCTATGGAACTGACCTGGCCCATAATTTCTTATGTATTTGTCTTTCGTAGTCTTCTGGAACTTCATTTTCATCCTCCCCAGAGCAGACCCCCTTGGGCAAGTGCCCAGGGCCCCGCGATCGTTAGAGCTCCTGTCAAATCACCAAACGATAACCAATATTTGTTAGGTAGGTACCGAAAAACATATATAATTCGAAGACATCGAACCTTAATTACTGACTACAATAGGGGTTCCATTATCCTTATATGCCCAGTATTTCCCAGGGCCTCCAATAGGTTAAAGACCCCAGAGTACAAATCTAGATTTTCTAAGCACTCTGAGCGCTCTCACTTTTACCATCTACCGGCAAAAATTATCTGCCATCCATTTCTATTCACGATCTACTCTATAATTTAACGACGTTAAGTTATTCAAAAGTCTAATCATAAATTTGTTAATTTCAGTACTTCAAGTTCAAATTATACCCTCGCATGAAAATATTGGTGCATGGGGGCGCAGGCGCATTGGGACAAGCTGTCATATCCATTGCCTTAGCCAACGACTGCGAAGTCTTCACCACTGTTGGTGACATGCGGAAAAAAAGATTTTTGCTGAAAATGTTCCCAGAATTAAATGGTAAATTTAATCTCCATTTTTTTTTATGTAGGCCACCGAAGTAATTACATGGAAGGCCCACATATACTTTTGGAGCTTTTACTTATCTTCATCCAACCAATTTATAGGGATTTATAATACGGATGTACTCAAATGTGTTTCTTTTAATTTAAGCTGAAAATATTGGAAACTCCCGCGACTTTACTTTCTGTGATATGATCCTAAATGCTACGGGTGGAAGAGGTGTTGATATTATTATAAGCGGCCTTAGCGGTGAACTCAGGACTGTAAGTATAAATAACATATAATTATACATATATTATATGTATACTTAAGGTCAAAGTAAGAATATTAAAAAGACTAGGTCTGGTGATAATTAAGAATTCCTGAATGACTTTTTCATATTCCTTTGTTTTAGGTGACTTTGAATTGTTTGGGATTTATGGGCGCCAAGCTCGATGTTGGCCTTATACCAAGCAACGAAAAGTATTATTACGGGATGAACAATTTGAATAAAGAAAGGTGCTACATTCCTGTTAACCTTTCTGCCATTTTTGACCCAAAACAAAAAGCCACAATGGAGGTAAATATGAAAATTCTACATAAATTTTATCACGGTTCATTTTTTGCATGTCATGAAAGATCCCTGTCAGATCGGAAGGAAGTCTCGCTGATACCCCATCAAGTTGCGCTTAAAAACGCACATAATTAATGGGTGTTCTCTTCCTGCTACACCTTCGTAGATAGTACTTTGAGAGCCTTAGGGCCCCTTCTTAATATGTCGCGAGCATTGCCGCAGCCGCGCCCATCATACTTTTAAACTACACGACAGCCGCGTGTATGAAAGTGGGCTACTGTCGCGTTTTAGCCTCGGAGCGTGCAACACAATTAAAAGGCATTGTATTGGTTACAGCGTCTGCAGCGAGTGGTGGGCGAGGGCGTGGCGCGCGGCTGGGTGCGGCCGCTGACGCGCGTGCAGTACGCACCGCGACACGCCGCGCGCGCTTTTCGTCTGCTGCACGCATCCTCGCACCGCGGCCGCGCGCTGCTACGACTCGCTGATGCGCACGCCCTAGAGACGATACCCAGGTAATTGCACGTTCTGTACTCGTCAAGAAGGGAGGAAAAAAGACGGAGAGATGACCCGTCATGCCCACCGCTCCCCTTTTATCGGTTACACAATGAATGGGCATCATTATAATGGATACGTGGACATAAGTCCTAGTGGCATTCTTTACCAGTCATGCTAATACCCAGGTTCAAGTCGCGTCAAACTTCTTGCCCGCTCTGAATATAGCACGCGTCGTAGAAACAAAATTGGGATACTCGTAGCAGAGGGACGAAGGCGGGACGCAGCCGAAAAATATTGGAAGGCGTTACAGAAATCATCAAGAAAAAGATGACGAAAAATAAGAAAATCATAAACATAACATACACAAATAAATAGAAAGGAATGAAAGGCCAAACTCTGTAGAAACTGATTATTTTTAAATTCTTTTTACTGTTTCTAGATTGCAGTGCACCTCCGAAAAGTACCATGTTATTATAAGCGATCACGAAACCTTTGGGCAGCAATTAGCTGATAAGCTAGTCCAGCGTGGTGCTCGTAAAATCCGCTTGTACCAACCGTTAGCGTCAAAAGATTTAAAATTTAAAATAAGGTAAGCCTCTATTCTATTTTATAAACTTGAGTATAATTATGCAGTACAGGGCCATGTACTTAGGTACTTACTTAATGTTTTAAAGTGAACTTTATGTGTGCCGTTATTATTTCAGGCAATGGCAAAGCACTGGTGTAAGGGTGGATTGTGAAGAGTTTAACAATACGAAAAGTGTTCTTAAGTCCCTTATAAATAATGAATTATGTGAGGCAGTGCAAGGGATATACATTATCAGAACCAATCAATCTAAACCAGTGGGTGATTCGAAAACATTCATAGAAGAAATAGATGTTATATCGAGAAAACTATTTCCAGATTTGAGGTAACAAGTAAATAGTAGGTTATTCACAGTAAAAACACTTTAGAAGTTCGAAGATAAAAATTAATAGAGATAACAATTTTTCAATATTTTTAGATACTTTGCGGTAATCAATACAGTGGACACCACGGGAGAAGAAACATGCATTTCCAGAGCTGTAAATAAGTTACCAGGAACTATGATAAAGCTTCCTGAATTAAAAGAAAACTGTATTATTGTAAGTTTATCTACAAATTAAATCTAAAAATATTTAAAAAATTAAAATTAATTAAAAAATGGAATTCAAAGCGTGTTGTGTTGTGACCAAATTAAAAATTTTAAAATTGTACGGGTTTAATATGTAGTTAAGAATTATTATCTTATTTTGTATTTAGTAACCTAAATTATATTAAATATTTTTTATCGCGTTTAAAATTCTAGATAGGACGACGGCCAACGACAGGCGAAACACGAATAAGCATAGGAGTGGCGGTAGAAATGGTAGAACGCGCGCTCCTTGTAGCGACACCATCGGCGGACGTTCACATGTCCCCTAATATATCATCTGAGTCGCTTTTGACCCGACTAGCTGCTGTGGCAGGTTTGGATACACTCTAAGGGTCTACGCAGACGTACCACAACCACACCACGTGGTCGGGTGTCAAATAGTATGAAAACTGTCACTTCCATTCACACGACCGACATTTACCGACCTGTACTGCTATTTACACGAGACCATAAACTGACTGCATTTTGTCGCGTGTTTTTGTGGTACGTCTGCGTAGACCCTAAAACACTTCTTTAGTAACCGTCAAGAGTCGCGAGCACAGATTTTTAGTAGTAGGACTATAGTACATTATTCGCTAATGTACAACAATCAAAGAATACGCGCTAGACCAATAGACAACGTAAACAGTCTGACGAACCAATCGCGTAAAGTGGCAACGCAGTACAATAAATAATTAAATGTAGTTTAACCTATTACATTTACAATATATTTAACATAGCTTATTTTAAATATGACATTACACAAAAGAGTATATCATCAAATTCCAGAGGTAAATATTACGGAAGATACAAGAAGCTTATCTGATATGGGTATGGATCCAGTGAGATTCAATAACGTGCGAATACTTTTGCGCGACGTATACAACACATTCCTAACAAAGAAGGATATTCAAACGTTAACCAAGCAAAGGTAAGTAAATAAAAGGCCTTTGGAAGTATAACATAGTATAAAGTATAACAATTCTATATACATATATTATGTTTCTTTCAGAATTAAAGAAATAGATGAAACATTAACAAGAACTGGCTTTGATTATGAAAGAGGCTTAAATAAAATATTCTCTTACGTGGACTCTGATGAACTTTTAGCGACTACTGAGATGGTGTTTCTACCGACACTCACAAGTAGCGCAACCATGGTGCGTATTTTATATTTTTTTCCAAACTATCCAAAAACTAACAAACCAAACATACATGCATAATCCATGAAAATTGGTATATTATATACTTGTTTAGAAGCCGTAATAGACCAACATACCGATGCAAAAATTGTACAGTTCTGAGTATTACATACATACGAGGTGTCGAATTAATAACCTCCTTTTTTGAAGTCGGTAAAAATAAGGTTACCTATTTAAATTTAAGCGTGACGACGAATTTGTGTCGGAGACGTACCTGTGCATCGTGGGCGGCGTGGAGGGGCACCACGGGCGGTTCCGCGCGCTGTGCGAGCGTCTCCAGCTGCCGGCGCTGGTGCTGCAGGCCGGCCTCGACCGCCCGCAGGAGACGCTGCCACAGCTCGCGCAAAGATACGTTGAGGTACCTACATCTTTGTTAATGTGTTATATGATAGCATCGCTCATCGATCATCGCTTTCCATCCAACCAAAAGTGCCGACTCTCGATTAAACTCGATCTCTTGGTACTTTGGTGAAAAAAAAGGATCCATTGTTCCTAGGTACTCACTTACTACTGAATATTTTAACCACTTTTAATATTTATGCTGCGCACCGATTTTTTTACTCTCTACCCGCTACTTTTAGCCCGGTAGCACACCTCGGCCGCGAAATGTTTGAATGTTTCGCGTTCAGCGGTTTCGCTATTTCGCGGTGGTTTTAACGGCTACCGATCTGATTGATTACTTGCACCTCGGTAGTACCTACTTATAGCGTTTATCAGGGTTATTCATGTCGTATTGAAATTAATTATTATCCTGTAATAGTTTCAACACTTTTATTCCAATAATTAATTGTCAACAGATTCTTCTGAAGAAAGATTTAGTGAAGAAACCCTTCTATCTCTTAGGATATGAGAGCGGGGTGATGGTCGCCTTAGAGATGGCAGGCTTATTGGAAGAAAAAGGTAATATTTTCAAACATATTTACTGGCGGTTAAGTACATATTTGATAATTTGACTAAAAACACTAATTATACATATTTTTTATTTCAACAGGTTATACCGGAACAGTATACTGTATCGGTGTTCCAATCGAAATCAAAACTGAAATAAAAGCACACCTCGCTGGCTTAGAAACAGAAGAAGCTTTACAGGACGAAATCGTTCGGCACATGTTTGAATTGATGACGAATAATGAGACCAAGGAACTCGCATTAGCTTTACAAGGAGTTTCCACTTGGCAGGAGAAGGTGAATGTGACAGTACGAATGTTACTAGGGCGGGTACCGCACTCTGCACAGTACGCACGGCAGTTAATAGAGGCGGCATATGAGCGCGTCAGACAGTTGCTGAATTACGAAATAAAGCCGCGAGCATTGCGTTCACAGTTGGTGCTGCTGCGCCCCTCAACAGAATCTTCGGATCACACAAAATCAAGACTTCAACAGGGCGTCTCCGTTTATCCATTACAAGCATGCTCACAGCAGCCCGTGGTTGAGTATGCGCTTCAAGCACCTCTAGCGGACGCGACACAAGACCTGCGTTGCGCTGCAATCGTTAACAGGCATCTTGATGCTCAGATTTTGAAAGATTTCGAAAATCGCAACCTCTGCGAATCGTACCTACTAAATGCGGACTCGTTTATGACGAGAGTGGACGATTAAGTCCGTTATCATTTCTTGATAAGAGCATACATTATTAGGTCCAGTTCTATGACTGTAGGTACTTACATATTGGTAATTTTAAGATTCTTCTTTTTTATGCCTGTTGGTAACTAAAAATTTTTTATTGTTTTCTTTTAGTAGCAAATTAAATTGGTGGTTTTATTTTTAAATGTTATTTAGGTACGTTACAATCGTATGAACGTATTTTTAAAATATCTCCAATGTAGGTACCTAGGTTTTAACAATCAAGCAAAGCAATTTTCTTTTAATAATTAATAAATAAGATTATATCTATAATCGTTTCTATACCAATAAATTGTTGCATTTTCTTCAAACCTGTACCTATTTAACTACCTTTTAAATAAAGCTTCACAATAATATCATAGAACACAGGGGTGGAACTTTTTGAATAAGACAACATTGTTGATTATCTTTTTATGTTTTAATGTTTATACTGATTTAAATACAGCAATTAAATACATAAAGTTGATAGATAATATGTTCACTAACACTCATGTTTATTACATGGTTATTGAGATTGCATTAAAAATTACAAACTACTGGTTAATTCATGAACATTTATAAGATACCTGAAATACTTAAAACTATGTTTCTTAGCTGTAAACAGCAGCCGTTACTGATCTCTTTGGTTCAATACATTACGAGTACCTTAACCATCCGATTTCTTTTCTTTTTTCATTCTGAAATAGTCAATTACATATGATTTATCAACACTTTTGTATTGGACCGGCTCCATCAATCCAAATCTAGAATTTCAATAAAACAACATTAGGTATGGATGACTATACACAATGAATGTGCTTTTTGATACTAAATACAGATTCATTGTGGTTAAGAATTACTGGAAAAGTTAAGTTATCAGTAATTCTGTAGTTCATATGTTTGTACATATGTATTTAAAAATTTAGCTTATGATAAGGAAAAAATATAATGAAAGAAAATTATTTTTTTGATGTTCTGAAACTAAGGGAGACTAAGTAGTGAATTCATGTGTCTCATTAAAAATCCATACTCATATTAAGGTGTTTTCATATAAATTCAAAATGTATGTAAATACATATAAAAATATACTTTACTTGCTACAACTTAGTAATTGCCAATAAAAAAGTTCACAGTCCCTCTCTCCAAATATCTTCCAGGATTTGATGGTTAACCTAATTTAACACGTGCCTCAGAGCTACATATTTATGTGCGCTTCAAAAACAAAGAAAGGACTTCTAACTTCCATATTTGATTTCAATATATTACTTTCAATCCTTCCTAAGTCTTAATCAAGATAAATAATCATATCGCTGGAGCATATTATGCTCTAAGAGATAAAATCTACTGTGTAGCTATATTAAATCTAAGCTTCCTTAGAATAGCATGGCAATTCTCAATATTTCCAGTGCAAATTTCTAAATACATTTGGAGAGGTAAAACTCTGGGTGAGTTAATTTGCAACAAGATTTTCTTTGCCGTCACCAAATCTCCCCTAAGTATGTGACAAACAGCAGCTTTTGCCCAAACTGAGACTCCTGCAATATCACGCATGTTAGGTGGCAGAGTAGATATGAGCTCATGGATAATCTTTGGGTTCAAGTGTTCCATGGCTTCCACTGTTTTGTCGAGGCAAACCAGGGCTTCAGCTGCGTACATGTGCGCCCACGCCTTATGACTGTTGTTGAGATCTGGCTGAATCAGTAGTTCATTTACGGTCACAAGAGCAGAGATTGGATCTTGCAATTGCAGAAAAATGTATGACTCAAGGATCATTATGGTATTTCTCAGCTCACATCGCTGCCTCCAGTTGATCGGAGGCCCTGGCGGTGCTTGAATGTAGGGCTTCATGACATCAGCTGGTGGATCGTTATTGGGCAGCAGAGTTAATGCATTCTTGAGGCAGAGAGCGGCAAATTCCAGAGACATAGAAGGGATGGCAAATGACTCCCCGGATGTGGAATATTTCTCCTTGTTTTCCTTTGCAACCAAGACCCTTGCGTGTGGCCCACTTCCCAATTTCTTGACAGTGAATTGTTGTACTTCATCGGCACAACATTTCTTGACGCAGCACTCAGCGAGTCTCAGCCATATGCGAGCATTGTTCGGATAGTGCCTGGCCGCCTCCACTAAGCACTCAAACGCCCCATCTATTAGGTTACATGCAAGTAGCCCGATCCCCAGATTGTACACATACAGGGGCCTGTCCTTGCAAACATACAATCTCTCGCTGTCTTCAGAGTCCATTACTTTAAAATGTTCCTTGATGGAATGTTGGAAATATTTAGATGCCAGATGTGGCTTGTGCACCGTCATGTAGATCACCCCCAGATTGTTGTTCATGGCCGCCCAAAGCTCTTCGCCCTGTGACTTCAAATCATATTCATAATTCAGAGTTCTATACAATCCTAAGGTTTCAGCTGACTTTTTTACATCTCCCATTAGAAACAGTTGATGTGCGATGACAAAGGCATTTTCCATACAATCAGGATTTAATTGAATCTTTTGTCCCATGTACAGTTTCGCTCTGCATATCAGACGGTCAAAGAAACCACTCACTTCATTATTGGAACTCATCAATTCAGTGTATTTAGCGGCTATCTCCAACGCCTTGTCATAGGTTCGCCGGCACAGGGTGGCTTCCATCAGCAACAAAACCACCTTGCACTGCAGCTTCGTATCCTTAGCGGTTCCCGCTAGCAGCAATCTTTCCAATAACACCGTACACTGATAGTAGTATCTCAAGTGGTATAGCAGTACGGCGTAGTTGTATATTATGAAGGGCGCATTGTAATCCGTCACATCGATCTCCGGGAAAGAAACTCCAGCCAACTGGGAGACGGATTGTTTAAATGGATTCACATGTTTGTAGTCACTCGCGGCGAATTCTACCACTGCCTTGTTATGCTGAACGCGTTTAAGCAGTGCACTGTTATTACTGACCAGGCCTTCCAATTCCGTGAGATGTTCGAGTGCACCGGAGTAATCTTTGCTTTCGTAGCACTCCAAAGCGAGGATCGCGGGCTCGTCGTCTTGGCTGGACATGTTTTTAGACCTAAAGCCTGTATTTTACACTGCTAGTTCGTACTCATCTACACTTTTTATGACCAAGAAGACTGAAAGATCGATCGATATTAAGTTTTATTGATTGCTTGCTGAAGTTGCTGATAATATTTATTTAATATTTTAAATTGTCACTGTCATACCACGAATTGTCAACTAACTTTGATGTAATGTCATAAGTGTTATGAGATAAAATTTCATTGAATTCCTTATTTTTTGCCAGGCCAATTAATAGGCACACGAATGAAGAATTGAACTAAAAGATATTTCTAAACTTAACTGTTATAGAAACTGCTGTTTATTTAAATATGTATGTTAAATGTGCAAAATATGTGTAAACCTTTTTTAATTACCTAAATTTTGGTAAGATTCAAAACTGAATTTTCATTCAGGGGTATTGAATATTAAGGGTGAGTTAGGTAAATGAAGGACCACAGAAATTCATGGTGAGGGCCTGGTCTTTGAAATTTGAAAAGAAACTAAATGATTTATTTTTATAATTTATTGAAAGATACATGACCAGTTATAATATTTTTACACTGTCAATAGTGTTTTTTTCCAATAAAATAGTCAAATAGATAAAATTGTTAAACCAGCTATCTTTCTCTTCATATTAAGGCATTTAATAGAACAGAATTCAATGTCAAAATTCAATTTCTTCCTCTTCTTCATTTCCCTTATTAATTCTTTTACACTTCTGCAACATTAATCTTACTTAAATAAGTAAGATCAAAAAATATTATATCACGGAAACTACATTCTAAGTGTAACCCATTCAGTACCTTGATAATTTTAGCTGGTACCTACATAAGAGATAGGTTTTAGACACTCCAGGCAGGTTACCGGCACAGTTAATAATCTCATCAGAATACTAGAAACTGTGTCAAAGGCATTAAACATGTTAAGGCACAATACAACAAACCCTCTTACAGGGAATTTATTTTTAAATTCCTTTAGCACAAATCAGGAAACACCAGGCATTTAACTTTCTTAGTTGATCTCTCAGCTGGCTTTGTACACAAGAGTTTACCAAAGAATGTTAATTTTATTTTATTTAAAAGTACCTCAAAAACACACTCTTTCTTAGGTATAGTGGTCACTATATCATTTTGTGAGACTATTTTGAACGTGTTTCTAGTGTCCATGATGCATATGCCTGTCTTACCGACATAACTAGGACATTTAGATCTCACTACATTCAGAATGCTGCCGTGAAAATCAGCTTTGTATATACTTTGAGTAAATACTTCCCACGATTTACTAGTATTTTCGGGTATAGGTTTCTCTAACTCTAATAACTCACTCATATAGTCTGACCATATTTTATTTATTGGCAACATATCATCGTATTTTATACTGTTTCTAGGTATCTCATAAAAACCTAATTTTTTCTTCTCTTTTCTAGTGAGAGCCCGAGTTTTGCTCTTATTGGGTTTTCTTTTTTGCTCCTTGCTTTTTCGTTTCGCAAGAACAAAGTCTTTATTAAGTTCGGATTTTATATTAGGTATATCAGATTTCTTTAAGTTACTCTTCAGAAAATCCAAAACTATCTTCGAACCTTCACTATCTGGTACTTTGAAAGTAGCCATGATTGGATTTATCTTCTATTATATTGAAAAAAACTTTTCGAAGTTTGTTTTTACATGTTAGGTTACCGACATAAGCTAATAATTAATTGACGACTGACGTTGAATGATAGTGATAGATAATATGACAATGACACATTTTGAGTTTTTGACAAATAGCGACACTAGACGTGAATGACGTTTAGTGAGTGAGCGGATGAACTGAACTGAACTGAGTTCAAGTTAACAATATAATATTTTTAATATTCACAAATTCCTTGCTTTTAAGCAATTTGGTTTAAATATTACTTTCTACCGCCTTCAAAATAGGAGGTTATTGTACGTAGTGTACATTTTGAGGTCAAGAAAATTTGTTCTAGAACTTTGAAAGCTTGCATGAAGGTAAATAAAGGCGTAAAGATGTAAAGGCCTCTTTGACATACTTTAATGAGGCGATGAGAATTATTATTATAGGCTTATAGGGTCAGCGTATCAATTAGGTAATGACATATAACTACGTCATAAAATTTTCGCAATACAAAGTCGTAGGACTTATTCGGAATAAGTTATTGAAATGAAACTGCATATTATTCTGTATGTCTTGTATTTAATTCTTCGTGATTGGGAGAAACTACGAGTTGCCTCGCATGTAGATACCCACATGCCAGCCACATACCTACATATCTACGCGATCACAGTTAAAGATTTTTGATTAGACTTGGGTGTCGTATCCATAGGCACAGCACAACGAGGAGGAATTTCAAGCAGCGACCAACGAGTGCTGTGAGCTCGTCGCAGTCGTATAAGGAACCTTTCGGTTCCGAGTGTTCCGACACCGGTCCAAAAATGATGGATGTAACTAGCAGAAGACTTATTTAGCATTACATGATAATTTGCTACATAGTTAGGTACTAAAATAATATGTATTTGTCTTTCTCCTCAAAATGACCTCCACCGTACGTAATCTGACGTATTTGGCCCTGATTTGTTTATTGTTATGCAATGAGAATTCGATAACGAGGTAGGTATTACATGCATAGATACGTAGCAGAATTTATTGGAATATTATTAAATATATTAGAATTGATAACGACGTATTTTGTAACGTTACGTGTAATTATGACGCCATATTTATTTTAGGTATTTAATAATGGTGTCCGTGTTCTAAATAACGCCACATTATATGTTCACTAATATTTTTTTCTTATAAGTGATGAGTAGCAAATAGGCGTGTAGGTCTCCCGATATTAAGTAGGTGTTATAACCCATGGTTGCTCACATCTAATCTCAAATAAGTAATAGAAAACTCATCTGAGTTCATACAATTATTTAGGTTTGTAATTATTTTAGGACTAAGATGGTTGCATGATAGCTAACGTAACACAAGACACGGCATTACGGCAGTATTTACTCTGCACCTACTTTACTACGCCATTAGCTTTACTCTGCCACCTTTCTGCAGGTCCATTATCAAAAAGAAGCAAAATGGCGCACAGAATCAGTGTGTGCGCGTCTTTCCTAAGAAATTTATAACTCATAATGGTGGAAGTCCTCACGCCAGCTTAGACTTCACGGCATTTGTCGAATGTTCGTCGTTTCTTGATTAGTACCTATGCAAATGCAGTATTGATAGAATCAAACACTAAAAGCGTTAGGAAAAACGGTAAGGAAGTGACCAAGTTAATAAATAAATCGTAAAAACTTTTAAAAGGGCATCAATCCCAATGGAATTACACGTATTATAGGTAATTATAATAATAGGTAATTGGTAGATTATGGAAGCAGCTAAAGCTTAAGTAGGTAAGTAAAGTAATTATACATTTTATTTGGACACTGGATATTATTAATATTGCATTTAAATTTATCGAACCAAATGTAATGATTAGAAAAATGTTAAACTCGCGACAGGACACGTGACCCTCATCGAAAATGCGTAAGTAAGCGAAAATGCGTAAGATGGTAACTATGGAAACTGTCAAAAGGAAATATGAATAAATAATGATAAGCGTTATTAATTATAGAATAGAATATTAGAAGAATTAATAGTGTTGTTATAAAAAAGGTAAATATCATAATTACTGTAATTTTGGATTCGACATTGCGATTATTAGCATTAAGTGTCGTTTCTTTTCTTACAGAGAAATTCAATTGTGTTTTAATTGAACTGTCGTCCAAATCACCAAGAAAACACATCTTATAACTTTTCACTTCTGCCTGCACTCCCGGAGTGCAACCCGTTGCTATTTTTCGTAATTTTTATTTTTAAGCCCATATTACAGAAACCGCAGAACCGATTTTGATGAAACTTATATCATTCCCTAAGTTGAATAAAATGCAAACAAAAAAAAGAACGATCAATATCCGTCAATTAGTCAATTAGATATGGGAGGACAAACATATCTACATACATACACTCATGAAATTTGGTATTCTTGTTAGGAAGCCGTAATAGACCAACATTATGTAAATATTGTGCTGTTCCTTTAATATTACATACATACGTGTCGAATTGATAACCTCCTTTTTTTGAAGTCGGTAACAAAATTAATTAGAAACTATTACAATTCAAATACATGTAAATATGCGATTTTCTTCAATGTACATTGATTTGAACAGCAATATAAAAAAAAAATTTGCAATTCCAATACAAAAATTATTGTCTATATAGGTGATGTTCTTACAGATAGAGAATATTTACGTGCTAGTTGTTACCGATAGTTTAACAAAAACTCGTACGGAGAGTCTTCAGGGTAAGTGAATTTTTGAAAAGTTTTATTTAAGTTTTTTTTGTTATGTATAATACCTATTCTACGACATTTAATTGAATTGAATATTTATTTTAGCTTTATCTAGCTTGTATAGATAGACAGTGTCGGCGTTAAGGCGTTTTTCCATTACCCGGCAACGGCATGGCACCGGCACGGCGTGCCGAGCCGGCAAAACTGCATGTGTGCGGTAGCCATGTGCGTGTGTGAGTGCGCGGGGCAGGTAGGGGGACGAGGTCCGTGTCAGTACTGTACCACTCACCGGGCGTAAACCGGCACCGGCAACCGGCGTAGTGCCGGCTAATGGAAATCCGCCCTTAGGGAGTTAGGTTTATTCTGTCTATTGTTAACAAATTCCTGAGTTTGATTAATAGATAGTAGATAGACAATTCTACTAACATTAAACTCAAACGCACTACTTCTGTGCAATCTTATTTCTGTGCAATGATGAATAAACAAAAAAATCGCCAAAAGGCATGCTAAATAATGTTTTTTTCACGACATTCTTAAGACTTGATGGAAAAATGATCACTATCGCGTTGCCAGGATTATTATTCTTACTAATACGGTTTTAGCTAAATGGCACCCACACCGCAGCAAGATATGTACGATAATAACACGAAGCTTAATGGACAATCGGGCTATACCGGCAGAGTGGTCATCTCGGGAATGTCCGGGTTGTATCCAGAGGCGCACAATGTCAAGGAGTTGGCCGACATTCTGTACAGCAAGGTAGTCTTTTTTTATTAATAGAAATAGTAAACGAACGTACATATTCGTTGATGTTGGGTCTTTCGAAAAAGTAGATTTTTTGCCAGACAAAGTCATGTCTGCAGTTCAACTGATTCTGACCTTCGGATCAACGTCAATTGTATTTCGCAAAAGTAGATTTTTTGCCAGACAAAGTCATGTCTGGAAAGCGGCCGAAGTATGATTGATGAAATTAATCTGTCTTATGTATGTTATTTTATTCAGAAAAATCCAATAATGAAAGGGAACTGTCGGTACAAGTTCAACCACCCTGAAGCGGCGCAGCACATGGGCGTTGTTCCGGATCTGGAGCATTTCGATGCACAGTTCTTCAAGGTGCATTACCGTCTCGGAGCCGCAATGGACCCTATGTCACGAAAATTACTCGAACAAGCATATCAGGCTATATTTGACGCAGGTATATAGTCGTTTGTAGGAACTGTATGAAATACAAAATTTCCCCGTAAAAATTAATTTGTCGATATTGTTTTAAAATCCTGTTTTTAATGCAGGTGTATGTCCGGAGGCTCTGTGGGGCAAGAAAGTGGCCGTCTTCATGGGAGTTGGTGCGTCTGAAACAGAGAAGGCATACGTGTACAATGAAACTACCAGCCTGGGCATAGTAGGGTATGAAATTTAATAACAATTCTTCGCACCCTTCGTCTGGGGAAAACGTGGTCTTACATATTTTTATACATTTTCAGGGTCAGCAAGTCGATGTATCCAAACAGAATCTCTTACTGGATGAATGCCAAAGGTCCATCTTTCACCGTAGACGGGGCATGTTGTAGCGGTCTCGTGGCTCTGGAGATGGCGCGCCAGTGCATAGCCAGTGGGGAGTGTGAAGCGGCTATAGTGGCGGGGGCGAAGCTATTCCTACACCCTCACAGTTCTGTCAATTGCTCCAGGTAAGAACCAGTTTCCTTATTCATTTCTAAAATTATATTATTTGCTAGGAAAAGTTTCTAGAACGAATAGGTAGTGATCCACAAATATATATAATAATATGTAGCGCGCAAATGTGACTAAAAATAAAAATATTTGAAATTTCACTTAAAGCGTACTCTTCCATAATTCACACGGGACATCAGATTTATCATTCCTCCAATCCAATATCTCGAGTTAAATTGATTCGTTTAAAACTCGACATTATTACGATGAGTTTGAATCGATTTGACGTATGACAAATAAAAACGAAACGAATAATTCATAATTATTATTCGTACGGCCTCACTCAGAGACGTCATTTAACTTAATGTTCATTAGAAAACACGATTTTATTCGTCTTTATTTGTATTGACATAAGTGTCATCGTTATTTACAAGAATGTCTCTGAGTACGGCAGTTAGAGGTGTAAAAGTAACGAACATACTCGTATGTATTCGTTAGGTACTATAACAATTAGTACTCGTTACTATCGTATCGTTATATTACTCGTTACTTTTGATTAGTTTTGATACGTCATTAGAAAACATACTGATACGTTACTTATTTAGCTGCGTAAGGTGCATTTTTTTTAATTAACCGTATTTTGAACCAGAGCGGCTTTATTATAACAACTCATTTTAAATAAGAAAATCTCTATTTAAAATAAAATACCTTGTGCATAGCACATCGTTGCGAGTTGCCAATAAGGGAAAAAAAGTTACCTTGTTTTTATTTCAATCTCTAACTAGTCTGTCTAAACAATTCTTTTAATTAAACAGTAAAAAAACTTTATGAAGAATTTTCAAATTATACGTTTCCTACTTAAGGGGTTTCGTTCTTTGTAACACACGTTTTTAAATTCACCGAATACGCATTAACGGTACTTGCACGAACTAAAGTTGTGCCCAACACGAAAATACGAAAAATACGAGTATCGAATTGAAATGCATTCGTGAGTAACGTGTTTCGTTATCAAGCTTTTGATTGAGCTTGGTGTTGTATAGGATTTTCATCACTAACAAAAAAGCGGCACTGTATCTCTCTGTAATAATCAAAACACTGTAATAATCAATAATCATAATTGGTTTTTCGTTGTTGTAGCGTGGTAACTCAGCTCAGTCATCATTATGCGGGAACCTGAGGCGGGAACGAATGAAATAAATGAAAGAAAAGTTAAATTTGACTTGACAATTATTTAACAGATTGACATTGATTGACAAACCGCGTGAACCGGCAAATTGAAAAAGTGTTTCTTTTCTTGATAAAGTTTATATTATTAAAACTATTATTTAAATTTAAAAATGTATTTTCTGAACAAAAACTCGCGTTTCGATGTTAAAGTGTTCTTTTTCTTCGACTTCAAGGATCCAGGTGGAGCATTCAATTGTTGGCATTTAAAATGTTTATTGGCAGATATTATTAAGTAGCTTCTCTAACTGTTCTAAAACTTCTAAATTAGAGGTTCTAATTTAGTAAGTTCAGTACTCTCCGTATCCTCAAATAGCAGACGTTTTGTATACGGTATACAGTCTGTCGTTCAGCATATTGAAGGGTCTGGGTAGGTTATATATGAGATCGGTGATGATGGAGATTATCTTGCTATTATTTAAGTGTGTTTTAATATTCTAATATGTATATACTCAAAATATAAAATTTGTTTCAAAACAGGGTGACGGCAATGAGTTTGGACGGCAAAACAAAATCGTTTGATGAAAATGCATCTGGCTGTGCGTTTTCTGAAGCTATCAACGTACTTTTCCTTCAGAGGGCTGAAGATGCCCTTCGGTACGTATATGCAATTATGAGCACTGTTTTACATCAGACCACATTAAAAGGAAATATAGGTCATGAGACAAAACATTAAAAATTGTCTGTATTTTCGTTATGTTTTTTGGACCCTTAATGAATGGAATTCTTGAATATGGCCTCTTCCATTTTGAAAATATTGTGGAAACTCTTTGGCTTTCCTCACTATGTTTTCCTGCACCTTCTCAGCATGTTATACTTGGTTTTTTCTACTAAGTGCTTTTGATGTGTGCTTCTGGGGTTTGAACATCTGCGTTCAAAAGTTTTAACTATACCTCTCGTTTACTATATTACACCCAACTACTGTACCTAAAGAAAATAATATGCCATCAAAAACATAACTTGTAAAAAAACCCTCACTCAAAAAGTCTCACAACTCAGTTCTTGCACCGTAAGAAGTTGTGAGATCTATCTATAATTAAATATTTATAATTATTTATAAATATTTATAAATATTAATAAAAATAAAAAAAAATAAAATGACATGATAACAACATAATAACATGATGTTTATACAATACCTGCCTGGCTACTAAAAAGGCTCCTAGTTTTATCCACAATGGAGGTATATGCTTCGAGAAAAGATGGTATGGCTGTGCCGCTTTTTTGCTCGACTTGGCCGGGGCACTGCAGTGTCCCCAAACACAAAATGCAATTATAACTTTATATCTGGTATATTGTTCTAGAGTGTACGCAGAGGTAACTCATGTCAAGTGTGAGTTTGATACAATGATGACAGGTGATTGTGGGCCAAAGTTTGGCTTCCATAGAGAAGCACAGAATCTGACAAACTTCATTAACTCTTTCTACGAAGAAACAAATGTCTCACCGCAAGAAGTCAGCTACGTGGAAGCCTTTGGTGCAGGTAAAGTTTATGTTTCAGAGCTGGCAATTGACTGGCAACTCCCCTGGTTTTGCTGGTGAAAATTCCTATTTACACCATACCACTCTCAGGTGACAGTGACCTCTCATCTGATGGTCACCATTATCATCTATTAACTACCACCATGTCATTTCAATAAAATTTGTTAGGTAGATCTCGCATGATATCTTGCATCAATGTTTGTATTTATTCCATTACATTAATTAATTGATTTTTATAGGATTTCCTGAATCCGACAAAGCTGAATTAGAAGCAATTGACAAAGTGTATTGCAAGAATAGGAGAGATCCACTTAGAGTTGGCAGTGTCATGTCAAACATTGGCTACAGCGAAGCTGCCTGTGGAATATCAGCTATTACAAAGGTATGATGATCTTTAGACTATGGTTTCCTTGCCATCTTTAGTTGCCAGTAACCCATTAATGACCCACTACAGGGTCGGGTCTCCTTCTCGTAATGAGAGGGATGTACGCCTTAGTCCATCACGCTGGCCTAGTGCGGGTTGGTGGACTTCACATGCCTTTGAGAACATTTTTTTTTGTGAACTCTCAGGCATGCAGGTTTCCTCACGATGTTTTCCTTCACCGTAACAGCAGGTGATATTTAATTTCATAAATCGCACATAACTTTTATTACAAAGTCATTGGTGCGTGCCACTGGGATTCGAACCCGGACCCCTCGATTCGAGGTCGAATTCTAAGCCACTGGGCTATCACCGCTGCAGTTTTTAGTTAAAATGACAAAAATGTTTTATCAATAATCTATTAAAGCTAATTGTTAAAATAAATAAATAAATAAACAGAAATTCCGTGCAATATGACTGTAAACACAATTTTTTATTGAGGTATATTACTTGACTAATAACTTGTAGGTCCTTCTTGGCTACCAAAATGGGAAATTAGCCGCAAATCTTCACCTAGAGAACGAGCGTCAGGACATCGCGTGTGTAAAGGAAGGGCGCGTCCAAATTCTGAAGGAGCATTCATCCATCACAGAAGGATATGCTGCTGTCAACAGTATATCGATAACGGGAATGAATGGCCATGCTTTGTTCAAGCATTCCTTTAAGCCAAAGGTAAGAAGAATTTTAAAAAATTGAAAAAAAGGCAAAACTTTCTTTTGTGTTTGTTTTTGTTGTAGGCCATATTATATCCATCAAAATACGCTGCAAATTTTATTGTAAATGACAGTGAGAGAGAGGGAATTTTAGTGTAAACCAGAACACAGCCTGCCGGGGCAGCAGCTCCTCTATTTCTGTAGGTATTATATGTACCTGTAAAGGGATGATAGTTATATTAAATTTTATCGAAAAATGCAAAGAGACAGGTCAAATCGATGATTTTTGTCTCTGTATGTGTGTGACTGGGAAAATAAAAAAAGCTATATTTCATATTTTGCTAGAACTGGATAAAATAGGTTAAAACTTTTAACTCAAAAAAAACTCCTAGATATTTAGGACGCATAGTCAAAATTTTGGTCAGAACAATGCCTGGTGGGTCGGCTAGTTTATTCTATGACTTAATTTTTCAGAATCTTAATCGTTACAAGAGCGATTTTCCATATCTGGTGACACTTTCCGGAAGGCAAGAGTCAGCAGTGCAGAAGATCATAGACGACCTCAAAGCGCATCCACTGGACCCTGAACAAATTGCGCTCCTCCACAACATACATCTTACCAAGACCTCCTTCCACATGGGAAGGGGTTTTGCCATTCTTGGTACGATTAAAAGTTTAAGAAAAAAAAAATGAAACAAGAATCATGTAATTGAAACAGGGTACTTTACTATGCCATTTCGAGAAAAACCTGACCTTATTTCCATTGTATATGAGTAGTTAACAGACATGTAGCTTCCTGATGTTAAGTGGTCACTGCAACCCATAGACACCAAGTTTTTTTTATTTTATTAAGAGGGGAAATTCATCATGAATACTCTATGCTAAGCAGCGGCTTGTGCTGGAATCCTACAGGCTAAAATCTCGCAGTGTTTCTCATTACAATAGTTGTCGGGGTCAAGGGTACACTTTCTCGTTCCTGACATGGACCCCCACGTCCAGCCTTTCCTTTCAGCCTTTCACAGTGCACTGTTGACCACAGGCCTCCTCCTATCGGTACCACTTCACACTTTGTTTGATTGTGGACCCTTTAAATCAAACAGTTCCCCGTGCAACCCCTAACAAAGAAGTCCTATTGCCATAGTCCTAGTAATTTATAATGAAAAATCATAAATAAATAACGCTTCACACTCATAGCACCACACTGAAATACCCTAAAGCCACATAACACTGCACATCCAAATTTTTATACTTTCCTTTTAAACAGATACAAACAGCGCAAAAGAGACGGTATGCCTGAATCAGCAGGTGGGGTACTTCGACGAGGTGAAGCGACCGCTGTGGTTCGTGTACAGCGGCATGGGCTCGCAGTGGGCCGGCATGGGGGGCTATCTCATGAAAATACCGATCTTCGCTAAGTCTATTGAGAAGTAAGTGATATGCCAAACCCCAGTGTCGCTTGTGGAGGTTTGAGGATCTAACCCGCTTGCTTGGGTGCGGGAGGAGAACGTAACTGACCAATAAACTGCCGCCGTCGCACCCGACACTGAATTCAGTGACTCAGTAATATTTTATTGTACCAACAAAATCATGATTCTTTTTGCATACAGATGTAACCGAATGCTAGCGCCCAAAGGCATCGACATCGTGCAAATAATCACGTCTACCGACAAAACGATATTCGACAACATCCTGCACTCATTCGTTGGGATTGCCGCCATTCAGATTGGCTTGACAGACGTTCTCCGTGAATTGGGACTGCTTCCCGACAAAATTATTGGTACGTTATTATTATTTTATACAGCTATGGACTTATCTAAGGAGTAGGAGAGTGTGTCTATGTACGTTTATTTAGATACATAAAATATTTACATATGGTAGATACCATAACTGCCTTGGAGAATGCTCCAGGCCTCCGCCCTGTTGTGGGGAGAAACCCGTGTCCAACCGTGGGCCTTAAAACGATTGCAACCACCATAACTGTAATCAAACTACTATCGTCCGTCGGACATTTTGAATTGAGTATGAATTTGTGTTAATGTGTTAATGACTTCACTGTCCTGACAGTCACATGTGACACATATCCATTGTTTACCAATTATATCTATTTATTGAACAGGCAAATATATCTAAGCGAATAATAAAAATAATAGGTAGGTAAAATAGTAGTATAACTCATTATTGCACACACACAGAAAGAAACATACAACATAAAAACATAAAAGATAGAATGAAACATAAAAGGTAATCAGTAAAAACAAAAATAGGAAAATGCACAAATGGCGGCCTTATCGCTAAGAGCGATCTCTTCCAGACAACCAAGTGGTAAGGAGTTGAAGAGTAGAGAGAAAAGTAGTAACCAGTTAGCATTTATTTTCCTTAGGTCACAGTGTGGGAGAGCTGGGTTGCGCGTACGCTGATGGATGTTTCACGGCTGAGGAGATGATCCTCGCAGCATATTACCGAGGTCTCGTTTCCTTGGAGACCCCCATGGTGCGTGGCGGCATGGCGGCCGTCGGTTTGGGATACCAGCAAGTAAATATTGTCCACGAATTAAATCTGGAACTAAAGTGGTTACACAGTAAATAGTATAATAAAGTCCATTTTAAGTTTCTTTGAGTTAAGTGTAGTCTATGTAGTTGCTGTGCGTTGTATATAAAGGCGAATCTCTCAAACGAAATCTTTGTCTGGCTACCAGTCTCCTCAGTAATATGTTGTTACACTTGAAATAAAAGAAAATATAGGAGGATTGAAAACGAGAAGAAGATAAGTCTCAAAAAGTTTGTGAATTTTTGAGTATACAGGCCATTAGTCATATTGATGCAAAAATTCAGTCGAGTTCTTCAAGCGCAGAAATTACTTTTCATGGCTAAAGTGTGTGTGTGCTACATTGTACTGGGTTAGCAAGTGAACACTTTAGTTCCAGTTGTATCAGTTATTTCTAAGAACGAAAGGGTAATCCGCCTCAAAGGTGATCACCATGTGCCCCCCAGACATAGAGGTGGCGTGCCACAACTCGTCGGCGTCGTGCACGGTGTCCGGCCCCGCGGACTCCATCGCGGCGTTTGCAGACAAACTCACGTCCGACGGGATTTTCTGTAAACAAGTGCCGTCTTCCAACATCGCCTACCACTCGCGGTATATTGCTGATGCGGGTATGTAACTGATAAAATATGTAGGATGTACTAAAGCCACATAAATTCGCTCGGGGAGGTACCTTACCGCCGCCAACAACTTCTTAACCTGCCCAGGCCTGTACCACTCCCCGTGTAGGTATCAAAATTGTACCTACGCACAGCGGCCTATCCGAGACGGCTAGTCAGTGGGGGAAGAGTAAGAGTAACGCGCTAGAAAGAGACGCAACATTTAGCGGGAAAGTGGAAAAGTTAAGAGTTACGCGCTAGAAAGAGACGCAACATGTAGCGGGAAAGTGGAAAGGTAAGAGTTACGCGCTAGAAAGAGACGCAACATGTAGCGGGAAAGTGGAAAAGGTAAGAGTTACGCGCTAGAAAGAGACGCAACATGTAGCGTAGGTGACTTTTCGAAGTGGGCCTTCTGTACAAGTGTACTATGATGTATTCTGTGACCTGCCATAAAGCAGCATGGAGGTTTAGTTGCTAGAGATACTTTATTAAAATGGACTTTATATTTTACTAAAGGAATACAGGCTACTCTGCTGCTAAGTGGAGGCCCAAAATAAAAGGGAAGTTCAAAAGGCTGGATGGATAGATTTTACCTAATTATGGATATAATTACAAGTGCATAATTATGTAAGCGGTCATAGCCCAGTGGCTTCGAATTTGACCTCGAATCGAGGGGTCCGGGTTCGAATCGGTGCGCTTTATAATATTAAATATCACCTGCTGTTAAGGTGAAGGAAAACATCACGAGGAAACCTCCTGCAGGCCTGCTCCTGAGAGTGAGAAAAAAATGTTCTCAACGGTATGTGAAGTCCACCAACCCGCAGTAGGCCAGTGTGGTGGACTAAACTATTAAATGGGTTACTGTAAATATTTTTCAGGACCGGGTCTGTTAAAGTACTTGAAACAGGTGATCAAATCTCCTAAACGACGAAGTGAACGATGGGTGTGTACTTCTGTGCCCAAGGACAGGCAGAACACAGCGGCAGCTATGTATTCATCTGCGGAGTACCACACTAACAATCTCTTGGTAAGTTTACCATGGTAGTACTGAAGTTAAAAAATTGATAGTACATTTAAAAATTAACAATAAGATATATAGAAAATGAAGAAAGTTCCCCAGGTCTAAACGGTCTACGCAACATCGGCAACACATGTTTCATGAACAGCAATGATGTAATATGATAACATCATTGCTTTATGTAATATCTAGACGAAGGACCAAGGAAAACACCATTTCTCGTTTTAGTTCAACCATTTAATCCCCTGTCAGTTTGACACTCTCACGGCGCCAAAGCGGTCGCTGTCAAACGACCACAGATAACAACCTAAGAACTAGATAACACAATATGCAATATGCCACACTTTATGACGGTTTTAGGAGTTTGTAGTAACCCCCAGGTTATAATTATTTTCGGAGTTTTTTTTATAAACATAATAGTGATGTAACAGAGTCCAGTGCTGTTCGAAGAGGCGTCCCGAGAGATCCCCGCGGACGCGGTGCTGGTGGAGGTGGCGCCCCACGGGCTGCTGCAGGCCGTCCTCACGCGCTCGCTGCCAGGGAACTGCGTCAGTATACCCCTCACGCGCCGCGGGACCACCAACTTGGTGTATTTCCTTGAGGCTATTGGCAAGTAAGTCTAAGGTTTTATATTATACTAGCTGACCCCGCAAACGTTGTTTTGCCATATTAGTTATCGAGCGTTAAAAATCGACTATTAAAGGATAGGGGTTGGTGATAGAAGGCTGAAAATTTTGGGCTGTATGTATTTTTTGATGCCACATTATTGAAAAATAAAAATAAAAAACATTGTGCAAATAATAAAATAAAAATGTTAGGTGTGGACAACCCTTATCACTTAGGGGTATGAAAAGTAGACGTTAGCTGCTTCTCAGACCTACTGAATATGCATATAAAATTTTATAAAAATCGGTCAAGCCGTTTTGTAGGAGTACCTATGGTAGCTAAAACTGTGACATGAGAATTCTCTATTATATTAGATTTACTTTTAAAAGAGTGCTGGGAGTTTTTTCCGTCCGCTTTTTTCTCCCAGTCTACGTTGTGCCCGAGTATGTATGACGTTTATTAAGTGTGCACAAATTGTACCTGACAATGAATAAAAGCTTTTGAATTTTGAATTCAATAGGATATTGCGCGCGACGAAGTAGGATACCGAGTTCGAACTAACATTTTTCCGTACCGAAAACGGTCAAAACATAAACATGCAACAATGCACAATGGCCAGAGACAAAAGATGTCTTGACTGGGTTGAATATTATATGCTCTTATATCTACAGACCAGCCTATCTTCTGTCTCTTTTTATAGCGCAGTCATCAATTTTCTGTCTCTGTCTAGAGCTGCGTGGTGTTGGAGGAACATAGTCATCTATGTTTTGACTGATGTCGGTACAGACAAACATTAGCTCGTAGCTTTTACTCAAAAATCTGTTCCTGTGCGCGTCGTATACGTAATAAAACTGTAAATATAATTATTTGTCTTCGTCTTTTCCAGGACATTCATGCAAGGCTTCACACCAAAAGTTTCCGTGCTGTACCCAAAAGTGGAATTCCCGGTGTCCACTGGCACGCCAATGCTTAATCATTTAGTGGAGTGGGCTCATTCGGAGAAATGGTAATGATTTTGGATACTTATGAAAATACTATAATTTTATTATGATTTTTAACCTCATGTGGGCATGTGATGTCCACTTAGATTAAATCAAAAAGTGAAGATACGGCACTAGCGTCTCATGAGTGCGCACCTAAAATTAGGTCCATGCACACAATTTCACTTTAGTCGCAATTTGGCTAGCTATTGAACTACATGTGTGCTTAGAACACAATAACCGCGCATATTCTGTGTTTAAAAAGGTAAAACAATGCCTTCGTGTGCTTTTAAAAGGTGCACAAACAGCTCAAAAACGAAAAACTAATTCCACGACATCTCTTTTCATGCGTAAGTACACTTAAACTTAATTTTTCTTCAAAATCACTGATGGTTTTGAATGTAGTTCGCCGTTATTAATTTATAGGCGTGTGTGTGAGTGTAAGTTACTTATGCCGTATCTTCCCCTTTTGATTCAATCTATGGATGTCCACCGACCTTCCTGCCTCACCCAACCCAACCCAACCAAGCAGCGTGTCTGAAAATGCAAATGCAATTGCAAACATTCCTCCTTTGGTTGATGTGTTTCTTGGGATTATTGTTGGGTTCTATAAGTGTAGATTAATAATGTGTGAACTAATGATAACTGTTAGTGACTAGGAAAGTGACTAGGAAAAGCAATAAGTGATATGATGAGCGCTATGAACAGAACTGATAAATTCAAGTTACATAGATTCTCCGGGATGGAGTGTTGATAGAGATCCTTATTCTGACAGGACCTGGCCGTGCTACGTAGCAGCTAATGCGAAGACAGCTGCTGCTTGTAAATTCGCTATCTCTATCCACGATGACGAGTATTCTTATCTACAGGGACACATATTAAGAGGTAAGTCACATAAACTTAACTGCCGGCGTGTCTGCTCACTCTCTAGTCAGGAGGGACTAATCTGAGAATCATGTTCACCTTTGGCATGAGATTTGATCGTGTGGTGAATGATATTATTTCATTGGGTCCTGTCTGTAGCTATGTATCGCGTTTAATTTGGTCAGCTCACCGGGTGGGAAATCTTTCTGGCCTTTTGCCTTCTGCGTTCGTAAATTCTATTAGTTTATAGATGGTATAGACCCTGCGTCGTGTGATATCTCCAAAGTACGTAGGTGTTACGTAAATGATGCGCTGAAGACATCACAGAGAAGAGGCGGATCTTACATCGTTGTTTGCCTTGTCCTAATTGGCTGACATGACCGACAAAATTTAAGCACAGGACTCTGTATGGACCTGTCCTAATTGGAATGCGCACTGATATTTTACGCAATGATGTTGTCGTACTACCAACTTGTGAGCGACTTGGCAATTACAACAAGGGAAAACATTCAGCGGAAAAAATGTTGATTTTGTGAATGTGTTGGTAATTTGAATGACTGTGATTGAACGAATTTTCAGAGCTGAACGTGTACCCATTCGCTGCGGTGCTGACGTGTGATTGAACGAATTTTCAGAACGGAACGTGTACCCATTCGCTGCGGTGCTGACGTGTGATTGAACGAATTTTCAGAGCAGAACGTGTACCCATTCGCTGCGGTGCTGACGTGTGATTGAACGAATTTTCAGAGCAGAACGTGTACCCATTCGCTGCGGTGCTGACGTGTGATTGAATGAATTTTCAGAGCAGAACGTGTACCCATTCGCTGCGGTGCTGACGTGTGATTGAACGAATTTGCAGAGCAGAACGTGTACCCATACGCTGCGGTGCTGACGTGTGATTGAACGAATTTTCAGAGCAGAACGTGTACCCATTCGCTGCGGTGCTGACGTGTGATTGAACGAATTTTCAGAGCAGAACGTGTACCCATTCGCTGCGGTGCTGACGGACGTGTGGGACACGCTGGTGATGAGCCTCGGCCTGCCGCTGAAGAGGTTGCTGTCCGTCCACTTCCGCGCCGTGCGGCTGCACGCGCAGCCCGCCCTGCACGACCGGCGCCAGCTGCGCCTGAGCGTTGCCCTGCATAGGGCCTCTGGCAGGTTCGAGGTATGAGGTATTGCTTTTGGCCGAGGGAGATCTCACCGATACTCACGGGGGGGGGGGGGGGGGGGGCTGTGCTGCAATTACGTCGGATTGGAGTTCGGCACATACGTCAGAGATATATAAACAAATGACGCTTCACACTCATAACCCCACTAGGATTCCCTGTGTCGTGGGCGCCATGGAGAACACAATACACTCAGACCAGAAAGAGAAATTCAAATTCATCATTCAAATCTCTGCTCTGTTGGAAATCGAATCCAGGACCCTCCGCGCACCGCACCGGTGTCTGAACCACTGCGCCATGTAGGAAACTTCGACGTATACGCACGAGTTGAATTCAAATCGTGCGTGTACGTACGTTCACACACGAACTCATTGGCTCAACGGCGACTTTGCCGATGTTCTTCACTGCGTGCGACGAAGTCGACGTCGATGTTGACATCGTACATGACCGTTCACGAGTTGTATTCGTACGGAATCGCGTCTAAAGTGAGCGCAGCCTTAGTTTCCACTGTCATATCCATTACAGACACCATCACGTACCAATCACTTAAAAAAAAGTTGTGAAGGTTCATTGGCTCAGGCTCTTACTACAGGGACCTGGGTTAGAATCCCAGTGTGGTGGACTACGGCCTTTGCAAGAGGAGATCCGACCCGCAATTGGTCACTAATGGGCGGCTTGGAATGTGAGAGCGTTCAGTAAGAGACGTAATAATTATGGTGTAATTTATTTTAACTTCGTTTCTCAGGTAATGGATGACGTAACGAAAGTCGCTACCGGCTTCATCATTCATAACATTGACGAAGAATCTTCTGCTTTCGATCTGAAGAGTGATAGCAATGAGCCGTTCGACGTCACATCTGAAGATTTTTACGAAATGGCCTTCAATCGTGATTATGGTTACAGGTATATAACTTTTGCCACCCTTATAACATATATATTGTTATATTAGCTTGTTCTTTTAGCTTTTATGGATATACTAAATAAATACTATTTCAAATGTTATTTTTTCAAGTGTAATTCAAATGTTAAATGGTTTAATTTCAATAAATTTATTTTCAGGGAAGAATTCCGTAGCGTCCATAGTGTTACGAGCAGTATGTCTGAAGCTCGTATATTGTGGCGGAGGAACTGGGTCACCTTGATTGACGGGATCCTGCAATTCAACGCAATGAGACGCACACACGACACTGTTTCTCTGCCGGAGTACATCAGAAGAATTTGCATCAATGTCAGCGAACATTATAACAATAAAGCAATAGAGTTGGGTCAGGATGAAGTGATGGTGGCGCGTGCGTTCGATGAAGCTGATTGTGTCAGGTAAATTGAAATTTATTCAAAAAAAATTTTGAAATAACAGATATTCAAATACAGATTTCAAAAGGATTTTTGACAGCTAAATAATATTAGGGTTGTTCATAGTTTCATATCAAAGGATATGTTATTAGAACTGACGTTAAGTGCCTTGTAGGGCCCAGTGGTCTTAGATTTCATTCCCAGCATAGCAGTAATTGAATTAAGTACCTAGTAAAACAGTGAATGTAAGAGATCAGTCGATCGATGTTTAATAATGGATGGTTCAAATAAAAAACAATTATTTCAGAACATTCTTTAATCATTTTATTTAATTAGTTCAGTATATCGTATAATGTGTTTGATCAGCAATAATAAAATAACTATACTTTTTGTTTTCTCATGTTATAAGATGTGGCGGAGTGGTGATAGAAAACATACAGTATCGTGATTTGACACCTCTAAAGAGTGATAGTCTTACATTGGAAGCTTTGAAGTTTTCTTCGCCTTTGGAAACACCAAAAGAGGTAAGAAGAAATACAGCGCTCCTAGTGGCATTACACTAAAATAGATTAAACTATTCCAAAGATAGGACTTCTAAAAACATTCAACATAATAATACATCATCCCTTAATATTTTTCACGAAATTCCATTATTGTAGAACTAAAAAAATATCCAAATGTATTTCAATTGGTTCAGTAGTCTAAGGCATACAGAAGAATTTCAATAGAAAATGAAACAGATCCATTTTAATTTTAATTAAGTACATTGCAATTTGTTTACATAGAAATTAATGTTTTTTATAGAGTACTGACATAGAGAATAGCCAATTGCAGACTTCGGTGCGACTAAAGGCTGGCGTGGCTGGCAGCGCTGACGCCGTGCAGTGGGTGGAGACGGCCGCGCCGCTCGCCGGCCCCGGGGTTGATGTAACGGTAAGCTTACGCTAAGTTTAGTTCGCACTACTATTGTAAATGCGAAAGTTTGTGAGGACGGATGGATGTTTGTTACTCTTTCACGCAAAAACGGCTGAACAAATGTGGATGAAATTTGGTACACAGGCAGATTATAACCTAAAATAACATAGGATTATTTTATCCCTACTGTGGACCAGGTGGACGAAGTCGCGGGTGGAAGCTAGTACTAAAATATATATCATTTGCATTTTGAATATAAGGCACTTTCTTAAGTTACAAATAAGAACACTTAATGAAATGTTTTGGGACCGGTGAATAACTTAATAAATATCATTCATTATAAGTATAAAAGTGTTTTTGTTTTTAAGGTATATTATGCTGGATTAAATACTACGGACATTGAACATGTGGACAAGGAACTTGAAAGCACATTCGGGATGGATTTCAGTGGAAAGTTGAACAAGTAAGTTATTTCATTTTGAAATATAAGTTTGCGATTGATAAAGGGAAGATCGCTGTTATTAACATTAAGATACAAAAGTTGCATTGAAGTGGACCTTACCACCGCACTCAGAGACATTCATTAACGTTAATGGTTCATTAATTAAATAGAGATGACACTTATGTCAATACGAATAAAGACGATTTTATTTGTTTGTTAATCAACATTAAGTGAAATGACGTGTCTGAGTGCGGCCGTTAGACAAGTAATGGATACTAAGTAATATGTTTTTCAAGGATATCAACCACCGTGGCAAATATCATTAACATTAAACGTAACGTTCTGTAGATTCATTCATACTTATTTTTAAACGAGTGCTGGGAGTTTTTTTCCGCCCGCTTTTTTCTCCTAGTCTACGTTTTGCCTGAGGGGCGATCAAAGCCGATGTTTGTATAATGTTAAATGTATGACGTTCATTAAGTGTGCATAAATTGTTGTACCTAATAATGAATAAAAGCTTTGAATTTGAATTTGAATTTGTTCTGATCCCATAACAAATGTCCATATCAGTCGAATGATAACAACAACTTATTGGCAGCGGTCTGCGCGTGATGGGTGTAGTAAGGAACGGGTCCGCCAGCTCCCGCCTGCGGGTCGGCGCGGAGGCGCTGTGGCCGGTGCCCGCGCACTGGAGCCTGGAGGACGCCGCCACGGTGCCGCTGGCGTACTGCATGGCCTACTACTGTCTGGTGAGTCTTTTGGTTAGTGCGTAGGAAAATATGCGTGATCATCAGTGAATGGTGGTGTCAGTAACCCATTAATGACCCACTACAGGGTCGGGTCTCCTCTCACAATGAGAGGGATGTAGGCCGCCGTCCACCACGCTACACTACTGCCCGTTGGTGGACTTCACATGCCTTTGAGAACATTATTTTTTTGAACTCTCAGGCATGCAGGTTTCCTCACGATGTTTTCCTTCACCGTAACAGCAGGTGATATTTAATTTTATAAAGCGCACATAACTTTTTTACAAAGTCATTGGTGCGTGCCACTGGGATTCGAACCCGGACCCCTCGATTCGAGGTCGAATTCTAAGGCTATCACCGCTTTTGTATAACTAGTAACAAAATAACTAGTAACTAGTAACAAAACGTATACGTATACGTAACGCAATAACTAGTAACAAAACGTATTACCGGTAACGTATACCGGTGCAAATTAGAGTGGCAATGGGCCGGCCACATCGTTAACAGGACTGACAACCGATGGGGAAGGTAGGTCCTCGAATGGCGACCACGTTTAGGCAAAAGGAGCACAGGCCGCCCTCCGACCAGGTGGACTGACGACTTTGAATATTTATTTATTTTGTAACTCTTTGGGCACATATTAGCGCAGAGATTATTTTTTGTTGTGATCAATTTTTATATGGATAGCTTTGCAAGCATATTTTACTAGCTAGCATCTTTCAGTAAATAAAAGAGTATAAATAAATAAATGACTCGTTCCCAGGTGGAGAAATACCAGGTCCTCCCGGGGATGAGTGTGTTCGTAGAGCACGGAGTGAGCGCGTTCGGGCAAGCCGTCATCTCCGTGTGCGAGGCGAACGGCTGCGAGGTGTTCACCACCGTCAACACGCTCAGCGAGAAGCGCCATTTGCTCACCCTGTTCCCGTGGATAAAAGGTAAATTAACTCGCATGGTAGTACAACCATTTTATAGTCCGAGACCAGAGCGGAACAGTTAAGGACTCCTGTTCACCACCGTCAACACGCTCAGCGAGAAGCGCCATTTGCTCACCCTGTTCCCGTGGATAAAAGGTAAATTAACTCGCATGGTAGTACAACCATTTTATAGTCCGAGACCAGAGCGGAACAGTTAAGGACTCCTGTTCACCACCGTCAACACGCTCAGCGAGAAGCGCCATTTGCTCACCCTGTTCCCGTGGATAAAAGGTAAATTAACTCGCATGGTAGTACAACCATTTTATAGTCCGAGAGCAGAGCGGAACAGTTAAGGACTCCTGTTCACCACCGTCAACACGCTCAGCGAGAAGCGCCATTTGCTCACCCTGTTCCCGTGGATAAAAGGTAAATTAACTCGCATGGTAGTACAACCATTTTATAGTCCGAGAGCAGAGCGGAACAGTTAAGGACTCCTGTTCACCACCGTCAACACGCTCAGCGAGAAGCGCCATTTGCTCACCCTGTTCCCGTGGATAAAAGGTAAATTAACTCGCATGGTAGTACAACCATTTTATAGTCCGAGAGCAGAGCGGAACAGTTAAGGACTCCTGTTCACCACCGTCAACACGCTCAGCGAGAAGCGCCATTTGCTCACCCTGTTCCCGTGGATAAAAGGTAAATTAACTCGCATGGTAGTACAACCATTTTATAGTCCGAGAGCAGAGCGGAACAGTTAAGGACTCCTGTTCACCACCGTCAACACGCTCAGCGAGAAGCGCCATTTGCTCACCCTGTTCCCGTGGATAAAAGGTAAATTAACTCGCATGGTAGTACAACCATTTTATAGTCCGAGACCAGAGCGGAACAGTTAAGGACTCCTGTTCACCACCGTCAACACGCTCAGCGAGAAGCGCCATTTGCTCACCCTGTTCCCGTGGATAAAAGGTAAATTAACTCGCATGGTAGTACAACCATTTTATAGTCCGAGACCAGAGCGGAACAGTTAAGGACTCCTGTTCACCACCGTCAACACGCTCAGCGAGAAGCGCCATTTGCTCACCCTGTTCCCGTGGATAAAAGGTAAATTAACTCGCATGGTAGTACAACCATTTTATAGTCCGAGACCAGAGCGGAACAGTTAAGGACTCCTGTTCACCACCGTCAACACGCTCAGCGAGAAGCGCCATTTGCTCACCCTGTTCCCGTGGATAAAAGGTAAATTAACTCGCATGGTAGTACAACCATTTTATAGTCCGAGACCAGAGCGGAACAGTTAAGGACTCCTGTTCACCACCGTCAACACGCTCAGCGAGAAGCGCCATTTGCTCACCCTGTTCCCGTGGATAAAAGGTAAATTAACTCGCATGGTAGTACAACCATTTTATAGTCCGAGACCAGAGCGGAACAGTTAAGGACTCCTGTTCACCACCGTCAACACGCTCAGCGAGAAGCGCCATTTGCTCACCCTGTTCCCGTGGATAAAAGGTAAATTAACTCGCATGGTAGTACAACCATTTTATAGTCCGAGACCAGAGCGGAACAGTTAAGGACTCCTGTTCACCACCGTCAACACGCTCAGCGAGAAGCGCCATTTGCTCACCCTGTTCCCGTGGATAAAAGGTAAATTAACTCGCATGGTAGTACAACCATTTTATAGTCCGAGACCAGAGCGGAACAGTTAAGGACTCCTGTTCACCATCAGCAACACGCTCAGCGAGAAGCGCCATTCGCTCACCCTGTTCCCGTGGATAAAAGGTAAAACAAATCTCATGGAAGTAGAGCCATTGTAAAGTCCGAGAGCAGAGCAGAAACGTTGAGGGCTCCTATGTTAAGACGGCTGCGAGGTGTTATTAGAACTTTACATTTTTTTCAGTACAATGGACTTTTTGTTAGTGTGTTTTTAGTAGACTTTCTTTTTTGACCCTTATTATTCCTAGTCTTAAAATCTTACTCGTAATTTGATTTACAATTTATCTTTCTGCTCTCTTTTAGACTTCCACAATACTACTTTTCTACTTCTAAAACCATATTCGTAATTACTTACATAATTATTCTTTCAGAGGATCACATCTCCAGCTCGCGCGGTACTGAGTTTGTAGACATGATACTGTCCGTCACAAACGGCTATGGATGCAACTTCGTCATTTCGAGCCCTAAAGGAGAATTGATGGGCGTAAGTACACATTAAGGTTACTCATTGAGATTAATTTTTGTTGTTCATCGGCTCTCAGGTTATTTCCTATAACCTATTTTTTTTTTAATGGAATTGCCTTTGCTATAATTATCTCCTAATATGACAATTTTTTTAATTATAAAATTGAATGTGCAATTTCGTAAAGAGCACATCTCTGAATTTTAAAACTTTTCAGGAAACGGTTAAATCTGATTATTTTCTAAAGTATGTAATATTTAAAAAATATCTAAAACATTGTTTAAATGTTGAAAATATCATTCTATAAAGGTTGCCTTTCATCTCCCTTTATCTTATTGTTCATTTTATTTGTTATTTTTCCATTCTTATTTTTTAATTTAATTTATTATTGAATTATTGATTTTTAATTTAATTTATTATTGAATTATTGATTTTTTATTTAATTTATTATTGAATTATTTATTTTTTAATTTAATTTATTAGTGAATTATTGATTTTTTAATTTCATTCATTATTGATTGTCATTGAAGGATACACTGAACTGCGCGTGCGAGTACGGGGTGACAATAATCAAGGAGCACGGGCCGGAGTGCAGCCTCGGCATGTTCTACCTGCGCAACGAGCGGAACGTATTCTTCTTCAACCAGTCCTTCTTATTCCAGCAGGAGAACTCCGAACTGCTGCTGGTAGGTTTCAGTTGTGGAGTTGCTAGTTGTTGTTAGTAGTGGTGGAAGAAAGAAAGAAAGAGTGATGGATCACTTCCAATTATCGATGAGGAACTCCTCACGAACAATGGTGGTCAAAATAGGGCGTAATTCATTTTTAATTTGGATCCTGTTTTAATTATGGAAAAAAGCAACATCAAGTAAATGGATTGAACAGCGAGTATCCTTGATTTCATCCATCAATATTCTACAGAAAAAGGAAGCGATTGAAATAGGCGTAATATCCTCTAGATAAGAAAAATTCGTTGAACTTTACTTATTTGATCCCATTTCTAAGGTAAAGAAAATAATTTACTAAAATCAACAATGTAACGAAATGAATATGATCAATGTTAAAAAGTACAATTTTAGAAAAATTCAAAACAAAAAAAAATAAAAAATAAATAGTTACTGTAACCACTTTAAATTTATCGATATGGATGCCAGATTTTTGTCCAGATGTATGCGGTAAATTCAGAAACAACTGAAGCGATTTGATCGTATAAACAATCTATATGAATAATAGACTTGGTTCTCGACTGTCAGCGCGGTAGCACACCTCCGCCGCGAAATCGCGAAATGCTTGAATGTTTCGCCCAAGTTTCACCCGTATTACAACGGACAAACGGTGGCAAACTTCAGCGGTTTCGCTAGTACGCGGTTTCGCGGCTACCGCGCTCAATATAATAAGCTTTGTATAATATAACTACATAATTGTATGTATGTATGTTAGGCTTAGAATTCGACCTCGAATCGAGGGGCCCGGGTTCGAATCCCAGTGGGACGCACCAATGACTTTGTTAAAAAAAGTTATGTGCGCTTTATAAAAATTAAATATCACCTGCTGTTACGGTATAGGAAAACATCGTGAGGGAACCTGCATGCCTGAGAGTTCAGAAAAAAAAAGTTCTCAAAGGCATGTGAAGTCCGCCAGCGTGGTGGACGGCGGTTCACCTCCCTCTCATTGTGAGAGGAGACCCGACCCTGTAGTGGGTCATTAATGGGTTACTGTGTGCTTAGTGCGAGTTGCACAAAATTGTTCGAGTAACTTCACCGTCGCGTTAATCGAGCGCGAATACGTCGATTTCTATGGGATTGAAGCAGCGCCATCTTGTGGCTAAGATGACAAACGGAATTGGCGCTTAGCGTATAGTCGATTAACGCGACGGTGAAGTTACTCGAACAATTTTGTGCAACTCGCACTACGCACACTGATATGTATGTTAGTGAAGATTAAAATGTGTTTGTGTCCAACAGCGTCTGCAGAAGATGGTGGGCGAGGGCATAGTGCGCGGCGCGGTGCGGCCCCTGTCGCGCGTGTCGTACGCGCCGCAGCACGTGGCGCGCGCCGTGCGCGTGCTGGCCGCGGGCGGCTGCGGCCGGGTGCTGCTCAACTTGAACCAGGAGTTCCCGCGCACTAAACCCGGGCAAGTGCACGATATTACCTCTGTGTGACCCACTGCGGGGTCGGGTCTCCTCTCACGATGAGAATGGATGGAGTGCTTAGTCCATCACGCTGGCGTAATGCGGTTTGGTTGACATTATTATGATGAAACAAAGAAGCGAAATTTGTCCTTCCAATGATTCATTTATGCTACAGTAGAGGACAGTAAGCGGTGATCGCCCAGTGGCTTAGAATTCGACCTCGAATCGAGGGGTCCGGGTTCGAATCCCAGTGGCACGCACCAATGACTTTGTAAAAAAGTTATGTGCGCTTTATAAAATTAAATATCACCTGCTGTTACGGTGAAGGAAAACATCGTGAGGAAACCTGCATGCCTGAGAGTTCAAAAAGAATGTTCTCAAAGGCATGTGAAGTCCGCCAACCCGCATTAGGCCAGCGTGGTGGACTAAGGCCTACATCTCTCTCATTGTGAGAGGAGACCTGACTGTAGTGGGACATTAACGGGTTGCTGACTGGTTACTGACTGAGGACAACAATGATAAACGAAAACTTTTAAATTTTACAACTAAACCTAATTTTAACTTATTTTCTTGTTTATCTTTTCACAGACTTTCATGTTCACCCGAAAAACTTCAGCTGATAGTGTGCGACAACGAACCGTTGGCATTGGTGCTCGCCGAAAAGCTGGCTCTCTCCGGTTGTAGGAACCTGCACGTACATTCGCAGCGCCCGCTTAAATATATTGCCGCTAAGTTAAGGTAAACAACAAATCACGTAGCTGCAAAAATATTTTGTGACTATTTAATTTTTTCATCAAATGTCTTCAATACTTATAGGATTATATTATGCAGATTATATACTAGGCATTTTATGATACTGAGGTTATAATGGTTTAAGTTGGTCCACCTAATTTCAATCAGTTAAAATTGTTACTACTGACTTCTCATTTCAGGCAATGGTTAAAACAAGACATGAACGTTTCTACATCTTCCGAAGATTTAAGTAAAGAGAGCAATGTTCACACATTGTTGAGTGGCTGCAATAAGGCAGCGCCCGTTGAAGGTATACACTTCGTGATGTCCGATGAAGCAAGGAAGACGTCGAAGAACGTGCAGTTGGCAATAAATCACGTGGATATGGTGTCAAGAGAGCTTTGCCCACAGATAAAGTAAGTGCAATTTATAGCTTTATAAACTTAAATATCACCTGCTGTAACGGTAAAGGAAAACATCGTGAGGAAACCTGCATGCCTGAGAGTCTACAAAAAAAATTCTCAAAGGCATGTGAAGTCCACCAACCCGCAGTAGGCCAGCGTGGTGGACTAAGGCCTACATCCCTCTCATTGTGCGAGGAGACCCGACTCTGTAGTGGGACATTAACGGGTTGCTGTCATAGCCTGACTTGAGAGTCTACAATTTTTTTTTCTCAAAGGTATGTGAAGTCCACCAACTTGCATTAGGCCAGTGTGGTGGACTAAGGCCTACATTCCTCTCATTGTGAGAACGAGACCCGGCTCTGTAGTGGGACATTAACGGGTTACTGACATAGCCTGACCATTTTTTTTGTGTGGGATGTTGCGAAAAACTTATGAACTAATTTTTTATGGACACTTGAATGATTACAATGTCATGTTTTGTCCTTTTTAATTCTTCAAAGTACCTAGATGGCGACCTACATACACATTAAGAACATATGAAACCTTTTGATTTAAAGTCAGGCCTTAATTCAGCAATTTTTTATTTATTTATTTATTTATTTATTTATTTATTTATTTATTTATTTATTTTAGGACACCCAACACAGGTTACATTAAAACATTAATTATAATAAAAACATAAAGTCTTTGGTTAACAAATGTACCCATAATTAAAGGATGCCACAGCATTCAATATAATGCAGCTAGACAACAAAGATAAACATTACAAAAAGGAAGTAGTAATAGTGTACAATGTGCATATAATAATATATTATATTATAAAGTAGTATATTTATATATAAAAGTAAATAGTATATAATTATGGTAGTAGTATAAAATTGGAGATAAATTTTAAGACAAGTATTGACAAATATATAATAGAAATGTACTCACATAATTATAATAATGTCAAACCATTTGCAGGTACTTCACAATACTGAGCCAAGAGAGCGCGGGACACGACACCTGTGTATCAAGGAGACAACTACGACTCCCAGCCACGATGTTAAAACTTTCAAACTTGTGTAATGTGAGTTAATTTCATAAAACCTCGAATTACGGGAAATCTTGCTTTTATATGTCTAACGCCCAAAATTAATAACCAATTATGGATTGAGATTGATATTGTTTGGTTGCCAAGATACTTAAAATTGTATAATTTCTTTGAAATAACAAATGTTGCCTGGCAACCAAATGTCATTTAATAAATAATCTGAAGGTCGATCATTAATTTCCAGTGTTACGAGTACATATACTCGTATTATTTTAGAACAATGAAAATAACGAACTCTTATAGATACACAATTCTCATTCCAATTACCAAATACTAATTTTGATTTCGATTGAATAATATGTTGCAGAGATTTGAATTCTGTATACTTAGAATAAGACCCACACAACAAATAAAACAAGTTGAATATTTATTATGAAATTTTAGGCGAATGCAAAATCCGCTCAATCGGGTCAAGGGTTTACCCGATGGGAAGCGGTTAACGCGTTAGAAGAGGCCGTGTTGTCGCAGCAGACAGTTGTGTTTGCGAGCAAACCAGTCAAGGAACAGAAGCCACGCTCCATTCTCTCCGAAATTGCTGAATTATCAAGTAAGGAATATCCATTTGTTATTCATTCACTTTAAAAAAAAATGATGAAAAAAGGAAGAATCTTATTTTATGACTTACTCTTACCCTATGAAAGTGATAGAATGAGCTAATATTCGTTGTTCATTAGAATCTATGATACGCCTGTCTCGCCCTCATAACCATTCTATCTACTTTCTATTTCTATGGTCATTAATGGCATTTTAAAGATTTTTATGTCTTTAGTACTTAATGACCCAATGCAGAGTCGAGTCTCCTCTCACAATGAGAAGGACGCAGGCCTTAGTCCACCACGCTGGCTTAGTGCCGGATGGTGGACTGCATACGCCTCTGAGTACATTACGGAGAATTCAGACAATGTATGCCACTGGGATTCGAACTCGGACCTCTTGAGGAAGAGACCGGAATCTTAGCCACGGGCTATCACCACTTTTACGAAATAACTTTATGAAACTCCTTTGTCAGTAACCCATTAATGACCCACTATAGGGTCGGGTCTCCTCTCACAATGAGAGGGATGTAGGCCTTAGTCCACCACGCTGGCCTACTGCGGGTTGGTGGACTTCACATGCCTTTGAGAGCATTTTTTTTTGTGAACTCTCAGGCATGCAGGTTTCCTCACGATGTTTTCCTTCACCGTAACAGCAGGTGATATTTAATTTTTATAAAGCGCACATAACTTTTTCACAAAGTCATTGGTGCGTGCCACTGGGATTCGAACCCGGACCCCTCGATTCGAGGTCGAATTCTAAGCCACTGGGCTATCACCGCCAAGCTTATTAAATGCTTTGAAACTCCTTTATTTAAATAATAATTGTTTTTTTCCAGATATAAGCATACCTAAAGGTGTGGACCCGAAAACGAGTCTGGCGGAGCTCGGAATAGACGCGGTGCGGGCGCGCCGGGTGGCCGCGCACCTGCTGGACGCACACAACGTGGCGTGCACGCGGCGGGACGTACCGGCGCTCACGGTGCGGAGGTGAGTTAGGAGTAGTGTTGACGAGGATTCCTCTGCCTCTTCCTCTTAATGAGGAATTTACACATTTTTTGGTACTGTCACATCCTCTTTCGCTTCCTCTTAAATTAAGAGGAATTTCTGAGGATTTTTTGTGTCCATGGTTCACACGTCAAAGGGAATTATGATTCCCTATCCAACCTATTTATTTATTTAGACAGTTTTTACTCTTTCTCCCTTACTCAAACCGTTCCTCTTCCTCTTCCTCATGAATATATCCTCATCCTCTTACTTTGTGCTTGATACTTCCTCTTCCTCTTCCTCTTCCTCGTGAATATATCCTCATCCTCATCCTCTTACTTTGTGCTTGATACTTCCTCTTCCTCTTCCTCATGAATATATCCTCATCCTCATCCTCTTACTTTGTGCTTGATACTTCCTCTTCCTCTTCCTCATGAATATATCCTCATCCTCATCCTCTTACTTTGTGCTTGATACTTCCTCTTCCTCTTCCTCATGAATATATCCTCATCCTCATCCTCTTACTTTGTGCTTGATACTTCCTCTTCCTCTTCCTCTTCCTCGTGAATATATCCTCATCCTCATCCTCTTACTTTGTGCTTGATACTTCCTCTTCCTCTTCCTCATGAATATATCCTCATCCTCATCCTCTTACTTTGTGCTTGATACTTCCTCTTCCTCTTCCTCATGAATATATCCTCATCCTCATCCTCTTACTTTGTGCTTGATACTTCCTCTTCCTCTTTCTCATGAATATATCCTCATCCTCATCCTCTTACTTTGTGCTTGATACTTCCTCTTCCTCTTCCTCATGAATATATCCTCATCCTCATCCTCTTACTTTGTGCTTGATACTTCCTATTCCTCTTCCTCATGAATATATCCTCATCCTCATCCTCTTACTTTGTGCTTGATACTTCCTCTTCCTCTTTCTCATGAATATATCCTCATCCTCATCCTCTTACTTTGTGCTTGATACTTCCTCTTCCTCTTCCTCATGAATATATCCTCATCCTCATACTTTGTGCTTGATTCTTCCTCTTCCTCTTCCTCATCCTCATAACTCCTTCCTCACCAACCCTAGTTTGGAGCGAGTATCACTGATTGCTTGTGCTTGCAAAATAAGTAAGACCTTGTCACTAATTGGCTGATAAAACCGACCGACCGACCGACACGACAAAAACATAAACACGGCGGTGGATGGATCTGCCCTAAATGAAATATGCACTGAGGCGAGGCGACAAAAAGTTACGAATGACGTTGTCGTACGAGCATCTTTTGTGTACGACATGGCAATTGAACGTGGTTACAGCCTTACATAGTCTATAACCTGACGATGAATATGGATAGACGTAGTGTAGATTAATTGGCAAGATATTCTTATTAAATGTTTTGATATAACGGTTGTTGCCTGGTAACCAAGCACTACAGTTATTAAAACCGGCCGAACAAAGATTCTACAAATTAAATTGATGTAATAGATTTTTTTGATAAATAAATTAGAAATAACTGACACGAGTAAATTATTTCGATGTACGATACAATCAGGACTTCTCACTAAGAATATTGTACAGTTCTTTCAATGCAATATCTTTTCATATTTTATCAGATTATGTTTCTCGTACAGGTTGAACGAAATTGAAGGAATCATATTTGATGCCGACTTCAGAGACACGAAAGGGCTGGATACGTTCTTCACCTACGTGGAGCCGGATGAACTCATCGGCACTTTGGATGTCACCTTCCCACCTACCCTCACTAGCAACATGGCAAGTACTCTGGCCTGGCGTGCCGTCCCGCCTTAGAGTAGGCGGACCAACCCTTCCAATGTGCGTCGTAAAGGCGACTAATCGACCCGATGAGAGGGTGGGCAGCGGCGCTCTCTTCTCTTTCTAATTCCAACTACGTACTTTGGATTATATCACTGCGGTGTGGAAGGCAAGGCGAAACCACCACACTACATTCCCATCAAAGTCGTCATGAAGGAAACCTCCAACAGACGACCACGACCACTCTGTGAAGAGTGTAGCGACTTAGAAGAAGTATTTTGTGTAGTAATTGAGTGACAAACGGGCATGCAGGCCACCTGATGTTAAGTCTAATTCAAATTCAAAAGCTTTTATACATTATTAGGTACAATTTGTGCACACTCAATATACGTCGTACATTTAAAATTATACAAGCATCCGCTTTGATCACCCCTCAGGTAAAACGCAGACTGGGAGAAAAAAGCGGGCGGAAAAACAAGGCCTTTTATAATGACCAGTGCCCCGAGCATAAATACTATCGTGAAAGTATTCGCACAGTTAACGTGTGCCATTAGTATGGGAGGATGTCAGACGGACTGACAAATGACATACTAATGTAGTATTCGTACGGTTAACGTACGTTTTCTGATCATGCTCATGGCACTGTTATGCTCCTCGCATATCAAAAAAAAAAAAACTTATTCTTCCAGTTCATTACATCATTACATATTATTATCACGATCTCTCATGATCATTGTTTCCCAACAGGCCAAAGTGGAGGTAGCGTCCCAAGAGCAGCACATAATCATCGTCCCCGGCATGGAGGGCTTCGACAGGCGTTTCGAGACGCTGTGCGCGCGGCTCAAGCTGCCCGCGCTCGTGCTGCAGCCCGGCGTGGACCGCGTGCGCGAGCGCCCCCGCCGGCTGGCGAGGCGATACGTACAGGTACTCGTGCTGGGCCCAAACGTGTTCCAATTTTCGATACTACCAACAGTGGGGATGTTTAAGTTGTATTTATATTTGTTTGCAACAATCCGCACACGTGGAACTTGTTTTGGTATGGACCCACCACCCTCCCTTATCTCTCTGAGTAGGTATATACCATAACAACTTATTCCAATAGTACACGACACGTGTTTCGCCCCAAAACGGAGCATCATCAGGTGATGTGGACTCTACAACGGTTGGTTGCTCTCAGCAACAGAAACACGTGTCGTGTACTGTTGGAATAAGTTGTTATGGTATATACCTACTCAGAGAGATAAGGGAGGGTGGTGGGTCCATACCAAAACAAGTTCCACGTATGCGGATTGTTGCAAACAAATATAAATACAACTTAAATAACAATGGATTTCCGCAAAGTAACGCCTGATACAATATATTATAACAGTGGGGATGTTTCCGCGATGCCGGTAAATTTCAAAATGTGATTCTGCTACGAAGCTGCGTTCACCTACCTGTTTGTCTAAAAAATGAATTTTGCTCAGCGCAAAACAGGGTTAGTCATTCGACTCTAAAAACCCTGTGACGTCATCCCGCGAGTTCACCATACAAAATGTACGAAGGGGTAGTGACAGTTCACTAAAGGGCGTCAATTGACACGTAGGACACAACCCTTTTGGGATGTGCACTCAGAGTTAATTGCGATATTTTTATTTAACTGTCAAAATCGAATAATAACGTCATAGGCCGGGTTCTTCATACATAACTTATGACGTCATCAATAACACTAAATCAATTGACTTAATTATTATTGTTTTCGCTTGCAATAAAATCATTTTGAAGATATTTGAAGTCGAGCTGAGTTTTGAGAATTTCTGAAATTACAGAATTACATTTTGAAATTAATTATTGCAAACCAAAGAATGTGCAAGCATTGAGAGTTTAAATTTTAGACGAACTCCTTAATACGATGCTCCAAGGTAGCGAATTGGATTGCGTCAAACGATCAACAACTCGTCATAGCTACTGTTAATGCTGGTAGCTACAAAGATATATTTTTTTTTTAAATTGAATAACTTTCAGAGCATACTCAAGTACCTGCAGCTGCAGGGCCACTTCTACCTGTTGGGCTACGAAATGGGAGTCGTGGTTGCTCTTGAAATGGTGTCCATATTGGAGGAGCATGGTGAGTCGCACTCTAGTACACCTGGGGGCGGATTGTGTATCACCATTCAGATTTCGTGCCGATATCGTGTGCCGTATGTCGTTTCATGAACTCGGCACGACAGCGAACCTTAATGTCTATTCTATAAGGCACACAATAGATTGTCACGATATTTGACTTTTTTGAGTTTTTATCACGGGTAAGACACGACATTGCCGCGATACGAGTGTGAATGGTCATACTGAATTGAATTCGAGTATTCGAGTACGCTCCGGTTGGCTGTTTCATATTTCGCATGAAAGTTGCTGTGAAATGGCGTGTTTTTATTAGAATGGTGTCTTTGGCGATAATGTAAAAACCCAGTTCGTACTATACTCGTTCTCACACTACTCACTATTATCATATCATAGCATAGAGTCAGAAATAAACTGCAGCAAAGCAGAAGTTTATATCATAAGGTTATGGTTCTGTTTGATCTCAACGTACCTCAGATACGTGAGAAAGATCTATTTGAGTGTGTTGCTGCTAATAAAGCCTAAACTAAGAATCAAATCACGTGTCTCCCGAAATCACACACCCCCCTCCTGACACGTTATGTTCTTAATGTATATTATATCAATAAGACCTCTACAATTTATAAAACTATCTGAATTGTTTGACCAAGAATTATATAATTGAGACTAATTTATTAATTTTGAAAAATTTAATGGTGGCATTCTTTGGAACAGGTTTAACGGGTACAGTTTTCTGCGTCGGCGGCGGCCCGCGAGCCATCAGGACGGCGATCGACAAAGTCGCTTCGAAATACCGCTCAGAGGAGGAGCTTCAAAAGGCTCTAATAAGCCACATGATACAGATCATGACCGGAACCGACGATCCCAACACGAAGGCACTGGAAGTGGCCACCTGCGATGGGCTACCGTGGGACAGTAGGGTGGAGATATGCGTGCGCCTGATGCTCGGCAGCGTGTCCCACTCGGCGCAGTACGCGAAACGCGTCATAGAAACGGCGTACGAGAGGCTACAAACGGCACTGAGTTACGACGTCACACCGCGCGCTCACCGATCGTCCATTGTAGTGCTCAGCTGCCAGCCCGGCGACGTGTCAGAACTGCAGCAGTTCTCGCTGCAACCGGTCATAGAGTATCAGCTGAGGGCTCCCCTCGGCGCGGCCACGGACGACCTCCGCTGCTCTGCCGTCATCAACAGACACCTCTCCCCGCTCATCCTGCAAGAGTTCAACGCGAAGAACCGCTGCGAACAATATAATATGACATCTGAATCGATCGCAAAGGAAAAGTAGACGACATCGTTTCGGTTGATTCGATTTTCAATGGTTATTGGTTCGAAAATGGATTTGGATTAAAATAATTTATTTATTTGTTTATTAGTAGAATAAATGTGGTTTTCTCCTGTTATCCAAGTTGTTTTATTAAAGGGGTTGTTCCTTTGAAACGCAGCTATAACTATACGAAACTGTGTAAGTTCATGAGTAGTTCGAGGCATAGGTCGCGCTTACAGCGCTAACCTCTAGACATCTCGCGAGACAATCGAGCGAGCAATTTCGATTACAGATTTATTAGCCCCTCGCTGGCAGGAAACTGTAGTTTAAGCCACTTTAAGAACACTTATAGAATCAAGGGTAAAGTGAATAGTGTTCATAATTTGTATGAATAGTGCGTTAATCTTAGGAGTTATATCGGACATCTTTAATAGTTCCCAAATAGTTTACCAATTTTTTTGAAATTTGAAGTAGTAAAAGACAAAGGTTTAGAGATAAGATCAAAATTTATTTATTTATCTAGTAAATAAAATTTTCCAACTATGCTGTGAAGAATACCTATACTACTTTATGAAAAGTTATCGTGGCATTTGTGTTATTGAATTGCAATCATTTTTTTAACACGGTATACCAAAAAGTTTTTATATTTTGTTACTAAAAGTTATATAATATTTCGTTAATAAACAAAGTTATTCTGTTTCCAATATAAATTCCAATCTCTAATTTTAAGTTTATTTGGTTGTTTGCTCCAAAGGCACCAAAGGTTTCTTAGATAACTCTGGACGTAACACGCATTACTCATCAGAACTCAAATCAACAGTAACTACTTCCTTACCTTTGACTCACCGCGTTATGATTATGGCTGGCCTATAAAGACCGAACTCGACATTGTGAAATTAAAACAATTGTTACGGCTTACGGTTACGGTTACAATGTTTACGGCACATAATTATGATGAATCATTTTGCTTACGTCGTATTTGGTTCACTTTTGAATATTAAGATAGAATCATTGTATTTTAGGGAAGTATGTCCTTAGGTCTAAAGTAAAAGAGCGTCTTTAACCCATTTATGACCCACTGCAGGGTAGGGTCTAATCGCAAGGAAAACATGAGGAAACCTGCATGCCTGAGAGTTCACAAAAAAAATGTTCTCAGAGGCCTATCTGAAGTCCACCAACCCGCAGTGGGCCAGCGTGGTGGACTAAGGCCTACGTCTCTCTCATTGTAAGAGGAGACCCGACCCTGTAATGGGTTATTAATGTATTACTGACAATTACTCAAGAGGTCCGGGTTCGAATCTCAGTGGCACGCACCAATGACTTTTCAAGTTATGTGCATTTCAAAAATTTAAATGTCACCTACGCGAGGAAACCTGAGAGTTCTTCAAAATACTTTTAAAGGCTGGTGAAGTGGCGAAGCGACCCGCGTTAGGCCAGCACGGTGGACTACCTTTTTCATACTGACAGAAGCCCTGACCCTGCAGTGGGATGCAGATGCCCTAGAATACAATAGGTACGTCAATATTCGTAATCATAGTTACGAATATAACCTACATAAATTAAATTACCTACGCATTTTACAAACCTAAATGTTCTAGGCACCAGGCATGCTTTTCCGTAAACACCGTTATGCTTACCATCGAGTGAGAAAACAAACGGTAGCCGATTTCTACTGAAACATATTTTGGGTCGTCAACATATTCCTTGAATGGTTCATCCGAAGCAAACAATTCTGAGAAACGGAAGCCCCACATCGACGTAACATGACGAACCCGTTTAAATGACGGCGACCCGTCTAACTACTCACTAGCAGTCGACGGTCTCAGTCAGTGTGACGCGCGCCTCGTATCGTGTTGTGTTGTGATTATCAGTCGAAATGCATCGAATCACCGCTTTTGTGCTTCTAGCGATGTGTGGGGGAGCCCTCTCCCACACATACCATCTAGGAGCATGCCCCGTTGTCGAACCCATGCCGGGATTTGAGATGAATCAGGTATGTAATACGTGATAATGTTATTGTATCCATATAATAAAACGTTCGAATAAAATCTCGTCGGAAGCTGTCCATTAGTGTAAATTATAGTCATAAGAATAATAACCTAATCAACTTCGATATTTTTAGATGTCTTAACGATGCTTATTAAGAAAGTAACAATAGACGTAGCTATTAACTTTCTTAAGTAATTGTTTATACAATTGCTTTTAAAATATCAAAGTCTCATTCAAAAATTCTCAGTTAATTTAAGAGATGTTTAAAATACTCGTAGACCATAATAATTCAACTTTATGAGATGACATTCCTACATGGTCACTAAATGGTGTATGATAGAACATTGCGATAAATGTCTATATTTGGATGCACTCTTTGGCGAAGAAAGCTAAATAAATACATATCTACTACCATAGAAAAAAAATATTTTCTATGTCTACTACATATTATCTACTCTCAAATAGCGCAAATAATACTCTATGGTATACATAATTAATATGGTTAACCCAATTTTCTAATTGATTATGATAGAACTGTGGCCTTACTCTTGAAAATAATATCAATTTCAATTCAATACCAATCCGATTCCGATCCAATCTGAACTGTCACACGGTCCCGTTTATTGGACGGTAGGTACCTACATAGGTACATGAAGGATACGGTCTTGGGTTCAATTCCCACTAGAGCAGATTTGAATTCCTAATTAGGTAATCTATTTCTGTAGTTCTACGACCCCTGGATAGAACTGCGAAATTTTTGTAGTACCCCTAGGGTTAAAATTTACAGAAAAAAGATAAATTTGTGAAAAAAAGGAAAAACAAAGGTTTTTGGAATGGTGGTTCCTAACTGTCAAACTATTTAACCGTTTCAGTATTTAACGGTTAATTTTAAGTCACTTCTACACTCTCGTTCGTCCTTATTTCCACATAGTTCGGTTTTCTTTGGCAAGTAATTTTTTTAACAGTTTTATACAAATAAAAACAGATCGTTTCTGCGTATAGGTACCTCGATAATGTGAGATAACGGTCGATCTCAGTTTACACAAAGCAAGTAAACAAGAGGAACTTGACCCGATGCTTCTGTAGCTGCTGATAAGTGATGAATCATAGTGTTATGTTATCCTGTTACTCATGAGTATTTCGATGACTTATTAACTTGTGTACACAAGTTAATCATAATGTACATCATAGGATGCCTACTTTTGTGTTGTCAGGGTGTGACATTTGGTTAGTTGGGTATCCAGGAAAGAAAATTAAAAAAAAAAAAGGATACCCACAATACACCCACTTAGGACCTCAAATAGCAGATAGGTATCCTATCCTGTTTGAGGTCGTAACTGGGTGTGTTGCTACTCAATAGGGCTAAGATGTTCGCCTAAAATAGAGTATTTCTAGCAACTAGGCCTTCTCAACCGAAACACAAGACATGTTAAATATTATTATGCAACTTCATGGCGGGTTAAGAGACTGACAGTAAGGTTCCTCCCCGCGCAAGGCACGGCCCCTCCAATCTTTGTACAAGTAAACTGGGTAGCTTGTTTGACTCTGAAAATGAAAAATCAAACCCCACACAATTACATTATACAGATGCTGGGAGTCTGGTATGTGATTCAGAAGACGTCGACAGCGTCACATTGCATCACCTACAACTTCACAAAGACTGATGAGCCAGGAAAATATGAGTTGGAGCAAGTGTCGCAGCATTTTATACTGGGACTGACGCCGTTGGAGCACGATTATAGGTATGTTTTAGAAGTTGCCTACTGATTCAACTTTTACATTTGCCAATCAACCTCAAATAACAAACGTCAAATATCAAATAAAAAATAGAAAATCTGTTTTCTATGATCAACCTATTTAACTAATTGCTGATTAAAGATTTCCTGGCTAGCACGCTAGTTCCAACATATTGTCACTATATTTTTCTTTGGGCTACTTATCTGGAGATTGGTAATCCTACTTACTATAATCCCATACGTATACCGGTAGGTACTGGTAGGTAAGGTAGGTCGTGTCGTAGGTCGTAATAGGTACTTGTTTTAAAAACAAATTCGTTTCCTAATTTTCAGATACAAGGGTGTCCTAACGATGACTGATCCTTCTGTACCTGCAAGAATGCGAGTTAACTTTCCGCTAAGTAAGTCAATATTATTTAGAAATCATATTCAACCAATTAGTTCACTCAGTTTGTTCACCTAAAGTAAGCCCCATCTACCAGATCATTGATAAGCCGTTCACTTCCTGTGTTTTGTCTAATGCCTTTATAAGTCCTCATCTCGTTTAATTATGACCTTCCGTCCGACCTCGCAGTAGCCGGTCCCAAACTATTATTAAGTATAGAACTTGGGAAACTCATTCTGGCCCCGCTTAGATGTAGCTCCAATGGCTAATTATCTTTTGGCTTGCACAGTCGCGTATACTTCTTTTTACACAGTAAATGAGTAGCAAACGGCAATGCACTTGATTAGAAGTCACTGTAGTCCAGCAGTCCATGGACATGTTCAACATCGAACAGGATAGACACTAGCCTATTTAAGTCGTACATACATGACGACTATGTCAGGAGAATGGTCTCTGGCAACTACAAAAAAGCATATGACAAAAAGAACACGCTGCTTTTTAGTAGTTTAGAAGGTACCTTCTCCGATCACCGACTTGAGCTCAACTAACTACCAGTACCTTTTGTATTTAAAAAAAATATTTTTAGGTGTGGCAGGATCAGCTAGTTACACGATAATGGCCACGGATTACACAAACTACGCAGCTGTGTTCACCTGCCAAAAGCTAGCGTTCGCCCACCGACGGTCAGCCACCATCCTCTCCCGGACAAAGGAACTGGACAAGATGTATGTTGATAAGGTAAGTTGGATAGCTTTTCAGTGGACCTAAAAATGCTTATGAAGTTGCTACCCGTACTACTCGTACTCCCCCAATCTACCGTACTACTCGTAGGAAGTAAGGTAGTCTACCTATAGGTTAAATGCCCTAAAGGAGAAAAGACCAGAGTAATAGAGCTAGATCGTAATCAATGACTTCCGATTTACGAGTTCAAATTTTGACGTCTGATCTAGGCCCAAAGCCCAAGTTAGTTTTTTGATCAATATTAAAACCTGTGGAAAGGTTCAACAATTATTATCTCTTGATAAGATTTTGGATTGTTTAACGTGGCTTCCGGAGCACGTACAGCTAGACTATTATTAATTTAAGATATTATTATTATTCGTAATCTCCTTATCTATGTAAAAATTATAAGAGACATCTCAATATCGATCGTTCATAGAGAATTCCGCCGCTGCAGTTTACTTAGCATCTAACGGAAAAACCGTGAAGGGATAACCCTACCCCTACCTCTTAATGTGGTATCTAGGTATGTCTCAACCGAATACCATCTTCAAAGTCAAAGTATCTTCAAGCTCGGGTCATTAAATTAATAAATCTGAGCATCACCCTCTTTACACTTCTATTACTTTGCAGATGCGTTCCAAGCTATCGTCCTACGGTGTGGATCCCTACGACTTGTCCATCATCTCCCAGAACGAATGCCCGAAGCACCCCAACGGGGAACCGAACGGCGTCAACATTAACATCGACCCAGAAACCTTTTCATCGCACAACATCGGCGAGGTCGTCAAGAAGACAGGAGGAGCTATCGGTAAGTTGGTGGATCATCCCATTAACGATCTAATAAATTCGAGTGTCGTAGGACTTTGCTCGACCCCCTACCCCTTAATGTCGTGAGATCCTTTACATCCTTTAGATGTGACATTTACATAATATGTATGTCGTAATTTGACATTATTACAAAAAACCTTCATAGATAGAGTTCCGATAAAACTTTTTAAAGCATGTGAAATCCATCAAATTACCCTTCACACAATGAAAAGTGGGCCTTCTACATCTTTATCATTGTGTAAGGAGATGCGATCCTGCAATGGATCAGAAATGAGTTGCATACTTCCTGATTGACTTCTCGATGTCATTATTTCAGCTGACGGAGTAGAATATGTGGTGGAAGCAGGCAAGAAAGTGTACCACAAGGTCGCAAGCAGCAAGGAAGACCTCACGGAACAGCCTGCGAGAACCGGGTACAACCCCAACGCTGATGCCGAGTGGCTGCCTTAGATCCTAAAAACCTAGCTACCAATCTTGCATCTAGACTAGACCTAATACTAGACTAAGCTAGATAGTCAACAAGTGATCTATTGTAAAGCAACGCCAAAGTTTTTATCAAAAATACTGGGAATAGGAATATGAATAAGTTCAAAAACTTTTTTACCTACACATCACATTCACTCCGAGGATGCCGTTTTATTTAAATTTTGTTTTTTTTAGGTAGAAAAGATTTTCGAACGAGAAAAGCCGTCAAGAGTAAGAAATTTGAACATTTTACGTTCACGAGAGCGGTATTTTCAGCGATATGACAGTATCTTTATGAAGAAAGACGGCAAGACTTTTATTCTCACCATCCTAAATCCTAGATGTGTAAATCCTAACATCCTTTTTTAAAGATATTGTGTAGAGTGAATAAAATTAGACCCAGATTGTCAAAATCCTTTTGACTGCCAAGATTCTCTATTTAATGTGATTGAAATGGCATTTAGACTATGTAATTAAGTTTTAGTATACCTACTACTACTGTAGAAGAACTACAATAGAGGTCTTCTCAGGGGAAACGTAGCTGTTTATTTCCACGTTAGAATTAGTAATAGTCATCGGAATGTAAATAATTTTTTATCGAACATGTTACAAAATACTCAATACTTAAATTATAGACATATTAGCGATTTTTAGTGAAAATTATTTAAGATTATGTTACCAATCAATTAAAAAAGAATTAAAATGAAAAAAGTTGTATTTTTCTGTAAAATGAAAGACCAGACTTAAATTATATATAATTATGCCACCTGATATCTTGTATCTACTCATATATTCGGTAGAAACGACACAAATAAACTGAGTTTAGAATCTGGGGCACGGCAGTGCCCCCAACAAGTCGAGCAAAAAAGCGGCACGCCAGTACCATCCACTTTACTTATGATCTATGAAGAAGTATCTTAAGCCTATAACTAAGAAATTAAATATTTATTCGTGAAAAGTGCACATATTTTTAAGGTTGTTACACCACATCGTATCTACGCACTTAGAGTAGATAAGAACGTACGGTACATTACATACACCACATACAAAATACCAATACAAGCATGACAGATAAAAAAATTAATCACTTTTGTAACCACATATAGCCATTTGACGTCATTATTAATATCAGTCCAATAAGAACTCAATGGTGGTTATGGAATGTGCTTCAAGATGAAGAGTCGTATGTTTAACTCCGCATTTGACTCCAACTGATCTTGCTGAGCCTCTGCAATACAAAAAGATAAACAATTCATATATCTAAGCAGATGATAATACAAATCTGTGGTTATTGTATTGCATTATATGGTAGTAAAAGAGAAGTTGTAAGACGTTGCCAGGTTTGATTAAGCGAGCGAGTAAAACCGCGGTTTTATGGCTCGTTGGTACCTATAGCTCGTCGGTGTACCTATCATTGCAATACCGCGGTTTTATATACCTATCTACAAACTCGCTTGGCCTGTGACTCGTCATGTTTGCTATATTTTGTCAAGATTTTTCAGATACGCCTGTTCTGCTCGCTGTTCAATAATTATTTTAAGAGGTTTTTACGTCCTTTTCTAAAGCTTGCTTACTTACATACTTAACGTTTCCGATCGCTTTCTGTGTTCAGCTTACAGTGTCAAGTGAAATCTGCTCGATTCACAACGATTCATTATGGACACAACGATCTCATAACAAAACTGTCGTATACTTACTTATTGTACACAATCAACACAATTGTCTGATGCGGTGTCAAAAAGGCTACACTCTTCACAGACGAGGCTAGTAGAGGCTTGTGTTCCTTCAGCTTGATCCTCAGAGACCCTCGGGGCACGAACTTGGAAACGTGTCCCATCGCATAGTACATCGGCTGCTTCAGAAACTCGCTGCTCGAAGCGTTCACTATGATGGGAGAATCGACGAAATTTCGCACCCAGTTAGGACCTCCCTCTGGGTTCAGACATACGTTCCAGTCGATCCAGCCGACGACGTAATGGTTAAGATCCTGCCATTAAAAATTGGTTTTAAGGATTTTTTTGAATAAAATGTAAATTAGGAATATTTTTACATGTTTGCATTGTCATGTGGCCAAACGTAGTCATTCTTTCGTTCCATTCTTATTACCTATAAGGCCGCGCTCAGTTTGGACGCGATTCCGTACGAATTCAACTCGTGCGTATACGTTCACGCACGAACTCAACGTCAACGTCAACTTCGTAGCGCGTAGTGTGAGCGCTCCCAGAGTATTTCAAAGGTCGTTCACGCACGAGTTAAATTCATACGAAATCGCGTCCGAACTGAGCACGGCCTAATTAAGTGTTATCTAATGGATATCAAAATAAGCAGTCGGGTATCTCATGAAAAGTAACCCTTTTACTAGTACCTATTGCAGGTCTTAGTCCACCACGTTGGCCGACAGGGGGTTTGGATTTGCAGTAACCCATTAATGACCCACTGCAGGGTCGGGTCTCCTCTGACAATGAGAGGGTTGTAGGCCTTAGTCCACCACGCTGGTCTACTGCGGGTTGGTGGACTTCACATACCATTGAGAACATTTTTTTTGCATTTAATTGGACGTTTTATCCCATTGGCGTTGAGTGAATTTTAAAATACTCACATCGATTATGTCTAATATGTAGCTCACGGCTCTCTGCCACGATCCCAATTCTACTTTATTTTCCTGCCACGGGAATGATCCTGAAATCATGCGATCACGCAGGGCATAAATTACATAAACAAATATCTTCAACCATTTACACAGACAATTACATTACTGAAGTACCATTGTCTAGGAATTCATTCATCAGACAGAATATTTAAATAACGTTCCAGAAAATAAAAATTACGCGCCGCGTGATTTCTTTTCTTCGCCATTTTCTCCATATAAATCGTATCTGAGGTAGTAAAGGCCTTTTTTTAATAATTCAATATAATGTTTTAAGCATTACTCTTGCTTTGCTAATAAGGACATAAAGTATCTTGCAACAATACTTATTCATCATATTCATCATATTCCATTTCGTTAGTCATACCTTCACAAGCCTCAGTGGCCAGTATCACTTTGTCCGGGTGCGTCTCAGTAACCGCTGACAGCAGCGAGGCTGGAATGATGGCGTCAGCGTAGAAATGTACGGCGACTCCGTAGATATACTCTAGGGCCTTGGGATGCTCGCGTAATAACTGGAAGATTAGTACTAAGCTTGCAACATTAGTATTAATATAAAGACTGCAAGATTACAGCGATTGGATTCAGCCTTTTTTCGCGTCCTAGATACGGGTCTCACTCCGCTAAATTAATAAGAGTCTTAAAATATTGTACCACACTTATAGTGGCTTCCATCTAAATTTGATACTTCGAGTGACTTTCGAGTTTTCTGATACTAGACAGCTTTTGATGATTTCAGAACCAAGAAATTTTCCGAGTATAAACACTATTCCAAGTTTTTCAAATCTATGTTGACACTTTTCCAGGTTTTCCATGTGCATATATTATTTCAAGTTTTGCAGGTGTAGTAACCTTTCATAAGGAACTGTTAGTCTAGTTGCAGTAGGTAAATATCTTTTCAAAAAGGACTAAACGTATTTCAAAATACATTTAAGTAATGATATCGGTCACTAACTTGAGTATAAATATGTAGCAATAAGTCGAAGAAAAATAAACCATATTTACCACGTTGAACCAAAACGGGACAGTAAACCGCTGGTCGTCTCCAGTAAAGATTTTCACATCCTTGTAAGACGAGTTACGAATTGTTGGTCCTAAGTTGTTCTCGATCCATTCCCCCTGAAAATTTTCGAAAAAGCTTTTAGTAGATAACTAATTAAAACAATATGCAACACTATAATTTTTTTCTGTTGTACGGGGAATAATTTTCATTCTTCCAGCATTTATGTCTCAACCAAATACCTAGTTTCAAACTTTCATCCGTCCATTCTCACAACTAATAGCTGTAGATATCAGAAAATTAAAAAACCTTCAATGCTGGCGCCAAATTCGTTTTTTCATATGGCTATAACGCTGTCAGAATCAAGATTTTGCATGGTGTATGCTTATTGGTTCAAATAGTTTACATGGTCGTCATATTGTCTTCCACACTATTGCTACAAGAAATTAGTTCATAATTTTTCCGAGGTAAACTCCGATCGGACTATACACACTTATAATAGAATAAGTTAGGATTACCATGTCTCCTACATTCCAGCCCAGAGAGTTGAAGTTGGCGAGGCCGAAGACTCCGTCGATGGGTTCGTTAGTGGTCGTGATGGCCCAGATGGGCACTCCCGCAGCTTCGTACTTCTCTATGAACCTTAAACATCACTACCAATACATAGCAATGACTTTAACCTCATTTATGTTAAAATTTAAAAGCTACAGCGCGTTTTTATAGTGAATTTGTATCTGTTATGCATATACCATAACCAAAGTACCATGATACCATACATTTCGGTTTCAGTCGGCTTCTTAATAGGTACAGTAGGAGTAGTCGTGGCTGAATGTCGCCTGGCATAGCGGTGAAGGAAAAATCGTGAGGTAAACCAACATGGCTAAGTGCTCTCAAAATTTTCAAAGGTCATTGAAGTCCCTTATCTCGAAATTGGGAAGCGTGGTCTAAATCTTTGCGTCGTAAAACGAGTTGAGGAGGAGGAGGTTGTAATAGATACCTAACCGACATGTAAGTTAATACGTACTTGAGGTGATAATCAGCGTAAGTCTGGAAGTATTCGCGTCTCAGCCTGCTCATGCCGCCGTAACTATTGCTGGTCTTCATCCAGGGCGGCGGGGACCAGGTCGTCGCTACGATATGGATCGGCGCTTTGGCAGCTGCCATGAGCTCCTTGATTAAGGGTATCTGGAATTACCTAATTGTGTTGGTTAGTTGCTTACTAACTGAGGCTAACTTGATCTTTCTTTTCAAATTTGTTTCTACAGCAATCTTACTAGGATCCTTTTAAGAAGGATTGAATCTCTATGCAATACTTTTATCTTTTCGATGAAAACAAACGCGGGTTTTGCAGAATCCGAAAGATTATCTGGCCCCACAACTCAGCGTTTTATTATCGTGGGGTATTCGCCGGTTTAAGCGATCATAGTCCCGCTGCTTAAGTAGATTGCAAGCGATAGAAAAATTTAAGCAAAGTTGGGCGCGGTCAGTACCTGCTAGGGCTGCTATTTGACGAAGTGGGTGACTTAGCAGTTGGTTAGAAGCACTAACTGCTTACGTGCTTCGGAGGGCACGTTAAGCCGGTTGTTGTTATACCATTTCGGAGGCCCTATAGGCGGTTTGCAAACATCCGACACGGGTTGACCACTAACCCGTTTCTTCACTAATCAGCATTGGATCAGCGTGGTGGAGTATGTTCCGTGCCCTATTGTGGGGAGACCCGTGCACAACGTCCGTGCCCGTGCCATAAAAGGGTTGCAGGCCATTCGACGGTAGGAGTCCAGCACTATTCCTGTCGCTACTGGCCTTTGGCCCATAAAAACCAGTTCACCTTATAATACAAGTCTTCGGGAGCCAGCGTGTAGTTGGTGAGATGAGTATCGTTCACTGGCAACTCGTTGTAAGCGTAGGGGTGCGTGGAGAAGTCGCAGCCCCCGATTGGGACCCGCAGCATGTTGTATTCCAAGCCGACATCGCCAACATACGACCTGAAAAGAATATGTACAATTTGACATGATTCCTTCAGTCAAAATTTTTTGTCCGAGAGTGAAAGGGAGTAACGCCGTAATCCATCTAACTAAAATTTTTTAGTTAAAATGTTTGCAAAGGTTGGTCATTCTCCCAATTGATGGAAAAAATGGGACGTTCAGCGGAAGAAAAAAGGTTTTATTTTAATGGTTTTTGGCTAATAACCAATTAAGTTAAGAAAGGCACCTTTTTGTCTATTTTAGTTTCTGAGATGGTAATGAATTCATGAATGGTAAGAAACATGAAAATAATGTTGGAAAAATTAGTCATCATAAGTATTTTTGAGACACTTTGCCGAAAAAAATTAGTAGGAGAAGAATAAAATCATTAAACATTCACACTAAGACTGAAATCAAATTCTTGAATGAAATGAAATAAATGATTTATTGTTCGTACTTCGTACTTACAAGTATAAAGGAAGGGACTTGTCAGTAAAACCCATTAATGACCCACTACAGGGTCGGGTCTCCTCTCACAATGAGAGGGATGTAGTTGTAGGCTTTTGTCCACCACACTGGCCTACTGCGGGTTGGTGGACTTCGCATGCCTTTGAGAACATTTTTTTGTGAACTCTCAGGCATGCAGGTTACCTCACGATGTTTTCCTTCACCGTAACAGCAGGTGATATTTAATTTCATAAATCGCACATAACTTTTATTACAAAGTCATTGGTGCGTGCCACTGGGATTCGAACCCGGATCCCTCGATTCGAGGTCGAATTCTAAGCCACTGGGCTATCACCGCTGCGACTATTAGTAGTAGCGATCATTTATTTTGTCTGGAGCGTTGATCATAGAAAACAGAATAAGTAGTATTACATTTACGATATGCATGCAGGTTTCCACACGACGTTTTCCTTCACCGTTACAGCAGGTGATATTTAATTTTATAAAGCGCACATAACTTAGTCATTGTTGCGTGCCAATGGGATTCGAACCCGGACTCTTCGGTTCGAGGTCGAATTCTAAGCCACTGGGCTATCACCTCTGTTAAGGTGAAGTAAGTAATGAAGGGGCTTACTTAACGAAATACTTCTGTAGTACGTCAGGCAAACTCTTCCAATTGATGCTGGCGGCGTCTGTCACTGCGCCGCCGAAACCTTCGATCCTCTGGTACCTTGTTAAGGGATCTAACTCTATCGTCGTTTTGCAGCATGTGCTTTTGTCGTCTAAAATTAAATTAGATTTTTATCATTAGTAGTAACTAGCTCCAGTTTTCAGTTACAAGTTCTTCCGAGGTTCCAGTTTGAAGCTTTATCTGCGTAAACTTTATAGTTTAGTCTTAGATAACAAGTATCCTTTCCCTGAACCGAATTTTGTCGTTGGTAAAGTATTCAGAAACTTACACGTTAACTCATTACTTCTAATAGGAGAAGTCCTTTTAAGAAGGATTGAATCTCTATGCAATAGGTACCTACTTTTTCTTTTCGATGAATTTAATGATAGACGTCCTCGTGTGACGTATACCATCCTTTCAATGGGTCATGATACAGTTTTGGAAGAATAATGTAGGTGATGTAAGTAGTACTCACAGAACAATTCATTGTATTCGTCTAAGAGTCCAGAAGTTTTGTTAAAACGAAGCCCTCCCTGTAACGAGAATTTGGTTGGCTGTTGATTATATTTAATTCTATTTATTTATTTTTATTTTGTCTGTGTTTTGTCTCCAACTTACTTCGGAGGTGGTGTAGGCAACGTACTGGCCGGGCAAAGGGGGTTGCCTTACGATCTCATCACAATAGGTCTGGTTACACACACACACCACAGATCGCTCTGGGATGTGTCTTGCAGCACAGGGCTTATCTGCATAAAAACATAATAATATAATTATGTACTTGTAAACTCGGTCATGACTCATGCTTTGTTAAGGCAAGATAATAATAGAGAACTAATTTTCCCTGAGAACTTCAAAATAAGTACAAAGTAGAGTTACCTTAATATCTATTTTTAGACCAAAAATGCAAAAACCCGCCAAAAGCTGACTTCAATCCGACCATTATTTTTCGAGTTTCGTTACCACAAATCATCTTTTCTATGCCAAAAACTTATAGATGTATAGATTTATATATCTTATAAAAATAATGCGTCGGATATATACCTACTTAATATGACTGTATCTCTAACAAGCATTCATAAAATTTTGTTGAAAAGATTATTTGTATTATGCGAAGTCCAAAAATACAGACCTGACAGTCAGATAGCACAGTAGTATGAACCACCACATAGTATGAAATAGTTTGTACACACTTACCGGTACATACCACATTAATACAATGCACTATTACTAATATGAAAATAAACAAATTCATCTTAAAACAAAAAAATTTAAGTTTTTAAAAACAAACATTGACGCCTCTCCTATAGAAGCTACATTCGAAAACTGACGAAGAACTCAGAACAGCGAATACCACTATCAGCAGTTCAGTACCGGGATTGGTCTGTGTAATATGAAGCTAGGGTTGGCAAAAGGCTTTTAAGTAAAAAAGATATTTCCTGATTTTTTCTTCGGCTATGAAGCAGGCTATAAAGTAGGTACTTACTCGTCATGCCTATGAAGGTAGGATTGGGAATAGTCTTTCAATTACAAAATATATTTCTTATTTTTTTTTCAGTTACCTACGAAAAGTGCCGTAGGTCTGGACTATAAGCAAGAATTGATGCATTATAAATTTCGACTAAAATATATATTTTTGAAATTTTATATTTTTAAAACTTAAAGACGTATCTAATTATAATTAAAATATTACACGTAGTTGAAACTTACCCTTGAACTAGTCGCGAGTTAGTCTGCGTTTTATTTTTTTGTTTTACTGACGTCCAGTGTCCAAACAAAAATACTATTAACTCTATATCAAGAAATAATATTATTCTTATTCTTAATTAGTTTTGCATACGATCCATTTGATCGGATCCGATCTTGAAATATTTTATTTAGGTCCGTCGCAACCCTATAATGTAAGACCCTCTGCTTATTTACAGTTAAATTATCCCCTTGTAAAGCTGTAGGTATACTACATATACACTACTACTACTATATACATACTTTATCGCTATAGCTGCTATATTATTGTTATGTTTCCTACACAGTGTTTTATCGCCGCATATTTAAAACGTTTATTTAGTTATCTTTTAGATATGTTTTATAGATCGATAATGAGTATTAACTATGAATGGTAACTTCAACCCACGATCCACGTTGGTAACACCTTAAAAACATGCATTCCTACTCTTGGAAATTTTGATGGTATGAATAGGCATGATGACAGTAATCAAGTATCGCCAAAATATTTATCTGATCTAATGAAATAGGATTCAGAGATTTTGAAACATGTATTTATTCTCTTATTAATGTCGAGATTAATAATTTATTTGTTAAAATAAATCTACAAAATACAACAATCCGCCATGATAGCTAAAACACCCATCAGATCGAATTACGTCAAATTACGTCACGTCTTAGTTAACGTCATTTTTTTCGTAAGCATATTATACGCGATCTGTCATTTTTTACTGAGCCGTGGCGCAATGACAGACGTCATGACACGGGCGCGCGTTTTGGACCGAATTTGAAACTTAAAATTTAAACGTACTTTTATTACACAAAAACCTTAATTTTCTACAAAAATATGATATATTTTAGACATAATAGAAACTTCTGAATATCATAGAAGAGTTTTTGAAAATTAGTCATCATGCCTATTATGTCGGAAACCCACAAAACCCTAATCGTTGGTTCGTCGTTAATCGTTAATCGTTCTTTTAAAGGTAAAAAAAAACGCGTTTTAATCAGAAATCCAAGAATTTTTAATGTTTCGTATAAAAACTTAAACATAACAATTGATAAACAGCTGATGACTTGCAGTTGGTAAATATTTTCACATTCGGGTACCAAAACGATAAGTTGAAAAAATATCGCAAAATGTTACCCAAGTGTTACAAGAGTTTATCACTTTTTCACTAAATAACTTACTTCAAAAGTAATTAGGTCATTGGCCGGCCGGTTTTAGCTAGTTGGTATAAATAGATATAAATAAAAAAGAAATATATTTTTCTAGTAAAAGAGCCGTGAACTTGCTACTCTTGACTAAACGCGCGTTACACCGTTACTTAAGTGCCGGTTTATGTCACATCGTGCTATAAAGGATTTTATTTTCCTGGCTTGCCTACACGTGCACTTGTCACATAGTCTGGCATGTCTTTATAAATCCCGCTGGCAGGGTAGGGGAACTCTACGGTGGTGATGGACTCCGCTTCCAGGGTGACGACTATCTGTTGTTCCCCTAGTTGAATGGTTATGGTTTTGCTCTCCTCACTGTAACAATTATTCAAGTTTTAAACTTAGTAAATGGAACATGCATGTAATGGGCATTCAGTAATCTGTTGTCATGTGGTGCTTCCTTCCTCTGTAATCTACCGCTGTCTTCTTCTGGTCGTCAGTACACCTGGTCGGAGGTCTTTCCAGTGCTTTTCTTGCCTAGTCGTGGTCGCCATTCGAGGACCTTTCATGCCCTTTATGATATGTGGTCACTCACACGCTGCACTCACCCACAAGTGCGATATGCGCCTTTTTGACAATCAAATTGCCGATATATTCATTAAGAAATCAAAATCTTTTTAAAAAGGGGAGGGTAGGGAAGGATAATTTGTCATTTGATATTAAAATTTAATTTACATGAAGTACATGGTTATTTTTTTTTACAACTTTAGGAAAACTTACGGCTAAATTAACAGTTTTGTTAAAATAATGCACCTGTTGGCCAATAATTACAAGTTTTCACTTATGACTACAATATGATCACATATTAAATTTATTGTTCAGGGAAACACTTGTATGTGTCTCTGAATGGTATTAAATTAACACTTTTCCTATTGATCATACTTACTTAAATATTTGTGGAGTAGGAAGGACCTAGTTGGTATTGTTTAATACAAGAAAGAACATAGGCCTAATAGAAACGTTTCTATGGGAACATAATTTATATTATAGTTTAATTAAAATGCAAATTATATAAATAATTATATGTGCATTTTAAAATATATTTTTTCTATCTATTTAGGTTAGTGGAGTAAGTAGGTACGTTTCGTTTTTTTTACAAAATAGTAAGAAAACATTGTGCTAAATTACTAGATAGTGGTAGTATCATACTACTAGTATGTCATGGTCCAACCTCAAATAGGACAGAAATTACTACTGAGGTCGTATAGGGTGATTTACTCTTAACCCTTTCACAGTCCAGTAAATAGACACAATAGTTAAACAATGGGTATGAGTCACATGTGGCTCATGGCACTATGAATGGGTTAAGGGACTAAGATTTTCGCTTCAAATAACATATCTCCGGAAACCACACCTCCACAATCGACATACAAGACATAAAGATCATGCTGTTTTGCCCATTTTAATTATAACCTTAAAATTATGTAAACCTATAAATATATTTATTTATATCAATTTATTAAGTAAAATACTTACGTATTTTGAATGATAAACACAATTGTATTCCGAGGAGTAAGAAAAGCTACGTAGTCGTATACGGGTGTAATTTCTTCGGCGTTACTGCAAAATGTGTTGAAATAATTAATCTTCAAATAAACAAGGCAACAGTAACATAATCGTTATTTAGCAAATACATTTCTTTGTTAATTCGTTATAATTGCGGTGCGTATCGTAATCGTATGCGTATTTTGGAGCATTATCGTCCTTTTCTAAAAAATATTGTTTAGTTCTACAAGAAGAACACAATAAATGACAACCTTTTTATGGGGTACAAGTGGCTACAACTTTTCTTAGAAACATTTTTCAGTCAATATATTTCTAAATTAAAAAAAAAACTATAAAAAATATGCCCATGAAATAAGCAGCCATCGCTAACAGCTACGATATATATGAGCTATTCTTATATGAATTATTTTTATCATAGGTATTAAATTACCAATATACGTATCAACTGGAGGCACCGATGCTGGTACCCATTTAGAAGTATCCAAATCAATAAAGTCCATTTTTTACACTATCCAATTTGGTAGACAATTTTAAGAATGTTTTTTTTTTAATTTGCCATTTACAAACAACGCAGCTGCGAAATTGCATTTAAAAATGTCATTTAATACTAAAACATATTAGTAGTAAAAAAAAAATTTATGAAATATTAATTTTTTTTTTCAATATAAAATAATGTCAAGATAATAGGTAGGTGTACGGTATACCAAATAGGACAACTGAATAAAAACGGACTGTGCAATACTCACTAGAAGTAACATTCGGTGGTGACATCCTTTATAAACGAGGCGATAACTCTGATGCGTCGGGAGCCGGGCGGTAGAAACTTCGAGAAGTGTGCCAACGCGTAGTACGTCGGTTGCTTATAGAACTCGTCCGTCTCGGGGTTTATTATGATCGGGGAGTCCACGAAGTTTTTGCACCAGGATGGACCGCCCTCCGTGTTCAGGCAGATGTTCCAGTCCATCCAACCGCTTACCGAATTCCTTAGGTTCTGAAATTCAAACCGGGCTCAGTTTAGAAAAAAAGAAAGAAAATAAAATAAAAGAAAAGAAGATATGAAAAGGAGAGAGGGTAGGGGAGGAAAGGAAAGGAGAGGGGAGGGGAAAATAATTTTCAAATGTGAGTGGTACCTGCAGAGATTAGCGTGTTTAAACAAATGTACTCGCATTTAATTTAATGGTTTGTGTACCAAACTCGACTTGTATGATACCTATACTATGCAAAATATTTACTTCCATAACATCCTTAATGTAATTGTTCGCCCTTTGCCACGATCCATAGTCAACTTTAGGGGTGTCACTCCCTTTGAAACCTGAAAACAGAAGTTTTGCGACTAAATAGGCGAAACCAAAGTATGTTGTGCTAAGAAACCATTTTTTTTACTATTAATACCTACATAGGTATAATTAAACCCTTTTTCTTTACTATTAATACCTACATGGGTAAAATTTACCTAATGGAACCAGCGTTGGTTTAAAAGTATTAAGTGAGTCACGTCCACCAACCCGCAGTAGGCCAGCGTGGTGGACTAAGGCCTACATCCCTCTCATTGTGAGAGGAAACCCGACCCTGTAGTGGGTCATTAATGGGTAAAACAAGTGAGTCACGATTACGTAGGGCCAGTGTGAAAATTAGCGGGCCATGGCAGAACAATAGGTGGTCTCGTTGCTCTAGTTATTCATACCGTTGCAGGCTTCGGTGGACAGAATGAACTTGGTCGGGTACTGGCGTATTATGTCTGAGAGCAGCGAGGCGGGCGTGTATTCGTCCATGTACCAGTGGACGGCGATTCCATCCACGTAGTTTATCACTTCGGAGCTGTACTGATTTAGCTGCAAACAGGGAACAGAGTTGCACGAATAATAAGTACTGACATTTCTATGCTATTACACCTAGAGCCCGACTCAAAGATTTCACTCATAGAAAAAAGAATATATGTATTATCGTAAATGTAATACTACTTATTCTGTTTTCTATGATCAACGCTCCAGACAAAATAAATGATCGCTACTACTAATAGTCGCAGCGGTGATAGCCCAGTGGCTTAGAATTCGACCTCGAATCGAGGGATCCGGGTTCGAATCCCAGTGGGACGCACCAATGACTTTGTAATAAAAGTTATGTGCGATTTATGAAATTAAATATCACCTGCTGTTACGGTGAAGGAAAACATCGTGAGGAAACCTGCATGCCTGAGAGTTCACAAAAAAAATGTTCTCAAAGGCATGCGAAGTCCACCAACCCGCAGTAGGCCAGCGTGGTGGACTAAGGCCTACATCCTTCTCATTGTGAGAGGAGACCCGACCCTGTAGTGGGCCATTAATGGGTACTGACATGACTAATAGTCGCGAATGTCTCAAAGATCACCTTTTTTGGGGGTTTAAACCACTCTCTATTCAGCGCTGGTGGTTCGGGGAGTGGATTCCCGGCGAGTATTGCCGAAAGCATTTATATAGGCACGCGGCCATGTCTACTTAGGACTTCCTTAGGACGTTAGCTGATCGACTTGAACTCCCACAGACAGTGTCACCCTCCTTCCTTACTTTCAGCCCTTGTTAGTCCATTGCTGGACATGGGCCTCCCCTAATCGACGACTGCCTGCTCTTGGGCCCTTTGAATCCAACGGTTTTCTGCTGTCTTCTTTAGGTCGCCAGCCCACCTGGCCGGAGGGCGGCTCCATTTGCCCAGACGTGGTCGACCTTCGAGGACCTTTCTTCCCTTTCAACCGTCAGTCCTACGAACGATATGGCCGACCTATCGCCACTTTAATTTGCAAACTTTGAGAGTTATCTCGGTTCTTCTACGTTTCTTAAACATTCACCACGGGTCGAACATTTCATAAAGTCTTACCGCATTGAAAAAGATTGGAATACAGGTCCTCTGGTCATCCACGGCCAATATCTTCAGGTTCTTCGCCGAACACTTCCTCAGGGTGGGGCTTAAGTATTTTTGAATGTATTCACCCTGCAATGAAAGTAAAGTCTTATTTTACAGTTTTAAAAATAAATGATAAAAAAATCAATATTAGACTGTAGCAATGATCTTCATCCCATAGGTAAGCATCAAGTCTTCTACTTTTAAATTATATATTTGAGTAGCCAACCATTAATGGTAGACAACCATTTTTATGTGGGAAAATCATTCATGGATAACCACTTCTGGGTGAAACTTAAAAATGCGGGACTTCTTCCGGCTAAAACACACTCCCGCTCCACTAATGCTCAACTTTCTGGTGACAAATACGTTGCTTTCGTCGATCTGCCTAATCGAACTTATATCGAACAGATCATGAGGAAACCGAACAAATCATGATGTATGCTAGCCTGACAAATGACGATTGTTTTTAGAAATTGGTCCACAGAGGGATAAAAAGTAGCCTACATGTTATCCCAGGTTATAAACTACGTGGTCGTGCATACCTACTAAATTTCATCCAAATCTGTTCAGCAGTTTTTGCGTGAAAGAGTAACAAACATCCATCCATCCTCACAAACAGTCAGAATGGTATTATGTATGTCTTCAAAATAATTGATGAACAAAATTTATAGCTTATTAAATTATGTATTATGCCCAAACTCTGAACTGTATTATATTTTTTGTAACATTTACCTCGTGAAACAGACAACAATCAACACTTTCTTTTCTTGTAATCATTTAGTTACGAATCACAAAAGATAAGATATATTCATACCATTCCAGAAGAGTTCCAGCCCAGGTCTTGGTATTTTACGACTGGGAACACGCCGTTCAAGGGTTCGTTAGTGGTTGTGAAACCGTACATTTCGATGCCCTTTTCTTGGTATTTTTCGGCAAATCTGTAAAATAAAATTTATCTATAGTTTATTGCCGACAAACTGAACCTACTTATAACCATTGCTGTTTTCCTCTTGCCCAATTTGGTAAACAATCTTGGCACTACTTTTTATTGAGACAGTTTAAAATTGCTTTAAAAATAATTGATGGTTGTACAGGGTTACTTGTGATGACAATTTGTTTTTTGGCTTTTATGATTCTATGTCTGCGTTATATTTAAATCGCAAATTAAAATAAAAAGACTCGCTAAGATTTTTTACCAAATAGGACAAGTACCTATAAAAAAATGGACTTTAGACCAGGACCTACCCCGTATCCACGGGTATTATGACTAATATCAATATGTGATTATGTATATTAAATCTATAAGGACTAATAGCCATGAGCACATGTCACACGCAAAAGTTGCTCATACAACGTCATCGCACACACTTTGTTGTACGCCAGTTTCATGTCCAATTAGGATAGCTCAATACTCAATTAAGATAAAATAAATAAATAACGCTTCACACTCATAGCCCCACACTAGGATTCCCTGTGTCGTGGGCGCCATGGACACACACAAGACCAGAAACAGAAATTTAAACTCATCATTCAAATCTCTGCTCTGCTGGGAATCGAACCCAGGACCCTCTGCGTAGCGCACTGGCGTCTTTACCAACTGAGCCACTCGGGTCGTAAGATGTGTCTAAATTTTGTCGTGTTAATTGTTTTGTCGGTTATGTTAGCCAATAAGGAAAAGGCTTTACTTGTAATGATAATAGGCAAAGCCCTGTGTCTTAATTTGGTCTTTACCTGTAATGATAATAGACAAAGCCCTGTGTCCTAATTTGGTCTTTACTTGTAATGATAATAGACAAAGCCCTGTGTCTTAATTTGGTCTTTACCTGTAATGATAATAGACAAAGCCCTGTGTCCTAATTTTGTCTTCTTAGTCAGCCAATTAGGAAAAGGCCTTACTTGCAATGATAATCGGCGTACGTCTGATAGTACCGGAGTAGCAGTCTACTCGCGCCAATGTCGTTGCTCTTCATCCAAGCTGGAGGCGACCACGTAGACCCAAACACCAATATCTTCTCAGAGGCCACCTTTTGACCTGCTAGTATCATTGGTATCTGAGAAAAGAATTCTACAATAAAGTTATGTACATAATTATGTAGTTTAGTGTTATCAGGTATGCCTGAGGTTGCATCCTAGGTCATTTGTAAAAGCAATAAATGAGTATTAAATAATTTCGTAATTTAATAGTCGACCCCTATCTCTTAAAATATAATGATTAAATAAATAGATCTTTTTCATGCACAAAATTCCACGAGGGCCATACAATCGATGTATTAACATCATCATTGCTTAACAGTTCAAGAGTAATATTGTTTCTTAATATCCGGATGAATTACTTACTTGTTGATTAAAAAATATTTAAGTAAATATCCTTTAAAATATTAAATAAAGGATAAAAAAGCAAAAAATATATGGAATCTTTACAATAATATATTATAAAGTAATATAGGTACCTACAACAAAATAAAACATAAAAACAATACTAAGAAAAACTATTTACAATAAAAACAAACCATTTAAAATATCATTTTGTGGCATGGTGCCCAGAACGCTGGCAGCGTTGCCCCTTTGAACACAAATATCAATTTTTTGAGCTAAAAAGGAATCTTTGTAGGAAGCCTTAAAAGCCCAATTACCCAAAATGGTAAGTTTTTAGGGTTCCATAGTCAAATCAGTCAGTATTAATGCTGTGTACTATCACCCGCTAAATGATCTACTTACTTGTAAAGGGCCGACTTACCCTGTAACCCTATAAAGATAACACACGTAATAATTACTGCAGGTTGTAAGTTACTTTTTTCCAGTTTACCTTGTATTCATAATCTTCATAAGCCAGTGAATAGTTGGAGAGTTTGTGATCGCCCACAGGGTACTCGTTTAAGAAGTAATATCGCAACGAGAAGTCGGTCCCTCCGACTGGCACACGGATTAAATTGTACATCGAACCCGAGTCCGCGAAATAGGAACTAAAACAGATGAAAATAGAAAATCTGATTTTTTTTACTGTAGTTATCAAAGATTTAGTGTAGGTTATTATACGAGTAGATACTGGCCGGAGTTTTTGGACACCTCGGAATAATTTTGAACAAATTTTGGCCGTCTAAGGTAGGCATGCGTTAAACATACTAAAACTACTCAATTGTCTACATTTCGATGGTCAGAAAATACGTGACGTCTGGTGGCCCTGGGCTCTTGGACCATTAGAGAAATTATAAAACTTTGGTTTTGAAAACACGAATGGAAATTTCCGTTATCCGCGGATCCAAGCCAGTCAATCATTACCAGAATAATTACGATCAACTGGTGTCGGTACGGAATAATGTTAGCTTGTAGCTCCAAATCAATATCCTATTCCGGTTCTCACATAATGTGTTCTATTAATACGAAAAGGAAGGAAGTTCTCGTTCCTCCACTTTAGTTAAATTTTAGTCAAAAATCCTTTTTTAACTAACTTACTTAATGAACACCCACAGTAACTCACTTAATAAGGTTCTGTCGAGCTCCTGGTGATAATTGTGTCCACATGTAGCTGGCGGAGTCAGTCACCGCGCCTCCGAATCCTATGATGCCCTGGTACATTTGGTGCGGGTCCAGAACGTAAAGCTTAGCACCACCTGATTGTATGATGACAAAATAAAAGCAGACATTTAAAAAGATCTCGGTAAATTTCATTGGCAAAACATTGGCAAGCCAAAAACACAGTACATTTTCAAGAAAACATACGGTCGCGGTCCCTGGCAGTAACAAAGTTTCTGTAGATACCTACTTAATTTTTTTACTCTATCGACTTTTCTTTATCACGGAAAATGTGAGTGGCGGTAAGGTGCCTTCCCGAACGAGATACACCTAAAATTCTATGGTACCTTACAATTTTTGTGTAAGTACTGGAAAACGATATGAAAAACGCTTACTTACATGGTTGGTTTCCGGCTTGAAATCGACCATATCTCTTTTGAAATCGTAATCCAGACTAAAAATAAAAATTATAAACATGCAATAACAGGGAAACTGAAATAAAGCTTTTACTAAAATAAATAAGTCTTCTACCAGAAATCGGTTCAACTTCTTCTGTAGGTATTTAATTAGGACAAACACGTCACATGTGCGTGAGTGCATACCTTATGCGAAAAAATAAGAACTACTTACTTAATTAATTTATCTTACTGGCAAGTCCTCGAAAAATAAAAAAATTGTATATTTGAGCCATTGATCTTATGATCTACTCGTAGTTATAGATATTGGTGTGGCCATATCAAAGGTGAATGACTGGCGCTGCCTTTGAAGGTGGGCAAAAACCTGGGTCAGGCTAATTTTAAACGGTTTTATTTAGCTTGTTTATATCTGTAGACTTGAGTAGCAACTCACGGACGCCTTCATGAAATAGGGAAAAAATCTTAGCTTGTATGGGGGTGCTTTGCTACTCATGAGGACTAAGATGTTCGACTCTAATAACATATCCTCATTCATAACCTATTCAGCCGTCACTCAATATCTTACATTAGACGACGTGTAGGAGATATAGGTTCCAACGACGGGCTGTTCCCGAAGCATGGTGTCGCAGTAGGTGGCGTTGCACACACACACCACTGATCTCTTGGGCAGCATCTGACGCGCAACGCATGGTTTCTGCTTATATCGTACGTTATTGATACCTAAAGGGACCAAGAAAAAAAATAAGAAGTCTTTATTTGAGGCATGATCCGTTTAAAAAGGTTACAATATAATTTACAATTTCATCGTTAATCCATTATAAGAATTTTCATCATTTAAAATTTACATCGTAGTCCGCTGCTGTAATGGGCCTCCCCTAATCGACGCCACTCCGCCTGGTCCTGGCTTTGGATGCAACGGTATCCCGTCTTCTTCAGGTCATCAGTCCACCTGGTAGAAGAGCGACCTGTAGGTACTCCTTTTGCCTATACGCGATCGCCATTCGAGGACCTATCTTTTTGTTCGGTTGTCGGTCCTTAGAACGATGTGGCCACTATGTGATTCTTTTCTCTTTTTTTTAAATTGAAATATAGTATTTACAGTACAAAAAATATTATCACCTATTAGGTAACAAAAATTAATGAAACAAAATACAAATATATACAAAAATACTATCTACAGGTTGAATATGCCATCTAATAGCTCAGCTTGTGGCATGGTGCCCAGAACGCTGGCAGCATTACGTCGTTGAATGGCAAGGCTTATTTTTTGGGCAAAGTAGCTGCCAGCCCTCCGGTCACCCGAAGCGAGGATAAGCCGGGCAGACATGTCCTTCATAAAATTCTTCATATCAGCCAACCACGGATCCATAGTTTCTACTGCAAGCGCCGCAAAAAGTTAGTTATCAACCAGGGAAGAATATTTGCGGCACTTGAGAAACTACTAAAAAAAACTACTTTTTTAAACTACTTTTTTCACTATTTGAGGTTGGATGCGGCGTCCATGGGCTGCAGTGAACACTTACATCAGGTGGGCAGGTAGCCCTTTTGTAACTCAATTACATTAAAGAACCTCTAAATTAGCCAAAAACTATGATTTACAATAATTTGCGTTAGATAAGTTACAATTAAATACTTACATTCAGAGTGGATTTCGTTAATAATACAACACAATGTTACGAAGAAAACCGTTACAAGAAAGCCTGGTATCTCCATAGTGATGACTAATTAAAACTAAAAAAATTGGGTGTTACTGAATTAAGGTGTGTTAAATGATACTGTCTAATAAGCATATCGCTTTGAAATAAAGTAATTAGGTACACGTCTCAAATTTATAGCGAAATTATGCATCATTAAATGCTAAAAACCGTTTCAAATTGTATAGGTATTATAATGATAAAAGACTTGTTGGGTTGTCCGTTGTATTTTAACTGAACACTTAAGCCGAAATGAATAACAGAAAACTAAATAATAAATGCCCTAACAAGCATACTAGGATTCCTTGTCTTGTGGGTGCCATATCACAAGACATGACTACACACCCAGACATGAAACAGAAATTTAAACTCATCATTCATACCTGTGCTCCGCTGAGGATCGAACCCTCCTTAATAGACGGCCAATAGTGGTTGAGAATGATAAGGAGTTGTGTTTTACAAAAATTTTATGTGACCTGCTGTAATGGTGAAGAAAAAGGTCGTGAGGAAACTTACGTACTAAAGAGAGTCTTCCATAACGGTATCATGCAAAGGCATGTAAAAAAAACCTACAACAGTAAATTATTATTGCACATTGATAAATACCGTTACTGCATGGCATTAAAATAAAAGAAAATTTTCGTCGAATGGTTTTAATTACATGACATTTGTTATATGAATTTAATGAAGATAAAAACACACACAGAAGTTACTTTTAAGTATTTATACGAGTACAATGACATACATGATTAGAAGTTTATCTTCAAATGAGTCGTAATTCTGCATAAAGAAACAATTTCATTAAAACTGTCAAGCTGAAATTTTCCTTTCAGCTTCCCATCGAAACATTTAAACTTGCAAAATAAAATAATATCATGAAAGTCTGTCTGTCTGTCCCATGAGTCCCATTGTATGGTTGGGTCTCCTCTTACAATTACCTTAATTTGTTTATTGATAAAGTTGATACGCTACTCAACTCAATACTAGATACAAGTGCTGTAGGTATCTAGTATTGAGTAGTTTCAAGTATTTTAATTAACTGGATCCATACAAAATTAGAGTGCGCTTAATTTTGAACATTTTTTTTAAATAAAAGCAATAATTAAAACACAAATTATATAAAAATATTTATTAATCGTTCGTGAGTATCAATAAACATTACTAACGTAACCTATGGGATAGCCTGACTTGTTTAGGACCTATCCAAGGTCCTCAATCACGCATCGTGAGCAGGTCCGAAACCAGTCGGGCTATCTAAAAGAATGCACGTAAAATGGAACATTATTTTTTTGTAATTAAATAATGTAATTTTATAATTTAGCTATTAAGTAAGGTTTTATATAATTCTTAAACTAAGCCGCTGAATTCATAAGCCCCTAGGTTAGGAAAGAAGCTTTAGAACGGACTTTTGATAGTCATATTGATTTTTTATAATTCAAATTACATAGTAATAGCCATAGATATTTTTTTATCATGTAGTCTTAAATTTAATTTTAAATAAGCACGTAGATAGATATACCTACAATCCATGTGAAAAACATTGAACTAGAACAAGGTACGAGTAAATAGTAAAATAATTAAAGAACAAAGTGTATATTTATGATAGAAGATAACTTTTTACTATCTGGGTTTTTTCCATAAGATTATTATTGAAAATGAGAACATACTTTTCTTCTTGGGCGGCAACGCGTCGGAGGTGGTATAATGAGAAGAAGTTGACTAATGAATGACCTCGAGAAATTGCACTAATGAATAATTAGGGAAATAAGTTGTCATTCTTACACATCAGTTGCAAATGTCCATTGACAGCGGAAACCACATAGCATCAGTTGAGAAGTGGAAAATGTTTGAGGTCATTGAGTTTGGAAAGTTGGTCCCTAATAAGTATTTATTTTCCACCATACGTCCATCACGATATGCTAAATTAGAACAATATTATAGAGTATGCAGGCAAAGGCTGGTTGCAGTCAATGAAGTTGAGAAATTAAGTCAAAACTTGAGGGTTTGAGACTTTATACTAAAGTTATTGTCCCAAGCTTATATCTTATCATTACCGGCTTTTCAACTCGAAGTGATATTGATTTTACTTTTCTGAAAAAAAAAAGAAAATTGTTAAATGTCTTATGTCCTTTATGTATAGAAATAAAACTAGCTTAGCTATTGATAAATCATCGTGCAATAATTTTTTTGTAAGTTCCTATAGGGTATTATTTAAACGTATTAATTTAATTAACATTCAAAAACAAGAAGGTTTTGGATGCAAATGCCTTAATTAATTATTTGCGATGATGTTACTGAGAACAGCATTCAATTATACTTGTTATTATGCAAATAATATTATTTAAAATGCAGAATTTCACTTTTTTCTTTTTTTCTTCTATTTCCTTCTCTTAATCGCATCCATATTTTTCTGCACATCCTAAAGGTTAGCTGAGAGACAATGCTAGAGAGAGACAATGATGCTTTGTGGACAAGCTTCACAAGCCATTGTGATGCGAATCCGGACTTCTCAAGTAAGAGACCGAATTTATAAGACACAGGACAAGCAAAACTTGACTAGATAAATAATATAACATCTCCATACCGCGGGTAAAAACAATACAGTGTTGTGTATCAACTTACATATCATCGCAGGCATTGAGAACTTCATTGCTCATAGTTTCAGGGTTGTAGCAAAACTCCACAGTGCAAACTGAGTTAGCTTCCAATGCTACTGTGGCTTCTTTCTCGCAAATCCTTATCGTCACTGAGGTAGCATTTCCGCTGAAATTTTAATAACCAATATTTTAAAAACCGCCCGGCTTCACGCGCTCTTTGAAGAAGGTGAATCCTTTCTTCAAAGCTTCGAAGCTTTACTAATGAAGCGATTTTCAATCGCTTGTCGAAGATATGGGCAGTTGAAAACCATTCAACACAGGTTTATCATTAACCCGTTTCTCCACCAATTCATATTAAGTAGTTAAGCTAACCAGGTAAAGTGTGAAGTAACCAGGTTAGTACCATAGGCTCAATTCGTAATTGTATACGATTAACACTTACTCATTATAGAGAACGACGACAATTGTATCCTTCGTCGTCAAAAACGCAACGTTTGACACATTGGATTTGACCTCCGACATCTTGACATCCACACGCCGAGAGCCGCGGGGTATGAACTTGGCGAAGTGACCCATGACGTAGAAGGTGGGTTGCTTGTATATCTCGTTAGCGGTCGCGTTCACGATTATTGGGGAGTCCACGAAGTTTTGGACCCAATTCGGACCACCGTACGTGTTGAGGCACAGGTTCCAGTCTATCCAGCCGACTACGTTGTGATTGAGGTCCTAGAAAGAGCCGGAAAGTATACTAACCGCCACGAGTCGTGAGCACAGATGGTCAATAGTAGAGATATTGTATGCTTTAGGTCAAAGTACAGCAATCGAAGAACACGCGCTAGACCAATAGACGACGTACACTGACTGGCGAACCAATCGCGTGGACCAACAGCGCTGTCAACGTCCAATAAAGATTGTGCTCACGACTCACGGCTACTGTACAGACACAATACATAAGAACATATGCAAAATTATGCATGCAGTCGACATCATCTACACACAGTTGGCATTAGTGAAAAAATATTAAAATACAATCATATTTTTTAAATTATAATGGTATTTTACCTGAATAATATCAGTAGCGTAAATTTTAGCGTGTTCCCAAGAACCTAGGGTAACGCCAGTTCCCGTGTAACCTAAAATTAAATTCAGGAGCTGTAAATCAAGGATCACCTCTACTTTTATAAAGCATTTTAATAGTTTGGGTTATAGAACTAATTAACTTAATTTTTTTGAAAAATATTTAAAAAACAAAATCTATCATTCATTCATACGTCCATCCTAAAAATCTTTCAAAGTACTAAGCTAATTTTTTTAGCTTTCCAATAAGCGTACAGAGTTTATTTAACACTATGTTGAGATTAGGATTAAGATACGAACCGTTGCAAGCTTCAGTTCCCAAAATGAATTTATCGGGATGACTTTCCGAAGTGACTGTTAGATAGAGGGGCGAAGTCGTCGCATCATCATAGTAATGTACCGCCACTCCATCTATATAATCCAATGATTGAGGATGTATGTCTGCTAACTGAAAAATTAAGTTTTTTTATCACTAGAAATCAATTCATTGAGAAGTGGTCTAATTCATTCACAGGCATATCGATATCGATATCTCTAAACGATTGTACTTGATTTGTTTAGTTGTTTGACAATAATAGATTATAGTCATTGAACAAATTTTACATGAACTATTTTACGATTCTGGAAAATGAAGTCTTAGGAATCCTCATTTTTTTAGGATTTATTCCCCGTCAACGAAAAAAGGTCAACAACAATGCTACGCCAATTTTTAGAGCGGCAATTACTGATTTTGCTGAGCAGTAAATTACTCGTATCTATCTACAAATAGATGGTACTCTCTTGTCATAATTTTTTTCCTATTCGAAAATAATTTGTCATGATAAGAAGGGTGTGTAAAACTTACTACATTAAGCCAGAGTGGTATGTTGGGTCTTTGATCATCGCAGCATAATATCTTGATATCTTTGAATCTTGAATTTCGAATAGTTGGGCCAAGGTGATTCTTTATCCAGTATCCCTGAAAAATTTTTTTTAGTTTCCTAGTAATTCACGCCTCTAAATGAAGTTGATCCACTCATTTTATTTGTAATTGAAAATCTGAACTCCCAATACTTCTCGCTAGAAGATGCCGCTATCAGTATACTGATAGAAATTACACTTTAGAGGTTTATAAAAAATCGGCATAACTTTTAATCCGAACCATCGGTTCTAAGATCCAAATAAATGGGGTCCGTTAACCGGGATTCCTATATCGGGACACTTGTCAGCATTGACAACTTAGTGTTATACAACCTTATTTTGAATAAACTTTAATATTATTATTTTTTTTATTAGCAACACCAGGGGAATCGCCAGTGCGTTGCCGAAATGAAAATATTTGGTATTATATTAATAAAAATTTTAGACCATTTGATCAGGCGTCCAGCCAAGACAGTTCATTTCGACCAATGTCCCCAATGCGTTTGAAGGCTCATTAGTGGTTGTGACACCCCAGATATCTATCCCTGCCGCTTCATATTTTTCAAAGAACCTGAAAGATGCTTTATTATTAAATAATGATGAAAAAATAACTTAAGCACAAAAATACCATCATCAGCAATGCTGCATGCTGTAATAAGTTATGATTAAAAATAGGCCTTCTCAAATCGAAGCTAAGCCGTCTGGTCTTGGACCTTCCAAAAATATAGGATTAACTTCAGGTCCGGACTTTGAACTTCAGACATTTCCAATATATATAACTTTTTAAATTTAAAAAGCAACTAGAAATTAAGATAATTATAAATTCAAATTCAGCTTCTTCAAGTGCTGTTTGTTTTTAAATTCTAATGGTATAAGCGCAACTTTTTACAACTCACTTTAAATGATAATCGGCATATGTCTGGAAGTACTCCGGGTTTAAGAATCCACATTTGCTTAACTCGAAGTCTTTCTTCATCCAATTAGGCGGTGACCACGTCGTGGACACTATGTGGATCGGAGACGTGGCCACCTCCATAGCTCTCTTAATCATAGGAATCTATATAATTAAAATCATGAATCAACCAAAACTACCTTGTTTAATATTAGATACTTGGGTCTAATATAATTTTATTTCAAATAAATCCGTCTAGTTTTGGACCTATCCGAAATTCATATTAGCGATCTCAATTATTTAGGTCTACTGATAGGTCCAAAACTAGTCGGCTTAGTAGTAAAGTTGGTAAGGTTAAATTATCGAAATAATTTGTAATAATTAATATTTTTTTAAATAAACAATATTTTTGGCTTTAATTTTTTTATTTTTTTTAATATTTAAAAAAAATATTACTAGGTTTGTCATTAATACCTATACATACAAAATTTACAGAAAACAAAAACAATAACGAAGAGTTAATAACTATAAAATACATAAATAAATGAGTCATGATCGTGATCGCCTAGCCTGGTGGGAAATCCCCATTTGTGAAAGGAATTTCATTCAGCACCTGTATATTTATCTCACCTTGTAATAACGGTCTTCTCTTGCTAGTGTATAGTTGGTAAGCAACGTGTCATTGACGGGATATTCATTGTAGGCATATCCATGCGTGGAAAAATCCGTCCCACCGATGGGTAACCGCATCATGTTGTATTCAAGCCCACATTCCCCAAAGTAGGAACTAAAAATATTGCAATATTACTAAGTACGAAATTTTTAAATACTTAAGTATATATTAAATAATTATGTCTGTGAAACAATGTTGTTTAGTGTTTTGAAAATGAAAATGAAAATTTATTCCAAATTGGGTTATTAAAGAGATAACATTTACAACGCATTTTGATAAATCCATAATCAACTTTTTATCATAAGGTATGCGAATTTACATAAAACACGAGCTATGCGCAGTAAATTAAATTTGTTAAATTTTATTTGTTTTACCTACTAATAATAAGATATCTGTCAGTTATATATTTAGTAATATTTACTCAATGATGCATTGTTGTAGACTATCGGGCAGGCTCTTCCAGTTAATGGAGGCAGAGTCAGTAACAGCGCCTCCGAAACCTTCACAGGTCTGGTACAAACACGACGTATCTATCTCCAGCACGAGGGAATATTTATCCTCTGAAATAAACATTAAACATTTGTTAACCATCCGTTAACTACTTTCCAGTAACAGTAGTAATAAGTGACGTCCTACTCTGCCTTTTGTATTTGGAGGCTAAGCTTACCTGAATAACAATCTTTTAAGAATCCTCTGGATTTTTTGAATCGTGATCCAGCCTGTGAATAAAATGCAAATACTAAAGTAAAAGTTTTGGGACAGTTTTCTTCATTAATGTTTAATTTTGAAATAATTGGACTATTTGAAGATAACTTCTTTCAAACTGAATTTGAAGTGTTTCGATTTTAAGGATGTGGTATAAATTAAATTAAATTTAAAGCCAGCTTGAGTAGCCTTAACTACTGTAGTAACTAGCAATTCATCTAACTACACTTCTAAATAGAGTGAATTAACATTTACATATAAATATATTTTTATTTAGTCAGCCCTTGCGTTAGTTTAGCTTGTAATATTTCAAATATCTTACGTATTAAATTATAGGTATCTATATGACGTATTATTAAATATGTATCGTAATGCTTACCTCTGAAGAAGTATAAGTGATAAATCTATTGCCTTTAGGAGTCTCTCGCAAAATTTCATCGCAATAAGTAGTATTACACACACATATTACAGACTGACCCGTGACTGGTCTTGCAGCACATTGGTTAGCTATGTAAACAAATAAATATTTTAAAATAAGCAATCGTAAGTACATAATCCTAAACTCCCAACCTTTCTGCTACTGAAGATTATACATATAAACTATGTATAAGTCCAAAACTAGTCGGTCTTTCCTGAATAATTTGGATCATTTTGTATGTATTCTTTAAACCAACCTACTTCGAAGACTTTAAAGTCAATAACTTTAAAGTCTTGTGTTAAAATTATTATGCTCAATGTTATAGATAATTTTGTACTTAGGTGGTTAAGATTCTTGAATAGGTCCATATCCATAATGAAGTCTAAGCTTCTTAAGGATATTGACGTTGGGCTAAACCAACCTCTAGGACTTCGTTGCAATAGGTCCACATAGATCCGATATCAGTCATTTTAATATACTAAAAAGATTTTGTTAAATTATTTGCGTGTAAAAAAATGTCACCTGCTGTAATGGTGAAGAAAATAGTGAGGAAACTTGCATGTCAAGAGTTCCTAATACTGTTCTCAAAGGCGTGTGAAGATAGCCAATTTTCAATTGGCTAGCGTGGTAGACTAATGCATATACTTATTGTTTTCATTTCGAGAAGAAATCTGTCCCTACCATACGTCACTATTGCAGACACAATTTAACTCAATAAATAGACAGAAATTATTCATACCTTCAGAAGGTATCGCTTTTGCCAAAACAACAATAAAAAATGCAATAATTCTTAATCGTTTTCTAAAATTCCACATTTCTCACGCACTATTTTTTTCTATTTTACGCACCGTTACACAAATGATTACTCAGTAAAACAACATTGACCATATAAGAACTCGCAATTGACCTTCTTATTCTAGATAGAGTTACGAAATAAAAAAAAATAAAAAACTTAGTATTCTTTATATAAACTGAGGTTGAGAAAATGTGTAACTGTCTTACGTTACGAAATACGAGTTGAGTTACGAAAAGTTAACGGAAATAATGTTGCTCAATTATTTTTTAGTGTTTCAAAATAATTTTGCGGTGCATTGTGATGACCACTTCTTCTCCCGAAGGACGAAAGGACAGGACAGGACGAAGTACGTTCAGAACTTAGTCCAGAAAGAGGTTATATTGTCCAAGTTATCTTAATATTAATATAAATCTACGAATCAATTTTATTACCTAAGATATTTAAGATGTTGCTCGGCAAAGTGTAAAATATCCACTGATGCATCATATTAAGTTGTAAGTACCATATTCTTCCTTCGTCATCAGAGCAGTCAGACGGGATAAAGCAGATATCCTCAAAGTGGTTTTTAAAACTACCTATATAGTTACATCGATCACATGATTGATTGATTGATTATGGATTGAGATTTTAAATACTGTTTGGTCGCCAAGATACTCTAAAGTACTCTAATTTCTATGAAATAACAAATGCTCGTACCTAGCATTTATGACTTATTCACAGGTAGATCATATTAAATTAAACAATATAAAAAGAAACAATACACTCTATTTTATTTATTAATAAGATACATTCACAAATAATACAAGGAATTCTTCGCAACTTGATGCCTCACTGGAAAATCTGCAAAAAAAGTAAAAAAGGTCAATGTAAGACTTACCTACTTATAACCACACCTGTGTGTAACTTGCCAGTAACCCAATTATGACCCACTACAGGGTCGGGTCTCCTTCTCGTAATGAGAAGGATGTAGGCCTTAGTCCACCACGCTGGCCTACTGCGGGTTGGTGGACTTCACGTAGGGCTCTGAGAACATTTTTGTGTGTAACTTACCCACCTTTAAATAAATGACGAGCAAAATTGAAAATTTAAATAAGTTGAAATACGTAATATGTCCTACCATTATATTTCATCACCTACCGAAACAGAGGTAGTTCGTCGTTCTACCTGCCTTTACTCGCAGCTTTTTGTGTTGTTTTTGATTATCTTACGGTGTCTCTCACTTCATAGTTAAAAAAGCCCATTATTCCCTAGTATGGTATCACTCCGGTTGGTCATACAACAGTCTTTGGGCTACAGTTTTAATATGAAATATGATAATAATATGATGAATATAATATTGCTAAACAACTTACTACTCGTTCAGGAACTCCACGGTTGTGATTGAGTCCGCCTCCAAGGAGATAGTTGTCTGCTTGTTACCATTTTTGATGGTAACAGATGAGGCATCGTCACTAAAATACATAAAAAATATTGTAACAATATTTTGATATGATGACGACCCGTGTGGCGCAGTGCTTAAGACACCGGTGCGCTGCGCGGAAGGTCCTGGGTTCGATTCCCAGCAGAGCAGAGATTTGAATGATGAATTTGAATTTCTGCGTCTGGTCTGGGTGTGCTGTGATCTTGTCTTGTGTTTGTCCATGGCATCCACGACACAGGTAATCCTAGTGTGGGGCTATGAGTGTGAAGCGTTATTTATTTATTTATCTACGAAATTAGGAACGGCCGCTTCTCAGGAACGGCAGGAGATCTCCACCTCTACGACCATATTTTAAAAAATCAAGGAAGCGGGAAATAGATCTGGCCAATGAAACCTAACCACGAGATGAATATCCTGGAATTGCCAGAATCAAGCTTAGGATTACAGTAAAAGTGCGCAAATAGAATTCCTATACTTATAAGGTTTTATTGGAATTTGTCTTGACTTATGACAACTAGGCTGAGATGTCCGCTTCAAATAAAGTATCTCCATCCAGTAACCACGCCTCTCCAGTCGAAATACTAGACGTGAAGGACAGTCTGCTTCACGATGGGTCAAAATGGCGGCGGTACGATACCTCCCATAGCGACGTATTGATCGGCCACCTACAACCTTAAAGTGTCTCGTATCTCTCTCGTATACTCGTCTAAAGAATTGTCTTTGTCTTAATATTGCTTGCTTAGTTAATGCCAAAAACCATGACTTACGTATTATGAAGCACGACAACAATAGTGTTCCTAGGAGTGAGGAAGGCCACATTGGCGATAGAGCAGCTGCAAGGCGGTGCGTAAGTGTTGATCCTGACGGAGCCTCTCGGGATGAACTTGGTGATATGTCCTAGCGCGTAGTACATCGGCTGCTTGTAGAACTCCTTCTTCTCTAAGTCCACGATGATGGGAGCGTCGACGTAGTTCTTGTCGACGTTGGGACCGCCTTGCTTGTCTAGCACGAGGTTCCAGTCAACCCAGCCGACCACTTCGTGGGTTAGATCCTGGCATAATCAGAAACAAAGATTTAGAAATTGGTTTCTTTGTGCGAAACTGGACCGATTGATTAACTGATTCGGGATTATTTATTAATTGGAAATTAGTATTTTCATAATTCTAAAGTATAGGTACCGTACCAAATTACATTCGATAAATTTCCCATGATTGCGTGAAAAAATTCATTCTGTAACACTTTAATTGACGTCGAATAACTTCTTTTTTTGAAGTCGGTTAAAAATTGCTAAAAATTTGGATTTTTATAACCTTATTTTTGTATAGAGAATATAGATAGAATCGTATAATACAGTAATCATCCCAATTTGTCAATCAATACCGACGTTGTATATTATTTGATTACTATATAAACTCACTTGTATTAAATCCTTTATGTACTTCTTTGCGTTCTTCCACGCGCCTAAAACTACTCCTTTGGCATCCAATCCTGAAATCACAAGATTTAGAAACAATCCGTGCCCCTAGCATGAACTTACGCAGATTCGTATAGTAATCGAATCTGCCTTTAGTATGGGTACATGTCAAGACAAACTGACATGTGCTATGTGTGCATCCATCGTGACAGTTTTAGCCGGACTGTTACCAGCTAACCCCGCGATGTTCCTCTCGACGCTTGAATCTTTCTTATACTATCTTACCTGCACATGCTTCGGTGCTAATGACGAATTTCTTGTAGGTGTTGGTCGCGTGCACGCAAACTTCAGGACTGACGTAGCTGTCGGCGTAATAGTGCACTGCGATACCGTCCACCACGTCCAACACCTTAGAATTGTTCTGCACCAACTGATAACAAAGAAAGAGAACCCATCACTGAGTGATAACTAACTCCGCAGCGTCCCCTGTTGAGTTGTCACCGTAAAACCTATCTAAGAACATGCACCAGTCAAATCTAAACATGACACTGATCCAAACTGACCCAAACCGCATCTAAATCGGACTAGTAGTTTTGGAGATAAATGGCAACATTGGTTGCACAAACACTCTCTCATCTCAAACGCATATACTCGTACAGTCTCCGCACCGTCGCGGGCAAAAAGAAAGTGTCCATATTATAAAGGAAACATAATAAATAATTTGTTTAGTTACCTGTTCGAAGACACTTTTGATGGTGTACCGCTGGTCATCCAACGCCAGGATTTTCACGTCCTTATATTTGCTGTTGCGGATCGTTGGACCCAAATTATTAACGATCCAATCTCCCTAAAATATAAAAGTTACATTTAATTTGTAACCATTAACATGTTTAACTATAGAATTTCCTTCATCACTTCAGGCATTTTAAGTCATAAATTATAAAAGTCTCATTCACGGCTTCAACTCGAAAAAAGAAAAGAAATATTACAAAAGAAAAGAAAAGAGATTACAGGACAAGAAAAGAAAAGGAAAGGAAGAGAAAAGGAAAGGAATGGAAATCACTTTGATATAATATCTTGTCAATCGGTGCACAACTTTGTGAGTTTCTGAAGCGTACAAAAACCAACATAAAAATGTAGGTTGATATAGCCAGTAACCCATTAATGACCCACTACAGGGTCGGGTCTCCTTCTCGTCATGAGAGGGATGTAGGCCTTAGTCCACCACGCTAGCCTACTGCGGGTTGGTGGACCCGCAGTGGCACATATAGATACGTACCATATCCTTGGTAGACCAGCCGAGACAGTTTATGGGAGAGGAAGCAAACGTAGCCAGCGAAGGTTCGTTGCTGGTCGTCAGATAATGAATCGGAATGCCTTCCTTATCGTAGTTTTCTATGAATCTATAAAAAAAAATCACAAGATAATTAACTACTGATCTTTAGCACGATCTGAATCTGATGATGAAAAAATGTAGCATTTAAAACAAAAATACATATAAGCATATTTTTCTTAGGTGGGTTTTGTCAAGCAAGGATCGGTCGATCAAAGGCGTATATAAAAGCAGACCCGGCAGGCTTCGCTCTGCCAGTTAAGTTGAGTAATATCCGAATTTATAGGCACGCTCCCGCTGCCGCCTCCGTCGGTACCGCCGCAAACGCTACGTCCCGCAATTTTTACATCTGTATAATATCTTCGAAAATATTTATTTAAATTAAATCATAAGCTGTAAAGGGCCATATAGATCTATATTAAATCAACAATGTATTTAAGATATTTAATTGGATAAGGATTAATGCCGTATTGGTTAAAATCGCTTCGAAAATTAGCCATTAGGTATTTGTTGTAAAAAGTAAATGACAAAAAAATGTTAATGTGTGATATCCATAAGAGATAGACATATATACCATCGCGGAGTTTTCTGTAGACCTTTACTTAGTACATTATTTTGATAAATCTCGTAGGGTTCAGTCTGTGTTTGCAATGTAAGCGGAAAAAATGTAATTATTTAGGTACGACATCACATGAGAAACCTCAAAAATAACAGTCTATTTAATAGATGTTATTATACACATAAACCTTCCTCTTCAAACACTCTATCTATTAAAAAAACCGCATCAAAATCCGTTGCGTAGTTTTAAAAATTTAAGCATACATACTACTTTCTTACTCTACAGAGTAAGCGACTTTCTTTTATACTATGTAATGATAGTACACTTGGGGTTTTAACCCTGTGGGCTGCGTTGTTAATTCATATTAAACACATATTTTATACGGCGACGCGCATAATTTCTAGTGTAGATACTCGTACCTACACTAATCTCTTTTTGTAGTGAAAGCCTACATGCATTAAAACTCCTAAATATGACACAAGAAAAAAAAAATTTTTTTATGACACTAAATAAATAAAAGACTACTCTGTACTGACTTCAGCATATACTGCGCCAAGGTCTGGTAATGCTCTTTCTTGAGGAACCCGCACTCCAGGTTGGTTTCGGGGAAGTATTTCATCCAGGAGGGGGGAGTCCAGCTCGACGCTACCACCCACACCGGGTCCACAGCCACCTTATAGATCTCCTTCATCATGACTATCTAGAAGACAATAATCAACGATGGAATCGTGCCCTTTACACTGAGAAATAGGAGAAATAGGAAGTACATATATAGAAAGACTTTGCAGGTGTATCCTAGATTCTTGATTTTGACGACCTGAGTGGCGCAGCGGTTAAGACGCCGGAGCGCCGCGCGGAGGTCCTGGGTTCGATTCCCAGCAGAGCAGGGATTTGAATGGTGAGTTTAAATTTATATTATACTGACTTTATATTCATAATCTTCGTACGCCAAGGAAAATTTCTCCAGGGAATTGTCCCCTGGATTATCGTCATAGGTGTAGTGGTGGGTTGAAAAGTCACTGGCTCCTATGGGGATCCTTGCTATGTTGTATTCAAGGCCACACTTGCCGTAGTAGGATCTAAAAGATAAATTGAAAAATTACAGATACGCTGTTGTAGTTGTTAACCTTCCATCACATAAATATTCAATTCCCCAGAGCAGCTAAAGTAATTCAATTAAATTATAAAAATTATAAAATTAATCACGTGATGCTAATAACTGACATACCATATGGACGAAGCACCATATGGACATTATGGACACTTGAAATTCATAAAACAAATTAGATAAGTTACTCTATAAGAGATTGTTGCATATTCTTTGGCAGGCCCTTCCAGTTGATGCCGGCTGCGTCCGTCACAGCGCCTCCGAAACCTTGGATTGTTTGATATTTTTTGGACGCGTCGATATTTAGTAAATATTCTCCATTGCTGCCGCCTTAAATACAAAACGAATAACATTTATATTTAAATAATTTAAATAATTAAGAAAACAGTTCATATTTATTTTGTTAAACTCAAAACAAAGTGGAAAACATTAAAAAGAAGCGAAATGACATTCTTACCAGAATTACATGTCTGGAAGTAACCACTGGCTGTTTTGAAACGTGATCCAGCCTGTTAAAACATCATAATAAAATAAAGTAAAAAATAGCCTTAGCATAATTTTATTACGATAAGAATCCAGGTAGGAGTCCAGGTAAACAACATTAGCTTTACGAAACATTAAACAATTTTAATAAGACGTGGCGATTTACACACTAGTCAAGAGATGACGCCACAGGTAACCTGAATCACGCTATTGAAGATTTCTACATCACTTGCATATGTCATGTCAGTACCCATTAATGACCCACTACAGGGTCGGGTCTCCTCTCACAATGAGAAGGATGTAGGCCGCCGTCCACCACGCACCACTACTGCGGGTTGGTGGACTTCGCATGCCTTTGAGATTTTTTTTTTTGTGAACTCTCAGGCATGCAGGTTTCCTCACGATGTTTTCCTTCACCGTAACAGCAGGTGATATTTAATTTCATGAATCGCACATAACTTTTATTACAAAGTCATTGGTGCGTGCCACTGGGATTCGAATCCGGATCCCTCGATTCGAGGTCGAATTCTAAGCCACTGGGCTATCACCGCTGCTCACTTGCATATACATATACAAAACTAACACACACATCCACGCAACGCACCGTCTGTGAATTAGGGATTTTATTCTAAATTTTATCTGTAGGCATATTTTTACAAAGGGATTGGTGCGTGCCACTGAGATTCGAACCCGGACCCCTCGATTCGAGGTCGAATTCGAAGCCACTAGGCTATCACCGCTTATTTTTCATTTATTTAAACAAATAGACTTACAGCTGACGTAGTGTATGTGATGTACTGGTTCTCGCAAGGCACTTGTCTGGTGGTCTCGTCGCAGTATGTGGCGTTGCACACGCAGATTACCGACCGGTCCTTTATTGCACGTGCAGCACAGGGCTGATCTGGAAAAGGATTTTTATTTAATTATCATCATAATCCGCTATTATGCTATTAAACTTTAGTATTTTAGTAACCTAAGTAGTTTAGTAATGATGATTCCATCCTCGAACACAGAATTTAGGCTTAGGTAATAGGCATATTTTTTACGCATACTAAGTTAGGATCTAAGTTAGGATTCCTAACCCTTAGATCCTAGATGGTGCTGTGTTAAAAGACGCATTCATCGATAGAATATTTATTACAATAAAGATAATTTGAAAAGTCTAACTCAACGCAAGATTTAAATTCCTAATAGTCTTCATTTTTAAACTACATTGTATCCATCCTTTTATAACCCAACATAACTTGAATGAGAAAAAACTTACCTGCAGTTATTTCACTACATAAACAACCAAGGAAGTAAAATATAACTAAAAATCCGTGAAAGATTTTTACTTCCATCTTTCCAAATTTAATTTTTGAACATAGACCAGGTACGAGTATAATTTTCGAATGACGTCCAACTTATAGCTACTTAAAGTTTGGCCAAACTGCGCTCAATATTTTATGAAAAACAATTATAAATACGGATTCATTGTTATTTTATTTCACGGTTAATTTACGACGAATAAAACCACTGTTCAATTTATAAACACAGAATAAGCTGTGCAAACAGTTAACACAGACATATTCAGACAATATCTATATATTGTTGTTTTAATTTATGGAATATTTTTTCTTAGCTATAGAAGATCGGCCAGGTACCTTACCGCGTATAGACACATGACCGTATGATCTTAGGCGATTAGGCGAAATTAATATGTTTAATTTTCATACGTAATAATAAGTTATTTAATTTTAATAAAAATGTAAACCGACTTCAAACTAAAAAGTAAGAAATAACTTTACAGACTTCAATCATAAGGTATGTTTGGAGTCTGTGCAAAAATGAGGTTACTTGAGGTTAAACTGAGGATGAACTTGGGCACAGACTCCAAAAATAGCTTATTATTGAATATGAAGTCTGTTTGTAAAGTTATTTCTTACATTTTAGTTTGACGTCGGTTCACATTTTTGTTAAAAATTAATTTATTTCATGCTTTTTAGTTGTCATAGTTTCACTTCCACTCTATTAATCTGACTCTGGTATCTTAGTTTTAATGCTTCATCATAGGTTGTGGCAACTAAATATAGTAAATATAGAATTTGTACTTTAAACATTATTTAATTATTCCTATCTTATAACGAGTTCCACTACATCATTATCACTGAAGGTGGTCAATGTTTATATAGTTCTGCAAAGCAAATGTGACCAACAATAATAATTTATCAACCCGGTTCCTTAACTCTTATCCGTTGAGGAGTTCCACTGTGTATCTCCGAAACTCTTCATCAGATAATCAACAGCTTAATATGGGACCAAATTAAAGGTAACAGCTCCCAAACTAAAAAAAAAACAATTCGAATCGGTTACCAAATGACGGAAAGCGGCGGTCAAAATATTAAAAAAGAAATATTAAAAAAAAGAGTTCCACTCCATCATCACACTCGAAGGTGGTCAATGTCTATATAGTTCTGCAAAGGTAATGTGACAAACAATAATAATTTATCAAACCGGTTACTTAACTCTTACCCGTTGAGGAGTTCCATTCTGTATCTCCGAAACTCTTCATCAGATCATCATCAACTTAATATGGGACCAAATTCAAAGTAACAGCTTCCGAACTAAAAAGAAAAAATTCAAATCGGTTTACAAATGACGGCGGAGGTAACAAAAATAAAAAATAAAAAATAAAACATACAGACGAATTGAGAACCTCCTCCTTTTTTTGAAGTCGGTTAAAAAACCGCGTGTTTATATTGTAACGTGGGGGAAACCTTCTTAGGTACCCGAGAGCCGTAGGAGCGACCCCGGGTCATGTGGGATGGGGTTCTTACCCACTAAAACCCCCCCGCATGTTCGGGGCTCCGGGATCTCCGGTGGAACTCACCGGTACACTTTGCACCTTGCGCAGTGGAAGATTTCATATCGTCTCCCCTACATCTTCCGATGTGTACGACGATGTGCAGCGACACACACCGCCGTCCTTCCCGGGGTCATTGGCTGGACGGTTCGAGCTCCCCCCACTCTTGCCGCCCGCAACCCCGAAGCCCCTTTTTCAGGGAAGACCTACGACCTACCTTGTTCGACAAGGCGACACAGGAGGTATTTTTATCGTTTTGCGTCATACTTAAAATTGTACCAATCGCTGTGCAGTGACCCACAAGTACATTCCCATTGTGTAACTATTGTGTCTACTTAATGCACAGGCAACGTGTTAATATGTGTTAACACGTTGCCGTTAACGTGTTAATTTACATTTTGGATAACTATATGAAAATGAAATGTTCTGAAGCATTAAATTTCGATAGTACAGCTGTGTCACTAAAAGAAACTCATTTATTTTACTTACTATTTGTTTTATTTATACTCCTTACTTATAAAAGAAAGACAGCATTTATGTACTTGCAGTGACATCATTGTAAGTATACTTATTGAAAATAAAATATTTTTTTTTAATTATATTATGAAAAGATTAAATATCACCTGATTTAACAGTAAAGGAAAACGTCGTAAGAAACCTTATATGTCTGATACCTACCTAAAGCTTTTTGTTCTCAAAGGCATCTGAAGTCTACCAACCCCGGCCAGCATGGTAGACTAAGCCCTATATCCTTCTAATTATAAGAGGAGACTCGATCCTGCAGTGGGTCACTTATGGGCTACAAACAACATATCAAAAAAGACAACTCCCTAACCACAGCAAGACAATTTTAGAACATGATGTTTCTCAGTCCAGGGTAACTCAGAAATAAAAACAAGTTTTAATAACAATAAAATAAATGTTTATTTACAAAGTCATTATTACCTACTAACATACTGCTAAGATTACTTAAAAGGTAATTTAGTGTTGATTAAGGGACTAATTAATTATTATGTAAATTTACTTTTGCAAACTTTTGAACGCGTAGGGTTTTCAATTCTATACAAAATCTGGTTATCTACTATGAGTAGGTATGTCGATCGTGACTACCAATTATTATTCCAAAATTGAAATCATTGCTGTTTTGTCTCCATAAGAAAAAATGACTACAATTACAATCTCTATCAGTAATCTTTGAATAACATCGAGTTTTAGTTCATTAATTAAATTAATATCTTTCTATTCAGTCGATGCGAATACCATTAAAATAAAATGATCCCACATTACCTAAACTATATTTACATCAGGGATACTATAGTCCATTAAATGTCCTTGTAACATATCAGTTTACACTTGTAAGGCACATTTTCTCTCAATGGCTCTACTATTTGTAGCCTTTCCTCATTATTGGCAGCTGCGTGTGTTGTATCCATAAGTCGATGTTCATTTATTTTCTTTAAATCGTTATCGCGTAACATTGTTCCTCCATTTATTCCAACTAAATCGGAATCTTGTATTTTTAAACCATTTGAAGTTTTCTTATTATGATTTCTATGTTTTAGAGCTTTCCTTAACTTTTCTAACGGAGACTCTGTTGCCGACTCCTCATCTGATGACTGTTCTTTATTTGTTTTGTGAGTTACTTCTGAGAGTTTCAGTCGGGGAATATAAGAAGGTGAAGTTGCAGGATCTTCAGATATCGCATTTTTCCTTGAAGGCTTTGTTAGCAATGGTTTATCTTTCGATATTTTTTCTTCAGGCAGTGATGGACGTTTCGCTTGTGCTTTATAGAAAGTATCACTAAATGAGGTTGGCTCCAAATCAACTTTGGTTTTAAAGAATTTCGGTTTAGGTATTAATGGTGGCTTTTTTGTAGTTGTAGAAAGTATTCCTAATTTGCGTAGAGACGATTTTCTGTCTTTAAGATTGAGAAAATGATTTTTTTCAAATACTAGATCGGGTCGTTTGTTTTCAACGTTTTGATTTAAGTTTGGCGCTTCAGATGCAGGAAAACGAGGCTTTTCATGGGACTTAAATCGTCTGCTTAAACTGTCATTATGGACATTCACATTGTTTTTTTGTTGAGCAAGACTGTTTGATCTAAACAGTTCCGGATGCGGTGATTGTAATGGATTATAGTTTGACCGAAAACCAAAATTGCTGCCATCCCCATTAATTTCGGAATTTCTATTTGAGGGCACATTTAGCTGGTCTAATAGGCTTTGCTGAAACGTACTGAATCTGTCATTAAAATCCGAATGTATAGATTGTAACTTTTCATTAAACTCGTCTCTTCTACTTGATATACTTTCCAATATGTCTTGAGTATCGATGGTATTAGGAGAAAAAAGATCAACAGACTGAGTTTCCCTTAATCTAGTTTCTAAAGTATCCTTTATATTTTGTAAAGAATTTTCAGTATGACTACGAAGTCTGTCTGAAAAAGTAGTTAAAGATGAAGGATCAAAAATATCTTCAAACGGTCTCGTCAAATCTAATGGAGGCTCCAATAAATTGTGAACATTTCTAGATGGTGTAGTTCTTAATTTGTTATTTTCTAATGTTATTGGTAATTCACCAAATTTCATTTTTTGTGGCCTTCTCGCTTTGACTATATTGTTTCTTTCTATTTTTGGAATCTCTTTACGTGCAATGGGTGAGTCAAATGTAGCAATTCGACTATTCTCTATCGGTTTTAAATTAATTTTCTGGTTCAAGTATTTTGGAAGAGGTAATTTATTTTTGTAGTTCAGTTCTGGAACCTTAGGAGGTGAAGATTCCCACAATAATTTCTGTGACGTCCGTGGTAATTTATTTAACGGTTTAGATTCATCAAGGTGCATTATTGTAGGATTGTTAATTGAACTTTCGTTAACGGTATCTTCTAAATTACTTGCCATGTTATTTTTAGGTACTTTTTCAGTTGTTGTAAATAAATTTTCAAACTTTGTTTTAAGACTTTCAAGAATCTTCGCATGTTTGTTAACTTTCAAAATATTATTTTTATCTGTAGTAGGGTTTGTAATTATTTTGGGTTTTGTAATTTCTGTGTCTGCGTTAGGAAGTGATGCGGTATCTGATAAGGCTGATTTTAAATTTGTAAATGGCGTCACGTTACATTCAGATTCACTGGCGGCTGCTGTCATTTCACTTTGCGTTATATCTAAATCGTTATTTCGAGTATCAAAATTATTACTTGTATTAATATCTTGATCACAATTTCCTGTTGAACTCTCATTAGTATCGTTTACGTCTTCTGATTTAATACCTTTCAAATTGGTTTTATCATCTATTTCACTCGAAGGTGTCAAGGAATTGGGCATCTGATTTTGAACACTGGGCACCACGATTAAATCTTTGCTAAAATTATTGTTTATATTTCTGCTATCTTTTGTATCAATTGAAGCACATTCTGATAAATTCAAAATTGAATCGGACATTTCCTGTAAATCTCGATAGCTAACTTGGCTTGAATCTTCTTTCAAATCAGACAATGTATTACGATCACCTATATTCAATGAATGAGGGCCATTATCTAAAGATTCGTTCTTCATTTCAGTTATTTCCTGATGTGTTTCTGCAGAATGTAAGTCTTCTATCTGCCGAAATTCATGTAAAATTTCAGACCCTTGCCCATTATTTATATTTTCCAGCGACATAGCAGTAGGATCCTGAACTAAATCGTCTTGAAACATTTTTCCATTATTTTCGTCATTTAAAGAATTTGAAATTTGTGAAGAAGTATGTTGAGGAATGCAATCACTAGTGGTTTTTAAAAACGATAGAGTTTCTTTTGGTCCATAGTTTTGTTCTATAGTAAGTAATTCATTATCACTTGTCTCTTCTATAGCCTCACGTAATTGCTCTTGATTTTCTTCATTGTTGTCAGAATCATTTGAATCTACTTCTGAGACAAAAGAGCTATTATCAAATGCAATAGGTTGATTTAGATCTTCAAATAGTTCTATTTCATATATATTGTTAACTGATTCATCATTAGCTGTGTCTTCATTGTTGTCAAACTTGTGAGCATTTGTCGTTTCCATTGCGTCGTTATTTGCCTGTTGTTTTTCCTTAGTAAGCGATAAACACTCTATGTTATATTCATTACTGGATTGGTCATGCTGCGCTAGTGTTTCTTTTGAATTTATATTACCATCGTTTTCAGCATTAGTACTTTCAAAACTGCTTTGGTTTTCCGAGTGCTCTAACGACGGTTCTAAATTATTTACTTCACTTTCAGTAATTTCTTCTGAGAGACTGCTTTGATTTTCTAAATATACCGTTTCTGAAGAAATTGATTTCATGTCACTATCAACAAGACCTATTGGCATACAATCAGTGGAATCAGGATTCATATTATCGTTGCTATCATCTATAGAGTCACTATTTTCTTCTAAAATGACGGAATTCAAGTTTGTTGCACTTGGAATTGCATCTAGTGGTTGGGATATTGTAGGAATATTTTCATCCGTATTGTCATCTATACAAGGATTATCATTTAAGATTGGATCATTTGAGTTTGACTTTTCAATTAATTTAGATTTTATTAAGTCTTTTCTTGGAATTAATTCGACATCTCTTAACTTAAACAAGTCCTTGAGTTGAGGTTGTCCATTTTTAAATATTGGGTGTTCAAGAGGTGTCAATTTGAGTGGAGGAAGTTTGGTTGTTGTGACAAAATATTTTTTCAAGTCAATAACTGGCCACTTGGGTTTATCTTTATTGGATGTGATATTCAAATTATCTATTATATCCTTTAGTTTCATATTCAGTTTAGGTTTTAACTTTTTGGGTTCTAGAATAGATTTCAGGTTCATTTTTTCTGAACCCTCGTGAGAGTCATCTCTTTTTTCCAAGTTATTCTGAGAGAAGATATTAAACAAACTTGGATTAGATATCAGACTACTACTTTGCTGAGTGTTATCAGCATTAGGTTGCGTTACGCGTTCTTTAATATTGCTGGCACCAAAACCACTATCCATATCCATATCCATATTTTTGTGCAAAAGGCCTTTGTTTTTTAATTTCCTCAGTGGCTTGCGCGGTGAATCGAAAACTTCTAAAACAGGCGTGGGGCGGTTCATTCTCAGCTGCCCCATCCTTTGAAGAGGCGAATGAATGCAACGTGTTTCTTGAACGTGCGATGGTTCTGGTAAATTATCATCCATGTCATCTTTTGGGTTCAGGAATATTTTTACGATCTTTTTGGGAGTTTCCGTCAGTGTATCATCTAAAGCCGATAGGTCGGTCTCAATTATTTTAATAGCGCTTCGTGCAGCGTCTCTTGCCAGGGCATCTTGATATTCTTCATCCGTAGCCTCTCGTAGTGTCTCCAATACTGAAGATGCGAGCCCTACTTCAGGTTGAAGCAGAGGCTTTGGATCAGTTTTTTCTTCTGCTTGTCTGAAGAATAATAAAAGTTTTAGTAATAGTATTATTTTATCTTGCTTGTACCGGCAATAATAAAGAAATAATATTTATTCTACCAAGAAGGATACATTTATACAGGGGGGTCGCCAGAGCATTGCGTAGGTACTTTGTAAGTTGCTAAGAAGTTGGTTACTTGTAACAATAGACAAATTTAACTTACTTTACGAATGGCTGGATAGCTCTCAATGCTGGTAGAAGCATAGAGGCTGAAGCGTCTGAGTCGCTTCCACGAGGTTGGCAAGAACATCCTTCGTCACGAAATCTCGAAGTTTCAGAGAATCCATCATGATCTCTGAACCGTGACCTCTCTGGATCAGGACACGGACAACAGTCCTCTAAATCTAGTTGTCTTGTGCCTCGGACTATATCCTCTGTGATTGGTTGTAATGATACCTGGAAAATAACATTTATTTACTTGTTTAGAATTATTATGTAATGATACCTGCGTTCTCAATCAGTGAACAGTGCGCTGTAGGACCTTGGAGATCCTTGCATAATGAGTTTATTTTTTTAATTCTAAAGGGGGTGTTGTTCTTTCTTCGCGTAGCAGCCATTAAACCTTGTGCGAGGCCATACAGGCTGTTTAAAACCACCGGACACGGGTTGGCCATTAGGTAGGCCAATAGGCTAGTATCTCTACCAATCCGCACTGGATCAGTGGCGGAGACTGATGCATTCCAGTGGAGGATATGATCTAGATAAAAGCTCTTACCAAAGGGGCCAGTGGCATGCACCAAAAACTTTCCTAAAAAAAGTCGTGTGCGCTCTTAAAATTAAATATCGCTTGTTGTAATGGTGAAAGAAAATATCGTAAGAAAGCCTGCATGCTTACAAAAAAAACACTTGCCACACAATAAAAAACTTAATCTACTGTATTGCGGAATTTCCTTCAATTTACTCGTAAGGGTTCTTACCCTTACGAGTCCTGTCCCTTGACAATGCATCTACATACGTACCCACTTTCGACTCAAATGTGACTATAATCACAATAGTATCCAATGGAATTGTTGTAGGTGTAGTAATTGAGCAGCAAAAGCTACAAAAAGCACCTTAAGTGGTCACTGCAGCCCCTGCTGCTGTTACTGCTCATGAAAACTCAGGCGTTCGCCTTAAATAAAGTTTCCCCGGCAAAGTTGCCTTCCCAGCCGAAACACAAGACATGAAGAACATGCTACTGTACGACGGGTTAAGAGGCTGGCGGTAAGCTACCTCTACCACCTAAAGGCTATTGACTATTGAATTTCAACACGGTGACCGCTTAGTCCGCTTAAAACGTATTCATTTGTTACACATTACGAAAAAAACTAACCTTATTCAACCCCACCAACAATGGCAACACCACCGCCCACTTTCGCAACATTTTCACTCGCACTTACATGGGGACCACCACCAAATAGAAAACACAACTCATTTTCGTATATTTATATATTAAGATCACAATTATCATAATGTGCCATCTATTTATCTAAAAACTGATTATCAATGATAAAGGTCAGAGACTCGTGTGTCCAATCAGCAAAACGTGACAAAAACTACTTACTTAGGTCAACTTAAAAATGATAATACAGTATCTTTTTTATTTCTTTTAATTAAATGATCATGATAAAAATAGTAGCCTAATGTTTATTAAATGTTTTAACGATGTTCTTTAGTAGGCACGCATCCTTTAAAGTTAATACCTAGCCTAGCAATAAGAAAACTGACACCGTTCAATTACACAATTATAGGTTTAGGTACAAAATAATCTTATAAGTATCCTAATTACCTAATTACGAAGTGGAAAGTGTCTATTCGTCCGTTAAACGGACGACTAGCAACAGCCAATTAATTAATTAAAACTTGTAAGACGTTAAGAGTTTATTAAAAACAGTTAGAAAATCTATAGCTTAATTTTACAAAATTACAGCATTGGTCACTGCCGCGCATGGATGTCCAATGGTCTCCAATGAATTGGGTGTCCAATGAAATTGGAATTAAGGCGTCTGAACTCTGAAGGTCTGTTAAAGTATAATAGTATGCTTTGCTACTCCTAACTCTTGAGAACTGAAATGGTCCCATTGCAGGTTTTATGGGCAAATGTAAGGTACCTAGCGATTGGACAAACTACAATGGTTAAATATGTCCCAAATTAGTACAAAACGCCATCATTTGCATAAATAAAAATTTCATTTATAAAAAAGATAACATCATCATTGCCTCAATCATCATTAAATAAATTTCGACATAAAGTTACCACAAAACAATCAAAAAAATATTTTTACTTATTTTTATATGTTACTTAAGTGTAGGTTTGAAGTTTTGAACCAAAATTCACTACCGTAAATCGAAACGCAGATTTGTAATATTGCTAGAAACAATATTTAAAATTCTAAAAGTCATAAAAATAATAACAGTTTACTGTTTCATCCACAATATTATTAAACAAAAATGAGCCTAATTTTAAATAGCATTCAATTACATTAATTAATCAAAAGCGAATTAAAATATTTTTTAATTTAAAAGGAGCCAAAAATTTATCCAGAAATCAGAATGAATATATGGATATGGCAACGCGCGTCGTTCGTTCAACGTAGCGATGTGCCGAGTCGGCTATTTATAGTATTCGAGTATTTTGGTATTCGTTAAAAAAATATTCGAATTCAGACTCGAGTCGGAAGACACGGACAGGTATTCGAGTACTGGCACGAGTATTCGAATACTTTAGTGGACTCGAGTACCTTTTGAATCGAACTTTGACGACAATAACATATCCTAATATTTCATCACAAATCATGTAAGATATTAAAGGATGTATTTTTTTCAAATGTTTCAGTAAATTTGTTGTGTTCCCAAAATTAACAAATGTTTTTTTTGCACTCTCTGCACTCCACTTTTTTACCTTCTAAAATGTTGAATAAGTTCCATATTTCCGATTTTTTTGGAGCCATCCTATCACAGACCTGGCTAAAAACACTTAAACTAAACACTCAATTTCACTATTTAACTGACAGACTAACAGTTTGACTGATTAAAATTATAATTTTCAATCTTTATTAAACTGACCGTTTGGAAAACATAAACACGTTGAAACCTGCAACGATTCATCAGTCACGCGGCGTGACTAACTTCACAATGCTCTTTAAAGTGAACGGGGCATTCAAAATTCGACTGTACGCGTAAAGCAGAAGGTTTCTATTAAAGTACACGACTTAGAATTCGAATACCGTAAGTACTCGAATCCTGAATTCGAATCCTGTGGATTCGAATACCGTATTTTATGTATTCGAGTACGTGAGTACCTGCTAGGTATTCGAGTAAGTACTCGAGTCAGTCTGACTCGGCACATCTCTAGTTCAACGTTGACTTGACATTCGAGAAATTTAAAAACTTTTCGTTTCAAAGCTGCAACAAAACGTTGCATTATGTTATTTTGTGAAAGAAAATACAATTGATTATTATAAACGTGTGATTTCGAAAAGTTCTGAATAAATACATTTCTAATAATTATAGTAACATCATATGTAAGTAGTTGCAAGGAAAAATTTAATATAAGATAGCGGCACGCGACCCTAACGGACCAATAAACAGCTCTTCAGATTCTTCCTTTTACAACGGTTCATTGAAAATCTAACAAAATTCCGCTGTTCAAGATGGATGATTTTTTAAAAATTGAAAAGATCGGTGAAGGTACTTACGGTGTAGTGTATAAGGGTAAAAACAAAATAACGGGTCAGTTCGTGGCAATGAAGAAAATAAGATTGGAGTCCGAAGATGAAGGGATACCCTCTACAGCTATTCGGTATGTATTGCGTTTTTGTAAACTATTCATCCCCATAATCATTAGATAAAGATGCTATATGGAAACTTCTTAATTCAAATTTCTCAACATGAAGTTCAACTTCATAACCTAAAGGAATATTGGCAAGTTATTTTGCTGAATTGTTTTTACAGAGAGATTTCACTACTTAAGGAGTTAAATCACCCTAACATAGTAAAATTGGAAGATGTATTAATGGAAGAAGCCCGCTTATATCTTATATTTGAGTTTTTATCCATGGACTTAAAGAAATATATGGATTCTCTTGGATCAGGCAAAGTAAGTATGTTTTGTTTTACAACATGATTTACTATTGTAGTGATTCCTACTCTTTTATACCTAACAGCTGTTCACAATAACGATACTGGCAGCGTATTCATCAATATGCAATTTACAATTTATACAGAAATACTGATAAGCATCTAGGGCATCTAATAAAGTGTTTACTGCATTGCCTGTGTCTTAGAATAATGTCTGCATACATTTGGTCGATGTAACTGTTTATATGACCTTACTATTATTGTGGCAAGGGTGTAACAGGTATTTATCATAATTATATAACAAGATTTGCTAGTTGCATAGCCTACTAATAAAGTATCTCTAGTAAAAACACCTCTACAACCAATGCATAAGACAAGATCAAGCTGCTTTATGGTGAGTTGAGGGTGCGGCCGTATAAGGTATCTATCCAGGAGCAAAACCGTGATTGTGGCCGTTGTTGGTCCCAGGTCTCTCCGCACAACCCCCTGTTGTGCATACTCCACCAGCTCCAGCTCCAGTGCTGATTGGTGGAGAAAGGGGCTAGAAATCTAGTCAACCCAGGTTGGATGTTTTCAAATGGCATATGTGGTCTCTGGCAAGATTTAACTGTTATAATTTCGACCACAATGAAAACCAAAAGCTTAATATAAAATATAAAGAAAGAAGAATCGCACATGTAATGAGCCACTAGCAATCACCCATCCAGGTCCACCAAACCTCATCTGATGTTGCTTAATATTTTTGATTGCGTGTGATATACTTAAGCAGTGGAGCTATGCGTGCTTCTACCGACTATAAATTGTCAAAAATTCCCAATATTCACAGTTCATGGACCCCGCGATGGTGAAGAGCTACCTGTACCAGATCAACAGCGCCATCCTGTACTGCCACCAGCGCCGCATCCTGCACCGAGACCTCAAGCCACAGAACTTGCTGATTGACAAGACTGGCATTATTAAGGTACAGTAACCTGTTACCAATATCTGTTACATCTGGCTAAGACAGGCGCATATCCACTGTTGCGGGCACGATGGGCATGCCTACAATCCTAATACACTTTCAGGCCAGCTCCATCTATACAAATAAATAAAATTGGAGTGTCTGTTTGTAATATAAAAATAGCCACTGTTTACTAGATGCATTTGTATGTTCACGGTACATATACCAAAATACCATTTTTAACAATTTTTGTTGTCTGTCTGTCTGTTTGTTCCTGTTAATCTCTAGAATGGCTGGACCAATTTCGATGGAACTTTAGTAGGCTTAGACTACTTTTATTTTAGAATTCCACGCAGATGGAGTCAAGGGAACAGCTAGTTAAATATAAGAAAGCATAAAGATGTGAACTTGGATATTGACCCAAATTTGACACGTTCACATGATAATATATATAGGAGGAAATGGGCAAATATCACACACTTACTTTGTAATTTTTGTCAGTTGATACTTGATACTTATAAAACTTTATATTTGGCAGAACAAATGCTGGATCATCTAGTTCATAAATAATAATTTTAATTAAAAGTATAAAAATTTCAGGTGGCAGATTTTGGTCTGGGTCGTGCATTTGGTGTGCCAGTCAGAGTGTACACACATGAGGTCGTGACTCTGTGGTACAGGGCCCCAGAAGTACTGCTTGGAATTCAGAGGTTGGTTGATTTTCAGAAATAGTATTACTTCAAATTAAATTAGGTGCTGACAGTGCTGTGTTACATCATAGCACTTGAAACTAATCACAGTATCTTTTGCATGTCATATTTGGTGAAGCTGTCACGCTTGTTAAACACCCTTTGGTAATTTTTATAGACATTCCTTTTATATTATCTGCATTTATTGTATACATGTTGTACAAAAGCTCAAGATGAGCTTAAAAATACGAAGTACTGCTACTGGCAATTCACACATGGAACATTGATCGAAGTGGACAAAAACTACAATTCCTTTTGGTTTTATGATTTTATTAATACTTAGCCAGTCCAAAGAGAAGAATCTCATGGGATGGTAAAATGTGTGTTAAACACTTAATGTTTCTTTATACATAATATTTTTATTACTTTAGATATATTTGTAAATGTAATGTCTGTTACAGATATTCATGCCCCATTGATATGTGGTCAGTGGGCTGTATCTTCTCCGAGATGTCATCTAAGAAACCCCTCTTCCAAGGAGATTCCGAGATCGATCAGCTGTTCAGGATCTTTAGGTATTATGGTCAAAAAATCCATGACATACATTTGTTTAAAGCTTAAGTGTGTAAAAAGACTGGTTCCACCAGTCATTCTCATCATCTTAGAAATACATTAGCTGATATTAGTCAGGACTAGGTCTAGCCTATCATATCTACAACCATGGCAACACAACTAGAATATACTTGTGAGTCTAGTCTAGTCTAATATATATTTAATTTAATTTATATAATTTTAATTGGTTCCTATTTTCTGGTGGCTGCGCTCACCTGGGTCTTGCTGTATGTTTAACATTTTTTCACATTTCACATACTATACAGGATGCTGAGAACCCCAACTGAGCAGATATGGCCAGGAGTGTCAGAATTGCCAGATTACAAGCCAACATTCCCCAATTGGAACACATTCAACCTCCACAATCATGTAAGTTGCAAATTAATCTGACAAAAATAATTTAGGTCATGGTTTAATAAATTGGCGAGCTAAGAGGCATGAAACGGTGATGACTTCGCCATGTAGACGTGTGTAACATGTTACCTTTCAAATTTAAGGCGCTGATAACATGTAATTCAGCAAATTTGCTATTCTTATTTTTCATTTCCAGCAAAAATTACAAAGTATTTTACAATGGGAAAAATATATGTTATTCTAGAACGTATTCCGAACGACAACATAGTCGTCGAAACACATTTTGACAAAGTTGCCTCGATAAAAAAAAATTGCAAAGTTACCCCTTTTCTGAATTCTTATACTAAACTACAACGTTGTTTGTTAATATTTATTCAAATAATTTAACCAGTATATTAGCAGACCTTCGTTATTATCACATCATTGTGTTAATTTTTTTCAATAAGCTTATAAATATTCAGTAAATCAGTAAAATTTAAAACTTTTCTTTCGCGTGCTCCGCGCAATATTTTCGTATTTTGTATTTCTCGCTTACTATTATGGCAATTGACAGAGAGCGCAGAGGCGCGATGCTAGGTGGACGTGTGTCGCTCCGTCATTCCAAAATAATACACAGTTGTCGTATATAGCACAATTTCATAGCTTTGTCTGAGGCTTGTGTGGCGTATTAAGTAGGACGCCAGGCTGTATACGCTGGGGCGTGGGTTCAAATCCGCGTGTGCGTGACTTTATTTTCACTTTTATATAATTATATTTTTTATATAATACAAATTTTTACATCGATTATTGATTTTGGAAATTGTTGAATAAATAAGAAGACAGATTTTATTAAGTTACAAATAAATAAAAGTTTCAACGTCAATTTAATAACTTTTTTTTTGTTATAAGCTATACAATTATTTTTGAAATTATAAATTTATCTAAAATTCGTTATTTTTTTTCGGAATTCGGAAATATAAATAACCATTAGATAGCATAATATGAAATAAAAAAATAGTTATACAAAAAAGATTTCAATCCAGAATGTCTTCTTATATTTTGCTTCGGGTTCGAACCCGGGTCATATAATGTAGGATTCCCTCCCGTTTTCAAATTGTACGCCGCCGAAATTCGCGCGACGCGACGTTGCCAAACCGACAGTAAAGAAGACACCGCTACGCGCGGCGTTGCCGTCTAGAATTGTACCTATCACTATCACGGTAATTTTTATAAACGGTTAGGAGGAATAGTGGGGCCGCCGGCTAGGGTTGTGCGTCTTCGTGGATTGATAGGTAATAATACCTATTAGGTATAAAGGAAGTGTTCAATAAAAATGCGTGTTGTTTTTTGATTGGTAGATTTAATTAAGAAACCGTGTTTACGTTTGAATAACAAGTCGGTTTGATAAATTTGCGACCGAGAAATATTTGCGCCTTTACTGAGACGTACGAAATGCTTTATTATTAAATATTTTGTGAATATTTCACGAGTCTATATATTTTTGTTGTTATTAATAACGAGAAAAAAAAACGCATGCATTTAAGTTGAAGATTTGAGTTGAAGGCCCAATGGAAATAAACTGAATGTTTTCAAACATAATACATACATCTAATAATATAATCTATAACACCTATGCAAGTATTTATTTTTATTACCTACTAGCTGACCCGGCACACTTCGTTTTGCCATTATAAAATATGTATATTATATCATTGCAGTTTGCATAATAGAAGTGGCATCCATAAAGAAAAATCTTGACGTTTCTAAATGCATGACATTGCCATATGAACTTATGAAGTATTCAATCTGAAATGATGTTTGACAGGTAGTACATGGGTAGAACAGTTTATATAGGAAAATGAAATTGTTGTTTTTATTATTTTCTTTACATTGTTTTCAAATTTTCTCTCCGTAAGAACCATCCTCGTACTTAAAGGAATATCCAAAAAAAATTAGCGAAATCGGTTCAGCTCCTCCCGAGATTTGCGCTTAGCAACATATTCATTTTTATATTGTACAAGGTGGAGATGACGTTACCTCATTAATTTAAACCACAAAGATCGTGTACTTAAGTGTGTTAAAGCATACGAAAAGGTTCAGGACCGAAAATAAAAAAAAAATGCAAATTTCAAACAAAATAATTACACAAATAAAAGACACAAAAAGTAACAGGCTCAAGGTGAAAGGTCATTGACCTGAAACGAAAGGAAGCCAAAAGCGGCTTTTTTCAAACGGTAGGCATAGTACTGCGCCGCCGCCGCGCCGGCGCGCCGACTGATTTATGGCCTGTGTCGGCTGTGTAACTAGAGGGTTTTCAACAATTTAAAAAATCGTTCCTACTCCCATGCCGGGAGTCTAGGTTCGATTCCAGCTCTCGCCTTTCCTAAAACCACGTGATGAAACCTGTATGTCTCAGAATACATGTTTTTACATGATAGACGAATTAACTGGTTATACAAAAACCAGTTAAATCGTCTATCTGTCTTTTACTCGATCTCGTGACAAATTTACTTGCTTTTATGTGGTTAGGTATTATTTGAGGCCATCGAAAAATTTGAGGGTAATAATATGCAATAACATTATGAAGCTTGTTCCAAGCCTCTTTAATATTGTAAGAAGAAATTGAATTGTTGGTTGACATGTTTAGGTACTGCTGAATAATTGAATTTTTAATTTAATAGTGATAGCGAAACAATGGCATTCTGGGTACATCCTCTGAAAGAGAAGACCGTGTTTTATTTATTTTTTGGTGAGATGAATAGAAAACATAGGTATTATATGGACCTTTGATGGAGAATAATAATAAGAAGTTTTAGGTGTTCAATAAAAAAGCTCCGCGTTTTAAAATCACATCATTACTAGTCGTCCATATTTCTTTAAAACTGGAAACAGTGCCATCTATTGACGATGTTGTCCACATTTCTTTAACACTTGAAACAGTGCCGATTTTATCATTTTATTTAGTTCTCATAGAGTCCGCTCCACTAACAGTGGCGCATGAGGGGCATGGGGTAGGCGGGAGCCGCGAGCCGAAGATGCCCGATTCCTAAAATCATCGGGTGTTGTCAGGCTCTTAATTTTCAATAAATTAGACAAATTTCAACTACTTGGCTACCTCTAGTTTATATAAATCGATAACTTCCAGTTTAAATTCCATAAATTCATTTTTTTTAACCATTCTTAATTCTTTCTTCCATTTCAGGTTCAAAACTTAAACGAGGATGGGATGGACCTACTCCAGAAGATGTTGGTGTACGACCCGGCGAAACGAATCTCCGCGAAGGCGGCGCGCCGGCACCGCTACTTCCGCGACGTGAAGCTGCCCGCCGGCCTCACCCACCACGCCGCCTACATCCGGTGCGACTCCGATGTCACACCCAATAACAAGGAAATCGTGCAGACTGCCTAGCGTAACATAAATTTATTCGTAGGCTTGCGGTTTTAATAACATGAATTATTATATAATGGATAGCTCTACTTAGTTTTCCAAGATTATTACTAGCTTTGAAATGTCAGATGTTGCCTTGTCACCAGATTTTTACACAATAAGGCCGCGCTCAGTTTAGACGCGATTTTGTACGAATTCAACTTAATCGCCCCCAGTGTGAACGCGTGAAATTCGTACGAAATCGGGTCCAAAGTGAGTGCGGTCTTAGAGACCCAATAATGCAAGATTGGGTTTTCTCTCGCAATGAGAAGGATGTAGGTTAGTCCACGATGGACTAGTGGGGTTGGTGGTAATAGTAACCAAATTACAGTAGGGCTACCCATATGTGAATAACGGTTTAGAAACCATGAAACCAGCAGAGCTGTTAACCTGTACATTTCGAAAGGAGTTATGGCAATGCCCGTAAAAATAAAACAAATTGATCGGAAGAAAGAAGTGATTTACTTTGACGACACCTGCTACTTGGAGGACATTACACCCAGTAATTATTGTTGGGAGCAGTGTTTCTCAACTTTAGAGATTTTGCCTAATTTTTAGTCTCGTTAAATCCCTGTATATATAGAATATTTAACTGGACAATAAAAACATTAAAAGTAAGCCATATTTTCATTAGTGATTATACTTGAAATGTAAAGGTTATGTGTTTTGTAGTTAATTTGTGGCTTTGCTGGTATTACATCAAAAACTGAGCTCAAAGCTAATATGTGTACAACATAGTATTTGAACAAGTTATTGTCCCAAGAACTTACCCCAGTTCCCGTGGACCCGAGGACATGATATATTTCACTTACCCCTTTTTGGTACAACTTGACCTAAATAATGAACAACCTCTTACAACAGTATCAATAAATCTAAAAGCCAGTGAAACTGGGCATAAGTCTCATGTATTTCTAAGCTAATCAGCTGAAACATGACATTATCATTATTTGTTACACTGCCTGTAAATACAAATTACTCAACTTGGCGAGGGCACTGCCGTGCGATTAAGTCATATCGATTTTCTTGGTCATTGGTCTTAAAAATAGTATAGTGTAGATTTATGTCAAATAAAATAATTATAGTGATAAAACTATATCTGAACTTTTTTTGGTACTTCGAAACCTACAAGATTGTATAGTGCTAATAAGGTTAGGTTATTAACACTATACAAATATACTATACAAATTTCGCCTTGTTTTAAGTATCCAAATACAAATAGTTTGCTTGATTTCATAGTAAGATTTTAAGTTATTTATTCTGAACAATTTTTGTAATATTTGTGCCAAATATTGCGCTACTTTTCCAACCAAATTTGATTAAATTGTATCTTATTGTTCAATGAATTGCATTTAATTGATTGCCCTATTTAAGCTAATAAATATTAAGATTTGTAAATGTTTTTTTATTACCTTCATTGATTAGAAATATCTAAAATTAACTTCTCAAAGAATGTGTTCAGTTAGTAATATTTACTAAATTGATAATATTGAATAAAATACGAAATTCAGGAATATTTATTAAGTTTATTTACTCTCTTAAATTTCAAAACAAACATAACTTAGGGTCATTAAATTATAACGACATATAAAGTTTTTAATAAATTATCTTCTTGCATAAAATCTATAATGGATGGAGCCACTTTTATGTTAATCTTATTAAAATCTATTGTTTGTGTAATATTTTAACCAGCAATCACTATAAAATTTGAAATTCATAAATAAAATCAATATAAACGAAAAGATATTGATGATGATTACAATAAAATTCATAATATTATATATACCTAATGTACTTATAATAAACATAATAATATTATAAAATCGATTTTCTTACAACTCAATTTTTCTTCACATTTATTACACTCAAAAATGCCAATCTAAAAAGGCTAACACTAGCTCGTATTTAGTTGTGGGGAGCTAAAAATGGGTATGGCTTGTTGGCTGGCAGGCTTCAGACATTAAGGCAACCAGCCTGTAACTAACTGCACATCTATCACAATTAACTTACTCATTAATTTATTGTAACTTTAAAAACATAGTGGAGAGCCATGTAAGTGTTACACATAGTGTAATATGATGTGTAGAAAACTTGTGTAGTGTATAGCAGGTGATCTTTACTTGAGTAGCACTATACATAATTATGATGGTGTTCAGTGAGTGACAGTAAGCGATGTGGTAATATCTAACGGCGTGTTGAGAACTAGTGGTGTTGTGGATGGTGTAGAGCTGTGGTGGTGTGGTGTGGTGGAGCTATGACAGCTAGTGACATTATGTATGTATGTTACACTAATAACTATGAAATTTATGGTGTACAAGAGTTACAGCTGGTAGTGTGGTTGTTAATTGATGGTGTGTCATGCACTAGTGACGATGTACTGGTGCAGTGGTACACTAGTGTATGGTGAGGAGCGACTGATAACTAGCAACATGGTCGTATTTGCAGGTATGTGGTGCCATTATGCAGTGCCGGCGTTAGGGTAACTGACACTCGGGGCAAAAATATTGTGGCGCCAATTTAAAAGGGAATAAATATCGAGTGTTAATTTTTTGATAAACTCATGTGAACGTATTTCCAGAATTTCATTTTTCCTTTAGCGTTACCCAGAGCTAACGACGTGGACGTAGAAAATTTTGTAGCTCCTGATTATTTTATATTTTGTTTTTTTTTTTAATATTTTATATTTTGATTTCGAAGAATCGGAAATCGGCGACCTCGCGCCACGCTCGAACTTAGAAGGTTTAGCTACCTCCACCGTATCATAAGCGTAAGCGCAGTGTGTTCGAGGATTGTCTCTAACGATATGCACAGAGCGCCCCGCTAAATTTGGCGACCTGGGCCGTCGCCCCATCGTGCCCCCTCTAACGGCGGCACTGCCGTTATGTACCGATGTTGTGGTAGTGGTGTACGCTACGCGCTGTATTTGTTGGTATGTGGTGTCATGATATACTAGTGGTGTATAGTGTAGAGCGTGGGCTGCTGGTGCGGGTGCTGCTGCTGCGGCTGCAGGATGATGCGCGTGGCGACGCCGCCCACGCCGCCCACGCCGCCCAGCTCCTGCTGGGATAACCCGCCCACGGCCACTGCACCTGATTGCAACTGGAAATAACATGGGATTATTCATAAACTGTGACACATACTATACAAATGCTATTTCTTATCTGGACCCTTCTAAAGGCATCATTGTATTGGATGAAAATAGATTTTTTACAGCTTAGTTTGGACGCGTGTTTGTACGAATTCCACTCGGTGCTTATAAGTGTATTATGTTCACGCACAAATAATCCCGACGTTAAAATTACTAAAGGAGCGCTCACGTTGCATGCTACTAAGTCGTACGTATACACACAAGTTGAATTCGTACTAACTCGCGTCTAAACTGAGCGCAACCTTGAGGTAAAGCTTCTGCCGGGTCGGCTAGTAATATTAGTATGTACCAAAATAAACATACTAACCTGTAATATATTAGGCAGCATGGATTGACAAGAGGAGGTGGCTACTAGTTGCTCCTGCTGCACTTGCTGCACACCAACCGTCTGCAAACACAATATTCATAAATCACTCACTTCTCATTCTGACCTCAATATTGATAGTTTTCCTTGTCAGTAACCCATTAATGACCCACTACAGGGTCGGGTCTCCTCTCACAATGAGAGGGATGTAGGCCGCCGTCCACCACGCTGGCCTACTGCGGGTTGGTGGACTTCACATGCCTTTGAGAACATTTTTTTTGTGAACTCTCAGGCATGCAGGTTTCCTCACGATGTTTTCTTTCACCGTAACAGCAGATGATATTTAATTTTATAAATCGTACATAACTTTTTTACAAAGTCATTGGTGCGTGCCACTGGGATTCGAACCCGGACCCCTCGATTCGAGGTCGAATTCTAAGCCACTGGGCTATTCACCGCTGTAGCTAGTATAGTTTTCCTTACTTGCAAGATACCTATTATTTTTTGAGCCAGAAACAGAAAAGTATAGTCCACACCTTTCCATTCAAACCAGGAACATGATGTAATTTAATTTGGGGACAGATTATTTTTCGCTAGATGTGGTAGTCGGATTTTCCCTCGCAATGAGAAGGATATAGGCCTCAGGCCTTATACAGATTGGTCGTCAGTACATTTGAAAACATTGCAGATGTAGAAAAGTCTGGTATCCAAGTTTCCTCGTGAGGAGAAATAATAACTTTAGAAGTCATTAGTACATCCTGCTGTGATTTAGGTTAAATTCACATAATAGTTTTAATAGGCCTAAATTCAACACAGAAAATTCAACTTACGTGTATTTGAATAGGCTGATGTTGAGGATGTATCTGTATTGTTTGAACTTGTAATTGCTGAGGTTGCTGCAACAATAAAAACAAATGATAAACGTTTAGGTGTAGTAAAGCCTCTAGTAACTCGCCACACCGCGTTTTTTCAAGCCAAATGGTAGGCAAATTAGTGGACAGGTAACCTGGTGGTGAGTGGTCACCGCCCCCTCATAGATGTGTCACCGATGTGTTGGCAGCCAAGGAGAAAATGATGGACTCACAGGTACTTTTTAGTAGCAACCTAGCAACACACCTATATGGACTCATTGGTCCCATAGCCTCAAGCAAAAACTTAAAAGTCAAGTATCCCACGCATTCATTTGCAGTCAAAAAAATATTTTTACCGTGTTTATATGTTGATGTGTTTGCTGCAACTGCAGAGATTGTACCGAAGATATCACAGGGTATGTGTGCTGGCCTCCCTGTAAATAATATAAAACATTTAAAAAATCTAAAAATATTAAAATCTGATTGGGCACTAGCCCATCACCCAGGACAATAATTAATATTTGTGTAATGAACACTAGTGTTTGTTCTGTGTCTGGGTGTTAATTATCTATATAAGTATGTTTTTAAAAATATATACATTTCAAGATTATAAAACAATAACAAGGTTGTTTCCAAGGGAACGAATATTTACGCGAATTTCGGACTAATTGATTTTGAATGATTGTAGCAAAATAAGTTTATGGGATTTTTTGATGCTACATTACTGAAAAATAAAATTAAAAAAAATTTGTCCAAAAAATAAAATTAAAAAAAATTTGTCCAAAAAATAAAATAAAAATGTTAGGTGTAGACAACCCTTATCACTTAGGTGTATGAAAAATAGACAGTAGCCGATTCTCAGACCTACTGAATATGCGTATAAAATTTTATAAAAATCGGTCAAGCCGTTTTGGAGGAGTATGGTAACTAAATCTGTGACATGAGAATTTTATATATGGGATTAATTGAAATGCCTACCTGCACGATCCCCTGCTGGATCTGCTGCGTGTGTATGGGCACGGCCAGCTGCTGCACGCCGCCCACCTGCAGCACCTGCTGCTGCAGCTGCTGCACGTGCTGCTGCTGCAACTGCACCTGCTGCACTTGCTGCACCTGTTGCACCTGCTGCTGCTGCTGCTGTTGTTGCTGCTGCTGGAGCTGCTCCTCTTGTTGCTGCTGTGGGGTACATCAGTATTGTGAAAGTTAGTACATTGATGACCTGAGTGGCGCAGTGGTTAAGACATTGGTGTGCTGCGCGGAGGGTCCTGGGTTCGATTCCCAGCAGAGCAGAGATTTTAATGATGAATTTGAATTTCTGTTTCTGGTCAGGGTGTGTTGCGTTCTTGTCTTGTGTGTGTCCCTGGCGCCCACGACACAGGGCATCCTAGTGTGGGGCTATGAGTGTGAAGCGTTATTTATTTACTGACAAAATATGTAGGGAGTACCGAACGTCCACACAAAATCGTGAGATGCACAATAATTCAATAAAGTTTCCTCTCAGTTTAAGACAAATAGAATCAGTTTAGGAGGGTTTATTTTACAGTACGTACATGACGTTAATTAAGTGCACACGTGACAGATCCAACTTCTACTTGTTATCATATCCCAAAGCCTTCAAGAAACTGAATCCGGAACCATAATGTAAGTTTAAAAACGTCAGACCTGTTAGTATTACATTAGTAGCTCTAGTTCGCTAATAATAGTTTCAGACAAGTAACGAATATAATACTCACCCTAAAAGCATACATTTTCTCAGAACCATCGGGGCTGAAGACACACATCTGGACGTGGCTGAGCAAGTGTTTCTTCAGGCTGTGGAGGTACATGTAACTCTTCACGCAGATGCCACATTTGAATTTCTTCTGACCTGATGGTGGCTGCTCCTGATTTTGAGCCTGTAAATAAGAGAAATAACTATGTATTGGTTTTTTTTTCAATGTATCCTCTTGGCCATTATGCCAATGTTATACTTAGTTACTAGTCAGTGCAGTAGAATTACTTACTAATTAATTAGAAGAGTAAATTTTTGAATAGGTTAGATTTTTGTGATTATTAGCCTTTAGTGCTGCTGGTATGGCACTAGTTTTTGCAGTAGTTATGGAATATGAAGTATGGCTACAAGCCTGTTGACTGTGACCCACTGTCAATGCACGTCTACTCTACAAAAGGAGAAGGATATAGGCTTAATCAACAATTTTTTTCCTGACTTGCACAAAACTATTTTTCACTTACATATAACTATAGTATCACCACACAAATCTAGCAAAACGGACCAGATAAATGTTCTCAATGGTATGTGAAGTCCACCAACCTGAGGTAGGCCAGTGTGGTAGACTAAGGCTACATCCCTCTCATTGTGAGAGGAGACCCGACAATGTAGTGGGTCAATAATGGGTGACTGCCAATAGGCTAGTTGACAAAATTTGAAAATGAGTTTAAAAATATAGCTTTATATCTATTTTACCCGAAAAATATATTATTTTAAGAAAAATAAGCCATTTTACCTAAGAATTTTGCGTTTTTAGAAATGAACTCGAAAAAGGCCAAGATCGTCATGGCGTCTTGAATGATGTCACGCCTCGCGAAACAAGCTGTTCACTGTATACGAAAATGACAGCAACAACATGATGTTTCGCGATGCGTGACGTCACGCTTCTCTGACTTGTGTTCAATCATTTTAATGTCACTTGATTAAATGGCCAATTTTGCGGTTTTTGTTTTCCGTAAATATTGGTGATCTTTAATTATTTTAATGAAAAAAGTGTTTATTTGGTTGGTACTACATAACATGATTAATCATTAGAAACCCTATGCTAGCAGATTTATTCTCAGTGGAAACACGCCAATAGATAAAGACATACCTGTGCCTGGTTGGCTTGCTCCTGCACTTGCACAGTGGCGTCACCGTTCTCCGGCAGCGTGAGCGTGATGTTTGCCACGGCCTTCGCGTCCTTCTCGTCCGGCTTCACCTCCGCCCGCTCGGAGCTGGTCTCCGAGTTGGACGACTCGGTGTCGTCTTTCGTGATGGCGTGCGTCTTCATGTGCTTCTTGTAGGCGCTGGGCTCTGTGTAGCCTGGGGACGAGGATTTTACATGTGTGAGAATTATTATTGGTGGTTCCAACCAACCACATGGTGATCTGAAGAAGACAGCAGGAAAGCTTTGAATTCAAAGGGTAGAGGCAGGTCTGGGATTGCGTCGATTACGGGAAGCCCATGTCCAGTACACTGCCAAGTTTTGAAAACAGCAGGAACATTTAGGTACTTTAAATCAGTGTAAAACTCTATTTAGAGAAAAATATACGCTATTTTTACCACGGAAAAGTGTTGTTGTATGTGAGTTCATAAATTTATGGTGTGGAGATTCTTCAACCAGTGAAGTGTGTCAAAAGCTAAATTTTCAGTTTTTTTTTTGTTCTTAGGCTGTTCGGCTAGTTTTTTATACTAGAAATCGGTTAAAATAATCGGTGATAAGCATCCCACCAATGAAACAAGAAAGACCCGGCTTCGTGGTGCCTACGGTGCAACGGCGATGTACATGTGTGTCTACTACAGGTACAGTTTACTAGCGTCTAGCGTCACTATTCCCGCAGATGTGTAAGGTGTGCCGGCCGGCGTCTTGATGGCACGGGAACCTCTATATCAGTGGTTTTGTTTGAACCAGCTAAGTGTTGGGTTTTCCTAGAGACACCTATCAATTTCGGGCCCGGTGGTGGCGGTATTGCATACTTTTGTCTGACGGGGTCGGCCATGTAGCGTTTTCCACACTGTACGTTCCGGTACATGTGAATAGACTTCAACGGTACCTTTCCCTACATTTCTTAGACACCTGTCAATTCCGGGCCTAGCGATGTCGGTATTGTGTGCTTTTGTCAGACGAACTCGGCCATGTCGTATGCGAGACACTACAGCCGTCCAACGGTACCTTTCCCGCAGATGTGGCAGGTGTGCCGGCCGGCGTCGTGGTGCCGGCGGTGGACGGCGAGCGCGGCGGCGGACGCGAAGCGCGCGGCGCAGCGCTCGCAGCCGAACACGCGCTCGGCCGTGTGGCGCGCCGAGTGCGCGCGCAACTCCGCCCGCGTGCCGCACGCCTTGAAGCACACCGGGCAAATGAAGCGGCTGGTGCTGCAATAGCATTTTTTTTTTAATTAGAAAAACAGAAAAAGAAGCGGCTGGTGCTGCAATAGCATTTTTTTTTAATTAGAAAAACAGAAAAACAGAAGGGCCTCTTGATGTCAGGTAATTGCTTTCGTGGATAGACGTGCTTGGTCTGCTTTAAAGCAAGATTATTTTACAATGTAAAACAACAAAAGAGTGTAAAATTTACACTCTAACAAAAGAGTGTAAAATTTACACTCTTTTGGAAGTATGTCATCTGAAAATACAAGTGTTCCAAAGTTTGCATGTACACAGTAAAAATGTTGATAAAAAATGGATGGATGCGGAAGCCGGAGGACCGTCTCACGCCCGTGTAGTGAGGGTGTTTCATCATTAATTTCATCCTCTTGCGGGTGGTATAGTGATGAAAAAGTGATGTAGGCGAAATCAAACAGATTATTTATATTTGATGTCTGAGAAATCAGTGAACAATTTCATATTGTTTAAGTATTTGCTTGATGCAACGCGCAAAATGCAAACTAGACTCCTACTATAAAGAGCTAACTTAACGCCTTGAAGCATTCTCTCTTGACGAATGCCCTCGTGTTTGCGTGTTATACTCGTATGTACAGTGAAGCACTCACTTCTTGTGTCCGGCGTGGGTGATAAGGTGGTTGTTTCTCGCGGAGGAGGTCGTGAACCGCGCGGAGCACAGCTTGCACGCGTACGGCTTCTCGCCCGTGTGCGTGCGCCGGTGGTAGATGAGGGCGGACTGCTGGGCGAACTTGCGCGAGCACTGGGTGCACTCGTAGGGCCGCTCGCCTGCGAATAATGAACTGTATTGATGTGTTACAATGGCAATGGTATTTGAAGTCAGCTGTTCGAGAACAATAAAGACAGTCCTGTGCCGAAAGAAATATTATACAATACGGGACTATTTAAATGATAAGAAAGCATGGGGTTGAATAAGCTTCACCCTATTTCTATACCCCATGTATAATTTAAGAAACTGTGAGCAGATGACACTAGACTGATACTGACACGCGATTGCTGTCACGCGTGCTCATTTATCGGTCGAAAATCATACTGCAATATAATTAGTTCATAATTGATTTTAAAAGAGTGCCGAGAGTTTTTTTCCGCCCGCTTTTTTCTCCTGGTCTACGTTAGCCTGAGGGGCACCGAAAGCGGATGTTAGATGTAAGATAATATTCTATCATGTATGACGTTCATTATGTGTACACAACTCATACCTGACAATGAATAAAAGACTTTGATTTTGATTTTTTGATTTTGTTCAGACAGAACCGTGTCAGGTTATGTGAACTGGTACCTTTCCTGGTACCTTAAATCTTTGATGTCATTTAATCTTTAACCTTGATGTCATTCAATCTTTAATCTTTGATGTCGTTTAATATTTAATCTCGATGACATTCAATCTTTAACCTTTGATGTCATTTTAGTCCTAACTATGCAGGGCCTGATTAACCCTTAGACTAAAGGCTGCGGCTAGGGCGCGAGGATCCTCATCCTCTCACTTTGTGCTCGATACTTCCTTCCTTTTCCTCATCCTCTCAACTCCTTCCTCGTCCCCAGTCCCAACTGACCAGTGTGCACCCGCATGTGGGCGTTGAGCTTGGAGACCTCGTAGAAGGCCTTGTTGCACACGCCGCACACGTGGTTGCGGATGCCGCGGTGCTTCTTCATGTGCTGGCAGAGCGTCGAGTGGCGGCGGAACGTCTTGTTGCACTCCGAACACTTGAGCGGCTTCTCCCCGGTGTGCAGGCGGAAGTGGACCTGAATTGGAGCAGAATAACTGTATATAAATTATATATAGTTTAGCGGTGATAGCACAGTCGTGAGGAAACTTGCATGCCTGAGATTTCAGGGAAAAAAAAAAGTTCTCAAAGGCATGCATGTTAAATCCACCAACCCGCACTAGGCTAGCGTGGTGGACTAAGGCCTACATCCTTCTCATTGTGAGAGAGGAGACCCGACCCTGTAGTGGGTCATTAATGGGTTACTGACATATATTAATTATATATAGTTTAGCGGTGATAGCCCAGTCGCTTAGAATAAGACCTCGAATCGAGGATTTGAGTTCGAATCCCGGTGGCACGCACAGATGACTTTGTAAAAAAGTTATGTGCGCTTTATTAACTTAAATATCGCCGGTATTACGATGAACGAAAACATCGTGAGGAAACTTGCTTGCCTGAGAGTTCATCACAAAAAAAATGTCCTCAATGTCTCTGTGGTGGACGGCGGCCTACGTCCCTCTCATTGTGAAAGGAGACCCGACCTGTAGTGGGTCATTAAAGGGTTACTGACAAGGTTCAGTTTTGGGTGGCATGCGTAAGCCTAAATTAATGTTGCGTCCTTATAGCAGTATAGATTTCAGCGCTGCAATGGACCATCCATTCCATCTGCATACATTACAACAAAAAAAAAGGTTCCAATGACGGTGAACTCCATATTTAAAGGCCTCATGTGAGAAAATTTTTAAAAGATAAAAAATATACTGTCACCTTCCATATGACTACACTAATTGTCAACGTCACTACAACAACAAATTCAACTTTTGTAATTATTTTAATTTTTATTGCTAACGATCGAAAAGAAAACCAGTTGACCAACCAACCAACGGTTCGATCCGCAAAGATGGGTTTCGACTATTACGGAATACTCGGCATTAAACGCAACTGCAGCCAAATCGAAGTGAAGAAGGCGTATCGACGCCTCGCGCTCAAATACAACCCGGAGAGGCACGACAACGACGAAAACATCAAACGTATCTTCGCACTCATCGGCGAAGCGTATGAAGTACTAGTGGACCATGAACACCGAGCAGTGTACGACCAGTACGGCGAAGAAGGCCTCAAGAGGGGCGTCCCAGGCCCCAAACAATACATTCAACCCTATGCATACCATGGCGACCCCCTTAGAACGTACCACGATTTCTTCGGCACTTCAAATCCATACGCCGACCTTTTAGACTACTACGAAAATCCTCAGCCCATGTTCGACTCCCCCCTCGGGAAGGGGTACAAAGAAAAAGACCCCACCATTATACGACCTCTAGCCCTATCCCTCGAAGAAATATACAAGGGTGGTTTGAAGAAGATGAAAATACAACGACTCGTGTTCTCAGACGAAACCTGTTCGGAACTCAAACTGCGTGAAAAGGTGTTATCCGTTCCGATACGGCCGGGGACATACCCAAATACAGAGATAAAGTTCAAAGAGGAAGGGGACCAGGGCCCGACTAGGATACCGGCTGACGTGATCTTTATAACCGAAGACAGACCTCACGACACATACGTGAGGTCCGGACCGAGCGATCTCCTAACATTCCGCGATGTCACCCTGAAGGAAGCGCTGTGTGGCACCATGTTCAATTTAACGACTCTAGATGAACGAATGTTGAGGATCAAGATAACAGATGTGATAACTCCGACATACGAAAAGGTCATCGAAGGGGAGGGTCTGCCAATACTCGCGTGTCCGAAGAAAGCGAAAGGAAATTTGATAATACGCTTCAGGACTAGTTTCCCGGACTATTTATCGAAGAAAAGCAAGATAGCGTTTGAAAACGCCTTCCTGGTGATGGAGGAGGAAGACGAGAAGTTTGAGAGGCTACCGTGTGGGACTCTATCGACGCCGTCTATTTATAACTAGTTATTTATTTTATTATTTATTGACTTCTAAGGCTACTGTAACATTTTTTACCAAATTTAAGCAATTTCTTTAAATTGTTGGCTAAACTAATTTTTTTTTCTGAATTAAACACAAAAGTCGTAATAAATGTACAGTGTTATGTTACCCATTTACTAATTGTCTGTATGTTGATTTAATTTCTCAATTTCCTGCAGTATAGACACCTCTCATCATCTATTTCTAAATATCAAAATCAAAATCATTTATTTGCACGAATATGGGTTAGTTATTGGTTTTACAGGGCATTTTGATCAATCCATATTCACCTTCTCAGGTGAATTCTATGCAAATTAAAAAATAAAACTTTTAGTAAGAATGTTAGTAATACAAATAACTTATAAATATTAAAACTTATTACTAATACACAATTTATTTGACATGTTTTGCACAATTTATTTGTCAACTTAGCCAAGTATATTAATTATTTTCATTTTATTTAGTTATGATTTCACCTAATCGAAATCGGCTGCCTATGTGCCACCCACCGCTGGGTAAAGCGAGAAAAAGCGGGAGAAAAAAACTCTCCGCACAGTTTTACTTAATAATATAACATGCTATGGTTCCCAGAAAATAATGGTACCGCTCACCTTCAAATCCGTAGGGTTGTAGAAGCTCTTATTGCAAATGGAGCAGACGTAGGGCCGCTCGCCCCTGTGCCGCGCCATGTGGGAGCGCAGGGCGTACCCGCTGCAGAACCGCTTCTCGCAGAACACGCACTGGTGCGTTTTCTTCTCGAAGTGCGTCTGTCGGTGGCGGTACAGCAGTGTCTTCGTTTGGAATGTGCGCTGGCAGACGGAGCAGGTCGGCTGCTTCGGTGGCCGCTGTTCGTGTGTACGCATGTGCAGTTTCAGCATCCCCGGGCCCTGAAAATGAGAACGACGAGAGAGATTTTAAGAGAATTCTCGTATTAAAAACTCGTTATAATTATTGTAATGATTTTATACTTCCTGTGATCAAATGAATTTTGTATATTGATTCAATAAAAAAAGTACTGGCTAATGGACTGATACCAAATGCCAAACCTATCTCGTCTGTTTTGCAATTACAAAATAAACTCTTAATTATTATTAATTAATTTATGATTAAATAAAAATTGAGCGCACTAATTGCACCTTTTTTAAAGTCTTTAATGACGAGCCAAGTGGCGCAGTGGTTGGGACACCAGAGCGCTTCGCGGAAGGTCCTGGGTTCGATTCCCAGCAGAGCACAGATTTGAATGATTAATTTGAATTTCTGTTTCACCCACGACACAGGGCATCCTAGTGTGGGGCTATGAGGGTGAAGCGTTATAAAATTATAAATAAATGTTGTGTAAATAGATAACTGTGATTTACCATCAGGTGGCCTCGCCCGTCTGTTTCCTAAAACTTATTTTTAAATAACAAACATTAAACTTAGATACAAAGCTAAACCCGCAGTAGGTCAGCGCGGTGGACAGGCCTACATCCCTCTCATTGTGAGAGGAGACCCGACCCTGTAGTGGGTCATTGATGGGTACTGACATGACACAAAGCTAAACCAACCTTAAAAGTCCTTTCACAAATGGGGCACATGGGTGGTTTCTTGCAGTTGGCTTTGATCCAGTTTGTATGAGACCTCATGTGCAGTTTGAGCCACCGGCTGTGCTTGAACACCTTATGGCACAGGTTGCACATGTGCCGACCAGGAGCCACGGACGTTGTGGCTTGGAGAACCACCATCTGAAGGTAGCTTTCTTCGTCAGAGTTCAGGTCCTCTTTTGGGGCTATCGGTCTGAAGTGCAAAGTCTGAAAAGGATAGGTGAACATTTTTTCGTTATGCAATAAATATTGCATATACAAATAAATTATAACAGCGGTGATAGTGGCTTAGAATTCGACTGAATTGAAGGGTCCGGGTTTGAATCTCAGTGGCACACACCAATGACTTTCTAAAAAACTTGTCCGCTTTAGAAAATTAAATATCGCCTGCTGTTACGGTGAAGAAAAACATTGTGAGAAAACCGGCATGCCTAAGAGTTCACAAAAAAAAATTTGTTCTCAAAGGTATGTGAATTCCACCGACCTGCAGTAGGCCAGAATTCTCTACAATGGACATGCAGACAAGTCACTTGAAGTGGTTGTTACACACTTGAATCTGTCTAAGTAGACGCTTATCAAGTGATATTGAACAAGCTACTATGGCTATACCACCTAAGAGTATGGTAGCTCTCCAGGCAAGTAAGTATCTGAGGGATTAGTTCATACCTCCTTGTTTACAGGTTCAGGTTCCACCGCAGCCGGCTGTGTCTGGGTTTCTTGCTCCGTGGGCATGGGTGGTGCGAAGAAGGTCTCCAAGAGCTGACTGGCTGTGGTGTTGCTGTTTAATGACGGCACTTCGATGAACTGCATAAACTGTGTTGTGTCACAGCCCATCAGTGCTTTCTGCTCTTGGGCCTGAAAATAGAATAATAGGTACTGTTAGACATTGTTTAGAAATTATAAATAGAATAGCAATTCTATTTAAGGCTTTAAGACAGCAATAGCAATAGAAAGAAGATAGAATGGCTTTGTGGATGGGGCAGATGTACCTTAGATTTTGCTAAGCCAAGCACAGTGATGTGCAACACAACGAATTTGGCGCGAGAATGCTGCTTGGTGAGCTAGCTGTATTCGGAACAAATATTTTTTATTGACATTCTATTTATTTTCTTTTCCCCACCCAAAACAAAATTATTCTCTTTTCAAATTAAGGCTACTTCTTTCGCAAGTAACTGATGACAAACGCTACCAAAATACGTACCACTTCTTCAGCCCGGAGTGCCTCTTCAGCCATCACCTTGGCTTGTTCCCGGAGCGTGACGTCATTCCGTTCCACCTGCTCCTTGAAGGAGTGGCAGCGCGACAGCTGATGCACGCACTGCAGACACAGCTGGTTCGGCAGCCCATCCCCAACAGACACCTGGTGTAGCAGAAGATCCAAATTAGAAGCAGATCTCACTCATCTGTACGTGTTTGAAGAAATTTCGGAGGCATTCGGATAGGAGAAGGCATGAATGGATCGAAGCACAGAGCACAGAGATGATAGCGTCGGAAGTCGATTAAGCGCGGAATGCGGATTAAGTCGAACTGCAAATTAGTTCGAAGTCGCATGACAGTGATGTCGTGATGGCGGTAACACGGAAATTGGAATTGGCGAAATTTGGCGGGTAATGGCGGGTATCGTAAAAAAACTTAAAAAATGACAGATTTCCATTCAAACTGCCAAATTCGACCAGATACAATGATACAATTATTACGCGCGTGAGTTTTAAGGCTGACCTCACACGTTTGTTTTCGATATTCGATTTCTGAATTCGTTTTCATTTCTCGGTTTCGTATTCGCATTTATTCTGTGTGAGCTTTGATTTCTTGATTAAAAATGTGAGGTTTTAGCGATTGAATCCGACATCACCACTATTGACCTCAAACTACGTACGTAAAAAAATGTACTGGTGCGGAAGCTTAGTTTGAGTTTAAAGTATTTTTCATTGGCCATCGAATTTCAAATGCCAGGCCCACCTCATAAAAAACTCGCAGCTACTGCGCTAGTGTTTTCATGCTTCGGAGTCAGATGACAAGTTTGCAGACTGTCGCTAATGTTATCTGTAAACAGTGTTCGACAAACCTCATCGGTTCCCATTACCAGGGTCCGATCTAGCTAGGAGGCAAGCTGGACAATGTCGCAGGGCGGCAAAAACTCGTCGCTCGGAATCATCACAGTTTAAAGAGTACCTAAATATTAAAGGTCCCTTCATCAACGATAAAAAAAGGTCATAACGGGCAAGAGAAAGGGCAGCAAATATGGATGCTGCCCATAGCGGCGAAATAGCCGGATCGATTGACATGCCCATATTCGACACAGGTTGGCCATCATTAGCCAGTCCTCGACAGAGAAAACAAACAACGCTAAACTTGCCCTTCTCTACTAAAAAAACGTAGTTGAGCAGCGTGGTTGAGTTTGCTAGTATTAATTTAAAGTTAATAATATTGGAATATATAGATAGGTATAGGAACTTTAAAAAAAATTGAATATTTGAGTATGTATTTTATATGAAATATTTTAAAATAAAGTAATAAAAACAGAAATTAAAGAAGTTGGGATCAACTTTAAAATTACATTATTTAGGTACCACTGGACAACTTGTTTTCAAACAAGTATTTTCAACAAGTTTTTGCAAACAAGTGTTTACATTACACCTGCGCCACACTGTTTAAAACAAGCGTCCAACAGAGGTCACCTTGGTGGAAGGCTTGTGGAGCCCTCGGTTGGTGTTTGCGGCCACACTTGTTTACAACAAAGCCCCCACCTCAGTGTGTTGTCGACTCTCTGGTTGGAAGCACGCTAATACAATATGGCTCCTTACCTATCTAAACTTCAAAAAGTTGGTGTGGCATTAGTACTCATTTCCGCCGGTGAAAATTAAAAAGAAAAAAATATGGATGAAATAATAATTAATTAATAATCATAATAATTTAATAATTATGATTTTGCCAGTAACCCGTTAATGACCCACTACAGGGTCGGGTCTCCTTCTCGCAATGAGAGGGATGTAGGCCTTAGTCCACCACGCTGGCCTACTGCGGGTTGGTGGACTTCACATACCTTTGAGATTTTTTTTGTGAACTCTCAGGCATGCAGGTTTCCTCACGATGTTTTCCTTCACCATAACAGCAGATGATATTTAATTATATAAAGCGCACATAACTTTTTTACAGTCATTGGTGCATGCCACTGGGATTCGAACCCGGACCCCTCGATTCGAGGTCAAATTCTAAGCCACTGGGCTATCACCGCAATAATTATAATTTAATAATAATATAATTTCTTTTTCACGAGACGTCATTTTGCATACATAGAACGACACGTGCGCACGCAACGGTTGCCGCTTCGAACTGCCCTAGCGCGGTTTACAACAAGCGTTTACACTGTGGAAGTCGTGTTTACAACGGCGGCATCCACAAGCGGTTGGTGGGCCGCGACCGTCCACAGAGGTTGTTGAAGGTCAAACGAATTTTTGTTGCAAACAAGCGTTTACACTGTTGCAAACCGCCGGTGGAGACCGATGTGGAGGCCTTGTTTTAAACAGTGTGGCTGGCCCATTACACTGTTGCAAACCGCCGGTGGAGACCGATGTGGAGGGCTTGTTTACAATAAGTGTGGCCCACCTATCAGTCAGGGAGATGGGCCTTTCCTTTCTACTATGTTCTTAAAAAAGACAAGGATAGCGAGATATTTCTCAATCAAATTTCTATGAAAATTCTCAAAATGACCACTGTCACCAATGACTCCTAAACAAAGATGACGCGATGGTCGACAGTGCGCCCCTGCTTACGGGTGTGAAAGAAACAACAATAGTTTTTTTCAAAAAATAACAGTGTCATCTCACCTGCACTTTTGATATCCCCATCAGCATCGTCGCAGTCAACTGTTCAAATAAAGGTCTCATGTCCTTTTTTATTTGTAAACAAATGCGACAAATCTTCTCAAAATTGAGCCTCTGCGGTCTAGCCGCCATTTTGAGGTGCAGCTACCGAGATCTTTTCGTCCTTGTTGTACAATAATTTCGTTACGATTTCACTTAATCGATAGTCCAAATACCACGGAATATAAGCCAAATTTACTATTTTAATGCAAATGGGCAAAACATTTTCACCATTTAAACACTAATTGTCCTCTAGAATAGGATATCTATTTCTTGCATTGCAAATATGTATGTACCAAAGAAAGACAGACATAGAATGGTCGTGGAATGGGAATGCGGAATTGCGGAATGGTAGAGGGCAAGACAGAGACAATCCACTGAAATATTGGTATGTGCAAAAGAGATAGTTACAATTCTACACAGATACTGCCTACTCGTCTCTACATTCGTATTGACGTAAAACGTCAGGACAAATTTATGCATCTCTTTCATTAGCTTTACAACTTGTGAATGTTAAAAAGAGATATCAATATGGTATTATTGAATGCAGTGTCCCGTCCATATTGCCACAATTTCCTGGTTACCAACTACGAAAACCTTTACGGCCATTTAATTTAATGAAAACTCGACTTTCATTAATACTTTTCTGTTTATTATTGATATAAAGATAAAGATAAAATATACTTTTACTAAAACTAATTATAATTAAAAAGCGATATTAACGCATACTGAAAATCAAAAATATCACGTTCTTTCATTGTATGCACGGTGTTTGTATATTTTTTAAATAGTTGAAAATTACTTGCTAATCCTCAGCCTGACCCTTGTCCTAACTAATTGCGACAGTAAAATCGGTCTCGTCAAGTTTGTCGTAGGTACTCGTACATTTGTCGCATGTCGGTCAGTGCGTATTGCCAATTAGTACAGCCAGCTCCATTCCATACAATGACATGTTTGTATTCTGTCGCGTTGGCTGGCGCTGGCGTCAAAATTCAAATGGACGCAGTCGTACAAGAATCTTTTTGCGAGCGACCGATTTTGTCGTCGAACGATTTGACATAGGACAAGGCCTGAATTATTACTTCTAAGTGGTATCTCGACGAGTGTGTGTACAGCACAGCAGCATGACATAATTTTACAAAGTTTATCGTGTATCTCAGAAAATAAAGCGCCACCATTGAAGGTTTTTATTTTTATGGTATACATATTATATGAATTAATATTATTTAAAATATGAAATTAAATATAATTATTTTCAAAAAGTTTTAAGATGATGTTCGATAAGAAATATATCTTTGGCCGATCTCGAAAAAGATTTTTGATGTCAAATCGTCTTATGTCAATCTGTCAGTGTGAATGGCATAACTATGTATGTCTGTAGTCTATGTCATTGTCAATGTCATTCATATTAATTTACCTACCATAGCTATGTATTAATATTAATTAATTAATATAAAATAAGATTACAGAAAATGTTAAATTGAATTGAAACGATGGAATACCTAGAATAATATAACTACAGCCTTTAAATATTCGTGTGCCTAATCCGTCATCATTGAACTTGTAAGTGATCATTAAACTAACGCCACCGCCTAGCACACTATGTAAAAATTTGCTTACCGTTGTTAGTTGCTATGAATGACCATTGTTGTTGCAGGTAACGAAGCTATGCCAGAGCATTTGGAACTTCAGCATCTAGTAGATTTGTCGGGTAGCGGCGATGAGACCGTGCCGAACTTATTGGAGAACAAACGACCACTCATAAAACGATGTCCATACCTCGGGCTAATATTAGCGACACTCTCGTCACTTTTCTTCTCATTATGTTCTGTAATCGTGAAGAGTTTGGTGAATATAGAGCCGATGCAGCTCGCTATGTTCCGTTTTATCGGCATACTGCTCCCTACGATACCTATTGTGATATACACGGAGCAACCATTATTTCCCGAAGGTAAGCGTTATCTACTCGCGCTCCGGTCCGTCGTCGGCACCGTAGGGTTGATGTTAAGTTTCTACGCCTTCAGGAATATGCCACTGGCGGATGCCTCGGTTATCGTGTTCTCAGTTCCTGTGTTTGTTGCACTGTTTGCCAGAGTGTTCTTAAAAGAACCCTGTGGTATCTGGAATACCATCTCGATTATATTGACTTTGATTGGAGTGATACTGATTACCCATCCACCGTTCCTCTTTGGCGAAAGTGCAGTTGAGACCAGTTCAAATTACAACACTTTGGGAGGTGCTGTAGCAGCATTTATATCAACGATATTTGGAGCAAATGCTTATGTTTTGTTACGGTTACTTAAAGGTTTACATTTCTCTGTAATCATGACAAATTTTGGTGCTATTGCTATTGTTCAAACGCTTCTTTATTGTTTGGCGTATGGTGTCTTATGTATGCCTATGTGTGGCACCGATAGGTTTCTTGTAGTGTGCCTCGCCCTTTTCAGTTATTTGGGGCAGATTTTGCTAACAATGTCCCTGCAAATGGAGCAGGCTGGTCCAGTAGCTATAGCCCGATCTGCTGACATTGTTTTTGCCTTTCTGTGGCAAGTTATGTTTTTTAATGAGATACCAAGCAAGTATTCTGTTTGTGGGGCTGTCCTAGTACTCAGTTCTGTAATGCTAGTAGGTTTAAGAAAGTGGGCGCTCGCCCTACCAGTTGACTCTCAATTGAGGGGTAAATTGGGCATACTGGCACAATAGCCGTTGAGTGATATTATAACTTGTTACTAGTCATTGCTGTGCTAAGTGATATCATTCAAGTCTCATAGGTATGCGATACCAAAGATAATTATATTTTATTTTTAAGTTTTATCACTTGATGTGTCATTTTGTAGACTGCACTAAATTTAAGATGAAGGACACAATAATTATGATAGCGTAAAGGTTCACCCTATAAGACTGTTAATTAAGTCCATTTGATATTGTGTTTTTCTCATTCACTTACCTGAACTCATTCACTTATCTGAACTCAGTCATATATTTGAACTCGTTCACTTATCTGAACTCAGTAAGTTGTGTTCCTTGTCTGCTTTAATTATGTTGGTGCTTCTCCATTATAGTCCCTCTATTCAGTTTGGTAATACATTGAGGGGTAAATTATAATATTTATTCTGTTTGATTCAATGTTTGTTTAGAAAACAACTTATATTTGCCACTATATTAATGTGTCTATTTTTAAGGGGATTTTTGCCTGGGATTTCCTTGGGATTTTTCTGTGTGAGTTTTCTCTTTAGCACTATAAAAATTACCCCTGCCCTTTATTTCAAACATTAAATTTAATAGTCCAGTTGATTTTAGAATGAACACCCCTCCACCAATGTTTATGGTCTCAATGTGTCAGAGGAAATATTTATTGTAATTTTTTTTCTGTATTGTGTGTGGCTGTAGTTATATTTTTATATTATACACATGCACTTGTAAATGAACTAATTGAGTATTCCTTTAAGACACCTAGGTTGTTGTGTTATGTCTTAACACCTACTTTGCTTGTAAAGTTTAAAAACCTTGGCAGTATGTTCCGATGTTTCAATATTGTGTTATACATATAAACATAATAATGAACTATTCAAATACAATTTTAATGAGTATAAAAACTTGATTTACAAATAGGGAAGTAACTAATTTACAAAGTGGCAATACTTAAACTAGTTTTAAGTTAGTAGTTTTTATGTAGATTTCAACATTCTAATCATAAAGTGATTTTATTGTATACATGAAATATTAAATGAAAATACAATTTGTATCATGCAATTTGCCCGGTTTGATTTTAGCACATATATTAAAATCAAAGTGGGCACATTTGTAAGAAAAGATTACAATAAATATGTAATTTAAGTAATAATATTACCATTATAAAATATTTAGGTATACAAATGACACTATATGTATAATTTGTTATCCTTCCATTGTGTGTATCTAACACTATGTAGTATTCTTTTACATAATAACATTGTGTTATTTTTTTAACATGTTTGTGTAGGCATAAAACAGTGTAGATTCTTTCGAAAGGTGGATATTTGCTTGCAACTATTTACCAGTTAACCATTGCTTTATTTTTAAAATCTTACTATTTATGCTTGAAGAAGTGTAACTTCTGAATAAAAATATATCAAAATTCAGGCTCTGTCATACTATTTTGACTCAAATAATGCATAGATGACACATAATCTTTTATAGTCATAGTTTTCATCTTGCATTAGTATTTAATTATATGCCTTCATTTTTCAACCTGAGGTTTTGACTAATTAACTTACTTGAAAATCATGTATGAATACGAGGTGTTCTATTTTATCCAAAATACAATGTAGGTACATTATGTATCAAATGAAATTTAATTATTTTAATTATGTATTACATTTTATATATGGCTTAAAATTTTAATTCAATAAATTATTATAAAATGTAATACATAAAATGATGCTCTCAGTATGGTGTACAGCGTGGGAGATTTTTTGGAAATAATTTTAGTGGGTTGCACTACATTACTATAAAGGTTGAAAAATGAGTAAGTATATAAAATATTAAATTAGATTTTAATAAATAAGCTATTTAATTTATGTACTTTACACACTTGAAGAAATTGTGAGATTTTGACCAAAGTATTCTTTTTTTAGGTTTTTGTAAATTATGATTATTGTCATCTCTTATTTAGTTTTTTATTTTAAATTGACTTAAAAAAGGTTACCTATTGTCTGACATTACTCACCAATCATTTTTGTTGATAGGTATTTGTTGCGGATGTTTAATGTTATTCCCTGTAAAATTTTAATGATTGTGATATTTTAATTTGTCTTCTAGACTATGTATACTGCTTTTAAATGAATAAAAAATATGTTATGTATTTATTGAGAATTTTATTTACACAAAAATTTACATTACATCCGGCTCAAAGGACCATAAGGTATAACGGATAGGGTTTAAAAGTAAAAAGATAAAGTATAAAAATTTTCGTCTCGTCATTCTTGGTTTCATTGTGTGTCTAATTCTAACACGAGATGTTTGAACGCAAAGGATTAAGACTGGGTCTGTGTTGATCTAATTTTAATCAGTGGTCTGTGTCGTGATTACAAATATTTTCCCGAAATACGGCGATTCGTTTTTTTATGTAGTCGCAATACCTAAAAATTTTAGTGACAAGTCTATGGTAAAATTCCTTCGCGAAACCTCGTTTCGTTTAATTAAATTTTATTAGAAATATTGTATACTACCTACTTTTTGGTGTGATCGAATAAGCATTTGCAACCATTTGCAACACTGGCCAATTTAAAAGTCAATGTCATTGTCGGTTAGAGGCAGTGGCAGTTACTGTCACATCAGCATCACTAATCAAAATCATCAAATAAAATTGAGTTATTGTCAAAAACAAAATGACAAAACTTAAAATTGAACTATTGAAGCAAATAATAAGTAGCAATTTAAGCGTTTGAAGAAATTGATTTTTTTAAATTGTATTCAGTCTCTAAAACTACTAATTAGTTTTCATTAAAAATAACATAACAAACCTCAACAATGGCGGATCGCCTGACCCAATTACAAGATACGATCAACCAGGTATGAATTTCTACAGGTCATTTCTTACAACAATCGTATTCGTTGTCTGTTTAAAATTTAAAATTCGATTTCCAGCAAGCGGAGCACTTCTGCAACAGCATCGGTATACTCCAGCAGTTCTCAACACCCAGTAAGTTCCCCGGGTTCGAACGCAGCGGGTCCCAGACGCCCCAACAGCAACAGAACCAAGAGGACTATGCTATGCTGTTCGCGACGCTCATATCTCGATGTGCGAAGGATATTGATACGCTGATAGAGTCTCTGCCAAGTGAGGAAAGCTCCACAGAGTTGCAAGTGCAGAGTTTAAGGCGTTTGGAAGCAGAGAATAAGGAGGCTGCTGAACAACTTGAAGAGGTAAGTATTCTGTGGTTAATGATACTCAAGTTCACTCATTGATACCCATTATTACCATAAACTTAATACTTCTTATTCGTTTATTAAGGAATAGGATATCAATATTATAAGAAAGCTATAAAAAATACATTTAACATTAAAGATTAGATGAAATTTCTTTAGCCATAGAAGTTCAGAGGTATTTTACTGCCAAGCTCTTAATCTACTGTGAAGCAGCATGTTTGTGTTGTGTTTTTGTTGAGGAGGGTTGATTGACTGAGATATTATTTGAAGCAAAGATCTTAGTGCTAATGAGCAGTAAGGAGACCATATGGGATTTCTACCCTATTTGAGGTTGGTGTTTGGTGCAGGTAAACAGGTGTTGTTACCAATTAATATTAGGGCCTGCATGCTAGATTAGTGCTAATTTAAAAAGGTAGCTAAAGAGGGTTACCTATTTTAAAATGATTTAAAATTCAAAATAAGAAATTTAATTCTGCAAAATGGATACCTACCCAACTTCAAATACAAATAGGATAGAAATCATATCTGAGGTCCTATAATACTCTATAAAAACTATATTGCAACAAACATTCTTCTATTTCAGGTTGTCCGCCAAGGTGAAATATTACTAGAGAAGATCCAAGGAGCCCTCAGCGACATCGCTCAAAGCCAGCTAGACATGCAGAACCCAGCCCTGATCTTGAACAAAGACGTGAAGTCTCAGTTATAGGACTTGGAGACCACTACCACCAGTAGTGACAGAACATTATATATCTGTTTTGTGAAGGGTCTGAGACTGGTGCATTGTAAACAGTGCTGTGAACACAACGTCGTAGTTGGCCAAATACATCTCACCCACAGAGATGTGAATGCCATTATATTATAAAAAAAAAAAAACAGTGCTGTGAACGTGAACACTATCGTCAAAGCATCCATACAGTAAATGTCAGTCGTTAGTATGTCAAAATTGTGTGTCTTGACATTTTCCCATACTAATGGCAGCTCAATATGGTTACTATACAAAACTGTGTAAGTTCTTGGTTAAGGCACAGCAGTAGTGTAAGGATTGGGCAAGGTGAAGGATTGAAGACTGGTTGTCTTAAATAGACTATTAAATAAAGCCAATGTGGCAACTTCGCCATAAGTCAAGAGATGGCGCCACACGATCCTGAATCACGCTATAGAAGTTTTCTACATTGCTAGCATAAATATATATATAACACCTACACGACGTAACTGGAGCATAGCTGCTTCCCAGGCATGAGCACCTTGCCTGGTGGGAGATCTCCCTTTGTAAAACTGGTCCCCAACGTGATTCGTAGATTTCCACTGCTCATCAAAAATGGCGTCACTCTAATAAACCCTTTACTGTGACAAGTATTTGCTGAGTTCTTGTTGTCACCATGTGTTAATATTTCATCAACCCATTTATATAACACACAACTTGGAAAGTCAAAGGTGGGTGTCACTGGAGACCTCTTGAGTAAAAGCCGAAATTTACCGCTGCAGCTCTTTGAAAAAATAAAAGTTTGTTTATCTCAGGTTTATGGTATAAGAATAAATAGAAATTATAAATAAGAATATTGTAAATAAATTTGTTTTGTATCAGAATTATACTTTATTGCCTCATTTGCTCCTTTGCCACTAGCAGAAATTAATTTGGATGAAATTCCGTAGACTATACATACATAATTACATTATATACAATAATATCTATTTTAAAGTAACAGATGAGTGGCAAACTTGTCTGTCTGTCTGTAACCCATTATTGACCCACTACAGCGTCGGGTCTTCTCTCACAATGAGAGAGATATATTATTATGCCTTAGTCCACCACGCTGGCCTAGTGTGGGTTGGTAAACTTCACATGCCTTTGAGAACATTTTTTTTGTGAATTCAGGCATGCAGGTTTCCTCACAATGTTTTCCTTCACCGTAACAGCAGGTGATATTTAATTTTATAAAGCGCACATAACTTTTTTACAAAGTCATTGGTGCGTGCCACTGGGATTCGAACCCGGACCCCTCGATTCGAGGTCGAATTCTAAGCGACGACCCGGCCCTGTGGTAGTGTAATGTTATAAATTGCGACTAACGTATCAAAGATATAAAATATATTTCTGCCTTAGCTCCACTAAACTAATAATCGATAAATATTGAAAAAACAAAAATCGATTATTTGTACTAGTGACACCAAATTCATATAAGTTTCAGGATACAAATTGACCACATAAGGGAAATGGGATAATGGTATCCGTATCAAAGCAATCGACTCATTTGTTATGACACACCTGTGTCCAGACACCGGGTCATCCGGAAAACCGGCTATCGGCGTGCAGCTAGGAACATACTGCTGGATCTGTTTAAAAATCAGTTTAAAGTGCTCTAAGGCTCATCAATAGTGGCGGTGCTTATTATCTTTCACCCCTCAAATTTCACCATGCGTATGAAAAATGGGAAATTAAACAACTTTTCTTTAACCCCGTGTTAATAATCATGAAGGTACTATGTGATTTTGCACAGTATCTACAGATAAATTTATTTCCAGAAATTAATAAAAAATGTTATGTTAATAAAATTGATCTATTGTAGACTTCCTTTGTAAAAGAGTTTCTAAGGCTTTTTGTGGCGAGTGGATAGGTAGTGTCTGTGGTCCTGCTTCTATTTTATTTAAAAAGGGAGGCAAAACAGAGTTTACAGAACTCCACGGACCCCACGGAGTTAATTTCAGATCTGTCAACCAAAACCAATTTTTCTTTGGAAGTGAACGTAAACACACTAAACCGTTAAAAAACCATAAAATCAAGCACCCGAAAAACTACAATTTAAGAACCTAGGGACTTGATTCTTCGTATCTATGAAACTTTAAAGTAGATTTTGTGTCACTAACATAAAAATTTAAGTTCAACTCTGTATCGCCAATCTCTGGCAAAGAATCTCAATTCATACACCGAGTACGAAGTTATGTATATAGTTTGTTCGCAGCTCAAGCGTTCGATTAGTAAAACTACGTTCACATACGTCCCCTACGGCCAGCCTCTCGCCGCCACCTGTAGTTGATAGCCAACCTTTACACCGAGCGCCCGGCTACCGTCTACGTCGACTTCGACACTCGATTCTCGACTCGAATCGTTCGAATTCCGCGCGACTTTACAATAACTCATTGCCCCGTGAATTTTGAAATGATTAATCTGTGATTGTGACTTGTTTTTCGAACTGATTGTTTTTTGTGGGAATTTTTAGAGAGTGGAAGTGGATGTGAAAACTGGAGAGGCCCGGAAGAACGGGTCGGCTCTCCCTTCGCGCTTCCGCGACAGGTATGTACGATTGTATTTCCAATAGAAGGGATTAATGAATCGCGAAATACTAGTTATCATCATTCATCATCTGTCTTCGTGAATTAATACTGATACCACTGTTTATTAACTTTAACATTGAGTTAATCAATTTATAATATTTAACTTTAAAGCGATTTTTTAATGTTGTTTCCGGATTTTTCAGAAATCATTTTTACTTACGTAATTCGAATTCGTAAGCTTGGAATGATGTCCATTCTGTGGATTTTCCACTTTTCATAGGCTATTTTCCACGATAATGTCTAGGAGTCCTTTCAAAAGGACCATCTCCAAGTGCGTCATTTCCATTTTTCAGTCTGTAACCCATCAGTGACCCCCTGCCGGGGCAGGTCTCGTCTCACAATGAGTGAGTGTAGGATGTCCACCACCCTGGCTAATGTGGTCGGTGCACTTTGCATGCTTTTGACAACATTACGAAGAACTCTTATACCTACATGCAGGTTTCCTCGCGACGTTTTTCTTCTTCTTAGGAGATGACATTCAATCTTATAAAGGGCGCATAACTTTTAGGAAAGCCACTGGTGCGCTGGGATTCGAACCCGGATCCCTCGAGTAACCCCGCGTACTAGTTGCCAAGCCCCACGTGACTACGTCATTTCGTACATTTTGTCGCATGTCATTGCGTATTTCAATTTGGACAACTCCATATAGATTTGTTTAATTTTGTAGTGTTTTTGGTCGGTTGGTTATGGCAACCCATTACGACAAGACCTAAGGGTCCTTATGTTTAGCCATTGGGCTATCCCCGCTTATCACTATCACATGTAGTATCAGTAGGTACGTATGTATGTTGCAAATATCCAAAAGCGTCAGCGACTTGTAGGCCACTCTGCTCGTTGGCCCGCTAATATAAGAAACTAAAATAAAAATTTAAAGAGAAACTGTCAATAAAAATAATCGCCGGTTGATAGTTAACATCAACATGTTTATAAAATGAATTGCAAATAGCGCCGCAGCGATCGTCAAATGGCGATTTCTCACGAGTGATGTTCGGTATTTTCGACTCTATCGCAGTTAGGGTTCAAGCAGACATGTTCTTTTTGTTTAGATTTAATTTTTTTAATCAAAATAATAATCATTAGGTGGTAGAGGAACCCTTAGCTCGCTCGGGAGGTACCTTACCGTCAGCTTCTTAACCCGTCATAAAGCAGAATGTCTCATGTCTTGTGTTTCGGCTGGGGATTTATTGGCTACGGGGGCCACCCCTGACGACGATAAATGAGCTCTAGGCGACGTGTTTTCAATTTCAACGAACACTCAAATCGGGTTTTTTTTATTATACGTTATGTAGGTGCCAGTAACCCATTAATGACCCACTACAGGGTCGGGTCTCCTTCTCGTAATGAGAGGGATGTAGGCCTTAGTCCACCACGCTGGCCTACTGCGGGTGTAGGTACCTACGTTATGTAGGTATCGCATGGAAATGATAAAAAGCCTGCGTGATTTTCATTTTCCTGCGACATTAGATAAAATCCAAGAACATGCTAAAATATGGATGGATGTTTGTAACGGCTGAACAGATTTGGATGAAGTTTGGTATGCACGTAATTTATAACTTGGATTACTATATAGGATACTTTACATCCCTCCCCCACGCGGACGGAGGCGCGTGAAAAGCTTAGTTTATTATAGTAGTAGGATAGTGGCCTCGATGCTAAAAGTAGCATGTCTGCCGCAGTCCTATCATGTAGTTGGCTATAATAAAACACATATGTTATAGAGATTAAGTGTTTTGGAACCGAGAAAACGTAATTGCGGCTGAGTTACGAGTTAGCGACTTAGATTAAATCAAAAAGGTTAGCGACGTTGAAATTCGGCTCGGAATTCCTTGTGTTGATTGCAAGTCGATTAGCGAGCGGCCGGCGGCGTCGGTGAGCAGAAAGTATGTTTCAATTTACGTCTGATATGATAAAATTATGTTTCTCTTGTAAATTTTAATGTTAATTTATATGATAAAATAAATATACCTACTGATAGTAAACAGGTGTACGTCTCTCAGTGTTCATTTTTCTTAAGACTTAACAGGATTCCTTTTCATGTATAACGGATAGGTATTTCACTATCAAAATCATTTTATTTGCACTAATACCTATGTGTTACATTAAGATGGTACAAATAAAGTTTTGGAAATAAGAGCGAGTTAAAGTGACTTTTGACAAAAACCGTCCCAAAGATTTGCACGACAATAGAAATTTATGTGGTAGTGTCTGTGTGTTATGGTGAAGCCTTAAAATTTATCTAATGTTTTGACGCTAGATTGGAGAATTTTATCAATATTTTTTAACGATAGTAAACGAAATTGATGGCTTATCGTTCTTTACGAAAGCTACATTATTTTGCTTTTGCCATTTGTCGTCTCGCCCGTACTAGTACTTACTTACTGACCTTAATTAAATTTTATTGAGTAACGTTCATTTATTTTTCTAAAACCTTTTTGAAAGCGAACGCCACAATTTGCGGAAACCATTACCGATGTCAAAATTAATACGACGATCTCCAAGTTTACTTAAAGTGCTTATAAATCGGCCAATATTTGCTTTTCAATTTATTACGTATGAACGAAAATAAGACGATCATAACCTATTCGCGTTATTTGCTTATTTATACGCGGTAAACGTTTGCTTAGGATAAATAAAGGGTCAATTAAATTTCAATTTACATTACTGACCTGAATTGCTTAAGCTAATTTCAATAATTAAGTACGAGTAGATCTATTCTGAGAGCTTAGGTATCTACCTACTAGACTAGAACATCCGTAAAAACGTGACATATCTACGTAAATATTACGATAAACGTTAATTAATCGGTAGCTGGCGGAGAAATTACTTAAATTAGGTACTAGTGTCCAAAGATTTTTTATCCTTTCATAAAAATATGTATGTGTGATTAAAAGATACAATTTAAAAGTACATTTCATCAAAATTTCTTACTATTGCCAGTAATTAAAAATGAAATCGGTTTAAACAAGAATGTAATATAAATTATTATAAAATAAATAAAGAAAGTAGGGGTAAAATATTCACGTCTAGCATAGTCTGACCTACTATGAATCAAGATTGTCGCAAAATGCCACAGTGAAATCTAGTTCCGATCTGTAAACAAAATTAGACTAATCAATTAGTTTTTTATTCAAGCCGTTTTCGAGATAAGTAATTTTAAATAACAACTCGACATGAGACTTTTAAGTGCGGTATTTTTTCGCGGACTTTAAATAAAAAATTTATACCGCAATAACAGCAGTAGGCTACGCAGCCTACTTTGAGATCAGAAGGATTGTTCAGAGTTGTCCCAAAATATTTTTTTTGCTCTTGTACAACTTGGTAAGCAATCTTGGCATTGCATTTTATTGAAAAATAAAGATTGCTTTAAAAATGAATTATAGAAATTTGTTTCAGCATTGAATGACACTATGTTTTTAAATCTTTATAGGTAATTTTGTGTCTGCGTTATTTTGAGATCGGAAATTAAAATAAAAAGACACGCTTGTTTTGTTTACCAAATAAGGCAGGTAAGTGTAAAAAAATTGACTATAGTGTGTACCTACTCCTGTCATCACAAGTCCACGTTACTTGTGACGATAGTAGAATACTAACTAACCCCGCTATTCAATCCACCATCACGCAGTACTGTCTTAGGCAAGAACTCTCCGATTGCTAGATTAAGCAAAGAATTAAATAATTGGCTCGCTTCTGACCCTAAGGATATATTTTCACTTAAGCTACAACAATTTCGCGAGCTCTTGCTCCGAAAAATCCCCAACTAACATAAACAAATAGATAATTTTACACCCTAGTTTTGTAATAAATTGCATGCAGTGTTTGCCTGTAACTGGTTGTGCATTTAGAAAATATATTTATGTTATCATTATTTAGTTTTAAGTATTGATGTAACAACTGTTGGTGAACCAAATAAATAAAATAAAAATAAATAAACTACTCGATGCTCTTAAATAATTAAATCATTATCATCACATAGGTACCTTAACTACAGTTTCATGTTTATTTCCATATTTAATTATAATCACTCTGATAAAAACTACATCTACAAAAGGAAAGTTCTCCTAGGCTGACTCATCATCGCCTACCCTGTCCATCTAAAGACGTGACATTTCGCATTCAAGGTGATTTTATTATTTAGACACCATTTACGAAATAATTCGTCTAAATTCAATCTCTAATGTTCAATTATAAAAATCGTGCCTTAATCAGATTTTATTTGACTGTTCTTAAAAAAATATCAATTTTAAACGTTTTGTCTCCTTTGTTCAATGAATTGAAATGCAGATTAACTGACGTTAAGATAATATAACTGATATACACTTTATATCAGATTATTAAAAAAAAAAGAAGGTAATATCTGAGTTCTTACATGAATGAGTCGCTACTAATCCTAATAAGTTTGTTACTCAAGTGAAGTATCACCGGCACCCACATCTCTCCAAATACATGTCATGAAGAACAGGTTACCCCGTGTAGTAATGTCTGACGCAAAATTTGCTCGTACGACAACATACAGAGCCCTATGTTTAAATTTTGTCGTTGGTCGGTCCGTTTTGTCAATCAATTCCCTGTGTCGTGGGTGTCATGGACACACACAAGACAATAACACACACACCCAGACCAGAAACAACAATTCAAATTCATCATTCAAATCTGCTGGGAATCTAACCCAGGACCCTCCGCGCAGCGCATACCGGTGCGGTGTCTCAACCACTGCGCCACTGGGGTCGTCAGTGGGGTCTATCTCGAATCTGGACAATTGTTGCGAATGTATTCACGTAACACAACTCGTCATTGCTTGGATCACGCGCTGCAAATTGAAGATCATTTACGTATACACGTAAATTTAGAAGTCAGGAGTGAAACGTGGCATATACTTATAAGATAAGTAAATAAAAAGACAGGAGCTGGATTTGGTTGGATTACACGTAATAATACTTTGCCGTAACAGCAGGTGACATTGCATTATATTAAAAAATAACATGCAGACGCATTGAAAACCTCTGTATAATTTCTCCATACCTCCTCCTCGTTTTAAAGTCAGTTAAAAACCAAAGACAAAGTACAAAAATAAACTTTGTCTATGGCCACAACATTTTTAATCTAAACGACCGTGTACTATTAAAATATCACGAACGCATGTCCTTAGATTATGTTTCGCTTTAATTGACTCTTAGGTTCTTGAGATTTTCAAGCAAATGAGGCAGAAACCTCGTCCTATCTTAACTGCTCTACGTGTTCTATCACAGAACTAAGCATCATTAAAGGTAATGTAAACGGCGCTTTTCGACAATCTAAGCAACTGTTTTTAGAACCCGACTTTAAATAAGCATCAACGTTTGTTATGCTTGGTTATTTTTAATGTAAAATGTATTTAACTGGATACATGGTGGTTTTCCATCTATATCTTTAACTGTTCATCATTTCAGCCCATGGTAGTCCAGCTGGACATGGGCCATTTGGTAATTGTTAGAGAGACCATTCTCAAAGAGACGATTCTGAAGGCTTCTGCCCATCCTCTTTATATTATAACACTTTTGCCACCGAAGAAGTGTTTTACGAGGTTGCCAGTCACCTCATGTTACTGCAGCACATTGAAAATCATAATAATTATCTAAGTCACCAAGAAACAGTTGAGTTTTACTGTTTATTATTTGAAGCGTAGGCCTTCTCTTGGTGACTTGACACCGTTGACCATTATGGGCTAACTGCAATGATTTCAACACCACATACACTAAAAGGGGTTTGTTTACTAAAGCAACGGTTCATAATGATAAATTGAAATACCCGTCAGTGTGATTGTATTGAGTTTGCAGTAAGGAATCGCCGTGTGTCGTGGCTTTAAAGTCATATATTGTAGGTCACATATCCACGTTTTCTTACCAACGTTCGTTTATACTATTTTATACATAACTATATACTATTTAAACCTCAGCATATTGAGGTAAACCTACATTAATACTGGTTTGTACTATTTGAATAACAAACGTATTGGTAGAGCACATACGCGGCTAGCTTTAATATTGTTTTCGTAATTAGTTTAACCTTTCAAACGTGCTTGATGTTTTTTTATTCCAAGTGAAGATTATTCTTGAAATCATTATTAAGGTGCGGTTACGGAAGAGTTTTTTACATTAAATGTAGAATATAACTAAGAGTAGGCGCCCTGACAGACGCAAGATACGATCATATCAATCTACCAGTGGCCCGTGCCTAAAAATTCGCCTTAATTTATTGAGAGTTCCGGCTTAGAATCCCAGCGGCATACAAGACTTTTCGAAGTAACGTGCGCTTTATTTAATGTTACCTACTGTAACGGTAAAGGAACACACCGCGAAGAAATTTGCCTAAGGCATGCATTTAGCACCGCTATGATTTCTGGAAACACTTAAGTTCCCTATAATGTTCTCAACAGCACGTAAAGTCCACCAACTTGGCGTACTGGTGGACTAAGGACTATGTTGTTCTCATTCTCAGAGGACTCCTTTAAAGAACAAACAAAATATTCCCCCTACAATGGGGTGAAGACTTATACTGTTGTGACCCTAGTTAAATATTCTGTTTTCTATATCGTCGTTAAATAGTGTCTGTAAATAAAAATTTCAGCTGGGTATTTACTAGAATATTTTGAGGCTGCCGCTGCTCAGCTCACTGGAGCCGGATTTGACGATCTCTAAACTTCTTCGTAAATACGAGTACTACTGCCTTAAACATTCTACGAAATATACGCCTGGCTCAGGGACCTTATAATTGCGATCAAAATTCAACGAAAAACGACATAGGAACATGTCAAATATTACGTGTAACCAATAGTAAAAACAGCGACTTGTTCGTGAAAGTGCTGACCCCGCGAAACCGGCTAGCCAACTCTTCTTCCATATTATGTATAGGTATACAAATAAGTACAGGTTGCATATAGATTTTGAAGTATAATATAGCCATTTTTATATAGACATCGCGAGAGTAATAGTTATACAACAAAATGACACTTTTAAAACGATTAGTTTAATTTTCAGCACTTTAAAGTACTTATATAAAAAGTATGTTATATACAAAGGTAGATTAGGTCTACAATAATTTTCTGTCAGTCCACCTTAGTGTGGCACGTAATACAAAAAACAAAACCTAGATGTGTTTCGATCAAAGAGGTGTGGTTGCTGGAGATAATTTCGACGGTTCCCGGGCTATTTGTATTAAGCGACATTTTGGGCGAAATTGACTTATATACATATTCGGAATTAGCGAATTTTTCCGCGTCGATTGAGCGGGGTTTGGTGACGATCTGAGCACTTTTTTGTCGCTTAACACGTTCACTGCGGATCACACAGAATCGGCCCGCCACGGTGCTTACCGCCTGTGCGTACGGTAAAAACTACATCTTGCTCGCTGGTGCGGAACGATTATCTTAGGTATTTGTAGGAGTTAGACAGAGACAAATATAGATTTCGGCTCGTGGTGTCAAATGTAGATATTTGGCATTAAAACATCGTGGCGGGCTCTTTTCGACCACCATCGCACTGACGGTAAAAAACATCGCTCCTTGCGGCGGCGGGCCTATTGTGGTATATGACCGGTGCCGACCTGTTGCCGCAAGGAGCGCGCGCGCAAGCGTCGAGTCACCAGTCAGTGTTGTGCTCTCTGACCGTACGCGTGCGTATCGTTATTTTATCGACAGGTATTTAAGTATGGCGCAACGCAAATGTAAAAGAAAAATAACCCTTTACAGTGATAGTGAAGATAGTTTAGATGAAAATGCACAAATATGTCCACCTGTAAAAAAAAAAACAAACACCGTCAACCAGCAAGATTTGTATTCTAGACCCCATTTCTTCCCGCTGGGTTTCGTCAAGGCGACTAAGAGACTTTTGTACCAGAGGATGGGCAGCAGTGTCATTCCGTGTACTTTACCAACTTAATACGATCACCAATCCGCCTGGCAAGCGTGGTGATTATGCCGATTCCCCCAAGATCTGTAATGGATTTTATTGGGGAGACCTGTGCCCAGCAATGGGACATAATATGAGTTGTTGTGATGTTTCATCATTAATTATATTAGTTGTTAACTGTAAATTACCCATATTCACATACTTTACTGCTGAGTGGGGCATGAAACCATGAACTCATACGGGAAATCACACGCAATTAACAACAGCTTTACATTTCAGAAAATCAGGGACAAAATTAAAAGTTATGGACATGTCCTCGAAAAAGGTCCAAAGAGAAGAAATTGTGCGCGGTGTTATGAAAAGCTGCGTCTAACTTTAGATTGCAAGGAAGCGAAAAAGAAAGTTAAGAAAATTAAAACATATTGCAACAAATGCAATCAATCTCTTTGCGTGCAGTGCTATAAAGAAAGACACATATAAGTTCACTGTTCTTGTCTGGCTCATGTGATTCGCTTAATACATACTTTTTATTTCTTTTACAATAATTCTGTCTTATTTTCGATAACCCAAATATTTTTGTCTGTCCCATCACTATGAAAAATACTTTCTAGTGCGATATCGGTCGTTTCCGACCTGACATTTTCCTTGGTTGATTTCTCATTTCCTGGTATTCAGATTCAGGGGCGAAGCGAATGTAAACAAATGGGGTTAATGATCATTTTAGCAGTATAAAAAAAATTATTATACACCACATATTCGCAAAGTTATAGCTCTTTAATCTTTCCTCGCGGTGTCAGGTCAAAAAGGATTGATACGCACTGTAGAAAAGGTCGATGGATGCATATTTGGACCGCCACCGCACCAGATGAAAGTTTTAAGGATTTTTGCCGCAGTGAGCGTGTTAATACAATGGCATTTTTGGAGCCCATTTTGCACTACGATGTATGAACCGACACAAAATTTTGACAAATTTAGGCACTGTGTACTTAAGCTATACTATGAAATACCAGAGAGTTATTTAAACCAAATAGCCTCACCTGATAAATATTTTGAAATGTCGCTTCATTCAATTAGCTTTACCTTATAAATACATAAGAATGTCACTTCATACAATTAGCTTTACCTTATAAATACATAAGAATGTCACTTCATACAAATAGCTTTACCTTATAAATACATTAGAATGTCACTTCATACAATTAGCTTTACCTCATAAATACGTAAGAATGTCGCTTAATACAATTAGCTAGATACTTGAATTTGCTAGATGTGGCGAATAAACCCATGTTCCTTAATATTTTATTAAACTAGCACTGTCGCTACAGTCACTACAAAAACAAAATTTTAGTACTTCAAACAAATTTAATAATAGCAGTATACACTTAATACAATCAAACTTGACTATGGATTGACTATTGAGGCGTCGGTTAAAACATTGGTTTTAGCAAGGGCGCGCTGGCGGCGCATCCATCTAATACGGGCGTCTAATAACAGGGCGACTAGTTTTAGAAATTTAAGGGGTCTGAAATTCTACAAAAGGCGGACATTCTACGTGGGGCGCTCGGGGACATGGATGTCAAAATTGCCCATCCCACTAAAACCGGAGAAATAAGAATATTTAATTTGGTGGAATCCGTAAGCCGCCAGGAAATTATGGCAGCGATTGCGGACCTGCGGTTGCCCTTGGAGGACATAAAAGTTGGCGATATTCGTTTCACCCTACCGCACTGGGAATGGTATGGGCTCGTTGTCCACTCACTCCAGTTAAAAAACTGTCAGGGCGATCAGGGCAAGAGTTCAAGTACTAGCACCACGCAAGCTGCAGTGCTTCCGATGTTTGGAGTTTGGACACGTGCGACAACAATGCACGAGCTCTGTGGACAGAAGTTCTCGCTGCTAAATGTGCGGTGAAAAAGGTGACGATCACAAAGCGAGGGAATGCTCAGCTAAGTCACCTAAATGTACCGTATGTGCTGACATTGGCCTACCTGCAGACCACCGAATGCGAGGTAAAAAATGTACTCCGCCTTGAGCAAGAGCTTGGCTGGAAGTTCTCAGGATTCTTCTAACCCATCTCAGGATTGACATAGAAAGTCAACTAACGACTGAAGAAGCAATGGAGATTTAGAATTCACAGGATTTCGGGTCCTCCAGGGCAATCTGAATCACTGCCGCGGGGCTCAAGCTTTATTGTTAAGGTCCTGTGCGGAGTGGTCGATTGCCATGGCAGTGGTGGCAGAGCCGTACGATGTGCCGAAACATCCTCTTTGGTTCGGGGATATCGATGACTCTGTTGCCATTTACTGGGGTGGAAAGAGATACCCTTCGTACTCCCTCATTGATGGAGGGCAGGATTAGGCAGGTGGAGTAGGGACCTCTCGCATTTGTAGGCTGCTACATACTCGTATCTCCCAACTGTGGAATTGGTGCCTATGAAGCATACCTAGATAGACTCGCAGTTTTTACCCGTAGATGCCTACCACGCCCTATTATAGTGCTGGGTGATTTTAATGCTCGCTCAAAAGCATGGAGTGACACAAGGGGAAACAGAAGAGGAGAAGTTATCCAAATGTGGGCGACAGGGTTGGACCTTCGGCTTGTCAACACTGGATTCATAAGTACCTGCGTACGGTGGCAGGGGGAGTCAATTGTGGATTTGACATGGGTTTCAAATGATATCGGGATGGAGAGCCGCAGAAGAGTTAGTAAGTCTATCCGACCATCGCTACATCATGTTCGCTGTGACATTGCGACCCCCTAATAACAGACACGTTGGTCAAGCACGACGATGGTCTGTTAAACAGCTTGCCAGTAACCCATTAATGACCCACTACAGGGTCGGGTCTCCTTCTCGTAATGAGAGGGATGTAGGCCTTAGTCCACCACGCTGGCCTACTGCGGGTTGATGGACTTCACATACCTTTGAGAACATTTTTTTTTTTGTGAACTCTCAGGCATGCAGGTTTCCTCACGATTTTTTCCTTCACCGTAACAGCAGGCGTATTCAATTTTTTTTTATAAAGCGCACATAACTTTTTTACAAAGTCATTGGTGCGTGCCACTGGGATTCGAACCCGGACCCTTCGATTCGAGGGAGGTCGAATTCTAAGCCACTGGGCTATCACCGCTCACGCTGGATTTTGAGCAGAAACCCTGACCTTTTCTGATCCCGAGAATGAATCAGTCTGGGTACGGGAAGTAATGACATCTATATGTGACGTAGCGATGCCCCGATGTAGGGCCTCTAATAGAAAAGAAGTATACTGGTGGTCTGAACACATTGCAGGATTGAGAGTTAGATATCCTTTGAAGCGGCAACAATCCTGACACGCTTTCCACCCCTCGACATCTTGGCGGACATGGATGACAAGATTTACCTGCAAAGTCGTGCAATTCTCCCAACGAGAAAATAACGATGAGCCAAGTCTTCTGCGAAAGTAGGCACATAGACGGGCTTGGACTGAATGGCGCCAACGTCTGGAGGAGAAGCATGCAGGTCAAAGAGCTGTTGGAACAATTCTGCCCAATTTTGACGCCTGGATGGGAGGGTAGTGTTACGTTCCGACTGTCACCGCGCATGGCTGCTTTGGTGAGCATTTGTGTCGGATTGGACGGGAAGAAAAACCCCATTGCTACCACTGTGATGGAGATCAGGACGACGCTCAGGACACCCTTGAAGCGTGTCCTGCATGGGAATATGAGCGTTCCGCCTTGGTTAGCCAAATTGGGGTTAACTTCGCTCCGTCTGCAATTGTAGCAAAGATGCTGGCGGAGAAAACAGACTGGAAGGCAGTGGTCTCCTTCTGCGAAGCCGTCATGGTAAAGAAAGAGGCCCTTGAGCGCACCCGGGAGATTGTTGACAAGATAATAATTCCTAGGTACCTTCAAATTCAACAATGTTTTAACCGCCCATTTCAGTAAACTTCATTACTCAGGCACGATTAGAAACAAATTAGTAAAAACAAATCTTCAATTTAATGCATTTAGCCTGGAGCTATTATTTTCAGTTCTAGGTGGTTAGGTCATTTAACCTGGAGCAAGAATTAACAAACCTAGGCGGATAAGTCAGTTAGCCAGGAACAAAAAATACTAATTGGAGGCGGTTAATACATTTAGCCTGGAACAAAAAAATAAAATAAAAGGGTTATTTTGTATTAAACGACATCTAACTTCGTTAATAATAGGAATATCAGAAAAAAAACCTAATCAGATTATGCAGACTATGTAACCTTATCAATAAATATCCATCTTTTTCTAAAATTTTACAAATTGCGGAAGTTATGAATTTTTTTTCAAAAATCAAAACTTTAAACTGCTCTGGTGTAAAGTTTACAAAATGTCGCTTAATACAAATAGCCCGGGAACCGTCGATTTATTTGAGGCGAAAATCTTAGTTCGCTTGAGTAGCAAATCACTTGCATATAACCTCAGATAGGACTTCTACTCTATTTAAGGTTGGATGCAGGTATCCATGAGTTGTAGCGACAACTTTACATCAGTAAGTCACAAAAGATTTTGTGAAGATATCGTGTAACGTCAATCCGTACGTCATTTCATGAACTCAGCACGACAAGGAATCTTATATGTCTATTCTATATGGCACACAATAGATTGTCACGATATTTGACTTAAGCCTAATTTGACTTTTTATCACGGGTAAGACACGACATTACCGCGATACGAGTGTGAATGATCATACAGAATCAGGCGGCCCCAGGTGGTTTACATGCGCGTTTGTTTTTCATACACATTTTATTGTGTGTGAAAAACAAAGCCTCAACATTTGACAAAATTATTATTATATTTCAGGGCATTGTGGTGCGTGGTGAGTTCAGCCCAGTAACTCAAGTAATATAAGTAATATTCATAAGTAATATTCATAACTGAAACCGCGGGTGCGATAAGAATCATTTAACCGCAAGTTAGGAGTGATTTAGGGCATTAAACTATGATGGTTATTAAAAGTTCATGGTTAATATTCTTTAATAGCTGATGTCAAAAGTGATAGATCCCCTACGAACAAAATTTGAACTTGTAGACTATACAAATTCATTTTTTTCTTTGATACAGATTCATACTTAAGTATATCTTTAAAAAAATAATCTAAGTAGTCGGATTCAAATCGTATCGTCTGATAACTGGATCTTCGAGGTTTACGGGTGTAACTGATTATCATATTTGTGAGGTCGGGCCCATACGGAGGTCACTCGATTTACATTGCCGAAATATTTGATCAGTTTGTAAACATTAGTTCGGGTGTACTCACAGACTATTACTACGTCTTACTCAATATTATGTAAGGAATAATTAAACACTCATTAACTTATACTACAAAAGTCGTACTAAGTACTATAGGTATGCAGATGAATACCTATAGTACCTACTTAGTACGATTTTTAAGAAACTTCGCCTTCGCCTTACCTAATAGGTCCTTTTAAACCCTGAAACGATTTATCATCTGCGGTTTTCCCACAAGATTATAACTTGGGGTCTTTCAAGAAGCGAGTTCATTATCTTTTAGCCGATAACGATTCAGTAATACCATTAGTGTTACAGTCCCTGGGCGGCGGTGACCACCTACCATCGGTCCCGTCTGTTCGTGTGCCTGCCATTTGACTTAAAAATATTTACTAGGTGATTTTGAATGGAAATAATATTTCTTATCGTTTTACTTATGTTCATTAGCTATCTTCAGCCAATATCATGATATAATAATATAATATATTGTAGTGTCATCGGTGGTTCATAAGTGTTAAGTTTTGGCTTTTTAAGTGGCTTAAAATTACGTCCAGATTCTATGAATACACAGGCAAAAAATAAAAAAAACACTAATAGTTATAAAGTTTATTGTCATAGGTATGTATGTTAATTTGTTGCGTAAACATGATCTGCCTTTCGTGTATACCTAACTGTCGATGGCGTCAGAACCACCATTAAATATAAATATACGATAGAAGTATTATGGAAAACACGTCGCCGTAGACAGAAATTTAACATTCATTTTATAATGTTGTACTATTATATTTTTAAAATGCGTCTTCGGACATCCAAGTCAAATGACGGAAAATTTTATTGCAAGTACCTATGTACCTACACCCATACTTTGTATCTTATGGAAATCCGGTAATCATTAGTACACCCAGTGTGACCTTATTACCCTAACATTCGGGAAAAATATTTTGATACAGATTATGTAGGTACAAATAAAAAATTACATAACAGAACTTCCAGCTAAAATAAAAATAACTTAAAAAATAAAAGATCCATACTTTCCGATGCCCCATTTTTGACGTAAATCTTTGCTTAAAGGAATAAACCAATCCGCATTGGAATGTGCTTTAGCTTTAAGTCTCTGGGAGGGAGCGAGGTAGGAACTCTCAATGGTGGGCCATAACAATGCTGCAGCCAAAGGAATAAAATAAAAACGTACCTTAATATTGCATCTTCTTTTCACTGATTCGACCGGCAAGTGAGTATCACATATTTACCTATATGTGAAGGCCTTAAAGTTTACGTCATACAGTTTAGTAGTTTTCGTATTAAAAAACTTGTGATATTAAACTCTGTATATAAGTATCTAACATTAGCATGTTTACGAGAGTTTTTTTCGCGATGTATTTGTACCTAATACGAAATGGTTCGTAAAAGATGTACCTACCTAATAGTCAAGTGGTTAAGAATTCGGCCTCGTATTCGAGGGGTCCGGGTGCTAATCCACTGAGATTAGCCCATTAGTGACCCACTGCAGACTCTGTATGTCTCATCTTATAATGAGAAGGATGTGGGCCTTAGTCCACCACGCTGGTCTAATGCGGGTAGGTGGACTACTTTACATGCCTTTGAGAATATTATGAACAATTCTCAGGCATACAGATATTCTCGCCCGCCATGGAGATTCTTCTATTTATTCTAATCTTGTGTTTTATGTGTTTCTACTGGTTGCAGTGAGCACTAAATATCAAGTAGCATGTCCGCTGCTCAGGTTAATCATTTAATTACAATCAAAAAAATATGTCAACCAAAAACCGCGATTACGAAAATGCAAAAAAATATCACCACAAAACGGAATGCGAAATGGCAGACGATTTAACGGTCAAAGTAAAAAGGTCATTATTTTTATTTCTTTTTTGCCCGCCAATTTTATTTCAATAGCCGTACTCCACTGCGGTTTGCCTTGACATTTAAATACTCTCAGAGATGGGCGTATCTCCTCTTTTAATTTGAATAAGTATGCTTCTTTTCTTTAGTAAGACATTTTATCGTTTATGGCATTTAAATTTAATCCAGGAATAGTGCAACATTGTTTTAAAAATCAACTTTTCCATACGACGTACGCCGTGCACTAATTGCCGTGTCACTCTCAAAAGTTGCTCGTATGACGTGTTGGTCGGTCGGTCGGTTATGTCAGCCAATAAAAACTAGCCTTTAGGCCAGACATACATGGACAGGTCGACAGGCAGAGCAGGTTGTCACTGTTGTCAGGCTAAAAAAACTTCATATGGGTGTATTTTTATTCAGTGACAGACTCACCTAAAATTTCGTACTAAAATATTATAAGTAAACGCCAAAGTGTGTGAATGGAAGATACCTACCTTGATAATATCTAATCTGGCGTACCACATGAAAGAGGAAAGGCCTCTTTCGTGACTAAATTTTAATATAAACACGGACGAAGGCGCGTAAAACCTACTTAAAACAAAACAACTATTTTTAGGAGCATAATATCGTGTCAGGTTGATGTTAACTCATTTCAAATCCTTTATTCGGATTTGAAATGCAAAGGCGTGACGTAAATGGTGTAATAAAGGATAAACCAACAAAATTTGCACCCCACTTTCAATATAAACGACAAGGTGCTATGGATGGGAGTGGCTGAGTGTGCTATTTTGGAAGCATTCGCAATTTAATCAGAATTTTAGCATTTAAGAGATATATTATTTCTGTGGCATTTAACTCTAGATTCATCACTAAATTGTGGAGCTTTGGTCCACACTTAGTGTTAAACCTTAGAAATAGAATTAAAAAAAAGTGTATACATACGAAATGGTCCAAAAATAAATGCAAAAATTCATTAACTATTTTTGTTGATATTATGTTGTATACCTACCTACAGATCGTTTTAAACTAGATTACAATATATTTATGTATAAAATACTTTACCTTTCTTCTGACTATTTTCTAAGGCCATAATGACTACATTATAGGCAAAAGCTACCCTAGTTATATATATTTGAATTTTTTGCGTCAGAAATATTTTATGCAACCATGCCATCGCGATAAAAAAAGTAATTACGAAAAATAACCGTCAAAACATATGAAGAATTATATTTTACCCAGTGACTATTTTTAGGTACTTAATAACTTCTACTATCCAATTAAGAAAAAATCCAATCAAATTTATTTTTGGAACGCTAAATTTCGATTTAAAACTTTTGACGCTATAGCGTTTATTGCGTCATTAAGTATCGAACAAGTTGGAAATAGACTCCATGTCGTGTCTGAAACGATTTCGCAGTAAATCGGGTGCTTCGCCAAAGTGTTATCTAGGGCCTTCAAACTTTGCTCGTAGGCATCAACGTGGCTGGCACATAGAACTCATATAAATGTTCTTCGACAAGGCTATTGTTACAAGCGTTTATGACTAACGTTTCACACATCTGTAATTTAAAAACACCCAAATTTTATATTTGAAATAGTAGTATCTTCTTACTACAGTAGGTACAGCCTCCCCTAACCTCTACTACGTATAAAATAGATTATTCGTATAGCTAGCTTGTAAGCAGACTCAAAATAAAACATTATTCATTTAATTTAGATTATCTACTCCGCTGCTCTTCCGGCCACTTTGGGACTGTAAAAATAGCCGCATAATTACTTTCTTATATTTTAGTCCTTAAGTCCTATACACTTTTTGGATTATTTACATGATAATATATTCATCAGTTAGTTTATTCTACTGATAGAATTCTCTCACAACTTATTTTCTATCGGATACTAGGCGATAAAATTCAGGTGCATAAAAATCGAGTTATCAGGATATCAGAGTATATTTCGCGCTTTATTAGGAGTAAAATTCGATGAAAACCAAGCAACTACGCATTCGTGCCTTAGCTCTTCCTGTCGCGACTAAAGTAAAGACTTTGCAATTCAAATAATTTCGTCACATGTCCTTTTTAATTAGACTTTGCAAGCGGCGCTGGATTCTACTAGGTTGCTTAATATCGCGTCGTCCGAATAAGTAAATAGTTTGAGCAATGCTGTACCTAAATGTAAGTGCGGAATTATGTCAGAAATTTTATCGGGCGATGTCGAAATTGACGCTTTATTTGGTCCATTCTGAATCGATACCGGAATAAGAGGATATCTGCGGTTTCTAACTTTGTTAACGTTTTAAAGACAGAGATATTGTGAGGGAATTATTATTACGTGTATATTCAGTTATAAATATTAAAAATTATGAGTATGGATATTCGTTTCTCTTTCATGAAAAATGGCCAGACGAACGAAATTTATTTCAAATTAATTTTTAATCTGTAGGAAACCTTTGTTTACAACCTAGACTAACTTTAAGGATATCTACAGAAAGTAATCTTAACTAAGTACGTTAAGTAACTTTAAGAATACTTTTTATTTTACTATTTTATTCTCTACGCATTTATTTATTTCAAAATACACTAAATTCTGAAAAAAATCATATTGTGAAAAATCATATTGTGTCGTATTGATACTAGATTGGCCAGAAAGTATTTGGAGTTTAAATCTAGATCTTTAAAAAACTTTCAAGGAAGAAAATAAATAAAATTCGTAGTTAAGACGGTAAAGGTAAAATAGTAAATACAAATTATGTGTTACATACCGTGTGGAAGCCAATATAAATAAAAGGAAGAAGGAAAATCTTTATACACTTTTCACACCAGAAACCATTACCGCTTTCCGAACAAATCAATATTAAATTCATTTCTAATCATCTTTTCTGACGCCTTCCTAAGCCAGTTAACTACAACTATACATTATTAGGTAACGTTAGATTAGCTTCCTATAAAACCTATCAAAAGACCTATCTATGTTACATGGTTAACAAAAACACAGCTCATGTAATGCCATAAAGCAATTACGACGCGGAAATCGTCGCGTGTGTGGGGCTCTTTATACCATTCTTTCAACGAATGTGTCAATAGATTCCTCTAACATGCAACTCGTAACAAACTTTGGATGAACACTCGTATGCTATTGTTATCTCTTTGCAAACCTTAGTCCACTGCAGTCTCGGGTTTCCTATGGGAATACGAATGACGTAGGGTTTAGTCCTCCTCGCTGGCTTCCTGCGGGTTGGTGGACTTGAAATATCTTTGAGAACATTTTGGCGAAGTGTCAGGCATACAATTTTTTCTGCCGTTTCTTTCGCCTGTGCAGCAAGTTTTAAAATGTGCAGCATTGCGGCTGACATAACCGACCGACCATCCTACACAGGGCGTGTTTAATTTTTGTCGTCTGTATGGAGCTGTCCTAACAAGTTCACATAGCCACTGAAACGCACTATCATGCGACAAAATGTAAGTATTTAAAGATGTTATCGTACGAGCAAATCTTACTTACGACATGACATTTAGGACACATATTTAGAGACATGTTGATACAATGTCGAATCCCCAAAAGATATAGTTATAGATAGATATACCTAGGTACATTGGATCACGAAGGCTTGTCGCTGTTCCCACTAGAATTCAAGCACCGACGTTTATTAAACTAGGTTGATCGCACGCGTTATCTAGATCTTAATAGCTCTAATGAGTTAATAAAATGTATTACACTGTTCATTTAGAACATTTACATGATTTCGGAGCAAAACTGTGTTCTTAAAAAGAGTATTAATTTTTTAATGCCAACAATTAAGCATAATATCATGCCAGAGTGGCAATTGGCCTTGAAAATAATTTCCAAATATATTAATGATTTTAATGAGTCTACACGTGTAAATAAGAACGAACTTTGCACTCGAAGGGAAAACTTAGTTTACAGTAGAGAGATTTATTTCAGTTATTAAAACTGTGGCGCAGTCAAAGCCTTAACACGACAATCATAAATATTTTTCTGAATTCTATCTAACTTTTATTTATTTTAGTTTCACAAATCCATAAACACTAGACTTTGCTCGCCGTCGTGGATTTTAGAATTAAATCCAGAGAGGGATGAAAAGTATCCTACATGTTAATCCAGGATATAAACTGCGTGCATACCAAATTTCATCCAAAAGCCGTTCAGCCGTTTTTGCGTGAAAGAGTAACAAACATCCAACCATTTATCCACCCATCCTCACAAACTTTCACAATATAATAGTAGTAAAACCAGTAGGACTAGAACAATTGTAAAATATGTGACGAAAATAAAGTTCCATGTCTTAAACAACACTCAAAGCTGGTTAAAATTTACCCAAAAGATTTCAATGTTACCCGAGTTGGCCCTAAACTCTTTTTTAAAGTTAAGAACCTGTAGTTATTTAGGTCAAAAGCGCGATGAGTGGTAAAGCTCAACAAGGTTGAATAGTGATTTCACTTTCATTAGGGACCAAGCGGTAACAATCGCGATCGTATACGGATGGTAAACAGACAGTTAAAATAACCTGTAAAAGTTCAAAGCGATTAAGCTTTTTTTAACATCGTCCACCAATATGTGTGTGAGTTTTAATATCGTTAATGATATGTTGGGTTCTATTTTATACTTTCATGTTGCTTTCAGTAAGTATATTTTTCTTGTAAAAAAATTCCGCCCATATTGTCATTCTGCATGTTTATTTTTATAGTTTTGCAGTGAGCAAAATTGCCTGATGCCATTTCAATAATTCAATCCTTTAAAGTAGTTTTGAGATAATCCTTGATTCTGAGATTTTCCTTAATTCTGAAAGTGCCAACTTAAAAGAATGATAAGTAATTTGTAAATCTTAAAAAAGTCAAAAATGTGTCCCATAGACAAAGTAAAGTTTAGGGTCAGGTAGGAACAAGACTTTTTGAAAAAAAAAAGACAATTAAAAAAGATTTTTAATAGTTAATAAAATTGATAAAATAAAGAGAGAATTAATGTTAAGCAAGCAGAAGTAATTTATATCATCGAGTGAAAGTGACGAAGAAAGTCATTATATTATATCAAACACCGAAAGCAGTCTCTTGATGATACAGTTTATTATCAATAAAAAACCCATACATACATATACATTTACGATATTTAACTCGCAGTACAAATATGATAAAAATTATGAAACCATAACCATTTATTTTTTTACCTATCGGTTAATGGTATATATACGCGCCAGGAAAATTATATTTTCTTTTTTTGGTAACATTTTCCCATCGGGCTTTATGGGATAAATGAAACCGAAAAAAATTCATGAAGGGTAGGGCCTCCACAAATGGATAAATTTAAACTACTTACTTCTTTGCAGTGTTTTTTGTCATGAGTTTCTGGAGCCTAAGGCATTTGGATCACTAAAAGCAAGTTAAATATCTGAAAGTTTTGCATATCCATACTTGTGTATTTGAAGCATTGCCTTCAGTCAGATTACGTATAATAATTGCGTGGCCAGTGGAGTCCGGATGTCCGGAGTAGCAGATATTTCAAGATGAGTTAAAGTTTTGTTTTTGTCACAGGTACCAGTGGATGGGTGATAGCTATTAGCAAATTTATTGTGCATTTCCGCAAGGGCACGTTAAGCCGTCGGTCCCGGTTGTTATCGATAAGTTAGCAGTCGTTAAACCTTGTCGGACGCCGACACGTCCAATCACCCCCTGTTGTGAGGAGAGACGCTTTTTATGATATTTCCCCGTACAATGGACGAGAATGGTCAAGAAGATTGACCACCAATGTCATGGCGTGTTCTGATATCGTCGATTACGGCCGTGAAATTTGGAGCGAATATCTAGATTTTTACCATTAACACGTGCGCTCCGTTATTTACCCTACAATGTGAATTACCTTTGCGTTGTTTATAATCTGTCACGGCAATAAGAGAACGGTCAATATGAGGCGAAGATATTTTGCGCCAACAGCCTTGTTGTTTTAATACTGTTGTGTGCCAGTAATTTCTTTTCGTTATATTATAATGTAACAGGCAGTCCTAATCTGTCATGTTCTGTCTTTTTTCATATCGGATCGATGTTTTATTGCTCTCTTGTTACATAATTATTCATATTTTTAAATTTATCAGTCCCTAACATTTGTAAATTTTGTTTGTTTTTAAAATTATTTCGTAGGAGTTGTATTAATGGAATTGAAACTATACTAAGTATTTTGTTTTTTAACAATGTAATCTTTGCCTGAAGTGGGAAGTTGTGTCAGTATTTAAAATACACGCAACCGGTTTTCTAACTATGGAGCTGCTAATTGAAAACTTAAACTAGAAATAAAATATAACTATATTACTGACGGCGTTTTATGGACTCACTGAGATTAGTCTACAATTAATAACAATGTATCAGCAATAGCGTTAAAAATTGTGAACTTTTATAATTTTGACATGGCCAATGCTACTACTATAACGTGCTATAACCAAGACAAATCTAAAGAGACCTATCAAGCTAAAATCCAATTAGCCGTGTAGTACCTATACTGAAAGTGCCAAAGAAATTTACCTACTTGCTAGTCGAGTACACTCACAAATAAAACATCAATTCCGGTGCAGTCGGGTAAAAATCATATTTTTTTTGTAGAGTGCAGCAATTACGTGAAGGTCGTAGAAACATTTAATCTATGTTAAATGTTAACTGTCATAATACGCCCATTAATACTAGCTGGAGTACCGAGATCTAGTTCATTGAGCGACTTATTTATTCGCCTCCCCGCTGACCTTAGTGAGGCATTCGCAAAATGGCTACCACTAGGCTTGCCACCTAAAGTGAATGGATTTCTGGGATGTTTCAGTCAGAGTAAAGGGCAGGGGGAAGAAAAACAGGAATTTTAGAATAATTAAAAAGAAAATTAAAAGCTCGTTTCAAATATTATAAAGTAAATAATTTCGATCTTTTTTCAAAGGAGATTTTATAAACCTGTGTTATCTTTTGATTCAATAATAGAATGCAGCGAAAGTAAATAATACTGTAAAATTTTAATAATAATGGTATTAAGCTTGTACCGTTGGATTCAGAGAGCCCAGGACCGGGCAGAGTGGCGATTAGGAGAGGCCCGTGTCCAGCAGTGGACGAAACAGGTAAACGGGAATCTTATTGATTTAATTTTAGCTCAACGACTGGAAGCAATAAAATTATTACTGTAATACGAGTATGTGCAATGGTAAATCGAATGTGTGTTTGGTCTACTATCGTTATTTTTGTTTACGCATCGATTAAAGGTAATGTTAGCTCTTGCAAAACGTTTGGCAACCCTACTTCTGAGCTCGGAATTCGCTGACTAAACACGTTCATGATTACATTTGTTGATTAAATATTAGATCTAAAAACTAACAAAGGTAAGCAATTTGCGAGCTTGTCATTGGATATCGATTTGGACATATTTACGGAAGTCTGTGTCTATATAAATATTGGATCGTTTAATGGAATAGATTTAAATACGATCTAATTAAACACTAGTATAAATGCGAATGTTTGTGAAGGTAGAGATGGATGGATGTTTGTTAATATTTCACAAAAAAACGGCTGAACAGACTTGAATCCAATTTGTTACACGGGTAGACTCTGGGTCAAATCTAAGGTTAAAGTGGACGTAGTCGCTTGTGGAAGCTATTATAGTAATTTCATAATGTGTTCAAGTGTTCTTTTTAGGATTGGCGAAGAATGAATTAAAAACATTTCCCCCGATTTTGCATGGATGCAATAATGCATGGATGCTGGAAATTAAATGTTGTTACTAAAAATGTATCAAATATAAGATTACTTAGCAGGTGCTTTAACCTTTCAAGCAATTCTACTGTTAATACGCGACACTAAAATTACTGCATTCATTCAACAAATTGCTATCAAAATTATGATCGAAACAGTAAATTTGTTGATATGAGCGTTGAAATGGGGCCTGTGTTCACTAACAGCACGGCACAGCAAAGGGTTTTAAAATTTTGATTAAACGACGAATATTATGACACTGTTATTAGTACCTAGTAGTAGTAAAGATTAAGTACACATGTTAATTATGACAAGGAATTGAAATTTCAATGACGTATTGACTGTGATGACATAGGTATGAAGTAGGTATTCGATACAAAAACAAAAGGCATAATAATATGTTTAAACATACCGTGCATAGATTGCAATTTGCATACATAGAAACAGTCCCAACCAATACAAAGTGCCTGCTTATTATAGCTGGGTGAGGATCAATTCTACACTAATACAATATCCACACGTCAGCTTTACCATCAGAGTGACTTTGGTAAAGAATACCGTGCTGCCAGTGGACACAGATCCTTATAGGTAAAAGGAACGTTCACTTGTAACTCGGAATGCGGTGAATGCGGCCGACATTACTTGTAGGAACAGCTTTAGAGTTACGCACTGCTAATCCCAATCCGATACTCAATAGTCTGCGTTTCAAAAGTATAGGTTAAATGACTTAGGACAAAACAAGCTTTCAAAATTTTTCTTAACAGCCGAAACATTTTCTTTTGTAATTTTTCAACGCTTAGAAATCAATAAAAGTTTCATTATTAAATCTGCTTTACGTAAACGCATGATTTAGCGCGGTAGCACACCTCCGCCGCGAAATCGGGAAATGCTTGAATGTTTCATCCAAGTTTCACCCGTATTACAAACGGACAGACGATGGCAAACTTCAGCGGTTTCGCTAGTTCGCGGTTTCGCGGCAGAGATGTGCTAACGCTGTTAGTTTGATATGCATGACGCCACTATTTGAGTAATGAACCCCGTGCAATAACCGACTGACCAACCAACAGAACAAAATTTAAACACAGGGCTTTTAATGGAGTTGTCCTAATTGAAATGTAATACCTACGCATTGACATGCGGCAAAGTATACGCAATGTCGGCGTCGTAAGAGCAACTTTAGCGAGTAACATGGTAATGGAACATGGCAAAGGACAAGGGAACTCTGTGTATGTAGATTGTAGACGTGATGCTGTCCATGGGTCGAAGTGTCCTGCATGTCCATCCTGGCCAAAAAGGGTGTGTTAGTGCTTAAGATTCAAACAGCCAATTCGTGTGAAATATTTGAAGGATTAGCATTACACAGTACATGCATTACATCTACACCGCAGGCCGGTGATCGGGCGATCCGGAGTCGTGAAATGTCAGATTAGGAATTTCTGTAACGCCCATAGATACAAGGCCTTGCAACTGACCACAGAACACTAATATCACGGATGAATAGACCATAGACAGAGTAAGAGGATACCATAAGTGGAATTGGATGACCTCGATCTGGAGTTTAGTTGTTCGTAGTTTATTCTATTCTTTGTGCTCTATAATATCCTTCGTTGTGTTGCTACTCATGAGGACTAAGATCTTCTCCTCAAATAGGGTAACTCCGGCAACCACACATCTCTAACGTTTTTTTTTGAGGTACCTCGGGCAAGCTACGATTACTCTACTACCTACGCAAACTACACTTCCGTAAAAATATAAATAAATTGGGTGGCTGAATCTATAACCTTATAAATAAATTTGTCCTAAGATTTTGGCGATGACAAACTATCTAAATGAAAAATGTAAGTATCAAGTTGCTGAATAGTTTGGTCAGAATAGATGTGATAGACCTTTACTTTGTGCAATAGCCAATAGCGGCAAAAGGGAGCGTGCGCGGCGCCGGAATGCGGCCAGCAACAGCAAGTGTAAACAGTCAACACGAGGCAGGTTGCTCGACGTGGGTTAGTTAGGTTTGAAGCTTTTTAGTTAGATATCAAGATTATACTACGAAGTTTTTAAGCTATTAAAAATAACAATTATGCCCAAAAACCGTGCAGTACAATACGGTTTATTGCACACGAAATCAAAATAAGTAGGTATACAGTTACGAGTATATTCCTAAAACTGTTTTGTTCGCTGTCATCATCCCAATTCCACTTACCCAAAAATTGTTTTCGCAACATCTTTCTTTGCATCAGTAAAATAACTGTTGTCTAAACAATCGAAAGCGACTAATTGCCATTAAATTGTTTAATGGTATGCAAATTTCTTGCGACTTGTGTTCTTTACTCTTGCAAGTTTTTACTTGCAATAAATGAAGTTAGCCAACGAATAAACCAGTTAGTAAGGCGAGTTATTGGTGTTTTTTAACCATTTGTTTTTCGACAAATGATTGCGTTGTTTACCGATTAACCGTCCAGTTAATCATCATTGATAAATGTTTATCTATTAACTTATCTATCGACCCATTTTTAACCCTTTGTATTCTTCTGTTGTTTTTACTACTCTAGTTGTCCTGGACCTCATGTATCCAAAAGTTGTCTGCTGTCTTTTGTACTTATGAGTCCGGTTGAAAAGCGGCGGGTGGTGTATCTGAAACAATTAATTAAGAAAGTTTATTCACGAATCCATCACAATCAATCAAGTTCGACCAAAAAATGTTTGACTATAACAATCAGGGTTTTTCCTTGTTTGTTACTTCTATTGATAAAGAAAACTAAAATAAATCGCATTAAAGCGGATATTACTAACAACCTACGCACCAAAATTAGCTTACAAAGAAAGGTTCAAGGTATACAGTACACACACAATGAAAAGAGGTGGAAAGTTCATCAAACTAATGTATTGACGTATTGCTGACTAAAGAAAGGCGTAGTCAGGGTGGGCCAACATCAGTACAGTACCAGGGTAACATAACAAAGGTATGACGCAAATCTATTGCATGGCTAGTGCACTATAGGTATGGCAGTTGATACAATTGTGCAATATTTTACAGAAGTGAAATTTGATTACTTCGCTGGTATGTTATTTGATGCCATTTCGCTAAGTGAATTTGAGCCGTACTTACATCACAGGAGTTAATACCCCGTGCTTACATTGTAGTGATTTCGAGAATTTATTGCTTGCGATTAGATGGAATATTAACAGAATATGAGGTTACGGAACCTTATAATTTTACTTGACCGTGAAACTCATGATTCTCATGAAAATTTCGCAATTAAGATATCAAGATTACCGACTTACAATTGCAGATGGTCCTTCGGTTGTTTTAAGACTCGATGAGGTCGTCTAAAGCCGCTGTTGGGAATGCTAACGTGATTAAGCATTCGAGGATGCGTACTCCGTTCTAACAATAATTCAGTCACAATCAAGGAATGGGGATACGGTTGTGAACCAACGCTATCAATGTTGTAGAACAAGCTAAGTAAAAAAAACTAAGAATCTCGTGAAAACTAAATGGCTCGTTTGCCAGCATCACTTCAAGCACGTTATAGAAACAAAACCTCTTAACGATGACATAATGAGAGCGGCAATGGGTAATGCTTGAGCAAATTACAAGGTTCCTATCTCCTACAAAGTTGAGCATCGCAAGATCCGCTGAGAAAAATCTCCAGCCTCTTCATTGGGCAACAATGCTCAAGTTTCATGATGACAAATCATCAATCGCATGTGAATGAGGTATCACTTGCAGTTAGTCGCATGACATTTGAATTTTACATAATTTATCATGCGTTTGCGCAAATCGCATGTCGGTTCGCGTGTCGTCACTGTTATTATCTGTACATCTTACGTGTGCGAGTATTTCGCTTCATTGGTTCTGGTATGGCTCGTTGAGGTTGTTTATGAAATTTCTTGTCTTTAAATTGTTTTCCGTTAATTAATTGTTTATTATCTTCTTCCTTTCAGCCCTTAGTAGTCCAATGCTAGACATGGCACTCTCAATAGACGCCACACTGCCCGGTCTTGGACCCTTTCGAATTAAACGGTTCTTCGCTGTCTTCTTCAGGTCGCCTGTCCACCTGGTCAGAGGACGGTCTATGTTCCATTGCCTTGACGTGGTTGCCATTCGAGGTCCTTTCTTCCCCAGCAGTTGTCAGTGCCGCGAACGATGTGGCCAGTCCATTACCACTTTAATTTGAAAACTTTGAGAACTATGTTTTTGTTTCATTAGTTCTAACATTTGTTTTAACTACCAAATGTTTTCCTAATCATTCGTGCATGAAACATAGCCTGATTCTAATGCATTCTAGTTTCAAACTAAACATTTCGAACTAATAACATGTAATGGTGTTAATTATTGTAATTATTTCAAATACTTATTTTCCATACATGTTCAGTCATTTATTCAGGTTTTGCCGCATGTTTCTGTTAATTTGTGGACTTTGTAGTAAGTAAATTTCATGAACACGTCGTAATAGTTTGCACTGGTCGGGTGATCAGGTCTCCTGTTATAATGAGAACAATGAAGACCTTATAATCTCTTAATTTACCATGTTATTCTATTACGGGTTGGTGGACTTTATGTACCTTTTAGAATATTATGGAGATCTCTGACGCATGCCGATTTCACCTTTGCCTTTCCTTCACCGTTGCGGTGTGACATTAAATTAGTAAAAGTCATTAGGGCGTACCATTGAGATTTAAACCAGGACCTTTCAGCCACTGGGCCACATTGAATGTGAGAACGTCAGCGGTGACTGTAAATCAGTAAGTAGGTAATGATGTTTTCTTATTATTAACGGCAAATTTTGTCTTAATTTAGTAAAAAACTTAATGTAACAGACCGACTAACAAACAGAGTCGTTTTATAAGATTAATGTTAACCATTCGATGAATGGAAAAATTTCCAGAATTTAAACACCAATCTTCGAGAATAACGTCGACGCTTAAACCAATGGAATTTCGCTTTATTTGTGGTAGAATACCTGTCACAAATTGACACGGTAGCTGAGATAATGCCCGTGTTAGCCTACGGTAATGTCTGCGAACCGGTCCCGGCTCCGACGATTTGCATACATCCTGCATGCACTTAAATTTTGCATTAGTTTAGTTAAGAGCGCCACTTGACAGAGACAGATAGGGTACCTTAATCTTATATCTCTTTCTAAGTGTCGGACATTTCCACTTACAGGCAGCCGTATGTCTCCCTTACTCTACTATGGCGATATGGCTATTAGGGGACATCATTTGTAACGTGTCAAGTTGGTGTGTCAGGGATACCTACCTATAATAGTAACCTAAATATGCATAATAATTTATTGAGGCTGTGTGAAATGCGTAAGGCCCATGAAAGCGGGTTAACTCTTTCATTCTAGCCCGGTACTGATTAACTCGTACATTTTTTATGACGCCTTAGATGTGCAACGTCTTAAACCACATAATTTTAAACACACAACGGCATTAAATATAATATTTCGTTACTAAATACCGAGTAACAGATTCTAATAGCACTGCAGACATAACAGTGCACACTGACCCATATAACGTGTTGGTTGCAGTTAAAACGCATTTAATTATTGGTTACATGTTGCGCAACACGTCAGAATCTGTTTAGAACGTGTCAAATACATGCGAAATCACATCTGTACGAGGTTCCGTGAAAATGGCGTCAACATTTCCTTATTTAATTGATTCTATTTACCCGTACCTCTCAACTAAGAGACCGAATATTTAGCTATTCTGCTATCGCCATGAAATAAAACGTTTATTTGCACATACATATTATATTGGTGAGTTTAAGAATTTACAGAAAATCAAAGATGACCTAAAGCTCAATAGTTTATTTGTGTTAACATCGGAATTTCAGAATGCTACGGGCTGTGGGTAAAATATGTCAAAGATAAGATGATCATTAATTATACTAGACAGTTAATAATTATGACATGGAAAAACCCGCATATCTCCATATTTACCCCGTTTTTTACCATTTTACCAGTGAGAGGAGACCCAACCTTGTAGTGGTTCATTAATGGGTTACAGTCAAGTTCCGACAACACCAAACTTACGCACGCACGTAATCAGAGAGCAAAATGTATGAAAGTGAAATTTTTTGAGCCACGTAATTTAACCAGAAAACCATAACCTGTTCTGTCTGTTACACCTGTCAGGTCTGTCATGGTCTGCTATGCAGATGGGACACTGATAATGAATTCAAAAACTTGCTATGTTACAATTAACTATCAACAAATTAATGTTGTTTTAATGCTGCTTTTCATGGCTTTATGTAACAACGCATGTTTATTAATTTTATGACAGATTATAAAAAGGGTGGAAACAGACTATGTTAATCTACCAAAATAAGTTCACATCTTCGTAGTCCACGGCTGGACCTTTTTTTCTTATTGTCGATGTTTCGAACGATATGGCCAGATTAACATTTGTTTAAATTATGTATTATTGGAAAATCTTGGAATGCCACATTCTAATTTGGAATTAATCCAAGATTCAAATTTCAAATTTTTTGTAATTTGCATATCTGAAAAGGTGACTATGGATTGTTCAATATGCCCAGTAAAATTAAAAACAATCCCATATTCGTGCAAAGAAATTATTTTCATTTTCAGTTCATCTTAATTAAGATTTGCAGTCTGTGTACGCCCTTATTTCTTAAGGGCTTGCGTAATGTAGCATCTTTGCTTCAACGAGTCGCTGTCAAGCCCAGTGAAAAGTTGACCGATTATGTCTCAAAACTTGTTTATAGCCCTTGGTTCTTCTATTACATAATAGTGATAAAACCTTCCGCGCATTACAAAAAAAATTGAAAGTCAGTAAAAAGTACCTAGTCCTTCTCTTTTAAAACTTTAACTTGATTTTTAACTTGATTTGGTTGTTTAACTTGATTTTTAATTCAAGTTTTGCGATAGCACTATTTCATTATTATTTTTTGTTAAGCATTTTTTATAGTAATTGAGTAGCTAAAGATCATGCAGGTACCTGATGATAACTGGACCCTGCAGCAAAGGACTCCAAAAAACCCTATCTGAGGTTGTATGCGAGTGTTTTGCTACTCAGGACTAAAATGAAATGTAGTGAAAAATAAAGTACCCCCGGCAATCATACCTCCCCAGCCGAAATACAAGGCATGAAGAACGTGCTTTACGACGGGTTCGGGTGGCATCATTCTACAACATACTAATATGTACGCAAATATTCTTTTCATTCTGAAAGGATGCAGTGGGGTGGGTTGTTAGTGGCTTGACAACAAGCATTCGATGCAGACAAATTTCCAAAGACCATCAACATCAATCAGACGTTATAATGACAGTAATTACACACGTATAAATAAATCATAATCCAACATAAAAGCTGATGGCGTTACGTAAAGACGCGTGCGCCGTGGAGCGTCGCGCTCGTATTGCACAACCGTGCAATGTTGCAGACGATGAAATTTCATACGATTTGCATCGACTACAAATATATTTGTGTTGTTTTCAATCCGTGTTAACATCAATGAAGATTAACGATTAAAAAGGGGTTCGAATAGTTGATGAAAAGGCCAAAAGAATGCATACCTACAACTCAAATAATTAATTGATAAATTGCACATTATAATATTATTACTACATATAATGTGCAATTTATCAGACGATGAAATTTCATATGATTTGCATCGAGTGCAAATCTATTTGTGTTGTTTTCAATCCGTGTTAACATCGATGAACATTAACGATTCTAAAAGGGCGTTAAGATGAAAATCTTTGTTGTTGTCTTAACCTGTAATAACAGCTATGAAGGGAGCGATGAGTTTTGGAAAAATGCATAAAAAGTGTTAAAATCAAAACCAATTACCCCTATCTAATGACTCATATCAACTATAAATGAGTAATTATAATCCAAAGGCGGAAAATATCTTACAAGTTGTATGTAGCCAAAGGTCGCTAAAGTTAGAAAAATGAAATTTTAGGTGAAATTTGGTACTCATAGGGTACTTATGGGTCAAACAATTAGATCAACGTGGACAAAGTCACGTGCGGGAGCTATTAGTAATAAAATGTTTGTTTTCTTTACAAGATCCCACGTCTAATTAAAGAAATCACTGTAACGTGAATCTCATACAACGTAACATACAATATGACAAAAAGTCGCCCTTCAGAATTCAATGTAAATCTTCCTCACGTAAATCTTATAACATTTAAAATGTAAATCGCAAGAATATCTATCGAGGAAGTGCAGTTTTTAGGTCCATTGTCGATAACATCAGCAGAAAACGTAAAAACTTCATACATACTTTGCAAATGCACAAAGGCGTAATAAAGTAGTCAGCAGGTTTGGATATTTTATAGATGTATTGGCTACGTCCACGTAAACCAAAGAATCTGACCCCGAGTTGGATTGGAAAAATGTATCGTAAGGGATAAAAAGTTTTTTATATATTTATATACATGCATACAACCTCAGATAGGATTCTTTTTCACTGATTGAGATTGGATCGCGTCCATCACCATCCATGGGCTGCATGTGCCCTTTTGTTAATCAATTACTATTTAAAAAAATATATGATTGCTATATTTTATTTCCTTTTGCTATGGCCAGCGGTGCTTGGACTTAGTCCCTTTTGCTATGGCCAGAGGTGCTTGGACTTAGTCCTACGAATTGCGTAGGGTCGCAAGCAATCAAAAAGTGAAGCAACGCCGGGCGCGGTCGCTAGTAGGATGTGTGAAATTACTGGTTGCATATTTATTCGCATTTTGCCTTTCCAGACATTGGAGGACATGTTCAATTTGCTATCTGTATATTACGTATACTTCTCATTGTGAGAGGAGACCCAACCCTGATGCAGTGGATCACTATCGGTTACGGACATCCGTGCCTTACAGTAAAGGGAAATGAAAGGGTTACAAGATGTAGGTATTTATATTTCCTTGCAACAATCCGCACACTTGTTTTGGTATGGACCCATACCCTCCCTTATCTCCAGGTAGATAAGTATGTATATTATTATACCATCACAACTTATTCCAATAGCACACTACACGTGTTTCGCTCCAAATAGAGCATAATCAGGTGATGTGGACTCTACAACGGTTGGTTGTCGAGTTGTTTAGTAAAACTTTAGTAAAAAGGTTGCAGTTATAATTGGCTGATATTTAATACAAACATTGTATCTATTAAATGCCTTGTTGATAAAACTACGATACAATATCTGTAAGTATATTTATCACTTGCTTCCTTGATTGGATCTTGTACACATGGGAATACGCGAACATATTATATGTATTCACACTGCCCATTGTTCGGCAGTATTCATGTATGACTAATTGTGTTTAACAAGTGATTAATATTCCATCAATTATTTGATGCAACGGCCCATTCGTTCCCAATGCAACGCACGCGAGTGTCTGATGAGTTGCAGACACTTAAAATTGAATAGAATTTAGCGGCCAATCAGTAGCTTTATTTAAAGTGCTGGCTTTACTCAGTTTTACTCTGGAATTACTATCTTTTTGCAACCATTTTATGGCCCGCTGTTGGGTACGGATATCTCCCCACAACAGGGGCAGGCATGGAGCATAGTCCACTGGTATTGGTGGAGAAACGGGCCAGTTCTAACGGGCCAACCCGTGTCGGTTGTTCCCAAACCGCACATAAAGCCTCCGACAAGGTTTAACGACTGCTATTGTATGGATAACAACCGGGAACTTTTAACCGACGGCTGTGCCGTGCTGACCGAAGTGTGCCGTCTGAAGCACGGAAGCGCGCACTTAATTCGCCACTAGCGTTCACCCATCCAGGTGGTGACCGCGCCCGAAGTTGCTTAACTTTTTAAAAGCTTTTATTTAACTTGAAGTATATTTATGTACTAGTAAGTATGTTTGTCAAGTTTAAATGTGTATGTGTTTATATTTAAATATGTATTTTAAAAGCATTTTATCTCTATTTCAGGTCAGTGATGCTGATGCCATCCATAACTAGGTACCTACTGCGCGTACGGTGCCTAAATAATTATGTGAGTTTACTTTTATAGACAAACGATCAAATAATAATTCTATTTTGATGATTCGATATGAAGAATAGGTTCGTAAAACGCGCTTAGTTAAGTTCGCAAATGGTACATTCTTGTGCCCTTCGGTTCTCTTGAAATGTTTATCCTCGTAATGCTAAGTGTAGAGAAAGAGAGAAGAAAAAAGATTGAAAGAACGATTCTTAGTTTACGTATTTATAAACCACGCTTTATAATGTATACACGTGGTTTTAGCAAATCACCATATAAATATAAGGCACTGATTAAGGTTATGTTAAATACACAATACATTAAAATTTCCTTTTACGTTTTATATGGAACCCTATCAACGATGAGATATACCTGCATTCCGAATTTGAATTCAAGGGCGTGTCGTTTCCCATGATTGGTTGCGTCACTTACTTCCGGTCAAATGGACTTCCGGCCATAACAAACCTAAATAGATGCCGCCAACAATGTACATTTGGTTTTCAAATGAACCAATTTAATTGAATTAGTGTACATAGATTTCACTAAAAGTTGTTTTTTATTTGGTAGGAGGATACACTTGACAATTAATTTACGTTTTCGAACAGCCCAGCGATTAGGAATTCGGTCTTTTGTTGGAGAGGTTTGGGTTCGAATACCAGAGGCATGAATAATTTCTTTCAGAAATAAGTAGTACCATTACTACTACATACTAAGGTTTCTTACTTTCTATGTGTATTTTCTGTGTACACGACATAAATATAAATTTCAAGATAACACAGAGACAAGGAGACACCGGGCCAAAATCGGGCTTAAAACGCTTTTCTGGAGCAAATATGTTTTAAAAGATAGATCTATATAGCAGTTAAAGATCGGGAAAAAATGTTCAAGATACAGGTTCTTTATGAAGGTGGGTTTACATCATAACTGTAGGCTCGTTAAGGCTTAGGTTAAGAGAAAACCTGTGAACCTCGCTATCTCTGGCCATGATCAGATCGAGTGAAACCCCACAAAACCTAGCCGGTGCACGCTTCATTGTGTGGTGTTCTCACACGGAGAAAGCTGGGAATGCTAGCGCTCATGTGATGAATTGTGCGGTTAATGCCTAAACGTCGGTGATAGCCCAGTGGCTTAGAATTCGACCTCGAATCGAGGGGTCCGGGTTCGAATCCGAGTGGCACGCACCAATGACTTTGTAATAAAAGTTATGTGCGATTTATAAAATTAAATATCACCTGCTGTTACGGTGAAGGAAAACATCGTGAGGAAACCTGCATGCCTGAGAGTTCATAAAAAAAATGTTCTCAAAGGCATGTGAAGTCCACCAACCCGCAGTAGGCCAGCGTGGTGGACTAAGGCCTACATCCCTCTCATTGTGAGAGGAGACCCGACCCAGTAGTGGGTCATTAATGGGTACTGACAATGCCTAAACTGTATTAGCTATTATGTATGTGATGTAAATAATATGTAATAGGTTGTATAAAAAATCAATAGGAATGTCCACCTGTAACCCTTGAGTGACCCACTGCATGGTCTGGTCTCCTCTCGGTATGCGAAGGATGTAGGCCTCAGTCCACCTGCCTAGTACAGATTGGTGGACTTCACATACCTTTGAGAACATTGTGGGAAACTCTTAGGCATGCGGGTTAGATACTTAACGATGTTTTCATTCAGCATTAGGTATAACAGGTAATTAAATAAAGCACAATAACTTAACTTAATAATAACTTTTTAAGAAAGTTGTTCCCCCAGAAGAGCGCTTGCAGAAAAAACGTTTGAAAACTCAGCTGAACTTTCGATTCTTTAAAAAGTAATTTAACTTCGTGCGAAAGACAACAATAAATGATTAAATCACTGAAAATATAGATACAATACATAAATACCACACAAAAGTTATAAGTTTATTGCGTTTGTGACAATTCAATTCTTGTTTTTAAATCATTAAAATATTGTGTCTGACTTATGTATTTTTAAGTCACAATTTGGAAAAAAAGACCTTAAAAACCGTTAAATCTGAACTTTAAATTCTATAGGGTGGCAGGGCTGCCTTGCTTGCTGCCTGCCAGCTGCCACCCTATAATTACGCCACTGAGTAAGATAAGATTACTTATGTTATTTAGGCTAAACGAGCTTCTTTGAGAGGAGAGGAGTGATCTATCATAAAACCGCGTCGTCGTGTTTCCTATTTATTTCAATTAACTAATTCTCTAGAATAACAATTGTCACCGACATTGTCTCACGGAGATGTGTGTGATGACTGATGAGATCAAGACCTAAATAGTTAAGGGACCCGGATCGGTGTCTAATTGCATGTAATTATGATAATGAAACAGTGCATTACGTATGCGGGGTACGGTAGCCGACATGGTAACTTAGCCTCTTTTAACGGGGAAAATTAAGTAGGTAGGTACCTAGTTTTCTTGCTTTCGAGCGGCGGAAGGATCAAAGGGATTGGCAAAGGCAAAGATTGGTGTCTTTTGTATCAAGTATTTTGTGTCTATTGTCAAATTTTGGCACCAACCTAAAAAAATATTAGGCCTAAATTATGTAACAAATTTTATTTCATACTTTTTTGATGTCGATTGTGTTTTTTAAATTATTTTTTATAATATGTTATTGCATTGTACAGTGCGTTTTTGGTCTGCTGTCTGTCGACACCCTAAAGGGAAACTCAGGCTCAGGTTCTATTGATCGTGTTTGAGACGCTGATGAGTTATAGAACTTTATTTAAATGAGGCAAGAAGATAATTTACGCAAAGTTTTCCTTCACCGCAATCGGACCGGAATCACCTACTTCGCGACGGACGGCTAGACCGAGAGCCTGTTGTTGTTTTACTGCAAAGAACTAGATAAGACAAAAATCACTGGTGTTTGAAATAAAAAATAGTTATTTTTCCAGATCAGACGGTGTTATATGTTAATTTTCATTGCGGTACATATTATCTTGAGAGCCATTCTAGCTCGCCCGTGGTAGTTCCTACTGCTGACCTTAAAAACTAAGTACCTACTGGATTATATAAAAGGACTTAACAACGCAACTGCTGTATTTTTGTTTTACTATTTATAAAATAAGGCTATTTAGAGTAGAAAGCTTTTATTTAATTACTCTTAAAAATATTAACTAGCTCTGTGACTATATTGTAACATGTACGTGTAAAATAATTTGTAATATATAATGTATCTGCGCCTCGAAATGCCTAGTTAAACAGTAATTTGAATACTTGTCAGACATACATACTTTAGTATGTTTAAGAGTTTCTAGCAATATTAGGAAATAAGTCAGATGATTGCTCAGTTTTGATGATTGCTTACTTGACTCACGGCAGTTTATAAGGAAAGATAAGAAGATCTATTCCAAGTGATCTTATAAGTGTAGTTGATATCAGTTTATTTTAATTCAAAAGGTTCAATTCAATTCACCTAATAAGGTGATTCCCCTCATTGGAGCAGCGTGGTGTAGTATGTTCCAGGCCTTCCTCTTTTGTGGGGTGACTCATGCCCAGCAGTGGGCCGTCAAAGGGTTGCAGCGAGCCAATAAGGTGGTAGAGCCATAGTAACTCGCCCAGGACGCAAGGTACCGTCGTATCGCCTTCGGCTGGGAAAGTTCATAGCCCACTTCTGGACCTGGGCCTTCTAATCAACGCCATTTCGCCCGGCCCTGGGCCCTTGGATCCCTTGAATCCTTGATCCCACGATTTTCTGCTGTCTTCTTCAGGTTATCAGTCCACGTCGGAGGGCGGTCGTAGATCATACTATCTTTTCCCATCTCATAAAGTAGGTACCTGTCGAATTTTTAAAGCAAAGAACAGTTTATTTTAGCGTAATCTAATCTCAGGTGTAATTTCGCCGTCAATATAATTGACGCTCTAGCCGTTTCAACACTTCCCATCGCGTGCTAGCCGCTGAACACAGCCTGTGTTCGAGCTATCTATTGTCTAGGCCATGGTTTCTCAACCCTATCCCTCGTACCCCTATTAGACTTTAAATACCACGGAGTACCCTTTACAAAAAACACAGACTATAGATACGCTGCTTAATTTAAAGAATTCAAAAGAGCAAACGATATCAGTATCTTTTGGGAAAAGAAATTTTTCTATTTTACGTCCATTACAATATTCTTGTTTCATTATATTACTCGTGGTTGGTACTAGCTCTTGAATTGAACGCGGAGGCTGAAGTTTCAGCTATCTGCAGCTGCTGCTTATGAGTTCCAAGCTCCATTGTACATTCTCCATGAAACATAGATAATGTTATTTAATAACATAAGTATTTTACAATACAATACATAATAACATGTTTTAAATTAGAACAGAAATGATAGATAATGTTTTTTTGTGTTTTTTTTAAACAATTAAATAACATGATAATAAATCATAACATTAGGTAATTTCTAGTCAAATGCATGTGGTGGGTGGGCTTTGTTGTCGGCAATAGAGTCAATTTACTCAATTTAAATTTATATTCAGCTCATCACAGCAAGGAACCAGCTAAATCGCCGCGATCACGTAAATTTTATGGGGTATCCCTAGTGGTACGCCTATCCCACTTTGAGAAGCCTTGGCTAGGCGCAATAAATCTAGGAATTTATTTCCCTTTTATCACCTGTTTTGTTCGAAAACAATAATAATAAATGTTTTATTGCGTCAAGATAATCAGTAAGGAATATCTCTAAAATAGTAGCGAGGTTCGTTCGTGTTTGCATTTTCAACTGTCATTTGTTATCTTTTGTTAATTAATGTGGGAATACTCCGTTTGTGATTAATTACTGGTGTTTGTAGGATTTATGTACTTGTACAGTAATATAACAAAAAATATTAAATAAAAAATAATAAATTTAATGTTACTAAAAGAAAATTAAAATGACATTTAAACTAAAGATCTGAATCTCTGAATCTTTTTGATAAAAATCTTTGAAAAAGTTCATGAAGGGTCGTAAGTTCGCGGTCTTTAGTGTTAGTCACAGCAGGAAACACGCGGTTTTGAGGTGTTATGTTATGTTGACACTCTTACTTTCTTGTTATGAAATCGATTAACTCATTTCTTGAAACAACATGCTTACCTGACTCACAAAGCATATGATGAACGTGTGTTGACAATTACTAAGTCCGTCTGTATGTTTTGAGGTCGCTTCCTTCCTATTCCGAATTTGGAATATTATCCTTATTGACGCATACACTCACGAATATTATCCTTATTTAAATACCTACTGTTGAAGGAAAAAGCGAAAATAAATGTCATGAGAGTTTGCACTTATACAAAAATATAATACTTCTTTATTCTTCAAATAAAGAGAAATAAAGAAACCTATTATTGTTTATATGTAGGAGCACTCAATGAAAATACAGACTACATGTCAAATTGTCACGCTAGCTCATGATCAACCACATCGATGCTCAAACATTACCGACACACTATTTGAGGTGTCAAGCGTGTCAAAAGGCGATAGTGATCACTTTACATCAGGTGTTTCAGGTGCCATATTATAAAATCATGGCGAACCTTTGAGCCACAGGAAATGCAAATATTGAAAAGTGTGAATATTAACTATCTTGTTAGACAAATTTTGCTAAAACACGATTCGGTGCTTTGCAAGGTAATCTAATTAATCTTGGCCTTGCATCAAATTAATAATAATGCGTCGCTGCCATCTTCGTTAATTTCACTTTTCTAGACAACTTTGTGGTATTTCCTGTTTCTAGCTGGATCTGAAAGTCCTGATGATAAAACCGATATCAATCTTGGTCGAAGAGAAATTGAGAAATTTGATGTGGCTTGTACACTGATTCTACTTTTTAGACTTCTATTCGATTCTATCGATTCTACTTTAAGTATGGGTTTAAATATTTCGTAAAGGCAGCTCACTAGACATTAAAACCTATGCGTGAAGCATGAAATGGTCGCCTCAACTTAAGTATTTCTTACAACCACTTAAACTATAAAATAAGCGCCATCTAAATATTGTTCCGCGGCGGGATATTGTAACGGCGGTAGGTGCCTCCGGCGCAAACTCCAATCTCCCATCTACATAATTATTACGAATAAACCAACTAATCCTTATTCCTTCCCAGTCCTTACCGCACTCGAGACAGTGGCGTCGTAATCATTACATCTATTAGCAACAAACGCATTAAAATGCCAACTTAATGACATAATAAGTATAATCCTGGCTCCAATAAAAATAACAGGTGAATGACCTGCGCCCACAGTGCATGCCTTTTACTTTATATCAAACCTAACGATTTCAACGAATTCAACGAATAACAACTAAAACTATTATTACTAGCACTAGCTCGCGACTTCAACCGCATGGACTTTAGAATTTGGACTGATGAGATAGTATTATATACATAATATGTATCTACCTACTCGTTTGTAGTGGTCATGGTCATCATGTGTTTGCGTCTTGGGTAGATAAATTTCGCCTTCAAAAAGTCTAACAACTAAAATTTCTCTGTCCTATTTTCAATAGTAATTTTAGTAAATTTTTTTTTTTAATAGTAAATTCATCAAAAGTACACGCAGAACATGGAACTGTATCCAATCCCAAATAGAGAAGATAATCCTATCTGAGGTTGTATGCAGTTGCTTTGCTACTCATGAGGACTAAGATATTCGCCTAAATAAAGTATCTTCGGCAACTATACTCGATAAGTACTTCCCCAGCCGAAACACAAGACATGAACATACTGCTTTACGACGGGTTAAGAGGCTGATATCACGACTACTTTGGCTCTTCCACCTAGTGTAGGTACCATATCATACCTACTGATACAAGAGAAACGTACAAGCTCTCCTTCCGGCATCTATAAAAACAGTATTTGGTTCCCAAACCCTTTCAATAATCTACAAATTTAATTTTAATTCAATAATATTTAATTCAATTTTTAATTCAATAATCTACAACTATTTCACGAAAATATAATGCTAGTTGACTCTAGAAACTAGTTAAATATTAATCCGTTCTTGGGCCATAGACCGCACATAGAGCCTGATAGAGCACACCGGAAACACACGTAAACAAATAAAAAGTAGAGATAAACGTTATCGCTTTCTCTCTAGAACCTGTTCGCGTCGTTTGTTGGCTACGTTTCTACGTATATGCCTTATAGGTACTTATTGGTTCTGATGGTTTATGTGAACCTGTGAGTATCCACTGGGAGGAGACCTTAATGAGAAGGCTGTAGGCCTTAGTCCACCACACTGGCCTATTGCGGGTTGGTGGACTTCACATGCCTTTGAGAACATTATGGAGAACTCATCAACACTCAACAACAACCTAAAAAAAAGTAGGCCTAAAGTATAACAAATTTTATTTCATACTTTTTTGATGTCGGTTTAATTTTTTTAATTAGGTAATTTTTTTCGTTATCTCTTCACATCTCAAACACAAATCAGAGTATCTAATTACATTACGATCCAATAAACTGATATGGCTTTCATCAACACAGATACTTTCAAAAAGCTCCAATTACATAATAGATAGGTAGTACCTACTTCCGTCCGCGTGAAAGGTAGCTTATCGGGTGTAGGCTATGTCATACATATATAGTTTCATACTTCCGGAATGAGAACATAATAAGAGTCGACATTTTTCATTCAAGATTTATTTATTTACGAGTATATACGACCTGAGCGTAGTGGTTAGGACGCCATTTCGAGCGCTCAGTTCTGAGTTCGTTCCCAGCAGAGCAGAAATTTGACTGATGAGCTTAGATTTCTGGAACATACTTCACCACGCTGCTCCATTTATGGAGAAATGGCCCAGTGGCGAACCCTAGTCAGATGTTTAAGAATTATTGTTCGTAGGGCCCTGATAAGGTTTAACGATTATTATTTTTTGATAATAACCAATCCACGTATAAGTATAACGTGCCCTCGCAGGCAAGGAAGCGTGCATTCAATTCGACATTAGCGGTCACCCATCCAGGATCTGACCGCGCCCGAGGTTGCTTGACTTTTTTTATTAACTTTTATCGCTTGTGATCTACTTATTAAGCAGCAGGATTATGCGCGCTTCAGTATGCGGGAGTAGATAGTGAATGTATGCAACTAAATAGCGGTTATAGCCCAGTGGCTTAGAATTCGACCTCGAATCGAGGGGTCCGGGTTCGAATCCCAGTGGCATGCACCAATGACTTTGTAAAAAAAGTTATGTGCGCTTTATAAAATTAAATATCACCTGCTGTTACGGTGAAGGAAAACATCGTGAGGAAACCTGCATGCCTGTGAGTTCACAAAAAAAATGTTCTCAAAGGTATGTGAAGTCCACCAACCCGCAGTAGGCCTGCGTGGTGGACTAAGGCCTACATCCCTCTCATTACGAGAAGGAGACCCAACCCTGTAGTGGGTCATTTATGGGTTACTGGCAAATATCGAAGAACACAGTAACATTCTAAAGGCTTTGATAAACAAGCATTGTCGAGAAATTACGCCAAATATGAGCGTGCAGGCGATTGCCCATTTCGCAATATGTCGTAAACCCCTCTATCCACTTCAGCTGCTGCTATAAAATACTAAAGCTTGCAGAACCGTCACGGCTAAACTGTCGGCGTAGAGAGTATCATAATACATTCATTAGAATTCAACTCAAAAATAGTAAAAGAATAACAATTCATTAAAATTTAATTATTAAATTCCAATTCAACTCAATAGGATAATAATATAATGATAAATCAAACAATAACCAAAATTTAATTTAATTCTTTCTCATCTCTCTCATTATAAGAGGAGACCCGACCATGTAGTGGGTCATTAATGGGCTACAGACAGATACCAAGGGAAAGTCTCAATTACGACGGTCGACTGCTACTCGTAGCATTATTTTAGCTTATAGTGTGTCTAAGCCTAAAATTGTCGCGTTGCAGTACGTTACACGAGCAAACTTATAAACAGTTTGCTTTGCGAAGGAAATTTTGCACTAAAATTAGTTATTACCGAGTTCCTCCGTTTACTTCATGCAGTAAAATGCATAGTTCGTGTGCATCAAGAATGTTTCGTTCGAAATTGGTGCACTTTCTAATGGAATATTTCTGCAGGCGTAGTCTGTAACTTTGTTGTTTTTAGACTGTAGGCTGCGAATAATAAAATATAGTTTTATTATTCGTAACTGTAGGTAATTAGGTTAGTGGAGTGAGTGGAGTATTTTGAGCGAAATTTTTGTATTCAAACGACAGTTGCAATACCCATGAAGCGTAGGGGTGCAATTGGGATGTGGACACCGTTCTATTTCAAATGTAATTATCGTAAAATAAATCTTAGCACAACTTCCAATATTTAAAAAAAAAATATTTAGAGCATTTAACAGTCGAGGTTCTATGTGACGCGGCTCTCAGCGCCCCCTTACTTAGACTCAGAGGCCTGGTGCACCGTAGCCCCTTCACTGTAGGTTAAGACGCGTACCTATAACCCCGCTTATTGAGTAAATCGGAAACGAATCGAGAAAAGACAACCCCGGGCACGTTCTACTGCAACGGGTGATCGCTAGTAGCGAAAATAATAAATATTAATAATTCTTTTTTTCAGACCATACAATTATGTACCTAATATCAAACATTTTGTCCAATTTGTTGTTGTTGTTTTAACCCATTAATGACCCACTACAGGGTCGGGTCTCCTCTCACAATGAGAGGGATGTAGGCCTTAGTCCACCACGCTGGCCTACTGCGGATTGGTGGACTTCACATGCCTTTGAGAACATTTTTTTTTGTGAACTCTCAGGCATGCAGGTTTCCTCACGATGTTTTTCCTTCACCGTAACAGCAGGTGATATTTAATTTTATAAATCGCACATAACATTTTTACAACGTCATTGGTCAAATCAAAGCCACTGGGATTCGAACCCGGACCCCTCGATTCGAGGTCGAATTCTAAGCCACTGGGCTATCACCGCTGTGTCCAATTAAATTCCCCTTATTTTCCCATAAGACGTTAGGATCAAACAGATCTTAGTCTTCAAGAGTCACGCTTCCACTTCAAACTTAGAACCTCAGAACGTACTTTAATATCGTTATCCAAAGGCTAACCCCGTGTCCTCATTGCCACATCGCACGCAAAAGTTGCTAGTTCGACGTCATTGCATACATTTGTCGCATGCGCAGTGCGTATTAGGACAGCTCCATATAGAACCGCGCGTTTAAATTTTGTCGTATTGGTTATATCAGCGTCAGGTAACTTGCAAACAACTTGCAAGCTTGATAACGGACTTTATTTTAAATTGTTTGTTTATGTTTTCTCTTATATTAATTCTTAGGGGAATTTTCGACATTGTTGAGATGTCAAGTGTTGAGCGAGCTTCGTGAGTTGTGATCAAGCGATCAAAGCTCGATGCCGACGCCTGCGGTGGATCCACGCCCTTTCACTTTCATGCGCTGCGACTCCATTGCATCAAAATAATATTATAATTATTTGTACCTATTTTTATTATTTCTCCATTGATAAAACGAATCATAGCCCCGCTGCTTAAGTAGATCGCAAGCGCACGAAAAAGTTAAGCAGCCGCTAAGTGACCGCTACTGTGTTTCGGAGGGCACGTTAAGCCATCGCTGTTGTAATCGATATGGTAGTAGTCGTTAAACCTTGTCGGAGTCCGAATGGGTGGTTTGAAAACATCCGGCACGGGTTGGCCAATAGCTATTTTCCACCAATCCGCATTCGAGCAGCTTGGTACTCAAAATGCGGGGCTGTGCGCGCTTTTGCAATGGTAATTGGTAGTACTTATATTTTGCAAAAATTTCTTCCAGCAGTACCATTCAATGTGATTTTTTAAATTTATTTATAGCACAATGTGACCTAAACCCGTTTACGCACGCTTTTTCTTGACCTAATTTACCTATTTCTACACCGTGCGTAAAAGAATTGTGTGACCTAACGAAACCCGCAGTTTACGCACGCTTTTTAGTGACCTCAGTTGCCTATTTCTCTCCGCCCGCTCCAGTCCGGGGCGGGTTTACGTCACACTTGCTATAAAATAGTATACGAGACTTGTGACCAAAGTTGTCTATTATTGCACGGCGTTTAGCACCCTCGTTGTGTATTTATAGGCTACTTAGGTGACGCGTATCGTAATGTACTATTATTGTGTGCCGGCGTTGTATCGAATGTTTGTCGAATGGAAACGCACACATCGTTTGACCCGACGCGCGGCGGTTCCGCAACTTTTTGCTGCTCTCCGTAGAAAGGAAAGCGTTGCACTTGCACTCGCTTCCGCTGCACACGGAACCCCTGGGCTTCGAGTATAACCGAGTATAAATCATACTATCTTTTTATTGGGTTTAAAGTAGGTAAATCTTTTTTTAATTTTAACTAGCTGTTCCCGCGCTTCGCCTACGTGTTAATTAAATCAAAACAGTTTAAGAAATTTACCATTCAAACTTTACCCCCCCGGCCCCATCTTTACCCCTATATTGATTTGAAAAACGCTGAAACACGTGTTTCTTAATTTGTTGTAAGACATATCGATACAGTTTTAACAAAAAATTTCATTCAATTCCTTTCAAGTTTTACCTAGATCCGTTCAGTAGTTTATGCGAAAGGTAACTAGCATTCATAAACACACATTCATCCTCACAAACTTTCGCATTTATAAAATAATAATAGAATTTTAACATCATTACCATATTATGTTCTAATTGCTTTGTCGGACGCTAACGCTTTGTTGCTCGTACGACAATGCATTCATTTTTGTGCATGCCAGTGGCAATAAGAAATTAGGATAGCTCAATACAGAGCCAAGTGCTCGGTTAGTACCTACGATAAATTAAACACGAGCCAAATCAACAAAGCTATTATCGCTAAAAGGAAATACATTTTCTGTCAACCGTAAAATACAGTGCAACATAAATTACAAAAGGAATTTGAGAAATACTTTTAAGCGATAAGAAGTTTATTAAATATGTATAGTAACGGAGTAATTGAGTGTGTTTTTTCTCAAAATCCCAACCTACTGATTAGACGCTGCCGGAAGTTTTATTGAGAAACTCAAACATATCATAGCTGTTTTACAAGCACGTTTAATAGATTAGTAGGTGTGTTTTATAACAAAGGTATATTTTGCAATTATATTATGTCTAATCAAGTGGGTAGTGTACCTAGGGACTCATTGCCTTGGTCCTTCAAGACGGAATTCTGAAAGAACAAAGGCAGATCAGCCTTCAATACATTCAATGGCTTGTGTATTTTTTATAGTGATTGAGTAGCAAACGGCCACCCTGAGTTAAGTGTTCACTGCATATCACCCACATCCAATCTCAAATAGAGAAGAACTTTTATCTGAGGTTGTAGGTCGGGTGCTTTGCTACTCATGAGGACTACCTAAGTTGCGCGACTCAAATCAAGTATCCGGCAACTATACCTCCCCAGCCGAAACACAAGACATGTGGAATATGCTGCTTTATAACGGGTTAAGAGGCTAAGAGGCTGGCGGTACGTTTCCTCCCCGTACTACGTACGCGAGCTACTCTTTAGCGATGTACTACCTAAAGTACTGGTAACCATGAGTGTTTTTTTTGTGTGTTGGTGTAGCATTAGTGCATGTGTGCTTCTTAAAACAATGAACTCAATACCTAGTGCTTATACAATTTGAGCTTACACGTTTGAATTACAGTGATTGAGTAACACCAACTGTTTTTATCTCTCTTTTGTCTCAAGCGGGTTGTTCGGACCGGCCAGTTGAACTTTCCGATGTGAAAGTGATCAATAATTGACGGGTTACGTAACCTCCGTAAGTAAGTTTTGATCTAAGTGGATATATTATGAGAGAGCTGGACATTGGCTAGGTAATAAAATGTAATTGATTGTTGCTAGATAGATATTGTAATTGATGTGTAATCCGGTCTGGAGGAAATTCAGTTCTCACGTCGTCTTGTTTTGGTTGGAGGCGACTGTCCTAGTCCTCATTAGGAGCAATGACTTCTATTCTATTTGTGGTAAGTTCACAGATATACGTCTAAATAGATCACGCAAATTTAGGTACGTAACGAGTCAAACATATTTTGATAATTTTGTGGAATGTTTAACTTGTTTTTCAGCTATTGTCAACGAATTTAAATACCCTATCTATATATCTAATATCGTTGGCTATTTTATTGTATATTTATTTACAGATGGCTTACGCTATGTAGAAATTGTATAGCCCCTCAATGTGTAATATACGGAAGATTATAATTGGCGGTGGTGAGACAATAAGAATAATTAAACCTGAAATCTCACTTTCACATAAATTCGTTCATTGTTCTGTGTTTAGGGAACTTTAATTAGTGTTATTTAACACGCTCATTACTAAATAAAAACCCGAAATGTTTACAGTTTGCGTACAGAATCTACATTTTATCTTTACATCTGTGTAAGGTTTTTTCGGTTGCTCAGCTAGTTGTTTCAAAATCCTTAAACGTATTTCTAGTACATACAAGTTTAGGTCGACTACAAGATTCATTGTTTAGACAATGTTAATCATATTTTTCATAAGGTATACTACTAGTATCACTTTGATAAAGAATCCAAGAGTGTGCAATGTTCTAGTAGGAAGTGAGGTCTATGCTAACTTAGATAGTCACGAATAATTGATTGGAAAATCAGAGCAGAAACATAATAATAATTTAGCCGATAACAATAATTATAGTTTTGCTGTTAAATGCCGGACTACGTTCGACATTTCGTTAAGAAGAACGCTAGCTAAATTACACACAGTATCTTCTTATTTCTTTGAAATTGCTCAATTGTGAGTACCTATCTACAAAATAAATGGGATACGTCATTTTCCAGATCATTGTCTAATTATTGCCAAAACCGTATAAAAATCTGACAAGCCTTTTCAGTGGGAACAAGTACCTGCTTACATACTTAAATTTCACACTGAGGTTACTTTCAAGTTCTGCTATGATAAAAGTGATGCAATAGTTTTAAACCTTCACGGATCCATATCTCTACAACTTATTTCTCTATTACCCGGAAGTTGTGTGGTTGTCCCTTAATTTGATAACAATTGAAGTTTTTGCTAGCTTTTAAATTTTTACGAAGTTCGAGTCATTGCTAGAAATATAAATCATGACTCGTGATCCGTTGTCCAGTATTAAAACGAACTAATAAACGTTATGGATTAAATTTACTAGTATTGTAGGATTTGTGAGGCGCGGCTAATCCTCATTCCGTCCAACTACGGTACTTGTGGCAATTGTCGCAAATCAATCAATGTAAGTCTTGCCAGGAAACATGTGGCTGTCTGCACTTCACGGCGAGATCTCCATCAATCGGCAGACACTCGTGACAACTCTATTACAGTGAAATATAGACCACCTTTCATTTACTCATGACCCTAGTACCGCAGTTTGAGTCCTGGGATCGATTCTCGGTAGTACGTTTAAAATTATTTATTTAAATTGAAATTAATTCGTATAATTCACTAACGGGTTACAGAGAGACAAATTAATTAATAGCAATTTAAATGATGAACTAATATTTCTGTTTCTTGCAAAAATATATCCGAGCCGAGAGACAGCTTACACGTAGGTACGAGGCAAGAAAGTATGTGAAAGAAGATATGGAAGCAATGTAATGAAAACACGGAAGTATAATAAAATTGTATTAATTAATTAATTTATATTTATAATTAACATAAATGAAGATAACTTAATAATATTACTAATAATTAATATTTATTATTATTCGTCTGGATCTTCATCTGTCAGTGGATTTGAATTAATATACTCCTTGTAAATGAATTCTTGTTTTGGAAGTACTAAATTGCCCATTTCCGCTTCAAATAGAGTGTCATTTATAATTTTTTCAGCAATTATTCTTTGATCGCCCCGTAAATCACGCAATTTCATTGCGACATTTTTGCCAAAAATGTCAAATCTGTCCTCCTTCAATACAGGGCGTTTGAAATATTCGTTTACAGAACGTAATACTTTATTAGATAAATTCCTCGAACCTGTAGCTTTTCTTTTAAGAGGTCTAGAACGGCGTGGTGTCGCCGGTTCAGAGACATCATCGATAACCAAATATTTATCATCTTTATCTTCTAAATCTAATTCACTGTCCTGAAACAACAATATTAAGTAATTTATATGTTGTTGTTACCCATAAAGGAACAAAAATTGAAGAACCATGTCATGTTACCATAGCAGTTGTAGTTGTTGACTTCGATAATTACTTGTCAGTAACCCATTAAGGACCCACTACAGGGTCTCCTTCTCGTAGTGAGAGGGATGTAGGCCTTAGTCCACCAGTCCAGTGGGCCAGCCACTGCGGGTTGGTGGACTTCACATGCCTCTGAGAACATTTTTTTTTTATGAACTCTCAGGCATGCAGGTTTCCTCACGATGTTTTCCTTCACCGTAACAGCAGGTGATATTTAATTTTATAAAGCGCACATAACTTTTTCACAAAGTCATTGGTGCGTGCCACTGGGATTCGAACCCGGACCCCTCGATTCGAGGTCGAATTCTAAGCCACTGGGCTATCACCGATAATTACTTATTTAACTCAAATTAACTCCAACTACAAATATAAAATTAAATGTAAAAAGTTTGTGTGGATGGATGGAAGGATGGATGGATGTTTGTTACTCTTTAACTACGTTTGTTTCTTAAAACGATTGAATAGATTTATATGAAACTTGGTATATATAATGTTTAAAATCTTGATAAGCATATACTTAGAATACTTTTATTCCTCTCTGGATCAAGTTATAAAATATGTATATAGGTACGGGCAAAGTGTAGTGTAAAATAAAATACCCTCTCCCTCTTCTCTACGCACACCGGTGCGTCGCACCCGCAGAGTATTATTCACATTCACAATTTCACATCAGTGACACCGTCATGCCTGGACGTCAGACACTGACACCAGATGTCGCTAGGAAAACAAGATCGAGCCAAACAAAAATGAACCTTACGCCTATGCGCGGACGCGCTTTGTTCACGTGCAGTAGATTAACGTGCAATATTGTAGGTATAAAAGAATATTTTTTTCCCGCCACAACATGTATCTCTGACTGCGCGTGTAAAATAGTTTTACTAATTTAACTTTTTACATGTTTTTTCTTACCTGGGAACATGTTGGCGACCCTTGGTCTTCATCCAAAAATGTTAATAATTCGTAGTACCATAGTGTGGGAACATACACGTCATTGGCATCTTCTGCATAACGAATAGACTCTTCAACCTTTTTCCTTTCTTTACGGTAATTCGTACGTAAGGCATTTACTTTTTTAACAACTATATCACGGTCGGCGTTCGGTTCTATCTTTTGATATTGTTGGATTAATTTATTGTAGGCAGCCGTTTTTTTATCTCTGTTGTGATAGTTCTTACTTTTGATATTCCAAATGCACGGTTCATTTCTATAAATATTTATAAATTCTTCCAAAATTTCACGTTGCCTTTCAGCAATTCCACTCATTGTAAGGGCGCGACAACGACGTGCGCTCTCCTTGACAGTCAGAACGCTACTGAGACTTGCACGCCACGCAATCAATGACACACCCGTCGAAGTAGACTTGCGCAAACCAGTATTATTAGCTACCAGTAGTATTTGTACTAATACGAGTAAGTTAGATGTTTGCGCGCTATCGAGAATGTTCCTTCCAACACACGTACCAATATAGGTATCTACTTGTGCCAGTGTGAGATATCATTCATTGTTAATTTGACAAATATCAACGTAATGTAAGAAATTGTATGGTAATATATAATGGCGGTGATAGCCAAGTGGCTTAGAATTCGATCTCTTTATCGGGGGTCTTGGTTCGAATCCCAGTGGCACGCACCAATGACTTTGTAAGAAAAAGTTATGTGCGCTTTATAAAATTAAATATCACCTGCTGTTACGGTAAAGGAAAACATCGTGGGGAAACCTAATATATGCCTGAAAGATTACAAAAAAAAGTTCTCAAAGGTATGTGAAGTCCATCTACCCGCATTAGGCCAGCGTGGTAGGGTAAGCTACATCCCTCTCATTGTGGAGGAGAACCGACCCTGTAAGTGGTTCATTAATGGGTTACAGTCAAGAAATTGTAAAAAAATTAAGAAAATGATTAATGTAACGTAAAAAGCTACCTTTAATTCAATGCAATGGAATTCGAAATTTCATTTCATATGATTTGCTCTCCAGATTGTGCAGAAGAAACAATTATGTACTGTGTTCCTAGCAAAAAATATTGAGTTTTTTTATAAACTTGCATACGTGTAGGTACTTACTTAACCCTTAAACGTTAACCGGTCACCATTAATTAATTTTTTTTAAAAATAAATAAGTAATGACCAAATTTTTGAACTGCATCTTCTTTTGTTTCATGTTCGTGTATAAATTTCTTCTGCACCGAACTATATGTAGTAAGATTTTGTGCATTGAAAAATTTACAGAGTTATAATTTTATATTTTTAGTGTTAGACTTCATAAAATGAATAATTAAGTTTAGTACAAAACGGTGTCCAGTAATCTAAATTTGGATCGAACTCAGCAGTCTAAGCACAGACAAGGAAAAGGGGGTTATCCAGAATATAAAGAAAACCTTTTCATTTCCCGTGGTGACAGTTAAAAGTGACATTTTCACTTCCCGCCAATATGACAAATGGCTGACATCACTTCCTCACTCTCGTCCTTGTTTGGAGGCGACCGAGTGTGGAGAGCCCTCAATATACGATTTTTTACTAAGGTCAACCAGGTAATGATCATGAAAATAAAGTTTCGTGGGTTAATTGTCCTATATTTCGCTCCTTATATGCCAGTTCGTAAAAAGGACCTTAACATTGAATGTGCTTATTACCATTAATTTATACTTTAGTTTTGGGAGTATTCTGGTGCCATTAATTTAAAATGAAAATAAGTATAATTAGGGTCAACTTGGGCGACTTTTAACCCTTTTGGTAACTTTAACCACTGCTTCTAGAGATGAATTAGGTGTTTATTGTTATAAATTTGGAAGTTTCAGCAATAAAACGAGAATCATTAGTCGAAGAAACTATTAGTTATTGCGGTCAATAAAAAGGAAGTTTTAGCGTATGTTACCAAGAAATGATCAAACTAACTCGGATTGACCCCAAGGAATTAAATGTACCTAATTTTCAACCATTTTAAAAGCCTCCTCCTATTACCCCTGTTGTAGGGAGAGACCCGTGCCTAACAGTGGGCCATGAAAGGGTTGAAGCCAATAATACTAGTCGAGCCCTGTCGTAAGCTAAAATATTATAGTATTAAACCTGACGACCGACCTGACGACGACGACCTGAGTGGCGCAATGGTAGAGACACCGGTGCGCTGTGCGGAGGGTCCTGGGTTCGATTCTCAGCAGAGCAGAGATTTGAATGATTAATTTGAGTTTCTGTTTCTGGCCTGGGTGTGTTGTGTTCTTGTCTTGTGTGTGTCCATGGCGCCCACGACACAGGGCATCCTAGTGTGGAGCTATGGGTGGGAAGCGTTCTTTATATAGTATTATATTAGTATTTATTTATTAAATCAAAAGTAGCAGAAAAAGTAATTTAACGATCTTGAATTCTTATGCGATAGAAGGTAATCATTTCGATTGCGAGATTGTGACTTAGTGCCTGCATTACGCGAAGATATAAACAAAAAAGGTTAAACCAAACTAGAAGGGGCAATGTAATTTTTTATAATAATCGACAACAATAGATTATGAAATAAAATTCTCCAATTATTGTATTCCCCAATCTTTGTGCGTGATTCCGTCTTACGACGCTTATCGTCACGTTTTCTTTCGATTATTACGATCGATACCATTATTTCGATTTGATCGATTTTGTGATTTCTGAAAGCACGCTTGCCTCTTTACTTTTTTAATATTTATGGTTCCAGTGCGATGGTTACAAAATGCCGTATTTGTGTAAAGTCTGGTATAATCTGTTATAATTATGTCACTAAGCTGACCATGATAAAATACGTTACGACCTCTAGGACACTGTAGCAATGGATATGTTTTTAACGATTAATATTTTTTATTGCTTAACTTACTACATTTGTGTATCTTTAATTGAATCGAATAAGTATTATTACTTGCCACGTAACTTTTTATATTACTTGTTTACCGAAATCATATTTTTTTAATTGTTTATTGTAGGTATAAGAAATTCACAATATGAACCCGCGTTACATCCCACAAGCAACCGTAAGTATCTATTACGGATGTTCTAAAATCTACCGTATTACATTTATCACTCATTACGTATTATTTAAAAATTACGTTAGCATTAACTAATTCACATGTTAACGAAAGACCATTGCTCAAAACTCAAATAAAAAAACATAATTACTGACGTTTCAAAACAATAGACGATTGCCATCTGCTTTTGGGTCAGAGTTGACTCGCATTTTTTTAAATTGAGTGCAGGTAATTCCTCAATAGATAATGGCAACACTCACACAGCTGACAGCAGCACAGATTATAAAAACAATGCTCATTCACACGCTTCAGTGTTTACCACAATTACTGAAGATAAAATCGTATGTTTTTTATATTTTTATTTTTTTAGAAAAATGTCTCACACTTTCTTTTAGTGCAAAATAGACTCATAGAAAGCTTTTAATGTCAGATAAATAGGTGATTATGAAGATTAAATTTCGCACGTAGTAATTGAAACATTCTTTTAATAATGCATCAAGGTATGTAACCTAATATATTAACAATCGAATAACGCGAGAAAACCGGCGTGCTCAAGAGTTAGTTCTGCATGATGATTTCAAAGGCATGTGAAGTGCACCAGAAAACTGTGGTGGATTTAAGTGGTCTAAGAGTATATCTTCCTTTTTATTCCGGGAGGAGACCCTATCCTATAGTGGGCCACTTGTACTCGTAGGTGACTTGTAATGACTATTATGCTATGAGGTCCATAATTTTGTCAAATTCTCAACAAATCGAACCCATGTGCCCCTCAAATAACATGAAACTGGTTTGCGCCAGTAAACATCTTTATTCGGCATAAACGTTGCTGCGTATTACGTAACAAACACAGCTAAAACAACACAACCTATAGATAGTATAGGTGACATTGGACGCCAATTATGATGAGTGTGTGACTATATTGCGTCGTTGTCATGTTGTCATCAAGACCTTGGTAAATATTGACGATAAAAACCTAATTAAAATCGACAAGGTTTAACGACCAAGGACCAACGGCTTAACGTGCCCTCCGAAGCACGGAAGCGCACCGCACATTTAGTTCGCCACTCTAGCGGCCACCCATCTACTGACGGCGCCTGACGTTACTTAACTTTTTCGATCGCTTGCGATTTAGGTACCTACTCAAGCAGCGGGGCATGCGCGCTTTAGCAGGGCTATGCTAAGTAATTCTTAATAATAAATGCTTTTTTCGCAATGAAACGTAATATTTGGTAACATAACAATGTATCATTAATTAGCCGGTAGCCGTCCTATCCGACCCCGCACGTCGCGAGTAGCAACCAAGACAAATTGGGATACGTGCCTCCTAACTTGTGATAGACTGACTACTGACTGAGATTACGAAGGATTATTATCTGACCAACAAACCTGTTACAAATATTTAATGTTCTTTACAAACACTTGAATATTAATTCTCTTGAATGGTGATTTTGTGTTACAGGCAGGACATTCTATTCTTTTAACCGAAAAATGGCTGCGATCTGTACTTTTTAACCGATTTCAATAAGGGACGAGGGTAATTATGTTCGTAATTCAAGAAACGAATAATCTCGCATTTGGACAGACTTTTTTGCCTTTCTTGATCTGCCAAATTTAATAAGCTGACTGCCTTTCTATTACAAAAATATTGTTATGACGACCTAAATAATAATGGGAGCAGAGCGGCTACAACAAATGAGACGTTTTCAATTACCTACGAGCACAAATGATAAATCGATATGCTTGAGAGCTTCTTGTTCCCAAGACATAATAATTATACGTCTCACACATCTACTGACGATGGCCAAAGAAAGTGAATTGAACTACAGCAAAAAGTAATCGAACTTTCATTTTCGCAGGCATTGTACTCTATACGGTAATGCTGCCATAGATAAATAATATCTTTTTAATCTGCGGTCCATAAAATACATGTTGGAGTAGATATCTATGGCACTTACCTATGTGTCAATGTTTCCCGCGGATTTTGTTGCGTGCTGCAATTAAACGAGAAAAATTAGACGAGGTGATTATTAGTACATCGAAGTTCATTTATTTAAACATCGAAATTCATTTCGCGAAATAATTACTAAATTTTTTCGTTCGCTGTAAGTCTCATAATACTTATTTTATTCATAATGCTTATTTAAAGAATTTATATCTATATAGGTCTACGATGTTTTCGCCGAAGGAAAATATTAATGGTTATCGCGTGCGCCTAATGCACGTTGCGCATCAAACGTGAAAACAATTGACAATTTTATTCTTCAAATTATTGATACCTAGTTTTTTGTCATTACAAAATTGAAGAAAATGGTCAAGGCACCACGCACAGATTATAAAATGCTGCGAATTCCAGACAATTGAATGTAAAGGAGATAGTTATTGAAGTACCTTATTAGCATAAAACATAAACATATACATAATAAATAATAATAATGTATAATAATTATTATAAAATTAAATATCAGCCGCTGTTACGGTGAAGGACCACATCGTGAGGAAATCTGCATGCCTGAGAGTTCACAAAAAAAAAAGTTCTCAAAGGTATGTGAAGTCCACCAACCCGCAGTAGGCCAGCGGGGTGGACTGAGGCCTACATACCCGACCCTGCAGTGGGTCAATAATGGGTTACTGACATACATAATACAATATTTTAGCTCTCTTGCTCTCTCACGCGTGTGCTGTGTTTGGGATTGCTTTTAAGAAGAAAGCTCTGCTTTGTCAAAGAAGAATTTACCGCACTGCCTCAGGACTTTCAAAAGATTCCGATTACTATGTAGGTCTAGTATTTTAATAATTAACTCTATTCAATTGGATGTGATTTGTCTATGGGCTGCGGCGATTACTTAGGAAACATAATGAGTTAAAGGCACCTTCCCACTCTAACTCTCTAATGATGTAAGTTATTTATAGTTTATTCAAGGCAAAATGGTCATCTTAAGACCATTTATAAGGCTAAGCGAGTTGACTGATTGCGACCAATCACGTCAGCTAGGAAACAATGAATGTTTTTTACCGCGCCTCGGCCTCGCAGTTCTTTGCTTATTGACAGGTGAAATTCTAACCTAGCTATTGACGAGGAATTGTGTTTGTCAGTTTCTATGTCATTATTTTGGTCTATATTTCTATTAGAAAATAATAATATCTTCATTTCATTTCATACGAAATCTCCAACAGCTTTATCGATTTTCATTGGAAATAATTTTATACCTTAGTAAAATTTGGTGATCATTTCCTAACACAACATGAAATCAAACTCAAAAGCCTGTTCATTTTTATCTCATACACATATTCCTCATTATTTTTAAGGTGTTTCATATGAAGTCGTCAATGTAGCTTGCAAACTTTGAAGGCTTTATCAATTATTTTTATTCGTCCAAAGATTACAAGTCTTCTTAGTCACTTGAAGATATACCTACCTGCATTTTTCTTTAAAATCTTTAAACGACTTAGAAGGTTGTCGGTCAAAGACCTTGTACTTCAAATAATACACACTTCAATAATAAGCACACTTCTCGAATCTTCAGAAGTCCCTAAAATCAAATATCCATATTAAGAGTATTTTCACTGGCTCCGATGCTGTTCGTAGCGTGAAATTTCCTAACTACCGAGCCAATCACAAAAAGAGCATTGTGTTAGGCACGCTTATTCGTTAACAATGGAGTTTTGTCACAGATAACTTTTTGCCTTCAACATCTTTGAGACTTTGATTGTGAAGATGCTGTATGTATGACTGATTGTTTATATTTACTGGTGATAAAACATTTAGGTCTGTAACCCGTTAATGACCTACTGCAAGGTCAAATCTCCTCTCACAAAGGGAAGGACGTCCTTAGTCCACCACGCTGGCCAATGCGGGTTGGTGACCTCACACGCTATTGAGAATACTTTTTTCGAGAACTCTCAGACATGCAGGTTTCCGATGTTTTCCTTTATCTTACCAGCAAGTGACATTTAAGTTTATAAAGCGCACGTGACTTCTTTCAGCCCTTTTCAGTCCACTGCTGGACATGAGCCTCCCCTAATCGACGCCATTATTCTCGATCGTAGATCCTCTCAAATCCTCTGATTCCGATATTTTCCCATTGTCTTCTTTAGGCCAGCAGTTATATCGGATACTTTTCTATTGATTCTGTCGTGTATGTTACATGGCTTAATAACTCACGCAGGAGATAATTTATGTATACCCGCCATCTCACCTTCTTATGGTAAAAGAATGGTATCTCCCAGAACGAGCTATAAAGTTTATCGTTGGAACATGTTATTACTTATTACACTTTTCCCGTTTCCCGTAAAACTTTGGTATAACGGAACAAAACCGCGTAAGTGTTTGCACTTTGCGTAATAGGTACATCGTCACAGGCGTAAAATATCGGAACTGTATTGCATAACACAATCTGTACTTACGGCAAAAACGTAATAATCTATCCATTAGAGCTATGGGAAAGCGGGACCACACAGGGGCGCAATTTGCCTCCATTTGCATAGACTTTGACACTTCCTGTAAATTTATACACCGTTAGATATTATGGGAGTCAACCATAATGTATTAGATTAGATTTGTTCGCAACGTCTTTGACTTTCCTACTGGTTATCGGTCCTTCAAACGATGTGGCCAGCCCATTGCCATTACAGATTGTTAAATTTTAAGCTACGTCAGTATACTTAACTGTCTTAAGCTGGCCTCTTTTATCTACATATATTGAGATAGGTTTTTTTTTATCCTTAATAGGTCAATGTAAATCTATAGATATAATATCCTTGATCCCCAATACGGAAGCTCTCAATTGTTCCCACGGTAATCCTAGTAGGTATCTACCAGCTACTGATATGTTCAGCCGGTAGTAAATCGCACTGCAAGTTTTACTACTGGAAACATAATAGGCAACTAAAGGAGCCCTGTTAGTTCCTCATTGAAAGCCTTGGGAAACGGTACATTTAAAACTCTGGGTAGCGGTATTTTGGTTAAACGTATTGTTGTTTCTGCTCCATGTTTTACTATCATCGTAACTAGCAAAATTAGAATAGCAAATATTAAACCGTTGCTAGCCATTTGTTCTCTTAATTGAGAGAACTAGATAAAAATCCCAATGGCTTGCACCAATGATCCAAGTTAGGTACTTATGCGTTTAAAAAAGTGTCCCCCGTTGTAGAAGAAAACATCGTGAAGAAACTTGTATGGCTGATAGTTTTCCATAATATTCTTAAGTTCTTAAGCTCAAAAGTAAAGTTTAAAGTTAGTCCTAAAGTCTAAAGTCCTTTGTAGCACCCTAGTTATTGTTAGAGGAGACCTCATCCTGCGATGGGTTTTATTCCTAGAAATTCTTTATAATATACGGAGAAGTCTAGATTTCTAGACGTGCCTAATTTACCATAACCACACTCTTCCAATATGTACAGATAAACTAACTAATCCGCGCCAAGTAGGTATATTTGGTAAAGATGATTGGAATGAAGACGATTTGATGTCCGTAAAATCAGATCGTAAAACGAATCCAAGATATGGCCGTGCAAAAATAGAAATTGGTAGAAAGCGTACGAATGTGCTTACATTTCATAATAACACAACATAATGAGTGAATCTCGTCTGTACACCTACGTCACACGGTCGCCCGGGCTGATTAACGCTCAATAAACTGGGTTGCGTGTCACACATGTATGTAACTCTGCTTACCATAAAAATATGATTTATTTATAACTAGAAGAAAATACTCTTCATCTGGAGTGTCATATCTGACAGCCATGGGTGAATTTATCACAGATTTTGTTTTCTTTTTCTAACTATTCGACCCTGCAGGTGTCGCCGTAAATGAAGTTTCGTAAAGTGACCACGCGTTCCATTCTTTGTGCACACTGCGAAGGAATGATTTTACGTAAAGGACTGACCATGACCGATCAAAATTTTATTTGTCCCTTTTATTCAACTCCCCTTAACGAAAATATTAAACGTTTGTAATATTTTTCTGCAATGATGGTAGCTTGAGTTTATTTACATCAGTTGATGGCCTAGCAACGGGTCATTGCTTCCGTGCGTGCTCTTAACGTCGCATAGGTTCGCAACTACTTGGACTACCTATCGAAAAAACTGAACCATTTTCGATTAGAATGTACACGTAATTCCTCACGAGGTTCTGACTGTGTTCGGTCCTACGTTGTATAAATGTTCGGAACGGTGTAACCGGCAGCCAGCGGGTTCGTCTACTTTTACTCAGTTCACGAGAAAGTAATCGTGGGTGATAAATGCCCGCGCATGCTGGCTGCACCCAACTCTTTACTTGAGTTTTACATCTTCTGTAAACGTTTAAACAAAGATGGATAAATATTATAATTTATAAAGAGCCACAATTTTTATGTTTAAGATTTAATACATTTTTATTTTACTTTATTTACTTAAATTTATTGAATTGTATGTTATTTTTAATATGTATCATAATCTTTATATAATAATTATAAATAAATTAATCTAAATTATCTGACCTTAAGTAGCAAACATTAAAATTTCATAATTTAGTATCTAATTCTTCAAATCTTAGAACAAATATTTTCAGGGACTTTGTTATCTGAAACCTGTTTGAAGCTGTTCTTAATGTTTGTCTCGTTTTGGAAATAAAAAAGAGTTAAGTACACTGAGTTTAAATTAAAATTTCACTTTTAAATATACCGTGGTTTATGAACATACGGTGTTTGTTTAATGATTTGATCGTGATCAGATAGGATGACGGTCTTCATACAGAGATATTTATGGTAATTTGATATAGTATAGGTACTTACCTACAGATCGATAAATTACTTATAAATTTCTGACGTTAATAAAAGTAAATTTTTGGAAACGTCTTCCATCTTATAGAACAATTACATTATTTTGTTTTATCATATAATTATTACACTTGTATGGAAAAACAGGTTTTAGAGCCATCCACCCAGCCTCTTAACCCGTCGCAAAGCATACAACCTCCGATAGGATTTCTTCTTTATTTGTGTTTGGATGTGAGTGTCAATGCACTGGAGTAGGTAACATCATAACAACATAACTTAAAATCAGGTGGCGCCTACATGCCTGTTTGCTATACCATTACTATAAAAAATGTTTGGAGAAGCTTTTTTACATAATAAAATAACTTGATTATTGTACATTACTAATGAATACTACTACTAAACTTTATAAGAGCCACAAACAAAAGGTATTGTAGCCAGTTCCCAGGCCTTTCCAGATCTCTTAGACTATATAGCGAGAAAGCCGATCTCGACTAAAGATTCCTCCGCACCTAGCCGCGATTAACTACAATTACTTTATTGTAAGGGAGACGTTAAAATGTTATTTTAAAGCTGTTTTTAGCCTTAAGCTAAAACCCACGGTTTCTCAAGTAATGGCTTGACGAGTTCAACTTATTAGTTAACACTAGCAAAAGAATAATTGTTCAGAGCGGTTTCATGCACTCAAAGTCACAAAATAAACGTTGGTGGCGCAGTGGTTATTGCACCGATAGATTGCTCGGAGGTTCGTAGGTTCGATTTCCAGCGGGGCAGAAATTTGAAATATGAGTCTAAATTTTTTTGTCTTGTTTGGGTGTTTGGGTGTGACATTTGTGTGTCCATGGCACCCACGACACGAAGAATCCTTGTGTGCTGCTATGAATGTGAAGCGTTGTTATTTAAAAGTGTTTTTTCTTTATACGTTAGTATAAGTACTCATAGATCTCTAGCATTTTGACCAAAAATATATTTCAGCTTTTGAAGTTTCTAATCCTTTGTCGGAACTGACAAATGCCTTCAATTACCAATATTACCTACATAAAGGGAAATAGCAGGACTGACCTTGTATGAGACTCATTGTTCCTTGAAATCAGATTAAGATGAGCGACTCATAATCGAGCATATAAGATTCCATACAACGAATGTCACTGTCTCAAATTAATTTATGTGCACTGGGATTTGAATCCGGGTATCGGGAATCTCGAGAAGACAGTAGGTAGTAACCACTGAACATCGGCTATATAAGCTTGCTGCTACTTCATTATTATGGCGAATATATTGCATTAATGGCATAAATATAAAGAAAAATCACCAAAATGCTTTTGTCGCTGCTAGAATCTTCTAAGTGTGGATAATTATCCGAATGACAACAAAATAAATGTGTGTGCACTCATTAATCTTATTATCGTGTGGAACAATTGGAACTTTCCATTTGAGGGTTTAAAGCGCATCTGGTGCATAATTGTGTGAACCATTGTCGCAGAGAAAACGCACGGACGACGTCTGAGAACCGCTGATCTATAAAACAGATACTAACACTGCTAGACAGATTGTTTCCGTGTTTGTCGCGATGTAATTAATTTATTTTACTGTGTAGTTTAGATGTTAGGGTTCCGTACCTAATATAAAGTTGTTTTACTTAGAGGGAAATATGCAAGGTATGCTTTGAAATCCGTAGACGAACAAAAGTAACCGACCAAGTTGTTTAAGTAAAGACACAGCTCACGTATCTTTTGCTAAAAGGTCTAAAAGATATTGCTTAATTTTGCTCACCCGCTTACCTACACCAACCACGAGCTTGCATTCGATAAGTTGAATAGAACTTCCGACTACCTAGTTCTCATTAAGCTCACCTACTTAACTCGCATCGGAAACACGCTATTATGTAAATCAGATCGAACAGTAAAGTAAGAACAATGTTTACTACTAAATTATGCAATGAATGGCATTAATAATGCTTATGAATAGGAAGGAAAGGAGAGATCAGCCACTTCTACCAAGTCACTGTACCATTATGTACGTGAGGTAAATAAAAAAAATGGATACCTGTCTGACGTGAACTGTGAATGGTCAAGTCAATCTATGGATACATACATGGATCTCATAACTTTTTACGGTGCAAGAACTGAGTTGCGAGACTTGGGTTTTTACACGTTATGTTTGGACTTTTTTTACAAGTTATGTTTTTGATGGCATACCTATAAGAATGACAATATCCTACTGTTTTGCTTAGGTACCATAAACATAAAACTTAATAGCTATATAAAGTATGCTAGTTACAAAAGAAATGAGTATGTCACTCTTGAAAATAAATGATTCGCTTTTATTGAAAATTAATCAAAAATTGTCTTCATTTATTACAACCTTGTAAAATTAATTACAGTTTAATTACCAACAAGCATCAAATCCGCATAAAATGTTTAAGCGTCAGACGAAAGCGGGTAAAAACCGGCCAAGTGCGAATCGGACTCGCATATAAAAGGTTCTGTGCAATAAACAATCAGGCTGTAGTTTCCTTCCTTCCTTCCTTCCTTTCAGCCCTTGGCTGTCCACTGCTGGACATGGGCGCCACTCCACCCGGTCCTGTGCCCTCTGAATCCAACGGTTTTACTGCTGCCTTCTTCAGGTCATCAATCCGCCTGGCAGGAGGGCGGCCTGTGCTCATTTTGCCTAAACGTGGTTGCCATTCGAGGACCTTTTTTCCCAAAATTATAAAATGTTTCATAATTTTATAATTCAAACAACATTTTATAATTTCCCTTAGGTAATAAGGGTTCCATTAGCACCCATTTGACACTGAACCCAAATATGAAAGCGTTTTTTGAAGTAGGTAGGACCTAACTGCGCCGACAAATATAAACATTTGATAGCAAATAAACATTACGATTTGCTACAGATATTTTATAGACGATATTTTGAATTTGATTGAAGAAAGCTTTCAGCAGAAATGATTTGATTATAGAGAAAGTATCCAATTAAGAAACTGTGCCGTTTAGATTTACTTTATTTTAGATAAGCATAATTGAGATGATGACGCAATTATTTTTTAAAGAGCCCTCTGCAGAATGTTGGAAAACCTGCAATATTTTCTATTATCTATTACCATATCATATATTATTATCATTAAAATATTATTTTTGTTTCATTTTGACCAATAATTTGAATTTATTTACACAAGTTTCAATAAACTTGAAAAAACCATCTATATCAATAGACTTTTTAGTTGAATCGAAAGTGCGAAAACTAGATCTAGCTTATACGAATAGTTATTCTTCTCAGCTTTAGTTTCAAATAATATTTTTCTTTGTTTACAGATCAATAATGACTGTGAAGAAGGCGAACCGGTGTGGAGGCTACGCGACGCTGGTGGCGCGGCAGAAGCTGCACAATGCCGCCCAGCAGCTGGACATCATGACCATCAGCAAACCAGCCCTCGAAAACTACAACATCATAGTAGGCTTCAACGAAAAGGACCAACTACAACTACTCACGAAAGAGGACTCCGTCGACGACGACAAAAAGCTGATCAAAGATTACACCGACCTCAAGGCGAACAAATACGAAAACATAGCCATTGACGACATCGCAAACTGTGTCAACATTGAAAACTACCCGAATTGCGACAACACTCTAGTCTTTTATGTTAGTAAGAATCTGAACAAAGAAGCGATCGTGCTGAAGTTCGAAAACGAACAGGATTTCAAAAGGATATATTTCACGTACAAGTATTTCAAAATGCGGAACAGACTAACGAAGAACACGGCAAATTACTCCAGCAGTGACAATTTGTTCTCGAAGAAGAAAACGAACGACGTGTTCAAGAATAGGAAGAACAGTATGGACGATTACAGTCTGTTTGACAAGACGAGGTCCGAGTTTGACTTGATGCAAACGACCGACAACGATGGTGTGACACATATATCAGTGCAACAGAAGGGAGTGACGCGGTTCGATCAACCGATGAGTCTTATCGGTATAAGAGGTCATTTGGAAGACTCAGGTGAAATCGACAGCGTTATTTATACAGACATAGATATACCATTGAGGCCTGAAAGAAAACGGATTTTCCACAAAAAGACAAAAGCTCCACCGCCGCCACCGTTGCTTTCAAACAAAGAAACCCCTAAAGTGCTTAAAGGAGAATTCGTGCGAGTAAACGTGGAAAGATCACCCGATTTAATACCGAAGGACAATAAAAACAATAAAATACCAGACATCTTGATGTTTCGAGAGAATAAACCGAGACGGAACAGCCCGACTAGCAATTTGTGGACAGCGAGCAATAAAGGTTGGTATCTTAATTATTCAATGCCTGTATCTGACTGTAACTATTTTATGTTTCACACTGGGTTTGAGTTAGAGGGGTCGTTCGATCGGGTGTACTCTGACAATTAGAAGGATAGATATAGGCTTAGTCCATGATGTCGGTAAACCTACTTCAGATGCCCTTGGGAACATCAGTTAGAACTCTTAAGTATGCATATTTTCTTCAAAAGATTTTTCTTCTCCGTTATAACAGGTGAAATTTTACTTTATTAAAATGCACACAGGTTGTTAAAAATTCATTAGCATTTTGCCATAAAAACATTTATTCATTATCAGGTACAATTTGTGCACACTTAATGAACGTTATACTTACATATTGCATAATAAATTATACGTTCATCCGCTTTTATCTGGTAGACTGGGAGAAAAAAGCGGACGGTAAAACTCCCAAGAAAAAAGCGAACGGAAAAACCTTCAAAGTGAGCGGAAAAAAACTCTCAAATTTGAAGACTGTCCACACCATGTCCTCACGATGCATGACAACGAATAAAATTCTGAACCACTGGCTATCACCGCAACGCTATGCTTAATGCCTGTAAATAAAAGTTTATTGTTACTAATAACCTCGGCTTACGCAAGTGAACGAAGATGTTCGTAATAAGGAAATACTAGCAACCATCAAATGCCACCTAGTAGGAGCGGTTACGTACCTACTAACATTAATCGATGGCCAATTTACTCTATTTATTACTCTACGACGGCCTCAATAACAATCGATTCCTTGAAATTCTTCATTGAAATCAATGGAATTAAACAGTACGCCTTTTACTTAAGATTTTTAATTGTTGTAAAACGCAATCTTTATCTGTGACCATTTGTTAGTCTTTCCTCGTTTTGTATTGAGTTTTCCTATGGTTTTGCTGACGTGTTTCAAGCTAGTTTACATTTAAAACGAATAAGGTATTATTAAGTATTTAACTACGAATAATTTTATGTGCGGAACGTATAATGAATATTTTTACGTTGTCAGCGAATACTAAGGTAGAATTTTTGGATGTTGCCCTATAGTGGTGAAAAATGGGATGAAAATTCATATTAAAATCAAATTCAGCTGCGAATCGCGGTAGCGGCACAGACTTACAGTAAAAACTTTAAGATTATATCCGTTACTACGTTATACGGCATTATTACAGAAATACTCTTTACTTACCCTCATCTAGAGATACCTACAATTTTGATTGATAAGACCACGAGACTACAATGTTGATAAGACCAAAATTTACATTCCATGATTGCGTAAAAGAAAATATTCTATGTTCTACTTTTGTTACAATAAGAACACCTTTATATTTTAACTTTAAACAAATAACCCATGGCAACCTAATAGCTAATTTAATTAGAATTTTGTTGACGAATTGCTACATACACGGACACGTGTGCGCGTGTTAATTATTTACTCATTTTAGCTAACTAGTGATGGGTTACTGAGGTAACCGAATACCGAGTCCTTTTCGGTGAATTTTACCACAAAATACTTCAGTGCTCATGAGTAGCAACGCACCTACGAACGGTCTTGGTGACGTATCTTGTCAGCAACCCATTAATGACCCACTACAGAGTCGGGTCTCCTCTCACAATGAAAGGGATGTAGTTTTTACAAAGTCATTGGTGCGTGCCACTGGGATTCGAACCCGAACCCCTCGATTTGAGGTGGAATTCTAACCCACTGGGCTACCACCGGTTACGTATCTTATATGGGGTAATATGTATTTTGGTTTCCATTGGCAGTGGTGCCAAGTGCCCACATAACATCAGGTGGCTTGCATGAGCATTCTTATCTACATCGCTACGCTTTTCTATTCAGCAGATTTTGATGAGGTTTCCACTATCATTCGGATAGTTTCATTCGAATGGTTTATATAGGTATAATATAATACATGCATGTTGTATTTAAAAAAAGTCGCTAGATTAGTATAAAAGATATAACCTCAGTTTAATCTTACTTCTTAATAATTAGAATCAGGAAGGCCACTTAATATCAGTTGATCTACATGCTTGTACAATACTTTCATTTTGGTATCTACTTAAAATGCGTATAAGTACGTGTTCCGTCTTTATTTAATAAATTGAATATTCATGAATCTTAGCGCAAGTCAGTAAACCCATCTGGTCAAACAATGCCTCGTTTAACTAAAACAGTGCAACTACTTAAGCCGATGTACTTACATGTAGGTAGTTAGCTACATAAGAGTTGAAGTTCGAGAAAAATTTAAGTGAACAATGAGTTAGGGAAATAATAAATAATTTACAGAAACAAGATAAGGTTTCTAAAAATAAACGGTTAAAACTGTTAAAAACATTCAAAGAAAATGTTCTATATTATAATACATTTAAAAAGTTTACGTTCTTCATTGCTATAAAGCCATTAATAACACAAAATAACAGCAATAAATTACTGAGTTCTTTCCGAAATTTCTATGCCCTTAAGTTCAGTGTTCTGTGCTGAGTCTGTAAGTCTAGGGGCCTCCATCTTTGAATCTTTTTGACTTTTAATCTTATCTTATCTCAAATATGATTGAATTTGAATCGTTGATAAATCTTTGATTTGGGACCTCTCGGGCTTAACCCTTCATACCTTAACCCTATAACGCGAAGCTTACCCATTATGCATTCTCGTCGCATCTAAAACCTCCAATCCAAGGTTACACAGTAACGTATAGTGAAGCACTTTCTACGGTGCGTGGTGGTCGTGCAAATGATGGTGGTCAAGGCCGCTGGTGGCCGTCGCTTACGTCACCCGGTCATTCACTCGCCGGCGATGTGGTGGTATCTTTTCAGCTATTTGTGTTTATTAAAATAGTCCGTACTGATTTAACAGCACTACAGCACAGCACAGGTGGTGTTAAGGCGCATACTTACCAAACCTAATCACTCACCGAAGAATCTCTCGTTCTCACGGAACAGTGCAATCGGAACGGAATGTCCGCGTAACGAATAAATACAAACACCAGTGACGTCATCGGCAGCCTAATGAAAGTTACAACACTGAAGCACGACTGATCTATCACGCATTGGGAAGTTAGCTACTGGAAGTGCCTATAAGGTGCCGGAATACTAATAAAGATAAAAAAATCCCTTATACGTTGTGGTGACGTGGCGACGTGAAAGAAATAGATTGATGAGCTAGAAATGATCTGCCCGAAACGACAAAATCCGTAGAAGAATGTAAAGAATGTAATGTCGTTTAGGTACAAATTCTTCCATCAAAGTTTGCTAACAAAATTTGTAATAGGCGGGTCGTTCGAAGGACTGTCAACCGATGAGGACAAAAGGTCCGCGATTGACGATCTGGGCAAGAGGAGTACCTATAGGTCATCCTCCGAGCAGATGATGACCAAGCCAGCGGGAAACCGTTGGATTCCAACGGCTCAGGATCGTACAGTGTGGCGTCGATTAGGAAAGGCTAGCATCGAAGGGCTGCAAGGAAGATATTATTGTGTGCTGGCTACATGTCAGTACCCATTTATGACCCACTACAGGGTCGGGTCTCCTCTCACAATGAGAAGGATGTAAGCCTTAGTCCACCACGCTGGCCTACTGCGGGTTGGTGGACTTCGCATGCCTTTGAGAACATTTTTTTTTGTGAACTCTCAGGCATGCAGGTTTCCTCACGATGTTTTCCTTCACCGTAACAGCAGGTGATATTTAATTTCATAAATCGCACATAACTTTTATTACAAAGTCATTGGTGCGTGCCACTGGGATTCGAACCCGGATCCCTCGATTCGAGGTCGAATTCTAAACCACTGGGCTATCACCGCTGCACCGCTGCCGCTGGCTACATACGAGTACAATATTGTGGAACCAATTTCGTACTATTAACATTTTTATCTTTGAAAAACTTCGCATCAATCATCGCTTGTTGACACTCATGAGGTTGCAATCTAAATTTTTTACACACCTCTCACGGTGGGGAGATGTTCACATAGTCTCACATAGAGTGCCATTTTGTTAAGGATTAATTTAATTCTTACGTGTGTATAACGTTTCCATTGCGTTAACATCGGTGTGACATTTACAAATCACTCCTGTACATTCAATTGCACATCTTTCGCAATTAGTCTCAAGTGATAGGCGGATCACGAACTGTATTCAGACGTAAAGTAAGTCTTACTTAGAACATCAGTCAAGCATCTCATTAGGGTACGGCGTGTCTATAAACTGTGTGTTTCATTTTAAACAGGCTTCTGTCTGCGAGTGGTCTTTTTTATTAAAAAAAAAGCTACACACTCATAGCCCCACACTAGGAGTCCCTGTGTCGTGGGTGCCTTGGACACACACAAGACAAGAACACAACACACCCAGACCAGAAAAAGAAATTCTTTATAAATTTCATTCTTTCAGCGGACTGGCCGCAACCCTTTTTGGTCCAATGTCGAGCACGGATCTCTTTCCACAGAAAGGGAGGCCTGGAGCATACTCCACTACGCTGCTCCAATGCGGATTATTTGAGAAGTGGACTATAGGGCCTCCGACGAGGATTAACGACTGCTATCGTATCGATAACAACCGGGACCGACGGCTTTAAAGTCACCCATCTAGGTGCTGACCGCGCCCGACGTTGCTTAACTTTTTCGATCGCTTGGGATCTACTCACGCAGTGGAGCGTATGTGTCTTCTGCTGAGCAGAGGTCTCAAGTTTCACGTAACAGAGAAAAGTAAGTAAGTAAGTAACACGTAAAAGAGTACAGATTTACAAACTTTAAAAAAGTGTTTGAAAGTGTTGTCATAAGCTCGTATTTTTTCACTTATCGTAACAGCATCATAAACAGGCTATAGCAGTCTTACTTCCCTCCTTTCAGCCCTTGATAGTCCACTGCTGGACATGGTATCCCTAATCGACGCCACTTCGCCCCGTCCTGAGCCTTCTGAATCCAGCGATTACCCTCTGTCTACTACAGGTCGTCTTAAGGATCAAAATATTGGTCAAAGAATGGTTGAAATCAAATGAGCACTTTCTAAGATTACCTCAGACATACGAATACACCTACGAATTCAAACAATCTTTACCTCTTCATAACCTTAGTGTTGATTATAGAGGTACTCGTAGCTTGTAAAGGTACCTAGTGAGGTAATAATGCCTACATCTCAGAGCTGTTTTTGAAAGGTCAGGGCGTCGAGGAGATTAAAACGATCGCCGGATAAGGCTATTGGCCTGATGAATTAAATTTGGAAATCACACATACCTAACGAATCCCAGTGGCATGCCTCAATTAATTTTTAGGATAGTTATGTGCAGTTTATAAAAAAATAAAATGTCAAATGCCAATTTTATTCTTGTGAGGAAGGCCGCCAGTCATTTGTTATTCAACCTTGCAACAAGATGTGCAAACGCATGCACACATCAAAGGTGTCGTGATGCTCCATATATCACACTTTTACTGACTCTCATTCGCCTAGCGCCGAATATAATACTTAATTATGTGGTAAGGAAATTCGTTTCCAAAAACCATGTTACAATGAACAACGTAAATAAAGGACCCTTCGTTCATCAAAACAACAATGCATCATTTGGAAACTAACGACGTGGTCTCACCACAACACCTTGTCGTATAAACAGTGTTCAGTTTACAACAATATTGCAAAATAGGGATGTGACGACGGAGACTTTATCGGAACCGAAAGCGGAATCGATATTTGTAAACTGGATTTACTTATGGGGCTTGGAACCGGAGGCAAGTGAGAAACTTGTGAAGGTATATTATGAAATTGTAAGAAAAAACTGCATTTCCGTTAACTGATGATTTGGCAGTAGGAAATGTATAAGTTGTTGAAATCCAATAATCCAAATTAAAAGTAAGTTTTGCTTCGATTGACCTCCGATCATAAATCACAACAATAATATTATCAAATTTGATATAATTCAGCCGAAGTCGAAGTAGGATGAAGTGATGATAATATTAAACAGAACTTCTGAATAATCGGTATCAGTGTCGCTTCATAATATTCCTATTAAGGGTGTCTCTATGATCCATATCGGAGTGAAATAAAGTAGCCTGAATTCTGAAATGTCCTTCCAAACTCTGTAACATCATGCTCTTAATTTCGTTGAAGGTATTATTAGATTTGTGCAACTTATGCAATTGATTCAAAATGTGAGTTGAAGAAATGCAGTTTGTGATTTAAATATTTAGGCCTATCTCTTGAAACTCAAGAGTTTTGTGTCTAATTTCTAACTCGTTTCTGAGTCCGATAAATCTTTAGTTGAGAGGCTTCGGTTCCGATATCGGATCCGCTAAAACAGACTCTCTAACATCAATATTCCTATGCAAGATTATTGACCCGACCAAAGTTTGCTTACAACCAATACAGCGTTGTCATTGTAAAGTAATTCTTGCCTCCATTGTCACAAGGAACAATATTTATGATCATTTTACATCTTGACGCATATGAGTGTTGCACAAAACAATGTGTATTTTCAGCGACACAGTATTGTACTTAAGAAACCACGTAGTAAAAGGTATACCTCTGCAAGAATGAAATACCTACACATAAACTGCTTAAAAACTCATAAGTACTGAAATGTTCACACCAAATAAAATATCTCCGGCAACCACACCTCCCCAACCGAAAAACAAAACACAGTTTCCGTCGGTATATGAGGGTGGCGGTTAGGTACCTATCCGAGGCGAGCTTATACGGCTCTACTACCTATACACCTCCAATTTTAAACAAAAAGTGAAGTACATACATCGCGCTTATCGTCTAGGAGGTTGGGCACTAACTTTTAGCTATTCTCTAATGGTTAAGCATTGAAGTTAAGCCTTCGGTTCTTTTAACTTTAAGCCATGCTGTAGTGGCTAAGCATTGAGGTTAAACCTTGTCTTCGAGTCCACCGTCAGGCACCGCTGGGCGGGTAGTGTGTTACAGGAAGCTAGCAACCGACCCGCGCGGGAATCGAACGCCCTTCACGGCTGAATACGCGACACGTACTCGTATCTGATTCCGACAGTAGCTGAAGTAAAATGTCTCTGCGTTTCTGCTCCCCTGGCACTTGATGGTTGAATAAGTATCAATGTAAAATGTAAACGATTACTACGAATTACTTACGCTATGTTAAACGTTTACAATCCATCTTATCCAAATTTACTTCTGTTAAATGTGAGAGTTTGTGAGGGTGGATGGATGTTTGATACTCTTTCACGCAAAAACGGCAGCACAGATTTGGATGAAATTTGGCATGTACGTAGTTTATAACCTGAATTAACGTAAAGAATACTTTTTCTCGCTCTCTGGACCAAGTTCTAAGATCCATGCGAACGAATCCGCGGGCAAAATTCAGACCAAACGACTGATGTTAACAAAAAAATATGGAGAGAAAAATAGCTGAAAGACCCGTCCAATAACATTATTGCTCTTGCTGCTAGTGAGCAGTCTAATCCTGCTCTTTAGATTTGTTCAGATTTTAAAACTCAAAGGTAATTTACTTCCTTTCCCAGTTAATCGATTACCAATGATTTGCTCAACTCTCGGTAGCATCAGTGACCTACAAAAGCCGGACCATTTTCCTGTAAACATTGCATAAATCCTTGTGCACCTCATCAGCTAGGTCATCGCGTGTCGTTTACTTAACTCCAAATTCGTATGTACAGACGCACGGAAGTTTTTACGTGCTCAGAATTAACGCTATCGAAAATAAAATCGTGATGTAACCATCTGCATTCGGTTCGATCATTTGCATTTGCAATGTGTGCGATTGTTCTGTAACCCTTTACGAAGTGTCCACCTACCGATACTGCGTAATTGACACCTTTAAAAGTATCGTTTGCATCAACCGAAAACAGTAGTCTTGTCATCCTTTTAGATGGTTTTGATTGGCGTTTAATAAGACTGAACTGGTCCCTTACAATTTTCCGGAAACTTGACTTTAGCTTCAAAAGCTTGACTAAACGTCATATATCGCACTAATATAAATAACTCTCCCGGTTCGGTCGATATGCTTTGGTCAATTTGGTCATCTATTATTTACGAACTATTTCATAATAAGGTCTATCCAAAATTAATTATTAGTTTCGACTGTATATTATTATGAATAATTTACAATAAATGATAATATTATGACTTTTTTCTCATTTTCAGTGAATGCTGGCTACGAGTCGGACCGTGATGAGTGGAGGAGCAGCCGTTCGCAGTTTTCCACCACTGCCTTTGACAGCCTAGCAAGACCTACCAAAATGGCGATGGCCCTCACCCTCAAGAAACCTCAAAGACTGGAGCCAGTGCCACAGTATTACCGTCTAACCGACACGAAACCAAAGTTAACGCCACTACCTTTCAGACAGAACAACTTCCTTCAGAGGCCACCTAGACTGCCGCGGCCAAATACAGAGATAAAGAGGAATTTGAACCTAAGCACGGACCATCGAAAGTACACGTCGCTACAGAGCTTGGAGATACCGAAGAAGTTGAGCGAGACGAAGAAGCCGATGGACGTGAAGAAGACGAACTACTCAAACCTATCGACCCGGATCACTGGTATCACGAATAAGCTAAGAGATTTAGGGAACGCGACTAATACAATTGGTAGATTCAAGTCGCACTCGCATGGGGATGTGGCCAATTTGAAGCCAGTGCTGAAGAGCAACGGCCACGACGGTGCCAAACGTTCTGTAGTGAGGACTTGTAGTGCTGAACCACCAAAGAAAGTTACTTTCAGTGCCTTCGCTACCGTACAAGTAGTTTAACTTTATAATGTTAGTATAGAGTGAAAGACTTGAGACCTTAGTTACTGATGTAATATTTAAAAGTAATGGCGAATCCCATCTGTGACAATTTTGTTCCCAAACTCGTCCCATGTTTATGTGATTGTATGTAAAGCGAAACATAAAATTGTGATCATTATGGGAATAATTAACAATTGTTATCAAGATTGTTTTCAATTTGTATTAGGAAAATTATATCAAGCCCGGATAGGATTAAATCCCGTGTCTTGATTAAATGGTGTTTTTGTGGGGCTGAGAATCTATGGATTATTAAATAAGTTTCCATCTTATATTATGGACGTACATGAGATCTGAGACATCTTAGTAGATCTTTATTGACTGTAATTAACTTGCGTCTTAAGAACTGAAGAAAATGTTAAGATCTTTTTGGGAATATTTTAGAATCAACCATTAACTGGTTAGATAAGAAATCAACGATGAATTAAATAAAAATAGCCGTCGCCATCAATAAAAAATGGCAGGCCGGGGTTTTTGTGTAAATAATTCTTGTATTAAAATAAAATTACTATAAATAATTCCGCAAATCGTGAAAGCAAATAATATATTTTATCCTTCTAGAAATTATCACTTATTAATACGACAATTACATAACATACAGAATCACTTAATTTTGCATAATTGTATCCATTTTAGGGTTTATTTTTAATTTGTTGAGTGCTATCATTAAATTACTGTTGAGCTTTTAAATCAATCTTAACTATACTAAAGAAATGCACAACAATGTACTGTAATTTTCAAGCCAAATCATTATTAACAAAATCTTTTACATCTTCATCGTATGCACATTGTCGCACATTGTATTTTTTGTATAATAGTTTTGTTTGTTTGTACGAGTATGTTTCAAGCACCTTTATTGTTAGCTTTTGAACTTTATTATTATCTGCCAGTATGACTGCCTGTTGAACGTTTCCATTTCTTTTCTTCTTCTTGCCTTAGCACCTTGTCTGGTTTCAAAATGTATAGCTTTTTATATAGTTTTGAGTTTTTTTCGAACAAACCAAAATTTGTTTTCAATAGACCGCCTCTATCGAGTATATCATAACAATAACTAAAGCTAAGTATCGCTTAATTTCTGTTAATTTGATTCTGATCTGACAGTTACCAATGATTTGATTCTTATGCTGCGTTTTTACTTCCTTCACCGAGACATTATCTTCCACCTGGCTTTTGTCTAAGATACCTGTATAAATAGAGAGGTAGTAGGTAGGTAGTGGTAATTTTGTAAATTTGATAAGGTACTCAGATTTTTTATGTAAATATTGTACACATTGTAAGCATAAGCTCAAGGACAGTTTTTGCCTAATCATAGTAACCATAATGATCGGTTTTGGAAAAATAATTATTTATTCTAAGCAATGAACGCAAAAAAATCATAAGGACCAACTCTCAGGTTCAATTTTCCCAAGTATAAAGGCGTTTTCTACAAACATGTCGAGACCACCGTGTAAATAGCAGATATTGCTTTATCTCTTATTCTGAGTTCATTCAACCACGTTTTTTATATTCTAAAAAAGTAATGAAGGGGACTTAATGGTAGATGTTATATAGGTACTATTGATGGGATTGATGGAAGTGAAAACGTTGCATTATAGATATGAGCCGAGGGACCACGATTTTGTAAATAGTTTATAATAATTTGTGAAATGCCACCAATCTTAGAGAGAGATTGCTGTCGGTCAGTTTCAGGTAAATGTTGAAATTTTACTCACATTTCCACATAGATATATATATACATATACAGTTAAATATGTATATTTTAATATATAATAATAATATGTTAACCAGAGTCAAACCTTTTTAAACTATATATTAAAAAAATATTTACCTTTTTCCAAATTTTATCTTTTATCATACATAATTTATTAAGTACTTCCCTTTTAAAAATATAACATAAGATTTATTTAATCTTTATTTTTTATAGTAAATGCACTTTCTTGCTATTCCTTGTGAATATCTATAGAAGAAAAGTCTAACGTATATATCCAATGTACACATTTTGTTTTAAGTATTGGTGTTGGGTAATTCGAATCTACCTATATGTGGTTCCTAGTCGACTTTTCCGCTTTTGTCATTATTAGCAGGCATTGTAAAAATTGTATATTATATAATATAATAAGATTTGGCGTGTATAAAATGTAAAAATCGGCAAATTTTCTGTATACACATTAATACTGACCTGAAAACATGCTTTTTGTTCTGTTGTATAAAAATGATTCGTTTTTGTTATGATATCGAAGATTTAACTATTTAGATTTTTATTACATTCTGTCAATAACTATTATTTAAGGTTATTTCCATTACCTTGGGCACTTAAAAAAGTTTTGTGAGAAATAATATCTCCGAGACTGGAATGGCTTGGATCGAAAGAGTACCTATGTAAAAATAGAAAAATCTTCAGCATCTTGAATGAATGATAAAAGTAAAAAAAAACAACAATAAAGTTCAATATGGATCAAGCATTTTTGATTTTAAAAACTTGCGAAATCACGATTTTATTATCTTCTCTTACAACAGATTTTTTATTATTATAATTTGTTATTTTTTTTAAAAGGGAACAGATTTTGACTTTCATTTGACCATGTACGTATTAAATTTGATAGATTGGACTGGCTTCTTTCTTGAGAAGCTAAGGTGGCGCCATTTCACGGTGATTACCAGAACTGCCATAACACTGAATCTGAAGTAACATCTGAAGTCCGCATAAGTTCGGACATAGGTATGGGTTTTTCGCAAGACTTATTTAAGAAGCTCTGATGTATGTTATGGTTTACACATCAAGTGCATAAGTGTGTAATGCGATAGTTATGTTGTTATTTGTTTCATTGTCTCTAAATGTGTTTGAAAAATAATACATCATTTTGTTAGTTTCGACTACTTATTTGCTTTTACCTTTTCCTCCTGATAATTTTTCCCTAATGTTTAGTGGTCTCTGCAAAACCATTAAAAAATGAATAGAAATCCTATTTGAGGTAGAAAGTCTAGAAACACATATGAATACCTACCATAAAAATAAGTTTGTTTAATAAATTCGCATAAAACGTCTCGTGGCTTTATGTTAATGAAAAAGGCCAAAAGAACCTTGACAGTGAATGATACAACGTCGAAGCCAATTAAATTGTAGAAGACATTACCTAATGAGCGATAAAATGTTATAAACATTCCTTGATTAAAATTTGACTCTTATCTATGCAAAACTGTTATTATCAAACTGTATTAACAAAATATGAGCACGCACAGCCCCGCTTGAGTAGATTGCAAGATTTTTGTCCCATACTACTAAATCATATTGTTAATGAATTAATTTACAACGATACGCTTTAATTCTATAATAAAGAATTTTCGGAACCCGCACTTTGTGTAGGTAACGTTTTTGACATAATACTACAACCTTTTTTTCTTTCATTTTCCCAGTCATAGTTGTCTGCATTAAGAAAATTTTGGAAACAGAATAATTTATTTTGAGAAGTATGTAGGTAGGCCTTAGTCCACCACGATTGCCTACAGTGTGTTGGTGGACTTGACATGCCATTACAGCAGATGGTAGGTATGTTATTTTATAAAGCGCACATATTTTTAAAAAAAGTCATCGGTGCGTGCCAATGGGATTCGAACCCGGATCTCTGAGTAAGAGGCCGATTTATTAGCCACTGGACTAGGTATATCCGTTTCATTTCTTAAGCGCTCCCTAAGTACCTTTTTGGCATAATCATTAAATTTCGTGGGCTTAATTTTCACATTCTTGCGATGTAATTACAGATAAATGTATTATATCTCGTGTTATCGTCGAAGCGATGTGGCCAAGTGAATTGCTATCGAAATAATTGAAAACATGAACGCGAAAATGGCATACGGTCAGTCGTGTTGGGAAAACCGTGTTGGAAGTACACTAAACAAGTAAGTCAATAAGCATTTAATCATTAATATTTTCACAAGTCCATAATATAGGAACCTATTTGCATGATTTATAAGCAAGTACCTACTGCCTGTGATAATACCTGTTAGTATCTACGTATCTACGTTATTACAGGTAAGGTACCTAATTTTTGTCGTTGAAATTTTAGCAGTCATTCGCTTATTAGATAAAACTACTTATTAGTAATATACAGTGGTATAGTAGGATATATTAAGTATGCCTAGGACTAGTAAATTTTATGGCCCAATAATGCAAAAAGCAAAATCTTTTAATCTTTATACATATCTACCTACTAAAAATGAATCGCTGTTCGTTATTATCGCTAAAACTTGAGAACGGCTGGACCGATTTGGCTCATTTTAGATTTGATGTGTTCGTCGGTGTTCGTATAAGTCTAAGGAAGGTTTATACGGTGAGAAAATTTGAAAAGAATGCGATGAAAATTGTAGAAATTTCTATATTTGGGGACAGCTAGTTATGTAGTTGCCTTTTTTAATTTGAAATATTGTAGTCAAAAGAAAGCCTCTTCTGGTGGCCAGCGGCCACCGGCAGTGGTCCTTTTGGCTGCGTTTTACGTACCTATTAGTACTCATTGGTGTTAAAACTTTTTAGCCATGTCCGTCGCAAGTGCCTTCGAGTCGAGCAAGATCGTGCCAGATGTTGTCTCCGCCGCCCCCACCTCCACCATCCAGGTAAACAGATTACCGAAGTACATTTTTATTTCAAAAAAATAATATTAATTTTTTTTAACTTAAAATGTACCTAATTTCACGAAATAAAATTCCAATTAATTTTTCGACATGTTTTCTTACAGTTATTGAGAAGTAAAATAGCCTGCAGGCTGTTAAGTGTTAAGCGTTAAGTAGTCACTATATCCTATGAAGACCCTCGGTCAAACTTAAATAAAACAAAAATTCAATCTGATATCGTAGTATAGGTATTTTATACATGAAATGATAAAGTTACTAAATAAAATCATGGCATATTCAACTGTTGTTATCGATTAGGTAGCAGTTTTTTTTAACTAAAAAAAGGTTTGAATTACTCTCGACACGAACATAGACTGTCTATCAACAAACCCGCATTGGAGCAGCGTGGTTCACCGTGTTATGAGCAGAGACCCGTGCCTTAAAAAAATATTAATAAAAAAAATCTAAAATTTATATAAGAAATGTCAGAAACATAAATTTAACAAGATCTGATAAAATGTGTGGTTAACCACAGCTCATTCGTCAACGAATCAATATAACCGCCACTTGTTCTTACGTGTACAATAGTTTGTTTATGTTTTATTATCAGTTTCAGTAATAATCAAAATAAAACACTATCACTTTTTGTTCCACTTTAACCTGCCTATATCTGAGTTTGGTATACAACAGCACAGCTTATCAATGTATAAAGTACCTACGTTAAGTTTAAGTCTTATCATTACAAAAACCACTAAAACGAAATTTTTACTTCTCCTACTTTTATACTCTCTTACATACAATACCTAATCTAAACTTTAAAAACATTTCATATGAAATGTCAAAAAAAAATAAGTCGTGCAGTTTGATCCAAAACTTTAAAAAAATCAAATTGAAATAAAATCGCATGCATACTAGGAAGTACCTATCATTAAATTTACCAATAAAGAATAATATTCGTTATACATGAATAAAAAAAATATTACGCATATTTTCAGCCTAGCATGAAAACAAAAGAAATTCTTTTAGCCATAGGTAAAGCTGAAATAACACCACATATTTTTAATAATTATGTTACTCAAAAATAAATTATAAATATTCATTTCAAGCGCCGACATACTTAACATTTGGAGTGAATAATAAATTTATGCAAATTTAACATTTACAGATATATAGTGCCTGTAGTCTGTAATTACAGTCAAAATAAAAGTTTAGGTTTTATTTTAAGTTTGCCCGTTTTAAAAAAAGGTGCTTGAAATGGCCTCACGATTTCAAAAATAATAATGTCAAAAACATTAAAGTCGAAAAAAAAGCGCGGGAAACGTTGAAATAGGCGGGAGTGTTTTTCGAGCATTTAATTAATTTTATTTATTTTAAGTACTTTTGAAGATCAGTTGAGTAGTTTAGTTTATTTTCCTTTTTTGTAGATTATTGTATATATTTAAATTTGTGTACAATAAGGATTAGGTAAGTTTTTATATGATTTAATTAATGAGGGACGAGGGCGACCCCTTCGACCCTGGGGGACCTGATATTCAGGTTCCCCAAGTCGGAGCCAATGTAACAGTCAATAATGAATCTAGTATGGATACAGATGGTTCATTAAGATCAGATAGAAAGCGTGCTAAAGCTGTTCGTAAAATTTGCAAAAATTGTAATAAAAAAAGGAGGACTGATAAGTCCAGGGGCAATCCAAATAAGAGATGTCTCTGTTTGAAGGAAAGTGAAGATTCAAGCGAAAATGACAAAAAGGTTCATAAGAATGTAAATAGTATTGTTGAGAATGATAATAGCACTACTTTGCAAGTATCTAATAAAAATTTAATTTCTGTAAATCCTACTAAGTCTCCAAACAATCCTAGTGACCAGGATACACCCAATCGTATTCGTAATTATATTTCCACAGACCATGCACCTTTCTTAGTTCATGTACAGAAAACCCTACAGTCCCCATCTGATGGCACCACGCTCCACCCCATCACATTTGGTAATTTTTTAAAGAAAAATAACTCAAGCATCAAAAATATAATCAATGGAAGCTTAAAAAGAATCGGCAGAAATAGAATAAGTTTATCTTTTTCACACTTTGAAGATGCAAATAATTTTGTACAGAACGACATTTTAGGAAAAAATAATTTAAAAGCGTTTATTCCATCGTTTAATGTTACCAGAGTAGGTCTAGTAAGAGGGGTTCCTGCTGAATGGTCCCTAGATGAAATTAAAGAAAATGTCTCCGTTCCCTTTGGCTGTGGAGAAATAATAAAGGTACGTAGGATGAACTATAAGGTAATGTCTGAAGGAACACCTGTGTGGAAGCCATCACAAACAGTTGTACTTACTTTTGATGGTCAGATACTTCCCAAAAGAATTTTTGTATGTTACAATGCTTTAAGTGTTGAATTGTATATATATCCTACTATACAGTGTTATAATTGTTGTAAATATGGGCACACTAAATTAAACTGCAGATCAAAACCACGCTGCTACAAGTGTGGCAAAGAACACACAGGGGACACCTGTAACCAGGAGGAAAATAATGCGTTTTGTTGTTCATGTTCTGGATGTCATTTTGCCATCAACAAGTGTTGTCCAGAGTTTGAAAGACAGAAAAGGATCAAGCTTACAATGGCCCAAAGCTGTTTGTCATATCTAGAAGCTTCCAAATTACATCCTCTTATTAGTAAATCATATGTTGATGTCCTAACCTCTGAATCTAATGATATAATACCTGAATCTCTAGCTCCGCCTAAAACTACAGCTACTCCTCATAGATCATTTAAAAAAACAGTTTTCCTGAAACCACGTGTTCACAATCAACAAACAGGTGGTTATGACAAATCTGCTCATAACTCACTCATTAGCAATTACAATCCGACTCTATCAGCTTCAAATGGATCTGCATTAAATCACAATTTAAATATCTCTTCTATTAAAGATATAATAAAAGAACTCATCAATTCACTCCTTAACCTTAATATAATGAAACCGGACAACGCTGCCTCTATAATAGACCTAATGAATAATGCGGAAAACCACAATGGATCAAGCCAGATTAATCCAATGGAATTGCCGCAGCATAGTTAGTAAGAAAAGTGATTTAGTATACATTCTCAACCAGTTTAAACCCTTTGTTGTTACACTATCTGAGACATGGTTAAAACCTGGATATTCATTCAGAATACCAGGTTATTCATGTCTCAGAGAAGATAGGCCTGATGGGTATGGCGGTGTAGCCATACTCATTGAAAATACCTATTCTTTTTCTAAAGTACAATTGCCTCCACTTAGTGAAGGCATTTGTGCTACTGCCGCTTTTGTAAATAATGTAAATATAATATCTGTATATATTTCTAAACCCAATGTAAATATTTTATTAGAGCTTGATCATTTATTAGGTCAACTGCCAAAACCCTTTTTACTTTTAGGGGATTTTAATTGCCAACATGTTGCATGGGGTAGTTCCAAGTCTACTTGTTATGGTGAATCTTTATTGGAATTACTTGATTCACATAATTTGTGTGTGCTTAATACTGGTACACCTACTCGTCACTCTAGACCTGATGAAGGAAAAAGTGTCCCTGATTTATCCATCTGTTCTCCTAATCTAGCTTCTATCCTTTCATGGCAACCTCTCTCTTCATCATTTGGTAGTGACCACTTTCCTCTTTTGATTTCCTTCCCCTACCCTAAACCCCAACTTTTTAAACAACCTTACCGTTTTAAATATAAATTAAATAATCCAGATTGGGATCTGTTTAAACTAAACGTCGAAAAAAGGGTATCTAGCCTGCCTATATTGTGCCAAGGAAAGGAGCCAGCCTGTGCTGAGGCCTTAGCTAAAGTAATAATTGCAGCTGCAGATGAAACATTCCCAGTTAAAAAAAGAAAATCTGATTATATTCCGTCGCCGCCCTGGTGGGACGAAGAGTGTTCTATTGCTGTAAAAAACAGGAAACAAGCTGAAAAAGATTACTGCAGTTCAATGACGTTTGAGAACTTTGACACATACTGTCAGGCTGCTCAGACGTCAAAAACATTTTTAAAACAAAAAAAGCAAGAGGGGTGGCTTAAGTTTTGTGCTTCTTTATGCCCTAATGTAAATCCTTCTCTTGTTTGGCAGAATATTAAAAGATTCAGATCAGCCTTTCTGGAAGGCTCCTCATCGCGTAAAATTTCATATTCGGTCGCAAATCATTTTATGGATAAACTAGCCCCGCCTTCGGTTCCAGAAAACATACCATTTCATTTCACATATCAAACCCACGATGATCAGACAATATTAAATTTACCATTTACCTTTACTGAATTGACAGGAGTTCTTTCTCATCTTAAGGACTCTACGCCAGGAGAAGATGGTGTACCGTATTCATTTTTATGCAACAATAGTAAACAGCTCCTTAATTATTATTTAAATCTCATAAACTCAGCTATGATAAGTGGACATATCCCTCCATCTTGGAAGTCACAAATTATATTACCCATTTTAAAACCTAACAAACCTGCAACGGAAGCTTCGTCCTATCGCCCCATAGCACTTTCCTCTACTCTAGCAAAAATTGCTGAACATTTAGTTAAGAATAGGTTAGAATGGTTTGTTGAAAGTAATAAGCTTTTGGCCAATAGTCAATATGGATTTAGAAGAGGAAAAGGAACTCTTGATAATTTAAGTATTTTGATAACAGATATACGTTTAGCCTTCTCAACAAATGGAAATGTTGTAGCAGCTTTTTTGGATATTAGTTCTGCATACGACAATGTTAATATTGCAATATTAAAAATGAAATTGGTTCAATTGAATGTCCCTTCTTTGCTTACTAATTTTATTATTGGCATGTTATATGAACGAGTCATAAAATTAAATGTTGACGATAAAGTAATATCACGCCTTGCTTGGAAAGGTTTACCACAAGGTTCTGTATTGAGTCCTATATTATATAACATTTATACATACGATTTAGACAAATATGTAACTAATAAATTGCCTACAAGAGTTCTTCAATACGCCGATGACTTACTTTTATACGTTATTAATCCATCCATTAATTCAGCATGCGAAACATTAAACAGTTCATTATCTCTCCTTAAACAATGGTTAGACTTCAATGGTTTAGAAATATCGGTTCCCAAAAGTGCGGTTGTTCTTTTTTCTCGTAAACGATTCCCTCCACAGATAAATGTAGTCTACGACTCTTCTTATATTTGTACTAAAAATGAAATGAAGTTTTTGGGAGTTATTTTGGACTCAAAATTATCTGGTTTATCACATTGCCAATATGTAGTTGATAAATGTGAAAAAAATCTTAACATTTTAAAGTGCTTGACGGGTGTATGGTGGGGTGCTCACCCTTTTACGATGAAACTTATTTACAATGCGTTAATACGGAGCGTGATTGATTATGGCTCCTTTCTATTAGAACCGTGTAGCGTAGCTGCATTGAAAAAGATAGATGCCGTACAATCGAAGGCTCTTAGAATTATTTCGGGGGCTATGAAGTCTAGTCCAATTAATGCGTTACAAGTTGAATGTGTGGATCCGCCCCTTAATTTAAGACGTCAATATTTAGCTGATAGATTTTATAGTCGGTGTTTGTTATTTGCTGATCATCCTGTTTTAACGAAAGTCCCCCAAATAATCACTCAAGAAAATAAGTCATATTGGACTCACAAAACTTTACCCCGCCTTTTCAATAGTTTTAAATTATATAACACCATAAAAGCTCCCACGCATTCTTGTGATTCCCTCCCTCTATTTAGCAAAAGCTATGAATCTTTACAAACGTATCCCAAGATATGTGATTTTGGCATTTTAAAAACAGATGCAAATTGTAATATTAAATTTAACAATATTATAAACAGCAAATGGCAAGATTGGCATCTCGTTTACTGTGATGCATCAAAACATTCGAAAAATGGACACGTTGGAATAGGAGTATATCATTATCAATATAAAATAGTACAAAAGATTAAACTACCTCCTGAAACCTCTGTGTACACAGGGGAATGTTATGGCATTTATAAAGCCATAGAATATATTTTACTTATGAAACTTAAGAAGACTATAATATTTACAGACTCCAAGAGTGCTTTACAAACACTCGAAAAATTTCCCTTTAAAATAAAATCTCACCTGTCAATAATCTTTGATATCAAAGCTAAATTATTAGAGTGCAACTTAAAAGAATACGACGTTAAATTTTCATGGCTCCCAAGTCACTGTGCAATAAAGGGAAATGAGATTGCAGACAAATTAGCAAATGATGCAGTGGAGTGTGGTGATACATACCCATACCGAAACTTTCCCCCCGACTTAGGATCTCTAGCAAAAGTTTATCTCCATGAAGCATGGACTGATCATTGGAGCTTAAGTTGCGAGACCAAAGGGAAATACTATAGAAACATTCAATTAAGTATACCTACTAAACCTTGGTTTTCTGGACTTAAACACGATAAGCGCTCTACAACCATTCTTATACGAATGCGATTGGGCCACACCTGTACCAAGGACCATCTTTTAAAAATAGGAATTGTGGAAAACTCAAAATGTAAGTGTCTCAACGATACTGAAAATTTAAATCATATCTTTTTTAATTGCAATATGTATGATCACTCCTCCTTTTTAAATGACCTGCTTCGCCATAAAATTCCCTTCCCATCTAACGTATCCACCCTTCTTTCCTCCCTCGATCCTGATATTTATAGAATTTTAGCTGCATTTATTAGGAAAAATGATATAAAAATTTAATTTTTATGTGTATAGTATTTTCTATTGTTACTTTCTTTTTTCTTTGTCTAGTGCAATTTTTCCTTTAATATTTTATGTTTTCCTTTTTATGTTACATATTATTACATACTTTTTTACTGTTAATAATTTGTATATAGATTTGTTTAAATTTGTGTAATTTTATTGATTTATTTCCTTAATACTCTCCTGATCTTTCCTTTTCCAAATTCCGTTGTATAATATCCTTTTTTAATCCTGTCGTTTCCTACGTTTTAATTTTTCAATTACTTGTCTTTGGCTGAGCGTGTATGCGCCGTCGCCACAACTAAAAAAAAAAAAAAAAAAAAAAAACATTAAAGTCTCTTAGATAAGCGATATTAACAAACTTTTTACTATCGCTTTATAATATTTGTGCCCATTCAATTCATTATATAAGATCGATTAGGATTATAATTTTTTGCAACTACGTTATCATAATTATAATCAGTCAACATATTTGGGACGGGCTACATTCCATCAGGTACGTACCTAAATTAATAGCGATATAATTACTATAATATAAATGATAACAGACCCGAAGTAGTACTAGAGCTAGTAAATGATAAGGAGGGCAGGATGGATCAATCAAATAATTATCATGAAATTTTGGGATTAGATACCTATGTTAAGCATTCTACGTCAGTATTTTCGATAAGATTTAAATTAGACAGATTACGTAAAATTTGGTGATATTGTTGTTTTACATTAGGCAATGTTACCTTTATATGTTTCTTGTAATAATCGCCATTAGTATGGGAAGATGTCAAGATAAACTGACATAATTATACTGTAAATGTCTGACTTTTACTTTACAAATGCTTTGTCCATAGTGTTCATCCCATAGAAAACAGAATAAGTAGTTATAGGGTTCATGATCGCGGCAGAAAAAAAGCAGAAGTGTCTAGTCCTCGCATGCAGTTAGCTTCAGGTAGCTTGTCTGAGGTAATATAAACGATTCAATGAATGTTACTTCTACTTTCAGCTGAAGTACCCCAGCGGAGCCGAGGCCACCCAGGGCAATGAACTCACCCCCACCCAGGTGAAGGACCAGCCCTCCGTCTCTTACGAGGCTGAAGCCGGTGCCTACTACACCCTCGTCTTCACAGGTTAGCTAAAAGCGGACAATAAAATAAAAAATAATCATAAAAAAGCTGTCAATGTGTCTAACATCGACCACATAACCTAATGTTACGAGTCGTTGATGTCTAATAAATGTACCGGCCTCTTATAGAAACTAGGAAAAAGAAACAAATATTCGTGAGTTATTACGTACGTTTTACTTTTATCTTAATTTAAATTTAAAGGAGATTTAAAAGTCCTTTTTGTAATTTGTAAACATTACCTACTCTTTTGAGCAATGTTTGTTAAATTATATGGCGCATAAGTTTTGTGCGGATGACAATTTTATTGTAAATCCATAAATGGTCTTCTTTTCTTTAAAGAAATATCCATACATTTTCTTGTTTTCTTTAAGAAGATACTTTTGAGTACATAATATTTGCCGTCTTAATTGTATTTACATGTGACTTGTAATGCTGATTAAATCTGTTAAATCATAAAAGTTCCTGTGCGAAATTATTTAATCTTTAAAGAAAGGAAGGCTGCCAAATGAAAACGCAAGCGTTTCCACTCAATTTGGACAGGATCAGCGGATCAGCTAGTAATAAATAATTTTTATAGACCCCGACAACTACGACGGACCAGAGCCCGTGTACCGCGAGTGGCACCACTGGCTGGTGGGGAACATCCCCGGCAACAAGGTGGCGGAGGGCGAGGTGCTGTCGGGCTACATCGGCTCCGGGCCCCCCGAGGGCACCGGCATCCACCGCTACGTATATGTGCTGTTCAAGCAACCCGGCAAACTGAGTTTTGATGAGAAGAGGCTTACCAACACGTGAGTTTAGTGTGTGTGTGTGTGTGTGTGTGTGTGTGTGCGCGATTGTGTGCGTGCCTCGCCACGATAGAGCCTAGAGCACGTTGTCACGCTGCTCCAATGCGGATTGGTAGAGAAAATAACTAGTGGCCAACAAGGTTTAACGACTGCCCGGGACCTACGGCTTAACGTGCCTTCCGAAGCACGGAAGCGTGTATTTAATTCGCTATTATCGCGATCATCTATCCATAGCGATACTGCCCGCGCTCGACGTTGCTCGCCTTTTTAGTTCGGATCTAGGTATTTAAGGATCGTAGCTTTGCGCACTAAAATTGTAGTATTAAGTATAATACAATATTGTAATCTTCTCCAGTTCCGTCGACGGCCGCGCGGCATTCTCCACGAAGAAGTTCGCCGAAAAGTACAACCTGGGTAACCCCGTAGCTGGCAACTTCTACCGCGCGCAGTTCGACGACTACGTACCCCAGCTGTACAAAAGCCTTGGCGCTTAGTGTACAGTGTACACTGTACATGCTATTTACAACGCCTAGTGTACAAGCTATTTATAATTTACCTACCTAACTACTGTGCCTTTACACAATACACAGTCATGTCGTATTTTTGATAAGCTGACGATAAACGCTACTTTAGCATTCTATAAATGCAATTGGCAACTTATGTGTCCTTTACGAGGTACTGTGGTGGTACTTTTACGCGCGTTTTTTCAGTACGCAAAGATTGTATCGATAAAACGCAGTAATTTAGATAAAGAGCTGACAATGAATAAAAAATTGTTATCGAGTTAAAATTACATCATAATATTTATAATCATAAATCATATCTACAATAGTTTAAGCTACAGTGTTATCGCATAACGATAAGATTGCTATGTAATAAATGTTTCAAAATATTGTGGTATTTCACTTATTTCCTAGGTCAAATCTCTGCGCCGCCGGGAATCGAACCCTAGACCCTCCGCGCAAGCACCGCCATCTCAACCACTGCGGCACTCAGGTCAAATAATATAAATGTTCTAACGAAATGTAAGGGTAAATTTTTAATGATTTTAAGTGCAGCGTCGAATTTAAGTTCGTTATTGCACGATAAAGATGGTCTTATGTTTTTGAATGTAGTTTAAAAATACGAAGAAAATTGGCCGATTTGAGATTTCATTTTTTTCATCATTTCATACTAATGGCACACGCTAACTATACTTACGAATACCTACACTACCTACTTTGGCGACAGTGTTCACCGGCACATCTAGCATATATTGGAAGTGGTATTCGACGGTGTTCGAGACAGGAAGAAATTGCCGGCTAAGGGTTCTCCAAGTTCATATTTTTCAGCGAATTCGGAAATCGAAAAATTTGTGCGGAACTCGGTAGTCCTGAAAAAAAAACATCTTTATTATTTGAAGAATACACCGACATTACTTATTTTGTTTATAAATGGGTGAAGGAAATTTCCTATTAATAATCAACTTCTACACGTATTTGATTAAGCTTGTAGTTTATATTACAGATTTTCGATCCCGTGTTTTAGGATACTTGTGGCGCCATCACATGATAGTGGCTTGCAGTGATCGGTAGCTTTAGTATGAATCACATAGAGATACTATAGTAGAGTAGGGGAGACATACCTACGGCTGAACGGCATAGAAAGAGATATAAGATTATGGTACCCTATCTGTCTCTCTACCAACGCATGCGCACTAAAGAACTTAGTGCACTCGCGCGCATGCGCCTTAATGCACATTAAAGCGCATGCGTGAAGCGTGTGACGCAATTGCACATCCGCGAGAAGAGAAGGTACGGCAATCTTCTCTCTCTTTTTAACCGAAGGACAGTTGGATGCCTGACTTCCTTGCTCTACTATAATACCTCTATGATGAATCATTCAAAATATGTTTTTGAGAGTCCGCCACATGTCAAGAGATGGCGCCACAGGAACCCTGAATCACGTTATTAAAGTTAACATAAAAAATCATGTTATGTTAACTGTATACAAAATTCCGAACTGGTTTAATAAACTAATACTTACGGCTGTAGAGTCTTAGGTTCGTCAAATTCTATCCTCTGCTTCTGTTTGAAGACCAAGAAAACGTAGCGGTGGTCCCCAGTGCCGGGAGGGGGTGTTGGGGGTAAATACGACGCGAGAACTTCACCGTTCTTCACATTATCCCCCGGGATATTGACCACCAACCAGTGTTTAATCTCGCTTAAGATCGGCGTCAGGCGGGACGGCGCATCTGGATCTGAAAAAAAGAAAATGTGAGGTGAAAAAAATATATGGGGATTTAGGTATTTACCACACTTGGTAATAACAATTTTTACAATGTCACTGACATTATAATATTTTGTAGCATGCTCCTTATATCTCGTGTTTTGGTTGATGATGCGTGGCATCTAAAGATTACTTATTTGCGGCTGTCAAGTTATCAATTTTTGGTTGAACATGAGTTGCAATGAGTGCTTAACATTAGATAACCTGTCGCTAGTTAGCTTTAAATATACTCGTATTAAAAATCATGGTTAACAATCTAAGTGGCGAAACTGATAAAATTCGTGAATTGTGGGCCTATTTTGATTTTCAATTTGTAGTTAAAATCAGTTAGTTACCTACTCTTATGTAGGTAATATGTATATTAAGGCATCAGTTTTGTGAATAAATTAAATGTGCAGATTTATTTAGTTTTAAAATTGGTCCCAAAAATGTCCCAATGTACCAAAGTACCATTAGAGTACGGCATGTCCTAAGATTACTTACCAACTAACGCCAACGTGTAAAGGTAGCACGAAGAAGCCAGCCACGACACAGCTGGCTGATTCGCGACTTCTTCCACTGTTAGCGAATTACCCAGGATCGCCTGCACTTTGTTTGCATATTTCACCTACAAATAATAATATAAACATTATGAATTTATGAATGTCTACCACTATTTACATGAAATAGACATCCATCATGATCCATCCATCCTCACAAACTTTCAAAACTTTTCTTCTTCTGAACAGATTTGGATGAAATTTCGTACCTATGTAGTTTATAAGGTGGATTACCATATACAAAAAATGTATACCTCTCTGAACCAAGTTCTAAAATATAAGCGGATGAAGTTGCGGGCGAAGTCTAAGTAGTAATTATTTGTATGAAACGTTGACCATTCATGTTAAAAGGCGGATTCTCTGCCAATCAAATATCAAGGAAAAAGAAATCTAAAAGGACTTGCATTGAATAGTAGATAGATATTCTGAATTATGTGCCTAAGTACGTAGGTAGGTTAATATAGAATAAAAAACAAGAAAATACCTTAATGAAATTCGTAGGTGAATATAAAGTAACATCAGGCACGATTTCATTCGCTAAAAATGCTATTTCTACCGCTGATGGTGATACATCTGACGAAAAATTACTTTTAATGAACAAAACAAACAAAAAACAACCGAAAAACGCGCGCATTTTGCTAGAAAACTACTTTAAAACTGACAGTTTTCGTAAAATAATTCAATTATCTTTGCTTGATGTTAATTTACGTAAAAGTACCTTGATACAGTTTAAGTAAACCTTGTTAAAGATAAGTTAATTAACACGTATTTAAGGTAGTAGGCACTTAAATAATTATATCTAAGAACCATTTCAGGGTCAGAGCCCAGAAATATTCTGTACCGAACCCAAAAGATGCCACCTAAGTAATGTTTTTTTTCTCTCTCTTTAATTGCTGTCCACAGACTCGTGCCTTGTGCACAGGTCCGTGCGTTTTGCAACACATTACCTAGATACTACTCCGCTTTTCTTTTTATATATGTATGTATGCTCCAGAAAAAAATGTGCATACAGAGGAGTTCTTGACTTATTTTCGCGAGGAGGTGGGTGCGTCTGTATTTGAGCTCGAAGAGGTTTTCTCGGTCAATGTAGGCTTACGCGTTACGAGTGTTCACATCACTGACTCCCTATTAGTAGTTTGAACTACTTGCTTTAACTTGTAAATATTGAAGACGAGTGCTGTATTCAGCCTTATTGTAGAAACAAAACATGAAATTAATAGGTAGGTATTTACCTACAGAAAATTATCGTACAGTGCATGTACTTACATCAAAATTAAAGAAACAATTTACGGTGTAGGTACCTATATTTAATTTGATTAAAAATACACAAATTAATAGCTCATAGCTCTTGAAGTTTTTAATAGATATTTACTTAGATATATAAATCTAGACAACAAAATCCTTGGCCGAGTAATGTAGGTAATCCATGCCATTATGATTGCCCTTCGTTAAATCTTTTTAAGGTAATAATTGTATAATTAACATTGTAGTTGTTAATATTAAGTCAACAAAAAAGTAAGAACATGATTACCGACTCAAACTCAAAAAACTCAAACTCAAAAAACTCAAACTCAAAAGCTTTTATTCATTATTAAGTACAATTTGTGCACACTTAATGAAAGTCATACAGATAAATTATACATTCTACAACGACTTTATCAATAAACAATCTAATTCAATTGATTATTGACCACAACCCAAAAACCTTACGTCTCACTGATGGGCATAGGTCTCACCCCACAACGGGTAGAATTGGAGCACATTTAATGACGCTGCTCCACGTGGAGAAAAGGTATAATTGCCACCTTGTGTCGAATAAATTCAAACCACCCATACGACCTCCGACAAGGTTTTTTGACTGCTATATTATAGATAACAACCGGGATCAACGGTTTAATGTGCCCTCCAAAGTACGGAAAGGCACACTTAATTCGCCACAAGTGAACACCCATCCAATCTACTGACTGCCATCGACGTTGCTACACTTTTACAATCTTGCCAACGCTTGCCATCTACTCAAGCAATAGGGGCTACGCTTGCTAATCAAATTAATTAAAGGTTTCCTATTACTTATGCTAATAATTTTGTAATGAAAATAAACAGACATTTTATTTTTATTCAAAAATTTAATTTCTAAAAACTTTTTTTACTAACAATTTAGTGCTTTATAGGTGGATACCCTTAGGTAGATATGCTACGATAAAGTATCGATGCCAACTCATTTACTACTAAGTGGAAGGTTCCACTGGCTCATAACCTCGTGGACAACCGTCGTTGCCGTGCTCTGTTTGAAAGAAATTAGCGGCAATCAGCTTCAGGTTGTATTTCTTGACATAACTGTCAATGGAGAAGTTGAGACGACCTTCACCAGATCTGAAATATAAAGGCTTTTTTAAAGTACCAAACAAGTGTTCTGTAATGGCTAATTTACGAATATAAACCTTGGAAGCATGCGGCTCCACGGACTTCAAGAAACCTATTCCAATTTTCATTCAATAACAATCCCTAATATCTTTTAACTAGGCAGGAAAGATGAGTAAGATGGAGCTTTTCTCATTTAAATTTTAATTGAATGAAGGGTTCTATTGATGGAATCCCGTGAGTCCAGAGATCTTTCTTTGTTAAGTTCCCACATATATGTCCCTCTTGGGGAGAATTCACAATTTGGAATGCACAAGCTCCATGTCATCAACAAAATAAACTAAGCTTAAAATAAAAAACCTAGATTTTCCATTGAGATTTAGGCGCTACTAAAAACCGAACAGATAAAAAATAAAAGTCGTTTTGGAAGTCGACTCATTATCCAATCCTGTTTCCTACCGCGATATGAGGCTTTAAGTACCTAATTAATTACCTAAGACAAACGACGCGACTCAAAAAAGACGCAAAACTATTGTACCTATGTACAATTGTACATATTTCAATTTAACCTACGTATCAAGAATTTTCGGTTCCGTGAACACCAGCTTCTTCTTCTGTCGGAAGACGAGGAACACGTAGCGATGAGGGCCCGTGCCTTGTCCCGGCATTGGTCCTATGTACACCGCGAGCTGTTCACCCTTCGCCAGGTCGTCGCCCGGTATGTTGCCTATGTGCCAGTGCCTCACTTGCGCCTGGCTGGTATTTGTCCGAGATGGGACGTCTGGATCTGATGACAATGTGTATGGTAAGGGCTGTGAATGGGAAAAAACGGCAAACTTACGCAGCTTCACAGCTTATGGTGTGAAGGTAGTGACGGCACAGTGACTCATGCCTCAGCCAGCGTCAAGTTAGATATAAGTAATTAACTTCATTTGAATAGGTACCTGAATGTTAATGGTTGTTTTTAACCCCTTTCCACGATAGAAGATCGACAAGCAGCTACCTACATAGATGTCGGTAAGAAAAGTAGAAGTAATATTAGATCATTGGTCGTGGAATCATAGGATCTACATAGGAATCTAAGGACCTAATGTAATGTCAAGCATCGGGTTGCTGTTATGAAAAAGGAGGTCTGTAGCTAGAGGGCAATACAATCGAGTTAGGATTTAATATCCAGATTTCTTCAGGTGCTTATATACCTAAAGTATTTTGTATCTATTCTTACCAAGCATTATAAGAGTGTAATATCGGTCCTTGCAAGCATAGAATTGCGTGAAAGTTGGTTTTTCTTGAACCTGATTTAAACCGACCACATTGCCCAAAATTACTTGTAGCTGGCCTGGATACGTCACCTGTTAAAAGAAAATTCCTTTAAGAAGCTAATATGGAAAAAGTAAACGAGTGACTTGTGTCAGTAGCACCTCCAATCTTACATAGAAGTATTATCTTAATCTGCTTTTTAATTAAATTGAATGCAATTCTGACTACAACTTCTGAGAACCAAAAATCTGACTGCAATCTATCAGTGACCCACTGCAGTGTCCCGCATCGAGAAGAATCCTTACTCCATCACGCTAGCCTATTGCAGATCGTTTTCGTATTCTGTTCTCAAATGCCTTTGAGAACAGAAACGAACGAGAACGAAGATAACTTATAAAAGTCATTGGTCCAACATTACCAACACTTGGTCGCAGACTTCTTGTGTGAGGGACTTAATTCTTAGTCACTGAGCAATTTTGGGCAGTGACTAAGAACACGTGGCGTGATATAATACCAACAAAAATGATCGAATTTTATTCGTCTCTTCATTTTAAATGTACCTATACTTTTAAATGTTTATCTGTACGAAGTCCAAAGGCTTGCTTTTTATTGTCAGTAACCCATTAATGACCCACTACAGGGTCGGGTCTTCTCTCACAATGAGAGGGATGTAGGCCTTATACCACCACGCTGGCCTACTGCGGGTTGGTGGACTTCACATACCTTTGAGAACATTTTTTTGGGAACTCTCAGGCATATAGGTTTACTCACGATGTTTTACTTCACCGTAACAGCAGGTGATATTTAATTTTATAAAGCGAACATAACTTTTTTACAAAGTCATTGGTGCGTGCCACTGAGATTCGAATCCAATTCGATGTCAAATTCTAAGCCACTGGGCTATCACCGCATTCGCTTTTTATTCATCTCTACATTTTAAATTTATACATTTAAATGTTTACCTGTACGAAATCCAAAGGCTTCCGTCCAATTCGGATTAAATCGGGGTCCACGCCGTAACTCTTCACGGCAATACTCACGGGGTTAGGCGATACTCGAGCCGAACCGTCGACTATTGACGACAAACAAGTGACTACGGTAAGGAGGGACATGATCGATATTACTCTACTCTAGACGGAAAACGAATGGTCTGAATGCGAACAGTAATGAGAAAAGTTATAACAGTTGGGGTTCCGTAAGATTTTAATTCCTTCAACGGTCATGGTCACGGAGGAATTAACTAGTGACAAGCTATGTAAATATTTTGAAGTACCCATGATAAAGGTCACTTACGAATGTAGCGTAACCAAAGAATGTAATCCATCCTAATTTGCTTTTTTGCCTGTGGAACTACTGTTGTTTTCATAACCCGTCGTGAAACAGCACGTAATTTGTGTCTTGTGTTTCGAATAGAAACTACCGATCAACCAACCGACACGACATAATTTAAACACAGTGCTCTGTATGGAGCTGTCCAATAAATAGACACAATAGTTAAACAATGGGCATGTATCACATGTGACTCACGGGACAGCGAAGTGGTTAAACTACGCACTTGACATGCGACAAAATGTACGAAATGACGTTGTCGTTCGAGCAATTTTTGCGTGCGACATGGTAATGACACGGATAAGTATAGTTCCCGCATAAAATTGAAAATAAAAAGTAATTATCACGGCGGAACACTTAAGTTAACATGGGTTAAGTACATAGGTACCTATATGAGTTTTGTTCCTCGTCGTTATTTTATTTATTACCAAAGATAAAACGTGAAGGTGACATGCGACTTTATCGAATCGATACTTTTAAGTAATTGAATTAAATAAAAATGTATTTATACCATGAATTAATTATGAATAAATTCATAACATCTAAATTTAAATTAGGTTCATTTTTGTTTTTTTAATTTCAACGTAAATCATAAACAAGATTTTTTTGTTGATCGTACAGTTTAGAGCATTTCATTAAGTTATAACATTAAATTTTGAAATTTAACGTTTTAAAATAACTTTCTCGCATTAAGTTTTATTATGGTTTCCACTCCCAGATGTACCTAGTCGATTTAAAAAACTAAATTGATTATGATCACTGGGCGACAAATTAAAAGAAAATTAATAATAATTAAAAATTAAACAATCGCTTACTTTTAACTTTTTAATTGGGCAAAAATATCACTTACACTTACTATGTGACAGAAATAAATCTTTTTCACTGGTTACATTAATAAATTATAATAAAAGCTTAGTGGTGAATGTACAATGTTTTGAGTCAACGTAAAAACAATAAATTACATTTGGTTTATACACATGTTTAGAAATGCCTTGTTTTTATAATCCTTAAAAGTATTATATAAAACAAATATTATAATTTTAAAAATAACAAACCGCTTTTAGCGTTATATAAAGTTTACTATAATCAATGAAAGACCAATATAATATGTAGGTAGCACTGTTCTCTTTGCTTTTTAAGCGGAAAAAACAAACATAACCCTTTAAATTTATGTGTAAATCCAACAATTAGCCAACAGAATATTAATATCAAATTTGTATGGTTATGTATGTATTTCAAGATCAAGTGGCATTAGTCAAGCCAGGGGGCCTCGACCAATCGCTAACGCCATCATTTGCTTATTTTAGAATTAAATTCCAGAGAAAGCAATTTAGAACCTTTGAAAAGCCTGGTACTAGCCATTTATATTTATATTATAAGACACATCACTGAAAATTATTTTCAGAGACGCCATTGAGGGTGGGAAATCCACATAACCTTCCCAAATTTACAGATTTAATCATATATTTTAAAACTTAGCTAGCAACAACTACAACACCCCTGGCCTCTCATGAGAGAAAGACTTACAGATACTCTACACATACTAGAAAGTTGTTGATAAGTGTTAAATTTTTTTGTGAAAATGGAAGTCACCCTTAACACTACAGAATCCAGCCGAACTACAGCGTTCCACTTCTCTTCTCCATCAATGTGACCCGATATTATAATGTTAGAATTTAGAAAATGCCATTTGTAGTGACCGGCCTCTCCGGCCACAGGTTATCGACTCAAAACACGAACACACAACACATGGAACGTTGCGGGCGGCTAGGCGCCGAGCTGCTTGTAGAGGACGGGCACGTAGTCGTCGTACTGCGCCTGGTAGAAGTTGCCGGCGATCGGGTCGCCCAGCTGGTACTTCTGTGCGAACTTGGCGATCGAGAACATGCCGCGGTTGTCGCCGGACCTGGAACAATGTTTGGAAATTAATAAATAGGGTATTACGGCCTATGTAAAAAAGCTTTTTATATGGATTCGTTAGTCATACAAACCCATACAAAATTGGAACAAAATGTTTGCAAACAAATATTATGTAGAAAAAGACTTTTCAATTTAAATTTCAAAAATCCCCGCGAAAACTCTGTCTCGGCGCTGCCGCCATGCTTGTGACGTCACTCGTAGTGTAAACAATACATCTCAGTAAAGGAAGCAAGTTATACTCCATTGTTTATTTACACTGCTAATGACGTCACGCCGATAGCTTTCATGGCGTATAGCGTTTTTGACATTTGAAAAACAGATTAACAAACCTGAATTTTAAAATTGAAATAAATGTATACTACATTTTTTAGAACAAAAATCACCATTTTTTACTTGCTTTTAACAAAATCTATCAATATTACATAATTTTGGATGTTTCCTTGCATGGTGTGAAATACCCTATTGCTTCGATTCATCGTCTTCTTCAAACGACAGCGGGGAACCGTTGGATTCAGAGGACCCAGGACCGGTGGAGTGGCGTCGATTAGGGGATGCCCATGTCTACTAGCTGTCAAGTTGACACGACTTTATGTGGATTAGCTTGGCTAATACTACTACTACTACTAATACTACTAGCAAAGGTCTACCTGCTTGAATGTTTGTAGGATGTTCACTGGATTTGTATTTTTGGAGAAGGGGAGACCGCCATCTCTTGACAATGAAGAGACTCTCGTGTTGGTGACTCTCTTCTCGTCGCAGGTGCGTTGTAGACGAGGTACACGTGTGCAGACAGCGTCTCGTCCGTGGACATGTTGCCAGTGTGCTATGGCCGTAGGAATAAGTCATACAATACTTACAGGGATGGGCTGATGTGATGTTTCTTCCCATGGAAACAGCAGCTAACAAAGTAGATAATAGAGTATAAGGTGTGCACTAAGCGATACTTACATAGAAGACCGGCTGTAATTGATCTGTTTACAACCCATCAATCTCGGAGGCAAGTGGTTGATAATGGTCTTGATTATACTGCAGGATGTGATAGTAAAGTAGATGATTGGATGTTAGTGTGTTTATTCGCTTTGCTAAGTGAGCATACCTAATCTTTCAAGGTACCAGGAAAGTTCAATTTATATGGAGTATGAATTTGAAAATTGTAACTGAAATTATTTTTCTTACAAAATACTTTTTTGACACTAGAGTTTTTAGGAATTAGGCAACGTGATGTTACCTGAGAAGCTGCCGATTGATTATTCCAACCGTACAACTGGATATATTATAACAAATGTTTAGGAAATCTCGATAGCGCGTTTCAGGACTCCAGTGGCGCCATCTCCTGACAATGAAGAGAAGAGACTCACGTGTTGGTGAGCCGCTTCTCGTCGAAGGTGAGTTTCCCGGGCTGCTTGTACACGAGGTACACGTAGCGGTGCAGGCCGGTGTCGGGCGGCGGGCCGGAGCCCACGTACGCGGACAGCGTCTCGCCCGCGGACACGTCGCCGCCGCGGATGTTGCCCACCAGCCAGTGGTGCCATTCGCGGAACTTGGGCTCCTTGCGGGACGGCGCGTCGGGGTCTGCGAAGTGACATGGTTTTTGTTTTTAATGCATGGATAGTTAATCTTCTTATATATTAAAACGTGAAGCGAAATTTTTGGGAATTGTGAATTTGTAAATTGTTTACAGCTCACGGCAGTTTGAAATTTGGCACTGTTAAAGTTTATACGGAGATGCACAAATTTTAATATACCTATTTTAATAATAATAATATGCATTAGAAATATGTACATGAAATTCATCAAAATACACGCACACTACCATAACTTTGAATACTTTGAAGTGCACACATAGACAAACACGATGATGTGTATGTACATTCCATTTTATTATTTCTCTAGAAACTTCTTAACAGTAACAGTCTTGCTTGCTTTGCTGCTGGTCACACAAAGCCAATAAGCACCTCTTTGATTTATTAAATTAATAAATCTCCCAAAAACACGTCAGATGGTTTCAGAAGTCTCAGGACTGAATCAAGTGATGTCAATGACAGGAGGCCTATGTTTAACAGTGAACACGGACTGGATAAGTCAACTCACCAGTCATAGCTAGCGTGTAGTACTCGTCAGCGCTCGCGTCCCATTTCACTGTGGGTACGTCCTTCACTTGGGTGGGTGTCAACTCGTTACCCTCTTTCACTTCCACGCCGCTGGGGAACTTGACCTGGAATCACAAATTATTCATTCTTACGGTTGCTAATTGCTGGTATATTTTATGGTTGGTATGGTTATATTGCTAATTGTATTTTATGGTTCTCTAAACAATTCGAGCTTGCCGTTTATGTTTTGCTCTATTTGTATAATTTGTTGTTAAACTTATTATGTTATATAAATAAACAAATAGAATTCAGTGACTAGCAAAGATATTTTAACTTTCTGCTATAGAACTTTCTTTTTATTTCCTAAAACAAAACAATTTAATATAGAATTATCTGACAGAAAAAACCACTTGGAGCAGACAATAGTTAAGAGAGGTCCTCAGATTGTGTTCTTGTGTTACTACCATGGCCTCTAAAAGGATTGCCAAATTACCTCCAATCAGGTGAATTGATGACACGAGGTTACTTGAGGATAGATAATGGGAAACCTTTGAATTCAAAAGGTACAGCACAAAATATGTAGGCTTTAGTCTATCACTCTGGCCTAGTGTGGGTTAATGTAAGGAAGGTAATATTCCATTCCATATAACAATGTTTCAATGAAGCAGGAATCAATGAGAGAGTCAACATAACTAGTTGTTTTGTAGTGAAGAACTGAACAAATCATAACAAAAAAGTCCATTGTCTTAACTGGTGTTATGGCTATACATGCATAGCCATAACACCAGTTAAGACAATGGAATGATCCACTAACAGTGAACAACCTTTCTTAAAATTTTAGATGAGAAGGTAACTCAAGCTTGTTTATACATCTTTATGCCTGCAACATTTTCACACCTAAACAGCTGAACGAATGAACTTTAGTATAAAGGTAGATGAGTGCATAGGCAAAAACAAGCAAAAGGTAACAGAGGCTTCGTTTTGCCGCGAAAGTGCTGTGATAGCCCAGGCTCGAATCCCAGTGGCACACACCAATGATTTTCTTAAAAAATTATGTGAGCTCACTTGCTGTCACTGTGAAGGAAAACATCATGATCAAACCTGAGAGTTTTCCATATTATCAAAGGCATGTGAAGTCCACCACCCCCCCTAAGCCAAGGTGGTGGACAAAGGCCTTCATCCTTCTCATTATGAGAGGAGACAAAGGATGATAGAGAAGTGTTATATAATCATTACACTTGATGGGATGTTTATTCACACTGTATCTATTTATCAATGCCAATTATAGTTATTTGGTCTTGTGCCTGAGTTTTCCATACAACATTACTTTTTCAAAGGCATATAAAGTCCATCCTGTTTTTCTCATCATGAAAAGAGACCTAACCAGGCTTTTTGGTTTGAATTTGAGAAGTTTTGGATTTGATAATAATGAGTAATTGCATGTTTATTCGCTGGGAACATTTTCAATTTCATGTATTGCTTAAAATACGGAAATTGGCCAATTTATTTGAATAGTCAAAACTCAAACCGTGGCTAATGAATGGTATATTATGATAATTCGACGCAATACTCGGTATAGTCGAAATATAACATCATCATTAGCTCTAATGACTGTAATGATGCCTGGATAATTTTGGCATGGCCTCATTGGGTATCTTTGTGCAAAATTATGACAAAATAAATTGTATGTGTATGCTTTTGTTATTTTTACAAGTGGAAGAGCCAATGAGCTAGCCTAGGTAGATCTTAGGCTGGGACTTCAAATTTATTTTTTATATATACATGTTATTTTTTATTTGTTTTCTTTATATATAAATACATACATGTTGGCGGTAAAATTTTCTACATCAATGAAAACATTTACAACTTTACCAGAAGTTGCCAACAATTTCATTCGAAAGATACAACCTATGTAGGTAGTAACAGACGAATCTCGAATTTTTATACTGTTAGATCTTATCTAGGTCGTGAATTTTATCAATGTTAACAAGATTATTGTCTTATGTTATTTTTCGCAGCGTTCGCCGATGACGTACAGGTACGACGTTTTTAAATCTCAAGTATATAACGAATTGAATAAAAATATATCAATTAAAACTTAATATTAAACTTAAATGCATTAAGAATTGCAGTGTTTAGAATATAACTATAAAAAAAATTGACGATTTATTGAATAAATATAACCAGAAACAAAATGTGTTACTGAAAAAATTAATAAAAAATATGGACCAAAAAACTATGAACTATTTTAATGACTTTAAAAAGGAGGATCTTCTCTTACACCTGTGTGTTTCTTTTTTAAATAAAATAATTTAAAGCAACTAACTGCAACAAAGAGAAAGATTTTAATTTAAAGATAACAATCAAATAAAATAAAAATCAAAGGGCCTCCTCTTAGAAGTTGTTAAAAATAAAATAAATAAATGCACTCACCGTGACAAGCGCAGCCGGCGCCTTCGGGATCACGTCGGGCACCACCCCATTCGCCTCGAACGACTTCGCCACCGTAGACATCGCTCGCGCCAGCACCCTAAAATTGACCATAGTCAGGTCGGCTAGTAACAAAACAATCACACATCTCAATATTCGACCCATTATTGGACGAACACAAACAAATGTGAAACAATTGAAAGAGTCTATATAGTATGGTTGGGAATATAGTTTCTATGACGGTCACTCTGTAGCAGAGCTTGCCCTCGAATGCAAGCTAGATTGTGGTATAACCAGTTAGGAAGTGGCACAATGTTGTACTGGCGATTACAGATGTGTTACAGAGACAAAATAATAATATGTTTTTTCAATACATCAATAAATATAGAGCTTTCGTGTTTTAATACTTAAAATGTCACACCTCACATTTCCTTAACATGTGAGAAAATTTATAATGTTTTATTATTATAATAAATAAACTTACATTGATGCTAAAAAAGAGCTCAACATTTCCAGCCTTTCATAATTCATAACATAATGATTACCTACCTTTCAGTAACAAATTTCCAGTCATATGCTGGATGAGATTTCCATTTTAAATAGGTAGTACAAATCTTTCTAGTACATACATGCTTTCTCTATTTTATGTGTACAAGAATAAATTAATAAATAAAAGTAAAAAAAATATTTTTAGTACTTTTCTGCACAAATATACTTGCAAATACCTACACCAGCATTGTTGATCAAACAGATTTCCAGTTCATCTCGTAGCTTACAATGTCAAACGTAGGTTGCAATTTACTGCTATGCTGTTGTTTTTTTAACGATATTTTTCTTCATAGCCAACAGCAAAGATATACAGGGTGAATTTTTCAAGTGTGTGTGGATGGGGAAATCCGAAACTATGAGGTATAGTGATTGTATGAAAAAAAACTATTTTGCTAAAAATTTGCTATATCATTCTGCTTGCCATAAGACTTTCCAGAATTTGTTCCTTATTAATGACACTATCTAATGGTATAATAATACAGGATGTTTATTTTTCAAAATCAACTGGTTCGTTTTTTGGGTTGGTACACTATTTTTCAAAAATCCAATGATGCAGTTTTAACTTTAATCAAAGACTCCTTTCAGCATTTTTCCATGCACACTTGAAAAATTCACCTATGTATATAGGTTGGCATTCTAAATATTAAATTAAAATATTGGAATCGAGTGTCAGTTTTTAATTGTTAAGAGCTTTTTCATTGTAACTAACATATTAAAGTTGTTTGGATTTTTGTAACAAACTTGATGATGAAAGTTTGTGACTCATAAAAACTTTGGATATAAGTCAAATTAATTGGTAAAGCGAAGCCTGCCGTGTCAGCTATTTCAGCTAGTTATCTAGTCATAAAATGATTCACACAATTCAACAATAAATTAATATGAATACTCCTGGACTCAACTATTTTTTAAATTAGAACATTCTATGGCATTGCAAATAAATACTTGTAATGTATGTGTAGGTATACATGTTTACCAGACGGCTCAAACACTTATGAACTTATGAACTAAAGAATGTGTAAGTAAGACGCACATGTGAACAATCAGTTAATAAAAATTTAGTTAAAATTTAGTTACCCACTTGCCACCCATATAAACCAGGCATAAAATTAAATAACCTGTGAAGCAAGTCTGTGGTAACCCAATAGGAGGTAACCCGGTGTAGGATACGCCCTCCCATCACAATGAGAAGGATCTATAGCTACTGAATAGTAGGCCTTAATCTATCGTACTTCTTTAGTCCTATTTGAATTAGGACGTTAGACTGGCTGAGGACTTTCATAGGTCTTAAAATCTTCGAGGGTAGGTTGCAACGTCATATTCAATCAGTACAATTTTTGAAAATTTGCTAAAAAAAGACAACTACGTATCTATGTGTTACTTAGAAATAAGGAATTCGTACCTAAACAGTTAGCAGATAGCAGCGGCATTACGTAACTAGATGATAAGTTTATAGACACAAACCGTGCAATAAAACTTCCGATGATAGGGTTCGATAAACTGCAAATATTTTAAATTTTCATAAGTAGCTTATTGCTATTTGTAAACTCACCTGTAACTTGCAGTTAAAGATGTAAGCTTGGTCAGCAAAAATGCCGATTATAAATAAGATGAAAAAGAAATCAATCTGAATTAGATTTTTTAGAAATACTGCACGTTGCACCGGCAAAATAAAAACAATGTTGCCACTTGCCATTTAGCATTTACTTACTTTCCACCAATTGATAAGCACAAATTATTTTGGTTTTTTTTTTCAAATTCCGATCAAGTTAATTAAAATTTGTTCCTTTTTGTAAATCCTTCGTTTATAATATCAATTTTATTGATGGTAAATATGATAAAAATGATTAAAAAATTATCATTGTGAAATTAATGCCCTAAATAATAGTTAATTAAAAATCTACAATTCACGCAATATTATTGACGCGCAATATTATCTCATATAATAATTATGTAAAATACGAATATAAAACGTTTTAATCATTGGTTTCTTAATTTTTTCGATTTTTTCAAAAAAATTCTATTATGGCTTTGCATTGCAACCCTTTTCGCTGTGACGTTGTTGGCAGATTATCAAAAAGTCATTGCCAAAAAGCTTTTTTTGCATTGATTGTCATAGACTAAAGAATAATTAAATTTCACGGACGCCAGATTAGGTAAAAGGCCCCAAATTTGGGGGCCCCTGAAAATAGGAGAAATTAAGTGTAAATTTTATTTATTCATTTACTTGACCACTTATAACAGATAGAAATTTTACACTGAAATAATACAAGTTCCTTGTAATTAAGAAATTGTATTGTAATATAAGCTTTTTTGCGACTGACTGCCAACTAGAAAAGAATTTACCTCCTCTCTCACCTCTTTGTTTTTAATGATGAAAAAAAATATGTACGAAGAAGAACGCAAGATCCAGAACAAAGTTCCACCTAAAATCCCAAAAATGATTTTATTGAGATATACATACAGCATGTTCTAGAAATTAAAAGATATTTTGAAGACTACCATGACAAGAAACAACCTGAAGATTACTTTCACTTTGACTCAAAATAAATATTGTGCTGTTTGGGTTTTTTCTCCAAAACTTTGATTTTCGGGGCGATTTTGGGAATTATTTGGGGAGATCATGTAACTGTTATCTAGCAACACTAAGTTAATTGTGTCAGTGACGTCATCTGACACCTTTCTGACAGAAATAAGACTCGGAAACATGTCACTGTCAGTGTCATACGTGATGCATCTACTGCATAGTCTGCAATCATCTATTAAGCTAGAAAGAAAGATGCAGAAAGGCAAAAGCCAAAAAAGTGATGCGTTGAGTTTCTTCCTTGTAATTTGTTAGATTTTACTAAAATTTTGCAAATAAAAAAGTGGCAATAAAACATTGGTCCTTTGGTGATAGCTAAACTGTGTAAAATGTGCGCCCAAACATGTTAGGCGATATTCAATTGACAAAACGTTTAGTTGTTATTGCTATAGTTCTTGGTATAATTTTGATTTTAAAAGAGTACGTTTTCGTTTTTGAATCATGACTCAACACAGAGTCGCTTACTTCTACAGTGCGGACGTGGGTAACTTCCACTATGGACCAGGGCATCCCATGAAACCGCATAGACTATCCGTCACTCACAGTTTGGTTCTGAACTATGGTTTACATAAAAAAATGCAGATATACAAGCCGTATAGGGCCAGTGCGCACGATATGTGTCGGTTTCACAGTGAGGATTACATAGAGTTTCTTCAGAATGTGACACCGCAGAATATTCAAAGTAAGTTAACTCTAAGCGCTATTCGAATACAAAGCGTGTCAGACATACGGTGGCAGTCTATAAATTTATTGATACAAAACTTTTTTTTAAAGTTTTAACTTCTTTGTTTTCCCATTATAGAATGTGCATGAATTATGTTGCATGCAGAATGGTTTAGCTAATTTCACGACATGTGCCATAATAGTCTACCTAAACCATACATATTGTAATTATTAATTAATTATTTTTTAACTTCCAGGTTACTCTAAAGACCTTCTCCACTACAACGTTGGGGATGATTGCCCAGTGTTCGAGGGTCTGTTTGACTTCTGCTCGATGTATACAGGGGCCTCGCTAGAAGGTGCCATGAAGCTGAATAATAACGCCTGTGATATAGCTATAAATTGGTCGGGCGGACTGCACCATGCTAAGAAATTTGAGCCTTCAGGTAATTTAAAAGGTTAACACTTTGGTCCAAGATGTTAGTCGGTTCTGAACTTTTTTATAAAGCAAACAAGCAGATGGGGCACCTGGTGGTAACTAGTCAACTCTTCCAGTATTATATTTATATTTTTTCTGCAATAACTATAGCTTCCCAGTTAATTTTGAAAGTACATTGTTTTTTAGGTTTCTGCTATGTAAATGACATAGTGATAGCAATACTGGAATTACTGAAGTATCACCCAAGAGTCCTATACATAGACATTGATGTGCACCATGGAGATGGGGTCCAAGAGGCGTTCTACCTGACGGACAGAGTGATGACAGTCAGCTTCCATAAGTACGGAAACTATTTCTTTCCGGGAACAGGAGATATGTACGAGATTGGGGCAGAGAGCGGGCGATACTTCTCAGTGAATGTGCCCCTGAAAGAGGGCATTGATGACCAGAGTTATGTACAGGTAGGTACATATTTTTTGTGTTCATTGCGACAATTCTTGACAGAAATTGAAAATGATATGCTGACAAGTGACTGGAATATGAATGAGTAAAAAAATAATTACAATGAAAAGCTTAGTGGTTTGTTAAGGCTTGAATGTTTGTAGTTTTTGTATTAAATTTTGCTGTGGCGAGAACTTTGGATACTCTGTAAATTTGGCCTGAAAATTACACATTATGTCAATTTAGACTCCATCAAAGTCAGTATTGAGCTGCTGCTAGAGGGGTCTCTCAGTATGAGAAAATTATACAGCCACCACATTAGGGAATTATGGATTTGCCCCAGACCTGGGACCTTTCGAGTAAGGAGCAAAATCCTTAACCACTAAGCTATCATGAGGTGTATTTCTGGATATATTCATCCCCGTCAACACCACTTTCGTTTGCCTTTTGCGTCCTTGTCTGAGACCTATTCCACCAGCAGTTGTCATAGCAAATGCTGGTGAATAGCAAATACAACAACTAAACCCAATAGAAGATCAAGACATAATTGAATGTTGTTTGAAGGTCATAATTGAATGCTGTTTGTGACTGCTTCTTTTAAAATAATCTACTATTTGCTACATATAAATATGTGTTGCAGGTATTCAAGCCAGTAATATCAAACGTCATGGAGTTCTACCGGCCCACTGCTATAGTGTTGCAGTGTGGTGCTGACTCATTGGCGGGTGATAGGCTGGGCTGCTTCTCACTGTCCACGCGTGGGCACGGCGAGTGCGTCAAGTTTGTGAAGACACTCAACGTCCCCACTCTTGTTGTGGGTGGAGGGGGGTAAGTCATAGCTGTATTTTATCATCCACTGTGAAATTATTTCTTTCCCAAACTCAAAAATGTTATTAGCTGCAGACATATTCTTGGCTGCAGCCCTTTTAAGAATAAAAAACATATTCCTTACAAAACTTCTAATTTTCACCAGCTCTTACCTACTTGAGAATTTTAAAACAATTAAATTTTTGAATGAAGCAACCTTGTAAAGTCCTTCACGTTAACAAAGTTAAGAAATAGTGAAATTTTATTTAACATTTTGTGACCAACTAATAATTTGATGTTCATTTCTTTTACCAGATATACTCTCAGAAATGTGGCCCGGTGTTGGACCTATGAAACATCACTGCTTGTCGATGAGAACATATCAAATGAGCTTCCTTACACGGAATACCTTGAGTTCTTTGCGCCTGACTTCCAATTGCATCCAGAAATTAATAGGTTATACTACTACTACTATTATAAATTTGAATGCCCAGTAGCTATGAATGCTTACTCTTATTGGAGAGGTCTTGGTTCGAAACCGAGTTGCTTGCACCAATGATTTTAATTATATTAAGTTTACACTGTGAGAGGAGGCTACCCCGCAGTGGGTAGCAGACAGACTGAAACAGGATGTTTTTCAAGTCTCGTGTTTTGATCCGAAAAGTGTGGATACCAGACACACTTTATTTGTGGTGACCATCTTAATTTCCATGTACAAACTTAGATACAATTTCTGAGTTACTTTAGGTTCGATTTGTCTATCCATGGGTTGCAGTGTCCACTTATAAAATTAATTACTTATTAACAACAGATTCAAATTTCTGCTTTGTTGGAAAAAATAGTGTCTACACTGATCTTTATTTTGATGAATGTTGTATATGAATAAATTAACTTTTATGATTTCAGCTCCACAAACGCGAACAGCAAACAATATTTAGACGCGATCTCAAAACACGTGTATGACAATCTGAAGATGTGTCAGCATTCGCCAGCTGTTCAGATGACCCATATACCAGGTACATATCTCTACCTTCTAATCTCTGACCTTCTAATCCTTGAATAACTGAAATATCATGACTGGTTTTATAGACACAACCAAAATGAACCCATCAATTAAATAAATTTTCTCTCATACAATTCCAGGTGATTTCTTCCCAGAGGAAGAGAGGATAAAAGACGAGCCGGATCCCGACATTCGCATCAGTCAAGAGGAAGCCGACAAGATGGTAGAACCCAAGAACGAGTTCTACGACGACGAGAAGGATAACGACAAGGATGCAGTGGTGCCCGAGGTGAAGGAGGCATAGCAGTTAGATGGCCTGACGGACCCTCTGGCCATTTGATACGAAAAAGGGTTCAAGAAATTTAGACGATTCCTTTAATGTTGACTAGTGCGCGTGTGAAGTCACAGAACATGCGGTGTTGTTAACTAGTGTGCGTGTAAAGTGACAGAACATGCGGGTATGTTGACTAGTGTGTGTGTAGTGACAGAACATGTTGATGTTAACTAGTGTGCTTGTGTAGTGATCAAGGGAAGATTTTTGTAACATAATGAACTTGTGTAGTGCAAGTGCAAGGCTTTGTCCTAATTCTCTGACAAAACAGTGTTATTCTAGATAGAAAAATATTACTTAAATGGAATAGTGAGACAGACAATGAGAATACTATTGAAATGGAGCTATTTGATCAGCAAAATGTATCAAAGCTCTTTCTGCTTTTGCCCTCTGCTGTTGAGTGGACAAAAGCTGAAATGCTATTGTGACAGATGCACAGATTGATTTTTGTAAATTTGGTTTCCGATGTAGGTACTTAATAAATGCAGCGGCAGTGTCGAAAGACTAGAGGGGCTGGATAATTTATTTCTTGCTTGCAGCGCAGAGCCAACGAATTCGAAATTTCGACGTTCTCTCACTACGAAACCTGCCTCTACCTATCTCCCCTCACCGCTCATACAGGCGAGGATTCAGTTAAGATAATTTTTTTTTTTGTAAAAAAGATGTTTGTTCACAAACAATTGTTATAGTGTAAGACGTAAGCCTAATATTTGTATATGTGCTTTTATATTCTTATTTTTTTTTTATGTTCCGTATTATCTGAAATGGAATTCGAGATCAAAAATGGAAAAGATATTGCCCGTACTAAGCTGTTGCCCAGTTTGAGTAACTTTGGAACATAAAACTGCATTAAATTAAAAACATACTTGTAATCAGATGTAATAACTTATGACTAAAGTAATGTACATAAATATTTATTAGCTGTAATATTGTATTGTAATAATACTTATAAACTACTTTTTAATTATAACTGCGTTTATTTTCTGATTACCCGTCTTGATTCATGATGAAAATTTCGAGAAATACTTCTTCAGATTGGGTGGGACTAAGAAATGCCTGCTGGGCCAGCCAGTACTAAATAAAATTAATAACTAATTAATAATATATGGAACTGTGAGGTACAATTGAAACAAAGTAGATAAAATACATAAAATTTATTTAAAAAACTACAAGAAAAAAGATATCCCATAGAAGGCTAATAGCCACATAGCCTTAAATCTAGATTATTATCAAGTATATACTTTTGAACCTCACTTGTCTCTCCTAAATGGTCCACTGTCAATATAGTGAGGTGTTCACATTTATCAATCACCTGAAAAACAGTGTTTCTAGACACTTCTAATGTACAATCCAACCACAGATATGTAAGACTTTTCAAATAACCTTTCTGCAACAAAAACAGTAAAGTCGAATCTATCACAAGCTTTGTCTGGTATTTGAGTGCGATTTTTTGTATATTTTGTGTGCCTTGAAGAATGAAAATTAACAGGCTTTCAATATCAAAATGTTCGTTACCGAGAGTCAAGTTCTGGAGTTTGTTAAAAATGTTGGAGGGTCGTCTAAAGAATCTAGGTATGTAAAGACCGGTAGATTGGGTCATCAGGCAAAGGGTAGTCAGGTTAGGGCAACAGGAACCGATGGAAATGACTGCGTCGATGTTCATAACGTGGTCCATCTCCCAGAGAGCGAAATGTGTCAAATATTCGCCTTTGACGGCGAGCAGCTTTTGCATAGCATCAGTAAATGAGAAAAAGGACAAATCTAATTTGGATAGCTGAAGATCACTTTTCGCTATCTGTTCCATTATGCCATCCTTGTCATGACTGGACAAATGAGTGACAGATAGTTCTCTTAACACTGGACAGATATTTATGAGCTTGTTCAGGCCCTCGGGTGAAGCGAAATGGCTGTTGATTTTGCGAAGACTTAATGGGCCTAGCTTCATATCTGTGTTTATTAATGTGGAACCAATGTCACAAGATTCAATGCGAAGTTCCTCCAGGTGGGGCAGCTCACTGACTAACATAATGACCCCTGGCTGGGTAATGCAGCGACCTACACGCTGGGCCCGTTCGTTTTTGGGTGGGTCCATTGACAGTATACGCAATTGTTTCATCCTAGCAACATGTTTGAGACCTGCATCAGAGACATAGCGTATCAAAACAGAAGCATTTATAAGAGATTTGTGTATGTTAACTTTGGAAACGATATTAAGATCCTCTAGCAGATGGCAGTTTTTGGATATAACTTCGAGTATCTCGTCGGTGCAAATGAATTTAAGATCAAGGACCTTAATGCGTTGAAACATAGTGACAATGTTGGTCCAATAGGCCTGTGGTATGCTAGTGTCTATATCTGTTCTGTGGAAGACTGACATGTTGGGGTGCATCAGGACATGTAGCTGAATGCGAGGGTCACCGCGGTACTGAACTGTGCCTCTTTCAAGGCACAGTGCATCAAATAGCCTGAAAACAAAAGTAACACTGAATTGACAAATACACTGAAGCCTGTAAAGGAATTAAAAAAAGCTATAGAGGTGCTGCATGCTTCTGGTATAAAAGATTTAACATTGCAAGTAGGTTTGCGGTAGGCCGTATTCACCCTTCACCTTACCAACCTCATACCAAACTGCTGTAAAGGCAGCATGCTATTCATGTCTTGCGTTTTAGTTGGAGGTGTGGTTGTAGTTGAAGTAGCTCTTTATTTGAGGAGTCCATCTTAGTCCTCTTCAGTATCATATAACAGTTGGGACATCTACCTGATTTGAGGTTGGGCCTGTTGGGCTTTGCTATGAAACCTTTCAGCCTATCATTCTTGTCTTTTTTTTCTTATTCTTGTCTTTTTTTTTTCTTCTTATTTTTTTCCTTACATAATAAATAACATTATAATTTTTAGTGTCTTATACTGTCTTAATTGTATTTTTAATATATTCATATATAAACTGATAACATTTGGGGTTTTTAAGGATAGATGGTAAGAGGCGGGGAATGTCTTCGGGCATGGGTAGCATGTTCAATTCTCAAAGAGCCACCATCTAGATAATTTTACTAGATCTTTTTTTTTGTGATTACGTTTCTCTGAGTCTCTAGTTAAAATCAAATTATATTACCCATTTCACTGAAGTAGACTGTCTCTAAAGATATTTATCGGGTGACTAGATACTTCGCAATCGACTACCTTCGTCCGAACAATCGGACGAATAAATATTTATTACCTATTCATCCGTTTATCGTATGAATTGTCGCAACGAAAATATTAAACTTAAATAAAAAGAAAGCAGTTCAAATTACCTGACTGGCAGCATATCCATCAAGTACTTTCTCAACATTAAAACTTTTTGTTTGCACTCAGCATTTTCAAATTCTAGGTGAAATCTTTCTATAGCATAACAACAATCATTTAATAAGTAAAGGGAATATCTAATGCAAATGCTAAACAATGAACTTGGCTGTTTACGGGGAGACATCGCGATTGGTACCCTTCCTTTTTCACTGGTATAATTGGCCTAATCCATTAGTTACCTTCAACTACCTTGTGAAATACACATGAAAATATGCATAGTAAATTCCGTAAGACACCTGAAATGCGAAATTATGTTTTTACATTAATTCTACTTCAAATCAAAATTATTAATAAAATTCTATTTGCTTGCTTTGCTTGTCGAAAAAATCAATGATTTGTTTGATTGATTTGGAAAATTGGAAATTGAGTTGAGAATAGACTGTCAATGTCAACCAACTGTCAAGTAGTGTACCATCGTAATATCATTACTTTTTGCTTTGGCATCCATGCCAATTTGGTTTATCACTCTTCCAAGATTACAATCTATGGCTTGAAATACTAGTTCCAAAGTACAAAACTTAATTTTAAATTACACTTCTCTTTTCCAATTGCGGGATGACTGGCGTGCATAAATGTTATTTATTGAAGAAAATGAACGATTAAGACATAATAATAATATTAATTATTGTGATATAAAGAAGAAAACAAATATTAATTTTAAAAATATTTATTGAACATTTTTACATCAAAATTGAAATATTGTACAAGTACCTAACAAATGGAAGACATTTCCTAATTATAACACCAAATCAATTCGTTATACCTTAATCAACAGTATTTGTATGTACAGTGGCTACGACGTCAGCGTGGTAGCGTAGGCGTCAAAATATGACGTAGAAACACCTAATAACCTATTATTAGGTATTTCTACGTCATATTTTGAGGTCAGCTAATTTAGAAGTAGGATTTTGGTTTGAGTTATTGAATTCATTAAATTTTGGATTGTGATATTATAATAATTTTATGAACAGGGTAATAAAAGGTTTAGGATTATTCCTAATCCTAATTGTATATAATTATATTACCGGCACAGCTAGTGCAAAATAAAAACCTTTTTTGTTTGGATAATTTATTAGTTCTCATTTCTTTACAAGGACTATGATTTTATTAAAATTATTACAATTTCAATTATTTATGTATGGATACCTATACTATCTACTTACATACCTACTGTCCGCTATATTTACTATAACAGTAGGTAATAATTTGACTATGTTAAAGAACTATGACTAAATATTGTAGGTATACCTTTAATGTAAGCTAAACATGCAGCTATAAATAAAATTGAATGATGTCTTAATTACATTATTATACAAGTACACTGGGACAAGAATATTTCAGTACTTTAGCCGATGTGCTATGTTGTATTTTTAGATTAATTTTGTTTTAAGTACTGTAAAACGGGGTGAATAGAACTGACGGGTGGAATAGAGAAAAATCTTGGGATAATTTCTAACGTGTTTTATGGCAAACTCGGCATCCCCAATAAAAAACCCGCAACTTTAATAATTTGTTGGTGTAATTTTTCTTTGTCTGGCAACTTTTTATTTGTGGCAACATCGCTAAAAACTTCAAAACTTATGTTTTACTTTTAAGTATTTAAATTATTTAATTATGTTTTAACGTATGTTTTAAGTATTTTGCAATTTTATGTTTTACTTTTTTAATAGTGTGACTGACGGCTGTATGAAGTCTTAATATTGTAAATGCTTATTAAAAAAACAAAAGTGGCGCGAATTTTGTCTGTCCCTGTCCACTGCAATCGCTTTTAAAATTAAATAATTTGTCTGCATCTTTAGCTTTAAATTAAGTTTAAATGGCGTCACTTTTCTTCCTTGGTAAGTAGATGTTCTATTTAAACATTATAATATATATTTTAAGTCATTTTAACGCAATAGTCACACTTTTAAATTCAGGTTCGCCCCGTATTCTACAGGTAGGTAAGTCAATATTCTTTCAATAAATTATTTTATGGATTTTAAGTATACCCTATAATTTAGTTTTATCAACAATAAAATTAAATTATGATAAAAAATAATTACCAAGAATGAAGACATCTGGATATCTGGTGAATAATAAAGCGGAAGGTAGATGGAAGGAAGAAGGAAGATTAATGTAGATGATAATACATATTTTGAAATAAAATGTTAGTATAACTCATTGCTATTTTTATGATTCGTCAGAAGACATTAAAAAGGATTTTAATAATAACATTCGTTATTTATATCTAGGTGCTTTTTTATACCTTGTGCTTTTAAATGATATTTTAGAGGATGGGTAGTATTATGTTAATGTCTATCAGGAGGTTTGGAAATGAAAGTCCATATTATAATAAACATAATACATATATTATCACTCTAGTTATATTGCTAGCGCCTAGCGTATAGCGTTCGTCAAGAGAGAAGGGGAGCGACTGGCGCAGCCAGTCGTTTATGCTGATCGTTACATTATTATAGTAGGGTGTCCCTACACAGGTTCCCTCTTTTGAAAAAAAATGAAGTTATACAAAGCAAACAAATTAAACTTAAGTATCGCTTATAGTTTATCGCTTATAGTAAGCCTTAAGCTGTAAGAACTTTACGACACATCATCAAATATCGCATTACAATTAAACGAAAGGTATGCATTGAATGTTTACAAAAACAAAAGTATCAAATTATGTTATGACGAAATTATGATATTATTTTATTAGTTTATTTTTACCTATGACCTTTAAAATTGAAATTAATTCAATTACAATGAATGCTGTAAATTACTTTACAATGTTGTAAAAAAAGTTTTAAATGTTAATTATACACATATTTACTTTACAAGTTACAAGTTAATAAAAAAATTATACATTTGGCTAAAAATAGCAATAAAAAAGAAAATGAAAATAACATTAAGATGTAAAAATAACAGGTTTTGGTGTTTGTGCAGGTTGCACGGGAACTGTTGTTACAGAAGATAAGGGTTGTACAGGATAACGTACCGAAATTCGTTGGTCGATCCACTTCTTAGCACGCGAGTTACATTTTCTCCAAAGGAAATAGCATGCGAAGATTGATAGCAATGTTATAATACCAATAGTAACAATATGCAACTGCTGGATATGGGATTCCATTCCTTGACTTCCAGTGGTTGCTGTCTGGGCGATGACAACTTCCTTACTTTGAGATTTGCCCATAGTGATTATCATTAAATAGTGAATTTATTATAAAGTGTTATACCTGTTGTAACGTTAAATAAAGTTTGTATATAATATTAATGGTTAAGTGTTTATATTGATACTAAGTTGACCTAAAATTGTGTTAGTGCTTAATAAACATTAAAAGTTAACTACATAAAACGTACGGGTTTTCGTATTACGCGACCCGAGGAAGTAGTTTTTAAACTAGATTTAGGGAAATTATTTAAATTATCATTTAATTTAGTATCTAAAGTAGGATTTACTTCCGATGTACGCGAAGTCGTATTTTGACTTAAAGAACTATAATCATTTAATATATAGGCAGGTTTTAATCTGTCTATTGAAATAGAAACTTTTCTATTAGGAAATTGTATAATAAAATATTTTTCATGACGCTCTATGACGCTGTAAGGGCCTTCATAGGGCGGTTGTAATGATTTTCGCACGGCATCCACTCTAACAAAAACTTTATCACAAGAGCGCAAATCGCGATGTACAAATAAAGTTCGTGAATCTCTGTGCTCTACAGATTTAGCCTTTAATTTACTTATAGTACTGCGTAAATTATTAACGTATTCTTCGTCGACGTAAAAATGTTTATTAGATGGCTCGAAAAATTCACCAGGCAATCTCAATGTCTTGCCAAAGGTTAACTCTGCAGCAGTGACGCCGGTGTCGGATCGTGGTGCTGCACGTAAACCTAACAATACCGTCGGTAGCTCGTCTACCCAAGAACTACAGTTTAACCTTGCCATTAAAGCGGCTTTAAGAGATCGGTGCCATCTTTCAATTGCACCGTTACACTGTGGGTGATAAGGGGTAGTATGTTTCTTATTAATCCCCAAAAATTTCATTAAATGTGCAAATAGATTACTTTCAAATTGTCTGCCCTGATCGCTTGTCAGTTTATTAGGACAGCCATAACGTGTAATCCAGTTTTCATAGACTAATTTAGCTACTGTTAATGCACAAATATCACGCATAGGAAAAGCTTCTACCCAACCAGTAGTTCTATCAATAAGGGTTAAGCAATATTTATAACCATCTACCGAAGTAGGTAATGGTCCTACTATATCTATGTTAATGTGTTCAAAACGTTCTACAGGTTCGTAATGGCCTAATTCAGACATAGTATGTCTTTGTATCTTTGATTTCTGACACGGTATACATGATTTAGACCAAATGCCGATGTCTTTGTTCATTGCCGGCCAAAAAAATTTTTGACTAATTATTTTCTTAGTACTTCGTATGCCTGGATGGCTCAAATTATGTATAGTCTGAAAAGCTAAGAATCTAAAATTTTTTGGTAAGTATACTCTTATATGACCAGTAGATGTTTCGCAATACAAAGTTTTTTTATTATCTAAAAATGACATTTGTTTTAAAATAAATGTTTTGTTATTACTATCTAACAATTGTTTTAATTCTGAGTCAGTATCCTGTGCGAGTCCGATTTCTTCGAAATCGAGCGCACCTGGGCAGTGTATGGTTTCAACGCGCGATAGCGCGTCAGCAACAATATTGTTGCTGCCTGTTACATGCCTAATGTCCGTGGTAAATTCACTAATATATAAAAGTTGCCTAGTTCGTCTAGGTGTTTCCTTATCAGAATTAAGTTTTAAAAAAGCAAAGGTTAACGGCTTGTGATCCGTAAAAATAATGAGTTCTCTTCCCTCAAACATATTTCTAAAATATTGAACGGAAAGGTATATCGCTAACAATTCCTTATCATATGTGCTATATTTTTGTTGCGATTCTGACATTCGCTTAGAAAAATAGCCTAAAGGAATAAATTTGTTGTTAACATACTGTTGCAATACAGCTCCTATACAATTATTAGATGCATCGCACATAATCGCTAATGGAATATCCGGTAATGGATACGCGAGCGTAGCTGCGTTGGCGAGGCTAGTTTTGCATTCGTTGAATGCTTGAATAGCACTTTCGGACCACTGAATAACAGTTTTATCATTTTTCTTCGAATTACGCAAATAATCATTTAACTCTGATTGAATTAAAACAGCATTAGGTAAATGCGGTCGATAAAAATTTAGCATTCCTAAAAATCTACGAAGTTGTGATATTGTTTCAGGCCTAGGAAAATCTAATATACTCTGTACCTTACTCGGCAGAGGCTTTAAACCTTCGGTAGAAATTTCGTAACCTAGAAATTCTACATTTTTCTGACCAAAATTACTTTTAGATAAATTTATGGTAATACCGAATTTATTTAATCGTTCAAAAAGAGAGTTTAAATGTATTTTATGCTCGAGTTCGTTAGAACTAGCTACTAGAATGTCATCTAAATAAGCAAATATAAAATTTGATCCGTCTGAAATCTCGGATTCGATTATAAAATCTTTTAGTACAGTATTATCCATAAAACGTTGAAAAGTTTGAGCGGCGTTTCGGAGTCCGAAAGACATGCAAGGAAATTCGAATAACCCAAACGGAGTAGTAATTGCTGTTTTCTCTACGTCCTGTGGAGCTACTGGAATATAATGATAAGCTCTATTTATATCAATACGAGAAAATATTGTTTTATTCGCCAAAATATAAGTAAAATTTCGTAAATGAGGAATAGGGTATCTATCAGGCTTGGTAACTGCGTTCAAAGCACGGTAATCGCCACAGGGTCGTATTTTACCGTCTTTCTTAGGAACTACATGTAATGGGCTAGACCAAGCACTGTTAGATGGGCGACAAATACCAAGATGTTGCATTAATTGAAATTCTTTACGTACCTTTTGATAACGATCTGGAGGTAGAGGTCTGGCTCTGGCGTGAACCGGAGGACCTGTAGTCTCTATATAGTGAAATACTGTGTGACTAGGAGGTTCCTTGAAAGAAATTGGTTTAGTTAAGTCAGGATATTGCTTTAAAATTTCGAAATAAGGATGCGATTCATCAATAGTTTTTACTGTAATCTCCTTACTATAAATTACGTTAGCTGAAACTGATAAATTCGTGGATTGATCAATTAATTTCCTAGAGTGTAAATCGACTAATAATTTAAAGTTGTACAAAAAATCTGCACCTATAATAGGTTGTGAAACATCTGCAACGATAAATGTCCAAGTGAAATTTCGTCTTAAGTTAAGATTAAGTTCAATTGTTTTTAAACCAAAAGTTTTTATAGGTGTGCCATTTGCAGCAAATAATGTATAACTACAGGGTTTACAAATATTCTTACCAATTAACTTACAATTATACGGCAAAACTGATACATTAGCACCTGTATCTATAAGAAAACGAAGTCTGTTATTGGAATCGAAAATACATAAACGGCGATTAAATTTATGGTTGCAATCATCCGCCGAATGAGATTGCAACTGCTTCAGTTTTCCGGAGCAGCATCTGAAGGATTTTTCCACGCGCAGGGCTGGATACATTTATGTGCTTTCACTTTGTAACGATAGTGATAGTAACAGAGTTTGTGCTTCCGCCGATGTTGAGGATCTTGCGAACGAGAACGGGAACGATTGCGAAAATTATTTCTGAAGCGTGATGTAGATCGTCCTCTTTCTAAATTTGCTATCCGTTGCGTTAATTTTAATATCTCTGCCTCCATGTTATTAGCTGATGTACTGGGTGAGACTTCCGAAATATGACTGCTTCTAGAATTTTCTAGGACTTTGTCTGCTACGGTTGCCAGTTTGTCAAGGTCCTTAGTTTCCATTTCTCCAATCAACTTCTGTATCTGCCTATTCTCAGATTCTTCAAATATTGACAGCAATCTCGATTTTAGAGCAATATATTTTCCTTCTTCCGGTGGACTGACGAGGATGTCGGTAATCTGTAGAATTACTTCTTTGCTAAGTTTTGATACTGTGAGGTCGTACTTGGCATGGTCTCCAAGCTTTTGTGGAGCAAGCGTTGCTTCCAATTGAATAAACCAGGCTCTAGGTTGATCGGTCCAAAATTCAGGAATTCGGGAAGATAGCGAAATAGCAGCTAAGCCAGTGTCTTCCACTTTCACTGCAGTTGTAGGCTCCATAATTATGTGTTGTTTTACTGTCCAATTGCACTATAATGTCCGATAAGCACTATAACGAGTTAAACGCGAAACGCGGGACGAACGCTAGCGTGACGAACTCTAAAGACGCTATTTTAATGAGTCGCTCCCAAAATTTCCAAACCAAGTCACTTATTGTCCAAAAAAGTTTAACGCGGGGTCACCAATTTAGAGGATGGGTAGTATTATGTTAATGTCTATCAGGAGGTTTGGAAATGAAAGTCCATATTATAATAAACATAATACATATATTATCACTCTAGTTATATTGCTAGCGCCTAGCGTATAGCGTTCGTCAAGAGAGAAGGGGAGCGACTGGCGCAGCCAGTCGTTTATGCTGATCGTTACATTATTATAGTAGGGTGTCCCTACAATATGTAATTAAGTAGGTATATAAATTATTTAGATGAAATAAAATGTAGGGTCGTAATTTATGGAGGGATGAAATCTGACGGTACTTTAATAAAATCCTTTACTTATTTCTCTCCTAATCAGTAGGTACTTACATTTATAAAATATCTATAGGTATAGGTTAAGTACCTACCTACTTCTTACAGAAAACAATGAAATATACTGCTATGCTTAAATACTAGATATATTATTATCATTGTTGCATAGTTTTCATAAGTTGAAATAGGAACATAATAATATAAACAAGAATTTCTTTATGTCCAGTTGGAGCCCTGTTATGAAAAACTATGGGTGGGTCCAAAAATTGCATAACTTTTTAAAACAAGGACAATACATTCATATGAAATGAAATGGGCAGGACATTTACGAGTAGTTCATTTAAATTTCAAAAACAAAAAAAATATATTGACAATCTTTATTTATGTAAAACTTAAAAATAGTTTTATTAATAATTATCCCTGACAATTATGAGAAAATATGGCGACAGTCAGCGCCGTAAAATACCCCTAAATTAGAATACCGTCTAGATTAGGGGTGGTTTTAGATTTCCCAATTACGTTGGTCCGACACTCCATCTAGACAAGTCTGCCCATAAATTTAATCTATGTAGTTCAAAGCAAATAAAATCGTGCAGTAACTAGGTAAATTTATTTATTTTCTACATATATATAATACAATTATAATTATTATAATTTGGCACTAAATATCTATTACATTGTCGTAATAATTTATTTCATAGATTATAAGTAAGTATATTTTTGTTTCTATATTCCTATGTCTATTTGTCCTACTATATCTATATTTTCATTTTCGAATATTAAAATTATCATCTATGTTTTTATTTACACTACGTTATTTATTATATATTACTGTACACATATAATACGATATAATGGTTATATTTTACTTTGTGCATTAAATCGCGTATGTACAATAATATGGGTTACTTACTTAATATGGTATTATTTAGTCGATTTAAAATGAATATTGGGGTCTAAAGGTAGGTAATTAAAGATAAAGCATTATTTTATATCAAAATAATATTAAATTTAAAGCTACCATAATAAATTGTTTAAAAAATTTCTTCTTTATATAATCACCTTCTATGTAAGTCCTAATAAATTAGTAGGTACTTAGTGGTAAGGTTAATTTTTTAACAATTAAAACATACCTACGATAATACAATTACGATGATGAACTTCTGTAAGCCGTTAGTCTTCTTAGTTTATCTCTGTTATAATTGTAAAATTTACGTTAAAAATAATACAAAATCATAATCTTCACAAAAAAGGACGATCACTACCAATAATTGACCGCCAACAGCTAGTTGGTCGTCACTTACTTCAATCGAATTCTCTCGTTCGTTTCGACTTAAACTATTTATCGGTTCGTCGTTACGACCTACTATATTAATCGAGTCATCGTTTTGACTTATCCTATTTGTCGAATCATCGTTTCGAACATTGCGATCGTTACGATCATTACTTGTACATTTCCGATCTTTGTTATTGTATTTTTCATTTTTATTTTTTGTTTCTGGACTTATTGTATTTTTTTGTTCGTTCTCTATTGGTTTTGTATAGTTTGTTGCTGTTGTTGGGTTTTGTAGATCGGAAATATTGGACCGGGTGGGCCCGCGTTGCAAGTGAGATCAAAGTCTCTTGTGCGGATCGGAGCTGGCGTTCCTGAGGGAACCAAATCTCCTGGTAGGGGGCGGCGGAGGGGCGGTCTCGCGGTCCAGGCTCGCCGCTCGAAGGATCAAACCCCTGGACTGCTGCAGCGAACTTTGAGGCAGTATCTAGAAATTGAAAGATAGTATACATCAATTTCTGTATAATTCGTAACCAAATAATTAGCTACTCATATAATCCTGGGTGTGAGGCAATGGTATTTTAGAGATAATTAATTTATTCATTTGAAGGTTTTGATTCAGTAAAAAAATATTTATTTTAACTGAGAAATAAAGGAATCAGATCTTGAATTCATTCAGAAATATTGAATTAGAATAAATAAGATCAAGTTTGCATGCCTATTATATTAAAAATACATGAAAGATTGCAGGATAAGCTAATTGTAGTCATACATTGATTCTTTTGAAGTTGATGTATTTTTTAATATCGATTTAAAATAAAAGTGAAATGTAAAATGTGTTTATAAGGGATCTGAGTTAATAGAAGTATATTTTATTACCGGTTCTCCTAAAGACCCTAGCCGCTGCTGCCTATGTTCTGGTCTGCTGGGACGTTCTGTGAAGGATGTCTCTATAGATCTTTGGGAGGATTCGCTGATGGACCTCGATAGCAGATGTGTGGTGGACGATGAGTTTGAGTCTTCTATATTGGAAAACTCGTCCGGGCTGTCATCTCTTAAGGGAGTATCCGATTCCTGCCGATATAAAGATTGCGATTTATTATTGTAGCAATTATCTGTTCCTTTCTCAATTAATTATTTGTTAGTTGTAAACATAACATTAATTTAAGGGTGTACTCGTTTCTACTTTTTACGATTTAGGGATGCTCTAAGAATGAGGTTCAGGAGGAAACACTCGTAAGGGCAAAGAAACCTAAATACCTAACCTAAGAATATACACAAGATTACGCTTTTAAGTGTTTTTACAATTTTTAAGCCAGTACTCACCTCATCCAATTCTCTTAAGGTACTAGGGTAGTGGAGTCTTCTGGCATCTTCTCTCTCTTTTTCTCGTTCCCTCTTTTCTAACTCATCTGCTAACATCATCACCTCCCAGTCTCCTCCAGTGCCTGAAAAATTTAGATCCAGATTTAAGGAATGGAGTACATACATAAAACATTTATTCCTTTGCTATGTATAGTATAAGTATACCCTTTTTGTTGACGAAGGGAAAACCTTCACGAGATCAACCCACTATTACGGGAACGATATTCGCTCTATGGCCTTCTTATTGCTATTAGAGGACTCTGGAATCTCTAAAGAAATGCACCGAGTCCAGTCTCTATTGCGGATTTCCGCTGTCTTCTTGAGATCGTTAGTCTACCTGGTAGGAGGGCAGTCTGTGCTCTTTTTGCTTAAACGTGGTCACCATTCGGGGACCTTTCTCCCCCACTTATCAGTCCTATGAACGATGTGGCCAGCCCATTGCCACTTTAATTTGCAAAATTAGTAGTAGCCTTTAATGGCAGGCAGGAGTTACTGTACTCTAGGTTTTCCAAGTTTTTCACCCAATACGCATTGCCTTACCTCTTATAGGTGAGAAACTGCTGTGGCTGCTGCTGACACTAGCGCGCGTTCTTCTTGGGAAGTTGTCTACGAACTCTTCAAAGACTGGTGTGCGGGGTATTGATTCTGAATCGCTACTAGAAGATGATGCACTGAAACGAAAAAGATAAATCAAAATATAAGATTCAATAGTTGATCATAATCAGAAAACTATTTAATTAGATGTTTGTTAGTTTCATGGCAGAGTACAGATTAGAGAAAGGCATAGGTAACGTCTAGCAATAGGCTACTGTGAAAGCAGTACCTATGTAAGATAGAATAATAAAAATGGGGTATCTATACTATAGCCTTACCAGAGATTTAGTACAGTTTGCCATGTTGCGAGAAACTGAACTACGTATAGTGTCTGAGCTAATGAGGTCTTTTAATAAAGACAAAGTTATAGTGGAAAGATATTGGTGTAGCTATATCCAGGATGAATGAACTAGTTACTCGTAATGTTTATCATTTGGATCATAAATAAAAAAGATATGGCTTATACTTACTTATCACTCCAGCTGTATTCACTCGGCATGTCCAGGACGACTTCGCTGCAGTTATTTGTTGGTTTGGTGGCGACATTTCGATGGTAACCGAACAGCGATCCGAGGCTGAACTTGCGGTGTTGACGTTGACTATGTGCTGGATTGGAAAAGACGGGGTTACATGGAAGAATATAATATTTTGAAAACATTAGTCATAGTTTTGACAGCTAACAAGCGTCAAATTGTAAGTTCAGAATTTAAGTTTATTATTTCCCGACCCAAAAGAGTGGTGATACTCGTTACTTTGATATTTGTCCGTCTGTGCTATTTGTTTTATGTGTATAGTAGATATCCCAAGCATATGGACCATACAACATCAGAATTTCTGTGAGCTAGTTTAATATAATTTAACTTCAATGAAATAAACGAAACATACGCACTATACGTACTTTTGTCAACTCGGCCAGTATGATGCATTCCAGTATCAACGGACAATGTCTTCTTGATTTTGGATTTGGTGCTGTCCAAATGGCTTCCAAAAAAGTGAAACGGATACATTCCTCGCCGGCTCGTGCGTAAACTGGATTGTTCAGGACTCAGCAGCGAGCGGTCTTCTGATGTCGTTTGTGGAGAAATTGGTCTGTCGAGGGAACTATAATTAAATGCTACTTAACGTGTGGTAAAATGAAATTTTGTACTTATATTTCCTTGATGCGGGTATATTATTATGTTTCGTTTGGGCAGATAATAATATGGTTGTAGAAGACAAATTAGGATAAATTAGGAGCAAGTCTTCAAGAGTCTTCAAGTTTCTATTTATTTTAGTCTTCAAGAGTAGCTAAACAGTTTTTACTCCTAGTTTATATTGGAAAAGCTGGTATATGGACTGTATCACTTAATTTGGGATTGAAAACTGTTTGTTATTTCAATTTTTTAAGATTTTCCTCCATTAAAATTAGATAACAGAAATGAAAATTTAAGTATGCGAGTACAATATATATAATATGTAATATTTAGAGATTGCTTGCAAAAACTATAACAACATACCTGGTCAGATCTTGCATCTCCATGGTTTCTTGGTCACTTTGATCTTCCCACGATTTCCTTTGTCTCATCCTAGCCACGCGTTTCCTCGAATAGGTCCCAGCTTTGCCATCTAGGTTCAAGTCTAATCTTTTCGACTTAGTGACTGTCCAGTCTGGTTTACTAGACGATGTTTTATCAGTCCTACTCGATAGTGATTCGGCTAGAAATTGAAGCTCTTCATAAGACAATTTCGACAATTCAACACCACCTGTTATTTCGGTAAGCGTTTCATCGGTCAAATCATCGTGTGATAACCTTGTGGAAGCAACTGCAAATGATTCTTGTGTTTCAGTATCTTTGGATTTATCATCTTCTTCAGCGCTTACAGTAGGAGGAGATGTTGCAAAAACGGTATCTAAAGAATCACCCCTCTGGAAATATAAATATTCATTTTATGTGGTATTATTGCCTATTTAGACAGTTAATTGAATGTTTTAAAACTATCAAACTTTTTTGTCTTACCATAAATCCTTCTTCAGCTCCAGAGATGTCATCACTTCCAGAACTACCATTTTTAGAGATTTGTTGATCGGTAACTCTTAGATGACTCAATTCTGCAGTTTCACCTGCTGGTACAGAAGCGTTGGAGGATTGCAATCCTAGTCGTTCTAATTCCTGTATCCTTCTTTGAAGTTGGCTAATGATTTCATCACGTTTCCTGACCTCGTTTTCTAAGCTATTAAATCTAAAATTCATACAATACCATAAATTGTGAATCCAAATATGATTACAAAATAAGTATTTTTAATAACTTAGAGTAATATTACCTTTCTTGAAATTTTCCCTGTACGTCATGTAAATGACCTTGTATGACTTGTTTAATACCTAAAAGAACTTCACCAAAATATTCTTGCTCCTCTATTGAGCCTGAAATATAAAAAATATTAAGGAAATTTTAATAAAGGAAACTTGGTTAATAACATCATTAAGAACGTTTTTGAACGTTAATTTGAACGTATATTACCTCGTAAAAGTTTCCTTTGATTTGCAACCGCTGATATTAAAGTTAACTTTGGCTTTTCTGGAGGCACTTTTATTTCTTCAGGTCTAAGAGATTTAATGTCATATATTGGATCAAGGCTTTGTTCTATTTCGAACTCTTTTTTTACGTTTAACTTAATATCTTCTACTGATAGAGGTTCACTTTCAGGTCTTGTTATTTGATTTAAAACTACAGGTTCTGCTGTATAATCTTGCTCTAGTATTTCAGGATCAGTTACGGGCATGGGTGGTGGTGGGGCCGCTTGCAATGGAGGTGCTTTATGAGATTCGGGTAATTCAAACACTTCGTCTAAAGTATCGACAGGTGCGCTCCCAGGGGGAGAAGGTAATGTATGACGATGAAATGTCACACTTTTTGAAAATTTTGAGTGTCTTGCTACATATCCCTCTACCGTTGGAGCTCTTATTAATCTTTTTAATTCATTACTCCTTTCCGGACTCTGTGCAGGAGTGACATCTTCAGAAAGTTTTTTGAGAATCGATTTAAGAGTTCGCCTTTCGAGCGTTTCATTTGAACCATGACTACCCATTGAATCTATAGATTTTCTTTTATATTTACGTTTATCCATTGTGCTTCCTTCAGAGTGGCTCCTAGTAAGTGTATCACCGAGTAAATCTTCTGAAGAACTAGTGCAATCTAGACTAGAGCTTCGAATTTTTACAACTTTTTCTAGTTCTGCTAACTTTTGTCTTTCATTTAAAATTTTTAATTTTTTTACAAAAGGAAGTCCACCATATTCAGGTGATAAATCATCTATTGACTTATATTTTTTAGCCTTCGGCAGTAACATAGTCCCTGCTGTAACCGTGCTTCTAGCATCACTTGCTTTTATATTATTATTATTTTTAGAACTAAGTATTTCTACTGATTTATCCTGGACGGGTTCCGAAGGGCTAGTTAAGCATATTTTAGGCTTATCTGTCCTAATATTATTACTATCAAGTTCAATATTATTATTGTCTATTTTTACAAGCTCTGCTGTAGTAACTAGAGGGATACTAATATTTACATTGTTTTCAGATGAACCAGCTTCGGCTGGTTCTTTTTTAATAGTATCAATATCCGCTTTTTCTTCTACACTAGATTTACTTTGACTTTTTGAGTCCCCTAAAATTGCAGCTTTCTTTAACTTAGACCAAGGCTTTTTGCTTTTAATGTCTTCAGGTGTTTCTTTTGATGGAAGAGGTGTTATTTCTGCGGCTGATTTTTCGGGTAAATTTAGTTTACTTTTATCTGATGAACTATTGTCACTTTCTTTAGATGAAGGCCCACTTTGTAGTAATTTAAGCCTATCGCGAAATGTTGAGCCGACAATTTTTGCAGGTGATTTAATTTTACTGACAACTGAATGTGGTATTGAAATAAGGTTACTTTCGGTTTTCGGTGTCGGTTCGACTACAGCTGCTGGTTTTTCACTAACATCTTTGCTTAATGGTTGACATACCGCAGTGCCATCACTATGGACTTGTAATATTCTGTCCCTAAAACTAACTTTTGGCCGCGATGCACCGTCGCTCGATCCTGACGAATTTTTTCTAGAGTTTTTCGTGGTTGGACTTTGTAGTTTTCCCGGGGAACTAGATTCAGAACCTTTTCTAGGGCTTAGGACTTTAATTGTAGGACTTAACGGACTTTTAATTGAACTAGGACTAATTGTTTCTGAACTGGAAGGTAGGTTGCTTGTAGTTGGCGTTAATTGGTTCTTTTCTCTTTCTTCCTTGGCTTTGAGAAGTAATAGACGTTGAAGAAGTGGGAGCCCGGCCCCGACAACTTCAGTTTCTACATCAGGAGCAGAACTCGTTGAAGGGGTTGGTTGTGGGAGTGTCAAAGAGACCATCGAGGAAGTAGAATGTCTTTGCTTCGCTTTTTCTTCGCGGTCCTGTAAAATTGAAAAAAACAAAGTGAATATTTAATTTAAATTGGTTTACTATGGTAATTAAATTTAAGTAGGTATTTTAAGGGCACGCACCTGTTTTTCTTTAAGTAATTTGAGCCTTGATAACAGTGGCAAACCAGCACCAATAGGTGATATTGACTTTTCCCCGTCTTTACTGCCTGATGTAGTTTCGCCGTTATCCTGAAAGTAAATTAATAATTTTGTATTTTTAATTATCTTAAAACGATGAAAAAAAAAAAACAGAAACCAAAATACGATTTTGTATCAAATTATCACATGCAAAATGAAATGAAGATGGAACTTTCCCAGTTTGGAATGTGCATTTAGGAAATTAATGGAGGTAGTATTTCGGAGGATGAATCTTCTACTGTTTATTAAATTAGTATAATAGTATAAAGATTTGAGGTAGGCCCTTACATCTTGATGGTGTGCTTGTGAATCATCGCTTTCTACTCTCGGCATTCTCCTCAGAACCTTCCCGTCAGAGGGTCCAGCACGATCCGTTCCTGCCAACGCCTGAAGTTCGAGGGATTCTCCAGATCGACGACATGCGCGTGATCGACTACGGATGGCGTTGCGTATACCCTGAAGGAAAACACAGTAGATTTAGTGTGGAAATGTATTTAAATTCATAAATAAATCAATAGTTATGACTCATTAAAACTTAAAGTAACTTTAATTGACACCTGAAAGAAAGATGCAATGGACTTGCCACATGAATCGAAAACCAAAGGGGAAGAAAAAGCACGAGTGTTCAAAATTCGAATATTAAAGAAGCCTTAAGCATGTTGAACGCTACATAAACCGAAAACCGATGTTAAAGGATGAAGGAAGAAAGAGCCAAGTCTTGGCAAAAGAAGTACAGGCTATTCGTCAAAAGAACTCATGGTCCCAGGTATAGGTAACTTTGAATTAAGCTATCGTCTCAAGCAGGGAAGGTCTATGCCCAGAAGTGAACTTAGAAGGTAAATAGATGGATAGCACGAATTGCGTTTTAATTTTAAAGTCTACCTTGACATCAGTACGTAGTTTGTGCACAATGCGTTTGGAAGTACTGTCGTCTCCCAGCTTGTCAGGACTCACTTCACCTGCAAAATAAAACGGATTTTCTTACAGTGCTCTTTGAAATTCATTTAAAGTAGTACGGTAGTATGGTATTCCTAGAGTTTACGGTTTACGAGCTGAATCGAGCTATGCGTCTCCAAATTCGACTTTTATACCTTTATGTATCAAGATCAAAGGTACCCATTAGGTTGGTAGATTTCTTGTGATTCCGAAACAAAGATAGGTCTGTTGCAGTTTTTTGTAATAATTAAGTAGCAACGGGCATGCTTTGAATCCAACTGTATCCCAACGTCCTCTTCAGGTCATCAGCCCATTTGGTCAGAGGGTCGGATTTCTTTTGCCTAGACGCGGTCGCCATTCGAGGACTTTTCTTCTCCGTCGGTTGTCGGTGCTTCTAACTATCTAGCTAGCCCATTGCTACTTTAATTTGGAGAGCGGTAGAGCTAGTCTAAAATTTAAGAATTGATGGCCTGCCTTAATGAAACTGGCCAAAGTTCCCAAGTGGAATTACCGGGAAGTTCGTTCGGCGACGGTATATCCGTCCAATATGGAGATAGCTTTAGGATCTGAGCTCACTTCACCTGCGAAATAAAATGTACGAGTATTTCTATAAAGCGCGCAATTTCCATCTCAAGAGGCTGCAAGCTCTTGATTTATTTCTGGAGAGGAATATATTTTCTTATTGAAATACTCGTAACTACGCCACTTGGGTTTATTTTAGGATTTTTACGGGATACTTTTAGATAAAATTTTCATGTATCAAATCACATCGGAATAAGACGAAACCTTGTCTTAAGTATTTTACGTTAAATTGCAGGATCACATAGCAATAGATTAAAACTATTTCGTTTGTACGTCGTACAGAACCCTAATTAAATTAGGTAATATTTTCCTACTTACGTTGACGTACAAGTTGAGTTTGTGTGTGAACGTATACGCACGAGTTGAATTCGTACAAAATCGCATCCAAACTGAGCGCGGCCATACCTACCTTTAACACTCTTCGACATGTTCTTCGCTTCTTGCAACCGCTTTCGGCCCAACGTCTGTAATATTTCCTGGGCCTCCGGGTAGTCCTTCATAGCAGCCAACACATCTTCTCGGGACAGTGAGAACAGTTCTGAATATCCCACGGAACGGACGTCTGCAGTGCGCCTAAAGAATTAAGCGTTGAACGTCAAGTATTAACATTGTATTTTCTTTCTTACTTTACTCTCTTGCCTTGTACCTTGCTTACATTACATTGTTATCTTCTTTTTTCTTTATAGACAAATATATATACATCACAACGACATTTCTTTCAGTCCGTTGGCTATTAAATCTTCCGGACATACAACAATTTACAAGTTAAGAGCACACCGCAAAGCGAAATGATAGCGATTTTCTAATACGTATAAGCGAATAAAACTGGAGAAAAGCGGACTGATCTAGTTAGCGGTAGTAACTAAGCGCTACAAAATGTTTATCACATCTAACATTAGGAATCAATTTTTGTCAGGTTATAAGTGAAGTTGTAGTTTCTTCTTATAAAGATTTTCAAAAAGGGCAACCAGTGGCTTGAGCTGTAAACACATAGTAGTGTTAATGCTCGGGGAACAGATCTTCCCAATCAATTAAATAAATTAATAAATCATAAATTTAAATTAAATAAATAAATAATAAATAAAAAGAATCATCAACCCAAGGATTCTCTTGCTGCTAATGGTTGATAAAATGAGTGCAGCGACGGACAACCTTTCCAGGTAAGTTACAAAGTTTCATTATCTATAACTATGTCATTGTTGTTTTAAACTTATTACGGACTTTTTTAATATGTCAACAATTTACTCAATTATTTGTTAGTTAGCAAACTTACTTGTTAAGTCCATCGAGATTTAATATTCCTATTTCTCCGAAGAAGTCCCCCGCTTTCATCGTGGTCAGTACCCTGCCGTTTTCCGAGATGACTTCCAAGATGCCATCGGCAATAATGAACATTTCTCGAGCTACTTCTCCTGTTACAGCGAAACTTTAATTAGAAACTACACCTTGAAACACAAAGGACTATCGAAGAATTGCAACTTGGGTATTTCTGAATGCATAAAGAAAAACAAATTACGCCATACAACAGAAAATGCTCTTCCATAGTTTGCACGATCCTACACTGCAGTTAATAAAATGATTGCAAGACAAATTTATTTGTTACATTTAAATTGAATTCTTTTGTTAATAATCTATTTCGTTATCTCCAATTTTCGACTCCCATGTATTTAAAATAATTTATCTATAAAATTATTATTTTTTGAGGTTTACCTTTTCTGCATATGGAATCTCCAGGGGTAAAGATGTATGCTTTCATTTTGAGTACCAAGTCGTGTAGGAATTCTGGTTGGCACCTTTGGAATATTGTCACCTGCAAATAAAGATCAATATGCAATCGAAAATAACTAATAGATAGGTATTTCGTTTAAAGTGTAAAATAAAAAAACGTCCCTGGCTTTCAATTATCAAGATTTTATTTCAGTATTTTTACGATCTTACGAAAAATAATTTTCTATACGATTCGTCGTAATAGACCTCTTACTATGTATGTTGGTTCTGCCAAAGTTTTAACTTGTCGTTACATACTGGACAGAAGACAGATTTTCAAAAGCTCTATTCATGTTAGGGATGTTATGGATAATTATGAAATTTCGGATACGGATAGGTTTCGGATATAGGAATGATTATACCGGATACGGATACGGATGCGGTATGAAATTATTTCGGATTATCCGTTAGTTTCGGATAATTTCGGTTACGGATATTAATTTTTTAAGCTTTTACCACATTCTTTACATTTTGCGAAATCGACAGTCATTTCATCAAAAAATGATCAAATTTCACTCGATATTAGGACGCATTTTGTACCAATTCAATCAATTCCGTAACACAACACTTTTGTTTCAATTTTTCCAACTATTTGTAATAACTTGTCATAACGTGTCTCAGTTAGGCTCCGCCCTTATCCGAAACTTTTATTTCGGATTCGGTTACGGTTACGGATATTTTTTTATATCGGATATCCGATAGTTTCGGTTACGGTTACGGAGCTCCCTAAGATGCCTTCATATCCTTTATGACTTGATGCAGTGTCGTTTAGTGCATGAGCTATTTTCTCTCGCTAAAATTTTGTTCAGGTTATTCTAAAGCCATTTTCAGAATTGCACAATAAAACTCAGTGAATTCTTTAAATAGACGTTTCCAGATTTGAGTAGGAAACAATGAAAGTGTGCAAAGTTTGGAAATGTAAATGGCATGTAAATACAACGCTAGTCTGTTATGGGTGGGGCACGTTCTGCTATAAATATGGAACGGAAAACATTTTGTTTCTGCAATAATAATTATTTATTTTAGCTGTAGCTGTATATGATAAAATAATTCACTAAACAAGTGCAACATGATAGATTGCTCTGTATTTTACAATGAACAAAAAAGATTTAGTAGACACAAGACTTTTAAAATACTATAGCGTAGCAGATATCCACACAAATACACACACACGCACGCAGTCACGTACGCAACACACGCACGAACGCACACACTCATTTTTATATTACTTTTAATGTTGTTCTTCATTAACTTTTTACTGTAGGTACCTACTGATTAAATATGGAAATAAGTTAAGGGAGTTTTGTTAAGGGAGGTCATCCATAAAAGTACCAACCTTCTTCAAGACGCTTAAATTGACGTGCAATGCAAGTTCAGTTTTCAGCTTGTCTGGAAGGAGGCCTAGCGCAGTATTGATGTCTCCACCACCTTGTATCCTGCCTCGGGACCAGGAATAGTCGTACCAGCGTAGCACTCGGCGCTTCATGCCTCCAGGCACCTGGAGTACACGGTTTTTTTTTCATAGTAAATGTCATTGTAATTTATAGTCTATTCAGAGAGTCTCTTGATATCAAGCATAACAATGACATTCGTAAAAGCGATTCGTATCCAAGAAAAAATGAGATAAATGTGTTTAATATTATTGCGACCAACGGATACGAAAGATTGGAAGATGACAAGAAATGATTAATGCGTGATCACTTCCTAATTTGAAAAATCGAACAACTTACATTATGAACTAGAACTAGAAACAAACAATCAATCAATCCTGCTAATTTACGGGGTGGTTGGTCCTTAATAGTATTATACCTTATGATGCCTCATGTAAGTTTTGGCTCCATCCAGCAGTCTCTCGAATTCAAGCCGATTGGCATTCCTGTTAGTGATGACGTTTCCAACTTGACCCACGATGGTGGCAAAGATGAAGACGCCGATGAGATAGCTCACAATTGTGAACACGTACCTGGAAGAGCAAGAGAGTTATTTAAACTAATAATATTGAGGGTTTATCTCATAGTCGATGAAGATGGAGAAAGACGTGATGAAGATACATATGCTCCAGTAGAAGTAAAAACGAGTGCATAGTAAAATGTTTATAAAAACACGTTTGAAATGATTTTACTCCTGCGAAGTATCAGATCCAATGACAACTAAAAAAGTTGTGTAGTATACAATGTAAATACAATAGTACTCATACGTAAATTTAACGCATTTAACTACGATCTTATTGTCAGAAAAGAAAATTCCGGTTATTAAAGTAAAGGCTGGCCATGGATACTAAAAATAATGTGTACATAAATATGAGTGAGACGTATTCTACAAAATAAACGATACAAACTAAAGTCGCAAATCATAATATATAAGAAAGACACAAAAATAAAGGAACGAAATAAGATATAACAAAACTGTGCAAAGTTTTCGAACAGTTGCAATAGTAACACCCCAAAGTAATAAACAAACAACAAGCGACAGGATCACAAAATGGCGGTTTCAATCAATGAAGGCTGTTCGAAAACTTTCAAAATTTCCGACGACTACCGATATCGATGAACAATAAAGAAAAGAAACAAATAAAAACACACTTTGATGGCAGAAGAACTATTTTAGTTAGTCAATTTGTTGTTACCCAAAGTTTTTTCGCCGAGAAGCGAACAGCCTCCAAATTTCTGCCGCCGCCATTTTAATTTATTATACCGAAGGCACTAAACTACTTTTACATCTTTATAAAAGAGTCGCATTAACATCGTTGTTGTATAATGTAATAATAACTTCAGTACGGTAATTACTGTTACTGTTATCAAAACCTATAAGTCATTAAAGTTACATAAAATATTAATAATCTTACAGCGTCTTGTAGAAAATCATGGTAGAAATGCGACTTTATTCTGAATAATCTGATGTTAATAGTAGTAGCACCAACGCTGTTAATTAACAATGGCTGTTTCCCTCAAGCATCATAATTATCGTGTTTCAGCATAATAGTCGTATTCATTAAAATAATATAGTAGGTGCTTAAGAAGACACGAATAAACATCTTTGAAAGGACTATTTATCCGGAAAAACTGAAAACCTTATACTCGTAGTGGTTGCCTTAAATAAACGACAAAATGAAAATGGTGTTACTAAGTTTTTTTATACCCTGATGTTTACTGATCATTTGACAGCCACTTTAAACCTCAAACGTGACGGAAGTACTGTCTTTGCTTGTAATTGGGTGCTTTGCTACTTCACAAGATCGGCTCCGCGAAAATCATTTTTATAGCATTAAAAATATTTTTCTAGCAACCACACCTTTTAAAAGAAGACACAAACACATGAAATCATCTTGTCTCACGGCGGTGTGGGCCGTGGATACCTCCTTGAGCAATCTCAAATGGTATTTTCACCTAAAGGAGAGAATATTGGATTCTGAGCGATCGAACAAAAAATGACATTTTCTATTTTCATGGCTCGATGTATTTTCACCAACTCTATCAAATTATAATTCAGCTACCTTGATTGGAAACGTCAAATAACGTATCAATTGGCTTTCGTTTGGAACGCTCACTCTGAAATTCCATTATGTCGTCTGTACAAGACTAAATAACCCAATCAAACTGTGTTTCGTGCTCGTTAATTAACAATAGAACGTTTAAAACGGAGCTATGTAATAGAATTGTAGGAAATTCAAAGGCACTTAGTTGAAAACTGTATTTTCATTCAAATACCGCACCGTGCGATCAGTAAACAGCCATTGTGATATTTTGTAAATTGATAAACAGAATAGTTTGTGGTTTTACGAAAGTTCCGGCTTTGAGAGACTGGTCAGATTATACAATAGTAATTTTATATCAACGTAAAATTCTATTTATATTATATTTATTTGCTTCCGCAAAATTTATATTGCTCTACTGTTTTTTATGGAAAGTTAGTTTTATAATAAAGCAAAAATAACATCCTTTTCTTCGTATTGTTTTTCTGGGCCATAAGTATTTTCAAGATTATTTATATATCTGCCAAGTTGTAAAATATATCGATTAAAAAGATTTGTACCTATGGAACTTAAAGTAAGTTGTTATAATGTTAACATACGAGTAGTTTAATCGTGTTTGGACTGAAATCGTCTTCAGATGCACTTTGAAGATGTCTGATTCATGAAGATAGCTAATGGAAGTCTGCCAGCGTAGTTTAATGCCTAAATGGTAAAATCATAATTTATTCAATATCAATGAATTTAAGTAAGTACATACTTAAATACTTCATTACGTATTCCATAATTTTATTCCCTCAAATCAGATTTTCGACACAACGGATAAAAGAAAAAGAATTGGATAATGAATTTTCAACGGGATACTTTTCTGTTTATAATTAGGTTCCTAATTTGAAAACTTAAAAAATTGTGGGTCACTTATTAATCCAATAAAAGTTTGATTATTCTCATTCCGTCAATCTAATGACTAAAACAAAATAGGGTTTCCCTCTATTTTCTTTGGACTCAATGGGTATTGGATCAGGTTCAGAGTTGACTCAGTTAGATCATTAGACTGATATTGTTGTCCATGTTCTACGGACTTAGAAAACTTAACGAAAGGATCCATTGTAATTCGCCAGGGAGCTATAAGTGCTGCTTCATAACCTAGGTATCTATACCGTAGGCACCTATGTATGTACACTATTACTTTAACAGCGCGTGTATTGTTATAGCTTGTAACATTTCCACAAAAAATATTAGATAGTGTAAGAAACGGCATCAAACACAGACACTCGGAGAGCTAGAAGTATCAATTTCCTATGGACAATATACAAACTTTTCCAGATACAAGTTTCAAAGAACTGCCATAGACTCATCAAAACGTATAAGATACATTCGTTGACCTAGAAAAGGGCTACAAAATAAGGTATAACAAGGCAATACTTAAATAAAAAATATCAGGGAGAGTTTTACGGGCCTTTGGGTGTTTGTCCGAAAAATAGGAAAGTATTCTACCGGCTCACTGGTAAGTTTAAACTAACTGCATTTTTATATAGAACCAATATCTAAATGGCGAGTACTTATAAAGTTGGTACTTATATAGCATTTCTGGTTAATATTTTAATTTGTCTTTTTAAATATGAATGAATTGATCCTGCTGTCCACCTAGAACATCCCAACCACATCATCCCAGTCGTGTCGATACAAGACCTGCTGTTTCACGACGGGTTAAGAGTATGACGACAAGGTAAAAAAAACGAGCTTTACCACTAATAACATAACAGACTTTTGTATCTCCCTCTTGTCAATACTCATCAATATACCTACTATCTCCGTCGGTATATAAAAGGCCACATACAAAAGGCAACGGGCACGTCCACACCAGGAGAGTTTTATTGAACCCTTAATGTGTTACCACGAGTGCTCTCTTGTACGTGGATTAACGTCCCATTGTTGTGTTCAGTCTTGATATTCTGCAGGAAGATGGTAAAACCTTCATGTAAGTGTATATTATTTTGGTTGATATCAACCAAATTTTGGATGAATGTGTTCGTACTTAAACTACTGAATTATTTATTATTGCTCGTATATTCAGTCTTGAGATTCTGTAAGAAAACGACATCAAGCTAATATTGAGTTGCCTTTAGGCTTTGTCCTAATTTACTGATTTAAGCACACGACTAACCAACACGACAAAAGTTAAACACAGGGCTCTAAGAAGCTATCCAAATTCAAATACGCACTGACATGCGACAAAATGTATGCAATGACATTGTTGTATTATACGAGCAACTTTTGCATACAAAATGGCAATAAGAACACGGGTGACGTGGTTATGCACATGTATTCGGATGTATAAAAGTTATTCACTCTAAACTTTATAAAGAATTTAAAAATAAGATTTTTTCCATTAAAATAAACTCCTTTCAAACACATTTTTTAGTAAATCGTATCTGAGGATGACAATTTTTTTCCAATTTAAAAATCCTTTTTTCGGTCGGTAAAAAGGGATTCATCACCTTGTCAGTAAACATTTGTATTATGACAATAGGATTCCCTTTTAGATTGAATTTCAATTTTTTTTAAAATGAGGTTAACGTTATACAAATAAATATCTGAATTGTGTACTCGTAAATTGACGTCTATTATTATTACTGCTATATCTTTTTAGACTATACTAGGACCCAATCTGACTGTAACTAATTTAGCTAAACCAAAATGTGTTTAGCTTATAAAGCTAGCTAATCTCTTTTTTATATTCTTTCCAACTTTTAGTCACGTGGTATATCGAAACGTTTTTTAAGAGTATCGTTTCTTACGAGTAGATTAAGCCATAACTCACAGAGCCACAGGCGTAAGACTGGACAATTCGCCGCAGTCTTTTGTTATTTACGATCCGAGGACAAGCCCCTCACCATAATAACTTGCTCTTAAGATTTACAAGCTATCGCTCCACCGACGGGTCCTTCATATTTCACTCAATCGAAGACCAGAGCTTCAAAAGCCGCGGAAATTACCTGTTGCCCATGCGATGCATACCCATTGTTTAACTATTGTGTTTTAATTATTATTTTTTAACTTTCACCATTTTTTAGCCATGCAGTATTTATAAGTTTACTATCATTACTTATATTAAATGATTTGCATTTAAGCTTAGCAGCTTCTGCAAATCTTCTGCAGAGCTTTCTTTACTTTTAAAGTAACGTATTAGCAGACTCTAGTAAAGAAGTTTTTACGAGTATAGTGGCTTTGAGCAGGCCATAACTTAAAGACGTAAGACTGGACAATTCGCCGCAGTCTTTAGTTATTAATGGCCCGTAGACAAGCCTTACCACTGTTATGCCCAGGGCACTATCTACCGTGTCTTGAAGCGTTTCGGTATATTTTTGAACCCCTGTTGTAGTTATTGTTTTCTTTGTAGTGTGTATTGTAGGTATACCTTTAGAAAATAACAAGTCCTAATATCCTTCCTGTTCTACTTTTCACGCTACTTTAATACGGACTTTAATGGAGATGTTTTTACGAGTAAGGTGGTTTTAAGTTGGCCATAACTCACAGACATAAGACTGGACAATTCACCGCAGTCTTTTGTTATTTATGGCCCGAAGACAAGCCCCTCCGCTACAGTCCTTAGAATTACACGCAGACTGGACGGGACTGATTTCTTTTATCACGTATAATATAATGGAACTTCTTAGATCTCAAAAAACTTTTTTTTAAGTAAATGAATGAGACTTAGGTAACGTCAGAGAAACGATCATACTCGTATTATCGACGATCAGGATACCTGATGTAAATGGATCAATAAATAAAGCATTGGACTATCTGCTAAAGTCCAAAATATAGCTATTTGCTAAAGTCCAAAATATAGGTATAGTTGTTAACAGACTGTTTGTTACTCTTCAATTTTGACGATAAAACCAAAAAGTCACAGGTAGAACCGAGTTATTGGCTTAAGGTCTAATTTGTTTGCGCGTTTAATTAATAGAGCATTACCTTAGATCAGCACCTTACCTTAAATCTTTATCTACAGTTAAATCGTTAGTTTTTAAAATCATTTCTTTACCAAAATTAAGACCCTTTTATTTTTTCTTTATTCTAGGAGCACGGTAGTGCGCCTACCAAGTTAAGTTTTTTTTATTTTCTACCACAAAAACCAATAAATCTGACCAATCCCTCACCGGATGTAACGTACCCTCTGTTCGATCGAAACTGCAGCAAACGAGACTTCAGACCGCGGCGTGGCAGAAATTTGGGGCCTCCATGCATGCTGACATACAACCGCCGTGTTAATTTCATACACGTTCATATAATATTAGTATTTGTTATTATAGTCATAAGCATCATTTTGCGTTAAATGAAGACCTGGTTTCCTAAGATTGCGGTATTTTAGATGCCCTTCTATACAATAGATAAATTACTACCATTTAAATTAAAATACTTTATTCTTCAAATTGTTTCCGTGGTCTTCCGACATGTCGACCGAATGTCGACCAAATTCTGTAATATATAATATATTTAATAGTTAAGATTTATTTAAGTTTTTTTTTTGTTCTTTTTGTTTACTTTTCTGTTGTTTTCATTTCCGTCGAATAAAAACAACAATTTAAAAAAAATGTTTCTTATGATATTTAAATTCTGACTATCCTTCATATAAATTGTCAGTTTTGATGATGATCATCTCTGATAACAGCACCGTTTTTAGGAAACCAAGACTAGCATGCAGAGGAAAACTTTAATTGGAGCTCACTCTCGTAATTAGATTGTGGGCCGAATTCTCGAAACCAATTTAAAGCCTAATACAGAAACTGTCAAAACAATTTACTTCTTCTGAGAATATTTTCAAGGCTAATCAATCGGTCCTCATTCTAATTAAGAACTTTTTTAAGAACATTTCTCATTCTAGAAAATGACAAAGTAAAACTTTACATGAACGTTGGAAAAATATTGACATCTAAAAGATAGAATAACGCTTCCTTCAATTGTATTGTTACGCAAGACAGCTGGAAGCAACAGTATTGTTTAGTTGAGCTTTATTTTCGAGGTTATGGTACCAACGTTTAAACATTTCATTTGAAATGCCTTAATGCTACATTACCACTAAAATTTAAAAATACTTTGTAAATGTTGCTTCCAAATTTATTCATATTCTATTTACTACGCTCTTGCGAACAAAAACGCAAAACCACGTAATATATAATTCGAGCGCGACTGAACTGCAGAGCTCAGGACTGTAATGCTAGTATTATGATTTTTTTCACAGTCGTATCAACAAAATATACGAGACAAACAGTCCCTGTTATATAATAATAATAAAACTTGATTGTTACAATTAAAGAAAAATGTTAACGTCAAAATTAATAAAGTGCAAGTTATAATTTATTTGGAAAAAATTGTTCAGCTCTGCAGTCAAGTCGCGTGCGAAATATAGTTACCCACGAAACACTTGGCACCCCCTGTTACTATAACCAACAAGGTTGTTCCTATTTGATTTGCAAATTTTGAAATTTCATTTCATATCGTAACCTCTAAAATGCAAATTTGAAGTAAGCTATTCCCTGAGTTAGGTACCGCTTTAGACTTTATGGAGATATTAATATAAAATATAAAATCTTTGAAGAGCACAGCTATTGTGGTAATAAATGTTAAATTTATTCAATTTCGACTTGTAAAAGGTGACACTTTCGTTAAGTATCTACTCTTTTATGTCGTGACGGATTCTTTAAATATTAAAGCATTTTCGTGAAACGGGTCTTATTTGAAAAATCGTACCCTTTTTATCAATTAGATGACAATTTCGTTCTGAATAATTTGGAAAAAATGTCTTGTTCTCCTTTGTATATTCTTTTAGAAATAAATAAACAGACAATATGCATGGTCCAAGAGTTCAAACATTTGAATGGTGAAACCCTTTCGGGAAATTTTTTTAGTTCCTACAGTACTTACTCAGAATTGGTCTCAGGTGTGGGCAAGTCTCCAATGGTGGTGAGAGTGAGGGTTGACCAATACAAGGATCCAAGGTATTTTCGCGTGAGTGTGGCGTAGTCCCCCGGTCGATGGGGGTAAGCCCAGTCACCCTGAGGAGCAAAAATGATATTTCTTAAGAAAGAAAACTAAAGAAGCAAAATAGGAAAATATAATTTTTAAATACTTTAATCTGAAATTACAGATAAGATTGTTTTCTAACGGCCGCCGGCATCGAACAAAACAAAACACGCGAGTTCTTATTTCAAGCTTATTGTAGGCGGCTGGCAAGTGCTAGCTTATTGGTCAGTTACGGTTTCCTCCCGCGCCCCGCATACCATGGGAGACCCGCGCTTCCAGGGGTTAACCTTCTAAACAAGCGCTAAGAAACATAATTATTAATCATACAATTGCCCTGACGGACTATTAACATACTGCCACGACAATGAAGTATTGTGGATTAAGGTAAGCGTCCACAGGCCAGATTAAAAAAAAACTAAAAAAATATGGGGTGGCAAACTTTTTTATACTCTGAACTCGTAATACCTAGTTCAAAGGGTATCGTACAATTGCAAATTGCAACGTAGTAGCGTGTATCGTATCCCAGGGGTGAGACCGTAATTCCCTTAATTACTTGTACTGCAGTTAAATTGGACACCGTGAGACACTTGTTGTGCGAAGACCGCCGCACAAGCTATACCAAATCCTATTTCTAGCTCTCTAAGAGCTATATTAGCTTGTTTGTAAAGCGTCATTCCAGTGTTTAAGACCCTATTTGGTTTTAACTGCGATTGTAACTAAGTGTCGGTCCGCAGTTACCCAGTTCATTCTGTTTATGCGCTCGTTTTTTAGTTTCTCAATTAGTTAAAGATATAGAAATAAGGAGTTGATAGAACGTAGAGAGATAGAGATAGAACGAACTACGTATTTTCAATCGCCATTGGTCACATCGGGCACTGGATGCCCTAACTACTCCGCCCAGCTTCAGATCCTGGGTGCTCTGACTCCCGAGCATTTAGCATCAGGCCCTGAACACTCCAGTTATCGCGCACAGCATCAGATTCTGGGTGTTCTGGCATAGTATCAGGTGCTGAATGCTTGAGCTATCGCGCCCAGCATCAAACCCTGGGCTTTTAGTCTACAGCCCGCAAATCATCCCATGCTGGGCGGGCGGTAGCCTGGGAGCAGAATCTGGCCGCCCTGGCTTCCGTTTGCCCATCATCAGATCCCACCCAGATTCCACCCATGTCAAGGCTATGTTAATTTTCCTCTTTATTTTCCTCACGTTTTTTGAGGTTTCTCACTATTTAACTGTAGTGGATTAAAATAAATAAAATACACAATACTTTGACAGCGATACATAACCGTTTCTTTTATCGTCTTGGAAAATTTAATTCAACTCTTAAGTATACCAGGTACGTTCCAGGTCTGATTTAGTTAAATGGTCGCACTGGCAATTTACTTTACTTTGATGGCCTCTTTTATTGCAATTGGTGGTAATTTCGTTGGATAGTTTCAGTGTCTTTTTATCTACGTACACCTTTTTAATATCTTTACTGAACATCGTTCTGAAGTTTAAATTGCGTCAGTTATGATAATTGAAGTTATTGCTGCCTCTAACCAAAGAATAATTAATCTCGGGAACGATAGTGCTATCTAGTAATTATTGAGTTCATAAGATTTACGAGTGTCAGTGAATTAATTTAAAAATTATTTCAATTCATCACGGGCTTGAATAATAACTTTGCGTTGGAATTATTTTTGTAATATTTGGGAAATTATCATTTGTGATAAATAATTACGCAAACAACCATTTGTGCCGTGATTCGCATTTACATTTTTAATTCCTGGGCTATCACGGCTTATAAATGTAGCAGTTTTAGTTAGTTACCTGGAAACCCTCAGCCTCTGACAGCAGGTAGTAGAAGCATCCGAACCAGTGCGCCAGGATGAGCAGTATGTGGATGAGGTTGATGACCCGCCAGAAGTTGGGGTACACAGTCCGCGACTCCACTATGTAATAACAGCTTACTGCTCGGTAAACCTGCGATCAAGAGAAATGGAAAGATAATTATGATGTTGGTAATCGTAAAATCGTAGAACGGTAAAAAGAGTGCTCATAACCCGTTGTGAAGCAATATGTTCTGTATGTTTATTGTTTTTTGACTGGGGAGGCGTGGTTGCCTAAGATAATTTATTTGAGGCGGATCTTATGAGTAGCAACGCATCCATATGCAACGTCAGGATTTTAGCACCGGCATAGAACCTTACCTTTGCAATCACTGATGTTCGAACGAGCTGATCTTTATGAATAAGAGAATATCAAAAAATAAAATTAAGCAGAAACAAAAAATACTTTAATCTATCCCCTATTGAAGCTATTTGAAACTAAATTACAAACACGCTATAAAAACAGAAAACATTCAATTTATTTGGAATGGTTGGAACAAAAACAGTTAATTTAAATCACTCAATTAAGAAGACCATTCACCGGCTGAGCTTAGTGATTCATGTCTATTACTAAATCACTTGTTTCAACTAAATTTCGTCTTGTTTCTCTGAGAGTTCAATTAAGGATCAAATTGGATTGGCACTAAAATTAGTTAAGCTGATTTAGGTGTTATGGAAGATCATTTCATTAATTGTCTTCTTTGTTTCATCTATCCTGTTTGCCATATTTGAAGTATACAACATAAAAACTCTAAATCTACATTTTTTATACTCGTAGTAACTGAGTAGCAAACAGGCATGCAAGCCACCTGATGTTATGTGGACACTGCAGCCAATGTATCCAACCTCAAATAGAGAAGAAATTCTACCTAAGATTGTATGTGAGTGCTTGCTGTAATGGGGACTAAAATGATCTCCTTAAATAAAGTATCTTCGACAGCCATATCTCCCCAGTCGAAACACAAGACACGAAGAACATGCTGCTTTACGACGGGTTAAAAGGCTGGCGTTAAGGTACCTCCCGAGCGAACTAATATCTACCATCTCTAAACATTACTTAATTATAAAGACCGTTTATCGGTAGTCTTTAGTTGTTTATGTCTATCACCAAATCACTTGTTTAACTAAATTTTGTGCCTTGTTTTGCTTTGAATTCAATTAATGATCAAATTGGATTGCTATTGTAAACATCTAATAAATCTGCAGTGAACAATAAGTTTGGGTAATTGAGGTGTTAAGGCTCTGTTTGTTTCGAAGAAACCTATATTTAGTCAAGATTGGTTTGTTTGATTTAATTACCATTTAGAGATAAGTTTCACGCAACATCCTATTGCTTTTATGTTAATTTCTAATCAATATAATAAATTGCTGATATTTATTTTTAATAATTTTAACTTTGATATTAAATCCTAACATTCGAGTTCGACCTAGCGAAGATGGTCGAAGATTTTAACACTTGATACTGGCAGAGGCGTTACAAAGGAGTAGGTAAAGATTATTTTTTAATCCAGGGTCCTGATATAAGGAAATAACGTATCAAGCATAATACATAGTAAGGAGTGTAGGCCACCTGACGTTACTCTTAAGTGATCTCTGTAGCACACGACAACCTATTAACACATCTAAGGTCTGGTCAAAATTGGTTGACATAACCGAACAAGCAACCAACACGACAAAATTTAAACACAGTCCTAATTGAATATGGCACTGAAGTGCAATAATTAGGACACGGGGTAGCTTCAAACAATACGAACGCAATATCTGATTTTGAAGGTGATCACGATATAAAGAACGTTACTTCACATAACACACTATTATGTGGGAGGTGGTTAGGCATCTTGCGGCAACAATGCCTCCACAAACCTAAAAGAAAATTTCTGATAAGTCATGAAACAATAGCAACTTAATTGCTTAATTGGAAGATTTAGTTGCAAAGCCCAAGATAGAATCACATTGATTAATTTCAGCGGTTTCCAAGACAATTTACATTCAGCCGACGTAATTATTCTCGGATCACGGCTTCCTATCTAAGTTGTATTCTAACGTTTTGACGAAATATAACAAGATGTTGATGTAGATGTTGTAAGAAGGATAGGGCCACGATAGGATTAATTAATGTACTTAATTGATGTATTTTGGACTAACGTGTAGACCAAAGCAAGGGAACTTCGCGGAATCTTATAATTTAAGTACATTTGTGAACAACTAACCTAAAGCGAGACCAGATAAGCGTAATCCGGCTCGAAGGATCATTAGAGGTAGAAAATATTTCGAAGGAAGCGAATGTGACCCGGTCCTCCAGCGTGTCACATAGCCTTTGCGCGGACAGCGTAATAATAGAGAAAACTGCAAGAACCTCTCTATATAATAATAGGAAGTTTCTTTATTGCGAATTTATGGATTACATAGACTATGAAGAAATTAGGACGATTGGTCAACTTTTAGATCCATTGACCTATCAGTACCAATCAATACCGAAGCAACGTTTCCATGAGGTAAAACTGCTTATATTAGCTTAAGCAGCCTTCCGAAATATGTGCATATGTAATTTTCCACAAACCGTTTCAGTTATGCAACTACCAACCCAATTGGAATTGCTTAACTTTGTTGATTACAAATTATTCGATAATAATGATGAGACAGTATAAAGGACAATCAACAATACCAAGAATACTGAAGAGTCTCAAATGCAAACACTCTAGAACCAGTTGCAGATTTAAAGGGCCCAAGACTGAGTAGACATGGTATCAATTAACCGAGGACAGCAGAGGACTTTAAAGAGTTGGATTGAATATAATTAGAGAAAAAACTGACAACTTTAAAAGTCAAATTCCAAAACATAGTCTCTTTAATTCTGAATCAAATCTGGCTGAAATATGCTCCAACATATTCTGCAAGAATCCGCTACAAGTCACTACACAGTCGTTGATGTGTATTTATAATTTGGTACTAGAGACGAAACATCGAGCGTGGTCGAGAGTCGTTATAGAGACGGACGAGAGTATACAAAATTGCACGTCGACAGAACAATTTGAAAATAACACGAACTTCCTATTTGAGTTTATCTTTTATTCAAATAAGACGAGGCATAGCTGGAGTAACGTTATTATATGAATGAAACATGTAAAGGTACATAAACGAATGAGTGACTGAATGGAAGAGAAAACGAATGGAACAGTAATATAAATAATAAACATAAAGCGCTTAATATCCATCACTAGGCTTTAACTGTTTCGGTATTTACTTGTTTATTAAAAGATAAAGAAATTGGAAGCAAACTAGATGAAAATCCTGTGTCTTAATTGCCATGTCGCACGCAAAAGTTGCTCATACAAAAGCGTCCTTGCATACATTTTGTCACGTGTCAGTGCAAATTTCAATTTGGACAGCTCCATCCAGAGCCCTTAAATTTGGTTGGTTGGTTGGTTGGTCAGTTATGCCAGTCAATTGGGATAAGGCTTTACTCACAGGCACATATCGGCATGTATAACGCTATATCATGCCAGCGAATAAACGCAATAAAACTTAATAGATATGTAATGTGGACCTACTAAGTTTTACTGCCCCAATAAGAATGGGAATAAGGGCATAATAATGAGAGGGTTAGCGGGAAAAATACAGAAAACAAAAAACAAATGGGTCATTGGGCATAAGCAGCGGTAAATAGGACAGCGACGAGTATGATCGTGAATACGGATTATGGCCAAAAATTATCACAAAATGTGGGTGAAGTGAAACAAATGTCTATGTCATGTATTTGAATTGTTCTTGTTCTTTTGTTTGTTATGTACAGACGTCTTACAGAAAATATAATAATATCACATTTTTCTTGTAGGACTGATCTATATGTTAAATTGCATCGTATATCAATTTGGCTTTTTCAATTATTTTTGAACTTATCCTTCCGCTGGTATGGGCTAGATTGTAGATATTAGCGGTAGGATAATTTCAAAAATAATATAAAATAATTAAAAACAAACTTAAATACATGATAAAATTGTAGGTATTACCTACTATAATTTAGAATCAAAACAAGAAGTTAAAGTTACAAAAAACTTATTTTTTCTCTAATGGGTTATTGGAGTCAAAAATGGTGCCCCTCCCTCATCCATCGATGATGAATGATGGTTTAACGTGCTCTCGAAAGCAAGGAAGTACCGGTTTATTCATTAGTAGCACTCACTTATCCAATAGGGCTGCGTCATACGAGTCAATTAAGATACTTTTAATGAACTGTCTTCATGACTACCCTTTCATACATTTTGTATGGTGAATACATGGGATGATGTCATGTTTGTTCGAGTTAACCGACTTATTTTTATTTTTTTCATGCTGAGCAAAAAATTCATTATTTAGACATATTGGAAAGTGGGCTAGATTTTCAGATTATTGTGAATGCAGCTTTGCAGCAGAATTACACTTTGAAGTTAATTTTGAATGGTAGAAACATTCCCATCACAAACGCGCCTTACGTTGCTTAACTTTTTCGATCGCTTGCAGTCTACACTAAAGTAGTGAGATATAATTGCAAGTAGCTTTAGGAAAACTCTTACTTTCAAAAACCTTGGGAAGCGGATAATGGGGTTGGTGCCGATCTTCAGCTGGAGCAGGTCCAATGGCGTGAGGGCTGCGAGGTCCAGCAGGAAGGCCCGCGATGTTGTGTAGTGCTTCGCTAGTTTCTTTGAGTCGTACACCTGTGTAAATCAATTAAAGATTAAAGGGTAAAAGATTTTTATTGAACAAATTAAGAGAATATTACAATTGACAGTTGTACGCAAACAGCCGCTATAGTGTAAAACTGTGTCGCAGCTGTTTGTGCCCACCCCGAAATACGGAGGAGGTATGATCAAGTTACACATGCAAGCAAAAGATAACATAGTATTACAGATAGTATTACTTAGACTTAAAGTATCAATGTTAAGTTACTTATGATATGTGGTTATGATGAGACGATGACAGGATAATTAGTTTGCATTGTATTTTTGATGGTATATAAGTAGCAAACGGGCATGGTAAAGTAGTCACTATAGCTAGTCTAGACATTTTTTCTCCAATACTTGCTGTATCGCGAAAACGTTGAAAGTTGCGTACAAACATTGCTAACGCTTTAGATTGATTATAATCAGTTATGTTTACCATGAGTAAGTAGGTCCACATAATATGTATTCTAAATTAATAAGTAATTGTTTAGCAGTCGGAATCAAAAAAAGTCCTTTAATACAATTTGCTTCTCATGAAAACTAAGAAAGTCATCCTAAATAAAGCTTGTTTACGTTTTTTTCCTTGACATTCTCTTTTATTGTCTGTGTGGATGGAAAAATTGGAAATTCGTATTTAGCTAAGTATAATCCGCTTATTTCTATACAGGAAGAACAAAAGACTTGTTGTACAATGAGCGGATTTATTAACCTGAAGGCTTAAAAAGATAATTAGACTCTTTCCGTTTTATACAGATATAAAGAAAATATTCGCTTTATAACACCGGATTAAGCTTAAGGTAATTTTGCAATTGTTTGTGCTCTTAATTTGTCTACCTATTTCCTCGTAAAGGATTTTGTAACGTAGAGAAATATCTTCGTCATAAGTCAAGCCCGACAATGTATATTTCTCGAATATTTCCGAGAAGAGCCATTAAGGTATACTGGATGTCAAAACATTTTATGTTACCGTACGCCTAAAATTTTCAAGTGACCTCTTTTATATGTGATTTCTGCCAATTAACCTAGACCATAAGTGGCGATGGCTTTGAAGGTCAGAATTTTCTTAAAGCTTAACCAATCTCTCGTTATCTCAATGAAGGTGAAGGAAAACTTCATGCAGAAACCTCCATGGCTGAGGGTTTCCATATTGTTCTGAAAGGAATGTGAGTTCCAACCTGCAATAGGCCAGCGTGGAGGACTATAGCTTAATTTTATTTTCCTTCTTATTGTTGGAGACCCAACCCTGTAGTGAGTCACTAATAGGTTGCAGTCAGTTTATAATCCACTTATGTGGCTTCTAAAATGGCTGAACTATAAAACAATTTTATTATCTAAACGTTCGGTTCGTGTCAATCTAAAGCTACTTATATAATTTTATGAAAAACTTACCATGAGCCCTTGTTCGAGATAGCCGGTTCTGAACTGCACGACCAGGTCTAAAGTGAACACCAAGTCACCGATTCCATCGCACGTTACCCAAAAGTAATGGCACATACTCTGTGGACAATGATACGAGTATCAACATCAACGAGTATCATCCTTTGAACTTGAAGGATTTCAACAAAAAACGAGGGCACTTAAAATTATCAACAAAAAAAGAAAACTACACTTAGTTAAGAGCGGTCCCAATCCAACGATTTAGGAAAGTTCTGGAAATAGTATAAACACAAACGTTTCTACACGTCGCCCGTAATAAAGCACGTGGGGTCAAATTGGAAAGGTTCGATAAGGATCTTAAAATGGAATTGGGCAGTCAGCCCCTAAGGGGCCCTTGGCACTCTCCTCGTAAGGTCTGTTTACTCAGCGCGGCGTCTTGGGAAATGAACGGAAAGACGAAAGTGGTTGGCTTTTTATTGATAGATATTTTATTGTTTTTAGTATCATATGAGCCGTGATCTAGTCTATTGGCTAAGAATTTGGTTTTAATGAAAACTTCTGGTTTAAATTCCATTGGACTAATCGCGATGGCGCATTCTACAAAAAATTAACGACGCATTATATAAATAACATTCCATCACTCGCCAAGAGATGCGCCACAGGAATCCTGAACCACGCTATCGAAGTTTTCTACATCGCTGGCATTCACCAAACTTCAAAATGACTTAATGGGAGCGCGGCCGCTCCAGAGGCATTGTCACCTGATGGAAGAGCTTAGCCAATCTAGTGACTTCGCTATGTTAACACTTACAGGATTATTATCATTAATATCTTTACCTGCAACTCAGGGAAGCTCTGCCTCACGATCAGCGTCCAGAGGTTGTACAGCACACAGATGGTGATCAGCCAGAGCCAGTAGAAATAGAAGTTCTCATCAGGGTTCACCACGGTTCTGGATACCCTGACTCTCCTCCGCCTCTGCCGGCTCGAGGCTGTGGTCTCGCCGGTCGCTCCTTCCGACCCTGTGTCTTCTACCTAATAGAGATTAAAAAAACAACTATTATACGTTGATCCTACTGCTATTATACGAGTACATGTGAAATTTTGTGAGGATGGATGGATGTTTGTCACTTGTTCACACAAAAATGACTGAACAGATAAGTTTTACGGTGTAAAAAGTAAAACTTTAGGTACGCACGGAAAACCGTGGTTTATGTCACAAGAGTCACGAGAAATCTGTCGAACGAATGTTAAGTAATGGAAAGTTGATATGGTTAGATATATAAATAGATATATCATCTTTATTACACATCCAGAAACAAAAAGTACCTACGTTAGAAAAATTAATAAAATATTAGGCAATCTTATGATTTAGTTGCAATCTACAAGTCTACTTAAGGATATATAAGACTAAATGTTGGTACTGTTTTAACGAAGGTAGGAAAATATGAAAATAAATAATATGAAATTGCTTGGTGAAGGTGAAGGGTTATTTTTTCCCGTCGTCTCGGTATTCAAGTTTGTAAGATAATTAAAATCACGACCGTTTTTAGCTAAACTAAACTTGCGGTACTTGTTAAAGTATTTAGTTAATTTTTCACTTAATTATTTTCTACATCATATTAAACCTTAGTCCTGTTGAGGTTGCAGTAAACTTAATTAAACCTAGGTACTTGGGTAGTCTCGATTGACAAGCTTGCAAATAGCTTGGTAGACCGCCTTTATCAACCGCGATGGAACCTTAATTACTTTTACACATTTTAATTACAAAAGCCTTGAAAGTAATTAAGTAAGATTAATAAAATGAGCGCTGGCCATTTTTATTAAAGTTAGTACTTAGTACTTTTTAGAAAAAGATTTTTGTTAGATAGGGAAAAGTCTGCATAGGAACAAAAATCATTGAAGTGGTTTCTTTTATACTTTTCTTTACTTCGGTATTCTTTTATTACCATAGGTACTCAAAACCATAGTGATTCTTTTAAAGTTTAGGAATGATCCAAATCCTGTTCTTTATTTAGTAAAATATTAGGTATAATGTAAGCTTATTCTGTTACATTTGCTTCTAAATGATTTTTCGAGGTTAATATCTACCCTCTCACTAAAGCACCTACTTAAGTACTTACGTACTTATCTGTTACCCATCTGTCACCTAAAGCACTTCAGTCGTTTAGTGAAAGAGAAGCAAATAATGTTAGGTAAAAGAAGCTTTCGAATTTATAGTTTTAGTGTGAGAAGAACGATAAAGGAAGAGATTAATAAATAGGGCTTAAAATTTTACTCATTTTAAATCCATTAGTGGAACACTGCCGGGTTTGGTCTTCTCTTCAGAAGGATGTCCTTAGTCCATCACGCTGGCCTAATGCCGATTGGTGGACTTCACCTGCTCTTAAGAACATTATGGAGAACTCTCAGGCATACAATGTTTCCCATAACCGTTACAGGAAGTGACATTTTTAAATATCAACGGTACTCAATTCTTATTTCGTATACAATAGGTTTTACTTAAGAAGGCGCTTGGTCTTGAGTATTCCTCATTAATTTAAGCCTAAGACAAAATGAAAGCAGTTAGGGGGCGAAATCGGAAGCGTTGTTAAATAATGTCTATAGACAATGAGTCGAACTGGCGTTAAGGGGTTGAAATATAGCACAATTCATCAGAATGAACCTTCACTGTCTGTTCTCTGATTCATTTACTTGTATTTCATAACAAATTTGTGAATGATTTGTTGGAAACACGGTTTGCTATTGTGTTTTCAATTGTTATCTTTACGACAATGAATTTTAAAATTGTAACAATGGTTTATTATTAATTAACTCGAAGATCGGGCTCAGTGAAGCGCCTTGGGAGAGTCCTATGTCCAGCAATGAAGTAATGTTCGGAAGAGAAAGAATACAATGACAGTAGAAAACAAAATCCGGACCGGGCTACTGGGCTATTGCCGCTGTGTAATCATAATTATATGTCAGTAAATAAGGTTTCTATCTGCAAGAGTTTTATCCAGGTCTTTGCAAATCAATCAGACAGTATAAACTCTCCTCCTCAGTATAAATCGCCACGTCTAACACGAAAAAATACCATTCAATAGAACAAACTCTTGCTCGATAAATTCCTTTGAAAGACGACTATTTCACATATAACGAGGATATTTCTATCTCCTCAGTTGACAGTATACCTACTCAATATTCGAGAGTTCGAAAATAATTTACGTTAGCGCTGTCTTTATGCAATCGTATACTAAATTGAGAATTGGAAGTAGGTTACGAATTTTATCACCGAAATAACATATAAAGAAAAGCGTGGTTGGACTCCCCCATTAGATTTATATAACGTTAAAATGAATATAGACTTAGTGGTGGAACATAATGTAGGTAAAACTTGTAAAATTACTTAACTTTACTATTATATTAGACTTCGCCTGCGGATTCGTTTGCGTAGATTTTAGAACTTGTCTACAGAGGGATAAAAAGTATCCTATATGTCAATCCAAGATATTTTCAACGTGCAAACCAAATTTCATTAAAATGTGTTCAGCCGTTTTCACGTGAAAGAGTAACAAACATCTTTCGATCCATTCATTTTTTTTACAAACATTTTCATTTGTTATAGTAGCAAAAAGGATAAGATAGTAGGAATTAGGGTAGTAGGATTGGTATTTGTGGTGGCATAACCCACCGTGAAACGTATTTTATCGAATTTCTGAGATTATACTTGAAGAAGGATTTTATGAAGAAGATAAAATGACTGTGCTGAAAGCTTTTGAATTTAAAGACTGATGGATCTTAACTAGTTAAAATAAAAAGTAATTTTTAAACTTACTGTTTCTTGAGTTTCCGGTATGTGCCGAGTGGAGAACTTCTTCAGGAAGGAATCTTCTCTCTTCAGAGGAGGTTTCTTTTGGATGGCACTGCTGAGCTGCACTGTGGTTCTTAACTTCATCCATCTCTGATTCGATTTTGTTCTGCGTTTAACAAAGAATACTTATACGAAGTGAATATTTACAATAGATAAAAGAAGGACGTAAGCGGAAGTAGCCATGCTTTCAAAGGAAATTTTCTAATAGAGACTCAATTACTCTCAGTTTGTTTTTAATTATGTAGTTTTATAAACTTATCAACTTTTATAATCAAGAAAATATTTTGCAGTACCTTTTAAATTTCAAAGAAATTTTCAATTAATCTATGACTGGAAAAACTATAGAGTTTATTTATATTAAAATTTTAATTTAGACGCGTGCAAACAAAAATCTACCTGTCGACATGCGGCATCGCAATATTATACAGAGAAATGTAAACCCAAAAAAGTATATGACTGTAGAGTAGGATTAGTGAGTCGTTTCTATGAAATCACGTCTAAAACTAAGATCTAAAACTGCAGCTAGTCTCCTCTATGAACTATCGAAATATCAAACGTCATTCGGATGCAATTAAATAAAGAAACATTAATAGATCCACATCTCAGGAAAGAATTGTCTGAAGGAAAAACGAGAATAGACACAATTATCACAGGAAAACACACAATATCCAGTGAGTAAAGTACCATCCTATACACAGACGAAGGTAACACATTAGTCGGAAACCATAAACAAACAATGATAATAATAAAACAAGTGAGACAACGATGCGGCATACCGTTGTCCAGTATCGAACCTCTTTATTTTCCTGAGTGCCTGGTAGTATGCCATGACAGCTTGAACATGTCTCCATTTATGGCCGCGTTTGTCTGACTCTGACCCGGGCCCTTCAGGGTCCTGGATGGTATTGTGTGAGCTTGACGAGCTCGACGCAACGATCGGTTGCCTATAAAGGGATGTACTGTGTTACACGAAAGCAGGATGGCAGTGTACAGTGTATTGTGCTTAGGATACCCTACCACGAGTTACTGGAGTTGTGAGTTGGAATGAAACTCGAACCAAAATCCTGACATCTATAACTATTAGTCTAAACGCGGGATCGCCAAATAGCGAGATATAAGTCAATTCGGGTAATAGGTATTGGACCTCTACGCAAACTTTGAGTAACAACGTAAAGAGATTTAATTTTTTTAAATGCGATAGTTTAATTCATAATAATTTGGCGAAAAAGCCAAATACGTACAATAAAAAAGGTGATTTAAACGTCAACGACGTATAAAACTATAAATGGTTCAAAGTTTCAGAAAATATTCAAAGGGTAGCGAGTTGACGTTGTTCGCAGATATTTATTTATTTTTCCTCAAAATTAAATAATGGATTTTGCTACGAATTTCATTCCGCATTATTTAAAACCCACAACTCCTAGACTCGAACAGAAAGGTCATCAGAGACTCGACGGAACTTAAAACAACATGCATTTTACGAATACAACCTATTTCAGCATGGCTAAATCATTGTAGTTTGGTGTTTTGTAGGTACCTAACTATTCAGCAGTGCGGGGTCGTGGGCTGCTAATTAATATTTACATTATCAGTTCGCAGGTTCTATGCATTTTGCTTTTACATCGTGCTGTGGAGCACCAGTTACGTATTTTGCATCGAGAGATATTGGTACGGCTTTCGAAGTTTGCAATGTATGCAAGTTTTTTCAATTTTCAATTCAATTTAAGTAGTACTTCATGAGGTATTTTTTATTGCTTTTATTTATTTTACAATGTTATGAACTTTTTAAATTCATTGATATAGGTACCTACACAATGATCCAAAAATCCAAAAAGAAGGGTTCTATGGTTTCCAAACGTTTGTCTGTTTGATAATTTTTCCGGTGTCACCTGGAGCCTAGATGGATGGACTGATTTTAATATATTATTAGGAGTTACTTGTAAATCGGAAGCCGTTCCAATGATGACGTCACAGTGCTCCTACTAGAGTGGCAAAGCGTTTCCGAAGCAGATGCATTGCCCACTTACATGTCGTCTGGCCGCGCATTGGGCGCCATTGGTGAGAACTTGCTCAAAAACCTAGTCAAAAATGGTATTATGTACATTTTGACATTGATTTTGAACCGACTTCAAAAGATTTGGGTCTCAATACGTCTAATTCGTTTCTGTATATGTCTGGATAATTTTTAGGTTATGGGCCCAGTGAAATAATGGCCTCAGTAGAGTAGGTTATCGTTTGAATTACATAATTATTTCAGCTTGGATTTCCAATGTTGGTTGGATAAGACTCGTATAGAGATAGTGTTAGATGGTTTTAAATCGGTTTAATTTTTTTATTCAAATAATTATGATACCTACACAATCATTAATATTACAAGGCGATAATTGGACTTGTTGGAGTAAGTATAGAGATTTTTGTTTGTCTATTAAACGGGGTGGTTAGGGAATGGTAGTATTTATGTGTTTTTATATGGACGTTCTTCTGATATCGTCCTGATGTCAAGTACCTATCTAGATCATTTTTTTATAAACGTATATACATAACACACCTATTTACAATAATTAATGATGTGAATGTAATGAAAATGTTAGCCTAACTTTATCAATTAAATATTAAAAATAGTCTAGAATATTCCAATTTTTGACATGAGGTGTATGATACAAATCAAAAAGTTTTAGGTTTTTGTAAAAAAAATCAAATTTAGCTTATTTGTGCAAAACAAAATTAAGAAAGGATTCAATTCGACGGTTCGATTCGAATTGCAAATTTTACAGAAAATTGCGTTTGTATATCAAAGAATTTAAAGATACGAGTATCTATGCTTTATTTTCTAAAGTCCTACTGAATACTTATCAGAAATCAAAGCGTCGAGTTGTTAATCAAAATAATAATTTAAAATAACTGATAATAAAATATAATATATTATTTTCGTTAAAAAAAAATTTAAACTAAAAAATACTTAAATCATCAAAGCTTGAATAACAAATGAATTATTCTAATGGATCCCTTCTTTAACTGTAGATAGAATGAAATTGAAGTAAAAAACGAATTAAAGATAGCAATCAGGACGTTTTCCATCACTTGAATGAAATTTTAGTGCCTCAAAGTAGGTACCTATTAGTTTGTATTGAACCGTTCAAAGCACTCAGCATACGCTTGGAAAACCCGACAAAAGAGATTCGGTCTAAATAAAATGGATTTGGAGATGAGATTGTATGACAGCTTTATTTGAAGAGAACGGCTCTAACATGCAAATTGTCTTCACATCCAATATAATCTTATTTAGCTGACGTAAGGTTCCAAGAAGTGGGATTGTTGGAGTTAGGTAGTTATTTGATAAGCCTATGAACTTTATCGAGGTAATTTGCTCTTTGAAATCCACTGTTGGACTAACTATTCAATTGATTCCACTCTACTCAGTCGGGGGCACTCTGAAACCAATCGCATTGTTCTCCTCCGGTCGTCACTTAAGAACGCGAACTATTTAAATAAATATACTCTAGCTTTCGTCTTCATTTACTCTTGCTTGAAAGATGACCATGATCAGTCCATTACCACACAAATAAGTACCAAAAGGTACCCGACTTTATTCTTGGTATCCTGAACTTTCAAATGGTATCATGATTATAGCTTGCTATTCACGTTGTGTTATGCACATAATTATGTATATTACTTTTTCTATTATAAGCCGTAGAACGATACATACTACTTACGGTTTTCCCACAAGATTCTAAAATGCCATCATTTCTTCCATGTCCATTAGTAATGACACAAAGTGAATCAGTAAGACAGTGATCAAAAAATACTTGTACCCCTTTGGCGGTAGAGCGAACAAAAAGAGGTCCTGGATCATCAAGGCCGGCCCTGTGACCTAATAAGCTATAGAATAGATCCTATAATTACCGATCCGAATAGATATGTAAGGCAATCTACTTAATGACTTGCGTACGTGAACGACAATCCGACCGACCATCACAAATCGAGGCTTTGTGCCGCGCCTTGGGATGGGAATACGAAATATAGGCCATCGGGTGAATATGTGTTGATATTAGCGACATGTTGGGGATTCATATTATTAGACGATGCCAAGGCAGTAATGGGATGTACTGTAGTTGTTACTTATAAAAATGTAATAAGGTTGTATAAGGTTTAAATAGACATTTGATTTGATTGGTGCTTTTGAAAGTGGACATAATAATAAATATTGTGGGACAACTCACCCTGCACTACCAGATAGCTGATAAAAAATAATAAATATTTAAATAACAATTCAATATTGTTATTTACGAAAATCTTGGAGTCTTTGTCATCTTCAAAGAATGGTTGGAAGCTGTAGGAATATATTTGAAGTCATCGTAGGTACTCTAAATACTAATTTTAAATTAAATAAAAAAACTAATTTCAAAGAAACATCAAAGTAACAAAATGTTCGTAAAACAATTCTGCTACAGTAAAAAGGAAGGAAATTAATTTCGCGTTTCATTATTTTGAAGGATACTTAACTTGTGAAGAAATAAACAAAATTAAAATTTCAACTCAAGAGAACCAATTTGGAGCATTTACAGAACAAAGTCCTAAGTGTTTAAGTCACGGTAATGTTGGTAAAAGTTTGGAAGAACTCGAGATGTTATTAATTAATTCATATGGATGAACCAATCAAGGCAGTGCTTCAATTGATTTAGCTGTTGAAACTGTATACTTTACACAATAGAACTTTCTATGAACTAGAACTTATCTGGGTTTGTTTACTTAAAAGTTCCGATAAACTTTTAAGGGTCTGTAAAGTTGGAATGATCAAAGATTGATTACTCCAGGGTATGTAACGAGGTATTTTGGTCAGACTTATAAATTGAAAGCGAAAACTAATGATGACATTAAACCTTTTTTATTACTTGTGAAAGACGTGCAGAGTACTCGCGGGTTGGACTTCACATGCCTTTGAAAACATTATATACAACCCGCAGGCATGCAGCATGGAGGTCCGTCATCATAACAGCAGATGATATTTATTTTTATAAAGCGCACACAACTTTAAAGAAAGTTATTGGTGCGTACCTGTAGTATTCGACCGGGCCTTCCCTAGAAATAAACCAAATTCTTAGCCACTGGGTTATCACTGCTTTAGCGTATTCTTAACGTATACTAAAATCTATTTAGTGTTCCACTTTGAAATCTCGGCAGCCAGCGAACAAAGTGTGCAGTGACACGGGCTAATCAAATAGCGCCGGAGTCTTGTGATTTCGCTCGTCTTTTTGTGTTTGCCTTGACCTTAACCCGACGAGTTCCCCATTTAGAAGCCATCGGTAAAGACTCAACTTTCCGTTGGCTGTTAAGTGATTGTCTGGTCAGTTTTGAATTCGGCTTTCTCACATATGCACAAGGCAGAGGATGATTTGAGCTGAATGCTGATATTAAGTCACTTATTGATATTTTAGTGTTATTTTATTTCCACCCATAAAGCCAAAGTTACCTCTTAGCAGATGCTTACGTAAGCCTACGTTCCTTTGTTTTCTAGACTCAGCAACGGCCGATACGTTACACAGGACAAATGATTTTAGCATGTAATAAGTTCGTAGTGTATTTACAGGTAGATTGTATTTACGCAATTTTAGGAGACACGTCGAATGTGTGAACCTGATGTTAGTTTTGCTGAAACCAATTAGTAGATCAAATATACCGTTATGTTTTAGGTTGCTAATAAAATTGAGCACCCATGCGTTCACCTTTATAGTCGCGTCAATATGTTACCGTAGTTTGGGCATCACGAAATTTAATAGAAATTTCGCATGTAAAATTATTATGTCAGTGCTTCGAGCATGACAAATTGAACATACGCAGTTACCCTAGTGATCGTATCTAGCTGCCATTAGTATGGGCAGGTGTGAGACAGACTGAAACATGACATACTAATGACTAACGTTTACCGTACGACGACAGTGTTCATGTTCACACATTCAGGCATATTCACACACATAGAAGTTTTGTGTCTATATACAGGATTTTGAAATGCGATGACTCAACTTTCTTTTTCTCACAAGCGAAGCTTCTTGTGTAGATCGCTGGCGATTGAAAAGTTAAGTAGCGCTGAGAGTAGTCAATCTAATCTTATTTTTATGACATGTTAAGCCGTCAGTCCAGGTTGTTATCAATAGATATTCCGGGTTAGAAATCCAGCGGAACAGAATTTTGGATAATGTGATTACATTAATTTCTGATTCTGTCGGGTGTGATTGTTTTTATTTTTGCGTGTGTCTATGACACCGACAACCCAAGGAATTTAAGTAGAATGGAAGTATGATGCTTTACATCATCAGCATCATACTTCCATTCTACTTAAATTCTATATCTATAAAGATGAACATACAAGGTTGAGTTAGTTGTTCTCTCAAGCACGATGATACCGGTGGGATGGGATGGGAATATGGAAGGCTATTCACATGTAATAATAATTATGGTTAAAGAAAATACAGTGCAAGAACAATTGTTAAGCATAAATTTGATTCGAAAATTAACCATGGCTTACGTACTCGAAAGAATAAACGATTTTGATGATAGCATACAACGTGGATGGGTACTTAGAGAAGAAGTGAACTGTACGAGTTAGTATCGATTGTTTTATTCTCGGATTATCGGACGCCTGGCATTGACATATTAATAAGGCCAAGCAAATCGACACAAACTTGGAAACGAACTTGGTTAGATGTATCTTTTTGGTCACAATCTGGGTTCATTTCTTCCTACACTAAAGGAAGGATTGGAACATAACACCACGTTGTTTTATTTTGTAGTCACTTTGTAGTACTTTTACGCGGTTTCCTTGCATTGTAACCCCCTTACTTGAAAGTCAGTTTCAAACTTAATTTCCAACATTATCCTAATGTTTTGACATCCGTCAAAAGTAAGATGAGTTCGGGATCAGTTTTGACTTTGGCTTTGTGGCAAAGTTTGTGTGACTGAGAGCGGGGAAGTTTTAATTTTTTGCACAAATCGTATTATGTTTACGCTCTGATCTTAATGTTGTGAACTGTGGTTCAAAAGTTATTATAATTTTTAATCAAAAGTCATTCGTTAAGACGACTTTAGGCAATGAGGCCTTTTTGGTGTTGGAACCTTCAATAGGTACCCCCAATTGTGGGCCCGATATTGAGCTATATAAGAGTTATACCCACTAAAAATTCTATAGGTATGCGACTGAATGAGCAACGATGAAATCTTAGACAAACCGGAGTAACCGAAATAGCTCTCAAAGGAACCGAAATAGCAAACTGAATCCGTTGGATTCAAAGACCCCAGGGCCGGGCGGATGGCGTCGATATAGGAGACCCATGTCCAGAGACTACAAAGAGCTGAAAGGGAGGAAGAAAAATGGTTAATGAAGGTTCATTTTTTAAATTTATCACGTATTTGTCTTTCATTGTTGTAAACATCTAGATTACGAATTGGAGACATTTCAGAGGACAACAGAGCGTAGGAAAGATGAGTCAGATACGGGACAATAAGTGTAATTTATTTCTCTCAGAGATATCCTTTATTTTATAAGTGAGAAAATAAAAGCTCATTTATCTTTAGGGAAATGAATTTTACTGATTTTATAATTCAATGAAATTGGTTAACACAAGCAAATCATTTGACAGTTTTAGTCATTTTAGTTTATAAACAACCATGTACCTAGAATCTCAAATACCAATCACTATACCGGCCCACAAAAATAATAATTGTAACACAAAATTTATTATTAAATACTCTGTTCGAATTTCATAATATTTTAAAGTAAACTGAGGACTCTTGAAGACGTCATGCATTTCACAAAAACAAAGTCGGTAAAATGATTTTCAATAAATAATTGTACGCTTTTCTAGGCATCAAGGTTTTTCAATAAATAATTCTTCGTGTTCATAATACTTAGATGGGTATCGACTGCATCGATGGAGTGCCCTCCACACCTGCTTCGAGCTGAGGTCAACAGCAAACAAGTCACAGCCCTTATTATATAGGGCGGTACTTTTTAATAATATGTTATCCTATTTACATATCTTGTTTGAATTCTTGTGAATTCGATCATGGAGGTACGACTAAGTAAGAAGCCAAGACGTTTTAGAGATACCATAATTATAATAAGGTTAAGGAATGACCCTTAACTTTTGGGAAAATGTTGGTAGAGATCCAAATTTTCCCAAATTTTCACTAAATAGTGACATAACGGCAGTTCTCGCCAAAATTAAAAGTGACATAAATCTTAAAGTCCCCTAAACTTAGGAGTCCTATTTTTGACAACCCGATACAGTGCTCCGAGCATGAACACTGACGTCAAAGTAAACGTAAGTATAGTTTATGTGTGTCATTATTAGTATGAGAAAGAGATACAATTTGTTCATCTTCCGATAATCATGGTACATGTTAACTACAGGAATATGATCAAGATCTTATCTTTGTGGGTGATGTTACCACGTTTAATGTGTATTCGGAAACAGATGTACGTAATAGTTATCCTTACACGATGGAATGTATGTAATTGAGCTAATGGGGTATTAGCCTAGATATTCATACACGTTACAAGAATATAATTCAATTAGACGACATGGAGGTAAAACGATGTTTGACGATGGGATATTTTAAAAGTTTTCAGTAGTATAGTCACATTTTTTATACAACAGGCACTGCCGAGAAGTCGAAAGACAACTTAAGTTTAATAAAAAAATAATTTGTCATAAGGCAAACTTACCTCACCTTATCATTAGCAAACACTGCCTTACAATGCCATTAACCTAATATTAAATTGCCTAATGACATCACTAAGTTATCTTAATAACAAATGTATGGCAATTTTAGGTTAAGATTGTTAAGTGTTCAGGTGGTAGAGTCATAGTAATTCGTCCGAAAGCAGCATGTTCTTCATGTCTTGTGTTTCGGCTGACGAGGTATGGTTGACTTTATTTGAGGCGAACATCTTAGTCCTCATGAGTAGCAAAGCACTTTACATAAATACAACTTGAGATAGATTTTCTTTCTGTATTTGAGGTTGGATGCGGGCGTCCACGGGCTTCAGTGAACTCTTAACATCAGGTGCGTGCCCTTTTGCTACTCAATTACCATAAAAAAGCTAATGATATGAAGAGGCAGTTTCTCGTAAACTTAATGATATCACAAGGCAATTATGGTAAGTGTACGTGTATTCAGTCATGCAAAATTGTCATTACTTCTGTCCCGGGCTCTTGCTCTCACTGCTGGCGTTGTTGCTGGAGTCGTCATCCTCTTCCCTGGAGGTGGCTGCGGAGAGGGCCCTGGATGACCCTGGATTGACCTCGCTGTTGTCATTGTCTTCACCCTCGGAGGTCCGGCTGGTGCCTTCTTCCGCCTGGAACGAATGGACTCTGATAAGTGGTTTAAGTGTTATGTACAAATAAATTATAGGTGGTTTCACCATGATTTCGTTTTCTGCCGTAGAGTAATTGAACACAGTGTTTTTTATATTCAGGGAGAATCACTCTTCGTGTGTCTTACTTTCTTACTTAGCAAAGAAGAAATCTAATATATTTTAAATAGATTTTCATCTTTTTGTTTGCATGATGTGCTTAGGGTATAATAATAATAAAAAAATATGTTAAAAAAAGTATATAAATTTTCTTACAAAGAGTTAGAGCACATAAGTGTTACACGCTGTGATTTTTTTCCGATTCTACCTTAATATTTAGGTATTATTCGTATATTATTATTAGGAAGTTTTTACCATGGACATTATAAATAATCAAAACAATCTTATTTTACACTGAAATGTAATCGAAATAGTTAATGCTGTATAGGGGGTATTTATTCTTAACGATTCTGACACGATCGGTAGATCTTCGATTGTCTGGTTTATAGTATTTTAACAGCGGTAACAGATATAGTTTTACGACTCTGCCACATCACTGAGCTTAAGAGAAAGCTTAGAAAATATACACTTCACAAACACTTCAATTAAATATTTTTAATTGATTAGTTTGTGAATTGTGCAGACAAATAGTTTTCTTATAAAGGAGTTTTTTTTATAATTAAAAAAAGGTTATTAAATTCTAAAAAATCTTTTATGAGACGTTAAACATAGTGCACAGTATTTAAAATTGCATTGTATGTTATATTAGAATTCGAATATTATTTGTATTTAAACCAAAACCAATAACGCCGTTTTGGCACGTGGCAAATATACAAATTTCACTCTAAAAACATAACCCTCGTACGGGTAAATACAACAGACTCACAATACACCTGTACCACGTTAACACTACGGCTCTTGTAAATTGCTTTGTTTTATTAGTAAACACACATGAAATTGAATCATCGGTCTTATGTAGGATCGGTTTTAAAGTTGGATGGATCCACTGTCTAGACTAGGTCTGATTGAATTTGCTTTATTCATATACCAAGGGGCTTCGTTAGGCTCTAATAGATTTAGGAAATTTGGGATTTTTATTGAAAGTACGCAATCAAAATCCCAAATATCTTTATTGCTTAGCAGACTCTACTTTATTAAATTTGCTTCAAATAGGTCTACTCTATTCGACGTCACCTCATCTAATCTTCGGTCTTCTAATTCCAAGACTAATTTAATTTTATGCATTGTAGATTGTCTTAAAAACGATTTCCCATGCTTTATTTTGCAAAATAGGCATGCTTAATTAAATATTTTTTTTTTAATAATCATGCAAGAAGCTATTAATCATGCGACATAAATGAACATTAAATTGATTTTTATGCAGTAATTCGTTCATTTCATCATGCGATATTATGAGACGGATGTTTGCTAATTTAATATCGATTAAACGCTTCGTTTGGATTAGAACGCGTGTTTCTGTTGAGGGAGATGCCTGTCAGAATTAGTATTTTTTTGGAGTTAGAGTTTAGAGTCTTAGTAGCTCGGGGAGTTACTTAACCGCCAGCCTTTTAACCTGTCGTAAAGGAGCATATTCTTCATGAATTCTTAGTCCTCATGAGATGCAAAATACGCGCATATAACCTCAAATCGGATTTCTTCTCTATCTAAGGTCAGATGAGAGTGTCCACGGACTGCAGTGACCTCTTAACTTCAAGCTTAAACTATTTTTGGTTGCGTGTTTTTTTTTTTTTGTTATATCTATCAGTTATCTAATCATCATCTGTAAGGTATAATATTGAGGTAAGGAAATAAGTTAATTGATTTTGGTATACCAAGTATATATCTTTTAATTTTGGAACTTACCTGAATTCTTATAAGTGGAATGGTTTCTTCTTTATTAATATACATTGTCGTCAGCAGTTTTCTTAATATTATATAGTATCAAAATTTTTAAAATGTTCTTTATTTCATCCTTTCAACTTTACAGCTTTTCAATTTTACAGGACTTTACATATCCATTGTCTTTAGAAAAGAAAACTTCAGAAACAAAGCTTCCTGTACTACAAAATTGAAGTATTTTCCTGTGGATGACTATTGATACTAAATGTTTAATTATATCTACGTTATAATATTCTATGATGACTTATCGTATGATCATAATGTGAAGCAATAATAATTATAAAACTAAAGACGTACCCGTATTTACGGGACGTTTAGAAAATCAAAATAATGGGATGGAGAAGTTGTAGGCCTTAGGCCACGAGGCTCCAATCATACTCCATACTAAAGTCTATCAGACTTCACATGCCATCGTTTAGAACTTGTACAATGTATAATATTATAAATTCTCATAAAATCGACTTTTGTCCGATAACTAGTCTCTCTTAATTGTTATATTTACCCCTAAGGATGAGGAATAAGGATCAAAATGTTGTTCACAACTATGCAAATACCTTCAGGCTGCCAACGCTGATAATATCGTACGTAACAGTTGCTTAGGAAATGTCGACTGTAGAGTCTGTAGAGAGCTTAATAAACCTCTGTGTTAGTGTAATCTAATCTCTGCCTCCGTTTATCTAGACTCGGATAGTGTGACGTCCCTCTAGAATAGTCTCGAATATTCTAGATCAAAGGTGTGGATAGTTTGTTTTCACAGTAATTGTGCCCCGAGCATGAACACTATAATCCTAGTATTCGTACAGTTAATGCGTGTCATTAGTATGGGAAGATGTTAGAAACTGACATATGATATAATAATGACTGACGTTTACCGTATCAATACTCGACGATAGTGGACATTCTCACGCGCTGATATACATTTCACATCTCATCAACTAAGCTCACCCTTTCTTTTGTTCTCCTCTTATTCTTCCTTTTGTGTTTCACTAGCTTTTCTCTTTCGATTAGAAAAATGCGGTAAATTCTTTAGCTTGATTTGCGAAAATGTCGTTAAATGGAATTTTAAATTTCGCAATATCAACAGAGAATATAATTGCGGCAGTTGCCTTGTTGTTGGAAGAAATTAAATTGTCATCTCAATTTGCATACTGGACGCGACGGTTCTATTGCGGTCTGGATTCAATATCAGCTTGTAGTGACTTGATATCATACTAGCTTGGGCTTACGACTCTATCTGAATCTATTCTGGAATTGGGTTTACAGAATAATAACAGAATAATAAGTATTATGTTACGTTTACCTATGTGTATTAAATTTAACACACAGGTAAACGTAAAGTTATTAAAATATACTAGTATCAAATATTTTTCCTGTCCTTTTATAGAGAAGCTAGCTCTTCTATCTTTTCACCTTTCGCCTTCTTTTCATTTCTTTTCTAATCGCCAATGATTTTCTTTTATCTTTTTTCATATTTGGTTTGTTTCTTTTCCTTTCCTGATCATTATTTTCCTTTTCTGTCATTTATTTTGCTCCATCGACACTAAAATAAAAATGTTGATTTGCAAAAACGTGATTAACTGCAACTCAAGCTTTGAATTCAGTCACAAATCAACGCAAAATTACGGCAGTAACAATATTGCCGGACGCGCGTTGACGCGAGGAATTAAATCGTCACCTCAATTTGCATAATGCCGGCTCGGCAGCTCTATGAGGCTCTATTGCCTTAATGATTTCGCTTCAGCATACATTTAGTGGCTTGTAAATTAGTGTTCATATATGGATAGATAGACCCTACCTTATTATAGTTTCCGAACTTTACTTAGAGAACAGTAAACATTATATTTCAATATTCAAGGCTTGGGTTTCCTCCCTTGAAATACATAAATACTACTCTTATATATTTATTTGAGATATTTTCAGCCAAATATAATGTAAAATGAGACAATTGACTTTCTACGCAGTTAAATTCAGTTAATTGGCTAATATTAAAGTAAAAAAAAATCTTATGGATTATCTTCTGATTGGCTAATCGTGTATTAGTTGTTTCAAGATCTAAAGATACTGTTTGTTGACTTTTTAATTTTTTGTATGTACTTGAAGTTTCAGGAAAAACGATTTTGACGGACTCAGGATGTGTAGTATTCAAAACTTAACTCTGAGAAATTACTGTTTGAGGTGGGTTGAAATTAAACTGGCCATTTGTAGTTGGCACTTAACATCAGGTTGCCTGCATCACCATTTGATTTTCTATAAAAAAGATACGAGTAATATTTCGGTCATAGAACGGTTCCATTTCCGAAAGTTCCAATTTTATTCCGTCATTTTCCAATCATCGCGCCGTCGGGAACGGAAGTTTTTTTTATCGTTTTCCTCATCGATACCGTTTGAAGTACACTTCAGTACAATGTTGCTCAAACAAAAATCGTTAATTTGTGCAACTTGTTTGTTTTATAAATAAATATCCTAAATCTGAATTAAAAGTTGGGATATTTGAGTTGCTATCGCAACAAAACTCATCATGACATAATTCTATTTAATTCTGTTGAACCTGTTTAAGAAGAGGTGCTTAACATTCCACAATGATTCAGACGAGGATTGGTTGAGATAATGGTCAACTGTGTCCAGTGGTTTAAAATTTCAATGAGATTTAACTAGAAGAACGAGTAGCACGTATTGAACGCCACTAATGATCACCCATCTCTGTAATAAAATATATTAACATTACCTATCACATCATAGTCTATGGCATAATCATAAATAAACTTATCACTATTATGGCATCACGAGATCTGAAATGTCAAAGAAGCCAATGTTGGCACTGTCGCAAGACACTCGTCACAATCTAGAGGTTACACGTGCAACTCGCGCAAGTAATGCAATCAGAAACTATCCAGTTGCAAGTGCAACGATTGATTATAATGTCCGCTGCGTTGATATGGACAAGAGTATGTTTGACAGTTCAATTTGGATTCGTGCTCCTATTTTTCGTTTTTGTGACGTGTTTTTCGATTCGCCATGAAGAGCTTAGCAATTTAGAAGTTAAAAACTCGTTAACTCAGGTACCTACTGTTTTTGGGAGAGAGATTTGGATTAAATTAATGTCTTTGATGTTGTATTTCTTTTCTACTTTAGCTTCTTGAGCTTTTCCTTGTTTTCCTTTTGATAAAATTAAATTAAATGTAATAAGAGTAGGGTAAAGTTTACAAATTGCCACTGGCTGATTATGTTTTTGGATTTGGTCCTTTCATAACCGACTGCCCAACCAACGACAAAATTTTAACACAGGGCTATGGAGCTGACCAAATTGAAATGCGCACTGACATGCGACGGAATGTGTTAAATGACGTTGTCGTTCGAGCAACATTTAAATCTTAATTTTACGTTATCTCTCTTACTCAAAACAATCAAATCAAAATAATCAATTCGGATGTAAGATGTAAGGTGACTTTCAAAAACTTAAGCGGTAGTTTGGGATGACAAATCCGATTGTAGATAGTGTATTTTTTCCGTAAGCTTTCCTCGGATAGTTTTTATCTGTGGGAAATTGCGGATAAAGTGAGCACTCATGGAACTGATTCTGATGTCGAGGTGAATTTGGGGTCTTTGGAATCGAGTACTAAGGTAAAGGAAATGAATAGCGTTTATTGACGTCTGGTAATTTGCCAAGGGATTTTTTTCTGGTGTTATGTCTTTTCTTTCTTTCCCTCTTTGGTTTAAGATCGGGTTCCTTACAGGAATTTAACTGAACTATCCAAAGAGTTAAGAATGACCTTTTTTAAAAAAAAATGTTTTTTTTTTTTTACTTCATTTTATACTTAATATAACTTAATAAGTAGGTAGGTTGTGAATAAAGGCGTAGGTAATCCGCCAATTTGTGGCCGCGGCAATCTTGAATTTACAAAAATACTGAATCTAATTATAATAATATTATGGTCTTTAGAACTCAGGGTATTGTTACGGTATTGTTATTGTTCTGTTATATATCAGATCAATCTACCAAATTTAGTAGGCAAATAATAAAAAACAAACAAATGACGAACGGAGCAAGGCAAATAAAACCGTTTAAAAATATTGCGATGGTTAGCGCATGTTTTTTATTTTCATTTAAAGAGATTCTATTTATCTTGTAAGAAGCACTCATGGACGGATTGATTCTGACGTTGAGATGAATTTGGAATCTTCACTGGAATCGAGTACAAAGGTAGAAGGGACTGCGGTCCATAACGTCTTGTAATTTATTTCCAGAATTTCATCTGAATTTTCTGCTTATATTTCAGACTGAATTTGATCTGAATTTCGCTTACTTATACGGTTTATTTTGCTAAAACCTTTGTTTCAGCTGAATGAAAACTTATTCAAGCTTTGCAATATTTTATAAACCTGTTTCTGTGAATGTGGAATTAAAAGTTTTATAATAGAGCAAATTAGAAGAATATTTTTAATATTGAATTTTGATAACGAAGATACATCTCTGAGAAAAATCCTATACGTAGACCGGGAAGGGTAATTCTGTACAATCAAAAAATTCCATTTAAACATGAATTAATAAACTAACACAGTGTAATGAAACACAGTGAGCTAAATCAGATCTTTGTTAGTGTCTGGGCCTTTGCATCTGTAGACACAGATCAAAGAAAATCATAGTCTTTGATTTATCAATGAAACGGGTTCCATTTCTGAATGCCACTTCAAAGCTAGTTGTCAGCAATCGCTTAAATGAAGACGTTGGCTATTGCTGTCCATGTGCAGTAGTTGAGTGGATGCGTATACTGGGTGAAATTTTCAAGTGTGCGTGGATCCGAAACTATGAAAAATATCGAACAATATTCAAAGGAGTCTGGAACGATTCGATGAAAACTTAACCTAACCAGGAATCGAACCCCTTGATTTTGAAAAAAAAACCTGTATACATACACCAAACGATAGTATCACCAATAAGGAATGAATTCTGGAAAGTAATTGTATGAATATATATATATATAAAAACTCACTTTTGGTCTGGATATGTCTTTTATGTAGGTAGGTATCCATAGTTCTATTCATATTTAATTTTAAGGAGTTAAAGTTAAAAATATCTCAAAATTTTCTTTATTTTTTATTTTTAAGAACAAACTCAAGAACAAAGATTTCTCGTGATCCCGTCACTAGCTTTTTTACCTTTTTATGTGTAACAGAAAAACTGTACTTCCGTTACAAAGTAAATAGTTGTTTCACTTGAAAGCTAGATAATCCATCCAATCGTCCGCATCCAACTTACCGGTCCCGAGGCACGTTTGTTCCTGAACCGATAATCCAATAAATCCAGAAAAATCGGGTTTATATTTTTTATCTAACATCGGTACAATCGTTTTTTATCTTTTATTAATGCCAAATTCGTAATTTTTAGTTAGTACTTTTTTGTTTTGCAAAATTGATATTTATAACAATATATTTAAATAAACTAGACTTAGCCCGCGGTTTCGTCCGCGTGGATTTTAGAACTTGGTCTTGAAAAAGATAAAAAGTAAATTTTTAAATTAGGTGTACATATAAAGTATTTACGATAACTTACAATTCTTTAGTTCTATGGTTGAGTTCTATGTCACACTAACAGTTTATTTTTAAGTTGACATCTTCATCTCCTAATTAAGGTTTAATTTCATCCGAAGCTGCAGAGTAGCCAATCGATACCAGAGACTGACGATTCTGTTTGATATTATAAAAATAAATCTGAACTCTACAACCTTAAAAATAAAGTTTACAATACCGTGTATTTTTTTTTATCTGATGAAGGGTCTATCCAGTTATCTTGTAAATGTCGTTCCACTTCGCTTGACAGGAATTAATAGGCTTCAGAATAAAGACGAAATGAGAAAAGTAAAGTTTCAAGTAAACGATGATTTATTGATTAATTATTGAAATTATATTTAATACACTGCAAAATTTGCTTATTTTTAGACTTAAACTCTTTTACCCCTTAGTCTTCTCGGAGTATGAATAAGGTAAGAAAATACAGTTAGTTCTAGTAGTTACTAGAACTCAAACTGCTGTAATCACTAACATTACTGATACATTATTCTGACAATTAGCCGACATTGCCTAAGTCGGCAGAATAAATTGCGCCTGAAAAATTGCCTCGGAAATGGCTGCCCCCACCCATTTTACGCGTCATGGCGTCTTGTTATCTCCTCGCATCCTTTTCCGTAGGGTTGCCATCATCATGGAGAATATTTAAAACCGCTGCCTACCAATGCATAACCTCATTTCGAGTAAAGCAAGCAATCGAAAACGATTAGATGGTAAAGCCATAGTAGCTTGTCCGGGGAGATACCAGTAAATCATCGTGAAGCAGGATATTCTTCATGTCTTGTGGTTCGGCTGGGGTGGTATGGTTTCTGTAGATAGAGAAGATAGATACTTTGAGGATATATACCATTTTTTTTGACACAGACAACTGAGCCCGCATACAACCTCGGTTAAGATTCTGGAAAAGGTTGGATGCGGGCGTCTGTGAGCTGCAGTGACCTCTCAACATCAAGTTCAAGGTCGCTGCAGGGTTGGGTCTCCTCACAATGAAAGGGAAATAGATCGCGATGCGCTTGCCTAATGCGGGTTGGTGAACTTCACGTGCCTTTGAGAACATTATGAAGAATTCTCAGTAGGTTTCCTCAAGTTGTATTGCTTCACCATATTACCACTGTTATGTATTATTCACCGTTTATTTAAAAACGCACGTAGCTTAGAAACGTCATTGGTGCATGCCGTTGAGATTCAAACCTGGACCTCTGGAGTAAAAGTGTACGTTGCTCTAGTGACTAGTCCCACTAGCCCTAAAACGTTCTACTAAGGGACAGTCAGCCCTAAATCGTTTTTGAACATCTACAGGCACAAATGTAGGGGAATGAAGGTTGTTTGTAGGTTTGGTGTTATGACGAATACAGAGGCTCTATTTGGAATCATCATCGTAATTCGTAATGCCAACTGAAGAACACATAAAATGCCACAACAAACAACGTATGTAAATGTCATAGTTTATGAGTTTTTGCTTCAATATATTATACTAAACGTATCCTTTTTAAGAACCCATAATACATGGAGGATTTACAAAGAATGTTACCTAAATACATTTTATTCAGTGTGTCAACTGTCAGGGTACTGGTGAGTGGTGTGAGAGCTTTTAAAGCCGTATTGTACGATCAATTTTATCGATCACTGGTAATTCGCCTGACACTATCTTATTATGTATGTAATTGTAGATAGTCAATGATGTACAGGTATATAGCTCTACAAAGGGCTCGTTACTTCGTAATCTGAGATGTAAAGTATCAGGGAAGGTATCAGAAAACACTGACAGGCCATAAAATTTCTTTATTTTCTTTTTACTTAAGTTAAAGCTAAAAGAAACTCGACTAAAGGTACGGAATTTTCTTTGAGCTTCAAGTAAGGAGTTGTGTTGATGTAGAGTAGGTAAGCTTTTCAAGCGAACCGTTCATCTCACCGTTCACCTCTTTGTCTATAAATCAATAGTCAGTGATAGCCTCACCATATGTTGATCAATGCCATACACAATATCCTGCTACTCCTCGTATTTTACGACCATTTACTTTTAAAAGTTTGGTCTCTTGAATGAAGTGTACCTTTGTCCACCACCCTGCCTTATTATTTGGTGGACATTACATGCCTTCAAGAATATTATGGAGAATATGCTGGATTCTCCACGTTATTCTTCTTCTCAGTTATAGCTGGTGACATTTAAATGTAGAAAACATACACATATATAGCTTAAAATTCATTAGTACTGCAATTCAAACCTTTTTCATTCATAATTCCTTATTCACAGAACATAATGGATAAAATAAACAGGTAACAATGTAGATACATGTATGTGCTCATGCTTCTCATTAGTGGCATATGAATTGACGTTTATTGATACAGTAGGTAGTATAAATTAATTATCATTATCCCATACAATCAACACTCTTTAATTAATTATTTTTAGGTAATAATAATAATAACATCAAATAAAAACCTAATAAACTAAAATAATGAAATAAACTAAAACTATGACAAATGAAACACATCGCTGCGATGTGGAAGAGTGCCCAAGATACTAGCTGCATTGCCTCTCTGGACAGCTATGCTAATGCGCTGTCCAAAGTAGGCTCCTGCCTTCGGTCACCCAACGCTACGACCAGACGCGAAGACAAATCTTTATAGAAATGTCTTGCTTACAATAAATATAAATCTAAATTCAAATCAACACGGGAACGAATGCCAGGTCACTGTTCGATCACCGATTCTATTTACGTCAAATATCTAAATTAACTGAGCCAGGATGGCATCCCATTATATTTATAGACAAAATCATTGAAACAAACATAACTCCGGATTGGGTGTTTACGTGTTATCCGGTGCTATAAAGGACGTTACCCGGGCGTTATGAAGGACGCCTGTGATCACTCAGACAAACGAACCTTCCGTTTCGATGTTCAAACTCAATGTCATTCATCTGCGTACGCAAATTGAGTTTGTTTCTATAATCGGGTTATTCAATGCCTCAATGGAATTCGTATAGCGAAGTATTGAAAGGAATTATAGCTGTAACCCTTTAATGCGTTCATGGGCTGCAGTGACCACTTAACTACTACTTTGCTACTTAATTACTATTAAAAAAATGGCCCACTATTGGGATCGGGTCACTCCCCAGGGGGAGAAACAGGCTAGTGGCCAACCCATCCATAGGGCCTGTGACAAAGTTTAACGACTGTTATCAAATCGATAACAACCGAGACCGACGGATTCACGTATCCTCTGAAGCACGGAAGCGCGCATTTAGGTAGGGTTTAAGATGTACATAAGAGGAGACCAGCCACTGTGGTGGGTCACTAATGGGTTAAACACACACTGACAAAACGGTTTCCTGATATTAAACTTTAATTTTAGTTATTGACTAAACTAATTTTGTGAAAAAAGCCACTTTGCGTTTTTAATTGCTCGGATAATTTGCTGACCTGATAGCTACGATATGTTCGTATCGATCAATCAATGTAGGCTGTGAGAGGAGTTAACCCTTGGCCTGTTGCCATCAGGTGATTTAAGACCTACTCGTAAGTAATTACTTACAGCTCGTTTAGGGGATCATCTGAAGTTTTATAAGTAGTATACCTAATTGCGTTTTTGATCATATTTAACTGTATCTTCGTCAATGGCTGGTATCGGTGCCTTGAACATGAACTTCAGTTTCGTATAGTAATCGTGTTGAGCTGCCATTAGTATGAGAAGATGTCAAGACAGACTGTCATATGACATACTAATGTCTGACGTTTACTATACGAATACTTTGACGATAGTGTTCATGTTCACAGCACAGATCTGTCTAAAATTTTCAATTTTCGATACCTACCTATAAAAAACAACACAGTGAAAAAAATTCCTTTTCGCAATAACGAATTCCCTGAAAAATCGTCCACAGATACAGGATAACGATCATGCAATAAAGGCTGTCTTCATATCCGAAATTACCTCGGCTTTCGTGCCGAAGAGATGGGATTTATTTAAGGAAACTAACAGTATTTGCTTACTTTTTCTTCTTGTATATTGATAAAAATTATATTTAATTAGATTAAATTTATTTTCCGAAACTAAATATTCGTCACTTATTATTATATAAGTATTTCAAGAAACGCGTGCTTACTCGTACATAACTAGTGAACCATTACTCAAGACAATAATTTAGGTTCATTATTATTGGGATTCATGAAAAGATTTTTTCATATTTCAACCAAGTACCAATGAAAAATATTTCCTAGATCCATAGATAAAAAGATCCTGAAATTATAAGACAAATTCTTGCGATTTCAGGATCTTAAGACAGTGTCAGAATTGCGGTAGGAGTTTATAAATTACTGAATTTTTAAATTTCAACTTTAGAATGCTGCTGACATTAACGACTCACTTGTGTTTGAAAGAGTTGAAATTTCAAGATATTTCAAGTACAAATTACTTCAACAAACGCGTACACATACTTACATATGTACTCAACTGAACCATCACTCAAGACAATAATCATTCATTTCATTGTTATTGCGCGCGCTCCTATACAAATGTCGAAGGGCGGCGCGCATTACATTCACATTACCGACTTCCCTTATTTACGAGGTAATTAGAATTGAAGACGGAATTTATACGAAGGAAACTCTGACTGTGACTTTTACGTTTAATTTAAACTTACAAATTCCACGATATTTTTAATAGGTACCTTATTTTTACCCCTTGGGTTACATTATTGGAGTTACGCAAGAATACCTTATATTTTTGAAAATGTTATTGGAACGAAAGTTCCATAAGGCAGGCTGGGAGGAGATAGGGTATTTGCTGCGCACCGAATTGAAAAAAATGTGTGACTAAAATCGTAAGAAAAATATTATGACGACATATTATTATATTGCACACGTTGCACACCGACGTGTCGGCGTTGCTCTCCACGAGACTCACGAATTTGAACTTTTTGTCTAAGCACGTTGTCAGAGACACACTTTACCATCTCATATTTTTAATTCTTCTAATAATACCTATCTTTTTATTATAGCCCTAATGTCATGTATTCTCCACGACTAAATTGTACGAAAACTCATAGAAACATCTATTCGTATCACGACAGTCCGATAATTATCTACATACTTATACTATAATGAACATCGCATAGATGTATCAAATAGAAGGCGATGCCTAATTAATCTTTGCTTTCCTGCCAGTGGTAATTTCACGGGTGAATTATTTGCACGTTCATAGTGGATTGGCGCGTTATATGAGATATTTTCCTATATTGGACATTTCTTCCCGTGAAGGCACGCAAAGAAAGTAATAAAAATTATTAGTGACAAATGTGTAATAAAAGTTATTAGGTACCTACGTAAGGAAATATAATTTCTTTGGGCGTAGCAACTAGATGATCTCCACAAGCCACGAAGAACTCTACCAAGAAGCTTTAGTGACTTATTCCCACATTACTTGATATATCACTCCCATGATAATGGACATCTATGGAAGGTTTCCCCTACATCATCAAAAATGATCAAATTCCTATTCAGAAAAAATACTTAGGAACATAACTAGACCACGAACGGTGGCGGAAACACCGGCTGTTTAAAATAGCCGGTGGCTTAGAATTTGGTCTCTCAAAAGAGAGCTCAGGGTTCGAATCACAATGGCATATTATGTGCTTCGTACAAAATTAAATTTCACCCGCTGTAACGACGAAATAAAATATCGTTGGGGAATTGCACGCCTGAGAGTTCTCCGTATATTTTCATTCAGAGCCATAACCAGAGCCGGCACCAGGCCACCACACTAGGTCAGCGTGATGGACTAAGGCCCACATCCATCTCATTGTGAGAGGAGACCATTCCCTGCAGTGGGTTTCTAATTGAAGACGAAACTACGACCCGAACAAAATGTGCCTTACATTTCACTATAAATTCGTCTCATGACAAATGTAAGAACCAATATAACCAGCGTTTCAAGCACTCTATTTAGCTTTTGGGAATGAGGTCGACTAAATTCAGTCGAGTTGCACCCCTCGAAGACTAGACGCCCTCCGTTGAAAGCTATTCCTGTAAAAACAAAAGGCGATATTTGGAAGTTTGAAGTAAACTCTTGAAATCTTTCAACGTGGCTCGACTCAGCAAATAGTACGTGCAAGTATTGAGTGGGATGAGAATTTATCCTTAGATAGTGGGCTGCAAGTCAGCAGGTGATTATTAATTGAACTGTTCTTCTACTTCGGCTCCTTTACTCAAGTGACCTGGGTGCAATTCCTAAATCAAAGACATTCGTACAAGTTTTGTACGCTTTATAAAATTAAATATAATTTACTGAAGGTTTCTTCCTTCACTGTCACGACAAGCAGATCTCTCGATCTCGGCTATCATAGCTTCAGCCCTTTTTGGCAGCAACCCTTTTATAGCCCACAGTTGGGCAAGGGTGTCTCTCCACATCTTTTTCTATTGCTTGCGACTCAAGCTGCCGGGCTATGAGTGCTTCAATGTCAGCCCTTAATGCTTAGGTATAATATCATTATAGAAGTGTGCATATTTCAAAGTACAACTTCATCAAAATTTGATGAAAAGGCTAGCCAGACCTGGCTGAGAGTGGCTCAATATCTCCCTTCAAATAACGGTCAAGGGTTGTTCATTTTATATTATCACCTAATGAATAAAAATGAACTTGTGAAAGGCTACCTCGTATCATGGACGGCTAAATTGGGTTTTAGTATAGGCTTTACAGAATTCTATATATTAAAAGTACGAAAATATAATACGACTCGTCCGCTCGTGCAAATGAACATACCAAAGAATCCAATAAAAATAAATTTATAGCTTTTGACAATTTCATGACAGCCGATTTTTTTATGTATGTCATGTATGTCATATCTGTCTGACATCTTCCCATACACATAATACTTGAGGTCAGCGTTCATGTTCGCAGCGCGGACATTTATTTGGAACGGGAATGTTTTAGATCGGCAAATATTTTAGCTCAAACTACATGAGATTTCGCATTATGCTACTGAAATGCAATTCCGATCGGCGGTTGAAAGCAATTTGTGCGTTTTCATTGCATTGCTCAGCTCAGCGATCAATTTGTTATGAGTAATAATTCTATTTTCCCGCCACCGTTCCAGAAGAAAATTGTTTGAGCAAACGCGGTTGAACATTCCAATTTGTCCTCGTGATTATCAATAAATCGTTTATAGTGTTGTCTTAATACGACGACAAAATGCTTGTGTCAAGTTCGTCGTTTTTGCCGCTGTCTTTGTCGCATGTCAGTCAGTGCGTATTGCCAGTTAGGAGAGCTCCATTCAAAGAGATGACGTATTTGAATTTTGTCGCGTTGGTAGGTTGTTTGGTTGTGTCGGTTTGCGACAACTAATTATAAGACCTTAAATGTACAATTGTACAATTCTACATACGAATTTTGTACTTGTGACAGTCAGTCAATGGACCTTTAAGCCTTTAACGCAGAATACCTATTAGTACACATATTTAACACAAATGTCAAATTATTGCCACATGCTTTCTTCACATTGTGGAAAACATTTTTTTAGACACTAATGGGCTACAGATACCTTAAAAATTATTAATTTATTAAAATTATCAATTTATAGATTATCGCTGCTTTTATGCAATAATTTTTAACGAAAGATACTTTTTTATTCCGCAAAGATTGCAAACATTCTTACCGCGTGTCCTAATTGCCATGTCGCACGCAAAAGTTGCTCGGACGACAACGTCATTGCATACATTATGTCGCATGTCAGTGCGTATTTCAATTGCATTTTGTCGTGTTGGTCGGTCATGTGAGCCAATTAGGACAAGGCGTTACCCATAAAATCCTGTGAAAACCATATCCAAACGATGTCGTTTTATTACTGCAGTCGGTGCAAGTAGTACGAACACGAATGCATCAAGAAAGCTATTTGGTTACATTATGTCCGTACGGGTGTTCGAATGACGATAATGGAATCGTTAAATGCAAATCTATTGTGAGATTACGGGCTGAACTGACGAATGTTTTGGTTTATGGAAGCCTTCGAACATTAAGTAGTCGTGCAGTTTATTTCACGTTGCTTTTACTAAGAAATAAGTTAAAGCGGTGATAGCCCAGTGGCTTAGAAGTCGACCTGGAATCGAGGGGTCCGGGTACAAATCCCAGTGGCACGCACCAATGACCTTTAAAAAAAAAGTTATGTGCGCTTTATAAAATTAAATATCACCTGCTGTTACGGTGAAGGAAAACATCGTGAGGAAACCTACATGGCTGAGAGTTCACACAAAAAATATTTTTTTTCAACGGCATGTGAAGTCCACCAACCCGCAGTTGGCCAGCGTGGTGGACCGACCCGACCCTGGGGTCATTAATGGGTAACTGACAAGTATAGTTGACAATATCATTATTATTATCTACAACTAAAATATTTCATTTCAAGACGGGATGCAACAGAACGTTAACTATTTTAATCTGGAACATTTTTGAATGAGTGGTGTCGATTAGGGGAGATCCCTTATAATCCCTTAACTTGAGAGTAAATGTACAGTAAGGGCTGAAAGGATGGAAGGATTTAAACATCTACGTCGTTTTAATAAATTATTTAAAAATCGTGACGCTTTTTAGATAATGTTATTTATTATTTTTTTCTTTTATCGCGCGTAAAGAGGTTTCATCTCTATACCTATCGTACCTACAACAGAAAATATTTGAATGTGCATTCAGTGCGCTAAACGTCTGAAGTACTTATTTGTTTTCTTTAAGTAGAAAGCAGCTCTGGTGGTTTTATGTTCCCAAGTAATATTTCCTGAGGGAACTATAGGAGAGTTTGTAAGAAATTGTTAATTGTCTTTAAAGTTAAATTGGTTCAAAAGAACCGCTATCTTTTTAAGTGTTGGCTATCTTTTTAAGTGTTACAACACTAACAACTCAATTTAGAACTTTGTTGAGTGTTTGATTTCTTTGCTCGTCTAGATCATGTCTATAATCCATTAACGACCTTCTACAGATTCGAGTCTCCTCTCACGATGAAAAGGGTGTAGGCCTTGGTCCATCACGCTGGCCTACTGCGTGTTGGTGAACTTTACATGTCTTTGTGAAGTTACAGCAAGTACTATTTTATTTTATAAAGCTCACGTAACTTTTTTAAGTATGTTATTGTTGCGTGCCACTAGGATTCGAATCCAGATTCGATCCGAACTTCTGGGGAGTTGCGTCGATTAGGGGAGGTCCATGTCCAGCAGTGGACTATCAAGGACTGAAGGAAGGAAGGAAAGAAAAGCGTAGAAGTTACGATATTGGAGATCAATACAAAGCAGTGTCATTGATGTCAAAAGACATGTTAGGAAACGCGATTAAAGTTACATACATACAGACGCCTATACGCATTACACACGTCAAATCCTATTACCGTGTTCTTATGGTTTCCAGACGGTTCATCTTACTCCTTCAATGTTACCTACTTGTTTTTTGTTCAGTGACCTTTTTAACACGATTTTACTTGGTTCACCTGTTTCTATTTCTGTCCGTACCGTAAAATTCTGTTAGATACACGTATTAAATATAAAGGAATCTTTGGACTTAACTTTCACGAATTTGAAATCTCTGTCTTAGTATTTAGTGACCGTCTGAATTCAAAAAATGGGGAAATTAGAAACTTTCTGGGTGTAATAAATGGGTGGGGGCCTTGTCCTAAATGGCTGACTTGACCGACCAACAAACACGACAAAATTTAAACAAGGTTATGAAGCAATACTAATTGAAATACACACTTCTATGCGACAAAATGTATGCAATGCCGTTGTCGTAAGATCAACTCTTGCGTGCAACATGGCAATCAGGACGGGGTAATACTATATTGAGTGTAGGCGGTGGTAGCCCAGTGGTTTATATAATTTCTTCTTATTAATGTTTAATTAGATCCCTATTGTTTCAACTTTAAATTATTTCTATATTGCTCATTCTTCTCATTTTTAAATTGTAAACAATTTTCCACTTCCAAAGTATAAAGAAAAAACCCAGCATTTTTCAAATCCAATTCACCGCGAGCCGTTCGATTGTTTAATCTTCCAAGAGCATCTGCTTCTCACTCAATTCTTAGAATTTTTTGTCTATTTGGGAATTTTTTCGTAAACAAATATTTTTTTCCTCATGATGAATCTTATTATATATATACTAAATTTAACAACCGTTAAATTTTTTGATTAAAGCGCTTTATGCAAGCGTTATATATAAAAACTTAAGGAAAATTTCCCGTTTCGACGCGCCGTAAGCCGTGACGCATGTGTCAAGAGATGTAAGATCCCTGGGGAGCTGTATTGCCTCAACTTTAGTATCAGCCATTAGAAGGGCTTACTTTACCCACTTTGTAAATTAAAAAAATTACCTTCCCCAGCCATGTCAAGCTTTGCCCAAAAACACTGACAAAATAAAATCCCTACGCTTTGAATCGTAGAAAAATGAAATTGAAAGTTTGAAAAATTCACATCTCAGATTTTGAATAAATTTCTCTATTATCTATTTGGTCGGAAGATAGTTCGAATTTTTGTCTCTAGACCAAATTTAATACCAAATTATATTTTGATGTGATTTGTGGTAAACTTTATTTGGTTTTGTATGTACGTAGAAAAGCAAAAATTTTCGATTAAATTCTGTAGAAATTTTTTCCAGACGCGCAGTATGCACATCGATCAAAACCGCGGATCCCCGAGGAGTTCTATCGCTTCGAGCTTAGGATATTTCTATAGATGTTTTCTAACAGCTTATTCTTCCTAGTTCCGAAGAAGGCGAAATATTTTTGCGTTTCATGTTGATTCATACAGTTACTAAATTCGTCCACGTTGACCTAAGAAGTTGACCCAGAGGGATTAAAAAGCATCCTGTGCAACAAATGTTACAAATTTCATCCAAATATGATTATTTAGCCGTTTTTTCGTGAAATAGCAACAAACTTCCACCCGTCGATAAATGGATGATCGATCCTCACAAATAGATGGATCGAATTCAGCCACCCTGAAATTGTTATCGATACAATAAATAATTTGATTTTTTTTTTGATGTTCTAAGCTTGCAGGAACAGAAAAAAATGTAATCAACGAAACTTACGAGTAAATTAGGAGTATCTACAAAAATAAGAACGTTGTTTTTAGGACTGCATTTGAAAACACCCGAATTTTTATACAAAGATATAATTATGATGTGATTTTTATTATTTCTGACAATTTACCTCTAGAGCGTACAAAGTAAAAATTCTTGAGAGAAAATTCTGATCCGACGTCACCGTAATTCACATCCTTTAAGTGACATGCGATCCCTGGGGATCCCGGGGTGTCCATCGCTCTTGGTTAGGATAATTCTTATACGAGCGATCATAACGGCGCATTCTTCCACTTTGTATATTGTAAAAATATTAGAGTCATGGTTCTTTGTGACTTTACATAAATTGTCATTAAGAAAAAACGAAATGTATGGCGCGGGAGTCGAAAGGCGTAAGAGTTACCTAATCAAAAGTTAGAGGGCATGACGGCATCGTCACGACGGCACGTTATGGTATCACCGATACGAGGCGATTTTTCTAGACGCGCCGATAGATCAAGTGTGTACAACTTGTACCTGACAATGAATCAAAGACTGAATTTGAGATGATTCAGCACAAAAATGTGTGAAACTGCATCGGATGAGCACTGTAGCACAAGTAAATTAATATTACTTAAAAATATATTTTACGTCCGTAGGTACCTCTACGTTTATCGTATGTAAAAATAAGTACATCAAAATACTTTAAGCTTGGCATTTACTTTGATACTTATCAGATTTTTTTCGGTCGTTAGCTCCCAGAAACCCCATTTTTTATACATATCTGGTGTTTGATAAGCAGATAAAAAAAAACGTTTGTGAACAATGTTCCTTCTATAAAAAGCACATTTAGGGTAACGTGACCTTCTTAGTTGATATAAGAATACCTTTCAAGTCAATTGGCTAAGAGATTATTATATTACAGGATATCGATTGTTTTGGGACACGCACAGGCAGTTTCGGAGCTAAACAAACAACTACCTTGAAAGGGCTCCCCTTACAATTCACTTTAGCGTATTTCCAGGCTTTTGAACGCCATTAAGCAAAGTTTTGGCATCTCAAGTGACATGGTAACTGGTAGAATCGTATCCGAAGCAGCATATTCTTCATTTTTTATGCAGGCCTGTTGATGGCATACCAGGGTTTATACGGTGAGAAAATCTGAAAAGAATACAGTAGAAATTTCTATATTTGGCAGAACGAAGTTTAATGTACACTAGCTGTCCCGAGCTAGTATACATTAAACAGAAATTTCTAGTAAGGAAAGGTAAATCTGTCGTAAGACAGTACTAGCAGTGAGTCGAGTGACAAAGCGAGCGGTGATTATCTGCTGCAGTTCGTTATTCAGAGTATTCGCTCTGCTAACTAACTGCGGAGAGCTATTGTGTGTGCGATGGGGGTGTACCGGTCGGCTCTTCGGCTCCGGTAGGCTATACGTTAAATTTGTATTGAAATTAACTGGTTACTGAACAACATTCCTGTGTGCCTGACCTTGTGTTTTAATTGCCATGTTGCAAAAGTTGCTCGTAAGACAGCTCAATAGAGAGCCCGGTTTTTTAATTTTAACGGTTTTTAACTTACAGCCGAGCAAACGATATAACGTTCTTCTCTTCAATCGGAGATGTGTTGTTGAGTGGCTCGTGATGACTAAGATGATCGCCTCTAAAAGTATCCCTGGCAATCTCCTCACCTCCCCAACCGATACACAAGATATGAAAAACATGCTGGTTCACGGCGGGTTAGGAGGGTGGCAAGGCTCTCCTCTAGCTTCAAATTTACCTCCTTTTTGTTCGTTTATCCTCACAATCTCGATCCAGTCTTATAAACAACCAGACTTTAATCCTCACACAGATTAAAAATACGAGGAGTTTATTTTCCTTAATTTTATGTACCGTGAAACGTACGATTCAGCCTAGTATATTTGAGTTTACGTGCATCTACATAAGAGTTTATGTACACAAAGTATTTGCAGTAGGTACTAGAAAGCACGTAAAGACCAATTAAGACGATCACTCCAGAAGTAGCAGGGTTTCATCTCACAATGAGAAGGATATAGTCCTTAGTCACTATGCTGGCCTAGTGTGTTGGTGGTCTTCACAATACCTGAGTGCCAATCTATGTAGATAAACGAAAACCAAAGGCATGATAAGTCTACAAGTAGCCAGAGTGGTGGACTATGGCCTATGTCCTTCTCGTTCTAAGAGGAGGCCCTGCATTAGGTCACAGACAAAGATACAAATATTTTCTTACGCCACTACGAATACATTTAGCAACTAATCATGAAAAATTGGGGCGTTGAAATTGAAAATAACGTCGAAATAATTTTCCTAGGACTCAGGTTTATTTGTGTTTATGTAGGTATATAAACAAGACGATTGTCGTAAAAACTATCACAGCGCGAGTTGGACTCGCTCAAAGAGGGTTCTGTATAAACGTTATACTAAGGTATCTAGGTACCTAAGTATAAAAGTATTGCTCTAAACTCTAACTAAAAACGAAACTAGGTTGGAGGAAAGCTTATTTTTTTCATTCGATCCCAAGACACGGATATTGAACCAATTGGAAATAAAAAAGTAAAAGAAAATTCTCTTTTCGCTGGGGTGTCCCGTCCCGTCCCATCTGCCTATTTACTTGGAGTTCTTATCGTCCTACGAGTTTCATTAAAAATGTGAAAGCTGGTGAGGCTGGTTGGATGGATGGATGTATGTTTCCTTTTCACGCAAAAACGGCTGAACAAATCTGGATTAAATTTAGTATATATATACACATTTAGTTTTTAACTTGGATTAACGAAGAGGATACTTTTTGTTCCTCTCTAGAAAAGGTTCTAAAAGCAGTCGCAGGCAAAGTCTAGTGAGAAACGCGTTCCTTAGATATTGACGTACAGATGGACAATTAAGTGATACTAATATAGGGTTTTCTCTATTCTTTTGAGGTGCGGAACCTAAAAGTAGAGACAACGCATTTTCAGACAAGTTTGGGTCAAGGATAAACTGGGTGTGTTTACGATTTGGCTCCTAAACGTAGTCTGATTGATTCGGCTAAATACAAAAATGTATTGATAAACAAACATTTTTATGTGAGTAAAGTAAAAAAAATCTTATATGTACTCAATATAAAATTTTTTGGTTTGACCATTTTTGTGTTGGCGGAATTATGGGTTTGCTAGGTTCATACACTTAAGTCGATATTAGTAGCGTAATTAACGTATCCGTACTTTATATTTTTAATTTTTGACTTAAGACTTTTTAATTTAAGAATTCGTCTTCTGTCGCAGAGAAAAGTTTACATTTAAAATTTCTCCACAATTTTTCCGAATCAAGAGATCGCCTCTACAGGAAAATCCTATCTTACAGACAATCCATTCGCGTTTATCTTCACATTTTAATTTTCAATGAAATGATTTTCACCATTCAGTAAATAAATAGGTACAGTCGTGGGTAAATAAATGGGTCGCGCCTAATTCGGATCTTAGACCATTAGTATTTTCGGAGCCAGGATGATTTATGTCTAGTTACGGCACATAAATATACGAGTAAAATGTGTTATATTTTTGTATGAAAAATAAAGTCAGCTATCGTCTGTCATTCTATAAAAATGGTACCTGATATAGGTATCGGAAAAATGTCACAATAGACCCTAAAATAGATAGTGCCTACGATCTCTTTTCCAAGACGTAACATCCCTAGAAATGTATTTTTTATAATACTATCAACTGCATTGTCTTACTCAAATATAAAAGATTTAATAAGAAATAGAATTTGGTTTACCGGGATCCATTATGAATGTATTCTCTTAAAATCGGTTCAGCCAAACAAGAATCATTAGTGGCAATGACGAGTAAAACTTTTCAATTACTACGGCTCAATACAGGGCTACCCTGTGTTTAAATTTTGTCATGTTGGTTGCCCGGTCGGTTATGTCAGCCAATTAGGACAGGACTTAAGTCTTCTTAATAGTGATGAGACTATAGATTATAAATTGAACGAAAAAATAATAAGGCACAAAACTGTTTTCATACTATTATGTTGGACTAGATCCGTTAATTATGTGGCTTTCGGTGCTTTCGGTACAAGAAATATACCATTCGTAGCTTTAGTGCTCCATCATAATTATTGGTGCTGCCTTACTTTTGACTGATTGAGCTTATTCTCGTATAACAGTCTGTGATCTGTCAACATTAAGCCATTACTGTCTTTCATGGGTTTCATTTCTAAGGTAAAGATTTTTTATGATATTTTTTTATGTTTTTTATTTGTTTAGGTTGAGATGTGTATTATCAATGACAATACACCACGTATAACTTCAAGTCAGATTTCTATAGTGACCATTTGATGTTGGACGTTAGTGTCCATAGGATACAGTGACCACTTACCATCCAGTGGAATTTGGTGGTTTCCACAATTCGACATAATGTCAACAGGATTGACCTGGAATGGTTTCATAAAGTTGTCACAGTGAAAAATTAGTAAACTCGTCCCCAGCTTACCACCATAATTTAGAGCAGCGGCTATATGTGCTTCAAGTCTCCTTCTTTTATAAGTCCAGTAGTTGGACAAATTAGTCGTACCAAAGTTAGGCACACAACTGATATTCCGAAATAAAATAAATCTAGAACCATACCAAAACATGCAATTAATTCAATAGAAAATCACTCACTCGTGCTAGACAAAACTCATTCGCACTAATCATATCTACGTTCGTTGACATCACAATCAATATCTATGAGGATTAGACCTCTCTAAAGACCGAGAGCTGACAGACATTTTTCAAGAAGTGTTTGAGGCATTATAATTATAATCATGTTGCATCGATTATATTATTATTTGTAATAGCCGAACATCAAAAATGGGTGATGTAATTTAGTTAAACTCAAAAAGTGTTTAAGATGTTTTGAAATCCCGTCATGGGTTGAAAATAGTTATTTTTATTAACAAATATTATGTTCCAAAATTTTCAATGTGAGGAGAACATTGATATTAATTTTTTCGATTTTGTAAAATAGGTTTTCAGTTTTTGGAGACATCTGGAGAGGTTATAACCGTCCCGGTCAGTTATTTTTTTATATTTCTTTATTACTTAATTTTGTTTTGTAAAAAAATTAAAAGGCCTCAAAAACGTTTTTCGCAAAAATAATCGTTCTTTCTTCATTTAAATCTTGGCCAAATTCCATCATCCGTGAGTCAGGTCTGCATTTTTGGTGTTCGGATATTACAAATAAGCAGTTCAACATACTTTCATGATGCCTCAAACACTTCTCGAAAAAGTCTTCCAGCTCTTGGGCTATCTACGAAAACATAACCGTGCGTAGAACGAGGAAAATACTACTCATGCCAACTCTGAAGGACGCCATAAAATGGAGCCTACCAAACAATCCCAAGAAAAACAATCCAACAACAGAGTCTGTTATATTATTGTGTCTACAGCTACGTGTACAAGTCAGAAGGGTGCGGTAGATAAGGCCAAAGTAGTTATTGCATCTAAATATGTTATTTTTTTAATTTTCAAAAGTTGTAAAACATTTTTAATGTCTTATGTTTCGGTATAGCGCGACTACTTTCGGACCTATCCGAGCTCCTTTATCATGAGCTCCCATCGCAGCTATATCACGACGGAGACCGAATTAATTACAATGTTAAACGATACTCACGAAAATTTAAAAGAATTTTAAAGAACCATATTCTTATAAAAGGACTGATCCTGGCGAGCTAAAGGTACGAATATAAGCGGTAAATTCTATAAGCTCGCAGGGTCCCAATGGACCACCCCCTTAACCTGCTTAACTTGAAACAAGTAGTCAAGTAATTTGAAAGAAAGCGAGAATAATTAAGATAACAGTTTGACTATGGTATAACTATTATGCAACTCTCAACTACATTAAAAAAATATCATTTTGTTGTATGGAGCCCAGGACGTTGGCAGCAAATGTCTTTGGACATTTGGACACAAATGTCTATTTTTGAGCTAAAAGCTGGCACCCCTCTGGTTACCCGAAGCTTTCGAAAGGTACCAGCAGATTTCAAGACCTCAAGAGTAGCAACGCATCCACGTACAGGCTTCGATAGTATTTGTTTCAAATGGCAGGCTAACATGGACATCTGCAACATACGATATGTCGCTGATGCGTTACCAGCTAAGGAGATAGTGATTCTATTGAAATACTATTAACTATTGAAGTACTATTGAATTGAAGAACACCAAGTCACAATCTTGTGGGAAACCTTATGTGTGAAGCAAAACGTTCTATTCTGTCTTTATTGAACGTAGTTGCTGACGCAGTGATGACGATTTATTATAACGACGATGCTTTATACATGCACTGATGTTAATCAGTGTCTGTTTAAAGCACGGTGTTATAAATCTATTAAAGTAACAAGTGCGCAATCTACTTGATGTTAAATAGACTGTAGCCTGTAAGCGGTGATAGCCCGGTGTTTGAGAATTCGACCTCTTTATAGAGGGGTCCGGGTTCGAATACCAGTGGCAAGCGCCAATGACTTTGTATTTAAAAGTTATGTGCGCTTTATAAAATGAAAAAAACACCTTCTGTTATGGTGAAGGAAAACATTGTGAGGAAACCTGTATGCCTGAGAGTTCGCTAAAAATGTTCTCAAAGGCATGTAAAGTCCACTAACCCGCATAAGGCCAGCGTGGTGGACTAAGGCCTACATCCCTCTCATTGTGAGAGGAGACCCGACTTTGTAGTGGGTCATCCATGGGTTACTGACAAGACACTGCAGCCCAAAGGCCTCTTTGTAACAGTAGTGTAATCAATTTACAGGTCACCTGATGATATTTAGCTAACAGATTAGGGCAGTTAATAGGCAATAAAGAACGTCAATCTCAAACTAATTGAAATACTGTTTGAGATTTTATGTAAATGCGTTGCTTTTGATGAAGTCTGTGTCGTAGAATGAAAACAAGACTATTACCTACGATGTTTTTGATGAACAGTCAAAACGCAAATTTTATTTGAATAACACCAATTATCATAATTGATTACTTTATTGGTTGGACTACTTGCTTCGCATCAAGTAAAAGTCATGCTTTCATTATTAATAACTTTAGGTGTTTTGGAAATTACAGGATGCTTGTTTAAGGGAATTGGGAATGTGCGAAAAATATCAATTATCATAATTTAGAACAGACTTCTTTATAGGTTATTTCAAGTTAAATTCATGCTTTAATTTTTTCTAGCTATAGGTTTCGTGGACATTCCAGGGGGCTCTATTTTTAAAGGAATTTTCAAAATTAAGTAATGATAGATGGTGTCGAACCCCGATGTTAAAGTTAAAAAAATAATTTCACGTTGATGAGATCGATCAGTCTTCCAAAAAACGGTATTCTTCGTTTAAAATTTTAAATAATTTCAAATCCTACCAGTGTTATAAGAAAGAAATGTGCCATGATTAGAAAGAAAGGTGAAAAAAAAAAACGAATCCAAGCGACAAGAAATGAAAACAAATGCACGATGATACAGTGTAGGTACATCCAAGGAAACAACTCTGAAGCCTTGCATAGGTATGTAAAAACCTGTAAACATGCTCTATCTCGCATTCACTGTGCTGACACTTATCCGACCACAATTCTTACCACTGACGGCAAGCGTATTACTTTTTTTTTGGTTGCCATTAAACTTGTGCAACTTATGAACCCGCCACTATCAAAACACTGAACTTTGTTGAAACATTGGCTTGAACTTTCGAGTTTTACGGTATTGGAATACGTAGAGCGAGCGTAGGACCGGCGTGCTTCGACCCGCCGTCGACGGTAAACTGAAGCTGAACTGAAATAACACTGCCCTAGCCTACAGCCTTCCAGGCGTCGAACGAAGCGGTTTCAGGTTTGTCTTTGAGTGACGTTTAATAGTAAAACTTCACGAATGTGTCACTTTACTGCGAATAATTTTGCTTGTTATGAAATTGAGACACATTTTCCCAGATTTTCACATGTTTATACGACGCTGTTAACTTGGTTGCGGAATCTTTCTTGACGTTTTCTTCGCTTTCAAGTTCTTTTAAGACGAAAAGTAAGTAAGGGATGAATTAAAGTTCGCGGGGAAAATGTGGTAAATTTACCGATTTTTTTAAATTTTGAAATTTATTATTTACTTACGACATGCATAAATTAATTTGTTCTTACATGCCTTAAATGTTTATTGTGACGACTCGTCTTTGTACGAACTTTAGAAGATGGGACCAAAATTAGGCATCGTGCCAAATACAAACCTTCATAAGTAAACAAAAGTTACATAAAAAAAGCCTCTGAAGCCGAAATGAAATTTGATTTTAATATCCTCCATAAACCTTACCACTTAATATATTTTATGTACATTATTATGTTATGTAGACAAAACTCTGAGGCAAGCGGGTTACTTCGCGATGTTTTCCTGTACCATTACGGCAGGTGATATAAAGTTTTATCAAATGCAAATAACTTCAGAAAGTCATTTGTGCTAGGTACTAGGATTCGTACCCGGACCCCTCAAATAAGAGGCTGAATTCTTAGCCACTGGGCTACTTTTTTATTTCGTGAAATAAACCACAGATCGCAATTCAGATATTATTTATCTTAATTATTTTGCTGAAAATTATCTTTTTTTTTAACCAGCTTAAGTCAAAACGTAGAACCGATTGCTCGTCGTCGAAAAGACAACAGTCGCTTGTTTCTGCCAATTCGCATAGCATCGTGATGAAGCATGCTCCAGCTCTTCCCCTGTTATGGGCAGTAACCTGGGCATAAAATGGCAACTGTTTATCTAAACGTTTCGCCGCTTGCCCACTTATAATTTCGTAATGTCACAGCCAGCTGTCTTGTATATATAAACTGTAAAACATTATAACTCTGGAAGATGTGGCATAATTTGCTACAGACCGCAGCGGAGCTTTTGTTTCCCATACACAATGTGCCCAAATTGAATATTGTGCGCCGTTTGAACAGACTTCGTCCGCAGATTACTTTGAATAGGGATTTTTGATTTATATTTTTATTTCATTCGTGTAGTCCCACTTGTATTACAGATCTAAATGCTTGTGAAAATATAATGGGGATATTTAGAAAGAAAGAAAGACCTTAATCACAGCATTGAAAATAAAAAAACGATTTCTATAAATAAATAAAACAACCAACATTAAAGACAAGTTTAAAACACATTTGATGTACATATTTAACTTTTTTTATTAAAGCAAAACATACACAATACACAATTAAAGATACTCGTAGCAATCACATAAATTACAAAACAAAAAATAACTTACAATAAATCAGACTTGGTAATTTATATTATCAGTACAGGTATTTAGGAGCGAAAGTCAGAATGTCAGTAACTCATTAATGACCCACTACAGAGTCGGGTCTCCTCTCACAATGAGAGGGATGTAGGCCTTAGTCCACCACGCTGACCTACTGCGGGTTGGTGGACTTCACAAGAACCTTTGAAAATCAGATGAAATTTAATTTTATAAAGCGCACATAGCTTTTTTACAGTCATTGGAGCGTGCCACTGGTATTCGAACCCGGACCCTTCGATTCGAGGTCGAATTCAAAGCCACTGGGCTATTACCGCAAAAGTCAGCATAAACATTCGAAGTTAAGTTTGTATTATGGGCAATATTATTTATTATTGTAGGGAGCTACTACCGCAGGCAATGTAAGATTTTTGGGGTATCTTCACAAACCCATAGAATAAACAAGGTTTTTCACACACAACGGAAAATTGTTTTATCCCTTATCCATGCAGGTCAATATACTATTGTTGTTGAAGAAAACAAAGTCTTTACCCCGGAGATTGGTCTCAAGATACCCTTGTTTCGTAAGACTTTTTACATATTACAAAAAAAGGAAAATAAAATCTACCCCCCTAGTGGGGCCAGATGTTGTCCTGAATGATTAGTCGATGGATAGTTTAAATACCTCAAACATTTACAATAGTAAAATAATTTGTTGAAGAAAACAAAGGGTTTTTAATAGTTTTTATTGGGTATTGGCATAAATAAACCGTCGTTTCGTAAGACTTTTTTGGTATTAAAAAAAGAGGTCCCATTTTTTATATTCTGACATTCCATCTTGATAAAAGCTTTGATTAAATCATATAAACAAACGTACGAACATCTAGAAGCCCTATAAGCTTATAAACTTTATAAAATGAAGCATAAAACTGTTCTACTGACAAATTGATGAGATTCGCTACGCTCGCGTAGGCTTGCTGAAAATGTCGATATCGATATTTTTATCTCAATATATGGATATTTTTAGCCGTATATTTAGATACGATATATTGATACAAAATATCCAATATGGAAAATTTTATCAAAAGAAGATACATTTATTTTTTTTCATTACTTACGAGTAAGTAGCTAGAAACATTAACCAAAAAAATGTTGTCCGTTACTTTACCCGTCCTTTACGTGTCGTCATTCTTTCGAAATTTATTTTAAAGGTACTTTGACATATTTTTTGGCAATTTTATACAAAATGTAAATTATTTAGATAAACAAAAAACTCCACAAAAATATTGAGCCAGGCTGACTTAAATACATTAACATTTTAAAACTGCATTTATTGAAAATTTTTCTGATATATTAATATTTTTTCCTCGATATATCGCCGTTGACATTGATATTCTTATAAATATCGATATTTTATTTCATTTTCAACATCCCTACGCTCGCGCTTAACCGCATATAGAACAAATGTGGCACTTACGTACCATATATATGTGTTCTTTTTTTCTCACTTTTAAGAACCACAAGGATTGAAAAGAACAATTTATATTTAGGTTTAAGCCTCTCTTATTTATATATAGCGTCTCGCCTTGACTTATTTCTGAGAACAGAAAGTGTCGCCCACGTAACCATTACATAAATAGCAATTCGGAAGGAGTTCCTAAGAGGACTCTATTATTAAATCTTATATTCTTCATCATATAATTATAATCTTGATAAAATTTTAGAAATAGAAAGCATATTGCCGGACTTCATCACACCTGCGAGTAGCTAGTTTCAAAATCCAATACTATACGAGTACAATATTACGAGTAAAATCTTCTTTACTCGTACCTACATTCGCATAGAGATTTTATTTGTAATACATTTTTTAGGAAAAGGGGAAATCTCCAGGTCATGTCACTGTCTGGGAACCGCGGTCCGTCCGAATGCTAACTTCGGATCATTTATTATGCACAGATTCTATGAAACTTCGATAGCGCGTTTGAGCATACGTCTTACGATTGGCCAGTCTCGGTATGACGCGTGTGACGTGTTCTATTGTTTTGCCTTTATTCGTTGCTTGCGTCGTCATGTGTGGTCAGCATTTCAGGTGAGGCGCACTCTCATATTGCTGTAGGTATTGTGTTACATACATAAAAAGTAAGCTTTATAATTTTCTAGGATATTATAATTCTGACTTACCCCTTGTCATCATTGCCATTTCGCACGCAAAAGTTGTTCTTACTAAGACAACCTCATTTTGTCGCATGTCAGTGTGTATTTCAATTAGGAAAGCTTCATATAGAGCAGACAAATTATAAACACGGGGCTCTAACCGACTAGCATTGTTTGAATCATATATAAAAATATCTCACAATTTTCTTATAATATTTATTCCGTTTTCCTTCCTATTTTTATATTTATGAAAGTGTGGAAGTTATCATACCTGAACCCAAAAGTAGGAAAGGAAAAAAGCTGACAGTACGTCCGGTTTACTCTACATCGATATAGATAATCAAAGGAACTAAACTAACATAAATTTCCCGTCTAGAGAACAGAGAGAGAGTTTCGGTCGCTTCTTTATCTTACACAAGTGTGTGTTGTTCTTTCATTAATTCGTTTAAACAGATACTATTTTATGTGTATTCAATAAACTAAAATACATACTAAAATAAATAAATAATAATAATAAATATTGTGGGACAACTCACACATGGCTTTCTGATCCCAAAGTAAGCTGTGAGCTTGTGTTATGGTAACCAGATAGCTGATAAACATACATATATATTTTTAAATACATACTTATACATAGATAATTTACACCCAGATACAGAACAAACAAAAATAATTAGTTATTGGTTGAATATGAAAACACGCACATATGTATCTACACATTGTGCATTTTTTGATACAATAATCGAGTAGGAAAAAACTATACCTCTCCACCTGAAACATCAGACATGAAGAATACGCTGGTCTGTGGCAAGATAAGAGGAACATTACCTTCCTGGGTAAGGTACTATTATATTACTGCAGGGGAAACTAATTGAGGCTAAGGCTTGAGGTCCTCATGTGTAACAAAGCAGCCGCATACAACCCCAGATAGGATTTTCTTTCTCTATTTAAGGTTGGTTGCGGTCGTCCATTTTTGCTACTCAATTACTATTAAAATAAATTGTGTATTCTTTATAATATGTATATTATTTGTTTTGATTGCACAATCAAATGTAACTTAATTAGTGTAATTGCTGCTGTTCAAAGCTAGCTGAAAATTTTATTCGGTCATTTTGAGCTTGAAGAGAGGAAAGTTTCGAACTTTAACTAGAGCTCGGTAAAGCCCCAGTTATGAGACGTGACAAGTTTTTAATGATAGTGCTGATAATAAATATTAATTTCTACATTTCGAATCCCATAAAATGAGTATACCTTTTTTACTCTATTCGATAATGTTTATAAACTGGATTATAGGTTGAAATGGTGATTTTCGTTATTAAAAAAATGCATTTTTTTAAAAAAAAATCTGATAACTTTATTGAATTAAAGGTTTTTGTATGATAAAGGATTTCATTTGAAGTTTTTATGAATTTCTAAAATATTTATTTTGAGCAAAGATAATGTGAGTTGATTGAAATAAAATCCTGAATTAATAAAAAAATAAGTCCAGTATCTCTTATTAATGTTTTAATATAATAATATGGCTCAAAAATACTTCAAAGCAAACCGACAGCCATAAATTTTTCGTAAAAGAAGTCGAAAAATTGTAAAATTCCATAAAAATCCGTGAAAAAGATTAAAAGACTGCGGTAAATCACGTCAGACCCTTTTAAAAATTAGCATGTAAAGTAGGTTCAAAGGTCTTCAAAGGTTCGAGTAGGTATATGCCAACATCAAACAAACGAGAGAGTGAGACATCCAATAATTTTATAGCTATTGAAAAGCAAAATATTGAATGCATGTCACCTGATGTGAGTGGTCACTGCAGCCCATAGATTGGATAGCCACACCAACCTCAAATAGATAAGAAATCCTATCTGAGGTTGTATGCGGGTGCTGTGCTACTCATAAGGACTAAGATATTCGCCTCAAATAAAATATCTCTGGCAACCATACTTCCCCAGCCGAAACACAAGACATGAAGAACATACTGCTTTATGACGGGTTAAGAGTCTGGCGGTAAGGTAATTCGGACTACTACGATCTGCGACTGCTACTATGATCCTACCACCTAAAAGCTATTTAAAACTATCGTGATTTTCTTGCAAGTAAAAAAACTGATACAATTTTTACTTTATTTAATTTACATTAACGTAGGTGGTTATTCACGAGTAGGTTTACTTCGCATAATACTCTAATTGGATTGCCGGATTAGTTCTACGTATTTTATTTAGATTAACGTAACAAAGTACGCTGGACTGTAAACATGCTACTATAAATGAGTAAAAGAACATTCTTATATCATTGTTCAGGCTTTAAGCGCTATGCGCGTAGTAAAGTAATTTGATTACCGGCTATAATAATTTTGTGTAGGTTATTCATTATACCATTAATTACATGTAGGTAATATTGTGTGCTATTAAGCACGTATAAAATTATCATACCTATTCTTCTTTTAACGTGCTTTTTACAGGCCTTATAATATTATAAGCTTGGTATTTGAGGTGCCATATTTAATAAAGGAATATGGATGTCATGTATATTTAGCTTGACCTACAGTTACTCCTAGGATATATATAACGAACGGGTATTTGATCTGAAATGTTACCTCGTACCTTGAAACTTTGATTGAATTGAAAAACTTCTAATGTATCTTTTTAATTTGTAATTAACATTTGTAATCACTAATCAGTAATCAGTTAATCACCTTCTTAAAGTAATTGAGTGACAAAGTGGCAAGCAGCCCTCCTGATGTCAAGTGGTCACTGCAGCCCATGGATTCCCATATCCAACCTCAAATAGGATATCTGAGATGTTCGCCTCGAATAAAGTATCTCCGGCAACCACACCTTCCCAGCCTAAACACAAGATGTGAAGAACGTGCTGCTTTGTCAGTAACCCATTAATGACCCACTACAGAGTCGGTTCTGCTCTCACAATGAGAGGGATGTAGGCCTTAGTCCATCACGCTGGCCTACTGCGGGGTGCTGCTTTTCATCGGGTTAATTAAGAGTAAAAATGTTAATTTTCATTTTTTATTATATCCATATAATCGCTGTTCGTTAGTCGCACTAAAACTCGAGAACGGCTGGACCGATTCGACTCATTTTAGTTTTTATATATTCGTATAAGACCAAGGAAGGTTTATACAATGAGAAAGTCTGAAATGCGTGGGTAATAGAAGTTTCTATATTTGGCAGAACGAAGCGTGCCAGTTAGTATGACATACATTTTCTACTTTTTCAACTATATTTTTAGTTGACCTCTAAACAATATATAAAGACATTAGACCCCTCAATCTCTCGTCTTTATTCCCGGTATTTATATAGCAATGGCATCCAAGTTCAAACATGACTAAAGTAGGTCATGAAAGGGTCACAGATGTGTATTGTCTGCTAAGTAACAGCTTGGTATTGTTCGGCTTTGCTTTCAGATCAAATATGCTTATTGTGGACTTAAGATATAAGGTGGCAATTCTACACAGTTTATTATTATTATATTGTTATCATAATCTAATATAAACTTAACAGTCAACAAAGAAAATAATCAGTGATCTGAAGTCTGAAGGTTCCTCCTCCAGCAAAGCGAGATAACTTAAGCACAGGGTACTTCTTTTCTTACCAATCTTTTCTCGCGTCTAAGTGTTTTTGAACGGTCGGATTTCGGTCGGATTTTTGAACCTCTACAATTCGAAATTTTCGGTTGCAGATGTCAAGATTGTCTCAAAGTCTTTCATAAAAGTAAAATAAAGAAAGTTCGTGAAATTAAAAGAAAGTAATTTATTGTAAAAATGTGTCAACATAAAAAAATATCTCTTGCAAAATATACGCTATCGTCGGCTCTCGCGGAATATTTCTTTACGGCAGTTTTTCGCGGCGCCATAGCAGTAAGAGTACGTAGTTCTCCCACCCTAAGGTAGATGGCGCTGAAACTGACTTTTATACTGTAGTATTTTTTTAATATTAAATGATACGGTCATAATAATTTTGTGATGGATTTAACTTGATTTGCTTATAAACTAGCTAGGTATTAGATACTTGAGTATTATCATCAGACTATTGTGTCGATTTAAAGAACAGGCAAAGTGTTAAATTAGAAGGTAACAAAATAAAATAAAAGAGTTTTAGCGTTTAAGATTTTTATTTCTGTTAAAATTTTCCACATATTGAAGGGGAATGGGATATTTTAATTGATATTTATGCGTTTACCATTACCATCGTGTATTTAATTCAACCGATATGAGGTTAATGACATTCTTACCTACACATTGAAGTGAACCTATATTATATCTTTCAAAGTTCCTATAGGTGGTATAAAAATATTACGACAGCCATTTTATAACACTTTTATCTATCTAAAAGTTCGATGTGATATAATTGAACGTCCTTTATTATGTACGTATTTATCGCTGTCAGTAAGTAATTTGTTTCATGTTACGATGAAATAAATCGAAAAATCTAGGAATTTTTATCGTACACCTATAACCATAAATACCACAAATTCCTTCAATTTTAAGATACTTTTTATTACTTTCACCTTGAAAAATATAAAGTATGTTATGAAGTGTGAAGTTGTATGAAGATATAGTGAAGTTATGTTTCAAAGACGGTAGCTCCATCGTAGCTCATGTGATATCTTATTCCCCCCGCTATGAAGCGTGCATTATAAGTTAGGTTTATCCAAACGAAGACAAACACCCAGAGAAAAAACATCCTCGAATCCCTCTTAATGTTCTGAAAGGTGGTTAATCAACCACCGACCAAGCATTAGACCAGTGTTGAGGACTTTATCCCACTTATTGTGAGAGGACCCCACCCTTTACTGGATGTGCAGTGATGAGGGTAGAGTACTAATGAGTTGCAGGCTATCTAACATTAATAACCGAGACAAAAGCATATAATCTACTAGCAGTCACCCATCCAAGTAGTCCTCTCTGCGTCCGACGTCGCTTAACTTCATTGATTGCGAAACTACAGCCAAATAGAGTTATTTCAGTACATCTTATTTCCCAACAAAACAAACAAGTTGCTCTGAATGTGAGTCTTTCCAGACCGTTGCCTGCGCTGCGCTGAGACTGGCAATACACGTTTTGTGTATTTACTGAAATATGTCGTATCTAGAAATTTACTTACTAGCTTTTACATTATTCAACTTTACGACTAAGTTTAAAAAGAATTAACACTTGTATAAAAATATTTTACGACCTAATATAATTGTGCAATTAAACAAAAATTTTGAAGATTGCCACTTTACTATTTTATCCGTAGCTGTTACGATAGATCCAGTCCAGCTGTGGACTACGAAGGGCTGAATAGAAGAAGCTGTTATATCAATAAGTTGTTTCATTTTTTTTAATATTTATAAAATTAAAATCTATATCTCACCTTCGAAAGGTTTAAAGATAGGTAAGTACCTACATCTTAACGTGCGCACGGTGAAATGCCGATGTCTCTTGCCAGTAATTAATATCACCACAAGCCTGAAGCGAGGCAACTATTAACTATTGCTTGATAAACTGTACATGACGTTTTATTACGTCACAACATGAATGTCAAGACAGGCTTGTTAAATTTACTAGGGCAACGATCCAAGCGCCGGAAAATGTATCAAATTAATTAATTTCCAAAAAAGTCTAAGTATGACATAGTTTATGCTTATTCTTGTATTTTACTATGTATTTTGGAAGATTTAACAATATTGGGATCAGAGCTTATGAAATGAGTTCTAAAATTCAATTATTTACGAGTAGGTGATAGCTAGGTGCTTGGGTACGTTGGACGATGGTCTGTCAAAAGCTTTTGTTCGTCATCAGGTATAAATTGTGCACACAGAATAAAATTGTTTAATTATTATACTGGGCATCTTACAATCTGAGGCATGTTTCCTTGTTTGGTAGATTTATAAAAAAATCAGGAAATTTTAACGTGACACTTATCTCCAAAATTTAATGCCCGCTATTACATTGTACAAAACCTGAGTTCAAGGATTGTCATTAAATATCAAGGTAAAGGGAATATTGCCATAAAATATTTATTACACATCGAAAACCATATATTATAAAATGATATATTGTCCCCGCATTCTTCTGGGACGTTTTATCTCGTACACGGTTTATAACTTAGTTACATTACGTTTTTACTTGGCAGTCGCACATAATGGTTATTACCGGTATGGTCGCCTGTCTTCCTGACTTACTACAGGGTTGGGTCTCCGTTTACAATGAGAAGGATATAAGCCTCAGTCTACCACGCTGGCCTATCGCAGGGTGGTTCTTGTTAGTTATTGCTCTATTAATTCTATGTGACGTCTTATTACGTCACAAGATGAATGTTAATGTTTTATGCTAAAAGGGCATAAGGATCCAGGTGTTTTAAAATAAATTAAATGACTCGATTAATTTAATTAAAACAAAGTATAATGATAGAAAAAGGAGTTCACCGGGATGGCCTATTTCAGGTTAGTGAACTTCACAAGCCTTTGGGAAAATTGTAAAAACGCTCAGACATACCTACAGGTTTCCCTTTACTGGTCCCTTACTTTAACTGTTACAGGTGGTGAATTTTTATTTTATGAAACGTGAACTAACTTATAAAATACACTGAATGTGCATGCCACTGGGAAAGACAGATTTAGAATCAGGTGGCCTGCGAGCAAATGCAAAAATAAAACGGTTTTTTACGGACGTCTCAGAGCTTAGAGCAGTTTATAGAAGTTCAAAGTTCAAGTTTTTGGAATTGATATAAAAGATCTTAGTTGAAAGAAACTGGTGATGAATTACTATCTATTCTTCAAATTAATTATCGAATTGGACGTGTCGAATTATGAATTTCAAAAGTCTGGGTCGCGACCAATCATAGATTTCATTTTACGAAACATCTTACATTCAATTATTATACTGAAATCTTGCCGTTAAAGGTAGAAGTGGAAGGAGACAATGTCATTAAAAATATTGCATTCAAATATAAACCTATAGCAAAGTACATACGGTAGAGAATCGCTTACAATTGTACGACGCTTAATTGCGTCGATGTAATTGCCTCCAGACAACGATTTGCGTTCCCTTATGGGTACTTATTTAGTTTGTTTGCTGGTTGTATCACGCAACTCGCCATTAGATACATGAATAGGAGTCGATAGTGGACTGGGAACAGGCAACACTAGTCTCGACGTGATTTCGAGAGTCACAACGTAGCTTGAGTAAACTCACGACGCCATTCGAGTCGCGATGCTGCTCGAGTCACAACGCCACTTGTGTCACGATGCAACTGTATTCACGACGCGACTTGAGAAATAATGGGACGTGAGTCACTATATAACTTTAGATACGTCGCGACATGAGGTAGGTACTCGTACGATGCGACCTGAGGAACGACGCGACATGAGACACGACTCGACATGAGTCACGATGCCATTTGAGTCAGGATGTGATTGGAGTCACGATACAATTTGAGTCACTTTACAGGTAGTTTCGAATTTTTTTAACTTATTTATCTTACTGCTTAAGTCACCCGGGTAGAGATTGACATTTCTATAATTTCAAACCAATTTATAAACTGTAAGTTTAGCTAGGTAATATAATAATAAAAAAGATATTTAATTCACAAAAATGCTTTCCGTGTTTGTTTTTTCCACAAAGGTTGACCCTTCATACACTCTTATTTAATCCGATTAAAGGCCATTCTGAGGTTTTAACAGCTCCACTCGGCTTCCATTGTAAACTGACCTAACCGCATTTCATTTAATTCCTGAAAATTGTACGTGAATTTCCACTCGGACCCTTACCGCCACCCACCTACGTCGTCGTAAAGCAGCACGTTTGTGACGACTCCTCATCAAAAGATGGCGCCACACGATCCTGAATCACGCTATAGAAGTTTTCTACATCGCTGGCATATATACTAAAGTCCGATATGACGTAATCGGAGTACGGCCGCTCCCCAACAATTATCACCTCGCCTGGTGGGAGATTTAATTTTCTCTTTGCCAAACGTTCTTCATATTTTGTTGTAGCAAACGTCTTGGTCAAAAAAGAGCATTTTAAAATACCAGCCGTACAACAATCTTAAGTTATGTGCCTTGAATTGGAAAGAGTTTACGAACCGTGACGTCGCAGTTGCAACATTCACAGTTGCAATAAAGTGCAACAAAGTGAACTATAACATAGTGAAATGTAAACATCTCCGTTTATTTGCAATTGAGTTAAAAGATTCGTAAAGTTTAGTTTTATTTGAAGCTTAGTTAATGTGGAATACGTTAGAAGTCCTATTTATTGTGTTTGGAACAATGGGTAAAATGTTATTTTGTGTTCTTTTGACTAAAAAGGTCTCAAAACTCAGACACGTACAAGCAAACGGTTACTAGTGGCCAGGACGTAAACATAATATGTATATATTATTTAACCTCGCCCGACGCCCTCTGAGCCGTGTAAAAATTGTGCGGGTGGACTACGTTTTCTCTATCGCAGGGATTTGACAACAACAACACTATGCGCCAACTATGCAAGTGGACTATCTATATTCAACGCTTCTTTCTAGTATAGCGCAGGACTTATGCCCAGCGCTGGGGTGCAGCCAGTCAACCAATATCTAAAATCTTGTAAAAAATCTAAACTTACATGTACGAAGCGTTGTGATTAAACGTATTTCTTGAAACGGAACGAGTTTATGAACCGAGACATTCACCGACACAATCAGTATTGCGACAGCGTGCAACGAAGCGTCGCGCAGCGTAGCGTAGCGCAAACAAGTTCTTTATACTTATATCCAGTAAATGTTTAACGTATGTTATTTTTAGATAGGAGAATGAAGTAATATTGTAAGATTGGAAGATGGAGTATAATAACAGCAGTTTAGCGAACGAGCAAATTTTTTTTTAAAATTCTAAGTTATTTTAGCTTATTGAGACAAGTTTTTTAGAACGCAATCTGGCCCCTTACGTTTAGGATTCACTAGGCCCAGACGTATACGGATAGATGAATGGAAAATAAGTTTAGTAAATGTTAGTAGATTTTTGTAGGAATATAAAAAGATTTATGACGGGATGACAAGAAAACTTCACGACGGATTTGAAGCGGTTCATTTAATGTAAAAATTACACAACAAAACCTGAGGCATATCAAAGTAAGAAACTATAAAGCCTAGAGTAATCACACGAAAATCGCATAAAAGATAGTTTTTATGCAATGTACAGTTATCTAAATTTATAAATTTATTGGGTGTAGGTGCTTTTGTAAATAAAAAGTTTAGAAATTCATGAGTACAAAGTCGTGAATAGTCGCGTATATGAAATGAATTTCGAAGAAGATAGAAGAGCGGATCACTAGCGATATGAAGGTTTTGCTCAGCGACGTGTAAAAAAAGGCTGACAGCTGATATCTCTGCGTTGCACGTTCCACCGCGTTAACAATGAACAACACACTTGTGAGAGAAAATTGTTGGAATATAACAAGATCAAAACATGAGTTGGATTCTGTCTCCGCTCTGACATAATTGCAAAATAGGATTTCTAAAAAAATAACTGGAATTTTAAATGCAATTTTTTAAATAAGTATCATACTGACTGTTGAGTGAACAGTCAGACTCGTTCGTCATTATTCATTACAAGAAAATTTTTAACAAAAAAAATCAATTTTCTGCCAGCGTTCTGGGCACTATACCGCAGAAAAGCCTTAAAGGACGTTTATTTAACTGTACCTAAATACTTAATTTTCTTTTGATTCTTAAAATAAAGTTACTTTATAATTTCATGAAATATTATTTTAAATGCCTCTATGTATGACGGAGTGATATCAAAAAATGCAGTTTGTTATATTCCTCCTTTTTGATATGAGTATCAAGTCGTTAACAGAAATCAGTCAATAATACCTACACGACAAGATATACGCGCGGTTCACTAGCGATATGAAGGTTTTGCTCAGCGACGTGTAAAAAAAGGCTGACAGCTGATACATATCTCTGCGTCGCTCGTTCCACTGCGCTTCAACACTTGCGAGAGAAAATTGTCGTGTTAGGATCTAAACAAATCTTAAGTTAGACAACGACTGATAAAAGATTCAACTTGAAAACCTGAGATTATTAAACCTGCTCCATAGTTATAATTCTTAATTAGGCCCGTATTAATAAATGATTCTAATGTGTTTTTTATATACAACATTTTCTTTCTTTTAATTAAAGTTTAATAAGACGTATGTATCGGAGTACAATACGTATCTATTAGCGACCGTAGTTCTGGATTTGTTTCTAAAAATACATTCATCTTATTAAATTTTAATAAGAAGAAAAGAAAATGTTCTCAATAAAAATCGTTACTTCTGCATAGTAATGTATGTTATTGTAATTAAACTTACTTATAAAAAAATTACAACTAAATTAGAGTCATTTCACAAAAAAAAACACTTTCCACTTTGTACACAATAATTTATACTTTTACTCAATAAATATATACCTACTTTTTAAAGTCAAATGCAAAGAAGCCTTAACTTTATATGTTTCCCATTTTTTCGCATCGCAGCTAGATGGCGCTAGTCACAAGATTTAGTTCAGTTAACAACCGACAGATGTCGCACCTTGTTTCAAAGCAAGATATTGCGCCAATATGATTAATTCAATCAAATTTGTCAAATCATGTTTGAAATAATTATATAAACCGATAAATACATGAATCATTTTTATGAATCAAGAGCGTAAATCTAAAATTTCCATGTCACCAATTTTAAAATCGTAGAAATTACATGAAAACTTTAAATTATAAGATATCTTTTTACTTTTTACCCCTTTGTAAAAAATTAAAAAAGGTACGTACTTAAAATATTTTTTTTCTTCAAAATTAAAATGTTTTCTTAAAAGTGGTAGCTTTTAATGTTTTCTTCGAGTATTGTGTTCGGATTACAATACAATACATCATTTTGGATGGCTGCATTGTGAAACAATACACAAAGATTTCAGTTAGCGGATAACTAAACGCTTGTTTTTTAACTAAAAAAAATCTTAATTTTACTAGATGCGAGTTGCATCTTAATTTAAAATCTTTACATTTCACAGTTCTGTGGGTTGGCTACAACCCTTGTATTGTCATATTTTTGCCCATAATTTTATTTTCGATACATTCAATTCAGTTTTAGTGTTTTATTTACGTAATTGTGGTGATAACCTAGTTTTATCTGAAGAAGCCGAGTGATCTTTGCTTGGTAAGGTATAAAGAGTAAAAGATACCTATACACACCATATTTTTGTGCGTAACAGAAACAAAACGAAAATTTAGGTGCACACAGTCAATTCTAGCGCGCCTTCGTAAAATGAAACAACTACCAAGGGTTTTATTTTACGCTGGAACTTCCATAAGGTCCACCAATAATTTACTGCAATAATAAATTATTATAATACACCGAATGCAAAAGTGTAATTGAAATTAATACCAAAAACCTATTTTAGAACTTAATTAACATTTAAATTGGATGAAAATAGACATCATTAATATAGGATTATCCAGCTTATAGGATTAATCTCGATATATTGTATCCGTTCACTGAAAAGCCAATTTATAAGTTAAGTACCTATAATTCAGTTTTAACAAGGTTTTATAAGGCTTAATGTGTGTTATTTACATTAAAGTCTCGAAGCTTTATTTAAATTTTCAGGTTTATGTCTCTTTATAATCCAAGGTCGAAGCCTTTCATCATCACGCTGATGTTTTTTCAATCAATTGAAAAAAGTATTTTTACGTAAGTGGCAGATAGAGGCTTTGAATTTGTAAAGGTAAGGTATATGACCGTCACGAAGCAAAAACGCAATCCAATTTGACGTGAAAATCTACAACCTCATGAGTAAAGAGTTGGTGGCCTGTACGCCCGTTTGCTACTCATTAAAATCCGTTTTTTCACACACATTTTGCCGCGTACACATTCTTCTTTGAAAATTCTTCCAATCGAGCTTTGGTAAGACTAAAACATGGGGCTCTTTAATAATATCCTAATTTCTATATTTAAATGCAATTATCACTTCTCCCCAGTGTGATTACACACGCATTGTTGTAAACTTGCATCATCTGCTTGCCGTTAGTGAAAATTGTGACGAAAGTTTCTATAAGCTATTCACGCTGTTGGAGTTTTAATGACACCTTGCAGGAGTTATGAGCATAACCGCGGCTTGTGTTAGCGATCAAAATGTTAAGTAACGTTGGGAGCTCCAATACTGAGATGGATGAGACCGCTAATGATAAATTCCATGCGTGAACGACACTTCGGAATGTTAAGTCAAGTTTTGCGCTAAACTCCAAACAGTGACTAACGACTCAAACCACTTAATCGAAAGGTCTGCTTCGAATCCAATTGGCACACATCATTTGATTTTCAGAAATTATTTGCGTTTACAAAAATAAATTCTACATAGGGTTATGAAAACCTACCCTAGCGATATAAATGCGAAGAAACGCTGAGCACCAGTAGGTACTAGCACTAGGATGAGTGAAATCGCTAGTGTGAAATTCCATTCGGCAAAGGTTGGAATGCATGATACTCCAAGTTTCAAATTTTTAGAATTTTGCCTTCTTTTTTTACGCCGCATGGTGGGAAAACTATGGTAATACATTAATCAGTGTTGAAATGTCAATTAACGTTATATTTCATCTTTCGTACTATTGTATATTCGGTAGTCTGGGTAGATGGATATTCATTACACATTTACACCAGAGAATTGAACAGTTTTGGATAAAATCTGGCATAGATTATAATATGTCGCTTGGAATTATATTCTAGTTACTTTTTTCTTGAAAAAAATTACTGTTCTTGTAGAATAAGATTGTCTTGGTTTTTCAATCCTTGACATCACATAACTAAGCGTAACTTGGCAGTTTTTGGAATTAACGTAAAAGTAACCTAACTCATAATATAATGACTTACCTAAGTGATTATAATGTAAATTATTTCATAGCATCTCCCGTGTATGTTAGTCAATAGTAAAATGTTAGTAAGCAAAATGTGGTCCCATCGGCGTGAAATAATTAAAAGTTTTAGTAGGCTGTAATTTTACATTACGAGCCTAATTTCAACCCTTGTAATTTATATAATCGTACAAGTAAGTTTGGAGAAGCGCTGAAATTTAAAGTTTTCTTGTTATATTAATCGCTGGCTTAATTCGCAGAACGGATAACAGATGGCGTTGTCTGACATTTTAATTGCTTTCTAAGTTACCCAAAAACGTGGTCAATTAATTATATCGTTGGTTCGGTGTCTTTATATTACATAGATAGAACAAACATGTCAGTTGACTTTTGAAGTTGAATTGTTTGTGTAGGTATTTCTGAAGTGTGAAGTTAGAAGTTTTAATAGGAGTGAAAGCTTAGCTGCTAATGCAAACAACGATAAACTTTTATAAAAATTATATTATATTATTTCCCGTGCTGCAAATGAATGAAATCATTTCAATAAGTCGGGAGTAAATATATTATAGTCCGGTCAAAATAACTCATATTATTATAATTAATTCAATTTTAAATTTCATGTAAAATTTTAAAGTGTTGCCAACATTGCTACCAATTTTCTTTTTATTCGAATTTTTTTATGCTGAAGGTGTAACCGCAATAGGTTATTTCTTAGAATTAATGAGAAGTGTTGTCCATAGGCCACCCTCCTACCAGGTGGACTGATGACCTGAAGAAGGCAGCGGGAAACAGTTGGATTTAGAGGGGCCCAGGACCGGGTGGAGTGGCGTCGGTTAGGGTAGGCCCGTGTCCAGCAGTGGACTACCAAGGGCTGAAAGGAAGGAAGGAAGTATACGGGCCGATGATCTGAAGACAATTGACAACCGTTGGATTCAAAGTACCCAGAATCGGGAGGATTGGCGTCGATTAGGGTAGGCCCATGTCCTGAAGTACAAAACAGAAGTAAGCAGGCAATCAAGGCCCCTGGTGTTTTGTTTTTTCGTCCAGATTTAAAGTGTGATAAAAGTTCTATATTTTCTACAGGATTAGTAGGTACGCGTATTTGTCGTTTGTAATTATGACGAGTTGTTACCTACTTAATTTAATTTATTTCCTTATCATTTGTTAAGTCACAAGTTAGTATCTAAACTTTCACTAACAACAAACATTTTATTTTAACGCATTTTGTGGCGGTTGTCAAGTGTTTTAAATAGTTAGATCCTAGTACCTCGTCGAATATTGTTCTCAAGAAACAAAGGTGTATTGTCTCATGAATACACGTTGCATAATCTTCTCAGTAGCTAACGGCTGAGAAAATTTTCAAAATTAGCTATCGGCTGATTTATATGAGTTTTCGTGTCGAAACTAGAGATAAACTGGAAACTGGTATAGATTAGTACTTTTTTACATCGGAATTAAGAAGAAAGTAAAAGCAACCAAATATATTTGTTCTATGTTACTAGGTATAATGTAGGTACAAAACATTGAGGTTGAGTAACTTTGAGGTTATTGAACCATTAAAATAAAATTGTATTGAAAGCAGGCTTCACCTTTACTCAAAATTCGGCCAAAAATCCTTTTGCGAGTATTAAATACGATTAGAAAAGGTACGTAATCCGTTTAACAAATATTCCTAGTGTAAAGGGCGGAGGGTCGAAAACAAACTTTGTAAACCGTTTTTAATGATCCATACGAGGAAAATTCCGGCGTATATTAATCTGTGTTTACACACGAGAGTACGCATGATTTGATATACATTAATCGTTTTGGGTATCATCGCGAGACGAGTGCAGACATCACTCGATTAAGATACTTTTTGACGTGAAACGTGTTTAAAATCGTTACCGTGTCAGAAAACCAAACCGTAACGAATTGGTCTATATCGTCAAACCTTAATAACTACAAAACGATTCATCGTAGAAATATGAATTTGGTGTCATTATTTAGCGTATATAGTCAGCTCGCTAGTAAGATATTGAAACATTTATATCAACGTTATAGTAAGTTAACATTTTTTTAAAGATAAAGACTGGTCACTGAAATTCGAACATGAATCTCTCGTTTTCAAAAGACCGAATTCTTAGCCACTGGGCTATCGTCGTTTCGGGCAGTTTAATTTAGTTTAAAAGGCAAACACAAATGCAATTTTCTTAATTAACGTTCGTGAATCCATACTTAAAATTAAACGATAATTACAGAGTAGTGGCGCCATCTGCTCCAGCGGTGGAGTAGTTAGTTACTTGCAATTAAACTGGAGCCGGCAATTAAGTAACTGACTCGTTGTCAGCACTTTTATACGGAAATTTCGACTTTATAGCAACCGTTGTTAAGCCTTACTCAGTTAAGTACTCGTTAAGGTTTTATATATGCCGGCGTTCGGAAAGACAATCTCAATTTTGATAATCACTTGGACAACTTTGAACACTTTTATCACTATTTTACATCTAAATGATATTTGAAAGTACGTCGCTAGTCGTCGATTTAGAACATTATTAACTGTCTCACTTACTTCAATGAATGTTCTCGAAGTTTTAAGATGTTCATTACAATATCATTAAGAAGATTTTAAGATAGAAACATTTTATTTAAGACAAATTTAATGTATTTAGTTTATCCGTTGGATAGAGTCAGCAAATGGTGAAATTAGAGATCTCCTGAACTATTTGTTTGAATGACGCAGAGATTGATGAGTAAGAGTCATCCTCTGATGATATTTTTAAAAATGTTTTTTTTTTTCGAAATGAGAAACAATCAGTTGAATAAGCTTAAAATATATTTTACGCGTTTTAGGAGTTCTTTTACGTGCTCTTTAAATTTATAATTCCAACTTTGAATTCAAAATATTTGAATTTCTGTCTGTAACTAAAAGCAGACTATGAGGCAGACCGACACACTTACAGACTTACTTTTCCTGTTATTTAAAAGTCGCGTGACGGGTGTACAATACACTGTTATGAAAACGAATACCTATATCATCAAGATGTCTAAAACAAAAGCTTCTCAATAGAGACAACGCTAATGGTTCTCAAGTGTCAGACTCAAGTGTCTAGTGGTTGGAAGTAAAAACTTTGACAATAATAAATTGTATAGCCTAAGATAACCTAGTCCTACTACTGTAACTTGTGTAAATTGTTGAAGTTGAACTTTAAACTAAAACGTTTTTTTTTTGGTAAAAACAGACTTCGTTGTTGTTGAAAATATTTTAGCAATGCGCCAAATATACGACCTCAGATATGACTTCTATCTTATTTGAGGTTGAATGTAAGAGTTGTTTTCCATTCGCTGTAATAAATGCAAAAGTTTGTGAAAATGGAGGATGTTTGTTACTGTTTCACGTAAAAACGGCTTTAGATTTGGATGAAATTTGGTTAGATTATAACCTGGATTAAAAAAAAAGATAATTTTTATCCCTCTCTGAACTAAATTCTAAAACCCATGCAGATGAAGCTGCGGGAAAAAGCTAGTTTAGAATAAAGAAGATCTATGCGAAGCGTAAATGCCCTTAAAGAAGTCGAATTCCTGTCAAATTTGAAATTTGAGATGTTATTATTTGAACAAAGAAAGTTATAAACTTATAACTCACAGTAATATCGTCAAGTGCAAGTGTCATAAACGATAAAATGTTCGGTCTCCAATAAACTACTTTATTGTTATTTTTCAAGTTACTGGAGTTTAGCGATCTTAGATAGTTGTTAAAAGCTTTTCTTTAACTTGCAATCTTTGCATGTTCAGGTCAAATCTTGCAACTCAATTTTAAAGCAGATATCTGTAATTCAAGGACCTGAGATGAAATTTCGCATACTCGTTTAGTTTAGACGACAATGCCTGATTATCGAAGTGACGTCATTCTAAATCCAATGTGTCGCCGTTCCAAGATGGCGGACTAGTTTTTTATGTCCTCCCATGATATGGGTATTAAATGACAGGGTAAACAAATGTGATAGCAACTGTATGTGTTATTACTAAACCAATTACATTTTTTCACTAACCATTTAGGTATAACTAATACATGGAGTGCACAAATTATGGAAAGCTTACAATTAAATTTGCTTTCTAAATTATTTAGTATATGAATTAAATTATTCAGAAGACCGAGGATCGTGCGAATTGGTATCAATTACTAAAGTTTATTCCCAAAAGGACTTCAAAAGGCAGACTGGAATTATATAACGTTTTGACCCAAATATGTAAATGAAATAAATACTATTAGCATACCTATTTTAAAACGAGTACCTGAGCAACTAAGCTATGTAGTGGTGGAAAAAAAAAACAGAAAAGAAGTTGGGATCACAAAACCACAACTTGTAACGTTCATGGCAGATGTATTCCCCCGTGTCCTAATTGTCATGTCGCTCGCAAAAGTTTCGTTAGGCTCCATATAGTCCTGTAAAATTTTGTCGTGTTGGTTGCTCTGTCGGTTATGTCAACTAATTAGGGCAAGAACCATGGCGGCGACGGCAAAACTAATAAAAATGTTGTGCGGGAAAATCTTTTTTAACCAAAAATAAACTAAAACGAGTTTTCTCAGATAAGGGACGTAGATGGATTAATTTTTCGACCACGTGAGTCCCTACATAGCAAATTCTATAGACATTGTTACAGCCGTATTCAAGAATGTAATGACAGTAGCAAATATAAATTGTTAAATCCGTTTTCGAGAACCTAATGACACTAGGTAATGAAAATAATAAAATCTGTCTCGTTTAATAGAAAAAAAATGAAATATTTTTTTACCTACGTGCCTAAAAAACTACGACAAAGGGCAGACAAAAATAATCGCGCGAATCTATTTAATAATGCCGTTTGCATATTTTAATACAGTTTAAATTTCCCCCGTTGACGTCTATCGTTTGTACCACCAGCAATATCTGGGACAAGCCTCGCAACTTTAAAGATTAGGTTACTCTTTTATGACTCTCCTTTTATCTACCATCTCAGTGGAAATTGAATTAAGAGTATGTATCCTCCGCGATTTTCGCCGTTGTTAAATTGTTGTGAGGCTATATGGCATGGGCCGCTAGGGATTACGTAAATCGTAAACTAACATGTTGTAACATACTGCTATTAGGCTTTTTGATTCAATTAAGACACCGAGGTCTTTAAACGGAATATTTTATTAACATACTCAGTGCTTGCTCTCTTGAAATCCTCGAATACCGACCCGACCATGTCTAGGCAAAAGGAGCACAGGCCGCTCTCCGACCGGGTAGACTGAAGACATGAAGAAGACAGCGGGATACCGTTGGATCAAAGGGCCTAAGATCGGGTGGAATGCCGTCTATTAGGCTGGCGGGCTGAAAGGAAGGAAGGAAGGAAGCGTGCTATTTTAGTGGTTCCTGTTTAGAACCTAACCTAACACTTTAGATAGTAAATAAGTATTTAGTATAACAGTGATAAGTGATCACTGCAAGCCACGAACCAACGTTCAACCTGAAATAGGACATAAGTTATTAATATTACTTGACATTGTTTAGCACCCTATAGATAGCCCTATCATAAAGCCTAACTAAAGTTTCTTTCAACTCACGTCGCCATGTTGCAGAAAACTTATGAACTAATTTCTTTTACTGCCAATTGTGAGAATGATGACAATATCATGTTTTGAACTACTGAACTTGCAGAAACTTTAGGCAAAAACTTTACATTGTCAACGTTATAGAAGACTAGCTGACCCAGCACTCTTCGTTGTGCCAAATATGGGAAAATGAATTTATCAGCGTATAAACCTTCCTTGGATTCACACGAACACATTTCAAATCCAAAATTAGCCAAATCGGTTCAACCTTTCTCGAGTTTGAGTGAGCACAAACAGCGATTCATTTTTATTGTATAGATTATAGAAGGTAGATATTGTTGTGGGTGTATCAAGATGAATGTGGCACAGCCAATAATGTTTTTTGTTTTTCTAATATAGTTATGTAGAAGTTTAGACGAGAAAAATATCGCGTAGAGAATAATTTAAACAGTTGATAATGGTAAGACGTAAGGCAAACTTTGTACAAACTCTAATGTTCTGTGAAACAAGTCGGAATGGATCCCTCATTTGGATGCGGAGTCACAACTAAATCTCGCTCTATGGCTCCAGTAATTTAAGTTGCCCTTCGTAATTTATTGTCTAACCCCTATATTAATTCAAACCGTTGTTCGAGATTTACTTTTTAACACGCCAAAGTTATTTCAACGTCATTTCAACCTACTAAAACCGTCAGATTTTTTGAAACCTATAATTTCGACCTTAATAAATACAATCAAAACTACAGCAAAACTGCCATACCATACTTTTTTGTTACATTTAAGAGAGATAAAGCAGCGTTTTCGATTAAAGCTTCCAATGACGAATGAGCTAGTGAATATCGTGTTATCGTAGTAAACGATGAGGTATATTTTCCTCCGTCTGACTTATCAACGTCAATATTATCTACATTCTTCAATCAGTAAATGTAACTACACTGTGTCATAGAAACTGGTTTAGATTTACAACGGCACATTCTCCGCGTGTTTTCCAGCCGAATAATCCATTGTGCATCCAGCCGTGCTCTATTGAAGTGTATTGACTTCAAACATCGCTTTTCCCCGACGGATCCCATCCAGAATTGATGCAATAAAAGCAAACGCGGGAAAGCATAGGTATTTTAGCACGACACGCAAATACAAAAAAACTTAAAATTAAAATATCTTATACCGACCACAAAATCAAATCTTATCGCTCAATCTCACTTGTTTTCAAGCTGAACAATCCCTTGTGCATCAAGGCGTGCTCGATTGGGGTGTATTGAGTTCAGACATCGCTCTCACCCGACGGATCCTGTTCAGAATTGGGTTTAAAGCCGGAATTTACTAGTCTACCGTACTTCTCTTTTGTAAAGTGACAATAGCGCGTGAACAAGGGTCAAAGACGAAAAGTCAAATGTCAAAGTCGAATATCTGACGACTATAAGGTATTTTCAGATAATGGGACGATACAGTAAAGTTACAGATTAAATGGGTCGATGACTCAAGGCAAAAAGAAGAATCAGTTGAATAGTTAATGCTTTTTTTCGCACTTATCCGAACAGATACGAGTACCAGTACCTTCCAGGAATCTGTTTTGTTATTAATTTTTAAATTGATATTTAATTTGAAAGTATGCCTATGAAATTAATATTTTTACATTTTGTGTGTCGTTTTTTAACGTAGGTATCTTTTATAATGCGTGTTGTATTAAAGATTTTTTCCTTCTGAACCTCGGAATCCAATCTTTTAGGTGTCCAAAGTGTAGGTATTCTCTGCAATGTTTTCCAACCGAATAATCCATTGTGCATGCATACAGGCGTGTTCGGTTGGAGTGTATTGACTTCAAACATCGCTCTCACCCGACGGATGCTGTTCAGAATTGGGTTTAAAGCTGGATTCAGTTTATTGACTTTCACTGTTTTACTGTATTTACTCATTTACTTATGAAAATTGACAGTGATAAATGAATAAGGGTCAACGCTAAGTTTATGAGGTCACTTGTCATATATTATATACGAGTACGTGCCAGATAAACATTAACGCAATTGAAAGTGTTACTAACATATTTTGAGACACAAAGTACAAATGCCTTAGGTAATGTTTCAGGATCCTGATTTTGTTACCACGTAAGGGCCAGTTATCCTCTTAGATGGTGCCACGGATATCCTGAATCCACACAAAACTTAAATGATTATGCCTCAGTTCTCTTTTCAAAAACAATATTACCGCCCACGAAAGTTTGTGATGGATGTTCAAACTCTAAACGTTCTGAAATCAGAGCCGCCCTTAAAATTTATCCGTCAATTGGTACCTATTCTATTAAAGTTTAAACTTGTTTAGGCAGTTTTGGATATAAACAACAAATACACAAATTGTCAACATTTGTGTATTTGCTATCTAGCTGCTATTGTGTGAAAGACCGTGCCTTAAAAAAAACTTGACAAACAAGACTTGTTGAAAAGACTTGTCTAAAAAGCAAATCGTCGTATAAATGCGATTCGTTACCAAATATAACGAATAGGTACGCAAAAACCAATAGTGAAGTGAATTGCCGCCTTAAGATTGTAAGATCATAATGATCCATCTTGAATAACTTTATTCGAATCTATTAATAATCTTTAGCCATCTCTCTGAATTTAGTAGTACCCAAAAACACTTATTAAAAGTCCATCATTGAATACCATGATTTAAAAGAGACCCATAACGAGAGAAATGAGCAAACGAAGACAATGAATTCGTTCTTTATCGCCAAATTCAATATCCGAATGGTTCCGTGGAAGGAATAAAGCGGCATCGAAACCTAATTTATTAAAATTGAACCGTGAATAGGAACAAATTTGTTTTCGATGTGCCTTAAGTGCGTTTATAATGAAATCGGTTGTAGATCCAGAAAACCAGACAGAGAAACAAGAAGTAATAATATTCAACCCCGGTAGCTTAATGGAAAGTCCATTTGTAACGGAAAAAGAAATGAAAATAAATAAAAACACCTACGGAATCCGACACAATTTGCAAATTTTCAAAACCTGACAAAATTCACGTAGAGTACGAGGACACGTTGCTAGTAGAAATAAAGAATAAGAAATTGTTGAAAGTTCAGACTGTTGAGGTCCGTAGTGTAAGTAACAATTTGACAAACAGCCCTCATTAAACGTATGGTAAGGTTAGTAAAATAATATTTATATAAATTTAAATAATTTCAACCATCTAAATTACAAATTAAAAGCAAAAAAAAGTAAACAAAAAATTACACTAAAGCAGAAGTAAACGATAAAATAAAGAATCGGGAACAAAAAATCCAACTACTACTCAGACCACCACTACTATTACACTACTTTACGACGGGTTAAGGGTTACACTCCTACTATCAAACCGCGTATTTTTAACAAAATACTCACAAAAACGTAATTAACTTCCCATTTAGGAGCGCGTGTCAACGGAAATGGGAAATGTCGAATGCTAATTAATTTTTATTGCAAGTGCAATACTCCTGCTGCTGATGATCTGTCCTCGATAAATAATTATAATCTACGGATAATATTTGCTCTCCTTTGCCGGTAATTGGTGTTTATTGTATTGGCTACTTTTGTGTACTTAGTACTTAGGTACTAACAAACAAAAAAATAATTAGGTACCTACTAATACTAAACTAAACGATAAGATTAATTACAATTTTAATTTTAAGCAGGTTCTAGATTCTAGACACATAGTCTATATATATATTATATTAGTATGTAAATGTTAACAAACGTGAAATTGTACATGTGTAACATTAATTGAATAAGAACTTATTGATTTACATAACACTACAAATTGTAAAGAACTATACAATGCAAATAAATATCTTCTATTTTGCATCTTGCAAAGCTGCTCATATCTCATTACGTATGATTTACAAAATTTTCAACTAGTTCACGTAACCATTTCTTCTTTTTTCAATTTTCTTCTTCTTCCTTCTTCATCGATGAACGTTTCTTCCACTGATGAATTAGCTTCGATCTTCAGGTCATGGAGGCGAGAGAGTACACGTGGAATGCACATATTCCTTCGCTTGCATGGCCTGAAGAGCTAAGCATGGTTTATTGAAGGTACAGCTCAGGACTTCTGTTGGTTCTGAAATTACACAAAAGCATGCAGACTAATAAGCGGTGACAGATTGGTCACTAAATTATAAATGGTGATAGCCCAGTGGCTAATAATATAAGTGGATATAACCAAATGGCTAAGAATAGAACCATTGATAAGTCAATGGCTAAGAATATAAGCTGTGATAAATCAGTGATTAGGAAAATAAACATTGATTGATCAGTAGCTCAGAATATCAGTGGCGATAGTTCAGTGGCTAATAATATAAGTGGTGACAGCTCAGTGACTATGAATATAAATATTGATAGCACATTGAAATAGAAACAGTAATAAGTGAATGGCTATATGCTGAATGTAAACGATGATAACCCCGTGGCCAAGAATATGTGGCGATAGCCTAGTGGCTAACAATATAAACGCAGTATCAATAACTTTTACATTAAAACTAAATAAAGTGTGCTCTCCTTACAGGTGACATGATTTTGAAACGTTTTAAAATAACACCTCCTATGTATTACTTTTTATGTGACTAATGGATACTGAATATAAATACCTAAATATAAAACTAGTGAGAGCGAAACAAGTACGTAGTTATAAACATACAATTATGAAGATACCAACTATATGGGTATAAAATGTTAGTGTTTTTTTGTCTTTGGGGTACGAACAAAAAGATAGTCAAAGTCATAAGTAGACGGAAGTCATTAAAGAGATCGAGGTCAATATCGGGTTTTAGTCCCAAAATTCTAGTTCCCTGGGCAATTAATTGGAGGTTCCAATTGGCAATCAGCAAAACTGAGTTTTATAGCCTTTTATTTCTTTTGTTTTGAGGCGAGCGAGACCTTACTGTTTCAGCCAGCACTAGCTATTTTTCTTGACTATTACGAATTGACGGATTTAAATTTTTGTATTTTACTAAGATTTCCCAATTGACCACCATAGGACGATTGTCCAGTTGTTTAATGTTATAGTTTTTAATTCAAAAAATTGCAGCCAGTCATAACTCTTCTTAACTCTCTCTTCCTGTATTATTCATAGACATTATTTAATTAGCTACCTTAGAATCTTCTATATTAATACATAAAGCGACAATTTTGAGTAAAATTTATAGTTCACGACGCCAACAGAGCAGTTTGAATTTTGGCACAATTAAAGTTTGTATAGAGAAAAATGCACCAATTCTAATATTTTAAAATAAAACGCATTAGAAATATGTATATGAAACTCATAAAAAAATACGCCACGTACACTAAGTTAAAGGACTTAAAGCAACTTGACGTGTACATTCCGTTACGTGTCAAATTCAAATTTCAATGACTTTAAATTCAATTTCGACTACTTGGCAATCTCTAGTTCCATTTAAACATTATAATATACTATATAGGTACCAATATACATATACTATGCAATATAAAAATCAGCATCGAACAAACTCTATTACGTATTCTGAAGTTTGAAACACAACAGCTGACGATCGCCGAATTCATTTCCAAGCAAACTGATATACTTTTTCAAGGTTCTAGTAAAATTCAAAGCGAACTTGAAAATGTGAATGTTTCAGCAAGAACAAGATGCAAGAATTGAAGTTTAAGTGTGTAAAGTTCAAGTAACATGTTCACTGTGACATGCCTAGTTCTGATATATTTTAAACTGAATTTGTGTGTCATTTTAGGCAGAACCTAGTTTCGATTAGACTTGTTTTTACAGAACACAAGTATGAAATTAAAAATAAAAATAATAAGAAGTACTTACAGTAGTCGTTTCCCTTACTGGTATTATGTAAATCTATTACAGCACTAAAAGTGTGAATTCATTTTTGATTAAATTATTGAAATAATAATTGAAATAATTTAACAACCACTTTATTCAAATCAGTAGGTTAATGTTAAAATTCAAGCAGTGTAAAAAACCTAAAAATGAAACAAAATTAAACATGAAATAAATTTCTACAGTTCAAAATTTAAAAACATATCGCTCTTAAAATTGGGCTGGGAAAAATCTACCCTGTAAAATTTAATTTGTGAAGCTTCTCTCTCCGATTTAGTTGGTTTAAAGTGTCTGTTCTTTTTTTAGTTTCACGGAATTCTAAAATTGTTTCTTACACTGCATTCAAAAAAAGTTTTTTGTTTTTTTTTTGAAGAAGAATGATATTTTACCTGAAAATGTGATTCAATTCTTTAATCCGAAAGTGATAACTCACACTTCTCATGTTTTTCATTGACATAACACCTTCCATATAGGGAGGAAATTAGGTCTATTTTAGCCTTCAAATTATTATCACTAGTTAGAGACCAGATACACTGTATATTAGTAGATACTCTATGTATATTTTTCAATTAATGTACTATCTCACACACTAAACATTTTGTGTTGTTGCTTTTCACACTAAGCATCAACACACAAAATTCAAGTTGTATAAAAGCGTATTATTACTTTATTATTGCTTTGAAAACGTACCGATTAAATCTGTCTTTATAGAATTTAATTTGCGCCAGTGCTCTCTGCGAGTCTGTTCGTTCAGTGTCTCTTTTTAGCTCTACGAAATTCCAAAAGTGTTTGAGAGTCTTTTTGAGGCTCTTTTTAAGGCACAAATACGGTAAGGGCTTTAAAATCGTTTGCCACGCACACTACCTGAACTTTATGTACCTACTTTGACAATTGCACCAATAGACAAATGTGACCATTCGCTACGCTATTCAAATTTTAATAAATTAAAGTCGAATTTCGACTAAAGGGCTATCCCTAGTCATTATTAAAATATATCCTTTTTTCGTTTTCTGTTTTAAATACGAAGGCTATTTTTCAAGTCCAACCCGCTAGTTAAAAAAGGGTATTTTGCCGCTAGTTACCTACAAAGACATGGCATCCTGAGCCCATCTCCAGACATTCCTGCCTGTATGAACCGCCCAAATGGCTTAATGCGAATAACTCCGTACATCAGTGTCCACTACAGGCGCGACGAAATGGCCCAATAACTTGTGCTCAGTCGACCGCCATTCGTATAATTCACTAATCAACGGGTACCGGATTCCGCGTTTTTATTGCGCCATCTTTAGTAATGGAGCCGGAGAATGGAGGAAGAATGGTGGGTAATTGATTAAACCAATGTCTTTTATCTAAGGCAGCTGTCCTCGAAGTGTATTCTGCACCTCTAGGAACTCTGCGAAAAAATTGATTTCGTGTAAAGTGAAATTTTATTAGAATGTGATAGTTGCTCTTTCATGCAAAGCGGCTTTTTTTGATCTGGACGAAAATTATTGCACAGAATAAACGACTACGGCGATATTGCCGACCGATACAAATAAAAATGCATACAAACATTGATTTTATTTTAATTTTTTCGGGATTTTATTTTTTTAAACATTGATTTATTCGTGGTCGCTGGTGGAATAATGTCGTGTCTTACCCGTGATAGAAAGTCAAACAAGGCTTAAAAGTCAGTATCATGACAATCTATTGTTTGCCTTATAGAATAGATATTAAGGTTCCTTGTCGTGCCGAGTTCATGAAATGACGTACGGGAAGAGATCATGGCCAAAGCGGGATAGAGAACGGATGCCTTTATTTAAACAGTTTCTTCTTTGTATTTTGTTAGACACAGTTTTCAAATTGGCTTAGCTTATATAAGTATGATTGTGTTGGAGTATTGCTTCGCCGCTCGTTTGAGGCTACCTCAACGTAACGACTTTAAGAGCGGATGCTGAGCCACGGGCCTTAATACGATTTCACTCCCTGCCTCTGGATTTACAGCAAAATCGACGGGATAAAGGAAAAACAAGGTAAGGGAAAAATCCTGGTTAAGTATACACTTTTGGGGTTAAAATGAAAATGACGCAATTACTCATATTTGTTTGAGGGCTTGTTTGAAGAATTTTATGACATGAATTTTAAAATTACTCTACTTTTTTCAAAAAAAGGAGGTTACCGATTCGACACGTGTATGTAAGTAATATTGTGTATGTATGTAATATTAACGGAACTACAAATACAAAGACTAAACGTTTAGGTACCTAGATTTAGAGTTGTTACAAATTATTGCGATCAAAATCTATTATTTACCATTTTTAGGTATGCAAATATTGTAAGAAAATAGCTACAAACTAATTTTATAGATAACTTACTTAAATAAGATAATTTCATTGAATTTGATTATTTCTCATACACTATTTTATGTACCTAGTGTACAGAATCTGAATCATTTATTTATTTGCTTTCAATCAGACTTAGGTATCTGTTCAGTTGATGCCAGACATCACTGGGTCAAGAGAGAAATAACGGGAGAAAAATGCTCAACACCTTGTATTTAATAATTTTAATTAATACTCTATAAAAAATCATTAGAAATCTTACTACAGCTTATCTCTGCTTACTGGTTAACTTATCTAGACTATTACATATTACATAACATGCGTTACATATACAACACTGTTTTACATGTAAACAACATTAAATCACTAAATTGCTAGTCAACAACACGTGTTTGGTGGTAAGCCATAGAAATCCATAAATTGAAGGAAAATTAGGTCACGATAGAGCGGTCAAAGTTCGGTCGCCTGAAGAATTATTATCCCGGTTTGTGGATGGAACGAGACCATTGAAATAATTTGTTCGCGTTATGACGGTCGCATCCCTTCCGTGTAAAAATATAAATTTAAAATTAATTATACAGTCATGTCGCATCTGCATACGCACGGGTGTATAATTATGTTTTCGCGAAAATTGTTTGGGGAAAAAATTTATACGGTCCGCGGTTTTCAATAACAATTTGTTGTTGACAAGGCAATTGGATGAACTCATTGTATTCGTTATGGCCTTTTATGTATCCCTGGTACTAACGATTACAACTCAATATTCAAAAGAAGTGCAGAAAGCTGGTTACTCTTCCTTTGAATTTATTACGATTTCTCTGCTAGAATTCTTATCTTTCCTGGTTGATAGAATTGTACAAAGATTTATCTAAAATGAAGTCTGTAACATTTTAATTTCTGAAAAGTCCAGTATAATATTGCTGGCATATAACTCGGTCTGGCAACCTTTTCATACTTATTTCTGGTTACCCGACCTTTATTAATTATACACATTAAACAGGTAACCTCAAATTTTTCACGTGAAACTGATTAAAATCGGTCATTTTTATCGTTCACTGTAACATGCGGTGTATTTTATCTTTTCATAAAATAAAAAGGGTAAAATAAGTGTGCAGAATACCTGATTATACAGCAGTCTTCTTCAGACCAGATCAATTATGAAAACCCTCACTGACTTCTTTACTTTTCACACTACGAAGATGTTTGGTGGATAATTTCATCATTCAAATTAAATACCTGCTCATGTTAACTCATTTAAGGAATTCAAAACCCAATTGGCAGACTATGTCTTAAAAAATTCCAAAACCGGTCCACATTTAGTAGGAAAAGTTAGATTACTTACAAAAAAATAACAAAAAATAAACAGCCGAACATACGAGTAATTATCTCTCTTTAAATTAAAGCAAATATTTGGAAACACATTAACTTTTAACAAAATGTAAGCAAATTGTTAAACGAGATAAAGTAACCACTTCAAAGCAACCCGAAGACAAGTTCCTAACTAAATGTAAACAAGGATATCGTTCCACAAAGTTGTTTAACGGATTTCCATTAAAACGCAATTAAAGGGAGGTAAGTACAACCTACGAGTAAAAGTGATAGCCCAGTGGCTAAGAATTCGGCGTCTCAACCGAGAGGTCTTATAATACCAATGATTTTCTTAAAGAAGCTATGTGTTTCATATACCCAATTAAATATCACCTGAAGCAGTGATGCATGTCAGTAACCCAATAATGAACCACTACAGGGTCGGGTCTCCTCTCACAATGAGAGGGATGTAGGCCTTAGTCCACCACGCTGGCCTACTGCGGGTTGGTGGACTTCACATACCTTTGAGAACATTTTTTGTGATTTCTCAGGCATGCAGGTTTCCTCACGATGTTTTCCTTCACCGTAACAGCAGGTGGATATTTAATATTGCATGCATGCGCGCAGTGAAGTATGCCAACATTTGAATGACGACATTGACTAATCAACGTCATGAGGTCAACTTATAACACCGGTGACGTCATCGATATTATACGTTGACCTCAATGACGCAGTGTAAGACTCCGATGCTGGCTATGTTCTTCTTTAGGACGACTATATTCGTCCTTTTTCCAAAATTGATAAAAGTGACGTCTCTCGAAAAAAATCGTCACGCTTCCGGTCCGTTTAGACCTTGAACTTTTAACTGAAAAAAAAAATTAACTCAACTCACTTGCGGAGTGAATGTAGCCGGTTGCAGCTGGTTGCAAGATGGCGGCGCCGCCGTGCTGCCGTAGTGCTGCTTGTACGATGACGTCAGCATCTTCCGCGCCGACGCCTGTGCACTGTACGAACTGACGCTAAGCTTCATCCTTCAATACAGGACTGACCCCGGACACCTTTCAAGAAGTTCGCTTGCTAGTTTACAAAATATATACAACTACATGTACAATGTAGAGTCACTTTTTTTTTAAATTTTCGGTTTACGGTTCGTTCAACTCGTTCCATTCGTCCAACTGAAACAATAAAAAAAATGTTAGTTTTTAACTAATTAAAATGTAAACAGTAACAGTACAGTTACAGTAGGTACCGGAGTACACCGGAGGCCGGAGTACACTACTACCTTAATGATCCGCTTTTTAAGCAGCATGTTTGTTATGTATTGTGTTTCGGTTAAGAAGTTATGATTGGGAGTTTGTGACCCTCAAATTAGCTCATATCTGAGGGAATATTGAACACTTTTCTTTAAATATTCGGTATCTCATTCGCTATGCAATAAAAGTTCCACCCTAGTCCTCCAACCAACACACAGATTGCTTTTAAACCAAGATGTCAATCCCTCAAAACCACTTAGGAATCTGATCTCGTAAAATAAATAATGAATATGGAAAATGTTAATAGTGTACACAGGTAGAGCTTATCGATACTTTTTTTATCTCATATAATTTTTCTTCTAACTGTACAAAATCAACCGCCAATATACCGATCAATAGAAAAAAGTATTGATTAGAGTGTTGAAAAATTAGTTTTAAATATATTATTGATAGGCATAAATCCCGAATTCTAGCATCGGATATACCGATATAATTATGTGAACAATATTTTGTAAAGATTTTTTTTATTAATTTTGGTATAGGTTCAGTGTTTTATTTTATTGAATAGTAATTATGTGTAGGTATCTGAATATCATCCTACACAGAACAGACTGAATATCAGCGTTGTGGCTTCCATGCCACAACATTAAGCGCAACATTAAATAACATTAATAGTGTGTGCCGTTTTGTCTCATGGCACATCACTTCAACCACTTTAATGACTGGCCTGTTGGTCTAGTGGTTAGCGAACCTAAGTACTACGCCGGAGGTCGTGGGTTCGATTCCCACCCAGGACAAGTATTTGTGTGCTGAGCACAAGTGTTTGTTCTGTGTCTGGGTGTCAATTATCTATATAAGTATGTATTTAAAAATATATATGTAGGTTTATCAGCTATCTGATCACCATAACACAAGCTCACAGCTTACTTTGGGATCAGAAAGTCATGTGTGAGTTGTCCCACAATATTTATTTATTTTTTATTTATTTATTTATTATTCGTTTTTACTATATAATATTGTTGTGTTGCTGTTCATTGCGGCAAAAAAAAAGCAAATTTTTCCTTTGTTTCTTTTAAATTATCTATATCGATATCTTAGGGCATCGTCAAGCCCTACACTAAGTAGGCGCCACTGAGTCGCGTGCAGGGAGAGAATGCCTACTGCGGCCACAATGTGACTTCGCTCCGTTCATCTTATTGAATATCGCTTGGCAATTTCGTCAACTTCTTTTGAATATTGAATATGATTGCCTCCTACGCCGCTACGAACCTACTACGAATCTGCTACGAGATTGTAGAGATTTTTGTTATTCTACGGAGATGCTACGCAGTTGTAGAGTTCCACAGTGGTCATCTGTTAAGTCTATTAAGTGCTAAGCTCAGCCACTACAGGAGGGATATTTTTTTATGCCGCCATGAATGCGGGGATTCTGGGTTTTCCCGGAATTTTCACGGAAAACCTTAAAACCAGATTTTGCTAGGAAACTTGGAATCCAGGATTTAATGAGTAAAGGAAGTGTCTAACTTGATAAAATCCTTGGAATTGCAACGAAAATAACCAAATAAAGGAAAGAGAGAGACTCTGATTCACTGTATAAGACAAGATGTAACGTTAGTGTTCTCTATTTATCCAGACGCCAAATAAGCTGTCCTTAGATGAATATATCTAACTCAGATAAAAATGTAGGTCGCTTAAAGAGTATATAATTGTCAGCCATCTCGTCTAAAATTAAAATAATTAATACACAGAATATACGAGCACAAATATACAAAATAAATTTAGTGTTTTTTTCGTCCACTTTTTCCCAAAGCTCGTTACCTTTCTAAAATAAGTCGTATAATCTGACTTTCATTAAGCGGGTACATCTTTATGATGACTTCAGTAATTAATTTACAATTGAGTAATTAAAAATACCACTAAGTTAATGTTTTTTTCTTTAGGTATACTAAAAATAATAGTTTCGATAAACAAACAATCCAAAAAATGCCTCTCAGCGCTTTTAAAAAAACTGTAAATCCGTAGATATCCATCGCCATGCATAGGTTTTATTTTAAGTAAGTTAAAATGTCTTCTATTGTATGAATATGAATACTATTCGTCTAAAATTAAAATAATATTAATAAATTAAATAGCCTATTTTCGTCTGCTTTTTTCGATTCGCTTCTGGAGTTGTTCACGGGTGGTTTCCGCGGGTTTATTATACCATCAGTCGAACGGATACGTGGCGAGAATTGATTATCCCGTGCGAATTATCAGCTTCGATACGTTCGGATTTTTCCGCTCCCTTCTTGTGTAATGTTATTTACGAGCAACGTACAATACAATTCTTTAAACATTACAGTTTGATTATTCTTTATCTCTGTTATATCTTCTGTTATTTTGATTTTAGCAAGCTGATTGCCAGCCTAATTTACTTTAGTTTACAGTAAAGAAAATCATCGCGAGGAAACCCGCACGTCTAATAAAATTTTCCATTGTGTTCTCCATAGTTGATTAGTGATGATATACGCTAGTGGCGAACCCACATTGTATATTTTCAAACCGCCCATAGAGCCACCGATAAGGTGTGATGAATGCTATCCCTCGATAACAATCGGGACTAACATTTAATCGTCACTTTTGAAGCACGAAAACGCGCATGTTGAGCGCCACTAGTGATTACCCATCCAGGTACTGACTGCACCCAACGTTGCTCAACTTTCAGATCACTTACGACAAAACCTTTTGTCAAAACGTGGTTTATATTCAGGAGTTTAAATGTGAAGGTTAAATAAATTAACATTTAAACGTTTGAACATAAAAATGTGTTATACCTATACATGAAAATGGTGTTCTTTTATTACCTCTCTCTTTGCAACTCACGTAATCCTTTCTTTTCATTCCCCGTCGATATAAGAATACTTGCTCCAGATAAATCCAGCTGGATCTTTGAATAGTAATTGCTTGTAAATCGAGAAAACACGCGTGTAGAAAAGCTCTATTGTTGTTTGAGCGTTGTCAATATCTTTGAGCGAAGATGGAATTGCGTATCGAGTATCGCGAAAGGATTGAAGCGGATGAAATGGAGCGAGGCCGAACTGTTCTTACTGTTCTGTTCGATCGCGAAAATAAACCGGATTGCAAGTGAATGTCTAGTGAGCGGGTACATATTGGTTTTTACATAGATACGAGTACATTTAACCGGTGATCGCCCAGTGGCTTAGAATTCAACCGAATCCCAATGGCCCGCCAATTACTAAAAAAAAGTTACATGCGCTTTATAAAATTAAATATCACTGACTGTTACGGTGCAGGAAAACATCGTGTGGAAACCTGCATGCCTGAGAGTATAGAAGGATGTAGATTTTGGTCCACCACGTTGGCCTAATGCGAGTTGGCGGACTTCACACGCCTTTGATAAATATTTTTTTGTTAAATATCAGACATGCAGGTTTCCTCATGTATTTATGGTAATGTCCATCATAATGGACTCTGTTACGTAGAGAAATACCATTGTAATGAGCTTGTTAGTTCCTAATTGTAGTTGCGGTTGGTGGCATTATGGCAATTATGGCACATGTTGCTTTGTAATTATCTCTGCTGTTAGTAAAGGGAGATGAACTGTTAACGACCAGTGTGGTGCTGTAATTAACGTACTGGTGCGCGATAGAGAGGGCCCTGGGTTCGATTCCCAGTAGAGCAGGAAGGATGATGAGTTTAAATTTTTAATTTTGGTTTAGATATCTGTGTTCTTTTTGTCATGTGTGTCTCGGAATCTGATTATAGTGAAATACCATAAAATATAATAAATAATCTGCTTCACACTCATAGTCCTTACAGTATCATTCCCTGTGTCGTGCCATAGACACAACACACTCAGACCAGAAACAGAAATTTAAATTCTTCATCACTAGCATTCATTCACATCAATATTCATACACCAGCGTCTTAACCACTGAGCCAATCAGGTCGTCCCCTATCAAAATTTCATATGTGAAGCACTTGTGGCTACTTGCAACGTGTGAAGTACGTGCGAAATATTGAAGCATATGTGGACCAAATGTGAAATTTTAGAACATGTGTGTGGAACACAGGAACAAATTGGCATGCTATCTGTGAAATATATGTGACCGTTAAACCACGAAGCATACTATTTACTCAACTTAAAGCTATTCATATAAGGTATTGTGAAACAAACCTCTAGACCGCAGAGATTAAAAATGTAATTTTCTTTGAGCTTCCATAAATATCTTTAATCAGTTGATGGCAAGCAATTTCCCACATGAACGAGGCAGAGACATATTTGCTCTGATTAATGTTTCCGACGAACGATTAAACGTTCGTACTTACAGTGTTCGTGCTAACCTGAATGATTTGTTTTAAATTTTTGTATCTATAGCATTGAATAGTGTACGACTTGAGTGATAATAATGAGATTTACGTACATGTTTCATTAATGTATTGGTCTTATAATATTATCATCATTATTTCGAATAGATCCTAGAAAGCCCGTTTCGCCCCTAATCTGTAGTGAAGCAGCGTGATGGAAAAAGCTTCAGGGCTCTCCCTGTTGTGGGAACAGACTCGTTCCCAATAGTGGGCCATGAAAGGTTTGCAGCCAGTCGAACTCATAAGAAAGGATAATGTAAGAGAAAAAGAAGGACCCTAACGGGATAAAAATACAGGGAATTGCGTATAACATTAAAAAGCTAAAACACACCCTGAGCTTCTATTTTTCTTAAGTTATCTGTTTCGTGTAAACAATTCAAAGGTTCATATTCAAAGAGTAAAATGTCAAACTATTAAATACCAAACATTATTGTTGTGGCAGAAAGGATTCGTGTGATCATTTATTTGATGTATGATGTATTGTATAACTATCAAAAAAACTTGGCACCCATTTAGAACTCAATTCTTTTGTTAGAGAAGTCGACAATCACGTATCTTAAAACTCATCCTTGGTTCTTTTGTCAAATTTATGTTTTTGATGGGATATAGGGAAAACAGTCGAAAAACATTTTTTTAAGTGTTTTTCAAGGCACGGAACCCAAAAACTGAAATTTCATACATCGCAGTTGAAATATTAAATCAACATAAAGGGTTACATGATCCCTTCAATTTTATTAGGTCTCCCGTCTCACTGCGCTGACAGGGATTTAATTCTGGCCTGATTCCAACTTCGGAATTAATAGTTCATCCCGGTTGTACGAATGACTGAAAGTGGAGGAGCAAATATTTAAATTGAATCTTTCAACAAAAAACTAACATTGTTGTGGGAGATTTATTTAAAAGTGATGGGTTTACTTCTTGATTATTGTTATGTGTTTGTTCTTATAACTAAAACAGTGGCTAAGAATCCAGCCGCTTACTCTATTGGTGCAAGTTCGAGTGGAACCAGTGGAGAGTTACCAGTGGAACGCACCAATAATTTTCTTAAACTAGTTCGTTAAAAATGATATATCACCTGCCATAACGATTAAGGATAACATCGAAAAACTCCGCACTAGGACAACGTTTTGAATGCCTACATCCTTCTCATCGTAAAAAGAGACTCTACCTCGCAGTAAGTCACTAATGGGTTAAAGACTTATTTAGAAAACAACGTTAGTTAGAATTTCATTGTAGAAAGTTTTACAAAGATCCCCGTCTGCGTGAAGTCGAGATGTACATTTTGTGATGTACAAAAAACACAAATTTCAAAAATTCTTCTTAGGTATTCAGTCTTTAAAAGTCAAAAACGACCTTAAAAATACTTCAAACCAATGTAAACAATGCCGTTATTCTAAGTTCAATGTTAGTCAATTAATTATATTTCGTGGGTTTTTTAACCCTTATGTTAACCGTATCTAATCTTAAAGAGGTCTGTGCATTTTTTATCATTTCGCAATATATCGTTAGGTCAACACTAATCTCATAATGGACCAGCGCAAATCAAAGGATTGTAATCCGATCATACATCAGATAAAATAAGTATATAATCTTTTGAGATTTCTTTGTTAGCATTTTTATAATTCGCTATAATATGTATAAGTCACTATTGTTATTTTATAGCACAGTGTGACGTAAATCGGCGTATTAATCAGCAATTAAGCCACGGTTTCTTTCGCTGCGCTAAGTTGTACTTTTTTGCACTGTAATTTTCACGGGTTTATGTAACGCGTTCTATAAAATTGTATACGATCCTCGTGTATAAAGTTAGCCAATTATAATATGGCGGTAAGCATTCTTGGACTACACTTGCCTTTGAGAACATTTTTTTTGAACTCTCAGGCTGCAGGTTTCCTCACGATGTTTTCCTTCACTGTAACAGCAGGTGATATTTAATTTCAAAAAGCGGACATAACTTTTTACAACGCCATTGGTGCGTGCCACAGAGATTCGAACCCGGTCCCCTCGAGCTCCTTAGCCACTGGGCTATCACCGCTTTTTTATCAACAGAAAGTAAGAAATGTAGCAACATTACAACCTATTGAACAAGCAATCAACGTGTAAATGAGGATAGACCAAAGAGAACTTGCCGATAACAACGCAACCACAATAGAACCACTGTTTGGCGTTGTTGCGGTCCGCACTTGAAGCAATTTCATTCGCCATTAGACGCGAATAGCCTCATACGCTCCACAAGTGACAAACTGAGAAAACTTCGGACTCTCAGTAAGAGAGTGACTAGATTAGCAGTTTTAGGTGACTTGACTGACTTTATAATTTCACGGCTGTGTTTTATAGCTGGTTAGGCCAATAAAATTGCACAAACCGCACAAAACTTTTAAATTTCATAACGTAACCTACGCATATTTTAAATTTATAATAACGGGGAAATAAAACGATTTAATGTTTCTGCGTCCACAAAAGCCTTTGATGTAGAACACTGTTTTTATCATTCACGCTAGTGAGACTTTGTTACGAAACTTAGTGAGACCTTGTTTGAAACGTTAAACCGCAGTTTAACCTTTCAAAGTCTACCATAGAACACAGGCCTCCTCTAATTAATATCACTTTACTCCATCTTTTCTGATCCCTACGTCCTTTTCTCACAAGGTTTGATTACTAATCAAAAATGATATGCTAATAATCGTCCTTCATTGTCTTGCGATAACAAACAAAAAGGTTTAACAAACGACAAAAGGTTATAATATAAGGTTACACACGCATTTATACCCTACCTACAAACTTTCATTTTTCAAAAATAACTTTGAATATAGGAGGTAATAGATCTCTGTGTTTGTGACGCTAAAACGTGTAACAAAGTCTCACTAGCGTGAATGATTAAAACAGTGTTCTACATCAAAGGCTTTTGTGGGTGCAGAAACATTAAATCGTTTTATTTCCCCGTTACTATAAATTTAAAATATGCGTAGGTTACGTTATGAAATTTAAAAGTTTCGTGTGGTTTGTGCAATTTTATTGGGCGTGGTAAAATCATATATGTAAAATTCTCGCGTCACAATGTTAGTTACCATAATCCTCCGAAACGGCTTGACCGATTTTTATGAAATTTTATATTTTATGCATATTCAGTAGGTCTGAAAATCGGCTACTATCTATTTTTCGTACCCCTTAGTGATAAGGGTTGTGCCATCCCTAACATTTTTATTTGATTTTTTGGACAATTTTGAAATTTTGGACAAAACCTAGGACTTTAGGTACATTCAGTGCTTCACATAAATCTAATGGTTGGCATTTAAAGTGCGAAAGAACTTAAAGAAAGAAAGAACTTAAAAAAGAAGTCACGATCAGCTATCGGTAAAATTGACAAAAGTTTAGGTTGTTTAAAACGCTACATGCAAACATTATTATTTACTCGTAATGTTAAAATACTTAATTCAAAGAATGCTGTAACATTTTAACATTTTCACATTAAACAAAGTTTTGACAATCCCATGAAATTTACAAACATTTGTGCAAATAAAAAAGTTATAATAATACATCTATGAATAAAGTAACCCTACATTACAAATGAGTGGTGTAAACAAAACGTATAACAAAGTTCCGCAAGCGTGAAAGATTGGAATAATGTTACATATCAAAGGCCTTTGTGAAACGGGAAAATCAAATGAAATAACTAACGCAGAACAATGCAAAATTCATAGAATCGTGCGTTGTTACATTTCCGTAATTTCGATATTTTCTCATTAAATTTCGCTGCAACAATAGATTTTAAATTCAGTTATCAATGTTGATACAAGCTTCTGTCTGCGTTCAATTCACTCCACTAACTAATTATTAAACACTAATAAATTATTTACTTACGAGCCTCTGAGATTTTTTGTGAACTCTCAAGCATGCTGGTTTCCTCAGGATTTGTCCTTCACTGTTACAGCAAGTGATATGTAACTTTATAAAACGCACATAACTCTTTTAAGAACGAGCAAGATGCGACGAATTCTTAGCCCCTGGGCTATCACCTCTTTTTTATAATATGTATATGCGTGTATAGAAAACTTCACAACTGAATTTATGGGTTGGAGACTTGAGCATTTAAATATAAATCACTTCAGTGACCTCGTTTGGTTTTCTGATCAGAAACAGGGCTAAATTTAGCAGAATTGGGGCCGAATTAGCCAATTGGGCATGAACTGAAATTGGTAGCAGAATAACAATTATTACAGTAAAAATGTCGTTCATTTTATTTTATTGAATAAATGAATATTAATTTTATGAATATTTAAAAATGTTTACCAATTTTTTTTAGTATTTCATATTTGAAATATATTTTCTAATTTATTTATAGTCCTTATTAATTTGTTAGTGGTAGAGCCACTAAGATGTGATGAAAATAAAATTAAAAGCATTTATTTGCACGAATATAGTGTGACATACACCAATGGGATATTACACTGTTTTTATAAGCAAAAAATGAAGCAAAGGATATTTTACTGTTTAAGTGAAGTGTTTAAATGAAGCAAAAAACTGTGAAGTGAAGCAAGCAAAGTGAAGCAAAAATGAAAAGGCATCCAATAATAATCATATTTTATTGACATGTTTCCACCACCGACCCGCATTGGAGCAGCGTGGTGGAGTATGCTCCAGGCCTCCCCCTGTTGTGGGCCCAACAGTGGGCCATACAAGGGTTGCAGCCATTGACCTATTAATGTACCTATACAAAAGAAATAACCTAATAAACGGTATCTTCGGATTGTTATTTCAAAAGAGCTGTCGATATGTGTATTCCAATACACAATACTCGGGAAAGCTATTTACCAAATTGATTTATGTCTATTATCATTCGTTTTCGTAGGAATCTAATACATCTGCAAGGAATTCGGACGAACGAGTTCATAAAAGGATGGTCTCTTTGCGAGTGTTTTATTCGATAACGAAAATTATCTTAAATTAGTTACCTATCTGTATTGTTATTGTTTCGAATTAATATTTCGGTATTTCTTCATAAAATAATAGAGGTACCCACAGAATACCTCTATTTAACATAAGATTACCAAACTAGCTATGAACGTGAGGGCTAGTCACATATGCTCGTATTTATCTGCTAAAGGTACCGTAGATTGAAATGTTCTAAATTTTAAAAAATATACAGGAATTTTAAAAATTCCCAAAAAAGAAGATTCTCCACGGTGTTCCAATAAATAACTGCCGGAGAAAGGGAAATGGCATTCGCTAAACAAATTGTGCCACTTACAAACTTTCAACCTAAATCATATTATTTTCTTTTTCAACAGCCCTACCAGAAACTACGGTTAAATTGAATTGCTTTACATTTAGAATTCCATGTTTCGAACTGTGTTTTGTTTTTATAAGTATAACCACAGAATACATAATGTATAACACACGTTTATTTTAATTTTTAGAATTTGATATTCTGTCTTTAAATTTGAATTGCTTTGCTTTAGAGATATTCTAATGCCGGTTTTTATTTTACCTTAGTACTTATAATTTTAATAGAAATAGAGACTGAATAAGTTTTTTTTTGTTTGATCCGAGTAAAAATAGATTTATCTTTATTGCAGATAAAACTACATAAATACTTCAAAAAAATACTAGACAAATTAGCTGTAACACCTATAAAACACACAGTTTGGTACATATATTGCACATATTTCATAACTCAAGTAGGTTAGCTGAGGCAGTTATAGCACCTGAGCTGAGTGGATATAGTAGTAGTATTAGTGGTAAGGGTATTGTTATTTTTTCAGCGAATGTATAGCAGTCCCAAAACACCTGCTAGACCAATAGATAATGTACTTAATACTTCTGTGAACCAATAAAGATGGTGCTTACTGTATATCTCGACTATATCAAGGGTAGTTCCTCAGTCATTTAAAAACAACTGAAAAGTGGCACTTACTATTATATAATAAAGTAACCGCGTGAAGTCTAAATGGGTGACAAAGGTAAGCAATGAATAAATTTAGGACTCGAATATTACCTCTCCAAACGGATGAGTGGTTTTCAGTAAGGGTGTGCCGACTTATTCGCAGGCTCTCGTTCCGAATGAGTGCTCTTAATTAATTTGAAGTTAATTTAAATGTTTCCACGCGTTCGCTTATTCACTGCCAAGCGTTTCGGTGCAATTACAATGCATCCATTTCCTCGAAACGAAACGAAGTTTAAAATTGCAAAGTTTTACAGAATGAATGACCCAACTTTTTGTATGAATAATTCAAGGGACGAAGTCATCGAAATATCCTTTAAGGCTAGCAAAATGAAATGGCAATGGGCTGGCTATATCTGCTGAGGACTTGAGAAAGTTGGAGTCAAAGCCTTCTAGCGTGGAGATCGCGGCAAGCTTAGGACGCCCTCCTGCTCGATGGCGCGACGGTCTGCTTGAGGCGGCGGGAAGTACCAGGATAAGATGAGCCGAAGATCGGTCTCAGAGGCGCGCCTTGGGAGAGGCTTCTGTCCAGCATTGGACACTAATTGGTAATTAAAAACTAAAACTTTTTAGATGGTAGAGCCATAGTCACTCGTCCCTCCCCGCACTGAATCTTAAATACCTATATTTAAGATTCAGTACAAAAGATTTTCGAAAGTCAAATCAATTAAATGAGAGACCCCACGCTCGTGATTTAAACATTTAATTCCCTTGTAAGATCACATATCGCATAACTAATTGCCGGCGGCACACGAAGGGTAAAAGGGTTAATTTCTGCCTTTCAGTAAAACTAATTAAGTTTTGTCCACAATTACTTCTTTGTGAAGAAGTCTCAATTTAACTAATTGAAGCTCGAATTTTATTGTGAGCATTACATGTTTAATTTTAAAGAACGAATTCCGTTACAAGGAATTACAGTTACGATTACCGTTACTTATACAGCGTATGTGTTTAATGAGATATATATGTAGCATTAGATCTAGCTCGTTACTTCGTCTACATTGATTTTAGACCAAAGTCCAAAGAATGATAATACCTTTCCTATTTGTTGATCGAGGTAATAAACTACCTGTATACCAAATTTCATTAAAATCCATTCAGCCCTTTTTGTGTGAAAGAGTAACAAACATCCATCCATGCATTCTTACAAACTATCGTATCGTATCGTATCATAATAATAATAAAGGTATGGATGGGCAGAGACATAAATTTCATTATTATTAAATTTAATTACTTTTACTTAATTAATAATAATGATATTTTAACTAAATAACGCTTCACACGCATAGCGCCACACTAGGATTCCCTGTGTCGTAGGTGCCATGGACACACACAAGGCAAGAACAGAAACACCCAGACCAGAATCAGAAATTTAAACTCATCATTCAAATCTATGCTCCGCTGGGAATCGAATCCAGGACCCTCCACGCAGCGCACCGATGTGTTAACCACTGCGCCAGTTACGTCATGGTTTTTGTTTGACGTCTGCCGGGTGTCTTACGATAGCTATCTTTTTTTTTCATAATTAAAACTATACACCTTACTATCTGGCGTACAATCTAAATTGTGATCATGTCTTAATTAGGAATGTACGGCACGTAAAATGTTAATCTTCGCTACCTACAGTCTGGGGCTGATTGTGGATTAAATATGTAAAAGAGTGAAAATTTTAAATTTATTAAATTATATATTATTATTATTATATATTATTATATATTATTATTTTTGTTGCTGTTATTTAAACGCTTACTAAAAGACACTGTCGTTGACTGCGCCTTTACATCTTGATGTACAAATTCTGCATTGTGATGACATCTGCGAGTTGCCAAGAGATGGCGCTACGAGTATCCTGAATCACGCTTTCGAAGTTTTCTTCATCACTGGCATATAACAAAACTCTGAGATGATGTAATCGGAACACGGCTGCACCTAAAGCATTACAGTCATAGCTGACCACGCATGATGACGCTAGCAGCGAATGTTGTAAACAATAGAACACGTCACACGCGTCATAACGAACTGGCCAATCGGAAGACGTATACTCAAACACGATATCAAAGTTCCATTGAATCTCTGCATGTATACAAATGGTCCGAAGTTAACATTCGGACTGCGGTCCCCAGGCAGTGACATCGGCTGGTGGGAAATCTGCCCTTTTCCTCTAAACCACCAAAGCTGGTCAGAGATCTCACGTTGCCAAGTAGTAGCCATTATAGGGTCGGGTCCCTCTCATAATAGTACACCACGTTGGTGTCTAACGTGTACGACATACATTGAATTCTCCACAAAATAGTTAAGGTGTAATTGTCAATTTATAGATTCTAGTCAGATTAACCCCTTGTCCAGATAAAGAGAATTTTATCAAAATAGAATTTTATAAACTCATTTGTGTGCTAGCTACTTATGATTACCTATATTATTGGAACTCGTCAATATCATCGAAGCAAATTGGCGTTCGAATTGATCTCGCACCCCTAATGCAATGAAGGCCTCATCGCGAATACAATTTGTCATATTTACATGCATACATTTACGACGATTTTTATTCCTGCCCTGTCAGTAGTAGGTACCTATGTGGACGATCACTAAATTCTATAGCTACTTGATCACAGTCAGTCGAGATGAGCTCATAGATGGATAGATAGTTAGAACTATAATGCGCAAACGGCACGTAAACGTACTTTTATTCCAGCATAATTCAACTGAACCCAATCTTATATCTATGAGTAAGTATTGATACTCGTATAACGGGTCGGCTGATATGATTCTGTGATCTCCGTCGAATGAAAGGGTGCGAACAAATCCCTGTTACGTGATCAAAATGCCGACTTCGATAATATTTAAGTCGACACAAACCGATAGTATAACTATTAAGTATACTTTAGATAATATTATTTTGTAAACTGCTCGCCTCTCGAATGTTAAATTTTGCACTCATATGCTATGTGGGTGCTAAACGTACGGTGTAGTCCTTTGGCTGACAGAACCGAGCAACTAATACGACAAAATTTAAACACAGTACCCTTAGTCTGAGTTTTAGCGATACAGAAACGAAACGTTTGTGCGTTTCGTTTCGGATTACTACACAGGAGTGCACAGTGTAATAACAAATAGAGGTAAAAGATTTTTAGAGGAGTTAAAAAAATTAAAATCAAAATTTTGTATGGAGTGAAAGATATGAATACTTATCGTTAGACATTATAATACTAACAAATATTTAATACCTACGGGATAGTATTAGTTCGAAATTTTACAGTGCATTACGGCCAATTCACTATTATTATGTTTCATTAATATTATTAAACATTGAAAGAGTGTTAATTAAAAATAAAGCAATTTTTGTGATGATTTATCGAATGCTTTATTAATTTTTTAACTCTTCTAAAAATCTTTTTCCTCTGTTGGTTATTACACTGTGCATTTTCGTCTGGTAAGCTGTGTATGTGTGCGTTTCGTTTCGGAACTGCTAAAACTCAGACTAAGGGTACAGGGCTCTGTATGGAGCTGCAATGACGTTGTCGTACGATCAACTTTTCACTTCATCGCCTTGATTGGTAGTTTGGTCACCGGCTAGATTCAATCTAGCATCAATTAATTTATTTAAAAGCAAATATTTATAATTTTAAAACAGTTTTTTTAACATATATGAACACAAATCATAATCTTCTATGAAAATCGCAGAGGGTAAGACGTATGAAGAGGTTCCTTACGAATCTTACAAAGTCTCTCTTTGTGAAGATAGAGTGGTTTTCCGAAGGGATAAAGGTTCTTCCGTCTTTTGTTCTGTAAAATTATTAGCCAGAGATACAAAGCTCAGAGTAAAATATACCCACGTTAGGCAAAAACAGCTCCATACAGGGAATAATTCCTTGATAAATCCTACTAACAACAATGGAACCATATGCAACCGTTGAGATAAGGACGTGTTTTGTTGCGTGATGGTTCAGAGTGATTAATAAATTTACCGTCGCCTTGCCTATCTTCTTATATGGGCATTCGCGATCGTGCCTTTTGGCGTGATTCCAAACGACTTACCTCTTGTTCTTATTACCAAGTCTAACGACTTGCGAAACGTACGAAGTGTCACGACAACGTCATTGTGCACATTAATTTGTCGCATGTCAGTGCGTAGTTACAGAAACAGCGCCATATGAAATCCTGCGTTTAAATTTTGTCGTTTTGGTCGGTTGTGTCGTAGTTGGGTCGTATTGTTAGGAATTAGGACAATACCTTAAGTCGTGATTTGACGTCACCATTGGTCTTTTTTCATTTTCTTTTGTTGAAATATTAACTATTTACAAGCTAAATAAAACCGTTTACAATAAAATAGGCGTGATTTTGCGCATTCGTGGGTTGACAGCGTAGTTTGCCAGCAAGGCATGAAAATACAGAATTTTACGTCTTGCCAAAACTATTGCATGATCACATGGCACGACGGCGTGATGGTGAATTTCCACCTTAAATGGACTCTTAGGAACCGTTTTCTCTAGAGAGTATTGTGGGATTTCCTTCTGTCGTCGGGTAACATGTACAAACAAACATACATACATACATCTATGAAATTTGGTATACTTGTTTGGAGGCCGTCATAGACTACCTAACATAACAATTTACAATATTGTGTAGTTCCTTTAATATTACAAACATACGTGTTGAATTGGTAACTTCCTTTTTTGAAGTCAGTTAAAAAGAATTTTAAATAATGTTTAATTGTTTCAAGAAGTTCTTGAAATTGTTACTGTATACATGTTTGAAGTTATTACATACATATGTCTTGTGTATTGATGAAAAATGGAGGTTATTTTTGAAGTCGGTTAAAAAACCTCGAAATGGGTCCCAAAAGTGGAACAACTCGCCAAACACTGACAGGTTACACTTTAATCAAATCGTCAGGAATCCCTACGCGGTGCCGCCACCAATTAACGTTATTTGCTCGCCCGCTTAGAATTTCTATCCAATAGTTCCGATGCCAGCTTCCAACTGGATCGAGCACTTATATTTGTCTGGTATTTTCTAAATTCCTTTACTTTTTTTAATAAAAGGAACACGCTAATAGACGGACCACCTGATGGTAAGTTACCGTTGCCTACTGACACAAGCAACACCAGAGAAGACGCCAGTGCGATGCCGGCATTGAAACACACAATATGAACAGGCAGACCAACCAACTGATGGTAAGTGGTCCGTCGCCTACTCACACAAGCAAACTATGAGGCTCCAGTCTTTTACTTACGCTTTAGAACTGAAATAATAATGACTCTATGTTTATCTGTCTATTATTGTGTTAACGCCGATAACAAGGCTTCGCACGTACTAAGAGTTTCATCGCCTACGCTTCAATGACCTTTTATGGATATCTACAATCATTGGAAATTACATTTAAATATAAAGCCTTAAGGTCCAATTTCGATCACGCGCCGCTGCAAATCGAACAATTAGCTTTTTTCTGGAAAGTAAATTTTCTAAAATGGCCGACAATTGCTCTGTTATGTTGCGCCCACGCTAATAGCGTACGGACAATAAACTGGATGTGTACCTACCATTGTTTCAATCACTTTGTTATGTTTAAATTTAGAATTTTTTACATGTTTTTTTCGTGAAATGGCAGTAAGCTGGGCATCTAATGTCAATGTAATTTAATTTTTGGCTCGCTATGAAGCAGCGGTGATAGCTCAGTGGCTTAGAATTCGACCTCGAATCGACGGATCCGGGTTCGAATCCCAGTGGCACGCACCAATGACTTTATAATAAAAGTTATGTGCGATTTATGAAATTAAATATCACCTGCTGTTACGGTGAAGGAAAACATCGTGAGGAAACCTGCATGCCTGAGAGTTCACAAAAAAAAATGTTCTCAAAAGCATGCGAAGTCCACCAACCCGCAGTAGGCCAGCGTGGTGGACTAAGGCCTACATCCTTCTCATTGTGAGAGGAGACCCGACCCTGTAGTGGGTCATTAATGGGTACTGACATGACATGAAGCAGTACTTTCCTCGTGTTTTGTGTTACGGTTGCGGCTTTTGGCTATCTGAGATATATTTTAGGTGGCAGAGAAATTATAACCGCTAGCTCATAATCCGCCGTAAAGCAGCATGATAGATATGGGGTGGATGTGGACTTATTCTCCATATAAAGCAATGCAACTTATGACCACTGACCAATTATTTGGTCGAACCTTCTCTGTCTGAAACAGCCTCTAACACAGAACTTATGTTTCTAACACTTAGATAGTCGTATCTTAGTAGGTCATGTCGCCTCTACCACACCTCTCCAACCGCAGCACAAGTTGTTTATGGCACGAGGACCGTGAATAACTCCTGGTTAATTTATTACTAACATAGTGAGAAAGAAAAAATAAAGAAATAAAATACATAAGTAGGTAGGTACCTATATTTATTGAGACGTTTTAATAGATGGATATTTAGTCTAAAAAGAACAGACATATTTGCTTCTAGTTTGAATAAACACAAATAAATAGCAAAAACATTTTTATCACGAAAGCAAAGTAAAAGCAAAACAAACGCCTTTAATTCCGCAGCCAGTACCGTCCCATCGGGCAGCACAAAGAAACGAGAAAACAGCGGGATACGACAAAACAGACAATCCATTAGCCACCCTCAATGAAAGCTGTTAACAATAAACAGTTAGATTGTAAGCATTCGTCAAAACCATCACCTACAGAGTATTGCTTAGAATACGAAATCATCTATTGCGAAGCTATGGTAGGTGAGAACGCATAGCCCCGTTGCTTGAGTGTCTGACTAGAAAGCAAGCGATCAAAAAAGTTAGGCAAAGTCTGGGTAGTCGTCGACTTCGGTTACGATAATATCGGAAGAACAGCAGTCGTGCTACCTTATCGGAGGCCCTACGAGCGGTTTTTATATATCTGAAAAGGTTGGCCAGGACTCCATTTCTTCACCAATGGGCCTCCCCCCCCTTAAAGGGTAAGGCCGTGTTTAACATTGGGATTTAAAAAGATTCGCAGCTGGGACGTGAACCGAAGAATTTCAGTGTCTGATTTTTATTGACAAAAATAGGCAATGACCATTAATGTAAAATATTGTTGGGAATTCTCCATAATGTTCCAAAGGCATATTGTCTATCAACCCCCAAGGAAAGCCTGATGGACTTAGGCCTACGTCTTTCTCAATGTAAGAGCTAATGGGTTACAGACCGTGTTAAAATTTCACAAAATACTAATAGACAAATTAATTTCAAAACTTTATACGTATTTTAGAAGAACAAATACGTATAATTTACTTCGCATGCATTCCTTAATGCTGTTATTTTGGCATTAAAAACAGATATTTCAATTACATTTATTCCTATAGGAAATGATAATGTTGCGGAATAACAATCTACTCCGTTGTAGCATTCTACATAATGGCACACGCGGAAAATCTGAGAGAACATCCACAGCAGCTCGTTAGAAAAACGTGTTTTTTCCTTATACTGTCAACTTTTTCCCTCTGCGGGAGCGTATTCCTGATAAATAGGCATTTTGACTTAAAAATATCATTAATCATGTTGCAATAGCTTCCAAGACAAGAGAAAGATTAATCGTTTTGGGATATTCTGCTGAGAATTGTTGAGGCGTCGGCCACAGATGGAAGACGACAGTCATATTGAATTTCGTATTTATTATTTGACATATCGCATGTGCGACGCGAATTTTTAACGCAAGTTTAACGATTAACACACTGCCCCGCACCACGGAGCGTAGTGCGGGGGTGCGTGTCCATTTGTATAGAAAACGCATCCACGCGCATATTACAGACGCCTTTTCTCTGTGTTGGACTGTGCGTATTTTCTATACAAATGGAAATACTTTCTTCATGTCTTATGTTATTGCTGAGGAGGAATGGTAGCCGGAGATGATACGATATGTGAACACTGAATACTATTGTCCTCATGAACAGCAAAGGATCCGCAGAACTTCTTCTATATTTGAGGTTGGGTGTTGAACTGTTGATGTAATTGCTTGTTCGCGCTAAAATGAGAACTTTTTATTTCTTTGAAAAATTCCATGGTTATTTTCCCTAAACTACGACCAATTTAAGAAGACAGTTGCCATCAAAGATTTAAGAAGGGATTTCTATGGTTATAATAGATCAGACCCACAAATAATTCCAGCTACTTCAGTGCGTTCGCCTTTGATAACTCCTTGCCATATATCAGACTTGAAAAGATGAACGGAGGAAACGGACGCGTTAATTTAGTCGGGAAACGGGGGATTTCCTGAGACATGATGAATGAGAGTTCTTTCATTGATTTCCAAAGAACCACGCGTTCTGTAACTGACAACTATCTTTTTGATATGATGGACGAGTAGAGTAGTATTTTATGCCGTTTTAATGCCCCTCTAAGGGGACCTCCGTTAAAGGAAAATGCTCCTTTGAAGGAATAATAAAAAGGAAAATCGTTTATGTTTTCAACGACAATATTCTGAACGAACGATGTTAAATATGCATAATTATATAATTATTAAACTAAACTTCTAAATATAGTTTAGTTAGGGAGTACGAGTATACTCAAAAAGCAAAAGGAAATGTTTAATGCTCGGATATAGTACAATTTTACTAAGTCTATAGGTCCTTGTGTTTGTTGTGATAAAATCAGAAATAAGAAATCAGAGCACTCCCCTGTTAAAGTTTTAGCTAGCCAATATTCGAGCAAATAAACAGATTTTGTTTCATTTTAGTTGTCCAATACAGATTCTCCCTACAAAATTACTTTATTTTATACGTAATGGACAGCTTATCCCAAGTAAAGTGACTTTAGTCCGTCATTATCTATGAAAATTTTAGGATCATTTACTCCAAGCCGTGGTTATATTAAAGGCTTAGGGCTGTCCCAATTAGGACAACTCTCGTCCTTATCTTAATTAAGCAGTGTTTCTTGCAATAAACAGCCCGTTAACTAAAGCTCGGGGACACAAATTTGCTTATTTATAGAGACTCCGACATTACACCTTAAATATAATCAGGGAAATTCTCTGTTCAATTTGTTACTTACTAATCTTACTATCTATCAGGCCTTGGAAATCCACTGAATATCCGCTGGACATAGGCTTCTCCTAATCAACTGTCCTACTACTTACAATTTATATCCCGAACATTCTGATCCAAATTTTCTTCCTTCCATCCTTTCAGCCCTTAGTTGTCCACTGGACATGGGCCTCCCCTAATCGACGCCACGATGCGTGATCCTGGGCGCTTTGAATCCAACAGTTTCCCGCCTTCAGGTCGTCAGTCCACATGGTTGAACCTGGGGGACCTTTGCTCCTTTTGAATTTACATGTGCTGAATTTTGTATTTAAATATGTGAGTAAGTAAGAGGCCAAACACTGGACAAATACCGCTTGCATGATTTATAGCTTTACGGCTTTCATTGCTTAATACTTTATTAGTTACGTATTTTAATCAAGTGTGGCACCTACTCGTCTCCTAAATCACTAACTTCTTTGTCACTTTTCTTCTACTAACCGTTCATTAAGGTAATCTGTTCTCAGCTACAAGTCTGTTTGTATTCTAAGCGGTTAGTGTCTACAGGTTCCGAGGTTAATCTCTTAGTTCATTAAACGCGATCACCGGCCAGTAACCTCTTTTAATAGGATTTTCTTATACTTACTAAGAGGTTTTAAGAAAGCGTGCTTTGCATCGAGATCAGGGTAGATTCTTAATGATCTACGCGGCTTATCTAATGATCTAGAAAGCTAGGCAACTCAATAATTATGCGAAAAAGGGGCCAAGTTCAAAGCCCGTCCAGCTATGCATTCCTCGTCATATAGTCGAAAAACTATAAACCTAGCAAGGTATTGAAGATAATTAGATAATTTCTTTTATTTACTAACATAGATAAAGTCCCGATGTCATGTTTTTGAGCTCGCACATATTTGACATCCAGAAAACAGATACGGCGAGGAAGGTGAATAATGAATGTGGGGCTGCCATATTTATCTTTCTTAGCTATTTTCTTCTATTTTATATTTTTGACTAGCAATAGTGTGAATACACCATTAATAACTTTTTCAGCCAATGAGCTTGCAAAACTTTTCATTAACAACATTAGAAAAAAGATACTAATATGGCTATGTCAAATGAAATCTTACGAAAATCGCGTCCAAACTGACCGCGGCCTAAAAAAACTCATTATCACATGCCACTGAGATTCGAACCCGGAATTCCTGAGTTATGTTATTAGCTACTGTTGGCAATCACTTCATTCGGTTAGAAAAGTTAATTTACCCTCACAGTAAACAATTAAAGCCAAGTGTTACTTCGAACCATACTAACGGGTTAAAATGGAAGTTTGTTGTACTTTGTTGACAAAAGTTTCAGTTTAGTTATGCGAAAGAGTAGAAAATTTTAATAATATCATACTCGTATATTTGTGAGTTGGTAGAATAATTTAGTTATTTACAACTTTTCGATGGGATAACTTAAATAAACTTTAAGTAAATATTCGTTAGTATTCATATAAACAATATATGTATTTTAATGTCTTAAGATCAACCTAATAGTAGTTTAGACGTCTTTTACTTTTTTGGGTTATCCTGATAGTTATAATCTACTTTAATTTCAGATATTTACTCATCAAAACAAATTTGTAATATAAGAGTAAAGAGGTCAGGTTTCGGAGGGCAAACAGAAATAAATTCTTGACGATTCCATTTTCGATAAGATTGTTTGCGTTCACTCTTCAGAATATATGGATACCTACACGTATTATTTGTATACAGATGTCATTCTGACTTTGTAATTGGTATTAGCACAGTAAAGATAACATAGTAGTATTAACATACCAAAAGTTCTACTCCCAAAAGTTCTAAACTAAGATCTTGATAAAAGATTTTAAATACTTAATTTATATTAGTATAAAAGATATGGCTCATCTTATCCTTAACTGATCGCCCCTCAAGATCCTTACACTTCTCTGCAAAAATGCAGAATCTAAATTTTTTAACTCTTCTAAAAATCTTTTACCTCTAATTGTTATTACACTGTGGACTCCTGTGTTGTAAGCTGTGTAAGATTTACGTGTGTGTGTGTGTGTGTGTGTGTGTGTATGTGTGTGTAGTATGTGTGTTTGTAAGCGTGTTCTAGAACTCAGACTAAGGGTACGGAGCAGTCGTGTTCTCCCATATAAAGCGCTTCCGCCATACAACACATTATATTATAATGCCTTGACTGATCACTCAATGAGTAGTTTGACGAATGTACTCATTTTTAGGATGTAGAGGTATCTCCACGGGAGAGCTTTTTTACCGCCTACCTCTTAACCTGTCGTAGTCGTCGCAGCTAGTGCTTCATCTTTCAGCGAAGGGTATGGTTTCCGGAGGTATGTACTCGTATGTACGTACTTTATTTTAGACGAACATCTTAGTCCTCATGAGTAGCAAAGCACCCGTAATAACTACCCGTAGTAACCTCTATTTGAGGTTGGATACGTGTGTTCTAGAATAAGACGGACTGTACAAGTACATTTCTTAACAAAGCTCGAACAAGCAACTATGAGAAACGCTACTCTTATAAAATAACTTTCTACGAGCGGTTTTAACCGTTTAATGTCATTAAAAGTGTTACTAAAAGCCACTGCTGAGTGTCATACATGCTTCTAGCTGGTTAAGCTGCACTAGAACTATTAACATCCTGCTTTTATGAACTTTTCGCTTGCGGATAAATGCACTTTCGTATACCTAATTGTGTGATATAATTAGGATATATTGCATTATAATAGTATTACTTTGTTACTGAATAATCGTCCCTAATGGTGCTTCTAAGCAAATCTAATCCCGTACTACTCATATTATGCTTTAGTTAGTGAAAAGTACACATTTGAAATGGTGATGGTAAGTGAGCGGTGATAGCTAGGAACTCTACCTCTAAATCAAGAGGTCCGGGTTCGAATCCCAGTGGTATAGCCCAATGACTTTTTTAAGTCATGTGCGTTTCACTAAAATTATTGCGGCAACGGTAAAGGTGTGACCACTTCCGCCACTCGTCAAGCGATAGCGCTACCGGATATTCCTCAATCACGCTATCAAAGTTTTCTTCATCGCTGGCATATAATTCGGAAATTATCTTAATATTATCACAAGCCAAAACTCGATTTTGAAATATCCCTTTCCAGAATGTTCTCAGCAGAATTTTTGAAAATATAAAACACCGACAAGGCCGCACATGGAGTCTAGTGTTATTTGAACCAGATAATTCCAAAAGATATGCGCTGTATAAACCTGCCGCAGCCGCCGGTGCGATTTGAAATTTGCAATTCGATTGCCACAGACCGAACACAGTCGGGACGATGTTAGCCTGGATATGTACGATATATATTTTGGGGAACATGCCATTGTAACAGTTAGTATGTTACTTTACTTAACATCATTTTGGACAGCTTCTGTTTATAAATAAACCTGATGGCTGAAACCCCCAAAAGTGTCAATGTCTTAACTTCGATTTCGAAATTGGTTCAAACTAATATCTCTGTCAAAAATATTTTTAGTACAATGTTGGAATCAGAACTCCATTTCCAAAATTGCAAAATATTCTTAGCAGAATGCAGGAACATGTAAATCACAAAATCACAGACGGAGTCTAATATTTGAACCAGATAATTCTAAAAGATGTGCGCTGTATAAACCTGCAGCCGGTGCGATTTGAAATTTGCAAAAGATATGCGAATATATTTGAGTCTGTTAACCTCTATAATATTTTGGAGAACATGCCATTGTACCATTGAGCATGTGTAACCGTAGAGAATGCATAATGCACTATTTTATGGTTGATCTTCGAAATAATTCAAAATTTAATTTATCTATGACTTTTACTCTTATTTAACAATTATTAAGAAAGCTTTAATAAAACTTATATCACTTTCGAAAATATTCTTTGCAGATTGTGAGAATCAAAATCCTTTGACCGAAATGTCTTGTTGAAGAGCTGAATGTCTTTATGAGGAACTATTTAAAATGTAAGAACTTCACTACTTAGGATTGCAAAGTTTCCTAAATCCCGGTGACCGCGATTCCATGCTTCGGAGGACACGAAAAGCTGTCGGTTCCGGATGTTATCGATACCATAGCAGTCTTAAACCTTGTCGGCGGTCACATGGGCTATTATAAGGCTTCATAAGAAACTACATATTTAAAATGAAACAACTTTAGTACTTAGGAATGTAAAGTTTCCAAAATCCCGGTCTAGAGAAACTGAGTCTAAACTGAGTCAAACTTTTGCCATCTAACAACGACGGTCCGCGAGGTTGCGGTCTCGCTGCGGTATGCAATCTCGGTCAAAGTTCTAGTTGCCATAATGATTCCCACTAAGCGGTGCTTTGTATTCACAGTTTATCCACGTAGCGCGCATAGCCCGCTGCTTGAGTAGATCGCAAGTATAGAAAAAGTTAGCGACGTCAGGCGCGGTAAGCACCTGTATGGGTGACCGCTAGTGGCGAATTACATGCGCGATTCAGTCAGTCCCAATTTTATCGATACGATAGAAGTCGTTAAACCTTGTCGGAGGCCCAATATGTGTACGTAAATTCAAATTAAATCGGTTTACATAGGCACTAGTTCAAGCGAAATTTCCATTTTTGAAAATCAGCCTAATATTGGAAAATTTCTTCATTTTTTTTTTTACTTTCTAAGTTTTCTCGTATATTAAAGCCGCCTGGCCGGCATTTCAGTGACGTCATCTGCCAATTTTATGCACCCTATCAACACCGCTTACTTCCTTCTTTTCAGCCCTACGTAGTCCACAGCTGAACGTGGGCCTCCCCTAAGCAACGCCACTTCGCCCGGTCTTGGGCCGTTTGAATCCAATAAATTACGTTTTATATGAGGTTATAGTAACGTTATAATGTGACAAGCAGTAACAAGGTTCTAGCGCACTAGCAAATTGCGCGATTTTAGTACCTACCAATGACGATGTAAATACTAAGTGTTAAACTGTTCCAAGGTCGCATTTATGAGGGCATTTGAGTTACCAGAATCTATTAGTTTAGTGAGGAAGGGTCAAGTGTGGTCCTCAGTGGATGTTGCGGTCCGCCCACAATCACTGCGAAGATAATTAAATTTCCACTTGATTTGTAGACGTGGAACGCCCGCCCTGTGTGAGTCTGAAATGCTGTTAATCGCAATAGGTGGAGACATTCAGGACAAAATTATTATTTCGTTTCGATTTTAAATTATTCTTTCTCCTTACTAATAATTACGTTGTCGTAATTGATAGAAGGTTCGATTGATTGCATTTTTATTATATTATGTAGATATTTTTACTAAGCGCACGTGAATTAAAAAAATCATTGGAGCGTGCCGCTGGGATTAAAATTCGGACCTCTCAAATGCTCTCGGAGAACTCTTCAGTTTAGCCACCTGATACTCTCACTATTACCGCGAGCCTAAACACTATTGTCATGTCGTTAATATGGAAAAGAGATAGTATCTGCACAACTTTCCATGCACAGTAATGCCACGCGTTATCTATTCTATACGAATACTTTGACGGTAGTATACCTACTTTGAAGATGGACGATAGACGCACAGAACTGACAAAACATGACACAGAGTAATGCACGACACACGAACGTGAAACTGTGTTTGGGATTGTTTTGTTGTGTTCCAGACACATGACGTGTGCTATTTGTCCCGATAAATCAAAACTTTTGCGCCTCTCCTTATCTAGATAGATGGCTTGTTTATAAATTATGGCCCATTCTGATACGTGAGACGTTTTTCTTGTTTCTGGAAAAGTACCTACGTGACAAAGCGTGCATAGCTGCTTGAGTAGATCGCAAGCAATCGAAAAAGTTAAGCAACGTAGCGCGCGGTCACGTAGGTGAGGGCTTGAGGTCGGATCTGGTTCTTTTGGGGTCACTATGAGGCAAGACTAAGGTGTATGTGGTGTGTAAGCGCTTAAGATGATGGCTGGTTGAAGTTATGAGGAAACGCCAAGGGTCTTGTTTCTAATATTTCTATCTTGTCTGGTCACCTGCATGGGTCACCGACATATCTCATACGTTAGTTCTTCTTTTATTTATTCTTCATTCTTCTATTACTTATCACGTATTACCGGTATCTGTAGTAGGTAATAGTTTCGGTATCTGTTTTACATAATAAGGCATTAAGTCCAATCTTTGTAACGTAGTGTTTAGGTTTTGCAATAACACTTCTACATAATACCTGATATATTTTTATTGATTCACAAATTTTCCACCGGGCTCCGACTACGGACATAATATTACGTACTTACGTAACTACCTACTACGTAAATATTGCGAAACATAAGCAATTAAATTACCGATGAGGTCCATCCGCCCTCGAGTACTAACGTAGGTACAGATACAGGTTTCGATTGAGTTTAAAACGAGAAAACTTTTCAACTCGTGTAGCACTCAGTAGCGGAGTGTACCGTGTTGGGGGCTCGTTAATAAACTACGTTATGAGGTCTCTAGGTAACCTTTATAATTGCGTTCTGTCCATCTGTAGGTACTTAGTGGGTCACGTAGTGAGCTTTTGCGCGAGATTTGATTCGCGAATTGAAATATTGGTTAGATGCGTCAATGTTTAAAAGAATTCGCCATAGTAGTGTATACTCTTTGCACCACGATCACCGAAATCCATCAAAATTTTAGGGAAAAAGTTATTTTGATTGACTTTCGTGTAAGAACTACGTACAGGAATTCTGGGATTAAAGAATTGTGGTCGATAGCGCTAGTTAGGTGTTACTTGATAGATACTTATAAGGATGCCGAGGTAAAAAAAGCATGTAAAAAGATCAGAAATATTCGACAATTTCTGGGCATGGTTGTCAAAAATTACTGAGGGTTGTCAATTTTCAGAGATTTTTCCATTTTTTTTTCGATACTTAAAAAAAATGACATGTTTTTTTTCTTCTCGAGTAGTCATGGTAGATAAAGCAACCGGCCTTAGGTAAATAACTGAATCCATTTTCACCAATCATAGCTAGAAGCTGTAATGTAAGTAAAAATTCACCTGATTTGAAATAAATGTACGAAGGCTGTATTGTATCAAGTTACGATAAGTTATTCAATCAAAATCAAAAAGTTAATGGAATCCATGTATGCCTTCATTAAGATGTTAAACTTACACGGTACGCAATTTAGCTATCCAAACTGTTTGCGATGCTGATCTATACTATTTTAAAGAAAAGAATGCGTTTATTGTTGACTGTTACACGAGAAAGATGTTACAAAAATTATAATAAGTTAAGAACAGTCTACCCTATGCGGGCATACAATAATTATATCCTAAAAAAACTAAAACTAAATTTTATATTATAATTATGTAAAAATAAGTTGTGATCGTTTAGCAGTCCGATTATCTATTTATTTTAATATTTTTCCTAATCGAACTCATCGGCTATGCAATGTGCCACCCATTTCTGGGTAAAGAGAGAAAAAGCCGGAGGAAAAAACTCTCGACACAGTTTTAATTTATTGATTTATTTATTTTTGCGCGCGCGTTTGTTGCACGTATTCCTTATCATCATTAAATATCAGATGAGGGTATATTTCTTACATGCACCGGTTAGTTCTCTCACAGCTTTCGCTAGGTCAGTAACCTTACAGGGTGCAAACGGGTCGGGTACCAGGGTGAACCTCGTCCTCTCGATATCAAAGTTATGGCTCGGTATAGCTGGAATTTTCAGAAAAGGCTTTGATGCCACGCTGACAGGACCGCTATGATATTAGATCGAAAATATTTTCAATATTGCGATGAAAACTTCAAAAATACTCTTTATAAAAATATTTTTTTGCGATAAGGACTTCAGTTTTAAGTAAGATACCGACTCGAAGTGGAAACGAATAAAATCACACGACATTAAGAATGTAGATGATCAAGATTCCTTCACCATTACAGCCAGGGATATTCAATTTTATAAAGCGCACATTACTTTTAAGAGAGTTATTACTGAGATTTGATCCCAACCCCTCGAGTAAGGGTTGGCTGCAAACCTTTCATGGCCCACTGTTGAACACAGGTCTCTCCTCACAACAGGAGGAGGCCTGGAGCATACTACCACTCCGGTGAACGGAGAAGATTGGTGAGTAAGAAGTATGTCACACAAATATCATTCACTACATTAAAGTCTATAGGTTGTAATTCTATATTGATCAAAAATAATTTTTCGCAAAAAAATTAAATTCGCTTAAAAATGTCAAGCATTGTTCGACAAAAAGCCGGAACCGATCCTTCTCTACTGAAGGGCAAGTAAGTAGGGTAAGGGTAAGTAAGTAGGGTAAGCATAAGGATAAGTAGTGTAAATTAGTCGTAAGTAGGGTCGGCAAACATGGTTGACACACTGTAATAAACTTAACCAACTTATTTACTTTTTAAACTAACCAGCTGTAAATGAAAGTTTTAGACTAAACATTCCAATGTCTGTAGATTAAAGGTTGTCAGAATGAAATCGAGAAAACGACTTCGTAATATGATAGGATTTTTCCTCAAAGTTTATTGAAGTGTTCAATTTCGCCCACTCCTGCCTCTCGTTTAGAACTACGAAATAGAAAACAGTTTATTTGTAAAATAGCTTATGTACCCTTAGTATGGAACCAATAGGGTTTTCATGAGAAGTCCTCTTACTATAACAATCGTTCTTGGCCGCACTGTATTCTGTAACCTATTTCCATAACAGGGTACCTTAAGCCACGATTTTCCGTGCGTAAAGTTGCTTTTTTACATCTTCATTTTGACGGATTTGTCCAGTGCAATGCTGTTCCGGACCAGTTCTTAAGGCAGTCGTTCATAAAAAAACGCTTCACACCCAGAATCCACACTAGGATTCCCTATGTCTTGCGTGCTATAGATACACATGAGACAAGAACACACACACCCAGACCGGAAATAAAAAAATCTCAACTCAGCAACCAACCGTTGTAGAGTCCATATCACCTGATGATGCTCCGGCGAAACACGTGTCGTGTACTATTGGAATAAGTTGTTATGGTATATACCTACTTAGAGAGATAAGGGAGGTTGGTGGGTCCATACCAAAACAAGTTCCACGTGTGCGGATTGTTGCAAAGAGATATAAATACAACTTAAATAACAATGGATTTCCGCAAAGTAACGCCTGATACAATATAATTATAAAAAAATGTCCGTTGGTAATCATACCCAGACTTTCCACACAGCGCTCCGGCGTCTTTATACCGACTGCGCTACGACAAATGACCTATGACCTTCCTATTGTATTGTATGCTGTAACCTGCCACCCCCATAATCCGCCGTAAAATTAACATTTTTGTGTTGGCCCCCGCCGTAATCCCAAAATACTGGACATAAGTTCCAAGTAATAGGGTTACTTGGAACATTACACATTACATTTATACTGACTGAACCCTACACTTGGCCGGGTCAATGCAAAACAGACCCCGCGTCCAAAGATCGATGGACATCGAAACGGAACCCGTGTCAACGAGCTGTCAAAATATCACGGCACGGAATAATTATAAAGACGGATCGGGACAAATAGGAGAAGAAATGACCCCGGTGAAGATGTAAATCGATTTCGAAAACAAAACAACTATACGTTTAGTTATTTATCTATGCTAGAAATCGACAAGTAGTCGAAATTCGACTATTAATTATTGAAATTTGAATGGTCTCCGTGCGAGGAAATATTTAAATCGATTTGGAAGACAATACGATCGTACGTTTAGTTATTTATTTATACTACAGATAGCCAAGTAAGTAGTCGAAATTCGACTATTAATAACTTTCTCTTAGTATGCTAAAACTTAGAAAGAGGAAACACATTCTTCCTTGAAAATTAATTTTTTTTTTTTACTTTCAAGTACCTAGTTAGTTACTTTTGATACCTACCTACTTTGTTTTGATTAGAAATTATTAACTCAGTAATTTTCGAATATCAAATATAAAAAAATATAATGATTATGGATTGAGTAAAAATAAAGGTTCCGAAAATTCAAAAAAAATTCATGGAAATAAGATTGTGCGGTGTCCCCGTCAAAACGAGTGTTTCGAGTAAGACTTTTGAGGCAGTCATTAAGAGCGACTCGACGAAAGGAATCGGTTAATTGGACAAATTTTTGGATTGTTGGAAGAAAGGGAAGAATGGGTGCGTTGGAGGGTTTTTTAGACGCCAGTAATTAATGGACTCATAACCAATGGCCTAAATTCTATACCCGCGTAATATAGAACGTTCCAGATATTTCTTTCCACGCTTTGTTCTCTTAGGCCGGAGTTTTTTAATATTGCTGGAAATATATTTTTAGTGCAGACAATAGTTATATTTCTCAGATCATCGTTGCAATCTAAGAACGAGGTGATTTGAAACGCTTGTACTACTATCTACCTTTGAATCAATATAGTTTTGAAAATATTATCATCGGGTAATGCGATAGAGTAACAAAACCTATATTTACGATTCGCCAACGATTTAGTATTCCGCAGGAGCTTTCCTCCTTATGTGGGTAAGTTACGCAACGATATGAAGAAAGTTTAGCCCAAATATGGAACGCTGGACTATTTATGTCTAACAAATAAAATAGAAATATAGCAAGTTTATTGGTTTTTACAACAACCAATAACCTGCAATAGGCAAGGGGGGCCTATCATCCTTACTAATAGGAAGAAGAGATCCGACCCTACAACGTGTTAAAAATATTATTCGGTGGTATGTCAAAACAAGGCATGTGAAGTCCACCAACCCGCACTAGGCCAGCGTGGTGGACTAAGGCCTACATCCCTCTCATTGTGAGAGGAGACCCGACCCTGTAGTGGGTCATTAATGGGTTACTGACATGTCAAAACATTAAAAGTTAAAGTGTCTGTGGCAACCTACGCCTCTCGTCAAGAGACATGGTCCTGAATCATGCTATCGAAGTTTTCTAAATGGATGGCAAATATACAAAACTAGGACATGACGTAATCGGAGCGTGGCATTATTGTAATGGACGTACAATAGAAAAGATTCATAACAAGAACAATTTTGTTTTATTATTCCAGACTCCTCTAAATATACATACACTTGAAAGAAGAAAGATCACACAATCCAAATCCAGTGTATATGAAGTAATCAAATTTAAATAAAAATTTAAATAAAAATGATCCTATCAATGTATTTAATTTAATATAATTAAGTTTTTATGAACTTTCATATGTTAGTCTTATCTCCTCAATAATTGCATACCTAAAAACGGAAAATATAGATCCTATATTTGTGCAAATAAACGTTTTGTCTTTGTCTTTTTCAAAATATGTTAAACATCATCTTTGAGCCCTCCACTGGTTAAAATAAGAGTAGACCGCGAGAAAAAAGCGGGCGGAAAAACTCTCAACCATGTCTTGGCGCCAACAAAGATATTCACACTAACGTGAAATTCCCAAAAGGGCACAATGCTGCAAATGTACCTTTCAACGTAAACTTAAGAGATTCATTGGCATGTGATCTAGAATATTTATTGAACGAAAAATGCTTTTGTATCGCTCCGATGCTCCTATACGATGCGTCATAAATTATTCAATATCGAGATAAAAGTATTGGAAATACGCCATGTACGCACGACTGTTCGCGGTATTACACGGCAAAGTGGAGACGTTTCCTTTGTGCTTAAAACAGCGATCGTTGTACTGTACATTTAATTTTTGTAGTACTTTTTGTATTGTTAACGCGAGAAAATGGGCAATTTTATGGTAATTGAGTAGCAAACGGGCAAGCAGGCCATCATTAAGTAGTCACTGCAGCACATGGCCATTCACCTCAATAAAGACCTCCAACCTCAAATAAAGACGAAATAACCTCAAATAAAGTTGTATGCAGGTGCTTTGTTACTCTTAAGCACTAAGATGTTCTTCACAAATAAAGTATCCCGAACCTCCCCAGCTGAAACACAAGGCACGAAGAACAGGCTGACAGGCTTTACGACAGGCGGTAAGCTTTCTTCCCGCTACTATCGCACTACCACCTCACCGCATGGAGAGTGTTAAGTAGTGAATACAGTAAGGAAGTTCTTCATAATCCATATGGATATGGATATGGATATGAACTTTGGACTACGGCCTACATCCTTAAAGAGAAGACCGGTCCTACAATGGTCCTAACTGGTTACAGAGAGAGAGGTCATCCATCTTTGTATTGATCAGGCCCAGAGTACCTCGACTTCTTTGATCGTTTAAGATCTATCCAAGACACACGGTAGGTACCAATCCACTAACAAAAACTTTTTCAGCGGGTCGCCTTTTAGTGACGTAATAAAATTCAAACCCGATAGTCGAATAAGATTTTACAACTTTTTCTTGTATAGAATTCAATCTCGGCTCTTATTTCCTTAAGCCTCTTTGTTGGAAAGTAGTGGGCCAATTTTAAAGGCTAGCCATAATGAAGCCAGCCAAACAGACTTTGTTACAAGCTTTCCCATTTCGAACGGAAATACAAAATAAAAACGTTTATCGTGCGCCGGGTGTGGGCAGAATGAGAAAGAAATGTAAATATAATGAATGAAAATGTAAGAAAATAAAGTCATTATTGTACTACTATAAGTAGTGGTAAAATACATTATTTTCTTCACTAATTTGATAATGGGGATGTATATGTTTCCACCATTCACAATTAATTTCAAAATGTAGTTCTGCTAAGTAGCTGCATTGTCAGTAACCCATTAATGACCCACTACAGGGTCGGGTCTCCTCTCACAATGAGAAGGATGTAGCCTTAGTCCACCACGCTGGCCTAGTGCGGGTTGGTGGACTTCACATGCCTTTGAGACTTTTTTTTTCTGAACTCTCAGGCATGCAGGTTTCTTCACGATGTTTTCCTTCACCGTAACAGCAGGTGATATTTAATTTTTATAAAGCGCACATGACTTTTTTACAAAGTCATTGGTGCGTGCCACTGGGATTCGAACCCGGACTCCTCGATTCGAGGTCGAATTCTAAGCCACTGGGCTATCACCGCTATATAGCTGCATTAACGATTATTAATTATCTGTCTAAAAAAATGAATTTTCCTGTGATTTCAAATGTCTACCAAAGGCAACAGCACTATCGTAGAAGCGGTTATTATTATAGTAAAGCCTTTAGGTCTCGCTAGCACCATTTGGGTACAGAGTCCTAAAATGTTGGCAAGTTTATTTCACGTTATCCATCTAGTAGTTGTTAGTTAGTAACCCATTAATGACCCACTACAGGGTCGGGTCTCCTTCTCGCAATGAGAAGGATGTAGGCCTTAGTCCACCACGCTGGCCTAGTGCGGGTTGGTGGACTTCACTTCACTTGATTTTCAATTTTATAAAGCGCACATAACTTTTTTACAAAGTGAATTCTATGCCACTGGGCTATCACCGCTCTAGTAGTAGTTAAAGTTAAATCCTAAGCTACTAGGTTTAGCAAAAAACACATGATTTAACGGTTGAGTGATCAAGTGACCGATATTCGTCGAATCCATCCATCTCTAGGAATTAGGGCGCCTGTCACAGATACCGTATAAAAATTCAATGTAATTGGTTAGAAGAGTAATTGATAAGAAGATAGAAAGTAAAAAAAGAACTGAGTGATTTTGTTAGAATAAGGATGATGAGACCAATAGAAACGCTTCCTTTTATTTTGATGACACCATTCGCAATTAATTTTTACACAACGTTTTCCTTAAAGGAATACCGAAGAAACTAGAATCCAATTTAATTAAAGAATAATAATAATTTCATGTAAACTAGGTGAGAAACAGTGGATTTACTAAAGTATGACATCATAATTTTATAATTTCATAATCCTGGCAAAATTTTATAATTACTCTAAATTTCTAATTAAATGTGCTTTTTGACAGTCCATTAAAATTAATAGACTAGTAAGTAGTCATCTTCCTTATATTAATTTCGCATTACTTTGTAATGTTTGGAAATTGTGATATGCGATACGATGTTTTCATCCAAGTAATAGGTATTGAGCAAAAGCTGTTTTGTTATTTTGTTGAAAATCGCTAGGCAGTCTGACTCAGTTCGCAATATGATTGATTAGGAGATATAGTCGATCCATTCAGACGGGTTCCTTGATAGAATATTTATGAGTGAAGTGATTCACTAACTTTTCGATCATCGTTTTAGATTTATACCTATATAAGATACTACAGACAGCTAAGTAGTTGAAATTCGACTATAATTTGAAACTAGAATTTGAAACGTATATAATGGAATACGCAGACTTGGATACGTTTGAGTATTTGGATATTTTTAAGTCCTATTGCTTACCACGATTTTTTGGCGTCACGATTTTAATATAGCGATGAAAAAACGCAAAATATTCTGACCAATAACCCTCGCGCGCGCTAACGGCGTTCGGCCGTAATCTATTAGTCTATCTTCTTTTTGTTTTTCCATACTCTTCTGCTACGTTTCGCAGCATCGTCGGCTTTTAATTCTACGGCGTAGCATCACTTTACTGACAAGAAAAAACCACAGCATTTCATAACTCCAAGTATATCTACGTAACTGAAATGAAAAAAAATATCGTGTCAAATTGATGGCACACAAAAAATTAAAAAACTTCACGTATCGTACAACAAATCGTTGAAATTCAAAAAAGCAGTGGTAGAGCCATAGTAACTCGTCCGAGGAGGTATCTTACCGCAATCCTCTTTACGTCGTAAAAGCAGCATGTTCTTCGTGTCTTGTGTTTCAGGTGGAGAGTATCTACGGTGGCAATACTTACCGTAGATACTTTATTTAAGGTGAACATAGAAGGTACTCATGAGTAGCAAAGCCCCCACATACAACGTCATGTAGGATTGTTTTTCTATTTGAGGTTGGATGCGGGCGTTCTTGGCCTGAAGTGACAACTTAACGTCAGGAGGCATGTTTGCCCTTTTGCTTCTCAATTACTCTTAAATTCTGTCTATTACGTTGTTCGGTTATACAGTTACTATATTAAGTAGTCCCGTCTTCGACACGAGCAAGAATAATAGAGGTTACCTTTACAGAAGAAACCTCATTAAAACTTAGCAAATTACGATCGAATTTCGACTTGTTAACGACCACTACCATATAATCTGACTGAACAATGTAACGTTTTATAGTTGTTACGAAATTCAGTAATCCTATTAAAGACAAGGCCGGTACAATATAATGCCGGGCATGATCTGAATTGGTAGGCATAGCTGTAGGTAGTGTTGTAGGTGTCCAATCAGATAACAATATCGTTATAGTAACGAGCGTTAATCCAATATACCTACATCTAGCAATAGATTCCTTTATTCCACGGTAAATATTACTCTCATGTATCTATTTTTTTTGCGTGGTTCCGTCTTCGAAGAATCGAAGTAAATCTTTTTAAAATTAAGTTATCTTTTAATAGCAATAGTCTTATTTAATAATATTATAAAATTGCTAAACAAATTTTGATAAGTTTTGGAAGAAAGGTAAATGAGACCTCAGTAAATACATATATGACAATCAAACATTTAAAAAATGCTATGAAATTATCTCGAGTTTGACACAATCGAAACTGCGGGCAAATAATTTTTTTCAGTTAAAGTCAATGTTTTTAACCTGTCAAAACCATCAAGAAATTTGTTCAAAATAATAAAAATTAATTAAAACATAATGCAAACAAACAACAATTATAAGACCCCGTCTTAAGTTATTTCAACGGGGCTTGCACCTCGCTGGAGGTTGCCCTCATTAAGGTGACAGCCTGCACTCTCAGATAATGGCATTACGTTACTTGCATTTATATAAGAAAACGTGCTACAGCATTTAAAAGAAAGACACATAATTTTTTTATTCCAAATGCCGAAACCAAATATCTACAGCACTAGTTTAAAAGTGTTACCCAGTTTAATCATTTTATTTGCACACACTTTTCCCATTAAAATGGGTGTTTTGTACCGTCAAGGAAAAAAGAAAGAATCAGTATGAAAATCTGAAAAAAAAAGTGGCAGGAATTTATTTATTTATCAGAACAAAGTATCAGGTCAGCTAGTCTGTAATAATTTGGAATTCCCATCAGGTAATAGAAACTGTGACCCTCATTAGTGGTCAGCAAACGCCTTTATTGCCAAGAGCCTTTATCGTATTCCTAAGATAACAACGCTATCAATTTGTAAATTTCTTCGATCCCTGAAACTCAGCATCGTTTAGTAAAATTATTCTGTACATTTTGTAATGGATCTTTTAATGGCCTTTGAGCCGGTATCTTGCAGCTTAACGGAGCCAATTCAAATATTATCTTTCATTTAAGTCCTTTAGCTCTTGGTTAAAGAAACAGTTTAAAATTTAATGTTAAGAATAACCAACAGAATAATCATATTCGCACTTTAGAGCTTCTATTACAAAAAAACACGAGATCTAAGACATTAAATGTAAATGTAAATAATGTTTACATATCTTTTTATTTTCAAATAGTTATTTAATATAACTATAACTTTTAAAGCAATTTTAAACTTTTATTTTCAAAAAAGTTATGCCAACATTGTATACAAAATAAGACAAGTGTGAAAAACGTACTGTAAGGAACTTACATTGTCTAATTTCACTAATAGGTACCAATTGTATTGCTATTTCTAATCGTGACCTACCTTTTCTCATTTTGTTATAACTCCTTTTCTTTTTGTTCTGTTCGTTGCGTCTGGAAGAAATTGCTAATTTAGCGACTTGAGTGACTCATTGTGACATATTCTGGCTTATCCCATTAAAATGGGTTTCTCTATATCTCCAAGGAGTCCTCGAGATCGATTGGAAGGTGCGAGGTTATTCCAAGGGCAGTCTTACGCGAATCGATGTATTATAATATATTGCATTGATATTTCCAACACGGAAAGGTTTAATAGCTTGAACGTGTAAGTTGAAATACATTCGAACGGGCGATTATAAAATACGGATAACTTATTAAAAATTTGTAGTAGGTAAATGTTCTAAAATCAGGTCTCTGGCAGTTATCCTGAGACTAATTTAGTCTGCGTGTACCGTAGAATTTGGGCAAAATTTAAAGACAGATGATGTCTAAATATATTATCCTTATCTATAGATACTCAATCTAAAAAATAAATATACTAATTAGTTTTAAAGTAAAGCTTCATTTAAAAGGTACATTTTTAGGTTTAGTAGACGTAGGGTTAGAACTGGGTAGATGTATCTATGTATACACAGTATTACAGTAAAGAAAATCAATAAATAGTACTTAATTCATACTGCAAAAATCAAGACACACGGCAAAAGGTTGATACAAGAACATATAGATCAATTAATACGCGCTGGGCTTATCCCATTAAAATCGGTGTCCTATATCGACAAGTCCTCGAGAAGATGGATTGGGAGGTGTGAAGCAATTCCAAGGACAATCCAACGCAAATCGATGTTGGAGAATTTATTGCACTGACATTCCCATCAAGGAAGAATCATAGAAAAGTAGGTTAGAGCTAAAACGATTTAAAATCGATCCTTACTTATGTGCGTGTTTTTAATAACTTATCTATTTTCAGACTTGATCTCTAGAGAAAAAAATAATGGGATTCGAGCTCGGACCCCTCGCAAAGAGACTGGATTCTTAGGCACTGGGCTATCACCGTTTTTTAAAACGTAATATTCTAAAAGTAGTGAACGAAAACTGCCGTCGAACGAAGTTTCAACGATTAGGAGAGGGCACTGGGCAAGATCTGGTGACGCCAAGCGGTTGATGAATGAACGAAAGGAATTTTAGCTTCACTAATTACTGATATTATATATAAATACGAATTTTTGGGAGGATGGATGAATATTCCTCAATCTTTCGCGCAAAGACGAATGAATTTGGCTGAAAATATAAGTCCAAGCGGACAAAGTTAGAAGCAGAAGATAGTATACTATATTAAGAGAAAAAGGATTTTGTTATTTGGTAAACTTCTAAGTCTCCAAGATTCATCACTAATTAAATATAGCCTTAGTTAATTAAAATGTCTATTACAGATAGACAATGCTTTAATGGCAGTCTTAAAAATATAAATAAGTCGTAAAGTTAAGTAAAGTTCTTAAATAACACCCTAAACCTAAACAAAAACATCAAAAAAGCGTAACAATATTCATCATTTCTACATTTGTCACTTAAAATAAAACAGGGGCTTCAAAGGGCGAAGGTTCTTCTTAAAAAGAACAGCATCATTTTCATTCCCAGTGTTATCTGTTTACATTATCGTGTTGAATTGTACGTTCATTTTTACACTATTCTAAAGAATAATATTTTAACATCTAGAGTGACTACTACAGACTAGCTCTGCTACAGAGTACTGCTGTTGTAGTGCTTTAGAGTAGCTGTAGCTATAGAGTAGTCATGATATAAAGTCAGTGCAAGCCATTGACACCAAAAATTTATTTATTGTAGAAGAGTACTAAACGGGCATGCAGGCCAACAGATGTTAAATACACCCACAACCAATAACAATAACGTGTAGTAATAACTACAGCCCATGGACATACGACCAAACTCAAATAGAGAAGAAACACCCACAACCAATAACAATAACGTGTAGTAATAACTACAGCCCATGGACATACGACCAAACTCAAATAGAGAAGAAACACCCACAACCAATAACAATAACGTGTAGTAATAACTACAGCCCATGGACATACGACCAAACTCAAATAGAGAAGAAACACCCACAACCAATAACAATAACGTATAGTAATAACTACAGCCCGGACATACGACCAAACTCAAATAGAGTAGAAGAAATCCCATTTTAGGTTGTATTTGGGTGCTTGGGTACTCATGAAACTTAAAATGTTTGTGTTGAAATAAAGTATCATCGGCACCCATGCCCTAGGTACCCCTGAAATACATGACGGAAAGGCTGCTTTACGACGAGTTAAAAGGCTGGCGGTAAGGTACCTCTCCAGGCGAGCTACTATGGCCACCATATAATATATCCATAAAATAATCTACTTTTATTATAACATGTGCAATTCACCCGATGTGTTACCAACCATATGTACCGGCCATCTTAATCCCTAGTAGTAGAAGCGTACGCACGTACGACTTTGAAACGACTTTACTTCTATTTGATATTGAATGTGGCTATCCTTGGATTGCATAATATGACAATTCTTTGCCTTTCTTTTATTCAAAATCTCGTCACTCAATACTCATCAAGAAATGGCGGTACGGTTTTCCTGAATCACGCAATCGAAGTTTTCTAAATCACGGCACAATGCAAATACAAAATATGCGACAAATAAGATCATGTGTTTTGATCACGTTAACGTTTTTATTTCATCTGCTGAAAGGGCCACGGGTCATTTGATATTTTCAGCTTGATATCTCTACGTGTCCTTGAGACGAAGGGCCCTAACAAGCAAACACCCGGAGAATAATAATAATAACGTTTTAACTGTACCTTAATAGTGGATGCTATGGACGCAAACTACACAAAAACGCACGTCCAGAACAAAACAGAAATTTAAATTCATTATTCAAATCTCTGCTTCACTAAGATGAGCTCTGCGCAGTCCAGCCATTTCTCAATTATTAAACCACTCAACATCAAAACAACAAGGATTTCTGAATTCTTTTAAGGTGAGTACCCTAAAAAAGCGTAAAGTGGGAAATGTCACGCCATAAACATCAAAACAAAGATATTTTAAGGCGTTGTAAATTTTAACATCCTCTTACCATGTCAAATAAACGAACGAAATAAGGGACTCAAGGACGAAGAACTTTTTAAGAAAAAACAACACTCTTTTTCTATTTTCTAATCCTAAGTTGTCTGTTCGCGTAATTGTGTTGTATTGTACAACACCATTTTGAATGAAGATTGTTTCTTTTGACGTTTAAGTGCATGTAATTTTATTTTCTGAATGCCTTGTCATGGAATTTTACGGACAGATGAACGGGCATAAAAACTGTGTCCCAAGAGTGTTATAACGTAGAAAAAATTTAGAATAATGGGAGAACAGTAGGCTATTCGACCTATGTTAAATGTTATTATTTCATATAGTATTCGTCGCCAGCATTCGCGATTATTTTATTTCCTTTTCATTTTGTTATTTGTAAACTTGAAAAGGTGATTAATCAGAATACCTTGTAAAACTATTAACTAACCCATATACGTGAAAATAAACGTTTTTTATTTTCGTTTGCGATATATTGCCGCCATGGCTTATAACGTTTTACTGCGTTCATGCAAAGTACGATTCATTTGAAAATTAAAGTTTTATTGATTGGAGTAACGAAAAAATACAAGAAATACTTTTATGATTTATTAGAATTATGTTGAAAACACTGAGGCTATTTTTTTATAAAATGTTTCTTGAGTATATATATACACTTTAAATATTAAATAACAGCTTAACTAGTCGTGCTACCTTCAAATACACACATAACCTATTTATTTTTGATGTAGAGTTCACCTAAAGAGGTACCTTACCGCCACCCTCTTAACTCTCTCTGAGTTAAAACTGTGTTTAAAATGCTTTGCTACGAGTAAATTGACGTAACCAGATTCAATTACAATTAAGAGTCTGTATCAAATAACACAAACAAGCAATCGATTAGCACAGAAACAGTGCAGAGTATCGATTTATTTACGTTGCGACTGAACTGAGTGTACACCGGAATAGGTATATAGTATCTTGGATATAACAGGCAGGCTTCTTTGATAAGAATCTCGAATTGACTGTCTAATCTTCTTTCCAAGTTTTTTTATAACCTATGAGTATGAGTAGCAACCGTACATTCAAGCCACATGATATTAAGTGGTCACTGCAGCCCATGGATGCCAGCATACAACCTCAAATAGAAAAAATATCCTATTTGAGGGTGCTTTGCTACCCATGAGGAATAAGATGCTCAAATAAAGTATTCCCGGCAACCGTTCCTCCTCAGCTGAAACACAAAACATGAAGAACATGCTGCTTTGCGACGGGTTAAGAGGCTGACGGTAAGGTACCACGTCACTAATTTTTATTTTCCCACTCATCTATACTGAGAGAGTATATCGCCAAAGTGTCTCTTGGACAAACAAAAGTGTCTGGTCTCCCAGATAAGAGTCTCGAATTAATTACCCCGGCATTAGTCGCCGTGTTCAATTAAACGAAGCGGTTCGAGAGCCTTGGAGACCTCGTATTGACACATTGAGGACTGAGGACCCCTCTCTCCGGACATTTCTCAAGTATAGTTCGTTGTAGAAGAGTCCCTTTTGAATGTATTCTTAGAAATAATTGCAACTTTTATTAGTCGACCCGCTGATATTCAAGTTAGTATGTCAGAACCGATGCCTTGTAAGGCCTATTCTATAACCCGTCGTGAAGCAAGGAAAATCAAACCTTTCATTGCGAGGAAAAAAAAGGTAGGCATCAGGTGGCCGGCACGTTTGTTTATTATTTCTTGTTAGTACACGTGTTAAGTATCTATCATAAAACACAGTTTGTCCATAAAAAATACATTGTCGCTAGTTTATGATATGAAAATAAAACTACTTTCATGAGAAACGTTTAAGAATACATATTAGGTACTACTAGGAATTTGAAAATTTTATCGTACTTACTTGTAACAATAATATCTACTAGGTTTATTTTTTGACTGTCGTTGATTCGTTTTATTTACTTAAGTAAATTTCAATATAAATCTCCTGAGAAATCACAGTAATAAAAATAATATCAAATAGCGCGAGTATCCCAAATTTAGACATTCTACACTTCGAACCCAATCTGGACATTTATAGAAAATTATCTAACTCTTGTTTAAACGTTTAAATAAAGAACTTTCTTGACTCTTGTTTTAAACATCGAATAATTGATTGGACAAACCCCGAAAAAAGATGGTGGTTGGGCCTCCTGCTCATTGGAACGGCGTTAAAATTGGAATTTATTGAGTGGGATAGAAATCGATTAAAATGTAGTTAAAAAACCAGTTAAGTGCTTTCGAGGCCCACGCAATTTTATTAAAGATAGTACTACATAGGTTTTAGAAACACAAGAGTACCTAGCCTTGTCGTAATTGGTTGGTTAACCGACCGAGCAACCAGCACGACAATATTTTAATAATAATAAGAATTATAATAACACTTCACACTCATAGCCCCACACTAGGATTCCCACACAGCACACCCAGACCAGAAACAGAAATTCAAATTCATCATTCAAATCTCTGCTCTGCTGGGAATCGAACCCAGGACCTTCCGCGCAGCGCACTGGTGTTTTAACCACTGTGCCACTTCGGTCGTCATATTTAAACACAGGGCTCTGCAAATGTAAATGTAATGTGTCTCTGTATAGAGATGGTATATGTATATTAGAGCAATCCAAATAGACAAGAACACTGACATGTGTCAAATTTTGGATAAGGTTAACTTAAGAGAAATTTCTGCGTGCGACATGGCAATTTAGGTACGAGGTAAATCGCAAACGATTGAAGAATATAGCAAATGGTCAGTGCTTTTGAGGGCGACGTCAAGTGGCGAATTGTACCCTTATTTATTATGCTTTTGTTTAGCATTACGTCCGCCTTTATGTGGACTCTGCTCACTACCCAGAACTAATGCAGTTAATTATTTTGGCCCGTATTAGTGGCAACACGACAACGATAAGTCTTCAGATAGGATATTTATTTCATTTGTCCTAGTCTATATTAGTCCCATAATATATCCTATAGGCTGCACTTAACATTAGGTGGCCTGCATACCCATTTGCTACTTGTTTACTGGAAAACCCCTCAAATCTACTACAGCTGTACTCTTTACAATATACTCACTAAACCAAACCGACCGCCAGAATAAATATTGGGTAATAGGAAAATTTATAATCCTCAGGGGGATCCCTCGCCGGATTACTGTTAAAAGGTTTCTATCCTAGAATGGCTTAGGTTTCTGTTTGAAAACTAAAGGTTAAGGTCTACAAATCATCCCTCAGGAAATTCATAGATCTATGAATTACCCAAGGGTTGAACTATAAATTTTATATCCGTTATTTTATAAGTGGCTAAAAGAAGAATAAATTCATCTTAGTGACGGAACACTTTAAAGTGGCGTGTAGTGCAATTTAACTGGTCTCTTGAAGAGATAGAGCTGATCTGATGGAAAAATATGAGGTAAATTCACGAATCAGGAAGGCCGGCGCAACAAACTGTAAAATAGCTATAAATTGTCAGAATATGCGAGAAGAAATAAGTGTAAATAACTGAGAAGGTTCCCGTTTGAAATTTAATTTAATTTTATCTACAGGTACCTACCACAGTAACTTAAGAAAAATGTAGGGCTAAAATTCAAACAAAGGGTGGGCAAGATTCTTCTTTACAAACAATAAGCAACTAGGGAATATATCCTAATAAAACCTTATGGCACACTGAGGACTTTAAAAACAAAAATAATATGGCAGAAAAAAACACAACCTATCTTTCTTCCTTCATTCTGCTCGCTTTCGCCTTCAAAACGTCGACTTGGGTTTGGAGATATCGGAAACTCTTCTGTTTAGATAGATCTGATTTATAGAGCGTTTCGAAGAACGTGCCAGCAACCCCAGCCAACATTCGCTACATGATAATGCTTAGCTTAAAGACCGGTAAACATTCTGTCTCTACAGGTTTATTTTAAAGTGAAACTTTCTTTCAGTAGAAACTTTCTTTAAAGTGAAACTGTCTTTCAGTTCAGTAAGTAAACGTTTATAACGTTTTAAAACTATGTAGCGAAAATAAGTCGCTTTACCGATGCATAGTTATGAAGAAGAATTTCGTTTTATATTCTTTATTTAACATTACTCTAAAAAGACGTCATTTTTATGACTGATGTCGATCTGCATAGTAATTAATACACCAGTGTCTGTATACTATATGGTTTTTTGTGCACCCTGAGAATTACAACACGGCAAGTTCTAGGGTGAAGCGTATTTTTTATTCGTTCATTTATTTCTATTAAAGTAAAAGGAAGAATGATCCTCGAATCGCGACCACGTCTCGGCAAAAGTAGGCTGCGAGGGCATTAGGACGGAAGACCTGAAACCCTTGGATACAAAGGACCCAGGTTCGGGCGAAGTGGCATTGATGTCCAACAGTGGACTTCGTAGTCCACTGTTGGACGTTGGGCTGAAATGATAGTGGTGATAACTAACTTATTATTTAATTTTAAAAAACCTCCAACACAATAACGGCAATTTTCATTGAACATAATATTATTTTGTAATGCGCTTTCATTTGAGATCCCAATCGATTATATTTGCAGACATTCGGTTATTCTTCCCCACTTTCACCCCCCACAACTTTTAAACGACCCAACCGATTTTCATCAAACGTGTCTAAGAACACTCGGCCGTAATTCACCTTTCATACAAAAAAAAAATTAAATTGAAATCGCTTCATCCGTTCGCGAGCTACGGTGCCACGACAGAATCACAGACAGACAGACAGACACGTCAAACTTATAACACCCCCTCTTTTGTTAAAAAAAGAGATGTATACCGTGTACTTGAAGAAGAGTTCACAGTTCACAGAACAGTGAAGTTGAAGAGATGAATCTGTTATCTGTTTCTCTATTCAACACGAAAGTATTTTGTCACTTAATTCACTATGAAGGTCACGTAGCCACAGCGACTTGTATTGTGCTTGAATTCAGAAAGCCAATTACGCGTATTTTGTATACAGTTCATATTCCGAGCGCCTGCCTTCTGGCGCGTTTCAGCTATTTCCACGTGTGCGTAATTGAAACACGCCGTGAATTTTAAACTGCTGAGAGTTATAAGTCAATTATTATCATTATTCACAGACATTATGATCATTTTGGGACATATGGATAGTTAGCCGATATAAATAAATAAAGGTTTGATAAAACAAGGTTTAACAACTGCTATTTTATCGATTACAACCGGGACCAACGGCCTGCCCCTACTACCCCCGAAGCACAGAAGCGCGCGTTCAACACGCCATTTTATATCAACTTAACCCGGAACCGAGGCGTACAGAATATATTTAGGTACTAGAAAATCTTTCCTACAGGCAAATCTTATTATATAAAATATTGTATCGCTGCTTATACGAGTATATTGAATGAAATTTTATAACGGCAATTTACCTACTTGGTCATTCATGAATTATGATCATGACACAGGTAATATTTCTTATGTTTCTTCTCATTTTTATTAAATTCTTCTTGAATAAGGACTTGTAGTATCACTGGTAAATAAGTTATTTAATTTTTTAACAATATTTAGTTCAGATTAAAAAAAATAAAAACTATTTTAATCAATCATTGGTAATTAAATCACGAGTTTGCTATAGTAAGGCCATAAAATAAGGAACGAGTTTACTAATCATATTTATTTATATAAATAAATAACCATAAAGAGATAAATCTTTGACGTAACCTCAAAATATACCTACTTACTCATCTTGAGGAAACATTAGTTAATGTAGGATTATTACTTACTAAAACCGCCTCTAGCTTTCCAATGCAAATATGAAAGTTCCTAAATCTTCGAGCAACGCTTCAGTTTTACATAATCATATGTTATTTACATTACATATGTACGTCTATATAAGAAAACATGTTACTTTATAAAATATAAAATATTGTAATTATTATGAATTGTCTCCGCTAATATAATCATAGACAGGATTTGTCTCAAAAAAGAAATGAATAAAATGATCGAAAAAGGTTCCAACGATAAAACAGCTTTGGGTGACTTAAATTAAAAGCCCAAACTTGAAATGACTATAAGAACTTTCAACGTTTGGTAAGAATAAGTTGGAAATAAAAGTCTATTATTACCAAAGTCCTTTACCTCGGAAGGCAGTTCTAATTCGGCTGAAAAAGTCAAACTTAGAACAAGACAACGACGACAGTGGGGGAAAATATTGATGAGCTAGGAATGTAGGAATATCTAATATCGAAGAAAAGATCATTAACACCATAAACAACATGTATTTCAATAGCCTTAATCATAAGCTCACTTGAAGAATTAAATTCGGCTGGGCAGATTACGTCTTGACGTCCAATATAGAATATACATCAGTGCCTGAAGTCGAAAGTTTTTGAGCAATGTGTTGCCAGTGATGACCTACGGCGCCGAGACCTACGAGTATGTAGTCCCTAACTGAGAGCCTGATTCATTACTTCAAGAGTCCCTCAAAGGGCCATGGATATAGCTATGTTTGATATTTCTCAACGCGAGAGAATTCGCAAATGATCCACAAGAAATCCACAGACGAACCAGAGTAACCGACTTAACTCTCAAAATAAGCAAACTGAAGTAGCAATGGGCTGGCCACATCGAACTGTTGGTATGAACAAGTGACAGCAAACAGTCTATTACTTCCAAATCGTTTCGCCTCGGAAGTCAGTCCTAATTCGGATGAACAAAGTCATTAACCGTACTACAAGACGGAGGAGACACAGTGAATAGAATACTAATGTGGGCCCCGCCATTGGCAGCAAATGCCAGGTGTAAGGTTAGTGAATTTCTCTACGGCTAAACTTTGTCGAAAATTTAACGCCGTATGCAGGATTATTGGTAATTCGATACATTTTGTTCGGGGGAATTTTCCTTATATATATATAAATAACACTACATTTTGGCAAAAAATCCTGTGTAGTTTCTATTTATTTAAATGTTAACAATTTTTTTGTGCATAATCTAGTCATGTCAGTAACCCATTAATGACTTACTACAGGGTCGGGTCTCCTCTCACAATGAGAAGGATGTAGGCCTTAGTCCACCACGCTGGCCTACTGCGGGTTGGTGGACTTCACATGCCTTTGAGAACTTTGTTTTTTTTCTGAACTCTCAGGCATGCAGGTTTCCTCACGATGTTTTCCTTCACCGTAACAGCAGGTGATATTTAATTTTTATAATCTAGTAAATCTTATAAAACACTTAAAAATAACATAAGTCGTTAATTATAAATCCATCATTTTTTTGCCAAAATCCTAGCCGAGTTGGATTCTTCGACTTAAAATTCAGACGAGGATATTCTTGAAATACAATAAAAATCTAGCTACGAAAATAACTGTTATACGTTCGAAAAGGTCTGAATCTACGAGTATAACTAATCCGTTCTGAAAGAGGCATTATGTAAATGTTGTCGTCGCCTTCTTTCTGGGATTGTAGCGTGTGTGTTTCAAGTAATATCGTTTAAGTGGGAGAACTTTTCCCACGTATACAAACGTATTTAGGAATCTGAATAGTAAATGCTTAATAAATCCACCGCACCGCATCGAAAAAATAAGTCAGTACCTGGATGGGTGACTGCTAGTGACAAATTAAATGTATGTGCGCTTCCGTGCTTCGGATCTTTATATGCCTGATGGTTGAAAAACTTTATGATTAATGATGAATGACTAACTGTAAAGTCAGTAGTCTGGCCACATTGTCCTACACGACAACCGGTAAAAAATGGCAAGTACATTGTAGCAAAAGGAAAAGTATAGGCATACAACCTCAAATGGGATTTCTTTTCTATTGAAGTTGGCCGTGAGTGTCTGGGCTGCAGTGACTTCTGACCATGAGGTAGCCTGCATGCGCGTTTCTTGGCCGCTATCTTTGGCCCAAATTAAAAGCTAGATCTACGAAAAGCATGCGAGTTCCTTCTACATCATGCAAAATTTAAAAGAAAATTCTTTAAATTTACCCTCTACGAGTAAGTCGGAGAACAGGATGAAAGTTTGTATGAAAATCTGTAATTTTGAAGACAGTTTGGGAAATGTCTCAACTATGTCGAGAGCGAACTGGGAAAACGCTAGTAATTTATACGGTCAGCGAATATTCATATTATTACTTACTTAAAACTTTTGCTCGTTTCTAGGTTGGACTGTTTTCTTGATTCCTTTCTTGGTCTTTCTTTCCCAGAGGATGTCTATTAGATAGAATAAAACGAAGAAGGTTTGTTTCTACTGCCCTGCACTGTAAATATATAATGTTCAATGTAGGCATTAGGAGGAAAAGAATAATTTCGTCGTTAAATATAGACAAATTTTTTTGGAGTCTTAAGCATAATAGAGGAAAACTTGGAGCCATATAAAAATAACTAGATAGAATGGCAATAATGACATATTTATTACAACAATCCAACCGACACGACAGTTGAGTTTACAGTCGAGTCAAACATGCCAACAGGTAATTCAGCGAGTCGACAATTAGTTTTCAAGACGGTCAACCATCTAGTCAACTGTGGGGGTAACAGTCGACTTAACCGTCGGGTCGGGTCGAATCTATAGTCTGGCTAATTGTTCGTATCCTCTTAACATCAGTTTCCTCCGATATTGTGTTAAATGGACATCTATACTCTATACTAATATTATAAAGAGGAAACATTTGTATTTTTGTATGTTTGTAACGAATAAACTCAAAAACTACTGGGCCGATTTCAAAAATTCTTTCACCATTGGAAAGCTACACTCAGCCTGAGTAACATAGGCTATTAAATAAAAATAAAAAAAATAAAAAAATTCATTGGCAGAGCGAAGCCTGCTGGGTCAGCTAGTATAAAATATTCTCCATCATAAGCAATGCGGTTGAGTAGTGTTGAGTACGGCAGCATCCGCAAGTGATCTATCAACGAGACGCCGAGACGGATGAGCACGGTCGAAGCTCTCACACCTACCTACATCCGGCTCACCATTTCACAGTATATTTGCTTGATTTCTTTTGCTTTTGGTAAATCGGAATAGGCACCTGCAATAATGAATGTCGTTCTATTGCAATGTTGACTGAGCTCATTTTTAAAAGCTTTTATTTAACTTGCAATGTATGTTCGGGTTGGTATGTTTGTTCGGGTGGAATTTTGAACTCAATTTTAAAGTAGATATCTTCAACCAATTGAGCTGAAATTTTGTATACACGTTTAGTTTGCATGATAATGCACGATTTAGTTTATGACGTCATTCTAAATTCAATATGGCGGACCATCCAAGATATCGGAATAGTTATTTTTAATGCATTTCTACAATATGGGTATCATATGAAAGGGTTTGTTCGAAAAAATAAAAGCTTTTTTTTAAGTTATTAACTTATAACTTATTTATGTTCAACAGGAAACGGGTATTAACCATAAAAGAAGGAAACTATCACCTCTGCCCTCATGACCTGTGTTTTGATTGCTTAATTAAAAGCCGGGTAAACCGTTAAATATCTATCCGGCTTTCCGTTTCACAGTAGGTATATTTGCTTGATTTTCCTTTGCATTTTATTTATGAGTAGGAATTGATAGGTCCATTGTAAGCACCAGTAATAATGTCCGTCATTATATTAAATCGCCATGATTTCAGCAAACAATTTGATGGAGCCGTTTAGGTACGCATTTACGAATATAATCTGGGGGCAAGTCTAATAATTAGCCACTATTCAATTCTGCCAAACTGTCAAAAGTACCAAATTTAAACATTGTCAAGAAACTCCGTCGAAAAAATCGTAATGATACCATATAACGCCATTCATTACCAAACCTGTCAATTATGTTACAATCATTTAGTCAGAATGAAACCATTATGATACGATTACGTTACATGGATAGTGACCACCAACCATGGATACCAAGTGTACCTAACTCAGAATATCAAATGAAAGTAGTCATTTGATATTCTGCAAGTTTCAAAACCGACCACATTCGTAACTTACAAGATTCCCTATCCCTTACGAAACCAAACTAAATTACCAGCGGCCTTCAAAAACTTATAACCGAAATCCACAGTCAAATGAAAGTTTTGAACGAAGGACACGCGTCATCACGCTGAGGAATCCTCCCACAGCTTTAGATCTAAATAGATTACGCAAATGTAAGTAATTTCTGGGTCAATTGATTTGACTATGCTTAGACGTAGGATTTCCATTCTCAGTAAGTAACAAAAAAAATCGGGTGGAGCTGTGTAGGCGTTTTGTAGTTATTAGGGTCAGACGATATAGACCAATTCGTTACGGTTCGGTTTTCTGACATGGTACCCTGTGTTTAGTAACGATTTTAAAGACGTTTCACGTCAAAAGTGGCACGCTCGGTCTTCACACTGAACGGTGAAATTGCGTTATATATTCAGATTTATATCTGTGACAGAATCCTCCTCTACGTTCCTTTATCCGAAACCTTCCAAGTTTCACGGCCGATCGTATTTCATTTCAACCTTTCATTTGGAGATTAATCATCTCTTGGCTTTCAGGAGCTTATAAAATCCGAATTGAGAAAAATCCATTAATTCTTCTATTTATCTCCTAAACTTATTTGGTAAGTAGATATGATTTACATTTTAGGGTTCAGTATTTGTATCAAAATCAAAATCATTCAGTATTTGTAACGCATTAATACTCTGCTGAGTCGGGTCTCCTCTCACAATGAGAATGATGTAGGCTTTAGTCCACCACGCTGGCTTAATACGGGTTAGTGGACTTCATAAGCCTTTGAGAACAGCCTTTCAGACATGCAGATTCTTTCACAATATTTTCCTTTACGGTTATAGCAGGTGATTTTTATTTTTAAAAAGCGCACATAACTTCACAGTCCGAGAAGGAAATAAAACTCGTGGGAATGCCAGAAAGTTCTTCATAATTTTTTCAAAGGCATTTGAAGTCCATTCAATTCTCATGACTGAATGACATGAATTTTCTGGGGAATAGATCAGTACCTATATCACTTGGAGTGTACGTTTATAAAAATCAGAGATATCTAAAAACTTAAGATTTTGACAAATTATGTATCTTTGATGTATGATCCCTATAATTATAATGAGCATCGTATAGTTTCGTATGTTTTACACTAGGCGCTAGCGCTAGCCCACGACTTCGACCGCGTTGATTGAAGAATTTGTCCCAGAGAAAGTTAAAAAGTTCAAACCTATCTGTATACCAAATTTCATCCAAATCCGTTCAGCAGTTTTCACGTGAAAAAGTATCAAACATTCATCCATCCTAGGAAAACTTTTGCATTTATAATAATAGTAGCCTTCCATATGCGTATTCGACTCGTGCTTGACATTTTTTTTTAATGTTTAACATAGATCTGTTACTGACTGGCAACTGGCTCAATCAAAATGGTTTGGCTTTTGGCATTTCAAGTGCTGGTCCGTCTTCATATTACGTATCGAGTTTCTATTAAGATAAGGAACCTTAGTAGGTTGCCTGGGGACCTTATTTCAAAATAAGTAGATTCTATTTTAGCCCAGGGGCTAATTCGTCCTATTACAAGGGGTCCGGGTTCAAACGGATAAGTCAACAATAAACGTTTGTTCTTCTTCTTTTCTTCAAATCATCCACCAATATTATTTTATAATTTATGTGGGCTTTTTAAAATAAATGTTACTTGCTGTAACGGTGAAGGACAACATCGTGGGGAAACCTGCATGCTTAAGTCTTCACAATTTGTTTATTCCAAAGCATGTTAACTCCACCAACCCGCTATATACGGTGGACTAATCCCTACTTCCTTCTCATTGTAAGAGGACACTCGGGTCACTAATGAGTTGCAGACAATCCATCGTCACAAACTCCCGTATTCATAACATTAGGTCATCATAGCCTAACCTATTATTGATAATGAAACATCTATATTATGAGAAGTTCTGTATATTCACTGTAATCAATGTATTGGCACGCCTCCAAGCGGATTGAGTTCAATCCGAGACATGGCAGGCAGTAACCACGACTGTCGTACCTATTTCCACTCGAAATATTCAGATGCCACTTGAACTGCTAAGATTGACCAAAGTTACAAAACCTTACTCGGCAGGCTTCGCTCTCAATCAAGAGTTTCATACAGCTCTTAAAGAACAGATTTTTTAATAAATAAAAAATAAAATAAACATTTCTAAAACAAGCTTTTACTATGAAAGCTTCAAAAAGAAATAATATTACCTACAATGCCATTGACGCCGCGAGTCGCCATTTTGGATTTAGAATGACGTCATATAGATAATCATGTATTGTCATCCAAACGAAATGAGGCTAGGGATGAATATAGCAATACAAATCAGTACACTATATAGGTACCTACCTACTAATTTGTACTGTATAACGGTTATGTAGTCTCGTAACATCAACAAAAATATAATCTATTATAACTTACACAAAAGGTAGAATAACACAAACATTCTCACCTAACATTTTGTTCTATTGTTTGAGACTTTCTTCAGAAGCAGTAAAGATATATGAGGACCCGTATGGCTATTAGTTCGCCCTTTTCAACCTTAATCTATGGTTTCCCGTTCCGTAACTCCACACAGGAACCATCAAGATAACACTACCTTTCTTCATTTTGAGCTTTTCCTCGTGATTTCAGACATTAGATTGAATCAACTCTAATGCGACCGGATTAGATTTGTTTTGCGTTTTCGTCATGTTGCGGACTTGAACTAATTTATTGTTCTAGCAAATGCTTGAATAATGACAATGTCACGTTTTGGATCCCATGAGCCATGCTTCGTACAAAAATATTGTGACTGTATTGACGGACAAAGCATTACTCAAACTTAAATCACTTTCGCGCGAAAAATTTCGTGAATTTTGACGAAATTATAGCTAACTTAAATAACTTTTGGGGCTTCATAATTTTTGCTTTGTTATATGAAATGTTTCTCTGTATTCAGTATTAATTAATAATTAACATTAGTTTTTCGGTGAGTTTATTTCAATACGGCTTAAATTAGACGATACTTTTCATGCTCACGGCACTGTGTTCTACCAATCATTGAATCTTATGATTTCCATTTGTTTTAAAGAATGACGTACAACCACTTGCCATACAGTATATTTGCTCGTACATTTTCGGTTCGCAAGATCCCTTCCCCTAACTGCTCCTCTGCTCGTGTCGTCATTACGCCGACAGCTTCGTTCCTATGATAAATGACGTCTGCGATTAGCTGTACCCGTAAAATATTTTTATATTTTAAAGTAAACGACGTTTACCACACGTATAATACACGTGGTAAACGGTAGTGATAGTAGGCCTTACCGCCTACCTTTTCACCGCTGTAAAACAACATGTTCTTCATGCTTTGCGTTTCGGTTGTGCAGGCGTGGCTGTTGGAGAAACTTTGTTTGAGGCGAACATCTTAGTGATGACTCACATCACATGAGTAGCAAAGCCATCAATCGTCCGGTTGTTCTCTCAATATTCTCCTCAAATGAAGTATCTTCGGCGCGCTTCCGTACTTCGGAGCGCACGTTAAGCCTACGGTCCCGATTGTTATCAATAACATGGCACTCTTTTAACCTTGTGAGACCTATGGGCGGTTTGAAAACATCCGACAACGGTTGGCCACTAGCCCGTTTCTCTACCAATCCGCATTGGAGCAGCGTGGTGGAGTATGCTCCAGGCCTTCCCCTATTATGAGGAGAGCCAGGCCCAACAATTGGCCATCAACACTTTCCCTGTCTATTAAATAGACGCAATAGTTAAACAATGTTTATGAGTCACATGTGACTCACGGGACTGCGAAGTGGTTAAAGGGTTGCAGCCAAGAGGCAGTAGGTTACAAATAATGTATGTTCTAGGTAGGTACATATACTCATGACGTCATTACGCCGACAGCTCCGTTCGGATGATAAATGACGTGTACGATAAGAACCTAACATATAGTACACGTCAGATTTCGTCTTTTTGTTCCCCTTCTTGATATATTGCTTAACCCACTTGTTTTTTGGTACTGAGATAGCTGTTTTGGAATATTAATTATACTTGAGATTGGATAAAGTGAAAAATTACTGAAAATCATCTGTTTCATATATGCTGCAGTCAGATTTCATTACTAAACCCTGCTGTTGAAAATCATAGGTATTATATATCAGTATTTTTTAAATAAATTAAACTAATCTAATTTTACTACTTACTTATACAATCCTCACATATGGACTGCGTGATATTATGGACCCACGACCGTCCCATAGCAGTCGTTAAACCTTGTCGGTGGCCCTATTATGGTATGAAAAACTCGACACGGGTTGGCCACTAGCCCGTTTCTCCACCAATCCGCATTGAAGCAACGTGATGGAGGGTAAGGCCTCTTTCTGTTTTGCTATCAGGCCATATTAGAAAGTATTAAGATATTACAAAAAAATAACTAAGGTAAGGTTATACGTTGAGGAAAAAGAAATACCACATCGTAAATATGTTTCTAACAAAGTTTGCTGTCGAGATGGGAATAAATTTTATCAGATTGCGCGAGCAACTCGACGCGCTCTATGCGATTATCGATGACACGCATATACTTGTATGTAGAGCGTTTATTTTATATGTTTGCAGCTTACAGTTATGTTTACAGTCCACGTGACATTTCTAAAGCAGCTCATTATCTTAACGCACGATTAGTCTAGTCGATATGTTAAGAATGGTGTTAATTCAACATAATGATGCTAAAATTATATCAGATATGGCTCATTCGTTATACAGAATGATATGGCACATTCGTTCCGGAATCATGTCTAGATCATGTGTAGAATTGTGTATAAAAAGTTAATTAGCACATTAAAAATTATAAAAGTTGTAAACAATTAAATATATTAAAAAAGTAGTGTTTGGTTTTTGCTTTTTTCGGATTTTGAAAAAAAAGATCCTTAAAGAGGAGGAAAAATCAAACTAAGAACGTTCCGAATCCCGAAACTATATTACTACCTAATAATTTTAATTTACCGTTGAAAATTGCCGTCCACGTTATACAATTTATTGACATTTTGCTAAAAAAAATGACCCCACTTTACTTTCCTCTAATAAGTATCACCCTGGATGCTCAATGCTCATATTATCTTGTTTGGATGGTATTACCATCTTACCACTTACCATCAGATGGCATGCATTTGCCTTTGCTACTATTACTACCTACTTACAAACAAGAAGACGATAAATTTTGCACCTAAACGCAATAGTTACAGTACCTCTACGTAATATCCGACAGCATATCTGACAAAGTTTGCCGTCGGGATTGCTACAAATTCTATTGGATTGCAACTCGACGCGGGGTATCTGTTTATTGATGATCCCGCAACGTATGCACTAGCTAGTTCACAACGTAGATATAGATCTAAATAGATAACGCAAATTAGCTAGTTAAGTTAGTTAGTTTGAATACTAAGCTTGTCGCTTCTTATTACTTACTGAGACAAAAAAAAGTTTCAGTGATGGGAATCCTACATCATCAATGCGAAGCTGAATCAAAAGCGCCAGTACGAGCAATATGAAATATTCGATTAACTAATCCATCATCATAAATCGAATCGATTTGAACACGTCATAATAATGACGATTATCAAAGAAAACGATTTTTTGGGGTTTGTTCCAAGTGGAGTGCGGACGAATGAAACAGCGACGATAGTTGCGCAATGCATAAATTTTACAAATATTTTGACACGATGAATTTACATTTACTTGATCTATTCAGATCTATATCTGTTGTTCACAATCTTGTAGAAAGCAATATATCTGAGTGTCCTATAGGTAGTCTAAGGACGGTTCCGCTGTCAACACCCGCTATCGTATCTTAAGGTCTATTGCACTGCTGGTAAATTCTATTGACATTGTCCACTCGGTTTCGTGTTTTTATCATTGTATATCGTTTTTTCAAAAATCCAATCCAAAATCGGGCCCCGGACTCTTTTCAGTTTTTTTCGCTATTCCTCATTATTTCGGATATCCCCATCACACTTGAAAAATTCACCCTGTATACAAAACTCGACATGATATTATCAGAGCACGGTCGCGCCACAGGCATGGTCAATTACTCACCTCGCCCGGTGTAAGATCTCCCTACTTTCCTTCCTCCCTACTTTTTACAGTCAGCCTAAACTGCCCAGCTATTAAAAGGTCTTGTATCGTTAAAATAAAACGTACCTATTTTCTTTCGAGTTCTCCAACAGTCTCTTAAACTAAATCCAATTTAAGCTAAACCCTGGATTCCACCAGCTCAAGCACAAACGAGTTATTAAGCTCGATCCGTCTGACGGCTGAGTGATGTGACGCGCGAACCGTTATCGGAAAACGTAGGTACTATTAGAACGTTCCTCACCCAGCTTGAATTATTGACGATTTCAACATTCACATTCTTGACTGAAGAAGAAATCATAATTTTAAGGATTATCTCTCATAGATTGTGTTTTAATTTGCACATACATACGATTGAACTCCCTAATCCTTTTGGTAATAATGATAAATAATTAATTATATCGCTATAGGCCTTTACAAACAAGCTTGAAACTGGCCATAAAACACCGTATTTTTATTGTCTTGTGTCTTAGTTAATGGGGATTCAAATACCAGAGACATAAATTTGAGACTAACGCCTTTGTTCATTTAGGTCACATTTACAGGAGGAAATGTTAAAGAAAGTAGAAACGAAGAAAAAAACAACCCCCAACGTGGTGAGCGGCATATAAAATGTATAAAAATCAGTTTTATTTAAAAATAGGGAAAATGACACAGTATTTGTCCCAAATAAATGTTTGATTTTAAGACATCCCGACCAAAGCAATGCACAGAAGAAGAAATAACTAAAGTAACCCTAAGATATAATATAATCCAGAAACAGTATTGGGAACTTCAAAACAGGGATACAACGAAGAGTTTCGTGTACGTTAAAAGGATCTGAGGAACCGACCGCAGCTGTACAAACTGCGTGAGAACAAACATTGGACGAGGTTAATGACTGGAACGCCTCAGGCCATTCGCTTCGCAAGTCGATAGTATAAATTAGGTATACATAGATAGATAATGTCGCAGACTAGGAGAGAGAGATTAAGAACCTTGGATAGCCCCGTTGCTTGAGTAGCTTGAGTTGAGTAACGTCCGGAGCGGTCAGTACCTGGATGTGTGACCGCTAGTGGCGAATTAAATTCGTGATTCCGTGCTTCGAAGGCAATCAAACCATACACTTACTTCGTGGTTTGCAAAATACCGCCATCTATCTTCGACAAACGTAATTTTCGGTATCGCTATCTTACTTCTCATTTTTCTCGAGTTAAGATAATTGCGTATCAGCGCGGCTTTCAGGGGTCCGATTACAGGAAGTACAGTTTAAAAAGGCTCTTGATGAATGTTATTTATTTAATTTTGCCCGCAGCAAAGTAAGATGAGATGGTACTTAACTAGAGCCGAAATGAAAATAACGCGAGTTTCATTACAATATTTATAGCACAGTGTACCTTAAACCCGTACTTAAACGGTGTTACGTAAAAAGTTTATTATATATTCTTACACCGTAATCTTGTGTGAAGTTAGCCAATTATAGCACGGCGTTAACTGCCGTCCCGCCATGCTCTAACTTCACGCCGTGCAATAATTGGCTACTATAAACAAGAGTTTCGTAATGTATGTATTATTCAAAGTGTGATTTCTTTTAGTGATATAAGTGCATTAAATTGTCATGTGGTACGACAAACCTTACGATTTCAATCGCTTAACATCGGGTGACCTGCAAACCTGCAAGTTAATTTGCTATTGAAAAGAATGATAAAAATTAATTTTATTACGAACAAACATCTCCAAGTTTCGGATCAGAAAGTATAAAAGTAGGGAAAAGAAACACTTCGGCGTTGTAACTTTCATGAGGATTCGACGTTCTTAATTCGAAAAGAAATTTAATTAATTTCCCATTAAGTAGGTAAAGCATTTAAGTCTTTTGTGAAAGTTTCAGTATGCTATTTGTGTTCTTAACATTTAACAAAATTATGAAAAATCCAATCTGGAGTAATATTGCTGTTACCAATTAGTAATCACTGCAGTCAGGTTTCCTCTCACAGTGAGAAGGATGTAGGCCTTAGTCCCCTACGCTGGACTACTGCGGGTTGGTGGACTTCATATACCTTTCAGGACATTTTTTTGTGAACTCTCAGGCATGCAGGTTTCCTCACGATGTTTTCTTTCACTGTAACAGCAGGTGATATTTAATTTTATAAAGCGCCCATAACTTTTTAAAAAGTCATTGGTGCGTGCAACTGGGATTCGAACCCGGACCCCTGATTATGATAATGAACTTATAATCCTTTTTGGCATGCAAAAGAGTCATTAAATTAATTAAGTTCAAAAATGGTATGCATTTTAAGTGCATTATAAGATATGCATCCTTAATGAATCTTATCCAAGTCCAAGCTTCTCATTCTAATTTCCCGTCTAATAAGCCTCGAGGGGTTGCATTAGAAGTGCGCCCGCTGTGATCGGATGTTCACACTCGCCTCCTGTCGCGCTTAGTTATATCTAATTACTCAGCGGGAATATAAACAAGTCCTTTTATATTGATAAGGAAAATGAAAAATACAATCAAGTATCTTTCCGAATCGGTGTCTGTTATTTACAAATCCTGTTAACACTGGTATAAGTACCAGTATACAGACGAGAGAGCGATAAGATGAATATCGCTTAGCATTTTCGCAATAAAAAGGCCAGGAAAGGAATGACACATTGTGTGGCATAAGAACCTATGGGTGGTAGAGCCAGTTAAAAGAGAGAGTTAAAAGCACAGGTTTAAATGATTGCGCTTAAAATACTCGTAGAGTACTTTAATTTCGTAAGAGTTATTTGACGTTTGCATGTTCTTCTTTAAATTAATAACTAATTAAATTGAAAATTAAAAAAAACCCCCAACACAATAACGACAATTTTCATTGAACATATTATTTTGTAATGTGCACATGATGCGCTTTCATTTGAGACCCCACTCGATTATATTCATCCCCACTTTCAACCCCCACAACTTGTAAACGACTCAACCGATTTTCATCAAACATGTCTAAGAACACTCGGCCGTAACTCACCTATCATAGAAAAACAACTAAACTGAAATCGCTCCATCCGTTCGCGAGCTACGGTGCCACGACAGAATCACAGACAGGCAGACAAACAGACAGACAGACACGTCAAACTTTTAACATCCCTTCTTTTGCGTCGGGGGTTAACAATAGAGTCAAACAGACAGATCAATGTCATTTTTCGCGTGGATATGATTGGATCGCTGGAAAGTGTCTCCACATATTATTTTTAAAGTAAGCACAGATGAAGTCACGGGTCGAAGCTAGCAAACAATAAATGGGTATATAAATGAAAGAACTACGAGATGGGTATCGCTTAACATTTTCGCAATAGAAACTCCAGCAGAACGAAGGGACCCCCAGCGCGGCACCCGGTGCGTAAGAATCTAATTACTTGCGACGTCGAGATGTTTGGGCAGTAACCTATTTGCTCTTGGAACAGCCTTTAAATAAGATAATAATACACCAAGATTTTTATACTTATGTCAGACTATAGAAAATGGGACGACTAAAATAGGGGCTTTTATTTTTAGGTTCCAAGTATTTTGATTTTGGAGGTACCTAACTATTTTTATCGCACTTTTGCGTGATAGTTGGTCTCTTTTACACATGGCATGCAGTTTATCTCCGACAACCATACCTCCCAAGTCGGAACATGTGACATGAAGAACGTGTTGCTTTACGACGGGTTAAAGTGTCTCGAACGAGCTACTAATATGGCTCTACTATAAGAAAGGTTGTGTCTATTCCTATGTGCACACTGGAGAGCTTTCCAGAGCTTTCCTATAGCAAATAGCGAAGAAATATACAACAACGCGAGTAATCCTACTCCGCGACGTCCTAATCGCCGCATGGAGGGTAGGGGGTCAGGCCTCGAGGACTTCCTCTTTACCTGGGCTTACTCTAGGGTACTCTGTCCTGGGTGCGTCTCTTCACTTCTAATGTGATGTTATTGGCGGGCGGTCCTACAGCGGATCCGCGAAAAAATGTGGGGAAGTCCAGCCCCTCGATTTTGACAACAAATGTGTTGACGAAGGAAGAAATAAATAGATAACGCTACACACTCATAGCCCCACACTAGGATTCCCTGTGTCGTGGGTGCCATGGACACACACAAGACAAGAACACAACACACCCAGACCAGAAACAGAAATTCAAATTCATCATTTAAATCTCTGCTCTGCTGGGAATCGAACCCAGGACCCTCCGCGCAGCGCACCGGTGTCTTAACCACTTCGCCACTCAGGTCGTCAAATGTGTGTCGCCTAACGTTTTCTTAATATAGAAATACCCACACAGTGAAAGGAATGGCCTCAAGAGAGCCACCCGGTGCGTAAGAATCTAATTACTTGTGAATGTCGGGTTGTTTGGACAATAGCCCATATGGTGTGCCCATACCAGAATGAATCTATACCACATTATACCAGAGTGGTGTGTTCTACTGGCATTCTTTACAAATTGATGCTAACATACATAAATATTCGTTGCAAAACACATACACGTGTATGTAGGTCTTTACCTACGGAATAACTGTTTTTTTAAATAATTAAATTATAATAATTTGAATAAATAATTCATAACCTAGAAAAAAAAATCAATTGAAATAGCCAGTCTGTGCAGCGAGCATGATCACTATGGTGAAAGTATAAGTATCGTCATAAGGAACAAAATTAATTTAAAAATTAAACCTTAGAGGACAAACAAATAGATATGCCGGGGCCTTACTCTTGAAAAAAATCTCAATTTAATTCCAATTCCGAACCAATCTGAACTGTCACATGATTTGGTACTCTTGAACGCAATTGCGTTAAAATTGGAATTAAGATTGGATTGACCAAGAACGTCACTTTAATTTCGTCAAGGGGTACGTACGGTAGACTCGATCGAAACCTTACCTAAAAAAATAAAAAAATCCGGTCCGGTTCCGATTCCGGTCTAGTGCCAAGGACGAAATTATTGACTTCTTACTTAAGGTACCAAATCATGATCTTGTGGGAAACCGCAGATGGAAGATCTTTCTAAAGATTACTTGCTTAAGAACAAAGTCCGTATATACTCCATAATCCGTGAGCGAAATAGGACAATTTCCTTACGAAATTAAGGAAATTATAAATAGAAATTTTATTCTATTAAATTGGCGCAGAAATTGGTTATCGTACCTATATACATAATTATAAACATACCTACAGTTGATTATACAAACCCCCCCCCCCCCTTTTTCTCTCTAATGTTAGTGTTATAGTGTCTTGAACAGTATAATAAGATATAATATAATTAATTGTTATTTGTGCAATGCGTTTGTGCACACTAATCTCAGGAACGGCTGAACCAATTTGAATACAATTTTCACTATTGTCGAGAAGACAACTCTGGGCAACTTATTGGCTATATCTTTTTTTATATATTTAAAAAAAATTAGGCATCCTAGCGATATAGGCAGGGCGACCCTGCCAGATCAATTATTACGCAATAAAGATTATTCCATTCTATTCCTTTTGTCTTAAAGATATTAAACACAATTACCAACTCAATAGACAGTCACTAGCAGATTCATTGAGAACAAACCAAACAATTACAAACTTTCAAACCAAATGTATAATCAAGTAGGAACAAATTAACATCAAACATGTTTATAAACGTGAAACTGATCCCAAAATGTTATTATAACTCACGAGTGAAGCATTAAATGGGTATGTAAATCGAAATAAACAAAATATTTGCACAAATTAATATTCAGATGCCCGAGGCGTTGCGTAAACAGATCTTTATCTAAAGCCGGCGGGATGAACCTCTGACAGCCTCTGAAATTGTATCCGCCGATGATTGGAAAAGTTTAATGCAGTCTATCGGATATTGAGTCGGAATTATATTACCAGACCCCAGACTATAAATTTTAAATTTATTGATGGCGCCGAGATTCCTGATTACAATGTAAATGTAACCCACATGGAAATCGTAGTTTGGAAATTAGTTTGGAGTGTTATTATCTTGGTAACCGTGAAGCGAAATCTCAAATGCTGCTCAAATCTGCTCAAATCTTAATCCAACCTAAGTCAAGCAGCCTCTAATGCCCGGTACACACGATTCCAGTCAATTAAGCCAGCGATCCAATCCAGTCCAGTACTGGATTGGATCGTATTGTCTACCTGTTATTCCAGTCATTTTAATGCTGTCACACCGATAAATCTATAGTGACCATGCTTTCAAGAAAGGAGTTTAGAAATTATTTTAAAATTCAAATATTTATTCAAGAAGCAACTGATGAAGTGGAAGAAGAAAAGAAAAAAAGCGGATTTGGTTGAGAAATTGGATAAGCGAGGGAAATGAAAAAGGAGGTTCAAAAATACTTTTGCAACAGCTGAAATCAGAAGATGTTTTTGAAGATTGGCAATGAATTTCAAACAATATTCAACGTAGTAATAGTTAACTTTATTGTTAGGAATTATTCCAAAAAAAACAAAAATGCGTGGACACTGTGCAACGTGTAATCAAACACTGGATTGGCCGTTCACACTATTCAAGTGTCACTGGAATGGGCGTACTGGATTGAAAAATAGACCGTCATTCTAGTCAACTATTTTTTTTTTTTATTTATTTATTCATGATAGAAACTGTAAAACAGTTTGTCGGCAGTGGAATGATCACTGGAATGCAGCCCCGGATCTTCAATTTTTTTTAGGCGGGGCAAAAACTGAAATATGCCGCCCCCGCCCACATACATTTATTTTTACCTTTATCATCCATATAATTTCAGCTATCAGATGTCCACTAATTGATTGAAATTTGGACATAGCCTACATAGGCCTTCCGGAAATAATGCATTGATTGCTGTTATTTCTGTGTTAAGCCTATTTATTAACCGACTTCAAAAAAAGGAGGAGGTTCTCAATTCGTTTGTATGTTTTTTTATTTTATTTTTTGTACTCCATTGCTCGACTGGACTAGTGTGAACGGGGTATAAACATGTTCCTTTACAACGCCTTATAAATCTTCAAACAAATCATCGAACTAACACATACACGAGTCACTTAACCTAAGAAAATAACAGTATCCCAAACCTTGAAACGGGATCTCCCTTTTGTCAGTGTCAAACATCAAACGCACTCAATTCATCTAGCTCAAGTTTATTTACTGCGAAACGCGGACGGCGCTTTTAGACTGGGGGCCGGTTAACAATTTAAACAAGATATAGGTGTAGTGTATAAATCGTTTCCTTCGGTTCAATAACAATAATAATGCTCAAAAAATGCACTTAAATGAGAAACTTAAACTAGACTTAGACTGAAACATAATTTCTATAAAATTGTGCAACTTTAAAATTCAATCAACAGAAACAAAACAAACAAAAACGGTTAGTGGTCGCAAATACAAAAACACTATAAATCTGAAGCCTACGGGTTTATTTGTTTTTTTAATTTGGCTTTAGTTTGGCTAATATCAATCGAATCTTAACAAATATCAGGTTAATTATCTTAAGAAATATCAAATATAGTCCAAGCGAAAAGCCATTTACGATTTAGCTCACCGCAAAATGTACGAGATTTAACCGACGCTTCTTGGTCTATTAATTGGAAAATGGATGGCTAATTGCCTTTGTCGTTGGTCTGTGTACACAAAAGCGAGGCAGATAGGCGCAAGTGCCTCAGACTGTCCACTAAACTAATTAATCTGTGCACATTTCACATCGTATCGTGCAATAATGAATTAACCCTATTTGTGACTGGATGCTGTACATTGTACATTGATGATTTTTAATAATAAAGACGAGTGACATAAACATTCCAAAATTACCGTGTAAAAATGTATAACTTTACGCACGGATAAACGTGGCTTAAATGGGGATTGAAAGCAAATGTATCTTAAATATCCGCAAATGTTTACCTATGAGTGGCAAACAGATATACAGGCCAGCTAACATTAAGTGATCACTGCAATCCACCTTAGTTCAACCCTAAATAAGGTATATATTCTATCGGAGGTTGTATGTGCGTGCATTGCTACTCATGAAAACTAAGATGTTCGCCTCAAATAAAGTATCTCCAGCAACCACGCCGTTGTTAAATGATAAATTATCTTTAAACCGCCTTTAAAAAATTGTAATTAAAGATAACTATAGTAATATGAAACTTTACTGATAAAAGACATGGAAGCGAGCTTCTAATATTTATAACGTGTAATTAAAATAGTCAAGTAAACATAAAAGCATTTGGATAAAGGCTCCTAGTCTATTAGGAGATTGGTTGGGTAATATCCTTCACCGCTGGCGCCTGAGTTAATATGCGCGGGCCTGATAGACCAGTGTGCGTCGCAAACAAACCTCTGACCACTTTACTTCTGTCCCGTGAGCATGAACACTATCGTATTCGTACGGTAAACGTCACAAGTATATCATATTATGTCACGGTGTCTGGCATCTTCTCTCTTCTTCATCTCTTACTATATAAAGGTTCAATATACGTATACTTAGATGATGTGTTCACGCTCGGGGTACTGTAGAGTTATTTAATGACAATTTTAATAGTTTTAGACAGTTTGAATAGGATAGACTGAAGCATTTTTTTACCCATTAGTGACCCACAACAGGGTAGGGTCTCCCCTCATTTTATTCAAACATCCGCTCCCTGGGAATCGAGCCCTCCGCGCAGCATACCGATGTCTTAACCACTGCACCACTCAGATTCATTAGGCACAACATGTTCATTAGGTATGTATTTCTAAAAAGTGAACATCTCGCAAAAGCAATTTCAAGGCACAAGCTTCTATGGATAAGAGGCATGTAAGAGGCTTTATGTGGCTATAAGACTCAGTATCCGGTCGAGAGGAAGCAGCTTATTATATATGTATAGCCTCAGCGAAGCAGCTCTTCAACAAAATCTTACAAGTCTTACAATCTGCAAGGTAAAATTTTAATCATTATAAAACTTAGGGTATATTCTTACTCTGTATTACGGCGGTTATTAAGAAGGTCCGTATATCTTGGTTGCAAAACATGGTTCATAGCACAACAGTGCAAAACACTCACGCCTCTGGAGCGGCTATGTTCTGATTACTTTATCTAGAAATTTTGAATATAATATGGCAGCGATGTAGAAAACTTAAATAGCGCGATTCAGGATACTCGTGGCGCCATCTGCTGATGAGAGGCTGAAGCCGCTACAGTTCTCTTACACAGTTCTCTTGATTTTCCCTATATTTAAGAAAGCCATATTGTAAAAGCATCTTGTGTGTGGATTGGGGAGATATGGTTACCGGCGATACTTCATATTAGTCCTCATGAGTAGCAAAGCACCTGCATGCGCATACAGCTTCAATTATTTCAACTAACATCAGATGGGTTGCACACCGGTTTTCTACTCAATTACTATAAAAAATCAACATTTAAAGATTCGCGATAAATCCAAACTAATTCTCTGTTTATGAGTAACATGAATATACAAGGCAAAACACACACCCAAACCAGAAACTTAAATTAAACATCATTAAATTTTCTGCTTCGTTAGGTATCGAACGCCTTTCACATAGCGCCTCGTTGCACACTGCGCGACGCAGGGTGCTACGATAACTTTGGTTTTACTTTGGGAGAACACGGAACCAACTCGATTCTGTAATAAGATAGCGAAGCTTTCCCACTAAAACTGGTTAAGCTAAGGTAAGCCTGACCTCCCGGGTAACATAATGGCTATCTTGTTGCTACTACAACTACAAGTGGAACAAGTTAGAACATAGTAAACTTGGATTTAGGTTACATAGCTAGCCTAGGGTTGTGGACTTCTAATGCCTTTGAGAACATTCTTTTTTGTGAACTCTCTGGCATGCAGGTTTCCTCGCGATGTTTTCCTTTAACGTTAGAATTAGTGATATAACATATAAATTTTATAAAACGCACATAACTTTTTTAACTGGGCGTTGAACCCGGACCCCTCGAGTAAGAAGCCGAAATCTTAGCTACTGGGCTTTTGACGTACACACATGCTCTTATACAACTTTAAGAGTAGGTACACAAGCGAAGTTAAGACGAAACTTCCACAAGTCTTCTAATTTTTTTGACAAGAAATAAGTTTGTTGCAACGCTAGCTTAGTGTTGTCAATCTGCCAAAGAAACGAACATGTCTGCGGTGTCTGCCCGAGTCGTTTCCTGTCCAACCCTGAGCCAATTTCCACCACACTCTGAAATATATTATTGCAACTCTAGCAACCCGACCATCAAATAAATAGTGTTTATAGTAACATCGTTATGGCCCAGAAAGTTGGAGTTGGAAATGTAAGTTTGTCGTCTAAGGCCGTGTTTAGTCTGGACGCAATTTCGTTACTCAACTCGTGCGTAAACGTACGTTTGCGCACGAACAATCCCGACCTTAGAAATACTTTTGGAGCGCTCACACTGCGTCATTTGTATAGTAAACGTGTGTCATTAGTATTACATACTAATGACTGACGTTTACCGTACGAATATGTTGACGTTAGAATTCATGCTCACGGCTCTGGTTTTGTTTTGTAATAGGTTTTGTAATATAATAATGGCTTTTGTTTTATTTGCAATTTACATTATCCTCCTGCTTAGGAAGCATAAAAAACTGCTGGAAGAATAAAAAACGGTAGAAAATCCAGGTGAGGTATAAAAAGGGGTCCCAGCCAAGCATTCTAAATTACACGTATCTACCTGGTGTGTTGAATACATAATAATAAGCTTAGGTGTGGTAAAGAAATAAAAACAAGAAACCATTTCACGTTGTCGTGGGATCCAGGTACGAGGGCGTTACTTCAATAAAAGAATAAACGAGAGATTTTTTTCTTGAATTTATTTACATAAGTACTTGTTTACCTATTTACATTTATTTACAAAATCTTCAAATTTCATTAACTACTATCTATAAGAATTTTCAGAATTCTTTCAGAAATCTTCAAATTTCATTAACTACAATCTATAAGAATTTTCAGAATCCTTATTATGAAGACGAATAGTGTGACCAATCCCCTAGTACAATAGAACTATGTAGACTTAGGTCAGGAAATATGAAATGTCAACTGTCGAGTCTCTTTACAAATCGTTACATGACTTATTGACCGAGTTATTTGCGACCCTCTTATGGATATTTCCCGATATTGCAGAACTTTCCCCGGCACTATTGAAAAGGCGAAAGTATTTTTGAAGTATTCGTCTTAAAGTACAACAATTGGTTGCAATTTCTGCAATTTCTGCACGTTTAGCCAAAGAAAATCTTTTTAATTAATCATCAAATTTTAATTACATAAAAAACCGTTTTTGTTTCAATAGAAAAACTTTCAAAACATAGTTTTCATTTAGCAATTTGGTTTTTGGTAAAGAGAGACTATGAGGTGTTCATGCCTGATAGCCGTACGCTATCTCGGAGTTTTGTTTATGACAGCGACGTAAAAAACTATTTTCTATTACTATTTTGTTCATTCTAATTGGAACAGTCTTCCAGCTAATATTTTAGAACGACTTTAACATGTTTGGAGCGGGTTCTTCAAAAAAGGCGTAAATAAGCCTTCTCCTTCTCCTTCAAAACCGGCAACGCACTGGCGACTCCTCTGGTGTTGCTCGTAACGATACTGTTTACTACCAGGTAGGCGATCTGCCTGTTTGGCGAAAAATAAGTAGCAAGTACATAAAGAACTTTCCTACTCAATAATAACAATTCCTGAAGACTCACTCAAGGCCGGGTGGGCGGAACTTTCTATTAGAATAACGCGATAGCCCCTTAATGGATTGGGTTTTCGACAAATGGATTTGTCTAATGACATTATAGGGTAATTCTGTTCTATTCTGTACCCATTCTGCGTTTCAATTTACTTTGTATTTCAATGCTCTAACGCACTTGTCCTAATTGCAATGTCACACGCAAAAGCTGCTCGTAAGACGTCATTGCGCACTTTTGTCGCGTGTAGTTTTAGTTTTCATCAAAATCGGTCCCCAGACTCCTTTCAGCAGTTTTCGATACTCCTCATAGTTTCGGATTTCCCCATCCACGCACACTTGAAAAATTCACCCTGTATATACGATTTGTATTAACAATTTGTAATAACTAACCCATATTCGTGCAAATAAATGATTTTGATATTGTATCTCAGTTGCTGCAGATGGCTGAAGCTACGGCCTTCACGCTCAATTCAAGAGCTAGGACTGGCTGGCGCAGAAGAAGAAAAAGAAGAACACAGACATTGAAAATAGGAACTGTAATGCTTGTATTGGACGTAATACTAACGTACGTAACGGACGTAATAATATACTAGACAAGTTTCATAAGATTCAACTTCGTTTTATTATTTCAGATTCCCAAAAAATACAAATCCACACGACGAAATCACAGACAGAACGAATAGACAATAATTATTGTAACGGACATTACCAAATTGGGTATAAACTTCGCAAACTTATGTTTTGCGAGTTGCTCCGCCCACTCCTAATACTCGTAAATAGCTATTAACAGTTCATATAATGGATAACGCCTAATTAAGGTCGAAACCTATTTCTAATCTACAGCTGTTCTCTTTCATGACTTCGTGTTTTTGTTTACTAAGTTTATATTGTAGGTACGTACGATTACTTACTTGTTTATGGCCATTCAAAAGTTCTGATTACTTATTTTTTACAGAGATTAACATAAAAAATAAACAACCGGAAATACTATACAGGCCACCGGACGTCACTGCAGCTAATGGACATCTAACCTCAAATAGGAAAGAAATCCTGTATGAGGTCGTTTGCAGGTACTTTGCTACTCATGGGGACTAAGATGTTCGCCTCAAATAAAGAATCTCCGGAAACATACCTCCTAAGCCGAAACACAAGACATGAAAAACGTGTCGCTTTAGGTACGACGGGATAAGAAGTGTGCTACCACCTAATAAGTTATGCACTAACTTTTGCCATATCTAACATTTTTGGAGATGTAATACTTACGCTAATATCTAGGGCGTACATAGGGCGTAATAAAAGAAAAATATTTTTCTCAAAAACATTACTACCTAGCGTTCTCACAAATACGATTTTGTAAATAAAACTTAAGCAATATTTATTGTAAACGAGATTGTTATTCGTGTTCAGTATAGAATCGTTTTCGGGTAACGCTACCTGACTGAGTGTATCAGTAAACAAACAACGTATCTGCGACATATTTTACCGCTACGGAGCGAGGGAAGAGAAAAATTCCCAACAAACTTACCTACTAGGTTACAGACAAATCGCGTTACGTAAACAAATCGTATCTTAACAATACAAAAAATACGTATTTAGTATTTTTTTTATTGTATGTGAACAGGAAAAGGGTGTATTCTTGTTATTTTCAGCCCTTCGTAGTTATTATATATTTAAAGGACAGGGATCGACTGTCAAACAACATAGCCAGTTGGACACTGATTTATTAACATATTTAAAATGACATAGAATACAACTACACACACACAAACAAACAATCTAAACCCTACATCACATACACAACAGTAGTCTTCTTGACATGGGCCTTTCCTAACCGAAGCGACTCCGCCCGGTCCTACCCTTTATGTATCCAACGGTTTCCCGCTGTCTTCTTCAGGTCAGTCCCCTCTCTCGGCTCTTTTGCCGAGGCTACCTTATGTTAAGTGGTCATTGCGACCCATAGACTCTCAAGTGGGATAGAAATCCTGTCTCCGTTCGTATGTGGATGCGCTGCTTTTAATGAGGACTAATGTGTCGCCTCAAATAAAGTATCTTCAACAACCATCCTCCTAACCAAAACACAAGGCATAAAGAACATATTAAACAGCGGATGAACAGGTGGCGGTAAAGTCACTCAAGTTTCTACCGCCTAAAAAAGAACAGAAACTTTTCTGTTGCAATAATACTAAAAAGTGTAAAAAGTGTGTGTGTTATAAGTGAACTTCCTTACGTCCTATTTCAGGTCATAGTCCTGCATCATACTCCATTTGACACGTTTTCGGTATAAACCATGAAACATTACTGTATTTAATTACTGGTGAACTCTTATCTAATAAACTACGGTAAGAGATGAAAGTTTCGTAAAGAATGTAAGCGCTCACGTAGCGCGGCTAAATTACGAGAGTTTGCAACATTAATCATTTCTACAGAGTTGTGTTTTCCTCTTAAGGTTAAACGCCCAGCTAAACGCATCACAGGGGCCAAAATAAAATTAAAAGGACAAAAAAAATTTAAAAAAATTAATTCGACATCAATTGATAACCTCCTTTTTTAAAGTCGGTCAATAAAAGAGTTGCAACTAAGTCAGCCAAGTCCACGGTGGTTTCTACATTTTACATGCACTGCACGCGTTATAAAACGTTTTTGAAAAAGGAAGAAAATAAAACAATAAGAAAAGAAAAATATGGAATATGCGGCACAGCCATTCACGGCATCTCACGTGCTGTGTGTGTAGATCTCTATTATAAACCCGAGCACGTTGTTCATTGCGTCGCGGTGACACGTTGACATACGCCGAATGCAAATTCAGAGTTCAATGTAATAAAAACAATTTTAATATTCATACTGGCACGTAATCCTATTTTAGGGAATGGATCAACGAACTTCGATACACGATTTATAGCTTTTGCTTATACTTGTTTTAACGTTTTCATTGGTAATGAATAAATTCATATTATAGATGCATCAAAGAGTTTTTTTTTTTTAGAAATGGAGCAAGTAAACTCACAGCCGCGCCACCTGATGGTCACCGTCGCCTACTGACACGTGCAACACCAGGGGGTCGCCAGTGCGTTGCCGGCTATGAAGGAGAGCCTTTTTTATGTCTTTCTTGAACCCCATGTCATAGTCCTGCGGGAATACATCTGCCGGAAGATTTAGTTATATAAGAGTTAGTTCTACCACAACAAGTTGTGCGAATCTTTGTTGAAGTAGTAAAGTTCTTTCGTTCTATGGAAGTATCTATCTGACAAGTTTTAATTTTGAACTAATTTTGTAATTGTATAGGTAAAAGTATTAAAGTCACTACAGTTTTCTCAGAAGGACCACTTAATTTGGTTTAATTACCTACATTTCTAAGGTGTTTTACTTAATTACATTTTAGACACAGTTCTCAAAAGTAGCTAAGCGTCTTTTTTAACTTTAGATAGGCTTCTTTGTTATCTACATATATTTCGGACTTTAACAAATCGTCAACGAATATCTAATTTTGTATTACGTCAATCAAAATTTACTAAAATAGATATTTGTTCTGTGTCATGTCCTAAAATACTAGTGCATAAACAAACCTTTCCCCTCTTCGCCTCTTAAGTCTCTGTCTAATTAAGTCTATTATCTAAGTTTATGCCAAAATCTCAAATAAGCGATATTAAAACAAACGAAAGATTTAAAAAAAACAAAAAGATCTTTACACCGAATAACTGATTACTTAAACGAAAAATAAATGAAATAAAATCCGCAATCGTTTATAAATCGTAAACAAGAAATGTTTATTGTATACAAGAACTATAGAAATAAAAAAATATCGTGTGTTAAAGTGACAATAACACACTAAAAGGGATTTCCCAAATCTCCAACGCGGCGATAGTGTGGAGCTAACGAGCGGGAAGATTGAGCGATACATCTTTGTGAACCGCTTCGAATATCGGAATGGAAAATCATTCTGAAATGATGAAATATGACGGATATTTTACCACTTTTTATACTAAATGAATTTCAGACCACCTCTTTTAAGTTTCACTAGGTTGTAAGTAAAGCTACGTTGCCTCGTAACTGAAGAAGACAATGGTATAATTATATCTCAGCATCATAGCTCGTTCGTAAAGACTAAATTTGTGCACACATTGCTCATAAAACCTTTGTTTAATAGTTTTCCAAACACCGCACTGGCCAGCCAAGATATTTATTGAGCATTTTTATGTACTACCAAAAGGCACCCAAACGGTTTTCTCTCCTTCCCAAAAAGGATCAAAACACAGCTTTTGCTACTTCTTCAAAAATAGCTATAAATTAAAAATCTCTTAAATCTCTCTCTCGCAAACATTTAAGAACTAAGGCTGTATAGTAGAGAGACAAGTTGAGGACGATTCAATCAATAGCAAACAATTTATTTCCGCGCTGCACTCGCGGTAGTCTCGGGAGATCGGGGAAAATGGGAAAATTCTAACGACCTATCTGCTCGAGACTTAATAAGTACTTAGTGTCCGTTCCTCTCTTCATTACAATGGCATCGGATGCCTTAAAAGGAGGCAATATTTTAGAGGAATCGGTTACATTTAGGTCGTAGTTTTTTAAATTTTGTATGGGTGCTAAGTATCTTTGTTTCCGGGTCACGAATGTAGTTGCAGTGCATGAATAGTGGATATTACCTGCATTCCTTTTAAATGATGTTAACTATTGGATAATTACCTATTGGATAGCATATTCATTATGTAGATAACTCCTTTCTTTCTCTTATTTGGATAAAAATTATATTATAATTGATGTTAACTTAGTTTTTTCTAAAATAATAATTGTATGTACGATAAGTAGGGGTGTTACCACTCATAAGGAATAAGTTGTTTGTCCCGAATAAAGTACCTCCAGCACCCCGGGACAAAGACCTCAAAACCTTTAGAAGATCTCAAAAAAACCTCGAAAAATAGTAAGCCTATAAAGTATGTAACAAATTTTATTTCTTACTTTTTTGAAGTCGGTTTAATTTTTAGAAATTATCTTTAACTAATAGCTGCGTTTATATCCCCCTAAGTTTTCCCCCATTACAATGTTTTCTTTCTTTTCTGAACACATTGCTCACGGAACAGTATGGGGGACACACATCGAAGTTTGTAAGCGGTTTAGCTTCTTTAAAAACTTCCAGAGAGGAGAATTGTTCTTGCTTTGTATGAAGTCGGTGAAAGACTTTTTGTACAAGTGTTGAGTCGGGTGGTACGGTGTAGTTACTTTATGGTTTGGTAAGTTAATAATATATATGTCGTAGAGACAAATCAGAAGCTATGGTTTTGTGGGCATGTATCCGACATAGTGGATGACCCCGGGCAATACAGGAGGACATATCACTTAATCAGGTGGATTGAAACTGCACTTATTATTGTAATCGAACAGACACGTCCGCTTCACGAGTTCTCTACTATTCCCGCCAGATTCCCGCCAACCGGCCGTATCCAAGCATGAGCCATGACATTTACAAGTGACACTGACATCTGTCATCAATGTTCGGATAATAGTACCGCGGCCATACTTGCGTTTGCATCATTACAACTGTGATTCTCCGACATATAGATAAAAATAAGAAAGTAGCTGCCAGGGTACCTTACCGCCAGCCTCCTAACCCATCGTAAAGCAGCATGTTCTTCAAGTCTGGGGTAGTTACCGGAGATATTTTATTTGCGACCTACAACCTACTGCGGGTTGTGGAATGTAGACTCCTTGGAATAAATTCTTATTTTATCGCTGTTTGATCTAGTGTTTTGATTTCTGCAACCCATTTTGTCTCACAATAAATTACAATACATTGCAGAATTTTTTCTACCATGCATACCTACTCTGTGCTCATTTATCTTCAAGATACCTATTTCTGAATTCGCAGAAATGCTGAATGTATGAGGGTGTTTTCCATGAAGTAATTGAATACTTGAACCAAATAAGCCATTTCCCGAATTCATAGCAACTAAAGACTGTCTTTACGACTGAGTAGGGTGCGTCCGGGTGTCATATTTATCATACTGTATTGGCTTTTATGTCAGAGAAAAACATACACTCAAAATTATTTCGTGGAATAGCGGATTCTTCTTTTTTTTTATTCGCATCAATATATTATGTTCACTGTAAGGTCACTAATGGGTGTAACAAACTCAGAACTTACGTAATAGATTTGGATCAAAATTGGTACAAGTAGTGTGGTGTTTGGAACAATGTGCGTTTTATGATTTTGATGTTGGCAACTCATTCCATGGTCCACTGCTGGGCATACCCAGAGATCCATAGATCTCTCCCCACACGCACCCGCACCTGACGTTGCTTAACATTCTATCTATAAAAACCCTTAGATTTTTTACACAGCCATAACTAAGGGCAGGACGATTTCGGTCGGAACTACTGCCAACCATAATATGTAACCCATTAATGACCCACTGCAGATTGGGGTCTCTTCTCACAATGAGAAGGATGTAGGGCGAACTGCTAACTAGTATACCTATAATAATGCTTGGTTTTTGACGTGAAACGTCTTTAAAATCGTTACTATACACAGGGTACCATCTCAGAAAACCGAACCGTAACGAATTGGTCTATATCGTCTGACCTTAATAACAACAAAACTTCATCGTAAACTTTCATCGTAGAAAAAATTCATCGTAGAAACATGAATTTAGTGTCATTGTTTAGCGTATATAGTCAGCTCGCAGCTAAGAATTTTACTCGTAGTTTGCATCGGGGCCGTTTCACGTTAATACCAACGGCCGTGTGCACCGACTCGACTCCAGTACATTGTTCTGTATTTAAAACACGTAGCAAAGAACAAAGCGTTAGATTCAGTTTGAGACCTTCCAGATCGATTTCTCTTCAAGTCCACACAGGGGAAACCGAGGAAAGAAACACCTTTACTTGTCCTTCGCTTAGGGTTTATCGTTACTTAATTTGACCTTTATTTTATTTCTTCTTATTTTGTCTGTGATCTTTGTATCGGTTTCGAACACTTATTTTTTGCATAATATTTTTTATTAAATTATAAACTTAGCAGCGGTGATAGCCCAGTGGCTTAGAATTCGACCTCGAATCGAGGGATCCGGGTTCGAATCCCAGTGGCACGCACCAATGACTTAGTTACGTTCGACCAAAGTTATGTGCGATTTATGAAATTAAATATCACCTGCTGTTACGGTGAAGGAAAACATCGTGAGGAAACCTGCATGCCTGAGAGTTCACAAAAAAAAAAATGTTCTCAAAGGCATGCGAAGTCCACCAACCCGCAGTAGGCCAGCGTGGTGGACTAAGGCCTACATCCTTCTCATTGTGAGAGGAGACCCGACCCTGTAGTGGGTCATTAATGGGTACTGACATGAAATTATAAACTTGAATAAAAATAAATTAAACGTACCCTAGTATCATAACACAGGTCGCCCTTCGACCGTGGACTCATGAACTGAAGAAGACAGCAGGAAACTGTTCGATTCAGAGGGCCTATGAATGGAAAATTCGAATGATGCAGTTTTAGTTTTCATCAAAATCGTACCCCAGACTCGTATGAGTATTTTTCGCTATTCCACATAGTTTCTGATTTCACCATCCGCGTCACTCAAAAAATTAGCGTAGCGTAGAATTCTACGCTAATTTTTTGATCGCTAATTTTCTTCGCTACTATGCTACTACTTATACGCGATTTTCTGTGCTCCGATCAATTGATTGGAACATAGAAAAGTCCTCGAATACACCATATTACATACGTACACTCACTTAACACTAGAGTATCCAATGCTATTAGTAGTATCAACCTATTACGAATGCAGGTTTTCTCGATATTTCTGAACGCTATTCAAAATCTTTTAACGAGATAATCTTGAAAACGAGCAGGTTCTCAGGTGTACAGAGCCATAATAGCTGGCCCAGGGAGGAACCTAGCCGCTAGCCTCTTAACCCGTCGTAAAACAGCATCTTCTTTATGTTGTGTTTCGGCGGAGAGGTATACTCGTAGTTGCCGGAGGCGAACATCTAAGTCAATTGATATTTTCTTTTATGCTATACAGAATCAGCAGAGAGCTAATTACAATAAATTTTCACCGTAATTCGGAGGCACACTCGAAATTGCGTTAAACCCTTTGGTCGAGATTTCAAAAACATCACTACCCTTGCTTTCAGAAACGGACTCTCGAAATAATAGTAAAATAATCGTAAACAATACGACGAGCGTCACAAATTTAACGATCCATTTCATATGAGCATTGTTTACGTTTACAATCAATGTTTAAATTGTGCGTGAACGACCTCTACCAAAGAGATATTATTATTGTATAAATAGAGGCAATAATGAAATAAAATTCTTTATTCATTGAAAAATTAAGGTACTAGATATCTTTTAATAATTAAGTACATTAATATAGTGAGAAATTTAATATAATGATTACAAAAAAACCTTAATATTATAATAAAACTAGAAACCTAACCTAGTGACCTTTTTACAAAAAGTTAATGAGCTTTGCGGTTAAATGGTTTATCAGTTTATTTTCTATTTCTTCAACATTGTTTAATGATCATTAGGAGATTCGGGTACGCGGACACGTGAAAATTTTGTTAAATTATTTTAATACCTACACTATTTAAAAATCGAAACTGTGAAAAATAGCTCCCAAACATTATCAGATATATTTATCATCATCATTAGATATTTTTATAAACGGTATTTGTGTTTGTGGAGCTTATGTGAACTGAAGTCACCAAGAAGGACTGGCCACTAATCTAAACTTCATGTATAACTTAAGAGGCCCAGAAAGAGATAGAAAGTATTCAATTGAATTAAAAAATATGCATCATCCATTTTCAAAAGTATTTCATCGCTAAAATCAGTAGGTACCTACGGTTTGGCAGAGCCAGCCAATAAAGAACGGTAAAAGTTTCATCTTTGTCCACTTGGCATTTCAGGGTAACAAAGCTCCCTCTTAGGTTATCCAATCTCTTTGATCCCACACTCCGCCCCGTCAATCGTTTTGCGACCGTGTCATTCTATTGTTTCGTCGTTGATTTTTATCGATTACAACGAGATTGGATATAAAGGATATTGGATAAAAGAGAAAATATCGTACTTTAAAACGAATTGAAAATTTTATCGGGTTACACCTTGCGCAAGAAGAAGTAAAGAAAACAACTTTAATCTTACTATCCTGCTACAATTATAGATGTGGAAGTTTGGGTGGATGGATGGATTGATGGATGTTTGTTGCTCTTTCACGCAAAAACGGCTGAACAGATTCGAATGAAATTTATTTATTTATTTATTTATTTATTTACGCTTTATTGTTTTATAACAATGGGCGGACTGAATGCCTGGTGGCATTCTCTACCAGTCAACCCTGTGAATAGCGAGAAACTTAGGTAGGCGTACAGGTTGGAAAAAAAAGAGAGAGAAAAAAGTAAAATAACAGAAAAGGGGAATATAAAAATAAAATAAAACAAATAGATATATAAACAACTACTACTCAATTCTGGCGCGGTCCGAAGGGGGGCACAGGGGACATAACCCCCCCCCCCACACACACTAAAGTTCAAATTGAAAATTCTCAAAAATTTGCCAAATAATAAAAGGAAATTTCTAGCAATCCCCTAACAGCGATAAATTTATAGTTTGCTGACATCTAGTGGTTTTTTTATGAACTACGTACGATGGCATAATAGCAAAAAAATATATTAGTGTAGTGAGTGACCCCTCCAAAATTTCAGGCTGCGACCGCGCCTGACTCAATTACTATAAAAAAGCTGGTTTTGAAGGTCACATCAAGCCCAGTAATTTGCTACATGAAAAGACTATTAGAGAGTATAAAAGTATTACTTATTTTGTCTCAAAAAACCCAGCGTATAGGTAGTCGCTTAGCCTCAATGTCTATCGATCATCCCTCAGCGACACCGGATACCTGGGATTAGGGGATTTATCGCATCGACAACGTTCAACACTAAAGCCTACAAAGACATACTCAGAAGTTTTACTAATATGACTGTTGTTAAATTTGTCTATGAGAACTTGTGAAGAAAATCTGTCTAAAGCACTAGAGATACTTTATTTCTTTATTTTTATATTCACTTACAGTTGAAGTAGGAGTTACAGTCTAAATAATTTGTAGTCTTTCCTACTACACAAAATATATTGTGTTGTTTTGTCTAGGAGCCCAATTCGTGCTTGGCTATTGTTTATCGATCAACAGCGACACCCGATATCGGGGATAAAGAGATTTATCGCACTTACAATGTTCAACACAAAAGAGTACAAAAACATACAACTGATTAACTTATGAAATATATTTTACTGCTACCTTTATTATTAGGTCTTTCCATCTTAATGTAATAAACTGTTATCTAAAACTAGGTACTAATAGTTTTCGCATTTATACAATTTTAATGTGTAGGTGACAAAATTAATTATAAGGCTACCAAAAATTCAAAAAGATTTTTCGCGAGATCATAATATTATTCAAACTAAGGATAGAAAAAACTCCTTTAAAAAAGGAACACCCCATGTCTTTAAAGATTGATGTAATCCGTCATGAAAATATCAACATCGATAAAAAATATGATGTGAAAAATAACTTACCTAGTATACCCAGAGTTAATTCGGAATTTGCCCTAAAAATAAAAGCAAAAGGCTTTACTCCCGGGAAATTACATTTAAGCACCGTAAATTTAAGGAATACTTTTTGTGTAGGCGCTTAATTTAGGGACTTCAGCCTGCGTGTGTATATAGGACATAGGGGTACAGTCATCTACATAACATTGAGGCAGTTAACTTCAATATAATTACGATACCTAAAATAGTCGATACCGAACCTCAGGGATAAACTAACACTTAGTTTGCCAATGCCAAAAAAAATTAGCTAGGAAACATGAATTTTAAAATTTAGTCAAAAAATAAAATACATACAACAGCATACACATACAACATCAAATTGAGAAAAATCCTAAGTAGGAAGTAAGTAGTTATTAAAACAAAGTTATATTTTATAAAATTCTTATAGGATGAGATAGAAATGAAATGCTTGCATTACCTCAGTCGACTTTATGTTGGGGCTGCCTGTACACTAATACAGCCAGCCCTTTAAACTTGCCGCTTCGCCTCATCGCGTTCGACCTCACTAATCCGAATGGATGCCAGCAACCCATTAATGACCCACTACAGGGTCGGGTCTTCTTCCCGTAATGAGGGGGATGTAGGCCTTAGTCCACCACGCTGGCCTACTGCGGGTTGATGGACTTCACATGCCTTTGAGAACATTTCTTTGTAAACTCTCAGGCATGCAGGTTTCCTCACGATGTTTTCCTTCACCGTAACAGCAGGTGATATTTAATTGTATAAAGCGCACATAACTTTTTTTTACAAAGTCATCGGTGCGTGCCACTGGGATTCGAATCCGGACCCCTCGATTCGAAGTCGAATTCTAAGCCACTGGGCTATCACCGCGATCGTATACGAATGGATAAGATCGACGAAATGGTTCATATATTTGTCATAGCCCGTGCATAGAAGACAAATCCAAAAAATATCACCTAGCATACAGAAAAATTTTAATAGTTTTAAAACTAACACAGTGGCACAATCTGTTGCCTAAATCTAAAGCTTGGATATGTAAGACACATATTTCCTAACTTCAATTTAAGATTAGTTTTCTTAGAAAAATTTATTATGCAAAATATTTCAAACATTCATTAAAACTCCTTGGAAAAACAGGAAAATGTAAAAATTGTCTTTTTGTAGTTGTTTAAAAGTGAAATACACAACGCAGTTAAACTCGCAAGATACAAAAGCCTCATACAGTGAACTCAATCTGTCGCTAAGAGTTCTTAGCAAGCGCTTAAATTCCCGCGTCTCAAGAACTGTCTTAAAGAGTGAGAGTGAGTCTTAGTGGAAACGTTTTGCCTCAGACTGCCTGTAGACTAGGAAAAAGTACTAAAGTTAATGAAAAAAAATGTTTCGCAATAATCAGAATATTTGTAACCTGCATTAAAAGACAGGGCTCTGTATTGATCTGGCCTAATTGGAATGCACATTGACATGCGGCAAAATGTACAAAATGATGTTGTACGAACAACTAATGCTGGCGACATAGCAATTAGGACACAGTATAATTGGGTGCCATAAAAACCTAAAACGCAATGAGAGGGATGTAGGCCTTAGCCCACCACGCCGGCCTAATGCGGGTTGGTGGACTTCACATGCATTTGAGGACATTTTTTTGTGATGAACTCTCAGCACACACAACGCTCACAACTTTTTAACAAAGTCATTGGCACGTGCCCCTGGGATTCGAACCCGGACCCCTCGACTCCAGGTCGAATTCTAAGCCACTGGGCTATCACCGCTCTTACTGTTTAAATAAGACCTCAAAATTCTCGGAGACTCATTTCTGTAACGACAAGCGCTGGGACCTAATGAAGTATAACGCTCTTCCAAAAATAAAGACCTCATTTAAAGTTCCACGCATAAAATCGCACTTTTGCGGCTTTCCTTGAATTTATTTTGTGCGAACTTTACCTCACCACAATTATATTTTTATGAGCTCATAATGTTACGAGAACACTAACAAAATAACCCGAAATTTGTAGAGCAATTAAGAATATTAACTGCGCTTGTGCAGTTTAAGTTTATGGGTGTGAAAATTACTTTAATACAACGTACCGATAACAAAAAACAAACAAGAAGCTATGGACCTATATAACTCATTAATTATAATGATAATGTTTTTATTGTGTTGTGTAGTCAACATAAAATCAAAATATGTTCTTGCAGTGATGAGTGTATTCTTCACTTACTTCACCAAGGAACTGTAACGCGGCTAGGTTTCCTTTATTCCTAAAGGAAAAATTCATATTATTAACATCTATTTATTTATAGTAATTGAGTGGCAAATGGGCATTTAGGCCACCTTATGTTAAGCTGTCACTCCAGCCCATGGACGCCCGCATCTAACCTCAAATAAGGAAAGAAATCCTGAGGCTGTAATCGGGTCCTTGCTACTAATGAGGACTTAGATTTTCGCCTCAAATAAATTATCTCTGTCTACCATATACCTCCCCAGCCGAAACACAAGACGTGTAGAATATGTTTCTGTCATGAGTTAAGAGGCTGGCAGTAAGGTACTTCTCCGGACGAGGTATTGTGGCTCTACCACGTTAAATAGTTATACTGCAGTTTCATTTACACTTTGAATTAAAACTTAGAATAAAAACTTTTATTTAAATTTTGAAAATTAACCACGTTTTAGTTTTAAAAAATTACATGTATATAACACTCGGTAGCTCGTTTTGAACCGAAACTTTTCCCAGTAAGGCACACTCGCGAGTACTCGAAAAGTATTAAGGCTTACGACTTAAGGATGTTGAGTAACTCGTATGAGTCGAATTGAGTTTTGATTTTTCTTTTAGTTTTAATGAAACAATTTTTTTGCCTTAATTTGGTTTATCAATAGCAAAGGAAAAAAGACATTGCTTAGATTTTTGTTGTTTTTTATGAGAGAGGTGAATAGGTGCAGCTTTTCCCTTGAGAATAGGTGCAGGTTTCCTCACGATGTTTTCCTTCAAAGATTAACAAAATGCCTACAACGACGTTTTCTCACGGTGTTTACCTTCAATGGTCTACAAAATGCCTCATTCGTAGGCTTTCGTAGCACCTACTACAATCGCTACGACATTTCGTAGCGCTCTCTACAAACAGCTTCAGTAAGATTGTAACGATGAACCTTGCAATAATATAATAAAAAGTAGTAGGTTATAAACATTAAAATTTAAATAAAGATCCTCGAATGGCGACCACGTCTAGGCGAAAGGAGCACAGGCTACCCTCCGACCAGGTAACGACGACAGACGACAATTGAAGAAGACAGTTTTATTCAAAGGGCCCAGGACCGGGCGTAGTAGCATCGATTTGGGGAAGCTACATGTCCAGTAGTGTACTACGTAGGGCTGTAAGGAAGGAAAGAAGAAGGTTATTGGCAAGAGTAAAATATTGATCATAAATAAAAAACAATAAATAAATATTGTGGTACAACTCACACCATGGCTTTCTGATCCCAAAGTAAGCTGTGAGCTTGTAAAAAAATAAATAAAAAAACAATTGATATTTTGATACAAATTATACTTGTATGATACTTAATGCAAGAAAAGATCCTTGTTTCGATGTGTTTGTTGATGTTAAATTGTTGTTCACTCAGGCTCACCCTTTCAATATTAAGTAGTTACTCTAAATCGAGAATAACATAAAGTTCGTTATATAGGTCGATGCCTCCGGCTCCTGTTCGGGCATTAAATCAAAGCTAAAGCTCTATAAGACACGAGTGTACGTGAATTGATGGTATTTGAGTCTATTTGAAATTCGTACGTTTTAAAGGCAGCAAGAACAAAATTTCATGAATATATAATTTATAATTTTCTTGCTATGTCTTACCTACGACTTTGTTCATCTGGAGCAGTTTCGTTTGAGCAAACAAAATGTGTTGAAATGAAATTGAAGTGCTATAGTTAGTTAATATAGCATCGACAGATCCAGACGTCTGCAATGAAATACATCAAAATAGTCGATTTAGTGAAAACTTTATTAAATTCCTCGAACCCCCATACTTTCTACTTCTGGGACGTAGTATGTCTAGACTAGAACTTTGCTAATAAAAATCTTAGGTAGATAGATGAGCTACATAAAAATACATGAGGTAAATTAGTACCAATTCTTAGTACAAAAGTATTAATTGGTACTATTCGAAACTTTGGCGAAGAATAAGTACCTGATTTTTGTTTCTTACTGACGGGTCCGACTCTAAAACAAACTATTTTAATCTTAAATGTTTGTTTTAAGAATATACATATGTTTGTTTTAAGGATATTTATTAAGGCATATATTGTTTTAAGGAGATTATTTTTATTACATTAAGAGCTGAAGAATACCACCAGTGCTTTTGAGTGTTATTGAAGTCACAGGTAAACCAGTGAATTTTATTTGTGTGCATTTATTTATTTTATTTATTTATCCTTTTTTCCCTAGAAGTGGTACAAAGCGGTAGGTTAATGCTTCGTAGGATTCCCTCTCCGCTATCTTTTAAGATGTCCATTCTTTAACGAACTTCCGTGGTTCAAAAAGTAGTCTGCGCTCAAGTGATAACTTTTATGGTAATACCGTCCACTTGGTTGTTGTGGTGGCGGAGAATATTCAACTTGAAAAAAAATGATATTTCCGGGGTACATTGTAAGTTAATTGATTTGGTAGAAGTCGGCTGGTAGAAGTCGCGAATCGCAAATTCATGTTATTTGAACTTTCGAATGGTCTTCCGGCTGATGTATTTGCGCAGGACTATGACATGGGGTTCTTCAAAGTAGTTCAAAGCTCTCCTTCAAAACTGCCAACGCACTGGCGACTCCTCTAGTGTTGCACGTGTCAGTAGGCGACGGTGACCACTTACCATCAGGTGGCCCGTATGTCTGTTTGCTTGCTCTACTTTAAAAAAAAAAATTTAAATAAACAATGCAATTCAATTCGTGTACAAGTTGAGAAACAATAATCCTTCTGGGGATCTGCGCTTAATCCTCCAACAGAGGCGTCGGCCAACTTCACTAATTCTTGACAAGTTAACTTTAATAAATCTTTTCTAACATGTTTAAAGGTAGGAAGACAAAAACTTAAGCGATTTATATTAATAGTAAACACAAACCTTGCAATATATTTGATCGGTTTGTTTTAAAAAATATTCATTATAAATTTTGTTTTAGAAATGCCAAGTTCTTTCTTCGTTTACTCTTACTGCGTACTCTTTGGCAGAGGGAAATTTGCCAACAGACCAGATGATAATGCCGGGTGCGATGCGGTGATTACGACACGTCGGAGTTTTATATAAGTATGCCAGCAATGTATAATAGAAAACTTTGGTAGCCCTGTACTCTGTCACACTGTTAAAACCTTCATATATGTAGTCTGTCGTACTGTTTATATTCCTGTCAACTGTGTGTACTTGGATTGGTGGAATTGTACCTAGCAACTTCTGTCACTTGTCAAAAGATACCGTCACAAAATCCTGAACCACGCTATAGAAGTTTTCTACATCGCTGGCATATACACAAAACTCTGATATGACATGATTACCTAACCTGGTGGGAGGTCTCCCTTTGCCAATTACCGTTTAATTGAAACCACGTGTATTTTGTTTATTAAAAGAACTACACAGAAGCTTCCTTGTAAACAGGACAATCTAATACTATTAGAAATTCCCTAGAAATACCTCTAACCTATAGTAAGTTGAATCACGTTAATCCCTACAGGGAATCGAATCATCCACGACAGAAGTGTTGCCAAAGTTCGCCAGTTCTTGACAAGTTAGCGTTAATAAATCTTGTCGTCCCACCCCCTAACACGTCGCAGGTAGAGACAAAAACGTATTGTGGTTATGTAACTAAAACTTTATACCTATATGCATATAGGTAAATACAAATATAGGTATATTGCCTATGTATTTAATTTAGGCGTAAAAAAGGAAAAAGTTAAGCGACGTCGGACGAAGGAAAGAGAAAAAAGAGTTCTCCTTCAAAATTGGCAATGCATTGGCGACTCTTCCGATGTTGATCATGTCAATAGGCTTAACGTCAGGTGGTCTGCCAGTTCCTTTGCTCGTCTTTTAAAAATCGTCGTCGTCACCTATTGACTCGACAACGCCAAGTGAACTAACAGAGAGGTTAGTGCGTTAGGCTTTAAAAGAAAGCTCTTTTTACACCTTTTCCAAACGCAATTAGTTGCACGCTTTTACGGCGAGTAATAAAAAGATCGTCTCACTGTTTACGGGATCGCGTGTAGGGATTACGGGGCAACTTGAATTGCTCCGTCTAATCCCGAGACGCCCAATTTACATACAAAAACGACTTGAATTAGAGGTATTGTCTACAAGTGGAAGGTTTGTGGAAAGTTAATGAGACGTTGCTCTTTTAGTGTTGATTATTTTGTAATGCTAGAGTGAATGTCTGTAATGTGTTGGCGCTGAAACCGCTGAATTAATTGTGATGCTATTTTAAGTAAATAAGGATCTAGAAAACACTATGATTTTTATTTGAAAATGGATCAGTACTAAAGCCACTAAATATATTCCACATTATTTAATTAATTTAAGATATGTATCAATAAATTAATTAATAAAACTTAGTTTCTTGGGACCGAAACTTATTCGACCCGTCAGTCGTATTTGCGTGAAATAATTACAAACGTTCATTCATCCTCATACGTACTCGTAACATCCATTATGAAAAACTTTCAATAATTAAACTGAAACATTAACCTTTAAATATGATAATCACCTCACTGGTGAACAAAAACCTAAATGTGAAAATATGAGACACGCAGATTTTCACAGATTCCTTTACCATTTTTGTTTGTAAAGTTCTGAACATTTGTTACGAGTTACGAGTTACGAGTATGAGCGAAAACTTTGCATAGGTACTTCAAGACGTTGCACAATGCATAAACTTTCCATGAATGTAAACTTTAACAACTGTTTAAGTAACTAATGAATGTTTAATTACGATCCTTATGAGAATAGATGAGAGACTCTCTCGTATAAATCAGCTTTATGCGATTTCAAAACCAGATACTAAGGTATTGTTTTTTTCGTAGACCCGTGGAGGTCTAGGTCCTAGTCTAGGTCTAAAGGGAAACACCTTACCGCCACCCTTTTAACATACCGTCAAGCAGCATATTATCTAGTATTTCGGCTGGGGAGGCGTTGCTGTCTAAAATATGTACTTTTAAAGCGAACATCTTATTACTCATGCGTAGTAACGCATCCACATACAACCTCAGATAGAATTTCTACCCTATATGAGACGTGGTTGTCTATGGACCGCAGTGACCATTTGTTACTCAAATACAATAAATAATATATGAGTTATCGATTCCAAAAAAATTGGTATCAGAAGAACGACTAGCTATCTGAAGTGGAAATAGAATTACTATATCTGCAGCAGATCCCCGATGTTGAAACAAATGGCTTGTAAAGCGAAGTCCCCGTCTAGACAAACGCAATGTGAGACGCTCGTTCGATGTTAATGCATCAGAAGAGCAGCAGCCCGGGCTTAGAGTTTGGGAAGGATAAACACATGTTAGCAGGGGACTACCACTACTAATACTTCTACTAACTGCTGACTGTAAATGACTATAGAAAGTGAGCAAGATTTCCCTTTAAACTCTTATTAATTCACTATACTGTACGGACTTTGGAAAAGGGCGATATCGCGCCAAGCTAGTAAATCATGCGTGAGGAGCGGCCGCGCTCCAATCGTGTCGAAGTATGACAGGTGTTTGGAAAACTTCTATAGCGTGATTCAGGATACCCGTGGCGCCATCTGTTGACCGGTGCTGTGAGCGCCGCCAAGCGTTCTATGTGTATCCGAAAAATAATTCTAAATTATTTGTGAATACTTGACATTGCAATTACAGTGATTTGTATGTATGTTAAGTAAGCTATTGTTGTGTATACAATGTATATCACATAGGACCTATGCCGCCCTCGAAGGATATTTTCTTCAAATACCAATTGGTTGTTTCACAAGCGAGCTAGGTTTGCTTTTTAAGAGAATATTATTTTTTTATCTGCGTCCATAAACAGGCGCCAGCAATGTACCCACAGACAATTTAACCATAGTGACTTCGAATCCCGGGCCAACAATATTCGTTGTTTTACGTTTAAAGCTTAATCGCTTGTGATAAGTACACTCTGTATATGGTTAATTTAAAAGTATTTTATGAAACAAATTTTAAGTGGTAGAGCCAGCGTAGCGACCTATTTCAAATCTATCTCTCCGAAAACAGATGCCGGTGATACTTTATTTGAGGCGACGAGGCACAGCCACATACAATCTTTAAATAACTCAATACAAAGGTCAGTGTGTAAATTTTGTCGTGTTGTGTTCTCGTTTAGTAATTTCAAACGATTGGAACAAGGCTTTAGTCCATCACGATGTCCTGTTTGCAATAGGTGCACTTTACATGGTCTTCGAGAACATTATGTGAGTCGAGTTTTTAGCCGCTTTCTTTTACCATTATTCAAATTCTTAAATTTTCTCTCTTATATTCGCTATCTTTTCTCTTTACTATTCGGATTAGAATAAAATATTAAGTTGAAATATTCATAAAACACTTGACTAGCCCTGGCAAAGTAACAGAAATGTTTTGTGCCAAATATGTCAAGAGTATTGCAGTCCAGAAATCGCATGAGCCCATAAGTTCCTGAACATATAATTATTCTTCCCATGTTTTAAAATATTCAGTTTTGAAAATCTTTTGAATTTAGTATCGTGCAGTGGTATTATTCAGTTTTTGAAACCTGAAAAACAGTGGAATGCAAACTACATATAAAACTGAGTTTAGATAGAGTTTAGAGATATTATGTTAGATAATAATGAACATTGATTTTATAGTAGTAATACCTGAGCCAAAGACTTGGCTGAGCTAATTAATTAAACACATCTGCCGTTTTTTACATTACACATTTGTCTTTCACAACAATAAAAACATAGAATTCCCGCGACTACATTCAAAAAGAACTGGCGCAAGGTAATTCTTACATACTGTCCACTTGAAATTGGTTTATTGTACTGAGTTCACGGGCAATGATGGCAGCGTTGGTACGATATAACCACCATTGATGGGGAGCCGGGCGGAGTGGAGGGGAGAGCACCGTGAATTGACTAATCACAATGGTCAAAATCTCCACTCTGCATCTTTGCAAACAGCGTCATTGGCCAATTTACGTATGCTCCGCTCCACTCCGCCCAACTCCGCGTCAGCGTAATGCGCCCTTTAAATTATTGAAAAAATCTCTTGTGACCTTCAAACTACATCCTACTGAGAATAAAACCATTTTTAGGAAACCAAAACCCATTTCATCTCTGGCCCACATAAAGTTTTCAATCAAATCCCAATATTTGGCAAAACTTCAAAAATAAGCAACATAACGACGTAAATATAAACTCAAGTCCGAAACGTACATTTACATAGAAATATACGCCAACAAACCACAACAGAGGATCTGGGAAGGTTATTTAATATTAATGAGGAGCATTTGTTAGGAATGGAGTGATAGAAATATAATAATCTTGATGAAATATTTCACTAATCTCACAAAACGTCGTCAAAATCACCCTTACGTACAAGTTTAGTCAACATACAATACAAGACAAAACAAACGATTTAAATAGGGAAAGTAGGTGCTACTAAAACCGCGTGTAGGTTGTAGGAGGCCTTATAAGTGTTATTTTGGGCACGGATCGAACGTGATTCTACTAACGCCTCGGATATGTTTCTTCGCGACATCTGACACTGCGTCTACGGTGTCGAAATGTGGCGATAGACATCATTCTTGATTTCATTTCATTATTTAATTGCGGAACAGAAATATACCAACAAAAGAAGTAAGTAGTAGAAACGACCTTCTTATTGTCTGATACCGTTAAGGGCCCATTTTATGATGTGATACTAGTATGTCCTACTTCTTAGGCTACCAAACTGCCACAAGGGGGAGTCCTGATGCATACCTACTCCACGCTGTTGGATTATGCACCAGGTCCACCAGCTCCACCAGGTCCACCACCGTACTGGACCTCCAGCAACTGCCGTCAGGCGGTTAAAACCAGAATTAAAGTAAGAGCCCACGTTATTCGCCATTAGGGCCTATTCAAGTACTGACCACGCCCGACATTGCTTAAAAATGGTGTTTTCATAAAGATCTACTGAAACCATTCTTTGCTTAAGCATCGAGATTTCCGTGACAATACAAAATTATGTCAATTTCGACTTGGTACCAGTTCAAGGCCTTATTTAACTCAAATAGAACAGTATTCGGTAACTTAAAGGAACGTTTTATCGTCTTATACACATACCTTAGGAATAAAAACGAAAGTATTCGAGCAATATGTGTTAATGAATATTTTGGCCTCCAATAACCTCTGAACAGAAGTTACGTCACAATATGCATTAACAGTAATAAATAACTACGACCATTCAGAAAGAAATACCTTACCGTCCAATATGCCTCAGTATATGAGGTCAAAAATATTCGACTAATGTGCGGTACTAATAATGACTAACGGGACAGTTAAAGAAATAAACAAAAATGCCTTACGGTCTAGGACTTCTTCCTAATTGACTGACATAACCGACCAAGCAATCGACAAAATTTAAACACGGGGCTCTCTATTGAGCTGTCCTAGTTGAACATCATGTTCAACATGCATCAAAATGTATGCAATATCGCAAACAAGTGAATAAAATATTGACAGTGCTCTTCAAGTGCGCGGTAAAATTTATACACAATTCTTTCAGTGGACCTGCACTGAAAGAACTGTGTATAAATTTTGCCACGTTGGTCAGTTGGACAGCAAAAGTTGTGTCGTATTGCGACAGCCAATCAGATCAAGGCCTAAGGTGGCCTAAGGTCCGTTCTGATCCTTTGGCATAATGGCGTGAAGCAATGCTCAGTATCACTCAGAGCGTGACTAATATTTCCTGGTTAATGAATCAAGACCCACGTCCTACCTCGAGTAGAACAGATATTCTATCTATTTGGACACAGCTACGTTGCTGGATACGAATGAGAAAGTTCCTTTAAAATAATAAACTCCGAGTTCTCCAACGATGTGATACGAGTACATCTCTCCAACCAAAACGCAATCCATGATGGACGTTCACGGTGGATTAAAAGTACGTTAAGATTCCCCGTGTGAGATACAGTGGCTAGCCATTGTATCTATAGGGTTTCCCGGACTCCCATACCATCGATCAATTAGACCGACGGGTGACATTGGTTCCAATATACGTGATTTACATTAAGGACACATAGATCAGAAACTGTTGAAGGTCCCTTTGTAATTGTCATTGATCTGCTCAGCCAAAATAAACGTCACTGTCATTTTAAAAGAAAGAAGAAAAGTAAACAAGAACACCTTCTTGTAATAAAGATGTGGTTGCTATCAGTTATAGGTATTTTATATGCATAAAACTATACGCACACTTAGAAACCAAGTCATTAGTTCGGTATGGATACCTCCGAGAATAATTTAAAATTCATAAGTTTGTTATTTACGAAGAATTTTTTACTAATTTCCGATTGAATTCTGATAATATGAATATAGTGCGATTGCTAACATAACGTTCCGCTTTGGCTTGCATATTTCCTGTCTGTTTCTAAGCCGTAATGCCACGTATGCTATGTCATTAGTTGCAGTCTTATTGCTGTTTGACAGCAGAATTAAGTCCTCACTCAATAAAATGTATGAAGTACCTAGATTAAATTTGAAAACTGATGAATCTCTCGTACCGCTATAGCTATATATAGTTGAAAAGTATTTTAGTTATTCCTGTGGAGATTTAAAGTGATTTTTTATGGACTTACCTCAAAACGTTTCTTCCCGTCCAGCACAAATCTATCACTTAACACACACAACATTAACACGTTTGAAGGATTATTTAAAAAAAACGCTCACAAACAAAACCACAAACCCATAAGAACATTCGAAAACTCTCTGGAAAAATCTAGAACACGGATTTTAAGACGTAGATACTTAATAAAAGTTATTGTTCCGATTGTGTTTTGTTTTTTGTTTTTAATCCCTCCGTAGTCGGGTGGATATTTGAATTTCGCGGCGGCGGGAGACGGTGCGGGGTCAGCGCGTACCCTCCGCTCTAGCCCATCGTTTTATCGCACTGAGGGCAGCTGAGATCTGCCATTAGGGACGTGCATCACATCGACTGGCAACGCATCGTTAGGTTGTCTGATAACAACATTAAAAAATACAAAATACCTTGTAAAACCTAACCACGCATATATGGTTGCTTAGCTCTTGCTCTCTTGTAGAATTAGAGAGGACTTAAAATTAAGCGTTACCCAAACTATTTCATGTAAAAAATTTATGCACACAAAGATTTCCTTAAGAATTTTGTCCAATGCATATTGATAAACCATGTAAATTACTTGTTTTCAGAGCGACAACATTTTTATCAGACAGACACACTAGAAAGCTTAATTAAAGAGGTGCATTGACCAGGACTAGCCTATTAATCTTCGGATATCTACCTACTTAACTTGTAGAAAATAGGATTATGAAACCTTATAACAGCACAGTCTCTCGGTTTCTGTCGTAAAAGCTTGTCTTTAATCACGGAACCAATTACATTGAGTGTATGAATAGTCTCTAAAGCTCTTTAAATGTGTTCCCAAGAGCGCTGCTTTATGCAGATCTAACATACACTTGCTACCCTGTACCTGCTTTATCGGCGGTTATCTCTTATCACGACTATCGATACCTCATCGACATACGCACATGCCTATCTCTCGATTCCGATGTCTCCCGCCATGCAAGAGGCAGCACGTTGGCGGAGCAGTCCACGCATGCGCTTGTCATGTTTTTCACGACAACTTGAATCATCTACATCTTAACGTCTGCAGCAAGCCTATAAATCTCGGGGATAGCAGGGGAGACTTATTTGTTAGACGCCACAGATTATGGCGAACACGAATAGGACGGGGACATCACAATTTAGCTTCGGATCTCATCGGTAAGTGGGATTGAGCTCCGTAAAGTATGAACTGGAGTGTTGATTTATGTACGTAAGTAAAGTATAAGTTTCTCGTCTGAAAAGTTCAGCTTTGTTTTTGTAGATTCGAGTTTCTTTAGATGTGACCATTGTAAGACGGTGCCTATAGTTATTTCTAAATGATTTATCGTAACTTCGGAATATTTTTGCCTTATAAATTCGATAATAAGCAGGTAGGTATAAAGTGACAGTATTTCTAAAACATCGTTACAGACACCTTACCTTACAAAATACGAAATGTAAGTGCATTGAAATGTAAATTGTCTGCATAAAGCACGTTTAAACAGGATAATACAAATGAATAGTTACGTTACATGTATATATCTTTATAACTGTTACTAGGTTTTGCTGTCGCGTATTATAAAAAAAATAACGTTAGTATAAAATTTCACTAGGTGTCATTAAAGTGAATCTTTGTTATACCTACATAGAAATAAAACGAGATCTCTCGAATAACAACACACACACACACACACTGATGATAAATCTTTTAGCCTCATACGGATAAACAGATTCATAATACCAACACTTTGTTTTAAACTTAAGGACATACGAGTATGTACAGCGACGTAGCACTCGTAGCTATCGTAGCACCGAACTCTACCTTTAATACAGGTGCTACGCATACGTAGCGATGCCAGTGTATTCTTATCACAGATTCGTATAAGTTGATACATTTTAATGATTGAAAGTACGAATTATCATTATTTTAGAGGTGCTGATGCTTACTTTTCAAGTACTTTATCGTAAGGTACATAAGTCGAATTCAACGGAGAGCCGACTTCGAAAGTATACTTTAAGAAAACAATCATGTTATTCCTTGTGTTTCAGAGAAGCAACAGTGTTTTTGGAAAAGTAATACGCAAGTGTAGGCGTTTTAAATGGCGTTACTAATTAAACACACAACCTCTGTATTTCAGACCTTGCTTTACGTCTAACGCACACAAGACATGAAGCAAATGTCTCACAGCCAGATAAATATCGGCGTGGTGACCTGTGCAGCATAGTGGTTACGGCGCCAGAATGCTGGGCGGAGAGCCCTGGGTTCTATTCCTAGCGGAGCTTGACTGATGAGTTTTTTTTCTATTTCTGGTCTGGGTTGTGTGAAATTTTGTCTTGTGTGTGTGCATGAAAGCCATGATAACTGCTGTGGGTAATGAGTAACTGTTTAAAGAAAATAAATACCTTTCCGGGAATATCCACCGTAATTCTATCGCGTATAAAATAAAAACACTCATCAATATCACAAAGATTAAGGTACTCATATCCCCACTAAATTTTTATAGCCCTAACACTGATATCTCACTTTGATATCGCACAAGGTCCGGACAAAGAAGCCTAAGCTAATATTGTTTCTCCAAGCAGCCGCCAGAAGCCCTATGGGCTATTCAGTACACTATTTATGTTTATTTGACAGCCTCATAACACTATATTTAAGGTCGTGGGACAAATACGACGGCTAACGGCTTTCGGTAGTGAATTTCATGCTATATAAAATATAATAAACTTAAGTTCCTAGATATTCGTTTTTTACAATTTCACCGTTTTCGTCCGATCTACATTAGCACTCAAAGTGTGTGAACTATACAAAAATACTTAATTAAATTGTAAAATTTGATTAACATCAAAATTAAGTGTATGTTTATACTTTTATGACGGGTAAAAAATTTAACATTTAATTATATAATTATGTATACAGTGTATGCCCTTAAATTATTCGCTAATTCGAAGCCAAACACACTGTAGGTACCTATAGATAAATAAGTAGCATGCAGACCACTCTTGATGTTTATGTTTTGTTATGGCTGGCTGCAGCCATAAGTCTCATTACTGGGCACGGCTCCACAATAGGAGGAGGCCTGGAGCATACCCCACCACGCTGCTCCAATGCGCGTTGGTGGTGAAACGGGCCAGTGGCCAGTGTTGGATGTTTTTAAAGCGGTCATAAGACCTCCGACAAGGTTAAACGACTGCTATCTTATCGATAACAACAGGGACCGACGGCGTAACATGTCCTCTGGTGCACGTAAGCGCGCATTTAATTCACCACTAGCGATCACCCGTCCTAGTACTAACCGAGACCTGCGTTTCCCAACTGTTTCGATCGCTTGAATAGTATTGAGTACACAAGTACAAGCAGCAGGGCTATGCACGCTTCAATAGCTGCAGATACTAACAATACTACCGACTGTAGCAAATAGCCGGTACACAGCTTTAACATTATAAAATAAGCGATTGTAAATGGCACAATGACTTATTTGATCGCGGTAATTGTACGACTAGTGTAAACACTTTAATGTTGCTACAATAACCGCGACTGTATTTAAAGCCCAGTTGGATAAATGTGGCCGTTTAAATTTTAATAGCGTGCCAACACATGCTATTGACTTTCAATTTTACTTGTGACTTTGTTGATAATAATATTGTACTTGCATACCTGAAAAGGTGAATATGATTTGATCCTAGCTATTTCCGCTATTCGTCGAGAGATGGCGCCACGGGTATACCTGAATCACGCTATCAAAGTTTTCTACATCATTGGCATAATTATGTAGATACAAAACTCCGACATACGTTATTGGAGCACGGCCGCTTCCCAGGCACAATCACCTTGATGAAGGGTGATCGGCCTTTGCCAAAATCTAAATACCTACTCTGTAAAACCTTAGCTTTACGTCGGTTTATAATTGTCATCTTTATTTGTAGAGATAGTCCTGTGTCCAGTGGTGGAACATGTACGGTTTTACCAATCCAAAAAAGTCTTTAGGTTGCATTAAAACGATCTCGATAACTTACGAAAAACGGGAAGAACCCATCTGTATAAACGACGTTCCAGTAACGAAGAGGTTGTAGAAACTGCGGATCAAAAAAACCCTCCTACATCCCGCTTCATCCCTTGATCCATTCGGGCGAAGGTTTTAGATATAACTGCGTTAAATTACAACTTATCTCGGGCTTCGATAGGATTATCTATTCGTTTATTTTACTACCGCTCGAGATTTCGCAAGTTATTTATTTCTTGGTATTAATTTTGTGGGTTTGAGGATTGGAGCTTTAATGAATTGGAATGAAATAGAATTCGTTGTTTAACCTTAGGTGTATATAGGTTTTTGCTGCGGGGGAGATAATAGAACGATTATCTTGATTGTGTGTATTTACAGACTTGTTTTGAACCAAAATATAAGTATACATACATTGTATACTACAGTATGTTTTGAGATCGCGACGGAAACTGATATCATCTTAAACAGATATTACGTAGAATCTCTGAAGGTCTTTTAAAACATATATTTTAATAAGATTTAGGCAAGCAGGCCTAAATCTTATTAAAATATTCTTTTTGCTACATTTTTGTAGAAGGAAGAGACTTACTAGTCGTATCTCGACCTTATTCGTTACTCCAGCGTATGGCCCAGACGTCTCCAGTTGTCGATGAAAGAAATCAATACGCCACAAATGTCTAGAACAATGGTTATCGATTGTATGTATTATTCATTGTTTTTAAGCGACCACCGAGCCTGGTAAATAATAGCAGCTGTGATTGAAAAGTTACGGTACAAAATCAAACTGCGTCCGGTTGCGGTCACACAATGACGATGATTTTGTATTGTTTGTAAATATTTGATGGCTTTACCCGCAATCACTTTTTGGTCGCTTTCTGTTGTATTTGAGAGCCCTCCTGTATGGTAGGTAAAATTGTGTGTTATGTAGAATCTAATTAACAGGTAGGTACCAAACGTTTTTCAAACTTGGACACCTAATTAGTAGATACTTACCGTTATTGAAACTTGATTTGATTAAGGGCAGCCTAAGGACCTATGAAGAAACCAGTAGGCTTCAAAGGGCTTATTGATAAAAAAAATAAGCTAAAATACAGGTAAACTTAACAGGTAGACGATAACCTGTCACTTATTCGGAAATAATTTGAGAGATATCTCTTCTCCTTGTATAGTACTTACTCGTAATTACCAACCATACACATATCTGCTTGCAAAGTACCATTATTTTGAGTTCAACAGATTTAAACCTCAATTAAAATCAATATCAGGTTGATTAATTTTAGTGAATATCCCGTACAAATTTCCTGCTGATTTCGAGTTCTGTGTATGACACTTACCTCCATCAAAATTACCTTATAAACCGGATAATTTCAGGCACCTATTTCATCAGATATATAAAGATCAAGTGCTTGCGTGTTTATTTATTCCGATTTTATGGTCACTTTTCAATATTATTATTTTGATGGTAGATAGAGCCATAGTAGATCGCCTGGTACTTTACCGCCAGCCTCGTATCGGGTCGTAAAGCATGATTTTTGTTCGTCGTGTCTGTGCTTTGGCTGGGAAGGTTTGGTTGTCAGAAATACTTTATTTGAGGCGAATATCTTAGTCCTAAGGAGCAGCAAAGCACCCGCATACAACCTCAGATAGGATCTTCTCTATTTGAGGTTGGATTTTGGCATGGGCTTCAGTGACCACTTAACATAAGCTGGCCTGCGTCCCCGTTTTCTACTTAGGTAATTACTATAAAAAATTATCTAATAATATCTGTCTGTAACACATTAATGACCCACTGCAGAGTCGGTTCTCCTCTCACAATGAGGTCCACCACGCTGGCCTAGTGCGAAGTGGTAGACAATATCTCAATATTTTACTATATTATGATTTCTGATACTGAGGGGGTTTAGTGAGAATCGAATATAACTCATGATTAGGTGGAAACCTACCTACACTCTTTCAAACCCCGTCAAAGAAATGAAGCACGATGTTCTAACGAATAGCTTATCTGCTATGACAAGTAGTTAGGTCTGCTTTGCTTAGATGTTCGTGATTTTTACCAAGCATATTTTTCTTTGTTCTTTTCCGGTATTTGAATACGAGAGGACAAGGAAAGGTCAAGGGCCGGGGGTAACCCTACCCTCAATTTTTTTGCCATTAGTGATTAAGCAGTTACCCGGCCGACCCTTGCGGGTTTAGTACATTGAAAGCGTGTTTTTCGAAAGGATCAGATTTATCAGTATTTCAAAACCCTACGTAAGAATTTTTTATTTTTTTATTGTAGTTGTAAAACCGAATGTAAGTCATAATCATAATTATGGTTTCGGCTCCAATTAATACCAAACACATTTTAGATGGTAGACGGCGGATATACCTTACCGGCAGCCTTTTGTTGCGCAAGGTACATAATTGTTATAAAATTACTCATACGATACCTACAAGGTTCATAGAATGCAGGTGGTAGTGCCATATTAGCAGCTCTTCCGGGGAGGTGCCTTACCGCCTGCCTCTTAACCCGTCGTAAAGCAGCACGTTCTTTATACCTTGTGCTTCACCTAGGGAGGTGCCTTACCGCCTGCCTCTTAACCCGTCGTAAAGCAGCACGTTCTTTATACCTTGTGCTTCTCCTAGGGAGGTACCTTACCGCCTGCCTCTTAACCCGTCGTAAAGCAGCACGTTCTTTATACCTTGTGCTTCACCTAGGGAGGTACCTTACCGCCTGCCTCTTAACCCGTCGTAAAGCAGCACGTTCTTTATACCTTGTGCTTCACCTAGGGAGGTGCCTTACCGCCTGCCTCTTAACCCGTCGTAAAGCAGCACGTTCTTTATACCTTGTGCTTCACCTAGGGAGGTGCCTTACCGCCTGCCTCTTAACCCGTCGTAAAGCAGCACGTTCTTTATACGTTGTGTTTCAGCTAGGGAGGTATGATTATGGCACATCTTAGTCCTCATGAATAGCAAAGCATCCGCATACAACCTCAGATAGGATTTTTTTCTCTATTTGAGGTTGAATGCGGGTTTTCATGGGCTGCAATGACCACAACATCAGATGATCTGCATACCCTTTTTCTACTCTATTACTATAAAAAAAACGTTCATATCTATTAAAAAATAACCTATGGATACCACCTAAAGAAAACGTAAACGGCAGAATTTAAGAATCCCTTCTTACGGGAACACAACGGAGCTCAGGTGTGTTTCGACGAATCCAATTTGAGATTTTCAAATATGCGCATATTATCTTACGGATAACTGTGCCACGCGTGTTTTCGCTGCGATTTTATTGTTTTATTTCCGGTTACAATTTTAATTCAACCCCTAAAATTGCTTTTATTTTAATAGAGATATCCTCAAGTATTCTATCTTTCTATTTATATAGATACCAAATAAGAATTTACAAACGATACGATTGTAAATCGTGGTTAGTTACCTACAAATTTGCGTTTACAATCAAACTTTACTAAAGACTTAAAATAAGCTGATTGTTCAATAGAAACCAATTTAACTATGTAGGTACATACTTTTATTAAATCTTTTATTTTAATTTATTATACAAAGAGGTTAAATAAAACATGACAAGTCAGTAAATACTAGAGATTTATTGATTTTCTTATTTCTACATAAAGATAGTTATGCAATTATAAAAATGTAATTCCTAAATTTCGTCTTTTGCTCTAGTATAAAGAAATTTATTTTAAAATTTCTCAAACCTAATCTTATTTTCAAGGGCTTGAGTAGATTGCAAGCGATCGAAATCCCTTCCTTCAGAGGGCACGTTAGGCCGCCAGTGCCGGTTGTTATCAATAAGATATCAGACGTTCACAATTTTCACAAAACCTTAACATCGATTCAGATCAAAATTACAAAACTGTATGATAATTTTAAATTACTTTTAACTCCTATATGTATTTTACGCTCACAAAAATTATACTCTGATTCAGAATTAGATGTCCAATATGTAAAGAAAGAAAACCACTACTAATTTTTGAAACTAAAGTTTATGTCATATGCGACAAAATAGTAAACAATACTCATGATTGAAGTTCGCCAATTACCGTACGGCGTTTAGCACCTTCGCTCCGCTCTGGAGCTATCTTCACGCTATGCAATAATAAGCAACTTATGCCACGCGTATTGTAACATACTATTTAATCGATTACATATCCCATTATTTTACATTTTGGACGCATAATTATGGGTCGAGAAATACATAAATGTCCCGTAAATACTTGTGCAAACGAAAAATACATATCTTAATGATAATTATACCTACCACAATCACTAACACAGCCGAGACATACAATACGAGAGCACTGGTGTAAATTACATTCAGAAATATTTTTTAATATCACAAAATAAAGGATCTATCTGTTACTAAATTACTTTTAAACTTATTGAATTATGTGGTGTGTTACGTTATGAGCTAATTAATATTTAATGTCTGTAATATTTTAATTTCATTACTGCTGTTTATTTTACAATTAGATGCAGTGCATTAATGAGTAATGGGGATGTTTCTCTATAAAGTGTTTTCAGAAACGTCTCAAAATTAGCTTATTTCAATAGCAAAAAATATCATAAAATAATTTAGTCAATCGACTTGAAAATGACGTCCTCATGAAAAAATATATAAAGAAGTAACGTTTTTGATAGTTCGATAGTAAAATCTCAATTGACTATGAGTCACAACCCTATTCAACTGTAGAAACATTTCTCTTTCCTAAAGATTTTTTCCCGTCTTTAATTAGTCTTTACTCGGTGCTTGGTTTCAAACTTTCCAATGGCAAACTAAAGGATACTTCTATTGCTTTTGACTTAAGAATCAACCTCCTTATTGAAGGTTCCAGAATGAATGTACTAATTCCCTAATCTAGTGCTCGGTTTCATACTGAGTTCTGACAGGGTAATAGTTCTCGATGGGTTATCTGTTAATGGATTTTCCTGGCTATACTATAATATATGCTTAGTTTCTAGTTAGTGCTTCGACAGGAGAGTGGAGCGGGGTCCCGATGGGTGATTAAATCTTTTTCCTGCGCTTATCTGGCGTGGTCGGGAACAGAGCTTCGTCGGCGCGGATCAGTCGGTTGACGGCGCGGCTCAACGACACATCTGCCACCAAAAAACACTACCGTCAGTATAGTATTCGTATAATAGAACGCTCTCCAAGTTATTGGCTTATGGCAACACCTACTCATAAAGGCTAGAAGAATGGGTTGAATTTTGACACCTAATTTATGCTAAAAGATCAATGTTTATAAATGTTTATTAGTATTATTATTGATTGTTTGTATTACTTTAATTTAGTTTACTAAATAATTTGTTCAGAATGTGTATGAAGGAAATAATTCTCTTTTTTTAAATTAAACTTTCACACATCATTTTTTGACTTGAAAGGACGTGAATTTAACGAGGAATTTGATTACTTTTGGGACTATATTTATTACTAAACGAAGCAGTGTTTATTATCAAGATACATTCTCTCATCGCAAATGCATGATGAATTACCAATTTTTTTAATGCAAAGGCTATTTAGTTCGTTCATAAATACAACCCTTATTTCATTAAAAAGCAAATTCAAAAATCTTCATAACCAAAAATACTTCACCGAACTTACATTTTAGAGGCTACATCATTAAGATTTGTGTCAAGAAGAATAAGTGTTGCCATAAGCCCAATGATAAAATATAATGACTGTAAGCAGATTGTGTCAATTTAATCACCCATTAGTATTGAATGTTAAATTTTATTTTAATGGTATGTAAATAAAAGGAAAACTTTTGGAAATATCTTTAATGTGATAAAAATTTAACAGTCCACTTACTTTGTTACATATTTATTTAAATTATTTGTAAAATCTGTATGAAAATTAACTGACCCAATTGTATTCTCTTTGACTTCTATGAAAAGTTGATGTTTCAAAAATCCATTGACTAGAAATATATTGTAGTATACTTTATTATGATAAAAAAATGTATGGGAAAGTTATTAAAATGAAAATACTTTTTTATCAAAATACACTTTTCTAATATAATGGAATGTCATCACAATTTCTTTTTTTCAAATATTTCAGTGCTTCCATTTATTTCAGTTTTCATACTTCATCATGGTCTTTCGAGCCGGATTGAGTCATAAATAAGATCAGTGTAATTTTCGTGCACATTTTACCACCCTTAGCTACATTTGCATAAATATCGATTGTACTCAAAAGGCAGCCTTGACACATTTTAACGTTTTTGAGGACTGACTCACACAGTTTGATACAAAACAACCAATATGTAAGCGATAATGCATGCATAATGCATAATGAAACAACCAAAAACATATTTTTATGCACATAATCATATGGTTATACGCAATTCCTATGTGTCTCACTACAGATCCATTAGCGACCCACTGCGGGATCGGGTCTCTCTCACGATGAGAAGGATGTAGGTCTTAGTCCATTATTCTGGTTCTCATGCCTTAGAGAACATAATGCAAAGCTCTCGACATGCAGCATTCCTATATATTTCATACAGATCAAACCATGTGAATCTGTCCAAGTTTTTAGCCTACAAAATCAAAGTGCAAATATAATAAATATTCAACATAAATAAGTATACATTGTGGCAATTTATCCAACTTATAAATATTACAACAGTTTCAAGATCTCCTGAATATCTAGTCAGTTTCCTTAAACATTCCTACACATTATGTACGGTTGTACTAATATTAAAGTACAACAGAAAATCGAATAAATAACTAGCAAATGTAAAGATTATTGCATAAATTTGTATAAATTGTATATTATAAGCTATAACAAACCGTTACCAACGACCTAAGAATATTATCTATAAGAAATTTTTCTATAAAAAATGTATATTCAAGTACCAAAAGTTTCTTTTAAGTACCCTCCGAAAAAATTGCTATAGGACTTAACCATTTTATCAACCCTTTCTAATAGTTAAATTAAATTAAATATTTTTTTAAATAAAAGACGATTAAATTAACCTATTAACCTATTTCGAAATAGCATAATTGAGCTAGCCATAACCTGCATCTAACGAAAACAGAGTAAAATTGATTATATATTATAATAATTAATAAATTATACATAGATTTTTAATAATAATAAACACCACTTTTTTACTTAGATGTTAGAATCTCGCGAAATGCAAGAGCGATTTTCTTTATTTTATTGCAAATTTGTTCTCATCTACTAGGGCTTCTTTAAAATGAAATAACATCCTCCATTGATAGAAAAATTAAAAGAAGACTAAAGTACTTTTTTATAGACCCAATATAGATTTTAAGACATTGATTTTGATTTTATAAGTACACCAGACTAATTTACACTAGTCAACATTGTCCATAGACAGAGTCTTCAAAATAAGGCATTTTAACATTATATTTTCTGAAACCAAAATGTTTATGAAATGTATTAGTATTAGTGTTTGTCTTTGTGTTGAGCTGTCTAGTCGTTCCGTCCGTCTGTGCCACAGCGTGTCATGTCATGCAACTTAACTCATTACAGTTATTGCTTACAATTTCTATTTGGAATAACATGTACAATTTAACATTCAATGGAGGTCAGATCATTTCATCTCAGACAAGCTCTAAACACACCCCTACTCACCTTTTTACCCCATTTCCAAGAAAACAATGGCGTGTTGCCAATTTGTTATAGTAGACAAGGTATAGCTGTGGTACACTTAGTTACTATGAAATAGCAATAAATTAAAACATTAAGATAACTAAAAGATATATGAACACATCGTAGAACATATTGTGTTTGTTGATATTGTCACCAATGGGTGAATAATTTCCTAACAGGCTAACTGTTCAGTATAGTACATGCTACAGATAATATACATTTAATTGGAGTTGATCGGGTAATGTCAACTTTGTAGATGTAGAGCAGCCATATACGCAGTTAAACCTTTACGATTTAAAATGTATCAACCATAATATTCTGTACAAATAAATTTTGTATAACTATAATAATATAAACAAAAGCTTGTGACAATTCATAGAAAAAAAAATAGGTGAAAAGATTTGTATGAAATTTAAATGTATGAAATTTTTACTACAAAACAAATGATAGTGAGTGAGATATCTACCAGAGACTTTACTGCCCGCAGTTCTAGAAAAAAACTCACCTGGAGTCAAATGGAATAAACTGGCTTGTAGCAGAGAAAAACAAATTTCAAAATTTCCATAATACATTCAAAACTTAGTGATTTTTATGCAAAATACTGATAATGAGAAATTTTAATACTGTTCTTAGAAAGAATACTGAAATAAAGTAAAATACTGAAAAGTTAGTAAACACTATAGTGTATTATGGTTGTTACATTTTACTTTCGACTTCTGTAATACTGTGGTACTGAAAAGTGCAAAGAAATTGTACGAAAGCTGGTTAATCGAATCATCGCATACTCAAATCGCAACAATAAATAATTTTTATTTCATTTAATCGAAAGAAAAGACCAGGAAAACAGACGGGCCGGGCCACCCGTGCTGTGAGTCTGTGACCATCAACCATGTCAAAGTATTCATGCGGTAAACATGCGGTGTGTCATATTAATGTCAGTTTGTCTTGACATCTTCCCATACTAATGACATCTCGATACGGTAACTATACGAAACGGCGTTAGTCCATACTCAAACCACTGATGGTAAGTGATCACCATCGCCTATTGTCATGGGCAACACCAGAGGACAGTAGTGCGGCATGAAGATGTAAGGTAATTGTAAACCAGTTTGATTATCTGTATACATGTCACTGTCAGTGTCAATACGGGGGCTTTTTACGAGGGATGTTAGGGAGCTCCGTAACCGTATGAGAAACTATCGGATATCCGATATAAAAACATATCCGTAACCGAACCCGAAAAAAAGTTTCGGATAATATCGGATAGGGGCGGAGCCTAATTGACACACGTTATGACAAGTTATTACGAATAGTTCTAAAAATTGAAACAAAAGTGTTGTGTTACGGAATTGATTGAATTGGTACAAAATGCGTCATAAATCTAATCCTAACTTGATCATTTGAACTAAGGGATAATCCGAAATAATTTCATATCCTCATCCTTATCCGTATCCGGTATAATAATCATTCCTATATCCGAAACCTATCCGTATCCGAAATTTCATATCCAACATCCCTACTTTATACCAACAGTTACCAACCGGGCGTGGTGTTGGCGAGACGTCGCATGCGGCGCGTGTTGCGGTCCTGGTCGCGGATCTTCTTCTCCATCTCCGCGTTGGTCAACGTCTCCAGGTGTGGCGCCCATTGCTCCGCTTCGGAGGGCAGACGGTATGGTGTCTGCAACAAAGTGAGGAAAAGAAGATAAAACAAAGACCACCCGAGTGGCGCGATAGGTATAACGCCGGAGGATATTGGGTTCGATTCCCAGTGGTGCAGAGATTGTGTGTACTGTTGTTTTGTGTGCGGCCAAGGCACCCACGACACAGGAAATCCTAGGATGGCGCTATGAGTGTGAAGCGCTGTTGTTGTGGTTAAAAATAAGTACAAATTTTCCTAAAAATGGAAAATCATCCTTGAAAGTTGTTCTCTTTCTCATGTCGGACAATAATAATTGAAACCACGGAGATATTACCTCAACAACGGGCAGCGGAGCCTCACTGAAGGCGTACGTCCGCTGATGCCAGCTCAGCTGCCCGCGCACACTGTACGCGATGCCCGTCACGAACTCCCCGCCCAAGCCCAGCTCAGAACACAGCTTCATCGCAAACTGTTCCGGATTGTTCTCCTTCTCAGACATGTCCCACTCCACCTGAAACATGGACTCAGATTTAATAATACAAATATGATAGAAGCAATAGAGTATAATCATAATCATAGTCTTTATTGAGTCTTGCCTAATACATAAGGTGTTAGTTGCATTGATAAGAGCACAACATGAGCCCTGCTAGGGCATTGCAATACAAAAATATTATACACTTAAAAATTTTAGCTTAAGAGCACATTTTTACAAACATTAAATAATACAAATTTTCAAAAAATTTTAAAAATTGCGAGTTCTGAAGTATGGGCCAGTATAAAATACAATATTTAATTAATATTAAATTAAAATAAAAAAAGCTTTTAGTGCACTACAACCATTTTTATGTAAAAGGGTTGAGCACAAGTCTCTTTCCACAGATCTCACAAAAGAAGGAAGCCTGAAGCCATAGAAATAGGAAGCTAATAGAACTTAAATCTTCAAAGCTGGCAATCCTTCAAGCCGAGAGGCCAGAGTTGTGGACTAAGGCCACAGGACCCCAGATTAGGTGTGATGCAGGTTAGGGTAGTTCACATGCCTTTTTTAGCACCTTCCAAATGAGAGATCGAAATCCTTAAATAAATATGGTGGGATATCACCAGTTTTTGTACTAATAAAAAAATACTTACTTGATCCACAAGCGACGTGTTCCCGACATGTATGTTCAGTTTGATAATAACTCTTTGGTCCGGCTGCTCCTCCAAGATCGCAGGTGGTTCGCTCGGGTAGGCATCGATCTGCTGGCGAATGGACGTCGCTATAGCTGGTATGAACGTTCCGGGCTGGAGTTCCAAATCATCGCAGAGCACCTCCGCAAACTGCTCTGGCGTTATGATTGATTCTGGAATCAATATTTAGTATTGTTATTTACAAGCCGAATTTATCATTTAAATAAGAGGTACTCGTTGGGGATGCAGTGGCATCTACTGTAGTTGAGTAGTATTAATTTTTTATGTACAAATTAAGTGTCACCTGCTGTAATGGTGAAAGTAAACATGGATCCCTCAGGTTTTTCAATTGTTTTCGAAGGCGTATGAACTCCAACAACCCATGTTAGACCAGTGGACTAAGGCCTGCATCCTTCTCATGAGAAGAGATTGAACCCTGCAGTGGCTTCAAATATTTGTATTTTATACTTGTTTACATTTCACCATCAATGTTGCGTCAGGACTTCAGAGCATTGAATCAGAGACCCTATGTTTGAGTTCTAATGAAACAGAAATTTGATTGATAAATATACCACTTATCTTGTTTGCTATTAAAACAAATGAAATACCATTCTTATTCCATGTGAATGTGTCTCTCAGCTTCTGTCCATCAAGCTCCATGTCAAGTCGTATTGGCACGAGGATTTGTTTCTGAGATGCGTTCTCCAACATGGCAGTCATATCTGTATCGTCGAAGCATAGTGGGAATGTCCGGACCTGGAGACAAATATTTTGCCAATGATAGATATTGTTTTACATCATGAAGAATATCAGATTATGCATTTAAAAGAAAGTGTAATTGACAAACTGCACTCAGCATTATGCAGCTGGTCCGGTGATGAACCAGGGGCGCTGATTTTCGATGTAGGTCATAGCGAGACTAGTTCGCTTGGTTGGTCAACAGACTACTTAGATCCAAATAGGCCTAGCAGTGCTTGAAATCTCCATTCTGCTTGGATAAAAGTGATTGGCTAATTCACGCTCCAGTCCACAGTGAAAAAACACACTAACACAAATATTTCACACCCTTCGTGCTAATGAAGACTATGAGAAAGTGGGTCATTATATTAAAAATTTACCTTCTTGTTCTGAACCCTACTCCGGCTGATAGGTGTAGCTTGCGGTACAGCGTCCAGATGGGAGGAGTTGGGCATCACCGGCAGCCATGGTGGATTGTGCTGCTTCTTGCTCTTGCCCTCCCTGGGCGTTGCCAACTCCTGACTCACTGAGACGGCCTTGTATCTGCGGATGGTAAAAGCTGATAATTTAAAGCTGCTTTCAATAATCAGTCTTTAGATTCAGACAGCCCTTGGATGTTTGGTTGTCAGGCTAACATCTGTTATTTCAAAGCAATTACAAAAAGATGATTGCCAAGATATCAACCAAACAGTATCTATCACAATCCATATGCGAAGATTGGTTATTGAAACTAACTTATTATACTCCGTATATTATGATGTTCGATATTTTTCCACACAACAGAGCTTGAGGATAACCTTAGATGGAAATCAATTGGATGACCTACCAAATTGGTAGAATGAAAGTTAACCACATAACTCACAAAGTTAACGAATAAAAGCGGAATTGTGTTTAACACATTATTCAAGTACAGAAATGGGCAAGAAACGTCCCTCATATGGCGACTAAAATTTTTCATCCATTGTCAAAGGTCCAACTAGATAAACTGATTAGGACAGCCAGCAATTATCACAGCTCAAAAACCAAACAAAAACACAAAACATACTTATCATCATTCCCTTCAATAATATCTTCAACTTCTGAGGCTTTGAGCAGAGAGACAGAACTGGAGAGCACATGAGAGCCCAGGCCGTTGTCCACCAGACGTTTCCTCTCATCATTGGTGAGGGTCCTCCTGGCCATGCCAGGGTACTTCTTGTAGAGAGACCCGCGGAATAGCCGCAGGTAGTTGCCCACCTGTACAAACAATCATTTATAACGAACATTCTCTATTTCATGTATTTAACATGTCCAGTGCCTACACACCAATGGACACTGTGGATACTTGTAAGACTTATTAGACATTACGGTGATAGCCCAGTGGCTTAGAATTCAACCTCAAATTGAGGGGCCCGGGTTTGAATCCCAGTGGCACGCACAAATGACTGTAAAAAAATTGTGTGCGCTTTATAAAATTAAATATCGCCTGCTGTTACGGTGAACGACAACACTGTGAGGAAACATGCATGCCTGAGAGTTCAAAAAAAATGTTCACAAAGGTATGTGAAGTCCACTAACCCGAAGTAGGCCAGCGTGGTGGACTAAGGCCTACATCCCTCTCATTGTGAGAGGAGACCCGAACCGAAAGTGGGTCATTAATGGATTACTGACACAGCAACCCGCCAGCGCATATAATGCAACTATTATAATTAGGTTATGGATTAATTATTCACCATTATTTAAAGAAATACAAAGATCATTGACAAGACTAATTTAAAAGTATGTATGGTTATGACCTGAACTGGTTTAGAGCTGAGCTTCTTCACCATCTGCCAACCATCTATACCTACTGTGAAGTACTGTGATAAACACACTATTAATTTGATATCTGTTCAGTGGCTTTAAAACACGAATTGCAAACAAACAAAAACTGTTTGTTTCCTAAAAAAAGATTTAATCATTACTCTTCATTAGTATAAAAGTATTAAATAACAAAGTTGTGTTCACTGAGGCAAAGTCTTTAACGCTAACCTAAAAATATCATGTTAACATTTTTACTTTTACCAAGTTATATTTATAGTGAAGAAATCTAAGAAAATTACCTCCGACCCAACACAGTAGAATTCACCGCCTTCTTCGATCTGAAAACTTATCGGCTTGTCGCCGTACGTACGGAGCGCCATGTTGATTGCTTTTTATTCACACACAATTCCTAACCAGTCTTCACTTATTATTTATTATTTAGCTTGTTATGTTTTGACAGTTTTCATTAGCTTCTTTTTGCACATCACGGTAACAGTAATTATAAAAAGTTTTAAATGTAAACGCACTTGTAGCGACCACAAGGAAATCGAATCAATCTGAGTCTGACTGAAACGAACGAACGAACGACGATGACGGATTGATTGACTGAATGAATGAACGATAGAATGAAAAGAATGAGTGACACATCAAACAAGCAATGGCCATTAGATGGCGCCTTCATTTGAAATAGGGATGTATTAAAGAATAAGTACAATGGTACAAAACTATGTATTTAAAAAAATTAGGGTAAATCAAAAAGTTTAAATAACAAATTCATTTGCATTATGGAAGCAAAATAGTTAAGATTTAGATAACGTAATGCTAGAAACGTGTTTCAAGCAAATAATTTTATGGCATTGATTGATGAATAACGAAATGAGGTTTAAAGAAAAATAGACTGTATTGAATTAGATTAGGAATATTAAGGGGCTATGATTTAACGTTTAATCATGTGTTAAAAAAACACAAACGAAATACATCTTCATGATTTTGTTGCATAATATTGTTTCCACCAATTCGTTATATTTCATATTATCACATCCGAGTCGATCCGATCCGAGTCGATCGATATTCATTCGTTTCATTCAGTCGCTCCTACCTACCAAGCGAGCGAGTAGACTACGCTACGCGTCAGTCATTCTGTCATTCACTCAGTCAGTCAGTCGTTGTTTTCACGTGTGAAGGGGTGGTTGTATACTGGTTGTTCCGCACGTCGCAGTCGTTGCTAACGACAAGTGCCTATTAATTAATAATGTCGAATAGGACCGGAAATTTCAAGAATCCTTTCTCGAGACCATGGATGTCCGAAACAGGCGCAGCGGCTGCGGCCGGTGGTTCGGGTTCGATCGGTCTTAAAGGAGTGGTGGCCGGCGGAATCACTGGTGGCATTGAAATTTGTATTACATTTCCGACAGAATATGTAAAAACACAACTCCAATTAGACGAAAAAGGTCAGTGTTCACTTCCTTATTCATTATTAATGCACATTAATTCAGAATTTAAAATAAAATATGTTACTCTACTTTTGCTCTACATCTAGAGATGACAACTGATAATTCACCAGCAAGTGCAATATTGTAAACACTAGTAGGTAATATGCACAGTGTTATATGTTTTGCCTTTTTAATAGATCTCTACATCTACATAGGTATCTAAAGGTTTCTTATTTAAATAGTGGAAACATTCTTACACTATAATAATAATTCAGAATTCCAATTAGTATCTTATTGGTAGCAAGCATTTACATTTAGAGGTTACACGCGAGTAGTTACATACGCTCGTTACTACTATTCTGCTGATAAAGTTACATAAAAAGTCGATTTAATGTTATTTTCATTACTATTTTTATATAGAATAGGTATTATAGTAGCAATATCAAAGAAAGCGCAACATCTGATTTCCTTCGACGCGGCGGACTTTGACCAAACTAAATCCGTGGAGAGCGTGTAGGAATAAAAACGTAGGTATTAATATACTTACCTACCATTGATAGTGTACATACATATTACATAACATACAGGCAAGGCTCACAAGTCGTTCGACTCAAGGTTTCAAAACAACGAACGATTGCTTTGGTTGAATGTTTATTGATTTATTCGTTTGGTGTCCGTTTGCAAGTTACCAAGATATTCTTTAAGTTTGCCTTGCTTCTTACTTAGAAAAACCTTAAAAATGGGATAAGTCCAACCCCGCAACAGCCAACCCGCAGTAGGCCAGCGTGGTGGACTAAGGCCTACTTCCCTCTCATTGTGAGAGGAGACCCGACCCTGAAGTGGGTCATTAAATGGGTTACTGACAATTAAATCAATATCATCAGCATCACAAATAACTTAAAAAGGGGATGAGTCAATCAACCAACTCGATTTTAGATTTATTGTGTACACGTCTTATCTTCCCGCCCATAAATGAAACGAATGAAATTGAATGAATGAATGAATCTATAATCATCTAATGCATTAATTAAAATAAATTAAGAAGTGCAGTTAAACTAAGTACTCAAAGGTGCTATTTTCATAAGGTCAACCCGGGTAACTTTTTTAGGTAACATTGAACCCTTTTACGTCGTAATTTTTTTAATCGACTTTAATAATGTTTTTTAGTTTATTAATTAGTTATTGTCATATTATGGTTTATATTATTACCTATTTTTCTTTATTTTAATTACCTCAGAGGCAATGGCTTAATTTAAAATTTTATAGGTAGGAGCTTCTCGGATTTTTCCCTGCTCAGCTACCTAAGAAATCTTTCAAAAACAATTTCACAATTGACCTTCTATGATAACGTGTTGCTTAGGGTAAGTGGCCTGATTTTGAAAAACAATACAATAAGATTCATATCGCCTATATCGGTATCCATGACCGATAAACAAACATTGTTATCACGTGTTTATGCTTTTCATAAAAATAATTATATTCAAGAACACACTGAGTTTTTATAGAAGTTACTTTAATTTTTATAAAATCGGGGAGTAATTTGAATTATTGGTGAAATCGCTCGCAATCTTACAGACTTAACAGTTTCTTATAGTAATCACGTTATTTTTATGGATTCTACCATTTAAGAGAACGAATGGCTTGTCAGTATCCCATTAATGACCCACTCGGGTCGGGTCTCCTCTCACAATGAGAGGGGTGTAGGCCGCCGTCCACCACGCTGGCCTAATGCGGGTTGGTGGACTTCACATGCCTTTGAGAACTTTTTTTTCGTGTACTCTCAAGCATGCAGGTTTCCTCACGATGTTTTCCTTCACCGTAACAGCAAGTGTATTTTTATAAATCGCACATAACTTTTATTACAAAGTCATTGGTGCATGCCACTGGGATTCGAACCCGGACCCTTCGAATCGAGGTCGAATTCTAAGCCACTGGGCTATCACCGCTGATTGGCTTAACCGACTAAAAAATTATTCAGACCATCTGAAGCAGACGTAAAGAACTTGCTGTTAGCCCCCGGATTGAGTTATAATGACGCTACCACTAGGATGACCTCCTTTATGACCCACTGCTGGGCACGGGTCTCCCCTCGACAGGGGGGCCTGAAATATACTCCAATTACTCCATGACGCTGCTCCAGTGCAGTATAGTAGTTCTTCTTCCTGATTTTAACTATACTACACAGAGAAAGTTTGAAGAATTAAATTCGTATGAAAACGCATTCAAACTGAGCGCGGCCTTAGGCACCCACCACTAACTAATCCTAACAAATCCTATCATCCGGCTGTTAAGATCGTCAACAATCACCTGTCGCGTTATATCAGTGGGTGATAATTTGATAAGGCGTCGGTTGGTGTTTGTTGCTAGCGCAAACGCGAATGCCGTGTCAGAGATAACTCTTCAAACTTGGAGATAAAGTAAACAATATTACGATGTCATCTTTTCCTGTTAAATGTAAAAGTAAAAAAGGAGTACAAAGCCAATGTTCTTTTAAACTAATCCAACTTATAACGGGTTGAAGAAGAACCTTTTATGTTATTTAACCTTTTATTTTAAACCTTAACACAACAAGGACTCTGTGGTGTACTATTAATATTATTATTTTGTGTAAAAAACGCAAGGGGTGACGCATAATGTTTACAAAACACCTGGCTAGTGAGTGTATTGTGATTTGCACGCAGTAAAAATATTTATTTTTAAACGTAATAGTAGCAGACTTGGCTTTTCAGCCGGTCCAAAATCCACATTTGTAAATTCATTCCTAATTTCTACTGGGATTTTCATTGTTTATTGAGTGTATGCGATCTACTACGTAGGACTCCGGATAATAATTCACAAGTAGCGTTAATAACTTCATTATATAGCACTGTTTGAGGGACAACATCGTTAACCTAATTATGTATTGAAATCCAGAATTGTATGAGGCCAAACAAATAAATAGCAGAGACGTTACTTACTTATTATTTGTCAGTAAATTTACTGAATTCTGAACTCTATATCTTCGCATTAAGGTTTCTATTCAATCGCATCGGTTACAAATGATCAGTAACGCAATATGCCTATTAGTTATTGCCTTACTAATTGGCATAACTTATGTCCTCAATTGGTTTTAGGGTCTCTGATGATTTTCCGCTCAGACGGATGAGAATAGGACGTTTAAATGAATTTTATAAGACGACCTCGGTCTTTTTACAGGTGTTACTTGACCTATCTAAAGCAAATTACGCATAAGATTTTCGTTTTTAGGTATTTCTAATATTGGATTCAAGATTGTTCAGTGTTTAATATTTTCATGACAGAAGCAATGAAGTAGGTAATAATTAGGAGGAATAACGTAACATACAACATCTAATAATTTATAGGAACCGTAACAAAATATGTACCTATACCGCATAAGGAAGGAAGGAAGGTAAAAGGTAACAAAGCAGGTCACACATGAATAAGCGAGGGAAGAACCATAGAACACTCGAAAGCCATTGAAAGGTCGCCCGATGCTTCTTAGTTATTAAAGTAGGTACATAGTTAATTAGTTAGCATTTTAATATGTAGAGTAGGACCACCTTACCTGAATTTCGTTTAGAGTACGTTTTCGTTTGTTTAGATAGTCATGATAAGGTTGTGATAAGGTAACTTGCACCATTTCGGTATTTTAGGAACGAATCTGGTGGGAAATGTTATTTTTAAGTGGCAACATTGATTTCTTTTCCGGGGATGCTTTTTTTGAGGCGAACATCTTAGTTCTTACGAGTAGCAAAGCTCTGATAAGATTTTTTTCTCACAACTTAAAAAAAAATTACTTTGCCTCATGTGTAAAATACAATTTTTTTCGTGTATTCCTATCGATACGATGTTTCATTGGTTTTCTTTCTTAACGGTCTCTCAAACTTTTAACTAGAGAGACAGCAGCCATTTATAAGACTTGCTCTTTTCCGTTTTCGATTCTATTTCTAAATTAATAACTACCTACCAGGACTGTGTCGTTACGTAACCGATAAATTTATCGTTCGAATCTAGAGCGTATCCTAACATCTGGTGTAGATAAGACAACATAGATTATACTCACTTATAGACCTATTTTAGTATAATTGAGTAACAAATAAGCGTGTAGGCCACCTGATATTAAGTGGTCACAGCAGCCCATAGACACTCATATCTTACCTCAAATAGCGAAGAAATGCTATTTAGGTTTTATGCTGGTGCTTGGCTACTCTTGAGGACTAACAAGCTCGCCTCAAATAAAGTATCTCCGGAAACCATACTTCCCCAACTGAAATGCAATATGTGAAGATTATGTTGCTTTATAGCGGATTAATAGTGGTAGTAAGATATATATTCTTACAAAAATGCAATAATATGTTGTGCAATGTAATCGCGTCTTCCAGAAGCATCACAGCTGTGAACTATCATGACGCTACAGAATACGTCAAAATACGCACCAAACCCCACTAATAGAACAAAAATAGTAAATTTATACCTATACTTATGCGCGCTTTTTATTTTCACTATCATCAACGATGAATCTGTTGCGACGATAAAAATAATTCAATTCAATCAAACAGGCTTTATAGCCTACTGACGTGGACACAGATATGTAGCTGAATGTAGCTTTTTGGTTAAGATATCGTGTTAAATTCTCTCTACCCTGGAATTAACCAAACGGCTATTTAACTGTTATTATTGGTTTACCGTATAGCACAGAAAAGTGCCTACGACACAAGTACTAGCTCCAGGCATCGACATTTGTTATAGAGAAATACGACATTTGATATAGAGTGTCATAGGTATTTACAAACTACCTGTGTAGCAAATTTCATTCGAATCGTAAAGAGTACCAAATATTAATTTATTCATCCATCCACAATGGATGACACCTAGTGGTATGAAAGAAGGAATTTTACAAACCTTATTAAAGTTCCTGTTGAGAAAAATTACGTAATTTTACAACCTTGTTCCATATTAGGAAAAAAGCAAACTTTCTCTACAATAGAGTCAATAGAATAGAGTCCTATTGTAGAGTAGGTACTTACGCGTCGGATATATATATGTATTCGCGTAACTATATGCTACCGTTATCAGAGATACTGATCACCTCTACGTTGACCTTGACCTTGAGTCAGCCGGTTTGATTAGTGACATAACGTAACATAACTGACCTTTTTGGAAAGTTACTGAGGGGAAGCAGTTTATTTATGTAACTGTGTTATATAATTTGTATAATGTTCTATTTTCTGATGATGGAGTTTGTATTTTTTGTGGCCTCTTTTCCCCATCGGTTACCAGTCTTTAATTACTTATCGATGTGGCCAGCCCGTTGCCTTTAATTTGCTAACTAGAGTTATTGCCGATTGTATTTTATTATTATTATAAAGTAGACTGCCCGCGGCTTCGTCCGCGTGGATTTTAGAACTAGAGCTAGAGAGGGATAAAAAGTATCATTATAGGTATAGGTGTTATGTTAATCCAGGTTATCAACTACGTGCATACCAAATTTTATCAAAATATGTTCAATCGTTTTTGCGTGAAACTGAAACAAACATTCAACATCCATCCATCGTCACTAAAATTCACATTTTTAATAGTAAGTAGTAAATTTTTGTGTTCGCTGACAGATAGCAAGTTCGATTCGCATTAGTATGGAACTGGGGCACTACGCGTCACGGTATTGTTTAAACTTTTAAAGGTATTACGTACTATGGTAGTAGATGTATAGTAGTAACCACGAATTTGTGTATTCTATTATACATATACACACACTCTAATTTATATTTTTTGTTATTACCATTCCAAGGCGTGGAAGAAATTTACAAAGATTGTGTAAACTTTCTTTATACGGTATTTGTACAACTTCTTATCTACGAAAATACTAACTAAACGCGCTATCTTTAATTTACAAAGTCTTACGTAAAAAGCGTTAACAATCTTACATAAAACAGGACAAAAGTACTTTTACCTACATGTTTTTCTAGACTACAAACTACCATAATACCTAAATATGAATAGTCTGTCGGTGAATTTATCATTGTGTAACAAATTTCACATTGTAACAATTTTCTTTGCACCAACAGGTGGTACCAAGAAATACACTGGAATATTCGACTGCGTGAAGAAGACCGTCAAAGGCCACGGGTTCTTAGGCCTGTACCGAGGCCTCAGTGTCCTGCTATATGGCTCCATTCCAAAATCCGCCGTAAGGTATGTATGACAATACAATACAATACTCTTTATCGTGCATATACATACAAAATCAATTAACAATAAAGCTTATGAGAAAAAACACAATATCGCTACGAGCGATCTCTTCCAGACAACCATTTAGGTAAGGAGGCAAGAAGAAAGAAAGTCGTAGGTAGAGTGCACGACATGTGAAAGTATAGAGAATTCGGTACAGAGGAATAATGTAGTACAAAATGACGGAATAAGAATAGAGGCAGTGAATATCAAGGGAGAAAACTGTAGAGGGATAAATAGAACGCTTAAGTATGACTTTTAATTTAATGAAAATAATGGCAAATTGCTAATGCCTAACCACTACTTTAGTGACTGATTCAAGCCGCCAGTCGCGTGTTAAATGTCTGATAATGAGAATCATTAAATCATTACTCAACACGTTTTAGATTATTTCTAGTCAATGACTTTCCAGAATTTGTATACGAGTATCTTACGCCCTTGAGCTTACTGTTAAGATTGTTGAGAATTAAAGTATTATCATAGTGGATAATCAGTCGCATTATAGATGATATGGAGGTCCACTGTGGCATCGAATGATAGCTGATAACGGGGTTCAGTATGTCATTGCTAACACACTTCAAGCTAAGACCGATTGCTCAATGATATTGCGGATTGTTTTTAACTGGTATTACGTACGGGTTTTGATAATTCATTCAAAATTATGAGTTGGGAATAATTGGATAACATTCCTGAGACTTTTCATATAATGTCAGAAGTAAAATACGGGTTTCTTTCATTTGTTTGAAGTAATTTTTGAAAGATCACACCTAATAGTTAATTTTTGCCTTTTGAAACTACAAAATTAACCATGCAATAAAATACATGGTATACATTTGAGTTTGTGTGTACATTTCTATGGACAAAACATTCGTTGAAGACTTGTATTATCCGTAAAATTGAGGCAAAAAAATGTTCAGCTTACGCATGAGGAAGCCTATATGTAAATAACTTCTGGTATAGTTATGTTTACCTTATTCATTACATATTCGTTTTCCATGTATTGACTAAGTATTTGTAACTCCTATGATTGCCATAACCACAATCATAGTTAACATTTTGATCAAATTTTATTGCCAATCTGTTTTACTGTCAGGTGGCAGAACTTAAATAATTATCTCGGAATGGTACCACCTCCATAGTTCGTCTCCTTTAACAATGAGAATAAATTAGGCCTTAATTTAAAGTGTTTAATTTAATATTATTGAGTTATTTATTAATTTAATTTGTTAGTTTTATTTACTTTATATTTGCATACCTAAAAATGGTAAATATAGATTAATCTACGTAAATAATTTGTAACAACTTCATACCTATATTTGTGCAAATAAACGTTTTGTCTTTGTCTTAATGCACCAGCCTGATGGGAAGCAGACTCCACATGCCTTTGATAACATGGTATAACCCATATACATGTAGAGGTTAAAATTCCAATTAGAATTCCAACTCGCATAATAGAGCTCCGCAGCAGCCTACTTTCACATTATAAAATCACTATAATGACCAAAATTAAACCACCCTAACACTATTCACATCATCCTTTCAGGTTCGGCGTGTTCGAACAGGCGAAGCTGTACATGGTGAACGAGAACGGTTCGCTGTCGAACACGGGCAAGCTGGCGTGCGGGCTGGCGGCCGGCGTGGCGGAGGCGATCTTCGCCGTCACGCCCATGGAGACCGTCAAGGTCAAGTTCATTAACGACATGCGCATGGAGAAGCCGAGGTTCAAGGGATTCTTCCATGGAGTACGGACCATTGTAAGAGAGGAAGGTAAGGTTCCTTGCTGAATGGGATAATTTCCGTGCATTTTAAGGGACACTCGAAGAAGAAAGGACGAATAGCGTCTAGACTGGGTGGCAAGTGTTCACTAAGTGACTAGCTCTTTATTGTTCAATGAGTGCCTATCCTACTGGTAAAGGACTGGATGGCAAGTGTTCACTAAGTGACTAGCTCTTTATTGTTCCATGAGTGCCTATCCTACTGGTAAACAGCATCTTTTCTAGTGCTACATGTCTTCTAGTACTTGGCAAAACGTCAGCTGGGTTAGCTGTTCCACACTCTTCATCCACCTCAAAGTAAGATAGATACTAAGTTAGTTTTTGAAAGCAAATGCGTTGAAATCCACTTATGAAAACCCCTGAAAGGCCAGCAATGATAATTATCATGCTCAAACATGTCTAAAAGCTTCAAAAGTGGGTAGCCTAAGTATTGTACCGAATTCTGCTTCTACTTTCTGCTTTGGATATCAGTATCAGGCCGCAGTCTATCACACTGAAAGAACTACTATCCATGTACTCGTATGAAGTTACAAAAGACGATTGAATGGGCACAGAGGTCAATTAGGAATGTGTTACATGATATTTACTTGTAATCATGGACGTATAAATAATCTTTACATTGAAAACTCTTCACAATATTACAAAGTAAATCTAGAGAGCGATATTGTTTATGGTTATGGAAATCTGAAAATTTACTCAGCTACGACGATTGGTGTTAATTGTTGCAAAACTACAAAAATGTATAGCATATTTAGCTAATGCAAGCTGAATGTAACCTTATCGGAAAGTTTTCAAGTTGACAATCGCACATACATTAACCTGTGGCTATATGTATGTGTTTCATTTTACGATGTCGCTTAGTTTGTTCTATTTTCGACTTTCCACTCTTCAACATAAAGTTTATGGCTGCCTTCTTCATGATTTGGGAGCTATATCTATGTTGCCACGGTTCTTTGTACTCTTTTGAATGCGTAAACACATACCTATGGCGTAATATGAGTTGTGAATTTCAATGAGTAGGTATTTACGATGATTTCCCACTAACCACCTGTTTGGTAAAAAATGGCCAAATTTTTTGTGCATTTATTATTACGTCATAATAAATTAATATTAATTATTAATAGTAATAGTAAATTATTATTAATAGTAAATTATTTATTACGTAATAAGTATGTCACATAAAAGTTTTTTTTACAATATTTTCATTTCTGCCGGCACTCCCGGAGTGCAACCCGTATTCTATTGCGTGAGGCGATCCTGCAGTACGTAACAGACACCCAAATTCGTGCAAACAAACATATCTTCCCATTACAAACTTTCCCTTGTTTCCAGGCATCGGCGGGGTATACAAGGGCGTGACGGCGACGATCATGAAGCAAGGCAGCAACCAGGCCATCCGGTTCTTCATGATGGAGTCCCTCCGCGACTGGTACAAGGGCGGCGACAGGGACAAACATGTGCCCAAGTACATCGTCGGCCTTTTCGGTGGAGTTGCTGGTAAGTGATACCTTTACATAAAGACTTTCATACACGCAATACCGTCTTCACCGTAAGGACACTCGGGGCCAGTGCCCGGGGCCCCCATCATCAGAGGGCCCCGAAGGACCGACAATTTCTCTCACATGAATATCAAAATATTATGGTCGGGCGCATTGCACTTCTCTCGTAGCAAACGTCGATCATTTTCAGATTTATTCAAATCAATACATTTATAATTATGAATATAATTTGAGTGATTCGAACACACAACAAGTACAAAAATGAAACATGAACAACAAAAAACAGCAGCATACATACTTATATCATTAGATGATTTGGCTAATTTTGGTATTGAAATGTTCGTGGTCAAGTTCTAGGAAAGTTTAAAAGGTTAGAAAATTAGAGAAGAATGCGCGGAAGATAAAAAAATAAAGTGTTTTTTTTTCTTTATTCGGAAGAGCTATGTCTGCGGTCACTAGTATTGTATAAAAAATGCTAAAGTCCATGGACCATACATTGAGTAATTTTAAATGACAGCGCATTCATCTCTGATATCATATCAGCAAACAGCAAAGTGATGTCCGCTAAGTGCTTTTGAAAACGTTTGATGTACTTATCAGACAGAGAATAATAATACGGAGCGTTTATCATGTTTATCTCAACGATAACAAACAACGTGAAATGGGTTTTGGACTTTGAAATTGTTCTTGTGGATTTCTTTAATAGTTATTAAGTAGCAAAAGGGCATTGATCCCACCTGATGTTACAGCCCATGGACGCCTGCATCCGACCTCAAATAGAGAAAAAAATCCAGTTTGAGTCTAAGGTGTTCGCTTCAAAATGTATTCCCTACAACCCCCTGAAACACAGACAGAAATAGAAATACACCCAGACCAGAAATAGAAATTCAAATTCATCATTCAAATGTCTGCTCTGCTGGGTAATCGAACCCAGGACCTTCCGCGTAGCGCACCGGTGTCTTAACCACTGCGCCACTTGGCTCGTCGTAGAAGCTCACTTTAATTAATTTATTTATTTACTTACGCTTTATTGTTTTATAACAATGGGCGGACTTAATGCCTGGTGGCATTCTCTACCAGTCAACCCTGTGAATAGCGAGAAACTTAGGTAGGCGTACAGGTTGGAAAAAAAAGAGAGAGAAAAAAAAGTAAAATAACAAAAAGGGGAATATAACAAATATATAAAAATAAAATAAAACAAATAGATAGATATATAAATGTAATACAAACAAATCACGGATCACTAACAAATAATCACATTCCAGGTGCCGTATCCGTCTTGGGCAACACACCCATCGACGTAGTGAAGACCCGCATGCAAGGTCTGGAGGCGGCCAAGTACAGGAGCACCTGGGACTGCTTCATCAAGACCTGGAAGCACGAAGGGCCGCTCGCCTTCTACAAGGGCACGGTACCGCGCCTCAGCCGGGTGGTGTTCGACGTCGGCATCACCTTCACCGTTTACGACAGCATCATGGACGTGTTCAACTATGTGTGGAAGTAGGTACTGTCTGCTTGTGTATACGTAGTTGGTTATGGTAACCGTCATGAGTCGTGAGCACAGATTATCAGTGGTAGGGATGTTGTATACTTTCGGCCAATGTACAGCAGCCGAAAAAACGTGCTGGACCAATGGACGACGCACACTGACGAACGGACGTTTGCGAACCAATCGTGTGCACCGCAGCGCAGTCATGTCAAACCGACCAATGAAAGTTGTGCTCACCACTCGTGACGGCAACTGTAGTGACCACTGACTTAGGAGGGGATGGCCGCAGCGCGTTGTATAGTTTGGGACAGGTTTTAGACATTTTATTGGAGATAGTTACGTATGTAACGTAATAATATGTTTTTATTGTGACAATTTCTCGCTTTAGCGGTTGGATGGCGTAATTAGTCTATTGAGAGTTTCCTTGATACATTATCTATCTTTTTTTATTGTAAGCCATTTTTAAATATTTTTGACTAACGTTAAACTACAAATTTTTACTCACCCTATTATGATAAGAATTTCTCACTTTGACGGTTTTTATATTTCTGTATATCGAAATGATACTACCATCCCTAATAATACAAGGTGTAGTCCCAATTGAAAACGTATAACGGCAATCGTATAGGTAACTTATGTAGGATATATTCTGGAAATATAGAACTTTATACTTACCATTAATTTGTAATGATACAAAAGATTTTAGGAAATAACGTCAGTGGTTCCTTTTTATAACTTGTTGAATTAGTCAGTAAGTCGACAGAGAATCAGCATGTAGATGGGATTCAATGCAGGCCTCATCAATACTTCTATTTATTTTGTACTCTGTGGCTCTATAAAACTGTTTAATTGGCTAATTTACTGGAACCTGTAACTAGTATTTTTTAATCAATATTTAAAAATCGTTAAAGAGTTTTATTTATTCGTTTGAATTCTAACAGTTTGATCAATCTCATGCAATGTGCGTTCGGTTTGTTAAGTTGGACAATGAAATATTCCCAATCAATAAATTTAAGTAGTACTCCTAAAAATACAGATTTTTAGTTTATCTGTTAATTATACAATTTATTTTATTGTCATTAATTCTAAAATACTAATTTAATTTTATAGATTGGAAATACATAATTGGAATGGAAATTCATTCCTAAAACATATATTTCTATGAGACCATCGAATGAATATTTTTGTAGGCTTACTTATGTAAGCAGTATTTTTTCTGTTATCTTTGAGTACATATTATATAAAAATACTATGTGATGACATCTCAAAATATGTTTTTAATGGTGTATGATTATAATTTTATTAATTTCTATTTATTTTTAATACAATTCAGGGTTCTAATGGATCAAAGTTGATTATGTTTGTAGTTTGTACCTACTTCAATTTATATAAACTATTCCTATGGAATGGTTTTAATTTATTTATTGATTTTTTGGATGTGGTTATAAACTTCATTGTCTTTATTTTTTTATAATTTGAATTTATATTATAATATTGTATTTATTTTTATTTTTGGTTAAAATATTATAAGGTGTTTAACAGTAAGATTACCTACACTTTAGTCATATAGAGCACAAGCTCAGATAAACATACAACGTTGCATTGAAATATAAATGTTTTCAACTTTAACTGACAACCCAAATCTTAACTTAAACAAAAATCGAAATGTCATTTCTGAATGGAACGTAACAAACCATTTAAAATAACAACCGTAACAAAGTCTGTTTAATCTGTGCCAAAGTTAATACAAATCTATTAATTCAGTAGGTATGTTTACTCTTTATTGGTAATTCCTACGATATATCTATATTGTGTCATAAATATCTTTTTATTTGTATTGTTATTTCAGTGAAACATTGCATGTTTGTCTATAATACAAATTGAATGATAGTCATAGGCTGTGTCCACTTGTGAGCTAGAATTAATTTTAACTTAAAACTTGTAAGTAGATTTTGTGACAGATTTGCACTCTCCTTTATACAAACAGTATACAAACTTATATGTATGTACAAGTTGTTATGGCTAAAAGCAGAAGCGTGGTTACATTTAGTTGAAATCGAAACTAAACTAGAAAAGTCTATAACACGCTACCCTTTCTCCTAATTGCGGTGACAAAATCAAGTTTGTCGTACGACAATGACATTGCGTGTATTTGCCATTCAAAGACCTGTGTTTGAATTTTGTCGCGTTGTTGGTTGTTTGGTTGTGTCGTCTCCTGCGGGTTGGTGGAAAAGGCTTTTAGTAGACGACTAAACTATGGTTAAGCCTGTTGAATAACCACTAAAATTACAATCTGTAAATTGTATTACGGTAGAAAGAAGTCTTGTCTTCGTTATACAGATACAGCCAAGCATATGGCATAATTTCAAATTCAATCGTTGAGGTTAAACGTGGAGTATTATGGTCAATGTATTCGCATAGTTAACACAGGGTCACGTGGCCTACATGGCCGTTTAATCATTTGCAAAAAAACGATGTATACCACCTTCAACGTTTAGCTCTTTAGTAACCGTAACTTAAAAAAAATTGTTACCGATGGATTTTAAAGAAAAAGCAATGTTCGTATAAAAATTTCTCAAATGTTTTTAAGTTTTAAGGTTGAGTAGAGAAATAGTTGAATTAAGCGAAATATTGCTTTGAACATTTTACTTTATAAGGAGTTGTACACCATTAGTTTTATCTGAATCACATCGTGATAACGCAAAGATTCGGGTTATGGCGATATATTACATAATTTCGACACTGCGGCACTTCGAAAATACGGATACTTCGGTCCGCCATAGGTTTATGTCTATGAAAAGATTTTATAGCGAAAAACTCTGGCTATTCGAGCACATTTGGTCGTAGGCATAAAGGCAACTCGATGGCATAGACTTTTTACAATATTTAATATCTTTACGCATCAAATCCGTATCGATTTAAAGTCAATATTGTTGAGTCGACAATATTGTCGATAAATTTAAGAAGTCTGCTTCCAATAGTGTACAAGTTCTTATATCTTGTAAATGATCTGCTTTTATCTGCATTTCTATTTTTTACTCTTGTTTTTATCGATCCTTTTTAAGATCTCTCTGCCCTTTTAATTATTTCAATTTCAATAAGTCAAATTTTACGTTTTTTGTTGAATTTTATATCGATTTTCATTTTCAAGATTTTTTTGTTCTAAAAACAGTCTGTTTAAATTCATTTTTTATTTATTTTGAGAGATCTTAATTGGACATTCCTTTTTATGACCAGAAACTTGCTTTTTGACGCAAATGATATTTCTTTTATTATATTAGTTTTGGATCGCGTTAAACGTCGAAATCGTTGCATTATTTGTTTATATTTTGTTTTCAGTTGAATAAAAAAATTGTGAAACATTAGATTAGTTTGTTTTTCTATACCTGACAATCCAAGATCCGAATTATAAGCGACACTTCACGTTACCTATCTACATTTTTATTTGGTACACTTGGACCAGGCCCTCAGTGGTTTATTACATCAAACATATGAGTTTATCACAACACACGCAGCCATTAATGCTATGATCGATAGTCCATGATGACAGAGACCGGAGCTATCAGGGATTCTATCCAAAAAACAACGATTTTCGACCAATCGATTAGAACTGAAATCCTATTGCTCGATAGTACTCGATACACAAAAAAGTCTAGGTTATAATGTAAAGCATGATTTCTAAAAAGTTGATATTTTTAACGAAGTGTCTAGTCCGCTTCACGGTTAGGTTACGTTAATTTTTTTTTTCCCGAGCGAAGCGAGATTCCGTGATAGAAGTATTAATTTAACACAGAAATTCCTTCAATGGGTTGGGTTAACTTTAATTTTTTTCCCCGAGCGAAGCGGAGCGAGGGTCAGTGACAGAAGTCTTAATTTAACACAGAAATCCCTTTAATGGTTAGGTTAGGTTTGCTTTCCTCTTTTTCTTTAATCATGCACATTGCATACCAGTCCATGAATTTTTTTAGCCGACGATTAATTAATTTTATTCGTCCGTTTAACTAATATAACTTTCCTCCGGTAAAGGATAATTACAAAGCTTAAGGCGTTCAAATAAACAAAAAAATTATTCAGCTTTCTCATTAGATCGATCGTTACCAGTTCAGATACTTATTTATTAATTAAATATTAATTAACCGACGCTTGGGTCAAATGAATAGTTAAGTATTTATATGCATTACTAATAATAAAATTAATTTGCGTACACTAAAATAAATGAAACTCAAATAAGACTTAAGTAATACCCATTTGTAGATTTTGAAAATAGATGAAGAAGCTGATTGGTCAAAATAATTTGTAACAACTTTAGTTATTTGTATTATAGGTATTTGAGCAAACAAACTTATTTTATATTATCAAGACCATTGATTACGTAAATTGGTATTAACACAATTTGTTTTTGATAGTAAAGTTTGTAGTCAATTTGGTGTATGTTAACTGTTGGCGGCGGACCTCAAAACATCATTTCTACCATCGACGAAGTGATAGGCAGTTACGAAACAAACCAAGCTCTCCAGGAAGCAGTAACGAAACACATGATTCAGCTAATGAAGGACGAAGGGGTCGACGACAGCCTCTCTTGGAACGAAAACGTAGAAAAGTCGGTGCATTCAATATTAGGCTTTATATCTCACTCGGCACAGTACGTGATCCAATACATACAAACGGCTTACACGCGGTTGCAGCAATCCCGCGAACACAAAACCAGGGAACGGACATTACGTTCCAAGATAATAGTTCTCCGACCAATAGATACTCCTTCATCGGTCGAAGAGCTTCAAAAGATCTCTCAGCAACCGATACTGGAGTACCAACTCGGGTCTCCGCTGGAGAAAGCCACGTGCGACATGCGTTGCGCTTCGATCATCAACCGCCATCTATCTAAGAAGATTCTAGACGAATTCGAACAGAAGAATCGTTGCGACACGTACATTCTTAATGCGGATGCTATCACGAATAAACAATGAGGTTTCATTTTGAACGTTAAAGCAATGAGCTACTTTATGAACTACTGTGACGTTTTAGGGGACTTAGTATGGTGCTTGCTTAAGTTTATTTATTGCTTTAGTAGAATGGTACAATTTATATAGGTATTCAATAAAGAAAGTTTCTAAAATATAGACTTTTTATGAACCCTTACTGTTCCAACTAAATTAAAAATTGGACTGTCCCCCAAATTCCAATAACACAGAAGAACTTTCACGATGAATGCTAATGGGCTAGAAGATAAAACTCAAAAAATTTGAAATGTATTTTATTGTTTAAATTTCAATTATAAAAATAGATTCTAGATTTGTGATTTCATAACATCTTTAAATACAACATATAAAATTATACATACCTAAAAACAACTAAACACTAACCTAATTATGAGTAAGTATACAATATATAACCACAAAAAAACTAGTTTTATACCCAATATACAATCCAGCCAGGTATATCAATGGCCATAATATGATTTTTAACAGTCTCTACGTTCAATCTCAAACAGACGTAAAGCCCTCTCTGAGGCCGCTAGTACAAGCATTTCATGCTTGAAAGGCGTCTGCAGTTTTATTGAATAAATACAGATATAAGCCAAATATTTTATTTATAATAAATATCTCCACGGCTAACTCATTGGAATTTTACATTTAGGATCATAGTTGTACCACCTTTGACACAGCCTTTCAAATATATACATAAAAAATAAGGTAAAATCTATTTAAAAGGGATAATTATCGAACTTCTCGAACGCCAGCCCAGGGACACATCTATGGTCGATATTGAAACTGTCAACAACTTTCAACTCCTCCTCGGTCAGCTCAAAATCAAAGATATTGATGTTCTCTTCAATGCGAGACTTTGTAAACGACTTGGGTATGACGGCGATACCGCGCTGTACCTAAAATTTTAGTATTTAACATTAGATATTTGAAATCAAAGTGATGCCTTAGGGTACGTTTCCACTGACGCGGAACTGACTGAAGTGGAGCGGAGCGGACCTTGAACTGACCAATCACACCGTGTTCAATGATGCGGAGTGAAAATTTCGAGCACTGTGATTGGCCAATGGTCTGGCCAATTCCGTTCCACTTCCCCCAGCTCCGCATCAGTCAGAACGCACCCTCACTGAAGGGTCAACTGAGGTCAAGTAATGTGTGCACGCATTCTCGCAAGGCAAGTGCACAAACAACATATTTATTCTAAAACTACTGTAGCTAGTAGCTAACAGCATTCAAGCTTTAAACTTCTATCACTTTCACTTACAGTTGCAATGTGAATGATAGAATGAGCTAATATGCACTCAGTTGAGCAGAATCTTCTTTTTTCTATGGCACACACACAGATTTAACCAAGTCAAGTTTTCTCCAATATAATCTTACCAAATATCTCAATGCAATTTGCGCCCTAGTCTTTCCATACTTGTCAGCTATGGTCCCAAGCTTGGGGTCCGTCTTGATCACATCTTTACCAATAAACTCCGGCCTAGCTTCGGAGATCAGACCCAGCGGAGTGTACGCCACTGGTGCTACCGACAATCGTTTACAACACTCCACCAGTGAGTGCTGCGTCAGAGTCGGATTTATCTGTAAATAAGGAAATTTGGTAGAACCTTTTGTTCAACTTGGAAAATAAAGTTTATTGGAGCAGCAGCTTCATTAATTTATTGTGCTTGAGAATGCAAGCAACCAAAACCTTAAACAGACAGGGTGAGACCTGGTGTTGAAGACTACAAATGAATTGCTATTGATCCTCACAATATTAAAACTTTTTTTCATTGAAGTCCCCATAACTATGACTGTGATTTAAAAAACCAACAAAATTCAATCTGTAGTGAGCATAGCCTGTCCAGCCCCTGTTCCAACACACACACACTAAGATTTAGTTAAGGATTAAGATATATAAATAAATAAATAAATAAATATTGTGGAACAACTCACACATGGCTTTCTGATCCCAAAGTAAGCTGTGAGCTTGTGTTATGGTGATCAGCTAGCTGATAAACCCAGATATATATTTTTAAATACACACTTATATAGATAATTTACACCCAGACACAGAACAAACACTTGTGCTCATCACAAAAATATTTGTCCTGGGTGGGAATTGAACCCACGCCCTCCGGCGTAGTAGTAAGGGTCGCTAACCACTAGACCAGCAGGCCAGTCAGCCTTTTATAATTTGTAGTATTTATAATAAAGCATAAATATGAAATTAAATATCACCTGCTGTTACGGTGAAGGAAAACATTGTGAGGAAACCTGCATGCCTGAGAGTTCACAAAAAAAAAATGTTCTCAAAGGCATGCGAAGTCCACCAACCCGCAGTAGGCCAGCGTGGTGGACTAAGGCCTACATCCTTCTCATTGTGAGAGGAGACCCGACCCTGTAGTGGGTCATTCATGGGTACTGACAGTATAAAGCAATTGTTACCTCAATTTGATTGACCACAGGCTTAATCTTGGCAGCATCTACCACCCTCTGCAGCTGCTGCTCATTGAAGTTGGAGACGCCTATGGACCTGGCGAGGCCCAGGCCCAGTGCTTCCTCCATGCCTCTCCATGTTTCAGTGAAGTCTATCTTCATGTCACCTTTCTCCTAGGAAGTTAAGGAATTAGGAATTAAAACTTACTTATATTTATTTACGTAGAGGTTTTTGGCAAAAGGCCACCCTCCAATCAGGTGGACTGATGACATGAAGAAGACGGTGGGAAACCATTGGGTTCAAAAGGCCCAGGAACCCAGCGGATGGGCATGGATTAAGACCACGTCCAGCGGTGGAGTACAAAGGGCTGAAAGGTAGTTATTTAGTAACTAATCTTCAAATAATTATGGATTAAGTTAGATATGGTATGTGACTATTTTATCACTGCTACTGGGCTATACTTACGTTAACAGAGACTGGCCAATGTATTAAGTAGAGGTCCACATATTCCAATTTCAGTTTACTGAGGGATTCCTTAAGGGCAGGCACTACAGATTTTTCAGCATGTTGGTCATTCCATAGCTGGAATAATTAAATATTAATGTTCATTGTATTAGATGAAACCCACTTTTAAACCCAACTGTTAAGAATCAAAGATGCATCACAGATATTGCAACACTCGACACCTGATTCAGGAGGGGGAGCCAAGCAATGACCCAGAAGCAAAAAATTGCCAAATTAAGGTACAAAAGGTAAGGTCAAAAGAGTAATGGGAGTTTTTTTCTGTACAACTTGTACCTGACGATGGATAAAAGACTTTCGATTTGATTTGATTTACTGAATGACAGGTGATGATGATAATGAAGACCATAAGAACTCATCAGTAACAAACTTTAAAGGGTCATTTTCCACAGAGTAAAAAACAAAGGAAACATCTCACTGGAACACATATGTACTTCTACAAATATTGCTTTTGCCTGAGAAGGAGAACCTGAAGCAGGTCTTGCTTATGATTTATGCTCATGTCATGCTGCTTTTACTATAAATCACCAATAATACATGCCTTTGTGGTGACGAACAGCTGGTCCCTTGTGACTACTCCCTCTTTAATCTTATTGCCTATGCCCTCTCCAACTTCCTCTTCATTGTGGTAGGAGGATGCTGTGTCAATGTGGCGGTAGCCGGCTTCTATGCCCCATTCCACTGCTTGTCTGTACTGTCCGGCCGTTGCATTTCTCTGGGGAAATATTTAAAAAGAATAAATAAATACAATACTGTCTGTTGGCAAATTTCAGCTCTTTGCTAAAGTTCTTTGAAGGTTATTCAAAGTGAAGGAAAATCTGAATAAAATCAGTAGCTACCGCATAAGTTCCAAGCCCTATTATGGGCATAACTCTGTCATTGTTTAGTTTGATTTGAGGCACTTTTTTAATCATTTTCACTTTTAAATAAACTTTCTAAAAAAGATCTTCGAAGTTGAACATTGAAAACTTGAAATCATGAAATACTTGAAGTTGAAAGTTGAAACGTGAATTTGAGTTGACAGTGACACTGACAAATTTTTTTATCTGACGTCTGACGTGACGTCCGGTGACGTATATGACGTAACGTGTCGACTGTCGGTCGGTGTCGTCGTGTAATATCTGTCTGGCTTCGCGAGGTCGATTTATCTGCATTAAACAGAACAGTCCTTTCTCAATTTTGTTATGTTTATATGAAAAGTATCTGATTTATCATTTCCGAAGTATAACACAGAGATAAGAATAATAAAATGCCGGATCTTGAGAAGTTATCCCTCGGTAAGTGTAGCTTTGCTAACCTATTCAAGATGATCTATGTTCTCGTGTGCAGCTACGTGTGCAATAATGAGCCATATTTTTGTAGCAGAGATATACACGTCTGAGAAGAATGGATCGGACGAGACTGGAGATGGGTCAGAACAAAAGCCCTTCAAGACTATACTTCAAGCGATGCGTCACGCCGGTAAAGAACCCTTCCCCACTATTTACGTGGACGCAAAAGAAGAAGGGAAGGTGTATGACGTAGCTGCAAAGTCACAGTTGAAGAAGATACAGAAGATATGGATGAGAGAAAACTACAAGGCGGCTGACAAAGCCAAGGGTGACGAGGAATCCAATGAGAAGCGGCATCAAAACCTCGAGGAGGCCAAGAAAATCGTTATCAAGGAAGACCCCACACTGCCCAAGGCAAAAACCATCAAGATATTCCAAAGTAAGCTCATAAAACCCATTTTCATTAAAGCCTTACATAAATACCTGTCATAAGTTTATAAATTTGTATATTAACAAAAAAGTGTATAGCTCAAGAAATCCATTTAAAAATAAAATAACTTCATGACTACATCTTAAAATTGCATTAAACCAAAATTTTATGCATCAAAAATATTAATACTCTTCTGTCACTTCTTTAAATCATTGATTAATTAGGCTTTTTTTTATAAAATTAAGCCATCTAAATGTTTACACAAATTGTACAGTTAATTTTATGTTTGTTTAGGTGTTTTAAAGAAATGTAGATGTGAATCTGCAATGTGTCATAGAATGGGTGATGCAATATTTAATTTTAAACCTTTTCAAAACAACACAAGCTTTGGAGAAGTAAAGAAAATATTTATTAAATTAAATTGAAAAAGTTATATTGGTTTCCAATAAAATATGTCATGGCCAATAGTTGCAGTCAGTTTTCATAAAAATGTAACTCTTGCGCATATGTACATTGTACATACACACACAAACAATCCCGACCTTAGAAATACCATGGGGGAGCTCAGATTGCACGCAATTAAGTCAACATAGCGGTGATAGCCCAGTGGCTTAGAATTCGACTTCAAATTGAGGGGTTCAAATCCCAGAGTGGCATGCACCAATGAGGACACCTGCATGCCTGAGAGTTAGGGAAAAAAATGTTCTCAAAGGCATGTGTCTCAAGTCCACCAACCTGCACTAGGCCAGCGTGGTGGACTAAGGCCTACATCCTTCTCATTGTGAGAAGAGACCCAACCCTGTAGGGATCATTAATGGGTTACTGATAAGTTATATGTACGTGAAACTAAACACAGCCCAATAGTGGCCAACCCTTAATCTTTATCCTTATTAAATTCCAGCAACTGAACACCGTGGCGAGAGAATATGTGTCCGCGGCTGGGTGCACCGACTCAGGCGGCAAGGGAAGGCCCTCACTTTCATCACCCTGCGAGACGGCTCCGGCTACCTGCAGTGTGTGCTCCACGGTCTGCTCTGCCAGACGTACGACGCACTGGTGTTGTCTACTGAGTCCTCTGTTGTGTTGTACGGGATGTTGGAGGCCGTACCCGAGGGGAAGACTGTAAGAATTGTTTATATTTTCATTGTGTACTATGCCTACAATGAGTAGGTAATTAGGAGTAAAATCATTATAGTGTGGGTACTTTGTTGGGACAAAAATAATAATTATACAAATTTATAGAATTGTAATGTTGTTAAAAGTTAAAGTCAACATAAAGATTTCAAATCTTTAACCTTATATTGTAAAAAATAAATGCGATGTCAGAGTGCTTTAATACTGAGGGGAAATAATGTATTGGCTTCGCTAGTCCACCTATAAATAAAATTAACTACTAATTTTTAAGGCACCAGGAGGCCATGAATTGACAGCAGACTACTGGGAGTTGATTGGTCTTTCACCACCGGGTGGAGCTGATGCGATCCTCAACGAAGAGGCCCTACCAGATGTCCAACTGGACAACAGGTAACTTTTTTATATGACTGAGTAATGTAATTGAAATATGACATCAAATAGCATAATTAAACATGATTTTTTTATAGTAATTGAGTAGGAAACAGGCATGCAGACCACCTGATATTGAGTGGCTATAGCAGCCTATGGACAGCCATATCAAACCTCAAATAGCGAAGATCCTATCTGATGTTGTCTGGCAACCATAAGTCCCCAGCCTAACTTAGGACATGAAGAAAATGCTGCTTTACAACGGGTTAATAGAAGACGAACAAGCTACTATGGCTTTAACTCCTAAAATTGAAATTGGAAGACAGTTGTAGAGTTGGTAATTTTCAGTTTCGAGCGATTATTGAAAATGATTGGTTCAAATGTGTAGCGTTTGTAGTGTCCACAGTTGTAATACTGTATATCTGAATCATTTGGTTTCTTTAAAAGTTTTTTTTCCCAAACATAAAACACTTCCATTTATTATCAAATTGCACTAAATTTACTAACTTAAATAATTTTATAATTTATTTGTCAGTAACCCATTAATGACCCACTACAGGGTCGGGTCTCCTCTCACAATGAGAAGGATGTAGGCCTTAGTCCACCACGCTGGCCTAGTGCGGGTTGGAGGACTTCACATGCCTTTGAGATTATTTTTTTCTGAACTCTCAGGCATGCAGGTTTCCTCACGATGTTTTCCTTCACCGTAACAGCAGGTGATATTTAATTTTTATAAAGCGCACATAACTTTTTTTACAAAGTCATTGGTTTGTGCCACTGGGATTCGAACCCGGTCCCCTCAATTCGAGGTCGAATTCTAAGCCACTGGGCTATCACCGCTAATTAATTAATTTAGCAAATATTGTGATATGCAGGCACATAATGATCCGCGGGGAGAACACGTCGAAGGTGATGCGGGCGCGCGCGGCGGTCACTCGCGCCTTCAGGGAGCACTTCGCCGCGCGACACTACACCGAGGTGTGCCCGCCCACGCTGGTGCAGACGCAGTGCGAGGGCGGCAGTACGCTCTTCAAGTTCAGCTACTTCGGGTGAGTACATTGTCATGTCATGTCAGTACCCATTAATGACCCACTACAGGGTCGGGTCTCCTCTCACAATGAGAAGGATGTAGGCCGCCGTCCACCACGCTGGCCTACTGCGGGTTGGTGGACTTCGCATGCCTTTGAGAAAAATTTTTTTGTGAACTCTCAGGCATGCAGGTTTCCTCACGATGTTTTCTCCTTCACCGTAACAGGTGATATTTAATTTCTTAAATCGCACATAACTTTTATTACAAACTCGTTGGTGCATGCCACTGGGATTCGAACCCGGATCCCTCGATTCGAGGTCGAATTCTAACTGGGCTATCACCGCTGCGTGAGTACATTATAACCTTAAAAGTTAACTATTTCATAGTAAATGCACCAGTGGTGCATAGTCCTTAGTGCCAACAACATGTTGAACGTGATGCCACAGTATAAAGATAGTACTAGATACTTTATATCGAGGTCTGCTCGCCCACGATGATCCCCATTATTCTGTTTGCTTGGTATGTCTGTGTAAAAAAACAATTTAAAATAGGTGTAAAGGAACACTTAAACGTGTGTTTGCAGCGAGCAGGCGTACCTGACGCAGAGCTCGCAGCTGTACCTGGAGACGTGCCTGGCCGCGCTCGGCGACGTGTACTGCGTGGCGCAGTCCTACCGCGCCGAGCAGTCCCGCACGAGGCGACACCTTGCCGAGTGAGTCCTGCGCAATAGTAGATTTGCTTTAACGCTTCATCACACTCATAGCCCCACGCTAGGATGCCCCGTGTCGTGGGCGCCATGGACACACACAAGAACACAACCCACGCAGACCAGAAACAAAAATTCAAATTCATCATTCAAATCTGTGCTCTGCTGGGAATCGAACCCAGGACCTTTCGCGCAACGCGTCCGTGTGTGCACCACTACGCCACTCAGGTAGTCATAAGCAAAATAATGTATTTACGGCTTGGGTGCTTTTTTGAATCAAGAGCGAAATGAGGGATTCTAGAGTAGATTCTTTAGTAGAATCCTGAACGTAGCGACGGATTTAAAGTACTTCGCCCGAGCCAAAAATATATTTTGCGCCCAAGTGATACACTCTACTTTTCATCACCCTCTATGAGAAAATGAACTTAAGAACTTAGAAATTAAATAGTATCTAATAATAAAACAACTAAAAACTTATATTTAGATTTGAGACATTTTCGCAATTATGAAAATTTATTGCTACAGTTTTGTTAGGAATACAGATTGTTGTAGATTTTATATTCTCAAACCAACCTAGCCTAATCTGAGCTAATGTTATAATAGCTGGTTGTTTGTGCATTAAGGTACAGTCATGTGGAAGCGGAGTGTCCGTTCATCACGTTCGAGGAGCTGCTGGACCGGCTGGAGGACCTGGTGGTGGACGTGGTGGACAGGGTGCTGGCCTCGCCCGACGGACACTTGGTCTACGAACTTAACCCCAACTTCAAGGTAACATATATATACTATATAATATATTATTTTATTATTGTAATATAAAGCTGAAGAGTTTGTTTGTTTGTTTAATCGTGCTAATCTCAGGAACTACTGGACCTATTTCAAAAATTCTTTCACCAATGAATGGCTAAGATGTCCCCGAGTGCTATAGGCTATGTATATACCACCGCTGACCGCTAGTCTTTTGTAGGAGAGATGTTTGCTTTCAACCCTTCATTATACACTGATCTTGGTCCTCCCTAATGTCGCACGCAAAAGTTGCTCGTATGACAACCTCATTGCATTCATTTGTAGCATGTCAGTCATGGTAAAGTAGGACAGCCCATGTGTTTAAATTTTGTGGTAGGCAAAAGTGGTAGGCATAAGAGTTCTCCATTATTACATTCTCTAACATACCAGATCAAGATGTTACAAAAGATTCAATTGGAGGTACACTGCAAGTACACCATGTAGAAACACTTATGAAAATGTAAATTATTATTATTATTGTTCACAGAAACCAGAAAAACCTTTCAAACGTATGGCGTACACGGAAGCTATCGAGTACCTGCGTGAAAACAACATCACAAAAGAGGATGGATCATTCTACGAATTTGGAGAGGTAAGCACTAAGTTTATTATTTTACGGCCCGTTACTTTACATTCAATCCTCATAATAACCCTCAGTAGTAGGCATTGTTCGTGCGTGAACGTACGTATGCACGAAAAGAAAAGAAAAGAATACGTTTATTGTTGACTGTTACACGAGAAAGATGTTACAAAAATTTATAATAAGTTTAGAACAGTCTACCCTATGCGGGCATACAATAATTATGTCTTATATAACTAAAACTTATTGGGGGTCACCAAACACGGGTTGGATTCGTATGAAATCGCGTCCAAACTTAACGCGCTTAAAACCATTGACTGGCGTGACGATGAAACAAGACGAGCTTTAAAAGTACAGGGATATTTGTTTCGCATCATTCACAATTACGTTACAGGACATCCCCGAGATGCCGGAACGTAAGATGACGGACGCGATCGGCGTGCCCGTCCTGCTGTGCAAGTTCCCGGCCGAGATCAAGTCGTTCTACATGTCGCGGTGCAGCGACGACCGCCGCCTCACCGAGTCCGTGGACGTGCTGATGCCTGGCGTGGGGGAGATCGTCGGCGGTTCCATGAGGATCTGGGACTATGAGGAGCTCTTGGAAGGTAAACCTTTCTTTTTAAAGGTTGCAACTTTTTGACACGTGTTGCACCCCAAAACAGAGCCAATCATCCCCAATCATCAGGTGATGTATTCTCGACAATGTAGAGTCCACATCATATATGGACGTCGTGTACTATTGTAATAATTTGTGATGGTATATACCGCCCAGTGGCTTAGAATTCGACCTCGAATCGAGGGGTCCGGGTTCGAATCCCAGTGGCACGCACCAATGACTTTGTGAAAAAGTTATGTGCGCTTTATAAAATTAAATATCACCTGCTGTTACGGTGAAGGAAAACATCGTGAGCAAACCTGCATGCCTGAGAGTTCACAAAAAAAATGTTCTCAAAGGCATGTGAAGTCCACCAACCCGCAGTGGGCCAGCGTGGTGGACGGCGGCCTACATCCCTCTCATTGTGAGAGGAGACCCGACCCTGTAGTGGGTCATTAATGGGTTACTGACAATACACCTACCTGGAGATGAGGGAGGGTGGTGGGCCCATACCAAAACAAGTTCCACGTGTGCGGATTGTTGCAAAGAATTATAAATACAACTTAAATAACAATGGATGGGCGTTACCGTAAAGTAACGCCTGAATCCTGATACAATAAACTATAGGAATCTAATTGTTACAGGTTACAAGCGGGAGGGCATCGACCCGACGCCGTACTACTGGTACACGGACCAGCGCAAGTTCGGCTCCGTCCCGCACGGCGGCTACGGGCTGGGCCTGGAGCGCTTCCTGTGCTGGCTGCTCAACCGCTACCACATCCGCGACGTCTGCCTCTACCCGCGCTTCCTCGAACGCTGCACGCCTTAACCTGTATCGTAAAGCCCCAACAAGTCTCCATTTACCCCAGCGTGCTTCCCTTTGCCCCAGTAGACCACAGTGTGTACAGACCCTATGTAATCCCAGTGCGATATCTGCCTTTACCCGCGATTCCTCGAACGCTGCACGCCTTAACCTGTATCGTAAAGCCCCAACAAGTCTCCATTTACCCCAGCGTGCTTCCCTTTGCCCCAGTATACCACAGTGTGTACAGACCCTATGTAATCCCAGTGAACTGCGATTCATATCTGCCTTTACCCGCGATTCCTCGAACGCTGCACGCCTTAACCTGTACAGTAGTGCCCCAATCAGTCTCCACTTGCCCCAGCGTGCTTCCCTTTGCCCCAGTACACCAGTCTGCACTATCCCCATTTAATTCCACTGAACAACAATTGAACTTAGTCAACTGGCACCGATGAAATTCTGGCTATATAATTATGCCAATTTTGCCAAAAAATCAATTTGGGCCCTACATCAGGTAAATAATCTCATTTTATCGCTTCTAAGCAGAACAAAATAAAACTTGTGCATCAAAATTGTACTAAAAGCATTTAAGTACTTTATGTACTTTGCTTACTTATTTATTGCAGTTTTTAATTTATTGAAGTCTGAGGAAGGAGTTGTCAAACAACCTTTTCTTGATTTGAAAAGTTTATATAGGATTATTATATAACACTCCATAATAGGTTATTGATCCATCTCCAAGTATCCTACATAATCCTATCCATTACAATAAAGAAGCATTTTGTGTCATGCATTTAATTCAAATAGAAGCATTAATTTTTTCTTTATTCTTTATATAAGTTCGTAATGTAAGGAAAACAGGTTATTTAATAATAGTTGTTGATTTGTAAATCAGAAATGCTATCAACTGAAAATAAAGCGGTGTTTTACAGAAGTGTGTTATTCCTTATTTATTTCATATCTCACCTTAAAAATATCTGACTTCTACAAATAAGATGAAACATGCACTCGAGTAACGGCCGGTTTTAATAATCAATCGTCAGATAGGACAGTGTGTTGAATATGTGAAGTAGACATACAGCGGTTGTAGGAAAACTTGCGATCAAATACTTTAGTATCAGGTACTATAACACTGCACGCAGACAATCTAATAAAATTCAGTTCGGAATAAAATTCAGTTATTTTAAAATAAATAGCAATATATTAATTCAGTCACATTCTTAAGTTTAGGCACTGGAGAAATCTTCCGCGGAGGTCATGAAACAGTCCGCATTAAGGAGGTATGTTTCGCACAGGTTCCTGTTTGCGAACTCTCGTAGAATGGTCTCGTCTAGGTTGGAATTGACGACAGCCGCGCATCGCAGATCCTCTGCGGCTCGCTCTAGCGGCGCCTGCAACGCATACGCAGCTACCGGTCGGACCGAGTGCGGCTGTAACGCGGCGGCCGATGCGGCTAACGCTTGCGGCTGCGCTGCATCTTGCTCGGACGACGGTCGCAGCAACACCAGCTTCGATTGCAACGCAAGCGGCTCGGTCGTGTAGTTGAGTAGCTGTCTGACTCTTCCGAACGCGGCCTCGATCAACTGCCTCGCATACTGAGCCGAGTGAGGAACCTTCCCGAGCAATGTTCTGACGGTTATCTCCACCTTATCAGACCACGTCTGTGCTTTCTCGAGTGGAGTTTCTAGTTCCTTCGAGTCGATACCGGTCATCAAGGTGAACATGTGACGCACGATCGCGTCTTGCAACGCGTCGTCCGTGTCCAAGCCGGTCAGTTTCTCCTTGACTTGTTCGATCAGTTCTTCTCGTGGGTAACCAATGTAGAATACGGTGCCAGTGTAACCTGCGGATTATATAAACATGTTAGTCATATGGACATGAAAACAACGAAAAAGTTCACGAAAAAAGGCACTCTTAAGAAAGTCATTCGTGTGTAACACTGGGTACCTATCAAACCCGGATCCTTCCAGAGAGAGGATATATTCTTAACGACTGGGCTTACACCGCTTCAAAAACTTGATTGCATTACTGCAATTTGTAAATGACCAGACACCGTTGAAACCCACTACAAAGATAAATTTAGTATGTTCACTTTAAAACCAGTTCACGGTAAATTGACTTAATGATTTTGAAATACTCGCCATGGCTTTCCAGCACCGCCGCTATTTCCAACGCCACCAAGGCCCCACTCTCGTAACCCAATAAGTAGAAGTTCGATTTCAATCCAGCCTTCTCAATGAGGACCTGCAAATTAATGTAAAGAATTAGAGCACGTCTTCTTCTTCAGAGGAGGTACGTCGTACCTGTGCCTAGTGCCTTTTTTGACGGAGAAGAACTCCACTCAGACACCCACCCATATTAAAGAAAAAATGTTTTGGTAGTCTGAATACAAATAAGGGATTCAACATCCGAATGGCGGGCCTATTGACTCCTACTTCTGAAATGTATGTATTGTGTCGTCGGGGGAGAGAAATTAACTCTCGATGCCGAAAATTTGAACCTTTCTGTTAGCAGGTCACTTTTCCCAGTGTTATTAGCAGCATTTGCATTATTATTTCCCAGCATTCCTTGTCTTGAGAATCAGTGAAAATAATATACATGTATAGTCCATTTTTATTCTCTTGTCATTGGTAAACAATCTTAGCATGTCTTTTTATTTTAATTTGCGATAAAAAAATAACGCAGACACAAAATTATAAAAAAATTAAAACAAATTGTCATTTAATCCAGAAACAGATTTCTAGAAACTGTAATTTATTTTTTAAAGCAATTTTAAACTTTTTTCAATAAAAAAGTAGTGCCAAGATTGTTTACCAAATAAGACACGAGAATATAAATGAACTGCAGGTCACCTGAGCGTATCTGCGCGCCAGCTGGGCGACAGTTTCGTGCGGGCGGTGCAGGCCGGGCTGCAGCACCAGCGCGGGCAGCTTGAGCCGCTCGCACAGCGCGCCGAAGCGCACGGGGTGGCCCTCCAGCCCGGGCACGATGCACAGGTGGGTTTGTTTCACGTCGAACTCGTCGCCGCGCTGCAAACACAAGTTTAACATTAAATAATATATAAACTGGCCGCTCCGGCAAGGGTCACGGTACATGAACGTTTGCAGTGGCTTAGAATTCGGCCTCTTATGCGAGGGTCCCGGGTTCGGATCACAATGCACGCACCAGACTTACGTATAAAGTTATGTGGGCTTTGTAGTATTAATATCACCTGCTGCGACAGTGAAGGAAAAAAACATCGTTAGACAATCTGCATGCCTGAGAATTATCCATTGCTGAAAAACTTTTAAAGTTAAGAGGCTTATGATAAGGTTCCTCCCCGGGCAAGCTACTATGGCTCTAAAGTCTAAACAGTAGTAGTATTATATTTCTTGCGTTTGAAGCAGTGATAGCCTGTGTTTCGGCATACTTATGAAGATACTGTAGCGGCGCGATACCTACACTAATATGAGCGCGCGCCTCACGTGAAACGCTGACCACGCACGACGACCCAAGTAGCAAATGTTGTAAATATAGAACGCGTCACACGCGTCATACCGAACTGGCCAATCGGAAGACGAATCCTCAAACGCGCTATCAAAGTTCCATAGAATCTCTGCATATATACAAATGGTCCGAAATTAACATTCGGACTGCGGTCCCCAGGCAGTGATCTCGGGCGGGATATCTTTCCTTTTCCTCCAAAATACTTTATTTGAGGCGAACATCCTAATCCTCATGAGCAGCAAAGCACCCGCATACAACCCTCAGATAGGATTTCTGATCTATTTGAGGTTGGATGTGGACGTCCACGCCATCCACGGGCTGCAGATACCACTTACAATCAGGCGGTCTACATGCCCGTTCGATACTCAACTACTATTACTAAATAAATGTATGGCGTGTCCTTACCATTGTGGTGCCACTCGTCAGCGTGGGCAGGATCGCCATGTCGCTCGTCGCGTCCAGTTCATCGGAATCCACGTAGGAAAAGAATGCTTGTAAACCATTTACGCCTTCGAATTCTTCGTCGGACAGCGATCGTTCTATGTCTCGCAGCCTGTAAATGGTAAATAATTTTCATTCAATTTCTATATTAAGTGATTGTATCCAAGTATCCTACTACTATTATAAATGTGAATGTTTGTGCAGTTGGATAGATCAATGGATGTTTGTAACTCTTTCACGCAAAAACGGCTGAGCAGATTTGAATGAAATTTGGTATGTATGTAGTATATAAGCTGGATTCATATATAGAGTACTTTTTATCCCTCACTGGACTAAGTTCTAAAATTCACGCGTAAGAAGCCACGGGCATAATTTAGTGTTTTATCATAGGTAAATGAGTAGCAATCAATCCTTGGATCTATCTTTGAATTTTGATATTTGGTTGTAAGGCAATGTCTGTTATTTCAAAGAAATTATAGAGTATCAGGTATCAGTAACAGTACCAATCTCAGTCCATATCTGTAGATCGGTTATTAGAGGACTCTGGTTCTATTTCTGTCAAACTGCGACTTACATTTGTATGGTGACGTGCGGCAGTTTCTCTTCGGAGAACCAAACGTTGTAGGCGTCCTGCAAGAAGGCTTGAACGGCATTCGTGTTGGCCGGATTCATACCCAGCTCTGCCAGTGTTGAAGTGTTCTGGACATCTTTCGGGATCGTGATCTCTGTAATGTGAGGAAATGTACCTGGCATTAAAACTTGACTGAATAATTAAAACATACAGTATGATGTCTATTCTTAATTTAAATAACAATTTTATTGTTGAATGAAAACATTAGTACAGAAAGCCATAAAAATATTTTTACTTGAGGGAATTTCTTGATTTGACCACATACGGACTAAGTTAGCCTTTGATTGACAAATTTAAACCACTTTTTGTTTCATAGGCTAACTCAGCGCTTAAATTTAAACCCATCATTCGTGCTGCACTAGGATCGAACCCAGGACTCTCTGCATCGATTGGACACTCCCATCGTTAGTCGTGTATCGTGCTAGGTCGTATAAGATATAATAACCGGGTTTACAAACCTGCTTTTTCCGCCAGACGAGCCATGAGCGAAGGCTTGGGAGATCTATTGACATGCGCACGAACGATCGTCTCCGAGGAACACAGTGCTTTCTCCACAGCCTCCACAGCTTGGCGCGGAGAGATTTCTTCAAGAAGACGAGTGTTCTCACCATCGTCCAGCTAAAATGAAAGGTTTTATTAATAAAGAAGACAATAGATGGCGCCACGGGTAACCTGAATAACGTCATCAATTTTTTTACATTTGGCAAAACATCACCACTTGTACGTATCTGTGTGCTTAGATCTTAGAACTATGCAATGGATTTTGATATGTTATTTGACTAAACGCGAGAACCTGATAAGCCCACGCAATTTTTATTGTATGAAGTGGTTGTAAATTACACTTCACCTATTTTGCCATTATTATACCATTAGGGTTACCAGTTTCTTTTTACGTACAATCAATTTAAAGTATATTCTTTAAAAAAATGAGAGGGGAACAATAATTAAAAAAGTCACTCACTTTGCTTATCGTGGGGAGTTGTACCATCGTTGCCGGCAAACGGCTCTGCGCCCTGGAGATACAAATTTGTGCCCCCAAAGTACTATCCGTAGATACGACGCCGAAGTATCTGAAAATATGTAAAACATTACTAAGCGGGCTCCAAGTTTCGATTATACTGCTGACCATATCTTATAGCTTTTTCTTCAATCTTTCGAACTAATTTCTTTTAATGACAACAGTGCAAATTCGGAGTTTTATTCGAGAAGTCTGGGTTGGAATCCCAGTGGAAATTACCAATGAATTTTAAATTTATGTCAGTTAAAAATTTAATGCTCAAGTCTCTCGCAATGCTGCAACGGTGAAGGAAAACATTGTTAGTAAACCTCTTGAGAGTTTGCCAAGATGTTTTCATCATATAATAATCGTCATAATTATCTAAAAATAACACACCTTAAAGCATACGCTTGTTTCGTAAGGACGTCCAAATCTGACAAAATTGATTTGTATTCGTTTGAATTCTCGCAGTTCGTTAAAACAACATAAATTCCTTCGATGGCTGAGAGAAGTCTGCTGCCGTTTATTGAACTCAAGACGGCTTTTGTTTTAGTTATATCTTCCGTTGCTTCGTTGATTTCCACGCCAAGTGTTTCCCATTGCCTAGAACATAATATAAAGCTAAAATAATACACAATTGTAAATCAAATTTAAGTTAATCTACCAAAGTAACAAATAAGATCATATGGAATTTACTGAAGGTATTTATATTATTATATGGAATTTAGTATTGTCGTAGTTCTAGTAGCTCTAGGACCACGCGGATAGACATCGACTAGGGGAGCCCTATGTCCAGCCGTGGACTACGGAAGGCTTTATTTTTAAAGCTTTTATTTAACTTGCAATGTATATAAAAGTATGTTTGTTCGGGTGGGTATGTTTGTTTGGGTGGAATCTGAACTCAATTTTGAAGTATGTAGAAATCTTCAGTCGATTGAGCTGAAATTTTGTATATACGTTTCGTTTGGATGACAATGCACGATATGGTTTGTGACGTCATTCTAAATCCAATAAGAAATTAAAATAAATATCTTACCTCAACTTATACCGAAGACTGAGCGGCTGGCGGCTGAATCTGCGTAAGAACAATTTGCGAACGCCGCGGCTGACCAGCGTGTCGGCCAGCGCGATGGTCACCAGCTCGTTGTCGCTCAAGATGATGTGGTGCAGGTCCGATGAACATTGCATTCTGAAACGGACGGTACAACATACATGAGATGCTTTAACACTTTAATTTAGCATATAGCAATTGGTTACTATTTAACCGTAAAAATGTATAGGCCAAAATAATTTAAATGGTCTAAAACATTTGTTATTTCAAAGAAATTTTAGTGTTTTAGAGTATCTCGACAACCAAACAGTCAATCCATATCTAAAGAAGTGGAAAATGAAATGTGTGCTTCCGATCTTTGAAGGGCAAGTCCCTAGTTATCGATAAGGTAGCAGTCGTTAAACCTCGTCAGCTATGGAGTGTTTGAAAACATCCGACACTGATTAAGCAATCCCGTTTCTCCACCAATTCGCTCCCCTGGTCATCCTATACCTCCAGGTGTGGGGAGAGGCAGCCCAGCGGTGGGACATAAAGTCGGCTGCATTGATACCTGGGTATTGGCGTTATGGAGTGTACGTCGCTAAGCCGCAGCAACGCGCGGCCGCGGTGCGATGCGGCCTGCAACAACCGCATCGCGCGTGCGACGTCACGCGGCGCGTACTCGACGCGCGTCAGCGGTCGCACCCACCCACGAGCTATACCTTCAGCCACCAAGCGCTGCAGTTTCTGTAACAATTACACATTCTGATTGAAAAACGTTTGTGAAAAATAGCTTCACCCTCGTAACGCCAGGTGTACCAGGACACACACACACAAAAACTACATCACAAACACCCAGCATGAAATAGAAATTTTAACTCATCACTCAAATCTCTGCACTGCTGGGAATCGAACCCGGGACGCTCCGCGCAGCGTCCTAACCACTGTGCCACTCAGGGGCCTGATTCCGTATGTCTCAAATGATTTCGTGCCGACATCGCGTGACATCAATCCGTACGTCATTTCATGAACTCGGCACGACAAGGTTGGGAGCCTTAACGTCTATTCTATAAGGCACAATAAATTGTCTCAATATTTGAGTTTTTATCACTGGTAAGACACGACATTGCCGCGATACGAGTGTGAATGGTCATACAGGATCAGGGCCCAGGTCGCCTTTCAAATCACTTCTCTAGGTACTCATATTGTATGATGAAAACAAAATGACAATTTTGCAACCCATCTGCAGGGTTTACCTTTATATTGCGTCTCATTCTTCATTATGTTGTAGACAAATGATACTCACCTGCAATTCATGGATGTTTTCTGCTCTGAATATGGAAGACAGATCCACTCTGATGTACGCTCTTTCGTATTGCATGTACGACATTCCAAAATCATAGTTCTCACGGCTGTTGATTTGTACGACGTCCATGATTTGGCTGGTCCTGCCACCGCACCTGAGCGTCACCTGGACAAAACAAAGGAACAATATAAGGACCTGACTACCCTATTTAACAAAAAAAGTCATATAATTTTAGGGGACAATTAAAATGACAAATTAATGCATATTAATAATTAGGCAAGAAACATCGAATAAAACTGGTTTTTTCCTTCCTTCCTTTCAGCTCTTTATAGTCCACTGCTGGACATGGCCTTCCCCTAGTCGACGCCGCTCCACCCGGTCCTGGGCCCTTTGAATCCAACGGTTTCTCACCATCTTCTTGAAGTCATCAGTTCATAATCAATCCATCTTAAATTATAATAAAACTTACATTTTTTAATTCTCCTTTAGTGCAGCTTATTATCAAATCGACTCCTTTTTTATCTGTAGCGTCCAAAATCATATCAGCAAAGGTTTCATCGCGAGAGTTCCCAATGTTCTTGGCTGAAATGAACAGAGACATGAAACTAAAGAAATATAAATTTATTTACAGTGGATAGTGCCATTCACCAACATGGCAGTTCAGCTTCAGATAGGACTTAGGTACATTATTATCATAGATAATGATATCTAATTTTAAATGGGTAGGCTGCTTTGGGTGTTAAGTGTTATTTTTTCTTTATCTTTTAATTGCTGTCCACAGACTTTAGGTCCGTGCCTTTTTTGCTTCACGTTACTTGTCTACTTTTCTTATACATTATATGCACAATGCTATTTAGCATTAAGCCCGCCTTTTGTACCGCATAATTCTTCGGTATCAATAAAGTGATAAATAAATAAATAATGGTCCAGAAAAAGTTATTTGTCCATTTTGGCCCGGTGTCTCCTCGGATTGTCCCGGGCGTCGCTTTAGGGTTTCAGCAATGACTGTTCCGCAATGGGCGTTTAGTATTAAAAAACTAGCAACCTTTGAGATTGGGGAACAGTTTGCGCAGGAAGCGCTTCTTGGCGACGCTGCTGACCGTCGTGAACACGCGGCAGTGGTGCGACAGCGCGACGGCGAGCGCCGCCTGGCCCAGCGCGCCCGCGCCGCCGTGCACCAGCACGCTCATGCCCGGGTACAGCTCTGTCTTCAGCGCCTGCGAAGTGCGAAACGAGACTACATTGTTAATGTAACACCGGCTCACTCGCGTTAGTCTATCGGGATAGCCCGACTAGATTCGGACCTGACGCAGGTCCTTAGTCACGCAATTCGCTGAGGCGTCACGACGGGGCAAGAGTACATTGTGAGATGGTTGATGTCTGATGGTTGATGTGCGCGTCTATTCAAATGAATATAAGTAAGTATATAATCGGGTGCGAGATTACACCGAATAAGTGTTTAAGTAAAGAAGAAGAAGAATTTATTAACACACAAAAAAACACAGTATACAAAAGAATATGATCGTAAACATTACATTACATAGTATATTTTCAATAAAAAGTTAGTAATAAAAAATTAGTATTTTTTCAATAAAAAGTAGTGCCAAGTACTTAGTCAACAACCTATTGCTGGTGGACTTTACATAGCTTTCAGAACATTGTTGAAACTCTCAACCACTCATATTTCATCATAATATTATCCTCCACCAACAGTCCACTACTATGTATAGCAGTGTGTCAACAGTCAAGCCGATGTATGCCAGGACCGTTACATACTGGTAGTGACAGTGCCAGTATACTCACGAGGCAGTAGTAGGCGAGGCAGTAGGCGAGCGGCACCGTGGCGGCGTCCGCGAGGCTCCAGTGCGGCGGGACGGGCCACAGCTGCGCGCCACTGACGGCGAGGCTGCTACTGACCGCTCCCTTCTCCACTATGCCCATCACTCGCTCGCCACTGCAAACAAAGTATATGTTATCTTAGTGAGTTGTTGATGACTGTTTCTTCAATAGGCATCCGCAATCGTGGGAGAGACATTGGGTTATGTGGGAGAAAAGAGAATTTATACCATATTTTTACAAAATAATCATCCAACATCAAACACATTTTCTTCTGGGAAAGTGTAAAGTGTGTCGCGATTAAAATTAATAATTAAATACACAAAATTTAGTCTTACGTTTCAGTTATTCCACTGAAGTCCATGCCAAAGCACCTGCCGTTCACTTGGTCGTGATGGAACGGTATCACGCCGGTCGCCCTCTTCACATCCAGGTCATTGAGGCCTGCGTAATGGACCTGCGAATAAATAGTTATTTTATGGTTAACATTGAAGGTCAATGATTTATCGATACTTATATACTTATTATAAAGCTGAAGAGTTTGTTTGTTTGTTTGAACGCGCTAATCTCAGGAACTTCTTTCAGTGTTGGATAGTCCATTTATAGAGGAAGGTTATAGGCTATATTTTATTTTCAAAAAAATTAGGGATCCGTAAGAAAATTGAATCGAAAACCTATTTATGCGTGCGCTGCATAAACTATTGACAAGAGAACAAAATGATGTACTACGGGTTTGTAGGTCTTACTAAGATCTAGAGCACATCCTCGAGAGCACATATCTAACTATCACAGTTTAGTCACAATAACCGCAAGTTCTAAAATCTAAAATTGTATGTGCCTTAAACCTACACTTCAGCCAGTTTTCTAGCCAGTTATTTTGGCGGATATTATCTTAATTTTTTTTAAACGATTCTGCGCTTAAATACAGTGGGGCACTTACTAACACTTATATGCATAGCCATAGAAATGTTTGTCACTCACGCCATATAATGGATAAGGATTTTAGTTAACGTCTTTAGCGTTTCTTTTATGAGAAAAGTGAAGTGCTACGAACTCACCTTAACAATTATTCCTGATTTGGACGTCAATTTTGGTTTCTGCACCCAATTCAGCGAGTTCAAGTCGCCTACGTGATCACACTGCAGCATCATGTCTCCACTCAACGACCTCTGCCGCAGAGGAACGTAGTATTCTCCTCCCCACTTGCCCTGTAAATATATTCATACAGTCAACTCAGACAACTTAAAATCTCTATAATTATGCACTTATAAATTATGTTTCTGTACTAACATAACTAATCTCTGTTCTTACCACAACATATAGACATGAATTAACTGTTTTCTATTAAAAATATGGTAGTCAAAGCCATAATAATAAGATTAAGTTGAAATAAATAGTCCAAAGCTATTCAAACATTTTCAAAGATTCCAAATGCAGGCCATTTCCTACTCTAAAAAGTATAAAACTGGATTTAAAATTTATGTACTACTAGCTGACCCCGCAAACGTTGTTTTGCGATATAAGTTATCGAGCGTTAAAAATCGACTATTAAAAAATAGGGGGTGTTGATAGAACCGTGAAAATTTAGGGTTGTATCTATTTTTTGATTCCACATTATTGAAAAATAAAAATAAAAAAAATTGTCCGAAAACTAAAATAATAATGTTAGATGTGAACAACCCTTATCACTTAGGGGTATGAATAATAGACGTTAGCCGATTCTCAGACCTACTGATGCATATAAAATTTCATAAAAATCGGTCAAGCCGTTTTGGTATGGTAACTAAAACTGTACATGAGAATTTTATATATAAGAAGATCAGTATCGTAACAGAAATAACTTACATGATCCAAAATGTTGAACGCCAAGTCCAAATTGGGTATGTGGTCCAAGTTCTGTTCCTCGGAGATTTTGTGGTTGATCATTGCCACACATACTTTACGGTCATGTTCCCTCCTGAACCGCTCGACGAGGTCCTTTAGTCCAGGGATGGGGGGGTAGGCGGCCAGCACGAGAAGCTTCTGCCGGGGGAGGAGGGAAGCCTGGGTCGCCGAGAGGAGGTCCAGGTCGGAGGGAGAGTGGACACTGACAGCGGAGGTCGCCGTAGGAGTGGTGGTCGGCCGCCACCGAGCGAGCTGCAGACCGGAGGAGCCCACGACGTGGGAACACGCCACCCGGTACAGGGCTGTCGGCCTGGCGTTCGCTTGAGAACTCTCCATGTTCACTATGAAGGTCTCCCGCGGCAACACCCGGTATAATGTCTGACACAGCTGCAATTGAATGTGGATTTATTAGAATGTGCAAGTATATTACAATGTGATACAGATTTCAATATGATATTTGTGTCAAATTTTAAGCGTGGCTGAAAATCATTTGATGTACTATCGCTGGACCCGAAATTTCGCCAACAGAGCCTGGAGTATGTTCCATCGCACTGCTCCAATGCAAATTGTTGAAGATACAGTCAAAGAACCAACGATTTTTCAACTTCGATAAGATCTTATGATTATGACTTATTGATAGTAACCAGGGCCTGTCTTCCGAAGTATGGAAGCGTGCGTTAGAAGTAATTCGTCACTAGCAGACACCTGTCTAGCTAATTGTCGGTAGCTTCTCAATCGCTTGAGATGTATCCATGCCGCAAGTATAATTATGTGCTTTAAAATGTTACGCTTAAAAGGAAGATATGACAAAAACAAACTCACATGATCATCCGCCGCGAGATCGGACACAAGAAGAAGGTCGACATCATTCAGGAAATTATCCCTTTCCCCTAAAATGTTCTCCCTTTCCAAATATTTGTAAGCGCCCTTGATCCCGGGGACGCTTTCTATGAAGGACTCGATAACGTTGAATCTGGGGGCCCCATTTCTATGGTTGATGATTTCCACAACATTTACGTTGTTCTTGTTGATATTTTCAGCGACGATTTGGAGGTAAATGTGCATTGCTGTTACAATCTGCAAGTGATAGTATATTTAATTTGTTACTAGACTGTGCCCGCGGCTTCGTCCGCGTGGATTGTAGACCTTGGTCCAGAGAGGGATAAAGAGTATCCTAAATGTTAATCCAGGTTATGATGTATCTGTCTACCAAATTTCATCCAAATCTGTTCAGCCGTTTTTGCGTGAAAGAGTAACAAACATCCATCCATACTCAACTACGCCACGACCGAGCTGCGACCGAAGCTTACCATCAAGGAAAGGTTCAGACCTTTAGTTCAGTAAGACCTAGTTTCAGAACCATCTGGCTATCCCATTACATAGGTTTTCATTGTCCTTAAGTTTAAAAATAAATAAGTTAAGTTAGTGTAGTCAACTTACATCAGATTGCTCAGTCTGGAAATGAGGAACATATTTTAAGGTTTTCAAATCAATAGCCTTATCATCGTCGGACATTACGGGAAGATTCCGCATCCTAATATCTTCCATTATAATTCCATTGCATCTGAAAACATATTATTATATAAAGTGTTTGTTAATGAGAAATTATTTTTTGCTATCCGATAGCATATATAGAATGGGAATAAAAAACTTTCCATCTTGTCTTGGCCTTAGTCCACCACGCTGGTCTAATGTGGGTTGGTGGACTTCACATGCCTTTGAGAAGAGGCATGCAGGTTTCCTCGCGATGTTTTTCTTCACTGCAGCACTAGCAGGAGATATTTAATTTTATAAAGCGCACATAACTTTTTAAAGTTAAGTACATGCCACTAGGATTATAACCCGGACCCTTCGAGAAAGAAGCCATAGTCTTTGCCACTGGGTTATAACCGCTTTTATGAGCTATCTTACCTTGTAGTATTCTGTGATATATTCACAATTTTCAGTTCGTCGTTCCCGATCTTCACTAGTTCATCTTTTTCATGGTCCTCCACGTTTATACGGATCTTTCTAATGTAGTCCGGCAAAGAAACGGTTTGGTGAGGGTGTCTCAAGATGTTGAGTTGCAACATTGCATCGAGCAGAGTGACCCAGTTGTTCTTCCACAGAACGCGTGCTTCGGAGAACGAAGCGTTGGCGCTGTGAATACTGCGGAAGGCACCTCTGAAATAGTGGCAAAAAATTAATACCTTAAATAACTAGAGAGAAGTGAGAAGCGTGGATAATTACAATGCATGTTTTAATTTCTATGTGAATTTTAGGTAAATTTATTAAAATGTCTAATTATGCAACTATCAGACTATTTGGATTTTCTTAAGTTAACAATTTAACAAATACAGAAAAAAGAAAACTCCTGTGAGAAGAGTGGTCCTCTATTAGGTACTGCAATGTCAATAAATGGAAATTATATATCGGAAGGATATAATAAAAACACATTTGCAGAAAACTAGCTAGCTGGCTAGGCTATAGCCTAAATTTTTTCATAATTCGGTTATAAACGACTTACAGAATTATGAGAAAAATAATCATTTATTCTACTTACTTGTACGAGAAGTCCCTCAGATACAGCATTTGGTAAATAGTGTTTTGGTCCAGTTCGTCCTTCCCCTCATATTGAACAGGCGTTGTTCTGTCTTCGTCTAGGTCGGACGTTATAAACCCTGACGCTACTTTGGATTGATCATCCAGAACCTGGAATCAAAGTGATCATCTTTAATGTGTGGTGTAAAGCTGACATAACAAATACTGGATAACTACTACTGTGATATAACAATACTCCAAGCCACATTTTTTTAAATAAAACATATGGGGCGCAAAGATTTTTGACTGTTACAGCATTCACAGACATTCAGTAACCTCAATGGTTACTTACGAAACTAAAGATGACACTTACGAGTATGTCAATACGAATAAAGACGATTGAATTTGTTTGTTAATGAACGTTACGTTAAATGACGTCTCTGAGTGAGGCCGATAGTGAAAGTCCCAAAAGATATCGTGTGACATCAAACCGTACGTCATTTCATGAACTCGGCGCGACAAGGAACCTTAACGTCTATTCTATAAGGCACACAATAGATTGTCACGATATTTGACTTTTTAGCCTTCTTTTGTGACTTTTTATCACGGATAAGACACGACATTGGAATGTCAATTGGAATTTATAATTAAATTCCAATCGAAATTCAATCCCTGCCTTTTCATAAACTTAAAAGAACTATCAAATCAGTCATGTGCCGAAAGGCCTATTATGAAACTAAGGACTATTTAGACGATAAGAAAGCGTGGGATTGAATAACTTCACTAGGCTATTTCTATACACCATGTATCAATATTCATTTGTGAGCGGATGGCAATGGGGCGATATTGACACACACGATAGCTGTCACGTGTGTTCCTTTACTGGGCCTAGTCATACTGCACCATAGAATAATTCATACTTATTTTTAAAAGAGTGCTGGGAGTTTTTTTCCGCCCGCTTTTTTCTCTTAGTCTACGTTTTGCCTGAGGGGCGATCAAAGCGGATGTTTGTATAATGTTAAATGTATGACGTTCATTAAGTGTGCATAAATTGTAGGTACCTAATAATGAATAAAAGCTTTTGAATTTGAATTTGAATTTCAATTGCCGCGATACGAGTGTCACAGAATCAGCTGGTGGCGCTAATGTGACGTCACTGTCGAGTGACGTGACACCTCGGTACCTCGAAGCGGCCGGTGGCGCGGTGCAGCGCGACGGCGAGGCGCAGCTGGCGGCGCGCGGGCAGCGGCGGCGCGGCCAGCAGCCTCACGGCGCGGAACTGCGCCGCCGCGCGCCGCGTCGTCTCCGCCGGCCCGCCGGACATCGCCCACGTGTCCCACACCGCCGCTAGGGCCGCCGCGTACGGGTACAACACCCTACCTGGAATGTATGTAAGTACCCATTAATGACCCACTACAGGGTCGGGTCTCCTCTCACAATGAGAAGGATGTAGGCCGCCGTACACCACGCACCACTACTGCGGGTTGGTGGACTTCACATGCCTTTGAGAACATTTTTTTTTGTGAACTCTCAGGCATGCAGGTTTCCTCACGATGTTTTCCTTCACCGTAACAGCAGGTGATATTTAATTTCATAAATCGCACATAACTTTTATTACAGTCATTAGTGCGTGCCACTGGGATTCGAACCCGGACCCCTCGATTCGAGGTCGAATTCTAAGCCACTGGGCTATCACCGCTGCCTGGAATACGATATATTATTATTTATGTTGTATGTTTTACGTGCGTAATCTTGTGTCTTTTTACACCGTCATTTTGGCGGGTTTTTCTCACTTAAATATTATACGATACTCTACGATATAAATGAATTGCTCACCTTTAATAACGTGGCCTTGCAAATAACTATGTTCTTGGTCATGTGTCGATATGACAAAGTTGGTTGCCGCTGCGGTTTTTCTGTGGGCCGATTTGTATAACGGCAAGTTCCTAAAAGTATTAAATAGGTTAAAAAAATTCAATTTTATATCCATAAATAAATGAAAATGAAATTTATGTTTATATAACTATACGATTGCATTTACTTCATCTGTGTAACTTCTATCACAAATCCTACCCAATTAAATTATACTCAATTAAAAGCAATTCAAAAAATCTGAGTTTTTATAACAGTAGGTAATTATAACAGTTTTTATAACATTGAAAGTGTTAGTTTTTTAACGTTAAAAGTTTGAAGCATACCAAGTCTCGTGATGAGCCCACTCAACCAGATGCGACAGCATGGGAGTCCCCGTAGACACCGGGAATTCAATCTTCGGGTACAGTTCCTTGACGCGGGGATTGTATCCGAGCATGTATAGTCTGAAAATTAAAAAAACATCTTTTAACTTGTGGGAATTATGCTTGGTAAATGATGAAACCCATAGACAATCGGAAGCGAAGAACACAGATCTTAAATACAATAACAATATGAAATAGTAATGAGTAGGCCACTTCGGTTCAAAGATCAAAAACTACATAATATATTATTTAGGAAAAAAGGTCCTATATCAGCAAACAAGTTTCTTTGCAAGAGGTGTATGCGCCGTCCATAGAAAAAGGAATTAAAAAGAACGGCAATATAACATATTATTTATTTCGAATCACAACAGTTCACTCTCATTTAGTCACAATGAGATGAGATAATAATGATACACATATATAGCTATGATGCCACTATGGTCAGTGGACTGATGACCTGAAGTAGGAAGCCCTTTCATTCATAACGGCCAGGACTGGACCGAGTGGCAATCAGTGGCATCCATGCCAAGACAAGACACTCACTTGCCAACAGCTTCGAGCAGCATGCGGGCGTTGTCGGGGTGCGAGCGGCGGGTGAGCGCGACGTTCCTGCAGGAGGGCGGCAGCGAGCGCGTGAGGATGGCCTGCAGCAGCCCGTGGGGCGCCACCTCCACCAGCACCGCGTCCGCGGGGACCAGCCGCGACGTCTCCTCGAACAGCACCGGGTTCTGGAAACGACCGGTTCCTTATACGTCATTTCTCATTACGTGCTAGTAAAATTTACTATCATGTATTTGGCAGAGTCCACCAACCCGCAGTAGTGGTGCGTGGTGGACGGCGGCCTACATCCCTCTCATTGTGCGAGGAGACCCGACCCTGTAGTGGGTCATTGATGGGTTACTGACATTTGGCAAAGGGAGATAATAATCTAGGCTTGGTGATCGTGCCTGAGGAGCCATGTTTCGAGGATCCAAAAACTTTGATAGCGTGATCTAGGACGTCCGTGGCGACATCTCCAAACGAGTGGCGGAAGTCCTCACAAATAGATAAAGTTATGCCTCTACCACCTACAACATATGGGCGCGAATACATTAGCGTGTTAATGTAAACTACACGTTAAAAACGACATTTCTCATTAAAATCCTTTATTCTTTTGAACGTTAACCTTGCGCACAACATAACGTGGGGTTTACTTTACACGGGTGGTGACTAAAGCCGCACGATTTTTGCCGCACGACTAAAATCGACCGTCTAAATGGCAATTCGGCTAGGTCGCAAGTGACTATACCCATGTAAATCCCCCTGGCGATTTGTGAAGCGACTAGCCGCACGGCGAAAATCGACACGTGTAAATCCGCTATTCGTGTTTAACGTGTTGCTTAAAGCTTTGCTTACCAAGAGGTTATTAGTGTGGTATTCGGCCGAGGAGTATTTAGCGCTGTCCTTCTCCCACTCGTCCATGGGCACTGACGTGGACAGCCAGCGCTCGCTGCGCGGCTTCGGCGACCGAATCACCTCGCTCAGGTACTTCAACAGTGCTGGCCCTGGAATTAAAAAAAGACAATTATTGGTAATGTTTGTGGTGAAAATAGAAATGCTGTTTTTTAGTTCATCTGAATATTCTGGTAATGGAATTCCGGAAATAGTTTTAAATTTCTGGTTTTCTATTTTAAATAGATGGTATTTATTATAAATTGCTGCCTGTGTGTATTCCGGCGAAATCACGAATTTTTGGAACGAAGTTCCTTATTTTTTTTTAAAACAATGGGTTGGATTCCTGGCTAGACAATAGACATTGATTTTTCAAAAATCCAATAATGCAGTTGTAGTTTTCATCAAAGTCGGGCCGCAGACTCCTTTCAGCATTTTTCGCTATTCCTCAGTTTCGGATTTCCCCATCCACGCACACTTGGAAAATTCCTCTATATTAGATATAGACAGTGTTATGAGCGGTGATAGCCCAGTGGCTTAGAATTCGACCTCGAATCGAGGGGTCCGGGTTCGAATCCCAGTGGCACGCACCAATGACTTTGTAAAAAAGTTATGTGCGATTTATAAAATTAAATATCACCTGCTGTTACGGTGAAGGAAAACATCGTGAGGAAACCTGCATGCCTGAGAGTTCACAAAAAAAATGTTCTCAAAAGCACGTGAAGTCCACCAACCCGCAGTAGTGTAGCGTGGTGGACGGCGGCCTACATCCTTCTCATTGTGAGAGGAGACCCGACCCTGTAGTGGGTCATTATACTGACAGGGTACTGACATGAGAGGGTGATGCATGCTACAAGTGGCATGCTACTCGTATATAGAGCTACCTGCTTCGGCGATGTAGCGCGAGTGGTAGGCGATGTTGGAGCACGGCACCTCCTTGGCGAAGACGCCCCGGCTCGAGAGCTGCGCCACGAACTCGCGCATGGCGTGGGCGGGGCCCGATATCGTGCACGAGTCCGGCCCGTTGTGGCACGCCACTTCGATCTCCGCCGGGCACATTTTGGACATCTGCATACGAATTATATCATTGTTGCGGTTTTATTGAATAGTAAAAAGACTAATGAACAAAAAAGAAACTAATAGATAACAATACTAAGAAAAACTATTTACAATAAAAACAAACCATCTAAAATATTATTTTGTGGCATGGTGCCCAGAACGCTGGCAGCGTTGCCCCTTTGAACACAAATATCAATTTTTTGAGCTAAAAAGCTGCCAGCCCTCTGGTCACCCGAAGCGAGGATAAGCTTCGCAGACAGGTCTTTATAAAATGACTTCATATCAGCCGACCAAGGGCCCAAAGTATCATTGTTAAAATATTATCTATACAAATAAATAAAATTGTAGTGTCTGTAATATAAAAATGACCGCTTTTTACTAAATGCATATGTACGTATACACGGTACATATAACATATAGCAAAATAATATTTTTTACAATTCTTGTCAGCCTGTCTGTCTGTTTGTTCTGGCTTATCTCTAGAACGCCGGGGCCGGTTTTGACGGGACTTTCACTAGCAGTTAGCTGATGTAACAAGGAATTACTTAGGCTACTTTTATGGATACATACACCAACAAAGCAATGACACACACAGCATAATTAACTATTTATCATTTGCATATTTATACTGTCAGCTTATTCATAAATCAATGTGTTCCTCTTCCAGGTTCAATACTAAATGGCCTTTGATAATTGTTTAGCTTAACTATAACTTTTACGCACAAGCAATATGCACCTGTTCATATCCAATACCAACGGCAGCCATGGAGCCCCGAATGAACGGCGTCTGCACGGACACGAGGCCTCTGCTGTACGCGGAGAGAATCATCTCCTCGGCTGTGAAGCAACCGTCGGCGTACGCGCAGCCTAGTTCGCCCACGCTGTGCCCTGGAAATTAGGTCACAATCCTAAATTAATAAATAATGCTCACCGCCCAAGGATACCCTGTTGTGGTGCCTTTGTGTAAAGTGATGTAAGGTGACACACACACACACAAGACAAGAACACGCACAAATCTCTGCTGCACTGGGAATGGAACCCAGGACCCTCCTCACAACAGCGTCTTAAACACTATGTGATACTAAGTATATTAGACTTCGGCTAATGTATGCCAGATAAAAATCAAAATAATTCTGAAATATAATACAATGAGCATTGATTCGTGGATTATATAGTTAATTAATCAGGATACTCTTCACAAAACCTTAAAACTAGCTCCAAAGGCGACATGAAAATTAACAAACAGAGTTGAACCTCAGAAATCTATCTGAGGGTTTACATAACATCCTTTTTGACATTGGTTTTTTTAATAGTAATTGAGCAACGCAGCATGCAGGCCACCTAATGGTAAGTGGTCACTGCAGCCCCATCTGACCTCAAAAATCCTATATAAGGTTGTATACAGGTGCTTTGCTACTCACGTTCGCCTCAAATAAAGTGTAATCAGCACCCATACCTCAGGTCCTCAGCCGAAACACAAGACACGATGAACAGTCACACTGCTTTACAATACGTTACGAGGCTGGCTGTAAGGAGCTTCCCTGAATGACTTACACATAGGGACTTACCAATAATTTTATCAGGCACAAGACCTAGCTCCCGGAGAATGTCCGTCAATCCAATTTGAATGGCAGCAATCCCTACGAATGAATTGAGAATGTTGTCGAAGATAGTTTTGTCCGGCGACGTTATGATGTGTACGATGTCCACTCCCCTTGGCTCCAGAACTCGGCGACACCTGGAAATAAAAAGCGAAAAACTAAGAGCGTGCCATAAAAGATAAATATTCTTAATGGTCGTAAATGTACTGGCATTACCTCAAGTTGCCTGTTAGGTTTGACTTATTCCCACTGTTGGGCATACCTACTCCACCACGCTGCTCCAATGCGAATTGGTAGAGAAACGGGCTAGTGTTTTCAAACCACCCATGCAGCCTCCGACAAGGTTCGACTGCTATCGTGTCGATAACAACCGACCGACGGGATCGACAGCTTAAAGTGCCCTCGCGCATTCAATTCACCACTAGCGGTCACCCATCTGGGTACTGACCGCGTCCAACGTTATATGAGACGTTCGCGCATACGCACTAACTATACGTACCAATACCAACCATTCATACTGTTACATAAGACAGTCGGAAGAATCGGGAAACACATAAGTAGGTACATAGCCGGCCATAAATCACACGACCGCCCGTCGCTGACAGTTATAAACATGACATGCCTCGCAATAGAATCTCAACCCTATGCCTAATAAGTTAAGGTTCGAAATAGCATGGTTAGCTATAGTTGTTTACAACTTTATTACATTCTACCCTAGTCTATATAGTTCGGGATCGCTCCAGTAATTTCTAGTGTACCTGTAGTCGGGTATAAATAGATGCGTGACGGGCACCCGGAGAGTCATTCTTGGATCAGCGATCGGAGCGAACTATCCAGGCGATAACCAGCGATACTACTGTGATTTAGTGAGTGAGTGAATTAAGTGCGTTCAGTTAAAGTGTGTATACGTGTTTTGCTGTATTTAAAGAGTGGTGATTTGTTGTGTGGACGTTCAATAAAGTACTTGCGGAACCAACTGGTGTTTTCACGAACCCCACCATCCTGACGACGCGACAATTGGTGACAGAAGCGGAATGCCAGTCGTACCGCAAAGTGAAGAAGGAGTGCGAACTCGACGTCAGACGGCTCTGGATGCATCGCGGATGGAGTCGCCTCAGCGAGAGCGCTTGGCAACAGTGACGACCACAGCACCTACACCTGCACTCGGGTCGACTGCGGGACCTTCAACCGCGCCGGCCGCTGCGACCGCACCCGTGCCAGCAGGTACAATGAGTAATCCAGGCGGCTTCGATATACAGGCCTTGCTCGGTGCTATGCAGGCCATGCAAGAAAAATTGCAAGAGAGCCAACGCGAAGCCACTGTCCAGTTGCAAGAGAGCCAACGCGAAGCCACTGTCCAGTTGCAAGAAGTGCGTCAAGCCACCACCCTATTACAGGAGACAATAGACACGAAGCTCGAAGGCTTCCAGGGAGTGTTGGAGCACGTGAAGGAAGACGTCGAGATCCTTAAGACGCAAACGCAAGATCATGCTGCAACCTTTAGCGCCTATGAGCGGAAGTTCGAAGAAATAGGCGAAAAGCTCCAGAAGGTTACCCTCGTAGATTATGAAAAGAAGTTCGAGGAACTGGAGAGGAAGCTGCGGAAGTCCATGACTGTAGGCACCTCCATTACACCTACAATGACTGCTGGAGGTCCAAGGCTAAAAGTCCCCAGTTTCGACGGCTCTACATCGTGGATAGCCTTCAAAGAGCAATTTGCAATGATTGCTAAAGGTAATGGTTGGGAAGAAGAGCAGAGCCTCATGGCGCTTACTCTTGCTCTTCGAGGAGACGCCGCACGCATCTTAGAAAACGTGCCAGCGAATGAGAGGACACTAGAATCGCTATTTGAGGCTCTAGATGCCCGTTACGGAGACAAGCACTTGGAGCATGTATACCGGGCGCAACTAAGAGACCGGGTGCAGAAGCCCAACGAAAATCTGCAACAGTGGGCTACCGAGGTAGGACTGTTGGTACGCCGTGCCTACGCATCAAGCTCAGCACCCATTGAAGAGAAAATTCTGGAGGCGTTCACGAACGGGATAAAGGATCCAGAGGTGAGAGCTATGGTGCGTTTGGGTCACCACACTACCATGAAGTCCGCACTGGCGCATGCACTCGAAGTGGAGGCAGTCCGCAATGACTATAGAACTCATAGAGTTCGAGAAGTAGTTGCTGCAATACAACCTCGTAGTGGACCCGTATGCTATGGGTGCGGTGAACGAGGTCATATAAGAATCAACTGCCGGGCTCAGAAACGGCAAAGGTCGGTGTCGACGGCTACCCAGGTCGACACACAGGATCAGGAGCCGTTAAACTAAATGGCGCCAGGGCCGCGGGGCGGGCACTGGCTGGACTTCGTCGAGCCCCAACAGTCCAAGTATCACAGGCTTGTGATGGGAACAGCCTTGTTACCACAGGTGAGATTAATGGCAAACCCTGTCGCTTTACAATCGATACAGGAGCATCGAAATCCATCGTGCGACCGGAACTGTTAAAACGGACCATTATGTGGAAAGATGCACGCCCACTGTGCAACCTACAGACAGCAACAGGCCAGCCAGTGACCGTCCTGGGAGTTACAGATGTTCGAATCAAACTCGGAGATGACACTTATGTGCAGTCCGTCTTGGTGGCTAATATAACTGACGACTGCATCATCGGATTGGACTTTTTACGGACGCAACAATGTGTAGTCGATGTGGCAAGAGGGGTATTAAGCTTCCCCAGACAAGAAGTTTTCCTGGAAGGATCCTCTTCGACAAAAGTTTACAGTGTGAGGTCTGTAAAACTAGCACCCAGGTCGGAAACGTTGGTGAGCGTTCGGTTTCCGGGAAAGATAACGCCAAACCGATGCGTCATTGTGGAAAATTGTGGCGATCATCCTAGTTGGATTACGGCTAGAACACTGGTCATGACCAAGCAAGACGCTAAGGTGAAGATTATTAACGTCAGTAACTCACCAATTCATCTACCAAAGAACACGATTATCGGTCGATGTGATGCCGTTAATCACTTGAGGAGGACTCTGGAATCTAACATCCAATGTCGAACAACCGACAACGTCGCCTCTCTACTGGAAACAATCAAGGTGAATTTGAGTCCTAAGGAATATGCAGACGCAGCAAGGTTGTTAAGGGACTACAGGGATATTTTCAGTGAAGGCGACACTAATCTCGGAAGAACCAGTCTGGTGACACACTCCATTGACACCGGTACCATCTCGCCGATCAAACAGAGACCTAGACGCGTACCCTTCGCGAAGGAACAAGAGGTGTCAGAAATGATCCAAGAGATGAGACGAAGTAAGGTCATTGAACCTTCGACTAGCCCTTGGTGTTCACCTGTAGTACTGGTGAAAAAGAAGGATGGAAGCACCAGATTCTGTGTGGACTACAGAATGTTGAATAATGTGACCAAAAAGGACAGCTATCCTCTACCCCGGATTGACGATACACTGGACATGCTAGGAGGCATGAAGTTTTTCTCGACTGTGGACCTGAAGAGTGGCTACTGGCAGGTGGAACTGCGGCCAGAAGATAAGGAGAAGACTGCCTTCACAACTGGAACTAGAAATGGTCTGTGGCAGTTCTGCGTCATGCCTTTTGGACTGTGCAACGCTCCAGCGACTTTCGAACGCCTTATGGAACGAGTACTACTGGGACTGCTAGGAGATGCCTGCCTAGTATATCTCGATGACGTGATTGTAATAGGTCGCAATTTCAAGGAACATCTAAAGAACTTAGAAAAGGTTTTCAAGAGATTCCGCGAATCAAACCTGAAGCTCAATCCGAAGAAATGCGACTTTTTCAAGAAAGAAGTATCCTTCTTGGGACACGTCATTTCCGACCACGGCGTTCAGACTGACCCGGAAAAGATCAAAGCGGTGCAGGAATGGCCTACACCAAAGACTAAGACGGATGTGCGTGCATTCTTAGGCCTGTGCGCGTATTACCGGAGATTTGTAAAGAACTTCTCCGAGGTAGCCAAGCCATTGCATCGCCTCACAGAGGAAAAGAGAAATTTTATTTGGGACCAAGATTGCGAGTGTGCGTTTACTCAGCTGAAGAAGCTCCTCTGTTCAGCTCCGATTTTGGGATACCCTAGAAGAGATGGGAGATTTGTAGTGGATACCGACGCGAGTAATACAGGGATCGGAGGAATATTGTCACAAGAGCAAGATGGTCGACAAGTGGTCATCGCGTATTTCAGCAAGTCTTTGTCGAAGCCGGAAAGAAATTACTGCGTTACTCGTCGTGAGCTGCTTGCTGTAGTAAAGACTTTGCAGCACTTCAACAAGTACTTGCTGGGCAGAGAATTTACAATACGCACAGACCATGCAGCTCTTAGGTGGCTTCTCCAATTCAAGAACCCTGAAGGACAAGTTGCGAGATGGATTGAACAGCTTCAAGAGTTCCAGTTCACTATCGAACATCGCAGCGGGAAAGCTCATGCAAACGCAGATGCTCTGTCACGACGACCGTGCCCCGAGAACTGCAAGCACTGCTTGAAGCATGAATCGAAAGAAGTGGTAAGGGCGCAGGACTTGGACGAGTCTTGGAGTAAGGAACAAATAAGTCAAGACCAGCAACAAGACAAAGACCTTAGCCTGATCATGGACTGGAAAGCCAGAGGACAAAAACCACAGTGGAGTGACGTGTCGGCTTCGAGCCCTGTCACTAAAGCATACTGGGCCCAGTGGGACAGCCTTATGGTGGAAAATGGCGTGCTGTATAGAAAATGGGAGTCACCCCACGGAAAGGAACACATTCTGCAGATGGTTATTCCGAAGAGCAGGGTAGCCTCATTACTGAAGCTGGTACACGACGGTGCATCCGGTGGACATCTGGGCGTGAAGAAAACACTCGTAAAGGTACGAGAACGTTTTTATTGGGTTCGCTGCCGTGAGGACATCGAAGACTGGTGTAGGAAGTGTACAGCATGCGCTTCAGTAAAAGGACCTCAAACAAGATCTAGAGGGAAACTGCAGTTGTACAATGTAGGAGCTCCCTGGGAAAGAATAGCCATAGACGTGGCTGGGCCATTTCCCCAAACCGAAGACGGGAACCGATTCATAGTTGTGGTTCAGGATTATTTCACCAAATGGCCTGAGGTGTTTGCTACCCCGAACCAGGAAGCAAAGACTGTTGCCCAGAAGCTGGTTCAGGAAGTAGTGTGTCGTTTTGGCGTGCCTTTAGAACTGCACAGCGACCAGGGAAGAAACTTTGAGTCAACTTTATTCCAAGAAATGTGTAATCTTCTGGGAATAAACAAGACACGTACCACCCCAGCGCACCCGCAGTCTGACGGCATGGTCGAGAGATTCAACCAAACGTTGGAAAACCACTTGGCCAAAGTCGTCGAGTCTCATCAACGAGATTGGGATCGGTACATACCACTGTTTCTGATGTCCTATCGCTCGGCGGTACATGAGTCTACTGGGTTTACCCCCGCCAAGGTCAATTTCGGAAGAGAGGTACGTCTGCCGGTGGATTTGTTGACCGGCACTCCACCTGATGCCCCGAAAGCGACGGTTGAGTACGTAGCCGATTTGCAAAGGCGGATGGACGAAACCCATGACCTGGTGCGACAGAACAGCCTGGCGTCCAGCGCAAGGATGAAAACCCGCTATGACCGCAACGCAAAGACACATGGTTTTGAGGAAGGAGACTACGTCTGGCTACACAACCCCCTGAGGAAAAAGGGAAAATCGCCGAAGCTTCAAGCCCGATGGGAAGGCCCATATAAGGTGATCACGAAGATCAACGATGTCACCTATCGCATTAAGCAAGCAGACAGAAGGCAACCGAAGATTGTGCACATCGACAGATTGGCACCTTTTCATGGGTCGAATAATGCTCGGGACGAGCATGATTAAGAGGGGGGCAGTGTTACATAAGACAGTCGGAAGAATCGGGAAACACATAAGTAGGTACATAGCCGGCCATAAATCACACGACCGCCCGTCGCTGACAGTTATAAACATGACATGCCTCGCAATAGAATCTCAACCCTATGCCTAATAAGTTAAGGTTCGAAATAGCATGGTTAGCTATAGTTGTTTACAACTTTATTACATTCTACCCTAGTCTATATAGTTCGGGATCGCTCCAGTAATTTCTAGTGTACCTGTAGTCGGGTATAAATAGATGCGTGACGGGCACCCGGAGAGTCATTCTTGGATCAGCGATCGGAGCGAACTATCCAGGCGATAACCAGCGATACTACTGTGATTTAGTGAGTGAGTGAATTAAGTGCGTTCAGTTAAAGTGTGTATACGTGTTTTGCTGTATTTAAAGAGTGGTGATTTGTTGTGTGGACGTTCAATAAAGTACTTGCGGAACCAACTGGTGTTTTCACGAACCCCACCATCCTGACGACGCGACAATACCAACCTGAGTTATATAAATCGGTGTATTCATAGCAATAGCATATCCCGTGTGGATAAAGAAACAATCTGTAAATGGCGGACGGTCTCATGCTATCTCGTTCATATCGTCGCTCTGTCTATACCGCACGTAGTGGTACGACGTACAAAAAAGTAATCAGTTTGGATTAGCATTCGTGCTGTCTCGACGCACTCCATTTCGTAAAATTTTAATTCTGTTTAGTTACAACTACTGTTCTGTTATTTATTGTGTTTGTTAAGTTTAGATCTTTAGTGGTTTAGGAAAACAGACTAGAGCGTTATCACCCTTTGCAATTTAGTAATGCACGGGCAAGTATGGCAACCGGTTCGGACCCCAGCACGATATCGAAGATAAAAAAAGAAGGTTAATATTTTACTTGACCTTTTTTACTGACGCTCCCATAAGTACCGGCCGCCATTACCAGGTCGTTTCTTTATCCGTTCGGCTCACAATTAAATGAAGTTACCTTTCGATGGCAGCGGCAAAGATGGGTATGCGCATGAGATGCACGCCCATGCCGGCCCACTGCGAGCCCATGCCGCTGTACACGAACCACAGCGGCCGGCCCACGTCGTCGAAGTAGTCCGCCTTCTCAGCCAAACTCACCGTCTTGTGGTCTTCGTTCTTATCTGTTACAACATCCACATTTACAATATCATCGCCATATTCTCTAACAGGGTTGACTGGGTTCACGCATTAAGTCTACCTTGTAAAAATTAACAATTTATCTATACCAATATTATAAAGCTGAAGAGTTAGTTTGTTTGTTTGAACGCGCTAATCTCAGGAACTACTGGATCGATTTTAAAGACTCAGTGTTGGATAGTCCATTTATAGAGGAAGGTTAGGTATAGGCTATATTTTATTTTCAAAAAAATTAGGGATCGGTAAGAAAATTGAATCGAAAACCTATTTATGCGTGCGCTGCATAAACTATTGACAAGAGAACAAAATGATGTACTACGGGTTTGTAGGTCTTACTAAGATCTACAAGAAAGTCCGCGAGAGCACATATCTAACTATCATAGTTTAGTCACAATAACCGCAAGTTCTAAAATCCACGCGGGCGAAGCCGCGCGCAGTCTAGTGGTAAATAAAAAAACAATTATAATATGTTATACATATATGTTTAACAAAATTAAATGTCACCTGCTGCAATGGTAAAAAAAATGCATTCCAGAATGTTCTCCATGCATGAAGTACACCAACTAGACAGGCTAGCACGGCGGATTTAAGCCTACATCATTCTATGCATGCTTTGTTGATACAGGACCCCTGTAGTGGGTGACTAAATGGGTAGCAGAAGTATATTGTGTTTGTACTAATTAGTAACTTACTGTATTAGTATTATATTAATATTATTAGTAAGGTACCTGTTGCTACCCTACCAAATTGCTACCCTCAATCATCACTAGTAGTAAGTAGTATTTAAAGATTTTCAATACAGGAAGAGTAAAGTATTTTTGAATCAACTTCCAATCATTACTTTTAATATTCAATAGATATGGGCAGATGGCTCCAAAAATCGGCGAAAATCGACCCGTTTAAATCCCACTTAATTTTTACCATTTTATAATTGTTTTAAACATACGAGATTTAATTCTTACCAAGGATAATAAAACCCCTTCCCAAGTGGCCTGATATCCTGGTTTCATGGATGTGGTGGAACAGGGTGAGCTCTTCGGGATCGATGGGACGAGACTTCAGGTCCTTCAGAACGTTGACGACGGAGCTCTCTTGCCGCGCCGATATCGTCACCAAGTACGGAATGGTGGATTTGTAACGCGAAGGGTCCTGCGATGCAGAAAATAACAATATTAAGTATGCGCAGATAAAAATTTGTGCTTTTTTACACTAGAAATTCGACACAAATTTCTGAGATCTGAGTTTTTAATAAGTCATTTTCTGGGTGTCCTACTGGACTAACACGTCATCGTCTTACAATTGGTTCCAACCAATTGCTTGTTTCTCAAGCACACTTCCCCAACTAAAACACAAGAATCTTGCATTGGAGAATAAGTTTTAATACAAAAAAACATTCTTCAGAAGAAATTTTCAGCAGGAATATTCTTGATCGATGGAGAGTATCCTCAATATAAGTTTTTTAGATTTGTAATAGTTTGTAGTTGTAGTTTTAGATTTGTAATGTGAGATAGGATTGCCTATTATATACATAGTATACAATAGTATGTATGCCCCTACGAGTGAACTTATTCTAGTGTCGCTTAATGAGTAGGGGATTGTCAGTAACCCCTTACTGTCCCACTACAGGGTCGGGTCACCACAGCCAGTCCACCACACTGGCCTAGTGCGGGTCGGTGGACTTTACATGCCTTTGAGAACACAGCTCTCACGCATGCGGGTTTCTTCACGATGTTTTCCTTCACCGTAACAGCAGGTGATATTACATTTTATAAACCGCACATAACTTATTACAAAGTCATCGGTGCGAGCCACTGGGATTCGATCCGGACCCCTCGATTCGAGGTTGAATTCTCCACTAACCATCACGGCTTCACACACGACAATGAGTAGGGCATCAGGCAGACCACAATGATACCTTGGGCTTGTACTGTCCATGAAGAAGCACGTGTGCGTTGACGCCGGTGACGGAGAGGCCGTTGACTGCAGCGTACGAGCGTCGCGTGGGCGCGGACTCGCTGAGCACGCGGATGCGGCCGTCACGCAGCGCCGCCACGTCGGTGCGCGGGTTGTCGCAGTGCAAGTTGCCCGCCAGCACGCCCGTGTGGTAACCCAGCAGAACCTGACAACAGATCATAGCTTTGAACTAAACGGTAAATGGTAGAATAGGTGATGGCAACATAGTAGCTCGTCCGGGGATCATGATGTACATACTGATGTATACGCATTTCGCGATGAAAGATTTTTCTTCCCACAATAGAGATAACGACATAAAGGTGGTTCAATGTTGAGATAAATCCATTGGATTTTTAAACATTTTCTTTACAGCAATAGTCATAACAAATATTTAAGTTTACAGTGGAGTGCCCAGACTTAAATTAAGATACTTATGAAACTTCAATCATACATAAGATATTTTACGTTCTTTGCCATATACCAGTTTAGCAAAGGAAAATCTCCCATCAAGAGTGGTTATCTTGGAGTTTTGTATATATGACAGCTATGTAGACAACTTAACTTAGGGATATCACGATTCAGACGCCATGTCCTGAAGAGACGATAATGAGAGTTGCCATAACAATATAAAATCTAAGTTACCTTAGTTATTGAATTAATCCCTGATGCAGCCTCAGCGTAACCGATGTTGGACATCACACTCCCCACGAGTAGCGGCTCCCGTCTATTCTTGCACATAACCTCATCGATTGCCTCCAACTCTGCTTTGTCCACTTCAGGTATAGCTGAAAGTTTAGTATTAAACAATTTTTAGTGTTTTACTTGTAACTACATATTTTCATTTCCATTAACTTTACAGAATGAAGTTGTAAATTACACAAAATTTTCAGTGGTTGAGCATGCCAATATGCCACAAGTAGTCATCCAATATTAGAAATGCGGCCGACTGCGCCTAACATTACTCAACATTTATTATCGCTTGAGATCTAATTCGCCAGTGATTCAATGAGCAATTTGCATGAAAGTTAAAATTCTTTACCTGAACCAAAAGCCTCGACATATTCTATGGCTTCCGTAGGAATTTGACATTCGTCGTAGAAGGATTTAAAGAAATTGGATAGGGTAGAAGGATCACGATAGAAGCCGTATCTTGGGCCCGTTTCCCCTTCCAAAAGCTTAGAGAATTCCGTTTTCACATGAACTATTTCAGCGTACACCCTGGAAAAATGTAACATGCAAGTATTAGGCATTTCATTTAGGTCTTTCTGTATACCTATTTAAAAATCATGTATTTTGGAACGTGGTAACGTCTTGATCTATTTGTTTTTGACATTGACAATCAGTAACCACAAATAGCAGTTAAGTACTCCATAAAATTTTTAAGAAAAACATACAATTCTTGAAAATTGAAAAGAAAACCTTGCTTGTACGAGTACATATATGCTTAGATAAAATATACTGAATTTAGTTGATGTCCAAAATCAAACATAAAATTTTGTTGAAATTAATAGATCAGTATGTAATCATAACTGAACTACCTTCTAGCATCTTTTGCTTTCTGTAGAAACAGGACATTAATAGCTTCAGATTTGGAACAGCCGGCTGCGTTCTCATCAAAGGACCGTGTTGTACCATCTTTGGTCAACTGCATGATCCTGTAATTAAAAAAAGTAGTATGTATTTGATTTTAGATATGATATGTTATACACAAAATTAAATGATATGATACATATGATGAGTTAGGATATTACAAAATACAAAAGGGGAGATCATGTTTTTAAGAACAGAGAACACTTGCAAATCCAAAGATTCTGAATCCAACAGTTTCCAGCTGACTACCTCAGATCCTTTGCCAAAAGTGATCACCACTAAACATAGATCTCCTCTTTGAAAATACCTGAAATTTACAACTGAAATTTACAGCCCGACCCGCTCTCATTCAGCCAGCATGAGACAGGACGCCCTTTATAATATGTTGGTCTATGAATATGAAGCTTTTATTAATAAAAAGATCTTTACCTGCCGTAATGTATAAAAGACTGGGGGTGCAGACAGAGGTTAGCGCCTCCCACAACCGCCGCCTCGCAGTCTCCCCGCGTCATGGCTTGGTACGCCAGCTCCACTGCCGCAGCTGAACTGCAGCACGCATCATCCACTGACATCGAGGGACCCTTAGCGTTCAGCCAGTACGAGATGCGGTTTGCAAACATTGACTTGTTGCACCTGTTAACACGGGTACAAGATACTTAGGTCACATGAAAACGAACAATATACCATGTTAACCTGATATAATTCATGCTATTTAACGATAAACTACTTAAAGTGTCGAACCTGTTTTCCATTACACACTCTATGTAGCATCACAGACACTCAACAACCTTAGCCAAAGGTCATTGTAAAATAATTATTGACACTTTCAGTAATTTAGTAATTTTATTACTATCTAAGATGTACATAATATCTACTAAAGATTCTAAGAAATTATTTTTTTACATACAAGGAGGAATGTAGGATAAAATACAGACTAATTAAACTTACCCCGCAATACCGAAACCAGTTCTTGATTTTGCTACATAGAAACAGGCCTTTTCAGTTTCAGAAAAGCATGTTCCGATGAACACTCCAACTTTTCTACCACGCAGTTGGTCAGGGCTCACACCTGTAAATTTCAAACAAATAAAATTATAAGCATTTGTAATACATAGTTTTTAGGGGACAGTTTTAATAAGTCAATTTTTTTTTAAAGTAGGTTTTTGTTATTTTTTCCAACATAGAAGTAATAATTTAATAATTATTAATAAGCATTGATTTAATGGTTGACAAAATTGAAAAGTCTGGATAAGGGCCTCAGAGTTAGTAACACACACTATCATGGCAGCTCTATATAAGTGTCCACTTACACAAAGCGCTTGTAATTAGTGATATAAATTAATATCTAACATTGATTTAGCAGGAGCTGTTAATATACCTGGATCAGGCCATGCCTACTAGTGCTACAGACAGAACCAGGCATGTGAATACCGCTTACCGGCGTCATAAATAGCCTGGTAGGCCTGTTCGAGGACTTTCCTGGACATGGGGTCCATGCTGTTGCTCTGGCGGTAGTGGACCCTGAAGAACTGCGCGTCGAACAGCTGCAGGCCCGGCGCCTTGCCCATGAACTGCGCCACCTCCGGGTGGTCATACTTCCAGCGGGAGTCCTCAGATGATATCGGGTTTTTCTGTAAGTACACGATAATTCATTGTTAGGTCTAACAGAGTATGGTTATGCGGCTGAACTTACGTAGTAACTAAAACTGAACTAACCTGAGCATCAATGATTGAACACACCTTATACCATACCTGCTTTCCTTCCTTCCAGCTCTTCATAATCCACTACCAGACTTGGATCTACCCTAATCGACGCTCCACTTTGGCCTGGGCCCATTGACTCCAACATACCTTATTGTAGAGGATATCGGCCAAGTCTGCAACGTGGTGCGCACTTGGATAGAGGCCCGACATGCCGGAGATGACCACCCTCTCGCCCGAGCTGGTGTTCCCGTCCACGGTAGCATTCTGCTCGTGCGAGGAGAATTCTTGGGGAGTCGGTGCCATCTTGCTTTTTCTGTACGAAGTTTATGTGTTAAAAAGGATAGTACTTATTTAGTTTAAAAAAATATTAATAGTCATCTATGAACGATACCGTTGTGAGGAAACACAGCATAACTGAGGGTTTTCAAAGACATGTAAAGCCCACCAAACAACAGTTGGCCAACGTGGTGGACTTAAATCGTTTTTATTTTGAGAGGAGGAGTCAAGTACCTACTCAAGTCAAGCAATTGGTTGCAGGACTAATACTTATTCGTTATTATTTTGAAAGGACCTGAGTCACTAATGGATTGCTGACATGTCGAAGTTATTTTAAATAAGTTCAGAAAGCTATAAAATGGTCAAATTATAGAAAATAAACGAAAGGTTTCGAAAAACTTTACATATTTTCCGAAGAACCGCCTAAGCGATACTAAGACTATTGTAAAAATATTTAAATTAGGTAAGGAATATATTTATTTTAAAAACTCACCTTTTAAAGAAAACCGTTTTTAGGGAGTGCCAGTGTCTTCGACGAGGACTACACTAGTTGAAAAAGTGATTGACTTTCTCTATTTATAGACATTAAATCTCCATATTAATCTTAAGGAAACTTTTGAATATTCCTAAACAAAAAACGGAAGCACTTTTCATTGATTAGCATACAATCACTTAATGTGATTTTTAAATGTGGCTAACACATAGCCCGTTATCTGCTCTACAAATTAAACTTTTGTTGCTTTTGATTAGGTACAAGTTAATAATTTACATGTTTGTTTGTTTATTATCAGGGAAAATTGAAGCTGTTTCAAAATGAGGTATTACCTACATACGTACATGAAGTACTAATTGAATTTAAGTTAAAAAATTTTTTGGAGAAATTGTATAGCGACAATGCAATCTCCTTAATAGCTATGTTTTCACTTTTAACCCTACATTCCTCGTGCTAAACCATAATGTGTTGTCTTGTTCTCTCCACCCCATGATGCCCCACAAACCAACTGCAAGTGAAGTCTCCTCACACAACGAGAAAGATATAGGCCTTAATCCACGATGCCGGCCTATTGCAGGTTGGTGAACTTCACTGTTATAGCAAGTTTTAATTGCACTTCGATTCAAAATCTATACCTCTAGACCAGAAATCATACTCTGTAACCACTGGGCCACCACTGATTTGTTTTTTATTTGCTGCGTAATATCTGTTATTTTTATAAAGACAAACCCAAACGTAAAACTTGTTTATATAATTTATCACTGTCTTTAACAAAAGAAATTCAATCAGGTTTATTTATCAGTTGAAGTTGAAGAATATTAATTAGCCGTTATTTTGGACAGCCTAATGTTTGAATAACTTAACATTAGTTAGTGGTGGGTGAAGTACTTGGAGGGCCCATTGTTAGTTAAAAAAATACTATTAACTCGACAATCACGTCTCATGATACTTCAATATCTCCTGTAATTTAATTATTATGCTTTGTTGGAAAATCGTGATGTACTCGTAGAGGCACCATGGTATCTTTTTGGATGGTAGACTTGGGCCTGTATGATGGGAATGTTTTTATTTTTTTTATAATTCCAAACAGGAGGCAGACGAGCCACTGATGGTAATTGGTCACTGTTGCCTTCTGACACGAACAACACAAGAGGAGTAGCAAGTGGTAACGGCAATGGTGACTATTTACATACTATAAGGTGGCCTGGTTGCCTGTGGTATGTCTGGTCTTCCTTAGTATATGGAACTCACTAAACTGTCGACAGACTAGTGTTGGGCTGTATAAAAATATTGACGAGCTTAGTGGTGCAGGTTCAGACGCCAGGTGAGATGGACTGTCCAAGGTTCGGTTTCCCGTGGAGCAGAGATTTGAATGATGAGTTAAATTTCTGTTTCTGGTCCTGGTGTGTGAGTTCATGTCTTGGTGATTATTATTTTTTATTTTATGATAACCCACCGTAGTGCCGTCATAATTATGTCAGACTCTAACGACGAAAGTCCCACGGTGTTCTCTTCAACATCCTCACCTTTCCCAGCCGCGATCCTTTGCAGCATCCCATTTTCTAATCAAAGCAGATGTATTGTAATATAGCAACTACAAGTTCATCCCATCAATGAGACGAAGTTCTGTAGACCACTCCGATGTAATGAATCTTGGGAACGCCGAAGTGTGGGAACGGATTTCCTGAAATTACCCGAGGTCAACAGCATCAGTACTTTGATACATAGATAGATACACTTTACTGTATAGTGTATAGTCGAAATAAAATAAAATATAAGATTAAATGTTACATTAGAAAACAAAGAGCCGTCTTATCACTAGAAAGAGATCTCTTCCAATCAATCCTAGCTAGCTTTTTTATTCGTATTTAATCATAAGAAAACTTAGAGCGCGAATTGCCCCGCTGCTTGAGTAGATTGCAAACGATTGAAAAAGTTAGGTAACGTCGGGCGGGGTCAGTACTCAGTATCCTGGATGGGTGATGCGCGCTTCCATGCTTCGGAGTGCTCGTTAAGGTGTCAGTCCCAGTTGCTATCGTAAGCTCGCAGTCGGTCTGAGTTGGTGTACCGCCATAGGGTCTCCGACAAAATTTTAAGACGGGTTGGCCACTAGCATGTTTCTCCACCAACCCGCTTTTCATATCATTTACAATACCTATATTCCTAAAAATTCAAGGTAAATACTATTATTTAGTAATAATAATGTCCCTTTGAGATATTGTTCCCATTCCCATGATACTGGTGGCATCTCCTCATGAAACAGTATTATCAGCCTTTTGTTATGATTTTATAATCAATGGATTAGTCTTGGACACAGAACACTATAATTACTCTAACGAGGTCTTGGATGTAATGTTGTGGTCTTTAATGAAGGTAAAAGAAAATAATCAATAATCAAAATACCTCCTTTTAAAGTTTGTGTATTGTTGCGAGCGTAAAATAATACTCACCTCTGCTGCCTTATCTATAAGTGTACCTCTGTTGCCTTATTGGGCGCCCTTGTGTTAAATTATTGTTTTCATGAATTAATGCTTTAGGAATTGGAGGAGGAGGAGGAAGGAAGAAAGGAGAAAGGTTCTGAATTATAATAGTTTGTTTAATAGGGTATTACGGCCTATGTCAAAAAGCTTTTTATATGAATTCGTGTCATAAAAACCCATAAAAAATTGGAAAAAAAATTTTTGCAAACAAATATTATGTAAAAAAAGACTTTTCAATTTAAATTTCAAAAATCCCCGCGAAAACACGGTCTCGGCCGTCTCGGCGCTGCCGCCGTGCTTGTGACGTCACTCGCAGTGTAAACAATCTCAGTAAAGGAAGAAAGTTATACTCCATTGTTTATTTACACTGCTAATGACGTCACGCCGATAGCTTTCATGGCGTATAGCGTTTTTGACATTTGAAAAACAAATTAACAAACCTGAATTTTAAAATTGAAATAATAAATGTATACTACATTTTTTAGAACAGAAATCACCATTTTTCACTTGCTTTTAACAAAATCTATCAATATTACATAATTTTGGATTTTTCCTTGCATGGTGCGAAATACCCTATTGTCAGTTTCAAGTTGCACTATCACACATGTTGCGCTCCTTTGCGGCCTCCATTTTCATGGGCTCGTAACGGCGTTGGCTACTTCAAGCTCTATTCATGGATACCGGCACGGGTAAAATGTGTGGTGGTGGTGAATTGATTCCTGTTTTAACTCAATTTTAACTTTGTCTCCTTATATTCCGTTTCAATACTTAGCATTTAATGGATTCAATAATCTTTCGAAAATATGTCTATGGGCTATGGCTTTAAAAAAAAGTCAACAACATTCTGATTTCTGAGTTTCTGACAAGGAGTATGTCAGTCAAGTCATATGTCAATGTAAGTAATTTTATTGAGTTTGATTTCACTAGTAATTTAATTTGATGTGATAATGATGAAACGAATTTTCTATTTTCAACGCAGATTTATAAATACAGACAACGTTAACAATGTAATAATAATGATTGTTCAACGATAATTCGTTGGTACTCTTATTCTGTATAAATTCGATATCATCCATCCCAAAAAACATTGAGTTACTATTACTAGTAATAGTTCTATGCCAAAAAATAACTAATAATGTAAACTATGTCCCGTAAAGTCATAATATTTTTCTCCGCGTTATCGGTGCTGTCGTATTTCGGGGTGATATTTATAATATTGAGTCCGTTGTCTGGTTTCGGTACGGGTTTCTATACGAATAGCATGCAGGGTTATCCTTTGCGTCGAGTGCCATCGGTGCAGGTGCATTGGTGCAAGGAGCTCCGGTGGCGGTCGCCGGCCGAGCGGCAGCCCGTGGCCCTGGTGTCGTTCCCCGGGAGCGGCAATACTTGGCTGCGGTACCTGTTGCAGCAACTGACAGGTAGATCGTATTCTGTAACCCATCTAACATATTGTGTAATTCATTTTTTTTACACTTGTCCTATTTGGATGTCAAGACGTGTCGTAGATTCTCGAACGCTGCCCAGCCGAGTTGGATTCTTTGAGTAACCTCTCTCTTGATGATGGACTTAGACATTTGATTTGGATGATGGACATTTAGATCGTTTGTCCTAGTAAAATTTTATTATACATGTGTAAAAATTGCTTAAGTTGATTAACACACTGCACCACATCATGCAGCGTAGTGTGGGAATGTGTGATCTAGTGATGTATGTAAGTATTGTATGTAAGATTTCCATTTGTATAGAAAACACACACAGTCCAACACACAGAGCACGCATCTGCTTGTATGCACGTAGATGCATTTTCTATACAAACGGATGTGCACCCCCACACTACACTCAGTGATGTGTTGATTTTGATGAAAATATTATGATAGTCCAGTAAACCAAGTCCCTACCATGTTAAAATAAACAAAAGAAATCACTACATGTTTAATGTTCAAGTATTTATTTACTGTTTTACTCGTTGATATTGCAGGCATAGTCACTGGCTCCATATACATGGATTATGGTCTGCGACTTCATGGCTTCCCGGCTGAGAATGTCACTGATGGCTCTGTGCTGGTGGTGAAGACACATGAAAGCCCCCCGCTAGAGCCTGATCGCTTCAAGGCAGCCATACTCTTGATAAGGAACCCAAGGGATGCTATTTTGGTAGGTAAACTAGCCTTGGGTGAAAATATAGTACATTATTACGTTAATTGTGGCTTAAGTAGCCTATTATTGCACTGCAAGAAATTAGTGCCCATGTTGAGCGAAGGTGCTGCTGACCTTCGCTTAAGGGCACAACAATGGTGCTGAAATACCTTTTTTATGTTAATATTGTGAAAAAACTGCTCCCTGGTGTTGATTAAATATGAATAACTTTTTATATTACTTTAAAATCTAACTAAATGTTACCCTATTGGAATCGGTGTGAATTGCAGATATTTTTAAAATAAAGTTGCACAAATCCATAATACAAATTTTTGCACAAGCTTTTTTCAAACATCATATTGTAGTAAAATTCATACTTTTAAGTAATGTTAAAACTATTATATTTTTTAATCCAATAGGCCTAGGGCGATGTTATATAGTGATTTTGATAGATAATGCTCTCCCCTATTACCAGTTTTCCGCTGGTCCACTGATTACACGCTGTATAATATAATGTAAATCTTACATAAAAAAGTTTTGTCTTTTAGTTCTATACTGGGTTGTGTAGCTACGAAAATAGAAATACTCAAACCGAATAATTCAGAACCAAAACCGAATAATTTGCCCAAATAGAAATAGTGTAAATGATGCTGAATACGCTGAATACCGAATACCAATTGAATATTCGGTGCATCTTTGTATTTTGTATTCAGTTCAAATCTTTTGTAAATTGTGTGCCAGCCAATGGTTAGCTATAGTTATTTAATTTGCTTAATGTTTGTTTGTAAGTATGTATTTTATTTAGCTTTTGTTGTTTCAGTTGTCCTTAGTTTTCTGAAGAACACTTACAGTTTCTTCTGTACTTTGATGTTTAATGGTAACTATTTTTTTTTTAAAGTTATAAGTTGCATTGCATGGCCTTCTTGCATGATTTTTTAAGTATCAGTTTTTAAGACAGTTCAATTGTTTTTAAAATTTTATCTCACCAAAATCTTCACTTTGATTTTTTTGAGGTAAAGATCTTAGTAGTCATAAGTATCAAGGGTCCCACATATGACCTCCAATAGGATTTCTATCCTATACTGCTCCATAATACCTTAGGTGTTATGTAGGTGTCCATGGGTTGCAGTAACTAATTAAAAGGTGGCCTGCATGTCCATATTTGCTCATTTGCTACTAATTCAAAAAAAATGAATAGAAAAATCTCCATTAGTATTACATATTACATATTATAGAACTTACAGAACTGCAACTCACAGAAAGTAGTCTTCAAATATGAACTCTTATAAATATTTCATTGTATTTCAGGCTGATTACAACAGACTTCATAAAGGTCATATAGGATCTGCACCTAAGTCAGCATTTAGAAAAAAATCGCATGAACATCGAAATACAGGTATGCATCTACTACAAAAGTAATTTTATTTCTTTATTTTTCATTTGTTCTTTCTAATAATTTTGAAAATATGTCCATAACCCATTAATGACTACTACAAGGTCGGGTCTCCTCTCACAATGAGAGGGATGTAGGCCATAGTCCAGCATGCTGGTCTAATGTTGGTGGACTACACATGCCTGTGAGTAGATTCATATTCTATACAATATAAGCAAACAAAACAAAAAATCAGAATTTCCTTTTTATACCATAGATTTATTTTTCAAGATCTATCTTATATTGGCAGACTGGTCTAACTATGTGGCGAGCCAGCTGCGCGCCTGGCAGGCCCTGCACCGCGCATGGCTCACGCAGTTCCCCGGCCCCATACACATCGTGTTCTATGAGCTCCTGGTACAGGACACCAGGAACACACTGCTGAGAATTGTGAATTTCCTCAACCATACTGCCACCGAGGTGAGTTTTCCATCTTACTACTTACTATGTATTATAAATGCGAAAGTTTGTGAGAGGGTGGATGAAGGTTCATTACTCTTTCAGGTAAAAACTGCTGAACGGATTTGGATGAAATTTGTTACACAGATAGTTTCTAACCTGGATTATTTATTTGTCTTTGTAAATAGTTCTTTTAATATTTTTTAAGGAGGACATGAACTGCACGCTGGCTCACCGGGAAGGTATATATCGGAGACCGAAGAAATATGGCAACTTTGATCCGTTCACCAAAAACATGTACCACGAGTTGAAGATAGTCCGGAATAGAGTACTCAGGATCGTCAGAGGCTATCAGAAAGCGCACAACGACACTGATCTAGTGCATAGATAAAGCTCAAAATTGTCTGTGTTCTTCAAAAAAGGTAATATGTTCAAAAACAATGTTATTTTTAAAATCTTACCTTGATGTCATATGTATGAAACTGTAACGTGCTTTTTTCGTCCTTGCGCTCGTTACGAATTTATTGTTTATTTTCGACACATTTCTATTTCATTCACCATAATTCATATTAACCTTAGTCTGTTGACATTGACATTTCTATATTTTTCTAAAGTGGTTTGTAGGTAGAAGTGAAATAAAAGTCATTTGAAATACCCGTTAATTTTTTTTATTAATTACATACGTAATATTATTTTATAGTTTAATAAACTTATTTTCTAAATTGTGGTGGATTCGAAAAATAAAATAAAAACATATTTTTAGAAATATTTATTTATTAAAATTAAATTATTTTTTTTATATAAAAATTGTAAGCATATTGCTTGACAGATTTCTAATCCTAATTTCTGATCGCATCCTTTACTGGGAGTAATGTCAAGTGTTAATTGACAGCCCTCACTTTTCTTTAAATTTTCACAATGTGAAGACCTCTTTTTTTTTGCCTTTAATTTTTATTTTGTTAATCCGGCCTAATCAGGCCAGATTATTTATTTTAGTGGTTGTTTGAACCATAGGGAGAATGTGCCCTATATGATTTATTATATTTAAGGGATATTTTAATCCCTATTTGTTTTCTTTTGTGGAGCGCGTCATCACGCGGTAAGAACTTTTACTTGCAACTTTTTCGTTTAATTACAAGTAAGTAATATTTTCGATTTAGATTCTTATTTGAATTTTTATTGTTGCAGCTCCAAATTCGTATCCAAAAATTTGTAATCCAAACTTGTAGTTTAAAAATTTAATCCAAAAATATTACTCTCCATGTATTTTTTTTATTCTTTGGAATCTTTATACATCTACTCCATGAGTATGATGGGAAACCTTTATTTATGCCGACGGAGGTGATGGGGTGACGTCTCCTCTGGACTGGTCCCACTTTTCTTTCTGGGATATTCTTCACCTTTGGATGGAACCATATACTTATTCTTTTTGTTTGGAAATCTGTTAAGTACTACCATAACTGTAAGTCAAAACTTATTATTATTATACCTCTAAGCAGTTACAAGAAGTTAGGGTTTTCTTTTAAGTGCCTTGATATTTGTTTTATGTTGATGGTCAATATAGTACCTAACAAAATACTTTCTTTGTTTTCTTGTCAACTTCTCACACAGAACACCCTCATTGAGATTAGAAGTCCAACGGTCTAACCGACTCTAGCTATCTGGTGGAGTACGCTGCATCACTAGCACCTGCCTCTCTGGCGCCCGAAACTTTCCTTTTGTTTTTTTTTGTTTTGTTTTTTTTTTATTTGAGGGGCAGGGCCACTAACACCTGGCTACTGCGGCGGCTGCTCTGGCCTTATTTTTTAGTTATTTTTTTTTCTTTTTCCTTTAAAACACCTCGGACTTAAAATCTATACTACATTTGGCACCTGCGAACAGGGACTGATTTGTTCTGTGGGGACTTATTTGCTTTATTTTGTGAGTGCAGATTATTTGTACTGCACTAAATTTTATTGGACATATTTTTTTTTTTTTTTTGCTGAGGTGATAAGTTGACAAACTTATTCTTGTAACTGGTTTTGTATTATTTTTTAGAAACAAATAAACTGATAGGTTGTGTAACTTTATTTTGTTTCCCTTATTTTTGTTTTGACCTGTTCTATATTTGGTTATTTTGTTTTGCAAACTTGCAATTTTTGTTTTGTATCACATAGAAGTAATAAATACAAAGTTTCTATACAAAGTTTAGAACTTAGATTGTTGAGGTTGTGTATAAGTAAAGAATATAAATATTAGTTTTGTAATATTAATTACTGCCATTGAATTTATATTATAACAGTAAAGTTAAACTTACTTTATTAAGTTTAAAGTGTTTAATATCTAGTTTTTGCATTTTTAAGTTTAAAGTAGAAACAGTAAATAGTTTACAATATTAAAAGTAAATTTGAGTTCAGTGTTTTGTTGTTGATATTAACTTTACATAAAATTTTCTATTGTTTGAAAAGAAAAGTTATTGTTAAATTTTCTTAATTTTGTAGTATTGTTCATCTTTAAAGTTTATCTTTATAGTTTGGTTATAACAGATATTTATAGTCATGGATGTTAATACTAAGGATAGTAGTCAATCTGATAAACAAAGTGATTTAGTGTTTGAGAACTTAATTGAAGTTGACAATGTAACGAATACACCACAATCACATGAAAATAAGCTTTTATCTTCTAGTGAAAATAACTTAAACCGTTCAGTTATTAACAACAACCACTATTATCAAAAACATTTCGATTTTTGCAAATTAAATTTAACATTTAATGGTCGTACTTGTCCTATTGAATTTCTGCGGAGACTTGAAGAGTTGAAGCCGGTTAAAGGTTATAGTGATTATCAATGCTTTTTGGCTTTGCCAGTTCTTCTTTCAGATATTGCTTTGAAATGGTACAGAGGTAGGAGAGATACTATTTTAAATTGGTCACAGTTTAAGATTGAGTTTTTGGATTATTTTGCACCTAGAGATTTTAATTTTGAAACTCATTAGAGAAAGAGATATTTTTAAAGTTTGGTTGTCCTAAAATAATAATTTGTGATAATGGTAGACAATTTACATCTAAAATATTCAAAGATTTCATTAAAGCTTATAATATTCCTAAATTATTTTACTATACATTGTATACTCCTCAAAATAATCCAGTAGAAAGGTTCAACAAGACAATTGAGACTTGTATAGCATGTTATGTAGATACAGATCATAGAACTTGGTCGAGGTTTTTGCCTCATATTCAAGCTGCTATTAATGGCACTATTAATTTAGTTACGGGATACACACCTAATTTTCTTATGTTTGGTAGAGAGATTTATTTAGATGGTTCCTTATATAAATTTAGTTCTTTTTCTGATCCATCAGAGATCATTATTAGTAGTCGTTCGGAATATTCCCAGCTTCTTTCTAATTTGGAAGATATTTTTGTTAAGACTGTTGCAAATTTAGCGAAGTCTTATAAGAAAAATGCTTTGTATTATAATTCTAGAAGAAAAGTCATTTCTTATGATGTTGGAGATGTTGTATGGAGGAGGAACTTCGTACAATCCAACGCTCCTCATTTTTTCTCTGCTAAATTAGCACCTAAATTTGTTAAATGTAAAATTGTTGAAAAGATTTCGGATAATGTATACTTGTTAAAAGATTTGAATAAAAATACTTCTGGCAGATTTCATGTTAAAGATATTCTTAAAATCTAGGCCTTATTTTTGGAAATGTCTAAATTTATTGAGTATTCTTGTTAGTGTTGTTTTTGTTTCCTAGGTCAATTAAGCGCTTTGAATGTGGATGTATGTAAAAGTTTTGTGTAAGGACTGCAGTTGTTAGATGATGTATGCTGATATGATGTATGGCAGGGGCCTTGGTAAATAAATTATTCTTGTTTCAACACATATTCATGGTATATCATCGTTAACCATGTATACTCGAATTTCTTTTGGGATAATATCAAAATTTGTGAGAAAAATAGGAAGCCAACAACATTATAAGGACTCCTTAGTTTTTTTGCATACCTACTTGGTGTGACTCTTTTTTTTTGTTTGTTTGCTGTGTGAAACACTTTCGTGTGACATACTTCTTTGTTGTACTTTGTACATTTTGTTTGTTTTGTGTTGGGTATAGTTTGTTTTTTTGTGTTGTGCGTACTTTTGTTTGTTGGTTAGTAGGAGTTTTTTTTGTGTTAGTTTAGGTATCATAGACTTAAGATCCTGGACATGACATTTGCGCACACCCTTTTACCTCAGCATTCCTACATGCTGAGTGACTTTTGGTGCTTTTGCACACTTTTTTTTTGATGCCCAACCAATTTGTTTTACTGCGTTCAGTTCGCTCTCACAAAGCTTTCCGCTTTTGTGTTAGCCGGTTGCATACTGGACCAGTAATTTTTTTTCTCTTTTGGGACTTTTTTATTAGCACTCTGTTGCTATCTTTGTGGTACTTGTTGCCAACTTTTGTTTTGGAATTTTTTTTACTGAGTCTAGTTCACTATACAAGGTTATTATACCCATTGTATTAGTCGGTTGCATACTAGTCCAGTAGCTTTTTGTGGTACTCTGCTACCAGCTTTTGTTGTTTTCTGAGTTTAGTTTGCTAACACAAGGTTTTTATACCCATTGTGTTAGTCAGGTGCATACTAAGCCAGGAAATTTTGTTTTGTTTGGGTTTATCCCAGTCTTTGGTTATAAGATTACTTAATCTTATTAGTTTTGTCCTGCATAGGATGTTTGTCTTTTGTGTGTTCTTTCTTAGGAAAAACACAACTTTTTTTTGCTTTGGTTAGTTTGTCGTTGCATGACCATTGAGTCCAATGCCTCGATCAGGTGCATACCAGCCAAGCAATTTTGTTTTCTTTAGTTAGTTTTGTTAGTATTATTTTGGTACTTAGTCTTAAATACTTACATACTTACTAGTATTGGGAATGGTTCGTCAATGTGATTCCTTTGTGTTTCCATTGTACCGGTTGCATACCAGACCTGATGGTAGTAGTACTGAGTATTTCTTTGTTGTTTATTTATTTATTTGTTTGTTTGGTTGTTGGAAGATGTTAGATGTTTGTTTGTACAACTTTTGTTGTATATTTTTGTTTTGTTGGGTACATATTTTGTTTAGGTAACATTTATTGGTTTCATATCTTAAAAAAAATCCAGAACCTTCAGTTCTGAATTTTTTTTTCTCCAGAAAAGGGGGAAATGTAACGTGCTTTTTTCGTCCTTGCGCTCGTTACGAATTTATTGTTTATTTTCGACACATTTCTATTTCATTCACCATAATTCATATTAACCTTAGTCTGTTGACATTGACATTTCTATATTTTTCTAAAGTGGTTTGTAGGTAGAAGTGAAATAAAAGTCATTTGAAATACCCGTTAATTTTTTTTATTAATTACATACGTAATATTATTTTATAGTTTAATAAACTTATTTTCTAAATTGTGGTGGATTCGAAAAATAAAATAAAAACATATTTTTAGAAATATTTATTTATTAAAATTAAATTATTTTTTTTATATAAAAATTGTAAGCATATTGCTTGACAGATTTCTAATCCTAATTTCTGATCGCATCCTTTACTGGGAGTAATGTCAAGTGTTAATTGACAGCCCTCACTTTTCTTTAAATTTTCACAATGTGAAGACCTCTTTTTTTTGCCTTTAATTTTTATTTTGTTAATCCGGCCTAATCAGGCCAGATTATTTATTTTAGTGGTTGTTTGAACCATAGGGAGAATGTGCCCTATATGATTTATTATATTTAAGGGATATTTTAATCCCTATTTGTTTTCTTTTGTGGAGCGCGTCATCACGCGGTAAGAACTTTTACTTGCAACTTTTTCGTTTAATTACAAGTAAGTAATATTTTCGATTTAGATTCTTATTTGAATTTTTATTGTTGCAGCTCCAAATTCGTATCCAAAAATTTGTAATCCAAACTTGTAGTTTAAAAATTTAATCCAAAAATATTACTCTCCATGTATTTTTTTTATTCTTTGGAATCTTTATACATCTACTCCATGAGTATGATGGGAAACCTTTATTTATGCCGACGGAGGTGATGGGGTGACGTCTCCTCTGGACTGGTCCCACTTTTCTTTCTGGGATATTCTTCACCTTTGGATGGAACCATATACTTATTCTTTTTGTTTGGAAATCTGTTAAGTACTACCATAACTGTAAGTCAAAACTTATTATTATTATACCTCTAAGCAGTTACAAGAAGTTAGGGTTTTCTTTTAAGTGCCTTGATATTTGTTTTATGTTGATGGTCAATATAGTACCTAACAAAATACTTTCTTTGTTTTCTTGTCAACTTCTCACACAGAACACCCTCATTGAGATTAGAAGTCCAACGGTCTAACCGACTCTAGCTATCTGGTGGAGTACGCTGCATCACTAGCACCTGCCTCTCTGGCGCCCGAAACTTTCCTTTTGTTTTTTTTTGTTTTGTTTTTTTTTTATTTGAGGGGCAGGGCCACTAACACCTGGCTACTGCGGCGGCTGCTCTGGCCTTATTTTTTAGTTATTTTTTTTTCTTTTTCCTTTAAAACACCTCGGACTTAAAATCTATACTACAAAACCAAATCATAGGTCAAATAGAATCATCATATTGGTGCCTTGATTTTATACAGATATACAAGCTCTGCTGTGTACAACGGCAATGTCAATGTCTGGGAATAAGTTAAATACAGCTTTGAGACTTTTCTCTGTTTTGGAGGACTCATGACATAGTTGCTTTTGATACATAAATTCTTTTTGTTATTTTTTGTTAAACATATACAGTATGCCATTTTAAGGCCCTAAGACACTTCTTTTATTTTTTGTACATAAACAATTATATGTGTCGTTATAATTTTGAAGGATTATTTTTGAAGAACACAGTCTAAACTGTTAAATCAATTTGTGTAAGTATTGAGATGGAAGATGTTGTTGTCTTTAAAACTTTCAACAGTATTGTAAACGAGTATTAAAATGTGCAACAGTATTAAGAATAGGTAAAGCTTTATTGATGTTAGTAATGGATAGGTGTTCTTTTAGTGAAATCATTGTGCCAAGTTGGATGTTGCATCAAAATATGTTGAGCAATAAATTGTAAAAGCTAGGCACATAGTAGCTACACAGTTTGACATATTGTTTTATAATTTCGCATAAGAGACGAGATTGATATGTTTAGTTGTTTACCTATTTCTATCTATGGTGCGCTAGTTCGAAGCAAATTGGAGTCATGTGTGTGTGTGTGTGTGGCATCCATATGAAACTACGAGAAGGTTCAAAAAGCTTTTCTGAGGTATCTCTACAAACGCACGTATGGATATTATCCGTATTGGTTTCCTACCAAATTTCTTTTAGGCTGCCTGTCCTACAATTCATTGGAGGTAAGGCGATGGAAAGACCAAATATCGACTTTTTGCAAAATATTAAGAGGAGAAATAGATGCCCGATTTGCACAATGAAGTGTGTCGCCTCTTTGCTCACGAGAACTGCCGGAGGAACCGCGAGCACAAACTTTTTGCCAGCCATAGGAGCCGCACTGTGCCGTTGTGTGTGCGAGGTCGCCAGTGCCGCGAACTCCAGCCGCTGCGCCACACTTACGAGTAGATCTGTTTGCGGATGAATGGAAGTTGATATTGTCAGAGTGTCTGCGTTATTGCGAAGCGAATGCGTGATGTATGAGATTGATTTAATTTTATATGCAATTGTCTTATTGTGCTTTTTATTGTTATGTATTATTAGTGTATATTATATATTATGATTATTGTAATTGGTTTGTGTATATTATGTTTTGTATGATAAGTGTAATTGGTTAAACTGTGCTGATCAAACCAAATAAATAAATAATTAAATAAATCGCTTGGATCAGGCAGGAGGCAGGTTTTGTGTACTGTCTTTTTTGTCGCACATGTTATTATTTTGATAGAATTTATTTATTATCCTTATCTTAACTTACGATCGTAGAGAAATCAAACTACGCTTATGTTAGTTAAAATTAGAAAATTTTGGAATTGTTAGAACTTTTACTCTGTAGGTAATTCCTTAGAAATCTTCTTTGTACTTGTCTTTCTTGTTTCTCTCTGAAGAGTCACCGTGTATACATACACCGTACATACAGTAGTATCACTTCTTCAGTTTATTTTCCTATAAGAAATCTTTGATAAAATGGGATTTAACCCCTTACCGCATACGAAGCCATATATGGCTTCTAAAGTTTAATATTTATTTACAGTTAAACTAATAATTAATTTTTAATGAAATAAATTGTAACATAAAAAGTGTTTCTCCGTTAAATGAAACGTATTTTTTTTGTCTATGGTAAGTCGGCTGTGTCAAAACTATTTGAGGTTATTTCATAACGGGGGTGGCGAGTGAAGTGCAACATTTGAGAGCAACTTTTATCAGTGAAAAATAACAATAATAAAGTGACAGAGATCTTCAAAAAAATTTGTTATTTACTCTTTGGATCGTTGACTTTGATGACAGTAAGTTGTTTTTGCATTTGGTTTTATTTTTGTTTGGTTTTTGACCTGATTTTTGCAAAGTCCAAATATGGCTTCGTATGCATTCAAGCTTCTGTCTCCCGCTTTTCAGAAATGGACCCTGCATGTTTTTATGGCTCTTCTAAGCTTGTAAATCCTATACTAGGAGATGGTTCTTTGAGTGAAGATGAACTTGCTTCCGATTCTGACCTGGAGTATGAACCTTCCCCTTCCCGTTCACCTAAAAAAAAGCATGTTGTCATACCCGAGTCTGACTCCTATACCTTTACACTATTTACAGACTGCAAAATCGAAAGGTAAAAAAGTGAAAATGGTTCCGATTGTATGGAAAAATGAAAAATTGAATGAAAAAATGGAGCCGTATATCAAAGAAAACTTCAAGGTCAAAGGAGTAACTTCCCCCCAGGCCATCGATGTTTATAACCAACATATGGGTTGGGTCGACTTACTGGATTCAATGCTTGGTTATTATAGAATCCATCTACGATCACGCAAATGGTACAAAAAAAAAATATCTTCCACATGCTAGACCTATGTATGGTAAACGCATGGCTTCTTTGGCGCAGGGTCAATAACAATAATTATATGCCGCTTTTTGATTTTAAGCTTGCTGTTAGCGAACATATGCGTAAAGTAGAAAAACTACTCATGCAGACAAAAAAACGTGGTCGTCCAGCCAGCCTCCTAGGCACACCGACGACGTCAAGAGCTGGAACTCCACCGAACCGAGTTGGCAGTCCATCGAGCCAAGGTCCATCGAGTATGCCTGATTCTCTGATCTCCTCAAAAAAATCTAGAAAGGCACCAGCCAGACATCAAGGCATGCCGCTGGCCTCTGTACGGACTGACAACATCGATCATTTTCCTGTCTGGGTAAAAAATGATCGTCGATACTGTCAAAACTGCTCAATGTTTCGCAGTTACACAAAATGTGAAAAATGCAAGGTTTTCTTATGCTATAATGACAAGCGAAACTGTTTCAAAGATTTTCACAAAGTGTAACCGCTATGCATACCAAGCCAGATATGGCTTTACTTGATTTACACTAGAACGCATACGAGTCCAGATATGGCTATTTTTTATAATTTCTTAAATAACAAGTGATAATTTTTTTTTCTCTCTGATTTATGTTTAATAAGCGTAAATAAACACATTTTTGCAAAAAAAAAATTTTTTATTCAGCTGCTTCATAATTCATGCAGTAAGGGGTTAAGGAACTTTCTGTATGTTCACAAGAGTGTAAAACTCTGCAAAACTTATTTGATATATAATTCGGAGTATATAATTGAATAAATCAGAATTGATTAAAATTTTGAACGTATCTGTGTATTTCACTCTGTTGTGTTTTAATTTTAGTATTTGCTAAGTAAGGTCATGTTCCTAATTTCGGCCTATGTACTTTTATCTAAGAATGACTGTGTATTTGTTAAAACTATTTCTGTTGCATGCACTTTTGTTGTAAAAATATACTGGTATTTTCTAGTCGCTGTAACAAAATATTCTGATTCAATATACCTAGCCTAATATTAATTTAGTTGAAAGTGTCTGTAGTTTTAAGATTGATGTGCAACGAGACCATAGGTTAATCAAATTGCTCATGGAAATTTGAAATGTTAGCTGTTGTTAATTTTATTATGTTTATCTAGTCATTTTATACCACATTATATGTTTGCTTGGTATTGTTACTTTAAGGTTTTATACAGACTACTATATGGCCGTGAATTGGCCAATCGTACTGAATTGGAGTGAAGATTTTGAGCTCTGTGATTGGCCAATTCACTCCGCACTCCGCGGACTCCGCTCAGCTCCGCATCAGGGGAAATTCACCCTTGGCAATGAATATCTGATATTTTAAAAGGTTTAAATGATAGACGTATAACAAAGACTTAATAATAATTGAGCTTATTTTTGTCCTTTTCTCTCATTTTCAGTATTAATGAAATAAGTAGGTAAGTTGTAATTATTGTAATAAGTAAAAAGAATAATAAAGTTATGTTTTAGAAATATTTGTTTTTTTCCTGATCAATGATGCGTGACAAGGATGAGATTTGGTTATCAGTTATGAAATTTAGGCCTTTGAACGCCAAAGACTGCCATAGCCGACAACGTAAACATGACGTGGCTTAAGATTAGAGTCGAGAAGAGACGAATTTAGCGCGTTAGCGAGATACTAGGCAACAATACCTAAAAAGGGTAAATGAAACAATCTATAAAACTAAATATGCTTTATTTCAATTGTGTCAATATTCATTGGTCACAAATAAGTTTGCACTTCAACAACGGAACTTAATTACTCCGAGCTTTCATTTACAATATAAAATATATGCAGTTAACAACAAACCCCTCTGATTACAAATAAGTTACAAAATCATTTTATACACGAGCACTTGACTGTAGGAAAGTCCTAGATCGTGAGTCTCCATAGATACAGTAAAACAGTAGACTAAACACATTTTATCACAGACTGCATGTTAGATTTTTTAATAAACCAAAATTTATTTTTAATCTTGAAGGCAAATTATTCTGCTGCTTGCAATGGTGTTTCTAAAGTTTAAAATATATAAATAGAGACTCGTGACCATCAAACGTTGCTTTAACATTAGTGAAGGCCATCTTGAAGCTTACTCTTTGTTATTGCCGTGCACGTTATTACATTGTTCCTGTTAAATTTCTTAGTGGATATTAGTTTTCTTACCAATTTGACTATTAGGAATGAAACACGAATGGGATTGGTTATTTATTCTTGTAATCTTGCTTTACTATTGGTTTAAAATTGACAGCAACAAATTTTAACGTGGTATTAACAATAACTGCAAAGTTCAACGAATGCGCACCACTAGGGCTTTAAAATCATCAGTAAAATTTGATGTCTAACAACATTTCTTAAACTCTTATCAATTATACAAAATTATCATCAATATCACAAATTAAATACAAAACTCGGCTCTATACAAACTAAGGATTGCCCGCGAAGAGAAATATGCACATTGCACGAACCTAAGAATAAAGTTAAAATTTAGCTACTCATCCAATTGTTCAATAAGTTACTTTCAGCTATGCCAATTTTGTATGTGTATAATATAATAAAAAATATACAAAGCAAACACATCGTAGGATTAAAAAGACACCGAATATACAAAAAAACCGCGCAAACATTTAGGAGCCCGGCCGGCGGCGGATCACCGGCCTGACCGACTTTGGTAGTCGACTTCAAAATGTTTGCAAACAATATGTTAAACAAAACTTAACTGTACAAAAAATAGCTGAACAAAACACTATACAAAATAAAAATAAAACAGTATTATACAAAAAAAATCATTTTACTCGGCACTTCGGGTACTGTGTTCTTGATTATTAATCGGCAATGAAAACATTTTCCTACATAACATTGTCTAAACGATGCAGGGACGGCCGACACCGGAGCGCGGGGCAGCGCTATTCGCCGTGTACAATTATCAGTTCAGTCTATGCGGCGTATACGCTTGAGACGCTTGTGGACCGACGGTCGTTGATATATGGACCACGATACTCCATTATTTACAAAAGAAAAACTTTAAAATCAGCCTTCATAACATTCGCTACTATCATATCATTCCCTTTATAGATATATACGGTCGCACGGGGCCGCATAACCTCACGACCACAATAGACGTACAAATTCGATTCTCTAACACACCACCCAGTTATTCTATTTTAATATTTCATGAAGTTTTTTGGGAAATCAAACGGTTAAATATGTTACACTTAGTAAAAGTGGCACAGAATGATTGTAAGAATCGACTTCTTCTGATCTAAAGAAAAAGTTTTATTCACAGACAACATCGAATCACCCCTTCATATATTAAGCCATTTCTAAGAAATAATTTAATCGCCAGGTCGCAGAGTTTAATGGCTTAGAGCCAATGAAGCAACTAACGGATTTATTTAAATACTCTCATTTCATTATAACTTTATGTCGTTGTAATAATATCTCAAGATACAATTGTACAAAATTCAACACCTCACATTCGTACATGGACACGGTACAATTCAGTTGTCATGGCTATCTATGTAACAAACAAAATATTTATCAATCGAAACATTACATACATATTAACATAAATAACACCTCCAAATTACGTAAAATTAATCTTGATGCGGGTTGACTAGTTTATTAAAAACAGAATGTAGGAGTTCGGATGAAGTACTTAACAGACAATAAGTTATTTTTTTACTTCTTCGCAACGACGAGTGACCTTGTCGAAAGTTTGAAGGTATTTAATTTTGCGACGTCACTCGTTCTATAACAGGAAATAGAATTTGTAACGGGAATAGTAAACATTGAGTAACTTTCACATAAGTCTTTCGATAGGAGCTATTCGTCTTTTTCCCTCATAGGTCGATGACCGCTGCTCGTGGGACGCCGGACGCCGGGCGCGCCGACACACTAACTGTAGGTTTGCACTTGTGTTTATGACATTCATTCAAATCAAAACAAATATTTTGGCGACTAACTCCCAAATTAGATTTGTAAGCGGAACTAGCTAATATTATTGTTGGACAAGAATTAGGGATACAAAGCTTTATAAGTATAAATATTTCACATACAGCTGGACTTAAATCAGTAATTTTAGTGTTATTTTTAAACTACGGGATGGATTTAAACAAATTAGATCTGACGAATTACAACCATTTTTCATAGCATTTTCTCGCTTGTCACACAAGTGCAAAATCGCGACATCTTTTATCGGTATATCATGTTTGGAATCGCCGAAGCCTGGTGTCCGGGCGCGGCCGCAGCGCGGGCATCGCGGGCGACACGAGGGCGGGGCACGCGGGGGACAGGCTGTGGGACAGTGCGGGGGACACGTGGGACAAGGCGGGGGACAGGGTGGGTCACCGCAGCGCGCGGCAGCGGCGGCACACACGCACGGCGCCGCACTCGCCCCACGTGCTCATCTCCGAACACGATCCGCAGAAGATCCCGCCGCACCGTCTGTCAATAGAAAAATATCATTCTAAAATTTGGCAAATGCCATACGCTTTCTCACTGCTAGTGGAAAAATAAAAAGTTCAGTTGGAGAGAGAGGGCGCCGTCGGGCAGCCACACGCGCTGTACGCACCTGCAGTGGTGGCGGCGGCGCGCGAGCCAGAAGTGGTTGCGGCAGTACTGGCAGCGCGGCGCGGCGCTGTCGGGCAGCCACACCACGCCGCGCGCCTCCTCGCCGACCTCCACCTCGCTGCCGCTGCTGCTGCCGCTGGCCGCGCCGCTGCTGCCGCTGCCGCTCGCGCTCACGCTGTTGCTATTGCTGCCGCTGCCGTTGCCGGTCGCGGCGTTCTTCACTGCCTAGAAATAACAATCCTTTAAATATACAAGTACCGATACACGTGCGAGTTACGAGAGCCCAAGCTACCCATTATAACACACTTTCTCGGATCGACCACTGCGATTGTCGCACACTGTACGAGCTACGTACATAAGTATTTAATTTGTTATTCATAAGCGATTTGTCGTATGTAGGTACTTTATTGCACACATCCAAACGTTTTCCATTCACATCATCATTTTTACATTTTCTACACAAATAAATCAGTGTTCAACCGGCACTCGTTGGGTTTGGTTTTATATACTACCTGTCCTTACACGTTACAGCGATTAACGTGATGATCACATTGAGCGTGACCTACGCAAGTCTACGTAAATGCTATACACCGTAGATGCAGTATCTGACAAAAACTAAACGCTGAGTTTACACAAAAAAGTTAGTCTTGGTCACAAACATTAAATCCATCAATGTGAGCTACGACTACGACTGCTACGAGCCATGGTGTGGCGTTACCTGCGCGTTGTCGGCGGCGGGCGCGGGCGCGGGGCGCGGCGCGGCGGGCGGCGAGGCGCGCCGCAGCGCCTCCCGCGCCTCGCGTAGCTGGCCGCTCAGCTCCTCCACGACTTTCTGTCAACAATACGTACAGACACCATTTTAATGCTAGACAAACGTGTTCAAACATGCATTAGATACAACAAGATAAAGATAAGACCCTCATTATCATCATCGATTTTTTTTCTCAAGCGTCTCTGGTTTGTCTAGGAATTTCATATAGCTAATTAGCGATAACGCGGGCGACTCATCCTGCTTCTGTCAACTTCTGTGAACAACAAGTAGGACAATAACCTTTTGGTAGAGAATGATCTGATGCAGCCTGGCTTGCAGCGGGTCGGCGACGGGCGGGAGGCCGTCCAGGGAGTCAGCGCCGGGCCGCGCGCCCGCGCCGCACACGCACCGCACGCCGCCGCTCGAGCCACTCCACCACGCGGTAGCTGCTTCCGTCACGTCTGCACCGTCGCCTGTAATAAACACATTTTATATTATATCTGCTTTCCTCCGAGATTCCCCACTTCACTGATGGATACTTGTTGGACCCATAATTGTTGAACCAAGGAAAAATGTGGCTCAGGTACATGGCAATAAAAGAAACATTGTGGAGTTTTAGTTAGTAAGAGTACGAGACAACCCACTGGCAAATTTCTACGTGTAAAAATGGGCTGCACGCATCTTCAGAGTGTTTTTTATTCCAAATGGTCCGCAAAAAAGGAAGCTTTCTTTAGTCTCAATTTTTTAACCTTTTTATATTTTTTTTTTATAGAAATACAGGTTTATTAAAAGTAACAAGTTTTGTAATAAGTTTTGTTTTTATAATTTTTTTTTTCATTTTTATTACTGTGTCTTTTGTTGCGTCACTATGTTAATTTATGTTGCGAAGGTAAAGGCTCACCCGCGGAGGCGCTGTGCGCGGCGTGCGCGGCGTGTGCGGCGTGCGGCGCGTGCGGCGCGTGGTGCGTGCGGGGGCGGCGCGCGCAGGCGCAGCAGGCGGCGGCGGCGCGGCGCGGCGAGGCGGGGCACAGCGTGAGCTGCGAGGCGCGCGCCCCCTCGCCCTCGCCCTCGCTCTCCGAGCTGGCGCCGCTCGACGACGCGCCGCACTCGCCCGCACCCGACTCGCAAAGCACTAAAACACAAATACCACAACCACTCAACAACTTGACAACAAATCCCAGTGACACGCACCAATAACTTTCTTAAAAATTGTTATGTGCGGTTTATAAAGTTAAATATCACTCGCTGTAACAGTGAACTTATAGGTAGTCGAGATGATTGGAAAATAATAAAGTGAAGGGTAGGACTGTACATGAAACTCTTAAAGTCTTGTGTTTCAGCTGGTGAGGTATGGTTGAAGGGGCTTCTTTATTTGAGGCAAACATCTTAGTGCTCGTGAGTCGCAAAGCACCCGCATGCGACCTAATCTGAAAATTCTCTAATTGAGGTTGGATGTGGAGGTGGAGAGCAGCGACCACTTAACATCAAGTGGCCGCTTCGCCCTTTGCTACTTGTCCTTTTGCTATAAAATAAATGTATAGAAAATCCAACTCACCATTCAAATCTACTTCTAGAAACTTGTTAGTGATATCGTCCAAGCCGTTGACTGTGCCGTTCGTAACACTGTTCCTGTTGTGGTTGGTCAGTTCCGAGACGACATTGTGGTTGACGACATCCCCCTCGGTCGAGTTGTGGTTGTCGACCGGCGAGTGCTCGCGGATCGCGGCCTGCGGGGAGCTCTCCGGGATGTCGAAGCCGGTTGACGATTGGTTGCTAGACTCCGATATGGACCGCCACGTGATGCTTATGTTCCGCGTTCGGCTCACTTCTCTTGCCGCCTAGAATAAAAAATTAAACATGAACATCCGCCATGATATGCGAATTCTTTTCATCGGCGTACAAACGCCTATCAACGGGATAAAGTAATAAAAGGAACACTGCAGGGAACCAGGGTTCCTGGAATCCAAGGAAGTAAGAAATAAATACTCTATACAAAGTATAATAACTCACATCAGCCATTCCGAGCACATCCGTGTACGCGTCCCCTAGGAACACTGCAGGCTCATCGGGCGAAGCGGCCAGTGCGGGCGCGGGGGTCGCCGGAGGCGGCGCGGGGACGGGCGCGGACAGCTCCCGCTCTAGTGATGAGGAGTTGCTGGCTAGGTCTCGCTCGGGACCGTTCTCGAAGTGTTCTGCGTGGAGCCCGTCAACCTGGAAAAACTTATCACAGTAAGTGGATTGTTAAATAAACCACAAAAAAAGCTACACAACTCATCTCGACATATAGAACAGTATAGACGAAAAAGCCTTGGACTATCACTACAAAGGACCACAAGCAGGCCTACCTGGTTCTGGTTGGCGGCGTGCAGCTCGAGCGCGGGCGGCCTATCCACGCAGCTGTCGGTAACCACGACACTCGTGCCACGCGGTGTTCGCGTTGCCGTTCACTAATAGCGATAGTTTCTTGTCACCGCTAGATTGTGAAGAGTCGTAGCCACCCTCACCTGGTCCTGGTGGGCGGGTGCAGCTCGAGCGCGGGCGGCTGTCAGTCAATCCACGACACTCACGCCGTTCGGTGTTCGCGTTGCCGTTTACTACCAGCGATAGTTTCTTGTCAACACTTGACGCTAGAGTCGTAGCCAGTAGCCACCCTAACCACTCCGCGGTCCCGTGACTCACGTGTGACTCATACCGTTTTACTCCCAATATTGAGTCATGTTAGTGGACAGGCAAAGTGCTAACCTGGTCGTGGTCGGCGGGGTGCAGCTGCAGCGCGGGCGGCGGCGGCGCGGGCAGCTCGTCCACGCAGCTGTCGGTCAGGCCGCGACACTCGCGCCGTTCCGTGTTCGCGTTACCGTTCACTACTAGCGATAATTTCCTGTTACAACAATAATTATATATACCATTAATTATTTAGTACCTAAGGAGTCACAAGTTTACTTAATTTTAAAGTAGTAAGCGGCTAAAGGGTATAGGCACGTAAGGGGTAGGGAAAGATGAACAAACCAAGACCTCATCTGAAAATCAGTTGTTAGTGGATAATGTTGCAACTACTGTAGAATAAGACCTGAGGCCTGAGGCCTTAAATCTGATTCTGTTTTTCTCAAACTCTGACAAAAGTGTATCATTGCGAGCCAGCTATGCTATCAACTACAACCTACCTCTTGGTATGTATAAATGATACTTACATGACGTCAGGCGCTAAACTGGGGTCGCTGCACCTCCTCTGCGCTGTTCTCCTCTCCCCCTCGTGAAGCAGATTATCACAGGACCGTGTTTTCGTCATTAAGCCTGTAAGATAAAATATACACAAATATCAGATGCAAGGAAAAACATACTTGTTAAATTAGATTGTTTTCATGAAGAGTTGAAATACTCAATTTAGACTGGTCTAGTAGTTGATTGATGTGTGTGAGTGAGTGATTAATAGTATATTATAGCACAGGTAGCTTATTATTTTAGCGTTATATAATTATAGCGTTGAGCACTCTCGCTGCGCTCGGGCGCTAACTTCACGCCGTGCAATAATAGACAACTTTGGTCACAAGTATCGTATACTATTTTATAGCAAGTATACAAGTATAAACCCGCCCCGAACTGGAGCGGGCGGAGAGAAATAGGCAACTTAGGTCACGAAAGAGCGTGCGTAAACTGCGGGTTTAGGTCACACAGTGGTATAAAAGAGTTGAAAGGTGGGCTACCGTTGGTGGTGGGCGGCGGCGCGCGAGGTGGGTCGCGCGGCGGGTCGCGCTCGCGCTCGCCGCAGTACATGCCCGCCCACAGCTGCATGGCGCGCACGCTGCTGTCCGGCCAGATCATCTGCGACACGCATTGTTACTCGTTTAAATGTTAACTCATGAGTACTATGAGTGTTACATTCAAAGTGGTAAATTCAAATGACCTATTAAGCGAGTGTTAGCTTAGTTGATTCAATTTTTGGATCCTTCAACTATGTTCCTATCCTCCTCCTCGCGTCGTTTTCTTCATTGCTGAGGGTCGTGACGCCCCCGCTGCATCAGCTTCTCCCGTACGATTTCCCTCCGTCTGCTGCGATCCTTAGCTTCGTGAAGGGGATTGTGGAAGTTGATGTTAAGAGAAGATCGTATTCGTATGTTCATATACCACTTACTAAAAATGCGAGAGTTTGTGACAATGAATGGATAAATGTTTGATTGAATTTCACCCAATAACGGCTGAATGGATTTCTATGAAATTTATCATACAGGTTGTTAAAAATTTCGTTTAACATATCTCTCTCTTGTCTATAAGTCTACGCGATATACATAGTACGCGACGTACATAGATAGTTAGCTGTAAAATTTATCCAGTTATCATGCTGGAGTATATTTAGCGCGTAAAAATGGTTTTAACAGATGAGATCATGTTTAATTATTTTTGATTTGCTACGAACAATGTTTTTGGTGTATTATGTAGGTACTAACCTGGTGTAAGTGAGGTGCATACAGATGGTTTCGGTAGGCAGGGGCGCGCAGCAGCTGCCAGACGTGAGCCGCGTCGGCCGCGCGGCTGTCGGCGCGCTCGCGGCTCGAGTTGCACAGGAACGTGCCGAACATGCACGAGTGGACGTGCGTCGCCAGTTTGATCTGTGAGCAAAAACAATTATTGCAATCAAATACCTAATGATGAATGAGAATCGGCTACTGTCTATTTTTCATACCCCTAAATGAAAAGGGTTGTCCACACCTAACATTTTTATTTTATTTTTTGGACAATTTTTTTTATTTTTATTTTTCAAGAATGTGGTATCAAAACATATATCGACGATGAGGTCACAAGAACCTTTATCTACCGAAACAAATAATTTTACCGGAAAAGAAGCCACCTCACGCTCACGCAAACAATTATTTAAAGTCTATCTACCTAAAAAAAAACGCCAAAATGTCAGTTAGGGAGTTCTTGTCACTTCATCGTCGACATATAACCCTTAATTTTCACGCCTCTATCAACAACCCCTATTTTTTAATAGACATTTTAGTAATTAAATAATTTTTCATCCCGCTCGATAACTATAGCTAAACAAGGTTTGCGGGGTGAGCTACTTCAGCTAGTGTTTACTATAACTATAGAAGTATACTGACAAGATAGGCCTCGTTGAACTGGAAGCTGCACGGGTACTGCACCATCATCTGGTAGACGACGTCGAGCCACTGCAGGAAGATGGGCGAGCGCTCGTTGGGGTCCTCCGCGCCGAACTGGTGGCCGCAGCGGTCGCCGAACTTGTGCCCGAAGTCCAGCCACTCGCGCTCGATCAGTACGCGGAAACCCTGCGAGGCAGTCAGTAACCCATCAATGACCCACTACAGGGTCGGTCTCCTCGCACAATGAGAGGGATGTAGGCCGCCGTCCACCACGCTACACTACTGCCCGTTGGTGGACGAACCTACCTTTGAGAACATTTTTTTTTGTCAACTCTCAGGCATGCAGGTTTCCTCACGATGTTTTCCTTCACCGTAACAGCAGGTGATATTTATTTTATAAAGCGCACATAAGTTTTTTTACAGAGTCATTGGTGCGTGCCACTGGGGTTCGAACCCGGGCCCCTCGATTCGAGGTCGAATTCGTAGTCATTGAGCTATCACCTTGCGAGTGTTCATAAGAAATTATATAGCATTTAAACTGGGAAAATTACATAGTGAACTCAGGCTATAACTAGTCACTGACGTCTTATGGAGAGTATGGTTGATAGAGAGGATACACAAACTCGTTCTTTGTAACACCTATTTCAAAAGATCTTCAGTTATAGCAACGGTTCTGTCGATGGTTCTGATGTTGTTGAAATGTAATAAATAACTCAGAGTTATAATCATTAATCTGTGTACCCGCCGTGTCAGCGTGTGAGTATTGTAGCCGCCAGTGAAGTAGCCACTACTGTGTGGTAATGTGGGTCGAACGGTGGTACTAGCAGCATTCAGTAATGTGAATCCCTGAATGGATGTATGTTGGCCACTATAGAATATTCTTAACCAAAGTCTCAATAAACCAAAAGTTTGGTAAGAGTAGTGGCAGATCGTTAACATTATTAGATACTATTATAGAGAATATTGACCTCGAGCGTGCGGTAGTGGGGGTCGAGCAGCAGCTGCGCGGCCGCCACGATCTGCGGCGTGCGGTCCCAGCCGTCCGAGCAGTGCACCAGCACCGGCCGCCCCGCCGCCGCCGCGCGCGCCGCCACGCCGCCCGCGCGCACCACGCCCGCCACGTACTGCAGCCACAGCGTGCGCTCCAGGCTGCTGTGCCAGCTGCGCACATAAAATACGCCTAAGTATGCTATGCGCTATGCGATCGTGATAGCCTGGTACACGGGTTGCTGGCAACATCGCAAAATAGTTAAGTCTCTTGACGCACAGGTTTCAGGCTGCTGTGCCAGCTGCGCGCACATACACACACTACGCAGGTAAACACATCACAGTCATTGTTGCCTGGTACATGGGATGTTGCCAACAGAGCTGCAAAACTGGGCTGCAAAACTGAGTGGTCTGTGGAGTTCCATCACACTGTTCCAATGCGGATTGTTGGAGAAATGTTTTCAAACCACCCCTAGGGCCTCCAACAAGATTTAACGACTGCTATTTTGTCTTTTATTCACCCATCCTGGGTGACAGATACTGACAGCGCCCGACGTTGCTTAATGAAAAAACATTATTATTTAAGGCATTCACGTCATTATGAGTGAATTTAAAAAATTTAAACAAAAAAAGTAAGACACGCACTAAATATTTCATAATATGAAATATTTAGTGCGCGTCTTATTTTTTTCATATTATCATGATTAGTTGACTAATATTATTGATAAGGTGTACAAAAATTGACAGCCATAGTCACCAGACAACGTCACCGAAACGTATTTTGTAAAAACGCTTAACAATCATAATAGCCTTGGTGATTGTCAGTAACCCATTAATGACCCACTACAGGGTCGGGTCTCCTTCTCGTAATGAGATGGGTGGTGATTAACCATCCATAATTATGTCACAAATGTTTTGTAAATCATTGTGAGGCCATGAGTGGAACATCAGTACTGTATGCACGTTCGTTTATTATCATACAACCATAGTGTCATATAGTTTTATCATACTTGGCCTGGTCAGCAGGGTCCGCAATAAGAGCACGCATCTGATGGAAGCTGCGACGCACGTGATGGATATTAGGTAGGCACATGAATTGGATGTCGGCCAACGGGTAGTATTGAGCACATTCGCATCCGCCGCCGCGGGCTCGGTTTGTCACAGCCGAGGCATACGAGCGCGCGTCCACTATTAGCAGTTTTGTTTGCTGTGGAATAAAACAAGTTAATGTGTAAATCATATAGTATTGTAGTAAAGGACATTGACTGAGCACTGTTTTTAAAAGAACATTATTATTATATTAGGTATCCTGATCCGGCTTAACTGATAATGCTTTCCTGGATCGTACTAGCATTGTATCTCAGCCACCAACTAGTTCATAACTTGTGTTTTGGTGTGGGCTTGTATTGGATAGTGTCCACTGATATCAGAACAAAACTTTAAAATTTTGTAAAAAAAAAAACCGCTGCAACGCCCTCGGCTGTGCGGGACATGGTGCAAGACAACTCTTGCACATCTGCTCTCCTGGTATAAACATTGGGTTGACTTTCTCTTAAGCCTTCACTTGTTTTAGAACAAGCATCACAGGCTGTGTGCAGCGACCGTCCTGGTCCTATTACCCTAGTACAGTTGAACTGGTTTTTTTAGGAAACCACTTACTTTAGCAGGCAGGGTCGCGGGCTGAGTGCCGCGGTCCTGGTTGCAGGCGGTGACGAAGGCGGCCAGCAGCCGCTCGTCCTCTGCGGAGCGCCAGCCCAGCCACCCCACCTCCGGCTGGGAGGAACGCGCGATCACCGCACCGGTGCCCCGGTGACGCCACACCACTGTTGGGATGCGACGCATTGCTCGAAACCTGTGAATAAAGAACAGGTTTCAAATAAACCGCCACATTTATAATCTGTCCATATCTTTGGGCTTAATAAAGGTACAAACCACAGACAAGACAATATTGTGTAATCATAGTCACATTTCTTTTGGTTGGGGTTAAAACTCAATACCGTTTTTGAGCTATCTTACGCAATTACGCAATTAAACCTAAACTACTTTTTATACAAATGGTAAGAACAACGTTACAAAAAACTTAACGTTAATTAGCTTGGGAACAACTTTTTCCCCACACTCAGTAGAATTTCAACTGTTTAAATTAAAACATTGTTGATGTTAATAAGATACATTACAACATCACTTATCATTAAGGCTGTTATTCACCAAAACGGCACGCAATCCCATCTTCCAGACTCTAACTTCTGACAGTACTCTTGTGCTATTTAGCCGTAGGTATGTGATTGCCCAAAAACGTCAAATTCAAATTAACATCTCGAGACATGAATACTCTTTTATACTTTTGGATGTTAAAAAATTTCTATAAGTCTATTGGGGCCTCACTGAGTCACCCGAGAGTCAGGTCTCCTCTCACAATGAGACGGATAGGCCTTAGTCCACCATAAGGGCCTACTGTGTGCTACGATCATTAAGTGTACATAAATATAATGAATAAAACATTTTGAATTTTGACATGTATTGCGAAGAACTCTCAGGTAAATATAATCTACAGTATAGAGGCTCACTCACCTAGCCACCGAATCCAAGTCCTCGTCGCATATGGAGGCGGGCACCACCAGCAGCTGCGGGTAGGACGGGCACAGCTTGTAGTCCGAGTTGGCGGCCGTCACCCGCCACGCACCCTTGCTCGTGAACCCCAGCCTCTCCACCTGGAACAACATCGGGCGAACGATAAACTAAACACAAAAGACGAAGACACAGAAGACTGGTTTTGTCTCTAATTCCTTCACTCTCCAATCTGCTCGGCTTTGGAATGCTCTCCCCGTTCACATCAGGAAACTTGACTCAATTTGCATTTATCTGTACATCCCTGAGATCGACTGGAACACAATGCATAAGCACATTTAGCACTAAGCCCGCCTTTTTTACCGCATATTCTTCAGTATCAATAAATTTTAAATAAATAAATAAATAAATACAAAAACGTTTATTTAACGGTTAAACAGTTAGTTCAAGATATTACAAAGCATTTGTTCAAACCATATTAACCTTTTCAAGTATTAAGTAATAGGGGATTTCTTGTCACTATGCAACGAGCTTATACCTAGGGAGTGTCCACACTTTTATTGTTCTGGGAAGGTGGAAATACAAAACATCTCTACTAAGGGTGGGTTTTCAATAACCGATCTTATGATATGGACTGAGATAATGTTTTGGTTGCCAATATAATATTTGTAATCGCATTGAAATAAAAGATGTTGCCTGGTAACCAAACATCATTGGGGCACAAGTTTTCTATCAATGATTTTTATAGCTGATATTTAACCAATTGTGTTATCACCTCTCATGTCAAGTGGTCACTGCAGGCTCGGAAATTCCTTACTCACTCTAGAAAACAATTGAAGTTATCAAAACGAAAAAAATTGTAATCGTAAGAAAAGTCAATAACCAGGTAGGTATTGTTACTATACATTTCACTAGTACTAAGTGACCATGAATCAATAGGCTGTTCACCTTTGAATCTATGCATGCACGTGGTGCCCTTATGTACGCCACGTGCAGATAGACAAAACTGGAAACAAATGTAACCTTTTCCATATTACATGAACATTCTCTGATATAACATGGAAACGTGCTAAGACGTGACCTCCAAGCTAAACTTGATTTTGTGTTGAATGTACCAGGCCCTCATAAAATATAACCGTGCACAGCAGCAATACAATGAAAGTGATGCAAGTTTTGTACCAAAAAGGGTTCTAATAAGACCTTGGCTTCCATGCACTGACCACACGTATACTAACCTTGTAACTTTTACAGATGTCATGTGGCTTATTTGTTTTACAATATTCCAAAATGTAACCTAATTCCTAACAGGCAGGAAGTACAAGGGTGCGTAGTAGTAGGTGCGTGAGCGTGCTGGATCCTCAAGGTGTAGGTCCACTAAGCCTAACCTACCTAATTGAGCCAGGCAGGCACTACACTACAGATAGTAGGTAAATAGTATGTAGGCAGGTACCTCGGGGCCGAACCAGTGTCTGTGCGGCGCGTGCGAGGCCCTCATGAGCGCCCGGTGCACCGAGTTGGGCGGCTGCTCCTTGGCCCAGGCGGCGTACGCGGCCGCGAACGTCTCCTGCAGCGAGCCCATGGGCGCCAGCGCCGTGCTCAGCCGCCGCCACCACTCCACGCACTGCTCGCCCGTGCCGAACGAGCATCTGGAATGGAGACACGAACAATTAATGTGATGACAAATAAATGTGACGGCAGGGCCGGGTCTCCTCTTATAATAACGCTTCACACTCATAGCCCCACACTAGGATTCCCTGTGTCGTGGATGCCATGAACACACACAAGACAACAACACAGCACAGACCAGACCAAATTCATCATTAAAATCTCTGCTCTGCTGGGAATCGAGCCCAGGACGTTACGCGCAGCGCACCGGTGTCTTAACCACTGTGTCACTTGGGTCGTCTATGGGGTATAATGAGATAGATGTAGGCATTTGTCCACCACGCCTGGTTGGTGGAATATAAATTATACAATTACACATGCCTTCGTGAACATTATGGAGAACTCTTAGGTATGCAGATTCTCAAGCAGACAGGTAGGATGTTTTCCTTCTCTGTTACCGCAGCATATAACTTTTTAAGTCCTTTGTAGGTAGTCATTGGTGCCATGCCAAGAAAGCTACTGCGATTCGAATCTGGAGTCCTCGAGTAGGAGGCCAAAATTCTTAGTCACTGGGTCATCACACCCTACGTAAGTAAATGCCGCAAAAATTTTAACTTCCAAAAATATCAATTAAACATAATCGTAAATTCACATACAAAGACGACGTTGTTAACTTTATGTAATCGCATAACTGTGGTGGAATTTTAAGTGAGTACATAATATACACGTTATAAACTACATAATTGAATTTAACAAACACGAAATGTTTACGACGAAATAAGTAAACTAAACCCCTTTTTGGCTCGATTGAATAAAATTATTGCAATGTCTGCGTCCCACTTTCACGTTAAACCTTTATAAATATTTATACTTCAGCTCTTCATTTTTGCGCTCAGTTTCGTATTAAAATAAGACTACGATTGCAAGATCATCAAATTGTAATAAACGTCCATGGTTTCCCTAATACATCGGGAAAATGATTTAGAAGGCATGCGCTGAGTGCCGTCATTTGGGAGACCGGGGAGACGCATTTGTCCAATGTCCATGTGAGAACTCAAAGAGGCGGATAATAGGATGGATTTAATTTACAAAAAGGATTTTATAACTCGTACACAGACCGTAAAATTAACTCAAATCCCCATAGTTTCTCGTATTTCACGTGGCATTTAACTAAGAAATTCTGTTATAGTACAGATAGCTGGGAGAGGAAGACTGGCGATCACGGCAAAGGCAAAATGAGGATTTTGGTAAACCCATTAGATTTTAAAGACCCAAGAACGTTCAAAGTACTACAGAGCACCCTCTACAAACAAGTCCAATAACGTTCATCGTTATTCTTACGCGGTGACGGCAGACGCTGTTTTTAAGTTTTCAACACTGTTTGAATTACTTTGACTGACATCGTTTACTCAAAACCAACAATTTATTTGAGTAGGACACCAAACAAAAACGAGTCAATGTTAAATGGCGATATGTTCAGCGATTTGTTCTTATCGAAGGAAAATTTTACGAGTCCTCTTTCTTTATTCTACAACTTATCAGTCACTAGCCCCATTCGCGGGGACCATTATCATTTTGTCGCTTTTAATCTTTTATATTATTCAACACAAGTCGTGTTGTGATCTCTTAAATATAATAATAACAGGTGATATCTATGTCACAATCACAGCTTTTAACTAAGGTTATCTGACGTACGGCGCGGTATAAATAATATATTATAATTCATTTAACTAGGGCAGCTATCAGAAAAAATATGTGAATCCGTTTCACTTATTGCATAAACATAGGTACTCACGTGTAATCTATTTTATTGATGCGGCACAGTTATGTCACATCTATTTATTAGTACATAAACCATTGCGAAAAGTTTAGTAGGAGCGTTAAAATACTAGAGCAAAAGCAATGGGTAGGAGTTACTCACTTCAGCTGCCGTCCGTGTTTGCAAAGGATAATCAAGCACAGCAGGTCCCTAATCTCTAGGGCGTCGATGAGCCTCAAGGGAACTGAGGCACCAGAGCTGTTCCGTCGTCGCGGCTGCAGGTGCAGGCGGTAGTTGGACATGGCGATGGTGCCGCCGTCTGCCGTGCGACCGACCCACTGCGAAGAGAACGCCTCACACTTATATACTCCTGGTATTTAAAACAATTTAACGATAGTTACTACTGTTAGTTTACGTAGGAACTTAATCACAAATAAATAGTTCAATATTGCAGTCGTGCTGTGCGTGGCAAATTTGCTCAACAAAATTACAAAAGCACCAACTTTGCTGATAAACCACAATCGTCAAAATATTAGTTTATAAGTAATCAAAACTATATTAAAGATTGTAATAAAAAAAACCATTTTGAAATTTGATTCGTGCAATGCGAGTTTGGGCACGTGACCTAAAAACTTAATTGATAAGATACATAAGTAGGAAATAAACTGTTACATCTGACATCACAAATGAGTGTTACCACATTATGCTTATCTACAAAAACCGATAGGGCAGTTAACAACTTATTCAAATTAAGGCATACCAACTGACGCGTCATGTGAAAAAAACAACTTCAATTAATTTTATCAATTAGTTAACTGGCATTTTGAAAACTAGTTTTTTAATGCAAATGCAAAGTAAAAAAGTACACATACAGAATACAAAGCGAATTTATTTAGGAGCCATTTAAAACAGGTAATGTCCTCGTTTACATTATACTATGTATTTGGAAGATATCATGTGCGTTACTTATGTTCAAAAGAATGTGATTGAATCATGAATCGCGCGCCGTCCACGCAAATCGCCGCCACATTGAAACGATCAAGTTCTTCCATTTCGGTTGGAAACGTACGAACGAGTAGTCACCTAGGGTTACGTAACTAAGCAAGTAACAGGCGACCTTTAAACCTTAAGATTTGTTAACAAATCTAATCAGTAATTGAGTTGTGTTTGAGGATATTTTCGAGTCTAAGGATCACTTAACGTTAATGCATACCAGCTAATTTAATACTCGTAGCGTTGCGACAAACAAAAAATGTGTACAGCTACGTAAGTTAAATGGTTACCTACAGACGTAATGCGACTTCTGCACACGTCATATATAAATATTTAAGAGTTATATTCCAATGAGCCCATGGCTTGAATGGGGAGTGCGGCGTATTGTAATTAGATAGCGAATAGTATACGCCGTCGCACAGTGGTCTGAAAATCAAGCTTCATACTCATAGAAACTGATTGTCAGAAATCAATAATTAAAAAATGTTATTGTAATAAGTACACCTCCCTTTGTTAACTGTTATAGTATGAAGGTCGTGAGTAGCTCCATGTGTGAGAAAAAAAATATTGTATTTTTTTTTGTATGGGAAAAAAACTTCAAAGTGGATTTAAAAAAAACTGATCATAACTGAAGGTCTGGTATTCACATGAGTTATTACACTCTATATGGCGATTAAGATGACATACAATTGTTATGCCTTTCGGTGCCGCTTTGCATGTAGCAAGCTTTTGAAAGTTTGAGTTTTTGGTAGATGATTATTCAAGTCTTCATTTTATATTATAAGGATAACTATAACTTTCAACATGAAAATAATTGAAATTTGTATATATACAAGGAATAAATACGTACTTAGGATATATTTAAATAATATAATTGTTCAAAAAATAGGAAATAAAAAGCACATATTCAATAAAAACTGTCAAAATTTCTTTATTTGATTATACTATTAAATATTATTTCAGTAAATTATATAATTAAATGTAGTAATACTCAGAGCTTTACATATACATATATTAATTATTCTCTATTACTAACTACTTATAAAAGACCAATTATCTATCAAAGAGTATCTTCTTCATCAGAGTCCAGCATAGGTGCATTAACATCAACGAATTCAATATACTCCTTGTCTATATCTGCATCATCATCACCAATGAGAAGACATTTCATGTCATCGGTAATAGGTGTGCGTTTTGATTTTATCAGCTGTGGCCTTATGCTGGACAGGTAGGGATCTGACGAAACAAGAAGACCATTGAAAATGTCTTCGTTTGTTGCTTTTCGACAAAATTGTCGAGAATGGTCTTCTCGGATTTTTTTAAAATCTTTGTTTCTGGCTTCCGATGCCTCTTCAGATAATTTCCCAATGGGCATCATGTTAAAATGTTTAATGACTTCAGCACCGTGCATTAAAATTTTATGGACACTAGATGGCATGTAATACCAGCCATATAGTTCCACATATTTTTCTGCGGTTTGGTGCGCAAAGTTTTTAAACGCATCAACATTAATGGGCTCTCCACAAGCCATCACGCGCAAAAGTGTTGCAAATCTTTGGATCAAACTAGGATCCAAGCCTGTAATAGCTGCAGTTCTGGCAGGATCACCAAAAATTTTAATGTTGTATACTGAAAGTTTCAACGAAATCAGTATACCTAATGCTTTATCAGCGGAATACATGGGCTGAGCTTTCTCGGGCTTCAACAGTTGCTTTATCTTAGTAGCTTCCTCGGGATGTTCTCTGACTAATTTAATGATATCTGCTACGTTTTTGTTACCAGCACTTAAACCAGTTGCAAAAGCAAGGCTTTCATTGGTATGTGCTAGTAGCTCTTCCACTCTTCTTCTCTTCTGTAGCGGGCTTAGCTCAGAGAACACTTTTCTTGGACTCACCTCTGTTGATGTTCCAACACTGCAAGTCTCTGCATTCAACCCTAAAGATGTTGATGCGCCCTCATTTACACTGCAGTCAAAACTAGAACATGGTTGCTGCTCTTCTAACACCAAAGAAGGTGTGATTTTTTCTTTTATGAACTCAGGCCATTTTATGTCTTCTTGCAGCCATATCTCATACTTTTTTATGAATGTTTTTCTCGTGCGATTACACGAGTTCCATTTGTTTTTCAACGAACACACAAAAGTCTGACAGAATAGTTTAAATTATTTATTTTCATTTTCTGACAAAGTAACGTTTTTCACCAAAACTTCAAATAATTCGCTGGGCTTTGAAAAACAGCTATTGTTCGCCACAAACATAAACATATCCAAATTGGTACTGAAGCTTTCCATTATAACACGAAAACAAATCGAACTAAATAAGTATAGTAAGCGCGAACAAGTGCAAAGAGCTACTAAATTAAGTTAGCATATACGTCCTATTTATATTATAACTACCCTCATTTACGCTATCATCATGTAATTATATCATTATCATGTAATTCATCTACCAAAAACTCAAACTTTTAAAAGCTTGCTACATGCAAAGCGGCACCGAAAGGCATAACAATTGTATGTCATCTTAATCGCCATGTAGAGTGTAATAACTCATGTGAATACCAGACCTTCAGTTATGATCAGTTTTTTTAAAATCCACTTTGAAGTTTTTTTCCCATACAAAAAAAATACAATATTTTTTTTCTCACACATGGAGCTACTCACGACCTTCATACTATAACAGTTAACAAAAGGAGGTGTACTTATTACAATAACATTTTTTAATTATTGATTTCTGACAATCAGTTTCTATGAGTATGAAGCTCGATTTTCAGACCACTGTGCGTCGGTTCGTTCAACCCGATACTCCGACCCGGTGACCTTTACAAGTCATCGCTGCATGTTTTGCATTCCACTATACTACTCGTATTATCCTACGCGGACATGTGCAGGAAACTAACTTCTAAACTTATCACTATCTTAAAATCTTTTGTTCTGACATTTTACGTACGATACATCGGTACTCAGTACGTCAGTACAGTACTACGGTAAATCTACTGAGCCAAAAAAATTAAAAAGGAAAATATTTTTGGTTCATATTAAAACGTATGCATTCGATAAAAACTGATTTGATTTTGCAGATTCACCTTTCAAGTTTCAAACCTATCACAAGTTTTTAATCATGAGTTCTGGCACTTCTGGCCAATCGGTCAATAGTTCATAGACAAAAAGAAGTCTTGTAAATTTAGAATAAGATAGGGAGGGATAATTACAAAACCATTTTACTAAAGATTTCCTTACTAATTTATAAGTTTTCGGTAGTTTATTACGTCACATTAAAAAGTCGACTGCATTCTATCCTATAAGTTCACATCATAACACATCGTCCATATAATTTGATTGATGTAAACTGGATCCACTGATATTCTATTATACCTACATAGTCAGTCCAGCTACATTTTTCAATAGCCGGTCGCCCGGATTATAGTTAATCCGATTATCGGCTGGAAAACCTCACCTGCAAGTCTGACATCTCTATGTCAAGTTAAGGACGGCTTAAATTAATAATAGTATCCTGGTACCTGAACGAACTCCCCGCATATCGGCGTGAAGCCCGCGTCGAGGCCGGGCTCGTCGTACTGGGTGCGCAGCCGCGGGTAGAGGTCCGAGGCGCGCACGCGGTGCGGCGGCGGCTCGGGCGGCGGCGGCGCGCGGTACCGCTCGCGCTCCGTCATCTCGGACGCCGTTGCCACCTGGGGATAAACAATGTACGTTTAATACTGGAAATAAAAGAACATCTAAGATTCATCATCATAAGAGAGAACATCTTATATCTGCACAACAGTAGCGAACCGGGTTTAGGAACGGACGGAGTGGCGTCGATTACGGGAGGCCCATGTCCTACAGTGAATTATCAAAGGCTGAAAGGAAGGAAGGAATTCTACTATTCTTTGTGGTCGTAGTCTGAGTCGTCATCGTTTCTAAGATTGAACTATTCTAATGTTGTAACGCCTGCGCTCTTATTGAAATGATATGATTACCTACATTTTACAAATTAAGTAATAATTTACCTAGCCATCTCAATCCCATATTCATATTTCTCGTTCCACATAAAATGAAAGCAATACCTTTGAACAGTAGTCTTCGAATTTGGCATTGCCGAAAGCGTATTAAATTAAATAAACATTTCCCAAAATTTCTGACTTTTATCAAAATTTCTTAATTTACATTTCCTTGAAACATACCTACCATGAAGCATTCGGTCAGCTTGTAACTAATCTTGTACAGATTCGCCCCCATTTTCGATACAACCGAATATCCGATTTTCACAAACATAGATTTTTACAGTATCGTTAGCACTTCATTTCATAACAAAACACCTTCGATACTTTAAAGAGTTAAATAAAACGATTGAAATTTTAAGTAACTAAATGGCGATAACAATAAGTGAACCATTCACGTTCGACTCCTGTGGAAACTCGATTAGAAACTCGCTACAATATTAGTCGGGTTGGGCGCGACCAAGTTGATAAGTCGCCTACTACAAATAGAAATTGGTCGCAACTCGCCTCCGGGGCCCGCTATCGCTTTCTCGTTCAGAACAAAGTCCACAGAACTAAGTAAAAGGGCCACTGGTGCACTGAAAGGACTACTATAAGACTACGATAAGTCACTGTAATGTTTGGAGCAAGGGCCATTTATTTGTAGTCGATCGATAATAATATAAGATACCGATGCTGTTATGTATATCAAATTCCATTCTAGATCATGGATTTGTTAAAACGCCATCATGATACTGTACTGTGCCCCGAGAATGAACACTATCGTCAAAGTATTCGTATAGTAAACGTCAGTCATAGTATGTCATTTGTCAGTCTGTCTTGACATCTTCCCATACTAACGGCAGCTCGATACGATTACTGTACCTACGAAACTTCGAAGTTCATGCTCGGAACACAGATGAACTATTGACGATAGTGTTTTCATTCTCGCGGCACTCCAATCCAAAAATGTCAATTTATATTCATACCAAAAGCAAGTAGATGCATATGTGCGTATTATGTTCCTCTCTACATTCACTTGATTGGAATTATACATATGTAAAACATAATTATGATGATACAATCCACCCGGCTTGCACGCGCTTCAGTCTTGTACTATTGTACACCCGGGGAAAATTTGCGGAAAACTGCTCACCACGATTCAGAAAATAGGTAGAAAAATCAGCTCAAAACAACATTATCTTAAATTAAACAATGGAAATATTCCTCACAATGTAGACACAGTTTGATAGAATGTTTCTCTAAAGAAATCGCACGCAAATAGCGCTGCTATTCGCAACAAGTGGTTATTCCAGCGATTAGCACCATGAAGTATAATGCGCTATGAACTAGTGTTTGCTAAAAACGAGTATGGATTACTTAGTTTACACCATTAATACGAACGTAAATAATTTTGAGATTAAATTTGTAAATAAAATACTGTATTAAAATAGCTTCCTGATATTGATTATCACATTTACGAGTATGTTTACGATAAAGGGTTTAATCAACAACCTCGGTCACGCGTAGAGTTAGCGTGTAAATGCACGGACAATTATTTGTGTTATCATCTATACTGTAACCGCTTACAGATTACAGCAAAAATTATATAATAATGAGTAAAATCATTAATTCTGGTGACGTGCTACAATATTTATATACCCAATGGGTGGTGGAGGCCACTATAGTTCGCCCGAGTCTCTACTGGTAACCCATAGAAATAATAAGTAGATCTTTTTTCTACGGAAATTAACCCGCCGTGAGCAAGCTACATAATATATTTATTTACTTTTCCAGAAACTACGCTCTCTAACCAAAAACAATTACACAATAAACAAGCTGCTTCACAACGGTTCCGGTTTCCACCTCCTAAAAATATAGTTTGTAAATTTTATATTACTAGGCTTGGCCCGCGTCTTCACCCGCGTGATATTTAGAATTTGGTTGAAAGAGAGATATAAAAAGTATCCTTTATGTTATGCCATGTTAAAAACTACCTGTAGGTATGCTAAATTTTATCCAATTACGTTCAGCAGTTTTTGCGTGGAGGAAAGGTCAGGTGAAACGTCCATCCATCCTCACAAACTTACGCAATTACATGAGTAGTAGGATAGATATTACCTATTTACTTTCAGTTGATTGGTAACAAGTTCGTATCAAACGAGTCTGGTTCTGTGGCGAGATTAAAATATTTATTTATGCAACGCGTCCGATGATTGAGGTCGTTGCAAGGTTAGAAAACAACTCGCAGACATTTTCATGAATCCACGTTTAACAGGAAGCTCTAGCTCGGCGCATTTTGAATGATAATGTACCTAACGGTTTTATGAGCACATAAAAATAAAATCGATATTATGTGCCGAAAAGAAAACATACAACATTGTTAGAACAAGCTGCCTGTAAGTTTAGTACTCGTCTTAAATTCGATGGCCTGTTCCTGAGGATATACTAGCTTTTAGCATCCGGGCACTGTTGCCAGATTGGGGTTTTCTCCCCAAATTTGGGGGTTTTTTTAGCCGTGGGCGAAGAATTGGGTGTACGATATTTTCGGGGGGATGTTTGGAGGGGAAAAAAGTCATCATCATTTTACTTTGTTTCGTTGGATTGACAGGTTTTTGTAGCAAATTTAAGCGTGTCTTAAGTTTGTTTTGCTTGATTTAGATAAGAATCTATGTTTGGCTCGCCACCATTTTTCTGTTTAAAAGAATACCTGAATTCTGGGGTATTTCAGTATAATTTGAGGAGATCCACCCATTAACTTAACGCTCATACCTATGTGTACTTTCATCGTGAACGGTCGTCCCAGTCAAAAAGTCAAAAAAGCGTAGGGGCATTAATATTTAAGACCGGAAAACCAACGGTTACTTTCACATTCATTTTATGAGTGAAGAAAAGAAATATTATTTATTCAACACTTTCAATTGACAATTCAATATTTATTTATGCAACGCTTCCCATGATGGCGGTCGTTGCAAGGTAAGAAAACACATCGTCGTTTATCAGGAAGCACCATCGGGTTTGACTCGGTGCGTTTTGAAAAATAACATTGAACTTAATGTATGCATGCATTCAATTTGATTCATTTAAAAGTCAATGCACGTTAAATTGAGAATTGTTTATATCTACATCGTCAATGGAAATAATTGAAAGGAAAAAACTGTGAATAATTTTATTGTCTTTATGCATGTTTCTGGCCACGGTTACTCAGGTAATAAATATGATAATAATATGTATGATTTAAAGACTATGCTACTAGGAGTCGATGACCACGTACTACGAGTGGGTCGATCTGTGTTATCAGTACGTTTAGTAACAAAAAGAAAATTAATAAGTTTCAGGATAAAAAAAGTGTCGAAAAAAGTAGCGCAAATATGGAATACTACGGGCAGGTCTGTTGGTTTTGGATTCTTAAGCCAATATAATATGCAATTGTGCATACTACAGTGCATTGCTCTAATGATCACTGCATGGAAGATTTTACTGCGCTCCTTATGATTTATGACAAGGAGTACTAAGGAGACATGAAACAAAGCCACGTAAAGACACATTACATAATCCTGATATTATTATTAGTCTTCATTGATTTACGCTTAGGCTAATTCGATATAATATTCTGTCATACACAAACAACTAAAAGTTTACGTCACAATACCTAACTTTAGAAAGGTTTTAACGACTGTCTGTGTGCTGAGTGCGAGTTTTGACAAAACATTTTCGCTTGAACGTATCGAGCGCGAATACGTCGATTTCTATGGGATTGAAGCAGCGCCATCTTGTGGCTAAGATGACAAACGGAATTGGCGCTTAGCGTATAGTCGATTAACGCGACGGTGAAGTTACTCGAACAATTTTGTGCAACTCGCACTACGCACACTGGACATTGGAGTTTGGACGGTAAACGACCAGCAAGCATCAAACAAAGCAAATAATTGCTCAAGCTCTTCGCAAACACTCAGTGTTGTAAAAATAGACATTTCCTACCAATGAAATGTATTCAAATGCATTTCGACATGTGACACATCACACTTTACTACTTACTTAGTAGTAAAAGTTGCTTCTTCAAATGAAATGAGCATGCTGGCTATCTGTGCTGTGAATATTATCGTCTGAAGTATTCGTATAGTTAACGTGTGCCATTAGTATGGGAAGATGTCAGACAGATTAAAATTTGACATACTGCACTGCGCGGTGAGCATGAAGACTATGGTCAAAGTATTCATACAGTAAACGTCAGTCAATTAATATTTCATATGTCAGTCCGTCTGACATCTTCCCGTACTAATGACAGCTCCATACGATTACTATACGAAACTGCGTAAGTGCATGTTCGAGGCACTGATGTTACATCTGTGTCTAATTGCCATGTTGCTCGCAAAAGTTGGACGCACGACAACAGTGCGTACATTTGTCGTACTTATATCTTTTCGTATTTTAATTTGGATAGCCAGATAAAGAGCCCGGTGTTTAAATTTTGTTGTGTTGGTTTGTCGGTCGGTCGGTTATGTCAGCCAATAAGGACAAGGTCTTATAATTGGTCACTGCATCCGCTTTTTACGGGGAAAAACCTCATGGACACTATAAGAGCATGGACGACCACATCGAACGTCATTTAGAAAAAGCCTTAAAACTTTATGCGGAATAGCGAAATTTAAATGCTACTCCAGATATTTAAATTTTTTGCATCTAATACATCTTTTCCCTCTCCAAAAACTGGTTTACATGAGAGTATCTACTGGAAAAATCTAATCGGTAGAAATCATCTGACAACATAAATACGTAGTGACCGCTTATTATCGCCATTCAAGTGTTTAATACTTAGTATCCATAAAAGTATCATAAGGTCTACGATGTCTATAACAGGCTTCAATTACCAGGTATTTTTAAACTGTCTTGAGGACAAACAAGGCGCCTTTGTGAACTAGTTGCCATGTATAGTTTGTTTAATCTCTCCTTTATGTAAACTTAACTAGCAAGCAGAGAAACGGGTCATAGATAATAGCAGATAGGTGTATCAGCTATGGACTTAGACAACAACATAAATATTGCTGGTGTATTACTTGCTTAGAAGGAATGTTCTTTTGACACAATTGAAAAACGAACACGAACTTCTAGTTATAAACTCTGTGAACATTATGACTGTGACTCACATGAACAGAATATTCTTGTAATACCTACTAATGAAAGCACCATATTCTCTTTCCATCGCCACAATTTATCTTCATATTAGTTAACAACACAATTGACTCAGTGGGACGGTCTTATAACCAGCCTTTAGCATTATTATTATTAGCATAGAGGTTTGATGCAATATTATAAGAATCATAATATTGTTTCAATGATCTACATCAAGTTGTCACTTATAACTTTATCCAGTAGTTCTAGTTCCAATTCTAGTTGCAATGTCGCACGCAAAAGTTGCTCGTACGACAATGACATTTCGTACATTTCGTCGCATGTCTGTCAGTTTGGACAGCTGTATAGTACTTATACCGAGCCCTGTGTTTCAATTCTTCGTGTTGGTTGTTCGGTCGGTTACGTAAGCCAATTAGGACAAGGCCTTACTCAATATTTCTATATTTTTCGGCTAGCTAGGGCTAAGGGCACACCAGGAAAATAATTAACTTAAGTGTAATTTTTTGTAGACGAAAGCCGAGGCTAATCTGCATTGAGTAATGAACAGATACCATACAATAACGCAGGGAGGTCGACGCGAGTGTACCTACGTACATAAGGTTGAATATCGCGATCATGGATACGACAGGGATATACTGAGGCTTGCCTTTGACATGATTACATTTAAATGTATTAACAATACAATGCTAATTATGCCAGCTAAATATAACTTCGACTGAATATAAATATAATCGCAGTTAGTTGAATGCATTTGCAAAATGAGATGTGATAATGAAAATGGCACAGAAATAAAAAAGACATTATTATTAAATAATTTGTTGTTATCAAATAAGTTTATAAAAGTCTTTAGAAGCAGAATAAATAAACACAACAATAAATTAAAACACATCGGTAATTAAGTAGGTACCCACATAAGATATGACAGTGTAAACAAAAATAAATTAACTACATAAATCTATTAAAACCAATAATGTGTGATAATAATCATTAGCTTCTACTCATTCATTCATATTATATTCGGAACTGTTGTTAAAAATTATGAGAATATCTATTATTATCTATTGTTGACGCTTGTAACCTCAACGATGTTCTATGGTCTCAAAAAAGAGGAAAAAGAAACTGACACTGTCAAGATCTTCACATATTAATTTTCTTACTAACCCAATGTATTTAAGTTTCGGCATTTGTACATAATTTCTCCAAAATATTACCTTTTAAAGAACTCAAAGTCTTTTCTTATGCTCCTGACGGAACATCTATCTCGTATTGGTTTAACTTCCTCATACATAGAGTGCACCACCCGCCTGGCTCTGCAGTCATAAAGCAAATGACCAGAAAAATAAAATATTATAATAATCTTGATTATGCATAAACCAAATTCAAATCTCATCTAAATCATCATAAACATACCGTTTGAAGGCAAAGGGGGCGAGGACAGTGAACCTTCGGAGCAGACCATAGATTCTATTTATAGCAGAGCGGGCGATAAAGCTCGCTTTCTAACTAGCCCTTAATTGGCGTAACATTCCAGAGTAGTGATGCAATAGGTACGCCACGCCACGAGGCGCCTGGACCGGCGTCACAATGACAATATGTTATCTTACTACATCGATTTGAGAACGGATAGATAGATGAATGGGTGTTTGTTATTCTTTCATGCAAAAACGGCTCAACATATTTGGATCCCGTTAACCCTTATTAATATTATTTTAAATATTATTTAAAAAAAACTAACTCATTAAAAATATTTTAAATTATTTACAGAATTGATATCAGTATCATGGAGGCAGCATTTCGATTAAAGATAAAAAAATAAGTACCACCGATACGTAGGCTGATTTTGCATCCGATTGGTCCATAAATCAAGGCTCTTTCAATGCTAAGCTATCGATTACGTAATTTACTGATAAGATTGGAATTTTAAATTAGCCACATCATGTTCGAACGTATGAATGTTGTGGTTTAACCTAACGTTATTTAAAACTGCGATTGTGACAAGTTATTTAAGCAATGTACTGCTTTAAAGGATTCAATGATGTATGAGTATTCAAATGTATTCATTCTAGAGTTTTCCTTATCGGCGTTCAGCAATGGGGATTCCCAAACATTGAGCAATAAACTCAACAAACGGTTCATTTAGGGACTTACAACGCGTGAAATATCAATGACAAATTTTTAACTTAAACCATCTGAATAGCTTACCAACTGATTTATAATTACTAACAAATTAGCATAGAATAGAGCATTTTCTGACACCCAAACTTCGGTCTAGAAAATTAGCTTAAATACTTACAAGAAAACTACATATGTAATTCTTAGAGCTCAAGAAGAATTTAGTTTGTGCTTAAAGGACAATGTAACTTCATCCTACTACTATTAAACAGCGAAAGTTTGTGAGAAAGGACGGATGGATGAATGTTTGTTACTAAACTGTTGTAGAAATTAAATTCTGAGGACTGAGAAGGTTTGCAGACTGCTTTGTTATTACAGTACGTAAACTACGTAGAAAGATAAATCTTAATTCAAAAATCCATCCTTCCAAGTAGGTACTGGTCGCACGTTTACAAATGAATCGCTTCGTCATCACATTACGCATACGCACCGCGTCCGTACCATGGCACCGTGTTCGACGTCCACATGCTTTGTGTTGCATAAAGAATGCTAATCAAATGTGTTAGCAGATGATATTAGAGGTGGGTGTGCCGCCCACGAGACCCGCCGCACATTCACCCGTCACACTCACGACTGCTCCAAACAAGGCAAAGCCAAGAAGCCAAAGGCCCCTCCGTCTCGTGAGCCCCTTGCAAACGTCTGTACTCCTAGTCTGAGACTACGAAAATCTCTTTTGCAGCAATCATAAAAAAATAAGTAAAATAGGAACGTTACCTGCAGCACCCTCTCCAAAAAGGGTATACCTACCAACGTGTGTATAACCTTTTGGGAAATAGGAATTGGACTGAGATTCTCGTAAAAACTAAGCACGTGCAGTGCCTTGTCTATTTTCGTGGGATTTAAGAGATGTCGCCTGTATTATATTATTTGTTGGTAATGTTATTAGTTAGGTATTAAATATCTTATTTCCGGGCGGGTCACCGACACTTCTTATGAATCTTACAAGAAACCGCTAGGCGTGTCGTTTCGCACTAAACGCTTTACAATAGAGCACTGCCCCTCACCCTTTTCTCCAGATTGCCCTAATACGGAGAATCGCAATGTTCCCCATAATTGGCTGTGATTGTGCACAAGCATGACTCATAATAATTTAACGACTTCCGCCAGTGGGTGGCTAAATTACCGTTCAGCAAAACTGAATTAAATAAAGCGGTTGGTCATCTGTATCTAATTCAGATCAATCGTGTTCTTTAGATTACATAAGTTGACCCAAAACTGAAAATCAAAAGAGGGAAGCGTTACAAGTTTAAAAAGTCTCAACAAACTAAAATAACAGTGAAACCATGATACGTTTTTCTCTGGTAAGCCTTTCTCACGCTTGAAACAAACGAATTCATTCTTTGATCATTTAGATTAGAACATACTGAATTCATGTACTGACTTGCATTAAGAGACAGCAAGATTAATGGCCTCCGACTTCCGAAACAAACAAAGGAAAAAACTGTGATCACATGTTCACAATGCGCTCAACGTAACAAAGAACGCTTAAAGATATAAATAAATTACACAAATAAAAGCATCGTGTAACAAACAAACGCACGGCAAAAACTTACTCAGAGGAAAATTAAGCACACGTTGTGAACAAAATAATATTTATAAATATTAGAATGAGGTTGTTTACTGGCGTCATTAAAATTAAATAAAGCACTGAAGGCGTGGGTTGAGGCCGCCCTCGGTGGTACCGAACGGAACCAGCTGAGCGGAGTTCGAGTACCGTTCTAGGGTTGCTATCGCCAAAAATAAGTCAACAAAAAGATTTACGTACATAATGCGTGGTAGGAAAGATACTTTTTTCTTTCCCGATCGCGACTTATTGTCATCATTACAAATCACGTTTGCCATTCTGATGTTATTCTACTTAAAAAATTTGAACTTAAATAAATAAATTGCTGTTGCCATACTTTTACGCTTTAGAAATGCCGTAGTCAATACAACAGGAGTAAAATCGATTGAAGGTCTCATTCAGACAGGTTAAACAGTTTGGACTCTACAACGATATACAGATAGGCGCATGAATAAACAATCCACTTATTTGCTCGGGCAACACTTTTCGAGAGGAACCTGTGCCAGCCCTAACTGTACACGTCACCCGCTTTAAATACAAGAAGCATCACTAGTGGTATTTCCAGCGTTCGTTCAACCCGAACATCGATCGCGTTTAGAAACATAAAAACTTAGCCAAAGGGGCACCGGTTGCTAGAATGTGAACATCGATAAACTGAATGTCAATGAGCCAATAAATTTCGAACTCGTTGCCCTGGTGTTAATGTTCAAATTTGTTTTGTTGACATTGTAGAATAAATATGTTTGAGTAGCTATTTTCGGCCAACGCAATGACTCTAGGAAAGGACACCTCAAGTGAAGAGACTTTTATAAAGCTTGATTGACGTTTGAAAATGTTTATCCGATTAAGCAATGCAAAGGTCACGAAGACTAATATTAAATCAAGCAGTGCGCTCCGGTTTAGAACATGCCATGAACATGCATATCAAAGTGGCTAAGTTTAGTAACAACAAACGTGATTAAGATTTTATTATAAGAAAGCATTACATTCCAAGCTATTAAAATAAACTAAACCTTTTTTTTATATGGGAAAATAAATATCATTAACTTCAAAAGATACATTGATTTACTATGTATGGAAAACATACATGGAATGGGCTCATCTATGTGAGAAGACTGTTCGTGACCAGGATACCAGAAGTATCAAGGCAATGGAATTGTTATAATATGTAATACATACATACACAACAAGGCAAAGGCTTGTTTGTGTGTCGATGCGTTCAGAAGTGATATCTGCGCCTCAGTCATAATTAAGTCCACAAACTGTTTAGAATGTTATGTAGACTTGATGAAATACTATAATACGGCAACAATAAATATTGAACATCGGTAACCAAGCGTAATAAATCTAAAGTCATTGATCCTTGTATTATAAGTTATAACTATCGCTCATTATCATAAAAAATATTTAATTGCTGATTACAACATTAGTCTAGTACTCCAGTCTTATCTTACTTACTCCTACCTATTTTATAAATAGGATAGAAAGGTGGATTGATGGATGAATCTTTGTTACTTTTTCACGTAAAAACGGCTGAACGGATTTGGGTGAAATTTGGTAGACAGATATTTTATAACCTGAATTACTTTAGAATAATTTTTAACCCTCTCTGGGCCAAATTCTTCAGTCCACGCGGACGAAGTCGTAAGTGGGAGCTAGTTTATCATAAATCATTTACAAGTTTTAAACTAGGTTTTCGAATATCTAAAACATACCATAATTTTTCTCCATATTCATTCAACATCTCATAATTCGTCTTGTACTTTTTTATAACAATTTGTCGCTTCGACCGATCGACCGATAAGATTCAAATTCCACTGTTAAACTCAACGTCCACAGCAGACAGTACTAGGAGCGCAGCGTTCTGAGAGAGCAGCAACGAGCAACGTACTCGCAAGGCCGCCGTGGGCGCCGCCGGTTGGCCAATGGCGGAAGCGGCGTTGCGTAATGCACTCATCAGGCCGCAAGCTGCGTCTGTACTCAACTACTCAGTCGTAACTTGCGAGTTGCGATACAACCGCGTTACTTGCATAGGGATGCCTCGCGTAACACATGCTATAGCAATATCAAATTTTGTTAGTATCCAGGTTGTAGATGGTAGAATATCATATTCTTAACTCACCGGTTGAGGTTTCCTTGGCCTAGGCCGTAAAACTTTGGGTGTTCTTAAAAGAAGTTCCAATGTATTTACTCCGGAGTTATGACATCCGTAGGCATTAAGGCAATCCACTGTTTGTTTTATCCATGTGCGTGCAACGAACACTAATTTTACGCGTGGACTTACTACTATGGAATAAAAACCATGTACAACCTTGCGAATTACGGCCAAGAACAAAATGTCGAAACGTTTAGTAATTTCCTTGTAAAATTTCTATGCCATTTCAAAGATCCTATTGTAAACGCAATTCATGCATATAAATTGTTGAAACTACCTTTAAGGACTCTTCCGTCACCTTTTCAATCGCTAGATTTACCGATTTGGGCATAGGCACTGTTTCCCGTTAGTCAATCTACTATTTTAGTGTCCATTGCCGCGATCATGAACACTATCGCCAAAGTATTCGTGTTGTAAACATCAGTCATTAGTATGTCACGTGTCAGTCTGTTTTGACATCTTCCCATACTAATGGTAGCCCGATACTATTACTATACGAAACTTCGTAAGTTCATGCTCGAGACACAGGGGGGTTACTACAAACTCCAAAAACCATCAAACATCATTGCTTTATTATGGTTTTAGGAGTTTGAAGTAAATTTGGTTTGTTTTAAATTAATTGTAGTAAATTTGTTTTGTTTTGTTTTAAAAGTAATTTTGTTTTGTTTTAATAACATCATTGCTTTATGATGGCTTTAGGAGTTTGTAGTAACGCCCCAGGTCTGGATTAAGGCGCGGCCCTAGAGCTGACATGTTACGTGTAGCCTGAGCGGGTAATGGCTAATGACGGTGTAGTACGCGCACCTATCAAGGTTTATTGCTCGGTTTCTTAGTACCTACCAATTCCAGACTAACTTTATCTCGCACTTAAGATACGTCGTAAACACTGCTTTCGTGTAGTGAGCGTGATTTAAATGCTATATACCTTGAGGAGGTTCATAATTAGATTTATTTACTACCCATTTTTATGACATGGAGTAAGAGGTGAAATTCCAAAATACCAAACATCCAAAGTTACTATGTCCAGTACAGTTTACGTCGTTATTTATATCCATGTAACATGAAACATCAAAAGTTTCATGAGTTTCACAAGAAATGAGCTCGTACCTATACCTAAGCCGTTAAGTTTCACGCACTTTTGGTACTGAAGAGATCGAAAGTTAAAGCAAATTCAAATTATTTTATTTTAAATCTACACAACACATGATACAAAAACAAGGCCCTGGTAGTGACCATTGGCCAAGGGCTTGTTCTCTCGTCCAGAAATTATCTTTGCAGTTCAGGCTATGGTTATCATAAACATTCGCTGCCATCAGAACTGAAATAATGATAAAAGGTTGGCTTGGAAGTTTTGACTCATGCAAACTAACATTTCACATAAACGTTCCAAGTACAATTTTACGCAATTACGCCACCTAACAAATGGTCATATTTACACGAGTATAAATAGATATGAGCTTTGAAAAACATCCATAAACGGGTGCATGCACAGATAACGTGTACAGTATGTACAGGTGTCGGTAAGTAGTCCCGTTTAATCGCCACTCATGTCCACGTCACGTGAATGCTAATGAGATGCTACTGCGAAGGAACGCGATTTACATTCCAGGTCTCAGACTCAACCACACTCGCTGGCCGCCAGTTAATTATGTAGATGTAGATGCATTTACCTTAAGTTCTCACATGTAGTCGTTCGTATACATACTGGGTACTTAGGTACTAAAGATGTGTAACTTAAGAATTGTGTAATTACTAGTCTGGTAATTAGGACGGAATTGGAACCAATGGGTGATAAAATATTTAAAATAATTATTATGTTATTTATCCAGGCTGAACCAGAATCTATACTAATGGCATAACAAATAACTGTTTCCGATGAAAAAAAACAATTAAGTACGTAGACCAGCTTTTAGAAGAAACAAAAATCCATACTCCCCTTTCCATAATTTTAAGTAGGATTAGACTCCTAAAGAAAATCAATTTCGTGGTACTTTTCACATTTTAGAAGTATAAACAACTCTGATAGTTATAAGCAAAGACGCATTTCAGTTTGAACACTACAATTGTGTGAACATACTCGTATCGTAACCAACAGTAACGTTATCTAAATTCCGATGAATGAGTGTGAATCTGTGTGATAAGTTGATAAGTGAATGAAGCCCACCACTCGTTCGTGGAACCGTGGCAGCGGAGGCGGTGTGGCGGCGGTGTTTCGGCGTGCTGCCACGTGAAAGGCGCACGGTACACTATTTGCTGTCTACTATTCTACATGCAATGCCTTAATGGCTGATCGTGCTGCCCCGTTAAAGGCTCATTCAAGGAGAACTGTACCACGAGCGTGAACACTATCGTCAAACTATTCGCATAGTTACCTTGTGACATCTGCACATCTTCCCATACCATTAACTAGACGAAAACATTATGATAGTGTTCATGTGAACTTGTCCAACTATAGCACATAAAAGGTGTTACAATTACATTACAACCAAATAACCTAAAACACGTTTACTTTTTCTTATTATGTCACATCCTGTAGAACGTAACTAAACTGTGAAAGAGCCGAAAAGCAAACGACATCGTGCGTGCAAGCATGCATGACTTGCACTACAATGAGGGGCTGAGGATTTCTTAAGTCACGTTTAAAGGATATTTGTATGCTTTGTTACTCTTACTTATTAACACACATAGCTATAGTAAGTACTCATAGCTATAGTGTGTCTCCTGTCGAGAAGTACAAGTCGACTACTTTCAATCAAATGCACGCGCGATTGTTTTTCATCATTCCCAACTAATGATTCATCAACGAAAGGTTACATAAACGAAATCGTATCATAACAGTAGTATTTAAACAAGCAACATAACAATCCATTCATATAATAATACTTCATCAGCCGATTGGTGACTTTGTAAACACACGGCCTGAGTCAGCCTGTGACGTCAGAACACAGACGAACCGGTATAAGCCGCTGAATACCGCTTATGCACCCACCCCCATTAGACTCGATTGATAGACCGTAATATGGGCCAGTCATTCCCAACGGGAAACCAATAGCATTCCAAGACTCATTCAAGTGTCGCATGACGAGACATGTGACTAGGCACACAGTATAAAGATCGTACAGCAATGTTTTTTTATATATACCTTTTTTTTAATTTTATCCGAATGCGATCTACCTAAGATGAACTTAAAATACTCTAGACGGGTGTATCAACTAACAGCGCAGTTGTATACATTTTTTCGAGGACAGGACCGAATCACATTTATAATCTTTTTACTATGACAGTACGTCGCGCGTCGTACTTTCTTGTCATATTCAGGGCCGCGAATGAAAGAGCCGGACTCTGCCCCTGACATTTAGCTGGATAAGCCGGACATAACTTTTAAGTGCGATAGCTTTTTTTAAAGAAACTATAATGATTAAATTGCCTTGCCATAAAGCCTTATCAAAACTTGGTAAAAGCCGACTAAAAGTGTGAATATTTGGCTTGGAAATAGGAACCATAAAGTCCAAGATAATACCAGAAACCTTATAAGCCTCAAATTGACACAAACACATAAAAATTATAATGTTCGCTGATGCGGAGACTGTTCATTATAAATATCCTATTTCGACCCGAGCCATTCGGCCATTGGATACATTTCGTAACAAAGGACTTTTTTTAAGGATTATTACCTGAATGAGAACGTGTTCGTTCCATAATAATCACAGTATTGTATTTCCTTTGTACCTTGCAACTTGCAAGTCGATGCACCTGCTTTTTCATTTTGGTCGCTCAACCTTACTCGTATGTTTGATAGTATAATCCTAGTTAGTTTATCTTTAGGTACTTTTATGAAAAGAATTACGATTTTTTGAACCCGTGATTGAAAATTATATATTTAACCCATTTATTTTACCTGCAGGTGTAGGGTAAAACTACGATAGATACCGCAGGCGAATAGGTGAACCACTTTCGAAAAAGCTAACTTCCGAAACAGTTAATAAGCAATATTGATAGGAAATATTCATGGTGAATGAATTCATTCAAATTGAAAGGGCCTTCAGCAAAATTGGAGCATCTTTATCAGTTTTAGCATATATGTCCACTTAGGTTACAGTGGCAATGAGCTGGCCACATCGTTCGCAGGACTGACAACCGATGGGGAAAAAAGATCCTCGAATGGCGACCACGTTTAGGCAAAAGGAGCACAGGCCGCCCTCCGACCAGGTGGACTGAAGACCTGAAGAAGACAGCGGGAAACCATTGGATTCAGAGGGCCCAGGACCGGGCGGAGTGGCGTCGATTAGGGGAGGCCCATGTCCAGCAGTGGACTACTAAGGGCTGAAAGGAAGGAAGGAAGGAAGTTACAACTAGGCATAGAGATTCGCATGTTATTGTATATACTACGTCTACCAATCCTAAGATCTGACACAAGTCCATATCGAAAATAGTATCGACAATAAATTTATCCAATGCTGCTCGAAGACTTTAGGTCTTATGAATGGAGGCGGCCGGGTGGGGGCGGCGCCACGTCACAGCACGAATGTAAACAATTAATTATCGCTTCAAGGTAACCTCGCCTCGCGCCGTTAGACATCCTTGCTCTGACGGTTTTGACTTTCGATAACGTGCCTCAACGATAAAGGCATCAAATAGGTTCGTCTTCTGTTGTATTCGCGGTTTAGGTCCCTCACATTAAGACATAAAAATAACTAGTCTTACTCCTCTTGTGTTACTATCATTAAAATATTATAAAAAAATGTACGGTCGGAGCATCACCGCCAGGAACAAAGTTCTTACAGTATTTTTTCAACTCTAAACCCGGTTTAATACTTATATTAATGTGCATTTTTGTCACATAGAAATGCTGTCTTATTCACCCTCCCTCTCATGAATACATAAAACCGTACAAACAGAGAGAGAGAGAGAGCCTCTCTTTAAAAGTCGCCTGGACTTTATGTAACGCTTTTTCCTTGCGTGACGAATTCTGCCAGTTCACAGTATCGGTAGTACTGTAAATAAACTTCATTTAAGCTTGTAATCTTTGGATTTAACATTCTTATTATATCCTATTCCTACCGCAGTTATTCGCAGAAGTAACAATTGGTCGCACTAAACTTTGCTTCAAATTACCTGTTTGTATTCAGGCGAGGGCGGTCTCGGCGGGTACTTGGAGGCCATGCGAGCGTTGGCGCCGCAGCCCTGCGCGGCCGGGGGCTCATCCTCCGGGTAGTACAGGTGCACGAAGTCCTCCGTGTCCAGGAATGTGTTGATCAACATGCTCCGTCTCACGCACACGCACACTCACCAATGTCCACAACCACGATACAACCCAAACCAACCCAACCACTAGTCAAAACTTACACCTAACATCACTGACACGGGAAGCACGACATCGAAACGAGTTCATTTTGAAACGTTTCATCTTATATTGTATTGTACACTAATTAGTCAACAGTTTTATAAACACTACATATAAAGGTGCGTTGTATTTATTTTTATACTCGGTATATAAATAATGTCATACACTTAGTACTTCTGTATAAAATCACATTGGTTGATTTGCACCGCAAATTTTTTACGCATACTTTTGCTTGCTGGAATTTGGTAAAATTAATTGGTTAATCGAGTTTTAATTGGACGACGTGTTTGGCACGACCTTTGTGGGTTGAACGGAAAATCATATTTTAATGCTAAACTAGGCAACTTTGGTTTGTGAGCGCCGAAAAATATAATACTACTCGTATTCATACATTCGTTCAATATCATGTCAGAACTACGGATGTGTAAAATGTTCGGTAACTAAGGTTCAGCAGACTTGCAGTAACTGTAAAAGACGTAGTTTACAAAGCTATTCAGGTTCAAACATTTATAGAAATGCTCACCAAATGAAAATATCAATTTACGTCATAGATTCGAAGATTTTAAGAAAAAATATAATTTACAACACTTAAAGTGGTAAAATGGCAATATCTTCAATTTTTTATCGACACTACCTTTAATACATACAAATAAAACTTAAAATTTATTTTAATATCGAGGCCACCGTATATCACCACACCCCCTATCAGTCACGTGGACCTAAATATTTATCTACGAGTAATACGAAACTTATTGAGAAGTACCGCTTATTACGCAACTCATCCGCGACTTATTTACAATAATAATGAATAACAAGCAATTGTTATCGGCACAAATAATGCACTTATTGCAGTCAGTGCAGTTCAGTGACCTCTGGCGGAAATTGCGTCAAGTGTTCGGTGTTCATCCATCCACCGTTTTGTTGATCTAAAGCAGCCGGCAGATTTGCTGTATAGTGCTTCAAGTACTCTACTACGTATAAATAAATCGAATTCCAAATTATGATACCGCGTAATCGATCGCGCGGTACTATATAGAAGAAGAATCTCATAAATACGCGGTTTTGGGATCGCTTTTTAAAGAAACAATTTTGAGAAATGTCGTATCTCCAAAGTAGGCAAGTTACCAGGGTGTCATAAATAGCTAAGGGCGATCGTACGTTTATTTCATTCATATTCGATGCCTCTTATACATATTTGGGCGTAGACCCAACTCCCACCTATTAATCGTGACTAGGGGATGTTTAATGGCGTTCCGATTCTTATATCGATACGTACTCAGCGGATGCCTGCTCCACTTTCAGAGCCGTGCGCTGTGTCGGCGTGAAGAATGCGGTCGCCAATGATAGTCTCTACCACCCGTAGTCTGTAGTCCTGGTATTTCGCGAAATAGACCTAGGTACTTATCGAAAAGAAATATAATTATTATTTATTGGTCATTTCATGTAAATTATTCGGTCATATTATTTTCATATAATAATTATGTACCTACTCAAAATAATGTTATTATGCTATTTTACGAGAAGAAGAAAGAAGTTGCTGCTTTTCAATTTCTTTCAATTACTATACGATACTATCGATTTTCGAAATATGCACAGATTTTTCCCAATGGTCTGTATATTGTTTCACCAACGATGTGAAATATCGTGATATTCCAATATTTCTGAAAGTAGGTACAAGCTAAAACAAACGTTATGACAATAACAATTGCAAAACCAATAGAGAAAGACGGCGCAGGTAAAGCGGTCGCGTATCACATAGCCGGACCGCAAACAAAGTCCAGTTGTCGCCCGCTCAACATTCTCGTGTTACTGACCAACCGCTCTAGCACCCACTAAACTGGAGCACGAACGAAATGCGCCCCTAACTCGCAGAAACAAGGTTCAATCGATTCCAAACCGAGATTTGCCAATACTAACATATCTCGGTTACGGCTTAAGTTTCGGTCACATGTCACACGATACTGGTTTCTATGTTTCTATAACGCTGAAATTGACGCACCATTCCATGTCCGTACAAAGACATCTAACACTCCGCTCCGCTATGTATCTTAGACATCTTAAATTGCAATACGGATTGTATAAAATCTTGCTAATACATAGTTGGAAGTGAAAGGCGTTTCCATGTAACGTAAGTACGTGCGCACTAAACGTTTTTATGCACAAATATTTAAAGCGCAGTTTCATGAATAGGTAAGTTCAAAGTGTACGGCTTTTTTTGTATAGCAAAAACTATAATAGAGGAACCGAAAAACAAACATGACGAGACGGACGACGCATCACGAGTCTCCGCTTTAAATAACAGTGTGAAAGTATTCAGCGTTCGTAGCAGTGGGCCAAGGTTTGTTTTTGGCGATATCACGACTTGCTCAGTGTTGAAACTTACGTCAGCGCTGCACTTCTGTACCTGAATGAGTTAGAAGTGAGATTCTTCTGGCAGATAGGTAAATACATTTTTGTCGTGAAAAGGTATTTTAAATGCAAAAAGCTGTGATTCATCCGATGTTGGCGCCAGCGTGATTAGCCCTGGCCTTAATATTTATCTGAGGTACATGGCATAATAGCAGTTGCATTAAATGAAAATAGTAATAATAAATTTAAGTGAATAATTGTGTCACTTACATGTTACATTGTGAGACAATTTAATTAACACCTTTACAGCAATACACACATTGGTATAAAATTATAATACTTTATTGGATTGGTTGGTAACACGCACAGAAATTCTATATTTATTAAGATTTCATATAATCTTCACCTCACCGCTTCAATCATCCACCAACCCGCAGTAGGCCAGCGTGGTGGACTAAAGCCTACATCCCTCTCATTGTGAGAGGAGACCCGACCCTGTAGTGGGTCATTAATGCGTTACTGACAATAAAATCTTTATAACATAGAACGCAATTATACAAAAGGCGAAATAAATGCTAGTCAAAGCATTCTCTACCAGTCTACCTAGGCACTTTATACTATTTATAGAATTATTTTATAAATAATCACAATAGAACACAAACTTTGGATTCCACAGAGTTGAAAGGCGTGATCAGTGTCGCGATAGCTATCGTCGCATTTTTACTCGCACGCTTGGATTGCAGCTTTAATTGAGCATCAGCATCCTTGAGACCAGTTTATAAATGTGTCTGCCAAGTTGTTTTGCGAGTTCCGAGACTAGTACAGGATAATGAGCTCTAAAGCGGCCGACACACGCACAACGGCTATTATGCAAATATTGCAAACCGAAACTTAAAAACGCAATATATTCCTTACAACCTTATCAAAACGTCTCCGGACATAGAAGTCACATTCGAAGTTATTACTTAATAAATTTCACAATATAAAAGTAGTTCTTTGCTGTTGACATGTAAGTGGTACAATAAACACTTGAAATATGGTTATGACTACAATGTAAATAATTCATCTTAGAAACTCATTATTGTTATAGAACGGAGGCAGACATTACAATGGAAATATATTGTATTTTTCTTTCTTAACTATACGATTTGCAATAAATTGATATAAGAAAAGAAAGGATAGAAGTTTACTATATCTATAATAATTATGGACAACGAAGTTTTATATTCAGGTTATTGCTATTGAGTTGAATTGAAATATTGAAAAATCGCAGGTAACAGCTTCACGAAGTAATGTGAGCTGTTGATTGTGAAGCTCGCCCGAGGAGGTACCTTATCGCCAGCGCGTCGCGCGTCGTCAAACAGCATGTTCATGTGTTTCGAGGGGGAGGTATGGTTGCGGGAGATACATTATTTGAGGCGAACATCGTAGTCCTCATGAAAAACAAAGCATACAACCTGAGCTATGATTTCTTCTCTATTTAAGGTCGGATGTGGGTGTCCATGGGCTGCAGTGACCACTTAACATCATAAACACTATGAATGCAGGTATGATTTAATGCAATCGTTAATTAAGAGTGCGCAAATTGTACCTGATAATAAAGCTTTTAACTTTTGGCTAAAGGTACGGACAGACGTGCTCATTACTAGCACGAAAGCATGCTTTTATTGAGCAAGTGCTCATTAGTAGCACGTGTGTAATGTAATGAGCATGCTTATTTAGAGCATGCTCAAAAATCAACCGACGTTTGATTTTCGAGCATCCTACTTGAGGCGCGGGTAGAAGGGGGCGTGCTCCGAGCACGTATGAACAATCATGCTTTGAGCATGCTTATTTATGGGTATGCTTCAAGCAAGCATGCTTATTGCTTGCAAATGTGAACAGTTCCATGAGCATGCTCACTTTAAGCAAGCTTAAAAGCATGCTTTTTTTGAGCACGTCTGTCCGTCCCTTCAGGGCATGCCCGTTTGCTACTCAATTGCAATGAAAAATAAACTTGATTCTTACAGTGACTATAACTTAGCAAACAGTCCGGAGCGGTGAGATGACACCATCTCCGTGGAGAGGTGACTTCACGCCGTCGTTATTGTAGAAACAATGAGGACATACTGCATTTTAACAGCGCCGTGACACCATTCGTTGCTGTTTCGCGTGTTCATCGCAATCGGACTCAATTAGTTTTAAAATCACGAAAATTTTTATAACTACAGCTTTACTAGAATTACTAGGCGAGGATTCCGTACTAGTCTTTCATATTTTTTCCTACTTATCCGTGTTGGAAAACTATTACACGTTACTCCTCGTTCTAATTGCGACGACAAAATCGGTCGCTCGCTTAAAGTACGGTGTACGACAACTTTGCGCACATTTGTCGCATGTCAGTGCTTATTGCCTCATGTTTATTGCATAGTTAGGACAGCTTCATTCAAATCATGTGTTTGAATTTTGCCACGTTGGTTCGTCGGTCGGTTGTGTCGTTGAGGCCTGAGAGTTACGTACGTCAGACCATTCTAGGCACTATCAATCGCACAACCTCTTTGTGGCTAACAATACGATAAGTGATACGGAACTTGCGTTTCCAGAAAAGTGTGATATGTTATGTTCACATTACTTACGTATCTTAAAGATAATTGCGACCAATGTCAGTGGCACAAGGCCGGTATTGCGCACGAACTAACTTCTGCGGTTGGCGACCTTGCTTCGAAAAACGCCTGTCATTGCGACTCGCCACCGTCATAGAGATGCAGATTTCCTACACAATGAGGAGGGAAGGTCGCCGAATAGAAGATGAGCTGTGCACAATTGAATCAATGAATTGCAACGCATCTGCCGAGGTGGGAACAATGTACGGCGTATGCTACGCGCCTCACATAAACTGACCATTTTATTCGAAACCTAAAACGGGACACGTCGACACACCGAAAATTATTGATAGATATTAGTGAACACTTAATGATCACCATGTGGCTAGAGACAAAACTCACTGTTTTTTTATGATAAATTTTGTCTCGTACTATGACTTAATGTCATAGTAGGTACGACGCAAAATTGATTTAGTAGGCAGTTTTTGCTAAAATCTCGCCACGTTCGCGTTATTGACATAAAAAAGCTCATATTTATTTGTTTAAAAGGAAGATGCGAGGCTATTATTTGGGATAACGGGATATTTTTGTGTGCTCAGATTATTCTTGGGTATCCCCGAGACAGAGTAGCTGAAAACGGGACTGTCCTATTCCAAACGCGACGCATGGTCACCTTATCCTTACACGGCGCGAGCGACCAATAGCGCGGCAACGCGTAGCCGAGCGCGAGTCGAGCCGACAAACGAGTCATGTGAACACACAGCCGAACGTCGAACAATCCACGCTCCGACCGTCCGTCGTCCGCCGTCCGACGTCCAGCCCGGCGCCGCGGCCGGCCGTGACCTTCACCGGCGCCACATGCCACCCGTAAACAACCCGCGAGTGCATGAACGTACACTACATAGACGCCTGCACAGAGAGTTCGACGCGGACCTATCGACGAAAAGTATTACAACGTCAGTAACTAAAGGAACGATGAACAAAACCAACTACACTACATACTACATACTCGTAACTACACATCCAAATAGAGAGGTCGATGAAGAACGGTCGACGAAAAATACTAAGACACAACTTGACACAAGTCACCAAAGGAACCAATAGCAAACCAAACAGACCACAATGAAGATCAGTTAAAATCGAAAGTATTACGAGGGTTTGTACTATGTATTAGAATTGTAAGAAACAAACAAAGAGTTAAACATTTTAAAAATTGTAAAACGAATCATCCAGAATACAAAAGTAGCAAAAAGACAACTTAATAAATCAATAAATGTATACATGATGACGAACACATCCCAACGGAAAAATTCTTTCAGTCCAGATGGTGATTTCGAAGACTGCAACGTCTTTGTACTCGCTTCAAATAAATAAATAAACGTAAAATGTTCATTAATCACATGAAAAAGTGAAGTCTTCCGCGATGAAGTGACATTTATTACTTCCCCGATTCATGACAATGGAGCTGTGTTTGATAAAATGTTTGTTTAAAGCAAGTTTAAAGCGTTAACGTGATTTTAAAGGAAATGTGTTTATGATTCCAAGAAGAAAACTGGATATGAGATTCGTACGCGTGCTTGTAAATCTAAAAATTTTGTAATCTTTTAAACTTTGTAGTTTAAAGGATGCATTGGTACAACATCAAACCGATTCCACCGATCAAATGTTTTGAACGAATCGTGTTTTTCTTAAAGTTTTTGTCAGGATGGATGTGTACGTTACCAAACCTCACAAAAACTAAAGAACGGATTTTTATGAAACTTGCACACGCCAGGCCATGTCAAGGCAAAGGCGTTATTTATGTACTTACACGTTACTATTAGCCTCTCCTGTATGTATTACTTAAAAGAATCTTTGAACGTAAATTTTCACTCATTTAAGAAACTTGGCACTCTTTATCAAGAGCTAACGACGAAACTCCGTAATCGATATCATAGCCTAAAAGATTCTAAAGCATGTTTTGACTGGGTGAATTTGTCTTAAGATGCGCTTTGAAGCTTTCTGCTTTACGATCCCAATCATAAACATCTGACTTTAAGTTTGTAAACAATGGACAGTTAATTTGAAACTCACTACAACTGAAATCCAATAACAAGTCACTATAGCCAGTCCGAGAATGGAGAAGACGCAAATAAAACATTCCTTGAAATGAAGGTTGCGAAGACATTCGAGGTAGGCCCCGCGCGAATCAACTGCAACCAACTATTTATAGAACTCAATAACATCAAATAAAGCACGCGAGCTATAAATACACATAACTACGGCTACGGCCTATTAATTATTACCTTTCTCATTATGATATCGATCTATAGATACTGGATTTTTATATTTCGTCAAATTATAATTACACCTAAAAATACCTACAGCTGAACGTATAACCTCCTCTTTTTTTTCGAAGTTGGTTAATAGGTAATATACATTTGTTTTCGCTAATTAAATCATATCATATTACCTTTTATGATTAAATTTCAGACTCTGATCTTTATACTTCACACTTTGAACATTCACAAGTGGATATTCAAACAAAACGGAGAAGAAAATATTTATTTTCCTCATCTTTCCAGTCAAATGGAAAAAGGGTCCTTCGATTTGTACGAGTTATCACGCAATCTAGTTGGTTGTGTGTAAGCCAATTCCGTCTTCTTATTTTTTTATATACCACTGTTGGGCACCACAAGAGGAGTATACTCCACCACGTTAATTTTTTCCCTGCAATATCTGAGTAAAGTTTTTTACGATGCCAATCACAAAATTGAAAATCATAAAAATTCAATGGAAACATTTTGTTCCATGTCACTGCGACTATTTAATTATTGTCCCGAAACCTCATCATTCTCGACAAGCCAGCGGCAAAGATTATACCTACTTGGATTGCAGCCACATTAGCCGATAGATAATGCCAAAAATTGTTTTAAACTCTTAATTAGGACACACGTTCTGATAACAGGTAATGATAAAATGATAAAATTGATATCAACGTAATCAACGCGCTGTAATCGATTGTTTTGAAAAGTTTTATTTACATTCTACTCATGTGCATCGAATAGTTTTCCGTTAAACGACTACATACTAATTACGTTATAAATTACCTACAAAGTTAAAAGTTATCTATTTACAGATAGATTTATTGGTAATTTCTGTGGTAAACCAAACGTTTATGCCAACTTATGAGGAGGTTGCCAGACATTCTTATGCTAATCAGAAGCATTTGAATAAGGCATAGTTAAGTTTTCCGTACTTTCAAACTCGAAGTAGTTTTTCATAATATGCAATTCCAATAACGTAGAACTTTAGCTTGAATTAACGAATTTAAATTGAATTAGCCAACAAGAATATTAAAATACTTAAACTTTCAATACCATAGACTTCCTGATTGGGGTTTGAATATACTTCTCCATCCTAGAAGACATGCTAATGTTACACATACGGAAGAAACTCTGCTCTTGTACGCTTTCTCGACCACAGTCATGAAATTCAATATGGAGATAGATTGAGCCGGGTAGCACAGTACATAAACACAGACAGTAATTTGAATATGTCTGGCTAAATAACTGGACTAAATAACTCTTTCCCCACCAAATGCAATGAAACTAAGTATACAATAGGTATTCGATTCATAAAAAATAATTTATATCATCATTTATGGTTTAATGCCAGCGAAACGACATAACAATTACTTCTACAAGCCGAACTACTTTGTGGTCCTCAATAACGCAAATCAGCTAGAAGCCGTGGAATTTTTGACTTCAAAAATTCTAATTGAATTTCTTGAGCCAAGTTTTTCTCCCAAAACAGTTGCGTCGGACGGCGGTAACAATTCTCTGAAGCCACAGCTATGACGTTCCATACATAATAATATAATAACCCAACTAAAGCTAGAAGCCGCGGAATTTTTGATTCCAAAAATTGCAATTGAATTTCTTGACTGGCGTTCCCGAGATTGGGAACTGGGACCACGTGACTTCAAAGCGGTGCGTTGGACGGCGCTAACGATTTTCCGAGAGCACAGCTGTGACGTGTCCCGCTGTCCCGCACATGCGCAGCGAGGGCCCGCAGCACGTGCCCGACACGAGATGCTCGAATTGTAATCCAATTTGTGCTAGAACTCTAGACGGAGAAACCTTAATAATAATATTTCTCCCAAACCCTGCTAATATTTTAAATATGAAAGTTTTGAACACTCAATATGAAATTGTAGGCTGATGTGAGAATTTTGTACTCAGTTATGGAATGTGTCAGCCTTGACAGAATGGAATGTACATATACACAACATATGAAATTCATCTTGAATCCTAGAAAAGGTTTATGTTTGCGTTCGACATCATAATAAGGCATAACTATAACTTGAGCACTCTCTTGTATTTCAATACCTATCTGATAGGTTCAGTCTAGGCGTGACACGTCATTATGGGCATCCTTCAAATGACGATCTTTCTAGGACGTCTTTCTAGGATTTTTCTTATACGAACTAGTCGTTAAGATAAACTTCGATTTGCCTACTTTACGTTGGTTTTATTATAATTGTACAAGTTTTAAGATTAATTTTTTTTCGTAAGTTACTTACGATTTACTCAAATTTTAATTACCTATTCAATATTTTGCAACAAGCATAGCCGATTATTATACGATTAACGAAAGTACCAGTTTCCAACTATCAAAACTGTTAAAATATCCATTCAATATAAACCAAACCTGTCTACGTCAGCCGTCTAGAGTCTAGACGACTTGTTCGTGTACCAGGGCCACATGACATGCGCAAAAGCTGGATGCCGAATTAGGCCACGTGGCGGGCTCCCATTGCATAACCTCTCCACTGCGACCTGCGACAGCGGAGTGCCCCCCGGTTGTAACTTAACCCTATTGTGTCGTCTGCTTCGGATGTCAAACTATTATGTACACAATACCTGTTTAAATTCAGTTCGGGCGTTTTAATTACAACAATCTACCGTCGCGACATCGTCCGTATGTATGGACTTTAGAATTTGCTGCCGAAAAACATTTATAAAAGACTTCTATGCTATGCTACAAGTTTTTTTTATTTGACATTTAAACCTTTTTTTGTTTCATTTATAGCCATAGTTATAGTAAAAATTCATCCTCACAATACACACGCAGATTTTCCAACCATAAACGTGGACTCTCTTCGTACTAATAATATTATGGTGCCTTCAATATTAACCAACCAGCTGTAAGTAAGCCACCTTATGTTAATTCACCGCAAACCATTAAATAAAAATGCACATTCAATCTAAGACAGGACTTTCTATCGGAGGTAATAATTGGATGTGCTATAACTATTCAGTTACTCTGCACCTGATTGCTTCGTGCCCTTGGACGAAGGTGATCAAAAACTTAAGACTCTACCAGAAGCTTTGGCCTAATTTTTATTTGATCCAATCAACATGTACCAGACACAGTAAGTGTATTATGTCTTAATTGGTTTAATGTGTATACCTACTATGTATCTTCTTGATCAACATGCCCGTATCGTATCGTGAATGTTAATCACTAATTAACGATGCAAGTTATAAAATATGAGTGGACTAAACTAATGTAGGTCGGATTACAGGTCGGGTATTAACGGTGGGTACCTAGCAAATTATTATTTTTCCTTACATTAATCTGAACGCTTTGTATTAAATATTAATTTTTAATACTATTATAATATAATAATATTAGGTAGGTAATTATAAATTTGCATAATTGTTTTTAACTATCTAGAAACTAGTAAATAAGCCTTGGCAACTAACAATAATAGTTAAAGATAAGAATTAATCGCCGTCAGGAAGTTAATGTTGACATTTAGAAGTAATTTATTTCTGTAATAACTTGTCTATTAACCTTTCTTGTTATAGTTAATTGTTTATGTAGGTACCAGGAAATCAGAAACGAAAGAATGTGTGAACACGCCTTCAGGTGGCCGAGAGTACTACGGCATGTCGCAGCCACGTTGCACTACGGCGCGCACACATTCATGCAAACCGGACATGAACCAAGGCAAATACTGCAGAATGCAGAATGGCGGCATATTCGCACGCCGTTTCCCGCATCGAGAAAAAATGCGTATTGCAAAAGGCTCGTTATAGAAGTTTTTTATTCTGTTATGTGACTACGTACTTTTAGCACAATCATTAAAATTTAAAACTTTCAATTTTTTAACGTGCAAACGGGTAAATAAATGGAAGTTATGCAAAACAAAATTCCTCAAATGAATTTAATCGATTAGCTAACGTTTTGTGAAGCCAGTGACCTCGACGAAAATGTACTTTGATTGAACAAAGCAACCACAAAACAAACGTTCTTTGCCTAGAGAATTCCAAACAGTTGCAAAACCAAACCACTCTCAGTTTTGAAATATAAATACAAAGTGCATAGTAATAAGTCTGGACTTAACGAGTAAAATTACTGGAACAATATCCTAATTTATTGATTCTGAAGCTGAAATTACTCAATTTCCTCGTATTATAGTATACCTAGTTGAAGTGGAATAGCGCGGTATAAAATAACCCGCCATAACGTAACGTGGACGCCACGAGAACGCCATGCCGTGAAACACGTAGCCGCCCGCTCGATACTACTAAACATTCTAGTGTGATTTTAAAACAAAACATATTTCTTACATTTATCGCTTTACCATAACACGGTCAGCAGTAAATTGTGACGTAATTTCCGCCAGCACCACATTATAATAAAGCCATGTGCCAAACACGTCGGCGAACTCGGTTCGTCATGCTAGTAGAAATTCCGATGCGGACCTTACGAACTTCACACTGGGGAGGGCACTTTACAATATAATCCATTTATACTTGTCGGAAACTTCGCAAAACCACATATATGAGAACTGAAAGTTGACAAGAGCGCGGATGTAATGTATATCCATATTATGGAGAAGGATCAGCGGTGTCGCATGAAACATGCGACGATCACGCGCGGCAGCTGCGGGGCAACTGGAGTGGAGGGGAGGAAGTAGAGGTGAGGGCTATATAGCGCAGATAGTTATACAACTATCTATCCGCTGAGCCAACGGTAGCTAGTTATTTAGCGAAGCACAACTATCTATTTTCCACAACGTCCGCTGTCTCTGTGTGGTACAAAGCGAAATAGCGATTTAGCGCGTGCTAACGCCGGTCGCCGATCGCGGCCCGAACGAATCCACCCGACTAGAGTAGATACACTGACTGAAGCGGTTTTAGGCGGTTTAAGCACCCGTTGGAACATAGTAGGATTTGTAGAGTAATGGAGTCGCGTAGTACTAAAGTTTACTATGGTAATTTATTTTTACTTTGTCCAATATAACAACCAATATTTGCACAACTTTTTACAAAAATATCTGTATAACAATCAAAGAACTGTAAGAATAATAAAAATATGTACATGTAGATAATACACATCAAAACGGCAATTGTATAATAAATTGAATTTGTTTCAAGGTACATACTCATTAAATAACATTAATTTAACCTACCCTGTTTTATTTTACTTAATATATCTTTTAAAAATTTACAGCTAATGTTACAATTGAATAATGATTTATAGATATAGTAATGCCAATTACAAGTCGTTTCCACCTTTAGCCTGATTTATCTTAACAGTGGGCAAAAAACTATAGTAATAATCATTATGAGTTTAATTAATAATAAATCGTTCCTTCGGTAGATAAACTAAGTTAGTTATGCATTTAACAAATAATTTTGTTTTTTAATTCTAATACAATATTATAAATAAAAAAATAACATCGACGACGACTCCTAACTCTGTTCTAAATGAAACAATTTTATGATTTTCAAACAGAACTAGACCTAATTTCAATAGACTTACAGCCTATATTCGTCTTTACAGCAATAAAGCAATAAAAATTTACGAGCTTGCTGCCTGCGTACATTTTAAAATGTTTTAAGTGTCGGACGCCTGCATTTAAAGTGAAATCGTATACCTGTGCGTTAAGGTCAACTTTTGAATATTTAAATTTGAGTTGATATTATTTTGGTCCTAAACTCTCTCTCTCTCCGTTTTTTGAAAAAATATTAAAAATGTTGCTTCTAGGATATTTAAATTCGTTGGTATTAATACGTTATTTTAAATTTGAAATTAGTGTTTAATAAACTTTCTTCGCGTCGCGTTCACGTACCGAAGTTTGTTTGTTTACGGTTGGAAAAGGTGGTTTTTGTACCTATAATGTATATAGACATCTAGTGTAAATAAAAATAAACAGTAAGGTGTAAATAAATAGTTTGTGTTGTAAATAACAATTTTTTGAAGACGATCGGTAAGGTGTAATGTTTTTGAATGGGAATACCTAAGACCCAGATTTGTAAATATTGAACATACGTGTAAATAATGTATGATATGTAAATAGAGACGATGTACATAGTCTAATGTATATACAATGAACTTTTAAGTACGCCTGTATAAAATTACTTATATTAAATTAAAAGTATATTTTGTGAACTACGAGTACTACGACTTACCGAACCGAGTTTGCTTGCTTTTTGCAATTCGTACTTCGCGCTTCGTATTCAACGATATCAAACAGCGCAAACAGAACTAGACCTAATTCTAATTGATTTACAACCTACATTCGTCTTTACAGCAATAAAGCAATAAAAATTTACGATTGCTGCCTGCGTACATTCTAAAATGACTTAACTCTCGGACGGTATTAAACAATCAATTATAGCACTTGCTTTCATACGTATAAGAGCCATATTTGATTGACGCTACGGAAATAGATAGTTTTCAAATATAGATAGTTTTTACAACGTTGTTCGCGAGCACATAGCGGTTACGTTTCGCTATTTGAAAAAGCCAAAGCGACACATAGCTAGGAGGAAGGCGGCAAGGCGCGCCGTGGAGCGGGCGAGGGCGGGGGGAGGGGGGCAGAGGGGCTGGCGCGAGCGCGCGGGGCGCCGGCGGCGGCGACGTCGAGCGTGAGAGAGGCGCGAGGCGTCTCACTGGACAAGACAACTTATCAGTATTTTGTAACTTGAATTTCCTTTTGACTAATGTGAGATAAGAAACCATTAAAGAACTGAGTACCATAATATTATCCTGATCATTGACGAAGTTCTATAACTATTCTGGATGCCTGAGTCCTGTAAGAGTAGACTCAAATGATTTGTTGAACCCCCTTTATAAAAATTGCCTGACAGGGCAACGGTGCAAAAAATAAAGGCAAAGCAATAGGAAAATATTCACTGTAAGACTGCAATAGGTACTTAATTTGGCTAAGTTATGTTGGCAAACCTCATGGAACAATTGTTGACTTCTAAAAGCAATGGGCCCACACGCACAAAGTACCGACTAAATTGTGCAATGTGCAACGAAAGCGTGCGTGTGTTCCATGTGGATCCATCTGGCGCCATTCCATAATTGTGTTGACTTTTGATACATGCGACCACTGTCCCCAAAATATTAATGCATTCTTTCATTCTAAGCCACATCTGACACATCATCTGATATTTCTAAACAAACCGCCCGCATGTAACTTTGGTCCAATGACGAAACCCAGCAACGGTGCGCCCAAATAAAATGTTCTAACTAAAATCAAAGATATTTAAGAAACGTACCTATCATTTTTCTTTCACTGACCATTAGTAGAACATAAAGAGGCCCGTTTGTTCTAAGTATGATAAGTGCGATGGGCTAAAGAGAGTTGGTGGACTTATGGAGAACTTTGAACTAAAACAGAGAAAGATCTCGAGTACCAGCCAAGTGAATGCCAGCTAAGTATATGCTACGTCATCGCGCGTAACGTATCGGCCCGTCTGGCGCCTCTCAGTGGGCAATTGTCTCCACAGTAAACAGACCCTCGTCGGCCACCTTAATCCTTAATGAACCATTGTCATTCACTAAAGCTTATTAACAAACATGAAACAACATTTACTGGCGCTGAATGCGCCGGCATTTACTTACTCCTAATCAAATCACAATGACCAGTGCCGATGCGATTACTATATCTACGATACGAATCTGCGTAAGTAAATGCTCGAGGCACAAACCATAGAAATGCAAAATTTATTTTCCATCTACCATAAACTACCGAAATTTTAGAAAACTTTTGCTTCGAAAACAGCAAACCTAGAGAGCAATGTTATAATTTGCATTCGGTGAAATATCGTTAGATCCGCCCTCCGACGAAGCCTGGCGAAGAGTGGGCGGCGGCGACAACGGGAACAGTCTCCCACGTCGACACCCACCAGATTCCCTTTAATTATAATATTGCGATCGAGGACACTGTGACAGTGAACGGTAATTATTTTAAAAATAATGCGATTAAGGGTTATTTATGACCAGTCTTTGAATGATATAAAGGAGGAGATGTACGAAAATAATACTTTAAATGTAGACCCATTGTTAATAAGCCAAATGTAGACCTATTACTAGGTACTATTTCAGGAGCAACAAAGCCACTTTACAAAGAACCTACAAAAATCTGTGAAGTTGTAAGTGGGTTCTTGGCAACCTCACGAGTGTATTCCTGAGTTGCACTTATACTTATATCGTCAGATGACCTGCCATTTAGCTTCGCATGTTCAAGAATAAGTTGGTTTGTGTCCAATATAAATTAAGCAACGTTTATTTCCATCTACCGTAATTAAACAGCCAAATATATACAGTATGATTCAAAATTCAACTGGAGAAACAAGATGTGCACAAAGACTTATCTGATTATAGAGTGTGAATCACTAACACGGCTGTAGACCTCCAAGGACAGCTTGCAATGCATTCCGTCCATGTCACTGCCATATCTCTTCCGTAAACATTAGCGTTTTTGAGTAAGAAATTATTACGAGTTCTACAAGGATTTAACTTTCAAGAAATTCTAAATGTCAAATGTAGCGCAAACCAACACAGTACGGTTGTACGTGTATACGAAAACACTATTGTAATGTACGGGTGTACATTACGATAGTGTTTTGAGGAATACTAGGAGAGAATAACAGGAAGAATTTCGGATAATAATACGCCAGCAAACATCGGGGAAAAGTTAGGCTACAATAACAACTGGTCGAAACTATGAATGTAAAAGTAAAAACAAATGAGTAGTTAACACTATAAGTAACTACTTGGGCAAGAACTGAAAGAACTGAAAGCATAAATACAACTAAAAATAATTATCTTACGATATACCTTATCCATTGCACGAGATAGAGGTAAAATCGAACAACAATGTCTCTTCGTGCGTTAAACTTAAAGTGCTTATTAAAATTTATCTTCATTGTTTCTTCAGCGATAAAATTTTATCCGCGGCTCTTATACAATTCGAAGCGGTCATTATATAGATTGGCATGCATGAAACGTGAAAGAAACTTATCTCTATATCGTTAAAAGAAATGCCGGCTAGCCTGGTACACTGGTACTTTCCCTTTTCCCACAGTGTGACGGACTGCGGAGATGATAGCAAGCCGTATGGAACGTCTGGTGTGCTTGAGAGCTTAAGGGCGTTTGTGGACGAACTGCAACTGGACGGCAAGACAATACTTAGGTAAAAAACATAAGTGGTTAAATAAAAGAAATGCCTATTAAATTACTGCTTAAATTTTCCACGAAACGGCCTGAACAATAAAATTTAGCCTCATAGAACGTTCAGTTTTGTAGACAGCTGTAAATATCATAAAAAATACTGCAAATTTAGTATGCAGTCTAGTCAAATCAATCGAATCCACAATTCTGTACAGTTTGCAGTTTACATAATTAATCTCATCGGCTAGGGCGGCCTAATGCAGTCAAAAATCAAATATCAGTCAAATATCGCAATTTTCAAGTTATAGGACATAACAGCAAAGATAAATCCGGCAATCGAATTCCATTTAAGATCTATTTAGAAACTATTTACTATGAAATAGAATCTAACTTATGAGTCTAATTATAGCAAATTGCAAGCTATTGCGTTTATTTGTCAATAGATTCTATGCAAAATTGCTGATATTGCAAAGAAATTCTAAATTATCTGTGTTGTGTCCGTGTTCGGCCTTATTCCAGCAATTATGTTACAACACTCTAGGTCTAAACGTTATCAAATTACACTGTCTAGACATTCTGGGCTAATTTACACTTAGCGAATTGAATAAATACAATTTAATAGAAAATTGGAGTTAAATTAACACACTTAATTGATTAATTGTATGAGATAATGAGTTAGTAATTATATGTATGTCATCGAATAAACGAATTCGAATCAACGAAATCGAATCGGCGCAACTTTGTAATTGAATAAACCGCTGTTTCTTTCTCGTAGCACAGTCTTGCACTATGGAATAACTAGTTGCCTAATTTAATTACAATCTTTCTATTCATCCAATCCTACAGTCAACAGTCAACAATAAACGTATTCCATTCTTAAAAATATTTAGTTGCTCAGATAATAGTTTCTCTCGACTGTCCCGAGACGAAATCCACCGAAAACGCGTAGTCGGTCACGTAGTCGCTAGCGTAGCTTTGTAGGACAAGGGCGTTCAAGGGAAAACAACCTCCATGCTTCGAGAACCAGCTAATGATTGATGGGGAAATGACGATCGGGCAGTCACGGTTCATTCAACGAGCCGGAACAGGTACTTAGATAATTATTTTAAAATTTTTAGAAGACGTTGTTGGAATCTCCAACATTGAACCTCTTTTTATATGTATAAAAATTAAAAGTAGGTAATAATTCAAGTTTTAAAACGTCATAAAATAATATTCTATTGTTTTAGTTTTCCTTTCATATCATCGCCATTTTTCTTTTTACCTTTCTTGCTAAACAATTATTATACATACAATTATTATACAAGAATAAAAGTTGTAAAAGTGCATCCTTGTTTCCTTGGAACCCACACACGACCAGCATACAGTGCACTCGGGCCTCCAGCATCGGTCCCAACAACGTAACTTTTGATAACTGTGTGAGGAAAGTACTAATAGCGTGAGGAAAGTAATAACAGTGTAAAGAAGTAATTTTGGTCATCATATAAAACAGAGAGAAGTTGGTAAATAATAATTTCAATGTGGAAAAAGTAGTCAGTAAAAGAAGACAGATTGATGTAAGTAAATAACAAATCGATGAATAAGAGTCCCTATTACAAAAAAAATATTTCAATTAATTTACAAAATGGCAAAACATTTACAACCAAAGAAAAACATAATTAAAGTTAATGTTTAAGAAATGTTAATAACTTTAATTATTGTATTTACAATAAAGTTGAGTATAGATTTAGTACTTACGAGAACTTAGTAGTATTAATGCGCATTTAAAAAACCATAAGTGTGCAAGAGAAAACGATTATTATTGGAATTGATTGATGGAGAAATTTATGATGGGTACGTATGATCATTAATTCATACACCCAAAACATGTTTTAAGTGAAATTATTTATGCTTAATGGTCCTCTACGGTACCTAGTACCTACATAACCGTTGTATGCGATGGTTAGATATTCGATTCAAAACTCATAGTCAAATCTTTGATAAGGGTTAAACAGAAATCATAATTATGTAAATTTTAATGCTGTATTATACAGTCCTTTTAATACTGTTAGAATACTACCTACTCAGGATTTTTTTGTGAGGACAGATCTTTTAGGAAAAAACGGCTGACATTTGAAGCTTACTATGCAGATGCATTATAATTTTCATTATTTGACTAAATTGATAAGTATTATATGGAATAATTTTTATTTATCTCTGGACCAAATACCTAAGCCCGCTTACAGAACCTAGCTGTAAATTAGCTGGTATAAGATAGGCATGCAAATTTAATGACTCGTCATTACTGTCTATGTAGGACAAGGTCATTCGAGGAAAAAAATGCCTCGAGATGATTGTTTGATGCTTTACCTAACTACTACAAATTCACTTAGAAACATCTTTAAAAGAAGGACAAAGCCAAAGCCGTTCAGGGATAGAAACCGGAACGAAGACATTCGTATCAGCACCAAAGTCACCTTATAAAGGCTAGCGATGCAGTGGCAAGTGACGAAATGTGGACCGAAGGAGCTACAAGAGTTGAGACTACGTACATTTACATAATGTACATCAAGGCAAACGTGGCGTGGGACGACCTCCTGCTCGTAGCTGAGATCCTAGTTAAAATATCTACTTTGCTTTTTAAATTGGGTGCAGTTGTATATATACCATACTATAACTACTTCACAACTTTTCCACAGAGAATCGTTCGTTTTATTTGTGGAGGTAATCACACGTAGTAAACAATCGTAAACGTGCTCCCTCCGCAATCACAGAATACAGAAAGTACAGAAGTCTTTAATGCGAAACGTTAACATCAATCAACTGCTGTTCTGTTCCGAGATTTCGTATTGCCAGTGTGAAATAAAGATTTTGATTAGCAGTTTTAAATAGGCATCAAAATTTCATAGAGACCCACCGGTATGAAATCCATCGCAAATAACAATACAGGCGGACTTCTGTCCATTACTGCTCTGTGTGACGCGCCCCACCCCCCGATCGATCCGAGTAGTATCGGGAAAACCGATCCAGACGCCCCGCCGGTTCAAGGTCACGTCCGATCGCCATTTTGTCCGTCGCGTCACCTTGTTCCATATAATTCCATTGGACGCCGACTCGACATCGTCGTCACAACCACACATAGTTAGGGGCTGTTCCTAGTTAACGGTTCTTGATTTAGAATGTTTTTATTATAGTATCTAAGACGTGACGAGTGTTAAAGCCCATGTGCAGCTCAGCTATATGTCCATTGCGTCGCTTTGTATTCTATACCATTAAGTATGTAATTTTATATGCGCAGCAAACGTAGATATTGTGTCTAATGTAGTTTTATTTTCGCCTTGAACCCAATGTAGTTCGCCTGGGGAAGGACCTCACGTCACAACCCCAATAAGTTGCCGTGAAGCTAGACGATTCTTATGTCTTGTATTGTGATCAGCTAAGGTATAGTGGCGGAGACTTACAAGCTTACCAGGTTTCTTAACAAAAAAATATGAAAAAATATAAATAAAATCCTTAGTCAATAGCTCAGACAGCTGTGCATGTCTCCCAGGGGTAGTGATAAGATAAATAAATTGATAAAGAGCGTAACATCAACACGGCGAACATATTGCGCCTAACGCCGGGTGCGTTAGACCGACATCTTGTTATCGTGGAAGATAAAAGATAAATAACACACACTATCATCTGAAAAGTGAATGTCATTTTACTCATCTTTGAAAATGATTGGTAAGGACATACGCTGGGACAGTCTCCCTCGTCCTGCTGAGACTCGAACCTAGGACGCACAGTAAAAAAAGGTTAAGTAACGTGTGCTGTGAACTACTATTGGCAGTTAGCACAACTCCATTCACACATGCATAACTCCACAAAGAGCAGAGCAAAGAGTTTGTATTTTGTCGCGTTTGTTGGTCAATTGGACGACAAAGGATGTTTCGTGTTGACAGCTAATTAGAACAAGGCCGACATTCGCTAAAACTTTTCGGTCATGTTCATTTGTGGCCTGTCCGTGCGTATTGTCAGTGAGGACAGCTCCAAATGAATAATATTTGGAGCTGTTATATCCTCCTATTTGTTTTCAATAAAAGCGTTGTGTTTAATTTTTTTCACGTTTGTTGCTCAATTGGGCGACAAAAGTTGTGTAGTATTGCGACAACTAAAGGACAAGGCCTGACATTGTCGTACGACCAATTTTTTCCTGGCGACCAAATTTGTCATAATACATAGTTACTTGGCAATTACTAAAAATACGTTTAATACCATAAAAACATCACACATGACGTCAGAACGCCCTTCGGCTAGCGGTTCATGGTGACTCGACCAACTCGCTATCTGATAACACTGGAGATACCCATATCAGCTGTTATCGGCCCTGCCAATACTAGACATTTCAATCACACTGTACCCTTCTGCGGTGGACGCGTCATAGTACTCATAGTAGGTACTCGTATAAACAAGTGTGCTTGTAGTATCTACTACGGTTACCGCAAACTGTACCTATCTACTAAAGATGTACTTGTAGAACGTAGATACCCCAATTCTAACGTAAGCAAGCAAATACCCAAAAACTTAAAAAAATGTGGTAAGTATACGGGATAAACGAATCAGAAACGATCACCAAAGGCTTAGACTAAGCTATCAATTGAACTTTTCATTTGTTACAACTAGTATTTTAAATAGATAAAAATCAAAACATTAAAAATCGAATAACCGGTCAACCCTTTCATATCGCAAGTACATCGATATCTACTTAGCCTTGTCAGTACCACTTCTGTACCCTTAACAAAAAGGACTGATAACGGACGTGCCAAATGATGAAACGCAAAAAGAACGAGGTTTCAATAAATGTCAGTAAAATTAAAACCTTTTTCTGCCAATGCGATGATAAAAGCCAAAAGCTATTAAAACATCTTTATGGTCCCTGAGCCGGGCGCAAATTTCGTTACTCCGGTCCCGGCCGATAAATCGTGGCATGCTTAAGAGAGCAGAACACAGAAGGTTAGTGATTGACAGTAACATAATAATAAACTATCATCTGACAAACTTTCAACGGGAGGAAATCACTGAAAAAATAGTTTCGTCATATTTGTATAACCAGCCATTTAACCCACCGCTTTTATAAAATCAGCTGACGATAATTTTCCGTTACTATATTGGGCAAGCTGTAATTTTACAAAAAAACTATAGGAAATGACATTATTTTTCCTACATATTTCGTAGGCTGCAATTAATTCACCTAGCCTAGCCTCGGCTGACCATCACCAGGCTACCTAGCCTAGTTACGCTCTTAAGCATTCTACAAATATTGGCCGGGAGTAAATTGGTCATGGAAACCTGTCACCGGCTCCCGTACCGTAACTTTTGATATGGAATGCAAATGGCAAACAAGTGCGGAGTCGATGACCTCTGCGGCGTGATAAACACATCGAGCGGCGCCCAAGGTCACGTGCTGTTTACACTGAAACATCATTATCGCACTGAAATACAATGTTTATTATTCCACAAAATGTAATATATGATGTAGTGATGTGTTCTCACCTGTGCTCCGAGCATGAACACTATCGTCAAAGTATTCATATAGTATATTGGTAATAGCGGTGATAGCTCAGTGGCTTAGAATTCGACCTGGAATCGTTCGAATGGTTCGAATCCCAGTGGCCTTCGAATCCAGCTATGAATTAGCAATAATGGCCATCATTTTGACCACTAAGTAAATCAGTTAAGTTTCGTAAGAAAAAAACGTATTTTGTTAAAAATGAGCTACTACATTATCCTTACGTTTACCGATGTCATCACTTTCCATAACTCGTTCCTAATTAGTGACACTAATGGTGTAATAAAACAGGATGTGTTTTTTTTAATCGACAGGTCCTGGCTATGCATATTGATTTTTCAAAAATCTCCGGGAAATCAGATCCCACTCTTTTGAGTATTTTTCGCTATTCCTCACAATTTTGGTTTTTCCCGTCCACGTACACTTGAAAAATTCAGTAGTATTCATAATTTAAAAGATGTAAGTAGCAACTAGCAGTGCAGACAATAATATGGCTACATAATATTTTATGTAACAAAGTTACGTAATTGTTTTCAAAGTTATTATTACAATGTAAAGTGAGCTCCTTGATTCTTGTCTAAAACCGCAATCCAGCTGCCTGAGCACTACTTGTAAGAACATCAAGAGGTGTGTTTTTTATTCTTGTACCAGGCTCCCAGGACCTAAAGCTGCTGTCATTCATTTTAAAGCGTTGTTTCCTTTCCTCATACCGAGGCAACTTTGGTCTGAAGCAAGAGTGTGGGCTTGTGACTTGTTTATTCAGCGTCTTGCTTTTTTGATGTTAAACCTTTTAGGTTCTATGTTCAATCTATCTCGAAGGGTGCTTGCTACTAGGATTTTCTACGCCTCCGATAGTCGTCTCTCCTTCCGAAAATAACATCCCAAAAATATGTATGCTTTTATATTTAAAATTATTTAAAATACTTTGAAGGTATGTTGGTAGTTGGTACGCTTTCAAAAAAATCTTTTAAAATTCCATCTAATTGGAAATGAATTTAGAACATTCTATTAACGTGTCTCCATGGATTTTATTTCCTAATGCTGTCCATACAATTTAATATTGTTTTGTTCAAACAAATGTAGGTAAATTTGTTTTGACTGTCTTTGATTGAGACAAAACCCTAGTGAGCCTAGTGGAATGAACCATAAAGATCGGTTTAGTTTCAGACTTTACCGATTGAAACTACATATATAAAATCAAACAAATAACAAATCACAATAATCAATATAATGCTTATTTATTCAGCCATATGCTGGAACACGAATACAAAGTTGTTATAATAAGTGTAAAACTATTATTAGAAACCACACCATATCGATGTCATCAATGTTATCAATTAATGCGAAGTTACTATTTATTAAAATCAGTAGTTATGTAAAATTCATCATTAAGATAATATTGATTGACCTTGAGAAGCAGAAGCTGAAGGACACAATGTTTACATATTATTATCAAGTAGGTACATTAAATTAAGCCGATACCTTATCTTACTGAATATAATAATGAATTAATTTATAACAGTGAAAGTCTGTAATGAAACTCATAAATATGTGAATACTCACAGCTTACTTTGGGATCAGAAAGCCATGTGTGTGTTGTCCCACAATATTTATTATTATTTTATTATTAATTTTTTGATCATTTTTGGTATTAGAATCAAAATGTAAACAAAAATTCTTTTTTTCTAAGTCATCACATCAAAGAATCCTTTAAATTAGTTTCAATTATGCTATAATTTAGTGTGACAAAATGATAATGCCTAGTTGTTATTACATTTAAGATAAAGGAGAAAACTACATACCTACCTACTTACTTATGTAGTTATCGTAAACCGGAATAATTTATGAAAAAAAACGTTTTAGAAAAAAAATCTAACAACATCTGAAGAATGATTAATTAAAACGGAGCACACCTGCGACCGCAGATTTATAAACTAAAGGTTTATTTTATAAATCTGTGTCTGCGACATTGTTGTCTTGGATGACGCACGGCCAATCCGCAGCTGTGTCAACGGCCTAATTCACAAATTTGCTGGGCATTGCAATGTGTAAAGGTTAGCTTAGGCAGGAAATTCATAATATGATCACAATTTTATCGGGTTTTTCCTAAAAAAATGGAAAATCTAGGAAAAGTGGTCTTGTATCTGCAGAAATCAAATTTATAAGTTTTCTTCTTAGAACGACTTCTTTCATGACATTTTTACTTATTTTTGAATGACGAAAAATGCAGTCTAAATTAACAAGTAGGTAATTTTGTGTTCAGTGGAAAATAACATTACAAAACCGTGTAGACAATCTGATTTCAAAAATATCCATCTAAAATTCTAAATAAACTTAAAATTTTGATAAAAAATGAACTCAAATAAATATTGAATTTTCCAAGACAACAAACAGGCTTTAACTTGTTCTTTTGAATCACACGCGGCCGTTTCATTTCACGGTTGTGTTCAATGGCCTAGTTTAGTTAACAAACTGTGTACATAGTGAATTTACTGCCACTTAATAAAACAAACGTGAATTATTTGGTAACAAAAATATCGATTCTATGTTTATATTGTGTGTTTATTTCGGACAGTTCATCAATAAATTGCTGAATTAAATAATATAAACATTGAATACAAACCGACATACACGTGCGACATTGCTCTTGAGCTGTGACCATCAGCCTAATTAAAAAAAATCTAATTGGCAATAGGTAAAGCCTAAGGAATAATACAAATCAAATATTCTTCTTCAATTGTAAATCGAAATCTACTATTAGAGCTAACAAATAAACAAATAAGCAAACAAAATCGAGCTTTGTCAAAAAAGTGAAAAAGAATCAGGAAAAGATAAAAAATTTGAAAAAAGAATTCAGCTAAATCAATTCACACTTGCGACACCGTTATTTTTTAACGACGCACGGGTATCCCGCAGCTGTGTCAAATGCCCTAATTCCTAGATTAACTCCTTTGTCACAGGTTAAGATCAGGGCATAACACAGCGCATTCATATTATTTGACCACAAAATTGGGCTTTAACCGAGCTAACATTAACGACGTCATCTACAGGGTTTCCCAAAAAAGTCCGGGAAAAAATAAGAATAATGTCTAAAAAAATCATCAAAACAAAGCGTTGTGCGATCGGATGACGCACAGCCATCCCAGCTGTTCAAAACCAAGTGGCCTAATTCCCTAATTCACAAACTTGTTCGTTCGCAACGGGTGAAGGTTAGGACCATAATACCGCATTATTCCAAGCAGCAGTCGAATTCCCAGAACGTTTGCCAAGAGATGTCAATAACAAAATGGACCTCAATTGCAAGTCCGAGAAACACAGGGTCATAGGATGTTTGACCCGTAAGTAAGTTGGCAGCATTGAAACTCGATGAGGTTTGTAGCCACTACAAATAACTGAGAATTTATTTCTATGAAAGCTTAGTTATTCACTCTCCTAGGAGCTAGACTAGGTCTAGCTTTTGCTTCTGCTAAGGTATTGTCCTAATCGGCTGTAACCGACCGACCAACCAACACGACGAAATATAAACACAGGACTCTGTATGGAGCTGTCCTTATTGAAATACGCACTGGTATGCGACAAAATGTACGCAATGACGTTGTCGTATGAGCAACTATTGCGAGCGAAATAAGGACACGAAGGTTAACCTAGTTCAGAGGTTAGGCCCATTGTAGTTTGGCTACGAAGGAAGGTATCCCTATCGGTTGGAAAGATTGTGCGAATAACTAATTTACATGCAATGTACCACATCCTTCTCATTGTGAGAGGAGACCCGAACTTTTAAATGCGTTCTGTCAAGAAAATCCGTTTTCGGAAGCGATTTCGTACGACGGCAGTGACCCTTCTGCTGTATTGTAAGTGATTAGAATAATAATTTGATCTTGGAAGACGCGTTGGCCTCTTCCCAGGCACATCGAGCTGATAGTACTGTTAGTACAAGCCCTGATTACACAAACTGCGTGCATTTCTTTCTCCATGCGCCGACACTTGGCGAATGTCCAACGGTCAATTCAACTCAAGACATAATAAGAACTACCATCTGGGTACTTTCTTTTTGTTGACATATGTATTGCCTCCTGCCGTTGGTTTTACGATACAGAATTATTTAACACGGTGTAATTATTTTTACTCCCTTTGTTGAGATGGTAGGTATATGCGTTTAAATATTTTTCCACTGGTGTTCAATTGGTTTATGCTGTATACCTATGCATTTAAACTTAGCTTTACCCGTGGATTTTAGAACTCGGTTCAGTGAGGGATAAAAAGTATACTAGGTGTTAATCTAGATTAGAAACTACTTGCATACCAAATTTCATTAAAATCTGTTCAGATCTGTTCATTCAAATCCATCCCTCCATCCTCACCAACTTTCACATTTACAATAGTTAGCTAGTTATATGATTTTGGTCGTTTGCTCGTTGATTTGCTCTAGCTTATTCGTTAATTATGTGTTCCTTTAAAATCCTTTGGATTCCCAGAGCCTCCCACCACTGAATATAATAATAAACTGAATACAACATAATATTTAAAGCTATGTAAAGTGTCTTGCTATTTTGTATTCACAGACGCACCACGGGACTGGATAAAAATAGTATGTACGTAGTGCACGACATGGCATTTTGATATGCCAGTGACTGCGCCGTACTAGGGTGCAAGTAATGCAAGATTGACTTGAAGAAAAACGAGAATATTTTCATTCGGAAAAATACAATTTTTATGAAAAAACTTGGGTGAAGTTTTATAGAAATAAAATAAACAGAATTAAGAATCTCCACCTTTTTTTCAAGTCGGTTAAAAAGGAAGGTTTTAAAAAAATCATAAAATCACCGTAGCAGCTTTAAATCTTAGTTGCTTTGTTGTTATACCAGGGAACAAGAGGCGTAAGACTGTCTTAACAAAAAAATCAACTGACGTAAGTAAGTATAACGATGGTATTTTGATATGCCAGTGACTGGGTACAAGGTTACAAACGATGCAAGACTAACTTGAAGATGCATTATGCAGTCTTTATGGTATTTTAAAAATAGTTTTGCTGTCTTTTCGAACGCAATGGGTCTAAAAATATAAATGAGCATCACAGACAAAATCCGACCCTATACAAATAAAGTATCACATTGATGCATTACTAGTTTTGATGATGAACAAAGAGGGCAGAAGAGTATTTCATATTTAAGTAACTTCGCGTATTTTCTTTTGAACGATGAGTTTTACATTTAATTTAAGTGTTTACCTTTTTGCTTGGTTATTTACGGTTGTTTTTATGGGTTTTCAGTGCAAGCCCACGCGCGGCCCAGAATCCTGGCGGTATATCCAAAACATAATTTAATGGGTAAATAATTGAAAACATTGAAATAAGCAAATATAGCACAGTGAGATTCACCTTTAGCGTACTTCTGTGGAGATAAGAATTCGGACCAATTCGGCTTGACGCTCATGAGGGTGTGGAATCCATTATAATTCCCGCGAGTTTAAAAATAAAATAAGTACTATAACATCGAAATTTTCTCTGAATTGTCTGACAGATAGACGACCTGGAGGTTTCGATTGGGTTCGATTTATAGCAGAGAAGAAATTTGAATGATTAAATTTTTGGTCTGGTCTGTGAGTTTGCGATTGTCTTGTGTGTGTCCATGGCAGCCACACTACAGAGACGCTAGTGTAGGCTATGAGTGTGAAGCGTTAAAAAATGTCCCTTGAAGCATAGAAGCGCGAATGCAAAAATACAGGACCGCTCGATTGTCTTTAACAGAAGCGATTTACGCTAACGCACGCTTTTAATGTTAAAATATTTTTTTCAAAATCGTAACTTTATTTTCAAAAACCGTCCATCTCCCAACCCTTGCACCCACTGCGCTGCACTTATTCAAGGACAACACGTTGCTGGACGCACGTTGTGGTGCACGCATCGCGAGCGACCGAAGATTTTTTTGAATACTAACAAGTCATTACCATAGTCGAGGATTTATTTAATAATCCATACATCGAGTATCGTGACTCACTGAATGATAGTAAAGCATAGATTTTATGCTAAAAGTAAGAAATATACCATTAAAATTCTTAATTCAATATATTTTGCAGTATTTTGATTTTTTTAATGCCTACCTTTTGTAATTTCTCACTAAGCCAAAGGTCGACTGGCAGAGAATGCCATTAGGAAAGTCTACCTTTTGTAAAAAATAAAAACATAAAAAAATAGACATTTAAAATTTTCAATAAAATTTAATAGAAATGGAATGCAATCAACGCTAAGAATGCTTTTTTTTTACTACGCCGCCTTTTTGTTCCCAGCACAAAAAGTTAGTGAGAAATTATTATAGACATAAAAACACGTATATCAGTATTTGTAGCCACACAATATATCGAAAAATAGTTTTGATAATGGAGAAAAATATGGGAGATGGCGCAATATTCGGTTCACACGCCTTTTTATAATAAGTAATTCTTTCGAAATAAGTAACTAAAAGAATGTAGCTATCAAACGTGAGGTTTACAATTTCGTATTGTTCGTAAGTATCGTCGATCGTATACTTCTTCTGAGTAACGTTGCCAGTGCCTACTTACGCAGTTTCGTATAGAAATCGTATCGAGCTGACATTAGAATGGCAAGATGTCAAGACAGGCGGCTCACATATGACATACCTACTATTATGACTGACATTTACTATACGAATACTTTGGCGATAGTGTTCATGTTCACGGCGGCAATTGTTGTAAATTTTGTTTGGCCGAAAAATGTGTCTTCAATGTCGCCAATTACAATAATGTCTGTCCCAATCTCACTTTCTGAGCTCGATGTTAACCTTTTCACATCTATACATACAAGCTCAGAGGCACGCCTTACGCCGAGGGAGAGGCCTATGGATAAATGTTGGCCGAAGAAAAGAACTTCACTTTTGTCAAACGAAATAAAGTTACTGTGCCGTGAGCAAACACTAATGCACACTGTCGTCCAATTATTCGTACCATCATGTCAGTCTGTCTGACATCTTACCATACTAATGGCACATGCTAACAATACGAATACTTTGACCGTAGTGTTCACGCTCACTGTTGATACTTTTATGATTTATAAAAAACATTTCGTAAACCACATCATTCATTTCCGTTCCATCCGGCTAATTATGACACCTGTCAAGTTTGACAGCCCTACTCGTATCCACATATTAAAAGCGGTGATGTGGAAACCACCAGAAAACGAAGCCGGTGAACATTGTTTATATAATATTACTCAAGGTTAAAAAACACACTTTTTTGTTTGCTAGCTGTATAGACACTGTAAACATTGAATAATAGATAAAATTGAAAAAAAAAATAGTTTTTTGCTGGGAAAAGTTCAATACTTTTCTAGGCAAAGTAAATAAGCTAAATACACTAAACTAGGAAAAAAACGACGTATTTCTTAAAATAAAAATTACGAATCATTTATACCATAAGATTTCTTAACATAGAGCCTTTGATTCCAACTTTCGATCCAAAAGTACAAAATATATTTGAGAATTTTTGAATGATTGATAACTGAAACAAATTCATATATTAATAAAATGGAGATGAAAATTTAGTCTTCAATATCATTAACATTAATTTATTTCAATACAAATCATTATCCATGGCATGTGGTGCCATAACTGTGATCTATGTCTTGTCATACACAACACCATCGCAATAATGTTCTGGTTTAAAAAAGTTTAAATACTCGTATGTGTGTGCATTGTAACCTTTCAATGCACACACATACGAGTATGTACCTACACACTGTTCAAACCGCATTCACCTGTGTTTCATCATTCGTCAATGAGACTGTTTACAAATACTTAAGTACCTACACATTGTTAAGCCTTTTATACTTCACTTTTACTTTCATCGCGTTAGCTTGGTTGGATAGCACAAGAGTTGGTAGACATTTTTCGAGAAGTTTTTGAGCCATTATATAATCAGGTTGAATAGATTATTTGTAATATCCGAACACCAAAATGCAGATCGGGCCGGTGGGTACCTAATGGAATTTAGCCAAAAAAAAGTGTTTGAAGCGTTTTGAAATTTGTTTCAAACTGAAAATAGTTATCCATAGTTACTAATATATGTTCAAATTTCAACGCACATCAAACACTTTTTTCGATTTTTTAAAATAAAATTCTTGAAAAGCCTGGTTATAAGCCCGACTTAGCGTTTTCTGGCTTCATTTTTTTAAATTTCTGAAATACGAAATGTATGTTGTTATAAATTTCAAAACGCCTCAATTACTTTATTTTCATTAAAAAAATCGTTCAATGTTTGGCAAAATTTCATCCAAGTCTGCATTTTTTAGTGTTCCGATATTATAAATAATCGATTCAACATAATTTTACGATGCCTCAAACACTTCTTGAAAAATATCTTCCAGCTCTTGGTCTCGCATGGAGCTGGTTTTTGTCCGTCTGCTGCGAGTGGCTTTTCACTCGTTCTGGTCCGGTGGACCGAAGCCGCCGGTTTTTAGGACTGTCAGGTACCGATGCTCTTATAGCCAGCAAGCCTTATACAACTAAGTATGGAGCAATTTTTATCCTGGTTTACTTTACGTAACGGCTCGGAGTTAAAAAATACATTTAGAAGGAAGATAAATTTAGTGTTTTCAAAAACAGACATTGACCCCAGCAATCAGTGATCTTAACAAAAGTGATAGCCTATTCTGAGCATAGAGAAAACCAAACCAGAATTTACAGTCTTTTCAAGAACAGATAATAAAATCAAAGAAATATGACTTAAGCTATCAGTAGACCACTAAGTGTGCACTAGGCTTAAGTGTCTAAGAATTAAAAGAATGACGTTACAACAACAACAACAAAAGAGTTACAACATGAAGTGGCTCATGTTGCTTTGGATCTGGACACAAATATTTATTCCCAACAGAGAAAGTTGAAGAGATGTACTGGAGTAGACAATGCTACATTGTTAAAAAATATTTAACCCATTACAGAAAATCGATCAATGAACACTCAGGAATCAGAAACTCGAGAAAATCCCAGATGCATGTTGCATTGCATTAGATGATGCAAGTTGCATCACTCCCCCTTACAGTAATTAAACTACTAAAGTTACACGACGTGCATCGAGTTAGATGGAAATAGAACTGAAAGTTCAGCGACCCATGTAGGTAGTGTTTTCAACGCACTACAAAGTACTCTGAACGTGTGGCGTGCCACAAGTAGTAAAGGCGGTCTCAGACCTGAAAACGCCGCACCTAGCACACATAGCGTAAAACAATCTGCCATTAATGCATCTCTTATCGACGAATCTTAGCAATAGGTAAGGTTTGAAGCGCTTTGCGTGCACTTTTTTGTATTGAACAATGAAAACTAGGTTTCTAGGTGTGTATTTGGGTTTCTGCGACGAATGTGTAAACCTCCTTCTATGGTTGGCAATATAGAACGGTCATGATGCTTTCTACTTACTATTTATATGGTGTAAGTAAGCGGAATGGCATCGTTTTCACATAACTACTTCATAAAACAATTCATTCATCTATCTTGCTAGTAATATATAGTTGCCAAGATATTTTTATTAATTCCTTTGAAATAAAAAATCTTGATAGCTAACAATCAAAAGTAAGTATAGCTAAAGAGACCTTATGAATATGATGAATCACAGTCGCCAAATTATGTTGTTTGATTAAGTTTTGATGTGGACAGATGTGAGCCCGCCATCGCGCCATAACAAATGTCTGTAGAAACGATAGTGCGTGTCGGCGGGCCGCGGCGCGAGGCGGACAGAGCCCAGACCAGTTTACAGGCAGTCATGTAATTAACAGGACAACTGGTTATTTTACTCACTTAAACGTTTAAACGTGTCTCTATACATTGTTATTGTGATATTCTGCTGTCTGGGCATCGGTCCAGGCCCCTAGTTTCTGCCAAATCACCAAATAACATCACCTCACCAAATGTATTACCGATTTATTATTCATTTCGAATAAATCGAAGAACCTATGAATTCAATGTATTAAAAATAATAGAGTGGTCTATCAAGACCACAGGGCCCTATAATCCTACTGTACCCAGGGCCTCTTAAAGGCTAAAAACGGCTCTGCATCTATCTTTGTATTTAAAAGCGAAAGGATGCGTATAACTTTACAATGTCTCATCACGAGAAGAGTGATTGACCTATGAAGTTTGGCAGCAATATTAATAAATACCGATACTTTGCGACTGACATAAAAAGTTATAGATCTTCATTGTATAATAACTTTTAGGTACTATCAGCGTAAGGCTTAAGTATTAGTTAATCTGCAATACAAATAACTAAAACTGTTATTAAAAACATAAGTAGTTATACCGGAGTTCTTTAATTACCTAAATGGAAAATGACATCACCAGTAGCTGTCTTGATCTCAACATAATAGGCGTTTTGTTTTTATATCAACAAAACAATTGACAAATGACATGGGACATTAATGAATAAGGACAAGAAAAGGTGCCCTATCATTTTCAAAATTAAAACGTTGATGGGAAATCACACATTTTGCCGCCAGGCATCGTGAACGGAAGGTTTTTTTTGCCACAGAGACGTTTTTGCTCAGATTTTTTTATTTACAATGGGTAGCAAACGAATGAGCATAAAGTCACCTGATTTTAATAAGAGGCAGCTGCAAATCAAATATCCTATTTTATTGAAAACCTGCCTGAGACCCTACGCTAAAATGCTACGCTATAGTGCATCGCTACACATAAGGAATGAGTTCAAGTGTCTGAGATAGTTGCACTGTAAATAAATAACATATCTGGGGCAACCACAATTTCTCAAACGTAAACAAGTAAGGAGACTTAGGAGAGAGACGTTAAGATCCTCTGACAAGACCAATTTGGCTCTCACCCACAGGATTACGTGAAACTTAAATGTTTAAAAAACAAAAATCAAAAATCATAAGTCCGGATTATTTTCATGGAAAGTTTATACAGTCAGAAAAGAAGTAAACATTGTTTTTATAACGTACATATTTTTAATGTTACATTCACGAAAATATTCCATGAATTATATTTTTTTCTTCTTGTGCATGTAAATGCGACGCGACCTATAAGAGTGATTCCAAAGACAATACGTGAACTACGAGTATCAAAAAATAGAATACCAACGCAAAGTAGCCGTACAGTCGAATACAAAATACGAATATAACCCTGACCTTGCGTAATCTTATATCTTAGAAAAAGCCTAATGGAAAACATTCAAGATGCATTATGGAAGATTTACAAAAAACATCATTAAAGGTACTTTGTATGAACCGGATAAACGAATTTTAACGTTTTTGGTAAAATTGAAGATACTTATTTGGTAATTTAGTTTTAAAATTGAATTAAGCTTAAATTTCCTGGTGTTTAAAAGTTGAAATTTTTGTTGTTATTCATGATCTGTCGCCATCCACTTGAATGTTACTTAACCTCTTAAACGGTATTCGGATAGAGATAGATTTTAGAAAAATGAAGGCCTTACTTTAAGAGTTTGTGCCATATTCACGAAAATAGCGAACCGACGAATTTTATTATAGTAAGTACTATCTATACGACTTACTATACAAATAAATAAAATTGGAGTGTTTGTTTGTAATATAAAAATAACCGCTTTTTACTTAATGCATATTATGTAATGTATGTATACAACTATACACGGTACATATACCTACCAAAAAAACATTTTTAACAATTGTTGTCCGTCTATCTGTCTGTCTGTCTGTTTGTTTGTTCCGGCTAATCTCTGAAACGGCTGGACCAATTTTACGGGACTTTCACTGACAGATAGATGACGTAATAAGGAGTAATTTAGACTACTTTTATTTTAGAATTATCACGCGGACGAAGTCGCGGGCACAGCTAGTTTATACCTTTATAAAGAAGAGCTAAACATAGGGCCTACTTTTGCTCCATTTCCAGAATCGCGAAATGACATTGCGTCACAGAGGGGCGCGGGATCGCCGAATCGGCAGACATCCTGTGACCTTGCGGGTCGTCGATCCACGTCACCGTCGTAACTAAAATTACCTACTTTTATTAGAGTTCTAATATTAGTTCCATCACAACACATAAAATTTCGCGAAAAACATTTAAATAAATCAAATGTGTGCTAATGTTAAATATATCAAAACGAATATACTTACATGTTGATAAATAAATCGTTTTTGATTTTTTTAATAAAGTCTCGTCTCGGCAGAGGTCAATGACTAAATTCTGTCGTTGATGGCATTTTACACTGTACCCCCAGATATTGTACTATTATGAATTATGACTAAATTATTAGCTCATCTGTAGGCATTACTATGTCTCAAACTTTGACTGACTCTGCTTGGGCTGGCTTCTTACACTGGTTATATTATGTATTACTGATTACAAATCTACATGGTTATCATTCTGAACATAGTTAATTATAGCTATCCGAGGAACTCATTCACCTTACCCTCCTGTGGTGGCCAATGCAAGACTGAATCTACAAAGATAATGTTATTGACATGGAATATTTTGAAACGGGGATCAATTACTCCCATCCATTAAGGAGTGAAACTCCTTGTGTCCAGGAAATATTAGTCATACTTATTATAATTATATTTTTTTATGTTCTATATCTTTTCTTTACAGTATTTGCATAGATATTTACACAGTTTTAGGTAATTTTTATTGGAGGATTATGCTGCTCACTGTAAAGAACTGTGTTTTTAAAAGTGTAAAGACATAATTATTGTCTACAATTTTAAATTTATCAGCAATTATCATGACTTTACTTTGACTTTAGATAACATTGCTATGTACTCTTGGGTTATATAAACCTTTAAATACTTATTAAAACTATACTTTAAATAGAATATGTAATTACACAGACTGTACCTTAATTCAACAGGGCCTGTTTGAGCAGCTGATCACAATTTCTTTCTTAGGTACAGTTCAAATTCACACTCGGGTTTTGTCTGTGACTTCACAATATAAATTATTTTTAAATAAATGTACAATACAATATACTATGCTGTACTGAATGAAGGCCAAGTGAGTTCTGGTTTCATACTTAACTGAATCATGAAAAAGAGTGGCAAGAGAAAACTCAGCAGCATTAGACTAATAGATGTATGGTGACCACTCCACATGTCTATTTTAAACAGTTCCGGGATTCATGAAATCATGACAGAGCCGAAAACCTGAATGATAAGATTACACTGTTAAACTTAATCAGAGGTATTTAGGACTTGTAAAATCCTCAAAAATTCTGAATGCTATAATATTTTTAAGTAGCAATAATCAAACAGGGGTTGAGCTTTAAGTTTTTTTTTTTGAGAAAAACTAATAAATTAACATAAAACTTTTCTACAAAAATTTACTCATAAATTGCACTGGAACTTGGCACATAGCTGGAAACCTAAATCTACATCTACATCATTATTATAAAATATACGAGAGTGGTCCCAATGAGGGTTTCGGCTAGGGCGCTTTTGACATGTAATCCTACTCTGATCACAACATTCATTGATTATGATATTGCCTCTGCAAAGTTCACAAATTTAATTATTTTCAAAATGAAGCCATAATTTGATTGTTTATTACAGGAACAAATCACAAGGCCACAATAATATGTAAATTCATGAAAGATAATGTTATGGTTTGCCCTCTAAGATCTGCAACCCTGAGGTCCAGGTTGGTCTACCACGTAACGGGTGCATTTATTTTAGTAACCACAGCATAGGACATTCCAGTCACGTCCTAGTGTGTCTGTGAGTGAAAATCTGTGTATTATGCCATAATGGTGCTTCCAATGATATGTCGAGGAAAGGCTCATAAATTAACATAATTTAATAGTCAATCATTGACAAAATAGAGCATCATACTTATTAATGTAGTGAAGAAATTTAAGTCATCCTATAGATACTGTCAGAATTAAATAAAGCAGTACCTACCTATAACAATAACAAAGCATCACACATTTTTACAAGTCATTAAGACCAATTCAATCATTCTTCCAAAGAAGTTTTTGTTCAATAGATACGTAATAACTAATAACACTATAGGTAACATTGAAAGCTTGAGACATACTAATTTGAATCTTGTGTTAATTTTTTTTAATTACCATCAGTGAAAGCATCATAGGCATTTCCTTGGTGCGGCAAATGAGACCTGCATACAAGTTTGACCGTATAATTCATTGTCGTAGTGGATGGGTAAAGATATATCGCAGGCAGGTACTATTTTTTCGTAGCTCAAGGTTGATTTATAGATGTACCACTTAAAATCAGACTGTCACTACAAATAAGGACAAAATTCAATGCGCAATTAGTACTCACCTGGTTGTATCAGCCGTAAACAACACTTATCACCGAAATCCAGATGCTTAGGATGGAATCCGAAGAAAGTAATCACGGGAAACGACTGTGCATATTTTACGAATTATCAAAAAACTGAAGCCCATCGGACGGATCAACAAGAACAAGAGAAAACATTATCACATAAATACGCAAAATACGGATATTGCGAGCGAGATAGAAAATTAAGAAAGCACATGAAAGAGCGAGAAACAATATTAAATATCATAGACTAAAATCAGCTGTTGGGTTGACAGCTTTAGATTGTTTTTAAAATGGAAGTCCTAAAAGTTAACACTCTTTTATTTTTATTAATATTTTTACGGAACTCAGTGAAACGTACATAGAAAATTTAGTAAATATCTCTATATGTAAAATTGAGTTTTCTTTTGGATATTCCTTTCGTTAGGTACTTTATTAAAGGTGAAGATTAAAAATATCCTATAATGTTATTGATCATCTGTGGACATAAAAAAATCCATAGATCATAGATTGATGTCAGTAAGTAAAGTGACATGCGTCAGATATCACTGAAGTCAGTCCTGTGAGTCCTGTCACTTATCAGTGACATTTTTGAACCAAATTTTTTTCTATGTGAATTTTTAATTTTAAATTCAGAAATAATGGTGTAAAAGATCTGGGACATTTAAAATAATCTTTAAATTTACGACACACAAATTAATTAGTAATTATCTAGCATCTTCCTAATGCACTGCCTAATCTAAACAGTGTCAGTTGTTCGCAATAAATAACCTTTCGTCATTGTGAGTGAAGTGAACTAATTAGCTGTATTGTGATCGGTATCGAAAAGTATAACCGCAGCGATTATAAATATGGCAAAGGAGGAAGACGATGACAATTTGCCCGATAAAGATGCGGCGAAGGAATTCTACGCGAAATACGAGCCTAAAGAAATAATTGGCAGGTGGGAATATTCGTTATTTATATAGTTGATCGGTCCGTTTGCAGTTGTATTGTTGCCAATTTTTGCGAGATCCAGAAGAGAATTTGGAGCATCGCTTAGTTCCGCACTTTCCTGATGACTCGGCCGACCTTGGAGCGTAGCTAGGATATACGTACTATGTTTACATATTACGAGCCTCATTTGATTTATTCAATTAAATTTCATAAACATTTTATATAGGTAATAATAGTAACAATCTTATAATGGTATATAACATCAGATTTCTAACAAGTCTTGTAAGTGATCGAAAAGTTAAGTAACATCGAGCGTGGTCAGTACCTGGATGGTTGACCACTGGTGGCAAATTAAATATGCTCCAGGCCTCCCCGTGGAGTGAGGAGAGGAGACCCATGCTCAATATGGACCATAAAAGGGTTGCAGCCAATCAGCCAACTTATTCATGCATGTTATTACAGAGGCATCAGCTCAACTGTGAGAAGATGCATTGAAAAGGACACAGGGCGGGAGTATGCAGCGAAAATCATAGATCTGAGTCAGGAGTCTCAGGATGGAGTGGACACGCACACCATGCGTGACGCCACACGGCAAGAGATCCACATCCTTAGGATGGTGGCCGGTCACCCTTACATTAGTGAGTGAGTTGTTATTAGATTTGAAGACCAGTTCTCAGATGGTTACTTCTCCAATATCTGTGCAGTATTGAAGAATGTGTGACTAAAGTTAATATGGTAATGTTTATACTAGTTGGTTTAACCTGACACCCTGAGTGTTTCAGGTGGGCAGCAGTGACCACTTGCCATTGAGTGACCTGTTTTTTTAATTGTATATAAGTGGAGAATGATGATGATAGTGGCTGGTTACTGCCACAGCCCATAGATACCCATGCCCAATCTAAAATAAGAAAAAATCCTATCAGAGGTTGTATGTGTATGAATTGCTACTCTGTATGTGTATGAGGACTGAGATGCTTGCCTAAAATAATCATCACCTCAAAGCAATGCTCAAACACAATACATGAAGAGCATACTGTTTAATGGTGATTTAGTTTTTCCACGAATGTGCCTAAAAAGTTAAAAACACAAGTTGTATCTTTGTTATTGTTTCAGTCGAGCTGCAAGATGTATTTGAATCGGAGACATTCATTTTCCTGGTGTTTGAGCTGTGCAAGAACGGGGAGCTGTTTGACTACCTGACGTCTGTTGTGACATTTTCTGAGAAGAAGACTCGGTATATAATGAGGTAAATCTTTTTATAACACACACATTTTGGGTTTAAAGGGCTCAGGACCTGCTGAGGTGGCTTGAAGGGGAGGCCCATATCCAACAAGGGACTACAGAGGGCTGAAAGGTAGGAAGGATGTAGAAAAGCATACAGGCCACTGGATGTTAAGGATTCTATGCTGGCTATTGAAAACAACATTCAAAATAGATTTAATTTGCATCATAAGAGTACAGATGTGATAGTGATGCCACTTCGGTGACAACCTACACTTTTTAACGGGAATATGATTCCAGCTTTATTTTATGTGTTAAACTAGTTAACAGGCATACAAACAACGCAATGGTAAGTGGCCTGTTGATATGAGTGATACCAGGGGTGCCCATTGTCAGCATTGAAGATAAGCTCTTTTTACACCCTTTGATACCAAAACTTTGGGATAACCATCAGTCTAAGTCCTGACCCTGACATCTGATTTAAAGTATTTTAAAGTAAAAAAAGATGTGACAGAATTATAAGTTGCAAGGGCTAGTTTTTTATTCGATTAGGTACTCACTGTAGTGAGTTCGTACTATGAGTCAATACATTGTAATTAAATATGAATTTTATAGCATAATACACAAAAGAGGGTCATAAGATCTTGTTATATAGCCCTTCAGCTAGATAAGATAATTCTTGTAATGCAAACTAATTTGATATCAGTAACACATACAGTACACTAGAAATTATTGACTTTTCTTGTCAGATTTAAAGTATTTTGTGTATTATCATTGTTTGTGAGCCTATCACAAAATAACTAAAAAAAATGTTTTTTCTGGCACATACACCTGTCGAAATTAAACTCATCACTTTAGGAACAAGCTTCCCTCGCTAGATGTTATCAAGTCAATGGTTTTTTCCTCGAAGAGGCCGACAGTGGTTGATATATCTTCCAACTATTCCCTAAAAGAAATAAGGACTTTATCGTCAAGTCTTTAAGTCAATATAATGCATATTTCTACTTCAGTGAAGTTTAAACAATACCTACATTATAATGAATTATTACAATAATAAATCTTGTTAATATGTCTCTTAAGCCTCTAGGAATGTTGAAATAGGTCAATAGAACAACTTAGATAAAAATTTTGATAACCTCCTACATGGATAATCCCTAGAGATAATTTGATAATTCTTTTAATAAGCAAAGGCACTCTTTTCATTATGTGTTTGTGTTCTTTTCACTATTTGTTGCTGTACAGAAGCATAGACTACACTACACTGTAGATATATTGATGGTGATTTCATGTGTTTTTGTAATTATTTAGGCTATATTTTTAAGATTCAAATGAATAAATAGTGTTAGGTATTGAATAGTTTAGTCAGTATGGCTATGTTTTCAGTGATATACTTTTATCTAATTAGGAAGACATAACTTTGTACCACATCAGAGTGTCACAAATTTATGTAGATATATACTATTAAGTACTGTTATTGTGAATATGTTTCACTGATAAATTAATTGACACACTTATCAAGCAATTTCTGTTTCCTTATTTACCTGTCTCATGCTATCGTGTTTGGTCTACATTGATTTCTGAAGCACTGTGGGTATTAATGATGTGTTTTGCTCACATATTATATTGTGGTCTGTTACACTAGATAGATGTTATAATAAAGTTTAGAATAGTCTTCTCACTGTGTGCCTGCACACAATAATTATGTCTTATAACAAGAATACTTTTGTTTTTAGAATAGAAAATAGTATGGCCATTTGTATGACCGTTTTCATATAAATTTGTCGTACTTAGATTCTTCTCAAGATGATAATATGAATATATAGAGGTAATAGACAGACATAGCAGGTCTATGATAGACTTTTATTTCATTTTTTTTCATCATGCCACTAAATAACAATAATATTGTTTGTTATTTTTTTCAAGTAGGTAATGTATTATTATGCATGTCTATGAATGTCTTAAAAACATGCCGACAGTCATAACAGCAATTGTTTACATATGTAAATGATAACGTTTCATGCAATGCCTTTTGAACCGAGTTAGTGTAATGAAATCTAAAAAATCATTGACCTCAATTTATCAATTCGACACGTAACTGCACAATATTTATATAATGTTGGTCTATTACGGCTTCCAAACAGGTTTTCCAAATTTCATGGGTATGTATGTACATAGATATTATGTTTGTCCTCGCATATCTCTGAAACTAATTGACGCACAAAAAGAACGATTACGATGATCGTTCTTTTTTTTGCATTTTTATCGACTTAGGGAATAGTAAAAGTTTCATCAAAATAGGTCCAGTACTTTCAGAGATATGGACTTAAAACTAAAAAATTACGAAAAAGATAACTAGTTGACTTTGTATCAAGTATTTTATTAAATTTCGGCACCAACCTCAAAAAAATTATGCCTTAAGTATGTTACAAATTTTATTTAATACTTTTTTGAAGTCGATTTAATTTTTTAAAATAATTTTTATCCGGAATGTTCGAAATAACAACGTATTCGTGGTTTAATGAAGTCATTAATTAAGAGTGATTCTTTGAGTTTACCAATAAGCCAGTAATCAAAATCAAAAAATTTGGAGAATAATTGCAGTTCGTCACTTGCTCAAACACTAATGGTAAAGATTGGGAGGAAAGCCTGAACTTTTCATAATATTCCTCAAAGACATGTCAGATCCACTTACCTGTATTAAGCGTGGTGTGGTTCTAGCGTGGTGGATTATGGCCTACATTCTTCCCAGTCGAAGAGATGATCCGTCGATGATGATGGTGATGTAATGACCATCAGGTGGCCCGTCTGCTTGTTTGTCTTAAAAAAACCATTGAGGCTGATTAGAATCCTGAATCGGTAATACAAAATCCTAGCTTGGACATATTAATAGGTGCATAAATATCGAATATTTTAATAGGAAGCGAACAAAATATTTTGTTTTTAATCGAAACAAAACAATACTTACCAAACGTTGACCCTGCAATCTGAGTTTCGCATAATAACGTTGATAGCGGGTGATATGAACCCCGTGCGTACGTCACTATAGTACGTACGACGTAAGCTGAGCGTAGCGGAGCGGCCCGGATCCTCGCAAAGTCCACCAGCCAGTCTTAAGTTGCATCTTGCGGGCTTCTCATCTCCTAGTACTTGAAGTTTGTTTAGTTAAAAAACATTTGTTTTTGAGCTATTTTTTTTTTCGAAAAATGGCTTTGATGTTGGCTCAAAGCTTGGAGCTCGTCGAAAAACCTGCTCCTAAGAGGAAGCGCTTTTCTTATAATGAGCTGATTGCTCACTTCCTCAAGATTATAATGTAAGTTAATATTCTTTTATTTAATGTGATAAGTAGTAGTAGTAGCAAGGAAGGATTTATGGGATTTTTTGTCGAAAAATTTATCAATTTCTTTTTCAAAAATTTTCAATAAGTATCAGATTTTAGCTATTAAATCTGCAATCCTTAGCTGCAGTCGTTATCAAGGTGCATCTCAAAATAACAAACTACTAGTACTACTACTACTACTGCTACTACTACTAGCCCAAGCACAAAACCTAAGTTAACCAGTTGCCGAATTCCATTATCTTTTATCTGTGTCCGGAATTAGATCAGCTTGATGATCAATATTGCCATCGGCCCTTATTCACTTTGCAAAGTGAAATAAATTGAATGTTTTAGATGTCGTGGCAACTGCAGCATACAGTTCTGTACAGTACTTTCGTCAAGTATGTTCCCTTTATGATGATTAAAAACTTGAATTTAAAAAAATTGACTACGGTCTTGTTTGACTTAATTTTCTCATTCCAGGCAAATCCTAGAAGGAGTCAGATACGTCCACAGCAAGAGCATCGTGCACCGCGACCTGAAGCCGGAGAACATCCTGCTGGACGACCAGCTCAACGTCAAGATCACGGACTTCGGCTTCGCTAAGGTGCTCAAGGACGGGGAGAAGCTCTTCGGTGAGGCAATACCACTTACAGATCTATGTGGGTGCTACCGCCCTTATCAAACTCCCTTGGGGCTGGCTGGTGATATATGAAGATAGCTGGTGCCCAGTGACTTAGATATAGTCCTTGTAGCATTCACATACTTACAGATCTATGTGGGTGCTACCTCCCTTATCAAACTCCCTTGGCGCTAGCTGGTGATATATGAAGATAGCTGGTGCCCAGTGACTTAGATATAGTCCTTGTAGCATTCACATACTTACAGATCTATGTGGGTGCTACCTCCCTTATCAAACTCCCTTGGCGCTAGCTGGTGATATATGAAGATAGCTGGTGCCCAGTGACTTAGATATAGTCCTTGTAGCATTCACATACTTACAGATCTATGTGGGTGCTACCTCCCTTATCAAACTCCCTTGGCGCTAGCTGGTGATATATGAAGATAGCTGGTGCCCAGTGACTTAGATATAGTCCTTGTAGCATTCACATACTTACAGATCTATGTGGGTGCTACCTCCCTTATGAAACTGCCTTGGGGCTAGCTGGTGATATAATTGAAGATAGCTGGTGCCCAGTGACTTAGATATAGTCCTTGTAGCATTCACATACTTACAGATCTATGTGGGTGCTACCCCCCTTATCAAACTCCCTTGGGGCTAGCTGGTGATATATGAAGATAGCTGGTGCCGAGTGACTTAGATATAGTCCTTGTAGCATTCACATACTTCAGATCTATGTGGGTGCTACCGCCCTTATCAAACTGCCTCGGGGCTAGCTGGTGATGTATGAAGATAGCTGGTGCCCAGTGAATAAGATATGGTCCTTGTAGCATTCACATACTTACAGATCTATGTGGATGCTACCGCCCTTATCAAACTCCCTTGGCGCTAGCTGGTGATATATGAAGATAGCTGGTGCCCAGTGACTTAGATATAGTCCTTGTAGCATTCACATACTTACAGATCTATGTGGGTGCTACCTCCCTTATCAAACTCCCTTGGCGCTAGCTGGTGATATATGAAGATAGCTGGTGCCCAGTGACTTAGATATAGTCCTTGTAGCATTCACATACTTACAGATCTATGTGGGTGCTACCCTCCTTATCAAACTCTCTTGGGGCTAGCTGGTGATATATGGAGATAGCTGGTGCCCAGTGACTTAGATATAGTCCTTGTAGCATTCACATACTTATTCATTGCAAGATGGGTCATTGAATTTTTATTTCATGCTTCGGTTGGGGAGGTTTGTTTATTTGGACAATTGAGGTTCATTGCTACTCTTGAGGACTAAGATGTTTGCCTCAAATAAAGAATCTCCGGGAACTATAGCTCTCCAACAAAAACACAATTCACAAAGAATATGTATTATGCTTTGAGGCAGGTTAGAGTGTAGCAATAAGGTTCCTCCCCGGTTGAGCTACTGTTTGTATGTATTAATCGTAAAAATTAATAAATATTATTTAAATAATAAATTAATACATATATAATAACGTTATCGGCGCTCAATAATGTAATGTGAAAGATAATAAGTTAAATCTATGATACATTTTCAGAGTAACAGTGAAAAGTGTACAATTCTACACAGACTTGTATTGTCTAACTAAGGGCATGTCACGGTGTGCGCGCCCAGGCTAGCTCTTGTATTACATCTGGTTTAGACAAAGTCACGTCACTCTATATGTGCATTGCTATGCACCTGTATCACGATGCAAGATAATCACTTTTTTATATACAAATATATGTGTAATACACAGAAGATAAAGTTCACTTTTTAAAGATTAAGGGCTCCAAAAATAAGTTCAAAAGTTTAACAGACTTTTAATAACTTAAAATTTTAAAATTTGCCCAGTTTATATCATTCAACTATATTGATACTGCACATGGAAGTTTGACTAAGGTCCAGCAGTGTTTTTCCTTTGACATCATAGCATAGCTTCAATAAGTCAGGCGATTTACAGGCGATACACGCGCAACCAATTTTGATTTAACTTGTAGTGATCGTTTTCGTAAAATTCTTAGGGATTAAAAAAACTTGCGAAATACAGTTGAGTAATAAAATTGTTGTGACTGGCCGCAGAGCTGTGCGGCACCCCGGGGTACCTCGCGCCGGAGACGCTGAAGGCCAACATGTTCGAGGACGCGCCCGGCTACGGCATGGAGGTCGACGTGTAAGCACTAAGCACTATTATGTTTCTGTTTCCTTGGTATCAGTACCTCTCAAAGTTGAAAAGCTCACTTTTATGAGATTCATGAACCACTCATGGACCTGAATAAGAATCCTATAATCCTACAGGAGAGGGGATTCCACCTCGCTCCAATAAAAATTGGTGAAAATCCAGCATTGACTATAAATATCCCTTAGAGGTACACAAACGCCAGTTGTTTGTTTAAATTATTTTACAAACAACAACATAACCAACCAATCAACCAAAAAGCGAATTCTGGTTGCAATGACTTCATCTGTTTGTGGACTTTTGGTTGTTAACAATGTATGCCGATTACTTTAGTTGAAAGTTTTTGGTTCGGTTTTTGTGGATAACTGAATATTGTATCAGGCTTGCGTCTAAATTTCTCCTAACTGGATCTTTCGAGCAGTACTGAAAAGCATTTTCATTCGTAAGATATACTCATTCTATACACATTGAGCTTGTCTTTTTTCGCAAAGGCTCTTATTACTATAGTAGGTAATTACTAAAATAAATGTTATAACATACAAAAATTTGCCAACAGTGTTTATGCTGACTTAAAAACAATTATTACATAACCTGATGATAATTTTTTCCTATTTCAGTTGGGCGTGTGGAGTCATTATGTTTACATTGTAAGTTATTATCATTGTTTTATTATGTTTAAACAGTTTGTACTGATTTTGGCCGCATATTCGATTTTAGACACTGAAAGCTCAAATGTATTGTAAAATACATTGCAATAAACCCACCGTCACATGTAGAGACATATTTCGATTTAATTAGGGAGGTAATATGTTCTGTGAGAGGCAAGAGATCAATGCTATTTATTATATTTTGTGTTAAATGTGGCTAACCTAAAGTCATGTATACTACGAAGAAGTTTGTATTAATGCCGGCGGTTTTCGTTTGACTCATTAACGAATGACCGCGAATCGATTATCGTAATTGCACTCATTATCGATCAGACATTGGTCTATTAAGATAGGATTTCAAAGTTGCTATCAAGTTCAAACGATTTAGCTAAAGTAAAATGTCTTAAGTCTCACCTTAGGAATACCAGAATTTATTTAGGTACACATAGTTTGAATGAGAAAATAAGATTATTTAAGACATTTCTGCGGATTGTAGACAGTTAAAAAAAAGGAATAACCTATTTGAACTGGTCTTCTTTTCTATCCGACATCCTTGATCAACACTACACACTCTTGAATTGGGATTAATTCTTTGCTGGTGTATGTTGTAGGCTGGTCGGATGCCCCCCATTCTGGCATCGTAAGCAGATGGTGATGTTGCGCAACATTATGGAGGGGAAATATTCCTTCACCAGCCCCGAGTGGGCTGACATATCAGGTGCGTGCTATAATACACATATATATAGACGAACAGAAGTAACCGACACAGCTCACAAAGCTATCAAACTGCAGTAGCAATAAGCTGCCGACTAATGACCTAAAGAAAACACTGGAAACCGTTGATTTCAAAGGGCCTAAGACAGTGCAGAATTGCTCAACGAGATCCGTTACCAGCAGTATACTGCGAAGACCTGATAAGAAGAAAAGAGAGAAGTGTCACGTCATGACAGTTTACGTCAAAGGACAGTATATCTATACACAGAAAAATAAAAACATTAAACACACATTGATCTTTGATATAACCATAACATTTTTGTTCCATAACATTGTCAATGTCAAGTTCTTACTAGCTCATTTGCACTATTGCGCACGGGACTATGGCATGGGTTATTCAAGGAAGGTGTAAAAAGAGCATTGCTTTTAAGCCAGCACCACACTGGTGACCCTCCCATTTTTGCCTGTGTAGGTACTGTTTGTGTGACTTTATTTGCATAAAAAAGTAAAACTTCATCGTTTGAATTTTCAGAGGACCCAAAAGACCTTATCAGAAGATTTCTGGTGGTGGAACCTAATGAAAGGATCGACCTTGAAGAGGCGTTATCACATCCCTTCTTTAACACTGTGGTGAGTTATCCCTTTAGCTCAGATGTGATCCATGTACAATGATATATTGTTGCATCATTTCTTAACCTGAGAGTAGAAACTCTCATTTTAGAATTTTGTTCACATATTCTATTTAGTGATCCACTGCTGGCTTGGGTTTCCTCTCACAATGAGAAAGATTATTATAGAAAGATCTCTGAAAGGCCTCATCATGTCACCACAGTCCCAATAGACTGACAAATACAATTATCTGTCAGATTGGTCAGAAAGCTGTAATAATTGTCTATAAAGAACTAGAAATCATGACAAAATTTACAAAAAAATACATATATTTAGTTACTTTTTCCTGGTTAAATATTTCCTGTTATTGTATGAGTTTATTGCTTTTCATGCTACTTCACTCAATTTAAAATGGTTAAGAAATTATGCACTTAGGCGCTTAGCAAAAAGCACTTGTCATAAACTCATGCACCAATGAAGAATCTCTTTCAAATTTTATCTTTTCTTTCTTTACCAATACAGTGTAAACTCTTTATAACGTTATCCTTTATAACGATAAACTCCCTATAATGTTGAAGTGAGCCCAACTTGGTTGGTTTGCGTTAAAACCCATATATTGAAACACTCTTTATAGCGATACACCATTCTCTATTACGAAGAAATGTGTTCATATTTTTAGACAGTCAATATTTAGTATCGGTATTATTGTTTATGTTATGTTATCAGGTAACAAAAGACTTTGAAGCTCCGAAACATCCGAGGTCGGTCTAGCTTTTGTTAGCCTAAATTGCCTTGAACACGTGCAGTATGACGCCTTGTTTTCTCGGAAGTGATGGTCTTCGACCAAGCATACTGGGTACCTATCGTATTATCAGTCGTAAACCTACTTTGAAACTGTTAACATGGACAGTAAACGGAAAGCGATTAAGTGTTGACGAAAAAGTTTGTGTGATACGTGCGATTGAAAACGTCATACAAAGTTATCAGACTATATACATGTGTAAACAATAATTTATTATCTAAGCATCTATTAAAAATTCTTGTAATTTGGTTCTTTTTTTGTTGACTCCATATAACGATAACTCTCTATAACGACAAAAAATGCTCAGTCCCTTGAGTTTCGTTATAAAGAGTTTACACTGTATTTATAAATTATGACGGTTAAATATTTAGTTATGGAATGTTACGCAGTTTGCAATCAACATTTAGAAGGCGCATGGAGTGCTACACTTCATCATTCATTGAATTTTTTGATAATTCTAAATTGTAGTTCTTTTCTATCAATGCTTCGTCAAAATTTCTGTTGCAAAACTTGAATATTTAATTGGCTTAAAATGTGATTAACAAGTATTTTGTAGCTGCTTATACGAAGCGCAGTAGAGCTTAAATGCCAAATCGCAATGTTTAGCGTTCCCAGAGCAGTTATGTGATCTACATTCTGCTTCAACCTATATTTACCCCACTGCTGGGCCGCTCGGAGCACACTTCTCCATGCTTCTCCATTAGTGTGGATTTTAAAGATATTTGTAGTTGACACAGCTGCACTGGGAACGCAGATACGCCGCTTAAGTTTCATGCACACAAACACTTTTCACCGTAGCATATATTTCTGGTGAGCTATGTGCTATGGAGAAAGGTGTATGACTCTTGCTATATTCTCCGCTCCTGGTAGTTGTGGGACACGGACATGACGCCGCTCAAGAGGTCTCTCTCCACCGCCGGCCGCAAGATGTCCAGAATCGACCAGTTGAACTTGGTAATTGAACACTTTACACTCTGGGTTTACACACTCACATTATTATCTTAGTGTAACCAAATGTATATAAGTAGGTACTAACTCTGGTGATAGTTAGGTCGAAAAATAAATAGCATGTTTTAGTTACATGTATTAGCTTATCTTCAATTATATGAGTGGAGGTAATAATAATAAGGTAGTAAACGCTAATTCCGGATTTGTTTGAAAAAAACTGCATAATATACTCGTGACTTCTTGCCCAAAAATAGAATTAGTTCGTGAAAATATTAACAGAAAAAATTCAAATGCAAATATGTATTTTAATAGGCATGATCACTAATTTTCAAAATCTCTTCTATGATATTCAGAAGTTTCTATTATGTCTAAAATATATCATATTTTTGTAGAAAATTAAGGTTTTTGTACAATAAAAGTACATTTAAATTTTAAGTTTCAAATTCATTCCAAAACGCTCGCCCGTGTCATGGCGTCTGTCATTGCGCCACGGCTCAGTAAAAAATGCCAGATCGCGTATAATATGCTTACGAAAAAAATGACGTTAACTAAGACGTGACGTAAATTGACATAATTCGATTATGGGTGTTTAAGCTATCATGGCGGATTGTTGTATTTTGTAGATTTATTTTAACAAATAAATTATTAATCTCGACATTAATAAGAGAATAAATACATGTTTCGAAATCTTTGAATCCTATTTCATTAGATCAGATAAATATCTTGGCGATACTTGATTACTGTCATCATGCCCATTATAAATTAAAACAATTACAAATGTATATTTTCAATATTACAGTTTTTTATATGAATATAAAGTACTCATTACCCAATTTTATATCTTAGTACTTGTAATGTTTTAGTGCCCCCTCACTTGTGTTTACAACCGCTTTTTTTATACGTTGCTGAATAAAATATTTTAAGTTTTATATTATAGACTAACAAACAAAAAACGGTATGCACAGCTACACTGAACTACTATGGGTATATTGGGGATTACAAAACACAAAATATATTACACAAAGCATAGAGCAAAATTCAAAATCGATATAACATACAAATCCACTTTGCATAAAACCTATCGCTTGTAGTATTAGTTAGGCGCACGACCGTATGTAATTAGCACGCTATTAGTTACTAGCACTACTTCACTTCTATACATCTATGTAAGTAAGTACACAATTTTGTTTTTTGTAACACTATATTTAGCGGTAAAATTATTGAATGTATTCACATAATTTCAGGAATGTGTTAGTATGCATATTTGTATGGTACTAGTTATTTGTCCACATCTCTTTAGCATTGCATGTTTTGAATACAGATTTAATTTGTGTTGATGATACTTGTGTAAGTATGTATGTACCTACATATAGGTTATGTTTTAAATTTAAATGTTAACAAACTATACTTAGCATTTTAATGAAAAATAACACGCAAAACCAACAGCTGTGAATTTAACAAGTATTTCGTTATAATGGTCGGTAATAAATTATATAGACTTTAGGTCAGTTTATGAATTGTGTAAGTTGATGATAGTGAGAATGAGTCTGTGTGATATTTGCATAAAAAGAAATTGAGATGTTGTAGTGTATGTTTATGGAGAAAAAGAGAGAAAGGGGAATGTCATGTTAACAAGCATGCTGATGTTAGCATCAAGGTTGCCAATATCATGATATTACAGTGTTTCCTGGGTTTAATTCCCAGGACGGCTGAAATTTTAACAATGAACTGAAATGTCTGTTTTATGATCAAATCGACCATATTGTGGTGCTTTGAGTGAACATATTATAATTATATTTATTTAATTTATTTATTATAAGTAGACGGACATGATTTACACCCAGCACGTCTTGTGTCCAGGCGATAAAGTCGAGCGGGTTCAACGCGCGCGCCAAGATGCGGCTTGCGTTACTGACGGTGCGTGCGGCGGTGCGGCTGCGACACTTGCCGCACACCGCCACGCGCGCTGTATTGCTTCAAGACGCAATGCGTGACCCCTACACGATGCGAGCGCTGCGCAAGGTGAGCTGGACCATTTATTTATGTTTCTTATCTCCTGGTACAAAACGCCGTTGGGACATTGAGGTAGGTCAGGTCGGTTATTAGTAGTGGTGAGAGCTCCTTTAGGATGAACTGCCCTTAAACTATGCATATTTCGGAAGGTGAGCTATGAACCCCCTAATGTTTCTTGTCTCCTGGTACAAGTTTGCGCCGTTGAGACGTATTCAAAATTATACGTAATTGTTAAGTGAAAAACGAAATACAATACCTCTACATTTACGACTGTAATTTGGAATGTCTAATAATTTCCTGAGACTTTGGACAGACCGAACCCTTAGGGTTCAGAAATATGGCGAAACGCTTTGAGAAAAGATAGGCAGTGCCCGTGGCCCTATTTTGTCTCTCACTACTTAGGCCTAAAAGTTTTAATAACACGGTGGCTAAGTGTTCATTTTTTGTGGGTGTTTTTATTTGTTTATTCTTTCCTCCTTCCTTTCAGCCCTTCAGCTGAGTCCTGGGTCCTTTGATTCCGATGGTTTCCCACTGTCTTCCCTACATTGTCTGTCCACCAGGTCGGAGGGCGGCCTATACTCCTTTTGCTTAGACGTTATCGCCATTCGAGTTTTATTATTAACCCCCGATGCAAAAGTTGTTTGTCTGTTTGTCTGTCTGTCTGTCTGTGGCACCGTAGCTCGCGAACGGATGTATTTCCCATTTTACGGACGGATCCCCGAACGCGATGTATTTTTTAGAATTATTAATACTTGCTCGTAGGTACATACTCAGGTACTTTCAGATTGAGTTTCTTTCACTATTTTTTATTTTTAAAGGGAACTCAGACTTAATTATTGTGTCGGGGGTTTTTTAAATTTTAAATTTAATTATTTATCTGTTATTACTCTTGGTTTGGTCTCCACCGGTCTCCACCAACCCGCACTAGGCCAGCGTGGTGGACGGCGGCCTACATCCTTCTCATTGTGAGAGGAGACTCGACCCTGTAGTGGGTCATTAATGGGTTACTGACACACTCTCGGTTTGAAGGTGATCGACGGCTGCGCATTCCGCGTATACGGGCACTGGGTGAAGAAGGGCGAGGGCCAGAACCGTGCGGCGTTGTTCGAGAACACGCCCAAGACGGAGCTGAAGAGCCTCTACGTCAGCAACCTCAGCCGATAGCGTTGCCCCGAAGGTTCGTACTACTTGCAACTTTAAGTAATGCTAAACGCGATGATAGTCCAGTGGCTAACGATTCGGGCTCATTCTCGAAGGATCCGAATACCAGAGGCTTGCACCGATAACTTAAAACAAGTTATTTGTGTTTTTTTTAATAGTAATTGTGTAGCAAACGCGTATGCAGGGCCACCTGATGTTAAGTGGTAACCACGGGCCAAAGACAACTGCATTCAACCTCAAAATGTGAAAAAAAAACGTATTTGTGATTGGTGTACCAAGATATTCGCAATGATGAAAAAATCCTGCTTTACGTTAGGTTAAGAGGCTGGCAGTAAGTTCTGTAATGATAAGGGAAATTGTGGCGAGAAAATGCTGGCCTGAGTTCTCCATAATGTTTGAAAGTCATGTGAAGACGATTCCCCTTAGGTCAGCGCGGTGAACAAAGGCCTACATCCTTCTCACTGTGAGAGGAGACCTAACCCTGCAGTGGGTAACTATGGGTTACAGGCTTACCTTTATTTTGAGCTGTTCAAAATAAAAAAATAAATCTTTAATTTCCAGGGGTTGGCAATCGCCAGGGTTCCAGCATTACAGGCGAAGTGAATCTCGCTCCACTGAGGAAGGCTCGTCGACGTAGGTTAGTTGCGGCTGCGCTCCTAGTCTCCTAGTAGGCCGACAGTCGTTTCACTAGTTTAATTTTGTTGACAATGTTATGGCAAGCACGGACAGTCGTTAGTAAGGGAATGAAGACATGCACGTAGTAGGTAGTCAATACAACAAAATAGTCAATATAAATCCAATCGAATTGATTATAATCTTGTAATTATAAGACAGAAAAGGCTCAAGGCAAACTTGACGATTTTTTAGCCCCTAGAGCTTGTGAAAATTCAATTGACATTGTAAAATACACAAAACAGGATTATTTAATTCTAAAAAAAATTAAATCAACCTCGAACTAAAGTAGGTATTTACTCATTAAAAACCTACCATATTCTGGAATTGTTATAGTGATGGCAGCTTGACTGGTAATCCATTGATTATATGGTACATTGTATATAGGTGTTGTTAAGGGGTTAAACATTGTTGGGGGCTCGGGCCATATCTTCAGCTATCCACAAAAGAACAGAAATGCATGCATTCCGTTTCTCGTTCCAGCCAATTAACAAAGGGTTTAGCCCGGCAGCCCAGCCATCGTGTTCGGTCTTTATGCCAACTTATTTGTATTTATACAAATTAATATCATTACACCTCTTGCATAACATGTAAGGGCAAAAAACGTTATGTTGTTTAGTGTCAACGGTGCTTGCCATATAGAAATAATTGTTGCCCTGACGTTAGTAAAATTATTTGGGTAATGGTTGTACACGTGTGTTCCTGGTATACTCGTATTTGCGACGTTGGCAATAAATTGTTGTAATAGTCTCAAGCAATTTGTAGCGATCAAAGAATTGATGTAGTTGAATTTGACCATGTGTTTGTTTTCTCATTAATTAAGGTTCTCATGCTGTAGATTATGAGGTAAGTATTATTAATGAAAAATATTTTACTGTCAAAGTATATTCATATCATTAATATTGTATAAAATGTAGCAAAGAATGTCGTTTTGCTTAATCTGTTAGTAGGAAATATTGGAGTGTGTGTGTATATTCAATAATGGCGACATGATTCCTAATAATTGGTTTACCACCACATTGAAACTACCCTCAAGGCAACTTATGAATTTTCATGAAGTCAAGCCAATGAAAACAGAAGTAAAATCATATTTGAACATAAAAAATATTTTTTCTGTTCATTTTAAAAACATTTAATAAAATAATAAATAAAAAATTAAGTACATACATTCGTACAAAAAAAATCATAAGTGTATCGCCTTAAAATAGTGACTTTAATATCTAAATGAGGGTTTGTAAACTAACCTTAATGATATAAATTAGTACACTATCAATGAACATAGCCTGACCACTACACAACATTATCAAAAACATACTATATTCAACTAAATCTTTTTGTGGGCAATAGTATAAATAGTGTATTTTGTTTAGGAATTAGGCTAATAACACTTAAAAATTTGATAAAAAAACAAGTTTTGCTATTTAAAGATTAGCCATATAAAGTTTTCTAATTGGTCAGGCTGTATATTATGTTTTAAAAAGTATGCGTGTATCTAGGTGCACTATTAAAGCAACTATACAGATTGTATTTTTTTATTGATGTTAGAGTTACACCTGTAAATGTCCCATAATTTTGTTCATTAGTCTCATGAACAACCAAAAGTTATTGTAATAAGTTTTGAAAAAAAAATCAGAAGGTACAATAGAATTAGCGGTTTTATCGCATTTATTATAATTATGTTTATCTATTAATAAGCAGCAATCACTTTCAGTCGACACACTGTGGGTTTCAATAACTGATCTTCAATAACCGGTCTATGGATATGGGTAGAGATGGATATTGTTTGGTTGCCAAGGTACTTTTTGGTTTTTGAAATGACACATGTTGCCTGGTAATCTTACATCATTAGAGCTATCCATATCTGACAATTGACTATAGAAACCGGCCCAACGCCGTACACCGGGTATCACTTATTTGTGGCGAACGTCTCAGTCCTTATTAGTAGTAATGCACCTAGCATACAATTTCAGATACGATGTTTTCTTTATTTGAGGTTGGATGCTGTCCATGGGCTGCAGTGACCACTTAAAATTGTGCAGGCCTAAATGCCTTTTAACTATTAATTAAAAAACACCAATCACAGAATACGAAAGACAGAAGTTGATCAAACGATATCAGATATTGTTTCGTTGTAAAAAATACTATTTTTGGAAGATATACCTAATGCACACTATTCATGCATTGGTTACAGCAAAAATACAGGTGTAATTCTAAAGTAACAACTGCATGCGAGTTGAAAATACCTGTATAGTGCATATTTCATGGTGCAAATTCTAATATGTACATATTATAATGTAGCGAATAGCATGTAATCTGTGTTACGTATGAATAAGGTTGAACATACGTCGTGTATTTCGTTATACACGTTATATACGTATTATTATTAAATATATAACTTGTTTTGTAATATGTATCCTAGTATCAAACCTTTATATGATCATTAAAAGAAAGTTGACAATTATTATATTTGTGTAATACAATGGCTTAGGAAACTTATGTCTGTTTACACCAAAATGTACTTTGAGGACTCTAAGTAGAGTTATAGCCACTGGTTTCATATCAGTGCCCGAGCATTCACATTGCACACTACCGTCAAAGGTTTTTATATACTTAACTTGTACATTACATCAGACAGTTTAAAACAGTCGGGGACTTTGTGATGAAAACAGGCATAAAATTATAAAATAGTAATATGTTATTATTTTGTTTATGTACCTTTTAATACACATTTTTGTAGAGATAATATTATAACTAAGTATTCTTTTGCAGAATTATTTGTTTCATAATTTGATCAACATTTTTCACAAAAGATCTTTAATTGTGTAATTAAGAAATTGAACTGTAATTTAGTAGGTTTAGTAGAAAATTTAACACAAAACACACAATAAAGACAATAACTTATACTAGTTTTATGTTTATAATTTTAAATAGAGTTCCTAACCCATATACTGTAACCTTGTCATGGGGTGATGGTGAGTGGTGCCATAACCATGACCACTTATAGCATAAACGGCAGCCGAAACAGCTTGTTTTCTTAACGATAAAGTCATGTTTATCATCAAACACATAAATATACGTCCTGTACAATAAAAATTAAAATATTTACACAAATTAATTTTCTTTTTATACTTCATCCTCGTAGTTGTCTCCTTCACAGCATACACGTACCTATTGTAACTAGCTAGCTATCCGGTAAGCCCTGAAATTTAAGAAACATTTTAATAGTTGACTTGACACTTTATTTGAATGTGGTACAGAATTTGTTGTTTTTTTTTTCAATATTAGCTTTTAAAGATTTTTATTTAATTAAACTTGTTGTACTCCAAAAGTATTCTATACTATAAAAGTAGGTAAACTACATATTGATAAAATAGTGCCCATTTGCGTTTTGTGTGTGTTCTGCACGCTGACTTGTAGGCAAATAATTATTTTTGAGAAATTCCGGTCGTGTATTACACATTTTTTATGTGTACGACCATTATGCACGGAGATATTTTAAGCCATAAATAGTAACTAAATGATAATTATTGGTGAAAATTGAGCTAAACTTTTCATTCTGTGCGTAACGCGACCGGCGCGGCGGAGTGAAAGTCGGCTCGGGCGGCACGTGCCCGCCCCGAGACCGGCAGTCGTCAAAAGTAGGATCCCGCTCCCCGCCTCCCCCCGCACGCCGACGCCGCGCAGGGAAAAGTAGAGATAAACAAAGCGAGCATGCCGCGTCACCCGCTCGTGGGGTTACCAGGCGGACCACTGAAATGTCCCACCGAGATTATTTCTATGGTAAGGTTGCGACAACATAATGTGCAGTAATGATTGTAAACGCGATTAATAACAAAGCTAATGTAATATTTGTACTATACACTGGACGTGTCATTTACTCGAGTTTACACAGCTTGTCCTACACGTTTTTACGATCAACTGTGCAAAGTTAGTCGCAATGCTTTATTTTAATCAAAAATCCTGAAATTCGAAATCTTTGCTGCAATTTTGTCAAGAACTTAAAAATACATAAAATTTCAGGATAGTTTTTAGATGTGGTACCCCCAATCATCGGTCGGGCGGGGAGCCTGCAGCGGCGCTGCACCGGCATCGATCGCGGCCGGCGCGGCGGCGGGGCGGGGGCGGCGAGGCGAGCGCCATTGGCCCGGCGGGGGCGCCACGTGACGCGCGCGCTGCGCCGCCATTGGTCGCGCACGGCGGCGGCCACGTGAGCGGCGAGCGGCGCGCGTGGCCAGTCGCGGCGTGACAGCGGGCGCGCTCGTACCGCGCGCGGCCGTGTCGCCGTCCCGACATGAGCCTCCTCGACACGCTCCTCGAGGCGGCGCGGTTCATCGAGCTGCAGGAGCGGCGTCGCCAGGCCGGTAAGTCGCGTCCGACCATCCAACCGGTCCGGCGTCCGCCCCGACGCCGGTGCGCCGAGCCGCCGCCCGCCGCTCTTGACCTTGAACACCACGCAGCCGCGGCCCGCCCCGCCCCACGTAAACAAAGGAAGCCCGAAATTTCAACGAGCCGCGGGGGCTCCCGGATCGGTGCCCTCGTCCGTTCCGACCGTGCGTATGACTCGTAACAGTGTAGACCGAAATTCTCCATCGCTCGACCGGCGGCTTCACTGCCGGGTGACCCCGACCGCGCCGAAACTAAGTTGATTCCTAAAGTGCGAAGGAGAGGCGATGCACAGATTCGCGCGAGCGGCTCTCGTCCGAGCGGCACACGCTCGTTCGTAATCTCGCAACGCCTACGCATCTCGTCGGTTTATCTCTAGCGTTCTGTTTACTATGACGACGAATCTGTTTTCTCCTCGCTGCCATTTAGTGCCTCACCCTTACCCGCCTCGTCCCCCGGCATCGGTCCGCGAAAAGTTCGGTGCCCCTTATAGTTGTATAGCGTAGAGTGCATTTTGCATTGCGTTTCGATCATTTCCACCGGTGGCAGGTTACGGGCGGCCACTGCGTACGTGGAGCGCAGAGCGTAGAGTAGTCTCGCAATGAGCATCGCGTGACGCATTGGTTGGAGTCGGTCGGCGGCGCTCGGCTCGCCGGCGCGGTCAGCTGATCGCCTCGTGTGCCGCGCGGGGCGGGGCGGGGGAGGGGAGGAGGCGGGCGGACACTCGTCATGTGCACACGCATCGCGGCTTCGATGCGCTTTTCGATGCATTTTAAACCACAAAAGTACACAGATTTTTTAGTTCCCTTCCAAACTGGCACAAGGCACTCTTGCGTAACGATAGCTAGTTACGCCTAAAGACGCTCTTGAGTAGTCTCGAGCGACTTAATTCAGATTCTCTTTGCATGTATCGAAGCTCGTCCTTATCTCTGTCTATGCATCATGGAAGTCACGAAAGAACAATGAAAACAGACAGTGAGGCATTCGTTGAAACAAAGAGAATCTGGGTTACGGTCTGCAAGTTACTGACTGTGTAAAAAAATATTTTTATCAGAATACTACACACAAAATATGTAATGAATAACATATTTGATCTAAGTACCTTACATTAGCATCGATGAATACCTACTCTAGATATAAGCGTCCGTTGGTAAAGTTCTTGTTTCGAATCACGTTTTAAGATTCTTGGTCATACGCAGGAAAGCGCTCCGAATAAATCTGGCCAATAGTCTGATAAGACGCTTAATAGAATTATTGTGCGTTTTTAGATGTTGTTTTCAGTCAGCTGTTTTGCCCTTATGAAATAACATTATGATGACACAATCGAATTGTATAATGTTTTATAAGAAAGAATCTTCTCAAACCTAGACGGTAGTCCTCAGTGCGTTTTTTCAGAAACTGTAAAGTATTCTTAACGACGAATAGAATATTTGACGGTATTTGTAAGTAAACTAAATTATTGAATATATTGAGCTAGAGGAATATCGAATTGGATTGCGGAAATAACTGGGATATAATCGATTTTTCTTTTGGACTGCCTTAGCCTTATATTGATTTACTAACAGAGCAGGCCTTTTGATTTCAAAACTATTCATTGTCAGTCTAATTTTATCCCTCTAGATTTAAATGAAAAGTTTTGAAACATTCTGAAACCATAATATATCTTTTTCATATTATTTTAATTTACTTAGTTTTATGGGACCTCAAAATTTAGAAATTTAAAAAATTGTCATCGGTGGGAACTATATCACAGAAACTTATAAAAGCTTTCTCTTATACCAAAAACCAAAAAAATATTCACAGAAAATTATAGTCTTGCTCGAGTTGTCATTAATCGAATGTTGCGTGAGTAGGTATACGGATATGTACCTACCTTCATTACTTAGTTAGACTTTGCAAAACGCTTTTTCAATTCAATTGTATATTCTTCCGTTCTTACTAATCTTGAGACAAATCTATAGATAAGTGATCGCATTGAGCCCAAATCCTGATACAAGGCGAGGTTAAGACTATCACCTCTAGAGTTCAAAAACGTATTCAGGAGTTATTTGTAGACGGAGGTATTCGACTAGTACCGATTTGGCTTGGGCGCCGTTTCATTATTATGCAAAGCTATCCAAGCAATGCTCCTAAAATACTATCCACGTGTCGTCCCACTGTCGATTTCGCATTCATTCACTTCTGAACGGATGTTTATTGTTAAGTGTTTCGTGATAATTCGTCAGCCGGTTTAATTTTAACCCGAGTTAGGTTAATACCTCGTTTCGTATTAGACCGTTATTCAGCGATATCTTAATAAAAATATTTTTTTGTTTTTATTTTTATTAACTAAACGTGTTTCTTAAAGAATTTTGACGATAATTTCAGCCGTTATGCCTGTTGGTTTGTTATTTATAGTGTAGATAAAAGTTTTTGTTTTTATTTTATCAAGTGTTTTATCAACGTAATTTAAACGGTAACGTCAGTGATGTTGATGACTTAATGACAAAAACTAGATTAGTAAGTTATACAATCTATTTAATTGGCCTTACTTTAAAATGAGTATTGATTTGGCCACAATAATGCAGCGTTTCCGCCAGAGATGTGCTTCATTTACCTAGCCTCGCTCCGCTAAGCCGTTTCCACTAGACTGTGCTAAGCGAGGCTAGGTAAATGAAGCAATTCTATTGGTTCTTCAAAAACGCATCCCTCGCTACGCATCCTTGCACATCTCTGGTGGAAAAGCAGCCTAAGGATAAAAATTGAAATTTGCAGGAGAAATGAAAATAATATCGATATGAAAGCAACTGAAAACAATTCTACTATTCTGGCACACGTAATAACATGAATGCATTACGTTATAATGCGCACACTTGGTAGGGAACTGGTAAACGTTTCATTACAAGGCCGATGCGTCTAGCAAAGACCTTATCTTGTTTATTCGGTACTTATCAGTGGTGGACCGGCGTCCATTATTCACGCAAATGGAGAAAACAGTTGAGGGATCCTTCTACTTCGCATCACTTATTTGCAATTTGCGTCTATATTATTGTATTACTCATCGGAAAACAATATATGTAACTAAAAACTAGATTCATATAATATGACTCGATTTTTCTATTTATTGCTTAATTTTGATTCTACATCATACACTCTAGGAATTCATCCATCGGCAAAGAGAAACTTCTACTCCGCTATGAATCACTAGGATTGCAGCAATGTATAACAACGTTCGTTCATTCAACGGTTTACTCGTACATCGTCATAGGTTTCAGATAAAGCAAGATCAACGCTGAGTATTTTAATGCAGGCAGCAGTCGCTAATGGCAATGCTTACACGTGTCGTCTCCGACTATCTATAACTATTAACTAATGTACTCGTAGGTTGACAATGTGACTAACCGTAGTAAAATTAACGTAATGAATTCTTGTGTCCATCAAATTAACATTCATGTCCTTTCTATTCTATTCTTACACTCCATTGCGCATTTCTGACGTCATATATGGGATAAGGCATTAATGCCAGTTATCATAAAAAGTATTGCCAATTTTGTATATCAATCATTCCAAATTTTAAATAAGTACATATTTTTGTAACATTTTGTCACTTACCACGTAGGTACCTATTGACTAAGGCAGCAAGACAAGAGATGCAATAGTAGATTGTATGACAAGGGAGCAAAATGATATTTTTACGGCGAGGGCGTTTTTTGAATCCAGAGCGAAGTGAGGGATTCTAGAGTAGAATCCCGGCCTCATATTCTATTGTAATATTATTATTTAATAAAACATAGAGTAACAACTAAATTGAAATTAAATAGTATCTGATAATAAAACAACTAAAAAGTTATATTTACATTTGAGACATTTTCGCAATTATGAAAATATATTGTTACTTAAGAGTTTTATTAGGAATAGAGATTGTTGTAGATTTTATATTCTGCGTGTTTGAAATAATGTCCGAATCTGGCTCATTTCTATCTGTAGTTCTGTCGTTTGGCGCTGAAACTAAGATATTCCAAATTTAAAAAGTGCGAAAGTGGAAGTTCATTGCCGCGCATTTTTTGGAATTGGAACTTATGAAGAGGGATAAAAAACCCATTCCTGAACGCTAAAAAGTTTCTTATAGAAAACACCAACTTTGGGCGCACTTAAAGGGGAGCAAAGTCGTACTTTTCGAATAGATGCGATGAAAAACAATTTCTTGATTGGACAATTTTTTCAGGCCAAGGATGTCTCGCTTACGTTTGGGCAATGCGCATCTCAGATTGATTTGAAGTACAGTACATTAGTTGTATTACATTACACTGCAATCTCTTGAAATTTTATGTAAAAATACTAAAAATCAATCAAACTTTAGGTTTGTATTGTGGCACATTACACAATAACTAAAGATATTTATACTTAAAAACATTTTAGATTATTTCCGTTTCTGAGAACTGTAGATATTTGTTTGTGTACCTACTTATTATTATGTATTTTTTTAATATTGCTATAAATTTTATAAGTCGTGGTTCTAGCATAAAAAGTTTGCGTGAATGTGTTTTTGTCGACACCGCCCGTAGGTAATTATAACATTGTTGTATTATTAAATCTATTAATAACGTGTAGTTTTCCGTTCATGGCTCTTTTGTTAGTGGTTCGAGTATAATGGACAAATTATTTTCTGTAACATCAGTTACCGACCGCGGTAACACTAATTCCATTGACAATTGACTGTTGATGTTATACGATACACCTTTTTTCATTTTGCTTTAAGAACTTCAGAAACTCAACGTATTATAAATTCGAAATATAAACTTTACATTACGAGTTAGACACACGAGTCATCCGGTCAGGCCGATCCTCTTTCTCCAGACTATCAAACATCATCGGATTTTTTAGAGGCCATCAACTGAAGGTCAGAATCATGAAACTGTTGCATGAGTTATAATTATAAGCACCCAAAAAAAAATTTTAAAATTGGAACACTAAAGACATCCTGCTATCCGCCCTTAAATATTTTTTCTAAATGTGGAACATTCAAACGACCCGTTAATAGGGGAACAAGGAAACTTAAATAGGAAAGTAGTTAAACATTTTCTAATTACCGAAGCTGAAACCGGCAAACAAGAAGGCGAGGCGCGAACAATCGTTCCATCAAGGCTCGCATAAGGTCGCGTGGTACCCGGCGCGCAGAATGGTGAAAGGGATCTCGTGACCTCGCCATCCCCGAATGGCCGACGACCGATGTGTGATCCGCCACCTACTGAGTACTGATAGAATTGTAGTCTGCGATTGCATACAACCCGTATTTTAATGCACTTGCGATGCGCGGCCTCTCTTTTTACGGCAGAAACATTCTATAAATTAAGTGTTATCTACTAATTGATACGCAATTAGCGAGTAATAATAATGCTACCTACTATTAATGAAATAGGTTATACTATTAAACCTACAGAAGCGTAACAGTGCTTACAGAAACGATCTCTGTTTTTAGGAAGGTAGCACAGTACGTAACACGTAGAAGATAATACGAAGGTAATGCTAACAAATATGTAATAATGTTTATCCAACAATTTTGTAGGAAAACATGTTATGTTTATGGTTTCTCGCATATCTTCGAAACCAATTAACGGATGAAATAAAATTTGTTACACACTTAGGCTTACCATTTTTTGAGGTTGGTGACAAAATTTATCTTAAATACAATCAAAATACTTGATTGATTCACCAACCTCAAAAAACACTTAGCCTAAAGTATGTAACAAATTTTATTTCATACTTTTTTGAGGTCGGTTTAATTTTTTCAAATTATTTTTAAATCGTTCTCTTATCGCATACAATATTAACACAAAGTTTCTCGAACGTTCTTTCTATTCTGAATTTCTTTTTGCTGCCGCTGTTCCTTTGCTAAAACTAGTATTTAAATTGTAAATCATTGCCCGTGGAAGTGGACGAGTCGTATTATCTCCGTGTTCCCTATGCATTAGTTATTGACAACGGTACCGCTCCAAACTGTTCCCGTTACTTGTTTAAAATCATTTAAATTCTACTGAGTTCGCAATCGTGTATCGCTTAATCACGGTTCGGTAGGTACAATCACAGTAGTGACAATCAACATCTTCCCTTGTACAACTATGAAATCCTTTCCGTCGTTGGTCCATGATATTATAAGAACAAAGTACCTAACAAAGTTTGTATTTTACTAATCATAATAAAGTCATCGGCAACGATATGGTAAACGGGGTAAAGCAAATATTAAAATTGGTATTTATAATGGTTGTAACGCACATAATGTGTCGATTATCGTCATTATCTTCAGTTTAAAATACCTTGTGGGCCTTCTGTATCCAAGCTTCCCGCTGCCGTACTTAGGTCTAGCTGGTAAATGGCTTATCTATAACTTGCTAATACGTGAAATCAGCCTTAAACATTGTGTCATCATTTCATTGCCATACTAGCATGTCTCTTGTATCCAAAAGCTTCCCGCTATCGTCTTTACGTCTAGCTGGTAAAATGGCATAACAATTTGCCAATGCAAGAAATCAGTCTGAATAATTTCGCTAGTAGTGTACATAGCCACGTTAGCCTGCTATTTTGAAAACTTGATTACGTTTAGAATTGTCATCGTTTTTCATAAATCTTAGAGTTATCTACGATATCTTTGTAAATAAACCGCCTACAGAACCGTTCCATGGGTGCATCCAACACATTCTTGTCGGGTGTTTTTCATGTTGTTTAACCGGTCTGGTGGATATTTTGCGACGCTGCTATACTTAAAAATGCGAAGTAAACGGCAACAGCTCTGCTTATCACAGTTGCGTTTCTTAGGGCTGCTTGAGGAGTTTGCGAAGATAAAAGATTCTATCTAATTCTAAACCCTGATGCTTCAGATTTTCTCTCGTCAAAAACCGAACGTACACATCATGCCTATTTATACGTTTTCGGAATGATCACAGAATAAATATGTAACTATTTTGGATTTTCTAATCCTGATCATAAGATTTCAAAAGAATCCTGATAATAAGAATGTAGAAGTGTTCAGACTTTTAAGATTTTGAATCTTGTCCAATTTATCGTGTACCTTCCCATTAAAAAAATATTATTGGCAATTTGGCATTATCTGATCAAACATATTATGCTGAATTTTGGGTCTGTTAACCCTGTATGAGATTAAAAAAAAGTGCAAAAGGGTATATCTTCAACCTGTTTGTATACTTGTTGCATGTAGCAGAGAACACCTGATGTGTACGGGTTTAATGGAAAATGCTTGGACCATTGCATCGATCGAACTATTAGTATCGTTCGTATTTTTTTATTTCAACCAAAAGGTTACCAGATTCCTATGCTAAGATGATAGTCAAGACACCGATGATTTTGAAAGTCAAAGAAACCTTATCATCAATGCAGTACAGTTCCACTGCTGGATTTGATTTTAGATTATGATCAACGGTGGTAATGCTCATTATGTCTCACGTGTTTTAGATATCTGTTGTTCAGTTGGATGTTATTTTAAGGGTTTGTTATTGTATGATTAAGGATCTACACACTAAGGATCTAGCGTTTACACTGGATATGAAAAGTATTTCTCCTTCAATGAATTTGTAATATTGATGTAACTTTCCAACCATTTATTGTGCAACAGTTCTATTAAAGCTTATATCGGTAGCAAATGCATGAATGAGGGAGCTTGCGCACGATACTGACTTGTATCTGACATCCGGTGGGCGGATTCCCCCTCACTACGTTTCACTTCGACTCCCGTGTCGTCCATTTTTATGTATTGATTGTCGGAAAAAGTGGACATCGTACGTGGAGCGCTGTGGTGATCGAGTGGGTCGTATCGTTAATAATAATCGGGTCGCAGCTGATAATAGAATGCTGGTCCGAAGAATCCGATAGATTGAAAAGATAGGCGTAGTATAGGTATCTGATTTCGTGAAATACTTACGTGCGTTCCAGAAATAGAATCTAGGCGTGATGTTAGGTCGCCCCGCAACCTGCTAAACCGGCAGGTGTGGTACAAGGGGCGCATGGGGCGCGGGGAGCGGCCGGCGGCTGCACGCTGCACTCCAAGGTCAGCCTGCGCACGCATGCGCGCCTCCTTCCGAGCCTGCACCCACCGCACTCGCGTCCCCGTGCCTTGCACTCCACTCCATCGCCCCTACACCCTCCACGACGTCATTCGCAGAATATTTTATACGCATACAACCTAGATAGTACCTACGTACGTGTATATATATTTCTTTGTGAGTAGGTTATTCGGCCCGTGGAGTGAAATGCATTTCTCAATACTCTTCTTCATGTTTATATTGCCCGTGTAGCATAATATATCTTTTTAGTTAACGAAATGTTATAGAAGATGCGTCAATGGTAAGACAGGTTTGCTATAGAGGATTTTGTGGCCGTAACGTGTCAGATTTTTAGCGTGATAATGGATTGCTAGCTTGCAATCCACATACGATGTAAACAGTTTGAAATACATAGCACGATGTTTAAGGATACGTTGCGTTGCAAAACTGGCGCCTATCATATAAACATAAAAATTACAAGCTTGAAAGATTTTATCGGCTATTTTGAAGATTTGGAAAGGAAGGAGCGTCCGATGTTGCCGGCCACGTTTCATTAGAAAGCTAAATGCCTTCGTGTATAACCTAAGGAGCGACGAGCCGGGCCGGCCACTCGGTCGACACCTACGTTTGCACCGTTGCTTGCGTCGCTCGATTCGGTTGCAATGTTCCATTCACCTTATTTGCCGGCGTCGAGGTTCAGTGACTCCGTCGGCGACCGACTAACTCTTCGAACACGTCACCGGCGCGGTAACGCCGCCGTTTCATCACCTACGGCCTATCGCCATTCGACTCTTAAAATTCTGTCGGTGTAGTGCGGCCGTCGCCGCGACCTCGTTTCGTGGCAGCATACGAGAACGATTGTGCGAGTACGATTGCGAGTCGCGAAGAGCGGCCGCCGTGCAGCGTTATGTAAAGTGTCGGCCGTCGGCTGTTTGTTCTGCGGTAGTGCGACGAGCGAGGTGCCGAGACGGTGCAGCTCGCGTTGCGCTCGACCGCGTGCGCGCCCCGCGGCCCCGCAATTTTGCCCGTCGCCGGTCGGTTTCACTCGCGACTCGCGACGGGCGGCGGCGACGGAGCGGCGCGGGGCTCCGGAGGTCGCGCTCCTCCCGCCTCCTCCCTCCGAGACGAGTCCCGCGGCCGCTCAGGCGCTCGGCCGCTCGGCGCTCGCTCGGTCAGTCGTCGAGCGGAGAGCGTCGGCGCCGGTAGGCTCCGCGCCCCGGTTGTCGCAGCTTCACTCGGTTCGCCGTCGCGACGTCCGACACTAGCGAATCGCTCGCGCGCTGTTTTGGGACTAGTGGTGGTCGCGGGTGCGTTTGCGACGGTCACGACCGCGGAGCCGACGGCTGCGGTCGAAAATAGCGTTCGTTATCATCGCGACCTCGGACGGCGAGACGAGATAGCGCGAGGTCGGCGGCACCTGCGCGACGAGCCCCACGTGCGCGCTCGCTGCACCGACAATTAGCGAGTGCCGACACTGCTGAGTGCTGGCCCTCGCCGCCTACTCGCCTGGTAGCCTTTCTGACCTGCACTGTCCGCATTTCCCCATCTTCCTCCAAGTATTCGTCCTTCAGTCGATAAAGTTAGGCCATTAAATATGGATATCATCATGCAGCTTTTGTTTCATCAGTAAAACATACTATACATTCATCAACAACTTTTCCTTTTGATTGGGTATTTTAATTCTTCGTGGTTACTTTGTAATGGCACAAAGACCCTTCCCTCGCAGAGACATTAAGTTTAGGATTGCGTTACATTACTTGGAAATTCCGTTGTTATGAGCCTTTATCGTTCATTAAATGAAATTATCTTTGTTATCTTTACTAACAATATCTGACGTTTGTTCGTATTATAATTACAATTATCTTCTTCTCTTTTGTTTTTTATAAAACGCCGTCGTCGTTCATTTTGTTATACCTAAAAACAAAAATAACGAACTAACATAACATCAATATTAAGCTAATTACTCAGACAAATTGACACAATGTTAATGATAAACATGATGACTAAATACTTACTGGGTGAACAAAAGATTGAAAATACTACCTAGTAGTTATGTGATTGTTATAATATTATTATTATCTACCTATTTCCTTTTAGTGCTCCTGAAAACCCGCTTTAATTTCATTGGTTGTGCTTCAAGTTTATTTTGAATACACAGAAAAGTCACATCATATCAGTATTCAGGAGCAGGTTCCTTACGGAATGTTAGTACTTTGAGTACTTTGGATTTTCCCCATAGTATGAAACAGGCGTATGATCTTGAAATGAAACTCGTAAACGTCTCAGCAACAGTATTAATTCACTGCTAGAATTATAATTCATTAAGTACTTTATTAACCATCTAGTATGTATGTATTAATATACAAATGATTATGATTTTTTAATTCAAATAAAAATATGCATACAGTTAATTGAATTCAAAAATTTAAATAATTCGGTTTGATAATAAAATCGATATTTACTTATAAACTGAGATTAAAAGTGTAAACGACGAATTGTCACAGAACAAGATAAGAACGGTTATTTGCAAGAATATGAGTTAGTTTAAGGTTTTCAAAGCTGGTTTAAGGTTTTATCTGTTGTCAGGTCCCCTAAGGCTCTTCCGTCCATCAGCTCTTTCTTCGTATGGTTTTCTTGTTTCGTGTTAAAAGAACCTCATGTTAATTTTATAGAATTCAAAATAACCTCTTTATTAAAATCTCAGAATCGACGCCATCTGACTATACAGACATTGCTTCATTGATTATTACTAAACCCTTACGTCCTATGTCTTCTTCAATTTATCTACGTATTAAATATCACCGCAATCGGTTGAATGGTCTAGTTATGATATGCTAATAGAGTCGTGTCCTACGAGTCAATTGAGATATTTTTAATGAGATGTCTTAAACACTACCCCTTCATACATTTTGTATGGCGAACGACCGGGATAACGTCAAAGTTCAAGACTACTGACTAGTGTTTATTGTTTTCATTTTTAGACATATTGGAAGGTGAGCAAGATTTTCAGATCATCGTGAAAGCAGCTTTTTAGCAGAATTTAATTTTAAAATTCATTGTAAATGGTCGATACATCCCTATTAGCAGATAGTAAACTGAGATAGACATTACTTTTACATTGTTTATTATTATTTATTTACATAAATAAGAACGGCACAGCCAACTAAACTAATTTAATATGGATAATCAAATATTTTAAACAATTTATAAAATATAAAAAAAAAACCAGCCAACGTAATCATATCAAACAAAAAAGTTTAGATCTTTATTATGTGCAGGTGAGATGCATTAAAAAAATTAAGCGTTAGAGCCGATACTTCCCTGGGAGCTACGCAATAAAATATATCTGTAACAACCGGTATATGACAATGTCGCTAATTTTAATTAATTTAATCGTTTCACATAATTTCACTTGTACTGTAATTTTATTGATAGTATCCGAGTTAAGTGCGCAAGTATTTCTTATTTTATTGCGCAATTATATAAATTAACAAGTTAATGATGCCCTAGAAATTATGCGCATCTTCAGTTATCGGGTGAAATGCTGACGTTTGATTAGGATTACCAGCGCTTCTATGTGACCCGGACATAACTACAGCTTCCGCAGTATATTGTTTGTTTGAACCTTTTTCTTAGAAAAACAGCGAACAGGCGTGTAATTAAGTGATTTGCAGTCATGAATAACCACATTATAAGAAATGCTTTGCTGGTCTTGAGGATTGAGTATGCCGCCTCTCTTTCAAAAAACATACACCTTCCAACTTGACTAAAAAATGCTTGCTTGCTTCAAAGATAGTTTCTGCGGCGAAGTGTACCATGCCAGACGAATAATTATGATGCTGTGGAGGTGGTAAATTCGTACGGCAATATGGCCGTCGGACAGACCTAATATTATTTATCTTATTAGCCCAGTATTTTTTTTAAAAAGAAACAACGGATTCGCCTACGGAATCAGACTACCTACTTCATTCCTGGTTGAAGTTGAATGTAATTACATTGTAACTGTACATTAACGTCAGATACACTCTAAAGCGAGCTTTACCGATACAGGAGTATTGTCTTAATACAACCACAAATCACAACAATTGACAATTCATTGAAAATTGTTGTATGCATCTGAAATTTCATCTAAATAGAAATGTTTTTCGCTGAAAAGCGTTTAATTCAATTTCAAGTTCGGTTTTTGGTGTAAAGTACTTGGCGAAACATGAAATGTTATCCCCATGTCCGTGTACGTGCAAGCCTGGCTACCCTACATGTGATGACACTATCTCATATTTCGACACTTGCTCGTTTTTCATTGTCGTCTGTTTTTTTCTTGTGTTTGCAAATTTCATGCGCCAATTATTCATTTAAATATTTTCTGTACAATGTTTAATTAATTCGATTAATGAATCTGTGAGCTCTAGTTGCCTAAAACATTAATAGTCACTCGTTAGAAGACTTGTGCTTTTGGAAATTGTTTAATAAAAAATACATAACTTGAGACACTATCAATATCATACTGATACAGAAATATAAGACTCGAGTTCTTTGGTAGGGGTGGATAAAAACCTGAAACTTGGCAAGCTCTAATGATCTATGAATATGAAAAGGAAGGTAACAAACAATGTAGATTTACCCTGAGAGTGTAGATGAAAGAAAAGGGGCTGGCAAGGCTTGCGATCGAAGCTCCGCGTAAAAGGACTTTCAAGGGTTTGTTTGAAGAGATTGATATAAGTTTACACAGGCGTGTAGTAGGGTCGTATCAAACGGAAAACTAGTATGCACGTGGGAGGGAATAAGCGTGACAATGTAATTGTTCTGTCGTAATCTAATCGGAGAGCTAGAAGACGAGCTTTAATTGCATTCGCTGAGCGTGGCTGAGCTATGCCACTATACTAGCTATAGCTGCGCTGCGTATAGCAATAGACTAGTTACGGCACGTTACATAACATATAAACATGTAGTGTACAAGGCACACGTGTCGTCCACAGCTCGTGCTTATATAACAAGCGTGCGCAAGGCACACATCGATACGAGCTACTCACACGGCTGTGTTTGATTCATAATTGATTTCTTGGTACTTAATAAATGTGGAATTACCGAAAACCAGTGGGAGTTCCTTTGATTCTATCGAATTGGCATAACGAGGAAGCGTAGACAGTCAAATGTTTTGTTTGGAAAATTGCTATCACATCACATTATGTTTAATTCAATACCGCGTGGTATCGCGTTTGGTTCGTCGTTGTCTTTAAAATTTTGCATAATCCCTATATGATCATGAGTTATATTTTCGCTAATACAAAACTCCTTTCACAAAACATGAAATTACCAGTTTTTTTTTTTCAAATTTTAACCGTTTTTTGTCGGCTTTGTCGTATAGAATATTATTCTTAATCGCTTTTATTTGTGGTTTTAGCGGTTTCCAATAACGTAGAATGAGCGATGTGACTTGTTATTGTTGATTTAGAACATTTGTTGTTGTAGGTACGCCGTCGCGTGTTATTACTCGAGAGTGGCATTGCATTCAACACGTGTACCTTCTATCGCTCTGACTAAACCGATAACGCTCGCCTACTTATACACAGTGCACCTGCTTCTCTATTATTTAAGTTCAATTCATGTAGAATTAGGCTCGTTATTACTTTTTTAATATAGTTCATAGTCAATTTCTAATCTGGGTAAATAAATGCAGGCTTTTATTGAATGGGTCGATGTTTTTCAGTGTCCATTTATAATATCTACTCAGAACTAAGTGTACTGACCTAGGTCAGTAATGTCAGCATAAAAGCAATATTTTATTTCCATCGCCAGATAACATTGTTATTTTAACGTATATATTTTTTTTAATAATTTTATTTTTGCGTACATAAAATTCAACCTAAATCAGTTGATTAACTTATCTTGTAGATAACAAGCACGTCCGCAACTCGCACTTGTTTCGTCGTAGCTTGCTTGCTGTTTGCTCAAAATCCACAATGTCTGCCAATTCAGTCCGCCACGGTACTAAGGCCACAGAACACGGTAGGCGGTAAAGTTAACTGTCTGTTGGTGGCGAGTGCGCGGAGGAGCGAGGGGCGGGAGGGGGCGATGAGGCAAGTGCACGTGCCCGCAGCCATGCCACTGTGCAAGCCATGCGTTCGACGCCCTCCCCTTGAGCCCCTCACTTGTTGAGCCACCGGTGCCGCAGCGCTACAATCGTATATCGTACCAGAGCGGTTGGCCTTCGGGTCACACATAATAATCTAACTTGCCTTCTTTGTTGTGCACGCTCGATATCTTTTCTGCGAATATCCAAGCTCTTTTTATTGCAAAATAAAAAGACGATCATGTTCTAGGTTTTCTTTTGACATTTACTTCTCGTCTTGTCCCGCGTTGTATAATCGAAAATGATACCGATTGCTACACAGAAGTCACCCTACAGTTTTCGCAATCGCAGGTTGGGTAAATTGTTTGAAGGAAAGTTTGGTCATTGCTTTTGATTATTTTCGGTTGGAATTAACGCAATAGGGGCATATAAATAGACTGTCAAAGGCTTTCTGAAAAGTTTGGAGATTGCAAAAGGGAGGGTTGTAAAACGTTTTTGTTCACGGCGACTAGCGACTGTAGGAAGCCCCTCCAGTTGAATACGCAATCATTTCATCCTTTCCCTATTTTTATACCTTTCATCAATTTTTTCCTCGTAATCGTTTCGCAACTTTCATTGACATAATTGTATTTGTTAGGCATCGCCTTCTCGCGGCGTGACCTCGCAACGCATCGGCATTATTATCAAACTAAAACAACTGTATAATTACAGCATAAAAATTGTAAGAGAACAAAAAATGAACGGAAAGTGATAAGTTAAGTGTTCAAAGAATAATAAAAAAAAGAATTATTAAAAAATATAGTGTTAATAATGACTAGGACGCAAGTGCGACTCCAATCATGAGATATAAAGTGCGTAGTTAGCGAAGACTGTGAGCCCATTTAGGAATGGGTATACTAATGGAAACCACCGAAGTGAATTTAGTCACTGCCTACCGGAGACGTAGCATTGAACCGGAGTTATTCGTCGCAATGGAGACCCCGGGTGAGGCGTTTTATACCGACACCTACCACACCATCGCTATCAACACCAGGGAAACAGAATTCGGGAGCATAGTGGAACCGATACCTATAACGCTGAAGGCGTACAAGCCGTACAACGCACACGGACATATGAATGGCTATGGAATCCCTCAGCCGGTCATAACCACTGCGTATTCGACCCCTCGAATACCTGAAATTGAAAAGCCCTGTACTTCAGTGTTGTCTGAGAGCCGCGTGAAGGAGGAAGCCAAAGACCCTCAAAAGGTCACTCGAGCTCCGCCCAAGAAAAAATGGATTAAGGAATATTTAGGTGAGTATTTATAAATTTAAGTTGAGTGACTTAATACTTAATATGACACAAACGAAAAATCCCGAAATTGAATTTATAACTATTAGAATGCCGGAAATTTTCAGAATCAATCAAATCATTTTCAATTCGGAACCAGGCAACTTCGTCGTCAGCTTTGGTTATGAACTATTTGCAGTCCATTTCATCCAGATCTCTAGCAGCTCCTGTAGAGTCGGTAATAAGCATCCAACCGCCATTACAACCTTCCGTATTTTTAATTTAAGTTAGATAAAATATCTACTTAATTATTTCCAAATTCGAAGTTTGCTCAAAAGACAAATATACAACAAGACAGTCAATTTATGCGAAGAAGTTGTGCGTTATTCTGCTTAGTAACCACTATCGTCGTATGTTCTACAACCCAGTTAAGCAACAACAAAGGCTCGGTGGTGTCGTCTGCGATAATCTGAAATTACATTGCTTGGCGTATCACAAATAGTTATTACACGTTCGCATGTTTCGCATTACGTATTAAAAAAACGAGATTTTTAATCAATTTTTACAATGTCAAGAAAATAGATAGCAATTCATATGCGTACACGAATGGTACAATACTAACTAGTCAATATATTCTTAAGAGCCCTTATCGTCGTAATAAAGAAATTATTATATTTTTAATTCAATCCCAAGATGCCCAAGATTTCAGGATAATATTGAACACAGTTCAAAGAACGAATAATGAAGTTATTGCAGTTCATAAATTATGTTCGATCGTGATCTGGATGGTGGGTTACCTTCACAACGATGACATATAGGGAAGGAAGTGTCAAGAAAAAATCGATAAATAATAAATGCCATTGTGTAGGTATAATTTATGAACTTTATATCAGTCCCTTAATCACTGTGTGTCAGAATGGAATAATCATAGATACAAAACCAAAGAAATATTAAAATACTGTAATTTGTTACGAATGGGTTGGGTAGAACATAGCACGAATGTGACATGAAATCTTTTAAATTCATTATAGTGATTCAAAATAGCTGAACAAGCTTTACTCAGTACACATACACGCAACGAAAAGGTTTTTTTTATTTTTCAATTATTTAGCTAGGACGACACAGGAGAAAGCCGAAGGAAAAGAGAAATGGGACCGAATAATTAAAAACCACGACGGCGACGGCGATCTGCGACTCGAAATTAGCATGACTGATAACAAATTAACCATCGAAATGTTCTAAAGGGTTTCTCAAACTTTCGGCACCACATACCCCTGTAAAAATTTCAGGTGACAGCGAACCCCTTAACTAAATAATTAAATCCCCCCTCCCACCCCACCCCCCAAAGAAAACAATAAAATTGACTGATGAAGAAAATATTGATTTTATTTCAATAAAAGGTAACAAATAAAGTGACAAAAGAAATAAATTTTTATTAATATTAATGTGATGGGTGTGCTTGTTTCTTGTCACAAATGGAGCAATTTTCGGAGAAATTGATACCATGTTATCCTTAATTCTGACTCGATTCTGATCAAGTCGATTTCCGTATAGTTAGTTGTTATCATGACCAAGTGTCGCCATTACGTAAATCTTGTCGCGAACCCCCTGCCGTCACATGGCGAACCCAGAGGTTCGCGTACCCCTCTTTGCGAAACCCTATTGAAAGGCCCTTATGTAATTAATTAACTAGTTATTGTTTTAATTAATTGCGTATCATATATTATTTACAATGGTCTACATTAAGAGCAGGAGCGCATAATCGACAAGGATGTTATTGCAGGCGTAGTGCGTGTCGTGATGGCGCCGGCGACCGTCAAGGCGTTTCTCTTGCCAAGGTTGTAGTAAGCACGGTGACGTGCTTTGTTTTCGAGTATCAGGCGCTCCACAATTGCCTGCGTTCCACTTAATCATTCCTTCCTTGTACAAAAAATGTACGTAATATTTACCAGTTATGTCATCCTGTTCACCATTCTTAAATCTCATGACTGAAACAGCACTGTATACATTTATGACGTGAGCGCATTCAACTTTGACAGTTCATTTCTTATGTATCTCAACGGAATAAATTTAAAGTTAACTGATTCTGGGGGCATAGAAAATTACTACAGCTGACATTTCTCTTTAAAAAAAATTCTGCTATTCATGTACATGCAAAAAATTTATTGTAAATATAAAGGAAAGATGGTTTAATAAGTCACTTTTCTACAACACACAAAGTCTGCAAAGAAATGTATGACATTGCCAATAGATGAACAGCAAACACACAGTATTTCAAGGTGTAATATGTCCATTCAGTTTACAAGTGCTGCAATATCAAAAGAAAATGGAATCCTTACAGTGATAACAGATCTCAGAAACGTGGGATAATCTATCATTACAAATAACTAAAGTATTTACCAGTGGCCAACTTTTAACCCAAGAGTGTTACTATTATAGTTGAACCTACAATTTGCACATATCTGGCTATGAAGCGCACACATCTAAGCCTCTCTGTAATCCAATAAAGCCGCCTGTGTGTGCCGTTATGTAACACCCACCAATACCAGTAAATTGTACCTAAAGTTTTAATGAGATTAAGACCATGTTTACAGTATGACTTATGTGATATGCTGTGATACATACTCAGTTACATGAGGGTGCAGTAACAGCCCAGTGGCTAATTTGGACTCTGGGGAGTAGGTTCAAATACCAGTGACTTTTCCAAAATATGTGAATTTTACCAAATTAAAATGTCACCTTTTCAAACCAAATACAATTCATTTTGTCTCAACATCTCTATAATATACTCTGGGTAAATAAAATGAATTCCAATTCTTTACAAATTCTGTCAAAGAATATCCTATCCAATCAATACAGGTTGTGTTACTTGTAAAGATAAAGACTGTCACTTTGAGCAAAGTATCTCCAGTAACACACCTCCCAAATACAAATTCAAGGTTTGATGAACATGCTGCTTCACTGTGGATTAATGGCGTTCCAGAGTTGTGATGACTAATAACAAAAATATAATTACCTACTAAATATTAGTGATTAGTGTGTGGATAGTGATACTAAATATTAATGACTAGTGTGTGGATAGCAGGGTATCAGAAAATTTACATTTATCTGAAACCCTGGGTTGGTTGGTTTGTATACCACAGTTGGAGCCTGTTTTTTTACTACCTGTGAGGTAATTGCCTTTGCTCTTAATCCACCTCTGCACCTCATCAAGTATTAGACTGAAGTACCCATGGAGGTTGTAAGATATTGGTATACTTGGGAATCCACACACATTACCTTTAACCAATAAAGGGGCATGTTAGTTAAAAAGTAATTACTACCAGTGTACCTACTTTTCAATTGTCTCTACTTGGACATTTAACATCTTAATCAATGCTAGGAAATCATTATATATTTCATTAAGCTTACCCAAGTCCCATATGCACCTCACTGCGAGAAGATGGACAAATCTTTCAGTAACCTAAAACTGAATTGTACTTTTCCTCGTGGTATCACATATAAACTAAAGAATTGTAAATTCTATTCAAAATAGAACAAGGCTCAACCAATTTTATATTTTATTCATCATGTACACAACTTCCTCAATTTAACGCACGATTTTAGCACTTTTTAAGCAGTTTTATACTTTTATCGCAGATAAATATTTGGAAAAGCTATTTACATTATAAGAAGCTATTAACACACGAGAACTGAATTCCTATAACTAAACCTAAAACTTACATGACAATGAATTCATTCCAAAAATAATTCGTAGAAAAGGTAGAATACAATAATTATTGTTTTGTTTATCACATTTTATCACACAGTTCCATAAAAAAAATCTAATATAATTATATTATGCCGTCCTTATATCTATAACTTCATGATGCCGTCACGCTCACGAGTGGCGAGCAGAACTTTCATTGGTCGGTTTGACATTGACTGCGCTGCGGCCACACGATTGGTTCACAAACGTCAGTTCGTCAGTGTGTGCCATCTATTGGTCCAGCACGTTTTTTCGGCTGCTATACATTGGCTGAAAGTATACAATATCCCTACAACTGATAATCTGTGCTCATTTATCTTCTCCGACTGCGTGCCATTGACATGACTGATGACAGTTATAGGGATGTGGACATTAAACGAATGGTACAAAATCTGAAAATAAAGTCCTTATTAATTTTTAAATGTTGGTCAAATAAAAGCACTGTACTGTACAAATAGAAAACTTTGTTTTAATTATGTAGATATTTTAATATATTGTAATGTGATATTTTATGGATGATATCTGGATGGTATTAATAACAACTTACATATGCAAAAGTCACCTAATATAACTTATTACGTAACCGACTGAATAATAAATCGTTACATAACCGTAAGTTGATTCAAAATAAATTTTCAGTTCCGATCAAACGACACCCCAATCACAAGTGGTGAGTGTGAAAATTCACCCCTTCTGCACGGAAATGAACGATAATTGACTCGTATTTTTGGGACAGAAATTTGTGGCGTACAATACAACTTTTATAATTGACTTTTGTTAGGCTTTCATGGTGAAATGGTAATTATTTCTTTAAAACTTTTATTATACTTACTTACGCAATGCAATGCAATACGTACAGTGTCCTGTAGAGTTAAACTGATAAAATTACGTTTAACTTAAAGTCAGTTTATTACCGCGGTAGACAATTTTTACGTAAACCTGCGATTACAAATGTTTTGATGAACACTATCTTATCATTGCACTGAAGCGGACGCGCGTGGGTAATTTGTTAAGCTGCATCAGCAGAGGCTAGAGTAAATCCACTATCGTACAAAAAAAACCTAAGTTTCAATAAAGATACTAAAATCTTGCAATTAGAGAAAATGTAGTGCTTGTAACTTTTTTCCTGCAAATTAATAGGAATTAATTTAATCACACAATGCGCTATCACGCTAAAGCTAAAATTAAAACTACAATCATTAAAATTAGACAAAATGGAAAGTTCGCAATATATAATAATATCATGTTTATAAACAACTTAAAAAAGGAATGTAGTAACGCGCGCATAAATAAATAAATTAGTTAATTAAAACTGTGTCCAGAGTATTTTCCTTCGGCTTTTTTATTTTTTAATTTGCATACCTGAAAAGGTGAATGTGGATTGATCAAAATGCCCTGTAAAACCAATAACTAACCCATATTCGTGCAAATAAATGATTTTGATTTTTATTTCGATTTTGATTCTCTTTGCCCAGTAATGGGTGGCACATAGCATAGCCGATGAGTTCGATTCTACGTACTTTACTTTTTGTTAATTTTACGTTTTACTAATTTTGCCGTTCATGTATGATACGTACTGTACTTATGTACGTTAATTATGTTAAGTTTTATGTATTCTAATGAAGCCACATGTATATTTTGGAGATTAATACGGTTTTGGGGTATTGGGCTACAAAAAAGAAAAAGTATACTGTAAGGTAAACTCCTTTAATTCGCCTAATCGTACCATTTGTATTCCTATCGTTTTTATAACCTTAATATCTTACTAATGCTTGCATAGAATCTTTGTTGAATAGCAAATTTGACATTGAGTGCCTTTGATAATATCGGAGTAATTTAATGTAAGGCCGCAAACGAATATTGTTGACAAGATGCGTTGAGTCTTATCTGTTTCTTAAGTTTCGAGAACCCGTTATATTGGCGTCCGACTCCGACCTCCGCCGTGTGCGTCCTACGCGTTACCGAATGCTGATACATTCACAGATTATGTAATCCCGACTATTAACTACCGCACATCACATGTACGATCAGACGCTGTTACAGCTATTATTCTGGTCGTAATCCGATATTTAATCGACAAATTGACATTTCTTTCGACCACTGAAAGCGAGCTTTCAATACTTTTATTGTTTTTGGGGAATTTTAAATACTCCCGGAATGGAATTGAAAACCGGATAAGTAATAAATATAATTTTTTTCAACATTTTCCCACTGGGCTATTGATACAGAGATACCTCTGTATATTATGTATGTACCACGTTAACACAATAGCTGTATTAATATTAAGTACTAGTTACTGAAGTAATATTTCGTATTTATTGGCTGCAGGAGACTTATGATCAGCCATTTCTATTATCGAGCTTTTTGATTTCAGCTCGAAGGAACTTTGAAACAAGAAATGGCTCAACTTATTAAGAAAAGAGTAGGAATACATCTTTGAACCTTACGTTTAAATTTCGTAACATACCAATGCACCTGTAGTATAGCCTGAAGGGCACTCGACGCGCGTATTGAGTTTTGAAGATGCGAACGAAGAACCAAGAACGTAGGTAAGTTCTTGGTTCTTCCCTTTTCAGCGCCTCAGTCCTGTTGCCCTGTTGCATCAAGCGGGAGGCGGCGTGACGTGCTATGATCACGTGCCACCCGACCCTCCCTCCACGTCGTCGCTCGCTTATCACTTCCAGACCCAATGCCGCAACCTCTGCGCCCCTCTCCCCTGGTGATAGCCCTCAAGAACACGCGCTCGAGCCGATGTAACATTTTGACATCGAGTCCTCTTATACCAACAGTCTTATAGTACCGTATTATATAATGTAAACTTTTATATTCAAGCTTTACGATATAAGTACAAATGTTTCCTTGTAATAACTCTGGCGTAAGAAACTCAAAAGAAGTGCTAAATTTATTTGGGGCTTGTTGTTTATCATTAGTTTGTGGCAATAGAATACTAGAATAGAATAAAAAAATATTTTTAGTCAATTGTGCAATAGTGACTGTTTTTTTCGTAATGTTGCATATTTACACGTTAAATATTGATATGAATTTAATCATAAATATATTCAGTTGAATATAAATCTTTCTTTCTTATGTCATACAACAACTCCAAATGATTTTAACCTTAAAACATAATATCACAAAATTGGCTTTTTTAAGTAAAATGGGGTACGTTGTTATAGGTACTGCGCCGGCAAAACTGCGGGGGCTCTAGAAATAAAAATGGATATTCTTTATCAGTTATCTGATTACGACATTAAAAAGGGGAGTTAGGGAGAACTTGGAGAACATAAAAGTATCATCTCCCTCGGTAACATGATCCAATATGGTCCTGACATAATTCGAATTGCTGAAGTGGAAGTAATAACTTTCTGAGATGGGCCATCTCTTGTTTGGTATTTTGAAATATTTTTTCTTGTAAAAAATATTTCAAAATACCAGGACTACATAATATATTTTTGAGTTATTTATTTACTGTATAAATATTGTGGTAAAAAGGGCTGGTAAAGAGAAAAGACTGAAATGAAAAAAAAAGGATTATTCAAATATGCATTTCACATGTATGTTATGTTACCAAGCTGTTGACTGGTTACTTAAATAAAATGCCATCTTTTGGCTATTAGATGAGTGGAAATTATCAACACAGCAAAACACAGTACTGTATTAAGGAGCCCAATTCACGCCATTCGGGTTGAGGTAAAGTTATGTTTCGTCCAACTAAAAACTTAGTAATGTTTGTAATTTAGAGCAACAAAATTGGTTTCTTGATGCTATTATAATGTATGCAGTTGATCGTCCTATAAATAAGCAACTAATCATTATGGATTGTGACTAAGTCTTGATAATAACGCGTGACTTACGAATATTAAGTGTAAAATAAACTGAGGGGAACAGGAAAATATATACATATATCGCAATTTTATTCCATTTTCAATTATTTTAATTTTTAGGTGCATATATGTACAATATGTGAGCTGTACTATAGCAAAATATTATAATTAAAATTCTGACAATAGACACATTAATTTTAGATACTCATCTTAAGTACCCGAACGCCAGCCCTATTTAGTTTTTCTGTTATTTCCAGTAAAATAATAGATATGTATTACCTAGTTCATGAATTTTCCGAGATATGGATAGTTGCGTCAAAACTCTGGTCAGGCTATAAACACTAATTTTGTACGGTACAATTTGTGGACATCTCGTTTATGCATTTTAAGTACTCTATGGTTTATGGCATTGCGACTCACACTCACAGCATTGTGAATGTGAACATCACTACTTTTTCGCTCAGTTAAAAAATGTTCCTTCTTTATTGAATTTAAATTTTGAATAAATTAACGTTGTTAATTGTTTGTTGTGCAGTGCGTGCAGTAAAGCACTTATGATGTGCATGCAAAGGTGACGAATTATTTATTATGGTTTTCCCTTGGTATTAAGTTGTAACACCGTAGATATTATGTGTAATAGAAAATTTAGTTCCTGGTGAATTTCCACTGGCGTTTATGTTTAAGCTTCATTTAACAATGAAATAATGAAATAAAATGGTTTGAGGTTTATTACCTATGTTTATTACTAATAGAAATAATTAATAATAATGTAAGTTAAAGAAAACGAAAAAGACAGGTTGGGGTGTAGCCTTCAGGCCACTATTTGACCAGGGACTTTGAAAAATTTTAATCCTATATAACCCCTATGGTGGGCAGGAGTAAACTAGTATTGTACTGATTGTATAATTATATACTGTATTTATATATTAGTCATATTTATATTATTTATTATATACTTATATGGACCCTGATGATAATAATGCACACTATTTTTCCTTTTCTTCATCCTCTGAAGGATTAAGTAATAATGACAGCTTTGCGAGTATTCTACCTCTCAACGAAACTTTAAATTCTTATTTCTCGGATAGTCTGAAAAATTTCAATGTTGTTCACATCAATGCGCAAAGCATTCCGGCGCATTACCCCGATTTGTTGTCGACATTTGATAGCCCTAATATTCATGCTATTCTTGTTTCAGAATCATGGCTGAAACCCTGTCTCCCTTCGACATCCTATTCCCTTCCGGGCTTCCACCTAATCCGTAATGACCGTACTGGTCGAGGCGGTGGCGGGGTAGCAATCTACCTCCGTTCTCATATTTCTTATTCAATTTTAAGCACATCAGCGCAGGACTCAACTGGGAACGGTGCTGAGCATCTATTTCTTGAGGTGTGCCTCGGAAATACTAAATTATTACTTGGCGTCTTCTATAGCCCATCGCTTAACATCGACTATTTCAAGTCCCTTGACACACTGTTTGAAGCATTCTGTCCTTTATATGAACACATAATTATAATGGGTGATTTTAATACTTGTTTGCTCAAACAAGATGCTAGGAGCGATAAATTAAAGGCTATAGTTGAAGCAGCCAACTTACATATATTGCCTCTCGGTGCCACGCACTTCTTTCCAAATTGTGATCCTTCTCTCCTTGATTTGATAATTTTATCATCAACGGATCACGTTGGAAAGTTTGGTCAGTGTGCCGCTGAGGGCTTTTCGTACCATGATCTCCTATACTTGTCTTATAAAATCCGACCTCCGAAAGCAAAGTCAAAGGTTCTCCTTCAGCGTAATTTTAGTGGGATTGATCTGGACAAACTCAGGCAAGACGCAACAAATATCGATTGGAGAGTCATCGATAATGTTAGCAGTGTTGATGAAAAGGTTGAACTATTTAGCTCTCTTTTAATCCAGCTGTACGACGTACATGCTCCTATTCGACCCGTAAGAATTCGGCATCTACCCGCACCATGGCTGACTAATGAAGTAAGGTCAGCAATAAACAGGAAAAACTCTGCCAAAATGAAATACAAGTTGGATTCTAGCGATAGCAATCGTGAGAAGTATAAGATGGCTAGAAATCGCTGCAATATGATGTGTAGGGATTTACAACGACGCTATATCCATAAGAATGTACAAAATGAAGACTCCAGCAAAGTCTGGAAATTTCTTAAGTCTTTGGGGATCGGGAAACCACACAGTAGCAACCTTCCTCTAAATTTTGATTTAAACAATTTGAATTGTCACTTTTCCTCTCTTCCTTGCATCGATAGCAGGACTAAAATACAAGCACTCAATTATCTTTCAACTCTTCCCGTTCCTGACCATCCTTCGTTTTCGTTTAATCAATTCTCAGAGCGTGATGTTAGGAAAGCAATACTCTCTATTTCCTCCGATGCGGTCGGCAGTGATTGCATTAGCCGTAAGATGATAATTCCCCTCCTTGACCTTCTTGTCCCTGTTATAGCATGTATTTTAAATTCCTCGATCCAAGAAAATGCATTTCCCTCTTCCTGGAAAGACGCCCATGTAATTCCTATTCCAAAAAAATCGAACCCTAATACCTTTGCAGACTACAGGCCTATCTCCATACTTCCGTTCCTCTCCAAAGTACTTGAGCGTCTCATTCATCAACAACTAAGCTCTTTCCTTTCTTCTCAATCCGTTCTAAGTCCTTTCCAATCCGGATTATAGTACGGTCATAGTACGGTTACTGCGCTCCTGAAAATCACTGACGACATACGCATGGGGATGGATAATCAAAGTCTGACGGTGTTGATCCTGCTGGATTTTAGCAATGCGTTTAACACCGTTGACTTTGATATTCTACTGGGCGTATTGCGTTCTCTCAACATATCTCCGTCTGTTATTGATTGGTTTCATACTTACTTGTTTGGACGCCGGCAGCGTATCGTACTACAAGACAAATGCTCCTCTTGGGCACTTACTACTGCTGGTGTTCCACAAGGTGGCGTGTTGTCTCCCCTCCTCTTTGCCATTTTCATTAATTCCGTAACCCAACGAATTTCTTCTCTCTACCATCTATATGCAGATGATTTGCAAATTTACTCTCAGGCAACTTTGAGTAACCTGCCGGTAGCCATCAGCGATGTCAACGCAGATCTAACTTGTATTTCGAATTGGAGCAGAACTTTTGGCCTTACTTTAAATGCTAAGAAATCGCAGGCAATGATAGTCGGCAGCTCACGTCTCATTGCAAAAATTAATTGGTCCAAATTACCAAATGTGAGTCTGCAGGGTGTATCAATTCCGTACAGCGTTAAGGTAAAAAATCTGGGACTCCTTATTGACCAGTACTTGTCATGGGTGCCTCAGCTTAATGAGCTCAGCAAAAAGCTATTTGTCGCTTTAGGTTCTCTCCGGAGATTGAAAAATGTTCTGCCTATACCCACTAAAATTTCGCTCTGTCATTCTCTACTTCTTCCAATTCTTGACTATGCTGATATATGCTATGTCGATGTCACTGAGGAGCAGTTAGATAAACTTGAGCGCCTCCAAAACTTGTGCATAAGGTTCATATTTGGCCTTCGCAAATATGACCATATATCTGAATACCGTGTTAAACTCAAGTGGCTCCCAATTCGTCTTCGCCGGAATGCTCACATTCTTTCCACTCTCTACTGCATTTTATTTAATCCATCCACTCCTACTTACCTTAAACAGCGTTTCCAATTCCTATCTGATACTCACAAACTATCCTTACGCTCCTCTGATAACCTTCTCCTTAGTGCTCCTTGTCGTTCTACCTCCTTTTATAGAAACTCCTTCACTGCTGTTGCTGTCCGTCTCTGGAACTCCTTGCCTAAATCTATCCGTCTCGCTAAATCCTTACAATCCTTCAAGTATCAGGTTAAAACCCATTACATGAAATCCTAAATTATTCCTTCCTTGCCTTTACCCTCCTTCTATTCCTGTGTGATATTGTCATCTAATAGCTTCCTATCTCTATGTCTGTTTGTATGTAGGTATATATGTATGTATATGTATGTATGTATGTATCTATGTATGTATGTATATATATATTTATTTATTTGTTTATGTATATTATGTATTATCATACGGTTGTAATGTTTTTGTATTATATTTATGTACCGATGCTCTATATCATATTCTGCACACCCTACCTTTTTCTCACTTTTCTCTCTACTCTTCAACTCCTTACCACTTGGTTGCCTGGAAGAGATCGCTCTTAGCGATAAGGCCGCCATTTGTGCATTGTCCTATTTTTGTTTTACTGATTATCTTTTATGTTTGTTTCTATCTTTTATGTTTTATGTTGTATGTTTCTTTCTGTGTGTGTGCAATAAAGAGTTATAATAATAATAATAATAACCCCTCTTATTTATACTACCAATAGATAGAGGGATCTATGGAGGTCAATTTTGCTCAATTTTGCTGAAGTCAATCCTCGCGGAGCTGGAGGGTAAAAACAAAGCTCATTATGAAGGCGTCTGAGACTTAGAAAAATTTTCATCGGAAATTTTCAACCCCGTAAAATCCACCTTTTTTTAATTTTATGGTGTCAACAATGTAATTTGCAATATATTTTGTCAAATGCATGATATTCATAAGTCACCTAGTTTTTGAGATAAAAAAATAACAAAAAAATATTATTCAAATTTAATTTATATCTTGAAAACTTTGCATCCCAGGAATATTTATCGAAACAAATATTATGTGCATATTTAATTCTGTGATGAGATTGATCCTTCAGCTGTATAATATTTACCTATAATTTAAGGGTTCACCAAGCCCACGAGTCCTGTCCTCTCCCAAATACAGTGTAAACTCTTTATAACGAAACTCAAGGGACTGAGCATTTTTTGTCGTTATAGAGAGTTATCGTTATATGAAGTGAACAAAAAAACAACCAAATTAACAAGAATTTTTAATATGTATGTCTTAGACAATAAATGCTTATAAAATATTGTTAACACAATATATAGTCTGATAACTTTGTATAACGTTTTCAATCGCACGTATCACTTTTTTCGTCAACACTAATCGCTTTCCGTTTACTGGCCATGTTAATAGTTTCAAAGTAGGTTTACGACTGATAATACGATAGGTACCCAGTATGCTTGGTCGAAGACCATCACTTCCGAGAAAACAATGCATCATACTGCACATGTTCAAGGCAATTAAAGCTAACAAAAGCTAGACCGACCTCGGATGTTTCGGAGATTCAAAGTCTTTTGTTACCTGATAACATAACATAAACAATAATACCGATAATAAATATTTACTGTCTAAAAATATGAACACATTTCTTCGTAATAAAGAATGGTGTATCGCTATAAAGAGTGTTTCAATATATGGGTTTTAACGCAAACCAACCAAGTTGGGCTCACTTCAATATTATAGGGAGTTTATCGTTATAAAGGATAATGTTATAAAGAGTTTACACTGTAGTTGATAGACAAATCAAATTTATTATAAAATATTTCGAGACAGCCGGATAATAACGCCTCCTTTGCTTCAGTTCTCATAATACACCCAACCTTTTTTTTGTGAGCTTTTGTGCACACACACGCATGATATATAAACCATAGGTTAGTACTATTTACATTTGAGTGCCTGTTTTATTTAATATTGCATAATTGCAATAATGGACCTGACTAATATAATATTATTATTTTATTGCTCTCTGTTTAACATGAATATAATTATGTACATAGAATGAACATTGCATAATTATCGTCAATATGAAAATATCCCAGCAAACAGAACTTTCATTTTCATTCTTCATTCATGTTACCTATCCCGTCCGTCCATTTTACAATACACAAACCAACAGCAATTTTTTATTAAATAAAATATACCCTTGACCGTAACACCTATATACCTAATCGGATATTCGGACAAACTTAAATATACCGACAGTGTCAATGACCTTGTAGCAGCTCCTTGCTCACTTTCGTCGCAAATTGCTAAAGTACCTATATAAAAGAAATTTATCAAACTTTTCATTTGCGACAAAGATAGTATTATTTTACTACTCGTTTTATGATAACATTACAGATTTACAAAAAACTTACGAGTAGCGAATATTTACGGACTAGTTTTTTGGCATACTAGCAGCTGATTTTCGGCGTGGCATAATGTCAAGTCAAATGAGTAGAGTAACATGCGTAATGACGTCATAATGCCACGCCCCTCTTGTATCTCTTTCGTTTGCGTTACGCTGTACTACAAACGTGTTATCTCACCCAATGCAACGTGACTTTTAGTACTGTTAATCAATAATGAGCCTTATGTCCAAAGCTTTAAAATGTATTTCATAAAAAATGAGGTACGTTAAGGCGGGTATCATATCATATCCCTATCTCTTTTCTTTGTGTTACGCTGTTTCACTCAATGTTGCCGTGTTGAGCTCTTCGCGTTTATGTTTTCCTGGTACTTTACCGCCACGGACTGCAGTCGCCAGTGAGGGTGACACGGGTTTGACGAGACATTGGCGGACCGCGACGTCGTTTGACTCGTTTGGCTCCGTTGCGGATTTTCTATTTTCTAACAATTTTATAACGTTTCGCACAAACGAGTGACCGCTCTGACGTGGATGTTTTGTTCGCAGAGGAGGAGCCGAAGTCGCCGGTGTCGGTCCGACTGGTGACGGGAGTGTCGGTAGCGGCGCGCAGCAATGGAGTCGTGCGGACGACGTCGCCGGTGACGGTGGTGCCACCCTGCCCCGCGCCCACGCCCGTCCCCGAACCGGCCCCCGCACCCGTAGCGCCGCTACCCGCGCCCCACCTTGAATTTGTACAAGAACATTCCAGGCCGCGTACTACTAGCAACAGTCACGGGTAAGATATGAGCTCCTAGTACCGTCGGGTGTCTAAATCAGCTGGGGGATTCGGATCGCTGATGCTGCGCTACCACGCAACGATTTTGTAAGCAGAATAACGTTAGACAAAGACACTTCTAGTGAAGTCACGCTACGCAGCGCAACAGCAGTTCTTTCTTTTTATTTCATTTCAATTATACATGTTTTAGGTTAGATAATATTGTTATTCTAAAATATCCATTGGTAGTCGCGTGCTTATAAAAAAGTAACAGAAAGAAAGATCCAGGGGTGACTTGATTTGTTATGGCAATTTTATTGATGAGCTTAGCAGTCATTGGTTTAAATCATTCATTTATAATCTTTAATGCATCAGAAATTCAGAATCAGTAGATAGAATCGAGTGATAGACGTATTAGTCCATCCAGAACGTTCTACTTGTAAGGTGAATGCAATAAATGCAAGGGAGTCTAATGGAATTATAATTTCATCCTTGCCTGTCATCCTGGCGCATTGTGAACTAGTTTGTTTTTCATCCGATTGCTGTCAAGGTTTGGATACTAAGAGTGGCGCTGAATATCCCAGCATATTTAGCAGCACTATTACCTGAATTCGTTGCATGCATAAGATAGCCTAATGTGAACCCATATTTTGAAATTTAATTATCAGTTTATCCTTTATGAGTTTTGTATTTTTTTATCTTTACTGACCATTAGGTATGTTGTCTACCTGGCATGTATGTTATTTTTGAGATTTTTCTGATATAATTTTAATGAATGACATATTTTTGAGTAAAAATATTAATTGTTTCATAACGATTTTGTTATCACCCTGATTTATGAATTTGACCATTTGTTAGTAGTTCTCATTGTGGCCAAAAGTGAAAAAATGTATAAAACAGCATTAATCATTTAAGAGTAGCAAAAATTAACCAATATGTTACAGAATAAGAAAATTCAACCCATTTTAACTGTATTAATCGTTCAGGGGCTTGATTAACGTAAGTCCAATAAAATTTCACGCCAATAAGATAAGACGTCATTTCTGATTCATTTAGAGGTACTCGAAGTTCGGCTCAAGAGAGATAAAAGGAATATGTTGATATAGGATAAGACTTAGGTATTAGTATTTATTTGATCCGCAGTATTGGCTCAGCAATTCTTACAAACATTTGTATTACTTAATACGATTAGTAAGATGTGTCCCTATCCCTGCCAAACATAATATGATGAGTGTGATCTATCCTTATAGTCAAAACGTTAATTTGATCAGTAAGATGTATCCCTATTATCGTCAGGCTTACCCAAATCCCCTCGCCGCCGTCGGTCGGTTCCAACGGCAGCGGCTCCGGCAGCGGCAGCAGCAACGGCAGCGGCAACGGCGGCAGCACGCCCCGCGCCGGCACCCGCGAGGTCCACAACAAGCTGGAGAAGAATCGCCGCGCCCACCTCAAGGAGTGCTTCGAGCTGCTGAAACGACAGCTGCCCGCCGCCTCCGAAGATAAGAAGACCTCGAACCTCTCCATCTTGGCCTCTGCCATCAGATATATCAATGTGAGTGCTCAACACCGCCTTTAAAAAAGTAGCCTTCAAAAACGGTTGTGGACTCAGCCACCCAAAAATTGGTATAATTAAAAGCTATTCCTCTGCTCCCTCCCCCTATGCTAATCCTGAATCGGCCTACCGAAAATAAGATAAACGCTAGCTTTCAAAAGAGCTTGTGGGAACAGCCCCCCGAAAATCGGCTAGCCATGAGAAAAGACACCCAAGAAGAATTGTGGCTCCCATCGACCCAGAAATCGGTGCTACTTCCTAGCCGATTTCTGGGAGTAGAAACTTATAAAAATTATTTAAAATTGTTAAGGAAGTACATGTGAGTATATTTGCACATCACAGTGTCAAATTTGGATCCAGGTTCTCATATTTATGCCTACGTATATCACTGCTACTCGCAAGTCTATTAGGGTTATGGATGGTTATGGGTTAAGCGTCTTTTCTGCATAGTATAAAACGAAGTCGTTTCCCGCTGCCTACATCTGAGCGTCTTGAGGTCTTTTTAACTACTTACGCAACGAATTGTAATGCGATTTATCAATAGACGGAGTGGTTCAAGAGGTAGATTATGTATATCTAAATACATGATTCATAATTTAATTATTACAGTAGAGTAAAGCCGAAATATGTAATTATATTGATCAGGCCGAGTTGAGAGGCCGAGTCAGGCCGAGCGATAGCTATCAGGTAATGTAGTCCATAATAAATCTTCGTTTTAAAGTCTGAATTAACTCTTTTATGTATGCCTGTCAGTTACTCGTATTGTAAAAAATGGATCCCAACTCAAAGTACACTTTGAGCTCCTTTTGTATTTGTACTTTATCAGATACTCGTTTGGTTGTAGATTAGTCCGGAATTCCTGATTAGCTGTCTCTGCAGTGGTTGAAAAGCAAGCAACATGCGTATTGATATTTTCTTGGCATCCTAAAGCTTAGTTTACCAGATCCATTTTTTCACATCAACCTGACTCAGTCTGTAGATCGTGGAGGAGATCTCCAGATTCCACATAAGAAAAAATCGAGAACCAAATACAAGTTTTTTTGAGATTCCAACGATAGTTGACCGATCCTTATAAGTCTGTCTACACAATGTTCCTAAACATGCTCAGGCCATGCCCAGTTTAAAATTAAAATAAAAGACACGCTAAGAGTGTTATCAAATAGGAGAAGTGTTAAAAATTGACTACAATGTACATCCTGAGCACAGAGCAATATCAAGCTCGGTCATTGAATATCGGTCATCGTAACGTTATCTTGTCGAACAATATCGAAGGTCGTTTACCTTATTGCAAAATAAATGGTGTATGTTGGTTTAACTCAAGAAATTGCGCAAGAATTGGTACTAAGTGTAAGCAAGGCCTCTGATGTTATTGTTTAGTCGATTGATTGTACTATTGTACCTGTTTTATATGAAGATATTCAATATGAAGAGCTAGTTTTAAATTAAATATAACATAATTAACACTTCTTTGAGGATCTGCAAATGCTTTCCCAGTGTTTGCTACACTGTTTTGATTCATAAATATTATTTTTTGTTTTTGTAATGGGTGCGTCTTAGTTTTTACTCCTTTAGGTCAATTATCATTATCACCAACGACTGGAACTGCATTGTTAACCTTTTTAGTTTCAACATCACTTCATTATGTTTTTGCTTTATTGCTTTAAGCTTCGTCTTTGGCTCTTTTCAATGTTTGCTTTCAGTTTCAATTGGTAGGCAGGTACTATCAGATTTTATTATATAAATAGATGCGACTGATCTGTCGCCCACTTTTTATGACATAAGAATATTCCGTATCCAGGATTTTTTGTGTAAATTGTTCGTTTTTTTACCGACATAGTAGGCAAACAGGTATTAAATAAATAATATAATATGTATTAATTAACATAACGTTCTCTACTTAAACCTAATATTAGACAAGCGAATATTATGTTATAAACTACGTAAGTTTGATAACAAAAACAACATAGTATAGATTAAAGATAAACATAATTTAAACGATACATACTATACATAAGCCTCTCGTGACCTTCTACAGTCCTAGTAACAAAGTGCGAAAATGTTTCGCAACCATTGCCCTCGCAATTTTTTTGTGATTGTATAGAAATGACGCGCGCCGAATTGACAAGCAGAGTTTTGTTAAATCACGTTTTATTAAGAATAAAATAAAATAATTATATTGGGCTAAATACTCAAATCGATATGCTTGAAGTAGAAGTTTTTGGAGAATGGACGGTTCATACATAAATCCTGACATTCAACTAACTACCAGTTCTATTTATTGGTTTTTGCGAGACTCGTTCTTCTGTTTTGCCATTTTTTGACAATAATGCATCTTGTATTTCTTGATAAATGTAGTTCAAAGAGAGATAAATAAATTAAAACCAATCACTGGTTTATATTAGGCATCTCATCTTGATGAGGATCGGTAAGCAACGTACTGCATGATTACACTTGGGAATTAGATCCACAACATGTTTCTCTATGTTCTGTTATCCTATGTTACAGGTGCTACGCCGTAAGGAACGCGAGTGCGAGCACGAGATGGAAAGGTTGGCGCGTGAGAAGATAGCGGCGCAACAGCGACTGGCTGCCTTGAAGCGGGACGTTACTTCGGTCCGCGCCTCCTCGTTGCGGCCCCGTAGTATCGGTGTGTATAGTGTATAGTGCCCTCTCGCTCTTCTATGTTCCTAGTACTACGCGACCGCGTTGTTTAATATTTGGCGCTGTTAATGACATTGAAAATAACGAAAACAAAGTTTGTTTCGTTTTGTTTGTGTTCTCAGTTGTGATTGAAATTTATTAGCCCTTACTTTGATTAATTTAATAAAGGAACATTTACTTGATCGATCTTGGGAGTAAATTATACCGAATAACACTTTTTTAAATTTCAGATCCTGAAGATAAGGAGAGGGATGATACCGTCAGTAATAATCAAGTTTTAGGTATTCCTATTAGTGTAAGTTTTGATACATGTTTATTGTTTTATTACACTATCGTTCAACACTAATATCAATAATCTTTATTAAAAACTGAAATATCTATCATTTATTTTCAGATTACTTCCTCTCCGCCTCATACCATTACACGGATGGAGTCATCGCCGCCGCACACTCTCAACCTTAGCACCAAACTGCGCACGCTGCCGATTCAGATCACACCGACCACTTCACAGGTATGACTCCCTGGTACCACGTTAGAAATTAGAGCTGACCTAATCTCGGATTAGGATTGAGAAGGGGGGTTAGAAGATCTCTCTCTCCATGTTTGCGCCTTGTTGAAGCTGTATTCATGGAACATTAATGTGTTGAGTAATGTAACTAACACTTGTTTACTTATTACAGGTGGTTCGTACGTCGTACGGTTCGAGGCATAATACGCTTACTCTAACTACCTTGGCTTCAGCAGAATCTAATTCGCAGGTATATATGTATACTATTATGTTATCATTATGAATCACTACTAAATCCTCTATGTTAACCGTTGGTTACGCGCTTCCCCCCATTTGTTACATTGTCATCGTATAAATAAACATAAATAACATAATTAGCATTTAATAAGATGGCAACAAATAATTACTCCAATCATCCTGTTGTTAACAAATAAGTATTTAGTAACGGTAAATTTTTGCATGATCACCATTAGTCAATGAAATATGCCACAAAGTAGATCAACCACACAGTAAATTAAGGTCTGCTAATAAATTACTGCAACACCACTATTTAAACGAATGGATAGGACTATAGCAGTGATAGCCCAGTGGCTTAGAATTCGCCCTTTTCTCGAGGGATTCAAATCCCAGGCACGCTCCAATGACTTTCTTAAAAGTTATGTGTGCTTTATAAAATTAAATATCACGTGCTGTAATGGTAAGGCAAACATTGTGAGGAAACCTACCACAACCACATGACTAAGGGTTCTCTATAAAGTTCTCAGAGGTATGTGTACTTCACCAACCCCACATTAGGCCAGTGTCGTGGACTAAGGCCTACATCCTTCTCATTGTCAGAGGAGACCTTCAAGTGAATGGACAATTATTAATTTATTAAATAAATATTATTTTCACTTTTCAGAATGGACAAGTGACTGAAAACGGCATAACTAATCCTATAAGCACCACTACCTTAGTACATCCGGCTCAGATACATTTACCTCTATCACAAGTAAGTCATAAATAAATTATTAGTTTTATTAGTAAGTAAGGGTGTGGGAGTACCTTTGAGGTTTTTTGGGTAACTTTGAAATGTACCTTTGAACATTTTTGGGTAACTTTGAAATGTACCTTTGAACATTTTTGGGTAACTTTGAAATGTACCTTTGAACATTTTTGGGTAACTTTGAAATGTACCTTTGAACATTTTTGGGTAACTTTGAAATGTACCTTTGAACATTTTTGGGTAACTTTGAAATGTACCTTTGAACATTTTTGGGTAACTTTGAAATGTACCTTTGAACATTTTTGGGTAACTTTGAAATGTACCTTTGAACATTTTTGGGTAACTTTGAAATGTACCTTTGAACATTTTTGGGTAACTTTGAAATGTACCTTTGAACATTTTTGGGTAACTTTGAAATGTATCTTTGAACATTTTTGGGTAACTTTGAAATGTACCTTTGAACATTTTTGGGTAACTTTGAAATGTACCTTTGAACATTTTTGGGTAACTTTGAAATGTATCTTTGAACATTTTTGGGTAACTTTGAAATGTACCTTTGAACATTTTTGGGTAACTTTGAAATGTACCTTTGAACATTTTTGGGTAGGTACCTTGAATAAGCTTGTCTACGTTAAAACTTCCTTTTTATAGTACCTACTTTTTTATATTTTATAGGTTTTTTCAGTTACCAAATTTTTATAAAAAAAATAATTTATCAGAGATTTGAATGCAAATCACTCAAAGAAGTTTAAATCTATGTTTCTGGTCTGGTCTGGTCCAACTAATAGGGTATTACGGCCTATGTCAAAAAGCTTTTTATTCGTAAGTCATAAAAACCCATACAAAATTGGAAAAAAAAATTTTTGCAAACAAATATGTAAAAAAACACCATTTGGAGTTTTCCTTGCATGGTGCAAAATTCCCTATTGTGCTCACGACTCGAGCCGACTTCTGTATTGTGTGTTGAGTACCTATGTTTGTTGTGTTATAATGTAATTATTACTACTGTGACCGTCCGCAGGTAGTGAGCAGCGGCGGGCTGGTGGTGGGCCCCGCGGCGCTGCAGCTGCTGTCGGGCGGCGGGCTGCGCGTGCTGCAGGCGCCGGCGCCGGCGGTGCACTCCAACGGTGAGTTGTGCGACCCTGGTGCCCTGGTGCCCGGTGTAGCGCCGACGACACCGGGCAACACGCAAATTGATGATGCGATGGAACCTTGTCACGTTAACGTTATTGTGACGAATGCTGATTGATAAGGCTTGAAACAAAATATTTTATATGAAGAAAATAATAATAGAAAAATTTATTAAAGAATAAATAAATAATTTACAATTAATTTAAAAAAAAGTTATAAAATGTGCTTTTAGAAACATTTGAAAACTTAGCTCTACTACCAATATCTTAAAAACTGAAAATAAACGATCGATAGTTTCATAAGTTGTTCAATGCAGACCTGTCTCTATGGAACTTATCTTCCTCCAAGCCTATTTTTTTTATATAATGGTATGAGTAACATCTACGTTTAATAATGTTTTAAACCTCTTTTATTACAAGTAGTTCATTTTAATGTAGTAGTTACGTATAATAGTAACATAGTAGAAAAAAATAAAAGATTGCTGATAACAAAATGTTATCATTTGCAGGTGTTACTGAGAACCACAGAATACCTAACAAAGAGAATGGAGTCGTAACACCGCCGCCCTCTTCTACGGGTAAGATTTAAAAAAGTTATTTAATGTTAAAAAAGCGTCGCACAAACAATTCGGCCTTTTCTTTTCAATAGATAGAGACATAGGTTTTAAAATCAAATATCACTCGGAGACTCGGAGTTACGGTAAAAGAAATATTGTGCGGAAACCTTCATAATCATAATTATCTGAGAGTTTTCCCCAATGTTCTGATATAATAATAAAAAGCGTGTGAAAGAAAAAATTATGGTAAGGCCCCAAAGAAATTTTTATGTTAAGATAAATATTACTTTCCACTTTCCACGAGGACGATGTCCAGAAGTCAAACCTCTAAAATTGGTGTAAGGGCGTTAATTCTAGAATGAGACGTTCTATAGAATATAGGTATGTATGTTTGTATAGTATATTGTATCGGGCGTTACTTTGCGGAAATCCATTGGTGAGCTGCTTATATACTATTGTGTCATAATACTACTACTATTGTGTCATAATGGCAGGGAGAAAAGGTATATAAGCAGCTCACTCGCACGGCGGGCGACCTCACTCAGCAACCAACCGTTGTAGAGTCCACATCACCTGATGATGCTCCGTTTTGGGGCGAAACACGTGTCGTGTACTATTGGAATAAGTTGTTATGGTATATACCTACTCAGAGAGATAAGGGAGTGTGGTGGGTCCATACCAAAACAAAGTTCCACGTGTGCGGATTGTTAAAAAGAAATATAAATACAACTTAAATAAGTATGTTTGTTGTTAACAGAGGGTGGTGGCGGCGGCGGCGGCGGCGTGGTGGTGAGCGGGCTGGCGCCGCTGGTGGTGTCGCAGCCCGCGCAGCTGCTGCACACGCACACCCTCACGCATAAGGTGAGCTGTACTCATATTGATGACACTCTTACGAGTATAATCGATAACACTCTTACGAGTATATTCCATATTGCCGTTAAGAGTGGCTTGGATGCTAGAGAACATGTTATATCATCAGGTGGCGTGAGCTCAGCTTTTTTAATTTTTCAAAACAATAAAGAGGCCTTCGAGGGACATAATTGTAAAAAATACCCAAACTCTTAGGAAAGTGCGTGGCACAGTTCTTGCTGACATAATTGTGACCTAAAAATGAAGGTTCCCTAAAAACCAAGCTTTTATAAATTCCAAACTGAATGAATGAATTTGTCAACAGATGGTGGAGAGCCAGATGGTGAAGGGCGGGCTGGCGCCGCTGACGGTGAGCGCGCAGTACCTGAGCGCCGCCACCCTCGTGAAGCCCGTGGTGGTGGTGGCGCCCTCCCCGCCCTCGCCCCGCCCCTCCCCGCGGCCCGCGCACTCGTGAGACCCGCCACCCACTTCTACACACACGCTTGGACCTATATCGATTGACATGCGACACTGATCGCTCGGCTCGATGCGAGATGAGATTGAGCGCGCCCTAGCCTAGGCTTTAGTTTGCGAAGTTAGAGCCCTACCTCAGAGAGACGCCATGGCGACGTCGCCGGCTACGTGGCCGTGAGAACCTCAGTAGCTAGTAGCTGCACTCAGTTTTACGTTCAAACATGTGTACTTGGCAGCCGGTTAGACACTGAGGCGCAGTTAACTCGTGTATATTTTATTGGCGACCGACGTCATCAGAACGTAAAATATAATTATGAGCCTCCACAAAATATCCCGTCGGTCTTGGCTACGCTTTCAAATTGACGACGTCGCCAAACCGTAGGCTATGTTGACAACTGCCAAATTTTCAATATGATTTGTTAAGATATATAATATAGCTGGTGGCGTCGCCGTAGCGCCTTGATGGATTGGATTTTGGCGATTTATATAGATGTTGTAAGAGTTAAACTCTGCTCTCTTTTGTATTTATAGAATAAGTATAAATTTCTCGACAAGCGTCTACTAGATGTGTACTAGACAAGTTATATATATTTTTTATTTCCGTGCCTATTCCAATCCTCTAAAAAAAATTAATATCGATGTTTAGTCGTGAATGTTAATCGATATTCGTTCAAGCCGGGCTCGTGACCGCGGGCGGCCGATGCATTTCGTTCAGGACGGCCACCGGCCTTTCTTCACTGCCAAAGTTTCTCAAGCAATAATGAAGTTCGTGCGTTCACGACGAGGTACTATTAGTGAACTTTTTACTATATTGAAGAGGACCGATTAAGTTTAGTTCGGGTGGTATCGGTATGGTTCGTTTCGTTCGCACTGCAGGCACGTTGCGACTTTAGGGATACACGCGTCTCTACAACGCGCGCTTTACCTTACAAATGAATTTTAGTTCAGTGGCGGATTTACAAGTAGGCTGGAGTATAAGGGGGCAGCAAAATTGGCTAGCAAAAATTTCGAGCACGTGCATTGTGCTATCGCAATGAATACGATCTCATTGACGATAAAAATATAATTTACTAACGTAATTGTAAAGTAGGGTATTGCAAATGTAAATCTGGCACTGAATTTACTGTTATGTGTTATTATTTGCACAGCTGCTATAATTATGTCACACCGTGTCTCACCTCCCAGCGAGTGCAGTGCGGGGGAACTATGCGTTCGTTGTCTAGGTCGCGAGTACCTGTGTAAAAATGTATTTATGCAATAGTTACTTCTTCTATTCTACAGACTGTTGCAAAGTGACAAATAGTGATGGACATTCTAATGTGTGGTGGTGTGTGATCGTAGCCGGCCAAACCGTCTGATAAATCACTTTATATTTTTCTACATTTACCTAATAAATTCCACGTTGTGATCGTGTACAATATTGTTACAGAACGGTATGGATGTAAAGATATAATTTAATTATTTATTTATGTTTAAGAGCCATTTAATATAGGGAGCAAAATTTTATAAACCAAATATGTATGCAGAATTTTTTGGAGCGGTTGCCTTCGTCGGGCTTTGTCGTGTCGGCTGTTCGATTTGGGGTTATTTCATGATTTGTTATGTATATTTAATAAATTGAGTATTTGCTTCAATTATACCTCCCGTAGATCCCAAATAAAAATGTATGTATATTGCATGCTCAGAAATGTAACATCTGGAGGGAGGGCGCCACTGTTGCATGGAACCTGGTCCATTAAAAACCGCAAAATAACAGGTTTTTTACATTTCTTCAGAATATTATTAATTATGTGTCTTATGAAGACTTACCAGGGAGTTATAAATGTGAAGAGTACTTTATTTATTCAACTATTTAATGAATTTATAGGTAGGTATCCAAGATCGGAGGGGCGGCACGACGCTCTCGGTTATCTTCTCTGTGAAAGCGTAGCGTTAGACTAAAGTGTACTTGTTATGTATAGACTAACGAGATAAAAAAAGTTTATATTTTCTATAATCTGTGATGTGTGCAGTAATTAGCTACTGTAGTACTGGAAACTCTGTACAAAGACGTCTTTAGGTGTTGTCAATTTCGTAATCGTATGTTACAGTCAGTAAGGGTAAATTATATTAAATTAGTTATTAAAATTGTGTGGCTTATTCGTACGCGTTGCGGTTATACAAGGTTTGATAGTGTAACAATCAAAAAATGTATTTTGAACCTCATGATAGAGAGTTAAATCAATTTTGCAAGATTAAAGTACAACTAAAACACTGATCTTAAATACATGTTCATCGAATGCCTGTAAAAGTGTGGTTAATTTGTAACCTCCAAGTCGTTATTTTAAAGACAGTAAAAATGTAAGTTACTATGTCAACTCGTTGAAGGAAGGACTACATAGCATTTAATATAATGTAAGACATTGAGTGATTGATTATAAATACATAATTATGTGCGTTTCGAAGTCTTCACAAGTTTCGACTGTTACACAATCAAACTCCGAGCCGCCGGATGCTAGCGGATTGCAACGACACAAGAAACGCATAGTACTGAAATCAAGCGTCGTATAGTATACTCTGGCAACGCCCACATATGTATCGCTCACTGACAAAAAATCTTAGAACAGCAGTGAGCACTTATTTAAAGTCTTAGAACAACATAAAACGATTTCTTCGTGTGGGTTCCTCAAGGAGGCACTCTATGGCCTGAATTCTCTACTCTGTGTTTTGTGGCAACGGGCTGTGATAGGCGTGGCGTTGCGTCTGTGGGCGACAAATTCGTAATATTTTCATTGGATTTATCTGATATTTGTTATAGACGTTATAGTGGAAGCTTTAAATCGTCTCCGGCGCTAGTTCGGGCCGCGCGGCCGTCCTCACACTGTGCCTCTGATCGAAACGGGATCTTTTTGAGATAGTGTGAAAACTATACGATCAAGCTAAAATATAACAATCTTGCATATTAAGGATGGTTACATACTGGGTCTATATTCGGTATGAAAGCTTGTATGAGACGCGCTTCCGACAATTTCTTTAGTTAAGCGCACTATGCGACTCGTAAGTTTATTCGAAGTTGTTCTAAATCAACAAATGTTAAAGAAATTCATTACAGACCGGAAAGGTAGCTTGGTATGTGACCGTCCTTATACTTTGTAGGTGTAAGACCTCTTCGTACTTAACGAACTATCATAGCTACTCGATTATTATGCCAATATTTTTGCTACTAGTACTACATCTATTGACAACATTTTTATACATTGTGTTCTAAGTGAATTTTGTAAACGATTTTCAATGAATACTTACTACAATATAGTTGTAGTGATATTTGTATAGACTAATTGTGTTGGGCAACGTTGCTTATTTTAGCTTGACCGTTTTTTATCTTAATATTAAGTAGTGTCTATACATTGAACGTTGACGTATACTGTAGCAAGCACGTTGTTTTCGCAAGTTGTTAAGTTTAGCCGTCTTGAGCGTTAAGGGTTGACTATCATTTGTGGTCAGTTTCAATAACATCGTCGGATTGGGGCGCGAATCAAACTGTAGTAGGGCTACTAACACATATCCGATGGAAGGTTATTGAAACTGGCTTTTAGAGGTGAAGCACTATAATGCTCCCAATTCTATGCTACATCACGTTTACGGAGATGCTCTACTAGGTTTTAATAATGCAAAGGACTTTTAATGGACTAATGATCGGATGGAAAATTGTTTCAGTTAACTATGTATGCCGTAAAGATTTCTTACTTTGCAAAAAATACCAAATATGCCTAGGATATGTCTGTTCTTATATTGGTTCTCATATCGTGCCTGATGATGGTGATTATGATCCACTATTAACCTTAACAATTTTTTGTGCCTTTTATAAAGGACATCTATTATTATTTGTGTAGTTGTCTTTATCCGTTTTATCATTACATCTATGTTTAAGTGGACAGTATTGGAAGTGTCTCCGTGATTCATAAGATATACAGATAGCACGCGAGTTGAATGCAGTCGGGGCCTGAGACGAAGGGCGGGAGCATCTCCCCCGCCGTCCGCACGCCGCGCCTCGCACGTCTGCAGTGTAGTGCTGTGCTGTCCTTGTTGACAGCTATCATACGTTTACTGTGTTATCGCGTTAATATTCAAGTTGCAGTCGCGTGTTATTTTCGTTTTTAATGACTTGTCCGAGTTCATTATGTTCTGTTACAAATAAACGAGTTTTTATTCATCGCCAAGCACGGGAAATGGCGAAAAATGTTCTAGACATGTGTATTGAAGAAAGGCAGAACAACAATTTGACATTCACTTTAAATAATTATTTTCTTGTTTTTTTTCTAAACTTAAAATGTTAAAATAAGACGATTTTGAAATTTATCGACATATTGTCATCATTAATTCTAATAAGGTCACAGCACTACTATCACATTCCTGAGCTCTGCATTCAACTCGCGCGCTATCCGTAGCTGGACGGTAACCAGTGCTGAGTGGCGTGTTACAGTGCCAATAGCCTCTGTTGTTAAAAATTCGATGGTTGATTCACATAATACGCTCGTGTTTCCAGTATGAACATGCCTATTTAACTTAAGAGAGGAATATATTTATTTATTTCGAAATGTAAATTTAGCAAGCTGTGCAATATAGACATTTGACGAATACAACGACATAGTAACGAGTATCTGTTAGATCTTTAACTTGGTAAACCTTATTTCTAATTGTAATTTAATTCGTGTGCAATAAATGAATGTATATAAAGTATGTAATTTTGCGTGAAATGTGTTGTTGATACACAAAAATATCTTAAATTATTTATCTACTATTTGCAAAATTAAAAATGGTGTAAAAATGAAAGAGGATTACCAAGATATTGTATTGAATATAGAATCTATTTTTGGTGTACCATACCAGGAAACAGGAGCTGTTAGCCATAGACAATTATGTGAGCGTTCTACTATACGCCCATGACTATCGCCCTCCGATTCTGTCTGTGGGTTTGAGACACCGAGGTCCGAGATATGTGGTATAGTGGAACGCACTTTCTATTGAGCGCAGAGCTCAAAAACCGAACACTAATTTGGGGCCCGCTCCATAATAATTAAGTTTGCTATAGTCTGTGACGTTTTTGACATAACAGAGAAGAAATGACAGTATTTTTTCTAGCTTTTGAAATGTTAAGTATTTTGTCACTTTGCCTAAATATCTATTGTAGTGGGGATAAAAATTGTAAAAATAATATAATAAAGAGAGAATTTTATTTTAATTGTATTAATAATACTGTGAAAGAAAAAATTAAATATAAATGCTCATGTAAATAAAATGACGTAGTGTATAAAGTTCTAATATTATTATGTTAGAAATACAGGAAATTGCATATTTAAATTTTGTTGTTTTCTTGGTATATTTACCTGATTGACATATTGACAAAAATTTAAAACGACACAAAATAAATACAAAAATAATATCTTTCTTCCTAAAGATTGCTTCAGAGTTTTTAGAGTACAGACACTAGTATTTCATAAAATCTTCAGATGACGCCACCAGAAAATGATTTTCTATAAATGTTAGTGGTGCCATCGACCATCTAATTTTTTGTTCTGCAGTGATGAAATCATAGAGAAATTATAAAATTGATGAAATCAATAAAAATACTTTTCTGTTGTTCAAATTATCAGTTCACAAATATCATGTTGAAGGCTTCTTTGAGAGCGACTCCTTGAATTATACTCAAGTGTTAAACTTGAAGTTAAGTAATTAATGAATAGATGGTAGGTATCTTTGCTAGTAATAACCACATTTATAGATAACCGAGTTACTTTAATAGGATACCTAACATTTTTTATGGGCTGAGACTTACATTTTATTGCCCTGAGAGGTCCTAAAACCTGATTAAGTACTTTTACCTAGAGCCTAGTATAAAGTACTTCCTACTACCTAGAAGCGGTGTTTTAGTTTTGCTACGTTTGTACTTTATGACAGGCTGGTTTAACCGATATGCTGGTTATTGTTTGTCAGAGTCAGTTCGTACAACCATTAAAGATAAATACACACACATACCAGCAAACAGAACACAGCAAAATGATTTTTGACTTGAGAATTGAGGCTGAGTTTTAATTGATTAAAAATCATCAAAAAGTAATGCTAGAATCGTAGATCCTACACAATTTCACACTGTTGTAAACGCTATTGTCACCTAGAGAATCAAAGGTGTTTAGCACGTTGAGGTTATTGGGGCCTTCAGGAATACGCATTCATGCATTTCCTCACATCATCTCGTTGTTTTTACATTGCTCATATTAAAAAATCTGACATTGCCTTGAAAATATTAATGGCTATGCATTTTCGTATGATTCACGACATATAAAAATTTGCGAAGGTTGTTTCCGTAGGGGATAGCTACGTTTATGTCAACGCTCTGTAATCTGATTTTTCCGAATGATATAATGGGTCTAAATCAGACCCCTCTTTCCTAGTGCTGTTGTCCTTTCAATCTTGGCATTACTTTTTATTGAAATAGGGTTTAAAATTTCTTTAAAAAATAAAGTATAGTTACTCGTACTAGAAATGTTCCAGCATTAAAATGACAATGTAGTCTGAAATGGTCGACAATGTCGACATAGTTGTCAAATAACATTGCTCCTAACATACTCGTATTTGTATTAATTTTGTGTAGGTACTTATTAAGATTTGTCCCAATAGTGACAGCCCAGATGATTAAAATTTATTGTAATTTTCTACCTGGTATGTAGGTAAAATAAGAATATAAACTTCAGGATGACCAACAAAATCAAAAGAAATGTTGATATAAAATAGGATCTCCTCCACCAGCAGGATCAAAAAAAGATGTATTTAAGTTTCGATCAGTTAATAATATTGTAATAGCTCCAGCTAATACAGGTAAAGATAATAATAATAATAAAGCTGTAATTCCTACTGCTCATACAAATAAAGGTATTTGATCAAAAGATAAATTCCTAATTCGTATACCCATATGGTAGGTAAATAAATATTTCATTCATAACGTGGTCTACCTTTGCTACTTTGGCAGATATTCGAATTTAAATTTCACGATATTTCAGGTACGTACTGAATTGTTACATTAGTTAAATTTTCTAATTACCCAAATTACGTAATAATTTTTTGCATGGAAAAATTATGATAGAACATCTATGCGGGGCCCCTAGTCTTAATTTTATCTATAAAATAGTGTTTGTGAAGGAAGCTACAGCAATTAAGAGTTGCTTGAACTGCCTCCATCTTTACTAATTACGATACAAATAGACGAGTAACTTTTATAGGATCATATATTTTTACGGGTTAAGACTTAATTTTATTGTCTTATAAAAACCTGAAATATAGGATTTTATTCGAACCGTTACCAAGAAGCGTTCCCATGTTTTTGTAACTGCTTTATTGTAACCTGGTGCAACCAATGTGGTTTGTGCTGTTCTCTTTTAGCTATCATCAGAGACTAATAAACAAACTATGAGGCAGTGTTCTCTACACTGTGTTTGACTTTATATGGAGTGAATTTTAATGGATTAAGAATAAATAAAAATATCTCGTAGCTGTTAAGCGGTCTCAGACCGTTTAATACTCGTACCAGAAATAAGACATTAGCTACAAGCCGGGAATGGTAATACCCGTACATTGCTTTTCTACGAAACCCAATACTGCCTTGAAAGAGATAGTGTTTTTATGCATTTTTGTACGATTCACATGTATGAAGATTGCGAAGGTAACTTCCGTAAGAGATAGAAGCCAAAACTTATGTCAACGCTCTGTAATCGGTGTAGATTGCTTCCGAATGTGATGTAATGGGCCTTAGTCTAAGCATATATGCTAAACGAGATATCTTTCTTGAAATAAAAACACTGCCGCAGTCTATGTTTCACTTTATGTTGATCAAGATCTATGTACTCGTACATTGATTTGTATTTAGAAGTGAATAGATTTTATTTCAAAACATCACATCTGTATGTATTGTATATGGACTGTTTGTAAGGAAATGTAACAATCTATAGCTAAGTAAGCTAAGTATTTGGATTCGGTGGGGTTGGATTATGGGGGAGAGGGTGAGATATATATATACTTCTGAGCAAAATTGGAATAGAAAGCAGCATAAATACCCTGTTTCTGACTCAACAAACATCATGACCACTTAAATTTTAAGTTTACTACGCACATCAATACATGAAACAGGAAACCTGTAATGTGATGTGTGGAGGAAGTATAAAGAATAATGGTGACATAACGCGATAGTCTCGATAACAAGAGGACTGTGCATCAAGCGCATCGGAAACGAGGAGAACATAACATCACCAAGGCTACTCTTATCGATTAGTTTACATATTTTAGTCCGTTACAATACGCTTATTAGGAAGTAGGAGTTAACGAACCTTGCTGACGCTTCTGTTTACCCTATGGGTCCTCGCGCTCCAATATAAATTCGGCGCGCCCGGTGAAAATACACCATTAACATTCTTGCGGCTTCTGATCGCCTAGTATCCTCAATATTCGCAAAAACTAAACACTACGTAACAAATTGAAAAATGGCTTTTAATTTGCTATTTTTAATCCTCTTTTGTTTTATTTCTGGGCAGCATTCGTTGCCAATGGAGGACAGTGATGCAGCTATGATTATAACAGATGATATTGATCAGAATACTATTGACGGCACTGACGATGATATAGATATTAGTCATTTGGGTTCTGAAGCGTATGGGACACCAAAAGAAGAAAGCGGTAAGTATGAAAATGACTTACTCATGTGAAATTTAACGATACAACATCAGTAAATACGAATAGTTCTTTAGAATTTTTATGATTTGGGTGTTGAGTGTTGCAATTTTTATATTATCCTTACTGGAAACCTGTCCATGGTCCAACCTGAGCTGATTCTTCTTATAACGGCTAGGAGATTTTCTACTTGTAGGTACGGTCACCGCTAAAACTGACGAGGTACTCAGTTGCGATCTGTACGCTTTCTTCTAAGATTCAATTTACAATTACCATTATATTTTTATGCGTTGAATGCTTCTGACGCGAAGAATCTGGCCAATAATGATCTACTTACTTTCCAAATATTTGACCGAAAATACAGTAGGTGCGCTATAATAATATGTAGATAATTCCATTTTTAAGAAATATATTCAATTTACAACTCATTATTCCGTCGTGATTTAAATGTGGTATTTAAGGTTCTTTTTGAAATTACTTCCGTGTATTCATCCATCCATCATTTTCCAGAAGTTTATACTTCTGGGCGTAGGCTTAAAGTCCAGGCTTGTACTTTATCAAATTGCTTATTTAAGACCAATAAACACTAGCTAATCATCATATTCAGGTCGCTCAAGAAGCGTGGATAATTAACATTTGTCAGTGTAGCTTTTCAAAATTCATGATAAGTTGCTTCATGATTGAAGTTTTCCTTCGCGATTTTTGACAGTTACATGCTGATAAGAAGCTTCCTCTTTGAATTACATTAGGGTAGCACTAACAAGTCTGAAGCGACAATTAGGTACGAGTAATGTCGTCTAGTAGAAAAATAATTAATTGTCATGAGTTCCTGTAAGCAAGGGTGGCGATTAGTGCGTAAAAGGCAAAGAATAGAATAATATTTTTTAACTTTTTAAATCGTATTTCAAATTAAATTTTACCGAAACACAAAGATTTTTTTCTTGATTTTCTTGTTTTTTTGTTCAGAATCTTACATTACTTTCAAGAAGCTTTCGTAGCGTTCCATGCCCTTTGTTTAAATTATGATTTCGTATCTTCTATAACTCCCTATATCTTCCTATATCTTGATAAGTAGCAAAGCACCTAGCCTCAGATTGGATTTTTTCTCTATTTGAAGTTGATGCAGCTGTCCATGCTGCAGTGACCACTTATTATCAGGTGGCATGTATGTCCTTTTGCTACTCTATTATTATAAAAATAAATCTTCCTTTTCTACCTTTAGGTATGTATCATTTTAGTTTTCCTTTGGATTATTGTCTTCTGCAGGGGCTGCCTTGGGTAACTGGACGGAGTCTTCTCTCATGAACCCTGAAGAGATGGGCGGGTACGCCGAGGGAGATATCCTGATTCCCCACCTCACTAGGAATGGGGTGCGCGACCAAACCTCGCGGTGGCCGAATGGCATCATCCCTTACATGATCGACTCAAACTTCAGTAAGTCCGTTGGTCTTTTGTTATTTGTTTTTGTGTTGTTCACTAAGGCCTACACCCTCCTCATTGAGAGGGTCCCTTTGAAGGTTACTAAACACAGAACAACAGGGATCTTTTGTAAAGCATAATATTATGCCGTTGTGCTCAATAAGAGTAGGTTATGAGGTAATGAAGACCATGGAAGCACAATATACAAGTAACATATAATATGCTACTGGCAGTGGGCGACTGCACATTGTCTTGAACTATAATTAGATCCAGTTATGCCAAGTTTACAGGAAAGAGTTACCTAATTAACCTATTCATGAAAAAATAAAATCAATTGTATTATGTCTACTTACTGCAAGTTGCATCACAATATATTCGGTCAAACGTGTCCAAACTATGGCTTTCACGTTGGGGAATTCTTTTTCACATCTTACGAGGCAATTATGAAGAAGAGGTGTGGAGGGGGATAGATTTCGGCGGATTTCGGCCATATCTTCAAATCCCTCAAAATTATAATGCCTATACATATTTTGTACTTGACATTTACAGACCAAGCACAAAGAGATATGATCATGAGGGCCATAGCAGACTACCATCGGCTGACGTGTCTACGCTTCGTGCCCTACAGTGGACAAGAGGACTACCTCATCATAAAGGGATCTAACACCGGCTGCTGGTCTAGCGTTGGGCGCATTGGTAAATAAAAACAACAATTCACACTCATAACCCCTACGGTAGCTCCTCAGTCATGATTGCTTTTGACATATACAAGACAAGATACAAACAAAGATCCGAAACAGAAATGTTAACTCATTTGAAAGATCTGATATGTCTACGCTCGATAGCTGGAATCAAACCAAGCTCTCTGAAATGGATTTTTGTTTCTTTTTTTACTACACTAACTCTGTTACCAGATTCATCCAGCAGCATGGCAGCATTCACAAGAATGTACATACTTCATTCACGCCGATAAAGTGTCACTAGATGACAAATAGAAGACTTAGATTGCATCGATTGATAAATATAAACTTATACAGGTGGACGGCAGGAGGTAAATCTGCAGATACCAGGCTGCGTCTCCAAGAAGGGCACGGTGCTGCACGAACTGCTTCATGCCGTCGGCTTCATGCACGAGCAGAGCCGCCCTGAGCGGGACGACTTCGTGAGGGTTTTGTACCAGAACATTAAACCAGGTTTGTTCCGATGCGGCAGTGTTTTATGTGAACAGGGCAGAATCTAGTGACAACGGCTGAATTCCACTACAGTTTCATTACAGGACCCATTCTGGCATTCTGTCACACTAAGTTGCTTATATAAAAGAGATAAATATCATGAGACAACTCACATATGACTTTCTGGTCCAAAAGACACTGACATGTTGTATCAAGTGTCTTACAAGTTCAGGGTACATAATGTTTGTAAAATACATATATGCAAATATTTGCCCTGGTTGGGATCTAACCTACAGAAAGACAAATAACACTTCTTATTAAGCTGCGTCTACTGCGTCTATTACTGCGTCTACTCAACCTCGACTTATATAGTTGTTGTGAACTTCAGGAGCAGAGAATAACTTCAGGAAGGCGGATCCCAAGAATACCAACGACTACGGCATCAGCTACGACTACAACAGCGTGATGCACTACTCGGAGTACGCCTTCTCTAAGAATTCGCAGAAAACCATCGATCCCAAGGTTCGTATATTCTTAAGATGCTAACGGGTCTAGACATGTTCATTGTAAGTGGTCATTCCAACGTGGACCATTGGAATGACCACTTACCACAGAATACAATCCGTAATAGATTTGATTAGCCCTCGTCGGTCTACTGTTGAACATAGGCCTCTCCCAAGGCATGTCCTTGAGCCCGGTCTTCAGCTCCCTTCAACCAGTTGCTTCCCTGGCTTCCCGCCATTCCACGCAAATCGTCGCGTCACCTTGTAAGAGGTTGAGACATTACTTTTTTGTTTACTATAAATTATATTTACTAAACGCCGTTTACCCCAACGATTGTCGGATCTGCGATTAATTTGGCCAGCCCATTGCCACTTCAGCTTGGTAATCTAGCTTGCTAGCATTGTGGACAATTCTATTCCTTTATTTTTCCCAAAGTCTCAAAATCGGTTAAACTTCTGTCTGAACGAATCTAGCGAAAATAGACCAGATTTTGAAAGAAAGAAAGAAATAACATGTTTATTTGTGTATAAATTACAAAATTTTGCTGCATGGTGATCTTCGCTTTTTGTTTTGGTGTTCTGATTCTCGGATATGTATCCGATATTATTTTTTTCAGGTTGGAGGTGTAAAATTGGGGCAGCGCGAAGGTTTAAGTCGAGGAGACGTGAAGAAAGTTAACAATATGTACAACTGTAAAAAAGAGTAAGATATTACTTTTCATTTTAATGGCTGAGAAACCATCAAAGGTTTTTCAGCCAATATACTTACAGACCTGAATTGGCAAGTTGAGGATTATCCGGTCGTGTTAGTATAGATAGATAATCTCACATAATCCCCGCGACAATTTCGTAGGTAAGTAAGGATTGGAACAAAAACCCACGTATGAATAGATCTCGGTCATCTTCAAAGATAAATATCATTAAATTCTTTATTGATATGTTTCATGAATAATAATTAGTGTCCCTACGGAGTAAATTTTAAGCACGTAAATAGGTTCACGAACCTCGTACTTTTCACCCGTTTTTGTGCCGGTTTCGACACCTGATTATTGATTAATTATAATTATTGTGTAAGTAGTAAGTTGTACAATGTAACCCATTTAAAAACCTGTGTTTGCGACTTTCACCACATGTCAAGAGATGGCGTCATGGGGATACCCGTTGAATCACGATATCGAAGTTTTCTACATAAAATCATTTGACATCACAGCATGACGTAACTACGAACTCCTCTTTAGAGCAGCAAAGGCCAAAGTTTGATGAAATACATTACTAAACCGTTTCAGGGAACCCCAAGGCGGGTGGATCGGTGCAGTGTGGCAGATGTTTACCGGCGACAAGAAAACTGTAGATTATTAATTGAGAAAATTTTTGACGATATTCAGAACATTGATAACGGCTTGCATTTTGTTATTAAGAATCTTTTTAGACCTAAGACGGATAGCACATGAAAGTAGGAAAATAAGAAAACCTCATATAAGAACGCTTTAATCCCCTGAAAATCTGTGAATATTTCTATGTTTCTTCTAGAAAACAATAACATAGATACAGATAATATGGGCATTCCCGTTATGTTATAAAACAGCATGGTATCATACATCGTTCGGTGCCATGTACTGTCTCAAAGTTTATATTAGTTAAATAAACGAAATTAATTAGGTATCAAAAGATCTGATTGTTTACGTATGCTAGTCTCTCTACATGTACCTACGAGTATTGTATGTTACGACGTCGTTTGTACACTAAAATAAAATTATGAAAAAAAATGTGTTTTTTTTTAATCCAGGTATTGAAAAAGTTCTTAGTAGATATTTTACTACTCAAAGAACCTTCCTTTTCACTTATCTTGATCTAACCTCTTCTAGAAGTTTTCTATAGGACTTAGGTCAATGTCTAGTCTTAGGCTCGATTATAACATGTTCTTTGTAGGACCCTTTAACCTTACACGGTAGGTACTTAGCTTTCATTGGTTGCTAATTTTTCAAAAGCTAGGACAGACAGGATTTTTTTCAAATAAAACAAAATTTAATTAAATTAAAAGTTTTTTTTTACATTCAGTACCTACTATAATTGACATGCTCTTTTTACGTAAATTGTTATTCAGAAGTTTCCAAAAGTTTAGGATGCAAAGATATCCAATTTTTTCAACTCTAACTCAACAACGCATTTCACGAAGTTATATGATCTCTCACACATGCAGGTTTCATCTGAAAATAAAACAACAATTTAAGACGATTGCAACCAGTCCAAATACGGTTCCAAAACTGAACCAGTTTTAGAATATCAGTAGGTCTTCCGTCTTTGTTAAGTATAAATCAGTATGCCAAAACCTTTTGAATGTTTTCAGAGTGGATTGTTTGCATTTGCTATTTCTTTAAATGCCTTTCATTTTGTTTAGTTCTTGATAAGCCGGTGGCAAATTCATAGCTCAACCGGGTCTGGCCTTCCCAGTTTTGATATGTGGACCTAGTTACAGTAACGCTAAGTTACATAGCGTTGTCGCCACCTATGTTTACTATTCTGTTTTCTATGTATGTAGGTATTAAACAAAATAGATCTTTAAACATTTAGATTGCAGATTGACGACTTTACCAAACGGTCACAGTCTCAAATAGTGAGTTAACTGGCATATACTCGTATTTCAATATAAATTGACAGTGCCATACATCATCGGCTGTATGGTAACGGAAAATATCGTGGGAATACCTGAGAGTTCTACCTAAGGTTCTGAAACGCATGTGAAGTCCACCAACCGTACTAGGCCAGCGTGGACTAAGGCCTACAAGAGAGTCCTTGCAGTGGGTGCCGAATGGGATCATTGATTCAGTCTTACTTCTAGCACTGCATGTGTCGGTACTGTTTCTAAAGTCGTCGACTGCTGCACCAGGCCGCTGCGACGCGAAGAACTCTAGCGCCTGTGCCTGGTCAAACACTCCGTCTTCAGACACCACATTGGTCATCTCCAACATGCACCGCACGAAACACTGGAGAAGAATTACAGCATTTTCACATGTGGGGCACAAGCGATAGTGCCTACTAAGCGATATGCCTACCAATATTTACTTACAATATTTTCACTATATCATTACAAGGGTTGACTGGTTGAGAATGTCACTAGTATGTGCTACGGGTATACTTTAAAATATGGTTCAAACAGTTTTCATTGGAAAATATGTGGATTGATGGTAGAATTAAAAATATTGGAAAAATTCCAGATACCTTCGGAGTTCTGTCAGTCTCGTCAGGGAAACTGCCAGTGTTGTTCAGGGATTCAATAAAAGCTGTAAAAAATATTTTAATTAAGAAAGTAGGAAGTGTTTATGCAACTGAATTTTTACTATTTCTATCCTTTTTCTATCTATCTGTATGTAAAAATTAATAGTTCTTCTTTAGTCTCGCAAAAACTCAAGAACTCCTGGACCAATTGGACTATTTTTAGTTTTGTTCGCATGAGTACAAAGACTAAAGAGACTAAACGGTGAGAAAAATTAAAAAAATGCAAGGAAGTTAGTAAAAAAAAAGAATACCACTTTCCCATATTTGACAGAACGAACAGCTAGTAATTAATATTTAAAAAAAACTTACACATTTCAGTACGGAATGTTTCGTTGCATTCGCTCATTATTAAAGTATTGTCTATCTCACTTCTATCCTGTATATCTTTAGTCGGAGGTTCAGGTCCAGGAGTAGTCTTTACAGTGTCCTTTCCATATATCATCAATGTGTATGTCAGTAGCGCCCAGATCAGTAAACACCACGGTTGCGACATTCTGAGGCTAATTCGGATGATTTTTTTTCTGACAGGATTTATACTCACCAGTAACAGGGATTCAGAAGTATGTAACAGTTGTGGGTAGACATGGAGCCGAGCTAAAATCTTTGTAATTGCAAAACCACAACTTAATTTGGGGTTAGGACAATAATTTTAATAAAGTGTAAACGTCGCAACATCTTTATTGTTTTTTTTTATGACGTCATAGTTTTTGTAATATAGGTAATGTTTAGAGTTTATTGTTTATCATACTTTTAGATAGCTTTAGAATTAATTAATTCTATAATCCGCACTTTAGTATATCATTTGTTTCTAATAAGAAAATTTGAGGCCCAGGAGCCTTGCAAAGTAGGTAACAGCTATACAAACGTACATGACTGTTATTCCGCATTCATATTGAAATGTTTTCAATCTCTGAACAATTGCTGTCAATTGTTCAAATCATTGCTATTAATACTAATTGTATCAATTTGATCTAATTTTTAATTCCTGTATTTATCCATAAACGGTGATTTTCTGTGACATTACAAAAACTAAAACGCTAAATTAGATAACTGATTCATGATCCTGCTAACTCGACGAAAACTTATGCTCTCCATTATGTAACTAGTATTTCCTAATGTCTATAGGAAATAATACAAATAGACAAAATGCAATTAGATAGGAGTAATGTGATAGATTTAGTTTTAACAAACGTTTTCTATTGTCTATAAACGATCTATCTAGATTAGCTTAAATGTTCTAATTCAGTTAACCCTTTACATGTCACTTTCTTAGGCAACGCAAATTTTAAAAGTGTTGTTTTTAATTTGGGATCTAATGAAGAATGACAACGATCGTTGGGGCCAGTTGACTTGTTAAGTTATACACAATTACTAACGTAATTAAAAAGATTATGTTTGTTTCTGTTTTAATCCCCAGTGGCGAATCACATGCGCACTTTCATGCTTTTCATGTTACTTTTCATGTAACTTTCCCAGTTGTATATTTTTAAATAAAAGAACGCTTCACACTCATAACCTCACACCAGGATTCCCGGTGTCATCACTCAGAGGTGAATTACTTTGAGGAGCATGTAAAGTTGTCATTGGAGGACTTTAACATACATCATGTAGGTAGGTCCTAGCCCGTATCTCCATCATTATGCTTATTTTAGAAAGGTGGTCAGAAACTATAGAGTGGTGGACACTGTAGCTTCCCCAAAACCCGTACCCGAACTTTATTGGAGCAACTTGTAGTCATGTAGTCCGCAATGGCGTTGCTACCGGATGACTAGGCGAGGCAGTGACCCGGGGCCCCCCATGCTCAGGGGGCCCTCGGACTATAACTTACTAACTATAAATGGAACTACCTAACGAAAATTTCTCCTACATTCTGAATACAAATGAACCAGACAAATGCAGTACGTACGAAATACGAAACAAAGGATTTTAAATAGTTTAGTTGGGGCCCCAGTTTATTGTTTGCCCCAGGCAATTATTAATTGTTTGCCTCTGGTTACCTAGCTATACCACTGATGGTGCCTGGATGCCTAGTGAGACACAAGAATGCTTCCGCTAGCCCGCAAGCATTGTAAGGTTAGTACACTACCAGTTCTAACTACTAACTAAACTATCTTATCTTTTGTATTACCATTTACGATGGTAACGTGCAAACCAATTACGCACTTCCTAAGGAACTCACAAATTAGGTAGATACCTACTTATACTGGTTCAATCGCACCACAAGTGTTCATTCAGTGTTTGTTTTTTGGATATTTTTCAGAATGTTTCGGAAAGGATTGTTTTTGTTTTTAATTTCTATTCGGTTACGCTATGTTTTTGGTTGTGATGGTAAGTTTGATATTTTTTATTTTGAGTATCTGATTAGCTGATAGTGTGTATGCAGACCATAGAAACAGGATTTTTAGCTATTTTTGACTTTGACTATGCATAAACAAACCATTGTGTTGGGGTTGTTGTCTTTGTAGTTATGATGTCCAATTGTCTACTATATACTAAATTGTCTCTTATATACTAAATTGAAGGTACATTTTCTTCTTAGGCTTTAACATGGATGTGATAGATATTCCAGCGATATCCCTTGAATATGTTGTTATATATTTTGATCAGGTTTAGACTAGAAGTAAATCTTCAGAAAAATTAAATTGCTGTATTAAAAAACTCAATCATTTATTTTCAGAATCCGAGTCCGATGTGACTGATACATCATACATAGGTGGTGAATATCAAAACATATTCAAAACAATTCCTTCGTTGTTTGAATATCTAATGGATTTGATCGAAGAAAAGCCAGAAATTTTGGAAAAAGATGATATAACAGTCTTTACTAGAGACGCTGCGTTCTATAATGACGATCCAGAAGTTGTTGTTGAACCTGTAAAAAAACTTGACGGCGATGACGGTTCAGAAAAGAATCCTGTAACTGGTGAAACAGTAGTGGAGAATAAAGGACCAAAAGAAAATTTAAGAAGTGAGGAAGGATCAGCAGAAAATATTGGCAGTGAAGAAGACAAGAATATAAGTAAGAAATTAGTAGAAAATGAAGGATCAAAAGAAAATCTTAAGAGCGAGGAAGGGTCAGCGGAGAACCTCGGCAGTGAACAAGTCGAGGATAGTGAAGAAGACGAGGATAGCGATGAAAGTAATTACGATTTTGGCGATTACGAAAATTTATCAGCTTTCGACTTTTGGGAATGGTACGTAGGGACGGTAGACAAGGCGAGACTAACTTTATCTTCATCAGAAATAGCTGAAATGACACTAGAAATTGAAAAAATATTAGAAGAATACAATGCTGGGACCAAATAATCACCAATTGGGTAATAGACCAATAGGGTTGATCAGGATTGTAAATATGAATAAAGTGGAATACTATGCATCATTCTTTTACTTTATTAAGGCATATCATAAAAATCACAGGCAAAACGTCAAACAAGCCATCTTAATGACCCAATTATAATTATATACGTATTTTAAGTGTTTACTTGTACGAGTAGCAGTCTGGGTTGCAATTAATCATAAGGTTTTTTCATTTATGTCTGTTAATTTTAGGTTTACAAAATTTGATAGTATTGGTAAAAATGGTAGACACTTGACAAACACTAAAATAACTCTTGGAACACCGCCAGATATATAGTACAGATCGCCAGCATCCGTAAATAAAAAAGTATTTAATCAGTCTTCATATAGATCCGATATCTACAGAAGCATACAATTTTAGAGTTCTGGCTTCGCCTCGTGTACGTATTTGGCTGCAACCCTTTTTACCGACTTCAAAAAAGGAGGTTATCAATTCGACACGTATGTATGTAATAGTATGTATGGAACTGCCCAATATTTACATATGATGGTATATTACGGCTTCCAAACAAGTATACATACCTACCAAATTTCATGCCTATATGTACATATGTATGTATGTATGTATGTAGATATGTTTGTCCTCGCATGTCTCTGAAACTAATTGACTAATTTTGATCGTTCTTTCTTTGTTTCTTTGCATTCTATCCAACTTAGGGAATGGTAAAAGTTTCATCAAAATCGGTTCATCGGTTGTCAGCAACCCATGAATGACCCACTACAGGGTCAGGTCTCCTCTCATAATGAGCAGGCCTTAGTCCACCACGCTGGCCTAGTGCGGGTTGGTGGAATTCACATGCCTTTGAAAACAATTTTTTTTCTGAAGTCTCAGGCATGCAGGTTTCCTCACGATGTTTTCCTTCACCGTAACAGCAGGTGATAATTAATTTTTATAAAGCGCACATAACTTTTTTACAAAGTCATTGGTGCGTGCCACTGGGATTCGAACCTGGACATCTCGGTTTGAGGTCGAATTCTAAGCCACTGGGCTATCATCGCTAAAAGAGTTATAACAGTAATTAAATAATAAATTGGATTTGGGTTTCAATGTTACTTTGTGTTTTAACTGTAATTATAGTAGTACCTAGTAGGTATTTGGATTTTAATTTTTTCGTTGCAAGGTTACTATGCATCCATCATTGTGAATCGCTAATAATAGACTACGACCTTCATTACATAATTTAAACGCATTAGGTCCATAAAGCATAATTATTGTGCAATTTTACTCATTCCCTATTCCCTAATCATACTTTCAGCAACGCAATTGATGTTTTTAATTTCAAGAATAAAAAGTGTTATCCGACATGAATTGAGCTTCATTTATTTATTATAAATGGTTTTATGGACCAATCAAAATATACTTATTAAGTTGAGCAAACATCCATAACTTACTAGGCAAGTGCGTTGTCAACATGAAATAAATATTTAATTTATTTATATATCGAAATGGTACCATTCCGAGACGGGCCGCAGACCGCAACCGCAGACGACACGGCGGCGCTGCACGCCGTACGATACGCGCCGCGGCTGCAAGCTGCCTGAGGCTGCAGTGCTGCCACGCTCGGCATCAATTTCATAGAGATTCATAAAACAAATGGTTTCGCTTGCAGTTTGCGGTCTGCGGCTTCTCTCGGAATGTTCTGTGGTTCCTTCTCAGGAATAAGTATTTATAATGATATCTATTATATCACTATTGGAACTCTCAGGCAAGCGGGTTTCCTCACGATGTTTTCCTTACAGCAGTCATTGGTGCGTGCCCCTGGGATTCGAATCCGGACCCCTTGATTAAGAAAGGCCGGATTCTTAGCCACTGGGTTATCAATCGCTCGTTTGACATCTATATCTATATCTATACTAATATTATAAAGAGGAAACATTTGTATTTTTGTATGTTTGTAACGAATAAACTCAAAAACTACTGGGCCGATTTCAAAAATTCTTTCACCATTGGAAAGCTACATTCAGCCTGAGTAACATAAGCTATTAAATAAAAATAAAAAAAATAAAAAATTCATTGGCAGAGCGAAGCCTGCTGGGTCAGCTAGTAAGTTAATAAAAAAAATATAGTACTGTGTTTTTTAATTGTTTAATATCGTAAAGCTATTTTGAATACAAAGGAACAAGTCAGGATGGCCGAGCGGTCTAAGGCGCTGCGTTCAGGTCGCAGTCCACTTCTGTGGGCGTGGGTTCGAATCCCACTTCTGACAATTATTGATGATACTCTTTTTTTGTTTTGTAAACATTTCTTTTCTATTGGTGCTTTGTTTTAATTTTTTGCTTTTACCTTTAAGTAAGCATAGGAGAAAAATAAATTAAAATTAAAAATGCTATTTAAACTGTTGCCGTGTTGATAGACAAAGCTTCTAATTCATTATATTATTATCTTATATATTAATAAGTACGTTAAGCAAACATTTCGGGTACAATTTACAGCTCACTACGCGAACGGAGCACTTTGAAATTTGGCACAACTAAATATTAAACACAATTTAAATATTTTGAATATTTTAATAAAATGCATTAGAACAAAGTAGGTACGAGTATGATATTAGGTAGATCGGCTGAAAATATGAAAGAGACGAGACCTAATGTGCACGTCAAGTACCTACCTGTGATTTCCATGCTTGATTTCGATATTGTTGGTACTGGTATGATTAATTGATTCTACGGGTCGGATATGTTTGATTGTATAACGCTTGAGATTAAAATAAAACAACAATTAACCAAACATTTTTTTAATTTTATTTTTTCATATTTGTTATTACATATCTTTGTTATGAATTCTTACGCACACCAAACATTAATGTGTTCAAATGCCATACATTTTTTGATATATGTATAATATCGGTGCAATAAATCTTTTAAATTTACTTTAAAAATTCGCATTAAACATGGGGCTAAATTAAATGAATAATAATGTAAGTTTTCTTACTTAAAGCGGTTACAACTAGGTACTGCACAATAAGTATAATTTAAGTTTTGTACGTCTACTGAACAATTATTTCTTAGTTAAAACTAGTTATTTAATAATTATTATAGTTATACATATACATGAATATTTTAACGAACATTTTTTACTTTACATAATATGAAAACAACTGAATAACAATGAAAATTAGCAGTTTACATTAATAACTTAGCAGTTACATTAAAAATTTAATTCAAACATATCTTTAAATATTTTTTTGTATTGGGATATTTTTTTATGTTTAATATTAATTAGGATTCAATTAAGTTACCTAAAGTTATTCAAAGTTGATCCTAAATCAATTTTATGCGTCCCCCTTGTTGCCTGGGAACTGTATCATGCACACCAGGCAGGCTGCGACTCCACTAATGATCTGCTGAATAATAATTATGTACGTTGGGTTGAAGAACTTTAGTCGCAAAAAGAATTCACAAACATAATTAGTGAATTATAATTCACTTAAATGAGAACCTTAGCCTAGATTTTCCCTACACAAAATTTCCGTTGGCTGCAACCCTTTCATGGCCCACTGTTGGGCATTGGTCTCTCCCCAGGTCTGGAACATACTCCACAACACTGCTCCAATGCGGAGTATTGGAGAAACGGGCTAGTGAAAATTTCGTATTCCGAAATCCGTAAAGGACCAGAGTCACCCGCATAGTTATGAAGGCCAGCTAGCTGAAGTGGCAATGGGCCGGCAGCGTCTGCCGCAGATATGATAATCGCTGGAGTAGGCGGCTGTTAGAGTGGATACTGCGTCTGGGCAAACGTAGTGTAGGGCGGGTGGCGGGAAGTAACTGGATGAGGAGAGTCGAAGAATGGGCTCAGTGGCGCGCCTTGGGAGAGGCCTATGTCCAGCTGTGGACCGATGTAGGCTGATGATAATGAACTAGCAACTCACGTTAACCAAGAGCGAGCGGCTCACGATGAACACGCCAAGGGGTGTGAAGGTTGGTGGCTCAAGTATCAGCTGCTTGCAGAGAATATCCATGGGCATTGTGCTCGGCTCGCCCACTGGCTGGGTACGGTACATCAGCCTCGACACCAGTATCCGCATTCTGTCCACCTGGTGATGTGAAGATTGGACATTTAATTTAATTTATTCTAATTGAGTAGCAAAAGGGTATGATGACGTTACGTGGTCACCGCAGTCCATGGACGCCCGCATCCTACCTCAAATAGAGAAAATAATCCTATTTAAAGTATGCGGGTGCTTTGCTACTCATGAGGACTAAGATGTCCGCCTCAAATAAGTAAACTATAGCTCTGAATGAATTAGTTATAACCCCTGCCAAATGCTAATGCGCTGGAATCTTGTCACAAAAATTCAGCTCTGGCAGTCGACATCACCGAGGCGAGGCTAGGCGCACTAGCAATTTGCGGGGGTTATATGTATAGACTTTTTTCTTAAGGTCGTAAAACCTGTAAGGAAAGTGTTGATAGTCTAATGGTTAAGAACTCGGTTTCCTCGAGAGGTCCGGGCTTGAATTCCAGTGGCGCAGAGCTGTGACTTTCCTGAGTTCTGCGATATGCAAAATGCATGACACCTATAGTACTTAGTTTTAAAGGCATCCGAAGTCTACTAACTCGCAACAGGCTAGCATGGTGTACTAAGGCCGACATCCTTCTCATTGTGAGAGGAGGTGAGTCAAAAGTTGGTAGTTGCAGACGGTTAAGAAGAATAATCTCGAACCTCTTTCTGGAACTCATGGCAGGGCTCCACGAGAGATACGACCATCAAGAGGTTGGCCAGCATCCAGGCTATTGGTAAGTGTAGTTTATGGAAGAAAACAGCGTAACCTGTTAAACATGTCAACAATTGGAAAGATAGGTAATAAAGTAAAATTACCAATTTTTGTGTTGGCATCACATACGATGATAAAATTATTCTTCGGTACAGACCCAGCGTGGCAATGGCAAAAGCATATAAAGTCCACCAACCCGCATTAGGCCACCGTGGTGGACTAAGGCCAACATCCCTCTCATTATGGGAGGAGACCCGACCCTGCTGTAGGTCATTAATGGGTTACAGACAGACCCAGCTTTGCCGAATCATTTGGTCTACGCGTGTTGATAATAAAAAAGTTGCCAATTTCTGGGTAGTTTCTGAGTTTTATTTGTTAAACTTAGTTTTTAATTACCAAAGGTACTCGAGATTCATCTCGGGATAAAAGTATCCCTTCAGTAGATTCAAAATTAACAATAAAATAATGTACAAAGATCATACAAAACACGAGTATACCATCGTACCGGTGCTTGTAATGCCTGTAACGGTAATATAAATGGAGTGGGCCAATTTGAAGCTGGAATACAGAAGTATGATCAGCATGAGGCCTCCGTCCTCCTTGCTGCACTGGGCCACGCTGTCCCCGATGGAGATATACATGCTACCGATGCGGAGGAGAGTGGCCTCCTCCGAGGTATTGAGAGGTTCTGTTTAAATGAAAACAATTATAGGATCAAAGTATATGAGAAATGGGGATAGGCCAGTGGTTCAGGGATCGGCTTCTTATTCGAGAGGGTAGAGTTTCAAATTTAGCTGCAAACATCAATAACTTTTTGGATTTTTGTGAAGGAAAACATCTTGCAGAAACTTGCATACCTGAGAGTTAGATAATGCTCCCAAAAACATGAGAAGTTCAGCAATTCTCACAAGAGTGCGTTTCCATTAACGCAACACTGGGTGGAGTGGAGTGCAGCACATTCTTTCCACTGATGCCGTGATACGGGAGTGAAGATTTCGAGCACATGTAGGCGGTATGTATGTAGCATGAAGGGTCAGTTCATGGTTCAATTAGCCCAGTTACTCGTCAGTGGAAACGCACTCCAAGACCAGCGTTGTGGACTCAGGCCGCGCTCAGATTGAACGCGAGTTCGTCCGAATTCAAATCGTGCGTATACGTATCGTACGTCCATGCACGAACAATCCCGACCTTTGAAATACTATGCTACTCGTAGTGCTCACTTATACGCACGAGTTAAATTTTTACGAAATCGTGTCGAAACTGAACGCGGCCTAAGGTCTAAAGGCTCGTAGATGGATGAATTAAAAAAATTCTTTCATACTTATCTTAGGGATGCCGTTTAGGATCATTTCCAGTTCTTCGTTAAGCGTCTCCATGGAGGAATGCAGCGTGTATATCAGTACCATCACCTCCGACGTGAGAGCCACTCCCATTATTACCATTATGAAGTACGATAGGTATAAGAATATCACTGGTACTGCAATAAACACTTGTTTTTAATAAAAAAATAAAATAAAAAAGCCTGTACTTCTCGCAAACATTTGAGTATCACATAGTTTGTTATTAGTTATTGTTTAAAGTGTTTTTTTAACTCTGTATATATCAATTTGATATAAAATATTTAACAATTCTATTTTTAAGTAGATTTTTCTAATGAAATTAGTCTGCAAGAACCCTTTTGCAGGTAAAGGCCTCCTCCAAATTGTGTCAATGCTTTCTCGAGTTTGCAGTTTGCGTCCAGTTCGGCCCCGCTATGTGTATAATTTCGTCCTCCCATCTTTTACGAGGTCTTCCTTTTTTCCTTGGGCCTACCGGACCTCTCCACGCTGTAATGCTTGAAGTCCATCTTTGGTCTTGAAGGTGCGCCACATGTTCAGCCCACTTCCATTTCATGGATAGAGCTTTTGCCAGAACATCTATCGCTTTGGTGGTATTTCTAATTTCCGCATGTCGTATTTTTTGTATTTTTTTGATATTCTCGTTGGCATGTTATAATTTTATATTTAACATTTTTGTTAAATTTCCATGTCTGGCAAGCATAGGTCAGGCATGGTATAAGGCAAGAGTGGCAGTAGAGTAGCACTTTGGTTTTCAGCTTAATAGGCATTGTGCTCTTAAATATTTATTTTAGGCTCCAGTATTTGTTCCATGTTAGCTGTACCATGCGATCTACTTCTTGGCAGTTGCTTGAACCCTCGAAGCTTATTTGTTTGCCGAGGTAGATGTACTTGTTTTTAATATAAAATTTTAATTATTTTCTATTAAGTATTTGGTCCATTTTCAGATGGTAATATCGTAATAGCTTTCTTACCTCATCGCTCTCTTATCCGCCGTAAAGAGACATGTTCTTCGTGTCTTGTGTTTCATTGAGGAAAGGATGTTGTTGTGGTTGCCGGAGATGGAAGCATGGAAGCAATGCATCCAGATGCGATCCCAGATAGGATTTTTAACCGATTCGAGGTGTCCAAAGGCTTCAGTGACCTCCTAACATCAGGTGGTCTATTTGCTAGATTGATATTAAATGCACTAAATGCGATAAATAATAAATAAGAGGTGTTAGGTACTTTTATGGTATAAGGATGGTGGTAGGTTATTTTTAAAAATACTAAAATTCTTACTGGCTTTTTGATCAGTTGCGAACGCTTGTAATTTTTGCCTTATTACTAAAACATGCAAGACAACTTGCAACATCAGTAAAGCGAACATAGCCGCTATCCGCTTTACCTCCCGCGATTGTTTTTTCTTACTTTCATTGACCTTGAAGTTCGTCTGAAAGAGTTAATATCAAAAATTTTCATCCGTACGGCTCTACTCGTATCATACCGCAATACCATAAAGTAATTAAAATACCTAGAAATGTTACAAAATAATGTCAATTTTCACATAATATTATTTAATAACCTATTTCATCTGCTTAAAGTGTGTAGCCATATTTGCCGCATCCCGTCTACAGTCGAACACCCTCTCATTGTAAGAGGAGACCTATATGTACCTGGCATTGGGTACTTATGGGTTTACAAGTAGATAGTAGCAGAATAAATTGACATAATAATATAACCTCCTACCAGGCTAGGTAAGCTTTCAATGGTGTCAAGAATGCGTCAAGAGTACCTTTTCTATGACATTAAGAAGATTTACACAATTTCATTTAGTTCTGTAATATCAGTTCAATATGTGCAAATAAGGCGCTAGTGTGCAACGGATCGGAATTGATTTCAAGAGTGGCGGCTGGGCAGCGGCCGTGCTGCGATTACGTCATTTCGGAGTTTCGTATATATGCGAGCGGTGTAGAAAACTTCGATAGCACGATTCAGGATACCCGTGGCGCCATCTCTCGACGAGGGGCGGAAGTAGCAAAAGTAAATTGACAATATTGACATATAGGTAACCTCCTTCATCTGCTTGATGTGTGCGGCGATCCTTGCCACCCGGCCGCGTCCAGTCCACAGTCCACAGTTCACGATGGACATGACGCAGAATAAGTGCACCAGCCACGAGGGGAAGTCTGTGTTCGACTCTCCGAAGACCATACCCTTTATATCACCGTTGCTCTGGTAGATGTCCAGTGATAGTGCAGCCATGGTCATGATGCCTACGGTAAAAAGTACTATACAGAGTGATTGGTAAAGAATCGCATTAAACGAAACTCTTGTCCTTATCTCCATTTAAGGGCATGTGGATAAGATCCAAAGCAATCGTTTATGGCATGTGAAACCCTATTCAAAACTCATCAGTTTTCAAATTCAAAGTTGATTGAATGTACTCGTACTTTAATACTATAATAATATATCATAAAATATAAAAACATTTTTATAGCTTTGGATGTAAAAAAATAATTTAAAATAATTAAACCGACCGTATGAAATAACTTTTTATTTTGTTACATACTTTTGGCTTACTATTTTTGAGGTTAAGTAAATAACAAACTTCTACATATAACCATTATAAAGTGGAATTTTTGTGAGGATGGATGTTTGTTACACTTTCACGCAAAAACGGCTGAACAGATTTCGATGAATCTTGGTTCACAGGTAGATTATAATATAACCTGATTTAACGTGCTATACAGTTTTTTCCGTTGTAGGAAGCCGTGGGCAAAGTCCAGTTATAAATATCGCTTCTAATTAAGCTGTTCACATAGTTGACATCGAGCTTCACTTGGTAAGTTGGTTTGATTAACAAATATAGTAAGTTCTTACCGGCATGTTTCAGGTAGAATACATGAAAAAGGAGCAAAAGGTAAAGAAAAGACTACGTACTGAGCGTTGTTACAAGAACCTTGCCGTAGAGTGCGTGTGCGCGGTAGACGCGCGTTTGCTGCGGTTCCATGCGCAAGGGGGTGACGCCAAACGCGCGGGTGACGCACAGCGCGTACGCCAGCGCACCGCCTACCTTCATCGCTGAAACTGAGTTGTTTGTTCTGTTTGTAACCCGTTAATGACCCACTGCAGGGTCGGGTCGCCTCTCACAATGAGAGAAATGAACTTCACATGCCTTTGAGAACATTTTTTGTGAGCTCTCAGGCACGCAGGTTTCCTCACGATGTTTTCCTTGACCATAACAGCAGGTGATATTTAATTTTATAAATCGCACATACCTAACTTTTTTTTACGAAGTAATTGGTGTTTGCCACTGGGATTCGAACCCGGACCCCTCGATTATGAGGTCGAATAAGCCACGCGGCTATCACAGCTTGAAACTCAAGTCAAAGGTGGCGTAACCAATTTATGCGACAAATCAGCGACGCACGTTTGTAGATTGAAGCGCGGTAGCACACCTCCGCCGCGAAATCGCGAAATCGCGCAATGCTTGAAAGTTTCACCCAAGTTTCACCCGTATTACAACGGACAAACCACAGAAATATATCTGGGTAGAAGAAACAAGTTCAACAATTTGTAGGAACACCGAGCCTGTAACATTTTGCGTAGGTACTTTGACATCACGAGTGTAATGTTATACTAGTTCGCGGTTTCGCGGCGGAGGTGTGCTATCGCGGTAATACTTTTGCGGTAATAGGTACGTTAATTATTTTCAATAATATAAATTAAAATGGTATAATATATAATTATATATGCGGCGAATTTGTCTAAAGGGAGGTTATGATAAAATATTCATATTTATTCTACATTTTTAAAAGTAAGTACGATAACCAAAAGTTTATAGTTTTTGTGAAACTAATTTTACTTAGTTAGTTATTGTTAAAATGTAGGTAGTAATAGTAATATTAATTACTTTAATTTTAATATGTTTGCTATGTAATAATTTATAATTTTTAACTAATCAATGTTACGTATTAAATGTAACAAAAAGTTTTGTACAAAGTCTTTAAGTAGGTAGTTGTGGTATATAATTTTGTACAGGTTGAATGTTTTCAATTTTATTGTAGTTGGCTGACGAAATCAGAAGATCATTATTTCAGAAGAACAGAATATTTTTCGTTTAATACATTTTAGACTACAATATTTTTTAATTTCCCGTAAAGAAAAAACTGAGTGTTTCAAATACCTAAGTAGTTTTACTTATGTTAGTACCAACAGTGATGTGTTCTGAACCGGCAGTATGGAGACACTATCGGTTCTGTGTACTATTTTCCTGTATAAAATACCACCCTTATCTGCGATCTTATTTACTACGCCATTATGTTTAGTTGTTTAAGTAACAAACATATTTAAAATAGAGTCAGTCATTACTTTGTTTGATTTACCTACTTCAATAGTTAGAATTCCATAGATTTTCCTTGATTGCTTCTGATTTCTAAATTATTCTAAATTTTGCTAAAAAAGTAAAAAAAATATCCTATAATTATGTTAATCCAGGTGTATTCCTATATAAGACATCCAAATCCATTCAACCGCTGTTGCATAAAATTGTAAAATTGAAATGTTTGTGTGAATCCAGGGAAGGTATAAGCGGTGAGAAAATCCAAAAAAAAAAATGCCAGGAACAAAGTAAAACAACAATGTCATTTTCCCATATTTGGTAGAACGAAGTGTGCCGGGACAGCTAGTAATTTAGTAAATCTTTAGGAACTTGCCAAGGAAGATGACCATTCGAATATACAGCGAGAGATTGGAAGGTGACGAAGCGTGACAAATATAGAAATATCGTCTGAATTCTGCCCTCGACTTCCATCACCGACAATGTAGTTTTCATCGTAAGTTTGGACGCAATTTCATACGAATTCAACTCGTACTCAACGCGCGACAAGTCGTGGCGGCTGATAAGTTCGCGACCTAAGGTACTTATTGAAACAAAAGTAAACATTTATATTTTTTATTTTTCAATGTAGTCCCCCTCAAGTGAAATACACTTTTCACATCTTGAGTATAATGCTTTTAAACCACCGAAAAAATATTCTTTAGATTTCTCTTCAAAATGGTTTTCTACGGCCGCCTTCATCTCATTGTCGTCCGAAAATCATCGCCCCCGTAACTCTTTTTTTAAATTTGAAAAAAGGAAAAAGTCGCTGGTGGCGAGGTCTGGACTGTAGGGTGGGTGGTCAATTTCTGAGAATCCCGTAGCTTTTAAGGCAGCCCTCGACCCGAGCGGTGTGAACAGGCGCGTTGTCTTGCAGAAACAGCACTCCGCGCGCCAACTTGCCACGTCTCTTCTGTACTACTGCTTCACGTGCCTGACTCAGTAAATTAGCGTAATATTGACCATTCATTGTAGTTCCCTTAGGCAAGTAATCAAGCAAGTTGTCAGCCGCCCCTCTACGACCTCGCGCGCAGTGTGAGCGCTCCCATAATAATTCTAAGGTGGAGATTGTTCGTGCGTGAACGTACGTATACGCACGAGTTGAATTCGTACGAACACACCATCCTTATCCAAACTTATCCAAATCCCTACAACTTGTTTAGCGGTCAAGAGTTGTAAAATTTCTAAAAAAATTGCTGTTGCTGTTGTTCCATGTTTATACTTTGTACCCAATGAGTCACTACTATCGCATTATTCCAAGATACTAATCACCATTTCACAATTATTCCACTGCGGTAATCAATAAAACCAACTATTGAAATATGTCCACCAACATGCATTAGACTAGCGTGGTACCTATACTACGGCCTACTTACGTCGCTCTCATTGTGAGAGGCACAGAACAGATAAATGAGGGTTTGAAGGAGAGACCTTTTTATCTACGCCGTGGTGAGAGGAGACCCGACCCTGCAGTGGATACAGTATCAATGGGTTTACAGTATCAATGAAATAGGTTTCCATGAAATGATCATTTGTTCCATGTTAACCTTCCTTCCTTCAGTAGATCCTTCTAGACTTCCAACCAATGGGTCTCTAATGGGTCGCAGACAAGTCATAATAATACGATATACTAATACAAGACGCGATATTTATGATGTTTATTGCTACGGAAAGTAAACAACATTAAGCCTCAAGGAATTTATTTTTAGAACTTAACAAACATTCACGAATTCTATTGTCAATTATTCGTATAGTTATGGGTGTCATTAGTATGAGAAAAAGATAGCATCTATATATTTTCCCATTCTGATAAGTATTCAACTTTGACGATAGTTTCCATGCTTGGGGCATGTACTACTTATGTACGTCTTCCCATACTATTGACATACGTTAATTAAACGAATACTTTGACGATTGTATTCATACTCGGGGCACAGTTTAAGTACTTAAGAATCTTATCTTATCGAAGTTAATCTAAATTAAATTAGGTGCCTTAAGTTGATACACTTTGAATACATATGTGCAATTGTGCATTTCTAGACCATAAACAGATATTTAGATGCAATTATTTTCAAGAATTTAATGATATAATTCTCTTTTAAAAACCCTGAATTGTTGCCAAGTAAGTAGTGCCAACTGCTATCATCTGCAACAAAAGAAACAATATCAAAATATTATACAAAAAGGCATTAAATTTTTTCTATAAAATTCTTTACATTTCGTTACGCGTAAGGCGATGAACACACTGTCCTACATCACGCAGCGTAGCGCGAGAATGCGTGATCTAGCGTTGTATGTAAGTTCTTCCATTTGTATAGAAAACACGTACAGTCCAACACTCAGAACACGTATGCGCGTGGATGCATTTTCTGCACAAATGGACGCGCACCCCCGAACGATGCGGGGCGGTGTGATAATCGCCTAAGGTGCAAAATCTATGATACCGATAGCGGATTTTTGTGGAAAACTTCAACTGAGATAATAGCTACTCCATTTGGTGACTGAAAATAATAATAACGCTTCACACTTATCGCCCCACACTAGGATTCCCTGTGTCGTGGGTGCCATGGACACACACAAGACAAGAACACAACACACTCAGACCAGAAACAGAAATTCAAATTCATCATCTGCTCTGCTGGGAATCGAACCCAGGACCCTCCGCGCAGCGCACCAGTGTCTTAACCACTGCGCCACTTGGGTCGTCAAATACCCAGAAGGAACCATTCCTGCGTAGTCAGCAACGGTGTCACGTCCTCTCGGTGAGGTATGGCCCTTAAAATGAAACTCACAGTGACAACCAGCCGCCGATTCATGTTGTAAATCCCTAAGGTTCCGTAGGAGGGTTGGTTCAGCTGCAGATGCAGCAGGAACTCATCTACCTCATCCAGAAGCGGATCCTCTTTGGAACGCACCGTGTACATCAACCTACACAGCAGACTGCGGCTGCGTCCTCTCTGTAAAGAGAAAGGATAATCCTGCTACTTTCTACTACTAATATTATGAATGCGAAAGTGTGTGAAGATGGATGGATGGATGCATGTGTATGTAACTCTGACACGCAAAAACTGCTGAACAGATTTGGATGAAATTTGGTGCACAGGTAGATTATAGCCTAGATTCACATCTAGAGGATTTTTATCCCTCTCTGAGTCAAATTTTTAGATCAACGTGGACGAAGTCAGGGGCGGAAGCTAATAAACTAAATGATTCTAATTTTAAGTTAATTTCTGTGAGGTTTATACCACCAGCGTGGTGGACTAAGGCATACATCCGTTTCATTATGAGAGGAGACCCGACCCTGTAGTGGGTCATTAATGGGTTACTGACAATCCTAGTGTGGATCGAATCCAACATTGCTTACATTTTGCGATTCGACTTGTGATCTACTCAGCACTGGGACTGGTTATTCGCGCTGATAGTTGGCATGTATTCTTTAAACTTGTGTGTGAAGAGGTTACCTCAGAGCTGATGGCGTGGCTGGGCGCCGCCAGCAGCAGGCCCCTGCACACGTTCACGATGTACCACATCATTGCGACCGCCATTAACAGTATATAATTACTTTCTATGGAAAAAATACACAAAATAAACAGAACGGTAGACAACGGTGTAGACGACAGGATGACTGCCACTTAAAAAAACTATTGATTTTTGTATAAAATGTATAATGGAACTTGAAGAACTATGAAAACAGTGAAAATAGGCAATTAAAAGTATGACAAAATTATAAAAATTCGGGAGAAACAAAAACCTCGCGGTGCGGTCTCGTAAAAAGTGCAGATGGAACTATCGTAATTCTTTGTTCTTTTGTTTGCGCGCATACGTTCCTTTTTAAATTAGGTAACGCCGAATGCGCGCGCTACTAGGTATGTATCATCATTCAGCCATATTAATATAGTGCAATGAAATTAGAACCTAAATAAGATCTTTTTACACAATTAAATTGTAAGTTATCCAATTTTAGCCTAAACTTAAAACATAAAAATGACACTAAATCGAAATAAAATATTTTTAATAGGTATTTGCGTCGCCTACAAACGGTATGGGAACACACATCATGGTAGTTTGGGGTCGATGATCATCATTTATAAAAGGTTTGAAATGTCATCGAAAAAATTGTAAAAAAATTGCCAATAGTTCTCCCTAAAGTCCTCAAAGGTAAGGGAAGTCCACCAATCCGCAATACGCCAGCGTGGTGGACTAAGGCCTACATTCTTCTCAATGTAAAGGAGACCTAACTCTGCCACTCTCAGGGCTTGGCTTATACGTAGTTTGACGTACTTACCTAATAAGTACGCATCCAGCGTGAAAATACGCATTAGTATGGGAAGATGTCAAGACAGACCGACATAATATGACATACCAATGACCGACCTTTACTATACGAATACTTTGACGATACTGTTCATGCTAATGGGGCAGAGCATAAATTTTAGGCAAAACCAATAATGAATCTCCATATACCATTAGATTGAATGCGGCTGACGATGTTGTTGACAGTCACCACCAAGTTGCCGATGATGTTCAGGAAGAGGAGCAGCAGCAGCGCCTTGTCGGATTCGTTCTGCTGACGCACCAAGTCACATGTTGTCACGTACGCTTGTGCGAGCACACGTAGCTTCTTGTGTGGCTTGTAATCTGGAGATTAGATCTTGAAAAATGTAGCTTAGCCACGATACAACACGGATACTATATCGTACACGCTGTAACCCGTTATGACCCGCTTAGTTCACAAAAACGTTCTCAAAGGCATGCGATGACTGCCATCTCGCATTAAGCCTGCGTAGTGGACTGAGACCTACATTTCGCTCATTTTGAGAGGAAACCCGACCGTGTAATGGGTAAAAACACGGGTTACTGCATGCAGACATTATGAAATGCTTGAACAGAAATTTCCCGCACTTCAAATGCGGGCTACAAATACTCAATACAATAATTCAAACTTAAAATAATGCAAAAAGGAAAAAATAGCATTGTGAGTAAAAACATTGGTCCTTGATAAGTATGCAAAGTTTTAAATCGATTCAAGGTTTTTAACTTAGATTCATGTTCCAAATTTCCGTTACATACGACCGGAGCTAATAAAAGCGTGTTGATGACTCCTCATAGAGCTTTTCAGTTCTCAAGCAGCACGTGGCTAAATTCTAGAGAGTTTACCTGAATATTCATTGATGTTTCCAAACATGTCTACAGTCATGTTGATCGTCGACAACGAACCCTTGAAGTCTTTAAGGTTCGTTTGCTTTCTGGCATTAAGTTTCACTCTTTCATTTCTTTTTTGTTCTGAAAAATTCAATACTTTATAAATAAAAGCAGCAATCCCACAATCGACTGGAAATTAGTACTTCCAGTATTTATTAGTATTTAGCTGACCCCTGGTAGGTATTAATGCTCGTGTCATTAGGAGATGATGAGTACTGACAACCTTGCCTCGTATGCCAGGTTCCTGGTATATTTATTTTCTGTAATTCCGTGTCTGTTGTCTGCTTTTCTTATATAATTATATATATCTTAAAAACACATTTGCTCCAGAAAAAGTTCTATTTTTTAATTTTGGCCCGGTATCTCCTCGGATCGTCCCGGGCCTTTTCTGTTATCCTGTAACTACTGAAATTGCTACTTACCGTGGGTTTGGGCGTCCACCAACATTTCCTCGAGCCGGTCGTTAATGACGCAGAAGGACGAGTTGATGGACAGCGCCGCCAGCACAAATTGCATATTCACCGAGTTCACTAGGAAAAGCAGCAGGGTAAATAAACTAAACGCATAGAAAAGTAGTTGCTTTTATATTTTATTTAAAGGTGCCAATAGTTTTTACCAGGGAACATTAGGTATTTGTAGAAAATTAACAAAACACGCACCTAAAGTCATTCTAACCCGACGATAAATCACACATCTAACGATGAATATCAAAAGCATAGCAAAATGGGTTATATTATTAGTCCGTTTTTGAGACTTACTTTATAATAACTATAAAACAAAGATGCGTTAGTGCTACAAATTTTTAAAGTGAACTGTCTTGTTACGTGTAAAATAAATTATTTATGAATTACGATTTTTTCATAATTTCCGTAAAAATTCGTCAAACAGTAAATTTTTCTTACTCTGTGGCACAGTGCCCATGTCGACCAGCGCGCGCCCCCTTACTGAGCTTTCCAAGAAGCCGCTGAGCGAGTGGACGCATGAACGCATTGCAATTGGTTTTTAAAAAATATTGTTAAAAAGTTAACTATACGACGATTGTCACGCTCGCATATATTATGTCATTTCCAATAAAACGGATTAAAGTGTAAGTAACAAATACACGTTATCGAGAACTTTTCATACCCATATGTACCTATATTCTGACTGTTTTCATATGAAGTTGAGAGTGGTGAAAGTGGGGAAGAATAACCGAATGTGCAAAAATGTGAATGTGAAAGAGTAACCTGCAAATATATCGTAATCGAGTGGGGTCTCAAATGAAAGCGCATCACGTGCACATTACAAAATAATATGTTCAATGAAAATCGGTTGAGCCCTGAAAAAAGTCTGGGAGTAAAAGTGGGGAAAATACCAAATATCTGCAAATATATGATGGAAGGATGGAAATCGAAAATTTCGACAAGAATCTATGTATTAACAACTTAACAAAATCTACAAAAATCATTAAAAATGCACTCTAAAATCAAATTTAGTTTATTTACCCAGCAGCTTGATGAATGCAATCGCGAGCAGCGCTGAAAAGGAAGTTAAACTTTTGTTTTTATGCGGGAAAGAAAAAGCTTTATTGATTAGGAAGGAGAGAGATAAGTAGCAGAAGAACGACCATGTAACTGCAGGAGAATCCGCAGTAGATTTAGTGTTAGATCTACGGTGGGTTTCAATAACCGATCTTCAGATTTAGATTGGTATACCTAGATACTGTTTGGTTGGCAAGATACTCTTTTAATTTGCTTTGGAATAATACGAAAGATATTGCCTGGCAACCAGCGAAAAATCCAAAAATCGGTCCAAAGATTGATCACTGAAAACGGCCATTAATCATCAACAATTATCTTTTAATTTTCCAGTCATTCTGTGTGTGCCATCATTAAAAAATATTTTTGTTTTGTTAATGATTAAAATAAGAAAGTGGCGATTCGCAGCTTGAGGATGGATGTTTGTTAATCCTTACGCAAAAACAGCTGGACGGATTTGAATGTGGTATTGTATATTGTTTATACGAGTGTCATGACACACATGACACAAACTGTTTATCCCTCTATGGGCCAAATCCTAAAATACAAAGGAGATACTAGAAGACAAAGGGTAATAATAAAATTAACGAACTGATATCATTCGTGTCTACTGGCAAACACGATAAGGAGACGATGGTTAGCATGATGACCGATATCTGAATAATGATGAAGAGCGCACACGCTTGCCTCTGCGCTGGGTCTGGTTTGCGCATGCGCCCATTTTCTCTTCGCATCTGAAACATTGTTTATTCAGTGGCCATATGATATCTGTGTTTATCTTCCAAAATTATGACTAGACTAGACGTCTAATCCAGCTATAAATTGGGAACAATGGCCGTAATTTTGAACGCTGACTAATCATTAGTTATAGTTTGTATGCAAAAAACGGATTTTGCTGAAAATGAGCTCCATCCTTAAGTTTGCCGTATGTCATTACTTTCCACTATTCTTTGCTCATGAGTGACACTATTGAATGGTATAATAATACAGTAGTGGTAGGATGACGATTTGATCTTGTGAGCACGAGTCCCATTATTCTTTGCAAACATTGCTTTGTAAACATTAATTCATAAAAAATATTCTTAAATCTTTATTCATTAAAAATTATTCATAAACATTTATTCACAAACATGTTACTTAGTTGCTATCAGCATATGCTGCAGTCAACAGAAATTTCGGAAGTCACGGCACGTTGGATCATTACTGTCAGAAACTTTGAGAAACCCGACCCGGCAGTGAATCTGATGTTTTATGATGAGCTATAATAATACATTTTTTACCTTCTGCAAATGTCTCATCAGCACAATTATGCGCCGAATTCGTCGGGAGGCGTTAAACATCCCATGGTACAAGATCCCCAATACACATACGCGAGTCGCGGTTGGTATTAGCATTGATAGTTTGAGATGAAGAAAGTTCTTTGTCCATATGAACGCCTGGTACAACCCTGGAAGATTTTTTCACTGTAGCAAAACGGACAAGCCACCTGTGCTGTGAGCACACTCGTCAATGTATTCGTATAGTAAATGTCAGTCATTAGTATGTCATATGACAGTCTGTCTTGACACCTAATGGCAGTTCGATACAATTACTATACGAAACTACGTAAGTTCATCCTCGCGGCACTGATGTTAACCCAAGTACAAATTCAAACCTCAAATTGGATAGTAGTCCTAACTGAGGTAGTATGCAGTTTCGGTGCTACTCATGAGGACTAAGGTATTCGTCGTAAGCAGATTATCTCAAGCAACAACAAACTGTTTCATGATGCAGCCCATGTTACAGTCACTGTAGCTTATGGACATCCACATTCAATCCCAAATATAGTAGATCCTATCTGGGGACGTTTTCGGGAGCGCTGAGGACTAAGGTCTCTGATATAGGGTCTTCCATACCTCAACTCTCTAACCAAATCACAAGACAGAGGCGAACTACCACTTGCCACTTCTGCCGCTCTGGTAACTAACCTGTTATACATATAGATTTATCAAGCAATTGGCTGTGCCCGCGACTTCGTTCGCGTGGAATTCTAAAATAAAAGTAGCCTAAGTGACTCCTTATTATATCAGCTATCTGTCAGTGAAAGTCCCGTCAAAATCGGTCCAGCTGTTCAAGAGATTAGCCGGAACAAACAAACAGACAGACAGACAACAATTGTAAAAATGTTAATTTGGTATATGTACCGTATATACATACATACGTATTATTATGCATTTAATAAGAAGAAGATATCTGGTTTTTCGGCTGGTGATCTTGGGTCTTGGGGTTAACGCATCAAATTACAACCGATATATTATTGTGTTTGTCAAGTCAAGTATTTCTTGACATATTCTGATATGATATATAAATTTTGTTCGGTAGATATTCACATCTATTTAATAATACCTACCAAGAAATACGAAAATAAGTCTTCCATACAGAGCGAATCTACGGGAAACGCGTAGAGGCTGAAGGGTTTGGTAGGGCGCTATCCCGCCCCATCGCGAAATCCGTAGCAGTCGTGCCAGTGAGCGTTCTTCGTCTTCCATGTTGCTAGATAATATAATAGAAATATAATAACTGTTGCTTGTCAATACAATACAAATACTATTTATTTGCACACTAGAACAATGCATGAACAACTAGAAATTGAAAAATATAAAAAGGCCGCCTCAACGACATCCATAGGTTAGTTAAAGACTCACAGGAATCCTTTTACTTTTACAGCATTAACACTAATGGAGTTACTTAAAAATAATTATGTACCTATACTCAAAGCATGATAAAATCCTTATAAAACATTAGGTTATCATTATTTATATCAGTAGGTCATGACGCAATATAGATTACGATTAACGAATAGAAGGTATACTTACAAGTAGTGGTAATTTGGTGGTGGTGGTGAGATAAGCAATATTATACCTTTTACCCCATAGTGATCGGCCTGATAAGATAAAATATTTATGCACGCGTCTGGCAATGTTAAATCCCCAACAAAATCGTCTGGCTTAATTTTTTTATTCTTTAAACATTAAACTAAAACATTTAAAAAATTCATGTTGCCTCAAATACATTTTTGGAAAAAAAAACCCGCTACTCACCAACCACGTCTGCAGTTCCGTATTGTGTATAACATAATAGGAGTGGTATTAGACAAGTTTTGCCGTGCCTCAAAGACATACCCAAAAAATGGTGCCAGCTCTCTTGGACTATTTGTTGCAGTGAGAAAAGAAAAGAAAAGAAAAGAAAAGAAAAGAAAAGAAAAGAAAAGAAAAGAAAAGAAAAGAAAAGAAAAGAAAAGAAAAGAAAAGAAAAGAAAAGAAAAGAAAAGAAAAGAAAAGAAAAGAAAAGAAAAGAAAAGAAAAGAAAAGAAAAGAAAAGAAAAGAAAAGAAAAGAAAAGAAAAGAAAAGAAAAGAAAAGAAAAGAAAAGAAAAGAAAAGAAAAGAAAAGAAAAGAAAAGAAAAGAAAAGAAAAGAAAAGAAAAGAAAAGAAAAGAAAAGAAAAGAAAAGAAAAGAAAAGAAAAGAAAAGAAAAGAAAAGAAAAGAAAAGAAAAGAAAAGAAAAGAAAAGAAAAGAAAAGAAAAGAAAAGAAAAGAAAAGAAAAAAGACAAAATAAGTTATGATAGTTGAGCAGTCCAATTATTTATTTATTATTATAATATATAATCAAAATAAATTAAAAAAATTTAACGCACGTGACAAGAATACAATATTTTCTAAATAATAAAACAAATGATGACAATGACATATTGAAGTAAACATCGTTTTCTTGGTAAATATTTGCTCTCCGTAAAATCAAGGGGTTCATAGAGGCATTAACAGAAGTAGACGAATATTACGAAAGAAAAACAAAAACAAATGAAGGAAGGAAACAACCGTATGATGTGAGTCTCGCAAATGATTTTGTAAGTCGTTGGCAAATGGCAAGTAGGTGGTTTTGTTTTATCAATTTATTGATTCAGTAAACGTAATAAATACAGACTTAATCGTACGTAACAACATTGGAAAATTTCCAGCGTTAATTAAAGAAAAAATACGTTTTATATAGATACGTGTTATTAAAAAAACATAAAAAAATCAGATCACCATTTTTAAAACCTTTTTTGTATTGCAGATAAAAGTATAGATATCGAAGGTAAAGTTAATTACAATATGATGACTACAATGTCGTATGTCCTATAATGCACTTTACATTTCTGAATGAGCTCGAAATGGCACTGCGGAATCTATGATCTTCAGTTATTTTTCAACTAAAAAACTTCTAGAAAGAGAAACGAAGTGGAAAGTCAAGCCTGAGACAAGAGTAGTTATAATTTGTAGATGATTGGGGCGATTTGATTTTAGATTACAAGCTGCCCTCAAATTTCTGCTTTCAGTTTTATTGACTACATAATAATTTAAAAATTTAAAAAAAATAAGCCGATATCAAAAGATATGAAATAGAATTTGTTTGTTAAAAACTTTAGACCTACTATTTTTGAGGTTGGTGTCTTTAGTATTAAGTATTTTGTTTCTGTTGTTAAGTTTTGGCACCAACCTCAAAAAATAGTAGGCCTAAAGTACGTTATAAATTTTATTTCATACTTTTTTTGATGTCGGTTTGATTTTTTTAATTACTTCGCTCGTTTCTTATCACTGTGAGTACCTGCTATGGTAATTAATGAGAAAGTTTGTGAGGATGGACGGACAAGGGATTTTCAGACGAGTCAAAATTAGTCGAAATCATGACTACGTACTTACACTATCAAAATTTAAGTGATAATTCATATTTTCAACGTCAAAATCCACCAATATCAATAGCCCTAAAGTACTTTGCATTGCCCATACATGTCAGTAACCCACTAATGACCCACTACAGGGTCGGGTCTTCTCTCAAAATGAGAGGGATGTAGGCCTTAGTCCACCACGCTGGCCCACTGCGGGTTGGTGGACTTCACATACCTACCTTTGAGAACTTTTTTGTCAACTCTCAGGCATGCACGTTTACTTACGTTTTCCGTCACCGTTAACAGCAGTTGATACTAAATTTTATATAGCGCATATACCTTTTTGGCAAAGTCATTGGTGCGTGCCACTGGGATTCGAACCCAGACCCCTCGATTCGAGGTCGAACTCTAAGGCTTAGAGTCTAGGCCATTGGGCTATCACCGCTTATGCCTTATTGTCGATACATATTTCTTTATTATTGTATAATATCTTTTGAAGACTGTATCCATACCAGTACAAAAAAGGACGTCCATTATCACGGTATAGAGTTCTAGACATTTTTTGCTACTTAACAACATCGAGTACATTTCCATGTTCAATTACAATTTCCATCTCATTACATTCAAAGCGCATACTTCCTATGCTTCCCTTGTATCATAAATAATAAACATTTGTTCTAGTTTACTCTGTGTCCTCCTACACGCAAACATGTTTCGTCTCTTCGTCATAATACTGTTCTCAGTGCAATTTTCAGAATCGACACCATTTCGTAAAAATTATTTTAATGTAAAAGATAAACAGCTGAAGGAAATCATTAATCTTCTACAGAAATACTTCAATGAGAACATACTTGCTGGTAGAAGTAAAAATGAGAATAACGAAACAGAAGGTAAAAAGAACGAAGCGGTACCAGGATTGAAGGAGATTGAAGTGGTACCATTAAAAGAGGAAATGTCAGAACCATATACTTTAAAAGTGAAGAGGCAATTACCAGGGATGCAGGATTCGCAAGTAATGATAGGAACATTTCAAGCATTCATACGACCCATGAATGGAAATCTTGGAGGCTTGTCCATTAATGAAACTGAGGCAGAAAATGGATCTACGTAATTAAAACAGGTATATAATTATTATTTAGTATAATGGAGTGGCGTCGATTAGGGGAGGCTCATGTCCAGCAGTAGACTACCCAGGGCTGAAAGGAAGGAAGATTTGGTATAAAAACAATAATTTGAAAATAATTCAGTTTTACATATTGTTAATCATTTAGGTATCATAAAAATGTAAGAATAAAAATATTTAACAATGTATCATTATTATCTTAAAATTAATATTAAATTATAAATCAAACAATATAATTATGTATATTTTAGGCACCTAAAATTTTGTTTCTTTTTTTCTAGATTTTAAGTACAAAAACCTAAAACATCCTTTATACTCTGATTAAGGATTATTTATAAATTAATAAATACTATTAATTTAAGACTACCGAATCATAATAAGAAAGCGGGTGCACCCTGGGAGTGCCGGCAGAAGTGAAAACATAATATAAGATGTGTTTTCTTGGTGATTTGGACGATAGTTCAATTAAAACACAATTGAGTTTCTCTGTAAGAACAGAAACGACATTTAATGCTAATAATCGCAAGCTTTTTTCTGTAACAAAAACTTATTTATGAATGTTTCCTTTCGACAGTTTCCATAGTTACCAGACAGAGTACCGTAACGTAACGCGTTACGAAGCGGTTTACCCACCCATGAGAAGTTAGTGTAAAGAAGATTGAATTCTGAGAATTACTACACGTCGAATTAAGACCGAGCAAAACATGGAAATCATATAAATTTATTAATGAAACAAACACACATTTGAACCACAATGTAAACGTTTACGAATATAAATTAGATTGCGTGCAAAATGATTGTTTATTTCTCTAATTTTATCAGCAGATTATCCTTTATTGTTTTGTTTAGGTTATCGAGAATCGAGCTTGAAAAGTTTGTTGTAAGTAGATTTTAATCGAACCTCTCAAGTATGGAGATTAGCCTAGAAGGAGCCTAGAAGGAACGAATATACTTAGTTTTCATCAAAGGGAGAAATCTCCCTTTGATGAAAACTATATAACAAACACTATATAACAAATCGGTTCAATCATAACACTCGTTCCCTTAGTTCAATTTATAACTACCATTGTTATAGTAGTCATACAGCACCGAACTTTTAGGTGCAAATGCAATTTTCATGTATCACAACGTAATTCATTGCACGTGCTTCCGCCTCCTGTTGAAAAGCTCATGTGCACGATTAGTTCGATGGCTGCTCGCTTCCAAACCCCACGCGGGGTATGCTACCCTAGTACTCACGGTGGAAATAACTGTCATGATTTAACATTAATTAATGGTTAGTTAACCATTAATTCATTAATTCAATTAAATTAATTGTAACTAAAAAACAAAGCTTCGTGATTAAAATGTTAACTAAAGTCTTCACTGGAAGTTCTTCTTTACGGTAAGTTATATCTTTTTTTTGTTCTTCATGTTTAAACTCTCATAGAGAAATCAGTGGTTTGCATTGGCACTATCTATTAACGATAACTTAAGGTCACTTAGCAGAAAATCGTAACTGTTGTCGTATTGCTTTTCATGAAGACTAAAATGAAGGATCACCAGGCGATATTTTTTTCCGGATGACCTACAATGGCTTTACCACTTATCCCATCCTTGAATATACACAATAAGTATAGCTGTATAAAACTGAGAGATTAGCTTTAAGTGGAATTACCGCATTCGGAAAATTAAGGCATAGTAGGAAAGTTTGTTTTTGTGACGAGATAGGCTGCCTTTATATTCTCATATTGTTTTAGGCATAATTTTTATGCCGTCTGAATAGGCTGACTTTTTGTTCTCAGTCAGAATAAAGAGTCAGCTTATTTTTCAACCTTTTCATCTAGACCTAGGTCAAATTTTGAAGTGAAGACTTCTTTAGCGGCGCTGTGCTCTTTTTGATATGGGTAAAAAACTCGCGACAGGACACGTTACCCTGACCGAAGATGCGTAAGTGAAAATGCGTAAGAAACAAAGTGCGTCTAATTATCTGGCAACTATGGAAACTGTCAAAAGGAAACATTCATAAACAAAGTGCGTCTAATTAGATGGTAACCATGGAAATTGTCAAAAGAAAACATGGGTAAAAATGTTAAACTCGTGACAGGACAGGAAATGATAGTATTTTTTTTACTGATAAATAAAGCAATTCGTGCGAAATTATTCCCTAACCATTCTGCCGGCACTCCCGGAGTGCAACCCGTTGGTTTTTTACTCTTTGTTTATCTGTGGTCCGTTTGTTAGGTTCCTAGAAGTTTGCGTAATTTTAACTGAATTCAATAAATATATATGAGTATTTGAGTAACACTCTTACATACATGCGTAAATATAACCTTTGCTGTTTATATTATGTATCGTTGAAATGGCGAATGTTGAAAGGATATCGCTGAATGAAATCATGATTACGCAAATCATTTTACTCGGTTGCCATCCAGCTCTCAAAGATCCAAATTAAATTGTAATTGTATTTCGTCATTTCTAACTCTGTCACGTAGAGAAATATCGACCATAACTTTCTTCATTGCCCGCTGTGCGAATTCCTAGGCACTCTTATTGACGAAATAATCCCAATATGGCTCGTTACGAATTCTTAAGTGGATCGCAAGCGAAAAAGTTAAGCAACGTCGGGCGCGGTCAGTACCTGGATAGATAACCGCTAGTGGAAAATAAATGCGCGCTTTCGTGCTTTGGAGGGCAGGTTAAGCCGTTGGTCCCGGTTGTTTTCGATACGATAGCAGTTGTTTTACCTTGTCGGAAGCCCTATGGGCGGTTTGAAAACATCCGATACGGATTGGCCACTAGCCTGTTTCTTCACCAATCCGCATTGGAGCAGTGAAGTGTGCTCCAGGCCTCTTCTTGTTGTGGAGCCCTTCCCAAGGGTCTCTACCTGTGTCCAACATTGGGCCACAAAGGGTGGCAGCCAATGGCTCGTTAACTGTTACTAGAACATTCGGTACATTAATAATATGTAGTTCTAATCGACGTGTCATTTAAATCGTAACTATGATTAACTGCACGTGACTAATTACAGCCGTTTAGATCAAAGTTTAGATCAATATGTTATATATTATTAATATGGGAAAGCTTTTAGGTAAGAACATCCAGATTTAAATCAGAATTACTACTCAATCAGAACGGTCGAATTTGAACTTTGACTCAGGTGGATTCAGATAATATTAGTATTTTAGTTTAATGCTTTTATCTGGTTATCTGACTCATAAATTTAGGTATAAATAGAACTTATCTTTTAATGCCGTGGTGGTATTGTAAATAGTTGATTGGAAATTATTGATTTTGCATATTAATAGAAACTGTACATTGTGCTGGTTCCTACATTCTTATATATACATAAATACATAATACATAAATGATACCTTATAAGAACGCAACTAAAAAGAGTTTGATAACACTGATTTCATTATCTATTAAGAAAACCTATCAATTTTAGTTATTATATGTTTCAGTATATTATTATGGCCTTCGACGTGGTACAACGGAACAGAATGAGAGTGACCAATGGTGTATCACAGATTTATGTCATGGAATCAGGAGGTAAGTTTTAAGAGTGCTGGGAGTTTTTTTCTACCCGACTTTTTCTCCCAAATTGTCCTCAAGAATAAGACGAACAGCTTCTACGGTCTTCAAATCTATGACAAGTAGAATCTTTGTATAGTGTGTTGTTGTCTTGCGAGTGTCCATGACACCCACGACACAGGAAATCCTAGTGTGAAGTGTTTATTTGTTTATACCTCATTTACCTAAATGGTTGTAAGCCTAGCTTAGTTTAACTTAGCCTGAGATGTTTATATGTCAAGATGGAGAGACAGTATGCGAAAAATGGGACATCTAAAAGTATCGTCATCAAATATCTTTTAGTCGCTTTTACTTTGACGGAAACTGCCGTTATGTCACATTTTAGTGATACATTTTTCACAAAACATTTTTCGAAATTATTACCGTTTTCCTGTGGTCTCCTAAAACGCGCTTCTGCTTTGTTTTTGGAATGTAAACAATTTGAGCCCACTTTTACTTTTACCGTAGTATAGCATCACTCGGTCTGGTCAAATAAGTTGTAAGCTTGTAGCCTTTACTGATGATACTGATAAAACTATCGTAGCTCTATAGTCAAGGGTAATATTGTAGTACTAGCAATAATCCTGTATAATAACACCTAAGGATATCAATCAACAGCGTCTATAGCCTTTTCCATGGACGTTCAATTAAAAGTTTTATATTGAGGCTATAAACTTTGATAACGGGAGTGATTAAGTTCTTAGTACTCAATTATTAGTTTCAGTAGCGATCATCGCGCGCACCTGTATCGACGTATCGGTACAAATTTCTGAAATTTAAGTGATTTTTTCAGAAAAATTGTAATAAAATTTCGACCAGTCCCCGATTTTAAACAACAACTCTTGGCGATTTTACAATGGCGCCATAGATAATAATCAATTATTTTTGTCTTTATATTTTTTTTAACTCACAAAGTTCTCTCAAAGTTCTCTCACAAAGTTGACATCATTAAGGAATCTATGAGCGATAGTGAAGGTAACTTAGAGCTGAGCCTTTACGAAAATATTTTGAAAGATTTTTTAACCTGTAAAGGTCAATAGCAGTTTGTCTTTGATAGAAGTTACTTCCGTACATTTGTAAGTCTAAGTTTGATGTTATTTATTCAGATTTTTTGTTAGTTATTTTATCAAAAGTACTGTGCCGCCGAACACTTTACTACTGGCTTGGCTTCCCCTAATCGACGGCAATCCACCCGGTCTTGGGTCATTTGAATCCAACGGTTTCCCGTTGTCTTCTCCAGGTCATCAGTTAGCATCCTTAGTGAGAGAGCACTTTCTGCCCAAACGTAGTCGCCATTCGAGGGCCTTTCTCCCCCATCGATTGTCAGTCCTGCGAACGATGTGCCACTTTTATTTGCAAACTTTGAGAGCAATGTCGGTCACAATCGTTCTTCTACGGATTTCATAATTTCTGCCTCTGTTACTCAGAGAAATAGCGAGCATAGCTCACTCTATTGCATTGCACTCCATTCCATCCACTCCTCTCAATTACGTGTACTATCTTTTAGGGGGTGGCCTTGAGGCCTACTTACCTTGTAACCCTGTATATGAACCCTGTAGGTGCTGACGGAAGGAAGGCAGAGGGGGATGCAGCAGCGGTGGCCGAGGACCCAGAGCCGGGGGAGCAGACCATGCAGTGTATGGTGGGTGGGGCCCACGCCTTCATCCTTCGGGTAAGATTCTAAGAATTTCGCTAACATACCAACTACTGTGCTACTGTTCAAGTTTCTTTGTAAAATTATTTCTTACTACCTATCTTAAGCCCGCGAATACGTCAAATACCCTACTGTTAATCTAGGTAACAATCTACCGTTCTACACAATTTCATACAAATATGTTCAGCCGTTTTCAACTTTCTCATTCACCAACAAAGCCATGCATTAGCACACACTTTTCTCTTTTCAGATATCAAGCTTCTTTGGGCTCGCGCCTTTGAAGTTCGAATCCCGAGGCAATGGGTACACGGTTACCTTATCCAACGCTATGTGTGCTTATAGCTACATTCTTGTTACTGTTCTAAGTAAGTAACTTAGATGATGATAGAAAATTTATAGCATTAAGAAAAGAATGCGTTTATTGTTGACTGTTACACGAGTAAGATGTTACAAAAAATATAATAAGTTGAGAACAGTCTACCCTATGCGGGCATACAATAATTATGTCTTAAATACCTTGTGCTTAATTTTATATTTTAATTATGACAAAATATAGTATGATAGTTTAGCAGTCCAATTATTTATTTATTTTAATATTTTTCCTAATCGAACTCATCAGTATGTGCCACCCATTTCTGTATTTAACGTGTTCTTTTTAAACGGGCGGGGCGTACCCGTAGGTTCTGTTAAGTAACTGACGGCTGATTAGCTCATTCATTCACTCGCATCACTATTGTAAGCTAGCTACAAAAGATTCGGAACAAATACTATGTTATTATTGTTACTTTCTGTACTTCCTTTATGTCTAGACCTATAAAATGTCCTTTAAAATCATAGTCCAAGATCATTCCTCGCAATCTTGAATTATCTCCAATGTAAACCACCACCCACTCCCAAATGTAAGCTGTACTGTACTGTAATTAATTTTATGTGGCCTCATATTAGTTGTCAAATGAGCAAATATTTAACACTCACGATGAATAATTGGCAGTCAAAAACCATTTTCGATAACAAAACCTTCTCCATGCCATTTTATATTATATTTAATTTACACGTTCATTTCATTTCGGGGATATTTCTTGCAGTAATCATCACAATCCTCGGCCTAGTGGCGGAGATAAATGCCGGCGTGGAGGTATCGGTGCGGATGTCGTCACGGATGTCGCAAGTCGTGTCGGCGTGCGATGTTCTAGTGGTGGCGGTGACAGCGGGTGCGGGGGTGTATGGTGCGCCGCGGCGGATGAGAGGGATGTTCAAGTTTATGGAGAGTGTGGCTTCTGTGAGTACCAGGGCTGCAGAATAGTTGTAAAACTTGTATTTAATCATGTGCTATGTAAATCAGACTGTAGGTACAATTAGTGTACAACGCAATGGTGGTAAGTAAAAATGTCACGTGGTACGGGCGCGCCCGGGCAGATAACAGATGTTCTAGTTTATGGAAAGCGAAAGTACTAGGGCTACAGAGTGACTACAGAGCGGGCGCTTTTCTGTTTCCTAAGCTAGTAGAAAAGCTTATCGAATTTTCTACGGTTTCAGGTGGATATAAGCCTCGGAGCGCATTACTCAATGGTTACAGAGCGCAAACTCTGCGCAATCCTGATCGCCATATTGGTCTTCTTCTCGGGGCTGCTTATTGACGACTTCTGCTTGTACACGCTGCAGGCTCAGCACATCAATAGGACGTGTGAGTGTCAGTATACTTATCTTTTCCTGGTATATCGAGAAGAGGCAGTAGAGCACTTGAGATTATAAATACATATTATGCGATGATTAAACATTAATAGCGACCAGGTGACATTTATGTGGTTTAGGTGGTTGAGTGCGTTCCAATTTACGTACTAAGATGGTTAGCTCAAATAAATATTCTCCGATGACTACACCTCGTCAACCGAAACCTCACATGTAGAACATGTCGCTTCATCTAGCTAGAGAAAATTCCAGTGGCTCAGCAGGTGGACCACCTAAAGTAAACTGTAATGGCTCATAGAAGATAGACATTGGTGTCGCCATATCAAAGATGAATTAAACATGGCGAGAAGCACAAAAATTCCGATCGGATTTATTTTTTTCTAGAGTGAACCTCCTATTTGATCAATTTATTTTGTCTTCCAGGGGAGGTGGTAGGCAACTACCTGGGGTTCTACCTACTGTGGTACGTGGTGATGATTCTGGAGCTGCAGTTCGCGTTCACTGCTCTGTCAGTCCGAGCGCGCTTTCAGGCTGTCAACGACGCATTATCTCTAACCGCGAGGCATATTTCTATTCCAGGTATACATAGAAAACCTATGTCCACCACGCTGGCCTACTGCGGGTTGGTGGACTTCACATACCTTTGAGAACATTTTTTTGTGAACTCTCAGGCAAACAGATTTCCTCATGATGTTTTCCTTCATCGCAACAGCAGGTGATATTTAATTTTATAAAGTGCTCATAACTTTTTTTACAAAGTCCCTGGTGCGTGCCACTGGGATTCGAACCCGGACTTTTGATTCGAGGTTGAATTCTAAGCCACTGGACTATCACCGCTGTCGTCAATTAGGAGAGGCCCACATCAATAGTTTAGAAGGATTGAAAGGAAAAAAGAAAGCGGAGCTCAATAGCGGTCAATTATTTCCGAAAAATTAGTTTATCATATAATGGTTTAAGTTTCAAACTAAATACATAACATTCAAATACATTACAGTGGAGAAAGTGAAAGTATCGAGTCCTCTGAATGTCTTCGCGATTCGGCTGACCAGCGCTGAGGCCAGAAGGTGTAATGTCAAACTGAGCGTCGACTCACTACTCGAGAGAGATAACACCGTGATTGTGAGGAATGCTGGTAAGCATCACTAGTGTTAATCAATAATTGCCTTTATTTTGATTTTGTGTTAAAAGGCCGTTCATAATAGTGGGCCTTTATAATGATTTCTTGATCTCGTAACTTCGTAAGAGGAATGATATAACTTTTGTGTTTTTTCTTTCTTTAGTTTTTTTTTTTGCTACTTTTTACCCCCGCAAATTGCTAATGCGCCTGGTCGCTGTAGGGTTGTCAAATCCTTCCTAGAGTAATACTGCATGCAAGCTTAAAACGTGTAAAAATAGTAGGTAATTTAACTTAAATAAAACCCCCGCGAATTGTAAGATTACAAAATTTCAAAATATTTAAAACTTTTCTGGCATTAGTTTTTGTTTCCGGGCATGTCCTAATGATGTTATTGTTTACAAGGGTCCATCCAGTGAATTAGTAAATTACGCAGCTATTTTGTGATTCTAAAATCTCTGTTTCTATCTAGTGAGCGGCGAACCAAAGCTGGTGGTACCACCGTGCGAGGCCATCCGCCGACTGGCGTGCCTGCACGGCTCGCTGTGCGATGTGGTGCACCGCATCGACAACAGCTACGGCCTGCCGCTCGTAGTCATCCTCATATCCACGCTGCTGCACCTTATTGTGACGCCCTACTTCTTGATCATGGAGATTAGTAAGTAATATAGTCATGGGATGGCCAGTGACCCGTTTCTCCACCAATCTGCATTGGAGCAGCGTGGTGGAGTATGCTCCAGGCCTCCGCCTGTTGTGGGGAGAGACCCATGCCATAACCATGTGGTTTAAAGGGTTTGCGGCCACGTAATATGGATACTTTTGGGATGGGCATACCAGGATCTCAACAATACTGAACAGGATAATGAAGTAAATACAACATACTTACAAAATCATACCAGGATCGCATCATCGATGAACGGGCTATTTCTATTAGTCCATTAAAATGTTTTGATTACGAAGTGAAGTTAATAGGATACTTTTACCCTTGCCATACCAGGGTCTCAACAACGCTGAATAGGATAATGGCGTAAATAAATACACACTTAGCCAACTATAGCTGGCACATGTACCTGTATCTTGTAGGCTTCATGTCGGATGCTACGAATTTCTACAGCATCATCAGCTATGTGATGTGATCTTACAGAAAAGAGAACCTTGTAATTTGCTGGCATTGCCTTCACAACCTATGAGGACTTGTTTCATTGTTGAGTCGGAAAGGTTTGATTGCTTAAAAATCTTTGGACGATCAGTACCAGCCCCACAAGTTGATATTGCGATGGAACCTTGTCACAATAACAGCTGAGTGACGTCATCCGTCGCAAAAAGTACAGATAGCAAAAAAATTGTAATAAAAATAATTGTCCACTTTAATTATCATTTCACGAGCACGACTCTTAATTAATTTCTTACTCATTTTAACGGGTAACAGGTAACAAAACTAAACAACAAAACTCAACAATAAAACAGGATAACAAAAAGCTATAGGTAACAAGTACTCGACGCGCGTAAGCACGTAAGCGCGGGCTGACCTTGCGAACGGTACTGACGAGTGACGGTGCACGTCGACTACGTCACCAAGATGGCCGCCGATCGCAATATCAATTTGCGGGACTTATAAAACATACACTACTCCCTGCTGCTGCCTGCTATCTGTATCTATGAATTATCTACGATTCTTTTTTTCACAGTTATATCAACGAACAGAATCCATTTCTTAGTGCTGCAGTTCCTCTGGTGCGCCACACATATGCTCAGGATGTTTGTCGTGGTGGAACCCAGTCATCATACTATCATCGAGGTTAGTTATGTAATATTTAACTGCAATCTGAAGCATTTGAAAATTCAATTTGAGCCACAATTCATATTCACATAACCCTGTTTTTAATATCTTAGAAAACTTTCATGTTTTCGATGTAGATAGTTAACATAATTATTTTTACAAAATTATAAATATGTAGATATAAGTTTTAGTTTGTTTTATTAAGTGAATTCAAAAAAGAGGAGATCACTAAAACTGAAAAACACTAAAAAAAGACTGACTCTATTTAAAAACTACTTACCGAAATGCTTTGTGTACCAGGGCAAAAGAACAGAGGAGCTGGTATGCCGGCTGATGACTTCAGCGCCGTCGACGGGCATGCTGCCGTCGAGGTTGGAGCTGTTTTCACGACAGCTGATGCTGCAATCCGTGTCCTATTCGCCGTTGGGCATGTGCACTTTGGATCGACCGCTGGTCGCATCGGTAAAGAATTTGGCTTTTTAGATTTTACCATACGTAAATCTCTGCAGCCCTTGTAAGTTTTCGCTTTTGCCGGCACTCTTGGAGTGCAAACCGTTTTTTTATGATATAATAATTATACATAATTATATTGTTGTTTCAGGTACTTGGAGCAGTTACTACATATCTAGTCATTCTAATACAGTTTCAGCGATACGATACGACGTAGAAATTAATTGACGTTATCTTTATTCGTGTAGGACTGTAGGTACTTCAATATAGAATTTGTTAGCAAGTAGAAAAATAAAAGCGCATTTGACGAAACAATTTGTCTTTTATTTGCCGTTGTTTACCACATTTTTATATGAATGTTTGTACAATTTTATGCCATCTGTTAATTTATCACGAATACTCCAACAGGGAACGCTTCTCGCTGTGTTCCTGAGTTTCCAGTTTTCCACTTTGAAAGCTACTGAAGTATGTATTTCAAGTAGGTTCCAATAGATGGCGCTTTCAACTTTTATTATATCTACACAACCACGCTGTCCTAATGCGGGTTGGTGGACTTCACAAGCCTTTGACATCGCTTTATTTACAAACTAGACTGTGCGCACGACTTCGCCCGCGTGGATTTTAGAACTTTGTGCAGAGAAGGGTAAAAAGTAAAAGCTATTATTGTTACTAAACTATGATAGATATGTGCTCTCGCGGACTTTTTTGTAGATCTTAATACGACCTAAAAACCCGTAGTATATCATATTATTCTATTGTCAATAGTTTTCGCAGCGCACGCATAAATAGGTTTTCGATTCAATTTTCTTATGGATCTCAAATTTTTTTGAAAATTAATTATAGCCTATAACCTTCCTCTATAAATGGAATATCCAACAATGAAAGAATTTTTGAAATCGATCCAGTAGTTCCTGAGATTAGCGCGTTCAAACAAACAAACTCGTCAGCTTTATAATATTAGTATAGATTAATATAATTTAAAATAAAATATTAAATAATATTAAAGTAGCAGTTACTTGTGATTAAAACCTAACTATGCTGATGTACTAAAGCTTTCAGTGTATGTCTTGATTGAAGTATCTTTTGCCTTGACTATATTAAAGACGCTAGTAAATCTTGCCAAAAATCCAGTAGGTACTAATGTTTACAACTGAAAATAAATAACTAAGTAGGTACATAAAATTCTATAAAATTGCATTGAATAATTTATACAAAACTTTGAGTCCGCGCGAAGTTAAATGTACCGGGAATGTTAGCGCGCAGTGCGACAGACAATACTTTAAATTATTATTATAACTTGCACTGCAGTCTGTGCATCGTGCAACTTGCAACTAGAGTTGGGAATAGTTCATTAAATCCCGCTAAACCTGTATTTTTATACATTTTGCTATTAAATCTGAGGATTATCTAGATAATAATAGGCTATCATCTTCTCTTAAGACACGGCTCTCGTCTCCCTTGTATGTGAGGGCGTATACATTACATTTCTTTCTATATATTTTGTTTAGCATGAACCATTCAAAGCCCCAAAGTTGAGACTAGATCGGTCTTTGAAATTTTTAAGGAGATTTTCAAAAAAGTATTCTTTCTTCTGACATTTATCAGCTTTTTAATAGTGTTTGTTCATACGTTCAACCAAATTGCTTAATCCCTATGTTTAATGTTCAACACTAGTTAGAACTTTAGAAGGTAGGTAACTTTGTTATTAGATAATGCCGTGAGCTCTGAACACGGCAAATCATCCAGGTTCATACAAAACTTTCCCGTCTGGTGCAAAGTGAAATCGTTGCTCCATTCTGGTTTCAACAAAGATTATGTAAATTTATGAATATGAAATTGAGATGAAAAGTAATATATGGAGAAGAAGATTAAACTAGACTAGTTCACCTTGTCTTTTGTTCAAATTATAGCAAAGTATAAAGAGGTCATAATAAGTTTGGGAAAGTTCGTGACCAAAACTGTTATAGACTTTCTGAGAATTTAACAATACATCCATTTCCCCCTAAAACTTTGAAGTAGCCTTTGTTTGCTATGGAACCAAAATCGAATCGAATTTTGGATCGTATTCATTAAATCGAATTAATATTTTTTAATAAAAATTTGAAATGTCTGTTTCTTTCTAATTTTAACCGACTTAAAAAAGGAGGTTATATATTCGACACATAGGTATGTATGTAATATTGAGGGAACATTAGGGAAGATGTTAGACAGACTGACTTATGGCATACTAATGACTGATGTACAAATAATTTGACGCCAGTGTACATGCTCACGGCACTGGACGATACGTTAAGCGTTTGAAGGCCATTAAAGGCAAGTCAATGAGAACTTTATTTATATTGTAATGAATATCCAGTAGTGAGTTGCTCGAAGCGGATACGTAGGGTCTATTGCATTCCGCGCTGAAATACTACCACAACGCAAGTGCTTAGGCGATACTCACTATCAGATAGTTCAGAGAGCCAAATTCCTAAGAAATTTTATAGTAATTGAATAGGAAACACAGTGGCTGATAATTTGAGATTTTAATCGAGGGGTCCGGGTTCGAATCCCAGTGGCACGCACCAGTGGCATCAAATGACTTTGTAAAAAAGTTATGTGCGCTTTATAAAATTAAATATCACCTGCTGTTACGGTGAAGGAAAACATCGTGACGAAACCTGCATGCCTGAGAGTTCAAAAATGTTCTCAATGGCATGTGAAGTCCACCAACCCGCATTAGGCCAGCATCGTGGACTAAGGCCTACATCCCGCACATTGTGAGACCCGACCCTGTAGTGGGTCATTAATGGGTTACTGACTGACTGAATAGGAAAAGGACATGCGGGCCACCTGGTGTTAAGTGGTCACTGCAGCCCATATGCCCGCATCCAACCTGCAATATAGAAAAACCTATATGAGGACAACCCACAGAGACAACCTCATACAGGTTTGCGTCAGCCGAAATACGAGACATGAAAACATGCTGCTTTACGACGGGCTAAGAGGCTGGCGGTAAGGTACCTCCTATGGCTAAGCTCCTATCGCTCTATCACCTTTTGACCTACCTGACTAATTAAACTTATGTAACCAATATGAACCTCTAATTTTACTCACATGTCCGATTCATTGACTGCAATCCTTTTACGTCCCACTATGGGTACAGTTTTTACCAACAATAGGTGAAAATCTGCAGCATACTCCACCACGCGCTCCAATGCGGTTTTGTGGACAAACGGGCCTACCTACTAACTATAGGCCATATTGATAAAAACCCGACGGCTTACCGTGTCCTCCGAAGCACGGAAGTGTTCAATTTATTCGCTACGCACGACGTTGCTTGTCTTTTTCGATCGCCTGCGATCCACTCAAGAAGCAGGGCTATGCACGCTCCGATTCATTAAAACGACATATTGATCTTAGTCTTTTGACGAACCCCATGTCTTAAACCTGCGAAAACACCTCTGGCGGAAGACTAACTTTAGAACTTACAGCCTGTGTGTAGTGTAAATTAAACCAGCATCGACCGAAACGTGCGGAAGCGATGGCGAGACGCGGTATTCGCAAATTTATGTGCCTTTGAATTGTAAATAGCTCACTAAATAAGCATTATGCACCCAATAAGCCACTATATCCAAGCCACAAACTGTCGTGGGTGCAGTGACTACTTAAAATCAAATTATCTACCTTATGGGAGTGGGTTTGATAGGGATTTTGGGGCCCAGTGTGAAGGGCCCAAGGCTGTTGAAAGGTATGGTCGATAAATGGTAATAGTGCCGATAGAATTGTAGTTTATGGAGTCGGAGTATAATTAAGCCCTCACGAAGATAGAACCCCATAGAAACCAATAGCTGATCATGAATACGTCGAGCCTATGAGGCTCATCGTAAGGTAGGAAGCCATTGGGTTTTAAAGGCCAAAATAGCTTTAGGTACCTACAGCTAGTTCATAAAGCAAAATGTTAGAGTATGACCCGTTGGGGCAACTGATTTTAGCTACGAGTTTTCTTTTACTAAAATACCTACTAAATACTACGAATACTAAATTTTGTAATTACTTTTACAAAAATTGTGCTGGAAGATTCCGTGGCTCACAAATACGTGGATCAGTGCCTCGAATAAGGCCCAAACTAGAATAATCATGATCTGTGTACCAGATCTGACACAATCAGGCAGCCGTGTGTGCTTACGAGCGCTCGTCAAATTCACATGCGATCCTGATCGGGTTATAGGGATGGGTGTTGAAGATATCGATGTTTTTCTTTCGCCCTCGGTCGTGTCTAATCTCACAACGAGAACGATATACCTTTCTAAACCATAGTGCTGGACAACTGCGAGTTGGTAGATCTCACATGTTTTTGAGAACATTACGGAGAACTCTCAAGTATTCAGATTTCTCCGTGTAATTTTTGTTCACCGTTACAGCAGATAAGTTTTACTTTGTAATATTCAAAAACATAAAAAAATATTGAAGCGTGCTGCTAAGATTCAAATCCCTTGATTAAGAGGTTGAGTTAAAGCCACTGAATAGATGATATAGGTAAGATTGTCTCACCCATTATAAGCAATGACGTACACCAAACCTCCTCTCCTTAGCTCTGCGTTAAAGGGGTAAAACGATGAAACCAAATAATTCAAAACGTCGATTGTCCTTATACACGTCTCTATAAACTCTTTAGCTCACCCTTGTGGAAAGATTCCGCTCTGCGAGACCTTAATTATAGCTGAATCAAATTTTTATGTGGTACGTACTACATGTATAAAAAATTGTGAGTTATCTTTGTACAAAATTGTGAAATATGATTTTTATAGCGTATACAGATTTTCGTAAAAAAATATTTTAAAGAATGTGATGAAACCTCGATGGAAATCCTTGAAAGTATCTAACACAATCAATATTAAGAACAGATGAGCCTGCCGAATCAGATAAAGTATCAATATACTCATTTTCTTCACTTGATACATGAATTTTGGTTATGAGTTCTGATTTTTATTTTTCTCGTCAATCAATAGGGACTCGTTTTCTTTATGAATACCTGTATTGGTATTTACCAATGCTATTTTTTATATCGATATCGATATTTGAGTACTGCAAGGTCCCACCCAATGTTAGTTAAACATCGGACGAGTAAGATCGAGCCGTGCAAGTTTTAATAGGTTTCCGATGGCACAATGTGACAAGCTGGTTTGTCACATATTTGTGATAGCTTCTGTCACTTTTATAGTAGGTAAACCTTCCTGTGATAAGGGATGGGGATGTTTCCATTTCCAATATTCACAATTATTTCAAAATGTAATTTTTCCGTCAGGTTGATAAACTGAGAGGTATCTTCTGTAATATTTAGTAGTTCTTTTTTCGACTTTATTTGTATGCACACATTCAGTTTTTATAATTTAGTTAATAGCAAGGTAAGTAACTATACTTATTATTTTTATAGTAGGTAATTGAGTAGTATACGCGGATTCTTTTTACTAAAATGATCGTTTGATAGATGTCATGATTCACTTACAACTAAAGTTTATAGTAAAAATCGTGAATACACTTTTATATCTATAGCTCTGCCTGATCTAGAGATCAGGAGATCTAGAGATCTAGAGATATGTTTTGTATTACGTATTCATCCTTACTAGACAGTATTATAGCACTAGGGCTGCAGCTGTCATAAGTCCTGCCCGAACAAAGACTTATAACGACCAAGGAATCAGTAAATTTGTGATTTTATTTAAATGACTTGTGACCAAACGAGGGTCTGTTTTAAAATTTTTATCCAAAAGACAGAATTTTTACATACTTCCTAAACATTTTCATTTAAGTTCAATCTAATTCTGAATCAAATTACGATTCGTGAATCTTTTTATTTGTGATTAATTAAGCAGTAGAAAGCATGTTTACGTATTTCGCAGGCATTTCCTTTGTAATTGAGTTTTGAATTAAGCCCACCTACTATGTGAAATAATCTCATTCTGGATCAATTTGCAATTCGTGACTCTACCCTTTAGTTGTAATTAATGTAACCAGTAGAAAACATGTAATTCCTACTCAAATTTTTTAAATACTTACCTAGTAATACTTTATATAATAATGTCCCGAGCGTTTTATATATTATTATTGTGGCTGCCCTAACCTACACCCACTAGAAAAGGCCGAGCGACACGAGAGCGTCATATTTGTAGCACATTCAAACAAATGGTACAATCCACACCCGCGGCACAGGACTATAAAACCTAAACTCATAAACAAAGGAACCAAAATGGCATACAGGGTCCAAACTACATCCTAATTGGCAAAATGATTCGCAACAACAAGGTCAAAAGTGTAGGAAATTAAACTATTGTCTCCAGAATAAAGGAGCACAGTGCAGTGTACGGCTACGGGCTATTGCACCGGGGGTTGGTTCCATCCCTCACCGTAAACCCCAGTCTTGGCCAGACCGTGGCCGCGAACGGGTGTGTCTGGCGCGAATCACCGAAGTTATTTGACATAGAATTCGTGATTTAACCTTTCGAGAGCTGTGTCGCAGCTTGGTAAGTTTTGTTGTTTTATTTAGGATATTAGTCCCGTTTTTTCAAGGATCGTTACAGCGCTTACTTAATCCTTTAAGTGAGTCTGTCTAGACACCGACTCTTATGAATAAATACTACAAACTTCTGGTTTGTCAATGTTATTGTACAAAAGTATGAAAAGTAAAAACGTTTATTTGCACGAATATGGGTTAGTTTATGGTTTTAAAAGACATTTTAATCTGTCCATATTCACTTTCCAGGTGTACAAATTACACTAGAATGATAATTTTCTTGAGGATTTTAATGTTTGTGTTTCGAATTCGTGGTTTAATAAAATAAATATCCGAAATAATCCAGTTATTGAAGGATTTATTAACCCCCAAACAAAAATATTTTAGACAAGAAAAAAATGAGGCACACTCCTTTTTAAACTATTTGCAGTATTACAAAAAAATAATCACCTAAACTATTCTATGCAACTAAAATATTCTATTGTGTGCATTTGTAAATTGCGTTTCTCGGTGCGGGTATTCAGATTTTTTAACAAGAAAAAATCCATAGTTTGACAAAATGTATTTATTCATGTTAAGCTTTTGCTAAAAAAAATTTTCTATAACATTATTAAAATATTTTTTTTTTATCACTCACTACAAAAATGTTTTTGTTTGCAACAACTGTAAACTTCGGATAGATCGATATACTCGTATCTGACCAGACCCTGAATCTCTTCAGGACATGTTCATTACGAATTCAGACGGCTTCAGTTTTTACGGCTCAAGTTCGGATTACCGTCGGCGGAGGGCTTATTAAAAAAGTTGAAATTTAGCCGCGTTTTAAAAAGCCGTTGGGGCGCCTTTATAAGTAGAACGCGAAATTTGTGTACAGTCCGCACTGTACGGTTCCTTTTTTAAATTACCAAAATTGTCATCGTAGTTTTAAAATAAGTATATACTATGTTTTTACATTTAGGTAATTGTTTTTTTAAATTTTTGTTTTTATGTTTTCCATGTCTGAATGAGACTGCATTAGTGATAAGGACGCCTATTGCATGCTACTGTAAATGTAATTGTTTTCGTCCTGTGATTGGTGTGTAGTAAAAAATATTGTAAATATTTTATCGCGTTTTGAAAAGCCATTGGGGCGTTTTTAAAAATGGAACACGAGATTTATGAACAGCCGGCCGAGCACTCGCATTGTTCTTTTTTAATAACAAGAATGGTGCTAAATTACCACAGGCTAAAAAAGTATAAAACATACTAGACCTGGAAGCATTCCAAAAGTAACCCTCGAATATATAATATAAAAAAAAAGCAGAAAAGGTTTTGCAGATGAAATATAAAACAGGTGCAGCTTACAGGTGGTATGCGGCATTGTGATTTATATGAGTAGTACTGAGCAGTAGTGTGCGCTGACCACATACATTTATGTGGCCACTGCGTGAATTGCAGTGGCACTGCAACTCATGGGCACCGCCTCCAACATTAATCACTTCGCTGTCCCGTGAGTCACATGTGATACATGCCCATTGTTTAACTATTGTGTCTATTTATCCGACAGGCAAAGTGTTAAATAAGAAAGAAATCTCTGAGTTCATTTGTGGTTGCGGTTTTACTTATGAGGACTAGGATGTTCCCCTCAAAGAAAGTATCTACAGGTGTGGTAGTGGTCCCCAGACGAAACACAAACATTACGGCGGTTTTAGGCTCTATAGCGGCTCTATAACTTAAAAATCTCAGACAGTGCTTCGGCCCAGTTGCCATAAAGATTATAATAGTGGCAAAAAATACCCAGGCGAGCTACTTGTTCAGGTTATTCTAATGAAATGTCCATACGCTGCCGATACCATCCCTTTCCCACTAGGGACCTACTGCAGGGTTAGGTTTCTTCTCACTTTGAGAAAAGATTCTACCACGCTGGTCTGTTGCGGGCTACTGGACTTCCCATGCCTTTACCACCTCAGATATTCAAACGGATTTTTAACGAAATCGTTTCGTAATGAAAACGTTAATAACAGTTACAGCTTTCGGAATAAATATTTGCGGAGTTTAATTCCGGGGCCCTAAACCCCCTCCCACCCTTAATGGTGACGCCCGGGGGATAATTTGCTCGTTACATTTTGATTTAGACGCCTTTTTAGGTAATTACGTTTTTAAATCTAATCTTGTTTACTCTGCATATCCGTCCCATCTTTTTTTAATGTTACGTGCTTTCGCATAATGGTTTGTACATCGTTCGGTGTAGACTGTACACTGTGGAGTTATCGAGATTCCATTATAGGAACATAAAAAACCTTTCAAAAGTGACGTGACACCTCATTCATCTTGACCAAGACACATCATAGGGATGGCGATTTTTAAATCTATTCTGTATTCGAATCTGTATTCGTAACTTGATGAATCGATTCATAAAAAATCTAGGTCTAAAAGATCGATCTCTAGAAAATCGATACCACAGATTCAAAAAGGTCAAAGACTGAAAATGTAACTTTTTTTTATTTATTAAAGAGAGGCGAAGGCGAAAAGAAAAAAAGAAGTCAGGAAACTAAGCACACAGCCTTCTCGTGAATATAAAAAAATTGAATGTCGAATCTCTAAGGTGAAGTATCAATTCACTGAATCGATTCAGTGTTAGTAGTGTTACATATCGATTTAAAAATTTATTTGGACCGACAAATCGATTCTTCGATTAACCGATCTCAGATCGCCATCCCTGCAACAACAATATCTGCCTTCTATAACGTTGTTGATGTCGAGCTTTTGCAAGCTGAATAAAATGGCAATGTCATTGTTTGCAGAATTGCCAGTAAAAGAAATTAGTTCATAAGTTTTCCGCGACATGGCGAGGGATGTCAGGCATATATTAAAAAAATTAAAAACATTTTAGAAGAGATTAATATATAAAAAATCAACAAGTTCTACAAATTTAGATCATAATCCTACTCCATGTCTGTTGTTAAGATCGAACTGCGCTAAAGGATAAACAGGCGACCAACCCGCACTAGGCCAGCGTAGAGGACTAAGACCTACATCCTTCTCATTGTGAGAGGAGACCCGACCTTGCAGTAGACGACACTGGCTGATTAGTGTATTCTGCCCAAAGTAAAGAAAAAAAAAGGACAAATCTAGATTTAACAAAGTATAGAAACATTGTGCAAACCCCACTCGCGTTCAAGTGACAAGCGGCAGATAACTCGCAATAAATCGTGATTTGGATACCGACGCGACGCGACTTGACGCAGCAATGCATTCTAGCCGCCATCCGCCATTTTGGTTCCGCTTTCATGCTACGTGTACAATATAGAATCAGATGTTGTCCACCATAAAATTTCAAAATATTAACTACATAAAAGTGTGCATTTGGAAAAAACATAAACTTACTTTGAATAATGTCTATAAAATGAATTTCACTTGACGCGAAAATAAATTACAAATTAAATGAAATAAATGAAATGAAATGAAAATAAATGATACATTTTATTGACTTCAAGAATTGATGACGTCATTGATAACTTTGCGTTTGTCATAGAAAATCTATGAAAATGTTGCGTTCTGGGCCGTTCATTACACATTCTATCTCGTCAGCATTTAAAGTATTATTATTATAAAGGGAATAAGCAGAAGTCCATCATAAAAAGTAAAAAAATCTCAATTGCCTGAAGAAATTTACGATATTATATTATTTTGAAAGCAACAACGCCTCTTACATTAGTACAACATCTTCTTACAAACGATAGGAATTTTAAAGCTGGCCTTTGGTGATCGTTCATGGGTTCATCACTGCTGAGGATCTCATTATCCTCAGCAGTGATGAACTGAGTGCTCAAGACGATTAGACTACTTTAAAAAAATTAGATGGTCACGTCAAATGAGTTGCTTTTGTGACCACTAACATCAAATGGTTCGTTCGTTTGTTTTGTAAATTTAGACAATGACACGTCCTGCAAATGTGCAAATCGCAGGAGGGGCGAATGGCCGGCACTGGGCCGCTCAGTAATTGCAGCAATCATCACGTTATCGCATATAGGCCACGTTCAGCTGGTCAGCTGAACACGTGCCCTTAATACCTGTGTGCAGATTTTGTTCTGGAATTGACTGAATGGACTGCATCCAAGGACCAAAAAGAAAAATAAAGGGGAAAAAGAAAAATAAAGCATCGTGATTGGTCAGTTCAAAATCGCGATATCCTATTTGTTTCGAACTAGCGACCTGACCACTGTAAGATGAGCTCTAAACATATTCGAATTAGTCAATCGAAGGAGATGTACACGGGTCAAGGAAGTGGTCGGTACTAGCATAGATTTCGCGCTTATCTTGTGGATGAGACTTTTAAGTCTAATGTGTTGTCTGAAAGCGTTCGCCTAGCATGAGGCTGTGCTGGGCATGATCTTTTGCCCACAAGAGAAACATACACCACCTTATTGATTCGATGCAGATTGGTGCAGTATGTGTGTTTCATTAGGTTCTATAAGCAAAAGTAATTAACGTCATTTTTGAAAAACAGAATTTATTTCAGGCAAAAAGTATTTTTTGCTCGATTTCACATTCTTTATGATATATTAATTTGAAACTAGGTTTTTGGTTAAATGCGGTCTGAAGCCGGGTGGTCCACCGACGAAAAATGCCAACTTCGCATTATGTAAACAAACATTCAGAACAAGAATTTCCGTGGAAACGCACCTATATTATTCGGGTAACTAGCCTATGAGAAAGCTGCAGGAGCTCACACATTTATTAGAAACGAACATAATGCGGCTTACCGAAATATGAATTGCTTTTGCTTAGCGTAACTTTCCATCCCATTATCAAAGAGAGGAAATGCAATACATTGCAGTTCTAAACCGGGAATGCTTTGAAATCAACGTTCGCTTCTGACGAAATCCTCCTAATGAGGTATTGCCCTGAAGGGTTTTGACTGGAATTGAATGTTGTACTCGTTAAGCTCCATTCAGTAGTATTTATGTGACATGCAATGCATCTTACTTACCTACTAGGATTGAATTTAACCCAGATTGTTAGTGAAACTTATAGTGCCTCAATTATATGTAAAAAATTTAACAGAGAAATGCAGCAAAAAACTGAAAATAAAAAATCCTAGCTTTTTTAAAAGAATGTTAAAGAACAAACCAATGCAAAGTACTAGGAGGGCATGATCATTAAGAGTAAGATAATCTCGAGCGTAGCATTCTTCGAGTCTTTTATCCCGTGGTTTAAATAAAATTATTCAAGTAGTTATTATTTTCACAAGTAGCGCTATTCAGTATTCGAATAGCCATCGATTGTCTGCGAATTTGCATTTTTCTGACAGTTATTGGCATTATATATGAGTGAGTTTGGATATTTTATTACTGATTGTGCTTTCATGCGATGGCGGTCAAGTCAATCTATGGATACATACATGGATATCACAACTTTTTACGGTGCAAACTGAGTTGCGAGACTTGGTTTTTTTACAGTTATGTTTTTGATGGTATTAATTATTCCCTTACACAACAATGTACATTTTAGTAACTGTTAAAAAATTATCTAATTATAAAATGACCTAGCATACGTACTCGTATTAGCCTTAATATAATAGCTACGAGTATATTCCCTATATCCCTATATATCCCTAAAACCTCCCTAATGTCCCTAAAAACCTCTAGAATTGATAAAAAAAGAATACTTCAACTCAAAAATAGAACGTAGGTTCAGAACACACTGAAAAACGGTCGATAAAGGTCTTTCACGCAATAAAACGAAACAACGATGGAACTCTACAAACCTTTTACCTTTTTGGCATTTAACCGTCGAAGTACCAGGCGAACATAAACCGGCACGGGTGTTGTTTTTCATGTAAACGAGACAGGAAAGGTTGGCGGCGTGGCGGGCGTGCTTTTTGCACGATTCACTTGACGAGAATACAATTTGACAGGAGTATACAAGAATTGGGGCTGGCTCAGTTTAATAGGCGACACGTTTTTTTTTTACGTAAAAAACGTGGTGGCTATGCACCTATTTACAACTTTAGACAGTACGTAAAATAAATGTGGCTCTAAAGTGAGTGATCGATTTACGAGCCTATACCGCGGTTTTGAAGAATGACGGATTGTCTTGTCAACTTGGTATCAACTTCATTTTACACATGCGTGGAAATTTTAATCCGATTCAAAAGTAAGATATGAAGAGAGATAATAATATAAATAATATGAACGTACGTACACCTACTTTACCTACTTTACTCCCAGGAAAACAGGAGCCTAACAGGATCTTAAAGTATTAAAGTAATCTTATTTGACACGAACGATTGAACCTACAACTTCACATTCTGATTCCATTGTAGAACGTAGGTTGTTAGTTAGATTAGAATTAACTTGTAGCTTACAATGTTGTTTTGTTTTATTGCCTAGAATTATTACTTACTAGCTGACCCAGCAGGCTTCGCTCTGCCAATGAATTTTTTTATTTTTTTTATTTTAATTTAATAGCCTATGTTACTCAGGCTAAATGTAGCTTTCCAATGGTGAAAGAATTTTTGAAATCGGCCCAGTAGTTTTTGAGTTTATTCGTTACAAACATACAAAAATACAAATGTTTCCTCTTTATAATATTAGTATAGACTGGATTATTCTAGGCAATAGCTATAGTGTTTTTAATCTTTACAATCGAACACAGTTCTAAACAAGAGCTGCTGAGGTATTTCAATATTCTTTCTCTACAAGCTATTGAGATCGGATTTTAGTATTCTCTCCAAAAACTATCTACGAGCCATTGAGCGAACTGGTATTCGTATTTTCTTTAAAACCCGGTGTAATTAAACTTAGGTCTTTAATAAAATGGGGTGTTTTCATCCGCCAGCCGCCACAGAAACTCGTTAGCGGAGGTTGCCAACGTTAATTTATTAAAAGTGGAACAGTGTCTTCATAATTTGTAATAATATTTTAATATTTTAGCAGCAGTGGAGTGCAATTTTGCATTGTGGTTTATTTGATTTTAATTTTTAATCTCAATTGCTATCCTTTTGTAAAATTGTGTATTGTTATGTCAAAAGCACAGGTAATGAGGTAATTTAATATTGTTAAAATGACAGTGTTTTAAAGTGATTTTTTTGTGAGTTTTAATTTTATCTCTATTGACATCTCTTGACCGTTATACAAATTTTCCATAATTATGCCCAAACGAGTGCATTGAATAGGCGATTGAATGAATTCAATGTGGATTTGACCTTTTTTAAATTAAACGATATTTGTAACATTTTAACTCACTTTAACTCACGTACCAATATAACTAATTGTTTCGGAAAAATTTTAGTGTGCAGGTAACTACTATGAAAACATTTTAAAAAACATCATTAATTTGAGTATTTCATATTTTCTACTACGTTTAGACTTAGAAGTAAAAGAGGTAAGATCAAAATCACAAGATGAGTTTAAAAATGTCACACACGAAATAGCAAAAAATATTCGAATTTTAAAACCAAGCAGCAAAAACCCATCATGCAAGTTAATTTCAGGCAGTCTAGCAAAATTGCAAAACGCTTCGTAAAATGACGAAAGTTCATTTTTAAAACATTTTAAAAATTTATCTTTAAAAATCCTCAACTGAAATTTCTCGCTGCAATCGTTCTGTGCAAATAAATGGAATAAAATAACGCACAAAAGTATTCACTTTGAGAGTTTCGAAACACGTTATTTAACTGATCTAAATTCAGATTTAGAACAGAAATGATAAAACTATACATACGTGTTTAATATCAGCGTCAAAATTTCAATTGACACAATTGAAATTTTGACGCTTCAGTGTCTCAAATCAATTTAGTTTTATTTACTTACGGATACTTGATATTAGGTATATTGTGACAAATATTATTCTCTTTCTTCTCACATCTTTATTAACTCCCGACGCAAAAAAGGGGTGTTATAAGTTTGACGTGTCTGTCTGTCTGTCTGTCGTGGCACGATGAAGCGATTTCAATTTAGTTTTTTTTGTATGAAAGGTGAGTTACGGGCGAGTGTTCTTAGACATGTTTGATAAAAATCGGTTGAGTCGTTTTAAAGTTGTGGGGGTGAAAGTGGGGAAGAATAACCGAATGTCTGCAAATATAATATAATCGAGTGGGGTCTCAACTGAAAGCGCATCACGTGTACATTACAAAATAATATTATGTTCAATGAAAATCGGTTGAGCCCTGAAAAAACTGGGGGTAAAAGTGTGGAAAATACCCAATATCTGCAAATTTATTATTGTGTCGGTGGTTTTTTTAATTTTCAATTTAATATTATAATAAACATGAATCGCTGTTCGTTAGTCTCGTTAAAAATAGAAAATGGGTACAAAGAAGGTCTATGTCTATACGATGAGAAAATAGTACAAGTTTTTATATTTGGCAGAACGAAGTGTGCCGGTTCAGCTAGTACAAAAAAATACTCAATTTTGTAGAAATTTGCGTAGGTATTAAAGGGTTTGCGGTCACCCTCATAAACAAAAGCCTTTTTGCGATTTTGGCATTTTCAACCCCAAAAACGGTTCCCTTATTCATTTTGTCAGCTGAATCACGCAAAAACAGTCCCATAAAATCTGCCAACCTTTACATAATGCCATTCAAACTTCGATCAACAATACACTGATCGAAGCATTCAAATGAAAAATGTGATGAACGTTTATGTCAGCCTAGTACATCAAAAGTGCCGTGGGCACTAGTGCCTAAAGAATGCACGCGAGTTTTGTCAATTAGATAGAACGTTTCTGTTACCCTAGTTACTACTAGTACTTACTAGGGTTAATTTAATAATAAAATAGGGCCTAGTTAAAATAAAATAATAAGCACACCGTAAATGATAATTACTTTTTATCCAAGATACACAAGATAATTGAACAGTTTCGCACACAAATGAAAAGGATCGCTCGAACTTCACGCCACACTTCACGCTGTCTGAGCACATTCCCTCCTCCCTTACTTTCCCTCTTTATATATAAGTAAATTACCCTTTCCCTACATAGCTTCGCCTAATATTTGATAAAGTATTTTACAATTTGGTCTAGAGACCGACAAGGTATCCTGTACCTGAAAAGGTGAACATGAATCCCATCAAAACATAAATGTGAAATGAGAGCCAATGTCTATAATTATTATTACTGTTGACTTCATTGACAAAAAAAAGAAATGAGATTTAAATGGGTGCTAAGTTCAATGTTCAAGCGGTGATAGCCCAGTGGCTTAGAATTCGACCTCGAATCGAGGGGTCCGGGTTCGAATCCCAGTGGCACGCACCAATGACTTTGTAAAAAAAGTTATGTGCGATTTATAAAATTAAATATCACCTGCTGTTACGGTGAAGGAAAACATCGTGAGGAAACCTGCATGCCTGAGAGTTCACAAAAAAAAATGTTCTCAAAGGCATGTGAAGTCCACCAACCCGCAGTAGGCCAGCGTGGTGGACTAAGGCCTACATCCCTCTCATTGTGAGAGGAGACCCGACCCTGTAGTGGGTCATTAATGGGTTAAAACAACAACAAGTTCAATGGTCAGTCAATGTTCAAAATATTTTTATAACAACTTAAAATAGTCACATCTTATAATTTAGGGCGGAGAACTCGGAGCACCCATAGATTAGGCTATAAGTGAAAAAATGTTAATCTAAGTTGTAAACTGAGTTGTATCAGGCTTAGTGGGAGAAACCTGTGTCTATCAGTGAACTGACACAAACTGATGGTGTTTTAAAATTATAAACGATCTGTAGATTTTTTAAATCCAATCCGTTCAGCAAGTATTAAAATAGCAATCAATCCATCCTCAGCACCTTCCGTATTTAAACCAATTCATTGTAGAACGTTTTATTCCTTAGGATGGTCAATTTACGTATTCGTAGAAAAGTTTCAATTTCCGAACGAAATCTTAGAACAATTGCGGTCAGCATTCGTATTGGCAGTTCGCCAGCGTCCTCCGAGTGCCTTCATTACTGCGCTCTGTCTGCCGAACATTAGTTCTGCATCCTGCACCATTGTATCCACTTCTTTTCCATTGCTTCCTACACAATTATGTTCACCCTGTATATCAATGAAAGACATTGTCAGAAGTTATGAGGCTAGACTAAAAGCTACAGTGGTCAATTCCACTTATACCAGAAAGCTAGCTTTAGTACAATTTGTCGAATTTTCAAAGAACCTATTACTCATAAAAAATTGGTAGTATAAGTACTGCTTTAGTGGAAAACCAATAAAGTGAGACTAATAATACTATAGTCTTACTTTATTGTCAACTTGTAGCTACTTCTTCCTGAGTTATTCCCGTCACGAAACTGCGGTGTTTGCGAAAGAAGAGACTTCGAAGCGTCGGGGGCATCGAAAAAGGAAGTAAATAGAACGGCAAAACTAACAAATTTGTTTCAACCCTCCTATAGGCAACTCAGCTTTACATTCACGTCGTAAACTCAGTCTACCACTCTCACTTACAGTCAGAGAGTGAAAGAATGAGCCAACATGCGCTTAGTTAAGCAGAATCTACACCTGCCTCGCGTGTAGCCGTTCTATCTACTTTCTATTTCTATGGTAGGGGGTTTTGGGGGGAAAAGGGGGGCACTCAGACGGCGGAGAGCGGACGAATCCCAGTACGATTGTATGTGCAATTGTGGATGGGAAGAGTACTGTTATACATAGGTTTAAAATGTCATTTGCGTCTTAGTTGTCTGGATTTTTTCCAATGTACAAGTTTAGTATTTTTCTAAAAAATTTAAAGGATGTTGCGTTTAGAATACGTACTTATACGATGCGCACCAGAACAGGATATACATATACCTAGACTTCGAGCTCCGAACTCACGTTTGTCCGTACCGACAACAGCCTGAATATAGATATAGGTACAACGCCACGTATAAACGTGGATTGGGTAATCTTACAATTTTCATACAGACTAAATTATCAATATCGCATCATAACCTCCTTTAGAGAAAAATAATGACTGCACCACGTTTCCGTTCGTGTTTATTTTATACAAATTAATTCGTGTTTAATTTAATAAAATTATAATAACACGAATTAATTTATATAAATTAATCATAACAGTTCAAACTCCAGCCATGGGTGCCTGGTTCGATGCACACATTTTAATTTTTTTACTGCACCTAAGTTTCATAACTATCGTTACTGAGAATAAACTTCTATTATTTTGCAAAAGCCCAAACCTCCCGATTACAGCCGTAAAAACGTAGTTGATAAAGTTACATTAAATTTGCTCATAACGTACTAACGTTAGCCGTGTATAAAACGTAAGTGATGATGTATGAAATGCAGGCAGCTAGGCATTAAAAGCCTTTTCGTGTAATCCTTTCATTACTTTCCAAATAAAAGAACCATTCGGAGCAGATAAATTATTCGCTGTTCCGGCCCCGTCATTTAGCAAACGCCCCGAGCATGAACACTATCGTAAAAGTACTCGTATATTATCGTTAACGTGCGATATTAGTACGGGAAGATGACAAACTGACATATGACATATTTTAATAATTTCTACCTATAAGAATATAACAGGCAAAGGTCTCGGAGTTAACAAATTGAAGTGGCAATGGGTTCGACGCATCTTTCGAAGGACTCATACTAATGTAGCTTGATACGATTACTATGCGACAACTTATAACTGACCAATCTACACTAGCTATTTGACTCATTGGAACCCTTTTAATGTCCCAAGTTTATGCTCGAGGTAATGATCCAGAAGCAAAAGCAAACTGACTTAAAAGGACAATTTCTTGCAATAAACTTGTACAGTTTAGTTAGGTACTCTCAGAGGTCTGGCATAGTTCTAAGGAGATCAATTATTCGCAATTTCGGTCTATCCTTCCTGTAAACCACTGACCCGTTAGTTTTTGCATCCACCGCTGCCTACAAGTATAAAAGATTCCTCCTTTCTCTAAGTAGCTATTCCTACTGCATTGTTCTTTGAAATATGACCTCTTTACTTTACTTTGTGTAACGGAGCTTTTGTACTCGAAGTAAAATGGCGTACACTTCCAGCTTTTATTGCTAAGATGTTCAGAAAAACATACGACTATTTGGTTCAATGTATCTGGCTACAAAGAAAAAGAAATTTCACAATAGAAGGCTTGCCATTGTTAGACGAAGATATTTCGAAAGCATTAATTAAATAGACGTCACAAATTAGTTTTTGCATCAACCCCACCTCCCCAACTGAAACACAAGACATGAGGAATTGAGGATCATGCTATTCTACGGTAGGTAAAGAAGGTGGCGGTAATGTATTTCTCTGGGCGAACCTCCATGGCTGTACTATGGCTTTATCACTGATAGAATAACAGGATAGAATACATACCCTATTTCACCTTGCCTACGACAATCATTTCACTGATAGGCCATATAGTATTACATTTATATAATACAAATCCGTTAAAAACACCAGCAAAAAGTTTAAATAAAAATGTGTAACCATTCCACAAAGTTTTTCCTCACGTCCAAACATAGAACAAAAATCATTTGCAAAAAAATATTAAGCATTAAGACGTACTATTAGCACTACTTAGCACGCAAATGTTAGTAAGACGAATTTCTAAAATCAACCATAAATAAACTTTCTTTTTTTAAACTTTCTCATCTTTACGTAACTTAAAATGTAGGTCCGAAGCAATATTTCCACTACTGAAAAAGGTAGCACGGTAGCACCTAGTATGATTCAAAGGGAAGCGGATATTACACTGCCGGGCGCCTTCCTGAAGCGAGGAGCCTGCCAGTACTTTCTACGTATTGTGTTCTTCGCATTTTTGCGCCCCTGGTGCTTTTACCTGCGACCTGACTTGTTTTCAAAAGCCTTCAATTGTTTAAAAATGGGTAAAGTTCCTTCCTGCCAGGATTTGATAGTGAGGTTGGTTTGACCATTTTCAAAAAAAGGATTGGACGGACGGTACCTAAGACGCCCAGCTACCTAGTTAGTCCTACCGCCTAGCTTGAGATGAACTAAAGTCGGTTAAGTTTTTTCCAAAAAAAATTTGAATTTCCAGTCTTTTCACAAAATATTTATTTTACAAATTTTGCGTCGAAAGTTTCGGATTGGTGTGTGAGTTCTTTGGGTACATTATAAACCTATTACTAGTATTTAACATTATTTTAGTGTAGAAGTCTACATCTGTCATTTTAGAATTTCGCACGTCTGTCGGGGTCGCAGAGTATGATTTAAGGGCAACGGATATTGCCTTGCCAGCTGTTTCCTCTGTCCAAGTCTGCTTGCTTGCGAATTTATTTTATCTCCGACAAACCCCCTTAGGTCCACTGCTGGATACCCTATTTAATAGGGCCTATTATATCTAGCTCCAATGCCACCATCATTGTTTAAAATCGTACACGATGTTTGTCAGCATCGATCATGGATTTCTCTTTTAAATAGATTTGGATGAATATTAATTCAAATGAATAGGGGTTGAGGGTCTAATACATGTGTGAGGAATAGATCAACAATTTAAAAAGCTTTAAAAGTTAGTAGTAGTAGTTTCTGTTTCACCTTTATTTTCCTTTATACGGTAACCGAGAACAGTGCGCCGAGCATAAACGTTATCCTCAAAGTATTCGCACAGTTAACGGATGTACGAGTGTGTATGCCATTAGTATGGGAAGATGAAGAATGACATAAGTAATAGTATGCCATACTGACGCTTAACATAATAATAATAATATGAACACTTTGACGATAGTGTTCATGATCACGGTACACCTAGTTGTAAGGTACACAATAAAAATATTTTCAATCTTTGCAACAAAAAAAATCATTTCTTCGTCCATTGCGAGAAACATCATACGAAATGCCAGTTTGTGAAGTATCATAACAGGGATTTGCCTCCATACTGTGTAATCGACTGTGTGTTCCTAGCATTAAGGTCGATTTTCATCTGCATTCGTACTTTTCTCATTACACTGAAGTGTTTAATATAGGCGCTTAGGGTCAGTAGCGTTTATTTTGCGGTCATATTTACTGGTTGTTCTGTTTCATATCTTCTTTATTAGATGATATTTGCAGAAGGGTAAAAGGGTGAATAAAATATCTCGAAATAACAATGAGTCGACACGTGCCTAACCCTTTTATGTTACCCTGGTGTATTATACACAGAGAGAGGATGAAGAAATATACACAGACTCTCTTAATAAGCCAAGAGCTAAAGTATTGAAAACATAATTGGCATTCAACCGAAATATAATTTCCCTCTAAGTGCGCTTTTAAATGTTGTCAAATCTGAATTATTTTGCAGTATCGTATTTTACTGTATTTTATTTATTCCATAATAATTCATTCTTCTATTCATCAATTAATATTGTCGTCTTCAATTGATTTACAGTTATGACGTCAGAGTTACTGTTTTGACATGGTTTTCACAAGTTAAAGACTATAAAATGCGTTCAGAAATTCTATTTTTACTATAACTTTAATTTCAACTTAAAACCTACCTATCCACATTCGTTATAAAACAAAATTCTCTTAAGCCCGCTGGTAGGGAAATGCGGAATGTTCGTCAATAAACAAAGGATCGTATAAAGTTGGGTTGTTCCGAACAGTTAACTGAACATCCCGTCGCTGCTTCATTTCTATTCAGTGGTTAATGTTTCCACATTATGTTATTATAGTTTCTGCTCATGCAATCTTTATACAGCCGGACTGCCTTTAATTGATTACACACACTTTAAGTACAATATACCTTATCGTGCACAAATATCTACTAAAACCTAATTATTAAATCCTAAATATTAAACTACAATGATTGTGATTGATCTTGCTTTCAAAAACACTTTAAACCTCCCTCTACTCTTTAACTTAGTGGGTCATTAATGGGTTACTGACAAGTTGAAGTGCCGCTATTAATATAAAATCAATGTATTCTAGTTTGTCAACAAGTTAGTTTATTTATCATGACATTTATACTACTTCAGAGACTCCAATTTACTTGTAATACACAACGTGACGATAATATCTTTACCGCCACAGCAAGTTCCACAAAGTTCAAACATTAATCAAGTTTGTAATAGACACGCAATCAAAGGCCTCAGCCACAGATATAAATCTAAATAGATAACGTAAGTTGGCCCATCAGTTTGAAGACAAAACGTGCCGCTTTTTTACTACTAAACTGAACAATAAGTAAGTTTAGTTATGGGAATCCTACATCAACGCGAATCGTAATCAAAAGTGCCAGTACGAATAATAATAATATGAATTTTGCGATTAATTTATTCATCATTTGCATCGATTTGAACGCGCCATAATAATGATGAGTGTCAATCAAATCGAATTTCGATTTTGTGTTATTGGATTTACGGAATGATAACTCAGACTGAATGAAACAGAACTTTTCAAATACTTTGACCGCGGAAGTAGATACTTACAATTTGCATGATCTATTTAGATCTATATCTCTGACCTCAGCCAATTCCGTTCAAATTAAGTGTTGATGACAAGCGACGAGCATGCGAAAATAGTTCTTAAAGCTTTAAACTTAAAGGTGATTGTTTCTCGCATCTGCATGTTCCGTGAATTGGACGATGTCAGCGTTGTTGTAACCGAAGCCGGGATTTGCTGTTTATCTCTTGAGTGCACACCGGTGCATTGTTGACCAGTGGTGGATAAGTGCAATGCTTGAGCGGAAGCGGTTATCATAATTTTCCGACACGATACAATACCAGAAAACAGTAAAGAGAAATAACAAAATAAATTGGCGGTCTTTTCGCAACGAGACATCTCTTCCCGATAACAATTTAGGTAAGGAGTTAAATCAAGAAGTGAGATGTTGTCGGTAAGATGCACGAAATGTGAAAGAATAGAAATGCGATGTGAGTACAGATAAATTGTGTATATTCAAAATGACAGAACAGTGGAAACCCAAGAAGAATACTATAGAGAGAAAAATATATGGATAGGATAGATGAAATGCAGAAGGAATGTAAGAGTTTGTGAAAAATCCGTACACGGATTTTAGTTGTAGATGATTTATTTAAGGTACTTAATGTTTAAGATGAACTTTATTAAGAAGAGTCTTTCTTCACATTTACACACACAATAGAACATAATCTAATGATAAGAAAGAAAGTACAATAAATGCATATATTTTGCATTCAAAGCTGAAATACTTTCATGCCAATATCGCATTCTTTCATTTCAATTGCATCGAACACAAAACATGCATCGCAACTGTACTCAAATAAAATTAATTACCGTCTGTTCGCGTTCATTTTAAATTGGACGACATTGTCTAATTCCATACAGTTAATTCCGGATTGTTCTCCATACAAGCCATTTTCCAATTAATCTTGAACCACTCGCAACCGGCCCCCGGGATCTTTGTTACGGTTGCAATCCCTTTACAAATTATACTGAAAATTCCTTTCATTTCCTATTAAAAGACCTTTGAGGATATTATGCGCTCAGTTAATGAACTTAATTAATATTGAATTAAGTTTGTTAAATACGACTGTGCCCGACTTTCGGACATTTCTTGCTGGGAATTTAACCTCAGTACCGACAATTTTGACTTAAACGATATTTCCCTTTCTTGTTTCATACCACTGTAACCAACGTACCTTTATAACTATAAAGAGATACGTTACTGTAAAACTATTCAGTGTGGTAACATGTTTTGTCCACCAATCCGCATTAGGCCATTATCTCAATCCATTGTGGCATTATGAGAGGAAATCTGGCCCAGTGTGTCATAAATGAGCTACAGACAATATGTTTTTAAAATTATTGAATGAATATGACACTTATACTTGTACATGGTAGACGAAGTAATAGTAAAATAGTCATCACGATACTTCCTATATCCACTTACAACCTTAAACAATACATGAGTTTTAATTTCGGTTTGATGACAGAGTTTGAATGGGTGTCTGTTACTTACTCAAACAGACCAGACCAGTTGAATGAATCTGGATGAAATTTGGCAGAGATTTAAAAATTTACGATTTTCGTGGGAACTTTCTAAAGTCGACATGATAGGCAAGAAACGGCTATCAGACCGAGCATAGCAAAGATGGGACGATATTTGAAATGAGAAGCACTCGCAATATTTCCCATGCGACGTCTAGCACAAAGCCTGTTGTTTAGCCGCTTGAGACTGCGTACATACCAAGCGAGTGCTCTGATAGACAGACGTACCGACAGCAAACATGATACGTAATAATAAAAAGCACTTGATAAAGACTGACTTTGACGTAAATAAAAATGACAGGAGCAAGTCATAAGTAGAAAGTAAAGACTAGAACATTAGGAGTAAAAGGTATGAGAGATGAAATAAAACATATTCCATGTACATAAAGTTATCCGGAGTGTACTTCTCTTACCAGTTAAAAATATTTTTGAATATGAATATTAAATGAATTAAAAAAAAGACTAAATTCTCATAACAATAATATCAAAATTGGTCAGGTTTGATGTAAAAATACCTAGTAGTGTACCAACATAGCACATTATATTATAATCCTTATCAATTGAAAAGCATTGAAAAGCAATAAAACTTTGAAAATCGTAACTTTTAGTTAAAAAAGTTAAAAGGAAATTTAAAAACTATAGAAAGAGAAGAAAAAAGGACATTAAATTAAAAACGATACCGCTGAAACCCATCCTCGCAAACCCGCAAATGCTCACAAAATAATGCAGAGCTTCCTAAGGCATTCTCAACCGCTAAGTTTAACTCATTAACTATCTTAAATTATTAATTTTACGTCGAAGCTTAAAACGGGAAGCCACAGAGAAAACTTCGAAACAAAAGACGGTTTTAATTGAATTACTGTGGAAAGGAAATCGCTACTGTTTAAATAAAAGTAGATAGAGGCGACGAACTTTCTAGTTCTTCATCTATAAATTTATTCAGGTTCCAGTGATGACTTTTAAATTTTAGTTTATGTTTGTTGTTTTAAGATTTTATAACTCAAAAAGGGTATTTAAATTGCGGGAATTTGTTTTTTGGTCAGCAATTACCGTCTTAACCTTTAAAATGTTTTGTCGTTATTGTGTATTTAATTCAATACATAAAAGTGCTGTGAACGTGGTTTCTTTGTCTCTTCTACGGTTCTACATCTTTTTTTCTCATGCCTATGTCATTCTCAGCTCTCATACCTGGATAACATGTTTTCCAAACTATCAGGCATGTAGGAAATCATCGCATTTTTTTCCTTTATTGCTGCAACACTAGTCTAGTAGTAATTCCAGATTCCAGAATCTCTCTTGTAAACACGTTACCCCAGAGTTACATGCGAGACTAGGGTAGCATAGGAGTCCGCAGACTGATAACAAATTTAAAGGAGTTACAAAGAATAGGAGTATTCACATGAGAAATAAAGATAAAATCTGGAATGGGGGAAGTAAGTTAAATTAATAGCTGAAGTATTCGAGATATAAAATATTTTGCATACCGTATTCAGCCTACCGTTGGCACTGCGCCAGTAGGCGGCTCGTCTGTAACTCGCTAATAGATATATTGTAGACTGATGGGTATAATGTACTGCTTAGTAACACTTTTTTGACTAGATGCTTATAAGACGGGTATGCTTGTTTGGTTTTCGAAAATCGACATACTAGCTGTCCCGGCTTTTTCGTTCTGCAAAATATGGGAAAATGAAATTGCTGTGTTTCTATGTTCTTCGCATTTTTCAAATTTTCTCATCTCACACCTAATACGCCTAAAACACAAGTAAGAAAAACAGGATGTTGGCATCTGTTGCAGCTATTACAAACTGAAACTAATTCAACAACTGTTATCCGGGAATGCCGGTAGCTACTGGTATTGTATGCAATCTTGGTACCTAAAATACGGTTAACCCGTGTGCGGGATAGATATAATAAAAAATAAATTAGGAGTACATAAAAAGAAATCGATAAAAGTCTTGATTTAAAAGAAGGATGTGATTTTCAAAATACATAATATCCAAAATGGTACCCATATCCAAAAACTGAATTTACTTACGTAGTTTCGTATCGTAACATAATCGAATAGTTTCGTATCGAGCTGCCATATGCCATTAGTATGGGAAGATGTCAAGACAGACCGGCTGACGTTTACTACACGAATACTTTGAGGAGAGTGTTCATTCCCACGGCATGGATCATCACGGATGTCGTTTTCTCAAATTTTATCCCAAAACATCCTAAACAAAAATTGGTCTAGCGAAATGTAACGCTTTTAAGTTAGCGCTTATTAAAAGTTAAAATATCTTCTGTAAAGATCACTCTTAATTAAAATTTGCGTACAGCGGGCTTCAAACGAAAATCGTTTACGATAAGACGATTACGGTGATAGTGAATACATAGGTAAACGTGTATGCACAACTAGCACCAACTAAAATTAGCCTCATTAACATCCAATGCAAAACCGTAGATAAAGTTTTCATGACTTAGAATTCCTCGAACACAACTAAGCCATAAACACAGAGTTGGCAACTGTCGTCGCTAGTTCAAACTAAAACTAATTCACAGCTGTTACCCGCGTCGGGGATGCCAGACTGCAGATATTCTGCCACATTTGCTGCGTTTACTATGTGTTCAGAACTATTTATTTGCACGGTTGAATGAAGCTTAATTTGGTAACTTTAGATTACATCTTGACTGCTGTCGCTCTAGTAGACTAAGGTTTAGAAAATTATGTTAAGTAATTTTTATCAAAATATTTTTTATGTAGACACCTCTTAATGTTGAATTTTTTTTGTTTATTGACGTTAAAACTGGTTTTTAACGACAAATAAAATGTGATGTATGGCTTCGACTACCAAGTTTCAAACAACAAAACATTAATTCCTTTTTTTTTTGTTTAAAGTAGTAACCAATAAGGATTCACAGTAATAAATAGTGACCCTACATAAAATAGACATAATTATTTTATTAATAGCGTTTTAAAATATCTAATTTTGTTATTGATTTAAAAATGGCAAGGTACCTTATACAGTCATAATTTTTTTTTATTTCCGAAAAAAAAACTCCGCAAGCGAATGCGAATTACATTTGGCGGAGAACAAATTAAATTATTGTGGTTGTCTGACGTATATGTACAGCCCGCTATTGTACAGTTAGAACAAAAGTCCTGTGCTACGTGGGACGTCCAATTTTACAGTCACCAATGTTTTGTAAGAGTATTTCTCTCTTTATTTCTCTCTCTCTCTCGTTTACACCCTATGGGCCCTGTGCCTCGAGCATGAACTTACGCAGTTTTTTATAGTAACCGTACCTACCTATAGTAACCGAGCTGTCATTAGTATGGGAAGATGTCAGACGGACTGACATAATATGACATACTAATTAATGACTGACATTTACCGTACGCATAGTGTTCATTCATGCTCGCGGCAAAAGTCTCTCTTTCTCTGTTTCTCTCGATGTATCTATTCCGCTCTCCCATCGATAGCAAAGATACTAGGAGCACATAAAGTACTAGGTAGCTTGTACGTTAAAGCTGCTATTTTTCAGAATATTTACATGAATAATTGCGGTCTTTGTTGAATTGATATGAAAGAAACGTAATATGGAAACGAAACATATTTCGTTTTCTGCCAGTCCGCTTGGATTTTAAAACGTTAATTTTCGCGATTTCCTCACGGATAACTGCAGATGTATAAACAATTTTTAATTACTGGATTCAATCGTAGCTGGGAACGCTTTTATTAAATTTTCTCTTTACAATTCATAACGGAATAGTTCGTGAGGCAGAGCTAATTTTATTTTTATATGATGAATCGCCATAAGAAAGTATAAATAAAGTTATAAAACTAAAACTCGTCTATTTTTAAATCAGTCTTAATTGTATTAAGCAAATAAAACATTCTGATCTAATTTTTATGTCATAGTGATGTTAAGAGGATAGCTACCATATTATGCCACCTGTACCCTAATAAAAAACTTCCAGCACTCTTTTAAAAACAACTATTAAAGTGCTATGCTATATTATGATTTTAGACCGCTAAACGGGGACGCGGTAACGTTACTGTGACTATGGCCATAATGTCGCGTTTTATGAAATTTTCAGACAGACTGACCTAAAGGTTTCATAGCAATGCTGACGCCTATAGAAAACTCGCATGCTTTTCAGCTGATTTTGAACACGGCTCAAACCGTTAAATCCAAATTGAAAGCGTCCCAACTGAAAGTTATTCACAAACTAAAAGCACAAATCTGGCTCAACTCTCTAAATAAATTCTCTCTACCATTTTTATTAAAAACGCATCATCTGTTTAAAATGTTTAAACTTTTGGTGTTTCCATATATTTTCACCTAGTGTGTGGTTAGTGTTGTACCGCGTTTTGGAGTTAATCCTCGGTTATCGGAAAAATAAGATACGAAACTCAAACAGAATTCTTACGCGATTTTTTTTATTCTAGATCCATGGAACTTTGTTTTACTGTTTACAACGGTAACTGTACTTCGAGCATGAACTTACGCTGTTTTGTACAGTAATCGTATCGAGCTCTCATTAGTATGGGAAGATGTCAAGACAGACTGACATACTAATGACTCACGAATATACGAATATTTTGACGATAGTGTTCATGCTCACGGCACTGATCAAAGCAAACATACATTTTCAAAAAGGTTGTTCAATGTTAAAAGTACTAAGTAAAATCATTTTTTAGTGACGAGGATACGAAAATATGGATCCGAATATTTAAACGTTGCCTCGCATGTTGTAACTGTGTTTCATATTTCGCCCCACCACAACCATGCCGATACATATTTTATAACGATTTATTGTATTATCCTCTTTACGGCCTCTTTTTAAGGTTAAAGTGCCAAATATATTTTAATAAATGGGCAATATACGTGTCTGTTCAGTAACCATGTGATTTATGACTCATATTTAGATTAAAATATCCTTTAAAAACAAATAGGAAAAACGGTTTCGGTCATATATCATCTCATTGGTCTAATTTGGACTGGAACTATGAAAGGTTTGAATTGAACATTTGACCCCTAAAGTTAAAAGGGAAGCAAATGGGAGGGTTATTAAAAATTGAGCCATGAAAATACTATGCAGTGAACGAAGTAAATTTTCGCCACCTAATGTAAAGCATGTTGATACCAAACCAATACTTAATGGTCAAGAGCTGAATTTTGTGGACACGGCTTGTTTTCTTGGAATCACTGTTGATTCGAAATTACAATGGGGACCCCATATTTGTAAGTTGGCGAATAGACTTAGCTCTGCGGTCTTTGCAGTTAGGAAAATAAGATCTCTTACCGATGTAAACACTGCTAGATTGGTTTACTTTAGTTACTTCCACAGTATTATGTCTTACGGCATCTTACTGTGGGGCAATGCAGCAAATATACAAACTGTCTTTGTACTGCAGAAGAGGGCTATTCGCGCAATATATAGACTTGGGAATAGAGAATCTCTTAGAGACAAATTCAAAGAAATAAATATACTTACTCTTGCATCGCAATATATTTATGAAAACATTATGTATGTTTATAAAAATAAGAGCAAGTTTATAACATTTAAGGACTTACACAAAACTAATTGTATTGTAACCAGGAATGTCCACAAACTTGTATTTCCAAAATGTCGGCTTCATAAAAAAAGCCGGTCATTTATGGGAATGTCCGTGAGAATATATAATAAAATTCCAATAGAAATTCAATCCCTGCCTTTTCACAAATTTAAACAAACTATCAAAACAGTCCTGTGCCGAAAGGCCTTTATTGGACCTAGCCATACTGCATTATAGACTAAGTTTTATTTACTTTTAAAAGAGTGCTGGGAGTTTTTTTTCGCCCGCTTTTTTCTCCCAGTCTACGTTTTGCCTGAGGGGCGATCAAAGCGGATGAATGTAGAATGTATAATTTATCTGTATGACTTTCATTAAGTGTGCACAAATTGTACCTAATAATGAATAAAAGCTTTTGAGTTTGAGTTTGAGTTTGAAGCCAATAGCAACGCACTAGTATTTTTTTAAAACTTAAAAGTGTTCAACTCTTTGGATACCGTGGAAGATCCGACATAAACAGTTTCGGAATCGAATCCGGATCTGTTTCCCAGATACCCGTATTACGGCACATCCCTGTGCAGTTGTGGACTGCATTTACTCGCCGCAAGCGTGGCGGTGCATAATTCATAACAATTCATAACGTTACCCATTTTTACGAGCTCGTTTTCATATTAAAAGCCAGATTTTAAACGTGACGAAAAATGAAAACGGGACCGAAATGTTTTTGGCTCAAAATGCAAGTGTGGAGTTGATTGGGTTGTGAATAATGCTTCACGTTACACTGTTTTCATATTCTCGCCAGTTATTTTGAAATGTGCAACTACTTACGGGGCTTGGTTAACACTTTTGTTATTTATATTAATTTCAACGTCAAATAAACATAAAATATGTTTCAAATGTTTCATACATTTATTTATTCAGTAGCCCTTTAAAGTCCATTGCTGAACAAAGGTCCTTCAGAATCTCTTTCTTTCTCTCGATCACACACATACATACACAAACGAACACACAAACGCACACACACATGAAACCGTATGTAGACGAAATACATAGAGCGAATGACAGTGAAAAGTTGCCTTAAGAGGACGTAACGCTTTTTGCTCTTACGTGACGATTTCTGCCAGTTTACTCTTCTGTAAAGCCACGTAAAGAAACTTTGTTCCACTAACCTCTTATCTTAACATAAAAAACCTGATGTATCTAAAAGTGGCCCTAAATGGAGCGATCTAAAAACACTTCTTTTTCCAGGTGGGGAAGCGAGGATATTAACCTGTCAGGAGGGAAAAGGTTCGGTAAGTATTTCTTATCGCGGGCCCTACAGACCCTTATCGAAGTTCGTGTTACAAAAGCCCGCCGCAAAGCACCCGCGATATTAATTTAAGAAGTAATTTACGGGCAAAAGAATATTATAACGGTCTTAAGAATTAAATTTGTGTGAAATACCTCTGGGAGCTTGAGGGCGGTGGATTTATATCGACAAATACCTAAGCAGCACCAGCGCTAATTAGTTTGGCTAGCTTGCAAGTGATATAAAAGTTGAGAGAAAATTGAGTTTTCTTCATACATGAGCCAGGGAAAATATAATAGCCACGTTTTTCCTGAAAGCAACTGAAAATGCATAATAATGTTATTATTGTGCGTTGATATTAAATGTAAATTTCAGTGATACAAATGGCTTTTGGCGCGCTAAAGGATAAGATAAAAGTGACCTCAATAGTATATTGTTTTACATATTTGTTAAATTTACTTAACATATATGAAGCGGTGATAGCCCAGTGGCTTAGAATTTGACCTCGAATCGAGAGGTCCGGGTTCGAATCCCAGTGGCACGCACCAATGATTTTGCAAAAAAGTTATGTGCGCTTTATAAAATTAAATATCACCTGCTGTTACGATGAAGGAAAACATCGTGAGGAAACCTGCATGGCTGTTCACAAAAAAAATGTTCTCAAAGGTATGTGAAGTCCACCAACCCGCAGTAGGCCAGCGTGGTGGACTAAGGCCTACATCCCTCTCATTACGAGAAGGATACCCGACCCTGTAGTGGGTCATTAATGGGTTACTGACATGACTTAACATATTATAAAGAATTGATTGATTTAATCCCATTCTAACCATTTGTCCTAATTGCGATGACAACGTTGGTTGGTCGCGTCAAGTTTGCGTACGACCATACGACAAAGTTATTGCGAACAATTGTCGCATGTCAGTGCATATTGCCAGTTAGGACAGCACCATTAGACAATATTACTTGTGATTTGTCGCGTTGGCGAGTCGGTCGGTTGTGTCGGTTTGCGACAGCCAATTAGAACAAGGCCTAATCCGGACCTTTTAGATCTTGAATTAGTCGTAGCATTAGACACAGAATAATTGGCAATAGTAATCAAATTGCTTAATTATACCAATCTAACTATCGCTGAGGGTGCAATGCATTCAGTTGCCTACATAATCAGTATTATTAAGTACCGTCGTATCGTCGTACTATAGATTCTATACAATAGAAATGTAGGTAGGACGATAAGACGGTACCTAAGTGCTAATAATACTGATATCTACTCCGTCAGATCGTAAAGACCTAAATGAACAGTTAACCGATAAATCAATTCGTTTATCACATTATGCATCTGTGTGACGTCGTAGCTGTTACGTCATTCAGCTATTATTGAGATTTTCAGGCATTTGATTGCTGAGTTTCAGTAGAACCGCTCACTAACCTGAGTTTTAGCATATTGCTTAGCTTAACTGATGTCATCAAATCGCCTAATTATCATCGATGCCAGTAGGCATGCGATTGCCTACAACTTCATATTATTATTCAGTATTTCAGCAGATGAACACAGCAGGTACCTACTCTGTATAGCGTTTCATGATTAGCTTTCGAAGCATAAATCGATTCATACAGCTGAATGTTTAGTCAAACGTTAAGTTGACTCAATGATTATACATCTCGGTGTAGTAGTGAATATATCTGACTCTTTAAGAATGGAAATGTGTTGCTACGTACTTACCACCCCACTTAACAAGTTGGTTACGACATACGACAACGACGTACCGACCATTTGTTGCATTTTGTCGCATGTCAGAGCTAAGCGTCAATTAGGACAGCTCCATACAAAAAGCTGTTTGAATTTGGTCGCATTGGTTTGTCGGTCGGTTGTGTCGGATTGTCACAGCAAATTAGGACAAACTTTATTTATTTATAATTATTTATTTGTTCATACAAATATTTCTTTATATACGAACGTGGAAAATTCTAAGGAAGTACAAAGATACTTTCTTCAAATAAACGCATTAAAAAGTTAGCAGACTTGGAATTACTTGGACGATGAATCGTGATAAATGTTGCAGTTAGCGGAAATGCACTGCGAAATGGCGACCATCAAGGTTTATGTCGCACATACGAGTAAATATGGGCTAATTTTTTTGCTGGAAAGTGGAGGAAACTCTCAGCAATTAGGAAAAGTGCTTAAACATCGCCTCGAGCATGAAATTACGCAATTTCGTATAGTAGTCGTATCGAGCTGCCATTAGTATGGGAAAATATCAATGCAAACTGACGTTTGACTTACTAATGAGTGACATTTACCGTACGAATACTTTGACGATAGTGTTCAAGCTTACGGCACAGGAGATTGCAATGTATTCGAAATGTAAAGCGTTTTTTCTTTTTGTTTTCCCGTTCCAACAGTCCCTTCAAAATAAAGTTTATTATACTCGTAGTTACCAGACCTTAAAATTATTTGTATAAAACTTCTCTATAAGTAACTTTTATGAAAACTTGTGTTCTTTACTTACCACAATCACTTCACTAGGTAGTCTGTAACAGATCACAGTAACAGACAATCAGATGAAAAAAAGAGTCTTCATAGAGTTCGCATCCTTTGAGAACGGATTTCAAAATACGAGTATATACCCGTAAACCTAACGTAAATAATGTCTGCGAGAAAACGAAAACATCTCGCTTGCTCCTTCCATGTAACCGAATAGATGGCAACGGTGCAACACACAAAATGGTCGCTCGTTACCAATGCGAGGACGCTTTACTCTTTTTAAACACTTTTCTGCCTTAATGTACAAGCAGAGAGTAGGTACTTACATAATTCAAGTTTCATAGAATGCGCATTGAGCACTTACATATCAGTTTCTAACACGCAGTCTCGGAACAGTAGCGGAAAGTTTGAGCTAAGTTTTTACAGCGGAGAAATTGTTTTTTTAATAGTACCAGGCATGGGACCACCTGGAACCAGAGTTCACAAAAAATGTTCTCAGAGGCATGTGAAGTCGACCAACCAGCCTGAACCCGCATTCATCTACCACGCTGGCATGGTAGATGAATGCTTACATAAACTTTGGGTCTATACCGAACTTTAATTTTATTTAATTTTTTGTATTCTCTGTATTTTGTGGTAAAAGACTCAGCAGAGTTGCGGTGACTAAGTGACTCTAAAATGCACCGGAATGGAGAATTTTGTCGCAATTCGTTTGCGAGCCTTCACCGGTAATAAAATGTTCGTTTTCGGTGGACACTTTTTCCGATTTTCTCGATTTTCTCGATTGCAAAAAAGTCTTTTATCGAAATATTGCTCTTTACTAAATTTTGGGGAATTTTTTTTGAAGTTTATATCTTCTTTGCAAAAAGTTATGTCATGTCGTGAAATCAACTTACTTCTATTTCTCTCACTTTAGGGAATATTAAAAAAATATGCCGAAGCACATTTCTTCCCTTTGCTGTATACAAACAAAATAAAAAAAAATTTCGCCCTTCCTAGAATGCCTATCGAGTTTTTCAACGACGAATATATGGAAACGATAAAACGTAAATGGTCGCTCGTTACCAAAGCGAGGCTTCACTCTTTTCAAACGCCCCGTCGCTAATGGCGCAGCAGACGGCCGGTGATTAAGTGACTCTACAATGCACCGGAATGGAGAATTTACTTGCAATTCCTTTGCAATTGCTTTTTTTGGTAATAAAATTTATGGAAACTTTTCCGATTGCTTGAAATGTCTTGAAACTAGTTATTCGCAATTTCTTTATAACTAAATGCACTGGATTGGTGCTTGCTCTTTTGGGTGTTTGCTTCATTGCAAGAAATTCCTTCATCGACAAATAATGGTATTGTATGCATATTTTATGGTAGTAAAGCCTAAATACTAAATTGTATGGAAACTCTTCTTAAGTTTATTTACTCTCTACAATGCATCGGAATGGAGAATTTCCTCGCAATGACCTTCGCTGGTAATGAACTTTATTTAAAGAACCAACTGCTTTTGGTGGTAAGTTTTTCCGATGGCTCGAAATTACTTATCACGGAATAAACACTATTGTTTTCACTTTTTATAAACAAGTATCTGGGATCTTTTAGGGCAACAGCCAATGTCTTTCAAATTAATTTCAGCGCTGTAAAACCTTAAACTAACTAACTAAATAAACTAAATGATTTTTTTGTCAATTTTTTGCCATTCAGTCTAGATTGTATTCAGGCTATCACGACCACTACCACTTAGCCCACAGTAAATTGAACACTTGAGTTTTCCATTTACTTCGCTCGCCTTATAATAAGGTGTATAATGGGATCGGTGCCGTGCTGTAAACAATGGTTGTCTGGCACTGACAGCTAAACAGGCGATGTCGAGGAATATTGCTTAGTCCGCGCTTATCCCGGCAAATTACTCGGGGCTCTTATAGCATGCTGTTCTCCTAGTCATTCCGACTGTATTGATTTTGTTCGATGTGTGCTATATACCTAATGAATTTTTTAAGGGTAGGGGTAGGGTAGGGTAGGGTAGATTTTAATAGGGTATGTGTGGCTTAAGAAGCCTTTTATTGCACGGCTAGCTAAACACCGCCTGATGAATAGAATTTGCTTTTTGACATTTATTACATTATTGAGGCAGGCATAAACGCGCGCAAAAATAAATAAATTAATAAATTAAAACTGTGTCGAGAGTTTTTTCCTCCGGCTTTTTCTCTCTTTACCCAGAAATGGGTGGCACATTGCATAGCCGATGAGTTCGATTAGGAAAAATATTAAAATAAATAAATAATTGGACTGCTAAACGATCACAACTTATTTTAACATAATTATAATATAAAATTTAGTTTTAGTTTTTTAAGATATAATTATTGTATGCCCGCATAGGGTGGACTGTTCTTAACTTATTATAATTTTTGTAACATCTTTCTCGTGTAACAGTCAACAATAAACGCATTCTTTTCTTTTCTTTTCTTTTCTTCTTTTCTAATTAGGTATAGTCTGACCACAATAAACACTACCAGCCAGACCGCTGTGACAATTCATTTATTCGCTCCAATACAATGACGTCGTTAACTATTAAACTGCCAGACGCAGCGCAAATAGCGCCTGCAAAACTGTTCTCTTTGTGATTCATGTTACATTGGTATGTGTATGGTAGGCATGACGCATCATCGCCTTATATCGCCCCATATATGTAGGTAATCCACCGTAAAGTGACAAGATTTTTCATGTATAAGAAACCGAATTCGAGGGGTCCGGATTCGATTCCCACTGGCACGCATCAGTGACCTTAAAAGTAATTAACACCTGCTGTAACGGTTTTGAAAAACATCGTGAAGTTACCTGCATGTCTGAGAGTTCTCTATAATGATCTCAAAGGTATGTGAAATCCTGCAACGCGTATTAAGCCAGCATGGTGGACTAATGCCTTTCCTTCTCCTTGAGAGAGTAAATCAGACGACGTCATATATGTAGGTACTAATGTACGACATGCAATCTATGTAGTATCTTGAGCATGCACTTACGTAGTTTCGTATAGTAATCGTATCGAGCTGCTATTAGTATGGGAAAATGTCAAAACATACTGACATATGACATAATGGTGACTGACGTTTACTATACTCGTGAATATTTTGACGTTTTAGGCATCTCAACTATTCTCAACTGAAAATCAAGTTCTATCAAATAAGTAAATCATAACCACAACCGACAAAAGTTGCGAAAGGAAAATTCGACATTGTTTCCTTTTGGAATGAATGTTCCAGAAATATGCCGCTCGGCGAGACACAAATTGTTATAGAACTCTCTTCAAAAACAAATTGAATTACCATCTCATTTATTCTGCAGGACGAATATTTAAATCATATTCGTTTAATAAAACTTGGCTACTACCGGGAAATTTCGGAATTTAAATAAATTCAGTCGGTTCCACCTACCAGGCAGACAGAAATCGGAACTATACGGAACCCCTCTACACTAAGCAGCAAGTTGCAAAGAACGTCTTGTGTTTCGCGGTTTGATGACTTTAAATGTTTTCCCTATTTATTTATTTATGGATTGACGCGGAAATCCAAAATAACAGTGACTACAAACTGTAACTTGCGTTTATGAGGTGCTAAGCTTATACTGCTCCATTAACTTTAAAAAGGAATCTGCCGGTTTAACCTACCAGGCGAACAGAAAAGAGAAAGAATACACTAACCACAGAGGAAATTAACCAAGCTCGGTAACTAGACTAGCCACAATTTATTTACAAGTTAATTACATTTATTCAGCACTATTCAGCGTTTGGCGCAATTTAATTTTGATGAAATTCTAGTAATTCTACACATTGTACAGAAACAAAAAGAATATAATACTTACTCGCGATACAAGATATTATATTTTTTTTGTCCACCAACCCGCAGTAGGCCAGCGTGGTGGACTAAGGCCTACATTCCTCTCATTGTGAGAGGAGACCCGACCCTGTAGTGGGTCATTAATGGGTTAAAACAATATTTTTTTATTGGGAGGACCAGTGAATAAATTGAACATTTTTAATTTTATCACTACAGAAAACCATTAAGCCATTATAATCTTCTATTTTTGCTTTGTTACATCTGTATTTCGAAATTATTTTGCATTACAAAACAGCAGAGAGTTTTCAAAAGAGTAGTCGTAAAGGGAATGTTTCAAAACGCTCGGCAAAGTGCGGTAAGTCTGAAATCCGTAAAAATAGTTGAACGTAGACGAGACGAGACGGATAATGGCCTTCAGGTTGCATAGAAGAAAAGGATTTTGTTGTATTCTGCTCTCCTTTCAACTTTTGTCGAAATATAATACAGTAAGCAGGAAGAATTATTTTCGTGTGACACTGTGTGCTATAGGCAATTAAGATGATTCTGAAAATTAATAATAATCCTTTAACTACCTACTTTACTAGGCACTTTCTCACTTCGATATATTTTAAAAATTAAATTAAATTATTTTTTCGTTTATCTAACACATTTAATATGTCCGTTTATACTTTATTGTTAAATAATATTTAATGCCAAATATAAACGTTTAGTCTCTACAATGATAACAACTTTTTGTATAATTCAGTCACTACTATTTTTTAAATTGTTTTGAATAAAAAATGGTAATGAATAATATGCCACTGCATATATAGTAGGTACCTACTACTTTTTATTGAATAAGATTTTCACGTCGAAATCGTATTTTCTGTCATTTTGTCTCTCCATTTATAATTCTGCTGGAAGCGATTTCTTTTTTTATAAGTTGGCAGAAGTATCTTTGTTAATAGATTCCTGATATTATATTCTCTCCAATTTATAAAACCAAAACGCTAAACCAAAAATTAAATTAATAAACATAAGGTGCTGAGAGTTTTTTTCTCCGGTTTTTTCTCTCTCGGCCTCAAAATAAATGAATTGTTAACACTACATGCCAAGTTGTATAATTGAATAATTGAAGTAATCAAATCTAAATAAAAAGAAATGATCCTATTTAAAGTGTTCAATTTAATGTAATTAAGTTATTTATGAATTTAATTTGTTACTTTTATTTACTTTATATTTGCATACCTAAAAATGGTAAATATAGAAATAATTTGTAACAAATTTTATAATTTTGTCTTTGTCTTTGTCTTATAGTGCACAAAACCACTAACTATTACCACTAACTAATTATGCCTGAAGTAGATATATTCTGATGGATTTTCTTAGATTTAATTCGCTGAACATAAGCAGGAAGTTAAATAATTAAGTAAAGTGCCGCTACAATATCGCAGACGCCTTGATGAATGTAAAAAGCCTATTAAAAGCACCACATTTATATAACGGCCACGATGCGTTTAATGTCGCCCATTAATTTCGTAATTGCACTTTTAAGAACATTTTAATGCCCTCTTAATTATTTTTTTCCGAAAATCATAATTTTCGTTCACTTGATCTTAAATTAATCATCGTGAATGCATCTTATCTACTGATCCTTTGTCGCTTTGTGGCCATTACGAGATTTATGGGATTTCAATCAAATAACAAAATTATACCGTTTCATTCTCATAGATCCACTAGTATTCCTTCCTTTACCCCTATGCGTGGATAAAACGAGAAAGAAAGAAGAATGAATAAAACCGACAAAAGTCATCAATTCAAAGCCGTCATTCAAATTTTTGTAATGCTGGGAATCGCATATAATTTGTCTAATTGTGAAGTAGGATTAGGAGGTATTTGAACGTAGGTATTACGAGTTTATAAACGATATTATAGCTGTCACTACCTAGATAATAAATGTGTTATTATCTAGGTAGTGACAGCTATAATATTGTAAACTATCTAGATAATGAATTACTGCGATTCCCCTGGTGGCTCCTTAATAACGCGGCATTGTTCGTTTCATACGGATTATTGGCAATCAGTGGCCATCCCATCCCATTCTTCGCTATCAATATATTTAGCGCGATAACAGTCTTTGTTTTAACAGCATTTCTAGCATACATAATGCAAATTTCCCAAGAATGCTAAAAACTAGCCTATTTTACAACTAAAGTTTTCCATAATAGGATGTATGATTATAAATTATTTTCAATAAAAATAACGCTTTAACCATTTCTGTTGTAAAGTATGTCAGAATTTTTCATATTATAATTTTATGAATTGTAAATTTTAAAAGTTAACGGCCGCACTCGGAGACGTCATTTAACGTAATGTTCAAATTCAATCGTCTTTATTCGTGTTGACATGAGTGCCATCTTTATTTTCATAAGGAACCATAAACGTAAATAAATGTCTCTAAGTACGGCTGTAAGCCTTCTTTATTGTAATCTTACAAAAGAAAAAAGTAGTTTTTCAAATGCCTAGATTTCTATAGATATTCAATAATATCTCTACAATGATGAAAAAGATGAAAAAGATTGAAATTGAAAAAAAGAAAGAAGAACCTACCGTTTCTAGTACTTTTCTTAATTGAACCGCGTAGTTACTTATTTAAGTAGACTTCGAAAATTTAATTACATATACGAAACATAAAAGAAAATATTTTCGTTTACACCTGTTTACCGTAAGCTCAGAACCGTTGAGAACACATGCGACATTACCCTCACGACATTAAAAGATTAAAACACCTGCTGTTTTATGTTACCCTGCTACCCCACTTGGATTAATTTTGTTTACGTTCGGAAATTCAATTCGCCGTAAGTTTGTTTTTCTGAGATTGCAAAAGCGTTAAAGGATTATTCAATTTTCAGATTATTTGCGAACATAAAGAAAAAGTCACTCCATAAATTATTCTTCAGCATGCCCCAACCATTTCTCGACAAAGTTTCCGCGTTCTGTTTCGGAGGAGGACTCTACCCTTCGGCTCTTACGTTTAAATTTTTTCCTGGTGCACCGGCCCACCTTTACTGCAACCTCAGTAGGTATATTTCTTTAATGGTTTAATGCTTTTCAATGGTTTTAGCATACTTTGCTTTAAGCGAAGGTAACATAAAGGTAACAAATAAGTTGTCAAAGTAAAAACAAAATCAGGTAGAATAGAAATAATTTTTTTTACATAGCCAACTAGGCAGGCGAGCAAAATAATTTACGGGTCGTTCGAATTTAATCGAACTTTAACAAGGAAATATTTATTGTTCTTTATTTAAAAGCTGGATATTAAATTTTTAAAATTTCCAACCATTCTAAAATTAAGCAAGTTGACAAAGAGTACCTTTTTCTCTCTTTTCTCGGTCAATTTATCAATAGCGACTCCTATTCCTTATCCGATTATAGGTATTACCAGGGAAGTAGAAAGCATTAGATCGCCTCCATCCGCCTTCAATATCTAGGAAACTCTGTAATCTCGAACGACAATGCTATTGTCAAAGTACCTGTTATTTAATTACTCAAATGGCGAAGGTACATTTTTGTGGTGGCCCTTGTTTGTTGAACAACATCCTCTGGAAACCACACGAGTTGCGAATTTTCGTTTACGTGACCGTAGCTATATGGGAATAGGGGTTTAAATTGTAAAAGGTTTAGTAAAAGGTAGGTTTAACCCTTGTTTTATGTAATCCTAATACTTTATTTTATTGCAAACACATTCGGCGATTAAAGAAATTGTAATTATTATGTTTTACGGTGCCTGTCTTCTTGGTTTGTTCTTGTCACCATTTACTGGCCTTTAATAAAATACACAAAAAATACACAAGGAAGCTAACAAAGCTTTCTTAAATGTCAAGATGGAGAGTCAGAATATTAAGAATTGGACACCTAAATAAGAGGGACTTTAATTTAAGTTCGACTTTTTTTATTGTATTAGTATCAATTTCTAACGACCTTGCCGGTATACTTTTTTTTAATGTATTCAATATACATAATTCATCCCGTTAAAGTTTTACACTAGCTGATCCGGCAGGCTTCGCTCTGCCAATTAATTTGACTAATATCCAAAGTTTTTTAGAGTCACAAACTTTTAGTAAGGATCCCTAATCCTTACTCATGTTACTCAGGGTGAATGTAGCTTTCCAATGGTGAAAGAATTTTTGAAATCGGCATAGTTTTTGAGTTTATTCATTACAAAGATACACACAAAAATAAAAAAAAATCCCTTTATAATATTAGTGTTGACTGTAGCTAGTGTAGAAGTGTAGGTGTAGATATTGCAAAGCTTCTACGCTCCTAGTTGTTAAACAAGGTATGAATGATGTACAAGGTGGCCACATGAAGGGTGCGCGCTGAGTCCTCACGCGCCGCGACGCAACCGTTTGATCAGCGCTCAAGCGTGAGGCGTGAGCGCGCCGCTATATTTACCTCACCGACGCTCATTGCTCACTTCGCCTCATGTAGGTAGTAGCTACTGTCACAGCTACTGTTTATAAATAATGTCAGCTTCAGTAAATTTGCTGAGGTACATGCACGAGAATTACGCAACCAATATTGTATGATATATATCTCTTACTAAATGTATCTATTTCTTATCTAATGGGGATGTTTCCACTGTTCACAATTGATTTCAAAATGTAATTCTGCTAAAAATTCACAACTATCTAAATCGAACCCACTTTCCAATATGTCTAAAAATATGTCTGAATTTAGCTCAGCGCGAAAACAATAAAAAGTGAATCAGCTGACTCGAAAAACTATGACCTCATCCCGTGCGTTCGCCATTCAAAATGTATGAAGGGGTCAGGGGTAGTGTTTATGACAGTTCATTAAAAGTATCTCAATTGACTAGTAGGACACAAGCTTATTACTGTACTTTATACAGTTTTTCTTGTGTTGACAAGAAAAACTGTGACGATGAATTTTTATATATGTATTTGTTGTTTTTTAATACAAAAATTATTGAAGGAATTTGTATTTATATAGTTGCAATGAATAGTACTTAAATGGTACTTTTTACGTCCCGTTACTACGTTCCGTATTGGGGACCTCACCATTGTAAACATTAATAGTTACTTCTTCTATTGAAAACACACCTAATGTTTTAGTAGGATGTAAGATATATTTTATAATATTCTATCAAATACCCAAGAGCTGGATCCTTCTTTGGGCAAAGGATAAGTGTTGCTATCCAAAGGGGGAATGCAGCCAGCATCTTGGGTACCCTGCCGCAGGACAGTGGTTTGGACTCATGATTTTATTTATAAAATTTTATTTTTATTTATTTTTATTTTATTCCTTTTTTGTTCTAAGTTATAATTAAACGTATATTCTAGCATGTATGACAATTTTGATTGAGCCGGAAGTGGCCGTTTGTCTTCCATCCTTGATAGTATCCATTAATTTGTAGATACTTCTGATACAAGAATCAACTGCCTGTAAAACTAGCATTTTCAGAATGAAAGGCTATTGCGACATTCTTAAAGCACTTCTTTGAATTTAAGCAAGATAAAACCCTCAGACCCTCCCAAAAGATCCTTTAAAAGAGTCCATTAACCACTTATCTTTGTTAATTTGAAGAGATTCCTCATGAAAAATACATAAAAGTAAAGAAATAATACAGAGATAGGTACATCCCTATCTCTGTATTATTTCCTTCTAATGACGGCTATCTGCTCAATTCCGCTTCCCTAGTACCCGGGAAGAGCCAAGTCTGACAATTATTATCAAAGAAGTGGACGAAAGAATTACTCCGATTACTTTAAATTTATTTAAATGGCTACTTTTAAAAGGAAATCTCGTTTAAGGAACAAAATCTATGAGAATTGGTACAATTATTTCGCCTTGACTTGAATTAACAATGGTGACATCTCAGTGGCATAGAATTTAACTTCTTACTCGATGATCAGCTCGGTCCAGCTGAGAAAGCCAAAAAAGTAACATACTGTACGTTTCAGTGAATGGGTACCATAATAATTATTTATTTAATTCTGTTTATCCAACTGCACGTAAACGTCCCGAAGTACAAATATGAACGAAGTACAAATATGAAATGAACAAGTACAAATATGAAATGAACTAATTAAGTCGAAAACAGACTGGTTTCAACAAACCGAATAACGCAATCGCAATTTCATATAACGGGAATTTTATCGACGATTCCAGATCACTGGTTGTCTCTGATATTATTTGTTTATGGTCCCGATTTTTTCTTTTCCATTCTGCAAATAGACGGCGTGTTTTTGCTCATTTAGGTGGCTGAATGAATGAATAAGTTCTCTGAAAAAGAATTTAATTTGAATATCTGGTATTGAAATGTTTTTATTAAAATACCATTGTTATTGCTCCTTGTACGAGTTCAACGACAAAATTCAGAAAGAAATAAATACATTCAGAAGTTTTTGTGTTTCTTTTGGAGCTTGTGTCGGTTTTAAGCAAAAAATCTACACCATTCACTCGAACTATTACGTCCTCAATAAAAAAAAAAAATACTAATTTAGGAATTTCCTGAATTCCTAAACAAAGAAAACATTTCAATTTTTTCTACTTTATAGTGACACCATATTTTATATTTTTTTATTTTCGAGTAATAGGTATAATATTCTACCAGATTATTTTAGAGTAATATATTTTACCAGATTCTCAACGGCTGGCAGGCACATTAGCAATTTGCGAGGTTGTAGATACGTATTAAACCAAAAAGTACCAGGGTGCCAGAAAGCACTAGTAGTAGTAATCATTCGCAGTGACAACAGTTATAAGGATTTCATTTGTTTCACGTCATTAATCACAGCGGATCCCGGATCAACGGAACGAAGACACGCGTTCACTTAATGTGACATGATACGAATGCTTTTTGTGCCTGCCTCAGAAACTCCACCAAAAAATGAGGCATTTCGTGTGTCAAACGAAAGTATTTTTGTTCAGTAACTGTGTGTTCCTTTGCGTATTTAGTTTTTTTAGAAAATTATGCAATGTATGGCCTAATAAATATCGCCGTTGAATATTTTGCTGTTTTTATAATATATGAAGTTAAAAACAGTTTTAAAGTTTATAACATGCTTTTAACAAGTAAGCCGGTACGTACTATAATTAAATAAATAAATCTTTCAAAGTATTATTCACCTCCAAATGAGAATATCTCATGGTAAAAAGCGACTTGAGCATGAACACTATCGTCAAAGTATTCGTATCGTAATCGTCAGTCGTCGTAGTATTAGTACGTATGGCACACGTTAACTATACAAATACTTAGTAGTGTTCATACTCACGGCACAGGCGTACTTTTGTAGCATTTTATACTAACCAACGAAAGCTTAAAATGATTTTATATGGGTAACAAACAAAAATGAGAAAATTTTACAAAGAAATCTGTGTAAGATTTCACTCAGACATATTGTGCCTTACGTCTGACCAGACTTTTGTGTAAAAAGGTGAAAGAGACTATAAGAAAACTTTGTCAAAGGACGCGCACTTGCAAGATACGTGTACCTAAGTAAATTGACTTTTACTACTAAAAACTTTGCCTAAGTCGAGACAGGAATAAACCTGCTGAATTTATCTACCTAGCACATAGTTTCCCAATCTTTATCATGGAACGAAGATATACAATTACATATTATGAGGATAACATAAGATCGAATTAACATGAGGATAGACATAAACAGAAGTATACTGGGGATAAAAAACAGAAAATATTTTATCCTAAAAAATGTTGCATAAGTACATTTGAATAGATTTAGTTTCAGTTAATTTTTTTAAACATAGTTTTTTTTTCATAATTTCTAACTAGAAAAACAGATCTTTCCCCAATCTACGTAATCATGCCCGGGCAATAAATAAATAAAGATGTGTTTCATTTTTGCCAACTAAGAGCGCTATTTAGGATACCCGTAGCAATCTTTTGACCAGTTCAATAGTAAGATTTGATTTGAACTCTGTTTGCACTTTGTCAGAAGCCTGGAACACCTATCACAACAAAAAAAAATTCTTTCGCCATTTAGTACGTTAGAATTAAAGACTTTTTGACAATACATTTTTGACTTTATTGGTCACGGGCCCCAGGTTGACAAGCAATGGCTTACCGTAATGAGCTATCGATACTCTCGGTGATAGAAGCCCAACTATTCGCCCGAGGAAACTCGCCGAGATAAAACTAACTATACTAACTTCTACTTCAGTTACTTCTAGCTAAGTTTTCTTAGTGAATCAACGTCGATGAGCTCGCAAACTTTATTTCTTTTTATCTTTAAACATTCTTTGGACTTTCTGTTTTGTATATAGGAATCTAATCAAATAGAAATGTCTGGCTTCATCAGAACTAAAAAGAAAAAAAGCCGTATTAAAAGTTCGTATTTGATTGCGCCTCTAAAACTAAACTAAATACGCCTCTAAAACTAAAATAAACTAAATATGGAGTGTTAAGTGTCATAAAGTCTTAAAAAAATACTTAAAAAAATACTTTTAAACAAAAAAATGGCGTAAATAACCTGGATATAAAGGAGTTCCTGCGGTTTAATAACTTGAATCCTGCCGACAGTCAGGAGAAAAATCAATCGAGAAGTTTTATTTTTGACAAAAAAAAATGAAAAAAAAAACGAATAAAATTCAACTTTACCACCTCGGTTGCATTTGTAGTAGTTAAATTGAAAAGAGTCGACCCAGTTAAATAACGAGTATTGAACTTAAAAGTACCAGGGTAGCAGAGCTGCCGTGGTAGTTATAATTATTTGCAGCCACATTCTATGAGAGGACTTTCTTCTTTTACTGCGAGTTCGTGCCGAATCATTAATGACAAACCGGCATACATTTTTAACATATTCCTGCATACTCGTATATTATCTGTTTATCTTTGCTTTTATGAAATGTTGAAATATTTTTGAGACACAAAATCCTCGTACGCTTTAATAATTGAAAAAAAATACAGTTTCGTCGCTGTAGAAGGTAATTTTTTGTCTACGAGCTAAGTTACAATGTGAGCGTAGGTATTGTTTACACATGGGCGAGGAACAAAAGCTTGTCAAAAGTTCCGTTGAAGTTTCAGCGTCGTTAAACATAAACTACGGTGGTTTCTAATCACCTGGTAGCGTGTGCTGTTTGTTCCATATCTCGGAAGACACATTATCGGAAGGAAAAAAATTGAACAATAAGCTTATTGGCCGCTGACACAAATCAAAACAAAAAGCACGAATTCTTTCACGAACTCCGAATTATGAATTATTTCTCAAGGGCTACAAACATAGGTAATTTATCTTTAGTACGTGACTTCATGGTACATGCGAGGCTACACAAACACAAAGAAAGATTTTGCATGTACACATTTACGTACACAATCAATTTGAAACAAACGTCGTGCGTTAAAACATCCATATCCTTAATATCAGAAGTATCATTTCGTCACGAACGCTGCGGTGTTCCAATTTCCAGCCGGAGATCGAATTGACTAAATCATGGACGGGTCGACATTTCCTTTCAACTTCAGCTTTTCACAGATAATTTTAGAGGACTTCTTATCCTATGCCTTATTACATACCCCTGGACTTACGTTGAATGCTTATGCAATAGATTGAGGTAAAATTGATTCGAGTAATACCTATTATCTGGGCTATCACCACTTGCATACTTACACTATGTACACTAAATGCAATTGAATGATTATTTTAGTGTCGCAAAAATTCAAAAGGAAACTTAAATCTCAACAAAAAAACTAACTGAATTGGGTCTCGTAATTTTCTTCAAAAGTTTTCACAATATTATCGCCCCGAATGCTACGAAAACACCAAACGGCAAACCTGAACAATTTTACGAACCAAAAAAATTGTTTTCAATTAACAATTTATTGAAAACTATTGGAAACATTGTGTGTCGACTTTTGTATCGGCGTTGTTATTTTAAAGTGGCTGAATTCATTATGAATCCGATAACTTGGCCTAGAAAAATGAAATCTGTTTTTATTTTACTCCGCAAAAATATATTGCCCTGTTTTCGTATGTCTTTCTATAGCAATAACAATGGTATCTGTATATGTACGGGATACGTTAATAAAATAAACGTAAGCAAATATTCCCCAGAAGTAACAGACTATCAAAATAACAAATTACATATAATTAGTTTTAGGGGAATCTGAAATAATGAATAGATACAACTTATTAATCTTTTCTCTATTACATCCATTACAATAATGACAGTTCTTATTTTCAACATAACATGGATGTTTTCTTTTTCTCCCTCTGCTCTCTCTGAGTCTTAGCTATTGAATTGACCCCGAAGGCCGTGGCTACACCCATCTGCAGCAAACGCTTACGAGCTGCAAACTCCATCTTACTCTGGGTTATAATAGATATAATTTGATGCCTACACCTTTCCTTATGTTCACGGTAATCGTTTACAGTTCGGTTCTCTCGTTTGTTTTTAGAATTATCTTAAAAAAGAGCACTCCATCAAACCGGCAACGCACTGTCGACTCTCCTGGTGTTGCCTATGTCTTAGGCAACGGTGCCTTATTCCATCAGGGAGCTCGTTAGCGTGTTTACCTGTTTTTTGAATAGGTAACAAAAACAAATATATAAAAAATTAAGATTTTAGTATTCGAATTTTATGTAAGCGACTTTTACCGATTGCCGTGTCATCAATCAATCACATTTTATAATAGTTGCCTTAAAAGTGACGTTTCTTCAAATTCAATACAACTCAAATATCTCAAAAACCGTCAACTTTTGGATGGGGCTTGACATAGCTTAGACGATTTGTTTTGAGCTTATCTACATCACCTTAGCGTGAATACGTCACACAAAAAATCACCTGTATAATTACATGTTCTGTACGAGTAAATGTAGTTGGATACAGGACTTTCATCGGCGCCATTCATTTCAGCGTAAAATACTGCGTTCGCGCTAACAATAGGAAATTGCTCTTCTCAATGCGACTGGCCGGAGTGCTCGCGTCCATGCGCTTTTATAGCAGCCATTTGCAAATTGATCCAAATCTATCCGAATATTTTCACAGATAGCTGCCGCCTCAAATTTAAAATCAAAAACGGACTGAAAATATCAGCACCAAATTTCGATGTTGTTGGTCCTTACCTTCTCTGAAAAGGACTCAGGGTTATCATTGTATTTTTATCAGCATTAAGAAGCTTCACGGTGGGTTACGATAAGAGCCACAGTAGGTTGCTCGGGGGGTACCCGGGCGAGCTACTACCTTCCTTCCTATCTTCCTTTCAGCCCTTGGTAGTCCACTGCTGGACATGGACCTTCCCTAATCGACGCCACTCCACCCGGTTCTGGGCCCTCTGAATCCAACGGTTTCCCGCTGTCTTCTTCAGGTCATCAGTCCACCTGATGAGCTATATCTAGCTATATCTACATATATATAGGTATCTCTATATCCAGCTACTACCTACCACCTATAAACTATAGGATGATCTACAACTATGATAAATGCAAGAGTTTGTGAGGGCGGATGGATTGATGTTTGTTACTCTTTCACGCAACAGACTGAACAGATTTGGATGAAATTTGGTACACGGGTAGATTATAACCATAATAAAGGATACTTTTTATTTCGACCAATTTCTAAAATCCACGCGATCGAAGCCGCGGGTAAAGTCTAGTTATATAAAAAACCATTTAGACATGCACTATAATACCGCAGAAGGTCAACTCATAATGGTCTACTAACGGGTCGCAGCAGTTAACAATAATGGGTACCTGAACTCCACGAGAACGCACTCGACATACATTCTGCAACAGTGCCGTGGTAGTGATGTAAAAGGTTTAATGATACGCGACTTTTTCTCTGGTAGAAACATCATGATAACCTTTTGAACTGCAATTTCCTTCAAGCTTTGTCATATTATACTAAATTCTTTTCAGTAATTGCTTTCATGACTATATCGACTTTCTACATTGCTTCAATGTTTTTCTGGGATGGTAGCCCCAGTCAGACCCGGCCCAGCTGTGAAATTGGCCAGAGGTTATCACTATTATTAACTCGGATTATTTAAAGTGAACACGCTGACAAAATAAAATAAGTCATTTTTTTCACTCATCAGGTAGAGGGATGAGAAAATCATACAGGAAATTTTGGGACAACGCCCGGAACAATTCAAGGAGACACCGTGCCAAAACAGACCTTAACAAAAAAAACTTTTTCTGAAGCAAATGTCAATATAACTCGAATTGTTTCATTACAAGTGTAGAAAAAGAATGGAAAAAAATTAAGCAAGGAGAGTCTTTGTTTCCAACCGTCGGCTCGTTAACATTAAATCCAGGTAAAGTTCCAGGTGAGAGTGTGGCATCCATGCCACAGAAGTGTGTCAAGAGGTACACTTGCCAATATAAGCGCTGTTCCCGCTTGCAATTCTCCCATACAACCATACAACGAATCCATCGCTAAAGCTGGAATTGAATGATTTTGCAAATTTGGTAGTGCCCTCTGGCTCAATTCAGATACTTTTATTAATCTGTCCAAAACACAAATTCTTCGTTGGTTTTTGTGACGAACGCGGCTTATGACGTCATTAGATAATATTTTGAAATAACTGACTGAATCATCACTGTCTTCGTAAGCAGTAAAACTCATTTTTAAAACTAATATTGGAAGTTGGCCTGAGTTTGGTATGTTAATGAAAGCAAAATATACGGGAATTTTAAATTTTTTTATTGTGATTTTTTTTATTTTTATTTATTATTATTTTTAAATTAATCATTGTTATTAACAAAACATAAACTTGTGTTTCAGCTTAGGAGCAATGGTTACAGAATAAATTGTAAAAAATAAGTTTGAAGCCAAATAGTTTTGGAATGAAAAGAAATAACGTTTTTTGCATGAAGATGAGTTAGCAAAAATATTACAACTCATTTTTTCAAACACAATTGTTTCAAACCAAGTCTTGTAAGTAAATTAAGCCTTCGATTTGTTTCTAGCTCAACAGCAACGATCTAATTAATGCAGTACTGATTGCCAGTACACTTTCATTATCCCATTTTCCTGCGTATTTCTGCAGCTCTTTCAAAGATACTGGAGCGTACCAACTGTAGAATGAGGCTTTCGAAGTACGGAATGAGGTTGTAGTAGTTGTACTTTATTGGCTTTGATACTCGTTTCAGACTGTTGAATGAATATACTTTTGAAAATTTTACTTTTTATGGCAGCCTCTTTACCTTTATGTGTTGATGTCGTAACACTATAATCGTGTCTCCCGGCCCTGTAATAAGCTTTTACGTGCGCTGTTATACCTGCTAGATACATCAGTTGACAGAGACATAGTCCTTAACAGTGAGCCTGATTCAGAATATCAGAGTCGCTCAGAGGGCGATAAAGAGATTTGAGCTCGATATTTCTAAGCGTCAGACTCTACACAAACTTCCTCCTTCGTATACGAACTAGAGTAACCGACATATAACAAGCTCTCCAAGTCAGAAAACTGAAGTGGCAACGGCCACAACCGGTGTGGAAGAAAGGTTCTCGAATAGCGCCCAGATCTCGATAAAAGGAGAACAGTGTGCTGAGTGCGAGTTTTGACAAAACATTTTCGCTTGAACGTATCGAGCGCGAATACATCGATTTCTATGGGATTGAAGCAGCGCCATCTTGTGGCTAAGATGACAAACGGAATTGGCGCTTAGCGTATAGTCGATTAACGCGACGGTGAAGTTACTCGAACAATTTTGTGCAACTCGCACTAAGCACACAGGCCACCCTCCGATCAGGTGGAATGATAGCTAAAGATAACGGGAAACAGTTGAGTTCAAAGGTCCTATGACCATTCGGAGTCGATTAGGGAAGGGCCAAGTCCCGCTGTGAACTACGAAGGGCTGTTACAATGATGACAATGATGAGTTGACAGAGAAACATTGGTATTTGCGTCCTAATGAAAAGCCGCCGTACTATCTTTATCGTTGTAAATAGCATAGCAATTGGATTGGAAATACAACCTGAATCCAGTATCCTTTATGAAGTTAGATGTGTCTATTTCCTGACAGTAATCACTTATCAAGTTATTATAACCGTACTAGTAAAAAAAATAAGTATTGATCTTAAATCCAATCATAGCTGGAAGATGAAAAACCATCAGACGAGAATAAACCAGAATCCAATTCGGGAATCATAACATATTCAATTCCACCGTAATTCCCGCCTCTATACATTCCCTAGATAGAAAATACCTGTTTACCTTCAGACAACCAGTGACTACGTAATGACAGACGCTACCTCCTGAGAAATGAGAATTATGCCTACGTCAAAAACAGAAGACGGTCTAATACAAGCTCACTTTTTACCAGGTATGAGCATAAATGAAGCGACAAGCTTCCTTATGAGCTTATTTAAATATGGCTTAATTCCTGATGGAAGAGATAAGTAATCATACCATCAATAAAAATCATAATTCAATTTTGCTTGTTCTTGTATAACATAAATGAAATAAGGTACGAAAATCCATTTCACGAAACGACCTCCCAAAGGAAATTTTCTGTGTCCGCCCATTGGTTAATGCGCGTGACCCTGATTAACTATTACATTTCTTATGATCGCTTATCGGTTCAAATATTTCAAGCTGCGCGCATTGACCAATGAGCTGCGAGTATTTTGTTCCTTGGGAGTTCGATTCTCGAAACGGAGTTTTATTAATGTCTTGGGATATATCCCTGCGAGATAGCATATTAAATTCAGGAAAATGAAAATTTTTGCTAATTCGTTTATGATATATCGGGAGTTTTTTCCGGTCCGAACACACTTAAAAATACAAACATCCGAAATGATAACTTTTTTAAAGTCGGTTTTAAACTAATTGTAAGCAAAATATGGAAAAGTATAACGTGTAACTGACACGAACCCTGTGAAACTTTATACGAAGATAAACCTTGACCCGATCAGACATCAAAATATCAGAGCATGATGTAAAATCAATACTCACATTTGTATTCTGCCCTACCGATTTCGAACGAATGGGAAAATAAATGTCATAGCTGATATTCCAACATCCTTCTGAACATTTATAACTTACAGTATCGTATATTATATATAGAGTTAGGGGTAGGTGGAGCTAGGAGTCAACGAAACTTTGTAGACATTAGATTCCGAGATCGCTCGGATTACCATAGACTTTTAGAAAGTCGAACTCTCAGATTTTTTTCCTGATCATTGATCCAACATCACGTCTTGAAATAGTCTAGAACGACAGTTTATTATAAAATAAGATGCCCCTTCATGGCTTATTAAGCATTAGCGTCCTGTTCCTTCCTTACAGCCCATCGTACTTCTAGACATGGGCCTCCGCTAATCGCCGCCATTACCTAGTAAATTGCCAGTTATTTAGAAGGTAGTTTAGAAATGGATTACGTCTTTCTATTCAGGAAGCAGGCTATGCGATAGGAAGCTGCTTGAGTAAATTGCATGCGATCGAACAAGTTAAGCAATATCGAGTGCTGTCAGAATCTGGATAGGTGATCGCTTGTGGCAAATTTAATACGCGTTAAGCCGTCGTCGGTTGTTATCGATAAGATAACAGATGTTAAACCTTCACGAATGAGCGGTTTTGTGAACATCCGACACGGGTTGGCGACTAGCCCGTTTCTCCACCAAGTTCTCCACCACTATAGCTCCACCAATCCGCATTGGAGCTGCGTGGTGAAGTAAGCGCCAGGCCTTCTCCTGTCATGGGGAGAGATCCGTGCCTAACAGTGGGATATAGAGGGTTGCATTCATTTAATTTACTCTTACATTGTATTCGGAAAGTTACCAGAACCACAAGTGTAATTGTTGCACTGAGGGCTGGTGCATTGTGCGGAATGGGGTCATTGCACTCGTCGCCAACAGTGTCAACAGCGTGGTCGACTCCAACATTGTACTGGGAGCGCAGAAATTAGAGCGATGTAAGTTCTGCGGTCGCAACGAGAGAACTTTGATCGTACAATTGGAACGTCGAATTGGAAATTGAAACTCTATTGTTCTACAACCTACATAGTTTATCAGTGATGTTAGTTAGTGGCTAAAATTTTGCTAAAATTTGTCTCTTATTCGAGGGCTCAAATCCTAGTGGCACCTATCTTTGACTTTCTTAAAAGTTACGTGCACTGTATAAAATTAAGTATGGCATCTGCTGTATCGGTGAAGGAAAACATCATAAGGAAACCTGCATGCCTGAGAGTACCCTTTTAATGTCTCTATAATTAATTCTACACAACATACCTATCATTTCTCACTTCTCGCAATTTTCGAGTTTAACCCAATAGTAATAAAGGCCCAATTCCAATGTGTAGGACGTAGGTAATATTCTATTGCAGCTATGCGCTGGTCACTACCTATATATCAGGAGCGCAATTTCCTGATACAGTCCATACAGTATTTCGATAGATACTCTGAAGTTCCGGTGGAAAATGAGAGAGAGAGTAGCTCGCCCATTTGTTTATACCCAATGCTTAGACTAGAAATGAAATTTATTGATATTACAATTGACGCAACTTGCAAGTATTTTTAAACTGTTTTATAAAAATCTCAATGTTGTAATTTTAAAGTACATGTAGGTATTGGTAATCAACGTATTGTCTGCCAATGTATTGTATACTTAAAAATGACAGGATACATACTCGTATATTAAAATTTACAATTACAATTTACAAAATTGATTATACAATAGACATAGTAAGTAGTTTGAATACTAACAATAGACGATAAATATTGGGGATCTTCCACCATTGACTGACTGGATTGATTTACACTGTGGTATAAAATTGTTTTATTTTTTCTATCTCATTGCTTCCTCCCAATATATCCCATCTCTAACACCGTCGCTGAACGTGCCTATCGCGTCATCGGGATATCTCGACACCGTAATCTTGATTCCTTTGAAAGAAAATTATTATAAGTTATGTTTGAAGTTTCACTTCCTTTGCCGCTTTGAAAAAAATGCGCGAGAAATATTCGTTCGCTTCTCCTGAGATTAGAATTTATTTCGTTTATTGAAGGTGCTAGTTAAGCTTTAGGAGTAAATGTTACTTACACGTAAATACTGTAAATAAGGGAAAATAAATCATATATATTAATACGTGAAGCGAAAATTTTAAGATTTATCAAATCTATTATGTATATTGCACACATGACGTGTTTATACATAATTATATTATACATTATCCTTTATATTTACCAGTAGGTACAGATTTCGAATTTGATATTTGATGAAATTTCTTTCCTATTAATGACATTATGACAATATTATGATAGTTAACATATTAAGCACCACAAAATGATGAATATCCATGAACGCTGTACAATTATGTCCAAGGGAGGGCTCGAAATCCAAGGGTCGCAACCCTTATATCTGATCATGGTACCAGCTGTACCGCTCACAAATGACCGCATAGTGCTCAGTGTTGTTTTCTGATATAGTAACAGCCTTCTAAGCGTCATTTACGTTGGTTCACTTCACAGGTAAATTTTGTTCATGGGCTTGTAGTCTATAAAAACAACATTGCGCCCATCATTACGAGCGTCTAAAATGTCGCTTTTGGTGGCAGTCGCTTATCCCAGGACATAAAGGGATGTTTATTGCGCAGTGCGCACATAGATACGAGCATATTATCCACGTGGTCGATATGCAAAGTAGGCACGTACCCGTTATCAAGTAGCCGAGATATGGTGTGGTTCTGAACTAAAACCGCTAGGGTGTATGCCCTATAGTAACATGTATGCGAGAACGTTGAATCGTTAGTCACGATGTAACTTTTATTGAGTGCGACAGAGGTAAGAACTTATCAGCGAAAAACTTTTGGATTCATAGGCCTTATAGAACCAGACGAAGTACCTATCGTTGATAAGCCATGGACCACTGTCCATCTGAGGACTGAATAGCGCCGAAAAAATGGGGAACAGTTTTGTCCAATATTGACGTCAATCAAAATAATTTGTTTGGGAATACTTATCAAATCATAATACTTATCAATCAAATCATCGGCTCTTTATATATGCTTTACACATGCGACTCACGGAACCGCCGACTGGTTAACAATAAAGACTAAGATGGATCCATCAATACCTAAATAAAGTTTCACTGGTAACCAAATCTCCCCATTTTGGCTGGAGAGAATTACCTCACTGTACCACCAGTACCAGTAATCCCCAGATGTAAGTACCTACAAAAATTTCCCTGCCAATTAAAGACCTACTTTAAACCAAAACAAAACTTAAAATACTAGGACCATCATCTTAATATAATCCCGTCTTTATCAGATCACGTCTCTAGTAAGGGACAGAATACCCAATGGACTATCAATTCGCAATTTAACCACCACCTATAAAATCACACCTATATTCAATTCAAAACGAAAATCGAACGCGAAACCTTCTACACACGATATCACAGCAATCACTGTCATATAGAACCGTTTTAGGTAACCATAAATCCCCTCTTAACGGGACAGCTTTACAACAGAAAGCTAACGGTTGTTTATTTCGGTAGTGTTCAAATTTTCATGGAGATCCCTCCGAGCTCCATATAAAAGGGGAATGAAGGTTCGTAATGAAATTTTTTATTACTCCTACATAATCTGGGTCGTTAGAAACAGAATGTATGGCTGTTGATGCTGTTCGTGTGGTGCTATGCTTGGGTGCCTTTCATCCTACCGATGGGGCTCCCGAATATTTACAGGTGGACTCAGAGCAGACGCGAGAATGTTTTAGTACGGAAAAACTGATTCTGCACGGATCACTCTTTGGCCAGGATAAGCAGAAAACAATTGGGACCAGCGTAGCTGCTTGAATACTCCACCACGTGGCTTAGTTTGCCACGGGTTGGTGGACTTCACGTGTCTTTGAGAACAGAATGGAGAACTCTTTGGCACGCAGCTTTCCTCACGAGGTTTTCCATCACCGTTACAGCAGGTGATATTTAATAGAACCAATTTAAGACCACCAGTGGTCTTAACCAAATGCTGGCATATTTTCAGGGAATAAGAATAAGAAACCAGACAATACGGGCTCTTAGTTCTTTTTTGATTTTAATGACTTAAAAAAATAAAATAGAACATTAAGGAGGTCATTAGAAACAAAGGGTATGTTTGCTGTATTCAGTATTCATGTGCTGCCTACGTTAGCGGTCGTGTATTCCAGACATTTATAGACCTAAACGTTAGGGGGAAACGCTAATAGCATTAGGGTGACTAGGTCTTTGGCAATGGAAAAAGTCGTCACTGCAGTTGTTCATGGTTTTCCTTTTTCACGCGCCAATGACACACACAAGACATAAACATACCTTGGGTCTGTATCACCAAATGTACATTCAGATATTGAGCTCACTATTCAAATTTTTGGTCCACTGTTTATCGAACCCATGTCCCCCGAATGAACAATGGCACATTAACCACTGCGCTATGCAAGTCTTTGTGCTGAATAAATAACTAATAGGGTTAGGTCACTAAACCACTAAACTAATTCGACCGGCATTTTAGTGACAATACACTGTTTACATTACATTTTATAGTCCCGCGGGCAGCGAGTGTTTGACATTACTATAATGACAGACGTTTATTGTACAAATTTAATACTTTGTCAATAGTGTTAATGTTCACAGCACTGTTCTATTATAAGGTTTGTGTAAGCAACGTGTCCCGATTCCGTGCCGTATACTTGGTCACAGTGCTTGTTATAATACGTCTAATGCCTAGGGAGTTAGGTATGTGTGCATAGCCCTAAACACCCACGCTAACATGCTTATGATTGTGCGTCAGAAATGTGAATATATCGTTGTAAATTACGACAGACTTCTATGAATTACCGTTCCTACCTGTTGGCTGAAAGGATCCATTATTCAGGCCATTGTTGTCAGCTGAATGGTATCCCAAATAGGGAGTATGTTATTGTATCATTATTTTCTTTGCGTCGTGATCGTTGTAATCTGACGTAACAACACATCCAATTACAATCTAAGAACGCGCTTTTTGACGACAGGATGACTCGCAGGTAAAAATCTATTGACTTTTTGTAAAATATATAATTGAACTTGAAAGAACTACTTATAAAAAAAGTGAAAACAGACAATCGAAACTATTACAAAATTATTAAAATTCGAGAGAAAAAAAGGCGCGGACTCATATAAATTCGTAGATGGAATTGTTGGATTTTCATTTGTACGCAACTTCGCGCGCTTTTTTTCGATTTTTTTAAAATAATTACATATATACATATAAAACCTAAGTACCTAATATACATAATGAGAAATATTCGTATGAAAAATAATAATTAATTTAATTTTTATTTGTTTGCGTCGCCTACAGCACTTAAATCCAGTTTGGATTCCAAATCGGAGTTGTTTTTATAGATTGATATGACGGATCATCTTCCGTGTCCACTTCTCGAGTCCACCTTCTAGGTGGAGTCCGCTCTTCTAGGGTGGAGCTGGAGTTACTTCAGCTCATCTCTCGTGGGTGAGCACGGGCCCCGGATATTCTTTCGTATTCTTCCGCAGCCTGACAACATTGGACCACCACTAGAACTTTCTTCTTGTATAAAATATGTATATCACCTTTTCAGCTCTAACTCAACAAATAAAAAAACGGTAAAACCCACCTAAAAAAATAGTAGAAATCCAGTATTGTCCGTGTTGACCCCCAACTCTCGTAGGTACGCTTTTCCCACGATGCAAAATGGCTGCAATGGAATCTTTCTATATTCTTCTTCTGCTACTTCTAGGTTTAATAAAAACATACGTATAGCTTGAACTGTGATGACTTACTAAGTTGTGAATTCTTCCCATTTGTCACTGGTCTTCAAAATAATAATTGCAAGTATTGAAAATTGAAAAAATCGTCCAGGTCCAGTAAACCGAAAACGGCAAAGTGAATTGGCAAAGTTGAAGCTGTTGTCAGTTTGATTGATTACGATGAGAATACGATCTGCGATCGGTCATCCCTACGTTTTACGTCCTCGTGTTTTGTTGGGGATTTAAAAGCAACATAGGAAACTTTAGGGATAGATTCGAGTCATTGTGCAGCAAGCACGACCTTAATCCTAAACTCAACATTCAGTGAAAAAAAAATGGCGAATCAGAAAAAATCGTAAACTGTCGGTTTGATCTTCGTAGGAATGCCTCTTATCTTAATTTTCACAAGATAGGCCTCGCTTTTTGTTTCGTCAAAAAACTCAACCGCTCGTCAGAATGCCGAGAAAGTGTGTATAACGCGAGGCTTTATCGGATTTTGCTAACAAACCCGTCGTGTTCCTGCTGCGTAGGAAAGAAACTTTTAGATGAAAAGTGCTTGCGTAATTCAGGGTGTTGTACCTAATAATAATTGTATTTTGTCTTGAAACTCTAAAAAAGACGATCTATACATATAGGTAACGGAAAGTTCAGTAGTTACAATCATTTCTTGTGCTATTTGTTAAAAAAACGAAAAAGTTTCAATTTTCTTTTAACTATATGAAAATTTATTATCAAGACTCGGCACCAAACCAAAATTTTCCAAAACTGTAATTCTCACTCCATTTCTGAAATGTTCTGTGGCGCCTTCCGCCACTTGTCAAGAGATGGCGCCACGGGTATCCTGAATCACGCTATCGAAGCTTCTTTTGTTGTCAATATAGTATTATGACAAACCCAAAGATGTACTCAAATTGAAGTGGTACTGGTGATGCTCTGGCCACATCACTCGCATAACTAAAATCCATGGGGAGGAAAAGTCCTGAAGAAGGCAGCGAAACCATTGGAATTAGAAGGCCCAGGTCCAAGTGGAATACTGTCGTATAGGGGGGGCGCTTTTCCAGCAGTGGACTACGAAAGGTTGTAAAGCAGGAAGGTACTCAGAAGGATCGTCATGGTAAAACGCGTCTTATCTTTATTTTCTTTTTTGTTTCGTCAAAAAATCCCAACCACTTCGACGGAATAACGAGAAAGTGTGTATTACGAGGCCTTTATCGGATTTTCCTAACAAGGCTTTCGTGTTCACGCTCCGTAAGAAAGAAACTCTTTAGACGAAATGTGTTCTTGTTGGTTAGATTGTTCTACTGAATAGGGATGTTTCCAGCACTCAAAATAATTCATTTCGAACTTCATTCGTAATTCCTAAAACTACTTTGAGAATCGTCTTAAAACTCGACTTTCAATGCTATAGTTTTATTAAGTGACAAAACAAACCCTGCATATAACCTAAAACCAAATACCTACAATGTCGAATTTCAAATAACACATACAATTTTGAATTTCATATAGTAGGTACCTCAAGAATAAGATCAACATGCGTAAAAGAGGAAGAAACCTTCAATAGCTATTTAAAATCATTGTTAGTTTAAAGAATCCTTTGAAATTTTATGAAAATGAAAAGGACGCTGTTTGTTTTTTAAACCTCTTCAAAGTTGCTCGACACAATAATTTATAATCGGAAAATAATTTCGCATTCATCTTTACAAACGACAACAGATTAGTTACATAACCGCGCATTCACGATGACAAGCGGTATTTATACAACAACATTTTTAAAAGATGTATTTTTACAGCAAAATCATCAATTCGAGATATTTTCACGTCAACATTGGAAGCAAATGAACGCTCAGATCGGCTTCGAAGCGGCTGTCATCACGGATTGATTTATCACCTCCAATGTCAGTTGGTTTGAAATTATGTGTAACGAAATCGGTCTTCCCTAGCATTCTATCTAAATTCAAAGCACCTTGAGCGATTAAAAATAGGCTTGATTGATAGAACTCGTAATGTTTTTTTAACCACTAATGCCTCCCCCTCTAATGTCTCAACTACTAATGCTTACACTACAGATACCTCCACTACTAATGCCTCCGTAATAGTACGACTACTAAAAATACCACTACTATTAATACCAATACTTCTAATACCTTTACTACTTATACATCTACTACTACTATATCTACTACTTATATCTCTTCTACCTTTACCTTTACTTCTTCTAAAAAGAAATATGTAAGATTTTACAATACGCAAAATTAGTAAAACTTGGTAAAGTACTCTACTGGGATGATAAGATTTTGGATAAAGATAAATGCGCAAATTGTACCAACCATAAACCGTGCTAATGCATCGTTAAAATCATACACACATTTGACCAAATTATGGAAATGGCGTAATTATTCAGTAGGTAGTAGCAAACGTATATTTTGAAATAACAGCATTTGGATGCAAATTCTGTTATTGCTGTTACACCTATGACTAGGTATAAATGAGAATACAGAACAAACCTCGGTAATATTACAGTTTTTATGTTTGTTCTCTGGTATGGTAAGTCAATAACGTTAAATGAAATAAATATTAAATGAAACGCTGACAACTAGGTATAACTGCCTAATACATGACTGCAAGCGAATATGTAAGCAATTATCGTAACTCAAGATTTGGCTGTGGGCTCTGCGCCAGTCTGACAGACATTACTGTCACGTACCCATTAGTATTTATCACCCACTAACTTATACACCTACTTTCATATTATTATCATTATTATTAATTAACATATTGTGTTTCGTCTAATGATTAGTAAATATTGCTCAAATAAATAATTAATAGATTGTTGGTAGGTAAAACCTTTGTATCTTGCGGGCTTACGACGGACGTTGTCGTACGAGGAAATTTGCGACATGACAATTGGGATGTGGACACCGTTCATAATTCAATTCAAATTGTAATTTCCATAAAAGAGTGCTTTCAGAAACGTCCGAAAACGCAGCTCAACTTTTAATAGCTTTAAAAAATGATTTTTAATTGCGTACGAAAACAATTATAATAAAGTCAACTGACTTGAAACAGTGTTGACGTCATAAGTCGGGTCCTTTAGACAAAACATAGATTTTGTAATGAAGAACCCGGATTATGACGTCATTTTTCGTTTTTGACAGTTCAATAAAAGTCTCAATTGAATCTTAGTTCACATAAGTACCAATTAGAATACGGGATGTCTAACCAGTATTTTATCTAGTAGTTGTGTAACACACGCTTAGTGCTTTTATATTCAGGAGCAGCAAAAAAACCAAGTCTCCAATAGATAACCAAAGGAATTATAGGAATAGAACTCGAGTTCAGTTAGTGTTATCTAGTAGGCAAGTTTTGAGCACTCGCGACGACAGCTTGTAAGTAATCATGAACGGCAACGCGACAATTGGTTAGCTATTAGTTCGCCAGTTCGATGCTTGAACTAATAAGACGTTGGTTTAACTGTTCGCCAGTTCGATGCTTAAGCTAATAAGTCTTTGGTTAAACTTAGTATTGAACTCTTCAAATAGTTACGAAGCATTAGCGAAGGTAGCAATAGTTACTGGCGACAAACTATAAAGCCAGGTTTCAAACAAAGAAAAATTGCACTGACAGAGGACTTCAACAGAGTTGACAACTCAAAACTTGGCAATTTTTCACAGGTGGAGACGTAGCTTTAGCTTTTACTTGCTATGTGCTAGAGAAGTGCCTCCAGTGCAAAGGCCGTGAAGCATTTACGTATTTTGATTCGAATATTTGCATAATATTAGACGAAAGCACCACTACGCAATTTTATTAACAAATACACAAGTCACAATTCAACATTTAAATACACATCTTTCGCATGTCAGTGCGTATTTCCATTTGGACAGCATAATACAGAGCAATATGTTTGAATTTTGACGTGTTGGTTGCATGGTTGGTCGGTTACGACAGCCGATTACGGGAAGACCTGACGCGCTACGATATAATACACAGCGCTCAAAGGATCCCCTTTGCGCTTTGGTAACTATATGCAAATGTCCTTATCGGCACCTGCGCTATGTTCCTGCGTGTATTATGTAAATCGTTCAGACACCGGCAGAAACAGGGAAAATGCAATAAGGAAAATCCATTTCCATTGGCTGCAACTCTTTTTATGTCCCTCGGTTGAGCATGGGTCTCTCCCATAACATACTTCGCATACCAGACTGGATTATTGACGTTTCTAAGCTGCTAGGCTTATTATATTGCGCTCTCAGGTCAGGACTACTGATAACTTCAATGTTCATTTCTACTAGGGTATATGCCCTATAGTAACATGTATGCGAGAACGTTGAATCGTTATAGTCACGATGTAACTTTTATTGAGTGCGACAGAGGTAAGAACTTATCAGCGGAAAACTTTTGGATTCATAGGCCTTATAGGACCGGACCTATATAGGAAGTACCTATCGTTGATTAGCAATGGACCACTGTCCATCTGAGGACTGAATAGCGCCGAAATAATGGGGAACAGTTTTGTCCAATATTGACGTCAATCAAAATAAGTTTGTTTGGGAATACTTATCAAACAACCGTGAATCCTCTTTATATATACTTTACACATGCGACTCACGGAACCGCCGACTGGTTAACAATAAAGACTAAGATGGATCCATCAATACCTAAATAAAGTTTCACTGGTAACCAAATCTCCCCATTTTGGCTGGAGAGAAATTACCTCACTGTACCACCAGTACCAGTAATCCCCAGATGTAAGTACCTACAAAAATTTCCCTGCCAATGAAAGACCTACTTTAAACCAAAACAAAACTTAAAATACTAGGACCATCATCTTAATATAATCCCGTCTTTATCAGATCACGTCTCTAGTAAGGGACAGAATACCCAATGGACTATCAATTCGCAATTTAACCACCACCTATAAAATCACACCTATATTCAATTCAAAACGAAAATCGAACGCGAAACCTTCTACACACGATATCACAGCAATCACTGTCATATAGAACCGTTTTAGGTAACCATAAATCCCCTCTTAACGGGACAGCTTTACAACAGAAAGCTAACGGTTGTTTATTTCGGTAGTGTTCAAATTTTCATGGAGATCCCTCCGAGCTCCATATAAAAGGGGAATGAAGGTTCGTAATGAAATTTTTTATTACTCCTACATAATCTGGGTCGTTAGAAACAGAATGTATGGCTGTTGATGCTGTTCGTGTGGTGCTATGCTTGGGTGCCTTTCATCCTACCGATGGGGCTCCCGAATATTTACAGGTGGACTCAGAGCAGACGCGAGAATGTTTTAGTACGGAAAAACTGATTCTGCACGGATCACTCTTTGGCCAGGATAAGCAGAAAACAATTGGGACCAGCGTAGCTGCTTGAATACTCCACCACGTGGCTTAGTTTGCCACGGGTTGGTGGACTTCACGTGTCTTTGAGAACAGAATGGAGAACTCTTTGGCACGCAGCTTTCCTCACGAGGTTTTCCATCACCGTTACAGCAGGTGATATTTAATAGAACCAATTTAAGACCACCAGTGGTCTTAACCAAATGCTGGCATATTTTCAGGGAATAAGAATAAGAAACCAGACAATACGGGCTCTTAGTTCTTTTTTGATTTTAATGACTTAAAAAAATAAAATAGAACATTAAGGAGGTCATTAGAAACAAAGGGTATGTTTGCTGTATTCAGTATTCATGTGCTGCCTACGTTAGCGGTCGTGTATTCCAGACATTTATAGACCTAAACGTTAGGGGGAAACGCTAATAGCATTAGGGTGACTAGGTCTTTGGCAATGGAAAAAGTCGTCACTGCAGTTGTTCATGGTTTTCCTTTTTCACGCGCCAATGACACACACAAGACATAAACATACCTTGGGTCTGTATCACCAAATGTACATTCAGATATTGAGCTCACTATTCAAATTTTTGGTCCACTGTTTATCGAACCCATGTCCCCCGAATGAACAATGGCACATTAACCACTGCGCTATGCAAGTCTTTGTGCTGAATAAATAACTAATAGGGTTAGGTCACTAAACCACTAAACTAATTCGACCGGCATTTTAGTGACAATACACTGTTTACATTACATTTTATAGTCCCGCGGGCAGCGAGTGTTTGACATTACTATAATGACAGACGTTTATTGTACAAATTTAATACTTTGTCAATAGTGTTAATGTTCACAGCACTGTTCTATTATAAGGTTTGTGTAAGCAACGTGTCCCGATTCCGTGCCGTATACTTGGTCACAGTGCTTGTTATAATACGTCTAATGCCTAGGGAGTTAGGTATGTGTGCATAGCCCTAAACACCCACGCTAACATGCTTATGATTGTGCGTCAGAAATGTGAATATATCGTTGTAAATTACGACAGACTTCTATGAATTACCGTTCCTACCTGTTGGCTGAAAGGATCCATTATTCAGGCCATTGTTGTCAGCTGAATGGTATCCCAAATAGGGAGTATGTTATTGTATCATTATTTTCTTTGCGTCGTGATCGTTGTAATCTGACGTAACAACACATCCAATTACAATCTAAGAACGCGCTTTTTGACGACAGGATGACTCGCAGTTAAAAATCTATTGACTTTTTGTAAAATATATAATTGAACTTGAAAGAACTACTTATAAAAAAAGTGAAAACAGACAATCGAAACTATTACAAAATTATTAAAATTCGAGAGAAAAAAAGGCGCGGACTCATATAAATTCGTAGATGGAATTGTTGGATTTTCATTTGTACGCAACTTCGCGCGCTTTTTTTCGATTTTTTTAAAATAATTACATATATACATATAAAACCTAAGTACCTAATATACATAATGAGAAATATTCGTATGAAAAATAATAATTAATTTAATTTTTATTTGTTTGCGTCGCCTACAGCACTTAAATCCAGTTTGGATTCCAAATCGGAGTTGTTTTTATAGATTGATATGACGGATCATCTTCCGTGTCCACTTCTCGAGTCCACCTTCTAGGTGGAGTCCGCTCTTCTAGGGTGGAGCTGGAGTTACTTCAGCTCATCTCTCGTGGGTGAGCACGGGCCCCGGATATTCTTTCGTATTCTTCCGCAGCCTGACAACATTGGACCACCACTAGAACTTTCTTCTTGTATAAAATATGTATATCACCTTTTCAGCTCTAACTCAACAAATAAAAAAACGGTAAAACCCACCTAAAAAAATAGTAGAAATCCAGTATTGTCCGTGTTGACCCCCAACTCTCGTAGGTACGCTTTTCCCACGATGCAAAATGGCTGCAATGGAATCTTTCTATATTCTTCTTCTGCTACTTCTAGGTTTAATAAAAACATACGTATAGCTTGAACTGTGATGACTTACTAAGTTGTGAATTCTTCCCATTTGTCACTGGTCTTCAAAATAATAATTGCAAGTATTGAAAATTGAAAAAATCGTCCAGGTCCAGTAAACCGAAAACGGCAAAGTGAATTGGCAAAGTTGAAGCTGTTGTCAGTTTGATTGATTACGATGAGAATACGATCTGCGATCGGTCATCCCTACGTTTTACGTCCTCGTGTTTTGTTGGGGATTTAAAAGCAACATAGGAAACTTTAGGGATAGATTCGAGTCATTGTGCAGCAAGCACGACCTTAATCCTAAACTCAACATTCAGTGAAAAAAAAATGGCGAATCAGAAAAAATCGTAAACTGTCGGTTTGATCTTCGTAGGAATGCCTCTTATCTTAATTTTCACAAGATAGGCCTCGCTTTTTGTTTCGTCAAAAAACTCAACCGCTCGTCAGAATGCCGAGAAAGTGTGTATAACGCGAGGCTTTATCGGATTTTGCTAACAAACCCGTCGTGTTCCTGCTGCGTAGGAAAGAAACTTTTAGATGAAAAGTGCTTGCGTAATTCAGGGTGTTGTACCTAATAATAATTTTATTTTGTCTTGAAACTCTAAAAAAGACGATCTATACATATAGGTAACGGAAAGTTCAGTAGTTACAATCATTTCTTGTGCTATTTGTTAAAAAAACGAAAAAGTTTCAATTTTCTTTTAACTATATGAAAATTTATTATCAAGACTCGGCACCAAACCAAAATTTTCCAAAACTGTAATTCTCACTCCATTTCTGAAATGTTCTGTGGCGCCTTCCGCCACTTGTCAAGAGATGGCGCCACGGGTATCCTGAATCACGCTATCGAAGCTTCTTTTGTTGTCAATATAGTATTATGACAAACCCAAAGATGTACTCAAATTGAAGTGGTACTGGTGATGCTCTGGCCACATCACTCGCATAACTAAAATCCATGGGGAGGAAAAGTCCTGAAGAAGGCAGCGAAACCATTGGAATTAGAAGGCCCAGGTCCAAGTGGAATACTGTCGTATAGGGGGGGCGCTTTTCCAGCAGTGGACTACGAAAGGTTGTAAAGCAGGAAGGTACTCAGAAGGATCGTCATGGTAAAACGCGTCTTATCTTTATTTTCTTTTTTGTTTCGTCAAAAAATCCCAACCACTTCGACGGAATAACGAGAAAGTGTGTATTACGAGGCCTTTATCGGATTTTCCTAACAAGGCTTTCGTGTTCACGCTCCGTAAGAAAGAAACTCTTTAGACGAAATGTGTTCTTGTTGGTTAGATTGTTCTACTGAATAGGGATGTTTCCAGCACTCAAAATAATTCATTTCGAACTTCATTCGTAATTCCTAAAACTACTTTGAGAATCGTCTTAAAACTCGACTTTCAATGCTATAGTTTTATTAAGTGACAAAACAAACCCTGCATATAACCTAAAACCAAATACCTACAATGTCGAATTTCAAATAACACATACAATTTTGAATTTCATATAGTAGGTACCTCAAGAATAAGATCAACATGCGTAAAAGAGGAAGAAACCTTCAATAGCTATTTAAAATCATTGTTAGTTTAAAGAATCCTTTGAAATTTTATGAAAATGAAAAGGACGCTGTTTGTTTTTTAAACCTCTTCAAAGTTGCTCGACACAATAATTTATAATCGGAAAATAATTTCGCATTCATCTTTACAAACGACAACAGATTAGTTACATAACCGCGCATTCACGATGACAAGCGGTATTTATACAACAACATTTTTAAAAGATGTATTTTTACAGCAAAATCATCAATTCGAGATATTTTCACGTCAACATTGGAAGCAAATGAACGCTCAGATCGGCTTCGAAGCGGCTGTCATCACGGATTGATTTATCACCTCCAATGTCAGTTGGTTTGAAATTATGTGTAACGAAATCGGTCTTCCCTAGCATTCTATCTAAATTCAAAGCACCTTGAGCGATTAAAAATAGGCTTGATTGATAGAACTCGTAATGTTTTTTTAACCACTAATGCCTCCCCCTCTAATGTCTCAACTACTAATGCTTACACTACAGATACCTCCACTACTAATGCCTCCGTAATAGTACGACTACTAAAAATACCACTACTATTAATACCAATACTTCTAATACCTTTACTACTTATACATCTACTACTACTATATCTACTACTTATATCTCTTCTACCTTTACCTTTACTTCTTCTAAAAAGAAATATGTAAGATTTTACAATACGCAAAATTAGTAAAACTTGGTAAAGTACTCTACTGGGATGATAAGATTTTGGATAAAGATAAATGCGCAAATTGTACCAACCATAAACCGTGCTAATGCATCGTTAAAATCATACACACATTTGACCAAATTATGGAAATGGCGTAATTATTCAGTAGGTAGTAGCAAACGTATATTTTGAAATAACAGCATTTGGATGCAAATTCTGTTATTGCTGTTACACCTATGACTAGGTATAAATGAGAATACAGAACAAACCTCGGTAATATTACAGTTTTTATGTTTGTTCTCTGGTATGGTAAGTCAATAACGTTAAATGAAATAAATATTAAATGAAACGCTGACAACTAGGTATAACTGCCTAATACATGACTGCAAGCGAATATGTAAGCAATTATCGTAACTCAAGATTTGGCTGTGGGCTCTGCGCCAGTCTGACAGACATTACTGTCACGTACCCATTAGTATTTATCACCCACTAACTTATACACCTACTTTCATATTATTATCATTATTATTAATTAACATATTGTGTTTCGTCTAATGATTAGTAAATATTGCTCAAATAAATAATTAATAGATTGTTGGTAGGTAAAACCTTTGTATCTTGCGGGCTTACGACGGACGTTGTCGTACGAGGAAATTTGCGACATGACAATTGGGATGTGGACACCGTTCATAATTCAATTCAAATTGTAATTTCCATAAAAGAGTGCTTTCAGAAACGTCCGAAAACGCAGCTCAACTTTTAATAGCTTTAAAAAATGATTTTTAATTGCGTACGAAAACAATTATAATAAAGTCAACTGACTTGAAACAGTGTTGACGTCATAAGTCGGGTCCTTTAGACAAAACATAGATTTTGTAATGAAGAACCCGGATTATGACGTCATTTTTCGTTTTTGACAGTTCAATAAAAGTCTCAATTGAATCTTAGTTCACATAAGTACCAATTAGAATACGGGATGTCTAACCAGTATTTTATCTAGTAGTTGTGTAACACACGCTTAGTGCTTTTATATTCAGGAGCAGCAAAAAAACCAAGTCTCCAATAGATAACCAAAGGAATTATAGGAATAGAACTCGAGTTCAGTTAGTGTTATCTAGTAGGCAAGTTTTGAGCACTCGCGACGACAGCTTGTAAGTAATCATGAACGGCAACGCGACAATTGGTTAGCTATTAGTTCGCCAGTTCGATGCTTGAACTAATAAGACGTTGGTTTAACTGTTCGCCAGTTCGATGCTTAAGCTAATAAGTCTTTGGTTAAACTTAGTATTGAACTCTTCAAATAGTTACGAAGCATTAGCGAAGGTAGCAATAGTTACTGGCGACAAACTATAAAGCCAGGTTTCAAACAAAGAAAAATTGCACTGACAGAGGACTTCAACAGAGTTGACAACTCAAAACTTGGCAATTTTTCACAGGTGGAGACGTAGCTTTAGCTTTTACTTGCTATGTGCTAGAGAAGTGCCTCCAGTGCAAAGGCCGTGAAGCATTTACGTATTTTGATTCGAATATTTGCATAATATTAGACGAAAGCACCACTACGCAATTTTATTAACAAATACACAAGTCACAATTCAACATTTAAATACACATCTTTCGCATGTCAGTGCGTATTTCCATTTGGACAGCATAATACAGAGCAATATGTTTGAATTTTGACGTGTTGGTTGCATGGTTGGTCGGTTACGACAGCCGATTACGGGAAGACCTGACGCGCTACGATATAATACACAGCGCTCAAAGGATCCCCTTTGCGCTTTGGTAACTATATGCAAATGTCCTTATCGGCACCTGCGCTATGTTCCTGCGTGTATTATGTAAATCGTTCAGACACCGGCAGAAACAGGGAAAATGCAATAAGGAAAATCCATTTCCATTGGCTGCAACTCTTTTTATGTCCCTCGGTTGAGCATGGGTCTCTCCCATAACATACTTCGCATACCAGACTGGATTATTGACGTTTCTAAGCTGCTAGGCTTATTATATTGCGCTCTCAGGTCAGGACTACTGATAACTTCAATGTTCATTTCCCTTGGCTTTTTCCAACTAAATAATTGTTGACGCTTGTAACCTGCAACAATGGCTAAGTTTTATGGTCTCAAAAAGAGGGAAAAAAACTGTTCGACACGCTGTCAAGATTTTCATATATTAATTTTTTTGTTACCTAACTAAACGTACCTAATTTTGCAATTGTACATAATTTTGCCAAATATTACTCTTTAAAACTAAAGTCTTTTTCTTATGCTCCTGACGGAACAATAATTAGGTGACTTCAAAAACAGTTGGCTCAGCTGAAGAAAAATTAAGTTAATTTTGAAAGCCCGTTTAATTTTTAATTGTTTTTTTTCTAAATGCAAAGCAAAAGAATTTACAATGTTTTCCATCTTAGGGCTGGTCTGGCTTAAGATAAGATCGCCTTTTGTTTGTGCCGCATGTGTGCACCTTGGCTGTATAATAAAGTGTATTTCTATTGTATTTAGGAGGTCACTGCATTCACGCTCAATTTTATATTGAAATAAACAAAGACGTAACGTTGAGGTACCTTCGAATGGTTGTATTGCCTTAAAAATCTTTAACCAGTCACATGAAAAATAAACCACAACAGGCAATATCGACGCATGTGGAAGCAAACTTTTACCTAAAGACAGGGCTTAACGACTTGTCTCATAAAAAGCTAGTAAGCGATCAAATATCATCGATAACGATGCAAAATATAACGGCATACGTACTGTACAGTCGAAAACTGTAAAGGTGTAGGTACACTTAATGGGAAATAAAGAAATATTTACTGTATCCTCTTTCATTACATGTTTTGTCAAGCTAGAGAACGTGTGATTGTTGATTATTGATTGAATATACTTTTTGTATCCGGTTGTAAATTATCTGCACATAAATTTTTCTCAAGTAAAACAAATACAAATTCCATTTTTGCTGAAAAAGATAAAGTGACAACGATCTGTCTCTTTTAGTTTACACTTTTTGGAAAACTTACAGCTATATTTTTTATAGATTGTTTTCAGATATAGCTAATTACAAGATTTCAGGTATAGGTCTATAATATAAGTTGATTGCGCTTCATATTATTATGTATACGAAGTACAAAGTACTACGTTGTACGATCCGTCAATCCTTTCAAAATTCCTCATTTACCTTAATAGTAAAAATTCAAGAATATTTTGAAGTTCTAATTTTCAAAATAACGAATCCACTTACAGCGTTGCTAGTCCAGTCTATGGATTTGCTAGTATTTTTTTCTACATGGCAATATAAGTTGACTTACAGTTCAGTCTATAGATTTGCTAGTATTTTTTTCTACATGGCAATATAAGTCGCCGCCAGTAGTAGATACATAGGTAGCAAAAGTCCCTTACTCCAGTGGACTGTATGAAAATGGCATTCCAATAGATCTGAAAGGTCATCGGCTCTCATTTCCCCGGAGAGCCGCAACCGAGACCCGCCTCGCGTTACACGCACATGAAGACAAGTTATTACGTACGTGAGGCGTGCTGCTATGAATTTATTACGCTATACTACCACCATTACTGATCTGATTCAATGGCCCCTTCTTAATTACGACAGTTACGTCCTTTTATAGGATCCCATCTATCTTTAAACCAAACTTTATGAAAATTGGTCCAGTAGGTCAAGCGTAATTACGTATATCAAAGATGGACAGATAGAGCCATTTTCTCACAAATATTTTGAGTTTACATAATACATAATATATAGTTACATAATATATAGTCTATTAGTTTTATCAACGAAATTTATCCTGAGTGTCTTCTGTTTCCCTTACAATCCGCCGCCCTGGAGAATGTTTTTTATGTGTTGTGTTCAAAGAGCTGACCCTTCCTCAGTTCCCTCGAGTAGAAACGAATCCACTAACAGCCTTGCTAGTCTAGTCTATGGATTTGCTAGTCATAGGTAGCACAAGTCCCTTACTCAAGTGGTCTGGATGAAAATGGCATTCCAATTGGTCTGAAAGGTCATCGGCTCTCATTTCCCCGGAGAGCCGCCTCTTGTTAGACTCATATATCTTCATATAGTTTGTTGTAATGCATGGTGTAATTTCACGTCAAAACCTCTACCTACAGTTGATGTTGTTGAAGTTGATGTAGATTATAGAGGTGAAGTTGATGGAAAATAATATCAACATAGTATGAAAGGACATTTGGAGTGAATTACCGAACAGAATGGCAATAATCCCACGGCGGCGAACGTGTCAATAATTTCATGTAAAATAAAACCTATGCCAGCCCGCGCTCATATTGCTGTAAACTATGCCATATTGCCAGTAAAATATGGCAATATAATGTCCCTGGAGGCAGACTGCGCTTTCAAATATTTCCCTAGAGCTAACATTTCTATGTAACATTCACGGTTTAGTCAATGTTTGACGACCTCAGTGGCGCAGTGGTTAAGACACCGGTGCGCTGCGCGGAGGGTCCTGGGTTCGATTCCCAGCAGAGCGGAGATTTGAATGATGAATTTGAATTTCTGTTTCTGGTCTGGGTGTATTGTGTTGTTGTCTTGTATGTGTCCATGGCGCCCACGACACAGGGAATCCTAGTGTGGGGCTATGAGTGTGTTAAACAAAAAAAAAAAACAAAAAAAAAACAAAAAAAAATGATTTTTGTCAATATGGAATGTCAGCATATCAGGATAGGACACTTAAAATTAAAGGACTTTATTTTTAGGTCTTTTTATATTGGGAACTGCAGTTATGTGACTTTTAGTGATGACTCGAGCATGTTTTTACCAAGTGTTAGCGTTATTTTCTTACTATGGCGTCTAAACGCCATAATTTCGCCCCTTGTTATTTTTGAAAAGTTAAAAAGTCGAAATCTCTCTAAGTTTTTTCAGAAGTGTAACATTAAACGAATCAGTTTAACAATGCTCCACGTCGATATTATTGTACTTGTGTGTAGTTGTGATGGCCTCATATAGTTTAGTTTAGGTTAGATATAACGCTATCTAAAGCGATTTACATAATACTCGTAGAGACATAGCGCACGTGTGGATAAGCACATTTGCATGTGCCGAAGCGCGAACGAGAATTCTTCGAGCGAGATATATTGTATTTCGTAAGGATATCAAATTCAGAACCAGTTTTGAAAGTTTTATAAAATAATAGTGAAAAGTAATTTAGAATCGTTTAAAATGCATCCCCTTTGGTCCTGTTCATATGGCGATTGGTTGTTATTGGCTTTTGCACGTTCATTCGCTGATATTCAAATATCAAGCTTTGCGCTAAATGAATTCTACCTACATTACTTTAGCTTCTAAAATAGCTAAGGCTAAGGCAAATGTGCTCGTATGGTGTAAGGAGGCATTTAAATATTCAATTTTTTTTATCGTTGCAAACTAAAATGCCACGAAAATGTTTACCTAAACGGGGTAAAACGGTGGCTAACGAAATAATAGCCACGTCGTTTCACGGGCGGGCGGACGCCTCTCCAATTAAGGCACCAGACGGAAAATTACCTCGTGAGCGCACCTGCCGCCTCGCGCCGTCGCCTTTGATGTAACGCTTATAGATTATGAACCTCGTGTTTATGCTGCCCTAGTACTGCAATGTTGAACAGGTGACGATACTTTATAAATTTAAAGGGGGAAATTGATAGGTCTTATAACAATTTATTTTTAAGTATTTAAATGCGTTTTATCATACCAGCAGAATTCTAGTACTTTGAAGCGAATTACTAGACCTACTTCCAGCATAGGCCTTCCCTAACTATTGACATTCCATTCGATCCTGCCCCTCCAATACAACGGCTGTATGCTAACTTATTCAGGAAAATCTCTACAATTAAGGCACCACACGGAAAATTACCTCGTGAGCGCACCTGCCGCCTCACGCCGCCGTCGCCTTAACGCTTAAAGATTATGAAAACCCAGTTTATACTGCCCTGGTATTGCAGTGTTGACTAGCTGGTATTACTAAGTTAACTTTAATGGGTTTCCTAAATTAATGTTCTTATTAATTAAACAAACACATTGCTTAATTAATATAATATGTTTGATCATAACAGCGCTCTGTTAGCTTTTTAACTTCACTGCTTTCTTTCTTAACTTTTGCTCTTCCATTCGATCCTACCTTCGAATGCAATGACTATATTATGCTAACTTCTCAGGTCAATCTTTCCAATTAAGGCACTAGACGGAAAATTACCTCGTGAACGCACCTGCCGCCTCGCCGTCGCCTTTGATGTAACGGTTATAGCTACGTTATAAACTGATTATGAACCCCGAGTTTGTGCTGCCCTGGTACTGCAATGTTGAACAGGTGACGGTATTAAGTGAATTTAAATGAGGCTCTTATTAATTTACGTGACATGGTATAAATAAACCTCGTAAATTAAAGGAGAATGGCCTATTCCCGAAAACGTGGTACTATTCTACTAATTTTCTTATTGATCGCTTAGATTTGGTCAGCTATATATTACTTAACTAATTAGTTGATTAGGGGAGGCCCATGTCCAGCAGTGGACTGCAAAGGGCTGAAAGGAAGAAAGGAATGTCATGAGTCGTGAGCACAGATTATACATATCAGTGGTAGGGATATTGTATAGTTTCGGCCAATGTACAGCAGCCGAAAAAAGTGCTGGACCAATAGACGACGCACATTGACGAACTGACGACTGTCTAACCAATCGTGTGCACCGCAGCGCATTCAATGTCAAACCGACCAATGAAAGTTGTGCTCACCACTCGTGACGGCAACTATAGACGGTAACTACATAACTACCTTAATCTTAAAACAAAATGAAATCGATTTTACTTTCCTTAACGACCTGATTCCGGGTGAACAAATGGAGCTTGAACACCGGAGCGGAATACATCGAGATTTCCTTCCCCGGGATCTCGCCACTCGTCAGTCACGCAGTGAATCGAAAGTGAGCAGATAAACCCTCTCCAAGACGTTATTTATGTTGCGTCAGATTATTTCTGAGACCGCCTTTAAAAGATAGTTTGAAAGGCTTTTTTAAATTTTGAATCAACACAAAACAAGTACATATTATTATTATCTGCTTACGTTAGACACATTTCCGTTAACCACTTTCTACCTCGGTAAAAATCTCTACCCTATATACATTCTGTAGTTATGTTATACCTCATAACCCAATCGGACGTAATTTTGGCACCTTTATAATACCTATAGGTAGTGGTTATTATTAGGATAGTTATTATTGTGTTCGTAAAAGCAAATGCACATCGTTTTCATTTGCCTAAGCATGCTCGAGGCTTTCTGTAGTCACAAAAAGTTTATGTTACACGTCACAAATACAAGTAAAGCTCACTTCGTCTTCGTGTGATGTAGTCGCTTTTATGATTTCAAGAACTGCCTTAAGGTCCTTAAATACCTATGGCGGAATACTTCTGTAGATTTATTCCTTGATCGTGGGCGCGATTTCGCTCGAAGACTCACGAAGAGGATCGACATCAAATAAATTGTCTTTTAGACCAAAAACATCGGTGGGCTTTGAAATTAGAGGATTTAGACTGTTTAAAAATATTTTTAGACACATATAGAAAAGTACGATGGCATAAAAGAAAAATATACTTACTTACATTACAAGTTAAATAAAAGCTTTTAAAAAGATGTCCATTCCAGGCCCCAAGCCAAGTAACCTCAGTATAAGAAAATTAGGAAATAAATTCAACAATATCAGCCGAACAAATCAAGTATTCAGATTATTCAAGGTAAAGTTTATTAAATATTTAAAGCAAAACTTGTAACCTCCAGGAACGCCAAAGAAGAGTGATTTCTGAGCAATTATGCAAAAATCCTCGCAAAGATTAAATTTACGGTGGCTACCCTCGATAGCGCCATTTGGCGTAGTTCTAAACGACTTAAGTCAAATGGATGGGCGTCAAACAAGTCCATTCAGTCCCATTTTCTTTCACTCAAAATGGATGTGGATTCGTGCATTCACCCCACTTGAAAGATATACTTACTCGTATTTCTAACTGATTTTTTTACGCGAATGGAAATCCAGAGTTTTTTATAGTCTTAATTAGCCATGAGCAAAATGTGTCACTTAAAAGAAAAGAACGAAACATATCTTTCCTTCACTGTGAAGTATATCACTCTTTTAGTCCAGTAGTTCAATGTAGTTCACCATTCACAAACGATATGTTATCCTTTCCTATTTCTTACTTCAACACTACATACTATTTCTTTTACTTCAGTTAGTTCAGTTCCTTCACTAGTTCATTACGATATAGTAGTTCTAATGAAATGTTCGATAAATTATTATGAAATACCCCATAATGAACTCGTGTATCGTAACGTTTATCTCTACTAGTCTTTTGAATTTTTTGAGATTATTAGATATAGGATAAAAAGCTAAAAAAATTAAAAGGACTAAAACAATAAAATAAAACTAAGTGCGTTTGTTTTATCAAATATCTAGTAATAAATTATGGTCGCTTTCCAAACGTATAATGACATATAATGTTATTTTTGTTCAATATTTTGAAATGGTACCGTATAATATACCCTCCGTAAAATCGTACCTTAGATTTCTTACGATCCTCAGAGACGTTACCTATTTAAATTTAAAAATGAAAGAAAATATCATTTATATTTATAATCAAGCCAAAATAGTCCGTAAATAGTTAACATAAAACTCATAATATTGAAACGTTTCCTAGAACTTCTAACGACAACGTATTTAGATGTAATAGTGTTCGTATAAGAGTATTTGTAATTTGATCATTGGTGCTTTACTTGATGGTTTAAGATTGTTTTCTCTTTTATGTCTCCGAGCGTGAGTGTGTGTATGTGTGCGTGAGTATATGCGCACGCCACGCGTCGTCGACTGTCGAGCTTCTTCGGTTAGTTTCGTTCGCGAAGCAATTGGACTAAATGAACGAGATGAATTGTAACTGAAGTAGTGAAGGAAGGACGGGAAAAAGTGAAGTACTTCAATTGAAGCATTCATTCCTGAACGACACATGACTGGTCTTAATAGAAGAAGGGCATGGCATATGTACACATGACATTTACGTCCAACCTCAAATAAGATATCCTATCCGAAGTCGTATGTACCTAGATGCTTGTTACTCATGAGAACTAAGGCGGTTGTGTCTATATGAAAATCCCTGGTAAAAAACACGAACATGCATAAAGAATTTCACACTCACGGCGGTATGATCGTGAATGTTCACTTTTAACCGTCAGTCTAACTTTAGTCTTCGAACTTCGATTGTTCGCTTTTGGCCTCAGGCGTCCGTTATCTGTTCTATTAAATCTAGATTTAATTATAACTTTCATACAGATTTTGGTACAAACTTAACCAATGATCGTTAAGGGAAAATTGAAAAACTTATTTTTATCAATTTTCAGTGGCGTCCGTATCTTTGTTCGTTATTATTAAAAAATACAACTAACAACCTCAAATTGTACATTTTATGATGTGGTATGTGGTACAAAAATAACTTCTATCTAATTCTATCTTTTCATGTACAAACACATTGTATCTACAACTTTAAAAAATATGTTTTTACAATTATAACGTTTTGTGTTTGTTAATTAATTAAAAAATAGAAATCTTAAATTATTCTCTATTAATTACTTTTACTCTAGCATGTTACCTACATTCTGCGATACATATTTTTGTGCTTTGCGTCAGAAAATATTGTCTAACATTTTGCCTGTCTAGTAACACAATGTATGAATTACCTACATACAACTCACGGTACAGCGAAGTGGTTAAGAGACTGCCTATTTGAGCCTTAGAAGTAGCCAATCATCTACCTAAAATCTCATAGGTACGTTGTATATGTTGGATGAAGAACCCAGATATTCTTTTTAGAAAAAAAATATTTAAAAAAAGGGTTATCATATCCCGAAAAAAGGTTACCATACCCTGCACTCCCTGCCCTACGTATAAACAAGAACAAATGATGTTCGCATACATCTCGCATACATTTTCAGAGAATGGCACATTTGCCGACTTCGCCCTCGAGGAAACACCTCTCCTTACTGCGACAAGGAAACGATTGCATATCAACATTATTGTCAACGGTTATAATAAACTTTGGCAAATGTTTTAAAGTTACTCGTTTTTTCGTGACCAATGATTCTAGGTCCAAATTATATTTATCCCCGTTTCTGGGGATTGAAATGTAACCCATTAACCCACTGGCCACTGCATAGCCCTACTCCGGCCACCTACGTTTGTGAACTAAGTGTTCAAACTTAGTTTTGAAAAAATATATTTTTGCGTGTACCTACAGGTCTATGTTAATTTCATTTCTTATTGTTTCAGATCACCATGATCCGTCACCTGACAGCATGTGTTCTGCTCGTAGCTGCGGTTAACGCACAAACAGGTAGGTACTCATAACTACACAACGTTACAAATAGCAAATTTTATACATATCGGGTCGCGTTTCTAGCTCAATACAAGTGTAGGTAATTTTGTTCGCGATCTCGAAATAATATAGTCTTATTATTTTTCCCAGAATTCTCGGTTACTTGTCGTTTATATTAAAATATACCTTTTCTTCACAGGCCCACAGCCCCTTAAATTTATTAAAAAAATTAAATGGAATATAAAGACATAATAATATAAAAACACCAAAACGTTCGCTGCACGTCGTCGTGACCAATATGCGTTGCTCTACTCTCACGAAATCTGAAATCGGTCATTTTTTTCACTTTTTTTGCAAGAAACGGAGCCGCCAACGACTCTGGTGACCAAGTCGACGACGACCACGTCGGCGCCGCCCACCACGGCCGAGGGTCCCTGGGAGACGGAGACCCTGAACGAGGGGCAAGCCATCCAGAAGGCGCTCCAGTACCTGCTGCAGCACCGTCAGCCCGACTGGGGCTGGGGGAACGACACGCACCATGTCATGCTAACGTTACAGGTAGATAGGACAAAATCCTTACTAATCCTTACTAATATTATAAATGTCAAAGTAACTCTGTCTGCCTGTCTCTTCTTCACACCTAAACCGATTTGGATGAAATTTGGTACAAGGATAGTTTGAGACCCGAGAAAGGACGTAGGATGGTTTTATCCTGGAAAAAATTAGGTTAATGAACAAACTTATAAAAAATCACAAATCTTATTTTTATCCACGAAAAAATTTCAGGCTTCAGCATTGAATAACATTTCAATATTTTTATCCCCAGCGAATTATTCTAAATCGTCTCAGAGAACTGGTGACCCGAATACACAAACGACTCAGAAACCAATTTTAATATAGTCTGCAAAATATTCTACAACGTTGAAGATATAAAATATAACAAAAAGATATTCTTGGAGCATAACGCGCCTACTAGCAAGGAGCGCTTTGAATAATTATGCTCTAATGCCTTTCAGGGCGTCGGGTCTTCCCCCCTTGCATCCCTCCTCCCCTGCCCTCTATAATACACTTTGAGATTAACGCCTAGCTCGTGCCTTTTAAATGTATCTCAATTTCTGCTTTTATCAGACTAAAAAGATGTTAGAAAATGTTATTGTCTGACCAATCTACGTCATGTAGGTAATTCATGCATACTACAATACAAATATAACAATAATAAGTTAATATCTCAGAAACGTTTACTTCATATTTTCACTTAAATTAGGAGGACTTTAGTTTAGATTTATACCAGACAGTCGACTCAATCGTCGATCAAACATTCAACTCAACAGTCACCAAACGACCCAGCAAACGACCGTACTCCGAACAGTCTCCTCGTCGGTCTATCAAACAATCGACGAAACAGTCGACACAATAATCGACCGAATAGTATCCCCATTGATCTATCAAACAGTAGACCCAACTGTAGAAAATATATTAAATTTTATTAATTGATTGAATTTGTTATAGCTGGCAAACAATACTGGCAAAGAAATAGAGCAGCAAAGCCTGGAGATGCAGCTGTCGGCCAAGCAGATGGAGATAGAGATACTCCTCATGATGTCCAAGTAAGTGATTGATGATGAAGGATTGAACCTTTGAATAATTACTAAAAACGATTGCTGGTCCAGGTGTATGTGTGTTCTTCTCTGGTGTACAGTATGGCAAATTGTCTTTTTATTTTTATTTGTAATTTAAAAATAACGCAGGCACAAAATTATAAAGTTTTTTAAAGCAATTTGAACCTTATTTTTCAAAAAATGTAGCGCCAAGTTTGTTAACTAAATTTCACAAGGGTAAAAAACTGACTTTATGCAGATTGTGACAGGTGTTCATTGTTTACACAGGCACCACGAGTCACCGCCGCCTCTAAGCCGCCTGGCAGCATACACCCTCGCTCTGGGCGCGCTCTGCAAGGATCCTCGTTCGTTCCACGGCCGAGACCTGGTCGCAGCGCTGCTGCACCGCGAGCCGCCGCACGACCTCGACTTCGCATATGCGACGCTCGCGGCGTGCTCGTCCGCCGCGCACGTGCGCCGCCGCCACATCCGCCGCCTGCTGGACATCGCCAACGCAGCCGCTGATCACAGCTTGGGTACGTGTGTAATATCTACACGACTTAGGGCCCCTTCTTACTGTGTATCGAACACCTTGGCAGTAACCACGCTGTAGCGCGGCTCAGAACTGGACTTTTGTATGGAGCTGCGCCCGCTGCCGCGCGGTAACAACATGACTGCCGCAACAGCCGCGCTTCATAATTTCCAAAGCTGGCGGCTTTAGTTTAATAAGGCGTAAGCAACGATATTCAAAAAAGTGCGCTGTCACGCTGTCGCTGTACGCTGTCGGCTGTCACGGGGCTGCAGCTCGCCTGTCATGGTAACTAAAGACCGCTGCAAGAGCAACTCTCCTATGGTGTGCGGGGTGCGGGAGGGAAACGTTACTGACCAATGAGCTAGTTTCCTGCCAGCCGCCAACACAGCGTTTGACATAAGAACACGCAATAAACTCAACCATAACATCTTTTACAGATACAATCTCAATGGTGATCTTGGCGCTGCGCTGCGTGGTGCTCGACCATCGCCACCGCTCGTTACTGCACTTCGTGCGGCGGCCAATGGCTGGGTTGGCGCGCCAGCAGCACGCTGACGGTGGCTTCGGAGCCTTACCTACCACTGCACTGGCTATACAGGTAGGCAAAGACTCTTAAACAACTTCAAAAAAGAGGAGGTTCTCAACGTGTTTGTATGTATTGTCAAGTGTATGTACCTATGTATTGTGGTATATGTCAAGAGTGTCGATATATTATATAAAAGCACGCGGCAATACGCGCGCCATACGCGGCGCCATTTCGAGAACGAATGAAATCGTTGACAGCGCGCGCAAAGAGCGCATTGTATCGGTGTTCGAGGCGTACTCCAAAGCCTACAGAGTAAAACTGTTTGAAAGATTAAAGTGCACTTTCTTAGCAAGAATCCTCGTTTCACTGTTTAAAGGATATTCATATTTAGATAACCTACTTTTATTCTGGGAAAAAACTGTTGTCAAACCACTTTTTAGTGCTATTATGTAGCAGTATGACCTCTAGCAAGATATTTCTCCCAAGTGTTTGGGTAATTTTCATTTCACGGTGTTTCAAAAACATTTCAATTTGGCCTCCTTTTTATGTTTTAAAAAGTTGCCTGCCTCGTAGCCTGCTTCTAGTTCTTTTTTAGAACCAAAAATTACTAACATTAACAGAAAATATAAAAAATCTCAGTAAGGAAAACATAAGCTCACAGGAAGAAAGAAATAAGCACGCCTCACAGACTATTCCCCGGAGATCGTCGAGCGTTGTTTCATTCCGCTGTATCCGGATGGTTTCCACGCTTCATCAATCATTACAGCAATTAACCGCCGAACTATACTTCGTTGCGGCATAGGGAACTACGAACAATCATATAATTCTGAGACTATACTCTAGACGTCTAGAGTATAGTCTAGTATAGTATAGAGTATAGTAATAGAGTTGTGACCTCACTAAAGATCCTTTTAATGTCCATATCGGATATCATTAAGAATTAATTTCAAAATCTAATTCCTATAAAGAATCATAAAGAAAGTTTTCAGAAATATAGGTACCTAATTTCAAAAAACTCGGCTCAGTTTTTCAATATCTTTAAAAAATGTTTAACAATAATTTGTTTAACAATAATTTGTTTAAATAACAAATTATTTATTTATTAATAAGAATAATTATTAATTAATAATTATTAATAAGAATAATTATTAATAAATAATAACAATATAATTAATGTAAAACAACAATAATTAAGTCTTGAAATATTGATAAGACGGTTTCTTCATCCAAAACATCGACTTTGAATGAAGAACCCGCCTTATTACGTCATTTTGCGTTTTCGACAATTGTGGTGCTGTTAACACGCATTATATAAAAAAATATACCGACACTATTTATAACTTTAAGTAAAAAAAAAACAGTCTCAAAGTAGCCATAAAAGCAATAAAACAATAATACTTTCTTTACGACAAACTAGAACAAGAATTAATAGCTAACATAAATTTTATGAGCCGTAACACAGTTGAATAACAGTTTGAACTCACATGTTTATTGTTTTTACGGCACCTCGACACGATATGACGTTAACGAGCTGTTAGTTTCTATTAGGGGGATACTATTTTGATGTTCATTTCTTTTTAATGGCAAATTAGATGTAGGCATAAATCCACCACGTTGGCCTAATGCGGGAATATATTCTTTTTTATTTGAGATTATTTTCTTTTTTATCTGATAGTTTGTAATATAAAATTGCATTTTTTTCATCCCTGTTGAACTTTTAGTCCTCATGAATAGCAAAGCATACAACTACAGATTGGATTTATTTCTCTATTTGAGGTTGGATGTCCATGGGTTCCAGTAAACCCTGAACATCAGGTGGCTTGCATTCCCTTTTGCTACTCAATAACTATTAAAAATATACCGAGTAAAGTATCCATCAATCATACACGTACATACATGTAGGAACGAGCGTCGCGTCGTGTAGCAAACCGCGATCCACTCAGCTTAATTAATCCACCTGTTTTTCATTTGTCTGACCCGAGTTATACCTATTTTATGAATTGCCCCCCGACGGTTTAGGGTGAAGTCTCACTGCGATTTAAAACAAGTACCTCCCGAAAATAAACATTAAAATTGTTTTAACAATATACTGAAACAAACATACCAAGGTATTGTTTTACTGAATATTTTATTAAAAATCAGTAGGAAATGGGCATGCATGCCGCCTGATATAAAGTGGTCACTGCATGGACACCCACGTAAAACCTCTATAGGGATTCTATTTGAGGTCGTACGTGGATACGTTGCAGGGGCGTTCCTAGCTAGATAGCACCTATAGACCTAGTTAGTCCTATGACTAACTAGATCTACAGTCGATAGCTAAATCGACATACGTCTACATCATACTTAATCATAATTTAGTTTTACCTACATACAATAAAGATAGGTAGTGATTTTTTTGTCCCCGATAAACCTGATTCGTTGTTACTCATAAGGATTGAAATGTTTGCCTCAAATAAAGTATCTTCGGCAACCACGTCTTCCCAAATGCGAGGAACATGCTGCTTTAGGATGAGTTAAGGTGGCACTAAGATACCCTCTCTGGCGAACTACCACCGTCCACCGTCTACATCTACAATCTACAACCTACAAAATACCCAATCATTAATAAACAAACAGAAGAACTAACAGTAGAAATCATATCCATACGTAAGTGCCTATGAGCGCCGCTTCGTGTAGTGATCCACTCTAGTTAATTAATCCACCTGTTTCCATTTGTCTAGCCTCAGTTATGACTACTTTAATAATTGCCACTGGCTGGCTGGGTTAGGGTGAGTATTATCGTCAATTGACTGTGCAATTATTTGATTATGATGCTGAAAGCTCTAAAATTTCTTATGTTTCATAAATGAATTAGGGAGATGAAGAAAAACAGGTTATCAGAATAACAATAACGTCTGTGCAGACGACTCATATTAAACATCTACGAATATGTTGTAGCAACCTACATGTGTGTTACCAACGTTAATGGCATGCAAAATAAACTAATAATAAAGAAATAAGAATATGAAACTTCCACATCTTTATTCTATTGGTAACATGTGATTGCTACAATCTTGTACAAACGTATAAGTAGTAACTTTTTAGTTCGTAGTCGCGTGCTACGAAGGTGCTACGAAGCACTCTACAGTGCTTACAAGGCCTACGCCTTAAAATACAGACTGGCAATGTGCAGAGTTTGTACACGAACCCTTTCAACGCAACCCATGTTACTGTTTAATGTATTTCAAACTTTTTCATGAATGTATTTTGTATTACAGGTTGACATCATTTATTTAGTTTTTTTCTTAGCGGCATCGAATACTTAATCAATAAATTATTTAATGTAAGATTTTAATAAATTGTCGAATCGTATTCGCACGCGTTCTTTGTCCACAAACCCTTGTTACCTACCGCTCTATGTACTTATACCAAACTTTTCCATCAACACATAATCCACGTCAACAGATATTAAGATTCTTACTACAAGTATCGAATACTTTATTGTACTATTTAGTCGCTACGTTATAACACGCGTGCTTTATTCACGAACCCTTTCAACGCTTCGCTTGTTACCGCTCAATGTATATCAAACTTTTCACAAACACGTACCTAATCCAGATCGACATCATATTAAGTATCAAGGGAGTGTGCATTTAGTGGATTGATTCCAGAGGTGAATGACCTCGGTTAACCAACATCCTGCTGATTTATGAACAGAAATATGTGCGGTGAAACGCGTCAGCTGTGGGTATTGATGCTATAAAAAAGAATTTATGACGTGTCGCGTTAGCAACAAAAAATATTTATTGCATGGGTTTTACGGTTAGTTTCAATACCCTAATCTTTGTATACAGGATTACCCGTAAAACATGAGCAACCTCGCAGCACTAGGTAGCTATTCGTAACACCATAAGCAACAAAGGAGTTTGAACATAGCTCAATACATAAAAAATAAATGGTTAAACAAGTTTTTGTTGCACTGTTGTGACATTTTTAAGTCTACGAAAGTAACATTCAAACGGGAAATTTGATTTAAGGTCAAAGCCTTATCAGGTTAATTTACGAGTACATAAAAGCCTCAGTCCACCACGCTGCACGCTGGCCTAATGTGCATTATTACACATAACACGCCTTTAAAAACATTATAGAGAACTCTCAGGCTTGCAGGATTCCTCACGATGTTTTCCTTCACCGTTACAGCATTTAATTTTATGAATGCTCTACGTCAGTTATCTATATCAGTTACTATTAACCAAAGCGGTGATAGCCCAGTGGCTTAGAATTCGACCTCGAATGTAGGGGTTCGAATCCCAGTGGCACGCACCAATGACTTTGTAAAAAAAAAAAGTTATATGCGATTTATAAAATTAAATATCACCTGCTGTTACGGTGAAGGAAAACATCGTGAGGAAACCTGCATGCCTGAGAGTTCACAAAAAAAAAATGTTCTCAAAGGCATGTGAAGTCCACCAACCCGCAGTAGGCCGTGGTGGACTAAGGCCTACATCCCTCTCATTGTGAGAGGAGACCCGAACCTGTAGTGGGTCATTAATGGGTTTATTGACTAACCAAAGAGTTCCGACATGGTTTAACGACGGTTTTCTTTTGACGACTGTTACAGTCATGGTAACCAGTGAACGACCTCGGGTAACCATCACTGCGGCTTTATGAAGAGCAATGTGTGCGGTGAATGTGTCAGCTGTGAATATGGATGCAATAAAGAACATTTATTGCGTGCGGTTGCGTTTCGGACGATTTTCGTTGTTATTCCCTTGATTTTTGGAATTATCGTTAGTGTTGTGGTAGACTGCTTTCATTTATTTTCATTTTTAATTAATAAATTTTGGCTGGAACTATTTTACTCCAGAGTCTGGAATCCAGACCATCATTTAGTTCAGATTGGTGATGGGGTACCTGCCAACCTGTTTTCCATACAACCACATGGGCTCCGATAAGGTATAACGATAACCAGGACAGTTGAACGTGCCCCTCGAAACACGGAAGAGAGAATTTAGTTTTTACTAGCGGTCCGATACTCCTATCCTTAGCGAAAAAGTGGAAACAAAACAGTCGCATATTATTATACAAAATAGTTCTTAAAACACCTCTGACTTTTACGTATACGAGCGCTTGCGATCAATATCGCAAGCATGAACACTATCGTCAAGTATTCGTACAGTAAAAGTCGGTCATTAGTATGTCATATCTCAGTCTGTCCCATACTAATGGCAGCTCGATACTATTACCTACTATACGAAACTGCGTAAGTTCATGGTTAAAGCCCTAAACCCCTCCGAAAAGTGGAATAAAAGAAGATATTATATAATCAGTTGATATTATGCTTATTTCCTTAGGCTTTGGAAGACTCTGACAGTGGCCCCGGAGCCCACCAACACTGGAGCCTGCCCGCTGCCCGCAAGTGGTTGCTGGAGAAGCAAGAACCCGATGGTGGCTGGGGAGATGTCTCCAAGACCGCTGCAGCGATCGCAGCGCTGACTCCCGCATCCCTAGCCGCTGTACGCCCTCCGCACTGCAGCGACAAGCTGCTGGACAGCAAGCATGAACCTCTTGGTGAGATTTCCTTACTGGTATCTTGTTGATATAGAAGCACGCGGCTGGTATATTTTGATGAGGAGATATATCAAAGACCTTACCGCCAGCCTCTTGACCCGTTATAAAGCAGCATGTTCTTCATGGCTAGTGTTTTAGCTGAGGACTGTTTACACTTTAGGACTTGACATCGTTTTACTTTACACCCGCATACAACCTCAGATACGACTGCAGTGACCACTTTACATCAGGTGACCTGGTTGCACGTAAGTTTGAGACTTCTATTATCGGTTAACAGCACCATGATCAACACGTTCAGTGCCTCCGACACTCCTTACGAGTACTTGTAAGATACATTGGCTATACCAGCGACCCGTCTGGCATGTTCAAAACAAAGTAATCATAATTATATAAATGGCATCTCTAAGCTACGAAGATAATTGACAAGGCACTGAAACTGTTATGAACTAGGCAAATGCCTACAATTAACATGTTTATTATCCTCCCCCTCCAGACAGCAACGGTGGCGACGGCGGTGTGAAGATCGCGTTCCCGGCACATGCCACCAACGAATCTGATGCTCGGAATGTTTCATTCACCTACACTCTCTGGCTCGGTACCAACGTCACTGAAAACTACACTCTGTACATGGTCGCGCCCAGGTGAGTCTGAGTATCTTTGCTTGGATAAAGAGAGTTAGGTCAGAAAAATAAGGAATGACGTTGCAAAAGTTACAATTTGTCTATAAAATATAAAATTGAGAGTCGAGGATGTTGGGTTCGTGACTGTGACCTAATGAAATTTAAAATTAAATGGGAATAGACAATGACTCATGTTTTACAGCACGAAAATAAAATAAAGTTAGGTACTTTATACAATTCATTTGAGTACATCGTACAAATCTGATGTTGTACCTAATATTAAAATAAAACGTCTTTAAACCATGATGGTTTTTCATTCATTCAAACGTTCATGGTAATAAATCCCCTGCTTTCTCTGCTCCACTCCAGATTATATCTAAGATCCGGAATATAAACGGCTTTATATGCCTTCCGAACGATTGGTTCCTATCGGTCAGACACTGACCGTGTCCAAAAACGTTAAATTTTCCTGATTTTCCGATTTCCGATCTTCATAAACCAAAGCAGAAGCGACATCATATCATTCTTTTCAATCGTATCAAAGTAACAATAATCCTACGAGCCAAACATATTCACTGACGAACACATCTCCTGTGTTCCAGAAACATCTCGTTCTACCACGTGATGCAGATGGCAGCGGAACAAGAGCCCCGGTTCCGCTTCGAAGCCAGCTCCTGGCCGAACGGCCACTACGTGCACACGCTGGCGGGGCACCGCGAGGAACCCATGGGGTACCACTACTGGCTGCTGTACCGCTTGCCCGAGGTGCCCGACCCTGCTGCACCACCCGGCAACCAGCTTGTTGCGCCTGTTGGTAAGTATATTTTGGGAGACAAAATCACTCATTCATGCTGGCTAGTTACCTGTCTTCCCTTATAACCTTACTGTAGTGCTACATCTCACACTTATAGTGAACTAAGACTCAATTCTACTCAGCCGAATGTCAACCAGCTCGCCACCCCTGCCAATGGAGAGTCTTTCTTTTCTCATGTTGTAATGTGGCAACTCTTCGCCCCAATTTCATGAAGAACCGTAGGCTCTCTGCCTGCAGAACACTCGGTCCTGCTGCGCTGATTTAGATTAAGCCACTGGTAAACCTGTGTCAGAACTTAGTGTCTCACCCGTATCGTATGTTTTAATGGAGCAAACTTTACTACGTGTGAAGATACGGGCGGGGTATGGGATTAGGAATACCTATTTCGCCACAAGTCCCCTCGTTCCTTGTACTGACTGCAACCGAATTATGAGAGTCGCGGTCTCGTAGCATAGCCATATTCACTTCTTGACAATTGACCTCTAACTTCATATTATCTCATTCCAGGTGTCGACGACCTGTTGGTTGAAGACGGCGAGCACTACCTCTTCTGGTACAAGAAGCTGTAATTTTTGTCTCTCGTTCATTCCACGTAGCGTATCTTATTGTGATCTACCTTTAACGTATCGTAAGGACTAGACTAGCTTCTTCTAAATCTGAGACCTGGGTACGATGTCAATGTAATTTAAAAAAGAAGTTGCAATATGACCCAACACGCGATCGACCTAACAACGCGACAAATTCAAATACTGCTCTTTAAATGGAGCAACAGATTAAGGCAGCGTTCAGTTTGAACGCGATTTCATACATATTCAACTTCAACGAACAATCCGAACCTTAAAAATATTATGGGAGCGCTCACACTGCGTGCGAGTTAATCGTACCTTCACTTAGACGCCCGCAGTGTGAGTGTCCCATAGTAAAGGCTGGGATTATCCGTGCGTAAACGTACGTATTGAATTCTTACGAAATCGCGTACAAACTGAGCGTGGCCTAAGTATTAGTTACTATGTAAAATGAAGCTGTCCTTTCCTGTAATACGCATGCTACAAATTTTGGAACAAATGGAATAATCACAGTAAAATTTTAAAGGACATTGACGTCATACGAAGCCTAGACGAACCGTTAACTTTATACTAAACTTGTAGCTATTCCTATTCCCAACGATATAATACTTACCAAAGACGTTACCACTTACGTAAAAATTGTTATTTGAATTAATACATAAATTATTTTTAAACATTTCGTATGGCTTTAATTTTGTTTGATGTTAATAAAAATTTATTTTAGACAATTACTTCACTGATTTATCTATTTATTGTCACAATTTATTTATTAATAAATGATACGGACTTGCATAGACTTGGATAGACGAATCGGAAAAAAACCCAAAAAGAAGTTTAATATAGTGTTAATTAAACTTCAAAGGATTTGATATCAAATTATACTTTACGTACACTAGCCATATATTTCTTATTCTAAAACATAATTTTAGAAAACTTATAATAGTCGTTACAGTCGCATCTATCTACATTTGGAAATTACAATGTTACCTTAGAATATTTAGGTATTTAAGTAGGTTTACGCGTTTACATCTCATAGTTGAATAATTAATTTATTACTATTTATACATACTCTGGATTTACTATTATTAAAAATGTATATTAAATTAGACGAATGGCTATTGACTTATCTGTTAATCCAAGGTGTGCGACCGAATCGTGAACGAAGTAAACAATGAAGTCAAAAGTCATAGTTTAATTCCATTGGAATTTTACCGATTTCATATCGATGTAGGTACCTAGTCATTTTTATTTGATTGACAAATGTAATTCAATGAATGTTAAAACTAAAATAGATTAGTGACGTTAAGATTCAATAGTGAGTTCATATGGTGACTACATTATAGATACTTTTTTAAATCTCTTTATAATAATCATAATTATCATAATTACCTACATAGCGTTATTCATTGTTACAAAATCTTACTTTACATTATTTTATAATTATCACCACTGAAAGTCGTTAACGACTCGCAGCAGACGATTTAAATGCGTTAGAACCCTAAAACCTCAAGAATAGCAGCGCTGTCAAATGACCTCAAAAATGTAGGTCTTCTTCGAGATCGTATTTAAGGTGCGTTGCCACTAAAACGGTTGGCAACTTCTGTATTTTCCAACACGTGTTGGCAACACAGAAGTTGGCGGTTTTTCCCAATTGGAGACCCAGATTAGTATTTTGATCTTATAGTCCAGTCAGTTTGAACATTTAATTCACAATAATTCCAAAAGTTTTCAAACTTCGGTCAAGTGAATGGTACATTGGGACGACAATAAATCTCATTTTGCAACTGTAAGCAAAATGTAATAAGGTGATAAAATAAAAAAATTACATTTTTGCAAATTGCATAAAGTTCCGGATCGCGTATGAGGTTGCAAATTTGCAAATGCATCAGAATAGATGTTTTCGAAGTTTGCAACCAAGTTTCAAAACTTTTGTAATTATTCCGAGACCACCTTACTCGAAAAAATGACCACGAATTAAAAAGAATTATAAATAAATATGTTCCGGTCAACGTAAAAGGTTGCAAATTTATACAATCGTTCGGTATATTTTTCCGATATATCTGTCAAATTTGCAGAACTTTTGGAACGTTTTCCTTCAGTTTAATAAAGAAAAACATTAATTTTAATAAAAAAGAATGTTCCGTACACTTAAATTGGTTGCAAATTTGACACGTGATGTAAAATAATATATTTAACACCACTCCAAGTTTGCAGAACTTTTGGAATTTTTTTCACGACCATATAGCAAAAATTAATTTAATTGCAATTTTAGCAATGTTCCGGACTGCGGACAAGGTTGCAAAATGAGATTTATTGTCGTCCCAATGTACCATTCACTTGACCGAAGTTTGAAAACTTTTGGAATTATTGTTAAATTTTCGATTTTTAATGTTCAAAATGACTGGACTATTAATCACTTTTCATTAAGTGGCATGTGCGAAGTGTTGCCAACATAACAAAAGATTGCAAGTGAAGTAATAAATTGGAGATGTAAAAACAACGCACAATTTTTCATCTAATTCTAACACTGAATAAGTTTATTTCCGAATATTTCTAAGAATATCGACATAATCCATTTAGAGTTAGATTTTATTAATCATTTTAGAGACTGATGCGACTCAGAAGGTCGGCTGGTTGACGCGTACATTAGAATAACATTTTTATTGTAACTACTGAATGGTTCTTAATAAATATAAAATTATAATAAAGTAGTTTGCTTTTAATCCTGAATCTCTAAGTAAAAGTTGTTACCTGGGCATCACACCGGTGTCATGGCACAAGTAATTCTGGTTTATATTATAATTATTCTAAATTCTTTTCATGTTTTGTGTTTCGGCTTCGGAGGTATGGTTACTGGAGATACTTTACTTGAGGCGAACATCTTAGTCCTCATAAATAGCAAAGCACCCGCATACAACCTCAGATGGGATTTCTTTTCTATATTTGAGGTTGGATGCGGGTGTCTACTGTCTATGGCTATGGGCTGCAGTGACCACTTACCATCAGGCGGCCTACACGCCCATTTGCTACAACTACTTTAAAAAAATGTTCACCAAGTGCATAACTAGGACCTACGACTGAAATAAAATTGTTCATGGCAATTGAAATAACACAACCATATAAAATCCAACATTTATTAAATTTTTGTACAATTTACACAACACCCACTACTCTTTACAATAATAAATAGTGCAATGAAAGCTATTACAAAAATTTCACGTACATTGCTTCAAAAATCGAAAGATAATATAATAAGTAAGTATAATCTTTTCATAAAAATATTGGGTAGCAATTTTCATAGACAAATTTTACCATAAATAATGTAGATAACTATATTTACGTAACAGCGCTAATGTCATAAGACTTCAAGGTTTTATGCTTTTGATATTCGAAATTCTTATTTACAATAATTATTCAATACATAAGTCGAGGCGCGTATTAATTAAGAAATAACGTATGTAGTAACATTACAAACCTTTATAAATAAAAAATATAATTTTTATTGGTTCCTGCTTCATACCCTTAACTTATTAAAACCAAATGCATATTTAACAATAAAATAAAAGTTGTACCTTCAGACCTACAGGAATCAAGAAAATAATAATTATATTATGACATTATGACTATACACCAAGATTTCTTAATAAACACGCACCATTAATTTACTGAGCAAACTTATACATTGAAATACATAATAATGATCACACAGCAATAAAATAACAACCATTTTGTTTTTCAGTACAACCATGACAGAATTAGAAAATATTGTTTGGTGGTAAAGCGGAGTGAATATTGTAAATCGATAAAATATTTTCATGAAAAGGACTAAAAAGGAAGAAAAAAATAAATGTCACCTTTTGTAACGAAGAAGAAAAACATAGTGAGGTAACCTGTATGTAATTATAACATATATAATTATGTAATTATATAATTATAACCTTGTATGCCTGAGAGTTGTCATTCACAAGACCAGTTCAATATAAATAAGTTTATCTTTTTACCTTTGAAGGAGTGCTACCTTACTTTACTTATAATACCACAGATAATGCAGAAAAAATATTAAAAATGCGAAAACGTTATCATAATAATACGTTAATTGCGATTAAAAATAATTGAACAGACAATATCTAGTAATATCATGCAGTGAATGTTTACAAATATTACGACTGACGAGTACAAAAGTACACAATAATATAATTTACTTATTTAAAATGTATAATTGCTATGAAAAGTTTAAAAATAAGTGTCATTGTTTATTTGTATATTTTATTTATATGCAGGCCCCCTTATGATAAGTGGTCACTGCAGCCATCAAACCACATTCAACCTCAAATGACCGAAGCACTGATAGATATTTGAAATTGTGCAGCTACCTCTCGGATAATAATCATAATCATAATTACGATTATACCGCCTCAAAGTGATACGACTAACTAAAATATTAGGGAAAGTCACATTTAAAAATTGTCTAAACTTACCATCATTCATATTTTAGATTCTTTAAATACTTTCAGTATTAATATTTCTAGTATCAGTATGAGATTGTTTTATCAAAAACATTTGATATAATATGCTGTAATTTAAATCCTACAAAAATTAAATAAATTAGGAATTATTTATCACGTCCAATATCAAACAAGGTCAATTCTCTTCAAAACACAATGTTTTGAGGAGATTTTATTCAATTTAACTAATTGAGCTTAAATTCGCTAAAGTAATATTAAAATTTCCTATTACATTAACTATTATTAGATTGTCCCGGCACTACAAATGTAATCATTAAATTATTGAAAGAAGCACAATCATGAGGAAATACAGTTACTTTGTAACATAAAATAAATAACTTGCATCTCAACGAGTCAGGGAAGTGGTACCAAGCTGTTTGAAATGGATTTGTTCAGCCAGTTATGATATATATATGTTTATATAATAACTGTAAACTGCCTATAGTTATGGTTATATAATAAGCATAGGTAGTACAGTGTTACAGTTACAGTTTACAGTGTTTCTTAACCTGGTCCGGTCTCATCTATGGACATTTGAATTAATAATAATTCAAATAGATAAAACCGCGAACGACGGTTTATTTACATAAATGCCAGCAATCTCACTCTCAATACAGTTTTTTTTAATAAATTTTATAAATGTAACTTTATTTCAATACTAAAACGAATTGAACTAAATTAATTCCCGCGTTTTTTTTTATAAAGGGGTCCTTGAAATTGTGTTTTATTCGCTATGGGCTCGCGGACTGAAAAAAGGTTAAGAAACGCTGGTTTGCACGATACTATTACATTGATACCGGAGAGTCAGACCTCAATAGTTGGCGCTCGGCGTCCATCCAGTGGCTACGCGGCACCGGCGAGGCGGTTCATCACGTTGGTGTAGGCCAGCCCCAGCGCCCAGGAGACTTCATGCCCGTTTACCTTCTTGAACAGCTGGAAATAAGAAAGGATTCTTATTTTAAATTAGAGGCGAACATCATCTCACTGTCAGATAGGATTTCTACCCTATTTGAGCTTCGGTGTAGATGATCATGGGCTGCACTGACCATTTCATAACACTTCAGAAAAAAATAAGAAAATGTACTCAAAGAAAATATAAATAATAGTAATAATAATATAGACAATATAGGTTTCGATAGCATCGTTGAGGCGTGGCAGCCTTCAAAGAAGTATGTATAATATAAAACTCTGACATAATTTAATCGGTATACACCCTCTCCCCCCCACCCCCCACCTGACTGGTGGACTGACAACCTAAAGCGGATAGCAAGTCACCGTTGAAGTCAGAAAGCCAAAAGGATTTCTGAGATAGACTAAGGATTAGTGAAACGCATAAAAACAATGCAATATAAAAAAAACTTGAGAGTTGTCAAGGGACACCCGGAAGGGACGAAGTTCATGTCGTAAATGACAATGTCATTTACGACACTTTTTGCTGTCATGACGTAACTGAAGTTCATGACGTAACTGACGTAGTCATGAACTTCAGCCATTGTCATTTACGTCATGACAGCAAAAAGTGTCGTGACAACTTTTCGTAAGAATTTTTTCCGTCTTCACAACGCGCGATAAGGAACTTCGTTCCAATATACAGGCATAACGACTGACCGAGACGGGGTCCTGGTCGCGCATCTTGTAGGCGTCCTGCAGCAGCGTGACGACGTACACGAGGTCCACGCACGCCCACGGCTGCTCCACGTTGGACGCCGAGCACGCGCGCAGCGCGCTGGCGCGGTACGCCGCCGCCGACACCTGCCCGCCGCGCATCACGTCTGAAACAACGTTTAACATTTATTTTAAAATGTTTTTTTTTTCATAAATAAAAATTGAACGTAAAAAGACTGTACAGCCCACCTGATGATAAGTGATCGCTGCAGACAACCAATCTCATCATTGAACGTTTTGCGAGTATTTATACATAGTAATTTTTTGTGTTCAAATCTCATCATCTAACTTCGACATTTCGAGCATTGTGTTGCATTGAGAATTACAATAATTCAAACTCAGCAATGCAATAATGCAGCAGTGCAATAATACAGAGAGTGAACCCATTGATTTAGAATTCCTGACTGGGCATATTGATTTTTCAAAAATTCAGTAATGCAATTTTAGTTTCGATCAAAATGGGGCCCCAGACTCCTTTCAGTATTTTTCGCTATTCCTATAGTTTCGGATTTCCTCATCCACGCACACTCAAAAAATACCTGTATATAATAAAAAAAAAACCATGACGCCACAAAAAAGAAAAAATGTTGCTGTAAACCCAGATTGTGACCTGGTATATAATCCAGCACGCCCCTGGTATGTAATCACTGACCAATGAGGCCCGCGTCGGCGGCCACGTCGTAGAAGTAGCTCATGGCGGCGACGGCCCCGCGCGGCGCGTGGCGCGGCTCCCAGTCCAGCGTGCGCAGCGTGTAGCGCCGCACCGCGCCGTGGCAGCGCTCGTACACCGCCGCCCGCTTCATGCCCTCCGGTCTGGGGGCCCCGCTGGAAGGGAACATTGCGCGACGTGCTTGTCAGTACCCATTAATGACCCACTACAGGGTCGGGTCTCCTCTCACAATGAGAAGGATGTAGGCCGCCGTCCACCACGCACCACTACTGCGGGTTGGTGGACTTCGCATGCCTTTGAGAACATTTTTTTTTTGTGAACTCTCAGGCATGCAGGTTTCCTCACGATGTATTCCTTCACCGTAACAGCGGGTGATATTTAATTTCATAAGTCGCACATAACTTTTATTACAAAGTCATTGGTGCGTGCCACTGGGATTCGAACCCGGACCCCTCGATTTGAGGTCGAATTCTAAGCCACTGGGCTATCACCGCCGCTTAAAAAATATAATAATAATTGAGGAACGTTTAAAAGAATGCTGGGAGTTTTTCTCCGCCCGCTTTTTTCTCCCATCCTACGTTTTGCCCGAGGGGCGATCAAAGCGGACGCTTGTATAATTTTAAATGTATAACGTTCATTAAGTGTGCACAAATTGTACCTAATAATGAAGAAAAGCTTTTGAATTTTGAAGGAAAAAAAGGAGATCTCCCGCCAGGCGATGTCACTGCCTGGGAAGCGCAATTCGAATGCTAACCTCGGACCATTTGTATATGTGCAGAGATTCTGAAGAACTTTGATAGCGTGTTTGAGGATACGTCTTCCGATCTGAGAATCAGCTACTGTCTATTTTTCATACCCCTAAGTGAAACGTAACATTTTTATTTTATTTTTTGGACAAATTATTTTATTTTTATTATTCAATAATGTGGCATGAAAAAATACATACAACCCTAAATTTTCACCCTTCTATCACCAACCCCTATTTTTAAATAGACATTTTAATAATTTAATAATTATTCATCCCACTCGACACGTTTGCGGGGTCAGGTTATCAGGTAGTCTTGTTATATGTTTGTGCTAGAATAAGGTTGATCTTATTTTCCGTTATTTAGAGACCAGGTATTATAATTATAACATCGTATAGCGCAATGTCACCTGATGTAATACTGTTTGTTGGCGTAGGTCCAGGGCTCGCGCTGCACGATGGGGTCGACGCACACCGAGCTGAGCTCCGTCGTGTTCTCGTTGAAGCTGTTGCTGTCCGCCGCCTCCAGCTTGAACACGCCCAGCCGCGCGGCCAACAGACCGAGATTCAAGTAGCTGCAAGTCAATTCAGATGGAATTGTTACTTACTAAGCAAATTTATAAGGAAGTTGAGTAAATAATAGTCTTGGGTAGTTCGCGAACGAACTAGGTGGGAAGAGCGCTCCTTTAGGTGCACTATGCGAACTAGTTCATTGATAGTACCGCTCTTAGTTCTTTAGTTCTTTTTATAATTTTTTTAGAGTCCACTTTACTAGATAGTGGCGTTCCCAACTTAGGAGTCTTCCCCCAGATTTAGGGGATAAATAAGAGAGAGAGAGATGGGATTTTTAGGGGTATTATCAGGGCTCTTATGATTCTTTAATATTTTTAAATTGATAATATTAATATTTAATTCTTAGCCTAGCGACTTATAACGACATCTAGTACGTAATTCTACAACCTGTAACCACTCCGTGGTTTTTTCTTTATTTATTTTTCTTACTAAATTATTTCAAAAAAAGAACTAAATTGAACTAATAGAACGAACTAGTTCGTCATTGGATTATGAACTAAATTGAGCGGTCTCCGGTGATGACCGGTTAGGCCCAAGACTAGTAAATAACTCATTCAAACGGCTTAAAAACAACAAAGCTCCCGGTCATGACAGAATGGCAATCAATCTGCTGAAAGTTTGTTTTTGAAAAAAAAAATGAAAAAAAGTGGCGTCCCTCAGTTTGTTTTTCACGTGCGCTCTTGCCTCGTACATGCAAACTTTGGAACGGTGTTCCGGCTGATTCATTCTTCATTTACAAACATCATATTTGTCAGTAAGTTAAGTATGCAACAAATTTTATTTCATACTCTTTTGATGTCGGTTTAATTTTTTTAAATTATTTTTATTCATAATTTTTAGTTTTAAGTCAATATCAACTACTGGATCGACGTTGATGAAACTTTTACCATTCAGTAAGTTAAACAAAATACAAACAAATACGACCATGATCTGTCAATTAGTTTCGGAGATATGCGAGGAAAAACATACCTACATACATACACCCATGAAATTTGGTAAACTTGTTAGGAAGCCGTAATATACCAACAATGTAAAAATTGTGCAGTTCCATTAACATTACATACATACATACATACGTGTCGAATTGATAGCCTCCTTTTTTGAAGTCGGTAAAAAGGCAGACGACGCTGTGAAACCACTGGCATTATGAGTTGTGAGAGGAGCAAAGCAAGTGGCACCTGTGAGTATAGAGCGTGACGTTGTCCCCGCCGGCGGGCACCACGAACTGGTCGGCGGGCGGGAAGCGCGCGGCGTCCGCGTCCAGCTGGTACGTGATCTGCGTGGACGCGCCGCCCAGGTCCAGCGCCGCCATCGTCTCGCCGCCTATTAGGTCTGAAACATACAAAATAATGAAAAAAAACTTAAACCGACACAATTTTATTTCAAGCTTTTTGATGTCGGTTTAAGTTTTAATTTTTTTTTTCGTAATTTTTAATTTTAACGAAAACTACTGGACCGATTTTGATGAAACTTTTACCATTCCTTAAGTTGAACAAAATGCTAACTAACAAAAAAAAGAACGAACACATTCCGTCAATTAGTTTCGGAGATATGCGAGGACAAACATATCTACATACATACATACACCCATGAAATTTGGTATACTTGTTTGGAAGCCCTAATAGACCAACAATTATGTAAAAATTGTGCAGTTACATATGTCACATTCCATAACGTGTCGAATTTATAACCTCCTTTTTTGGAGTCTGTAAAAATGCATACATAATATTAAAATCAAGATCTTTAAATTTTAATGAGATACTTTATACATACAAGTATTTAATAAACATATATGATAAGTTTTTTAAGAACAGATATTGAATTTTGCAGCAGGCTTTAAGAATTTACTCCCTTCTGGGGTAAGTCCCCCGATAAGAAGAGGGCAGTAATGTAGAGTCTGTATGATAAACATTTTTAGACGTTTTAAAAATGGCAACTAGAAACCATATTATCAGTATCGACTGTTTGACACTGGATACTATCTAGCGGGTATGGATGTTTTCACTTAAAATGTTTACAATATCTGCTTTCATAGCTCATCAAGGCAGAAGCCACAAGACAGTTACAAGATTAGTAAAAGTATGGAATAACTCACAATGAAGCAAGTTGACAGTGTACCAGATGAAGATACCCTCGTCAGACCCGTCCATTATTGCCACACTGTTCGGGCCGACATCATATCCCAATCTGAAACAATTTTAAAATTTTCTATAAAATGTCCTCAAAGCATCAAAAAAGTATCCCCAGCAATCAAACTTTCCCAACCAATACCAGGCCTGTCCCACTCCCCGTATAGGTATCAAAAATATACATACGCTATAGTTGCCGTCACGAGTGGTGAGCAGAACTTTCATTGGTCGGTTTGACATTGACTGCGCTGCGGTGCACGCGATTGGTTCGACAGTCGCCAGTTCATCAGTGTGCGTCGTCTATTGGCCCAGCACGTTTTGTCGGCTGCTGTACATTGGCCGAAAGTATACAATATCCCTACCACTGATAATCTGTGCTCACGACTCATGACCGTTTGTTCCGTTTTTCCTTTAATTATATAGGTACCTTCTTATATAGGTACATTTTTTCGTTGCATTTAAAACATGGAGAAAAAGATACTGTGCAGTGTTTAATTGTCTTGACAAAGATAGCGATTTAGATTTATTTTTTAAAAGAACACAACCCCGTTTTTCGTCAGAAAAGGTAAGAGTCACGCGCTAGAGAGAGATGCATCTCTTGCAAGATGCTGATAGATACATACATCTTGCAAGATCTATCAGCCTCGCTGATAAGCGCTGCGCGATCTGAATTGAACTTAATCGTATCGTAGCTAGAGTCTATATTTCTTTAAATGACTTTTCGAAGTGGGCCTTCTGTACTTGTACTATTATGTATTCTGTGCCAATACACAACACACGAGAACATGCTGTTTCACTGCGGGTTAAAAGTTTATCCTCAACATTAAACAAAGACATTAAACAAACAATGACTTATTACGCAATACCTCCATCTCCATACCATACCTCCTCTATAGCGGTGATAGCCCAGTGGCTTAGAATTCGACCTTGAACCGAGGGGTCCGGATTAGAATCCCAGAGTGGCACGCACCAATGACTTTGTAAAAAAGTTATGTGCGCTTTATAAAAATTAAATATCACCTGCTGTTACGGTGAAGGAAAACATCGTGAGGAAACCTGTCAAAGTCATGTGAAGTCCACCAACGGGCAGTCCACCAACGGGCAGTAGTGTAGCGTGGTGGACGGCGTCCTACATCCCTCTCATTGTGAGAGGAGACCCGACCCTGTAGTGGGTCATTAATGGGTTACAGACCTCCATGGACGGGACAATGGCATGTACCAAACCTCCAATAGGCGAGAATGGTGGACCAGGGCCTACTTCTTGGTACAGGAGATTGCAGACAGATAAATGATTACTCACTGTCCAATAGCCCTGGCAACGGCATCTATGAGCCCCTGCGCCTTCTCGGGCGACAAGAGGCGGAGCCCGGCCGTGGCCCTCACGATGATGGGGGTGGACCGCCGCTTCTCCACCGGCGTGAAGAACTCCGCCTTCTTTATCAGATTCACTATTGTTTGCGCGCCCTGGAAAACAAAATTTATTCATCGTTGGTTTTAGGTTTAGGCTTGGGTATTGTGGTTTTTGGTTCTACTGGCAATCTTGGGTGGGATTGTTTTGGTTTGGGTGACTAAGTGACATAAGTTACTTAAACAATTGTAGAAAAATATTCATAATAAAAAAATGTATATGAGTTTCCCATTGTTTGGGTGCCATGGACACACACAAGACAAGAACACACACCCAGGTCAGAAACGGTCATCCAAATATTATTCTGCTGGGAATCGATCCCGGTATCTTCTGCACATCTCAACAGCATCTTAACCACTGTGCCACTGAGGTCTTTAAAATTAGTAGGCTGTATATCCTTAAGCCATAATGATAAATAATCAATAATATTGTTGTAATAAACTCAAACTCAAACTCAAAAGCTTTTATTCATTATTAGGTACAATTTGTGCACACTTAATGAAAGTCATACAGATAAATTATACATTCTACATTCATCCGCTTTGATCGCCCCTCAGGCAAAACGTAGACTGGGAGAAAAAAGCGGGCGGAAAAAAACTCCCAGCACTCTTTTAAAAGTAAATAAAACTTAGTCTATACTGCAGTATGGCTAGGTCCAATAAAGGAACACACGTGACAGCTATCGTGTGTGTCAATATCGCCCCATTGCCATCCGCTCACAAATAAATATTGTTACATAGTGTATAGAAATAGCCTATAGTGAAGTTATTCAATCCCACGCTTTCTTATCTTCTAAATAGTCCTTAGTTTCATAATAGGCCTTTCGGCACAGGACTGATTTGATAGTTTGTTTAAATTTGTGAAAAGGCAGGGATTGAATTTCTATTGGAATTTTATTATATATTCGCACGGACATTCCCATAAATGACCGGCTTTTTTTATGAAGCCGACATTTTGGAAATACAAGTTTGTGGACATTCCTGGTTACAATACAATTAGTTTTGTGTAAGTCCTTAAATGTTATAAACTTGCTCTTATTTTTATAAACATACATAATGTTTTCATAAATATATTGCGATGCAAGAGTAAGTATATTTATTTCTTTGAATTTCTCTCTAAGAGATTCTCTATTCCCAAGTCTATATATTGCGCGAATAGCCCTCTTCTGCAGTACAAAGACAGTTTGTATATTTGCTGCATTGCCCCACAGTAAGATGCCGTAAGACATAATACTGTGGAAGTAACTAAAGTAAACCAATCTAGCAGTGTTTACATCGGTAAGAGATCTTATTTTCCTAACTGCAAAGACCGCAGAGCTAAGTCTACTCGCCAACTTACAAATATGGGGTCCCCATTGTAATTTGGAATCAACAGTGATTCCAAGAAAACAAGCCGTGTCCACAAAATTCAGTTCTTGACCATTAAGTATTGGTTTAGTATCAACATGCTTTACATTAGGTGGCGAAAATTTAATACAATTAGTCTTTTTACTGTTCAATAATAAATTATTAGCATTAAACCAATGAACAACAGTAGAGAGAGCATTGTTCACATCGTCATAACTATTTTCTGATCTGGTAACTTTAAAAATTAAGGAAGTGTCGTCTGCAAACAATACTATCTCATGTCTTTTCTCTACCAGGTGAGGTAGATCGTTAATATAGATTAAAAAAAGGAATGGGCCGAGAATCGAGCCCTGAGGAACACCCATTTTGACAATTGACCCAGACGAACGTTTACCATTTACCTCAACCCTCTGAGTCCTATCATTTAGATACGAGATCAGAAGCCTGAGGGCGTTATCGTGAATGCCATAGTGACTAAGTTTCCTGATTAAGGTTTCGTGATGGACACAATCAAAAGCTTTGGATAGATCACAAAACACACCTAAAGCGTCGTGTGAATCCTCCCAAGCATCAATAATATTCTTGAAAAGCTCCACACCTGCATCAGTCGTAGAGCGACCCCGAGTAAATCCAAACTGTTTATTGTGTAAAAGCTTATTATTGGTGAAATATGTTAGGAGTTGATTTAAAATAATTTTCTCAAATATTTTGCTACAAGTTGGAAGCACTGATATTGGTCTATAATTGGTGGGGTCGGTAGTGCTGCCAGACTTAAATAAAGGTATAACCTTGCTTTGTTTCATTAGATCAGGAAACTCACCACTCTCAATACAATTATTAAATATTATAGCTAGATGGGGTGCCATTACATCAATGATGGATTTAAATAATTTTACAAAAATGCCCCAAAGATCGGCAGTGTTCTTAACTTCTATTGTCTTAAATATTTTTACAATATCAATGTCGTCTATGGGTCGAAATGTAAAAGTGCTCTTGCATTCGCTTACATTTTGTTTCAGCAATGATTCGGCTACGTCGGGAGACGAGCAAAGCGACTTAGTAACGGAGACTGGAATGTTGCTGAAGTATTTTTCAAAGGCTGACGCAACATGTTCATCTGACTCCACAGAGACATCGTTAATAACAAGTTTGTATTCACAACTGTGGGTCTTAGCTCTTCCAGTCTCGTTATTGATGATATTCCAAGTCGCTTTTATTTTGTTACTGCTCGAGTTAATTTTATTCCGAATATACAGAGACTTAGCTGCTAAGCAAACTCTTTTAAATATTTTAGAATAATTTCTAACGTGATTTAAGAAGGGCTTACTACGATTATACGACATCTCGTGATAAAGATCATATAGTTTAAGCCTACTTCTGTGTATTCCCGGTGTCGCCCAATCACTGAAAGATTTACAATGCTTCGGAGAGATAGTTTTTGGTGTGAAGACAGCGTTATAGGATTTATTAATATGATTACACAATGAGCCGTATTGAATGTTTACACTAGCGTTTGACAGTAACGGCATTTTATTGATAATGTTATTTCTAAATCTCTCCATGCGCTTTTCTGTAACTGGAATGACCACTTTATTCTTAAAAACCTGCTTTTCCATTTTATAATTGAAAATAGCCAACTGGCCACTGTGATCTGAGGTAAGATTATTAATAATTAAAGACCTCGTAGGTGTCGCATCGGTAAAAATGTTATCAATACAAGTAGATGTGGAATCTGTTATCCTAGTTGGCTCTAAGAACAGGTTAGTAAGATTATGACACTTAAATAGAGAAAGAAAATTTTTGCTCGTCGAATTATTGTCCAATAGATTAATATTAAAGTCACCGCACACTATAATGTCCTTGTTTGATTTACCACATAATTTAATTAACAATTGTTCAAAAACTGACTCAAAAATATCATATATGGCATTTGGAGGCCTATAAATACTTACAATGATACATTTAGTGCACTCCACACAGGCTATTTCTATAGTTCGTTCAATGGATAGGCTCACTATGTCTTTACGTTCCTTAAATATAAGGTTCTTATCTACAATGATTAACGAGCCGCCACGCATTGCTGTCTTCCTACTGAACGAACTGGCAACTTGGTGCTTATCAAAGTTCATAGCCATCTGGCAATCTTTCAGCCAGTGCTCTGTTACGCAGATTACATTAATATTAAAATGCCTTAGAAATAAATCTAACTCAAGTTCTTTACCCGACAATCCTTGTATATTTTGATGCACCAAATTTAAACATTCATTATTACTTAATATACTATGTAATGACTCATTAAAATTGTTGCAAGAGGTTTGTACCCCTCTTGTCTGAATACTTAATTTAAAGTATTCGGGACAATTTTCAATTCATTGTCTGCAGTAATACTACAAGTACTACTACAGTGAGTCAATAAATTGACCTGCTCAATAGGAGCGTTAGTCTTAATATCTAAGTTATTAAAAAATAAATTGTATGATAGCACATATGCTATCTGTTTTAAATAAAAGTTTGATAGATTAAATCTATCATTTGTCAACAAAATTTTATTTTTAAAAACATTATTAATGTCAATTAAATTAATTACATTTTTACAATTACCAATTGTCAAATTATTATGTCCAATTGTCATATTATACATAATTAAATTAAACTTATTTCGAATATTATTCTCTCTAATGTCAGCCCTAACATAGGGAAATGTAAACAAGATAATTTTTTTAACATTTAATTCTTGTAATTGTTGGATATAGTGTGTCAATTTTCTTTGATTTAAATTTCCCCTCCTACCAAAAAGTAATACTAATGTGCTGTTAGGGTCATGGGTGCTATTTACCACCTTGTCCATTATTTCTAAGATTGATGCTCCGGGCATACAGAAGTTACTAATATTTGCCCCGGAGTGATCAAACAGTCTGGTGCCCATGTTTCTGCCCATTTCATCAGTATACATACAAATAAGATCCTTACATGGCACCAGATTTGTAGCTACTGAGCCGACACCAGTGCCCAAATATGACTCGGATACACTTGGTGGCCCTGGCTGCTCCGAATGTTGACCTTGAAGGTTATTTACTAGCGAATGAAAGCGCTCTTCATTATATTTTTATATTTTTTACCACAGCAGTTTTAGAATTTTAATATTTTTTATAATACGTGAATGTGGCACTATTCTAATGGTAGCTGATAATAAAAACCGGTAGAATTGATAACCTTTTTACTGGGAGTCGGTTTATCGGTGGTGATAATAATAAAATTGTCTAATTTTATTTTATTCTATAGGTCAGAGACCGTAATTCTGAACAATGCCAATTACTCCTAACTCTTATATTGTTTTATGTCATTCAACACAGCATTTTTGTGTACACTATTTCATTATTTGTTTTATTTGTTCTACCACTATTTCTATTTAATTATGACTTGAGTCCTTCGTAGATTGTTGTCTAGAAGAAATCACTTTTAGATAAGACTGCCCATTGTGTTATCCTTCACGTGCTGTTCATCATTTGTATGTCTTTACACAATGAATAGTATAGTTATATTAACACTGTCCAGTAACTTGACGGAATAATTAAACAATGGGTATGAGTCACATGTGGCTCACGGGACAGCGAAGTGATTAATTATAGAGCACAACAACAATGTGTAATAATGTGTATGCTCCCTTACGTTAAAGTAAAGATGTGCAATGTCAGTGAACACTTCTTTCAATGGACACTTCTTTCAATTTTTAGCAATTTAAGATAATGTAGAATTACTCATAAGCCTTTTTTAAAAATAAGGATAGATTGTAATAAATATAAAATACCTACTCTTTTGGCACATTATACCAATTCAAAAAAGATTTGAAGAATAATACCTTTTCTGGGTCGTCCGCGTACGATGACAGCCCTGGTTTTGACTGCTCGAAATATTCATCGACCAAATCCAGGTTGGCTTGTCCGAATACTGTAAGAGAACAAAAACTTATTCCAATTATGTGCTAAATTTTACACTTGGCTTGGATATTTTTAATTTTTTCCATATACCTACTATAAGACGCACTAAACAAAACTCCTAAACAAAAGAATTTATAGAATAGACATTGAGACTCCTTGTCGTGCCGAGTTCGTGAAATGACGTACGGTTTGATGTCACACGACATCGGCACGAAATCTTCTGGGTCATACGGAACCAGGCCCCTGGGTTGATTACCTCGGCTAACGGGAGATCTCCATTTCTCCAATCTCCAATAGTTTAAGAAACGAAACTTACCTGTAAAAGGTACTCTAAACTTATAGGCGAGCACTCTCGAGCCGGATGAGCCCGCGTCGATGACCACCGCGTGGTGGTACACACTCTCGTAGCCGAGGCTCTTCGCGAGACCATCGAACCACTGTGTCTGGCCCGCGAGCATCCCTGCAACAAGCGATATTCACCTTTGTTACCAGCTGTTGTCAATAGAGCACAAAGTCCCTCACACTTTATTACATGCGGTTAAAGAGTAAAGTCCCTCACAATTCATGGTCGCCTAGTAGTCAGCAGCACGGTTGTTATTTATGGTACCTTGTCCTATTTGGCGGACATAACCGACTGAGCAACCAACACGACAAAATTTAAACTCAAGGCTCTATCTGTAGCGTTGTCGTCCGAGAAACTTTTGACTGCGACATGGCAATCAGAACACTAGGCTAGGTAGAAAATCCTTCACCAAACGGTCGGTAACTAACTAACTAACTAAGATAATCTGAAAGTAGCGATCGCATCAGCGCCGTGAGCATGAACTAACGACATGAACACTATCGTCAAAGTATCCGTGCAGTCATCATTATGTATACTATGACTATAATATGTCAGTCTGTCTTGCCATATTCCCATACTAATGGTAGCTCGATACGATTACTATACGAAACTGCAGTTCATGCTAGACTCTAGCAGCTAGAGGCTTTGAGGTCATAACTACGTATCTATACTTCTATACTAATATTATAAAGAGGAAACATTTGTATTTTTGTATGTTTGTAACGAATAAACACAAAAACTACTGGACCAATTTCAAAAATTCTTTCACCATTGAAAAGCTACATTCAGCCTGAGTAACATAGGCTATTAAATAAAAAAAATAAAAATAAAAAAATTCATTGGCAGAAGCCTGCTGGGTCAGCTAGTATATAATATATATAGAACGGGCTGACTAAATTTTAATACAAACTCAAACAACCTGAGATCCATATAAACATGAAGATGAAACATTTCTCATATTTGCACAGACGTAAAGATGAACGAAAGAATTTCTTACAAAGAATTCCTACCAATATTATTAGTCGCCAACTGATAACCGTGATCGTAGCCATGACTGTTTGCGACCTGCACCTGCCATCGAAATTTCTCCGGGAGCACTCCTAGGTCTTTTAAAATGAACAACCCTAAACTTATTCTCGCACTAAACACACCCAGCGATGCTAATAATGTTGCCAACATCATAACAAATTATTAAATCACAAAAATTCGACAGATGCAACACTGGCTGAATTAGGACTCTGGTTACACAAAAAAAAACGTTTTTCCACCATTGAATTTCAATCTTTGAACACACAGTGTAAATTATAACGGAAACAAAACATGTGTTTATGAAAGGCCGACCGTTGGAACAATGATAAGTGTCAACAATAAGTTTAATCACTATTTATTATTATTTGTAGTACGTAATGTTTAAGTTCAATCATTTATCAGGGTCATTAGACATCATTACGTATTCTGACGTCACAGAACTATACTGTACACCTACATACACATGGTAGAGCACAAATTTTGCTAAATAGCTGCTACTTAGAGGTGATAAAGCGGTGATAGCCCAGAGGGTAAGAATTCGGCCTCATACTCGATGGGCCCGCGTTCAAATCCCAGAGGCACGCACCAATGACTTTCCCAATAGCTATGCGCGCTGTATAAAATTCAATATCACCAAGGTGAAGGAAAACATCGTCGGAAAACATACATTCCTGAGTACTCTCTACAGTATTCTCCAGGCCAGGTAAGTCCACCAAGCAGCATTAGGTCAGCGTCGTGAACTAAGACCTACATCCTTCTCATTGCGACAGTTACCCAACCCTGCAGTGGGTCACTAATGGGTTACGAACATACTAAAGGTAACACGGTATTTAAAATAGGTGACATTTTGGTAGAAGACAAATTAACAATCCTTAGAAGGATTTTTTACTTCTACTGTAGATTACTGTACCATAAGAAGTTTCTAAGACGAATATCGACAGTTATAGGTGAAGAACGGTCACTGAACTCATCCAGGAAGATGCATGATAATAAATATTTAGCATTGTAGTTACAGTTAAAAAAGAGAGGGGAGCGAAGGCAAGAGTATCCAAATGATTGACGGCAGAGCCTCATGTCCGTTCCATACTATATTACTTCGTATTACTTCCTATATTATTACAAAACAACCATGAAATTTTCAAATCTAAAATTAGTTATAGTTCTTGATTTGATGTGATTTTTTTTGTTACAGATATTTTGTTTTTTAATAAACGGCTAAACGCGTTTTAAACGCATGGCGTACCTAAACGATCGATTAACAGAAATCAATTTATCAAAGTTGTTCATGTTACGATTATTAAAATACGGAAAAATTAATTAGATAAACGTTAACTTTTTGTTTTAGTTTACAAACTTTTGTTAACCACCAACGTCACGAATTCGAAAAAAGATATTTATTTCAAATTTTTTTCAACTTGTATGTTAATGATAGCTTGGGTCCTAGGTTATTAAAATTAATAATACTAATCCACTCTGTTATTAAAATTAATAGTATTAATCCACTCTGTTATTAAAATTAATAATACTAATAACTTTATTGACAAATAAAGGTTCCGATTTCGTAACATTAAACTTATTTTGATTTTAAGTGGTGTAGTGTAGTTGTGTGTTTCACTGGGCCCTCACAAGGGTTGTGTGTGTGTTGTCTCGTCCCCTCAGCTCCTTAATTGTTTATTTATTTATTTATTTTATTTATTTAATATTTCTGTACACAACACACAAATTAATTAAAAATACATACAAGAGACATTGGTACACAGGTTCTGCTTATTTCAATTTGAAATTTCTTCCAGCAACCCTTTATTTCTGTAATTTTTCACATGATATACTAACCTGATATAAAAAATGGTAATGCTATCACCGAAAAATAACTCCTTGTTCAAAAAAATATGGAAAATTTACAAATTACAAACACAAAGTCAAAAGTTGCAAAACCTTCTGGTTACTCTAAATCTAAAGTCTCCGTGGGACTATGCAAGGTATCTAGAAGAGCCTGCTCCTCTTGTATATGATTAGCAATTATCAATATAGCTTTTACTCAAAAAATATCTAATTGGAAACTCAAAAACTTTATTGTATGTATTATTTTTTTATTTTTCTATAAACTGAAAATAGACAAACATAATATTGAAAACTGTTTAATTAATGTAAGCTTAATAACATTTTTTTTCATGGATCTTTTAATCATTACGTTCAACTCAGTGATTTTTTTTTCTATTAACATTATGTTATGAAAATTTAAACAAGACCTACCTAATCAAGATATTATAAAGTCCAACTCGATTTTGAGTTTGATTTTTTTTCTAAAGAACTACATATTTGTTAATGAGGTGCAACTAATAAATTATTATTTACACTATTCAACTACAGAAAATGTATACAAAAATAAAATTTATGACATTTTCTATCATTTACCTATCCCTTTATGAATTAAAAGCAACCTATGGATTTTTATTACATTATTATACCATTAATTGAATGAAATTTATGTCACTTTGAAAAGAACAAAATAATTCAAGCTCGATCAATAAACACAATGTAACAAACACACAGGTGTTTTTCGAAACTTGTCATAGTATTACATAATATAAAACAGCTAATTAAAGTTTTACCTGATATCATAAGTGGTAACGCAACGATCGTAGAATTACTCATGGTTCACACAAAAATAAACCAAAAAAATTATAAATAAAAAATTGTCAAAAAAAAATTTGTGCCTACAGTTTACACAATATTGTAATATGTAATATTGCCCTAATATTATCTGAATTTCCGATTTATTTTAATTTAATATCTTTTGAAAAATCTTTTATTTTAAGCGCACCACAAATTCACGGTAATTGATTCGCAAGAACAGCGCATTACTGGCCACTACAGTCTATACGCCACCGATAATGTCTTTTGTTACATGGGCAAATTGAAAACTCACTCGGCCACACGAAAACCTACCTTATACAAAGCGCAGAAGGTTGCATTTCACTTGACAGAGGCAACGTTAGGGCCTAATCACGTATCGACTAATTGTTAGGCTACAGTTCTTGTAAAGGCGTGTTCACATAGATTCGTTACCGTTGACCGCAGAATTGCTTTCAATACGTGAGTCGGGACTGAACCCTAGATACGGTTTCTCTCTTAAGTTCAAGTACACGTACCTACTCAACTTTATAACTATGTTTTTGGTCCGGGGCTTTAAGAGTGTAATAGCAGACTATGTTGTTTCGTTTCGTTCATTTCGTGTGTCTTTTGTAGGCTGCGGATAAATTAAAGTAATTATAACAAACGTCCTTTCAATGAATTCACATGCTACAGTATACACATCTATTAAAAACAGATCGTATCGAATAATTTTAGTTGTTCGCACTATTTTCGTTCGCAGAAAATCTTGAACTAACCCATATTCGCGCAAACAAAAAAGTTATTTTAAAGTTTCTTGAGCCATTCAAGGATTAATTTTGACATATTTTCTACTATATATGTCAAAATTAATCCTTGGCACATTAAAAAAATATTTTGAAAAATGTAAGTATAAGATGTATACTGTGTGTTTGTCATTCCCTCACTAAGCTCTTCACTTGCCTCGATCAACTGGTAGTAAACTTCTCGGGTGTTTCACCCTTATTATGTGCCAAGTCCGGTTTAAGCTCATCGCCAGCGCGTTTAAAATACTATCTCGTCTAGGCCTTAATCGGAATAAAACCGGATCAATATCCTTGAGTCTATTTTAGGTCTCGTTTGCGTACTAAATGATGAGTGCGAGTGTTCGGTCAAATTCTTTCCGTGCGGAGCATTAAAGCTGAACTATGGGCCCCGTTACAACGGCTTCCGCCCTGCCGCCTCAAAACGCTAACGGTTCAAGCCCGACACTATCCATTATGGAGTACCCCACGAAAAAAAGACGTCATATAATTTAATATTTCGCCTTAAAACAATCAATCACAGTGAAGATAAGCCCTTATGTCGTCAGTTTGCAAACAAATCAATCAGTGTTAGCTTCTAATGCATTATGAAGAAATGAGGCGACCATTGTTAATTTCTGCAGTCAGTCATAATTTTCTGATTTTTAAATTGTGCTACATGCCAGTATTAAGTGTTGAATTTATCTGCATTTGTGAGCAGATGATTGAGAATGTTTGTAATTTCAACACTAATGGTTGTCTTTTCAACTGCAAATCACTGAAGGTTTACGTTTTTTCTAGTATAGATATTGTTTGATTATTAATTCACTTTATTTGGTTAGCTTAGTTACCACGCTAATCAAAACTTCCATTTACGATTTCCTTGTGTTCCGTGGGTTACAGAGACCATTTCACATAATAGGGCCTGCATCAAACTCAAATTCAACAATGATAAAAAAATTAAGAACTTTTTGACTTAAGACTACTCCACAAAAATATTCATGTCAATTGTAAAAAACACAGTTATTCAATTTGCAGAAGACAAGAGACGTAAATTAAATCTTATCAGCTTATCTCTTATCATTTATAAACACATTTCATGTTTATGGTCTATGGTCTGAGAGTATGGTATGGTACTAATATGGTCTGGGAGACCATAAACATGAATACATGTTAACGGTTTTACAGTTTATAAACACTTTGTTAAAGCTGTGAAAATGTTGTAAATACTAACTGGCCCGCAGGATGTAAACGTAAAAAATTAATCAAAAAAGATGATACTTATCAATAACAGTATTTTTATGTTGCTTGTAAACATAAAAAAGTTATTTAGAACATATTGCAATAAGAATGTTGATAAGGCACTACATTTGAATCCAATTTGTTGCATGTTCCAACTTAACCATTACTATTTATCTACATAATGTACTCATACAAATTTACGCCAATGTAGAGCCTCTATCTTAATTACAATTGTTGCTTTCATGCATGGTAACCTTTATGAAAAAAGCCCTTTTATATAAGAGAACAAATGTTCTCTTGTCAGTAAAAAGGGTTTTTGTTCACAAAAAATTGTGAGCTAATTAGTTTTTGATAAATAGGATATATTAAACTTTTTTTGATAAGTATTAAAAATCAGTGTATATTCAATGAAATAGTCTGACAGAGTATATTATATACTTCAGACTACTAGTTACCCATTATATCTGCGGCCAGCAAAGTTATAGAAAAATGTTTCAACCATCTATTATATGTTCACCCAGTAGTTTCAGAAATCTAATATTACAGACAGCTTTCATTTTCAAATACTGTATGAAAATAAACATATGCATTTTGTTAAATGTTATAATCATCTTTATTTATTTAATAAAGTTAGGTTGTTAGTTAGGTTGAAACCATCATCTTTTTGTTCTTGGTATATTCTTTAAAAAAGAGCAATAGAATAAGTTGATATCATTTTTGTCTTGAGACACTTGACAATCTACAGTGTTGTAAACCACTAAGTAGTTATTTGTTTTTCTTTAAAAGTTCTCTTTTTTCTTCCTTTCTTTCTTCATAATAAATGAAAACCATAGACAAACTGGAGCAACCAACTTAGCTCTCAAAGCTAGGAAACTGAAGTGGCAATGAGCCAGCTGACTGGCAACCAACCATGGGTTGAAATGATGATTATGAAATAAATATTTATGTACCCAAAGACACTTACCCAAAAAGTATGTGACACATAGTGCTAGTACTATGAGGAATATGAATACTTTCTTTAGTCGTCTTGGCTGCTTCTGAGTCCTACTCCTTACATTGATATGTTGGGTTGAGGTATCATCTTTTAACTGAAACAAAGAAATTTAACTTTAAATCCTATTTTGTATGTGATACATACAAAAACACAGCTTTTCGCTGGGGGATATAAACATCTCTTTATTCATTTTGTAGATGTTTTTGAGACAAAAAAAAATGTAGAAGATTATTTTGATCTACCTCAAAAGGTTTAGCCAGCCTTTGCAATGTCAGTACATAATAATTGGCTTTTATGTCATAAAAAATTTTTTTTCACATAAACAACCTTTAACTCTGCTTTTTACCCGCAATGGTACAGAGATGGTAATGTTTTTAGGGCTGGAGGGTGTTTTTGCAAAATTCTATGTTGACACTTATCTCCACAACCACTATTCCGATTTTGATGCAGTTTTCAATGATGGGTTTGTTTTTGAAAAGTGTATGTTGTTAGATAGGTGACAATGACAACTCATCAGGGGGCTCTGCAGTAAAAATTGTTTTTCAAATTGGGGGTTTTTTAATTATTTTATCCTTTTTTAATTACATTTTATGGTGAGTTTTTTGTTAGTTTTTTTTCAAAATTTTTAATTTTACCTTTTATCTTTTCTGTACTATGCTATACATATAAGCCAGTCTTGAATCAATGTTATTTTAATGAAAATTAAAATAATTGCTATTGTAAATTTACAAAAAAAAAATAGATTTTTTTCTGTGTGTGAACAAGCACCTATATGCCATGTTAATAAGCATAGAGTAATTAAACACTATGTTATTTTAACAAGTATCACGTAAAAATATTCTCTACCAGTCAACCTTTGTGATTGTGAAAAAATATTAAAGGCGTTACAAAAATTAATAAGTCATTAAAAGTTAATACTTTTACGAAAAAAGTGACAGAATGCCATCAGTTTTTTGGAAATATTATTATGTTACCTTTAGTAACTTTCTTTACGCTACATTATGCTTGAATTTTGCAGACGAAAAATGAACAAGCATTATCCTACAATAAAACAACAATAATGTTCATACTGCGTCAAAAAGTTATATATAATTAAACCATTTAAACCAAAGTTAACCCTTTTTTATTATTTATTTACTAAATATTAACGTACGTACCTCTAAATACCTGTAAGTACTGAATTTGCCCATATCGGGCTATAATAATCATCACAACCTTAAACACGTTACATACGACAATAATACGCAGGAAATACTGAATTTACTGAAAGATTACATCCGGAGTACATAATAGATACAGTAAAAAATAAATAAATAATGTCCCGTAAAAAACCTAAATCGTCTCACACGACCTTTTTATAACTAACTTGGTTTGATTGATTGAATTGATCTGCTGTTTGACTTTGACATTGACAACCAGAAATAACAATGTTGCCATTAGATCAAAAATCAAATCCAATAGAAGTGATGATTTTTATTTGTATCTTACAAAACTTCCGTAGCCTGTACGTAAAATAGTTTAATGTTCAAAACAAGAGTGACATGTTGAACGACAGACGACAGGTGTATTGAGTGTTGATCGTATAAAAATATGGTTTCCTTAACATCTAGCTATTGTGACTCGTGTGACAATTAACATTGTCAATTCAGTGTCAGTGTCAACTGTCATGAGCGATATTGAATATTGATTGATATATATTATAAATTATTGTCATAACAAAAAGGAATCAACAAAGTTTTTTATTAATTTAATTTCTATCTAAAATAAATTACCTACACAAACAATTGGATTACACAAAATCAGGTAAGAAAAACATTTCTTGTATGATACAATAGAATTTCACTTTAAATCTGACTCAAATTAGTTAATAAAAATTATCACTAAATATCAACCTTGAAGGTCTGCTAGTACAATAAATGAGACGTACATAATTCGATAACCCTATTTCGGCCCTGAAATCACAAAATTACACCTGAAAGGTAATTAACTAACTTACGCGTCTCTGGCGAAGATCATTCATTTTTTTTGTACTAAATTGTTTCAATTATAATAGCCCTTCTAACACTTATTTAACATAAATTGTAGTTCACACACACAGCGCTCACGGCGGTTGTAAATGATCGAATGACTATCGATAGATGAATTTCAAGACCGTAAGGCCACAGATACACGATAACACTGTGTAGCGGCGCGATAACTACGTACAGTAATATGTAGGGAGGGATACGCAAAAATTATCTACTATACTTTTGTTTCTGTACGATACTTTTGTTATTTGTTACGATACCAAGTACTTTGGAATCGATACTTTTGTTCCGATACTTTTGAGGTATCGATACTTTCTAAAAGTATATCGATACTTTCTAAAAGTATCGATCTTCCGTATCGTTTTTCAGTATCGTTTTTCCGTATCGACATAATGACTTCGCTTCAGTAAAACGCCGCGACAGTTGGCTAAGAGTTTCGGAGCTGCTGTCCCGGAATGATCGTAGCTGATAGCAGGACATCCAGTTAACTGATTTGACCGTACTACAAACAGATACTATGTATTTTGAGATACTTATGATGGAATATGGAATGATGGAATGGCCCGGTCTGCTTGCTCTATTAATAGAACTAATGGCATAACTCTTTGTATAATGGACACTCGACACGGCAATCGATGTTGAGTGCTTGCTTATAATAAAATCGCAGTTATATAGGTGCTATACATGTAAATAATAATTATTATACCATTTTATGCCCCACTATTAGGAATGGGTCTCTCCCCACAACGGGGAGGCCTGGAGTAAACTCTACTACGCTGCTGTAATGCGGATTGAATTTTCTAATCTTATCGACAACAACCGGACCGACGGCGTTACGTGCCCTCCCAAGCACGGAAGCTATGACGGAAGTTTGGGTGAATCCAACCATGTATCTATCGTACTGATCGCGCCCGTCGTTGCTTATTCTGTCGATCACTTGTGATCTACTCAAACAGCGGGGCTATGCGCGTTTCAAATGCAGCTGCATTAAAAGGTGCGATGTGACATAAAAATTATAAAAATGTGACATAAAAATTACAAAATCTTTGTTTGTGCGTATAGGTACCTACATCCCCATCATGTGAGCTAACATATTCACATCAATGTTTCTCATATATCACCTATTGCAGTATCTTATCTACAAAATAATCTTATAAAACAGAAACATTTTCCGCCTCGTTCAATAATTCTAAGAAATTTAATTTTTTTCTATTCTTTTCAAACCTATAATAACACATATTTTTTACCATCCAAGATGATTTCGCATGGGCTTCATTCGTGCGAACTCAAGGTTATTATCGGTTCTGTGGCTAATACAGTCATGATTTTAGTGAAATTAAATCTAGTTATTAAGTAAGTATTAAAAGGGGCCTCTTGCCACTAAGTACTAATTTGTTAATTTTTGTTAAAGAAATAAACAGTTATTTTACTTTTTTAAGTAAGTACCTATATTTTTACAAACTTTTTATAAACTTAGGTAGGTACCTAACTAACCGATTCGCTCTGGCCTTGACTTGAGTAAGTAGAAAAAATTACGAATGTGTGAAACAATTCCTGCACACTCGGCAAATTGTCGTTCGGCCAATTTAGATAAATACACTGGATGGAAACATTTATTTAATAGATATGTGAATTAGTTTTCGTGAGCACAGTCCTGACTGATTTATGAAGGAATGTATCGTAAATCAGCTTCCCGCTGGTACACGGCTTACCCTGTGACAAGGGACTTGTCTGAGTATAAGTTGGTCGTACCATGAAGTAGGCACCATCATAATCATAATTTTGTTTTACTTATGATAACGATAGGTTTTAATTTTCGAGACGAAAAAGTACGTTCTGCCTATATGGTATACACGTCAGTGCGTGATGTTAAAAAGCCGACCTTCCTATCTATAACACATCAGTGACCCACTGAAGGGTTGGTTCTGTTATATCCTCACAATCAGAAGGATGTAGGCCTTACTCCACCAAGCTAGCCTAGTACGGGTTGGTGGACTTCACATGCCTTTGAGAACATCATGGAGAACTCAGGCATGCAGGTTTTTTGACGATGTCTTCCTTCACCGTTACTGCAGTCCTAACAGATTAAATACTTGAGATTTAATACTTAGTATGGCTATTTCCAGAATGTTGGATTCGCTGGCATTACAAGAAACGCTGCGGGCGTTTGGCGTGGGTCGAAGGCGGCTGGACGATGAACTCTTCGTTTCTGATAAGCCGTCGCCGAGACTGGGCGTATTCGACGAAGACGACGAGGACCTGTGCCATGAGATGTGAGTTCACCAGATTAATAAAAGGAAGTCAGTAGAACAGGAATAATAAGTGAGTGAGAGTCATATAAACAAATTCTCATATGACTCACTTACAATCACAACGCTTACGTTAGCAGAATCTATAGCACTACTCCAGCCATGTGGGTACATAGCCGTTCTATCTCCTTCCTATTCCTATGGTTTGTTGATTTGTTGTTGTATAAATAAGAATCTAGGATGCGTATCAGTTTTCTACCAGGTCTGAAGTCCTGGTCCAGGTAATGAACAATGCAAAGATCTAAGTAAAGTCTGAACCATCTATTACCTAGTGACCTAGAACATCAGTTTATTTAATAATACAAATGATTACATAATAACATGTTACCTACCTCACGAGTCAAACAACTTAATGCGCCTTATCTCTGTAGGTATTCGTTTACTGTGGAGTTTTAGGTTGAATCATGCTTACTGTGCTTACATCGCGACTAACAGACATGACTTGCATTTTAAAACACGAGACGGAGACACTAGCAATTTATGAGACTGGGTTATTTAATTTTATGAGTGTACACATGTACTGAGCACTAGTGATGTAGGAAGGTACCTTTCGAAGTAGTGTTGATGAGGATTCCTCTTCCACTTATATGGTTTCTCTTTTTTATATAGTTTTTACTCTTTGTACCTTACTCAAACCGTTCATCGTCCTCTTCCTCATGAATATATCCATATCCTCTTACTTTGTGCTTGATACTTCCTCTTCCTCATCCTCATAATTCCTTCCTCATCAACCCTAATTCGAAGTAAGCAAAGTATAATAGACTGGCAGATTCTGCATCGCTATACGGAACATTCTGAACACTTCCTTATTATATGTCTAAACAAACAATCATAATTTATACCAAATCATTGCTACAGTAACAGTACCTACTAAAAGCGGTAATAGCCCAGTAGCATTTGAGAGGTCCGGGTTCGAAAACCAATGAACCAATGACTTTTCTAAAGTTATGTGCGCCTAATAGGCGAATAAAATTAAATAACACGTAACGTTGAAGGAATACACTGTGGGGAAAGTTCTCTTTGTCAGTAACCCATTAATGACCCACTAGTTACAGTCATTACTCAAGAAAGCCACCGAATTCTTAGCTCATTCTGGGCTTTTCTGCTATGATATCTCATTATGGGAATAGACGCCTCCGGCAGTGAGTCACTAATAAGTTACAATCATTAGTCAATTAAAAGACCGAATTTGCAGCCACTGGACTATTACCGCTATGATAGACTAATAATAACGAGTTAGTGGTAAACAATGGTAAACGATGGTCAATGATTTTCATTTTCCAGGATAACCACATCATGCACGGCCCCAGGCTGCAATTACACCGCAGTGTCGCTGCTCGACTTTGAGAACCACTACAACTCGATGCACCGGTACGCCTGCAGCAGCTGCAAGCGAGTGTTGCCATCGCCTCACCTCCTGGACCTGCACCTGCAGGAGACGCACGACTCGTTCTTCGCCGTGATGGCTGCTAAGAAGCCTTCAGTAAGTTACTCTTGTATGAAACCTGAAGTACACATAGAAATAAGTGCATAGTAGAACCAATAGATGAAGTTTTGCAAATCTCCCACCATGCTAGGTGATCCCTGGGGAGCGGCCGTGCTCCGATTACGTCATGTCGGAGCTTTGTATATATGCCAGCGATGTAGAAAACTTCGATAGCGTGATTCAGGATACCGTGGCGCCATCCCTTGACAAGTGACGAAAGTCGCCATAGTAGGAGTAAAACCGCTGGTAGTACAACGCAATGCACCGGTACGCTTGCAGCAGCTGCAAGCGAGTGTTGCCATCGCCACACCTGCTGGACCTGCGCCTGCAGGAGACGCACGACTCGATCTTCGCTGTGATGGCTGCTACAAAATCTTGGTTTAGTAGGGCTTTTGAAACATAGACAGAAGCGCGCATGGCACAAGTTAAGCAAAATCGGGCGCAGGATATATACCTGGATGGGTGATCGCTACTGGCAAATAAACCTATAAACTAGAAAGCAAGTAACGCTCACTTCTTATCTAGCTATTTTTATGGGTGATGTCATAATTAAATGCATACTGCAATTATTTATTTCAAGGCCATTACCATATCAGGTATAAAATTAACTTGTTTCATGGTTCTTTCAGTACTGCTGCTATCTACAGGAATGTAAGGAAAAATTCATGACAGCCGAAGACAGGATGGACCATTGTGTTAAAATCCACAAACTACCAAAAGACTTTAGATTTGGCACCAAACCAAAAATAAATAAAAGCAAGAAAAAACACAAAGGCCAAAAAGCCAATGATTCAATGGAGACTGATGGCACACCTATAGAAGTTGAAAAAAAAGTATTCCTTAAGAATAGTAAGCAGAAAGCCTTTGCTTATTGTCCAAATAAAAAGTTTACGTCCGATAAAAACAAAGCCACAGCGTCAGTGAATATTGATGAAATGATGGAAGATATTAAAGATAGCTTACCAGAGAGTTAAAATATTCGTAGAATAGCTAGCATAGTAAGTTAGAAAACTAATGTTCTTTTAAGGACGCTATTGGCATGTGATTGGATAGGGTATATTGTTCTGTAGATATTTGCACTTTACAACATTCAATGTATGAAACATTTCTACAGATGAAGTGACTAAATTACTCTGAATTAAATTAAAACACTAGTTTAAAGCTAAATTGAGACAACTTAGGTCCCAGATTATTATGTGATTTTAGAGGGAATAAATATTGAATTAAATTTTGAAAGGTGCCAACATATCTATACAAGTTAGGATCGTTTCAAATAGGAATGGCAATGGTTAGCAAGCACTTTCACTTTTTTTCCACTCGGTTCGCTGCCACCTGGGTTTAAAGCTGCCCTTAGGAATGGAATGTTAAGACAAACTGATGAGATCGGAAAACTGAAATAAAAGTATTTTAAACACTATATAATATGTTTTATTTCGAACACACAACATTCAGCTTGGTGACAATTTCTAAAAACATTTGCGATATGCAACCTGGCATATGTCCAATATAATAATATACATTCTTTAATTTACTCCAAATTGCCATGACTCAGAGATTCTCCAATTTTACTTATAAATATTTTTGAAATAGAGTAATGCACTGAATTACTTAACTCAACTTAAATACACAAATCTCGATATTTAAAGGTAACATATAAATAAATAAATTATTATATTCTTAAATATATGCTTGCCGAGGGCTAAAGTAGTGACAATCATTTGATGTATGCAATGATTTGAAGCACTAATAAGGAGTCTTTATGTATGCTGGTTGGTACCTGTTAAAAAGGGCATCACTTGTAACAGTAGTGGTTGTACAGCAAGTATATTTTTGCCCAAAACAACAAAACTGGTATAGGCCCCACCTCCTACCTAAACACCTAATATGTTACTAGACCATTTTAGCCCCAGGCATCTCGCATTAACTTTTCTACTTGGCTTTTCCCTGAGCGGCGACAGCGGCCATGGCTTTCTTCACGGTCTCCTCATCTCCGAGGAAGACCATGGAATCAACTGGTTTCATGTTCTCGTCCAGTTCGTAGACAAATGGAATGCCGGTAGGAAGGTTCAGTTCCATGATAGCGGCGTCACTGAGTTCTGTGAACGTTAAAATTGTATGTAAGAAACTATAGCTGTATGAGAAAAATAAATCCTTCAAAAGGGGTGTCATTTGCAGTACTTATTATGTTCATTTTGTGACGTTCATTGCATTTATCGTTCAAAGGTAGAAAATATGTTTTCTATTGGTGGGTTTCGACAATCAATCTTCAGATATGGATAGCTTTAAAGATGTTTGGTTACCAGGCATTGTAGCATAATTGCTTAAAAGGGCATCTTAGCAAGCAAACAGTCTCGATCCAAAAATCAGCTATTGAAATAGATTGATACCTATTCTAAAATATTCTAAAAGTTTTCAAAACATGTTCACATAATGTTTGCATAGAAAAATTATGATCTCAATTTGGCACTTACGATCTAAATGCTTCACAATGCCTCGAAGACTGTTGCCATGAGCAGCGATGATGATTCTTTTGCCTTCTTTGAGCTGAAAATGAAAAAAAAAATTTGCATTAGGCTTTTCAATCCAAATGGTTTCCCTCTTTCCTCTAGATTATAGTTACTGGTTAACTGTTGGTAAGGTGGTTGCCATTCGAGGACTAAATTATAATTTATGTTTAACACACATGCGAAATATTATTTTAAACTTACACTTACAGTACCACCCTTGTACTTGTACTACAAGATAATGATTAAAATGTTTACTTGCATTAATATGTGTATTTTAGTTTTTACAAACCATCAATCAATCAATCCATATTAACCTCTTCATGTTTTTGCAAATTTTTACAATAAAAATAGCATAAAATAAAAAACAAGCATAAAAGAAAAAACATTACATAGATACTAGAACTGAATACATTACACACATAAAACATAACACATAAAATAATGTTATTGGTAATATTGCTGCAACAATATTTACCTGTGGTACAATAACATCGTTCCAGTATGGGAGAGTTCTTTCAATAGTGAGCTTCAAGCTCTCAAACATGGGGAACTCCTCTGGCTTTGGGTCCCCAGCGTAGCGGGGGTCGTTGACGATGGTGTCATAGTAGGGATGGTCTTTCTCCATTGCGGGAGGGGGCACATCGAAGCTGCGGCGCCATATTTGTACCTGCATACCAAAGAGAAGAAAAAACTATAAATGTCAACTTTACTGTCACATGAAAGATAATATAAATTATAAACAAATGCTATACATTTATAGTAGTCACATTACCTGAGCTTCACCATATTTAGCAGCGGTTTCTGCCTTGTTCAAGCCGGTAAGCCCACCATAGTGCCTCTCGTTCAACCGCCAGGTCTTGTTGATGGGTATGTCTGTCTGTCCGATCTCCTGCAGAACGGAGTTCAAGGTAATCTGGGCACGCTTCAGAACAGATGTATGAGCGACGTCGAACTGGTAACCTTCTGCCTTCAACGCTTTGCCAGCAGCCAACGCCTCCTCACGACCTGACACAATCATCCATTAATTACGTACAGTCAGCGTCATATAGTTCGTGACACTCAGGGTACTCAAATATATAGACGCAACCAAAAAGTCGATAATATCGGTACAAACAAAGTTGTCTTATTGTTGTCAACAGTTTTGTCGCTCAAAAGGTCGACACACTTAAAATGTCATATAAATCGGTTCAGTCAAACTGCCATAAATATGGTTACAGTCATCCCGCCAATGGTATCCAAACATTCTAAGTGTTCAAAAATATGGAACACATTAGAAAAATAAACTTTACTGCTATAATAGTTTAAATATTATTTTCCTCGTCTATTAGTATCCAAAAATTTAAACGCAAAGTGAAAGCGATAGAAACTACTGCTGTCCTTTTCATTTTAAGCACGACGTCATAGACTTCTCTTTTGTTTTGTATAGAATTTCAGAATTTCTTGCATAGCCATTTACGATATCTGGGGGCTCGGCAGTGGTGAGGACCAAGTCGAGCAAAAAAAACCGGCACGGCCGTACCATCCTTTTCAGGCAATTTTCGATCCCCTATAGCTTCGTTGTCGACAAAACTAGAAGCTTGAATTTTCAGTACGGACGATATATCTCAAGATATGTTAAAAAATATGCAATAAACAGTTACAGCTTAATAGACTGATGTTAACCTCAATGATAATGAATATGAGTTATTAGGTATATTTCGTATTTAATTTTAGTTGTGTACCTAACTGAAAAGAACACATTCCGTACTAACGATAAACTGAGCAGTTCTGATAAAGTTACTTTCAAACGCAACTAAAGACTAACTCCTTATTCATATAAAGCCAAATCGCATCATAAACCTATTTTCTATTTCACTGTTCTTTCACTGCACTGTCTCTTTCTTTCTTGGTGCTGTCAACGTTTGAAAGAAAATGGCAAATCTAAATGTAGTAATGGCTAAAATAGGTTTAATAAGCAATTTTTGTTTTTATGAATAAGGGGATAAGAATCTCAGAGGGTGTAAATAGAAAAAGTTTTGGTTCAACTATCCTTATTTTTAATATATAATTCGATGTTTAGTGGTGTCATCAATGCGACATGTAGCCATATTTAAGTATTAAGTATGAAATTGCTTCAATAGAAATTACGTAGGTAGTCAAGATTTCCAGCTTTCTATAATATTGCACTTGACATTGATACGACTGATGGTTATTTGACATGCACTGACAGATAATAGAATTACATTCAAACACTAGATTGCGTAATGAGGTTTTAATGCTGGCTTATTTTTCTAGTGTGTTCCATATTTTTGAACACTTAGAATGTTTGGATACCATTGGCGGGATGACTGTAACCATATTTATGGCAGTTTGACTGAACCGATTTATATGACATTTTAAGTGTGTCGACCTTTTGAGCGACAAAACTGTTGACAACAATAAGACAACTTTGTTTGTACCGATATTATCGACTTTTTGGTTGCGTCTATATATTTGAGTACCCTGAGTGTCACGAACTATATGACGCTGACTGTACCAGAAATAGTATCGATCTAGTAATGCACCTACGTAATGTCTAAATAAATTTACCCTTGTCGCTGAGATCGGCGTCGTACCAGCCGCAGAACAGATTTTTTTGATTCCATTCACTCTCACCGTGGCGAATCATAACAATCTTGTATTTAGCAGCCATTGTAAGGAACTTAGTTTCAGCTTGAATTTACAATTTACGAAACTACCGGTGGATCAACTTCACTTCACCAGTTCACCTTCAGAAGTTCAGTTCAGACTAGAGAAATTAATTTGACGTAAATAACCTGTTTGACCTCTAAACCGAAATGACACAAATGTTAGCTCAGTGTTGCCAGTTGCGACTTAATTATTGATTGTTGTTATAATGTCTCTCCAAGACATTATGTCGATAAATCAACTATACCAAAAGAAACGAGTCATCATCATTCTGGAATTCCATGTCCATTGTCCAGCTGCTCTCAGGTTACTTTTATCAAGTCAAATTTAGCCAATTCTTGTTTGTTTTTTAAATTCCTATTTTTTGTATGCTGTGATTGCAATAAATATTGCATCTGTCCGTCCGTCATTCAGTCAGTTCATTCCTAAATTCTGTACCTATGTACCTATTTTTCTGTGACTGTGTCTGTCTGTTGCTCTCTCTCTAGAGTCTAGTCTCTGCGAGTGTGAATTTTGTTCAAGAAGCAACAAAATTACAAAACAAAACTCAAATTACTATAGGTAATTGTTTATGCTGCAAATTTTTACTAAGTAAGTTGAGATGAAGCCCGACTGACATTTTAAAAGTTATTACCGCTTGTTGAGCTAAAAAGCGCTATACATACATATCCTTGAAAAGTACGAACTCGAAGCTTACTCCACAAGATTTGCCGACGCAGTTTAGATTTTCTTCGCCTTATACCTACTAAAATACGAAACTTTACTCTTTATCAATATCAAATGGCCAAGGGAGGACCTACAATAATATAAAAACGTAGTTACAAATAAGTTTAGAGTTGGGAGTGATGCCTCCAAAGAAGATTGTTGAAAAAGCGCGGGTCAAACCTCCGCAAGTAAAAGAACCAAAAGGTGTAAGAACAAGACAAAATGCTCCTACAGTACCGCCGAAGAGAAGAAGGAAAACATCGCTGGATGCCAATACCTGTAAATATCTCTTATTTTACAATAATTTTTACACACAAGTCATTTGCATAACTAGTCGAGGAATTACATATTGTTGACACTTTATATTATACTCTCTGCGATTCTAAATTTCAAAGATTCGTTAATTACGTTATGCTTTTGGCCACAGTCACCTGATGCCTAGTATCGAAGCAGTAACTAGAAATACTAAATTATAAAAGGCTTCAATTAAATCATTTCTAACGCTCTACAAAAATCTTCGAGTTTCGTAAAACTACAATGCATTATTGAAGTATGAAATTGTATGTATTTTCAGGCAATGATGCACCAACCTCACTGCCAAAAACCAAACCAAAGGCAGCCCCAAAAAGAAAGAAAAATGAACAAATTCTTATTGAAGGTAATATACATACATGGGCAGGCATGCAAATTGCATGTATGCAATACTGGCAAAGTAGCAGAGCCTTTTAAATCTTTATTTTTTTCGCTTTGCAAGTTTCACTGCAGTCCATAGACATCCACATCTAACCTCTTAGAGAGTAGAAATACTAGGCTGCATGACACTGTATGTAGATGCATTGCTACTTGTGAGGAGAAAGGTGTTAGCCTCAAAAAATATCTTCCTCTAAGTATCTCCTTAAGTTATATAAATTTAAATTACAATAACTATACTATTAAACTTCATATTCATATTCTCTTTATTGTGGACAAAAGGTAAATATACAGATGACAATAGTTTCACATGGTCACATTTGTCCTGCCTTATAGGGGCGTACAATATTATATAATACATTATAAAGAACTATAAAAAATAAAATTTAATTTAATTAATAGTATATACTTAGTATAAATATTATTCAACCACATTTTACATAGGTAATAAGATAAATCAGACCATTTGTCCGCAGGTATATTTCTTATTAAACTGATAGTTCATCGTCTAGAAATACTTTTAATGAATAATAGCATTTGTCAATTAAGAGATTATGTATTTTTTGTTTATATGTTTCTAGGTCTGATGTCATGCGTATGCTTTTTGGTAACTTATTATAAATTAGAGGCGCCATACAAAATATACTTTTCTTAAATAAACTAGTTTTACTCCTCATTGTCATTAATTTGTCCCTCCGTCATTCTTGTGTACAAAACTTGAAATTATTAATATTTGTCTGGACAAAAATTGCGCATTCAAAAATATAAATGCACGGCAATGTCAACACCTTAGCCGATTTAAAATAATTCTTGCAGGAGACTCTTTTTTTGATACAAAATATTGCTCTGATGCATCTTTTTTGAGCTATAAATGCTTTTCCTGCATCAGTTGAATTTCTCCAGAAGATAACACCAAACCTAAGAGTTGCAGCGACATAGGAGTGATACGCTGTCCACACCGCCTGCATGTTCACAACTTTTCGTAGGTTACGCAATGCATATGAAAATTTGCTAAGCTTTTTACATACCTGGTCAACATGTTCTTTTCATTTTAATTTATTGTCAATTCTAAGTCCTAAAAATTTTACTATGTCTGTCTCATCTATCGTCGTTCCTAAATAATTAATGTCAATTTTATCATTTTCTTTGATTTCTTCATGTTATCTTTTTTATATTTATAAAGATAAACACTCAGTAAGATCATTTTTCTTAATACTAAATATATACCTAATACGAAGAGAAGAGAGAAAGATAATAAGAAAAAATCGGAGAAACCAGAGCTCTCTCTTTCCCTCACTAATGACGCATGTTAACTATACATACAAATACTGGCGATAGTGTTCATGCTTGTAGCACAGTTCCATCCGGCATTACTGATAAGCTATTGTTATTATTAGCTAGTGAGTAAAAAAACTTATAGATCTCATTCAATTATCATACTTTTTAGTTTGCCGTAGTTTTGGTAATAATTGACAAGATGAGTGAAATCAGTGCCCTATCAGTATCCATTTTGCTTCACTGTAGTTGGATAATAATTGAGAAATAAGGGTCACTGTGTCATATGGATGTGGTTAAAATTTCGTGTGCTTACACAAATTATGTATATAACTTTTGTAACTGTATCATGAGTATTTCATAATACATATATCAAATATAAATATGTGTAGTGGTGAAAAAATATTTTTTTGTGTCATAGTCGTTTGTTTGTGAAGTTTGTTTGTGAAATGGTACTAAATAGAATATAGCTGTCTGCATCTACCTCTTACATACATCTTTTATGATAATTCAAGTACACTGCTTGAGTACACAATTCTATCCAAATTAAGCAATAATGCCAAAAAAGGCTTAACAAAGAACCAGGGCTATGCATTAGGGATCCCTTTTTGAGAATGCTTTTATTTACAGATGCAGGCACCTCCCGACCTCTAAACGTTTCCCTTAATAAAACTAAATCACCCCAAATGACAAGTAAAAATGAATCAGAACCAACCATTGAAGGTAATGTTTGCTTTGTAGTACATACATTAATATATTTTTTTATATATGGATAGCAAACAGGTATGCAGGCCACTGACTAAGTGGTCACTGCAACCCATACATATCTATTTGCAACCTCAAAGCCCCTATCTCTAGTATGTGAGTGTGTTGGTACCATTGAGAAAGTTTCTTTCAAATAAATTATCTCGGTTCTTGGCGTCCTCTAAATCACAAGATTTTTTAGGCTTCATTTTCTACTAAACACATGCTTTTTGCACATTTTATAAAATCTGATTCTTAATTTGTCTGTTTCTTTGTTATGTGGACTCCAGGGGTTAAAGCCTCCTCCATTGTTTTCCTGTCTTTTGTCTTTGGACATATGCATCAATCTTTATTCCTGTAGTGCTGTGCTGTAGTTAGGTTGTGGCTGGTTTATAACCAATTGTTAGATATAAATAGCCCAAATGATGTTTGGTTGCCAGGCAACAACGGTTCAAGGGTCTATCATTCTGTTTCAAATTAACCAATTTAACAATAGGTTGCAATAAATAATCTTTGGATTGAATTGATACTGTTTGGTTGCCTAGATACTCTTTGTAATTGCTTTGAAATAATAGAGGTTGCCTGGCAACCAAATATCAAAATCCAAAAATCAGTCCAAAGATTGATAACGGGTCCAAGTCTTGGCAACCAAACAATAGCTATAGCTGCCGTCACGAGTGGTGAGCAGAACTTTCATTGGTCGGTTTGACATAGACTGCTCTGCGGTGCACGCGATTGGTTCGACAGTCGTCAGTTCGTCAGTGTGCGTCGTCTATTGGTCCAGCGCGTTTTTTCGGCTGCTGTACATTGGCCGAAAGTATACAATGTCCCTACCACCGATAATAATCTGTGCTCACGACTCATGACGGTTACTATATCTTCACCCATATCCAAAGATTGGTTATCAGAACCTGCCGTAGGCTCATCTCCTATCTTTGTATCTTGACAAGTGCTCTGCCCAGAAACATTATTGCTTTAAGTTTAAACTGTTTGTTGGTCAAAATTTAATGCGAATGTCTGACTTTCATGTTTTTTATACTTAGGTTCAAGATTCTTTGTTTCATTGCATGGAAGGTGGTTAAGAACCAAGATTTGAATGATGGATTTGAATTTGTTTCCGGTCTGGGTGTTATGTTCTTGTCTGGTGTGTGTCCATGGCACTCACGACACAGGGAATCCTAATGTGAGGCTATGCGTGTGTAGCGTTATTTATTATATATTGCATGATGAAAAGATTAAAATCTGCATATGGCTTGCATAAGTCAGGCTTGGCACAATGCGAGAGTCCATTTTTTTATTTTTATATTTAGGTTATACCTAGTTCCCCTTTAGGTTTTTTTCCTATCCTGGTATTTTTTCTTTATTTACAGATTTTAACAACTGTTTCATGCCAGTCACATCGTCCAGAAGCAAAGGGAACTCAAAGCAGAAGGAGGATATTCCTGAAATAAAAATAATGCTTGCGAATGATGGTAATATGCAATTTTTTTTATTGGAACATAGAAACGTAAGTACCTTGAACATTTGTTGAAATCAGTCTGATTTTGTCAATAGGTTGTAAATTGAAAGGAATAATTGTAAATGGGTTGATTCACCATGCCTAAGCATCATTTAAGTAACTCACGAGTGTGACCATACTGTCGGAGTCCTATCGGATTAATTAAATCATTGTTTACTTAGTACTTAATTTTTTTTGCATGGATATTTTTTAACGTCACACAACACTAATTAGTTTCTTGTGCCGGAGTATGTCAAGTGTCTGACCAGTCATCCTGTATGCTATTGGCAAGCGTTAACTATACAAATACTTTGTTAACAGTATTTATGCTCCAGGCTCAGCAGATTGACAGTGTTCCTTCATTGGTTCACTTTTTGTAATGCATTAATGACCCACTAGCTGGCCTAGGTGAACTTTACATGCCTTTGAGAAATCTTTTTTTGTGAACTCTCATGCATACAGGTATCTTCGCGATGGCAAGTAATATTTAATTTTATAAAGCGCACATAACTTTTTATACAGTCAGTAGTAGTACAGTGTGCCACTGGGATTCAAACTCGGACCCCTCGATTATGAAGTCAAATTGGGCTATCACTGCTTCACTTTTTAGGTTCACTTCTTAGTGATACATAAACTTTACCAACATTTTTCCCCAGTTTCCAAAGCGTTAAAATAGAAGAGACCACTTTTTCTCTTTCTCTAGTATCACATCCTTTAATAAAAAAATGTTTTTTTAACAGTTGTGAGGACTGCTTTTCAAAAGAAGCCAATCATTAATATCGACCTGACCTACCCGCCCCCGTGTGAAGAGACCAAAGCAAAGCCTAAGCGGGGCAGGCCCAAGCAAACCAGCGTTAAACTCTTGGACTATGTCACCAACACCAACAGTGTACCTGCCAATTCCAAGGGAAATGATGGTAAAAATACTAAAACTCGTTAATACATTACCATAATATACCACTCTAGGGTTAGGTCTCATAATGGCAATGATGTAAGCTTTTATCCACCATGCTGGCCTTATGTTGCTTTTGGACTATGTGACTGAGATCTACAGATTCGAGGGATAATTAATTATTTAAAATATTACGATTACTCTTTAACACATTAAATAACCACTGCAGGCTCGGGTCTCCTCTCACAATGAGATGGATAAGTAAGCTTTAGTCCATCACGATGCTTTCATGTGGGCTGGTGGACTTCACATGTCTTCGAGCACATTATGGAGATCTCTCAAGCATGTAGGTTTCTTTGTGACTACTCATGTTACTACTACTAGTTACTAGTTCATGTTTAGTTACTCACAGTGACAGAGTCAGAAATGATGAAATCTGTAAGAAGAACGAAGGTAACCGACATAGCTCTTAAAGTTTGCAAAAAAAGTGGCAACGGGCTGGCCACATCGTTAGCAGGACAGACAACCGATGGTGAAAAAATGTCCTCGAATGGCGACCACGTTTAGGCAAAAGGAGCATAGGCCGCCCTCCGACCAGGTGGACTGACGACCTGAAGAAGACGGAAGAAGCGGGAAACCGTTGGATTCAGAGGGCCCAGGACCGGGCGGAGCGGCGTCGATTAGAGGAGGCCCATGTCCAGCAGTGGACAGCCAAGGGCTGAAAGGAAGGAAGGAAGTGACCCACGAGTCCGCGGGGTTCATATGACTTTGAACACATTATGGCGAACTCTCCAGTAAAAAGATTTTCTCACAATGTTTTCCTTCACCATAACAACAGGTGATATTTAATTTTATAAAGCTCATAATTTCTAAGAAATTCATTGTTGCGTACCATTGAGATTCAAACCCGGACCCTTCGAGTAAGAGGTTCAATCTGACTTATTTAGAAGTTAGCTAAATTATTTAATTTAAATAGTACCATAATATTCCTATGACATTTATATAATAACTATCAATAAATCAATGTTACATAAAGATAATGGTTACATTCCAGAAACCATTCAGGCTGTAGCTAAGAAGAAACTGGTTAAATGTGGTCCCAAGAAACGGCCCGCAAACACAGATGACACATTTGTAGGTAAAGTATAGTTGAGTTATCACTGCTATTCCATGTAATAAAATACATTACAGTCATTACACTGTTATATTTGCAGATGGAGAGCCACAATCAGGAACCATAATTTATGATTTGACAGGTGACATAGAAACACCTAAGAAGAAGAAAATCTTATCCCTTAGACGAATAAAAGACACAGATTCCCCAACAGAGACAAAAGATACAAGAGTTTTAAGAAAGACGGGTAAAGATGATTGTGAAACATCAACTAATATCGTTACTGCAAGTGAATCACCATTGAATTGTGTCCCTGAAACAAACGGGAATGTACAATCAGATGAAAATAAAGTTGGTGGCCGAAAATTTTCAGTAACAAGCATATCTACAAGTTTGTCGTGGACTAAAGATATATCTAGCTCTAGCGCTCATTCAGTCGTGACTGTACAGCCTGACGATTTCGTAAGAATAGATAAAAAACTACCTATCATCAAACTAACTAACATTGATCATATTACACCGAAAGATAAGAACGACAACATATTCGATGATGAGAATTCCTTAGATAATAGAAAGGATAGAACATCCGAATGCAATACTTATGTTTCCAGTCTCGATTTAAATGTCTCCCAGACCTTAAACCTGAGCACGTCATCATTGACATCGGTAACGACAAACAGAACACAAAACGGTGCCACAGGAAAAGCAATAATAAACAAAAATAATAATGTGGTAAGCAAACTACGCCGGAGCCTAGACAACCTCTCCTTAAAAATGAAAAGTTTCGATCTAGAAATGATCGACTGGATTGGATACAATAACGAAATCAAAGATGAAACCTCCGTGGAGTACCATAAAAGAGTATTCGATCTTCTTAAAGAGGAAAATGAAATAATCAAGTATTGTAGAGAAATCAAGAAAGTTTTAACAGGAGAAGTTGACGCTCAGCATACTGAAAAAGAAACGAATAAGATCGAAGAAGCCCAAGCCAGAAGGAACCCAACGAATTTAACGCGAGAACCTAATATCACAGACGTAATTTCTACACAGTTTGACGCTTCAAATAAAGTCGAAAAAAGTACTACGTTAATTGGATTTGAAACTCAAAATAATAATGATCACACTGACATCAATAAGGATAACAATACTGAAACGCCGAAGTCTAACAATACTACTGATCAGTGTGCAGATGGCAAAACACCAGTCCAAACGAATACAAGTGCAACCTCGCAAGTCCACGACCATGCTGAGGACGACGATGCTATTTCTTTGTTCGCTGAAAGCATCACTTGTTTAGAGACGTCGAAACGTAATAGTTCGTACGCGAGACGATCGCTCGACGCAGTTAATACTGAAGAAAATAATGCGTCTACCGACCGTCATCCACGTGAACGGAACCCTCCAAACGACAACCTCGATGATTTTGAGGATGGAGAACACTCTAGAGGTGAAGAACCTCCGACCCGATCTCCAAATAATGGAATACGCGAAAATCGAAAAATTGATTTGAGCGGTCTTCGCCATATAAACCACGAAAGAAGTATTTTGGATACCCCAATTAATAATGATAAGGGCACTTCAAATATTTTCAACAAGTTAAACTTTGCAGACAATACGCACAAAGTAATCGAAAGTGCTTCAAATAAAGACATTATGCCTGTATTTAAAATGCCTGTTAGCTTTGCAAAGAAATTCGGTGATTTCCAGAATATTCAGATCAAAGTGCCACTAAGAGCGGATGTATCTCCTAATAGAAAATATGAGTTGGTTGGAACGAACAAATCACCCACCACGACCACAAAAATAAATATAAATAAAACACCCGTTACCGAGACTAATAGCAGCAATCGAATTAATAACATTGAAAGATCTACCACTCTCGGAGCCGACAGTACTAGTTTTCTAAGCGCTAATGAACAGTTAAAATCCCAATCGTCTAATTTGACGCCCAAACAAACCCCCCAATTCAAGGGGACCAAAATTTTCACTTGCTGCATCTTCAACCTGTTCAGAAAGTGTAAGAAAACCAATTGTACCTTCCCACACGTTGCCCTCGAAGAGGAATCTGTGGCTTCGAAGCTAATGGAACTCAACGAAGCAGAGTTTGAAAAAGAATGCACCTACGTGCTCTCATGGCCGATGCTCATGATCAAGTACGGGATGTGTTACGTGAAGGAGTGTATTCGGCGTGAACTGACGAGGTTGTTGTTACGATTCAATGTAGGCTTCGTATCGAGCATCCACAATCCGACACCCGTGATCGAGGTGGTCGAAACAACACTGCTATACCTGAACGACGTGGAACTGGAACCGTTCAGAGACATTCTCCAATGGAGGGTTGGGAGCGTCGCCCTTCTATGCGACTACTATATGAAGGTGATATCGGAGACTCAGAACTTCTCTCGATTCAAATCGGTGTTCATTAAATTGACAATGTTTATATGTGCCGTCGGTGGAACGTTTTCGTCGAGCGTGGCGACTCAGCTGTTGGAACGGGTGTGTATTCTCGGCTACGAAGATGTGTTGGCCGCGGCGTTGATAAGGATAATAAAGAACGCGGCGCCTGAGATATTCAGTGTTCCGATGATGGCCTCGTTCGAGAGGCGGCTGTGTTCGAACAACACGCAATTGTACGAGGAGCTGATCGGTTTTAAGGTGCAGTTGGGGTTGCAGAGTGTGGGCGGGCAGTCGCTGGGCGTCGGTGAGGTGTTGTCGCCGTGTAGGACTCCGGCCGTTAATAGCACTCCGGCCGTCACTAGCACGCCGATTGTGAATAGGACTCCGGCATCGTCGGACGCGTCCAAAGACTCCACTGTAAGTAGCCGATGTTAATAGAAGCTATTGTTATGTTTCTGTAGGCAATTATGCCCCTTTTCTGTTTGTCTGGCTGTTTGACGTTGACATTGATTGGCCTGTGACTCCGATTTTAACAGATTCTCATTGATAGAAACTTTCATTCCCTTTTTACCGACTTCAAAAAAAGGAGGTCGAATTGATGTCACGTACGTATGTATGTAATAATCTCAGAACTGCACAACTTTTACATATGTTGCTCTATTACGGCTTCCAAACAAGAATACCAAGTTTGTTTTCATTTTGTTCAACTTAGGGAATGGTAAAAGTCTCATCACAATCGGTCCAGTAGTTTCCGTCATATACAGGGTTACACGTAAAACATGAACTACCTCGCGGCACTAGGTAGCTATCACCATAAGCAACAACAAGTACTTTGGTCATTTGTTAATTTTTAATTTCGTACAAAAATATTTATTAATTTAATTTCCCGTTTGAATGTTTCTAACTCTACGCGCATCGCAAAGATTACGTAAACAAACCGCGTAAAAACTTCGCGGGGGGGAGGTGCAGCGCTAGTACCGCCTTTGATTGAACTTGACCTATTCACCCGCCAGTCGACCGTCGGTCTGCGAGCATTCATGAATGAAACATACTTTCATAACCATAATTATCTTATTCTACTTTTCAGAGCAACTCATCGGAGCCAGTGATAACTCGGACTATAGGATTCAACCGCAACATCAAAATGGCCGCCCTGAACATGACATCTGGGTCCGACACGTCAGAGGAGCCCGTGAAGAACACCTTCGAGCCTCGCATCATGCAGCAGCGGTGGAGGAACCATCCCCCAGGGTTCTTCCCTCTGAGGCCGCAGAGAAAAATGTTCCAGAGACGGTTTCCACCGAGAGCGTATAATCATATGCACCCTGTAAGAACTACCCCTTTATATACATGAACTGAATGATAGGAACTGTTGTAGCAGCACAGAATACATACAAGTACTATACAATAGTACAAGTACAGAAGGCCCACTTCGAAAAGTCATTTAAAGAAATATAGACTAGTCTTAGTTCAATTCAGATCGCGCAGCGCTTAATCACCTATGATAATGTTGCGTCTCTTTCTAGCGCATAAGTCTTACCTTTTCCGCTTTCCCGCTACATGTTGCGTCTCTTTCGAGCGCGTTACTCTTACCTATTCCACTCTCCTTTCTAGCCGTTTCGGAACGGCCGCTGTGCGTAGGTACATTTGTGATACCTACACGGGAAGTGGGCCAGGCCTGGTTGATGCAAGAAAGCTGTATTTTCTACCCATGTTTGTGGTTGCTGAACAAAGAAGAAATATAACAGGACTTTATCAATGTAGCTGTGTATTTCTATACTTTATTAAATGGGCAATATTTGTATATATGTATATTAAACGTATATATATTTGCTGATCTCAAAGAATACTTGATAGATTTCGATAAAACTTGCAGATAGAGGTGTTAGGGGGCGAAAAATCGATCTAGATAGGTTTCATGGCTGGGGATAGTAATTTCTCTATAATATTTTCACGCAACAAATAAACCCATATCTAGGTAATCTAGGTCATTTTATGTCATGTTTGTAGTAAATTAGAAAGTATAGCAAATGACAACTCTCGATGTTTTGGTAAATTTCTCGAATATGATCTTTGACGTCATGCCTCATAACTCATACTTCTGTAAGTCCCAAAAGATTTCGTGCCGATATCGTGTGACATCAAACCGTACGTCATTTTATGAACTCGGCGCGACAAGGAACCCTAATGGCTATTCTATAAGGCACACAATAGATTGTCACGATATTTGACTTTGAGACACGACATTGCCGCGATACGAGTGTGAATGGTCATATAGAATCTAGGCATGTCATGTCATGGATGTTGTTTTCAGGATGACCATTATAAAAATACATTCTATCGAAATGTTTGAAGGGACTACTTTTTAAAAAAATACTACTTTGTTTATGGTTATTATTTATCCGAGAACTCGGTCGCCCAGGTACTTTGCAGTAAATTCACTTTGTTTCACAGAAATTTCGACGACCCCCGCCTCCATCGGGTTGCTGAAACCTAGCGAGGCGAACATCAGTGCAACCTAAATAAGAACTGACCTAGGACACATTGAGACAAGTATTCTGTGAATAGTGAGTAAGATGTCAACTTTCAATCATCTAGAATCTATCTAGTTAAGTATAAGAAGCGAATGTTTGTAATTTTGTATGTAGGCTGTTGTAAATTCTTCAAGTGCGGTTGGAAGACGAGATCAACAATCATGCTTCTCATCGTAAGAGGAGACCCGAAAAGTATTTTATTAATACAAATGAGCTCTATCCTTAAGTTTGCCTTATTATTGCATAGTGCATAGTGGAGCAATACAGGTGTGATTTTTTTTTCCAAAATCAAGGGGTTCAAATTGTGGCTAGGAATATTAATTTTGTAATAATCCATGGATGCAGTTTTAGTTTTCGTCAAAATCGGCCCCAAGACTCCTTTGAGTACTTTTCGTACATATAGGTGCGTACCTTGTGGTTCCATCCAACCGTACTTGAAAAATTCACCTGTAAAAGCGGTAAACACATGATTAACACTTTGCCTGTCCAATAAGTAGATAATGTAAAAATTTTGTATCATATGTGACTCACGAAATGGCGAGCTTTTCAAAATGATTTTATGATGCCCTAAACACTTCTCGAAAAACATCTAAAACCATACAGACTATGCTTTTACTAAGACAACATTTTAACGATGCAACATTTGTCTTTTATTATTTTAACGTAATACCTATAACAAGCCAATAACATTTGCCTGCACTATAGAATTTCGTATAAATACATAGTTAGCAAAAAATAATATTTCGAAAATAATGTGCCAAAGCTCAGTATAATTTAATTTAAATTTTTAAAAGAAAATAAAGTCTACGTAAATTTAATTTTATTCAAGATATTGATTTTTAAGGCTGTGCCACTGTCTCGTACAGTGAAAAGACATGACATAAATTATAAAATATCATAAAAATAAATTGATAAACAATAAAAACATATTATCTTAGTTTCGCAATAGAAAATCAGTAATAACTCCACTGTATATATAAATATCTTTAGAATAAGTTACTGTTATAATGACCTGATACCAAAAACATAGAATAAATGCCGGGTAAAAGTATAATACAACAATAAGTGTACAAAAGAAAAGGTTGAGAAAAAGTAGGTTAAAAAAAAACTTTAAAAATCGTCAGTCATTAAGATTGCATATGCTGCGGACCCAACCTACTCACACATACACTCTGTTTTTTACACATGACCAATTTAGTAAACAACCTAGGCACTGCTTTTTATTGAAAAAAGGTTTTAAAATGCTTTAAAAAATAAATTATAGTTGCTCGTATACTGCGGACGCGATCTAGGAAGAATTTCGTACATCAACCTGTCACAGCAGTTCCCTACCTTAGGGGTCATTTTCGTTCCCTTCCTGTCTCTGGTAGTGTTACTGGAGGTACTTTATTTGAGACGACCATCTTGCGCTCGAAATTCATAACTGATCTTCAGATATGGATTGAAATTGATACTTGTTGATTATTTGGTTGTCAAGATACTCTAAAATATTCGATATAATTCCTTTGAAATAACAGATTTTGCTTTTCAAACAAATATTATTAAGGCGATCCATAATTCGAAGATCGATTATTAATTTCCTGCGTTAGTCCTCATATATCTTTCCCATTTAAGGTTGGGCATATGTCGTCATGGGCTGCAGTGACCATTTAATATGCATAATGTGATGTAGTCGATCATCCATGTTTGCTACTCATAAAAATATTTGACTCAATAGTTAAAAGAATTTGACTTGACAACTTAAGCTTACAGGGTATTCCAATGAAGCAAATTAACTCCTGACGCGGTTTCATATTTGCATGTAAGTCTCTTACATGAGTCTCATTTCTTAGATAGGCACAAATATAGAAATAATCACTTTATTGTTAAGAATAATATATTATTATGTATATTTCTTATAAGATGTAAGTGAAATATAAACTTATTTTTACTCAATATGTGCCAGTACCTGTTTTAAATTTAAGATTTATGTAATATACATACAGTAGGTTTAAACATAGTTATTTTTGCGGTGTTCATAGGGTATGATGTGTAATAAATGCTTATTGCCTTATCATAGTGGTGTAGTAATCTATTCACACCCTGACCGTAATTGATAGGTATAAAAATTTAAAAACTTGGATTACAACTCACTGTTTTGATTTAATTGTTCAAAACATTTTCTTTGATTGGTTTGAAATTTTATGTTGTTGTTTTCAATCATATAATTCTATATGTAGCGTTATTTTCGTTCTTATTTCTAAGCTACCTCTGTTAAAAAGTTGTTTTTTTTTTAATATAAGACTGCATATTCAGATCGTGTTTCGAGTTATAGCGTGTAAGTGGATAGAAATGTAAAGATGGTGCCTTATACTTGTAAGAAATAAAATTAGTATATCAATGTAAAATTTGTTTAATCTGTAAGTATTGTATTTATGCAGACGACAGGCGTTTCAACTGCATAATATAGTTGAAGAATGTGTTAGGATTACTCTGATGACTGCTGGAGCAAACTCCACTACACTATTACACGGCGTACTATTGAGGAAATAATCGCAGGGAAATTCTCATTTCAAGTGTCTTTTAACTTGTTACTGTCAGTCTAGTTGTAACCCATTAGTGCAGTCACTGCAGGGCCCTGATTCAGTCCCAAAAGATTTCGTGCCGATAGCGTGTGGCATCAAACCGTTCGTCATTTCATGAACTCGGCACGACAAGGAACCTTAACGTCTATTCTATAAGGCACACAATAGACGATATTCACGATATTTGACTTTTAAGCCTTTTTTGACTTTTTGTCACGGGTAAGACACGACATTGCCGCGATACGAGTGTGAATGGTCATACAGGATCAGGGCCTAGGGTCAGTCTCCTCTAATATGGGTATAGGCCTGAGTGGAGTGATGTGAGTTGGTGGACTTCATAAGCCTCTGCGAATATCCTAGGCATGCAGGTTTCTTCAAGATTTTTCTTTCACATACACAGAAGGTGATATTCAATTTTTTTAAACGCACATGACATTGGTGAACCAACCCTGTGGTTGGTAATTAATAGGTGGTATAGTAATTGCATTTTTACTATAATTATATAGATTAGTTGTCCGCCTGTCGTCAGCACTGTTTGACAAATACAATGGTGGCTACCACCTGTATGTTACTTTATGTACATTAACTGTAAATACTGTTTGACGTAAGATAAAAATATAGTTTTTCAAATAAAACTGAATTCAAAACTTAACTTGACTTTCATTTATCGTATCGTATATTGAACACTTCTCGAACGCGACTTTTTTTTATATTATATAGTGAATCAATCAATCTACATATATTTAGTTTATCAATGTATTGATGTGTACTTATTATGAGCCATTACAATTTATGTATTTATTTTTGTATATTGAGTTAGTTTTACAGATTTTCCTAATGAACATTGAAATGAAACAACATTTTAAATACTGTAAAAAACTTTATTCCTAAATAAATTATTGTAGCATTACAATTAATACAATGATAGCATAGCTAGAAAATAGAAAAATTTAGAATATGACAGATCTTAGGAATAATTTATAGTAAAAATTAATTCGTAACAATTATACACCTATTTGATAGTAACTAAAATTTCAATTCCATTATTGAATGAACAAATGCTTGACAAGGACGTTCTTTCAGCATTTCTATGCAATTACAAAAAACGTGGCAAACAAGACTATTTTTTAAAAGATTTTTTTGAATTCATTATACTGCATTAAGCACTATGTATTACTGAATTAATTTTAGAATTATAATTTTTAATCACTATCAAATAGATACAGGTAGTTTTGTTACACTCCATTTTTAAAACGCCTCAAAATTAAAATTAATTCTTCACACACAATCAGTCTTCACAATCGATAAAATTATAGACAGCACTTCAGTTCAATACACAAAACCTAAAATTGAAAAGTTAAGTAGGTAGTTTTATCTCTGTATCCAATATATTATGAAGCCTTGTTATTAAATTTCACTCACTTTTTGTAGCTGCAGCATAATATAAAGTTGTTAATATTATAAAGTCGACCGCCGTAAGCGCGGCTCGTTGAGGAGTGTTGGAGACGGGAGGGGAACGAAAGTGACCAATGAGCTAGTCCCCTGCCAGCCAACAAGCAACAACAAAGCAAAACGCGCGGGTTCTTATTTCAAACTCTATGTTGGCGGGCGGCGGGATACTGATAGCTTATTGGTCAGTTTCGTTCCCCTCCCGCACCCCGCACACCAAGGGAGAGCCTCGCTCTATAGCTGTGAATGCTGTTGAGATATAAGCGCCTTATTACTTCATTTATCATTTTGTCAGTTTGCCTTTTGTAATTAAACGAGTGGGCAAGGAAAGAGTAGGCAATTATATGACGACTCAGAATTTTTATTTTTTTCATTTGAATTCCAATTTGTTAAATGAAACATTATCTCATCTGAGACTTCATGAGACTGGCCTTTACACAGCCAGCGATTTCACTATTTTTATCTCTTCCTTCGAAGAGAATAAATCTTTCAGCAGTCATTTAAATTTTGATAAAAATATGTAGACATCTATAACAAAGACTGACCTACAAACCACTCCAATACAAAAAAAATATGAAATTGCTAAAAGAAAAGTACTTTCTTACACCTACAAAATATAAATTAGCGTCCTACCATATTGTCAGGGAAAAGCGTATTGTAATAAAAACTAAAGCCTGGCCATAAATATGGAAAAACTAGCAAAGAATGAGATTTAGGCCGCGCTCAGTTTTGACGCGTGTTCGTACGAATGCAACTCGTGTGTATACGTACGTTTACGCACAATCCCGACCTTAGAAATACTATGGGAGCGCCTACAATGCGTAGGTACGAGTTAGTCGCACGTCAACTTAGTCAGTCAGCGATCACACTGCGCGCGACAGTTTTTCGTACGAAATGCGTCTAAACTGAGCGCGGGCTTAGTCTTTGAAATAACATTGCACCTTCGATAGAAACGTTAATTGGCAACTTAGCTAAAACATTCAACATAAGTAATTAAGTATATTAACACCAGTGTAGCCTTTTTTGTAGTTCCATGAGTGTAGCAAGCTCATTGGCTGAAACGAAAGCTTGCCAGAGAAAATAATTGTTTATACCATTTTGGTGCAATGGCAAGTTTTATTGCGTTCCTGGCCAGGCTGTATATTATATACTACTTTGTATAAAGTTACCTAATAGAATATCATAATAGGAGAACAATTAGCGAATGCAAAATTTGGCGTATATAATACTGCATATGCCACAAAATCTAATACAATAGGTACATTAAATGTAAATTTATTCAAGTATTACTTGTATCTTGAACTTTGCACAAAATGCAAGAGTTCAAACACCTAAAACAACCGATTGCTCCGTCATCAATGGCAGTGCCGATTTTAAATTCGTAAATACATCAATAACAATTTTACGAACAGTAACGCTTGCGTGTCTATGACAAAAGAATAAATATACCAACATTAAATCAATATGGACAATCATTGTGTTGTATCTTGAAAACTATCCAAAATTATTTTATAATAATACTGACGAATTGTGCTATGAGATTGTCTAAAAATAAAGATTTTTAAATAGTTACAAAATTTATAGTTTTGATGCCTATTTATAACTTTTACGAAAATAAAATACCAAGTATCAGATTTAAGCAAGGACTTTTTAACATCTCACTTTACCCAATACATAAGCACTTAAGAGTTTAGTAGTTTATTGGTGTGCTTAAATAATCACATATACCTATTAGGTAAGGTACAGCATATACATATACAAAAGCTAACTGCTGTGTACTTTGTAGACTAAAGAAATAACAAAAAAATGTTACCTGCAGTAACGATAATGAATAAATCTGTTATTTTACAGCACATATTTGACAAACCGATATTGTTTATGCAGAACCATAGTGTTCAATAGCACCAATGTGTACAAAATAATACTACAGTAAATAGTTAAGAAGCTAGTTAAAGGGTGGGGGTATATGAGGACAATAGACTGGTCGCTCTAAATTGAATATGTGTAGCTATAATTATAATACCACGCTATATCAACTGCTGGAATCTCATATTTTACATTTTGATGATGAAAATGTATTTCTCAGTGAGCTCCGCTATTATAGTAAAGAATTTCAGCAATCCTTACAACTTTTTATTACATTAAAGAGTAAATATAACCAAGCTAATGTCATCATGTACCCCTAACCTGTAGTATATACTATAATACAATATAAAGCGGTGGGAATGGGATACAATACTTGTGTGTGATTTATGTAACACAAGGAATCAGTGGAACAGCGCGCGAGGTCGCTTCTTCGCGAGAAGGTGCCATGAGTGTGTCACGCCTTTACGCCTCTTGGGGGACAGTCTGGAAACATGAGTTTTTTATAGTAATTAAGAACCAAAAGGGCATGCAACCCACTGCCCACCTGATGTTAAATGTTAAATAATTCACTTGGATGCCCACATTCAACCTCAAATAGAGAAAAAAATCGTATCTGGTTGCATTAGGCTGCTTTGCTGCCCATCAGGACCAAAATGATCGCCTCAAATAAAGTGACCCTGGTAAGCCAACTATACCTTCCCAGCCGAAACGAACGAACACACGAACATGCTAAATGACAAGTTAAACCGCTAGCGGTAAGGTACCTTCCGGGACGAGCTACTATGGCTGTGACATCTAAACAATTAAACAGATTGCAGCAAGGAAAACCACATCCAACCAACAATAATACAGTTCAATCTGATATAGTTAAAGCAGTATTTTTTTTTTTTTACTAAAACCAAACAAACCAGGAATATGCCAACTAAAGAAAAGTTTATCTATTGCCTGTGGGAGCAGCAACATCAGGAGGGTTACCAGTACGTTGTTTGCCGGAGTGTTCAAACCATAGGGCCTCCAACAAGGCTCTACTAATGCTAAACAATTAATGACACCTATCTTATCAGCTTAAATTGCGCATAGCCCCGCTGCTTGAGAAAATCGCAAGTGATCGAGAAAGTTGGCATCATTGGGCGTGGTCAGTACCTGGATAGGTGATCACTAGTGGCGAATTAAATGCGCGCTTCCTTGCTTCGAAGGGAACATTAAGCTGTAGGTCCCGGTTGTTATTACGGCCAATGAGAGATTACAAGCAAATCTATTCAAGCAGTGGAGTTATCATCTCAAACGGCTGCGTAACTATAGGGTGGCAGGGCTGGCAAAATGCCACGGGCCCGAGGTTGAAGGGGCCCGGACTGAGAGGCCGCGGGCCCAGAAGTAGTCTTAAAACTTTAAACTAAAAGAAATTAGAAAGTACTGGGGCCCCATCCGATGAATTAGCCACGGGCCCCGGATGGTTTAGTTACGCCATTGATCTCAAATCCCCACTTACCCATGGTCGGGAGTATCAGGCATGTAGGGGGACATCCTGAAGTCGCGGCTGTGAGGAGTCTCGATGCCAAAAGGGCTGTACAGCTTTGTGGGGCTCCTGCCTAGTACCTGTAGCAAAAGTATATTTTGTTGTACCCACACATGTGTGTATCTGCAGGGTTGCCTCTCACAATGAGAAGAATGAAGGCCCTAGTCCACCACACTAACCTAATGGTGGTTGGTGGACTTCACATCGCTTTGAGGTACATATGGTGAACTCCGAGGTAAGCAGGTTTCCTCACAATGTTTTCCTTCGCTGGTACAGCAGGAGATGTTTTTATAAAGCGCACATAATTTTAAAAGTCAGTGGTGCATGCCACTGGGTTTTGAACCCGCTCGAGTAATGGACCGGATGCAGACAAAATAAACAGTTGTTTAATTACGATTCCCCATTTGGCGTCTTAACCAATGCACTATGCTGAGAGCACTGGGTTTGATTCCCAGTGGAGCATAGGTTTAAATGATGAGTTTCAATTTATTTCTGGTCTGGATATGTGTGTGTCCATGGCACCTTTTTTTGTTATTGGGGGGAAATCTTCTAAAGATACCCAATATATTGGGGAAGACATTGAGGTATGCAGTATTTTTAACAAAACCCCCTTGGTTGCCTGCCAGCGCATACAGGGAGACCCTGGGATCTCTGAAAAATGGACCAGTATGTGTCCATGTAACCTACGACACAGGGAATTCCAAGGAGAAGCTAAACGTGTGAAGTATTTATTTACCGGTTTTTTCTTGGTAACAGGAGTGGAGGGCATCCGGCAAGGAGAGCCAGTCTCTGTAAGCCGGTGCCTGCGCCTGCCACTTAATCTGAAATGCTAAGATGTTATTACATTAGTTATATCCTATAATATTAATGTAATATTAGATATGCAACTTATTTGTACTGTTGTTATTGAAAGCTGCAAGAAAAATTTTGATGAAACAACATTAGCACTTAGCAATTAGGGGATTTTATCTTGTCTGAAAACAGGAAGGAAACAAATTTTTATAGATATGAGAAAATTCCCCATACAATGTTTGTAATTTGTAGTATGATTGTCTGAACAATCTTATTGGTGAAAGAAATAAATATAGGTACCCTGAATAAATAAGAATTTTCTTACGACACTAAAATAGTTATTAGTTATCGATCTAACTAACATAAGTAAATGGTAAGTGAAAAAATTACCTGCGACAAATTTCCAAAAGTGTTTCGGACGCTCTTAAAGGTCCGCGATATCTTCTCAGCACCTGACTGCAGCGCCCGGCGAGAGTTCGCGAAGGATTTGGTATTAAATAAATTCTTATTATAACAACCATCAACGTGCCGCAGACTGTCGCGCGTTGGAGAATCGATACCCGAGTCCGTTACAAAAGGATCCTTCATTTTGCACTTTTTATAGAAAATACCACGATAAACCCTATTTAGCCACACTTATTACATAAATCTCAAAAGTGTAGAGTAAAGTTAATACACGATTCAATATATCTTTCTTGGGAAATTGGAAAAATCCAATCTATTTTTTGCGGCCACAATCCGACAGCGCTTTCGTACGGTTACGGTCGTTGTTTTTTTTTTAAATAAATGCGGCGGACAACTCAACGCTCCCCTGGTGGTGTTGCCATTTAAATCACAACTACAGATAAAGTAAGTTTATATTAATCGTTAAGACCGTAACCTTTTCCTATATTACCTACTCTATTAATAGTTTTATCAGAACTTTAAAATGCTTAATTTAAAGCATAAACGATTAAAAGGGCAAAATCCAACGCAAAATGCCAACAAAAATATTGTATTTGGGAGGAGGAAATCCGGAGTAATTTATCAAATCAGGCAGCCTTTCGTTTTTATTTGTTACAGTACTTTATTACAGTACTTAAGATTTCAAAATAAAACTGAAAAAAAAACACTACTTTACTCCATAATTTTCTCCATACGTTTGTAATTTTTTAAATTCTTTGGTTTATACAAGTTCTACCAGTTTAAATAATGTTATATTGTAAAGATAACAACTAAATGGAACAGTGATTGTTCAGGAAATTGGGAATACAAAAACATTTAGAAACAGTAAAACCTTTAATTAAAACTAAATTAAATTAAGTATGTACTATAATAGTGTGATACATCATTATCCCCTTTGGTGCATATAGTAATCAATAACTGTGGAAAATGCTGCAAAGCCAGCTGCACCAAAAATGCCTGCCTTCAAGCCACCTAAAAAGAGAAAACATAAGATAATTTTAACTATAGCATGTTTGTGTTAAGAAAATAGTGAACAAATAGTAACAATTTAATAATAACTAATTATAAAAGGATATCAATAGAGCCAACCTCTCAACCCAATAAGCCCTCCAGTGACTCCACCAGCATAAGTTCCATTCTTCCAATCAGATTTCCCTCTCGCTGTTTCTATGCAACACTCAACCCCTGAGAACACAGCCCCCAGCATGGCAAAGTTCTTTGCATAGCTCAGCATAGCGCTCTTCATCTCCCGAAGGATCTCTCTGGCGGTTTGCGTCTGTGGTGCTGTAGTGTCTGTCACGTTTGGCATAAGAGATGAGGTGAATAACCCTACTGCCGCACCCAGACCATATCCTGAAATATTACATAACTGTTTTCCATAAATTACAACAATGAAAATAGCAATTAATGATTATGAAGACGATCTATTTATCTATCAGGCTTTGAAAGTTCACTGCTTGATATTGGCCCTAGTTATCTAGATACCTGCTGCAGTCTTAGAGTATCATCATTTTTAGATTAAGGAATTGTTACTTCTAAGGAACTAGGAGTTCTAAGGCCTTTATGGGCTATTTCATTACCAGTTCAATGGGACAGCCGCTATTTTTTTATAGCAGTGCTAAGCAAAACACATCGAGTTATTGGTTAACTTAAATTTATCTTAAAGATTACACTAGTGAGTCTTGTTTTTATTTAATGAGTGATCCATGCTCGTTAATGCTCAATGTAAAAAGAATGAAGGTAAAAGTACGTAATGTAAATTCACACCTACCAATAATACAACTGGTCAGTGATTTGAATGGACAGCTTTCAACTGTGGCTTCAATCATCTTCTCTTCATTAGTTTTAATTATCACCGGGCCAAGAATTCGAGGAATTATTATGTTTTCTCTATAACGATACACTTTACCGACCAAGTACTTTGCAAGGGAATCGTAATCATTTTTCTCCACAAATGATATTAAGTCAGGGTCCGTGGGTGGCTTCTTGTATTCAGACATGGTTCTGGCTCAAGTTTTATAGAGTATCGATTTACACTTTATGTATTTAACTAAAGTTTTTGAGAATATAAAATTATAACCTATTGGTATTTTGTTGACTTTTGAGTCAAGAACATATTCGACATTACAGCTGTTGATTAGAGTGTTGATTGTCTGTCAACCTATTTGACAAAAAAATTAATGACACTGACACTTTGCTTTCCTTGACAGCAGCAAAATTAGCAAAGATTGAGTAAGGTGATGTGGTAGATAATGTTTAGATTCGTAAACTTGGCAACCCTGGTAACTTTTTCAGTGTCTGCGAATGACAATGACACTGTCAGTCAGCATTTGTCAATCATGTCAATGTCATCACCAAAATGTCAAAAACACGTGTGTGTGTTTGTACTTGTGTTGATGAAAGAAAAGATTGTTTATAAAATTAAATTTGAATTTTCTGGTTTTCGCCATGTCTGATTCATCGGAAGAAGAGGATATGTCTCGTTTTAAAGAAGCCGTTGACTCTTCGTTTGTGAAAATGATCGATGAATCTCGCGGCAAAGTGGTGACTAAAGAAAATGAACAGAATGGTAAAGTGTTATATTTAAGTTCTTAGTCGTGTCTGTTCTAATTTCTCTTAAACGAACCTTTATCTGCGGGTGTCCTCACCCATTTGTCTCTTAGACTCCAGCGTATATTGTGCCACTTTCAAGGGAACATACAGCAACATCAAAACTACTACTAAGTATTCCAACAACCACTAGTACTAACTGGATAATATTATATTTGTATTCCTTTTTAAGTGCATAATATGTATTGTATTTTGTTTTCTGTGTTGTAGTTATAATTTTTTCTTGCTTTCATTCACAATTTTTTTACAGTTACTAAAAAGTCTGAGCGATATCTGGAAACATCAAGTCATTACAACGATGTGAGGGTACCAAAGGAGTTGCAGAACAGAATTGCAGCAAAGATATCTGCCATTATCAATAAGAATGTGGAGTTTGTCACATTAGAAGACAATGTGAAGTGAGTAACATGTAACACAAATAGGGAAAAAAGAATATCCAACACTGGTTTCTAACTACATAGTATTCACACCACTAATCCTCATAGAAAAATGTGTTGCAGAGTGCTTCTTGTTTCCCTCTGTTGTGGCCAAAAACCTGTGTTCAACAGTAGGATATCAAATGGATTGTAGTCAGAGTGCTTTGCTGAAGTGCAAAATGAACAAAATAAATAGACAGCATTCATTTTAAATCTGCTATATTGGTTTTTGAGAATTATAATTAGATGTCAATGCTTCTAAACTAATGTTGGATTATGACATAATTTAATTACTGCATTTGACCATTTTACAGAATATTACTAACATAATAATTTAAAAAATAATAATAATCATTTCAGAAAACGAAAAATCAAAGGTGGCGTAAAATTATTCAAAGATTCTGATGATTTTTTGTCATGTGAGGAGGTAAAAGATACACTCACTGAAACTCACAACCAAGAATCGAAAAAATTAAAGAACAAAAGAAGGCACATAGAAGGTGACACTGAAGTACAGGATGAAGGTATGCTAGACCCTTCTTTCCTTACAGACATCATAGTCCACTGCTGGACATGGGCTTCCCTTGACTACTCAAAGGGCCTGCGCATGGGGAGAGAATGGTATCAATCAATGGCACTTGGAGTCTCTGGCCCTTTGATTCCAATGGTTCACTATCTTCTTCAGCTCTCACAATTGCCCATTTAGCAATTTTGAGTTTGTGGGCCAGGCACAGTGAAGCACCACAACTAGTACTTAGTCAATTTTAAGAATATTTTATTTGACAAACAAAAAACAAATCTATTCCTATTTTTTGTATCATCATTATTTTTTTTTATATTTTAAAAACATTACATAAATGTAATTTGTATGATTTTTCATCGTTATTTTTTTTCCAGATAAAGTTAAATCTGTAGCCGTAACTGGGGAGTACATTATGTCAAAAGAAGAAACAAAATGCTGGAAGTCAAGGCGGAAAGAAAAACTATTTAAATACAAGTCTAGTGGTAAAAGTAAAGTCTTGACTGCTGTCGAGTAAGATTTAAGTTTTATCTAGTGTTCATTGTATTTGTAGGTCATTTTTAAATTTTACTTTGATATGGAGAAATGAAAAGAAAAACAAAATTGCAACATCAAGATTTATTTACAATATCTTATTCAATAAATATGTACAAATATCAGTATCACTTGTACTGCTTTTTTGTGCAATTCATTTTCAAATATTATAAAAAGTTAGATTCAATAATTCGTTTAGATTCCATCTTAACAATCATAACATTAAGTGTTAAAAAAACATAATTGTCTGTCATTTAAATAATCATATGATTTTAAATATGAAATCTTGTTTGTATGTTATGTCTTTTACGGTGTCTGACCAATTTAACAACTTTTATTGAACCATGATATTTGTTTGGTATTCTAAAATAAATACAAAAATATTAAATACACTGGGGCGGTTTAAATTACAACATCTTAAAACTATTTGTAAACTTAATGCTAAATTAAAAGGAACAGAGCGGTACTGCGTGCTGCCACCGGCTACCACTGGATTTGTACAACAAAGTCTTACAACTAAAAGTAACTCATAATTCAACAAAAAATTCATACTAACACATTATTTTTTAATCTGGCAAGATTAAGTCTGACCATAGACAAAGTGATCTATAGACAATATCTATATACTTTTTTCTATTAAGTCAGAACCTGAGAAGATTTCACTTACACCTACATTTACGTTGCATGCATGTCCGTCTTCATAATTGTCAACAACTGTTCATCGTTTTCAGGCGGGATTTCGTAAAAATGTCATGGATTTCTAATGATTTTCCTAATTTTATATGACTGTACAATTCAAATACGTTTACATGTAAAGGCCTACGGCCAGTTTTTTTCTTTTCTATACGAAAAACAATACACAATATAACACAATACAAAGGAAAATTTTACGTACATTGGATTAAAAATTTAGTTAAGAACGTTAGCATTTTGTCGCTTATTTTTACGGCGATTATACCAATGGCACTGATTAAAATCATTATTGCGTATTGCATCCAACTTTATGAAATAACACAGGCACTTTGGGCTTTTCTGCGGGATGCGACAAGTCGCAGCGGTATAACATTGCGAGTTAGAAAAATCCGCACTTTTCTAAGTGTGCGTGTAACAATCCAATACGCTACGGTTATTTTATTTCACGGTGCGCGCGAGCTTTGCTTGTATACAACGTGCTAACACCTCTTGTCTGCGTAAGAGTGTGAGCATACGATTCAATACTCACAGAGACAGTATGCGTTTGCATTTATGTACACACAATATCCCACCCACTGTGTCCATAGCATGAACAGTAGGTATCGTCAAGGTATTAGTATAATAAACGTGTCATTAGTATAGGAAGATGTTTTTTCTTTTCCATACACTTTCTTTCACATGCATTACGTGACACACGTTACCTATACGAATACGTTGACAATAGTGTTTATGTTCGCGGCGCTGCTTTGGTGAAATAAAACAACTTTATAATATTGCATCTTAAAGGTTTCGCATTCAGATATTTACACAATGCCAAGAAGATATTATTATCTCTCTGATCAAAATGAGGCCGTATACCACATTGGACGTAATGACATGATCGTGAATGTCCACCCTAATAGATACCGCGCGCTTGACTATCACTGGGATGTATCAAGGAACCAAATGGGGACCACCTTTCGATATTACCACCAGCTTACAGTCTGCTGGTGTCGTTAGGCGCTGAGGGGGTGGGCAGGGGTTTGTTGGTGTTCCTGACGGGGAGCTCGTCGTGTGTGAAGGCCCGGTTGTCCAGCCCGTTGGGCTTGGCTTCGCTGCCCACTGGCTTCGCGTCCACTGGCCCGTCCATGAGGAACATGGTCAGGAAGAAGATTATGCTACCTGTGAACGATACATGTAAAGTCAATGAGTTTTTACATAATTAGTACTGTCAGTAATTCAGCTACTAACGTAGCTTTTCCCGAAAATTATTTACGCTGTCAGTGTGAAGTTTTGTATGATATTTTGCGTAGGTAGTCAGATTAATTTTTTAATGAATTTAGATTATTTTCCATCTATATTACATTTTACGTCACGTACGTCATCTGTCCGTAAGCATACAGTCGCTATAGGTCTTGGAAAACCACATCCAAAATCAAATCGAGGGCTATGTTCTAAAACGAACACTCAAGAACTTGCCCGAATCATTCAACGCCTGCCTTGAATGAGCGTGGTGCCGTTACAACCGAACCACACTGGTTTAATCTAAAATCTTGTTACATAAAATATGAAGTAAATAAAAACTATACATGCTGATGCCATAGAAGCCAGCATAGATCACGATGAACTCCTTTGATGGCTTTGAAGGCGAGTTCTCTCTAGTTTAAAATGTTAGGTAGTCTTTAAATATGCATAATAATATACAAACTGAAGCCAGCGTAGACGATAACTTTGAAGGAGGGTGTCCTTAGGTTTATTTGAAATTCTGTAAAATTATACACACTGATGCCATAGAAGCCGGCGTAGAAGATCATGATGGACTCCCGGTAGCCGATGGCCTTGGAGACGGGGTCGACGAGGATGGGCAGGTTGCCGCCCACGTTGTTCATCACGAACAGGAACACGCCCACCGTCGTGGAGCGAACCGACAGCGGCACGATCTCCACCAGGATCGCGAACACTATGCCGAACCACATCTCGGCTGCAAGAGTAGACAATAACGGTTGTGATCAGTTGACACACATTCAACTTTAGTGTTTCATAGAGAAAGTCACGATAAACATTTAAATTATCAAAAATCTTAGGTATCCCTTTCCACCCCGTGTTCCCCTACTGTGGATAAATTGTTAAATTGCTAAAAGTTCATGAAAGTTTTTGCCTGTCCACCTATGCATGTTGCGGAAAAAATATGAACTCATTTCTTTTACAAGATGTTAGGAGCTTGCAAAAACACCGTAACGTTACAAAAGATTAAAATTCCAAAAAGAAACTCAACATTTTGTGTTTTATTTTTCTGGTATAACAGTAAAGCAACTGGATGAAAGTGTAAAACGAAAGTGTAAAAGATCCTTTGTTAAATAAATAATTAACTAATCGTCATAGATTATTAAACTCACCGAAGAAATAGGATATAGCGAGGGTGATCATGGCCCACAGTGGTCCGAACACGACGGAACCGAAGGCGGGCAGTGTCGCCACTGCTTGGGATAACGCTAGCACCAACACTCGAGAACGAACGCCCATCTTTGCTACAAACCTGAAAAAATATATCGGAGGTTATAAGTAAATAGTAAAGTAAGTTATAATTAGAATTAAATTCAAAATCTACAATAGTGACTCAATAGTCCACAACCTTGTAATAATATGTATAGTTTATTATTATGTATCCTACTACATCTTTTATAAACAATCACAGCTTAAAATAATTTATTTCTTGTTAGGTATTAAGAATTCGGTAGTAATAGCCTTAACAAGACAAATATTTTTTAAGGAAGTTTCAAAACGTTTTCATGGGCGGTTAAAAGTTACCCAAACAAAAATGTTGGCAACCCTGGTAACATGATAACTCGGTAAAGTAAACTTTGTATCTCTTCAGTAAGTTTGAAGCACAGCACAAAGATAAATATTTTTAAGCCATTACCAGCTACGAGTAGTCATTCCCATTACTAAAGTCCGTTTTTATACTTGTCCTATTTTGTTATAAATGTTAGCATTTCTTAAAGTTTTTTCCTAGTCAAGCGTTGATGGTACTCACTTATCCGAGATGACTCCTCCAACGACGACGCCCACGGATCCGATACCCACGGTGACAGCGAACAGCCACCAGCCTAGGTCCACGTCCGGGAAGTAGTCCCGGTAGTATAGGTCGGCGTTGTACGCGAAACACATACCGCCTGGAATGTACAGATGTTTTGATGCAATGATGTATAAAAACTTTTTCGTATTTGTTTTGTGATTTGGGATCAAAAATACCCCATTTTTACACCAAAATTTTTAGTAGTGATACTTGCAAATATAGCAGGGGTTCATCACAATTTCTTTTCATTCAGGACTACCAATGTAGGTAATCATTGTTTGATAGGATTTATTGGATTAACCAAAAAATTAAAACTTGCTGACGAGTACAACGTATAGAATTATTTTAAAAGTCCTGATATCAGTCAGGATGGCCGAGCGGTCTAAGGCGCTGCGTTCAGGTCGCAGTCCACTTCTGTGGGCGTGGGTTCGAATCCCACTTCTGACAATTTTCCTTGGGAATTTTTTAACTTTATTATTTCATTTAAATTTTATTGTAAAAATCTGCTCTTCATAAAAATATTGATAGAAGTCAGAAGTCCCACACTAGACACTAGTTGACACGAATTATTTTTAAGATTAATTATAATAAAAATAATTAATTAGCTTCGATTTCGCGCCTTGATTTTCGTACATACCTACTCTAAATACCTAAAACAAAAATCTATATTTTATTCATCACAAAGAGACAGTTTAATTGTTTGTATTTTAATTATTTAATAATTAATTATATCTGTAACAATTAAAGAAGAATGAATCCTTAGCTATTAGAAAGTATGACTCACGCCGGAACTGTGGTCGGAAATTTATCTTTTAAGTTCAAATGCCTTTAGCATTACCGTCTTAACGATCCAGTGCAAAATGTACCTAAACACAATGTGGCCATGATAAATATTTTAACAGGAACCTAATATAGATCAGTGTTATTCAACCTTTTAAATACGTCTTTAGGTGGAGACCAAAACTAAAAAACTTAAAAAAATCTAAAAGTCACTGCGATCTTATTAATTAATCTCTGTATTATCTCTGTGTTATTTGAAACATGAAGTTTAGAAGATAGAAATAGAGGAATTTGCTTTAAAACCATATTTTCAAAACAATCTTGCCTTGTTTGTTTTCGTCAAGAAAAAGCCTTGGGGGCGTGCGACCCCGTAAGGGTCACAACTCAGGGTGAGAATCAATGAATATAAACGAACGCAATAAACATAACGTTACGAAGTTGATATCCCATTGAGCTGTCGGATTGGAAATAAAGTTGTTATGGATTGAATTGTTTGCTAATAAATAGACTAACTTATTTAAATCGAACGAGGACGAATGCAAAATGATTGTGAGGGATTTAAATAATTTATTCTTTGATGTTATGGTGGATTAATTTATGCGTTTTCCTTTATAGCCGCTTTAAGTGCTTCTGCTAAAGGCCGGTGTCAAAGGCAAAATTATATGTGGTCGAATAATTGTTTATTTTTTATTTTATCACAATGTTTTTTTTATCACAAAATGAAGCTTCAGTTTTCAACATCAACACAAATAGTAATCTGAGCATATTGGAATTTTATTGGAAAAATTAACAATAAAAAAAAATACATTATAGTTAATTTATACTAATTTGACTCCTGAAGTAAGCACCTATCTACTTAAGTAATTCATTAGATTTAAGGTTACGTACGTATATATAATATAACGAACTTTTCAACCCAAATCTGAACCATACCCTAATCTGAAATGTAGATAAGATAATCTTCCTGCTCAACGGGTAAGAATAAGATAAACATAGTGAGCTTCAAAAGAGAAACATTATTCTAGACTTATTAATCAAAATATCGGACACAAAAATAGAACGTTCTCGATTCGCCTAATAATATCGTCTATAGGCGCTCGATATACAAGACTTATATTTCTTAAGTTATTCCTACCTTTTGGGAATCAGCGTAAATTGCCGATATTTTTAAAATAAAGTTTCACAATTCCATAATTTTTTTTGCACAAGCTTCTTTTAAACGTCACATTGTCGTAAAATTCCTACTTATAAACAATGTTCAAACCATTACATTACATTACATTTTAAACCACTAGGGCGATAAAATTTAGTGATTTTGATAGATAATGGTCCCCTCCATCACCAGTTTTCTGTTGGTTCACTAATTACGGGACATCCTGTATAGAACGGTCATAATACACGAACTCACCGCAATGCCTGATGGAAGCAGCGAAGCACAGCAGCAGCACCCTGGGCTGCGCGATCACATGCCAGATGGTCACTTGCGGCATCTTCTTGCCGGACTCTAGGCTCGCATCTCCAGCTTTGGTGTTGCCAGAACCTGGAGCAGAACAGGGTTTCTTAAAAGCTGCTGCGATTTGTACCCTTAGGCCTTGTCCTATATGTGTCAGGCAATGTCCTAATTGACTGATATAACCGACCGACCTAACACAACAAATATTACTCGTAGCTCGACCGGTGACCGTGACCGGTGATCCTACAGATCCTAACCTACGTTAAAGCAGAATGTTCTTTATGTCCAATGTTTTATTAGAGGCGAATATTACTCGTAGCTCCTCCGGGGAGCTACCTTACTGCTGATATCCTATTCCTAACCGGTCGTAAAGCAGAATATTCATTCATGTTTTATGTTTCGGCTGGGGAGGTATGGTACTTTATTTGAAGCGACCATCTTAATACTTATGAATAGCAAATCAAGTAGGATTTTTTTCTCTATTTGAGGTTGGATGAGCTGCAGTTAACACTTAACGTCAGGAGGCCTGAAAATAAAAAAATTAAACACAGAGCTCTCTCTGTATGGAAATGTGCTAATTGAAATAAGCACTGACATGCGATTAGGCAATTAGGACTCGAAACTAAGTCTATCTTGAAAAGATCAAGATCGGCTCGTCTAGTATCAATTTACGTCCTGACGTCATATCATCTCGTGTCCTTAAATCTCTTCAGGCGGAATAAAAAGATCGTAATATTCGTAATCTAACCAAAAATAGATGTTCTCAAACTCTCGTAACTTTTAAAAGCATCAACATCAAAACGATCTCGAGCTCAAATAGAGCTCCAGATCGACCCAAGGATCTCAGTTTGGACATGTTTGAAGTGGATTCCTCTTGACCTTATTACAGAAACGACTCGCGACAGTTTCAAGATTTGTTACAGGATCATCCCTTTTGATCTGCGGTACCTTATCTTGTGGCCGTAGGGCTGCCAGACGAAAAAAAATAATATTCAGGTCAAACCAATTATTATTCACTTATTTTAACAACGGAATAAGAATAGAAGCGTGCATTCTAGGTAGGGTAATTGCTAGAAAAGAAAATTATAAGCTTTCACGTAACAACGAGATTTTTTTTCGAAATTTTACAGAAATTTCTTGGCGTCAATAAGGATTAAGAAGAATCTAAATTAACCTAAAATGCGCGTTTTCATTAGTAATCAGCTATTAAAATAAGCAAATAATAATTGGTTTCATCACCTTATTACAATGTTAATATCGCTTGCAATGTTAATACACGTTCGTGTAAGAACCATGAGAACCACCACATTTTTCACTTTAGGTCACTGGCTACCTACATGCCTACTTACTACTATCGAAAAACAAAAATCGAAGAAAAGCAGACGTAGTGCTTAACATACTCGAATTGAAAAAAAATTGTCATATTTTTCACAAGTCTAGTAATTTTGGCGAAATTCTACAAAAATCGACCTTCTCAGAGTTAGGCCTATTATAACAAACCTAGCAACCCTAGCAGTGGGTGTATAACTGTATAAGCAATCAACTCTACCCAAGGCGGTAGATCTTATGAATTATTTAAGAATCCCTAATCTTCAACATTTTTTCCCCGAACGACGATTCGGGAAAAAACCAATTTAATTGCTAAGCAGTAAAAGAAATTTATCTAGGGATTTTTAAGGGAAGACAAATGTCTGGCGAATGCCAAATAGCTCGTTTTGTGATCTTGATGAATTATTTATTTATTTACAAGGAGCACCAAATAAATTAGGACAAAGAATTGAATAAAAAAATCCGGATTATGGAGGTGGAATTATGGAATTATTAAGAAGTGAAACAAGTTTAAAGAAATGTGCTCACCTTCTTCTCCAATAGTGGTCCTCTCAGGTTCGCGAAGAGTCAGGAACGTGAGCAGGGCGACGAACAAACCGACGATGCCCACTCCGTAGTAACAAACTCGCCAACTCTGCACAAAAGAAGTATGGTTTGTAAAATGAACGTTATGTTACACCGTGGCCACTTCCGTCCCTCGTCCAGAGATGGTGCCATGGGTATCCTGAAACACGCTATCGAAGTTTTCTACATCGCTGGCATAGATACAAAACTTCGAAATGACGTAATCGGAACACGGCTGCTCGCCAGGCAGGCATCACCTTAATAAAAATAACCACTATAAGGACTTACTAAGCCAAGCATCGATATTGGGTATGTACCTTGCTACCGGAAAGGCAATATTGCTTTAAATCCTTAAATCCTGTCATAAATCCCCCAATTGAAATTGACTCTCCAGCGGTCATGATCATCCGCGGACTCATTAAGGAAATAAATAGAAAATAACTGGTAAAAAAACTTACCAAACCCCAAGCGTCGATATTCGGTATGTACCTTCCTACCGGGAAGGCAATACCATACCCGCCATAAATCCCCCAGTTGAAGATGGACAAGACCAACGCTCGCTGGTGTTCCGGGAACAGGTCTGTGAGGATCCCGGTAGCTAACGGGTTGCAGCCGGACTCCCCAGCGGCCATGATCATACGTAAGATCACCAGGTGCCAGTACTCAGTGACCGTGCCCATCAGTAGGATAGCAATCACGAAGACGAGCGTGCATACGGAGAGGACGCGAGCTCGGTTGTATCTGAAGGAGACAATCAAAAACTCATGAATAATTTCAGGTTGGTTTTTAATGCTTGATGTTGGAGGCACGGCTCAAGTTGTCAGAACAGTCTTGCGTTGGATGATGTTGAGATTGAGATGATTTTAATAAGTTGGCTTGCCTTATCTTTGTGGGAGCTGTTCTGAAAAGGCAAATCCAACCGTAACATTTCTACATAATGACACGACCATTCTGTGTAGTGTCCGAGAGAGAGTGTGTTTTTTAATTCTGTAGCATGGTGGTTAATTTGACCCATGGACAACTTCCAACTTTTTTTACGCGGGAAATTCCTTCAGAGACTCTGTCTGTCAGCACAGGACAGAGGGTTGTATCGGAGTCCTACCAGCTAAAATTCCCCAGGGCTTCTCCTGATATGGGCGATAGTCATTGACTGTGGACCTCCCAAGTAGGGCTTTACGGTACCTACTCTATGACTACCAAACTAGTACTCTGTGACTCTATCACCTAAAATTGTGTTTTTTCTTATCTTATCCTTCCAACGAAAGCTAAAATTGTGTTTTATAGAAGAAGTGAACTATAAGCTTAAAGATTTAGCTCTGCAGAAATATTCTACTCACTTGTCAGCCACGACGCCCAATATGACTCCGACGACGGTGAAGACGGCCATGAAGGCGGGCCCGGCCAGCACCTGGTAGTCGATGCCCAGCCCATTGTAGCCCCACTCGCAGTACCGCGTGCCGTTCAGTGTGAGCGACTCGCATCTGGGAACAATGAACTCTTATTGGAATCTGTTCTCCTGGTACTTATACTGAATATACAGCTACACGAAATTTTGTCTATGTATAATTTTTACGGTATCTTAGGTATTACGGTATAAATGCGAAAGTTTGTGAGGATGGATGGATGTTTGATACTCTTTCACACCAAAACGGTTGAACGGATTTGGATGAAATTTGGTACACAGATAGATTATACCTAATCTGTTTCAGATTTAGTTTAATCTCCCCAGATGAATTACAACAATTCTACTTGTTATTCAAGCTTTCATTTTATCAACGTAGATTAAACTCAGTTCGTAGCATCTAAGAATATGAGGCTGAGCAGTAACCATCAATTTTGTCATCAATTATAAGATATTTAATTTCACAATAAATACTTATGTTCTGTTATTATATTGTTATTTGATGATAAAAATGGAATAAAAATTGCAATGGAATGGAAATATCTGCAGAAACGGAGTATTACAAGACTTAGGAATGATTTCTAACAATAGAAAGGTTTAATTATACGTTTGCGCAACGCCCTCTAAGGAAGGCTGAAAATCGTAATCACCATATTGCTTGCAAAACTGAACTTAGCCGACCTTCTGATACAATAAATTTGCATAGATTTATTCATTTTATGTATTTATTATACTTCCGCGTAGGTTGTAGCTACGATCAATCTATTATACTGCAATCAACTACACCCTGTTGTCAAGGTTTTTAGTACCTACTTACTTGTTTATTGATTAGATACAATAATCGAGGTAGGTTTTATTCAGATTTATAGGGTTCCGTAACCGTGGAAACTAATGGATCTCCTAATTAAGTCACTAATGCAACCGTTTTAGGTTTTCTGTAATGTAGTAATGTTGAATTTTTTTTTTTTTAATTATCGAGTGTTTATAAAATTAGCAAAAAATATCTGAGGAAATCGTTTAGAAACTATAAAAATGAAGGCCCAAAAATTGGTAAAATATTAGAAAAAATAGTAAATGGCTATAATAAATTGTGGAATTTGAGCATTGAGTCTTGAAAAATTATTAATATTCTAAAAAATACGTTTAAATAAATACATAAATAAAATAAATGTTTTGGAATCATGGAGATTTGTTATACGTATCGTTAACACTGGACAAGATGTGATTGTTCAAGATCCTCTTTGTTAATAACATTTTTGAGAGCCTTCAGGTATGCCATCCGGACGATGAAGACTTGCACTGTAAAGATATCCAGTGTACTTATTTTATAAATTCACGTAAAGAACTTTATTAACACAACGTCCATTAGAATTGTACAAAAGCGTGCAAAGTGTAGGTACAAACAAATCAATTAAAACATAATTGGAGTTGAAGGGTACTCAGTGTAACCTTGAGTTTATGAGACCTTGGTTGTTCAAGTACAGCTTTAAGTCAGTAGGTAAGTACATGACTAAGCTTGACTAATGTTAAATCCAATCTTAGTCATCATTTATGTGAATAGAATGGTTCGTGCTGACTGATTTTATCAAGAGGACCGTTAGTGACCTACCGCAGGGTCCGATTCTCGCATTGGGAAGGCTTAAAACCTTATTTTACCGCTCTGACCTATTGTGACCCCCCTGCCCCTTGTCACACTATGTCACATTCCGGTGACACCTTCCCCCCATTAACGTGTGACGTAATTTATGGATGGCCCCTTAGCTACCTACTGCTTAATTGATATTAAGCCTGCATGCTCCCTGTGTCGTGGCCCGTGGGCGCCATCGGCACACACAAGACAACAACACAACACACCCACACCAGCAACAGAAATTCAAACTCATCATTCAAATCTCTGCTCTGCTGGGAATCGAACCCAGGACCCTCCGCGCAGATAACCGGTATCTTAACCACTGCGCCACTCAGGTCGTATTTATATAAAAACAAATAATATCAGGTTGCGTGTTAGTTTTTACAATGTAGTATTTACAATTGGCGAATCTCCATTAATCTACATTTACAGCTGGGATGGAATGCTTTACGATTTATTGCCTTTAATTAGTCCAGTTGACGATGTGCGCGGTTTATTAAAGTTTTGTGAGCTTAATGGTCATTGTGAGATATGACTTCGGTTTGTGTCAGCGAATTAACTGACTGAGATCATTGCTATTTATTTTAAACTATAATTAAAACTTTAATTACAAAATTTCTAATTATAATAATTATTTATACATATAATGGTCCCCTCTCTAGTCTGGGTGGTGGAAAACATAGAAAACATAGATTCACGCAAAAACGGCTGAACAGATCTGGATGAAATTTGGTATGCACGTAGTTTGTTACCTGCATTAACACATACGATACTTTTCAACCCTCTCTGGACCAAGTCTTGTTATATATAAGAAAAAATAAACAAACCAAAAACGAAAGTAATCGAAAAAAACACTAAAACATTGATAAATGTTAACAGCTGACAAGCTACCAGAATATATCGAAATCGGGAAGTAAGACGGGTTTTAATTGTGACAGTTTTAATATGAAAATTATTAAATATTTTACCACAGTAACCTATGCGTACCTATAACTTTAACACACAACACACAATTTTATTTTTATTTCCTTTTATTGTTATAAACCTTACCACCAGCTTCTTAGTGTAAGGTACTCGTAGTAGATAACGGTTGCCGAAGATACTCGTACTTTATTTGAGAAGAATATTATAATATAGAAAGAAGAAAATAGAGAAGAAATATAAAATAATAATATTTTTTTACTAAATGTAATGTACACGATGCATATCAAAATAACATTTTTTAATTTTTCTGTATGTCTGTCTGTCTTTCTATCTGTCTGTCTATTTGTTCCAGCTAATCTCTAGAACGGCTGGACCGATTTTGACGTGACTTTTATTTTAAATTATATGTTATGGTTAGATAGTTACTTTCCACGCGGAAGTCGCGGGTACAGCTAGTATACAATAAAATATGTGTCCAAAATGTTAACAAAGAGTATGAGTATAACCAAACATTCCTTATCGATAATTCCCATAAATAAAATTACTTACATATCACTGGAGTTGACTTTTTCGCATACGACAGGCAGTTGGCTGAGCGTGAGGTGCGTAGCGTTCAGCATGCAGGACTTGTCGCCGTAGCGCAGGTCTTCTGCCGTCACCTTCGACGTCGTACCTGGGGTCAGAAGGTAGATTTAGTCTTATTTGATTGAATCAGCGTTTGGTCGTGACACGGTACCTTCCTCCTTCCTGCCTTCCTTTCAGCCCTTGGCAGTCCACTGCTGGACATGGGCCTCCCCCAAACGCGACTCCACCCGGGCCTGGGCCCTCTGAATCCAACGGTTTCCCGCTGTCTTCTTCAGGTCATCAGTCCACCTGGTCGGAGGGCGGCCTGTGCTCCTTTTGCCTAAACGTGCCTAAACCTTTTTCCCCATCGGTTGTCTCGTACGATGTGGCCAGCCCATTGCCACTTTAATTTGCAAACTTTGAGAACTATGACGGTCACCTTCGTTCTTCTACGGATTTCATCATTTCTGATTCTGTCTCGTAGAGAAATGCCAAGCATAGCTCTCTTCATTGCCCTCTGAGTGGCTCTGAGCTTGTGGATTAGGTTCACCCGGTACCAGGCTGTCAAAATAAAATACCGGGTCACGTTAAAAATAGAAGCCGGCTTGAAGTAAAATCAGACCTTATGATAAAACTTTCGACATTTTTCGCGAACTTGGATTCTTTAGTAAAAAACCAGCAGCTCCATACTTGCACTAAATTTAGTGACTTAGTAGCCTCTGGTAGTCCACTGCTCGACATGGGCGTCCCCTAATCGACGCCACTCTACCTGGTCCTGGGCCCTCTGAATCCAACTACGTCCATATAATACTAATTAAGCCGTTGCTAAATACCTAGTCTGATTTGTCTTATTTCATAGTTTTCATGGACCTAACCCAAGAGCCCCCTGACAATTAGTTACATACCTACGCTGTAATCTTAGTACCTACCTTAATGAAGCGTAGCAAAACATTACCGTTTTTGCGTAAAGTTAATTTCGTTACATAGAAGGCCGGCCAATGTCAGGGTTGACCCAACAAAAACGCGATTACGAAATAATTTTGCGATAATTGATAGCCAAAACGTGTATATGCAAAAACCGAACTCTTTTTTACGTTGCTAGCCTGGTATTGTCATCGCAACAGTGGTATAAATAGCATTCCGAAGTAATTACTTAAGTAAAAAAATGATTGAGTATGTACATTTTAAAGACCCTATGATTAAAAAAACTGCGTGTGTAGTATAGTGATCGAAAAACTTAAGGCTTGATTAACTACTCTTCTTATAAAAAAAGTTAAGCAAAAGGAAGGGTGAGATCGATAGTCGGTTACCTGCATTACATTGATTCCGATAACATCAAAGATAGCCAGTACCTACGATAGATTCTATACTGGCTTGGAAGAAGAGCGTATTTTAAAGAAGAATCTACTGCAAAACTATCTTGGGAGGAAGACGAACGAGAAGCGAATGTGAAAAACGTGAATTGGCAGTGCAGGAAGTGCTTGTGTAAATAGGCTGCAGTGAATATTTAGCATTCGGTGGCATTTAATCAACTAAACGGTAATAACCCAGTAGCTTAGAATTTGACCTTGAGTCGAGGGGTCCAGGTTCAAATCCCAGTGGCACGCACCAATGACTTTGTAAAAAAGTTATGTGCGCTTTATAAAATTAAATATCACCTGCTGTTACGGTGAAGGAAAACGTCGTGAGGAAACCTGCATGCCTGAGAGAGAGATGTTCTCAAAGGTATATGAAGCCACCATCCCGCAGTAGGCCAGCGTGATGGACTAAGGCCTACTTCCTCTCATTGTGAGAGGAGACCTGAACCTGTTGTGGGTCATCAAATGGGTTACTGACAAATCAACTAGTAGTGTCATAAAACTGTGCGAAATCCGCAGTCAGTTGACATCGAAACAAAATAAAGATGCCCCGACTCATTGGCGCACGATGCTACGAGTATGTTTGTAGCATTGACGTTGTCCGCGCAAGTTTTTCGACCACAAATAAAGCTTCTGTCATATCTAAATTATGTACGAGTATACAATATCAATTTCTCCTTGACTTGCTGAAATTGGTGTTTATTAATTAGAATCACGTGCTCTTGATGTAGATCATTGGCCATAATGAGACCTTCAAGTGACGTGATACAATATCAATTTCTCCTTGACTTGTTGAAATTGGTGTTTATTAATTAGAATCACGTGCTCTTGATGTAGATCATTGGCCATAATGAGACCTTCAAGTGACGTGCTGGGCTATAAAGGATCTGCATACTCGCACGTCGTGTATCGTCATGGAGATTATGTTAATTTTGGAGGATTTTGCAAGATCCGCAATTCTAGACGTAATTTTGTGTAATATTACGTAATATTACCTACATACTACGGAGCAGTTGAAATTTAAATAAATATTGCTTCACGGAAACGGAAATTCAAATTCATCATTCAAATCTCTGGTCTGCTGGGATTCGAACTCAGGACCCTCCGCGCAGCGCACCGGTGTCTTAACCACTGCACCACTCAGGTCGTCTGTAAATGTTTGTAAGTTAGATGAAGGATATAAATTCTTGCACGTACAGTAATGGACAGTATAAAATGGGAAAACGAAAGGTTCGCGAGCCGAGACGTATTATTGCGTAATCTTGAGTCCGAGTCGGTAAAGTTAATCTAGTAGTCTGTTTCATGTCTGTAACCCATTACCGACCCGAGGGTCACAGTGGTATAGTGGTAGCCTCAGGCCCTCACAATGAGAAGGATGTAGGCCTTACTTCACCACGCTGGCCTGGTCCGGGCTGGTGGACTTTATATTTTACACTCTTAGTTGTAGTAGTTTTAGATTTTTTTACTAATATTTTTTTCCCAAGTTTTAGGGAAATTTTACCCCTAATAACAACACTTACCTATCAGGTAGTGACCGAGCTCTCCCAGGATGTAACCGACGGACACCAGCCCCAGCACGTACCACTTGTACATGCTCTGCAACTTCAACCCCATGCCTCCTTGGAACATTTTGGATTATTCTGGAACAATCGAGAAAATTTAAAAAGGTGCTTCAATGTCTCTTGTTAACTAGCAGCTAAACAGACAGATTCCAAACTAGTCGGCCTATCCCAAATTTTACATAGTACCCTTACCAAACATTACATACATCCTTACCCAAAGTTATATATTTTTCTCTATAGAGTCTTTTATGGGAAATTGTTCATTAAAAAGTAGATAGGTAATCTTTAGCTGAACAAACTCACTTTGATTACTATAATAATAAGAAAGGTTAATTGCGGTAATTATCCTATTTATACACGAAAAGTTAGTGCCATTATAGCAGAAACAGAAGATATTTGTTCAGAATTATCGCTGACCCAGAACCTAACATTAAAACGCCAGCAAAGACCAAAAAAAAAACAAAAGAGAAACGCCGTGATTTAAATTTTTGTATTTTTTTTATTAAAGTTCGTTATATAACCGACCAGTAATACTGTTTTTTAAGACATCTTTAAATTAAATTTTTTTAGTTCTTCTTATAAAAACTCCGTGGTGGTTAATTAAATACACTAAAAAGTATTTTTAATAAAGAGAGCAAAAATTAAGAGAGCAATTTTTAATAACGTCTGGCGAGATGGTACGGCATAAGGTTTTAATAGAAATACGGCTAGATAATATGTATATTATAAGTACCCGAGGAAATTTTGAGGTGAATAAAAAGTCATGAAATCTTTTCCGTTTTCTTTACCAGGGGTGTTCTAAATCGATAATATTTCGACAGAAAATAGGCCTACGTAGAACAGAATACCATATACCCAATACCTATCAGTTAGGTACTATACACAACACGAGAATCACAATGTGTACAGACGGATTTAACACAAATTAGCAAAGAGGTTAAGGTGTAAAAAAACATGAATTTAAACAAAGAACAATGTTTACACGTAGTTACACCGGAACTGACATCAGAATAGCAAATAAGCGATCAGGCTCAATCCTACTGTTCTTTGCACCATCAACGACCGTATCCAAACTCAATTGAACTCAACAGGCATAAAGTGTTCGGTGCCAGACTTCTTATTTCTACGTCAGACTCAAATATTAGGTGACTATCTATTGGCCACTATCATGATAGCGCCGCTGCCTGAGTAGATTGCAAGCGATCGAAAAAGTTAAGCAACATCGGCCGCGGTCAGTACCTGGATGGGTGACCGCTAGAGGCGAATTAAATGCGCGCTTCCGTGCTTCGTAGGGCACGAAGCCGTCGGTCCCGGTTGTTATCGATCCCCTGTTGTGGGGAGAGACACGTGCCCAACAGAGAGGGTTGCAGCCCATCTAACGGCCACTTTCAAGTCTCATGGGGATGCTCACCTCAGCCATACCATAGCACTCTCCAGCAGTAACAAGAACATGGTACTTTTACGAGGGTAGCGGTAAGCTACTATGTATGACTCTACCACCTAGTAATTATAAAACTATTAGTACAAGTATGTGATTTAAATAAAGAACAATGTGTAGGTAAGCGGAACTAGCACATAAGGCCGGTCGGTATGCAGAAAATTGACTGATTGAATGCCAATTTTGTACTAAACAAAGCAGTTAACCTTCGGTACAGTAATAAGCCACCCTACAGTGTTACGGAGTGACAAATTGACCAGCTAGGCGTCATGAGGTGCCTGAGAGTAATAAAGTTATGCATTAAAATAATTACGGGGATAATAAAATCGGACAGGTAAATATTGGATAAGGTTTATTATGATTGGTTGTTGTATAATGTGCGTGTAAAATATTTAAGTTGGATTGGTTATTTTTTGTGGTGCCCAAGGAAACTGGCAGACGGCAAGCATATGATAAATTTGAGTATGAAGTTGTTTATTTAACTCGAATTTTAAAATATGACATAATTGGGATTCGCATTCAACACGTTTAATTTATGTTTAAAAATATTGTCGTAATCATTAAAATTCGCGGAAGCCAAAATATTTTGATGATATTATGCATGTCATCAATTTATTTTATTTAAGACATCATTGATAACATAAGTCAATAACGTTTAAATTAGCAAAAAGCAATAATAATTTGACCTTTAAAGCATAAATTAAATATTTTGCTTAAATCTTCACTTATCTTCAGACTTGAACGATTTCCAGAAAAAAATATTGTAAAAAGAAAATTAACTTTACGTTTACGTTTAGGTTGCCTGGAACACATCACTTTTACGTAGCGAGACCGCCTTTTGCTTATCTATCTTTAAATATTCCGTTAATTAAATTTTTGCTATTCATAGCATCGTAATATACTCGTATCGTATCTCTACAGACCATTTTTTTACCCTTTTCCTATTAAGAAAACAATCTTGGAAATACTTTTTATTGAAAAAAGGTTTAAATTAAAATTACTTTATTGATTGTAGTAAAATTTCTTTTAAAAATATTGTAGGTTTAAAATTGGTTTAAAAAAAATCACATTAAGTATTAGAAATTTGTTTTGCCATTAGGTAAATGACAATATTTTGTGTCTGCGTTATTTTTAAATCGCAAAAATAGACTATAGTGGAGGAGCACCCTTCACCTTCTTCAATAGCACCCACAATAAACGTCACAACAGATGAATGAAGCATAATTTTTCCTCGGACATAATTTGCCGCTGACCTGAATGCAAGACAATGCAAATGTCGCGTGGCATGGTCGTGCCTCTATTGCACGCGATTAATGTTTCTGTGGTTTGTTCATGAGTTTGTTGATGTTAAACATCTATTAGCGCCTTGACAGGAAGAGCGACTGAGGTATTATTCTAGAGTAGGGGAGACATACGGCTGCCTGTTATGTAGGTATGTGGAAATGTCCGACACTTAGAAAGTGATAAGATTATGGTACCCTATACCTATCGGTCTCTCTAACGCATGCGCATTAAACAATTTCAATAGGTACCTAAAATTGTTTCTCGCTATTTGCATATGCGCGAGAAGAGACAGATAGAGATGGTACCGCAATCTTCTCTCTCTTTTTAACCGAAGGACAGTTAGAAGCTGGGCTTCCCTGCTCTATTATAATAACTATGATTATAACAATTAACAGTGAACGTGTTTCTTTTTTAATCTAGAGCGGTCGCGCATCAGCAGAATGCTATGGCCAGAATCTACTATTATGTAATTATTTGTAATAAAAATAATACTTCCGTATTTGTGGTCGGATTGAATTGTTTTTTTGCAGTCTTGAGTCATGACTTAGCAGTATTTATGAGGTTTTAATTGACCCGTAGTTACGATAATCGATATTGTCTTAAGTAGGCGGCACGCGTAACTCTATGAAACACATCTTATACAAAAACTAGCTTCCGTCCGCGACTTCGTCCTAAGAATTTAATCCAGACAGGAATTAGAAGTATCCATCATCTATCATCAAGTATCCATGTTTATCTAGGTATTCTAGGTTATAATCTATCTGTGTACCAAATTTCATCCAAATCTGTGTAGCCGTTTTTACGTGAAATAGTAACAAACATAGAAACACCAAGTTGAAAATGATGGTCGCTACTTTAAGGATCCCAAGTTGTTATTTTTCGAGAAAACTGTATGGTAGGTCCTTACAAAAGTTTATTTTATGACGTAAGCGATTTTTCGACAGCAAAGTTCATTGACAATAAGAAAATGTGAAACAAAAGCCGAGATGTAACTATTGTGTCCAGATTAAAATTATATTAACATTATTAAATAATGTTTGTAGATACATTAACTTTAATTGCATGTAGTTTATTCATACAATTAGTTAATTAAGACACGAGTGGTCCCGTTATCTTTATAATTAAAGCTAAACAAAGTAAATAATGTAAAGGTGTATCCAGACGGGCAGCGATCGCCGTTGATAGATGCCATTGACATAAGTCTGAATGACATAACTCTACTTGAATCGGAAATCGAATAAAAATATCATATTTAACTTCTTATTATGTTTTGTCTCCCTTACAAAAGGATAGGTCTGCTAATTTATGTAATGAAACATCAGTTATTTCAAAGCAATCAATATTATCTTGCCTGGTTTTAGGGGTAAATGACATGACATCTTTGATGTAAGTACGTAGTAAATCGAGCCCGGTAGACTTTGAAGTGACATGCTTAATGATTTATAGCGACTTCTGGACGTCGATCGACGTAAGTCTGGATCAGTCTTTAGTGGGTCGTAAATTCTTGCATAAATTTGTGTATATTTGTACGGCAAAGTCACGTAAGGTGTATACTGTATACATATATATGCTTGTGAAAATAACACCTGATTTTAATGTTTTCCGCAAGTTAACTGCCTGAGACGAAGATCACAAGACTTTGACCTAATTCTTTCATAAAAAAAATATGATTACACCTGCATACTAAGGTCAGAGGTAAAATATAAAACCTGATAGGTAGTGACAGTAAAAACGGAAGAAAAGAGACCCAACGACGGAGTTTAAATATGTCTCATCTGAAATAGAGTTGTGTTGAACGTGGATTGGTTAACAAGTAGGTAGGTATATATATATAAAATGTTAATCCATATAATGAAGTAGGTAAGTATAAGTATGTAAGTACTAAATTTCACCCCAATCCTCACAATCTTCCCATTAATAATAATAATATGAGTAAGATAAGATATGAGTAAGATAACAGGAAACATTACACCTACTTTGATTTAGATATAAATTTTACTAAAAATGCGGCCCCTCAAGCTAAAAAAACAAAGCAGGAAGCTGATCTACTTATGAAGCGATTATATCGATGTCTCAATATCGATACAATAGAACCAGTCAGTGTCTATCACTGGCTGGATAAAAAACTTAACTATTCAGCCGACGCGAGCAAACCCTGGAACGGAGCTATCGAAATCATCATGTCATGTACCTACTCTATTGTGTTTAACTAACCAACCATTTAATTCAAAATTGGCCTCTTTTTGTTACCAATAAATCACAATTATAGACAACAATAATTTCGAGCAGATCATTAACTATAATGCGACCTTCGCAAAACGCATGATTAATTTTGTCAGTAAAAAAATAGGTATTTGGTGTTAAGGATTGCTAGTCAAATTGGAATGGCGGAAGAATTTGTTATCCATCAATTCAATGGGAAAGATAGAATAGAAGACTGGGCACTTGAGATTCTAAATATAAGTGCACCCGGCGACGAGTGTAAGTGGGCTTGGCTGTAATGTTCCGCACGGGAAAAATTTGACCGAACATTTCGATACAAGAGGGCGCTAGGATATTAATTGCACCCGGGCGCTTCATGGGCTAGAGACGGCCCTGGAACTTGCAAATAATTAGTGTGTAATTTAAATCATATTTTCTCGGGCGAAATCATACCGCTTCAATTAACTAAACTAAACAATTTAACTAAACAATGTATATGTATATCTTGATAAACAATGAGGATACCTTTTTTTCACTCAGGCTCCCATTCTAAATTCCAAGCTGACGAAGTCGCAGGCGAAAACTAGTCTTTATAAAATTTACCTATACATAAAAATGTACCATTAAAATTGTCTTAAAACTGCAAATGCCACTTAATTTGTTTTATTAAGGAAAAACAACTTCGTCAATAACTGACTACGTGACTCAAGTAAGAAGTTTAATGTTGATTATGTCTTGCTTTTAAGAGATTTCGTAGTAATATGAGGAAAAATTAATTGTTTCGTCTAATTATCAGGTAAGATAAAAAGGTTAAAAGACTATAATCTATAAAAGGTTTTCAAAAGTTCCTGCAAATGGCGATTTAAATGTTACATGCATCCGTGCGTCCTCCGTGAGTCATGATAATGTTTTAAAGCTTAAATTAAATTAAAGATTGGTGATAATAATGCATTTCATTGATCAATCGTGTAACCTAAGAACTTGCCTTGTCCTAGCGTGAGAAGCTATTAATTGCACCTCTCTATTAATGAATGATGACTGATTAGTTCGAACGCAATTAATGACGATGGTAGAGGATTATCATTACTTGATCTAATGATCACATACGAGTACACAAAGTACATATATTTTTAGCCGGCTGTACCAGGAGAGTGTTGTCTTTCGAGTTCATGTATGAATGTAACGTTTGTATGTTTGTCCAATATTTCTTCGTATACATATTAAAAAAAAATACGTTGGATAGATTTTGAGTTACTAAGAGATCAAGGAATATTAATGAACCTTTTGGAGGCATTTTAGGCAGCTTGTACTTGGCTCAACACGATACCGCGTGTCTAGATTTTAAATTATCAATATTAATTTTAATTAGATAATTTTGCTAAGTTTTGAACATTTTCATCAATTTAAATAGAATGATTGGTCTAGACCTGAATACACTATTAAATTATAGGTATACTCAAATTCACATACACACAGATTGGAAACAGGAATCTCAAAGCAACTTTGAAATAACTGCTACGTTGGGTGTCTAACCCAGGATTCGTACATTCCATAAAAATGCGAATTGACCTTTGATGTATTAAGATTTTGGTTAAGAATCTGACGTATTACTGAAATAAGTATTAAGTACTTATAAACTGTGCGCATGTAAGTATCTGTCCATTTAATCCGTCCAAATTAATGAGTACTATCATACCTTAGCCTTGTGAATGTACACACATCCTACACACCGTGACAACCTTGCCTGTCTCGTAGATTCGGCTTATTCAAATTCTAGCGAGTAATTTTCGATTACGTACGCGTACTTTTTGTTTACTAAGAACTCCGGTACTTTTAAGACAGTACGGCATGCGTCATTCATGGATAATAGTGGACATTCACATCCTTACATACTTATTATAAAGCTATTTAAATTTGTATAGCTAAAGCATATAGGTAGGTACCTACGTCGAATTTTAATCAGTTAAGGTTTGTATGGAAAAAAAAGTATTTTGTTAAAAAATACCTCTATCCTTAAGTTTGCCGTATATGATTAATTTCCAGAATTCGTTCCTTATTAGTGACACTATCGAATCGAATGGTGTGATTTTTCTGTCATTAGTATGTTATGTCAGTCTTGACATCTTCCTATACTAATGGCGGCTCGATACGATTACTATACGAAACTACGTAAATTCATGCTCGAGACACGCATCTACTTAAATCGTCAGTTCTAGAGCATAAACTCTGTCAAATGACTTACTTGAAAAGCTTTATAAAGTACCAAGTTTCCGTGTTTATTTGTCGTTGAAAGCTTGTCACAAGTATTGACGTGGCTTATCGAACATTTTGAGTGTAGCCTCATTTGTTCACTCTTAAAAAGTTCTTGCGTTGCAATGCGAAATGTTTTTATACATAGATGGTACATCCACTGAAGCTCAGAAGTATAAATAACACACTCATAGGCTCATACCAGGATTTCCTGCCTTGTAGCTGCCATGGACACACATAAAGCACACATACACCTACACCAAGAACAGACTTTTAAAATCAATATTTGTATTTCTACTCTACAGCGACAAAGAATTAACAGTATATGAATAATAAAAAATATGGCTGTGATGTTGGCTCCAAAACAGGTTGGCTGGGTGGCTGATATTGGCAAATAGGAGTATCGACGACTATCAAAGGAAAAAGAAAAGTATTTTCAGGTTTGTGAGGATCGTGCGTGAATAACGGGGACACGTTATTAGTACCTTAGATCCAAAAAAGGTCCGTACGTCACACAATGAAAATTTAAAGTTCGCTTGCTTTCCTAAAATCGGCAAAGGAGTGCGTCTAACTAAGGTGAGACCCTAAGCTAAGTGGGTCATTATACATTGTGTAAGTTATTTTCAGCGCTATGTAAATAGGGCTGGATCGTTAAGGCGATTACACACGAGGATGGGCACGTGTAGGAAGGCCTCTGGCCTACATTGAGCGGTGATAGCCCAGTAGCTTAGAATTCGACCTCGAATCGAGGGGTCTGGGTTCGAATCCCAGTGGCACGCACCAATGACGACTATGTAAAAAAGTTATGTGCGCTTTATAAATTGAAATATGCTGTTACGGTGGGAAAACATCGTGAGGAAACCTGCATGTCTGAGAGTTCACAAAGAAAATGTTCTCAAAGGCATGTGAAGTCCACCAACGAGCAGTAGGCCAGCATGGTGGACTAAGTCCTACATCCCTCTTATTGTGAGAGGAGACCCGATCCTGTAGTGTTTACTGACCAATTCTTCCGAGCACCAACACACAATATGCTACCGTGGTGGCCTAAGGTCTATTTCCTTCTCATTCTCTGAGGAGAATAATAGGTCGGAGAAGTTGCAGAGGGCCTATTCTTCTACTGTACAGCCTTAATATTGCATTAATTTCTTCCACCAGAGGTTGCAAAGGAATTGCTTATTTAACAATTAAATAGATTATATCTATTCATATTATTTCCTTTGTAATTTCTTTTTAATTTCTAGTCAAGCCATTAGACCTTTTCGGGAAGTGCCAGCCATGTTGGGTAATCCTAATAAATAATTGCAACGCAATTTGGTCTTTCACGCAATAATGGCTGAACAGATTTGCATGAAATTTGACATGCACCTGGGTTAACTTATAGGAAATTTTTGTCAAACTCTAGACCAAGTCCTAAAATCTACGCGAGCGCAGCCGCGGGCAAAGTCTAGTTAAAATTAAAGCTACTTATTTGAAAGGTCGCAAATTAATTACGAATTGGTTGTAGTTACTGAATTCCGGGTTAATTCTCCGCCGTCTGACTGATCGGTATCTCTTCTTTGGACAAATTAATTAATATCGATATAATTGTTATTAGATACTTAGTAATGATAGTGTTTTTTGCGATCGTGCTACTGACAATAACTAGATATCTGTTTGATGCCTTTTTTCTGGAGTTCTTTACCTCAACGGAACAAGGGAAGCCGCCCTACTCATGATCACTTCATTGTCTGTTGACTGTTTGTCTGTCTATGTGTTAAGCAAGACCCGTTAAGGTATCACGGGGAAATTATTTAGGGCATCAAAACCTATAAGGGCATTCCTACTAACTTCGAATTAATTTTGGCAAGAAGCGGTGTCATATAGCAGAAGTAGAGAAAAATCTATAAACCAACAATTTTAAATTACATCACAAAATAAATCCTGTTTGTGATAACAAACTTATATTGATAAACTGATCTGCACCTAAAATTTAGGTACCGGAACAACAAGAGTTATCCAAAAGTCAAGTTTATCTTTTCTTAAGAGAAATTTGTACGGAGTCCTCGATGTACCTGACTTGGACTTGGCTGCTTTTTTACCGTGTAATGATTGTATCTAACATCTGAATTGTGCCAATTGTGTTTTATCTAAGAGCTAATTAACACTTCAATGAAAATAACAGAGAACATTAATCAAACAATGATATTTAACTAAGCTATAAACTAAGTTGAGTCGATTTCAAATAGGGAATAAATCCTATCTGATTGTATGCGGGTAATTTGCTACTAATGATAACGATATTAATACGATACGATAAGTATTGACTTATCTCCGGCAATCATACCTCTCCAGCCGAAACACAGGACATGCTGCTTCACGACGGGTTAAGAGTAGTGTTGATGAGGAGTCCTCTTCCTCTTCCCCTCAATGAGGAAGTTACGCATTTTTGGTACTTTCAGATCCTCTTCCGCTTCCGCTCATCCTCTTCTTAAATTATGAGGAATTTATGAGGAATTTTGTGTGTACATGGTTCACACGTCAAAGGGAATGACTAGGATTCCCTAGCCAGCCTATTTATTTATTTACATAGTTTTTACTCTTTTTCCCTTACTTAAACCGTTCCTCTTCCTCTTCTTCCTCATCTTCTTCCTCATGAATATATCCTCATCCTCTTACTTTGTACTTGATAATTCCTCTTCCTCGTCCTTATAACTCCTCCATCATCAACACTAGTTAAGAGGCTGGCGGTTAGATTCCTTCCCTAACTACCTCTACTACCGAAAGTTTAGTTTCAAACCTAAACTTATAATACTTAATATTTATTTTAATCTCATTGCTTTAATTTCTTATTTCGTACGCATGCGCAAGCTTAGTAACACGTCGAAGGGCGTGCATTCCGGCTGCTAAGTGACCGATGAAAGCATTTGAGGCAATAAATTCCTTTCACTAAACTAGAGACATGCGTACAAAGAATATCTCTTCTATTTTTCTATACCTTGATATCGTGTGAGGTGAACTTCTCCTCTTGAGTAGCAAAGCACCCGCATGCAACCTCAAATTCGAGCTTGTGGATTAGGCTCACAGTTAAGGACTAGTATCCTCGTACATATTTGAAGTCACTTGTACTTATGTATTGTCACTTATGTATTCTGTGGTCAAGACGGCCAATATACCTTAGCCAACCTTATGATATGGAATAAAGAACCTCCTTATTACAGTATCGACCTCCTCCTTTTCGTGATATTATATTTCTCGTTGCTAGAGCAACAATAACATGATCACGCCAATTATATGCGTGGTTTTATGTGTCAAGAACAGCCCTGATGACCAGCTCGAGTACACCAGGCGTATTGTTAAAATAAAGTTGGCTTATTAACTTCTATGAAGCTACTTAAATTCTCTATGAAACAATTCAAAATTGCGTGATAAGTTACAGCCGTTTGTGGCCAATTGAATCAATATTTTTATGCCCGTTTTTTGTTTTAGCTGACTTCTTCACTATTAGTTGGTCACATGGGCGACTGGCATTGCTCCTATTTTAAGATTTGGTTGCTATTGAAAGCTAAGCTCAGTCCTAGCGTCTCCCATTTCTTTGCATTTCCGCACTTTCTATTACGTCGGTATACTACCAGACTCATTCCGATATAAAATTGTATCCCAGCAATCCACAGAAAAATAATCGGTATGCCGTTATAAGAAAAATCGCAGATCGAATCCATCATTATTCGGATATCCGAGTTCATGACGTATCATCATAGCAGGACACTACGATACAATTTCATTGATTACACACCAACAACCGTGTCAAGGGCAGGGCTGGAACTTGGAGGCTCAGTACAGTACCGTGGAAACTGATAGCCGGCTCCGTTATTATGTTACGTGACCTATATTATATGTATACGAGCCTGAGATGACATGTTCACACTTATGTGAGTACCTTGCTTTAATTATTGTTTTCTGACATATCTTGGATGCAATCATGCAATAAATAAATTGTAGGACAACAAATTCCAAATTAAAAAAATATATTGACTATTGACGTATTGACTCACACGCGGTGACGGCAGCTGTGACGTGTGTTCATTTTGAAATAACGCTTTACACTCATGCCCCAAACTATGATCTGTTGTTATGGGTCCCACGTAAGACGCAAACACACATCCAGATCAGAAACAAAATTTTTAATTCATCGTTGAAATCTGTTCTATCGGGAAACAAATCAAGAGTTTCCGCAGTCCGCACAACGCATCCATCGGTACCCTAAAACAATGCGCCACGCAGGTTTTCAAATTAGGCGGTGAGTTTATGAATTGTTCTACCTGTTTGTATGCAACTTACTGTGACCACAGAGGCCAGTGACCCATCGCAAGGTCGGATTATCTCTAATTCTCTCAAAATGAGAATTTATCCACGATGCCGGTGTTTTGCGGTTTGGTCTACTTCTGGGAGTATTATGTTAGATACATACTTTTCTTCGACGATACAGCAGGTGACATTTAATTTGGTAATTTATGCACATAACTTAATATCTTTACTCAATTAGTATAACTCAGGTACGTGCCCCTGTGATTTGACATCGGACCTTGTAAGAGGCTGAAGTATTGAAATGCGGATGACCTCACAAAACCACACCGTGTTACGAAAGTGTTAGATGTACAATATAGTCAAATGTAAATTTATCAGTTCAGTGGGTAGAAGAAACACCTGGCCGGTCAAGATCGTATAGAAATACCATAATTATTTTGTTTAATTCTATAAATCAATGTTTGGTAGCACCCTGACGATTAATGTTCTGGGGTAGTAACACATCTACTAGATGAATTTTATTGCCCATAATGACCACTAATTAGGTGTCCAGTGCCCCAAGCATGAAATGACGATAGTCATCAAAGTATTCGTATAGTTAGCATGCGCCATTAGTATGGAAAAATGTACAAATGCTGTCTCGTTCCTACACAAATGGCTTTTACAGTACGAATATTTTGACGACCATGTTCAATGTTCATGTTCGGGTATCGTGAGCATGTATGAAATGATATATAGGGGTTAGGGTGCCGTGGACATAAACTCGTCACAGTATTTGTGTAATAAACGTCAGTCATTAGTATGTCATACGAGTATGTCTTGAGATCTTCTCATAGTAATGGCAGCTCGATACGATTACTATACCAAACTGCGTAAGTTCACGTTCCAGGCCCTGGTCGCTGATTTACCGCTCCTCACTCACAAAAAGGCGCACAAAGTATAAATTATTGTATTGTTATGTTTCAAGCTAGCTGCAGTCTCTTCCGGCCACGACTTGACTGGCGGCGCGTCACGACACCAGCCGGATTCCTTGCAGCGATAACATGACACGAGAATATGTTAAATTATGTATATGTTGTCTATTATAAGCCGTGACAGGTAGAGGTCTAAGCCACATAGTTGCTGGCTACAACCCTTATTTGTATCCCACAGGTTTTTCCCCACAATAAAGCTGAAACAAATACTTTTGTATGTTACGATGGATTGTCAGGATATCAGAAAGAAGACACCTAAAGTAAGGGGAATGCCGTTATGTCATTATTTAGATACTCGTAGTGATACATAAAACAAACATATAAAAAACTTGTTTTCAACATGAATAATCCTTCATGATAATCGATTAATTTAATCAACATAAGTTTTGTATCTCATGACTTGATAAGGGTTATGAAGGAGAGAAAAAATTGTTTACTATTCTGTTTATATTCGGGAAGTAAACAACTGTGACATTTGTTTTTTGAATATCATCAAGGTTCATTCATACGTTGTCACAATTTTCTCGTGTGAAATGTTTTCAAAAGTATTTTTACTACCGTCGATGTGATCTTTGCCCCAAGCATATCACTATCGTCAAAGTATTCGTATGGTTACCGTATGTCATTAGTACGGGAAAGAAAGTTAACTATACGAATACCTACCACTCCTACAAATTTTCACGTTATTTCAGGCATGCATTAGATAAAATTAAAGTTTAAAAGCGAAACCGCTGGCTTCCTTATTTCGCGGCCTAAAATTGCGAATACAAGATACAATAACTCACATTAATTGACTTTCTACCGTTTCCGAACAATCGATTCAGGGTTGTTGACATTTGCACTAATGTGTCAACATTCTAAATATTGTAGACCAATTATTAACTTGCTTAGTTTCCGTTGTTAAAAAGGGTTGCTACTCAACATTTAGGAAATACGATACTAGTAGCATGTTCTTCATGTTGTGTGTGTCGCCTGGGAAGGTGCCATGGTTGCCGAAGATATTCTTTGAGGCGAACATCTTAACCTCAAATAGGATTTCTCCTCTATAGATTGGATGTGGTTGTCCACAGACTGCAGTGAGCTTTAAAATACTTTCTTGTTGACAACCCTACCACCGAGGCCGGCAGCCGCTATTGACCGTACGATTAGAATATGAGAATTGTATTTATTGGCCACGTGCGAAGGTTCATGACTTCGTGTATATGTTAAACAGTCGTGACCTTTCAACGGTAATATGTCTATTAAATACGTCCACAGATTTGTTTCTTGTTAACATATTTTGTGGTCTTTTGTTTATGGCTACTGCTTTGGTTTATTGAATTCGGAATGTTGCACTTAACTAATAGTGTTGTGACTTTTGATCGTATACGAGTATCTATGGAAGGAATACCTACGTGCTAAGTGAACAATAATTATGTCTTTGAAGTGAAGTTATTTCTGTGTGTTAAAGTCAATTATTAACATTTTTCCGTCCAATAAATAGACACAATACTTATATAATGGGTATCACATGTGACGGGACCACGAGTTAAATTGATAAAATTATTTAAAAAAAATGATTGTTCCGCGCAAGCGAATGTGTTTTTTTATGATTAGCCAAATTAAACATCGAAGCAGCCAAGTTGAAACTGTTTTGCATTCACATTTAAAGGTGGCACTTTACTTGCCTATGTGGTATTCGCGTATTTGTATTCAAATATTTGACTACTAGTAAATAGAAAAGTAACAACACACAAGCGTCTGTCAGTGAAACGCAATGTTAGTGATGCGTCAAAAAACGAACAAATGTCAATAAGGCTGATATTTTGTGGGATAAATCATCCACATTTGGCGATTATTTACTAAACATTCCGAATAGGTACGCAAATACAAATAAATAGTCAAGTGAAGTGCCACCATAACTTTGCGTGCGCGCTAACACAACTAAACTTAAAATAAGGACGTTAGTTACTTTTAATTCCTGTCACTTTGTCCTTGTAAAGGTAGCAGTAGTACTTATGCAAACAATGTTGTGATTGTCACATAAATATAAAACCGGACCCAGTGTTAAGTTTAGCTTCCGTGTACATAGGTACATACCAAATCTGTCAGTTTGCGGGTAAAAAACTGAGTTCCTGCATTTTTTTTACCTGGGTGTGGGTGGTGAACTGGCATAGTGACCTAATTGAATTTTAAACCAAAACTGAGTAGGGCCCCACTGGTTTACCCGTAGCCATGTTGCACGCAAAAGTCGCTCATACGACAACGTCACTTCGTACATTTTGTCGCATGTCATGTCATTTCATGCCAGATTATTTTAGCTGTTATATAAGCTTTCAGGTCTGTATTATCTATATACAAACATCCGACATGGGGTTTTTCAAAAAGGGGTTAGCTGAGTCTAGTTTTTCTCATAATTGTGCAAGTTAAAGGGGCAATATACGGGCAAATGATCAAAGTATTCGTATAGTTAACGTGTGCCATTAGTAGGGGAAGATGTCAGACAGACAGTCATACTAATTTTACTGACGTTTACCGTACGAATACTTCGACGATAGTGTCTTTTCAATCAAGCTTTCGTACAGTCGCATAAGGTTTTTTAAATTGGCAGTTTAATACATTTAAAACGATTGCAATTTACAAAATAACACAGTTTTTGTACCGGAATGCGGCAGAATGCAGTAGATTGCTTCTTTTATTCGGTTTTTTTGCACAATCACATTCAAATAAACGAACTTATTTTTACTATAGAGCAATCAAATAAATCTACTTTAACGTTTGATCGTCATTTCCTACTTTTTTATGCCTTAATCACAGATTGTACCTATTTTAGATCTGATAAGTGCCTTCTATTTTTTTTATTAGAGGTAGAATGTAAGCGTTGCGTGAAGGCCACCTAGTAGAAGGAGATAGCGAACATACCTAGTATTCAGAAGACTTAGTGGGCCCTTAGGAATAATACGCTAAGAAACTCGACGTACCGGCTTCCATAGGTTTCGGAGAACTGTCAAATATTTGTGGGTGACAGGAAATCAGTGTTGCTACTTAAAAATATAATTTTCAACCAGATTTGATCCTTAACTACGGAAATAATGCAAGTGACTCCTGCGAAACCTGGCTCCTTCATGCCACTTTTCCCCTATATCGTTTTATTCTGCGACTAATTGAGGTATATAATTATATTTTTTTGTATTATGATACTTTACTACGACCATCCTAATACTTACTCACGAGTAGGAACCAGAGTAAGTATTATAAGTATCGTACAACGACTTAGATGGCCAATGAGTCACATGTGACTCATACCCATTATTCAGTCAGTCATTCATTTATCTTTGTGCAGTTTATACATTTGGGTCAAAATAAATCAATCGTAAAGCAGCTGTCTGCACTGTTTCTTTTTTATATTCATTATTGTTGCTGTCATGTCAGTGGTTAATTCCTGTGTGTATTGGTGTATTGTGTTTCCTCTGTTTTTCTACCTTGTAATTATTGTATTTTTGCTTTATTTTGTTAGTGTTGTAAAGTCCCCTTTTCTTGTTTGTGTTAGATTTCTTGCTGTGCACCTGGTGGGCAGGAGTAAACTAGTATTGTACTGATTGTATAATTATATACTGTATTTATATATTAGTCATATTTATATTATTTATTATATACTTATATGGACCCTGATGATAATAATGCACACTATTTTTCCTTTTCTTCATCCTCTGAAGGATTAAGTAATAATGACAGCTTTGCGAGTATTCTACCTCTCAACGAAACTTTAAATTCTTATTTCTCGGATAGTCTGAAAAATTTCAATGTTGTTCACATCAATGCGCAAAGCATTCCGGCGCATTACCCCGATTTGTTGTCGACATTTGATAGCCCTAATATTCATGCTATTCTTGTTTCAGAATCATGGCTGAAACCCTGTCTCCCTTCGACATCCTATTCCCTTCCGGGCTTCCACCTAATCCGTAATGACCGTACTGGTCGAGGCGGTGGCGGGGTAGCAATCTACCTCCGTTCTCATATTTCTTATTCAATTTTAAGCACATCAGCGCAGGACTCAACTGGGAACGGTGCTGAGCATCTATTTCTTGAGGTGTGCCTCGGAAATACTAAATTATTACTTGGCGTCTTCTATAGCCCATCGCTTAACATCGACTATTTCAAGTCCCTTGACACACTGTTTGAAGCATTCTGTCCTTTATATGAACACATAATTATAATGGGTGATTTTAATACTTGTTTGCTCAAACAAGATGCTAGGAGCGATAAATTAAAGGCTATAGTTGAAGCAGCCAACTTACATATATTGCCTCTCGGTGCCACGCACTTCTTTCCAAATTGTGATCCATCTCTCCTTGATTTGATAATTTTATCATCAACGGATCACGTTGGAAAGTTTGGTCAGTGTGCCGCTGAGGGCTTTTCGTACCATGATCTCCTATACTTGTCTTATAAAATCCGACCTCCGAAAGCAAAGTCAAAGGTTCTCCTTCAGCGTAATTTTAGTGGGATTGATCTGGACAAACTCAGGCAAGACGCAACAAATATCGATTGGAGAGTCATCGATAATGTTAGCAGTGTTGATGAAAAGGTTGAACTATTTAGCTCTCTTTTAATCCAGCTGTACGACGTACATGCTCCTATTCGACCCGTAAGAATTCGGCATCTACCCGCACCATGGCTGACTAATGAAGTAAGGTCAGCAATAAACAGGAAAAACTCTGCCAAAATGAAATACAAGTTAGATTCTAGCGATAGCAATCGTGAGAAGTATAAGATGGCTAGAAATCGCTGCAATATGATGTGTAGGGATTTACAACGACGCTATATCCATAAGAATGTACAAAATGAAGACTCCAGCAAAGTCTGGAAATTTCTTAAGTCTTTGGGGATCGGGAAAACTCACAGTAGCAACCTTCCTCTAAATTTTGATTTAAACAATTTGAATTGTCACTTTTCCTCTCTTCCTTGCATCGATAGCAGGACTAAAATACAAGCACTCAATTATCTTTCAACTCTTCCCGTTCCTGACCATCCTTCGTTTTCGTTTAATCAATTCTCAGAGCGTGATGTTAGGAAAGCAATACTCTCTATTTCCTCCGATGCGGTCGGCAGTGATTGCATTAGCCGTAAGATGATAATTCCCCTCCTTGACCTTCTTGTCCCTGTTATAGCATGTATTTTAAATTCCTCGATCCAAGAAAATGCATTTCCCTCTTCCTGGAAAGACGCCCATGTAATTCCTATTCCAAAAAAATCGAACCCTAATACCTTTGCAGACTACAGGCCTATCTCCATACTTCCGTTCCTCTCCAAAGTACTTGAGCGTCTCATTCATCAACAACTAAGCTCTTTCCTTTCTTCTCAATCCGTTCTAAGTCCTTTCCAATCCGGATTTCGTCCCGGTCATAGTACGGTTACTGCGCTCCTGAAAATCACTGACGACATACGCATGGGGATGGATAATCAAAATCTGACGGTGTTGATCCTGCTGGATTTTAGCAATGCGTTTAACACCGTTGACTTTGATATTCTACTGGGCGTATTGCGTTCTCTCAACATATCTCCGTCTGTTATTGATTGGTTTCATACTTACTTGTTTGGACGCCGGCAGCGTATCGTACTACAAGACAAATGCTCCTCTTGGGCACTTACTACTGCTGGTGTTCCACAAGGTGGCGTGTTGTCTCCCCTCCTCTTTGCCATTTTCATTAATTCCGTAACCCAACGAATTTCTTCTCTCTACCATCTATATGCAGATGATTTGCAAATTTACTCTCAGGCAACTTTGAGTAACCTGCCGGTAGCCATCAGCAATGTCAACGCAGATCTAACTTGTATTTCGAATTGGAGCAGAACTTTTGGCCTTACTTTAAATGCTAAGAAATCGGAGGCAATGATAGTCGGCAGCTCACGTCTCATTGCAAAAATTAATTGGTCCAAATTACCAAATGTGAGTCTGCAGGGTGTATCAATTCCGTACAGCGTTAAGGTAAAAAATCTGGGACTCCTTATTGACCAGTACTTGTCATGGGTGCCTCAGCTTAATGAGCTCAGCAAAAAGCTATTTGTCGCTTTAGGTTCTCTCCGGAGATTGAAAAACGTTCTGCCTATACCCACTAAAATTTCGCTCTGTCATTCTCTACTTCTTCCAATTCTTGACTATGCTGATATATGCTATGTCGATGTCACTGAGGAGCAGTTAGATAAACTTGAGCGCCTCCAAAACTTGTGCATAAGGTTCATATTTGGCCTTCGCAAATATGACCATATATCTGAATACCGTGTTAAACTCAAGTGGCTCCCAATTCGTCTTCGCCGGAATGCTCACATTCTTTCCTCTCTCTACTGCATTTTATTTAATCCATCCACTCCTACTTACCTTAAACAGCGTTTCCAATTCCTATCTGATACTCACAAACTATCCTTACGCTCCTCTGATAACCTTCTCCTTAGTGCTCCTTGTCGTTCTACCTCCTTTTATAGAAACTCCTTCACTGCTGTTGCTGTCCGTCTCTGGAACTCCTTGCCTAAATCTATCCGTCTCGCTAAATCCTTACAATCCTTCAAGTATCAGGTTAAAACCCATTACATGAAATCCTAAATTATTCCTTCCTTGCCTTTACCCTCCTTCTATTCCTGTGTGATATTGTCATCAAATAGCTTCCTATCTCTATGTCTGTTTGTATGTAGGTATATATGTATGTATATGTATGTATATGTATGTATGTATGTATCTATGTATGTATGTTTATATATATTTATTTATTTGTTTATGTATATTATGTATTATCATACGGTTGTAATGTTTTTGTATTATATTTATGTACCGATGCTCTATATCATATTCTGCACACCCTACCTTTTTCTCACTTTTCTCTCTACTCTTCAACTCCTTACCACTTGGTTGCCTGGAAGAGATCGCTCTTAGCGATAAGGCCGCCATTTGTGCATTGTCCTATTTTTGTTTTTTACTGATTATCTTTTATGTTTGTTTCTATCTTTTATGTTTTATGTTGTATGTTTCTTTCTGTGTGTGTGCAATAAAGAGTTATAATAATAATAATAATTCAGCTATAGTGTCTATTCATGACAAGCAAAGTGTTAAAATAACTATAATATTTTATTATGTGATCCAACGATGATTGAAGACCTGAAGTTAGTTATAATACATCTATGGATGGTAATGGTTACATTTCTCTTAGTACCTATAGTTGTCGTCACGAGTGGTGAGCAGAACTTTCATTGGTCGATTTGACATTACTGCGCTGCGGTGCACGCGATTGGTTCGACAAACGTCAGTTCGTCAGTGTGCGTCGTCTATTGGTCCAGCACGTTTTTTCGGCTGCTGTTCATTGGCCGAAAGTATACAATACCACCGATAATCTGTGCTCACCACAGAACAGAGGTTCATTAGTAGTGTAATGTATAATTATTTACCGTTTGTATGTGTGAGTTTGGCGACAGCGGTTCTGGTATTAATCTTGCCATATGACCCTTCCATCCTTTTTTATCTATTCCGTGGTGCTCACGAGACTCACGACTCATAGGTGACTGACAGTTTTGCCGTAAAGTATGAAGAAAACCTTAATTTTTCTCCTCTATTTGGTAAGCAATTTAATCAAAGAGTCGTCTTAATTTTAGATCCAACGAAGTTTGAAGGTGATGGTATTGTTTACATTTCTTGTAATGACTGAATTTTTTGCGAAGCGTAAAAAGTTTAAAACAGAAGAAGTAACCTTGAACTTCAGACGAATGGGTGAAAGGCTTGGACGGTGTTATGCAGATAGTGATCAGCAACTAAATCGTTATTTAGCAATGTTATTAATTTTGGTTTAATGAAACCTTTGAAAATGTATGCATGTAACAAAACGAGTAGGTAGTGCGAAAGGAAGTAAGGAATTTTTGATTGGCAAATTAGAGGTAAGTATGCAAACTAAGTTTGATCAATAAAAATGAGAAATGTAAGTACCTAAATAACTAGATTTATATAACTATCTTCTGTCTAATTTATATGTCATGGCAAATTCATGAAAAATTATAAAACCTTGAATTTAAAGTAAGTAATGTTTCAATATTATTAGCTAATTATTGTAACTACCAATATTAACGTAATTCCTCTAAAAACTGTCACGATACCAAGTAGTAAAATTCAATGAATGAAAGTATCAATATTTATTATAACATTGAATATGACATGAAAGGCTGCAATTATTGAACAGTCACCTCTAAGTAAATGGCCATAATAACAAAGTCTTCAAAGAAACGTTTGCTACCCATGCAAAGGTTGCAGGAGGTAAAAAATATTGTTATTATACCAGAGATTTCCCACTTTTCTTCGGCATCTAAGAAATGATCAGAACTTTAATAAAAGCCAAACGGTTACTTCTAACGTGGATCAGTAAAGTATGATTTATTTTGGTTTTATTTTTAATTTTCTCTATAATATGTAACTATTATCGCCATCAAATAAATTTCTGCACATTTTTTACATAATGGAACGAGAGAGTCCTAACGCAATTTAAACGTACCTACTTCAATTTTCCCTACTGAATAATGACTGAATATTGATATTTCCCCGGTTGGTCTATAACTCTACGTGTACTTGCAAGTTTTTTATTTCTGTCCTCTCGGTGTTTGATCTAATCGGGCGCGTATGACTTTCAACGAGGAAATGGGTCACTCCGGAATCAGGTCACGGGTAAAATGGCTATTTAATATGCGGAATATCAATCAGACGAAAGAAGATATTTGAAATTGTAATCGATAAATTGACACTGAGTTAAGGGATGGATATTGTTACAGACAACGATTTAATGAAAGTTATTCGATATTTGTAATTGGCCGCTGTCAATTTGATCGGTTGCAATGATCATTTAACGACTGGCAACTTGCTAACTCAACTGCTAACTAATCAGATTTATACGGATGTTAATATTATTTTTTAATGAATAAGCTATCAGGTTTTGCTTCAATAAATAAACATTCTTAATATTTTCTCGTGATCATTTGCGTCTTAAGATTAATGGTAATCTGTTAGCTATGATAATGACGAATGCGTGTAATTATGAGGTAGGTACGGGATATTGTAATGGCGTTATTATAAAAAATGTTAATTATGAACCCATAACAACTAACAAGCAATCAGACTATCGGCAGGATTTTCCGCTCGATTTTAATACAACTTAGTACTCATATATAAGCTTCTTGAAACAATAAATATAAAAACAACAATAACATAAGTTATTCCTAGGATATCGCTAAACGTGTCAGTAAATAAATAGAAAGTAATTGTAGATTTTTTTTATAAGTAGATCAAGCAAACAGACAGACGGGCCACCTGATGGTAAGTGGTCGTCGCCTACTGACGCGTGCAACACCAGGGGGGTCGCCAGTGCGTTGCCGGCTATGAAGGAGAACTTTTTTATGCCCTTCTTGAAGAACCCCATGTCATAGTCCTGTGGAAATATATAAGTATTTCGATTTGTAATTTAATTTGTATAGAAAACAAGCACAGTCCAACACACAGAAGACGCATCTGCAAGACGCGTGGATGCATTTTCTATACAAATGAACGCGTTCCACCGCACTACGCTGCCTGTGCGGGGCAGTGTGTTAATAGCTTTAAAGAGTTATTTTGAAACATCTTTACATCATGCAGCTGCATTCAGCATAACGCCATCCACATTTACTAATCGTATTGTTACGGATATTGACCCGCCATCGCCAACCAGTCCGAACCGCCTCTCACGACTCGATCAATGCCATTTTGCAGTCATTAAATAATAAAAAAAGTTATTCTCGTCCTATCTGGTCGATCGAGCCCTTTACCTAGGTTTTTCTCATTTGCAAACTTGTATTCCTGAATAGAATTGTATAGGTGTAGAATTATAATGGCGTAAGAAATAAATTAGTTTCTCTGTTTTGGTTCTTGATGTTTGATGCCTGCAACTGATAAGTGTTACTATTTTTTTCTGTGGGTATTAAAAATGCGCTTATTATGCAAGTACAATTTTTATAGTATAATTATTTATCTATCCCACATACAAATGTTCTGGGAGCTGTGTTTTTACAATGAAGTCAAAATGAAGTCAAAGTTAACCGTCTAAGGAGTTTGATAGTCACCATTAAACTACAATCTCACGTAGATGTAAATGTAATGTAGGTTGGTATGTAAAACCTTCAATCCGTTAAAGATCGAGTGAACTGTGGTAATAAAAGTCTAGGCCTAAAACAAATAAAAATAAAGCAAACTCTTTGGAACAGGTCTATGGGTTCAAGGTTTTTAGTCTGTGGTAGACTACAGGCTGTTTGGTTGACTGGCTTTATTCTCGGTTTATTTTTTAATGTTCTTTGACGCTGGAGTACTCGGTAAGTGATTATCTATTCAGCCAACAACGTAAGTAGGGGATGAATGCTTAATTATAATAAGTAGAAATCGCCAAGTAGTCGAAATTCGACTATAATTTATGTGGCGAATAAAACTCGGTAGAAAACTTAACTGAATTTAATAAATATAAACTTGGTATAAATAATTTTAAAATAACAAAATATATTTTCTCCTAACCGTCTTACGTCTTAACGTCTTCACCCTCGTCAATGCACTCTCTCATTCCATCTTTTTTCAATCATTCCCTCTGCTTTACTCATTCTTCTATTCATTCACATACTCTTCATAAGTTCCCTTTCACGCATCCTAAAATATCCAAATCCTACTTAGCTGTCCAGAGAGGCAATGCAGCTAGTATCTTGGGCACTCTTCCACATCGCAGCGATGTTTTTCATTTGTCATAGTTTTAGTTTATTTCATTATTTTAGTTTATTAGGTTTTAATTCAATAATCCTACATTTATTGGAATTTGAATTTGACGCATAATGGTATGTACTTACAGGTCATGTTTGTTTATGTGTGCGTGTCAAAGTACTCAAATTTATAGTAGCGAGCGTGGCGCGTTTTTTGATGAATTTCATGTAGTTATTTCTAATGCATTTTATTTAAAAATATTAGAATTTGTTCATTCTTCTGTTCGTGTAGTGGGCTGTAAATTTTACCCAAACTCACGCTTCACGCATTAATATATAAGAAAGATAAACAAAGGCGAAAGGTTGAGTTGCTTATTAAATTCATAAACAAACAAACTGATTTGAATGAGTACTATAGGTACTATAATAAAGTTAATTTTATATCAAATATAATTGTAGTATCATTGTACTGAGACCTATGATTATTAAGTAAGGTCAGCGACTTGGTATTAGGTAATGTAGCTGTGTTCCTGATAATAGATAAAATTTGCGGTAGACATATTATATACATTTGCATTTAATAATATTCACGGTCATATAATGGTAGAATTGGTAAGAATTTATAACACTGGTTAAACAACAATTTGCACGCGCCTGCGTTTTAACAGATTGGGCGAGTCTACGCCAAATTTCAGAATGTTTTGGACCTTTAGACTAAAACTATACTAGTCTTCAAGTGACTAAATGATATGAAAAAATTTGCTGTAATTCTTTCATGACCCACAGTTGGGCTCCACAACAGGGGAGGCCTGGAGCATACTCCACCACGCTGCTCTAACGCGGATTGGTGGGGAAACGGGTTAGTGACCAACCCGTGTCGAAGTTTTCAAACCGCCCATAGGGTCTCCAACATGGTTTAACTACTGTTATCGTATCGATGACAACCGGGACCGCGCATGTAATTCACCACTAGCGGTCACCCATCTAGGCACTGACCGCGCCCGACGTTTTAAATTTTTCGATCACTAGCGATCTAGGTACTCAAGCAACGGCGCTAAGACGTGCCGCTGTGCCTAGAGCATGAACTAACGCAGTTTAGAATAGTAACCGTATCGAGGTTATAGAGGTATTATACATGGAGCAGGGAAGCCAGGATTCCAACTGTCCTTCGGTTAAAAAGAAAGAGAATATTGCGGTACCTCGGTATGAATACTTTGACGATAATGGCACTGTTGGCTTACATAATATTGTGCTACCACGCGTACGGTAAAGTTATATCATCAACATTCAGAAAGACGCCGAGAGAGAAATGTGAATGCATTTAAAATCGTCCATTTATATGCACTGGGCATAATTGGCCACGGTCACTAGAAACTAGATCGGTCTGCTTTGAAAGTGTGTTTGACTTCCCGGTATGAAAATACTCTTGTCTAAAGATATAAGTACTATATACAGTGTCCCGTAATCAGTGGACCAACAAAAAACTGGTAATAGACCATTATCTAACAAAATCACCAAATTTTATCGTCCTAGGCCTATTGGTTTAAAAGATAATTTAAATATTACTTTAAAGTATGAATGTGTAATAGAATTGTGGAACTTTATTTTAAAAATATTTGCCATTCATACTGATTCCGAAAAGGTAACATTTACTAAGATTTTAAAGTAATAAAAAAGTTATTGATATTCAATACTTTGATTTTTTTAGCGTTTTTTTTAGGGCCACCTGGTCGTCACCGTCGCCTACTGACATGAGCAACACCAGAGGAGTTGCCACTGGTGCGTTGCCGGCTATGAAAGAGAGCTTTTTTTATGATTCTATAAATACTTATCTATAAACAACAACGATTTTACGTGACCGTACCTACTAAAAAAAGGTAAAAAAGATTAACTGACTATTGCCACCTCGAAACCATGGATTTTTATAAACAAAGAGCAGTATGTAAACGTGACTGTTGACCAAATGGCCGTGGGAACCATGCCGGTCCATTTAAAAACCCTTTCTGGGTGCATTTGCATGTCGCAATTGCAGTTTAGGGGACTAATTACATTTATTCGTGTCCATTCGGCAAATTCGACGAGTTTAGGGAAATATTATGCAGACCTATTCGCTCTAAAAAATGCCTGTGAGTCATTCACTTTAAATTGTTTTAAAATATATTTTTATGGAGATGTAAGGATTCTTCGGTTTTTTACCCATTCAGCTTTCACAGACAATAGATGAGTGATATTGTACGTCTGTAGGTAAGCAATGTCGCCTTATTGTAGGTACCTTATGTGCACAATTGTTCACAAATGTGCATAAAATATTTCACCTTCCTTAGCAATACAATGAATGTGTAAGTTTTTGAGGGTGGATGGATCCGCTACAAAATCCTCTCAGACCTTGGCGACACAGAAATGAATAACTGGCGAAATTTCTTTACTTTCTTGAGCGAAACTCGAACGCGGTATTTTACCCCCAAAATCGCAAAATCCGCTCAGATATTACCGCACACCCACTCGGCTTTCTCTATCGCAGGCGGCAGCGAATACCGCGTAGGTTTGAACAGGCCTCTAGTCTACCACGCTGCTCAATAATGGGATGATGGCCGTCAGCGTGTTTTACGCTGAATGTGTTAAATAAGTTCGCGAATTGGATTAATGTAGGTAGTCCCTTATAATGTTGTGTCGTTTGCTACGTACATAAGTATGTTGAATGTTGGTGATTGTATGATGGATATCTGTCTGTCTGCAGTAAACTGAAACGGTTGGCTGTCATTTTATATTTTGTTTTTTTCATCTACATTTTTATTTTGATTTTTTTTATTTTTAACGCCATTTTTCAGACATCCATTGTTACAAACTTTCGCATTTATAATAATAGTAGGATACAAATAAAAAATAAGGAAGAAAATAAAAGTACAGTGTACATACAACTGATAAAAGAAAGATGACAATAAAGGACAATGGAAGCAGAGAAAATCTTAGCTAAATACTTGCTAAAAAAACATAGAATACACATAAAAATCTGATGCAATGTTAGTTTAAGCATAAAATTTATAAAATACATAATAATATAATTAAAATATAATGCCAAGGAAAAACGATATGCATAAATTACAAATTGTCATAAACATTAATGTTGTGTTACTGCTTTAGCCGAATATAATGGAGTTTTAATTGTAACAGGCAGTTTCTACACGTAATACGTAATAATACGTCATGTCTTTATATATAAAAATCGGCTTCCGTGTGTTTGTTTAACAAACTCTATCTCGATGGATTGACCAAATGTTGCGTAACATTGAATATTCATCCCATAGGATATGCACTGCGCTGTTGCACAGTTGTTTGTTTTATTAATACGAGTAGTATTTAAAGGGCATGTCGGCCACCTGACGTTTAGTGGTAGTAATAGTACACTGACAATGAGCAAAGCCGTGGGTCCAGCCGGTATGTAATAATTTCACAATGATATTAACCATAAATGTTCATTAAGAAACCTATATGAAGACTATATTTGGCACAGTTAAGTATATCGTAATTTGGCAATTTATGAATAATTTTCGATTCTATATTTTAGGTATTGTTTTCTCATAAAAACGTAATTTATATTAACATGTAACCAGTAAACATAATAAAAAATCAATTAAAACAACAATAAGTGGTTTTATAGCCAGTTCTGCGTAGGTAAGTCATTTTTATACGCAATGTCAAGATTATCCAATAATTGAGATACCTACGAGTAGTTCATTATTTTGTTGTTTACCTCGGTCACTTTTTAATTTATCGTTTTGAATAAATTTTCTACATTAATATGCCCACACGTTTCGTATTTTGTAGTGCTCCGTATAATGATATCCAGCCAGATTACTGAATAGGTGATCATGTTTCCTACGACAAAAGGAAACCTACGATGTTTTCTTTTTTTAAATCTATACTAATATTATAAAGAGGAAACATTTGTATTTTTGTAAGTTTGTAACGAATAAACTCAAAAACTACTGGGCCGATTCAAAAATTCTTTCACCATTGGAAAGCTACATTCAGCCTGAGTAACGTAGGCTATTAAATTAATTAAAAAAAAAAAAAAAAAAATTCATTGGCAGAGCGAAGCTGGGTCAGCTAGTCAATAATGAACCAACTGACAACGGTTTAAGTTAGTTATAACTCTTTGTCCCGGGTTGCCTTATAATTCTGCAAAGTAGAACCAAAGTTCACCATGTCTTGTTTCGACTGGGAGGTGAAGGTTCATGATCCTCCTTCATGCTCCATATGAGAATACAGAACCTAAAAAAAAACGTTTGCGTGTCCAAAAGGCGCCAACGCGGCCCCAAGACTAAAACTCAGCTGTTAGTGTATTTCTATGGTGTGGCTGTCCTTCCGTTCGTTTCTGTTACCTACTGTTTTTCCCTCAACCCAATTCAACTTATTTCTTATTATTACTTAGATTATGTATTCAGTCGAAGGACATCCAATTCAATTAAAAACGTTTAATAATAGTCTTCTTTACATTAGATACTTTTCAATTTCAATTACCTATAAAGATTTCTAAGAGACAATTTTTATGGTAAATCAAAGGGTAAATTGTTCTCAGAACCGATAGGACTTTATTTCATGCTATCGTGTTGAGATGAATCATTAAGAAACTCATTAAAAACTATTTCAAAGTACTTACTGCTTAAAAAACTATTTTATATAGCTATAGAATAAAACTATATCACATTGTAGGTTTAATAGGTTTCTGGTAAAATTATCGAGTAACTAAGTTTGTAAATAACCCTTTATCGGTATAGGATGAACAATAGAAGTCAATTTTCTTTAAATAAAAAAAAACTAACTCATGTATCTAAGTCTGTAAATTACTGTTTATCGGTATAGGATGAATAAAGGAAGTAAATTTTTTTAAATAAAAAAAATCCTTGGCGTATTCTATAACTAGTGTTCTAATTGCCATTGCACACAAGTTATTGGTACGACAAAGACATTTCATACATTTTGTAGCATGTCAGTAGGTACATATTCCAATAAAGATAGCCCCATACAGAACCCTATGTTTAAATTTTGTCGTTTTGTTACGTGGCCTTAGTGCCTTATACACTTACCCGAGTCCAAAAACCGTCTACGAATAAGAGTCTCAAATTCGTTCTCTTAAAATAACATGTTCAAACTGACAGTTTGTAATTGATAGCATATAGATAGATTATATCAATCGTTGTAGTTTAATAATAGGCTTTATTAACTGAATCGACTTTGTTAAGACGCGGACATATCGCGATTGAAATGATAAGTCACATTTCTCTTTTTTCTTGATGATATTTCTGTTTTTTATACAAAACTGTCCTTCTCTTATGCATTTACTAAAGACCCTTTTTAAGATTAAACTTGAGGAAATAACATAGGCTCTTTTTCTCTAAATATCAACCCTATTTTTACAAAATGGTAGTTGACTTTATGCCTTTTCAAAGTTGTGCTTTCTTGCAAGGAAAATGTCACCTGTTGTTACTGTAAAGGGAAACATCATCATGAAATCTACTTGCTAGTTCTCCGTCGTTCTCAAAGGCATGTAAAGTCGACCAACCCATCCAGCGTGTTGGACTAAGGCCTACATCCTTCTCATTGTGAGAGGAGACCCGACGCTGTAGTAGGTCACTAATCGGTTGAATAGTTACTTGAATGATACTAGGTACTTGAATGATAATGTAAGTTAGATCCGCGCCTTAATTATACCAATTTTGTTGTTATAATTTACAAAGAACTACCCATTCTCTTACAAGTTCTGTTGTGGCGGATTTTATTACAGGCCTTTGTTTGAAAGGTCGATTAGGTCCATAATAAACATATTTTATTAATTTACAGATTGATTTATGATCGGAGTTTAATTATGATTATTAGATCTTATAGCCCGTGTATTGCAATGTTTGGTAAGGGTAGGGTGTATGTTAAAGTATTCAAGACTTTTAAAACAGTTTACATTCCTGGAGCTACTTTCCTTGCTTCCCGACGATTTATGAAGGCTTTCTCTATCTAGCTATGTATTATTTACGTCACCTTGAATCGGCACTCTGGTAGATTCAGAAGATACTGGATCACGCGGAGTTATGTTGATAAGGTGAGACCTATATAATTATGTATGGCCAGCAGGGGATTTCAATTGGATGGAGGCATGTAGGTCTACATACCAACATGTATGCTAGTACTGAATGTTCTTTCTGTTGACATTGTCGATGTACAAATAGTTCCAATGTTTAGCAGTATTTGACGATTGGTACATCTATTCTGGTGGTATGCAAATGCATGCTAAGTATTTTACATAACGTCAAGTAAGAATGGAGTAACAGTTTACGTTTGAATAACGTTACATACAGCTAAAAAACATAAGACTCGAATTTTTTTTTTATTTCAAGATACCTTGTGATTTCTGAAACACAAGGTATCTTGAAATAAACAAGTGATTTGTTGAATTCTATTCATTCAGCCAATGCCAAAGGAATGTAAGGTTTCAAAAGTTTCCAAAAATATATTATTAACTTAATCTGTCCGTTACACAATAAATAAAACACAATAAAAATTAAATACATTGAAACTTACCCAGCGACTGCAAAAACACTGAAAAGTACACAATTTTTTTTGCTTGCAACACACGAACTGAATCCCGCCAAAATTCGCGCGCGGAATTCAAATCGGACGACTCGAATTAGACTTCTTAAGTTCTAATTTTGTTCAAAATTTAAAACTAGAAATTCGTAGTCGATCGTCGGCACAGATAACTAAGATTATAAATTATCTGTATTTTTAAACATCGTACAACCTCTAAAATAATTTTTATTAGGTTGTACGCGTGCGCTAAAGAATGGCGCGCGTTCGCAACTGTCGAGGATTTAGTTCGAACGAGCCTTGAAGGCTACTGAAAGAACCCCGCCTATTGCATTCTTCGATTTTAATTAGATCTATGAATCGTTTAAGTAATTCATTCCAATGTGGTCCTTAGACGTTTTTGCGGCTGAAAAGGCGTAATAAAGCGTGAACCTTAAACGGGACTTTAGTTCCGCATAAAATTCACATCAATAATTTGACCTCAAGCTAAATAGGCATATGCAATTGAAATGACAATGCAACTGATTTTCATTTCTATTAAGCGATTGTCTTTTCCGGTTCTTTATTAAATTACGGGACGTGTCAATGAAATAATTTTGCTTGTTATTTGATTACGTCTTTTATCTAAGTGGAAGTCTATATTATTATAATTTTTTGTTTTCAGAATAACTTAAAATGTTATCAGAGTGTACCTAACTTCTATGTTTGAAAAATTGGGATTAACTTTTTAGTGATAGCCCTGGTGTTCTATAAATACTTAATAGACTTAAAAATCCTTGAAAGCCTTTCTTGTCCACCAGTCTGAAAAAATTGATCAGAGTGGAGGACTAAGGCCTACGTCATTCCGTAGTGGTGGAAAAGTGCACGATGGAATGACGTAGGCCTATAGGTTGCTACTTTATCAATGAACTTGACGCACATAACTCCTCATTCCTAGAAAAAACCTAGGAGGTATTGTCTATGGATTCCTGCTCTTTTATTAAAAAAATCAAAGGGGTGAAACTGCAATGCTGCATGCAGCCAAACAGGTTTTACTTTATCTGTGTGAATCCACGGACTCCCGGCTATTGGCCGGATGCCTAGTAATCATTTTTTTGTAAACGTAGCAACCTACGCTTTATTAATACGCAGGTGCATTGAACTCTTTATTCTTTTGTTGTACTCGTAGGTACGGATTATGGGCACTATCTGCATTACGAAGATAACTGTAGGATTTTGAAAATAAAATAATTTTTTCAGTTTTTAGAAAATTATACTATCATAGGTGATTCCGGCCTGTTGTATGTTGGTGGACTTCACATGCCTTTAAAAATATTATGCAGAATTAACAGTTGTGCGGGTTTTCCTTCACAGTATGTGATATTAAATTTGGAAACCGTACATTACCTTATGCAGTTTGCAACTGGGACCTCTAATGTAGGAGAAAAAACTCGAGAGTTTTTTAAAGTATTGTCCTATCACCCTGAGATATATCTCCGATGACACACACAGACACTCAGCTGAAGTTTTCAGATTCACCGAGGCTGAACCCAACAATACCGTTGCCATTGAGTTTGATGAAGAAAAAAAGAATATTCATGCGATTTACCGCGAACTGCATTGTCCCAGATTGACCTGCAAACCGTGACACTACTGCAAGGCCGTATCTATAGGAAACTGTAGGTAAATATATGTATCTGTTTTCAATATTACAGTTCATTATTTTAATATTTGATTGTAATTAGTGCCGTGTTTCAACATTTCAGTAAAATAAATGATTGCAATTATTCCATATGCCTCGAGCATAAACTTTCGTAAAGTTTCGTTTAGTATCGAACTGCCATTAGTATGGGAAGATGACTGACAGACTGACATAATAATATGGCATACTAATGACTGACGGCAATAGTCAGTCAGTAACCCATTAATGACCCACTACAGGGTCGGGTCTCCTTCTCGTAATAAGAGGGATGTAGGCCTTAGTCCACCACGCTGGCCTACTGCGGGTTGGTGGACTTCACATACCTTTGAGTTTTTTTTTGTGAACTCTCAGGCATGCAGGTTTCCTCACGATATTTTCCTTCACCGTAACAGCAGGTGATATTTAATTTTATAAAGCGCACATAACTTTTTTACAAAGTCATTGGTGCGTGCCACTGGGATTCGAACCCGTACCCCTCGATTCGAGGTCGAATTCTAAGCCACTGGGCTATCACCGCTTCGGCAATTGACGGCAATAACCTAATGTTAATTATTTTCAGCTAGATTATTGTTTATATTAAATTACGCATTATTGTACGACGCTGGCATATTTGGGTGACCACTCAAAGTAATCGCACTATCAAAAGCTTTGTATCGATGCATATAATTTGCTAAATTTTATTCTATCATAAGAAAGTTACTCATATTTAATTTTATTATATTCAAATTTAGTGAAATGTTTTAACTAAATGTTTCCGTGTGCAAAACCTAGTCTTGGTGCTGGTTGATTATGAAAAAACCAATTCTCATGAAGCGCATCCGTCATATTGATGATTATGATTTTATTGTACTTATTCCATAATGAAATCTCATAACTCTCATAATTACATTTATCTTTAAGAAGTTGTGCAACCACCGATCCTACAGGTCTTTGCACTACTTTTTTGACGTACAATAAAATTCACGTAATTTTTTTTCCTGGCTTTAATTGCTCTCCACAGATTCTAAGCGCGCGCCTTTTTTTGCTTTAGATTAGTTATCTGCATTTTTCCTTTCATATCTTTTAAAAACACAATTGCTCCAGAGAAAGTGTATTAATTCCTATTTTGGTTCCGATTTTAGTGGTATGCAGAAGGAACAGCGTGGGACATGCCATACAGCCTTGTGATACTCCAGTTCTGAAGTTCGTGTCTGAGCAATATCCGTCGTCCGTAATAAATCGATCAAGCGAACAAATGCAAATACCAAACCTGGCTACCCAATTGCACAATTTCAGTGTCCGTAGCAAACCTTAAACCGGAAGCGTTGGCTTGGAGCCCTTTGAGAGATAGTATCAAAGGCCTGACAAATATCCAGATATAGAAACCGTATAGCTGCTTGGTGTGGTTATCGCTTAACCCGACTTGTATGATTTGACATCAAATTATGTATTTTCCTGTTTGAAAAATGAACAAAATTTGAATGCATAGTAAAACGTGATATTTTGCCTCAATAAATAAGGGTTTTTATTACCTGTTAGTAAGATAAACATAAAGATTCAATTATAGATTTTGTTCAGCCAATTTTTTCCACGATTTAACATTGTTACAGGCAATTCTTAAAACTTCCCTCCGTCAATCTGTTTACAATGACGCGACAAATGCATGTAGCTGGTTTTTGCGGTGATAAAAAATTAATCGAATGTTTCGCTACGGTGATGTAGGAGTAGGAATTTTGCCACGTATCCTCACGATTTCTTTTCAGCTTTAAAATGTCAGAAGAGTAATATTGATTTTGTGTAGGTATTTATGTATTATGGAAATAAATTCTACGCTTTTCTACAGGAACCTGTCAACGTAGCCTGCATTAGAAATGTTTCAGTTATCAGAATGAATTTCACTAAAAATAATAAAAATTTACATTTTAATGACTTTATACTACCGTTATTCCGAGCTTTCCCAATATCTACAAACCTATTCTTGTTTTCAAAGAATCAAAGGTCAGCGAAGTTCTCCAAGTGAAAATTGGCTAGGGTTATGAAGTAGGTACGGCTATATCCTATTGATTATAAGAGGAGAATCTACTCTAACGTAAATCACAAAATGGGCTGCTAATGATTTTTAAGTACCAAATAATACACGCAAAAGCTCTTCCACTTTTTAATTTACAAACCGGGTAAATATAGGTAGAAAATTGAATTTTGTTAAAATATCAAAAACTTCTAGTAATGACCCAGAGTACATTAAACAAAGGATATTAAATTCTTCGGATATGACTCAGAAAAGTCCCTTTTACCGACAAGGTACAGCGATCGTTTGCGTTATATTGATATTGAACCAGTGCAGGTCGGCTTTCTTTGCTTTATTTTTTAAAATGATTATGACTAACAATAAACTCACCTACCCTGATTTGCATAATTATTAACCTACTCATTGTATTTATACTACAATTTGTATTTCTTTACCACCTATTCCTTTTCACGATTCATTTTATAGGAGGGACGAACGGTCGCGCAGGTCAAAAAAGGTAAAAATATTTTCTATTTTAATTTTCTTTATTAAATTTTAAGCATCTTTTTTACAAGCTTTATTACTTCTTCCGTATGAATTAAGTAATTTAATCCAGACAAACAAAGGCACAAGCGAAACTTTCACTTGATTGAATTTTCTTATTTTTTTTATAAGTTGCGCGTAGTGTAGTGTAGCGCATAAACGTAGTGTTGAGGATTTCAAATACTATAATCGAAGTTACAGTACCTAGGCAGCTACTCGATAATAAAACCATTGTAGTAACACCTGAGAGCAATTTATAATCTTACGTATTTACAAGGCATGCTAATAGTCTTGGTAAGTCTAGCAAATCAGTGTGCGAGTGTGTGTTTAATAGATACTTACTAGATTATGAGATATGTGCAAACAGATTCGAAGCAAGCGGATTCGAAAATATAAAGCTTTTACTCTTAAAAATAATTGTAATCTTTCAAATATTATTGCTTTATTTTTAATTTTAAGAAAGTATTTTTGTCAAGACGTCACTGAAACTGGTACTTCAATCGATGTAAAAGCTTCTCCGAGCCCCGCGTACCTATCGAAAGTAAAAGTAATGACGTCACGCTATATGCGTCTGTCGCGGCAGTCAATGCCAAGGTGAGCGTGACGTCATTGCCCACCGCCTCAAGACAGTGAAAGTGGTTTTGGGGAATAAACTAAGTACTACAACGTAGATACCTACGTTTGTTTTGTTTTTACGAAATTGTTTATTTTGTTTTGCAGGCAATTGATTTTTAGAAATCTGTAGGAGTTAGAATGTTTAGTCTTCCTTTTAAATCTATTATTTTACACCTCCACTTATGCGGTTCTTTGTGATGAGCAGGTAATTTAGGCAATCTTTTTTTCATTTCGATAAGTTATAAAATTTATTTAAATTTTTGTAAGACCCTTTGCCTTTTCCTTGCTCCATCCTTGAACTTGAGCTTGAAGTGACTTATTTCTGTACATTGAGCAAGAAATAAGAACACTGGAAACAATCATCCAATACGCACAGCGCATACCAAGAAACATTTTGTTTTGTTCTTTCGTATTATTATTAATCTCTTTACCGATTGCGCCACCTGCCTGTCAATAACCTAAAGCTTTGTGTTTTCCGCTATGAATATAATATTTTTTTTTTACTTTTTAGTGTTTGAAATTTTTTGATAGAAATTTGGTTTGGAAAATTTGATCTTGTGATTTGGGTACTTTAGGAAATCGTAATTTACACAAATTTTGATGTTTTGAAGTTCTTATTATTATTCAGTTACGGACCGGAGTTTGTAAACTTAAAAAGTATAAAAGTATTTTTATTTGGTGTCTTTTATTTTAAATTTTTAAATAATTATATATAATCTGCAAGATAAGACTAAAAAAAAAGAGGGTGGGAAGGGGAAGAGTTACTTACTTAGTTCTTACTACTTCTTACTAAATTATATTAGAATCGAGTGTCGGTTTTTGATAGTTAGGGATTCTCAATCGTAGCTTACGCGTTTAAGTTGTTTGGATTTTGGAATTAATAGGGGAGGTAAACAGAATTGGTAGTAAGTGTCTGAGAAAAAAACGAAAAATTAAAATAGTTTAAGGTAAATAAATAATAAGTTTGATAGGCAAAATTATTTTGGCAGAGCGAAGCCGGGTGAGCTAGTGTAAAAAACAGCCAAAGATAATGATAATGATATTCTAAAACAAGTTTACCAACCCACAACAGTTGCCATTACTTCTCAATGTGTCTTCGCAACAGTTACCATTACCTACCCATTACTTCTCAATGCAGTAATAACCCTGCAGTGGGTCAGTACTCAGTAGTGGGTACCTAATAATAGTGTAGTTATTAAACTTAGTATGAATATTAATTGTTAATGTTCAACTAAATTTAACTTACGCTGCTATAGGTAAGTACACGGGGTAAGTAGTTATAATTAAATTAGTAGTAAGCTAACTAGTACGTAGGTGGAGGGGATTGTTCATCCACAACACAGGTAATCCTAGTGTGGGACCAGTGTTCAATGCCATGTTTTGTAATACCTAAATCAATAAATTAATAAATAATGGGTTGCAGGCGACATATAAAAGTAATATTCCAACTGACCGGTAGTGGTGATACTTCTGTGAATATCTTTAAGGACATAAACACTCTTGACGTACGGGGTTTCCCTAACCACACTCCCACCTTTCCAATTATTCTACATGAAATGACATGATACACAGCAAGGTATATTATTACAGACTTTGCCCGCGGCTCCGTCCGCGTGGATTTTAAAACTTGGTCTGGAAGGAGATAATTATGAAGTATCTTATTATAAACTACGTGCATACCAAATTTCACCCAAAACTGTTCAACCGTTTTAAAGTGAATTTCACTGGATTAACACACAGGATCCTTTTAATTCCTCTCTGCACCAAGTTCTGAAATCCACGCGGACGAAGCCGCGGGAAAAGTCTAGGTACCTTGCATAAAAAAACTAAACCTTTTTGAGAATCCATAATAAACGGAACATGAGATAGGTGACCCTCATATCAAACAAAGAGTGTTGCTACCCTTCGAAATGTATTGTCATAAAGTAGTTAGTCAAGTAGTAATGTGTCAGTTAATGAATTACTCATAATAACGCACATTCATAGAATCGCTGTTGTCGCTTTGATCGCTACCGGGAGCTATGTAGAGCACAAGGAATTGAGTAGAGTCGAAAAAGATAGAAATTACACAGAAGACGACTTATTAGCAACATTTTCGTTTATGAAACATAACACAAGTTTTAACCACTTCGCTGTCCCGTGAGTCACATGTGATACATACCCATTGTTTAACTATTGTGTCTCCTACTTATTTAACAGGCAAAGTGAGTGTTTTAGATTGCATTGCTGTATCCTCTACTTGTATACAATTTTATAAACTGTTTTTAAAAGTTATACACAGTTTAATTCATATAACATATACCTGACATATAAATTCATTATCATTATCTTATCATCATTATCGTATCTCGGCAAGTCTGCCGCAATAACAGCCTCAATAGGGAGGCCTGGATCATATTTCGCAAAGTTCCAATGATTAAAAGGACAATTTAACAATCAACTAATAGATAATTTACCTATAAAAATATTAAGTTAATAAAAAGTAAATAAAAGTTAAAAAAAGGGATAATTACTCGATGTCTTTTCCTGTTCAAAGCGCATACCGATATCAAGAACAATATCTAAGGTATTAATTGCATCCAATTAAAAGTGAGTTACAATATTATTGCAAATAGAGACCTAAAGAACATAAATGGGCAAATCCGTGTTATAGGAAACATTATGTTTCCGATTGCGGTCGTAACAATAAAAATTGACCTTTTTGAGAGTAAAAAGGAATTGTTCTTGGTTTGACCATAAACTATAAATTGGGATGACGAGACAACGGAAGCTGTTATATTTTCAGGACATTGTAAACCCGATTTTGGTTATCATCCATTATAAGCTTATTTTTATTTATTTATTGCACCCAAATATAATAAAAAGGTACAAAAGGTCATAACGCTACTGCTTATCTCTACGATATATTTCTTACTGTATCCTTGTAATTTGAGTTGGCTGCAAGTGCTGCAACTTTTTATTCTACTCTTAGGTATGATCCTATTTTATTTAAAAAAAAAGAGGAAAGTATGGTAACTGGTCACCGACTCACCGTCGCCTATTGATATAAGCATCACTAAGGGAGTCGTCGGTGCTTTTCAGACTATAAAATAAAGTACTCCATCAAAATTTTAAGCGGATTTTTAAAGAAATAATAGCGTTCGGGCATGCTATTGGTGTTAATTGCTCACTACAATCCAAAGACATTTACGAAGTTGGTAGTGATAATAGAGTATCTCCGGAGTATACCCAGCCGATACACTAGACATAAAGAATGGTCCGGGGAGTGCCTTACCACGAGCCTTTTAACCCGTCGAAAAGCAGCACGTTCTTCATGGTTAGTGTTTCGGCTGGGTTGCGATTGGCTGCTGGAGATACTTTATTTGGAGCGAAAATCTTAGTTCTCATGAGTACCTTTTCTTAGTACCTTTTCAAAGCACCTTTTCTCTATTTGAGGTTAGATGCGGGAGTCCTCTTGCTACTCAATTTTTATAAAAAAAAACACTAATAGGAAAGTAATCGTATGTTTTACTCCTAACGATTAGGGTCGCCTCAAATAAAATATGTCATCTTTATTTTTACATTTGATTTTATAATTTTTTTCATTGATTCTTTTTCGTAAATGTTATTTTTTTTTTATTCGTATTTTTTCTACATTACTACATAATGTATTTAGTTTTAATTTTTTTTTTAACTTTATGTGTGCGTTATTTTTAAATCCCAAATAAAAATAAAAAGACATGCTAAGATTGTTTACTAAATTTAACAAATGTAAAAAAAAATTGCGACTTCTGCAACTCGTCGAGAGATGGCGTCACAGGTCTAGGGGTTAGGGGTAAGTGAATCAACGAGATTGAGAAACACTGCTCTACCAAACGAAATATTTGTTAGGTACAATACAATACAACTGTTCTTTACTCCCTTAGAGACAGACAAAGGTCAAACACGCAAAGTGACCGAAGGCCGAGTTAAATTAACTTTCACTAAGCCACTTCCTCGTGTTTTTACGATTTGTATTAATTAGGACTATAATTAAGCCTGCGGTTACACCTGATCTCGAGTGGTGTTTGACTGATGATCGCGGTATCTAGCAGAAAGTTGTCCTATTTTAACTTTTTATTATTGTTGATCTCTCTGCAATTTTCTACTTCTTTTGTTTGTCTACACTTAATTATATATTCCATACCGCCTTTGCATTTATCGGTACATTCCTGAGGTTGGCTGGAACTCAATACTATTTAGCATTAAGCCCGTCTTTTATACCCGCATATTGTTTGGTATATATCAATAAAGTGATAAATAAATAAATGGTAAAAAATAAACAAGAGACACTGCCCCAGAACCTAGTTAGGAACATTTAACAAGACAGATGTTATTTATCGTGCGTTCAATATATTATTATTTATAAATTAATTATTATACTGACAAAGAGCCAATGTCAGGTACGAGAGCAATGATTGATGGTACGAGCGAGGGCGTAGTTGCTAAATTACCGCAAGTAGCTAAGTTCTAAATCAGTTCTAGGCATCTGAAGATTTATTTTATATCGACACGCCTCAACTACTTGTAAGTTGGTAGCATAGAGGACTTAAGTTGTAACATACGTCATTAACCATTCGTGAAGTGGCTGCGACCCTTTTGTGGCCCATTTTGGGCTGGGGGCTCTTCCCACAACCTGACGTATACTCCACCACCGACCACGCTGCTATAATGCGGACTGGTTTTCAAACCGCCCATAGGCCCTCCGACAAAGCTTAACGACCGCTATCGTATCGACAACAACCGGGACCGACGCGCGACGGCTTAACGGCTCTCCAAAGCAAGGAAGCGCGCATAAGATTCGCCACTAGCGATCCACCCATCCAGAGATACGTTGCTTAACTTTGTCGATCGCTTGCGATCTACTGAAGCAGCGGTAGCACACGTTTTATCTTGTTTGTCATAGGCCATAAAACGCACGTTTCTCAATTCTCTGGAACTCATTATTAACCCGCAGCAAGGTTGGGTCTCCTATAACTATAAATAAATAAATAAATAATTGTAAAACCATGCAGATCTCTGTTTCAAAGCCAGCACTGGAAGCTTCCCATACCTATTGTGTTGTTTGTATTAATAGGACTAACTGCATGTGGCAAAAATGCCTGTTTATGGATATAGATAAACCTTGATTGCATTTAGGAAACTACAAAATAAATTGTAGTCTGATATGTCTCATGCATAAAGTCAAGATTAGTGTTTGATTATTTCAACGCCAAATAAATAAAGCCACTGAAGCTCGCTTGGGAAGGAACCGAGGTGTCGTCGCCGAGGATACCTTATTTATATTTAAATTATCAGGCCACCATCTTAGTCCTTATGAGTACCAACCATAGCAGCAACTAGCGACTAACTAAACGCGCTCTTAGGCGGTTTACAAGCCCGTGAGCCACTCATCAGTAAAAAATCAATCTGTTGCTTAATTTTAAATAAAAAATGGTCCTTTTTCATCAGAGACAACGCTTCGTACAGTTATATTACTAGCACCTTGTTACTTGACATTGTAAATAATTATTGTTTTATTCTAAACTAATATCAATAAATAATTTATAAACCTATTCCCATTTTAGAAATGTCGTGACAATAACGTCGGTACAACAGAAGTTTACATCCAGTCGTATGTGTACGCCTGTCACATTATTCTTACTACACACCTAGCTACACTGACCATATTAAGTGAACAAATTTGAGGGACAATTTGAATAGAATGCACGCTGAAGCAAGCACCAGCTGATTAAGACCTCATCCTTCTCATTCTAAGGGAAGAACCGATCCGGCAGTGGTTCACTAATTGGTTGTAGACTTGCAACTGAGCTGTTATTGCAAATTTTCGATTTAGGGTCAAAGTATACGGCAGTAATACGACGGAAATTCCTTTGGTTTCCTAGAGCCCATAAACCACGGTGATCTGGTGATCAGTCACCATTAGATAGAGTCGGTGAGATTGTCAGTTTCCAATTATGTAGTATCAGCGCTACCGTCAGCGTCAGCGTGCTCCTGGGCACATAATATTTGTCTGTACTTTAACATTACAAGGAATTCTTCTTCTCAAGGTGCCTCTCCAACTAGTTAAGATTGGCAATCATCTTGCTAAAGTCGTCCTTTTATTTGCACGGTGGAACAGCTCTGCTGCGCCGGCTATTCCGGTCCACTCCCTGATGTTTCGCAGCCAAGACTTCTTTCCCCTTCCATTAGATTACAAGGACGAAAAATTTCATTGTTTATTTGCCATACACGTATCGCCATATTGCCATACGCTTTCTTGTACCGACATTTGGTCAAATATTTTTTCTTTTCATTTCATTTCTGTCCCTTGAACCGGAACATCCGACTGCAATATAACGTTTGGCTACTGTACTTACAACACATGGTGAGAAATGTAGATCACGAGCAATGCCTGACAAAACTGTTGTTACCAATGTTGCCATAAATTGACCGACATATGATGTAAATATAGGTATATATAAACTCGAACACTTGTCACACTGGGTATTGATAAGTGATTATAAGTACTCATAGCTTCGAACTAGCTAACTGCTATCTACATGCGATTGTAAATGTTGTTTTGTTAAAATCTCTTCACCGTTTCACCTGTGACAAATCCTTAGCCCCCGTTAAAGGTTACATCCGAGTCGTGAGTTTATCTAGGAAACGGAAGCTTTATAGCATTGAGCCTACGCCTACTGGATGTATTTTTTAATCTGCCTTATCTATAACAAAACGTGATTATCTTTTATTGCCATCTCACGCTTAGGGGCGTTTCCTGACAGGTTTTGTCGCGTGGATACAGTTCCTAACACTAAAATTAAATAATTTTAATTGTAGTTAAACTGGAGGAGATAGCGGACCGCTGGAGATAGCGGTGATCGAGGGGTCCGGGTTCGAATCCCAGTGGCACGCACCAATGACTTTGTAAAAAAGTTATGTGCGCTTTATAAAATTAAATATCACCTGCTGTAACATTGAAGAAAAACATCGCGAGAAAACCTGCGATCCACCAACCCGTATTTGGCCAGCGTAGTGGACTGAGACTAATCCTTCTCAGTATGAGAGCAGACCCGACCCTGCAATGGGTGATTTATGTATTGCAATAAGATATTTGCCTCCAATAGAGTATCTCCGGCAATCGAAACACAAGACATGAAGAACATGCTATTTCACGATTTAAGAGGGTAGCGGTAATACCTTCCTAGGTGAGCTATGATGGCTTTATCTCCTATTAAGTAAAATAGGTGAAAGAAAGAAGCAGAACCTTATTTAAACCTGGCGCCAAATTTCTTCTACGAAAAGACTACCAACCTAAGTAGATACTTAATAAATATTCCTGCGGCCTTGCGCGGCGTCTCGCACCACTAAGCGATCTTCCAGTGTCTGGTTTCAGTGCCTTCACATCGATAGCTAAGTACCTATCTATTCTATAACGGACTTGCGTAAACAAGGGTTAAATCCTTTTTATGTTTGCTTCATTTATGCGAGAACCAGAACGCCTACAAAATGTGAATAGCAATCGTCTTTTATACTTTCTTTTATTCTTGACAAGTAAGGAAAGACTTGTGACTTGTGAAAAATAAAAAAATCATCCACTTACGAGTACATCCCCTTAGAAGTTAAAACCATAATTATTATTGAAACAAAAATTGTCTTCTTAATATATTATTCTACATTTATTTTAATTGAAACAAGTCCAGCTACCTACCCGAATTAATTGGTTACGAGTGATCATTAATATTCAGGGCAAATGTTCACGCTTTACTTGGTCTGAATAACCCTTAAGAGCCCTTATGAGCACACAAAAGGGTCGTTTCATTTAACTTAAACCCAAAATCGTCGGGTCAATTTTCGTACCGTGTTGCGGGTTCAATAAACGCTCGGTGCTTTTTAATGTTTCAATGATAAGCATGGATGTCAACATAAAAGTGAATTTGAATGTCTGTTTCTGGTCTGGGTGTGTTGTGTTCTTGTCTTGTGTGTGTCCATGGCGCCCACAACACAGGGACTCCTAGTGTGGGGCTATGAGTGTGATTTAAAAAAAGTCTACAACAATTTATCGATAGCAACCGGGCGGGTCGGATAAATTAAAGCGGTCTTAAGAATAGAAAAAAGCATTTCATTTGTTTATAGCGGCATCGATAGAGCCCGACATTGCTTTTCGATCGCTGGTAGGTATCTACTGAGGAAGTAGATATGCGTGTTTCTCTATTCTCTGCTTCTTCTAGCTACCGCTTAATACCTAATATTAATAGCACGTGATATACATACATAGCAGGGATATTAGGGAGCTCCGTAACCGTAACCGAAACTATCGGATATCCGATATAAAAAAATATCCGTAGCCGTAACCGAATCCGAAATAAAAGTTTCGGATAATATCTGATAGGGGCGGATCCTAATTGAGACATGTTATGACAAGTTGTTTTTTACAAATAGTTCGACAAATTGAAACAAAAGTGTTACGGAATTGATTGAATTGCTACAAAATTCGTCCTAAATCGAGTGTAATTTGGTAATTTTTTGATGAAATGACTGTCGATTCCACAAAATGTAAACAATATGGTAAAAGCTTTCCACGGAAAGGAGGTGGCACTACATCGGTAAAACCCAACACTTTAAATCACAACACAGTGATAAGTATGAACAACTTAGTATCCGTAACCGAAGGTATCCGAAACTAACGGATAATCCGAAATAATTTCATATCCTTATCCGTATTCGTATCCGGTATAATAATCAATCCTATATCCGAAACCTATCCGTATCCGAAATTTCATATCCATAACATCTCTGATACCTAGGTGTGCGTGGCGCATGTCTTTCTCATAATATTATGTCATAAATCTCCCTTTATTAAAGTGACTTCCAGCTGCGTTTAATATCGTCTAATATATTGATAATGTAGATTGTAGATCAACGTATTTAGTCCTCTATCCCAACATATTTTATGGCACGTTAGTGAAGATACAACCAACTTGGTAAGGGGTCTCCTCTCACAATGAGAGGGATGACGCCTTAGTCCACCACGCTGGTCTACTGCGGGTTGGTGGACTTCACACACCTTAGAGAACATTTGTGATCTCTCATGCATGCATGTTTCCTCACGATGTTTTCCTTCACCGAACAGTAGGTGATATTTAACTTTTTTTACAGTCATCGGTGCGTGCCACCCGGACCCCTCGATTGGAGGTCGAATTCTAAGCCACTCGACCATCACCGCTCTATTTACCCTTAAGACAAACTAACTACTTCCAGTGGCACGTGTTCGTCTCAACGCTCAACCCTCGAACCCTATGAATCGCTAATATTGGCAACAAGCCTCAACAAGTTAATCCCTATTCCCTGCTTATCGTAAGCGCCTTAAGAACGTTATCCTTTAAATACGCTATTTGGCGTTAAACTTGATTGCTTATATATTCACAAGGGGCAATTATATTAGGAGTACAATACAATTTATATTAGGAGTATATACATAACATTTTTCACTTTTGTCAGCTTATCGATTACGGAATTACTTTAGGAACGGATTACAAATAAACTTTGTACTAATTCTATATTGCTTAATGCTAATCCGGTTACCTTTTGTTAAAGCATCAAAAAAGAATTCCCTATATTATTATAGCACTATAACCCAGAATAGACCAAGTAAAAATTTGATTATTTATGATAAGGGCAGATTTTTTTGTAAGTAGTGTGATTTTGTAGTGTGATTCCTGTGAATACTTGATTAATTATATGCCTAAATGTAGTGTATGTACATATTGAATTCGCCATAAATGATTTCTCATTAGTATAGTACTCTAACTTATTGTTCAGCATGTCAGAAGTTATACGGTATCTAGGTCACACCTCCGGCGTTCTCAGGAAGTTGCTTCTAGGTCATGGGAGGCTTTCAGTTTTGTTTCTAGCATCCACAATATTCTTGTGGAACATTTTATGTATGTATATTTCAATGGAACCTAGAAAGTTTCAACGCTAAAATGGTGGCAGAACTGATTGAATTTCGTTTCCTGTGGGCGGCAGACCACTGTCAAATATCAAAATTCATGAATTTTTGTTTTATTTATAAAATTCCCATTATAGAAGTGTACTTGCTTTGGACAGTTACTAAGCCTGGGTACTATTGTGTTTACAATACTTACTGAATGAAAGCGCCGTGAATTATTCAATAGCATGCGTAAGCACGGGCGGTGGTTGAAAATATTGTTCTATATATCTGATCAGGCGTAACAGCGCGTAGGACGATAGCGCAGTTAAATCGTGTATTTTGCACAAAAACTTAGTATGTATTAATATTTTATATAAAATATGTATAACGTAGACGGTGGTTCATATTTTTATTAATCTTGTTGATGCAGATAATAGGCATGATGACTAATTTTCAAAATCTCTTCTATGATATTCAGAAGTTTTTATAAAGTCTAAAATATATCATATTTCTGTAGAAAATTAAGGTTTTTGTGCAATAAAAGTACGTTTAAATTTTCAGTTTTAAATTCATTCCAAAACGCACGCCGGTGTCATGGCGTCTGTCATTACGTAAAAAATGCAGAGATCGCGTATACGCTTAAACGAAAAAAATGACGTTTACTGAGACGTGACGTAAATTGACGAAATTCGATTTGATGGGTGTTTAAGCTATCATGGAGGATTGTTGTATTTTGTAGATTTATTTTAATAAATAAATTATTAATCTCTACATTAATAAGAGAATAAATACTTATTTCAAAATCTTTGAATTCTATTCCATTAGATCAGATAAATATTTTAGCGATACTTGATTACTGTCATCATGCCTATTAAAGCTTAACCTTCAAAACATCTGTTTTATTCTTAATACGTAATCCGCAATTTCTCATGTGCATGAATAAAACGCTACGCAATATCCTTCCGAAAATAATAGCAATCGGATTAAAGCCAAATACCTGTTTCACAGAGGCTTATGTTCTTAAGGCCCTTACAATTAACGAGGATTATACCTATTTGCTCGTTAGCTGTCGTCAGCAATTCAAAGGATTAAATTTACGTCAATTTGAGCGTGAGTTACACACGTAATTATGCCATGTTTCGTTTGTGTTACCAGTTTGTTTTAACCCATTATTGACCCACTACAGGGTCGGGTCTCCTCTCACAATGAGAGGGATGTAGGCCTTAGTCCACCACGTACCCGGACACCTCGATTCGAGGTCGAATTCTAAGCCACTGGGCTATCACCGCTGTGTTACCAGTATTTGTATTGAATTTTTAAAAAAACTACCGATCTAAATAGTTTTTTGTAAGCCACACATAACTTAAATAACATGCAAAGGTAGATAACATAAATAAACATTTTTAGTAATCAATTTTCTAGCGTTAAAATATGCATGGTGATATAACCTTATCATATTTTATTAGTTTTGTGTATCGTAATTCGTCAGCTCCAAAGGAATTACCAAGTAGTGATAGAAATGGGTTCCATAGGTGTATTGCTATAAAACATAAACCCTCTCCTAAGCCAAGATAGGTGCGTCATGCGACACTGCGGATCGATACGGATCGTAATGTATCCATCCATAATGTATCGATCGGCATTTAATTTTGGATCCTATGGTTTCGATCCGATCCAAATGTCGATTGGATCGTCGCATCCCTAGCGTCATGGTGGGTAAATCCGATATTTGTAAAGTAACATTGTAAAAGTACATTGTTATTATTGTACTGCAATTTAGAATGCTAATGAACAAGTAGTTCATTGACTGTAAAATGGAGTTTTGCACGTGCCAATAGTTCGTTTTATACAACCGTAGACCGGAAGAAAAAAGGGGGCGGAAAAAGAACTCTCGCGTTTTCAAACCGCCCATAAAGACGCTGATCATTTAAATTCGTAGTCTTATGAACGATTCTTCATTTATTAAGGTTGCCTGGAAGAAATTGCTTTCTAAGCAACACGGCCCTATTGTACTTTGTTCTTCTTATACTAAGTATTTCTTGTGTATAGGAGTATATTTTTTGGTAGGCATGTAATTCGCCACCAGCATTTAAATAGTGGTGACGACGAAGGAAGATAAGAAACTTAAATTTAGGTATTTAAAACATAAACATTGTACCTAACTGATTACCCAGTGGCTAATTAGAATAAATCGAATGGAAAATATAAAAAAAGAAATATATTTGCAATTTTTACTTAAATACCTATTAACAATAGTCTTAATTATAATTTCCATGGTTATTTCAATTTCCATCTCAATAAACGATCACAAGTAATTAGTATCACGGCCATAACTGATAGATATAAAATGTGTTTTCTTTTTAATTGTAAATCTTAATAACTGCTACGCTAGTCGCTTACAAATAATAGTTAATAATGACGTGTTAGGTACATTTTTCATTTTACTGTTTAAACAGATTTACAAATAACACAGTGGATGAATACCTGATATTAAAGACGTTATAAATTTGCTTTTATACATACATATACGTATTTATACTCGTTTTTCACTTTTATAAATAAAATAAATAAATATGTAGGTGTTTTTATTTTTTTATGAGTACAATAAGTAATTTATAAAAGTATTGCCATATAAAGTTTTGCCATATTATAGGTGGGTCTCATTGATGCCTGGATAACCTTGTGGTCGAGAATTCGAGTTCTTAATCGCCAGATCCGGATTCGAATCCCAGTGCCACGCACTGATGATTCCTACAATTTTCGCTTTATAAAATTAAGTATCTCCTGTGAACTCCTGTTCTACGCCTAAGAATTTTCATAATGTTCTCAAAGGTTGAATGTAAAATTCACAAGTCCGCAATAGGGTATTACGGCCTATGTCAAAAAGCTTTTTATATGAATTCGTAAGTCATAAAATCCCATAAAATTTTGGAAAAATAAATTTTGCCTACTAAATATTATGTAAAAAAAGACTTTTCAATTTAAATTTCAAAAATCCCCGCGATAACACGGTCTCGGCCGTCTCGGCGCTGCCGCCATGCTTGTGACGTCACTCGCAGTGTAAACAATACATGTCAGTAAAGGAAGAAAGTTATACTCCATTGTTTATTTACACTGCTAATGACGTCACGCCGATAGCTTGCATGGCGTATAGCGTTTTTGACATTTGAAAAACAGATTAAAAAACCTGAATTTTAAAATTGAAATAATAAATGTATACTACATTTTTTAGAACAGAAAACCATTTTTCACTTGCTTTTAACAAAATCTATCAATATTACATAATTTTGGATTTTTCCTTGCATGGTGCGAAATACCCTATTGGCCAGCGTGGTGGTAACGCAGGCATTTTCTGTTAAAAGCACGATATTGTTTTGAATAATGGATATTATTATGCAGTATTAATACCTCTATAAAATGAAAGGATGTTTAAATGCACTTATTAACAGTCATTTACAATCTAAACATTTTTAATTTCACTTTGCTATCACATTCGTTTTGATTAAATACCAATAAAAGATGGTAAGTTTGTAATAAAATAAAATCTAAAAATAAACCGTTGATAACGTATCCTCCCACAATCGCAATAAACACGAGTATTTAAACGTCAAGTCAAAATTCGTTACTTTGTGTGAAGATAACTTTATCCGAGAAAATGCACATTATAGCCATTCACGCTGGGTATAAATAACTCATATCAACAATATTTTTCAGTCTTTTTAACGCGCTTGTGTGAAAATGTGCCCGGTGACTCTTATATTCACGTGTTGTATATTACTTTTGTGCTTAGTTTACTATCTGTCCCAAAAGAAATTCGATTACTGGAGGAACAAAAGGGTTCCACACATAAAACCTATACCGTTCTTCGGTAATTTCAAGGACTTCATCTTGCATAAAACATATTATCCCGTAATCACAAGGAATCTATGCGAGCAGTTCCCGGACGCTCCGTATGTCGGGGCCTACTTTGGAACAGAACCGACTTTGATAGTCAAGGACCCAGAATTGATTAAGCTGGTGCTTACAAAGGACTTCTATTACTTCAATGGCAGGGAAATCGCTAAGTACACGTGTCGAGAGATAACCACTCAGAACCTGTTCTTCACATACGGCGACAGATGGAGGCTCATAAGGCAGAATATGTCTCAGCTCTTTTCTCTATCGAAAACGAAGAATATGTTTCCTTTGATTCAAAACTGCACAAAATCCTTGGATGCTTGGCTGGTTGAGGAACTTAAAGAATCATCCACGATCGACGTGAAGCATGCGATGGCGCTCTACACGATGGACTGCATCGGGTCTTGCTTCTTTGGCGTCAACACGAACACCCTGAGTCGATGCAGAGATATAAATCCGTTCAAGATAATGGGAGACAAAATATTCGAGCCTACAACTGCTGCAGGACTAAAACTCGTTTGGAGGTCGATTTGGCCAAGAATATTCTATGGACTTAACTTCAAATTTGTTGATGAACGAGTGACTTCGTTCTTTTACAAGCTACTGACTGACGTGTTCGCCAGCCGTCAGTACGAACCGACGCAGAGGAATGATTTCGTCGACCTCATATTAGGCTTGAAGAAGGATAACTACGTGACAGGAGACTGTATATCTAACATGAAAACGGGCGAAGATAAGAAGACCACTCTGGAGGTAGATGATGATTTCTTGGTGGCAAATTGTGTGGCCTTGTTCGCTGCTGGGTTCGAAACCTCGTCTGCGACCCTGAGCTACGCTCTTTACGAGCTCGCAAAGAATAAGACGACTCAAGCTAAAGCTATAGACGACGTAGATCGGTTCTGGAAAAGTCATGACACCCTTACATATGAGACTATGAATGAGCTACCGTATCTAGACGCTTGCATCGACGAAACTATTCGCTTGTATCCGGTCCTAGGGGTGGTCACACGAGAAGTGATGGACGACTATATGTTTCCTACCGGATTGCGTTTGGAGAAAGGCGTCAGGGTCCACATACCTGTTTACCATCTTCATCACAATCCGGAATACTTCCCCGACCCTGAGGAGTTCCGTCCAGAACGATTCCATGGCGATGCGAAGCAGGAGATTAAACCGTATACGTTTATGCCTTTCGGTGAAGGACCTAGGATTTGTATTGGTAAATATTTCTACGTTATTTGTTATTTATTACTTCAGTGCAGACCACCATGTGTGAATAGGTCTCGAATTTCGATTAAAGAGGCGTAAGTATGGTCGCAGACGCAGAAATTATTATCTTCTGGAGTATCACAGTTAATTAGGTTAATTAAGTTACCGCGACTACGAAATATTATTTTATTTTATTGGTTTTATGTAGTCGGGTTTTAGTTTATGTCAATGAAATTTAGAATGGAGTTCATAGGTAGGAAAAATAAGTGGCTCTTTGATCCCAACAAGGTAAAACTGAAAATATATTAAGTATCTACTGTTACCGTCTTCTGTTAACACTTTGGTAAATAAATACTGTTCTCCGCAGATTATTATTTTTCAATAGTTAAACAATAGTCAAGAGTCGCATGTGACTCACGGGACAGCGAAGTGGTTAATTTGAATGTTCATATGAAACGTGGACAGATGTTTAATGTAAGATTCCTCTTTGTAATATTAGTGTCGACAAAGACGAAACGTTTATTTGCACAAATGAAGTTATATTGTTGTTACAAGTCTTTAGATAATGTATGTCATGTATATTTACCATTTTAGGTATCTATGCAAAAAATATGTTATTTTTCGAGCAAAACATCTTGACTGATGTTTATGTCTAGTACACATATAGGTAGTTTATATAACCGTAATAAACATTTAGAATACTTTTATATCTATCTTATTTGGGCAATATACTTTAAAGTACAAGAATAGACGGCTATTAAAAGAATAAACGACTTATAAACAAAAAGTCATACTATGTGTATTCGTAAAATCATTGCAACATACCTATTTACGTAGAGTACGTACATATATGCTTTGAAAGCAGTTTAAATAATAATATAATATAGACTTATATCAGAGTAACGTTATTCTTATCTCGTTTCCAGGTTTGAAGTTAGCCAAGATGAAGCTAATGGCAGGGCTGGTGACCGTCCTAAGGAGATACCGCTTGGAGTTGGCCGAAGGGATGCCCCTGGCCCTCCCGTTCGAGCCCAAGAGCTTGACCGCGCAACCGAAGGGCACTATCCGACTTAAGTTCATACCTCGTCAAAATGTATAAGATTGACTTCCAATTAAATTGTTGCTCACAACAATCAAAATTTATTTAAAGTTTTTATTTAACTGGCAATGTACTCGTCTGTAAGTATGTTTCTTCGGGTGGGTATGTTTGCTCGGGTGGAATCTTTGAACTCAATATTGAAGTAGATATCTTCAACCGATTGAGCTGAAATTTTGTATACACGTTTAGTTTGGATGACATTGACAATGTACGATATGGTTTGTGACGTCATTCTAAATCCAATATGGCGGACCATCCAAGTTATCGGAATAGTTATTTTTAATGCACTTCTACAATATGGATATCAAATGGAAGAGGGATTTTTAAGAGTAACTCGCAAAAAAGAAAAGCTTTTAAAAGTGCATGAACGTACGTATACGTATGAGTTGAATTCGTACGAAAACGCGTCCAAAAAGAGCATGCATACCACCTGATATTAAGTGACCCTTGGGCACCCACGCCCCACCTCATATTGGGTAGAAATCCTATCTGAGGATGCGTAACTATTCCTTAGGACTGAGATGTTACTGAGATGTTCGCCTCAAATAAAGTATCTCCGGTTAGTCGTTTTTTAAAGAACTTTTTGCAGGCAACCTTATAAGTAAAGAATTTATTCATTTGAACGAAATCTGGCCGTTTAAAGTGGGTCAAAATCGCGCCCAAAGGCGTCGGTTACAAACAAACAAACATACAGGTAAAGCTAATAAAAAGCGTGTAAAAATAAAACAGTTTTGGCTTTTATTTTTAATTTTGGCTATGATAGAGAGACTCAATTAAAGCTACGTCCTTGGTACAAATTTGAGGTGAATTCCTCCCACTGGGTGCGGCAAGAACGAGCCGGGCTCCAGCTCTACAGTACGCTTCATCCCCTCCGCCAGCGCCAGTCTGTACTTCTTGAAGATTGCGACCATAACAGTAAGTATTTTCATCTTTCCCAACCTTCTTCCTGGAAATAAACAAGAAATCTTTGAATGTAAATCTCACTCATTTGTTAACAATACATTTTTTATCATTGAAGTTGAAAACATTCCACAAGTTGGCCACTAACCCGTTTCTCCACCGATCCGCGTTAAAGCAGCGTGGTGGAGTATGCTCTAGACTCTAGGGCCTAGAGCTATATAGAGCTATTTATAACCCATAACAGGGGAAAGCCTAGAGTCTACACTTTCCCCAGTTATGGCTATAAAAGGGTTGCAGAGAGATTTTTTATACAAAGAAAAACAAGAAAAACAGATAAACGGGCCACCTGATGGTCACCGTACTTTTTCATTTGTCGCTGCAAAGACAGACAAGGACAAAGACAAAACGTTTATTTGCACAAATGTAGGTATAGAGTTGTTACAAATTCTTTAGATCAATCTATATTTACCATTTTTAAGTATGCAAATATTAAGGAGATAAAACTAACAAAATAAATGATTTTACGTTAAATTAAATACTTTCAATACGAACATTCCTTTTATTTAAATTTGATATATTTAGTTGTTTTACGTAATCGGACTCATCGGTTCAATTGGTGCCACCCACTATTGGGTCGAGACTTCGAGAGAGAAAAAACAGGAGAAAAAAACTCTCAGCACCTTATGTTTATTAATTTAAATTTTTGGTTTTATGCGCAAAACACAGTATGGTTTTATTAAATTTTGTTATCCAATTTAAAATTTAATATTTTATTAATTCGTTTTCTGTTAGATATGTTTTTAGTTCTTTTTAAAAATATATATATTTTATTAATGTTTTTTTCTGTTAGATATCTTTTTAGTTCCTTTTTAATATCTACTAGGTTATCCTTATTTTTAATTGAAGACGGCAGTTTATTATATATTTTGGATCCTATGCAATAAACACTTCGTTTATGTAATGTTGTTTAGAAGGTATTAAGGCTGCAGTGCCAATATCGTTGAAACACATCAACTCTATTGAACTCAATAAAATATAAAAAAATCTGATCAGCCATTTAACGCCTGACTAACATTTGTATACTTTAAGGTAAGAGCGATAATGAAATAAGTACCTAAAGTAGTGAAATGAAATTAGTTTTGAACCACTTAGTGTTAATAGAATGCTCCAAAACACACTCAGGTCTTGTTAGATGTTGGATGACCAATTAACCAGTGCCTATCATCTACGTAAAAAATCTTACCAATGCATATTCTTGATCCTTCTCCGAACGGCAAGTACGTGTAGGGTTTGATATTGAACTTCTCGTCGCCTAAGAATCTTTCAGGCCGGTATACTTCTGGCTCTGGGAAGTAATCTGGGTTGTGATGAAGATGTAGGATTGGTATATGTACCATTATACCTTTCTCAAGACTTAAACCCGATGGTAAAGTATAATTTTCCATCACCTCTCTTGTCATCGTACCAAGAATAGGATATAAACGCATAGCTTCACGTATGCAAGCGTCAAGATACGGTAAATCAGTTACACAGTCATACTCTACACCTTCAGGGTGACGTTTCAAGTATTCATCTACTTCTGCGATTGCTCGATCTTGAGCTTCTTCAGACTTTGCTAGCTCGTACAGCGTGAAGGATAAAGTGACACTTGTTGGTTCGATACCACCGAAAAATATTGTGATACACTGTGCCACTAACAATTCGTCATCTAGCTTGAGCTGCACTTTTTTTTTCTCTCCAGTTCGTTGTTTTGTCAATTTATCGCCTTTTATCGTATGGTCTTTGGTTATTAAACCCAACAATAGATCGACAAAGTCATGTCTATTCGACGGTGTGTATTCCCGGGATTCGAAAACATCCGTTAGCAATTTGTGGAAGAATTCGGGCGCGCGCTTGTCGTACGCCTTCAAACCCAATCCATAAAATATCTGCGGCCAAATCGATCGCATGTAATATTTGAAAGCTCCCAGTGAGGAATCCCAAAGGATCTTCTTCCTTATAATATTGAAAGGGTTCTTTTGCGCGTTGTCTCCCATCGCTCGCGAGTCGATACCGAAAGCGCACGACATGATGCAATCTATAGTATATCTTGCCATTAGCTCAGTGATCTCGACTTCGCGATTCTCTGCTTCTTTTTTTAAAAGATCCTCAAATTCCACAGAGCATTGCTTTACCAAATAGAACATGTCCTTCATATTGGGCAATGAGAAAAATGGGTTGAGATTCTGTCTCAATACTTTCCATTTGTCGCCGTTTGTGAATGATAAAGACCGTGACATCACCTCCTTATTTGTGTGGTCGGACAGTTCCTTGCTATGGAAGAAATAGAAGTCTTTAGTCGTAATAATCTTTATCAGCTCTGGATCTTTCACCAGCAAAACTGGTGATGTACCAAAGAAGGTCCCAACGTAGGGGGCATCGGGGAACTGCTCGCTGATGGCCCGGGCTACCACCGGCGGCCAGCTCTTCAGGAGGATGGTGTCTTTGTAGTTTCCAAACAGAGGCAAAGGTTTCAAGTACGGCACATTTCTCTTTTTCCAATAGTCCGATCTTCGTCGCAAAAAATATGTAACAGCAATTGATAAAATAAATACCAATGCAAATAGAAGCGACATTTCTATTACAGACTCCAGTGGTGAGTACTCTTAAAGGTCCAAGATGTTTCCTTATAAATGTGGCTTATATAGGAACACGTCAAGCTTTAACAATTCAATTCAATTCAATAAGGAATTGAATAAAAAATTCCACTTATTGCGTAATTAATTACATCAATTATAAATCTAACTAGATTACGATAATAAATTACTGTCTATTTTTAATATTATGTAACTTGACTAACGGATCTGATCTGACGCGTTCCTTTTCTTAGAACAATCGGTCTGTTTTCTCCATAAAATAAATAAGAAAACTAAAATAATGAGCAAGTAACAGTGGTTATTCACGTAGGCACTTATAAGATAACGTTTTGATCGGAGGAACCTGCTACCGTTTAAACTAAAACCTAAATAAATAATCAATTATTTTGTCATTAACAATTCTTTTGTTGAAATCACAATAGAATTTTGCTCCTAATGAATTAAATTAGTTCTGCTGTGTTAGTATAGTTGTCATAATCTAAGGAATAAAATAAATATAAATTGTTAAGCAGTGGTTGGTACCTTTCAATATTATTAAATAGTCAGGAAATAAATAAAATAATTATGAGATCGACATTCATTAGGTACCTATGTGGCTATCAGTATCAGATGCAAGGAGTATAAACTTTGCCATATTAGGTCATATTTATAAACATGTTTTATTTTTTAAATGAGCTGGCTAATAACTGTTAATTATTTAATTGAAATTGAACTTGATATTGCATACATGTTAAGCGAATAAATATTATAATTATCAATAAGAATAAATGTTATTGATTCGTTGCCATATTTGGTGTAAAGTTAACATCTTGATATATATACATAGATTTTAATTGATATCGAGAATAGGTAATACAAGTTCAGTTTCATGAACCCACCTGAACTAAAATACTATAAAGGCATGAATATGACAAAATCAAGATGATTTATTTTTCGAAATGATTATAGTACGTAATACTGTTGAATATAAATTAAAGACTTCATTCGCTAAATAAATAATGGCGGCTGAATACCTGAGTGTAAGTTGCTTATTATAATTATTATGTGTTGTGTATGGGGACATACACGAAGTCAGAATGGACGAGTGCATGGATTAAATTTTAAACAACAGTTACAAAAGTTAGTTGTAAAATTTGTTTAAGGTATGTATTAATCATTTACAATAATGTCTGGGAAACATATTACAGATTATGAGAGAGAGAGAAAGACAGACAGACCTCGGCTATCGACTGGGTATCGATGCCGCATGGGTGGAAAGAATAATCCACATAATACTACAATCAAACAATGTGAAAGAATTCGTTCACATGCAGATGGAATCCTAGACCATAAAATAGTTCTGGGTAGACTGAAAGTGCGAAATACTTAAAAGCTCTTACTGTGGACACCTCTAGAATGGATTTGTCTTCGCGTCCGTTCCTATCGCTCTTGAGTCGATACCGAAAATGCAGGAGCTGATACAGTCAATAGTATATCTCGCAAATAAGTCCGATGCTTCAAAATTTTTGTTTTCTACGTCTTTTAGTAAATTTTCGAACGATGCAGTACAGTTTTTCAGCAGGTAGAACATATTTTTCATTTTTGCTGAAGAGAACAGCGGGGTTAAATTCTGTCTTATCACTTTCCATCTGTCTTCTTGGGTGAAGAACAGATTCGGGGTCATCACCTTGTTGCGGGTATAGTCGCCTACATCCCTGCTGTTAAAGTAATAGAAATCTTTGGCGGTGACAAGTTTAATGAGCTCCGGATCTTTCACGATTAAGGCCGGTGCAGACCCGTAGAAGGTTCCTATGTAAGGAGCATTTGGGATTTTTTTACATATCTCCTCCGTTATCAAGGGAGTTATCAAGGTCTTCAAAAGCTAGTCAAGATAGTCTTTGTGATTCCCAAAAAAAAAGGCAGAGGCTCCAAGAACGGCACTCTTCTCTTCTTCCAATATTGGGACCGTTCTTTCCACAAATAGTATATTAAAACCAAAACTACGACGAGCACTGTAAATATTGATGACATTATGTCAGCGAATACCTACTTCTTATATAAAACTGAAGATAAAACATCCAAATCGTTATTTAAGTCCACTAGAACCAGTATAATAACATCGGTCACCTTTGACATAAAAAAGTTTGATGTGTGTTTAGTATGCGAGAAGCAAAGAAATAAAATATTTGTATAGAGGTTTGAGCTCAACGAAGTAGACGACATTGCAAAACTTGTACCTTATCGTCTTTAAATAAATTATAATAATTTAGTTTGATAACGACATTTATGTCGATATATACACTGGTCTGCTAAAAGCTATCTTTACAGTCACAAGTTATAGAAATATCAGTAGGTAAATTTATCTCAATTTGATAATACAATTCAAGTTATTTCTTAGTATTTTTCTTTTCATTTTCTCCATAGAAGTTTCTCGGCGAATCGATCGACAAAAATTCAGGTTCAAATCCCAGCGACACGAACCAATGAATTTTCTAAGTTCTGAAGGGAAATACCCTGAGCAAATCTGCATACTTGAGAACTCTCCAAAATAATCTCAAAGGCATTTAAAGTCCATAAATCCGCCAAAGAGCAGCGTGGTGGACTAAGCCTAGCTATATTTTCTATTGTGAGCGGAGACCCGACTCATGAATGGGTTGCAAACAAGCTTACAGAATTAGAGTTTAATCAAAGACAAGGTTTAAGATAAGATTTATTTTGAGTATGTGTACAATATTTTATAATTGCTGGCCGTAGTCAAATCAGCCTGAAAAGTAGTGCCCTTGCATTAAATCCACGGAAGCTGAAATAATTTTGAGCTCCTTTGAAGATAACATCCTGTTTATAATAAAAAAATATTTGCTTTACAAGCTGATTTTTGAGTTATGTTAAGGTGGTGTGTTAAAAGTTAACAATTAGGTGTTAAGAAAAATAGTCTTGACTCAACTAGTCTTCTTGGAAGGCGGCTTCTTGAAACAAAATGATATTATATGGCTCCTATTTACTGTTTTTCTCTTCAATTAAGCTCGAGGCATGAAGGTCAGCCTGATGCCCCCCACGACCTGGGTGACGATGGCCTTGGGCTCGAACTGCACCTGCCGGGGCATGCCTTCAGCCAGCTTCACTTTATACTTCTTCAGGACCGTCGCCAGTGCCGCCAACATCTGCATCTTCGCAAACCGCATGCCTGGAAACAATTTGAAATACATTACATAAATTACCCGCCGTCCCCTAGGACATTGACCTCGCGACAAGTGAATTCTCCTAAGCCGGAAATCGAAACAATTGACTTATGTAACTGTCGCGTCGTAACATAGCTGTCCGACGTAACTTGAAACGATGTAAATCGAAACGACCTAAGTCGAGGACTCCATGTATCGTAAAGTTGGTAAGCCGGCTGGGTACCGCCAGGTCCGACGTGAGGCAATTGTTAAGTTCTTGTGTTGTTTGGAATAGGCATAAAAATAACTATTCTTGGTCGAATTAGGATGTGTTTATTCTTGGGCTGCGATGGCCACATAACATCTGCTAGTTTACTGCTGTGACATTGTATAAAAAATACACTGACTTTAACAATTGCAGGTTACTTTTACAAGGTGAACGAAAAACCCATAAAATAAGGTAATAGCTACACATACCTATGCATATCCTTCCTCCTTCCCCAAAAGGCATGTAAGTGTAACTCTTGATATCATTCTTATTGTCCCCATAGAAACGTTCAGGATCATATTTCTCTGGATTCACGAAATATTCTGGATTGTGGTGGAGATAAAAGATCGGAATGTGAATCCTGAGGCCTTTTTCGAGTCTCAAACCATCAGGCAATGTGTAGTCTTCCATAACTTCTCTTGTAAGTCCAAGTAGCGGGTACAGACGCAAGGCCTCATCTGTGCAAGCGTCTAGGTAGGGTAGCTCACTCGTAATGTCATATTCAATGCCATCTTTATGGTTGAGGAAATATTTATCGACCTCGGCAATAGCTAGATCCTGTATCTCTTCGTGTTTAGCCAGCTCGTACAAAGTAAATGTTAAAGAGCTAGATGTCGTCTCAAACCCACCAGCGAAGAAAGCTACGCACTGACTTATCAGCAAATCGTTCGTTACTTCCAAGTTCACTTTTCGGGAGTCAGACTTCAAGTTGCTTATGCTGTCACCAGTGATGAATTTTTGTTTATGAAGAGACAGAATTAAATCGACGAAGTCGTTGCGGGATGAAGGCTCGTAATGGCGACCTTCGAACACTTCAGTGAGTAGTTTGTTAAAGAAATCGGTCACTTCAGGACTGAACATTTGAAATCCGAGGGTGTAGAAAATACTCGGCCACAGAGTTCGACAAACGTTCTTGATTCCATTAAACGGCGATATTTGGAGGATCTTTTTACTGATAATCTTGAATGCGTTGAAACCATTGTCTTCGCCCATAGTGTTTGAGTCGATCCCGAAGCCACACAAGCTGATGCTGTCGATCGTGTATCTCGACATCAGCTCTCTAATCTCCAACGTCGAGGAAACCTTCACTTCCTTATCGAGGAGGATTTCAAATCGGGATGCACATTTCTTGATCAAATAAAACATGTTCTTTACTTTCGAAGACGAGAACAGCGGTGTCAAATTCTGTCTGAGAACCTTCCACCTGTCTCCGTGAGTGAAGAAAACGTTTTGGGTGACCGTTTCCCTGTCGGTGTAATCGCACACCTCCCTGCCATTGAAGTAGTAGAAGTCTCTCGTGGTGACCAGTTTGAGCAGCTCGGGATCTTTCACCACCAGCGCCGGCTCCGTGCCGTAGAACACGCCAACGTACGGTGCATCGGGGAACTGTTCACAGATTCGCTTCGTTATAAGCGGCGAATACGTTCTCATGAGAATGTATTCTTTGAAATTTCCGAACAGCGTCGCCGGTTCGAGGTGCGGCACATTTCTTTTCTTCCAGTAATTGTAATTTTTTCGCGAGAATATGTATAGAGCGGTCAATATTAACAACAAGGAAACTAACACAGCCGACAAGATCGACATTGCTACTCGAATCACACTTCCCCAGTGATAATATTAAACAGAACTTGAATTTTTTATCTTTGTTTTCGTCAAAAATAATTGAATTACCTACCTATCTTATCTTGCTGCAAAAACTCTGAACAGAAATGTTTATGATAAACGTCTGTATGAATAGGCCATAAAATTAAATGTTCACAATGAACTTTGGTTTACAGTGACGTTGCTTAAAATAATACATAATAATTAGGTTGTACAGGAACGGGTGAAAACCTACGTACGAGAAAAAGAAGAAAAATACTAGTAAATAAGCCGTTAATCAGTAAAGCTGTAGCCGACGAAAATAATTGTAAACACTTATTTCTAACCTTCAAAAACTTGTTTATTCATAGGCGTATGTATGTATGGATGTATGTTTGTATTATGTATGTACTAGACAGTGCCCGCGGATTCGCCCGCGTGGATTTCAGATCATGTTGCAGAGAAGGATTGAAAGTATCCTATATGTTAATCCAGGTTATGATCTATCTGTGTATCAAATTTCATCCAAATCTGTTCAGCCGTTTTTGCGTGAAAGAGTAACAAACATCCATCAATACTCACAAACATTTTACTTTTCTACGATTTTATGTATAGATAATATAATATACACGACGTATGTTTATTCTCGCGTATAGATCTACGAAATTAATTACTTAACGGATCGTGATCGTTATTTTTTGTTTAATAATAAGTAAGTTACAAATTTTATTTCATACTTTTTTGAAGTCGATTTAATTTTTTATTTTGTCAGTAAAGCTGATTGAAAAAAACACACACACCCAACGACTTGTCATTATTGTCGTTATAATACTATACTTCTACTCTCAGCTATACGGTAGGTAGTATGGGAAATACTAGAAAAAACACACAATAAAGATATTAAATGTCATTCCAACTAAGTACCTACCTATCACTTCAAGTTAGTTAGTTATTATCCTACGATTTCGTTACGCAAGAAGTAACACTTAATAATCTGCTAACAATCCGCAATTAGGTACTTCTTTATAGAACTAATATTATAGTTAATTAATTTGTTTTGTGTTTTCTATAAAACTGATTTGTAATGGGTTATTATTTGAAATGATTATTCAATGAGCAGCGGTGATAGCCCAGTGGCTTAGAATTCGACCTCGAATCGACGGATCCGGGTTCGAATCCCAGTGGCACGCACCAATGACTTTGTAATAAAAAGTTATGTGCGATTTATGAAATTAAATATCACCTGCTGTTACGGTGAAGGAAAACATCGTGAGGAAACCTGCATGCCTGAGAGTTCACAAAAAAAAATGTTCTCAAAGGCATGCGAAGTCCGCCAACCCGCAATAGGCCAGCGTGGTGGACTAAGGACTAAGGACCTACATCCTTCTCATTGTGAGAGGAGACCCGACCCTGTAGTGGGTCATTAATGGGTACTGACATGACATTCAATGAGGTGGTACCTTTTGCAGTACGTGGGGTGGTATCTATAGTCAGGACAGAAGCGTAACGCGGCCATCCGGGCCCCTTGACAAACTCATTGAATGGGGCCCTATGTTTTTTTATTAGCTGCAGTAAGTAGGTATTTCAACGCATACTTATAGTCATTTGACCTGCCTACCAATTTCGCTAAGTTAGATATTCAGCAAGATATTCTAGATCTCAATTACCAAGATATTAACGATCTACGCAAATGCATTGATATCAAGAGTAGATACTAGAGAATGGAAAGCAGCTTATCAAAAGGTTACAACTTACTAAGGAGTAAAGTTGCAACCTTTTGATAAGTTTTTAAAACACTAGTTTTTCCCAGTGCTTGGTTTAGTGAATTTATAGTAGCTTTCATCAAAATCGGTCCAGAAGTTTCCGTGATATCCAAATAGTGATATCCAAAAGTAAACTACGAAAAAAAAACGAAAAAAGAAATTCAAAAAATTTGTCCGACATCAAAAAAGTATGAAATACAATTTGTTTCATACTTTAGGCCTACTATTTTTGGAGGTTGGTGCCAAAATTTAACAAAAGAAACAAAATACTTGATACTACAGACACCAACTTCAAAAAATAGTAGGCCTTAAGTATGGAACAAATTTTATTTCATACTTTTTGATGTAGGTTTAATTTTTTTTATTATTTTTTTGCAAGCTCATTGGCTCAAAAACATGATATTGTCATTAGTCAATCAGTTGCCAATAAAATTAAGTAGTTCAAAACTATTCTAATGATTCTACAACATGGCGAGGAAAACTCTGGGCAAGATACATGAAATTAAGTTAACACATTACAATCGGTTTCAATTTAACCACCACAACAAACAGACAAACACATACACTTTACTGATTACTAATCAAAAAATGTCTACTAAACATTAGTTTAACATCATAGGCTAATCACTAAAGTTATCTATAAACGGACCAATTACATGGATATTATAAATAATACTGCATTCTCATGCAAAATAGTTAGTTTACTCTATACCATCGAAAATGATACCAATTCTTGGGTTGGTCCCCACACTAGTTATAGGTTTCTTGCTAGCGTTTTATCTGTCTAAACGAAAGTTCGATTACTGGAAAAAGAGAAAAGTTCCATACGTCAAGCCAGTGCCAATTTTTGGGAATTTCAAGGAGTTTATTTTGCGGCAGAAATATGAAGGGGCCATCGCTCAAGAGATCTGCAAGAAGTTCCCGAATGCGCCATACGTGGGCGCCTTTTACGGCACGGATCCAATGCTTCTGGTGCAAGATCCTGATCTCATCAAGTTGATAACTGCGAAGGACTTCTACTACTTCAATGGAAGAGCAGTGTCGCAGTACACCCATAAGGAACACTTCACTCAGAGCTTGTTCTTCACGTTTGGCGACCAATGGAAGGTTATGCGTCAGAACTTGACCCCGCTCTTTTCGTCTGCAAAAATGAAGAATATGTTCTATTTAATTCAGAACTGCGCAGCGCAACTGGAGGACCTGATAGAACGGGAAAGAAAAGCCTCATCCGAAATCGAAGTGAGGTACCTCATGACCAGGTACACGATGGACTGCATAGGGTCTTGCGCGTTCGGCATCAACACTAAGACGATGATGGAAGATATTACAGCGAATCCATTTCTGACGATCGGGAGGAAAATATTTGAAGTGTCAAACAATCGACACGTTAGAGTATTCTCGCGTTTGATGTGGCCCTCCATATTTTACGGAATAGGTTTCAGAACCTTCCCCTTAGAACTGAACACTTTCTTTAAGGGGTTACTGACCGGCGTGTTTGAAAGTCGTCAATACAAGCCGACTTCGAAGCACGATTTCATTGATTTGGTTTTGAATTTAAAGCAAAATAAGTATATAAGCGGCGACAGCATTCATAACTTTAAATTGGCTGAAGGGAAAAAGATTCAGTTTGAAGCGAGCGATGATGTATTAATAGGACAGTGTATTGGGATGTTTGGAGCTGGCTTTGAAACGTCTGCGACTACGTTGAGCTTCACTCTGTACGAACTAGCCAAGAGCCAGGAAGCGCAGAGTCGAGCAATGGTCGAAGTTGACGAGTATTTAAAACAAACCAACGGGAAGATTCCCTACGAGTGCGTAACCGACCTTCCTTACCTGGACGCTTGTATCAGCGAGACCCTCCGATTATATCCAGTGCTAGGAGTCCTTACTCGTGAGGTCATGGACGACTACACTTTTCCGACAGGTCTTCGGTTGGAAAAGGGCCTGAGGGTACACATACCGGTGTATCATCTCCACCACAATCCGGAGTACTTCCCCGAACCAGACAAGTATCGCCCTGAGAGGTTTATGCCTGAAGAGAAGGTTAACATCAGACCGTATACAATTTTGTCGTTTGGTGAAGGAGCCCGCGTTTGTATTGGTAAGGATCTTTGACTTATTAAGACTTCGTCAAATGATTTTTGAAGTGTCTCATATTTTGAATAATTTGGTGTCATCTCTTTTTTTTTAAGAAATCCCATCTGCCTTTATTTTTAAATTTGATGTACTTTTCGTATCCTCATCCGAAAATTGTATATGTTTTTCCTATTTTTTTAACCTTAAATATTCCAAAAATGATAAATTGGGCCATTGCAATGGGCCATTGTGGTGGACTGAGGCCTACATCCTTTTCATAGTGAAAGTAGACCCGACCCTGAAGTGGCTTATGGGTTACAGACATATGAAAAATCAAATGATTTTTAGGAAAAAAAAATCGAAATTTACATTTTTTGAACATAACTAAACCTTCTTAGCTGTAAGTATAAATGAATATGTTTGACATTCTTGATGTGACGGGAAATAAGTTGTATCTAATATTCCCTAATTATATACATTGTTTTTGTGATCAAACAAAAATCAATACAATTTCATTATTATAAAATTCACTCTTTCCCGCAGGCCTCCGGTTTGCCAAGATGCAGATGCTGCCAGGGCTGATCACCATCCTGAAGAAGTACCGAGTAGAGCTGGCTGAGGGTACTCCCACAACCTTGCAGTTAGAACCCGCTGGTTTGGTCACCCAGCCTAAAGGAGACATCAGACTAAAGTTTACCCCACGGTCTCAAACCGTATCCAAAATATCATATCCATAACATCCCTGCCTAAAACTGTCACTGTTTTTGAAAGTGAATACAAAATTTAAATACTAAATAGTTCAACTTAGATTAATTTAAGTTATCACTTCTGTCGAGCGTCCCGAGACGCACAATTTTTTTTGCAACTCGAGTTGCATTACTAAAACTCAGTAAATGAATTTAATCCTACTATAATTATAAATGTAAATGTTTTTAAGGGATGAATGGATTGAAGTTTATATAAGGATGGGTATCTAATATGTAAAGTTTGCAAACGGATAAATATTTGTCCAATCAGAACGTCTCAATGTATCCATTGTAGGAAAAAAAAGTCAGTTTAGTCATACCTGTCTTTCATACAGAGTCTAACATAACAACTAAAACAACAAAAAAACAACAGGTAAAACCTACAGTCCGTTTTTTTACTCTTGTCCGATTTGCTAAACAATCATTTTAAAATAACGCAGATACCAAATTATAAAAATTTAAAAACAAATTGTCATTTAATACTGAAACAGATTTTTATTAACTACCTATATTTTTAAAACAATTTTAACCTTTTTTTTTTCAATAAAAAGTGTAAAAATTGTTTACCAAATAGAACAAGAAAAAAAAATTGCATCTGTAGATACAGTATATTTTTGTTTTGTAGTGTGGAATAAAAGTTTTTTCTTTCTTTCTATTTTCCTTTCTTTCTTAGATGTAATTTAAGATTTCTTTCTTGGTGTGAACTTCAACACGATGGGTCCTTTGGGCGTAGTCACGATGTTCCCGACTTCGTACTCTATCTTGGCGGGCATGGAGTCTGCGACGGACACCCGGTAATTCTTCAGGATGGTGACAAGACCGGGCAATATCTGCATCTTGGAGAATCGCTTGCCTGAAATGTAATGAATAAGAATGTCAGTAACCCATTTAATGACCCACTACAGGGTCCGGTCTCCTCGCACAATGAGTGGGAAGTAGGCCTAAATCCACTACACTGGCCTACTGCGCGTTGGTTAAAGAGAACGTTATATCCTAACACTATGTTTTCTTTCACCAACCGCACCGTATTACCCCATGTCCTAATTGCCATGTCGCACGCAAAAGTTGCTTGTACGACAACGTCATTACGTACATTTTGTCGCATGCCAGTGCGTATATCAATTTTCACAGCTCCATACAGAGCTCTGTGTTTAAATTTTGCCGTATTAGGACTAAGGTCTTGCTTTAAAGAAATATTACACTTCTACAAAACACTACATACCTACACACATCCTTCGTCCTTCACCATAGGCCATGTACGTATACGGTTTTATCGGGTCATTGAGAAACCTATCTGGCCGGAACTTCTCTGGTTCGGGATAGAACTCTGGTTTGCGGTGAATGTGGTACACAGGCAGATGGATCCGGACCCCCTTTTCAAGCCGTAGCCCTGTCGGTAATGTATAATCCTGCATCACTTCACGAGTTATCACCCCCAACACTGGGTACAGACGCATGGCCTCGTTCACACACGCGTCCAAATATTTCAGCTCATTCACACATTCGTAGGTCAATTTTCCTCTAGTTCGCGCCAAGTATTCGTCTACTTCCTTTATCGCCAGATTCTGTGCTTCTTCGTTTTTCGCTAGCTCGTATAATGTGTGGCTCATCGTAGTCGATGACGTCTCGTATCCAGCTCCGAATAAAGCTGTCAACAGCCCAATCACCAGGTCATCGTCCTTTGTGTCTGCTAGGAAATGGTCGATAATATCGTTCCTCGAAGACGGTTTGTAGTCGCGATTCTTGCACACATCTTTGTATAAATTTAAAAAGAACAAGTGTATTTCTTTAGGGAACGCTTTGAACCCCAAACCGTAGAATACAGCCGGCCACATCGATCGAACGATATACAAAAAGTTTCTCAACTTAGACCCCTCGAATATTTTGTCTCCTATAACTCTGAAGGGATTGACTTCGTTATTTACCTCGGGAGACAAGGTGTTAGCATTAATGCCTAAAATACAGGAACCGATACAGTCCATAGTGTATTTGGCCATAATATTTCTCATATCCATGTTTGGGTCCACCTTGACTTTATCTTCTAGCAACTTTTCCAAATCGGACGCACATTTGTCAATCATATGGAACATGTTCTTCAATTTCGAGGAGGTAAACAAGTGTGAACTCGCCTGATTAGATATTTTCCATCGTTCTCCGTATACGTAGAAGATGCAGTTTGTGAGGATCTCTTGGGGACAGTAGCGGGATATCTCACGGCCGTTGAAGTAGCTGAAGTCCTTGCTCGTGATGAGACCGATGAGCTCTGGATCCTGTACGATGAGTGTCGGCTCCGTCCCGTAGAGGACGCCGATGTAAGGCTCATCTGGGAACTGTTCACAAATCTTATATTCCACGTAAGAAGCGTCTTCCTTAAGGTACAGGTAGTTCTTGAAGCTTCCGAATAGAAATGAAGGCTTCAAATGTGGAACGTTTCTCCATTTCCAATAATTATACCGCTTGAAGGCCAAATGTGCCAAAAATGAAAGAAGAATGACAATCACACACACCAGATAGGTCGCAATCATAGCGCTGGGACGTAATCTAGCAACTGTCTGCGGAAATTCACGGTCATTCCATATAAATAAAAATTATCACGTTTTACAAAGATAAAAAATTTGGACAAGCATGATTCGGCTATCATTATAGACGTATATATATAGTTTTTAGGTGGTAGAGCCATAGTAGCTCGCCCAGGGAGGTACCTTACCGCCATCCTCTTATACCTTCATGTTTTGTGTTTAGGCGGGGAAGGTATGGTTGCCGAAGATACTTGATTTGAAACGAATATCGTCTTCATAAACATTTAAGTCTTCAGATTTTTGCCTTTTAGTCTTCAGAAAGGATTTCTTCTCCGTACTGACAGATTGACATCAGGTAGCCCGCATACCCGTTTGCTTCTCAATTATACTATTAAAAAAAATATTCTTGATTATTGCAGCGTAATATTTACCATAATACTAGAAGTAACACCTGTAAAGCGGTATAATTTACTTAAATTAAGGTTTTTTGTGTGTTAAGCGGAACTCTAGATTTAAAAATATGGTTAGGAATTCAAAACACTAAAGGCAAGCCTATTAGCATAGGCTAGATTATGTTTGCATACAAATACGATTGCATAAATTATTAAGATGTCTATATATATCCTTACACCGTCATACAACAGAAAAACATGGAAGTACTTATATGTATATTATAAGCATAATAGATTCTTGTCGACTAGAATAATCTGCGATTTTATCCGGGTCTACTCGATACGAGTCATTCACATCGTAGTATGTAGTAAAGCCATCGTTTCTCACCTATCGTTTCTTACCGCCACCTTCTTAAACCGCCGTAAAGCTTTATGTTCTTCATTGTCTTCGGAGTCATTCGGAGGTGTGGTTGCCGGAGAGACTCAATTTGAAGCGAACATCTCAGTCCTTCGTCGGTTTATTTTCATCATTTTTTTTATTTATATCTTGGGGACGTTAGTGAAAGCTTAAATAAAATTTGTGGGGTCCCGACCCTTGTTTCACGGTCGCCATCTTGAAGACACCGAAACAGATGGTTTTTACAGTTTAGATATCTATTAAACTATTAGTCTTACAGAAAATTAAAAAAACACTTTCTGTTGCTAATTAAATTCTCTAGAACTTTGGCCCTATAACTTTTGGTTAGAATCAAAAATAGGAAAAGAAAACATCTGAATAAAATTCAGAAAATGAATTGAAATCGACTCATCGTCATTCGTTCGAACGACATACCTACTTTAATAATTGCACAGCTCAAAAACATTCGTTTAATTATTGTATCTATCACGCGTAGATTAATACGAGATGAGTGACGCAGTGGTTAAGCAGGGATGTGAATGATGGGTTTAAATTTCTGTTTCTGGTTTGGGTGTGTGTGTTCTTGTCTTGTGTGTGTCCATTGTACCCACGACACAGGGAATCCTAGTGTGGAGCTATAAATGTGAAGCGTTAAGTATTTATTATTTATTTATTTATTTAATTTTATAATAATTTATTATATAACGATTCCTCGACTGTTCACAACACTTGTTTGATAAGGTTCAGTTTGTTATCGTATGATGTTATGATAAAAAGTCGATCCATCGTAAATATCTTTTGCATTACATGCTATGTTTAGAGCATATGTACTCGTATTTAGTCAGAGCTAAGGTGATTTTTTTGACAATAAATAGGCATTAAAGGTCTAAAATGTAACTGTAGGGCTGCGGACGCCAAGAGTGGGGCTCATAATCCTATCTGAAATAGCATGTGGGCTCATCAAGACAATTATTAAAACAATTCTAATAAAGCTTCATATTAATTGCCCCACACTAGGATTCCCTGTGTCGTGGGTGCCGTAAACAGACAGACAAGACAACAACACACACACCAAGACCAGAAACAGAAATTTAAACTGATCATTCAAATCTCTGCTCCGCTAGGAATCAAACCCAGGACCCTCCTAGCAGTGCATCGGCGTGTCAACCATTGCACCATTCAGGTACCTACTCTAATTTTAGGACTAAATAACTGCAAAATAAATAATTGGACTAAATAATAAGTGCAAATAGCAGCAGCGTATAAACTAAATAATTGCTTCCAAGTGACTAACCTAACTAGTACCTACGACCACTATGTGAGAATCCCTAGACGGGTGACCTCGTGATATGTTTATTTATTGATGTTTCAGTGCAGTGCAGCTATAGCTATGTGCGGCGTCTGTCGGGATGCAGCCTCCGGCGCGCAGGCGCGCCTCCCTCCTCCCGTCCCTGGGACCTGGGTGCTGAGGTGACCATGGTCTCAACTAAAACTACTATATTCCTGCTGAGGCTATGAGCTTATCATGCTGCGGAAATGTCGTGTTCAGAGCAAATAGAATAGAATAATGTGGACCCCCGATGATCCGGCAAACGTTTTGCAGGACGTATCGAACTATCGAATTTGTCGGATTTTAGAGCCTACTGCCTATAGTCCGGATTTTTTTAAAAAAAAGTTTGCCTTGTAATCCGACAAATCACAAATCCAATGATAAGCAAAACATTATGAAATAACATTAGTAAATATTTTAAAAAAATCCAATAAGGTATAATACGTGTCTGATTACAGGGAGCGCCGGGTTAGACAGGGCCCGGATTACCGACAGTACTCTACCTATTTTATTCCCAAGGCATCAATTTGATATTTTACTTAAGCTAAAAACTTAAAGTTAAAATGGTAAAAATAGCCACACTAAGCTGTTACTAGTAGAAGGAGACCTAACTACGTATCATACAAGCAGCTAACCTTGCAGACTAAACTCGTCCAAATAAAGGCATACCTATCATACATTCGTACAACTTCTAACAACATTTTTACCCAATATTTTTTATCGTATTCTCTAGTCAAGTATCTCGTCAAAAATTCCAAAAAAAACCATTGGTGAAAATCAAGCAGAAGAAAAGCAAGCACTTTTCCGCGGTTAAAATTTGCTTAAAGCATCGTGAATGTTAAATCCAACTGTTATTGAAATTGGCCATTAGACCTGTGGAGTAGTAATGTGGCCACTTACAATCTCATTTATACCTACTCCTTAACATCGTTTTCGTCTATTCAACTGGTGCCACTTCTATATAATAAAAAGAAACAAATTTAAAATCCTAAAACTTCGGGCTCCAACAATGTCCAGATTCATTCTCAAAATGTACAATAAAATGGTCACCCTGCTGTATCCAGCCTCGCAACCCCAGTACTGTTCCGCATATCGACGTGAGTGGGCATCACCCCACGATACTTTACTATGACAACTTAAGTACAATACAACTTGTAGCATATATGTGAAGAGCATATTATGTGACTAGTTTTATCTCTGATACAGCTTGTGTATGTGATGTGCTAACGGTGAAAAACAACGGGTTAAAAGGATGTATAATAATAATGGTGAATATTTTCTGTGAATTAATTTATTATAGAGATGTATCTTGTATAAACTTTGGGTAGAAAATCGTATGGAGTCGTGTCTTTCGATATTTCAGGTACGAAATGTACACATGAGTTACTCGTACATCCCCACGATACTATTTTAGTATTACCACTCAAATACAACTTGTAGCGTTTGTGTGAAGAGTACGCCCCGTGTATGTGATGTGTTAACGGTGAAAAACAAGGTGAAAAAGGACTGTATCATATACTGGTAAATTTTCTCAGTGAGTTGTTTCCTCGTATAATATTAGGTACTTATAGGTAGGAAATCGTATGGAGTCGTGTCCTTCTTCGATATTACAGGTGGGAAATGTACACAAGAGTTACACCCCACGATTTAGTTTCGGATTTCCCATCCTCATATTGATGATTGACGCATATTTGAAAAATTCATCCTATTTATGTTACAAGTTGTTTCATAGTAAAGTAGGCTACCGTAGGGATGGAAGCCTGAGTGGGTTAAAGCGAAATATTTTAAGGTAAGTTTGCCTTAAAACTGCAATAATAGGTAATAATTCGTTTAACCAAAAGGGACATTAGGCCAAAACGAAAGGAAAATGTATTACCCTGATTTCCCCTACGTACCTGTAGCATATAATCTTACTGCTTTAATAAATTTAATGTGATAGTAACAATATAAAAATATATATTTTTTTAAAAGATTAAATTAATAACTCCTCAAAGTATAGCTAGAACAATAATGATTTAATTATAAATTTTTTAACTTAGAATAAATTTATATTAATAATCAAGTAGCAATTAAAAATGTTAATTTTATTTTGCGGTAATCATTTCTAGACATTTAAATCTCAAAAACATATTTATTATTATTAAAATATTAAAATATATTTATAAACCACATGAGACTGAAAGATTCACCACAAAAGTACAAACGCACACACCCTTGTTGAGTCAATAACTCAAATTATATGTATAGGTATTATTGCAAGTGAAATAAAAGCTTATAAAACCGAGTCTGTTATCGTAGCCGCCGTAGTACTTCGTAGCACGGAACCTATTGGACCCTTTTCACAGGTATATTGTTCACCCTGTCCAAGTCTGCCTGCCATCACTAATCTGCCTTCCCAAGGGATACCTGAAGAGAGAGATAACGAAGTGTCACCACCCTTTGTATTTTCCTTTAATTGTAGACTTGTAGAATTGTATGTACACTATCGTCAAGGTATTCGTACGGTAAACGTTAGTCATTGGTATGCCATTCTTCTGACATTCTCCCATACTAACGGCACATGTTAACTATACGAATAAAAATACTTTTAATTTACATTGTGAATCATATCAAAATAATGTTTTACTAATACTCCGTCTAGGTATCTACCGATTAGTTCTGCTCGTGTGTAGTTTTGCAAATTTTCATGCCTATATGGGTAAAATTTGGGTTTAAAAAGTTTATATATAGGTACAAATAAAACCCTTTTATATGGAAGAACTAAGAACTAAGCCTGCTGGGGCAGCTAGTTTGTTTCATTTAGCCCATTCGTTCCATTCGCCAAAACCATCCTCAGATCGCGAGAAATAAGTACTTAGGAAAAAATTTACTTGGTCTACAATCTATTCTTTATAGTATTAATATTTTTATTACTGTCAATGACCCACTTTCAAAAGTGAGCGCCTACAAAAATTTAAACGCAAAAGTAATATCAGTTTGACTTTGTACACAAATCATAATATCTTCATAATTTATTCGTGACGCTGAAATCGCACTTATATATACACCTTTATGTAAAAAATAAGTAATTAGCGTAAGTAGCAAAAAACATAACATCACGCAGTATCTAATAAATTACCCGTTAATTATTATAAAACCAGAATATAAATGATACGATTATACACGCCATCTAAGGCATTAAGTGCTATTGAAATAATAAAAAAAAACGTATCATTTACATAAAACTAATCAGTTGGTTTAAATTTTTCCTTTTGCAATTTCAATCATTTGTCTAGATGTAGTCTGAGGATATCAAAAATGAGAAATCTATTATCAGCGTCCTTTTGTTTTTGTTTTGGGGGGAACTGTAATGAACTGTTGTTATGTCATTTTAGGTCGTACACGGTACATAACCTCTAGCAACATACATAATTATATTTCCCAAGTGTTAGTGTAATTGTCTTTCTACGTTATGTCTAAAATGCGTTTGGGCCTTTTTTAATTTTTAAAGTGGCTGAAAAATCGGCTTTATTAATTATTATTTTTTTATTATAATAATTTTATTATATAATAATAATATTTTTCTTTATTATAATTTTCCTCCAGTATAATATCACACCAGCACAGTGGCGTAGCTACCGGAGGGCTATACGAGGCAGTGCCCCGGGGCCCCCTAGCTAGATTCCAGGAACGCGACTCTAATAATGGCAAATTATTTGAAAAAATTCTCAACAAATCTCGAACATCTTTGTATTCTTATCGACACATCTGAAGTAGGGTCAAATTCAGAACACGACAAAATATACATAACAACAAAGGATTTTAATTATTATTAGTTTTGTTGCCCCTAGTTTTTTTTGCCCCAGGGCCTTTGATTACCTAGCTACGCCATTGTCTACCCATCTGTAGTTTCACACCAGTGTTTGTTGGCAGGTATATTTTACGTAAAATGGGATTTTTATCCTACTTGAGGTTCCACCATCATCTGCAGTCTCACACCAGTTTTTGTCGGCATAATATAGTCTGTGTATCATACTAGTGTTTGTTGGCAGGTATATAGGAAGGTAGGCAGCGGTAGGTAGCGGCCGATGATCGCATGGGCAGCCTACCGGACCTGACGGAACGCTCCCGGCCCGCGGGCGTCCGTCCGGCCGCGCGCACCGTCTCCGATCCGCACCGGAACCGGACCATCATTGAGGTGACCAACTGACATATAAATACCCATATTATTTAATATTGCATGTAGAAATAGGAAGTAAAATGATTGCTGGAAACGGTAGGCGGTTTACATTCTGCTAGACTGAGCGCATTCTATCGCTCACACCGAGGCTATAAATGAGAGTGATTAGGGCACATGGGTGACCTACCGGATTGACCAACCCGTAGAAATAGGCAGTAGATAGAACTGCTAAAAAATGGCTGGGCAGGCGTTCTAGATTCTGCTTAACTGTCCCGGACCTGACGGAACGCTACCTCATCACTTCATCGTTCACTTCCAAAAATTCAGTTATCTAACATAATTGATCATGATGATGACAGTTACATTTAATTTCTTTCCAGATACCCGTCAGAACGATATACAAGAAAGACTGGCCATGGAGGAAGCCCAAAGCGCCTCTGAAGGGAGCGGTGCCCCCTGCTGCGGCTCGACGGCGGGACTCCGCCTCCTCCTCCATCGGCGCCGCCTCGGTCCGCCGCCTGATCACCCGCCAACCGCCCCAAGTGCCCAAGCCCGTCGTACGACGCTTCACCATGCTCTGTGTCGCAAACGGCCTCTGTTCCACCGCCTTGCTGCCCTTCACCGCCTTCGCCGGCGCAGAAGCTGGAGCCATGCCCCTCGCTACGATGCACGCTTTAGCCGCTATCATCGCGCCCTTTTCTCCCCAAATACTTCAAAAGACTGGAGCCCGAGTGACCGTCAGTATAGCGTACCTTTTGATATGTTTACTACTCATAGCTCACATCGTGTCTACTCCTCTTTTAGTCCTTCTTTTGCTTTACGGAGTTTGTGGAATCACTCTCTCCCCATTATCCTTGGCGCTGACTACGTCGGCGACGTCGCTGGCGCAAGCTGCTGGCGATGAGGCAAGGCGGAAAGTCGCATTGAGAAGGGCACTCAGAGGTCTTCGAGCGTCGCAAGACTTGGGGCTGATTTTCGGATCACTTCTGCTGGGTGGAGCACTGTTGATTTGGCCAGAGAACTCGCCGGTGCCGCTGAGCGTTTCGGAGAACGTGACAGGGGCGAGGTGGCCTTCGCCAGAAGAATACTTTCTGGATGAAGAGTATGAGGCAAGCGCGACAAATGTTATCTTTATTTATAACAATTCAAAACCATGTATTTTACTCAAATGTATTTATACAGAGCTCATTTCATCGCAGTTTTACTCGTGCTATATTAGGCTCATTTCATTACAGCTTTCATTTAAGATATTTCCTTTTATTTTGAAGATTGAATCTGGACTTAAGAACGTTTTCGCTTACAAATGAATTGAATAGAATCTCGCTCACTCGAGTAAAGTCCGCATTTCTTTACAATACACGTTACTGTACATTCAGATTCAAAAACTGAAAACCTTTACACATTTCAGGAGCAGACATGTGGCTCAGCAGGTTGCCCAGACGTGGAGCCCTTGGCCAGTGCGGCTCTAAGCGCAGTGGGGCGCAGTGCGCTGGTGGCGGCGTGGGCCACGCTGGCCGGAGCGGCCGCCGCCATGGCCGCGTATGGCGCCGCTTCCACCCCTTCTCCCCCCCCCGATGCGCGTTCGCTCTTCAGGGACCCGAGAGCACTACTGGGCGCACCCATGGGCCTGTTCATAGGACTCCAACAGGGATTTATATACACGTCTTACATTAGGGTAGGTAGAAGGTGACTGGTAATTGCCTCATGGTCTCTACTTTACTGTTTGCTATTGCTATTTGGTCTGTGAAATGTATAGTAGGTACTACTGAACTGGAATCATTCGCGACGTAAAAACAAACTTTTGCGTCAGTAATGCGTAATTCTGGTCTGTAACCCATTAGTGACCCACCACAGGGTCGGGTCTCCTCTCACATTAAGAAGGATGTAGCCCTTATTCCACCCTAACCTAATGCGCGTCGGTCGACTTCGCATGTCACTTCACAACTTCACATACACATGAGACTTCCTCTCAAAATGAGAAGGATTTAGGCCACCACGGTGGCCTAATGCAGTTTGATGGATTTCACACGCCTTTGAGAACATTAAGGATACCTCTCAGACACGCAGGTACCCTCAAGATGTTACCTTCACCGTTCCAGAAAGTGATATTTATTTTCCATTTTTTCATACTCCAACGTTTTGTATCCACTTGTGCCACATTTCCTATTTAATTTAATAAATTTCATTTAATAAATCTTTAAACAAATGGTTTGAGACCCATTTACTTAACATGCAACTCTTAAATGTTAAATGTTGATGACACAGAGTTTTAGGTACTATTGTTACTACATAATAGATTTCTAGCATTTATTTTTATGTTTAATTTTAGTTTATTTGACTTAAAATTAGCAACGTGCAGTTAGTTAAATTACAAATGCGAAAACTGTTAAATGGCCTTTAGATACCTAAGTTAATAATAATATTTTTGTTTAGAGCTGTAAGTTTTCCTAATAAAATAAAATAAAATAAATAAAATTAAAACAGAAATTCCCGGGAAAGAAATCATAGTATAGTGATCCTTGTTCTGGCCAGTGGTACAGCGTATGCGTCGGCGGGTGGGGCTGCGCGTGGCGAGCGCTGTGCGGGGCCGGCGCGCTGCAAGCGCTCGCTGCGGGGACGCTCAGCATGGCGGCCGCTAGAGGTCGCTCGGGCGCTTTAGCGGCTGGAGGGGCAGCGGCGCACGCAGCGTTACTTCTAGCGTTGCTGCGATGGCGAGCGGCCAGAACCGATCTAGCGCTGCCCGCTGTAGCAGCTGCTGCTTGGGGCGCTTGTGGGGCGCTGTGGGATGTTCTACAGGTATTTAAAAATTCCAGCATCTATATGTCTACATTGTAGGTACTTCGCCATTGTGATTATCGTGAGTTGTGTTCGCTGCGGGAACGCTCAGTGTGGCGGCCGCTAGAGATCGCTCTGGCGCTTTAGCGGCTGGAGGGGCAGCGGCGCACGCAGGGTTGCTTCTAGCGTTGCTGCGGTGGCGAGCGGCTAGAACAGATCTAGCGCTTCCCGCCGTAGCTGTTGCCGCTCGGCGCGGCGATGTGAGATGTCCTATTTTACACTTTCATCCTGTCAATAACAACATTAATGTAACAAAGTTCCAGCGCATTGGCGGCGTTACGCTACAAGATGTGAGCAATCTAGAATAAGAAAGCTCAGTTAATATATATGTATATTGTTTTGTTTCAGACGGGGCTATGCGTGGGCGGCGCGGGCTGGCGCGGGCCGTGGTCGCTCACTCTCGGCGCGCGTCATGCAGGACTCGCGCTGGCGTGTGCCGCGCGGCTCGGGCTCTGCGTGAGATCGCAGCTCGCGGTACTAGCGTTCGCACTGCTGGCCGCGTTGGCCGCACACGCCGCACTCGAGCTGCGGCTGCGGCGCGACGCACGCCAGCGCTCCTAGCGACACGCCAACATCATAGACACTTTCCAAATGGTGGACGCTCCAGTCAAAGTGGCTAGATAGGATTAAGACTGTCAACCCTTTTGTATAAGTGATCGGAAATATAATATTATGAATTTTATAGCACTCGATGCAAAATTGAATGTAAATACAAGGCAGCACGGCTTTTTTGACATTAGTACAACCCGCTAGTGGCTAAATTATAACTTAAATGTATCAGTCAACAAAAGAAAGCGCCACATTTACGAGTATGTTAAGTATCTACGTGCTTCGACGAATGCAACTCGGTTGGGCAGCGTTCGAAGCTACGTCACGTCTTGACGTTCAATATACCTCAGTGCTCGAAGTTGAAAGTTTTCGAGCAATGTGTGTTGCCAGTGATGACGTCCGGCGCCGAGACGTGGTCCTCCACCGTGAAGCTTTGTCCACAAGCTCAAAGTCACTCAAGGCAATGGAAAGAGCTATGCTCGGTATTTCCCTACGCGGCAAGTCCGAAACGACGATGTTCGAAGGACCGACAACCGGTTCTCGAATGGTGACCGCGTCTAGGCAAAACGAGTGAGTACAGGCTGCCCTCCGACGGGGAGTGAAGAAGTCGGCGAGGTACAGTTGCATTCAAAGGGCCCAGGACCGGCCAGGCCCGGAAAGGCGGAGTGGCAACGATTAGGGAAGGCTTATATTCATCTCTAGACTACGAAGGGCTCAAAGAAAGGAAAGACCTACGTGTATATTTTTTCGTGACCTATCATGGTTGTCGGCGATTTTCTTGTCAAGTCACTGAAAGTCGAAAAACTGTCGCTGCTTAAATTCGTGTAGTTATTGTTAATTATACACATAAATAATGACATAAAAAGGTAGGAAAAAACAATTTTTCCCTTTTGACTCGCTCTCCTTTAAAAAAGTACAGTTTGTGGTAGATACTTTTGAATTTAAGCAGCGAATTGTTTTGGCAGTTTGTCATTGCCACTTTTGGTCTGCGACTAGTTTGTGATTCTTGCTCCTCCCACAAATCGCAATGAGAAGGATATGGCCAGGGCATGACAAACCTTACGATTAATTTGTCGTAATATCTACTATAATCTGGTCAGGCTCTGTTTAAATTCATTTAAAAATAAATAATGTTGATAAGTGTTTTCATGTTAAGTGTTAAGTGTTGCCCTCTTGTATTCATGTGTTTCCTCCTAAAATAATGTTAAAGAATGTATTTTTTCTAGTTAAGGACACAGATTGTAACACTAAGGGACTATATCACAAGTTGTACTGAAATAACATAAGGAAAATAGGTAGGTAAATTAAAAGGTTGTTTGGAAAATAAATTCAATATTGTAGTAATAGGTACCCTCTGTACAGGGATATTTTACTACTAAAACCATTTTTATGTATATAAATTGTAATATTTATGAGTAATTGTTTAGTACTTGATTATTTAATATTTTTAATAAAATCTCCTTGTGATAAAATCTTTCCAAATGCCTAAAAATTAAAAATATAGCCAAACCAGGAGAATATAGAACCCTTTGGGGTAACTCTTGTTAATCCACAATATAATTCTATAAGGTTATTGAGTTCAATAAAATAATTATTATGACCTCTCCTTCTCCATAGTAGTATAGAAGTTAAAACTCTAATATATTTGCTAATCCTACGGTTAATTTATGTTTAAGTTTTGTTTATTGATAACGATTTAGCATTTGTCCAAGGAAAACACTTTTTATCTTTATAAACGCATCTTTACACATCTTATCTTTACATGCATTCGTTTACGTGTAACGTGTGTCTATTCAGCTTTCTCACACAGAGTTTACATGATGTTTTTTATATCGAGTTTTTTTTGTATCATTAATTACCTGTATCGCAAGTATGAAACACCATCAACCGTCGTATCGTCAAAGTATTCGAATAGTCACGTGAAGTATTCGAATAGTTATGTGAAGTATTCGAATAGTTACGTGAAGTATTCGAATAGTTACGTGTGCCATTAGTGTGGGAAGAAGTCAGACAGACTGACATATACTAATGACAGGACAGACGCGTACCGTACGAAATCATTGCTAATTCAGAGGACTAAGATGCCGCACAGCCAATAATACTCCAGCAATCACATGTAGGTACCCCACCAAAATTGAAGTCATGAAAAAACTGTGATGAAAACTGATTTTTTACAAAAATACTTTCAAATTATCATGTACATACAACCCACGTCAATTTTAGATCCTAATATCCTATAGGTGTGTAATTAGGTACAGTAAATCTTTCAAATTATATGGATACCTACATAAAAATGTTGATATAACATAAAATGTTCAGTTTAGTATTTAATGTTTATAATATTTTTATGTTAGAATTAATAATAAACTCTTTTTACCATACCTACTGTTATTTTTTTCTAAGTATTTCATTTTTAAATGCGCAATGTCCTGCTACTTATTTTAGCAAATAAAGAAATAGAATTTTTAATAAAATTTAATAATTTTATTAATAGTTATAATAGTTTTTTAATGTGACGTCACGACATTTAAGACCTCTCCTATCCCTCGTTCCACAATCACACCCTTTCATCATGTGTGACGTAATTGGACCCTACCTCCAATCCTACCTTCTCATGAAGAGAAAGGTTAAATAATAAAATTGCATAATTTTAACATTAACATCTTTTATTTCAAGAATGTATTACAACTAAACTATACCAGATAACCGTCGTTGATTAACTGAAAAACTGTAAATTTTAAAATAATCATAAATAACTTCATAAATCTTTTACCTTTAATGAACTAAAAATAACAATATAGTTAAGTTACCTAAAATTATTATAATATACATAGTTAAATTATAATTGTAATAACAAATATTACAACGAAATTAATAACAATTAATATTAAATACAGTTCCATCAACGACAGTTAACTATAGTATGTCTAATAATTGAATAAATACATAGACAAACATAGCTTCAAAGTCTCACACAAACCCGATTGTAGACTTTATCGCGTGCGCATAAAGACTAAATCGGCGTGTACTTACAACAGCTCTTAAGTTATAGTCCATGGAGGATATAAATAAGAAACAAGTCGAAAAAGTGTCCGACTGTAACGTCCGTTTTTGCACTTGTTCTATTTGGCAAACAATCTTAGGTCTTTTTATTTTAATTTGCGATTAAAAATAAAGCTATCACAAAATTATAAAGATTTAAAAACAAATTTTCATTTAATGCTAAATCGAAATTCTAATAAGTATTTAAATTATAATTAATTTTTTAAACAATTATAAAAAAATATATAAAAAGTTATGCCAACATCGTTTACCAAATAAGACAAGAGTAAAAAAACGGACCGGAAGCAGTGAATAGCTGTTCACAAACCCTTTTGCTTTTTGTTATACACAAATAGCACTCCTTACTTCTTACCTCCATGTAACAGTCGATATCAATCGGCTATCAACTCTGTGCCAATCAAATTCTCTAAACATGAAATATTATTATGTCTTTAGATCTAGGTCTATCTAATACACAAAAGCAATTCAAGCACTAGTTAGTTATGTCAGATTTAAAACAGTCAATAAAACACTAATAACCCTAGGCCTATATCAGTACCTGTGGATACGTTAAAACGTTCTAATTTACTACAGATTTGTAATGAAAAAAACTGCAAATGATTAAACATTTTGAAGATCTTAACAAATTTAAACATTATTAAATTTAAATATGAGATATTCCAATACTTTGTATTATTTTTATAAACCGGATCTTTGTATTAGTATAACAAAGTACAAACCATCTAAGGATTAAAGACTTACAATTCCTTATTGTCATATTTAGAAAATACAATTGACTCAGAAAAACGTTAATACTAAAATATGGTCAGCAAGCGATGGCTTTATACATAGGAACTTTCAAATTAAACAAATTTTTCTAAACAAGTAGGTACCTACTTATACAAGGCTACTAAAACTAAAATATAAATAATAAAAGTAAACACTATCCTGCGTTATTGTTACAATTTAAATAAAAGAAAACCGATGCATTAAATCAAAAAGAAACCAGAATTGTACCTAATTAATTCACAAACATTTTAATTAATTTATTATAGACAATAAATTTTATCATCTGTATAGATGGCGCTACTTGAATTGTTTCTAACATCGTATAATAACATTATTTGAAGATACAGTACATAGGTAATTTAAAAATCCAGTGGTCCAACTAAGGATTATGAATAGTAAGAAAAAATTGCCATCACTAGCTAACCCTAGTCGATATTATTGTCTGGCTACATTTTCTTAAACCGACAACATCTATAAAATTAACTAGAAATGGGCAAAGTGTAAATTATAAAATACATAACAATATAGATATATAAAATATGTAAGGTATTTTATATAATATAGTAATAATAATAATTGATACTATTATACATATCTACTATTGATACCCGAAGAAGCAGAAAAACTTATTCGTAAAACTACAAGTTAGTGATGGTTTGCTCATACTATTAAATATCAAAATTGAATAGAAAACAATAAAACCTTTGATTAGAAAATATATAAGCATATTCATTATGTATGTATTCGGTATCTATATAAAAAATCCTTTTCATTTCATTTAAAACCATAAAACCGTTTTAAAAAGACGTAGATTTAGAGACGTACCTACCCTTCATAAATCCAAGTTATTATTCCCTTAATCATGGTCTACTCCTAGTCTTTTCCTTATTGAATGAATCACACCCCATCATGTAGATTTCAGTCATCACATGAGGGTAGTCGCAAGAAGACAATACGCATAAAACTACCCACTCCATCTATAGGTATTGTTACTAAAACGAATGGTGTAATAAAGAAACTGATAGCCATACAAATTGCCCATTTCTACCTGTACTCAAAAGACAAACCCAGCCACTTAACCTAGAACAAGCTTTGATAAATAAGAAGGGCAGAGAAGAGTTGAAATATGGGTGTTTATTTAAATAAATATTAAATACATATTATCATTTCTCCTATAACCAAATCCATGAGTGATTATATTATATATCTGATATTATATATTATTGTTTGTTTATATTATATAATAAAATTATATTGTAAGTTTTTATTTCATTCCCAATTTATTTGGTTGAAAATATATTTCAACGTTTCGCTTCAGTTTCACAATAGTCGGTTATGCTCGGATCTTAAGCGTCCTTAAGGTTGTGCTGGAATGGAAGAGATATTTGGAATCAGCAAAGCGCTTGTACTTATGATATCTTATTGTATTTTTGTTGAGTGAAAAATAAATATAAAGAATTTTGTCAGGATTAAAAATCTATTGAGTTAGTTAACGTTTTTCTTCAGTATTTTATTTTATCCTAAGTATGTACTAAAGATGGACTTTCAACTCTCCTCTGACCTCTACACATATAGGTAATGGAACATTCACTGCACTGTACTGTATAATAATAATAATATATTCCAAAAGTTTGAAACAGATCTGTCTAGTTGTCAATGCTTGGATGGACACACGGTTAGACTAGAATATTCGAGAATGTTATTGCCAACTGCTGTAGTGTATTTATGCAAGGCGCAGATTTTAAATGTAGGATGACGAAAGAAAAAAATAATAAAAATTTTTTTTACCAAGATATGATTCAATCAAGGTAAGTTTTCAGAAAAAAAGTAAAATTAAATATATATAAAGCAGCCCTCTACTCAATTTATCTGATTGGCCTAAGGATCCGATCAATTATATAAGATCTTTATCCATAACAGAATCTGCTTTCTGATTAATTGTATAGAAGTTAATATTAATGTGACTTCCTGATTATTCTGTGAGGTATTTTCTTTATTAACAAGGACTCCGACATGATTTGTGAAAACGAATCCATTTTTCTGCAACAACTTTTCACGTTCATGTAACTTTTAATTAGCGTTTCCTACCGTTTGTTGATATAAAGACGCAGCATACCGGTGCGTTATCTTCCTTGATGTCCTTCGCTTGTATCAAGAAGCAACCATTGTTATAAAGGGGCTCGGGGAAAACTGATAACCTAGCGTACCGAGTTCCGAATATAACGTAGTACCGAGTAAAACCGAATAAATCATATTATTATTCTCTTTCGTACCGAGTAAGACAATACCGTAATGATCAGTCAATTCGTTGATATTAAGTTTCGAAACAAATAAAGTGTACTGAATGAAGTATTAGAGAAATACCAGTCAGATGCTGAATTATTTCCAAATTATTTAATTCGATCTTGAATTTAAATAAACAAAATGAATGGATCCAAATAATATTTAAAAAATCAACTTAAATGAAAAGGGAAAATAAAATAAAAACAAAAGAAAAATTCAAAACGAGCTTGTCTTTATTTAATGTCTATTCGTAAAATAATCTAAATTAGCATCACAATAATTAGCGAAAATGATGAAAACGGCTTATAAATTAAATCAAATCAAAACATAAATCAAAAACATTATTGGAACTAAAATTTATGGCTACGAACTAGCTAGGTGCGTACAGTGTCACTTTATTGTATGGACCGTGTTAAAACCAAAAGAAATTGAAAGGCCAATATAAATAAATAATAAATCAGTATTCAGTCGAATTTTTAAATGATTCACAATAATAGCAACTGAAAATAAAAAGAACGTTCCTTAATAACGAAACATGATATTCAAAATGATTGATAAATTCAATAAAAAAATATTTATCTACTCATATTGAATTATTCATTCATTAGTGTTCTTTCAAAAACATAATTCAAAATCGATATTTTTAAGGTTCGAAATGAACGTGTATGCACTTAGCTCAAAGTCGTAATATTTCCGCGCAACTAATGAGGTAAAATTTTATAATAACTTTACAATTAGCATAATTTCAGCCTATAATATGTATTATAACGCGTAGGAACTACATGTTGAGCTACGCTGATAAAATTTCAGTTTTTGTTTTGTTTTATGGGTCCTGGTTCTACATCAGAATGAAATCATTCGGATTTAGAACTGAACCACAATTTTAAGTGTAAGTGTATTCATATTCAATATTTGATTCATTATATAAACATTAAATATTATACAATTCATTTTCAGACAGTTTTGTTCAAATACGTTTATAAAATTACCTATTATTTTAGGAATATTTAGCATTAATATAAATATTTGTTTTGCAGTTCTTGCCTGAAAATTTGAACATACAACGTACTTCGATATCCAAAACCGATAAATATTTTAACCTTAAAACCGTGGATGTGTTTGCGTTTCCTTTCAGTAATTACTTTACGCGAAGTAAACGAATGAAAGGCTTTTTTGTCACAAATTTTATCCAACGTAGCTCTCAAAGGGGTCTCCAATCTGGTGCTTCCAACATCATCATACAAAAAAAAATTGAGCTTCAATACACGACCCCTTACAAACTCTACCATAACAAAATGTACAGACTAATAAATACACAATAAATAACACGAATTTCAGATTCTAACTTAAGACATATAAATTAAGATCTGGAAAACAAAAAATGCATCCATATTTCAAACAACTGTAACAGTTCTGAAACAATTAGTAAATAATAAAATGCAGACCATCTGTATTTGACATATTATTCATTATAGTCTAAGATCCCGGTATACAACGACCTTCACCGAGTTATTCATTTGATGAAACGAATTTTATATTCAATTTAATATGTCAATAAATATATTGCATATGGGTTGCCTAACAAATTTCAGTCCAGGATTGGTTGGGACCTCTCACTCGCACATATTCACTCGCAGCAATATTTCAATTTTCTAAATTCGACGACCGCAATTCGGGACTGATTCGGAAATGCTCTTTATTTTAATTTAATTGTCATTCAATAATCAGACCGGTGCAAAATGCTATTAGTGTCGATTTACCTGTTTATACCTGGCAACCTGAGGGTTGTGACCGGAAAAAAATAGACAACCTAACGTTTGCATATTCTACGGGCATCATACCTTCGATTGGTATAGAATTTGTTTAATAATCAAACCGGTGAAATGTTAAAAAAATTTTTTTTTAATTATTAATTAATCGTGTCCTGGACTGAAATTTGTTTGGCAACCCATATGCAATATATTTATTGACATTCATCAAATAAACATCTTGGTGAAGGTCGTATATCGGGATCTTATACTATTATTTTCTTAAGTTATTAATTGAATTCATTCTAGTCGATTTCCTCTGAGTATTGAGTAGAGGTATTCTTAATACTGCTTTTCAAAAGATTTTCGTCATAATATTTCCAAAGATAAAGAAATATCCGGTTAAATTAAGTATATTACCGGCATATCAAACAATTTTAAATATGATAATTAAACATGATTCAAACATTTCGTATAAAAAAGATAACAATTCATCATTATTGTACAGTCGTCTTATTTGTTCTCAAAGTTCATTAAAAGACTGGAAATGATTATATCGTATATATTAAAACAATTCATACATTGTCAAAATTAAGACACATTTAAAAAACAAAAACAATTTCTTTTAGATTTAAATTAAAAGAATAATAAGACTGCTATGGTTACAAAAAATTAAAATATTTTTTTTATATTTTTAATTTTTACATAAGGCTCTTTATTCTCTAGTGATTCTGCAATACTAAAGTTTTCAAAATTTACGTATAATTTTCAGACACAAAAAATAATTTAATAAAATCAGAATACTGTTGTTTTTCATTCAATGAATCTACGTAAAGAAGGGTTTTATATTATTTTTAGATTTTAATGTATACTGGTTGGGAAAACAGACAAAAACAGGCAGAGATATAAAATAGGCACTAACAAATTTAATTTTGTATCAAATAAAACTACGTAGATTCATCGAATACCTACGATGAAATACTGTTTATAACTTGCAGTGAAAGATGTCATACACTAAATTTAACAAATTTTCAAGTCACAACTACCCGCATTTTACAATTCACACAATTCAATTTGAAGCCAGTCCAAAACGATTGTTATATGCCAGAACAGTGGGAGTTTGTCCTTAAAACAATGAAATAAAAAATATTTACAACTGAACCGCCCATAGATAACAAAAATTACAAGACACGTATCAGTTTTGACGCCTTCTGGCGCAGGTGGCACAGAAATACACAGAAGTTAGTTCAGAGCTTCTAAACCTTAGGGTGAAAACGCTTGAATACTTGTAAATAAACGAGTATTACATTTGTAAATAATGAAATGAAAAACAACCCCAAAAAGGTAGGGAAACAATGACCTAGTTAACAGTTTAATGAGCCGTTTCTTCTCTCTCGAATCATAAACACATTTATGATACTCATCCATACGATAGTATTAGGATGGACTTTTGTTCTTAATGTGCAACATCTACCCTAGTCGTTATCTGTGGTGCGAAAATCAAGATGGCGTCAGCCGTCAATATCCAACTGACAGTTACTGATTTCTTTAATAAATTATAAGTTTGGATTGACGTCTCCATTCGCATTTCTCTTTGGTGATGAAAAATTATATTCACATATCATCCAATCAGTCTAATTAACAGAGATCCGTACTAATAAACAATGCTCTAAACTGTACGCTGTCGTAAATCATTATTCTGTAGAATTAAATAAGTCGGTCGCTTCAAGTGACCGGTTTGTTTATTAATACGGTTTAAGAACATACACTGGACATATAAGAGAAATAAACTAGGAAGGTGCGTTTGCTTTAAATATTTTACGTTTGCCTAAAAAATTAAACAATGTCCAGAAGAAAATTGCATACCGAAACGAATTGTTTCTTGTGAAGCGGCGCTCTGTGACTAAATAGCTTTTTAACTTCTTTTACGTAGCTACTTCTCGTCACGTAAAACGAAAAGAAAATGATTATTTATTGTAGTTACGTGTCGTGAAATCTAAGCCTACCCTCAAAGTAGATGGTAGTTTTAAATTCATTCCAACACATAATCCATTTATTAGAAGGTACCTAGTTGTAAATTGATTTCCAACACGTATTGTACTTTTAGAGGATAGCTTTAAATTCATTTACAACACATACTTTTTTGAACATAAAGTGTTCAAGAGTTCTTTTTAAGGTGTACTTGTCGGGGTAACACTTTAAAATGTGTTCTGTACAAGAGGGTAGTTTTGAACAATCCCAACACATCCACTAGTCGACACTCTCATATGCAAACGTTCTCTCCCTGCAACGGAAACACACGGCTCCACCCGCTACCAGGCAAACAGAAACCGAACGATCGTGTCATTCGACGGCTGAAAAACTCAAAAAGTGATAACCGGCTACCTAGACGGGCGTGTAGGAGCCCACGGGCTTGTAGAAGAGTTGGCCGGTGACGACCCGGCGGCCGATCTCCTTCAGCAGGAGCCCCTTCTCCTTCTTGATCTTGACGAGGAAGCCGCGGTTCTCGTTAGCGCGCCGCGACAGGTAGGGCAGCACCTCCACCACGGGCCCGTACGGCACGTACTTGTACGCTGAGTAGCCGGCTTGGCCTGCGAGTTCGATGGTGATAATTAACGAATGGTGGACGATTCTGATGAAGATGGTGATGGAAATGAACGGATTTGGAATCGCGGATTTTAGAATTCGGTCTGGAGGGACATAAAAAGTATCTGATATGTTAATCCAGGTTATAAAATACATGTATACAGTTTTATCGAAACAGTTCAACCGGTTTTGCTTGAAAGAGTAATGCTTGTTTGCTTGAGACAGAGAGAGAGAGGATGAATTGATAGATCAATCCATCCTCATAAACTTGTACATATTTTATGTTATTAGTAGGAGTAGAATAGTTGGAGGAAGGTAGAATATCATCTGAAGGAAAAAAATATGAGAAAGCTGTATGTCTAAAAGTGCATGAAGTATTTTGAAGTCCACATGTGGATATGATCATAATATGTGTAACTGAGGATTTTTTGACCATCATATGTGGAATACATGTAAATTTTTTACACATGTGTGTGTGAAACTTTAGAGCATATGTGGAACACATGCTGTGTGCATCTTTTGGCAGCTGCTACGGGCTTGATATCGTGCTCCTTCATAAACTGGATCGTAACCAACGTAGGTACTGGCAACCGATGGGGAAGTTAGGTGGTCGTTCATCAAAGTGGTAGGGAGCACTGACCGAGCGGGAAGGTGATGTGGTCGCACATGCCCAGCAGCTGGCCGAAGCACACGACGCGCTCGTCGGGCTTGATGTCGTGCTCCTTCATCAGCTGGATGGCGTACCGCACCGTGTCCTCGTTGTGGGACGCCACCATGATCCCCAGGCGGTTGTTCTCAGCCTGTGGATGGAAGATTATCAGTTAAAAGTTTTTATAGCACAGTGTGACCTAAACCCGCAATTTACCCACGCTCTTTCGTGACCTAAGTTGCCTATTTCTCTTTCCGCCCGCTGCAGTCCGGGGCGGGTTTATGTCACACTTGCTATAAAATAGTAAACGATACTTGTGACCAAAGTTGTCTATTATTGCACGAAGACAGAATAAAACAAAACGTGCCAGTCCGTATTTCATACTTTGTGCCGGCAGGGGACTTGCTTATTGGTCAGTTACGTTACCCTCCCGCACCCCGCACACTTCTCGGGGCGCGCTTATGGCGGTCAACAACAATAGACAGCTGGTAAAATTTTTAGCAGTGAATGAAAAGCAAGAATGCTGTTGGAATGACGAGACTAGGTATAATGAGTGGAGTTTGGTAGTGATAGTGATACCTTGACCCGGGAGAGGATCTCCTTGAGGCACTTGTGGAAGGAGGCGGTGGTGGCCTCCACGCTCTCGCACGTGGGGTCCTCGTAGCCCATCGCCGCCGCGCGCGCACGCTCCTGCAACCGACAATTAACATCACACCAGAGCCCTGGTTCAGGGCACTTCAGAGCACTGAGGTCCCAAAAGATTTCGTGCCGATATCGTGTGACATCAAACCGAACGTCATTTCATGAACTCGGCACGACAAGGAACCTTAATGTCTATTCTGTGTCTTGTGTCTATTAATGTCTTAATGTCTATTCTGTTTCAGGTCTTGTTATCACGGGTGCGACACGACATTGCCGCGATACGAGTGTGAGTGGTCATACAGAATGAGGCCCCGGCAAGAGTACGATTGCCAAAGGATTTCTGGCGCATCTCAATATTTTTCGAAAAATAGAATTTCGATTTCGATTTTTTTTTATTCTTAAAAACATCTTATTTTGGGCTAAATATGAAGACTGCATGGTCAAAATTTGGCGCCTCGGAAATCGTACTCTCCCCGAGGCCCCTGAGCACATCACATACAGGAGTGTATTTGTGGAGACAAATAATAATAAAACACCGTAAAAATGGGTAAGTTTTTTCATACTTCAGAGGCTGCGGCTACCGCTGCTCAACCCACATTAGTCCACACGTAAATCCACATTTAAGGCCAAAAGTAGTAACACATTCGTTTAGAGCTTCTGAGCAGTGATACTGTTCAGAGATAGATTTTGCAGAAAAAACTATATCCTACTCCACCTCCCCTAGTTGACGCCATTTCGCCCGGTCCTGGGCCCTTTATATCCAACCGTTTGTTTGTTATCCAACTCACTGGCTTAACATGGGCCTACCCTTATCGAAGTCATTCCGCCTAGTCCTGGGCACTTTGAATTCAACGGTTGCCAGATTTCGAAACAAATAGCTGCTACCATTTTATAGCCCACTGTTGGGCATGGGTCTCTGCCCACAGCTGGAGGAGGCGTGGAGCATACTCCACCAGGCTGCTCCATTGCGGATTGGTGGAGAAACGGGCTAGTGGCCAACCCGTGGCGGATGTTTTCAAGCCCATAGAGCCTCCAAAAAGGTTAAGCGTGCCGTCCGAAGCACGGAAGCGTGCATTTAAAGCGCCACATTAATATGCGGTGACAGCCCAGTGGCTTAGAATTCAGCCTCGAATCGAGGGGTCCCGGTTCGAATCCCAGTGGCACGCACCAATGACTTTGTAAAAAAGTTATGTGCGCTTTATAAAACTAAATATCACCTGCTGTTACGGTGAAGGAAAACATCGTGAGGAAACCTACATGCCTGAGAGTTCAAAAAAAAAAAATGTTCTCACGCGGCATGTTCGTCCACCAACGGGCAGTAGTGGTGCGTGGTGGACGGCGGCCTACATCCCTCTCATTGTGCGAGGAGACCCGACCCTGTAGTGGGTCATTAATGGGTTACCGACAAACAAATTACCTGTTCAATGTACGCGCCGCGCACGAGCTTGGCGCCCCAGTAGAAGTTCTGCCGCTTGGCCTGCTCCAGGTCCGTCAGGATCTCGTTGTACGTGTTCTTCAGGTACGTCTGGTACGTGTTGAACACTAGGAACTTCTCCTGGAAATTACACGTGTTACTGTTAACTCATATTCGGACACGATGCCACGTTGATTTTTGTAGCAGCCTGACCGGGGTTTTTGAAAGTGTTCAAAGGCGGCGCCACATTTGTCTTTGATAAGGCCAAATCAATCTTCTTTAACATTCTCAGTGTAAAATTAATGCAAACTCATTGACTCAAAACCGTGATATTTTTTCATTTTTTCAACGAGGCGATAGTTGGTCTGGTGCGTCATTTATCTGCTCTCTATCTATCAAGTCAGTGCCATCGTTCTTCATCTGTTTCTTTCTGGAACAGTAGTAACGAAACAAAAGAAGAGCAGAACAGAAACACTACCAACCTAAAACACTATCAGCCCCGCTACAAACCTTCAGTTTTATCTGCACAGTTTTAACTGTACAGTCGAACTGTGCAGTTATAAAGCCCGCTACAGACCTTCAGTTTTAACCGTACAGTTGAACTGAGCCCGCTACAGACTTTCAGTTTTAACTGCACAGTTTTAACTGTACAGTCGAACTGTCTGTAGCGGGCTTCAGTGACTACGAAACAAACGAAGAGCACAAACAAAAGACTACCAACAATGGCCAGTTTTCCCTCCAATGCTCACTCGTTCTTGAAGAGCGTCCGCAAAACGAAAGAAGGCGAGCAAGTTGCCGTCACGAGTGGTGAGCACAACGTTCAATGGTCGGTTTGACATTGACTGCGCTGCGAGGCACACGATTGGTTCGACAGACGTCAGTTCATCAGTGTGCGTCGTCTATTGGTGCAACACGTTGCCGGCTGCTGTACATTGGCCGAAAGTATACAACATCCCCACCACTGATAATCCGTGCTCACGACTCGCGACGGTTACTATAGCACCCACCTTGTTGTAGCGGCGCATCATCTCGATGCAGATGCGCGAGATGGCCGGCTGGAAGTACGTCTGCTCGGCGTCGATCATGATGCGCACGTCCGCCTCGTTCGCCACCTGGATGATGTGGTTCAGCCGCCGCAGCATGTTGCGGAACATCTCCTCCTCCTTGGGCGTGATCTGCGAGATGAGGCGGCGCATCTGGCCCGTCTTCGGGTCCGGCACCCGGAACGAGTCGGACAGGTTCATGTCCTTGTCCAGAATGTTCGACCAGGGGAACAGGTGGACGATGCTGTAAACGTCATGTGAGAATGATGAATTTCGTTGTCTCGTATATGGGTTTGTGTGTGTGTGTCTGTGTGTGTATCTGTTCAGTCGCTTGTTGTAGATTCTGGCGTCAACAGTTTACTAATGGCGAGTTTCAATAACATACCGACGGGTATGGACCTATGGATGGCCCTATTGTAGCTTGGCTACCACGCCACGTCTTCCTTCCTTTAAGCCCTTGGCAGTCCACTGCTGGACATGGGCCTCCCCTAATCGACGCCTCTCCACCCGGTCCTGGACCCTCTGAATCCGACGATTTCCCGCTGTCTTCTTCAAGTCATCAGTCCATCTGGTCCACCGGGAGGGCCACGTCTATTATTTGTAAGGAATTAATAAGGATATTGGCAACGAAACTGTACGAGTAGCAGGACTGTCCATACCTGACGGTACAGTATTGTAATTTACATTTCTTTACGTAAATGTTTCTGGACGTTTTACTGATACCTTTTTTTACGCTGCGAGTGTAATAAAAAAACTTGATAATAATTTGATGTTTAATTAATCGTAATGTTTTTAATAGGTTTTTCTTAACTTTTTTAAATTGGCGACAACCATATCAATTTCTACTACTTTCAATAATGTATATTCAGAAATCATTGATTTGATATTTTAAATGAGATTTTACTTTATTTTCCCGTTAATGTCCTTCAAAGTTTCAGTTTACAGTGTATTTGCCATAGTAAAATTTTAAAAACTTCAATGTACTGTGTATCATGTCCGGACTTTTACAAGAAGTTGCAGACAGTTTATCTACAACAAAAAATCTTTTAAAAAATTTGGCATCGTCCACAAAAATTGACTTCCTTATATTCTTAGCCAATTTTATTTTCACTCAACAACAGCCAATAGCCGAACATAGATCATAACGGGGGATACACAGAAGCGAAGCTACAACCAATTTTGGTCACTTAGCGTTTACAATAAAGCGGGATATAGCGTACACATCTCTCGGGGGAACACAGTTGAACACACACACGAACACAGTATACAGAAATTCCGAATATATCCGAATGGTGGCCAAAAATTAAGTTCCATGACCAACTCGAGGGTTTTCTGCCACAATAAGAAGGATATAGGCCTTAATTCATCACGCTGGCTAGTTTATGATGGTGGTTTATGACAACTTTACTGAAGGTGAACAAAAATTAATTTACCACACAAAAAATAGTGGCCAAAACATTAATTTACTATACAAAAAATGGTGACCAAAAATTAATTTAGGTACTAAAAAAATCAAAAAATCTTTTAAACTCAGGTCTACCCACAAAATTAAAATTAAAATTACTCAAAAGACACTTAAATTTAGAATACACTTACAAATATTATTCAAAAAACCTAACCAAAATTAAAAACCAAAATAATTTCTCATTCCATTATTAAATTTCATATATCGAATGATAACATGGCCGTCGCAACAGATTTTATAAAAAAAAACGGTTGCAAAATTTGGTTTCGGAATTGCTGCAAGATGGCGCTACGATCGAGCCGAGTTAGCTTTACGATGCAACCCTTACGACTGTACAACGTCGCCACTGACCGGTCCCAGGGGAAAATGTGCAGCACGCTGAAATACATTTGCAACCTTAATGTCTACAAAACAGAGTTCATATTCCAATGCAAAGAACAAGGAATGGTGGTTTAAACAGTTTAACATTCCAATCCATTGAGCTTCAGTACATGGACACATAGACAAGGAAAGGTAATGTCTATCGCAAAAGGTAGAATAAAAGAATGATATAAAAACAATAGGTATGTTTCCAAACGCATTGATCTAGGTCAATATACATTGCATTTTAAATTATTTTTCCACAATTATGATTTGTGAGTTAGTGGGTTTGTGTAATATAAATTAAAAGACAAACATTAAGGAAATATAACAAGGTTCATTAAAAACATTGGAGCCTCGTGTCAAACCTTTTTTTGTACCCTTTTTAGCGTGATTCTGTAACTCTTAGTTTATAACATACATTCTCACTCACAGTAGCGTTGCGAGTAATAGACTGAGCTAATATGCGCTCAGTTGAGCAGAATCTAAGTTTTGCCCCACCCACATACATAATATAGTTCTTTTTATTCTCTGTCATTCTATTTTTCACTAAATATATTCCTTTATTGTTTTTAACAATGGGAAAACTTAATGGCTTAATTCAATAAAAGCCTGTGGATTTCAATTTTTTGACCATTTACTACCAGTCAACCTGCTTTGAACATGGGGAAAATTTGGAGAAGCTAGGTAGTAAAAATCAATTTTATTGTATTTCCATTCTATTTCTCTCTTCGTTCTCTGGTGGTCGACAACGATAACTAATTTATGTGTGTACAAAACGTCTGCTCACCCCTCCTTGTCCGAGGTGATCTTCTTCATGAACTCCTGCACCTCGGGCTTGGCGCTGTGGTCGCCGAAGTACCGCTGGAAGTCCTCGATGGTCTTGTGGTGGGTGAGCACGTTGCCGGTGCCGCCGGCTATCTGCTGCATGTAGTTGCGCGCGCGCATTATCACTTCGGAGATTTGCAGCTGGGGACGGAGGAAAACGCAGTCAACGATAGAGTCATAGCAGGCCTGGCCCGCTCCCCGTGTAGGTATTAAAAATATACACCTACGCTACAGCCGCCCCTCCGAAACGGCAAGTCAGTGGGGCCTCACGCGCGAGCTATAAGTGACGTAGTACGCGTAAGGTTAGTGCCGTTTTTCCTTCGATTATGTAGGTACTTCATTTGTTCGTTGCATTGTTTAAAACATGGAGAAAAAGATACTGTGCAGTGTTTAAATGTCTTAACAAAGATAGCGACTTAGATTCATTTATTTTTTAAAAGAACACAACCCCGTTTTTCGTCAGAAAAAGTAACATTCACGCGCTAGAAAGAGACGCAAGATGTAGGTATCAGCGTAGGTGATTGGTATTGTAGGTGATTTTAGATTTAATGTATTATTGAATAAACACTACTTCAGGATTGTACCTGATCTTTGCTCATTCTATTATAATAAGAACTTACAAGCAACTGAGGTCGTCCAAGAGCAGTCAACTTAACCGCCATAAGACCCGTGCTTTTGGTGATACCTGAAACATAAAGATTTAAATGGCTTAGCTACGACTATCTTCTGATAAGGTCCGGACCACTGTACCGTTGAGGCTTCGTTTGCAAACTAGAATTTTGTATCACTATACCAACAACCTCTATGGGGAACTATTCTAGGGAGATATGAACCAACACTTTAAACGTTTATGGACGTGAATACAATAAATTGTTAAACTGACATACATACGGTATATACCTAGAAATAATCTAACGTTGCGACGGCTAAAGATAAACGAAAAATCAAGGATTTAACTTGGTCGCCTAATTATTTTTCTTGCGCTCACCAAACATGTGAACATATGAGCAACTGAGCATGTCCTGTTCTGTGGAACGAAAATGAGGCTACAGCCACCACCTTGATTCTCTTATGTAGTTACAGTGAGAGTATAAAATAGATGATCGTCCAGACATTTTAACGTTTCTCATAGACGTAAGTAAAAGCGTCTAATTTATTAACATCTGACTTTTTAATCTCTAGCATCTAACCTGTTCGCTAAAACCGCAATTTGCTGGCACACATTCACAGCCTACAAATTTTGAACCAAATTAATATCGTCAGGTGCATATTAAATTCGAACGGATCCAACAGTGAAAGCTATTGGCAGACACGGCTAATCTCTCGCAGACATCATGTACAATGATAATAATGAGTAGTAAAGTCATAATTATCCGTCTCTCGGTCCGTCGCACACGGGTTGCGCGTCGTGTTACCATTTGTCACTGATGTAGGTAGTTGATTAAAAAGCAAAATATAGGAAGTACAGTTGGCAGTCAAACTTCATAAAAAACCCTCTAAACCCGTCGTTTCTCACGTCTCGTGTTTTGGTTGGGAAGGTGTGATAGGGATAAGTGACTTTATTATTTAGGCCAACTTAGGGATTCTTTCCGAAAAAGATCGATTTTTAAATCGATTCGAATCGTAGCTCGATGAATCGATTCATATAAAAATCGAGGTCTGAAAGATCGATCTCTAGAGGCGAAGGCAAAAAGACGTAGTCTCGTGAATAGAAAAAATCGAATGTCGATTCTCTAGGGTGAAGTACCGATTCACCAAATCGATTCAGTGTTACGAGTACATATCGATTTAAAAAACTTACTTTATTTGGCCCGAAAAATCGATTCTTCGATTAATCGATCTCAGATCGCCATCCCTATGCCAACTCAGAGGGGATTTTTATTTCATTCCATTTCACGTTAGAAGTGTCAGTTCTCATTGTTGATCGAAGGTTCTCACACTTATGACCGTTTATGTCTCTCTTTGCCGAAATGCTGAATTCCTAAAAAATACCCATAGTGTGCCAGCAAATTGCCAGCAAATACGTTTCATCTAGTTCTTCTGCTTTATTTTCGATATTTTAGATTTTAGGATTTTTTTGTCTTATAGCAAATGCCTGCAGCTTTTGACGACGTTTAAAGAGTAGGTACCTAGCTACTATTCATGAACCAAGACAGGCGGGTTACCTCTTAACGTAGGACAGGTGAAGCAACGAAGCGCGTACGTCACTACTAGAGATATAAACAACAATTAAACGCGCGGCTTGATGTTAAAACTTGCTGGCTGAAAAACAGTTATAAAAGCATCGTGAGCGGTACGGACCGGCAACAGCATCGATGCTCTTGAGGAAGGCCTCCATGTTCTTCTCGCAGGAGGCCTCGTTCAGGTAGAAGTAGGTGCGCGCGCTGGTGACCTTGTACCGGCGGTCGGCGAAGCGCTGCTCCACGTGGTACTGCTTCAGCTGGCCCTCCTCTTGCGTGTCGCCGCATTGGGAGATGGACGCGCTGCAATGGGAAATGAGTTTTATTAGTGACGGTTAGGGTTCAGTTTTGAGTGGACATTTATTGTTTGAGTGGACGCGCTACAATCTGAAATAAGTTGGTTCAGTTTTAGGGTTCAGTTTTGAATGGGAGTGTTTTTGCCAAGGCAACAGATGTGAGCGTCAATGGACTGCACTGTCCACACGACAGTGCAGTCCATTGACGCTCACATCCGATCTCAAATAGAGAATGTGTGGATGCGTTACTTCTCGTGAGGACCCCAGCCGAAACACAAGACACGAAGAACTTCCTGCTTCAAGGCAGTTCCCTCCCCGAGCGAGATACTATGCCTCTAGTTCTTTTTCAGCTATAGGGATTCGCCTACAACCCGTTTAGAAAACAAAAAGATTTTCATTATGTCTCGCGTAATTTTAAATTCTTTTTTACCTTTATTTTACTCGGAAAACGTGAGCATTTCACGTAAAAATGGGCCATGGCGAGACAAAATATAGAAAATCGATGGTTGCCTTACAATTGCACTATTACCTATCTCAAATTACGTAACCTTGGAAACTTCTTTCAAGAAAAGTAGGCAGATAGGAATAATAATAGCAATAGGAATCTAGGTCGACTAGGAATATTTATAGTCTGTGCCAAACTCACTAAGATATTTTTTTAGCTTAGTTCGTAAAACATGTAAATTTACGAGTCTCAGGAAAAAGCAAAGATTAACAATAGCAATAATTTAGTTAATCTTCTACATTATATTCTTTATTTTGACGTAGGTACGTATATTTCGAATATTATTTACGAATGTTGAAAACCGAACGAATAAAACAAAAGTTTGGCATGTGAACAATGATTTATTTATAAGTCCAACGCAATTTAAAAATGGTGCCAACGGCCCTTCACGAATAAAATCGAATATTTTTTAAAATTTGGATCGTTCTACTATTCGCGCCAAATTATACTCCCGATTTTTTTACACGAATAGCACCACGCTATTATAGCCCAAGAGCTGTCAGACAGATTTCGAAGTGTTTTGATGAATTAGTAAACCTATTTGTAATATCCGAACACAGAAAATGTAAACCTAGCTGGTGTTAATGGAATGGAAGCCAAGTCTTAAATGACAACAGTTTTTTTTGTATGGCTAAATACCAGCACCCGCCAGTCAGACCGCCTTTTTCGTGTTCGGTTATAACAAACAATCTATTCATCAATGATTCATCACGATTTTATGATGCCTCAAACACTTCTCGAAAATTGTATGCCATCTCTCAGCTATTACTTCACACGTTATAATGACGATACTAGTGGAACGCGTCATAAAGAACCTAGGTACTCGTATCACCAATCTACGTCACTTTGATAAATTATCTCGCGACTAAGAATAGAAACGAATTAAGGCGATGAGAAAATATCATTACGTAGTGATTCGATAACACATACCTACCTACCCGTAATATGACGCGAGCCATATACTGTAGCCATATACCCACTAACTTTATTATTTTGTTGGCAAAATAACCTCAAATTTTAGAATTTCACTTAATAAAAAAAACTAATAAGTAAAGTAATAGTATACCTAACAAGTAAAACTATAGTTAACCAAAATCTTTAAATACGTTAAACTAATAAATTTCGAATACCTACGTGTATGTTTAACTAAAAAAGTAAAAATATAGGTACTAAATACAAAGTAACGAGTTAAAAAATTAGTAAATGAACCGATCAATTGTGAACAAATTACAACATAGAAATAAGATGATTACTAAAAATAAAAATATGTCGTACAAAAAATTTTTGCACCTACAAAGTAAATAAAATCTACTTGTTTTTATGTATTTACGCGATGAAAGTAAAAGTTTTTTCAAAAATACAAATAACGACTACGAAAAATAACAAAAAATAAAACCCAGCAAATGCCAATTCTTGTAAATTTCTCGGACCGCTTTTAAGCATTTCGTCCCATCGCAAACTTGTCACACTGCTTCTGAAATTAGCCAGAAAATAGTTTTTTACATCTGTGGTAAACATAAAAGGAAAATATGGACACCCCAGGAAATGTCATTACCCTGTGAAGTGGAAAAAAAATCCTGAATGTGTCCACAGTAGCTAGGTACCTATCTGAAATTGTGAAAAAAGTTTTCTAACATTGACATAACTTTGTAAATCGAAATTAAAAGTTCTAATACTCATCAAGATCCATTTACCTATCTAGGTTCCCGTTTTAGCATCCGAGATGATTTTAAGTAAATTGGTGTACCTAACAGTTCTTAGCAAAATCTATAAATTAAATGTTTCTACGACAGTTAATAGTTTTAGTCAAAAAATAAGTCAAACCTTAGAAATTACATTATTGTTCAAACACTTTAAAATAATACCTATGTAACGTCAAACATCTTATTGTGTACATTTTGACGCACTAAATGCTTACGCCGTTCGATTTTCAAAGACATTATCTAGATGAAGGCTTCGTTAAAATTAGCACAAACACAAAAGACCTAACGTGCCAACACAATGCTGTCTCCATCACGACTCCATTGTTGTATACCACGATGTCCACGATCGCGATGGCATCTCCAAAACAATGGGAAAATTGCTTCAAGGTCGAACTGATAGCACTATTTCAGTCTCGTTCACACATTCGATTCCAAATATTGCTACCTCGTTCACGCCAACACGCACACTGTTCGATAATAGAAAACGAAATGAGGCGTAATCCATTTTGTTTTATGTGACCTTGGTATCTAAGCCGCAGAAATCCTACATTAACCAATAAATTCATCAAGTCACAATAAATTATCATGTCACGTATGTTTGGTTAAATGTTAATAAATAATGGCAGCGTGGAGCAGTGGCATAATGTACTCAATGCAGACGGGTGGGTTCGATTCCCAGCCTGTCAACAATGTCAATATGTCAATCAATCATCCTAACATACAAAACTAATGTTTGCATAGGTATAGAAGGCAGGTACATTGAACCTATTTAAAATATGGTTTTCTATAATTCAAACCGAATTGAATCCTAAATGTGAAGCTAACAGAATCGCAATTACACGTGTTATGAATGCAGTGTTAATGACCTAGAAATTCTTACAAGCAAGCAAATACTTAACTCCATTTTCTAAATATAAAAAAATTCCATTACATTGTTATGTTTTGACGTTTAATCAGAAGATAGAGACAGGCAAGATAGAAACAAACACAGGCTTATGTTATTTTTTTTTTGACAAAATTCACGCAAAGCGAAAGATTTTTTGGAGGTTTCACATGGTTCAATCCTCGACTCGTTCCCTTTTCCTTTGACATAAAAATGATATCAAAAAATGTGAAATCGTTACACAAATTCACACGACGTGTGTCTTACGTTGAAAATAGGATATATTTAGCTGAAATACCTTAAGTTTTGCGTCTCCATACAGAATAAGTTATGAAAGATAAAAATTATAGAAATACAAATTAGACGTATAAAATTGAAATCAAATGAACGACTACTGTAACAATTTTCTTGCACAAATCGTAACGGCGGGCTCTAAATTTAAATGTTCATGTCATAAATACGTTTGTCACACGGTCCATAAATTTCAACACATTTCGTCTATTCGTATCGTAACTATCCGTTTTACAGCAGTCACTAGCAGAGCTTGGATAATATTAATGGAGGTGCTAAAATTGTTATATGTATATACTGGGAACGTAATATTTAGGTAAGTATTTGCATTTGTTTGGACTTTTTTAACAAGACCCAAGACTAACGTGACCATACATCCCGTTTTGAACGGGACAGTCCCGTTTTGAGCTACTCTGTCCCGGTGTCCCCAAAACATTCTGGGGATACAAAAATGTCCCGCTTTAGAAAAAAAAGTAAAATAAGCAGTTAATCACTACAAAAATCTGGCTATGATAGTTGCGCCTCGCTTGCATGAATGAGCGTACAGTAACCCGAACGTGACCAGATTTTATCAAAGCTAAGTCTTAAGTGCTGAGAGGCTTCTCTTTCATTATACCAAAGCCTAATGGCGAAATTTATTCACCAATAACCTGATAATGAATAAATTTAAGATTTTTGACGTTTCAATGTGTCCCGGTTTAGGCTTTGAAGTAAATGGTCAGCTTACCCAAGACCCTCTTTCAACCTACTTTTGCTTTTTCTCTATTATAGCAATACTCCGTCAGTTTAGTCCGTCCGTATGTCTTTGGGCACCGATACACTTAATCCGGTGCTGATTTGTCTCAACAATGACAACCTCCTCGTACCTGACCTCCCGCTTCTCAGCCTCCTCCTGCGACAGGTCCTCCTCCACGGAGTAGTCCAGGATGGATTTGACGCCGAACGAGCGCAGCCTGGAAACAAATGAACACTTTATTAATACTATACATCTACAACATCTATAACACATATTATTATGACAAGGTGTAAGTTGAATATTAGGTGGAGTTCTTCGGAATTCCCAGGGCCACCCTGCAAGGGCGCCTCTAGCTATGCCTGTAGCCCACGATGCGCCCGGGTGCAATTAATACCCTGGCGCCCTCTTGTATCAAAATGTTTGGACAAATTTTAATAATAATAACATAATTGTTCAGTTTTCGAATCAGTCTCCTGATCTAATCTAACAAACTACGACGAGAGTGACAGCACATCACATAGACACACGTAGGACAGTCCCCGTGTCACAAAAATAATAATCCCATTGTCACGCTCGCCCGCCGCTTCGACCTTGAACCGAATCCAAATACTATTCCTCCCACCTAGATCTTGCCTCAAATTGGAGCCACAAACGGGTTTCTAATATCTATAACTAATGAAGTTGTTGTATTTACTTACTAGGTATTGAGTGCGCTAGTATAACACTAATTACATTTTCGTATTTACTAATTATTTCACGTTCTCCACGCACTTTACGTAGGTATTGGACACGGCAGACACTTGTCACTTATCAATCGCAACGTATGACCGTTAATGAACACAATATTGTTATATATTTTTGGTTCTGTATTCATGCAACTTAAGATTGGATTTCCGTTCCTTCTATCTGGCGTTTTTTTACATTAAGATTCTGCAGATATTTCATTCAGGAATCTCGCATTAAACTTGTAGGTATAGTATGCACTGATCTTTCATGACAAGTTTTCCTATAATTTAAGAGGTCCATTGATGGCAAAATCGTTTTTGTGAAGAAAATAAGAACATGTGGCTTAAACATATTTAGAATGAAGCTTTTGAGGAAAAAGGATCAAGGAAAATTGTATCTTAATGCAAACATACAAACAGCACGCTACGATGTGCTATTTTTTGTAATACTAAGAGGTTATTTTTTATTAATGTAGCCGATGAGACCAAAATATTTAAGTGTGAATAATATGTTAAATAATTTAAGTCTGTGAGTTACATAGGTTTAATAGTACCTGGTTATAGGAAACATACATTTACCAAGTCTGTGGCGTGTTACCACCTGTTTTTGCAGTAAACAACTACTAAAATACTGTATTGATAAGGTGACGTGGCCACTATTAATTAAATAACTATGTTTTGTTTTCAGTTTTAGAAAAGTTTTTTGAAAACATCATTCGTTACGTTCCATGATGTCACTTTTTTCCGGTGTCAATCGGCACCCACCTCTCAATGGTAGGCCGGATCTTGTTCTGGTCTTCGCCGGCGACGAACTGCCCGTAGAAGGTGGCCTTCATGATCGCCTCGAACAGTCTCTGGCCGACCACTTGACGCAGCCTCTTCATCAGCTGGAACAAAAGAACCGCCCGCTAGTTAAAATGATAATAGACCATCGACTATAGAAGTGGATAAACGCAGCGAGAATGAAAGACGATACTATTGTGAAGAAGCAACGCTTCAACGGTCGAGATTAAACGCTTTGTGAGGAAAAAATGTTCATAAAGAATGTACGGCCATTGGCATTTTTGGGTTGCATTTTCGGAATAAATAAATGGCTTAAAATTAAAAGTGATGAACGATCATTACCTATATGAAGAAGAATGCACGAATTCTAATATTTTTAAATGAAATGCATCAGAAACACATGAAATATCTAGTTCTTATTAATGTTTCAGATAAAGAAAGTAAATACTGATTCAGTGGTACTATATTTATATTATATATAACTACTATACTTTGAATGAAAATCAGTAGCCCTACACATTTAATTCGATCAACGCCGCGCGATTCACGTCATATGCTCACATGTCGCGTCATAGAGCGAATAGTTTATTGCTTGTTTGTTATTAGATTGTCGGACTCGTTCATTGAATTAAAAGTTTTACAAACAAACAGATGAGCACAATACACTTTAATCTCTACGCTTCTCTATCATTTTAAACTTCGTTATTTTGATTCAGTTTTTAATATAAACATTGGTTAAATTGAGGTTGGTTGAACCGTAATAGGCAGTTACATGACAGTTTCAGAGTTTATGTATTTTATAGACTTTGACTATATAACAATTAAGAAAAACCATCAAAACCAAAAGTGTTACTATAAAATCCGAAAAAAGTCGGAAAGATGGTAACCCTACGTTCAATTTGATTTTAATTTAAAGCTGGCAGCTACCTTACAATTATTGGGGCACTAATCACTATCAGTCGATTTAGGTCTGGTAGTAAAAAACACAGAATGATACCTAGATGATTCTAGTAGTTTTATAATGACTTTATTTTTACTACACTTTATTTGATGCCAGACAAATTATGTTTTTGGGGTAACCAACAACATAGAAGAATTTGAAGCCTTTTTAAAGTATAAGGCTGTTACTGGCTTACTGGCGTTAGCATTTTTTCGATAAACATGTTTCATTAACTTACTAACCTTAACTTTGTACTGCTTTTTCCAATAACAGAGAAAACATTAACCCTAAAGCCCGTTACAGACCTTCAGTTTTAACTGCACAGTTCGACTGTACAGTTAAAACTGAAGGTCTGTAGCGGGCTTAGGCCTTAGGCCAAAACATAGTCAGATTGCACAACCTGTCATTCCGAGTCGTTGTTTTGTGACATTGCGGGAACTGCTATTGAATTACTTTTTAGTGTCACAATTTTTAGGTTAGGTATACAGTTTTACAGTGAGGTCATGATACATTTTTACACAATGACCCAAAAACGCTATGGTCCCTTTTTATTTTCGAAAAGTTAGAATTGTGCCCACTTTTACTTTTTATCTAGTATAGTAGTCCGTCTGGTCATACTCGTATAACCATTTGAGTTAGCCAGCCATCAACTTGGCTCCAGCGCCGAATCTCCTTGAGGCGTCCTCAGCTAATTCAATGTCACGGCTAGGACGGTAGTCAGCGGTGGTCACTACGCGGATGTTGGAGTGTATACATAATGTTCGTTAGCTCATTTGGCAGACCGCGTTTCGTTTTTTCGTGATATAATTTTGTATTGGTGTACATATCGGGTAATGTGGGATTTCGTTCCACTAAATCTCCTCGTGGGCTCTCTTAGCAGAGGACGCCGGGATCTCCGTGGAACGCACCGGTGCCCTCCAGTGCCCTATGGCGCTAATGACGGCCCGCCATGCATGCCGTCAATCTTCCCTAAGATACCAAACCTTTCGCAGCCTTTAATGAAGCAGCATGACTTGATGCTTCTGTTGGGCAACTGCAACCCTTTTATGGCCCACTGTTGAGCTCTCCCAGAACAGGGGGAGGCCTGGAGCGCACTCCACTACACTGCTCCAATGCGGATTGTTGGAGGAACGGGCTAGTGGCCAACCTACGTCGAATGTTTTCAAGAGAACTTGGGAACTCCAGTAAGCCCAGGTGTCCAGCGCTCCAGCTCCAGGTGTCCAAAGACTGGCAGTCTTTATGTTAATGACTACAATTGAGCAGTATGTTCCATCCCACGTGTGTTCCATAGTAGCACGTTCCATTTCATCGCACGTATGTTCCATTCCACTGTTTCTAAGCTCCGCACACCACAGACCAGTAAAACACGATACATCTACGATTGAAGATCTCCAGCCAATTGGAAAGCACGCCAAGGTCAATGTCGGGTGCGTCGTAAGAGAACCGTTGCCAGAGTCAGAGCCACGCCCCCAGAAACCGAAAGTGTATGTATTATATGTAGTGATTGAATACTGAGTAGGTGCAGTACTGTCTATACTTTGCTCCGTAACTAAATTTAAAATAAAGTACCTAAACAAGTGTTGTGCGTTCTCACAGTTACATGCAAGTGAAGTGATAATTTACTAACAAAATATGCATAAAATTGAGCTCGTATGCGCTTATTTTCGAGCCATAAAGTGCTAAAAAATTAGTAGTGTGTGACAATTGTGAACGAATTAATACTCATCTACCCACATTACAATTAATAACAGTGTTTTTATCTGTTTGTTACAACACTGGCCTACTATAAGCCGAGTATATACTGCTGTAAATAGAATAGTCACAACAAGAACAAGGTTGCTGACAATTATTAACTAAAATCAAAGCTAAAGGATAGTAATGCCACTTAACCATACACCGCCTAAGCTTGACTCGCCGGCCGTTTTTAGGACCCCTTTACATCACGCTGTATCGGATATAAACCTATCGGTGTCATCACCTCAGCACGACGCTGAGGCAACGCAGTTGTCCACGTCGCTACACAACTTAACTATACGCGAAACGTTAAGCGTAAGCGGCCGGATTCACCAAGCGAATACAACAAAAATGATATTCTAGATCTATTCACCATTATTAAGGAAGAACAAGACACAAAGTTCTCAGCCATATTAAATTCCATAAATGAGGTCAAAATTTCTGTCGATTCTATTTCGCACAAATATGAGGAAGCCTTGCAAAAACTAAATAATTTGGAAGAGGAAAAAAAACTTCAGGATAATAGAATTAGCTACCTTGAAAATAAGATCGATATTCTTGAGCGCGAGTCTTTAAGCACTAAAATCGACATACGTAACATTCCGCAATCTACTCGTACTTTGGGGTCTAAAGAGGACCTAAAAACTATTGTCTACAAAACCGCTGAAACGCTTGGCGTTCCATTAAACGAATCGGACATAAAAGACATTCATCGAGTTGGGATAAAATCCACAAGCAGTACAATTAGAATTGACGTTTCTACCGTGTCAAACCGTGACAAGCTTATCAGCTACTACAAAAAATATAACCGAGATCATAAGGACTGCAAATTTGGAACACAAAACCTAAACATCTGTGGCGAGAATAAACCAGTCTATATATCTGAATCCCTGACACAAAAAGACAAAAGATTGTTCTACCTTGCTCGACAATTTACTAAGGAGAAACAGTACGCATATTGCTGGATATCTTATGCCAAAATATTCATCAGAAAGACTGAAGGGTCCGCCAAAATACGCATAAGAACCGAAAGTGATTTAGAAAAAATTACCACTACTGAAAAGCCCTTGCCTAATGATACTATATAATATACCTAGTTGCTATAAGTTCTAAGTCAATGTGTTGTATTTTTAATTCCTTGTTTGAACTAGATCACATGCTGCTACTATTGCTAATTTAGGTTAAATATATTATATTAAGTAAAATAAAAAGTATAAATAAGTTCAGTGAGATTAAGCCAAATTAATTTAGCAAGTTATATTTATTTAGCTATTTACAATAAGTCATGAAATAAGCTGCATAATGCAAAATTAATTAGTACCTATGGTTAATCTTTGATGTCATACTATAAAATAAGATTACAAACTTTCAAAGGTTCAACAACAAATTAGACTGATTTTAGACTGAATTAATATCTTTTTCTGGTCCTCTATGAACTGTAATAATTATTGTCTAAAATCTAAAATCTTATTGGATAGTATGATATGTTAACTTTGCTTGTTTGTATTTAAATACCCCAAAATAATTGTTTTCATATGCAAATATCATTAAAACAATTAACATAAACAACCACCAAACAGATGTATGTACACACTCCATTTAGAAATAAATTAATAAAACTACCTCATACAATCACTTTAACAATATATTATATTATACACACTATCACCTACATTACACTATACACAAATTCAATTACATTACATTACATTACAGATACCTAGGTCTACTTAGTATAAATAAATACAAAAAAGTATTTTAGGAATTTTAAATAAATTAAAATAAGTACCGTACTAACTTTCCATATAAAATCCAACCTCAATTACCTTTATATAAAATCCTTTACACCCTTACAGTTTGCAATACATAGTGTACACTTCACATACATTTCTCCTCATTAGCCGGTAGCAACTTTATACACGTTATCATGACAAATTTTATAAATGGAGGTATTGATAGTGAAATAGATTCAATAAATATATCAAGGTCCTTTAATTTATGCTCACCTGAAGCATGCTCGCAATATCTAACGGATCATGGAAAAAACACACTTCATACATTCCACATGAACATTCGGAGTATTTATAAAAACTCTGACGACTTAGGCATATTATTGTCACGAATTGACATTAATTACCAGCTGGTAATCTTAACAGAGTGCTGGTTGAGTATATCTAAGCAGGTACCAAACATTGTCAATTATAATACTCACTCATCCACTAAATTAAAAAATCAAAACGACGGCATTGTTATATATACATTAAAAACTTTAAACTGCAGTATAACAGAACCTGCATTCCAGGATGGCAGCTGCCTAATTTGTACCATTGAAAATAACATAGCCATAGTTGCCATATATAGATCCCCATCATATAATAAGAATGAGAACCTTGATAATTTCCTTAACAATATAAATATTATATTGACCAATCTAAAAACCTTTCCAAATATAGCTATAATAGGGGATATAAACATTGACATCAAAGCGGGTAACTGGGACAGGCACTGTAACGAATACCTAACCCTCATGGCTAGTCATGGACTTCTACCGGCCCACTTGTTTGGTACCAGAAATGAAAACTGCCTAGACCACATATTAATAAAGACCAACCAAATCTTTACTACTTTAACTATCGCCTCAAGTATAACGGATCACCTTCCCATAATGTTTGCTATTGATCTTGGTAAAAGTCGTAATTGTAAACCCAGTACATATCGAACCCGTTTAAATTACACTCGAGCAGCTGAGTCACTGGCTAAGATTAATTTTACTCAAATTCTAAACTGTGAAGACACTGACCTAGCTACCGACATGTTTGTTAACATACTAATGTCAACTATCAGGACACATACTCTGTTGCTAAAGGCATCTAGGTGGCATCGTAACATTAAACCGTGGGTTACACCTGGTCTTCTTAGATGTATCCGTAATCGTAATAATATGCATTTGAAATTAAGGAAATATCCAGACGATACAATACTTAAAACCACTTACGCAAGATACAGAAACTACTGTAATAATCTAATTCGTAAATTAAAAACCCAATATGAGAGAACCGAAATTGCCAAAAACAAAAATAACCCTAAGGCGACTTGGAAGGTAATAAAAATGATTACAAACACACAAAATAATGTATCCCATGCCGATGAACTATTAAACTTGGAAAAAAATCCCGTACAGTCTGTTAACGCAGTAAACAAATTCTTTGCACAAATTGGCAGCAACCTTGCTAGAGAGGCTAAATCAAAAACTGTTCCTCCACAAGAGACTTTTTCGGTTACTAACTATTCACCGCGCAACTCGCTAGTCCTTCACGCAGTAGATAATGCTGACATTGAGTGCCTTATAATGGACCTTAAAACTGACTGCTCGGTAGGCTGGGATGGTATATCAGCATTATTTCTAAAACAGTCCAGAAAAATATTGGCTCCCATAATAGCACATATTTGCAACCTTTCAATCAAGAATGGTGTTTTCCCAAAAGCATTTAAAAAGGCATTAGTCACACCAATCCACAAGAGTGGAGACAAAAATAATGTCACAAATTATAGACCCATTTCAGTTTTAACTACCCTTTCAAAAATTCTAGAACGTGTTCTCAATAATAGTCTTAAAGGGTTTTTAGAAGCGAATAGCTTAATTTCTAAGAACCAATTTGGTTTTAAGCGAGGAGTTTCTACAGAAGATGCATTAATAAAGTTAACTAACGCAGTAGTCAAAAAGCTGGATGATAAATTTAAATGTGTAGGTATATTCCTTGACCTTAGTAAGGCCTTCGACACTGTATCCAAAATCCAAAACAAAATGGAACATTTTGGTATACGAGGTAATGCATTAAAAATCTTCTCAAACTACCTAACAGACCGAAGACAGTCAGTGAAAATATCTGGTCATGTTAGTGAGGAGGAAAAGCTGACATATGGCATTCCACAAGGCAGCATCCTCGGACCTACTCTATTCCTAATATATGTTAATCAGCTATGTCAACTAAATTTACTAAATTGTGAAATTATCGCGTATGCCGACGACACTGCCCTTATAATACATGATACAAATTGGACTGATCTTCGTAACAATATAGAAAATTGCCTCAGTACAGTAATAGCTTGGTTGAATCATAATTTGCTAACATTAAATATTAATAAAACAAGATTTATGATTTTCTCTCCAAAAACAAATGATAATTTAGTATTTAACATTAAAGCACATAAATGTTTACTACCAACGATAGACTGTGGATGTGAAAATCTTTTACGTTCTAAAATCGTTAAATATTTAGGTGTCGAATTGGATGAACGACTATGTTGGCGAACACATATTCATACTCTGGCTGGGAGGGTTAGAAAAATCATATATATCTTTAAAAAACTAAGACTTTCAGCCGACTATAAAACTTTGAGAATGGTATACACTAGCCTTTGTGAATCGATTATATCCTATTGTATACCAGCTTGGGGTGGCGCAGCTAAAACTATACTCAAAGAATTAGAAATAGCACAAAGAGCCGTTCTAAAGGTTAAAACTTTTAAACCCTATAGATATCCTACTTTTTCTCTTTATAAAGAAAGTGGCGTATTGACAGTCAGACAGCTTTATATTTTGCGTACAATTCTTCGTAAGCATTCTACTGTACCATATGACCTTAGTAATATAAACACACGCAACTCAAACAGACGTAGACCAATACAAGCTTGTCCCTATGTACAACACCGTACAGTATTTGCTAGTAGACACTATTATGTAAAAAGTGCAAAGCTATACAGTAAAATTCATAAACGATTAAATATCTTAGCTTTATGTAAACACGATCTCAAAATTAAACTTAAAAACTACCTGCTTGATATAGATTATGAAAATACAGAAGAAATTATCACATGAGTTCACATAACGCACATGCATAAAATACTAACACACATACACACACATGCGAACGCACACATACACACACACTAACACACGCGCACACACACACACACACTTACACACGCAACATACAAACGCACATATTTCTTAGAAGTAAATAAAAAAAAATTAAAAAAATGTGTATATTGCATATTATAATTTAAGATTATTCTAGTACTTAAGTAAATAACTTTACTACGCACCACTACATATCTACCAGCTAAATGATAATGTAACGGAAAAGCGCTGACTTCTAAGATACAAGTCAAATTATGACTTAGTTTAGGAGACAGTGTCCCCACCTTACAGAATACATTGTAACATTGTAACAATTAATATAAAGTTAAAAAACAACAAATAAACAAGAAATGTAAGTTGTTGTAAAATTTGTTAAAACTGTGTTATTTTTATTGAATAAAGTTTATTATTATTATTTATTATTTAAGTGTGACGCCATCGGACAGAAGAACCAGAACCTGGACAGAACGTTACGGTACAGTACAGTACTGTAGGTTGCTTCAACGATTGCTAATTTTAATATAAGTTTTGGAACGACGATAAATTATGTCTGTAACCTTTAAGTGGTCCACTGAAATGCCGGGTCTCCTCTCACAATGAGAAGGAGGTAAGGGCCCACGCTGGCCTAATGCGGTTTAGTGGACTTCACATGCCTTTGAAAATATTGTTTGTGAAATGAAAGTCGTGGAGTATTGGCATATTGGTGAGTGCTACAGGGATCCGAACCCGGACTGGGCGTCCCCAAATCCCCATAGTAGAAGCGATGGAATATGTTCTTTTCCCAAGGGAGAAGACAAAGAAGATTGCCAGGAATTGATGACGACAGTCATATAAATTAAACTTTGGAACTTTTATCGCGTCATTCTTTTTATTTACTTTTTTAACTTTTGACACATCGCACCCAACAATTTTAACTCCTCACGCTGTCTAGCTGTGGAACATCTTACTACCGCCAATCGTCATCTAAATGCCACGTCCAAAGGGCAACCTTTAATATCACCAGCTTCTAAGAAAACGTCTATTCATAGAACAATATTAGTTAACTCTTCCAAAGCTAGTGTCGTTACACTCAGTGGAATTTACTGGCGAACGGGAATAGACTAGCGAAAGTGTTTCATCATAATGTGCATATTAACGGATCGTTTTGGCAAACTGTGAAGTAAATTTGTTACCGGTACTAGGGTTGTCACTGCTGTCAATCAGTTAAAAGCCAAAGGAAGTGAGTTCTTAAGGCTTACAGCAAGAAAAGACAAGGATTTGGAGCTCAAAGCGGTTTTATACGAAAGGAATTTATAATGAGTTGTTTGTGATGATGCTTTAAGGTGAGATCTTCAAGGAACATAATTATGATGGACGAACTAAAGGCGGGGACTAAGGGAAGGTGCTAGGGAATAAGTTGTGATGATATATAAGGGAGATAAGGGAGGGAAACAAGTTCCATGTGTGCGGGTTGTTGCAAAGAAATATACTCGTAAATTAATACAACTTAAATAACTTAAGATTACCGCAGAGTAACGCTTGATACAATAAATTAAGTATATTTGAACTAAAGGGAGACCGACGGCTCAAGGAAGCACAATACCGATTTGAAAGCCACTTGAGTTCTTATCGAAGATTTGGCAAACTGCGAAAGATCAAATGTTTATAGAATCACATCTATGTAAATCAAATTTCAAATCAAATTGGCTAAAGATCCAGATTCAGATTTGGTACGGGAATAGTTCAGAAAATACTGAATTGCTGCATTAATTTTTCTTTTCTGTAACCCATTAATGACCCACTGCAGGGTCGGGTCTCCTCTCACAGTGAGAAGGATGTAGGTCTAAGTCCACGCTGGCTTAATGCGGGTTGGTGGACTTCACATGCCTTTCAGAACATTTTTTATGTACGCTCGGGCATGCAGGTTTCCTAGCAAAATTCTCTTGTACCTTTACATCAAGTGATATTTAAATTTATAAACCGCAGATATCTTTTTAAGAAATTTATTGGTGCGGGTTACTGGGATCCGAACCCCTCGAGTAAGCGGTCGAATTCTAAGCCAGTGGGCTATCACCGCTTTTTTATTAATTAGCAGTAGCATTAAATTAATAGCACTGGAACTTGAAATTAAGTCAGGTCGCCAGCCCTAATCAGAATGCCACTAATATTAATTTATTAGAGTACAGATGAGAGTGAGGTGAGTCACTCAGATGGCTAGATAAACCAATGCCAGGGTCGTTATCTGAGGGTTTTGATTAATTATGATCGATATGTCTACTTATAGCAACAATAAATATTATAGCTGATCTTAATAGAATAATTATGCTTTATTTGTTTGTTTTACTTCAAGATCTATGCATATTTGCCACACTTGTCAAATTGACGACGGAGCCGGTTTGGAAATCTTGATTGCGAACCTGTTTACTCGTAACAAGTTCAATGCTAAAACCTCTGTTGCACTAGCGATAGTAAAGATACATTAAAATTTAATATTTTAACACGTTTTTGTTGCTTCCAAGAGCCCTTATCTTAATCTGGGGGCACGACTGTGATTTTTACCAATTTGATACCTTAAATCCTTAATTGATTTAAGTATTAACTAAAGCTTAAAACAAATTACAAAATGGAATACCCATTTGTAATAATTTTGACCCTATAAGATTTTCAGGAACCATCTTTTATATTTTTTTTATTTTATAGTGTCTTGCCTGTTCGAGTAGAATACATTTAGTATGAAGCTATGAAGACTATGAAGCTAGACACTTGAAATTTGAAGAAAGCGCTCTAAATTTTTTTTTAAAAACCTTTATATTCTGTCATAAAAACTTAGCATACCTAATACCTATAATATCATAGGTATTAAGTATGCTAATTTACATTTATTAACCAAAAAGTAATACCTATTAAAAATTTTAAAAATATTTCATTTCAAAGTAATCTATCTTCTGTAAATCTAAATAATGATGTAAAATTTTTAATTCTACGTAGGTTTAATAAAAAATTAAGTGGTAACGTGGCCTTCGAGTTTATTTAGTTACATGTACTTTTACGCTTTTTTATTTTATTATCTGTGTTAGGTACTAGCGATATAAAATATTTCATTTAGATGTCTGTAGGTATCTAGTCTACACTCTTGTCTGTATAATCTGTTGTCGAACACGTGCCCACGACCGAGTACGATATTGAAGTTTGCAGACGCAATAAAAACGTGAGTTAGCACTCAGCAAGTTACAACAAGATTTGGTTCAGTTAGCAGTTTGAGCCGACCACGGTTGGTTAGTTGATAACCAACCAATGTTTACAAACTGTTAGGACGCCGCTACACCTGTGTGTTACGAGTATATTATAGCTACACCTAAGATCAGGTTACTAATATAATAATCTTGCAAATTAATATTATTATGTGAAGCGAAAATTTTGGGTACAATTTAAAGCTCTCGAAGCGAACGGTGCAGTTTGGCACAATTGAAATTTGTACGGAGAAGTGTGCACGAATTCTAATATTTTTTAATAAAATGCATTAGAAATAAATTCATCAAAAAGACGATAAATAAATAACTACACGATTTTAACCACCGTTGACTCACAAGTTTTATACCGTTTAGCGTTTTTTTAAGAGTTACTCCCTATTAACCGTTCAAGACCTAGTTCTAATTGAAATTTCAGGGCATTGAACTCTTAGCTGTATCCGATATAACAAGTCAGCTGCAAATATTTCTAGCGTAAGTAAGTGTGTGCTAAATTTTGAACACGGTGCCGAATTCAGTCCATGTCTAATTAGACATGGACTGAATTTTTGACCAACAAAACAAGCCGACAAAAAGTAGTTAATGAAAAAAATGGTATCATTTCTTCATTTCGAACACTAGAGGTGTGCTGGTAGTAAAAGCAATATTTAGATATCTTTTGCTAATAGCAAACAATGCATGCTCAATTTAAAAATGGGACAACAATGGAATTTCACCTTATACTTGAACTTCTATTTATATTAGAATATGTTAATTTATAATGATACAAACTTTATACGCGACGAATGCACGATCTTCAAATCTACATCTAAATATTTTTACAGCTGCAATTTGTATACCAATGTATTCACTTATACCTATTGAAAGACTTGTCGCTTCTAATGAATTTGTTTCTCGTAAGGATTAGATATGAGTATGGCGATCTCCTTAATCCTTCGTCTTTTGCTTTTATAATTTGCCACAGTTCCACCATTGCCTTACTCTTACCTAAGTCGAGTAATTGCGCGCGACATAGTTATTGGTCGATGGCATTGTATGAGGACTTATGTAGAGTATCTTCGCAATTTACAGCTATGTACGTCGTGCAGAAACCAGTTTTAGACGTCTTTTTATAATCAACATGTGACTCGAAATGTTATTTGCAGCTCTAGGACTAGGCTATCTTTATATTTGGCTGTGTGAAATAAAATTATGTTGATTTACTTCCTTTCTTCCTCTCAGCCTTCGTAGTCCTCAGCTGAACACGGGCCTCCTCCAATCAACGCAACTCCGGTCATTTGAATTCAACGGATACAACAGTCTTCTTCAAATATCTAGTCAGTTTTTGATTGAATTCATTTACTTAAATCATGCAAATTTTAAATAAAGCAAAATAAACCTCATATCCGATGGGGTAAGGGAAGAAATTAGCAACAACGCGTCTTGGCAGAATGAGTACCTTACCTACACTACCAAGCGGACCAACGGCGTGACTGACTGATGGATGAAGACTTAGACTTAGACTTAGTCTTAGACGATTTCCAAGTCCAGCAGTGGACGAAGGGAAACTCCTCAAAAATCCGCTATTGTAAGAACTGTCTTGTTCAAATTCATTATTGCCAAGCCGGCTACCAATCGTTTAAAAATTAAATGGGTAAATGTAGCGAGACCCTTGTCACATACTTATCCAATGTCAGCGAACGTTAATCCAAAACAAATGATTATCGTCGCTAACACTCATCTAAGTGCACTCGTCTACTCAAATATAAACACAGTTGCAGACACCGTCTGTGACAATGTAGATAATTGTTTTATTTGTGACGTAACGACGATGTAGTCATTCATAAGTCGTATGCCGTGAGATAGCGAAGCAAACATATTTAGATACATTTCGCTTATTTGGATGTAACGAGATTCTCCTTTAAACAATGTACTATGCTGCCATTGACCGCATTATATATGTACTTATTATCAGTCTTGTTATACTTACCTATACATTGTAAAGAGCTCTATGGTTCTACCCTGCTTTGCCTGCGTTAAGATTAAGATTAATAGCAGCAGTAAATGTTAGTAGCAGTGGCCCATCCCGCATTTGAAGAATGTGGTAGAACTGAAGAATACCAACATCCTCATTGTGAGACGAGACCCGACCCTGCCGATGGTCATTATTAAGTTACAGAGAGCAGAAGAAGTAGTAGAAGTAGTGATTGTATTAGTTTTTATTGACAAGAATTCCAGCGTTGCAAAGATTAGCTTGGAACAAAGCTCCTTGTCACGACTTCACGAGAAAGTATGAGATTGATATTAAATTATTATTTTAAGACTTGGAAAGAGAAGCACGTGAAGGCCGTCATCCAACTACCTTGAAATAATAAATGGATAAAAAGAAAAGTGGTGAATTCAAAAGACTCAGAAATGCAAAAGGCATGTGCCTGGAGCATAAACACTTAGTATGGGAAGATGATGGACAGAATAACATATGACATACTAATGACTGACGTTTACCGTACGAATACTTTTCGATGGTGTACAATTGTACATGCTCGAGGTACTGTATCTAGCAGTAGATCCGAAAACGCAAATGGTAGGGATGAAAGGGCGGAATGCGTTTGTGAAACTCTTTTGTCAGTCAGTAACCCATATTAATGACCCACTACAGAGTCGGGTCTCCTCTTCGCAATGAGACTTGTGGACTTCACATACCTTTTTTTTGTGAATTCTAAGGCATGCAAACTTTTAAACCGTCTACATTAGGCTGTTGTAATTCAGTGGCCATCGGCCACAGTGACACTAGATCGATGTCCGTGGCTCAGTGCTCAATGCGATCATGTCACCGATCAACCACAGTTTGGTGCACCGTATTTGCTCGACATCATTCTTGTAGTTTCGCGTTTTGTGGTAAAAGACACTGGCTAGGAGTTATTTCAACTATAACCCCGTGTTTGAATTGCCATGTCGCTCGGAAAAGTTGCTCGCACGACGTCATTCGTTACATTTGCAATACAGCATTCAATATATTTTTCAACTTTTTTTTTCTTTCCGTTGTCATTAGATTATTGCTATGTGTAACAATAGTTTAAACAAAAATGGGATAAGACAGCTGGTTCCGGTACCACAGCTTCGGCTACTTCAGGAATCAGAGGCTTCATATATCTTTTGTACATCTAAGTTATTTTCAATGAATGAAGATTTTATTATTTTTATTTTATTTTGTCCCCATGTCCGTGCATATTTCAATTAGGACAGTTCCCTGAGCCCTGTTTAATTAAAATTTGTCGTGTTGGTTTGTCAGTTGATTCTGTCAACCAATTAGGACCTAAGTAACATTTTCCTAATCTGATTTCTAGTTCTTGATATATATAATTGATTATATTAATTATACATAGGTACTTGTATCTTGATTCGTTTGAACGCTTCATATTAGTAAGCATAGGCCTTCTTTATTGGTCTGAGACATAGGCAGACAGACACTCAATGAAGATTAGGCTTACTTTGATAGGTTTTATTAAAATACCTAATTGTCGTTTTTTATCTTTGATTATTCTTTATTCTGTTAGAATTTGTTCCAATGCTTCTTTTCATAATTTTACAGCATCGAAACTCAGCAATCGTGACTTGATAGTTTGTATTGCATTGCAATGAGAGTGCTAATATATGAGTTCAAATTCCGCTCAGAAATTAGTAAACAATTCAAATTTCGCTAAACTGTCGTGCGACTTTGATGTTAGATGATAATTAGCGAAGTTTTCAATAGTCAGCTATAGCATAGTCGGTTGAAAATATAAGTTTGCTTGTTGTCGTTGTCAGTACCCATTAATGACCCACTACAGGGTCGGGTCTCCTATCAAAATGAGAGGGATGTAGGCCTTAGTCCACCACGCTGGCCTACTGCAGGTTGGTGGACTTCACATGCCTTTGAGAACTTTTTTTTTTATTGTGAACTCTCAGGCATGCAGGTTTCCTCACGATGTTTTCCTTCACCGTAACAGCAGGCGATATTTAATTTTATAAATCGCATATAACTTTTATTACAGTCATTGGTGCGTGCCACTGGGAGTCGAACCCGGACCCCTCGATTCGAGGTCGAATTCTAAGCCACTGGGCTATCACCGTTTGCTTGTTAATTAAGCAAAAATAATTCGAAATACCTAGTTATGTTCCTTACCTTTACAGATTCAAATGCGACATTTTAACGGTAAAGAAGCAAACTTGTGCCATTACGGAATAATCTCTACAAGGGAATGTTATTTTGAAACTGTTTTAGGTATAGGAAAATTGACAAACAGCACTTACAACCGAGAGAATTACTACTTGCCATAAATTGATAAATAAATCCGTAAATGTTGTGTGGTTACACAATTTTTCCTTTGACGTCACAACATTGGCAAAATGCAGACAATAAAATAGAGGAAAAGGGAAGGAAACAAGGTACAAACTGTATTAGTACAATAATTTACAAGTCATAATGACATCGCTCCTTGCTTTCAGCGTTGAGTAGGCCCACTGCTAGATGTCGACGCCACACTAATTACGAGAAGACCAATGGCCGTAATTTCAGAAGTCTAATACACGCCGTATTCAAAAGCTTTCATTCTCATGAAACAACGCAACCAAGATTTCAGTATCCTCTTGACGATCCCAACCTGAATTTAAGTTTGGCACGGGCTCAAAAGCCGTACAAAACACCATTGGCATCTAAGACGTAAGACGAGTTCCAACCCATACATGCATGCCCGTCGGCGTTCGAACAGCACTTGGGGAGAAAATCGATGGAGAACCAATATCGTTCCAGGCACGAAGTTAAAGCCGGATTATGAATTTATGACCTGCCTTACGTAAATGTTGAAGGTTTGATTCGTTATGAATCTTAATGAAAAATCTGTCGTTAGCTTTAGGGATAAGCCTAAGAGATTAAAATTACAGCTGTGAAATAATGAATTTTAGACTTTTACAAAATATCGGCAGCCGGCCTGAACTTTGTTGCCAAGACGAGGTCGTTATTTCGAGGACTTTTCATTCCAATAGGTTATCGAACCCTCGAACAATACATCAAGGTAGGTATGCTCATTTGCTACTAATAAACGTGCATCATTATGCACACAATCGCAAAACAAGATAAAAGGACGAATTTCAATTTAAAAAAAATGGCAAATAGCGGTCTTTCCATACATGGGGACAATGGGTGGCAAAACTGGTTTTGAAGTAGTTTCTTTGCAAAGGAACCCTTTAAAAGTCCAAAGTAGTCAGTCATTCAACACATCATCATGTCACAAGAAAAATTGTAATTTTAAATTTTTTAGATTACCTGATGTTAATATGCATAATTTCTTCATGTCCAAAATTATATATTTCCTGAAAATGATTCCGACAAAGGTCAATAAAATATGCGAAATTCATGGTTGCTTTGGCTTGAAGTCCGTCCGATAGGTACGTTCTTTACCAAGATTTCAATGCCTTTATTCTTTAAATCTAAAACAGAACGAAAGCATTATATCTGAAGCTTTTTAGTGCTTTGCTCCTTTAGACTAGGATGACTGTATCGAATTCTGTTCTCCGGCTACCACACTACCATCGAAACTGAAACAAGAAATGCTTCACTTTCGTCTTCCTGGACGAAATAGGTATACCTATATAATGGTTTATGTTATGCCAGTGTACAATAGAAGTATTGATTGAATGAAATTTAAACGAATAAACTACACCTTTGCCCATGATGGCAGCATGGTGTACTTATGTAACCGAAAAGTTCGTCATAACGTACCATTTGTACAACATTCCCCTTCGTTTTGTGATAAATCCAGACATTCCTTCAATACTCTCCCACGGAATAAAAAGCTGATTGAAAAGCAGGCATGCGAATCAAGTATGCATTAGGTAACCCTGCCCTGACAACCAGTTCTTAGTCTGGCCCGGCGTCTGGGCGAGCTCCACGGTCGACTACGCATGCGCACTACCGTAACAATCAGAAAATCCATTCTCCAAACTCCATTCATATCTATATGCCCCATTCTTTTGCTAACCAGTCCCCTGCAATTGCAAATCTAGGACGTTGCCCCCGACTGCTAAACGGGTGACCCCACCACGCTGCCGGCACGCGCATGGTCATCAAAAGAAACCCTTCTATTGATGACGTAACGCAATTTCACAAATTGCTCAGCGTCTAAAACTATGCTTCTATCCACAGATACTCCTAATTACTCCGATCCATCAGAAATCGGAATTCGGCTTCGTTTGGCATTCGGTTGCGCCTCGAACACTCCGTCTGTCCGCAAGACGAGACACGTGCAAAATCTTCGCTCGGATACCCGAAGACTCGCAAACATCATTCACCGCCGCCGAATTAAATTCAAGGACGAACGTCTCGGTTAATTTTAGTGTCATTTTCTCCCGTTCACGCTCGACGGACGCCACCGGCGCAGTGACAACTGCATCGTACCCGGTCTTACGTAAGACATCAGGTGTTTATCGACCCACTCACCATGTCGTTGTTCTCGACGATCCAGTTGATGGAGCATATCTGGTAGACGAAGTACGCCCGCACCAGTTCGCTGGTCTTCTTGCTCTTGAACGCATCCTTGGGGCTGTTGAAAGAGAGGTCGAGCTCGTCGCGCGAGGGCGGCGGCGCGGACAGCATCCGCACGCCGCGGGGCGCGTTCACCGCCAGCCGTCGAAGCAGAGCCATGTTTCCAGCTCCACACACTGATCACTCGTTTCGCACGCGTGTACCCACCGCGCCCGACGACTCGACTGACAACCGCGTCGCTCACTGACTGACACTGACGACACTGACGTCGCGAACGGCGCTCGATATCGCGACTGACCTGCGCGCGCAACGTTCCTATTATAAACCCCACGGAGGTGTGTCGCCGGCGCGAGCTGCGATTGGCCGAAATCTCGATTATCTCGCCGGCCAGCACGCGCGGCCGTGCGCTGTGCGGCCGGTGCGCTCGCAACGTCATCCTATATACATCCTATACGTACTACAGATTATTCGCAGAAATCGCAAGTTTTCCAATAAGTCATCGCCGTTTAATTCGTGCGACGTACATTACTCTCTGCGACAAGTTTGAAGGAAGCCGGGTCTATGGAACGAGAGATGTACATAGTCCAACTCCAATCGATTTCACAGCGTGCACCGGTGCAGGAGTTCGAGATTACATAATCAAATCACAATAATTTTGTTAGCTCCTCATACCGATTCGAATAAACATAGGTCAGTTCAGGCTCGAGAACAGCTAGTTACGTGCCAATCTGCTCCCTATTAATCGTAGGAAGCATTTATTGTTGGTGACAGAATTGACTGTAAATCAATTTGTTCAGATTCTTCTGCATTGAACGCTACATTTTATCGACATTAAAAACTTAGTTCTTGGTTGAAATTATCCTCTACATAATTTTGTTGGACATTGTGACTTGGCAGAAAAGTTGTAAAATATGTTTCACAAACCCATAGGTAGACCTGTGCTATGGTTAGCATTTAACCACACTGAATCATTTAATTTTCAGACTTTGGCCAACAAAGTTGAAAAATCATCCTTGTAATGCGGTCATGACAAGGCCGTTCAAGTAATGATTTTAGCTTTGGTAGGTATAAAAATGTTTCCGTGTAACAAAATTCATTTTAAATCGAGGTGAAAATCGTTGTCTACGAGTAGCATTTGCCAAACATTAATGTTTTTAAATATAAAGTTGCTGAATTGCTATTCTTCGACGAAGATAAGTTTTGTCTGCTCCTCCATCCATCGAAATATGAAGGCACAAAGTTTTTAGAAGCACCAATGAAGCTTACAAGCCGTATGATGATGTCCAGTGATCAGTGTAGTCCAGCAACATCTCTAACCTCAAACAGAATCCCCATTTTGTTGGAGATTGTCACATGCGTTACTACTCTTATATCGGTAGATAATGACTATAGAAAACAGCTTTTTCTATGATAATGGCCATTCCGGCATCCGCACATCCAAAAACTAAAGCTTAGGCTTGCATTTGGGTGAGTTAAGTAGGCGGCGGGCGCGTAGACTAGGAATAGATGCCCAATCCAAATCGATCCTCTGGAGAGGATATCAATTCATGGCCAAACGATCGACCGATTTTTAGATCTATTCCGCAGGGAGTAAATTTCATTCAAATCGAAGGTAGCCTATTTGTAGTTGGAAGAGGGTTCCATCAAGGGCTGCAGTGACCAGTTATCAAATGACTGGCAAGGTTTACTATAAAAAGCCATAGTTTTGACGTGGCCAGGTATCCAACTTGCAGTAGGTACTTATAACACTTATTTTCGATATGCGATATGCATAACAGCTTTGCTAGGAACCAAATGGAGCTATATCCGATGGAGCGAAAAATGGAGCGTGGGCAGAAGATCAATACACATACGTCTTCACCCACTCGCTTCGGTCTTACATTAGATTTGTTACGTGAAACAGAGACTAGTGTTATATTACGTTAGAATTGGGCAAGTTAAAGATTTAACAGGCTCACTGCCTACTTTGGAATCAGAAAGCCTCAAAAATCATTATGTAGCAGTGTCTCACGGCTTTTCCCGCTTATAATTCAGAACGATAATATAATGTAAGTAGGTAGTATTGTAGCTGATCGGGTACGCTACGCTCTTCCAAATGAAATTTATCTTCAATCACGTTCACGTCACAAAGTACCGCGAACACACATTTTAATTTAAAAACAAAACATGATATTTTGCTTTTAAATTAAAACAAAACATCATTGCTTTATGATGGTTTTAGGAGTTTGTAATAACCCCCCTGATTACAGTGTGTTTGGCTTCGAACTAGCGATGATTTAAAACTTTTTTATGACATTTTATATTAAATTTACAAATTTTTCTATTTTATCTAATAGGTGGTAATATTGATATCTATTAAACAAGACCTTTTTTATTTCCGTGGAACATTCAGGTCCAGAGAAATCGAAATTATCTTGTGTGTTTGTTACCCACAATTTTTTTTAATACAAAAATCAAATGGCTGCCATTTCAAAAAGAGGGAGGCTATATGTTTTGTCGATATAATTTGGTCTATTTTATGCCCTTAAATTATCGATAGTTCGAATCCAAACATCCTGTATAATCCATCCTCATAACCAGCAAAGAAGTTCATGTGTAAACCTATAAAAAAGTTGTGCAGTTGACTTCGTCATTTTCAATCACGAATTGGTCACCAGTCATATGTCCACCAACCACAATAGCATATTAATACATTTTCAATAGGTTCCCAGTCATAACTTTTCGGATAATGATTTCATTATTTAGAGAAAATATTGTTCACAGCGTTGTCGATATTAGAATTCATTGTATGTCACTATGTACATAGGTACGTTTATAGATATATTGAGTGGTAGTATCTGATTTTAGGTGGTAGTATTAGTAGCTCCTAGTGAATAGCAAAGCAACGCAATTATGTTTTGTTTTAATTTAAAACAAAACCTCATTGCCGTTCGTGAAACATGACTGCCGATGTTGCGTAGACCGTTTAGACCTGGGGGGTTAGTAACCCCCCAGCATACCCGTTTGATACTCTTCAACAACACCTTCGTTATTTATACTCCATGTGTGTCTTCAAAAGGCTAGTTCAAAAATCCGGTTCAAATCCAGGTTTATCCTGACAAAGTAGCATAACACTCGACGACCAATTGAATCACTGATAAGATCATTGAATTAATCACTCGAATATATGCGTAACAGAATTCCAATAACAATGTTTACCGATCAAGCAAAACAAAACAAGGGCAGGAAATTGACACATTGGAAAATTGGTAAACCAAATAGTGTGGGAAAATCTTTAATTGATTTCATCGTGCACACTGGTGACATAGACATGGCTTTATCAATCGTGGCTTTATCAATTCGCATAGATGATTAATGAGTGTTAATTATCTTTGAATAGACATTATGCGTGTTAAGCATAGGCAGGAGTTCAAGGGACTAAGGAAAAATGTAATTCATTTATTTTATTAATACTTTCGACCACGGTTAGTACTAAATAACGTACTAGACGAAAGGGACCCCAAGTGTCGCAGTAGTTAAGACGCCGGGGTGCTGCGCGGAAGATCTTGGGTTCGATTCCCAGCGGAGCAATTAGAATGAAGTGATTAAATTACTGTCTCTGATCTGGATGTGTGTTCGTCGCCATCACCTACGAAAAAAGGTAAGTAGGTAGTAATACTTTCTCATCGAAACAGTGTTATAATATAGTTAGTCGCTTCCGAGTGGGCCATTATACTATAAAAAGAACGCTTCAGTGCTTAATTTCAGGCTCAAATCTATCAATTTTTCAATTTTAACTACGCACTACATTTGAATGTTGCAATTAAAGAAATGATAATAATTTACGCCCCATTTATTGGCAAGAAAAATGAATATACATCGTTAGGCCCAAAGCAGATTTGTTTAAAAATAAAAACACAATTTGTCAGTGAATAGTATTTTTCTCTTATACTAACATAATATATTTTATAATATATAGCTGACTACATAACGACCGCCTCATGTATAATATAGGCATCCACCAACAGGTTTCAGTGGTCAAGTTTATGGTAAAACAAACACAAACTAAATTATATATTTTACAAATACATAATATATAATATCAACTATACTTAAACAATGATAGGTCTTACAGCTAAACTAAATTAATATTTACAATCTGTTTCAAATATACTATTTATTTATCATATTGTGATTCGTGTCCCTTTGTGAATGATAAGTGATTTTGAAACGAAAATAAAAAAAATATCTGTAAATTTTTATCGCTTACTCGCTTCATATTTTAAAGTCATTTTCATGCAGTCACAATATCAAGGTACAATCTTGTAAAAATTCGTCAAAAATATCAATAAACGATAATCATAGAAAAAACTGACAACAAAAAATATGAATGACTTTGTTTTAATTTGTGTACTCCAAACTGATAGAAAAGTGTTACAGCTCACAGCGGAGTACAGCTCCTGTGCGTGAATACAGAAGTAGTATGCAGAAAACATTGTATTTTAGGGACTATTAACATTTATTTAGCTCTATTCTGCATTTGTCCTTAGAAAACACCGTATTTGTTCAAGAATATTGTATGCATCGGTTCAGCCAACTGATGATATACGACGATGCAAAGTGAATGGCTAGTGTATGTTTTATCTTGATAATTGTAACTGTAAAATTTCCCTTTCCACAAGACAGAATCTGAAGACATTAAAAGCAACAACAATCATTGGATTGGATCAAACAACCCTGCATTTTTTAATGTAACTGTAAGTGTTTTTTAATGTAACTGAATAGCAAACAGGCACGCAGGCCGTCAGATGTTAATTCACTTATGTGAGGTCGGTGTTCACAGGTTACGTCACTGCAGCCCATGGATACCCACATTAAACCTCAGATAGTGGAAAAAGTTACCCATGAAAAAGACTTAGATGGCTACCTCAAATTAACTTTCATTGTCAACCATGTGTCATTGTTTTGCTTATTGCTGTGTTTATTAGCTGAATAACTGTGATAGAAGTGGTTCAGAGAAGTGCAATGGAGCTAAATAATGAACTCCCTATTTACATTAAATCAAAAACATCAAAATGTTCAAATTTTCAAATCGCATTTTTGGAAGTATGAACAAAAAATGTATTTCACACGTTCAAGATTACAATGAAAACGAAATGCATGATTTTGCGGTTAATATTAGCACCATTAAACTTACATACAAAAACTTATTACAATAAATATAATTGTGTAAAATATAATATGGAAGTAACTGTATTCTTACATAATATTAACTCGTTTATTCTGATTTGATTATTCTTTACAAATACAACCTTTACAAATATATGATTAAAAATTATTATGAAAGCAGAAAATACAAAACTTACTTCCAAAAATACGATTTTTTTACATTTCATTAAGCTAGAGCATAGCCGCGTGATACATTGGAAAACTCTTGATTAAAATGATGTATCGCTGTGCGTTATGCCTAAGAATGAATGTTAGCTGCTACTGATATCTAGAACATAAAGTAGAGCAGTGAAAGACACGTCCAAATAAAATCAATAAGTAAAAAGTATGTACCTAGCATATATCGCGGTGGATCAGTAGTACTACTAAGTTGTACAACTGGTAGTACAAATGATACACCCTTGTGTCACTAGCACTACCAGTAGTACTAGTGATTCGAATAAAGGAGCACCCTGCACATAGTCAACACGGAACAGGAAGGTTGAACGTGGATTGTTCCCACTCATGAGAATGTAGACGGTTAGTCGGTTACCTCAATACAAATATGTCCGAAATTTACACCTGCCCAATATTGATTATGAGACTCATAGTCAAACAAAACTGGCAAAGGAACAATTTGTTGACCCAAAACATTCATAAGGGACAATCCTGATTATTTATTGTCACTAAGGCGTATCCATTGATACAGCAACAAGAATTATTTTAATACATACATACGTTTTAGTTTCATCAACGCTAAGGCCCTAATTCACATTCACAAAGTGTCAACTATGTCAAAGCTATTTCAAAAAAAGTACTTTGATTCCTAAAAAACGTTGTTCAGAGCCATTTTCATATTGAGAACCCTTAAGGAACTTACAAAGGGTTCGTCCACAATTATTAATCGTGGACATAAATGAACAGCAATTCATTTATTTCTAAATATTGCTCATTATTACTATCACAACTCACTTGAGTTGATTCGAAGTGAATATTGCTTTAAAGTGCATTGAAATTGCTTACAAGGCCCACCAACCTAATAGCCAATACAATATGGTGGACTGAGGCCATTTCTAAGGGCTAAGGCTTCTCATTCTGAGAGACGACCCCTGCAGTGGGTACTGCACTAGCGAGATGCAGACATTGCTGTAACACACAACTGTACATATACAGATATAGGAGGTGTTTATAGCTATGAAATATATATTTTAGGTTATATGATTGAAAATAAACATTGACAGACCAATAAATTAAATGATTTTTCTAGCAAATATATACAAAGCCAATACTTATTAAATTTCACTTTTGTTTCTGTACAAAAATAAATTGTAGGACACACATCATCTAATATACTTACATAAATATTGCCTATTATATACAGTACTAAGATCACTCACAAAGTTTCAACTTGTTGGTGTTACCAATTTATTACTTTTCTCTTTAAAACTATCATCTAGCAATAATTAATTTTCCTCTCGACTTTAGAAACTACAGTATAAAATTTTAATCCAATCAAAATATCAACATACAATCTTCTATATAAAAATGAATAAGACATACACAAGTCACACACATAGGACAGCTAACATCTTCATTATTGTAATACAGGCACAAATGAACAATAACAATTCATCTGAATGTAATAAGTATGAGGAAGAATGTCCACTGAGATGGCTAAGTGTAACACACTAGCGAACCTGGCAGGCATTGTTCCAATTTTGAGGGGCACTACTTGGACTGGGTTAATTAATTGCATTTTTCGATCATCTGACCTTGAAGTCAATGATTGCCTGGCTCTGCAAAGATAATGCTGCCAACAACTGATATCCTAATACATAATTCCCAATTATTTCTATCCATTGAGGGATTTCACTCTAGTCTCCCCATCTGACCCAGAAGAAATAAAGCCTATGAGACTCCGGAATGATGTAGCTTTCTACTGGTGAAAGAACTTTCACAATCAGTTCAGTTCCCTAAATCACTTCTTATAAACAAACTAACACAATAATAGTCAAATTCAACGATATTACGAGTACTATCTTCTAAAATTTTCTTCCCCATACTTTTTATACTCGGACATATTGAACCTACACTTAAAGCATTCACTACAACTACATGAGCGAGGGATATCGTCCTACAATCTTTTACAACCGTACCAAGCGAATATAGCTGGAGAGTTGGCAAACACTTTTCCAGAAGTGGTTTAGGCATCATAAAAACATGTTGAATCGATAAATTCTCATATCCGAACAATAAAATTCAGACCTGGCTGGCAGGTAATGGAATTTAGCCAAACTCTAAAAAAAGTGTTGGAGGCATTTTAAAATGTTTGTTTAAAAACCTGCTAAAATAGCCTGTCTTTTGAAAACAGTTATTTTTACAAATTTTAATAATTATTATTTTTAGCATGCCTCTAATATTTTAATTGATTTTTTTGTCATAATTTTGGAGATGGCTAGCAAGGTTACAAACCTCACTAAGTTTTATCATTTTTTTAATTTCTTAAATTTAATGTTGTTAAAAATTTCAAAACACCTCCAAACACTTTGTGGCAAAAATTTCGTTCCTTCATCGTTTAGCCAAGCGCAACTATATTACAGTAGTTGGCGAGTAAGTCCAGTGTGCAGATCAACATTTTCTGTGTTCTGATATAACAAACAAGCTATTACCAACATGTTTTATGGTGGCTCAAACACTTCTCGAAAAATGTCTGACAGCCCTTGGGCTAACATGGCTTCATCTGGACAGACAACTTGGTGCTAAAAATATTTTGTACATATTTTATGCTCTCTAATAACACAGGCAATCTTCGTGTAGTCAGATTGAAGTGGAGTTTTGTGCAGAATAATTTTGAACTAATATGTTTTACTGACAACTGCCTTAATGATGACAATGAGTTTAGAGCCATTGAACATACAAAAAAGTAACATTAATAATGTTAGATAAGACAGATATTGGTGTGGCCATAGCAAAAGTCAACATGGCACAGCCTTTGAAGCTGTAAACCCTGGTCAGGCTTTAATTAATTTACTCAACAACCACACTTGTCGAATAGTTCAATCATGTTCATGTTTTGTATGGAATAGATACAGCTATTGTAATTTTTACACAAATGCATCACATTTTTCATTTTATTAACACGCCGAAAACTATTTCAAAACAATTCGACCACCAAGCTGGTCCATCCAGAAATAACCCCAATACCACTAACCAATACATTACCAATACACTTCTATACATAAATCATAATCTTTCTCTATAGTAAGAGATTTATTAGATTAAAACATCTAACTTTTTATTTGTCTATTATTTCATCTGTGGGTTTTATTTACTGTGTCTTAATATTGAATCATAATTAGACATCCATTATGTTAAAATATGGGATATAAACCAAGTAAAGATTGATTTTGACTTTTATTTTGCAAACTAATGATATCAAAGTATGTTTATGTTTATAAAATAACATTACTTTCAGGTACCTAATATGAACAGAGGACAATTCAAAAACATTTTTTGTATCACCTTTTTAATAATATACAGTTCCAATTTTTTTCACAGTGAATTACATCATAATATTACATTTTGGACATCTAATTATGAATTAGAGTATACAGTAAATTTGGATCTATTTAGAAATATAAATATTATAAATAAATAATTTCGATCTATTGTTGAGTTATCTGTAATTGTTAAATTGATATAAATTTGAATTTAAGTTTAGGTAAAATAGGATATTTATTAATTTAGAGATATTGACATAATCCAGTAATTTTATGAAACATAATATCATGTGATACTATTATCCTTGGATACTATTATCACAGGATATTTTAGGACTATCCTATTAGTAGCATATTAAGGTAGTTAGATCATAATATGACCAAATGATCATATATAAATGATCATATTTTATTTAGGTGTAGTCAAAACTTAATTATATGAGGCCTAACCTGAGAAATTTCTACAGATTTGACACCATAATTAGTCAAAAAGCATAATTTGTATAAGTTTGCCATAGAAAAAGCTGCTTAAATGAAAACGAATTGTTAGATACATTTAAATTTACCAATAAAAGGTAATATTGTATCAACTACTGGAAGTCCAGTAATAAAAAATAAATTATGTATATCCAAACTAAATAGAAATACTGACTTTATTGCACACAGAAAACATTCAATTATAAATGATATGTTATACATTGGGCTTCGAAGAATAATGCAGAAAATATTGCTGCATATTTTAATTAAATTTTCTTTCATTTTTCGTCATTGCCAGACATGAACAAACAGAATAGTTTCGTGTCAAACCTATACTGATATTTTCATCTTTTTTGGATCAGGCCACACTGAATAGCAAAAACATGTTTAATAACCAAGTTAGGAAAGCCATAATGCGTATGAAACTGTAGAAAATGAAAGTTATTTTCTACTTCTGCAGAAGATTCAACTGTGTCGTGGTTGGTGTTATTTTCTGCTGCTTCTCAAGAGGGATTGGTTTCTGATGTTCATAGTCCGATACAGACACAAACACAACATTGTCATATGACTACAGAATGAACTCTCTGTCCAATTCTGTATTATTACTTTTTTCGTTCGCTTTCAAGATTGCTTCTACAATCTGCTAGCAGGTGATTGTTGTGTATTGTCTCAAATAAATAATATGTCTAACGAATTCAGAGAATGTCTAAGCTCTAGAAAAAGAGCAGCTTTTGAAATTGGGACAAAGAATGTCATGGAGATGTAACTAACATTCCATGTGCTGAACCTTACATAAAACATCACTTGGGTTACAATACCACTTAATCAAAACAAAGTGTAATAATAACCCCCCTCTGTCGCAGTCGGGTAAAAAATATCCTGTACTAATCAATCAAAACTCTTTAATCAGAAATGCACCATGTTAGAATAATATTAAATATTGGCTAAAGAGTTTTGACCGATCAGTTGATAAACTCACATACTACTGTGCTGACTTTCACATATAAAAATAACTGTGTAAAAACAAAAATTACAATAACCACTGGTTTTACATCAACCGATAAAAATGTCCTATACCATGATGGTAAAAAGACCATTCAATATAACTGCGGCCGTAACATTCCTATATTACTAGAAGGTAAGTTTAAAAGATACTAGTAAATAAAGTACAATATAGCAGAAGCCGACAGTTACACAAATAAATACACTGACAGATTGCGACAACTTCTTTTAGGAGACAAGACCACTACAACAGTCCTATACGAATATAAAACAAGTAAATCAATGGCACATAATACAGCAATGTTACACACACAGCGACATACCTCGAGGCGGTCCACGAGCCTTCTTTTTTCGTCTCTTCTTCAGCACACACGATACAAAAAAGCATTCTGATTTGAATTTCCCGTTCCGATTGGAATTTCCCGAACGATCCAATGGGTCCGTACACGAATTTTGTTACTTAATTTTGTATATCTATAATTAGTAGGAATATGCGATCACTGCACTGTCCACAACGGTAGCGCACTGCACTGGCGTCGTGTCCGCGGCGGGGTCGGCATCCATGAGCCTTCTTTTTCCGTTTCTTCCACGTCTTCAGCACACACGATACAAAAAAGCGTTCCGATTGGAATTTCCCGAACGATCCAGCGCACACGGTCCGTACACGAATTTTGTTACTTAATTTTGTATATCTATAATTAGTATCACTGCACTGTTCACAACGGTTCACTGCACTGGCGTCGTGTGGCGGGGTCGGCAGTGGGGCGCCGTTCCGAGGCGGCCTTTCGAAGCACTTTCTAGAGCCCCCTCGCAATGTCTCTGTAACTGCCCGGGGACACTGTTCGCGTCACCGGCCAGCTGGGTGAAGGATATCCTGCAATCAAATAATATAAGTGAGTATACCAGCCAAAAATAGTTATAGAATATCAGTGGAGGAAAACAGCGTGAGGAAACCTGCACGCCGGAAAGTTCTCCATGATGTTTTAAAGAAATTTGTAGTCGTACAGTGTGCGGTGTAAAGTGTACAGAGGCGGTAGTCGGCGGTACCTAGTCGGAGTCGGAGTCGTCGTTGAGCGAGGAGCGCAGCTTGGAGAGCGTGCGCCGCGCGGCGGGCGTTCCGTCCTCCTCGTCCGACGATATCACGATGCGTTGGCGCGGCTTGACGCCCGTCGCGCCGCGCGTCATCCGCCGCGATACCGCGCTCTCTGAGCCTGGAACAATAACGCAACAACCCCATTGGCACCTTCTCTTTGTCGCGGGGAAATCCAGGATCGTATCCATTTCTGGATTCTCTCATCCTGGATTTCCATTTGGTACTAAATTCTTACAATGAAATGTATGAAGATTATGTATTTTCGAAAATTCAAGAAAAGTATGTCAATCGACTCTCGAGGAGCTCGAGGCCTCAACCTTATTCCGCAGTCAGTGAAACGAAAAACGAACCATCCTCCTCTTTGTGCTTGGCTTTGGCCTCCTTCTTGGCCTGTTTCTCCTGCTCCTTCTTGTCCAGCTTGGCTTGCTTGAGCGCTCGGCACTTGTCCAGCGTGGGCTTGCCCTCCAGCCCCGCCTCGGTGAGCAGGTCCAGCATCTTCTGCACGCGCTCCTTGTTCTTGGTGCAGCCTGGAACGTTGACATACATACGTGTGTTTCTGATTTCATTGAAAGACTGATATCATTTTTTATTTCAAACAAGTTGATAATAATGATAATAATTAAATTAAAAATTAAAAAAAAACACCGACACAATAATATATTTGCAGATTGGATATTGGGTATTTTCCCCACTTTTACCCCCAGTTTTTTCAGGGCTCAACCGATTTTCATTGAACATATTATTTTGTAATGTGCACGTGATGCGCTTTCATTTGAGACCCCACTCGATTATATTTGCAGACATTCGGTTATTCTTCCCCACTTTCACCCCCCACAACATTTATCTATAGTCTATAAAAATGTATGTGATTCCCATGTACACTAGTCACTTGCACACAAGTGACTTGTACTAAAATATAATTATATCACATGGCTGACATTATGATTAAAATAAGGCCTAACAAATTTCAAAGACAATTTATTATTAAAAAAATTTCAGTAAGAGTGACTCTGTCAACACTGACCTTCAACGAGCTTCTTATAGTCGAATCTGATGCCAGCAGCCTTGCAGAACTTCTTCATGTCGGTGATGCCGGGCTGGCGCAGCTCGGGGGGCACGGGGGGCCGGCCGCGGCGCCCCCCCGGGGTCCCCGGCGTCCCCCCGGCGCCCCCGCCCGGCCGCGGCCCGCTCTTCGAGCCCTTCGGTCGCCCCGGCCCGCGCTTTAACGGTTGCTCCTATTCATCAATTCGCTCATAGTACTAAACTCAAAGGGTGGATGGTGAAGCCATATTCCCGAAGTACACACCGCTATGGGTGGCACGCTCTTGTTTTTTTTAAGCAGGAATCAAGCGTGCAGGCTCCCCCTGTTGTGTTCACTTAAACCCATTTATATAAGCAAATCTAATCTCAAATAGCATGTCTTAAATAGTTTATAACTGCCGAGTCACTCGGTATCACTCAGTTCCAAAAAGGAACATGGTCACCTCAAAATTGTAGGTTTGATCACAACTTATATACACAAACCCTCAAACATATGAACATGCTTGGGGACCATACTCGTACATTGCATGTATGTATAGCTTAAACAGCCACTTTGGTTAGGTGGCTGTTTAATTCAATATTTTTCATTTTTAAAGTTACAGTAATAATTTAATGTATTTCTGTCTTTCTAACACATCAAAGATTTATTTAAATTAATCATATTTCATGCAGCTTTATTCGAAGTTACACATCATTTGCATCTCCATAACACACAACACATGCTATATCAGTGTTTCTGTGTAGCTGCATCAAACGCATACAACCTCAGATAGGCTTTCTACCCTATTTGAAGATATTCTATTTGATTGCGACTATCCGTATATATCCATGAGCTGCAGTGACCATGTGGACTAAATTCTCATACACTATTATAAACACAACATAGATAAATCTTTACTTTTTACATTTCCATAGATCTTACCTCATCACTGTCCTCAGAACCACTGCCTGAAGAGCCGGATGAATCATCGTCTGACGATGAGTCCACTGTTGTCACCTGTTGAACGGAAACCATCAATTTGTTATAATCAAGAAAAAATAAGTTAATGAGCGGAGCTATTGTATAGCTCACCATTTTAAAAAACTAAATTCAAAAATTAAAAACTAAATTCTAGTTCTGGCAATGATGACTGTGTCATGTTTTAAACCAAGGTGCAAGCAAAAACTTGATGACTTGTCTCTATGTTGAAGTTAAGCCGCTGCTTTCTGCGTCGCGAGACTAGTGGTATGCGAGACGTGAGTGTAGATCATTATTATTACAGGATTGCTGGGCTAGCTTACCGCATTTGGCTCTCCAGCTAACACAACTTTTTGTTGCAGCTTAGTCGCTACCAGCTATGAGTAGTAGGTAGATATTAGTACAATATCGATGTAAGTGAAGTTAGTTACATAGAAAAAGTCCTACCCTATTAGAGTGTCCGGCTACAACGCCATGTTTCTGAAGTTAATCAGCTATCATTTTACACTACACAGAAGAGTCCCAACCGTATTTAATTGTCAATAATCGTCAGGTGGACAATTGCAACCAATTTAGCCGCTATTAGTTTTGACGTTATGTTACTGACTTACCGTATTTGGCTCCCCGGCTAGCATGGCTCTTTGTTGAAGTTTAGCCGCTGCAAGCTTTGAGGCGGCGGCTTTTTGCGCCGCGATATGGGCAGCTTGCGTCGCCAAGCGCTCTCGCTCGGCGTTCGCGTCGTAGTAGTTGTAGAGCACCGACAGCGGCACGGGCACGTCGCCGAAGTACACCTCGTTCGGGATGTGGGACGAGTCCAGGCAGTCGTCGCTCCATCGCCTGGAAACAGGTGTTGAAGTTTCGAATTTATTACGGTTGTAGCATTCAATAGAAAACTGAGATTGAGTGGACATAGGAACCACACTACTATGTTATACACATCACATATTTTTAACGTTTAATTGAAGCATACTTCAAAACAGAAAGCAACACTAAAAAAATACATTTTTTATTAGCGCTGGGAGGATGCGAGATACGATAAACTTTTGGCACATCCCATTGCAAGCTTCGAAACCTCTTACAATATTATTATCTTGAATGAATTTGATTCACTTAGTCAACGTGGCTGTTACAAGCCGGATGCCTGATCCTGATTCATTATGAAGAGGGACTGAATACGCACTTTCAAAACTGTATCCCGGAGAAGTCCTTCCGGGAGGGTCGTATGGCGTATTGACTTCGTCTTGTTGGTGGAGCCCTTTGTAACCAGCCGATGCCAGTCAACGTAGCTGCTATACACGGGCTTCCTGATCATTATGAAAAGGGACTGAACACACACCTTCGGAACTGCATCCCGGGGAAGTCCTTCCGGAAGGGTCGTATTGCGTACAGGCTTCGGCTTGTTGCCAGTCAACGTGACAGTTACAAGCCGACTTCCTGATTCATTATGAAAAGGGACTGAACCTTCGGAACTGCATCCCGGAGAAGTCCTTCCGGGAGGGTCCTATAGCGTACGTGCTTCGTCTTGTTGGTGGAGTCCTTTGTAACCAGCCGATGCCAGTCAACGTAGCTGCTATACACTGACTTACTGATCATTATGAAAAGGAAGTCAATACGTACCTTCGGAACTGCATCCCGGGGAAGTCCTTCCGGGAGGGTCGTATAGCGTACAGGCTTCGTCTTGTTGGTGGAGCCCTTTGTTACCAGCCGATGCCAGTCAACATAGCTGTTATAAACTGGATTCCTGATCATTATGACAAAGGGACTGAACACATACCTTCGGAACTGTATCACGGAGAAGTCCTTCCGGAAGGGTCGTATGGCGTACAGGCTTCGGCTTGTTGCCAGTCAACGTGGCAGTTACAAGCCGACTTCCTGATTCATTATGAAAAGGGACTGAATCTTCGGAACTGCATCCCGGAGAAGTCCTTCCGGGAGGGTCGTATTGCGTACAGGCTTCGGCTTGTTGCCAGTCAACGTGGCAGTTACAAGCCGACTTCCTGATTCATTATGAAAAGGGACTGAATCTTCGGAACTGCATCCCGGAGAAGTCCTTCCGGGAGGGTCGTATTGCGTACAGGCTTCGGCTTGTTGCCAGTCAACGTGGCAGTTACAAGCCGACTTCCTGATTCATTATGAAAAGGGACTGAATCTTCGGAACTGCATCCCGGAGAAGTCCTTCCGGGAGGGTCGTATTGCGTACAGGCTTCGGCTTGTTGCCAGTCAACGTGGCAGTTACAAGCCGACTTCCTGATTCATTATGAAAAGGGACTGAATCTTCGGAACTGCATCCCGGAGAAGTCCTTCCGGGAGGGTCGTATTGCGTACAGGCTTCGGCTTGTTGCCAGTCAACGTGACAGTTACAAGCCGACCTCCTGATTCTTTATGAAAAGGGACTGAACACATACCTTCGGAACTGCATCCTTTGGAGTGGAGTCCTTTGTATCCAGCCGATGCCAGTCAACGTGGCAGTTACAAGCCGGCTTGCTGACCCATTCTGCAAAGGGACCGAACACATACCTTCGGAACTGTATCCCGGAGAAGTCCTTCCGGAAGGGTCGTATGGCGTACTGGTAGCCGGTGGCGCGCGGGCGGCCGGCCAGCGGCGGGCGCGGCGCGGGCAGCGGCGGCCGCAGCGCCGGCACCGCGGCGGGCGCGTGCGCGGGCGGCTTCGTGGGCGTGGAGCCCGGCGGCTTCGGCTTGTTGGTGGAGCCCTTCGGCCGCCCGCGCTTCTTTGGCTGGCGGTGAGGAACTCAAATTAGTTTACAGCTAATTTTATATAAACGGGTGTTGTTGGATTTCAAATACTCTGGCTCGGTCACTAATGGAGATTCACAGCAAAACGCGACAATTAATGCGCAAAATACCTCAAGACCTAATCCAATCACAGTAAATGTAACTACTGTTTAACAATGAGGATGTGACACGGGTCACGCACTGAGCGAGCCAGCGATAGCGCCTACCAACATACTTCTGATTGTCCCACGAAGGAGACAGATTGTAGTAAATAAAAAAAATAAAAAATGTATATTAACGCAGTTGTTCCGTGTGTTTGATGTGTGTGTTAGGAAAACTGATCGTACCAAAGAGCTCGACTGTTTACATTACTGTGGGGTGACTTTTGAAACAAGCCGCTATCTTGCATTATCATATTGCATACTCCTCACGTTCATAAATGTTTTCCGCCTTACTTGTTATTATTGCTATGCCTTTGCCTATGCCTATTGTTATAATCAGGATGAACCAGAGATAATTATCAGATAAGTGGAAAGTTGTAATTGTATGTCAAATTGTTCTTACCTCAAGCCCCGGCGGCGTTTTGCCCGGTGTGCCGCCCGCCTTCTGGTCCGGGCTGCTGAATGGTTTCCGATCGTCTGCACTACAAGTTATTTTAAAATTTAACACTATTTTTTTTGAATTATACAACTAAATAAAAAATTGGTGTCAAAACTGTTAGTTTATCTTTCAAAATATTTGAAAAGTTTTTCGCATTGAGCTAAAATATTTTTGCACGGGAAATACAGACAGCCTGTGGTGTAATAGCACTGTGGTGTAATGGCTTACCTGTTAGTGGAGGCGGAGGCGGCGGGCTCGGCGGGGCGTGGGGCGTCCCCGGTAGCGCCTTCTGAAGCACCCTCCGCCTTGGATGCTTCTGTGAACACACAAAATCATTAAACACACATTTTACACACTTAAATGTCATATCAGTCTCACTCATGTCATTGTAACAGATGTTTCTTTTTGATGCTGTAATAGTCAACTCTGGCACTCAAACAGAATTGGTGCAGTCAGTAACCTGAATTACCTTTCCAGCTGCTGTCAACGTAAAATGTTGTAACACTTATTAATCCCGTGGACTACAATCTTATACTATGGTTAATGAATTCACATTAGAACTTTAAACAAACCTGCAGATTTGTCCCCGGTAAGATTTTCAGCACCAGTTTTAGGCAAATCATCTGAAAAACAAAAATATGTCAAAATATGCCAAAAACGTGAAACACTAAAAAAAAACATACAAAGAAATCTCTAATATGTACCTTTGTTTTGTTCCACAGGCTTCTGGACAGTATCCATCGGCTTAAGGCTCACATCTGCAAAAAAGCCAGTAAAACAAAATTCACTTCTAAGCCCATTGCAAAGACGATTTCTTCGTTCTTCAACGATTCGTTCTTCAACTTTTAGTCGTAGAATCAAAAGTAAATGATTCATAAATGAAAAACAATAAAATTATTTGAATATTTTGGCTGTAACAACTTTTTCCTGATTGAAGGAAATGATTATTAGGAAAGGTCTCCATTACTGTGGTGGGTCATTCATGGGTTATAGATACCCACAAAGTTTCTATTGCAGCCACCGACCGAAACACAATACAATCCTGTACGTAATATTATACACACTGCATACACATACATACACTAGGTGACCCCGCAAACGAGCTATAAGTTATCGAGCGTTAAAAATCAACTATTAAAAAATAGGGGTTGTTGATACAAGGGTGATAATTTAGGGTTGTATGTATTTTTGGATACCACATTATTGAAAAATAAAAAATAAAAATATTTGTCCAAAAAAATAAAAATGTTAGGTGTGGACAACCCTTATCACTTAGGGGTATGACAAATAGACGTTAGCCGATTCTCAGACCTACTGAATATGCATATAAAATTTCATAAAAAACGGTCAAGCTGTTTTGATAACTAAAACCGTGACATGAGAATTTCATATATTATTATAAGATACTAGCTGACCCGGCATACTTCGTTTTGCCATTATAAAATATGTATATTATATCATTGCAATTTGCATAATAGAAGTGGCATCCAAAAAGAAAAATCTTGACGTTTCTAAATGCATGACATTGCCTTATGAAGTATTCAATCTGAAATGATGTTTGACAGGTAGAACATGGGTAGAACAGTTTATATAGGAAATGAAATTGTTGTTTTTATTATTTTCTTTACATTGTTTTCAAATTTTCTCTCCATAAGAACCATCCTCGTACTTCAAGGAATATTTTAAAAAAATAATTAGCGAAATCGGTCCAACCGTTCCCGAGATTTGCGCTTAGCAACACATTCAGCGACTCATTTTTATATTATAGATACACTGCAGTCCTATCGGTGTTTCCTTAGTTGAATTATTATACATCCTATGTTACATACCGCGTGGCTTTTCAACATCGGCTCGGTGGCCCATCTCGTCCGGCTTGAATATGTCTGTCTTGATCTTTATTTTCGGCTGCTCCATATCGCCAACCTGCATCGAAAGCAACACTAGAGGAATTCTCAATTGTAGATTTTACATAGGCATAAGATTCTTTAGGTAGATATTATACCATATACCATTGACGGCACTTGATAGGTAGGTATAAAGGCTTTGCGGGCGGCAAGAGTGGGAGCTCGAACCGTCCAGTCAGCGACCCCGGGAAGGACGGCGGTGTGTGTGGCTGCACACCGTCGTACACATCGGAGGATGTAGGGGAGACGATACGAAGTCTGCCCCGGGATGAGTCCGTCAAGGACGCCGCGCAATGGGGCACCGGTGCGCTCCACCGGAGATCCCGGAGCCCCTCACATGCGCAGAGGAAGGCCACCGAGGGGGTTTTAGTGGGTAAGAATCCCACATAACGCGGAGTCGCTCCCACGGCTCTCGGGCACCTATGAAGGCTTCCCCCCCGTTACAAAAAAAGGTATAAAGGCTGCTATTGTTGTTGAAATTTTCTTTTTACCTGACTAAGGCGTGGCAAAAAAGAGGGTTATGATTTTGATTGGTTTTAAACTACATGCTTAATATACTTGATAATGGTATCATTGGAAATTGGAAGGTATCATTGGGTCGTCAAAACAGTTGGATTTCCAAGGTATCATTTGAAGTGTCTTATAATTACATAATAATGTGTGTTTAGGCAAAAAATATGGAATAGCTTGTACATACATAACAATTTTAGATATCAAAAATTCAGCTGTCGTCATACTGTTGTCTTTTTTTGGATGTTAATTTTTAAGGAGCCATCTTTTTCTTTTAAAACATGTAAACGAATAGAAGTAATAAACGAGCGTGTGGTAGATTGCTTTATAGTGCATATATACCTATTATGCCAGCCAATGAAAACATTTGATCATGCTTATTAAAATGGTAGGAAGAGGCCTAAAGCCAGACAAACTGACATACAAAAAGGCTCATTCTATCAATGATGCAATAATGACCGTGTCTACGTTTAAGGTTCTGATATTCTAAACAAAAGACGACGAATACTCCGCATAGAGCATTCGTATCATAATGGATTCACGCACGAACGGATACAATCTTATGAGATCCCAGTGAGTCATCGTATTCACAGCTCGCTTATTGTGGGCGGAGCACGCGCCAAGATATAATGACAGCCCCGGGGGCCTTCGACGCTGTATCTACAACGATTACATTTTAAACAAAGGATGTTTAAGATCAAGACATCCGAGATAGATACACGTTACAGTGGAGATTTTAAATCTGATATAAACTAGAGATACATTTTTTTTTAAATTAAACCGGCATAACATTTGTTACATACTTTAGGCTTACTAGTATTTGGCCAAATTTCTATTGTTATTCTTCTATTTCTATTGTTAATAGAAACAAAATACTTGATACAAAAAACAACAACCTCAGAAAAAAGTAAGCCTAAAGTACGTAACAAATTTTGCAAAAATTAACTGGGGGGCGCGGTAGTGCCCCCGCTAAGTCGAGCAAAAAAGCGGCACGCCCGTGCTATCCTTTTCTCAAAGCAATTCAGGCCATTTTTGACCACCTACAACTTTGTGGTGGATAAAACTAGAAGCTTGCATGTTCAGTACCCAGGCAAGTATTGTATAAACACAGTGTACTACAAATTTCATTCAATTTGAACCTGTAGTTTAAGAATTACAACTGGTCAATGTTTCTTGATTTTGTCTTAATCTTTTCAAATTATTTTTATCTGACACTTATCTATGTATTTGTATAATTAACGCCTACACCATCATTGACAGAGGAGACACGACCCTGCGTTGGGTCATTAACGGGCCGGGCTAAAGACAATTGTTAGCAGTGTCAATATTCAATAGTCAATATACAACATACCATCATCTCACTGTCGGGGTGTGGTCGTTTCTGTGCGTCGGTGGGCTCCAACTTGATCTCGGGCTTGAGCTGCTTCACGTCCAGGGGCTTCTGCGTGTCGAGCGGCGGCAGCAGGTGCGGCTGCGGCGGCCACGCGGCCTTGTGCAGCCCGACGTCGCCGTACCCCTGCACTGGAAGCGAGAGACCTACGTGTGCTTATTAATTTAGTTTATTTAAGTCCATAATACAATCCCCCCCTCATCAAGCAAGCGTGGTCGACTATGGTCTGTATTGTGAGAGGAGACCAACCTTGCAGTGGTTCATCAATGGGTTAGACAATTCATTGATTCATTGTCTTACTTACTACTAATGATGAGTTTGGGTAGCTGTGAATGCTTATGGTAAATTTAAACCAATGTAGAGGAAGGAATTTTTTGTTTTTAAAGACCTATGTGTGTTTATTTATTCATTGCCTTTTTTTTACTATTGTGTCTTACTTCCTACTGTATATAGCGGTGATAGCCCAGTGGCTTAGAATTCGACCTCAAATCGAGGGTCGGGGTTTGAATCCTATAGTGGCACACACCAATGACTTTGTAAAAAAGTTATGTGCGCTTTATAAAAATTAAATATCACCTGCTGTTACGGTGAAGGAAAAAATTGTGAGGAAACCTGCATGCCTGAGAGTTCAGAAAAAAAAGTTCTCATAGGCATGTGAAGTCCACCAACCCGCACTAGGCCAGCGTGGTGGACTAAGGCCTACATCCTTCTCATTGTGAGAGGAGACCCGACCCTGTAGTGGGTCATTAATGGGTTACTGACAAACACTGTATTCTGTTTATCATTACATATTCTATTGATAAGTAGAACTGTTTTAAAGAGCTAATTGTTAAAACAAAATAAATTATCCTGTAATTATGTACCTAATACCAGTAGTGTGGTAGTGGTGGTGGTAGCCTAACAATTGAGGTTCAATTGCGATTTTTTTATTGTTTGACAAGCAATGGCACTGGATAAGCTAGAATTTCATAAAAATACATACAATCTGTTTTAATTCTCTTGTCCTATTTGGTCATATACAATCTTGATACTACAGTATTTAAAAGCTTTAAAAAAGTTTATTAAAAAAAGGTTAAAATTGCTTTATAAAATAAATTATACTTGTAATTAATATTTAAAAAAAATTAATTATTAATGAGTATGACTATTTGTTTTTTCATTTTTGATAATTGAGGCCAATGGAACCATAGTGTCCTAATTCAATAGACAAGCCATAATGGCCTATCTAAATAAGGCCAGTATCTATGCATTATTATATTTTATGTATTTAAGCAGCATAAACAAAGAGTAGGTGAAAGGTAAACCTGAAAAAAAATTTTTTGGTACATACTTCCATCTCATTCTCTCTTAATCTTTCTGTCTGTCTATTTTCAATACATTTTTAAGAAAGTGACCTTGTCTAATCAAGTAGGTCACTAACAACAGTAAAAATAAATACAATAGCAAAATTGCACACTTCAGTTCACAATGGAACAAGCAATAAAAATCAATGGGAATAAAAAGTTTGTTTACAGTTTTTATTGTGCTTATTTACATAACAACTTTTCAAGGTTTTGTTTGTGTAGGAAAGTATTGTTTATAAACAAAGTCTAACTTAATATGTTATTTGTGTTTTAATGAGTTTTGTATAAGTGTAACATTTTGTTTATAGGAAGATGTAGTAACAGTATCATTGGGAATTTTAATCATGAAGCAACTAACACCAACATTTCAATATTGAATATTGTTTTGCTTATGACAAAGAAGTGTATTGATAAATTTAATGTTTGGTACTAACCCATGTGAGACTGTGCCATATGCAGTTGTTGCTGCTGTGTTGGGAAGCTCTGATGATGTGCATAGTTCTGGTGCGCGGGCGGAGCGTAGGAGAGGTTCTGCGGGGCGTAGCCGCCCGGGGGCGGAGGCCCGTAAGCCGCGAACGCGTCTGGCGGCGGGTAGTGCGTGTTGTACGCCCCGGCATACGGCTGATACGGTATCTGGTGACCATTATCTACAACACAACAAAACATGACCACTAATAGCTCCAATTTCCCGCTCAAAACGGAAACACGCATATTATAGCCGCAAACTACGTACCGATATAATTTAGCGGCAAACCGTTCCCCTGCACCACTCCGTGGCCCGGCTCACCCTCCATCCGTAACCGCTTCTGGTTCATGGCTCTTTCGGCTTCATAATTCATCTTGAACACTAAAAATAACAACCGCATACATTTTTAACGATCCCCACTAAGGATTACCATGATTTTAAATCACAGAAGCGACAAAATAACACATTTTAAAACAGTTTCGCGTTAATTGTGACAGACGCCAACCGGACGCTAGGATAAAACACAGGTTATGCTTCGCAAAAGCAAACATAGCGTACCTTTGTTGGTCACTGATTGTTATTGATTTTAGTTAATAGATGCACTTAGCGCCTTTGCTGCGATGTTTTGGCACATAATAGAGCACAATATTAAGTCAAAATAACTGTTGCACACAAAATATGCATCAAATTATCAACTTTAGTGACAGTAAAATTAGAAAAAAACACAAGTGAAGCGGAGTTCGTGTATTTTTTTTCCTATCCTTTGAGTTTTTTTTTGCGTTCTGGTAATACCAGAGGAAAGTACTTTTGTTCCTCCGAAAATAAATAAAATTATAATAGGAAACTAGGTTAAGTAATTTTTATTACCATTTTGTGTACTTTTTTAGCATTTAAGGTATTTTATTGTAAAGATATTAAGATACCGTTTCGAAAGTGCTTAGGTGCTTAGAGAAATTATAAAACTTTCCTCCTAGCGAAACTGTGAAAATAATCTGTCAAAACAATCAATCAATTTATATTTTGGTGTATCTTTGAAACTCTCAAAATAATATAATTGTTGCTATAGAAAACATGAACATTTTACACTTATTATCTAATGATTGAACTTTTATTTAATTTTGGGAAAGATATAATATAATTTTTTACTTGGCAACTTTATTTTTTACCACTATCTACCATGCTGTGCAATTCCTTAAAACTATCTGTGGTAAAGTGCATGTCTCTATTCTTCTATACTCTCTGGTTTGTGTACAGGGTTGCCCACATGTTTAAATTTTCCCTAAAACCGGAAATTACAAATGTAGCTAAATTTATTATGGAATCTGGCGTTTAATTACGAAAAGTCTTACTGCTTTTTGAATGAATGCATGCTAATAATATGTATTTATACGGTATTATATGAGATATAAAGCCATCTATTCAATTACCATACAGAAAAGAAAAGAAAAGTATGCGTTTATTGTTGACTGTTACACGAGTAAGTTAAGAACAGTTTACCCTATGCGAGCATACAATAATTATGTCTTAAATAACTAGTGCTTAATTTTATATTATAATACAAAATATTTACAACAATTACTCGTCGCTCATCCTCGGGATTTTTAGAATACGTTCGTTATTATGATCATTTGTATTTGGTTAATTTTGGTTACCGACGAGCAATAGTAATTTACATATGAGTTTTCGGGAAATGAAATATTGTGCCCTTGGCAATCAGTAAAATCAATGTCGAAATTGTCGAAAACCCGTTGAACCGCACCGCACCGCTTCTCTTCCCGTCCCTCTCTCTTCCCTCATCTGCATGCATCTTTTGTTTTGTTTGCACATTGTATTTTGTGAATGTGTGTATTGTTTGTGTGTGTTCAGTTGCGTTTGCGTTTGTTGGCTGGCTTGTGCTGCGGTCGGTACTCGGTCGGTTTGGTTGGGTTTGCTGTGCTAATCTCTGTCTGCAGATTAATTCTCATGAATTCTGTGCTAAACAGTAAACTTTTCGAACTAAAAGTTACAGAAATAAAGAAATATAGTGTACTGTTCTGTGGTGATCGAATAACAGTAAATACCTTAACGAGGTAAACGCGAATTCCTGGTGACTCGGATACCTTCGGCTCGTGGTAGGTAAGAAATATAAAATATTGATCAATATTTATATTGTTGCATGTAAAGCCAATTATAAAATTAAGATAAAAATAGCACGATAAGTACCTTTTATGGGATAACTTTGAATCTAAATTTCTAACTGATATTTTCAAAGTAAATCGTTAATATTGGTATAATTTAATTTTGTAAACTGTATCTTATCTTGTGAAGCTTACTTTGTATGTCAAACATACATAAAAAAATTTCATACATAGTGTCGGTTTATTAACATTTGATGTTGGTATGGTGTATACCTATATGTATACCCACCTACCTACCTACAAGTAAGTACTTATTTACCTACCTAGGTAGATAAGTAAGTATGTAGGTAGGTAAGTAGGAATAAAATTAAATATCACTTGCTGTAACAGTGAAAGAAAACATTGTGAGGGAACCTGCATGCCGGAGAATTCACAAAAAAATGTTCTTGAAGGTATGTCCACCAACCCAATTAGGCTAGTGTAGTGCACTAAGACTCCTTCTCGTTGAGAGGAGACCTGACGCTGCAGTGGGTCATTTATGGGTTACAGACCAGTAGGTTTGGGGACGTATTTCAGCTGCTAGCCTCTATGTGTACAAGTCTTGGGCATTGGTCTTGCCACATTGAAAGGAGGATGGAGCATTTTGCTCCATGCTGCTCCAATGCAGACTGGTGAAGAAACTGGCTAGACGCCAATGACTTGACATCATGAAAAACTTATCAGGCATGCTGGTTTTTTATTAACAATTTTTTCCTTCACCCATTACAATAGTGTTAAACACATATAGTTAACTTTTGAAAAGATGTGGTATTAGTGTGTTCCACTAGGATTTGAACCTGGACCTCTCAGGAATGAGGAGGTCTTAGCTAGGGCTATCACTGCTACAGCAGTGTAGTTACAACTCATATTATGATAATATCCATTGCTTGTACAGTCTTATGTGTTGTATATCTTTTTTCAGTTGAATCAAAGAACCAATCATGTACAAAAACGAGCTGGATGTAGCCGAATCCTTGGCCATTGCTGAGGACATAAACTTAGAGTGAGTACTTGTCTAATATTAACCTTCAATAACCTTTATTTATTTGGCAACCCTGATCCATTTGATGGTAAAAGATGTAAAAAATAAAAACTATTAGTACTAGTTTCAGCCTACTACTTTGTCCACCTATATGTATGTGTATCTATAATACATCATCCAGGTTACAATCTAACATGTGTGCTAAAATTCATCCAAATCCGTTCAGTCGTTTTTGTGTGAAAGAGTAACAAACAAACATCCTCACCAACTATTGCATTTATAATAGTAGTTACTAGGATTACAGTTAAATTAAAACAGTCAAGATAAATAATGCAACCTTGTATCACTATCAGAATGACCTTCAATGACCTGTAATAATTGCATAACATTTTAATGATATTATATCATTAAAAGCCTTGCTAGGATCCTAGATGCCCTACATAAATTAAAATCACCAATTGATTAAAATTTATGTTAAAATTTATATAAATATTTTACATTCTTAAAATCACAATATTTAGAAGATTAGATAAAGATTGGTCTACAAACTCATTGGACATACTCAATTTTTTATTCATCCTAAAAGTACAAACACTTGTGGAAAGTTTTGTCAGATTGTACAATTCAACAAAATACTATACTATTATGTGTGTTTAAAATCGTCAACTATCAAAAGATGTCACTTAATCATGATAATCCATGCCATCCCGATTGCATGGATATCTATGGATTGTTAAGCATTTCTGTATATTTCCACAGATACCTAGAGAACATCAATTGGTCTCAGGTGGGGCTGTCCCTGGACCAAGAAGCGACTATGGATGCCGCCCTGGAGTTTAAACCGGTTAGATTTATCACTTAACTAGCTTCCGCCCCTGACTTTGTCAATGTAAACCAGAGAATTTGACTCAGAGATGCATAAAAGTATTCTAAGAGACAATAGTATCCTATATGTTAATGTTAGATTATAGCCTACCTGTATAGCAAATTTCATCCATATCTGTTCAGCCATTTTTATGTGAAAGAGTAACAAACAATCATCCACCCTCACAAACATCCTACTGCTATTGTAACAACGCATTTAACGCAACGCAATAGTAGTAGTATTAAGTGTTACATTACATATCTGTGAACTCATTCAAGTAGTTACTTTTCCAATTTTTTGAAATTAAATCCTACTATATTATACTATCATAAATGTGAATGTTTGTGAGTATGGATGGATGTTTGTTACTCTTTCACGCAAAAACGGCTGAACAGATATGGATGAAATTTGGTACACAGATAGATTGTAACATGGATTAACATATAGAACACATTTTATCCCTCTCTGGACCACGGTCTACAATCAAAGCGGACGAAGCCGCAGGCACAGTCTAGTATAATCTAAAGCTGTAATTTTAAAAGAGGAATTATCCTGAACACTCAGTAGTAATTGCTCTGTATCATGAAACACCATATTTACATATTCCAGACATCGCCGTATGGGCCGCCAGAAAGGACAATATTCTCAGGCGATCTCAAGTTTGAAGTTGAAATTTGTGGCGCGCACACAAATAAGTCTAAATATTTGGTAAGTATCAAAGTTTCCATATATCATATGAATCCATATTTATTTACCAAGTTTTACAATCTTTTAATATAAAATTTTTATCCAGAAAACCACATACCTACATCTCTCTTAAGATTACTACTTTTGATTTTCGTTTATAATGCAAACATACTAAGAACACACAAACACATGTATGTATGTATTATGTAAATGAAGAAAATATTTATTGCATATTGTATATTATGTATAATGCACTGTATTATGTATAGTTATGTCTCAATTATTATTTTCGTCCAAACCATGCTGCCCTTTAAAGAACTCCGGGTGAGTTAAGAAAATGAGTATCTTATTATTCTCCTCGTACTTTATTCTTTACCAGGCACCTCACTGGTGCCATTAGTTGTTAATGATAAATATGAAGCTTGTAGCTTGTAGCCGATGACCAACAAAACTTATTCACTTCGCTTTTAAAGTACCCTAAAGCAGCATGTCCTTCATTACTTGTATTTTGGTTCGGGAAATGTAGTTGGCTAGTTGCCTACCAGTGGTATTTTATTTGAGGCGAACATATTAGTCCTCGTGAGTAAACGCATGTACATACAACCTTAGATCTGGTGGGTTACTACAAACTCCTAAAACCATCATAAAGCAATGTTGTTTTGTTTTAAATTAAAACATGTTCATTAAACATGTGTTGCCGATGTTGCGTAGACCGTTTAGACCTGGGGGGTTACTACAAACTTTATTTGAGGACAGACATCGAAAAGCGATTGAGTTCTGCAAACTACAACTGCAGTCACATTCTTATTCCTCATCTCTCATCCATGTAGCCATGATGTGCCACTGCGAAGTGCAGTGGTTAAGACACCAGTGCGCGTAGATGCTTTATATTGATTTTTAAATCGTGCAGTGTACAGCCCGCGCCAAACATTGTGACCGCCCCGAACTTAGACTCATTGCATTGCGCAGAACACATAATCAGGTATTAGCGGGACGCACCCCGCGCGCCCGCACCGCTCACTCGCGACGCGCGCTCGCACGCACGCCTTAGTGTAAGTGCTACGTCCGTACACGAATCACGCACTTGTTGAGCTCTGCGAGTACTGTCGCGTTCAGAATTCGTTCGATCGTTTCGTTAATTTGTTGTTATTTTTTGTCATCATAGATGACCTAACTGAAAAAATAATAATTCACGTAAGCGATAATGAATCAGATGAAGAAGATTCGGATATTTTTTGTGAAGAGAGTGATTCGGATGCGGAACCATCCACTAGTAAGAGAGATGTTTTTATGGAAGGTGTGGCCCCATTGTGAATATAGTTTTTATTTATATTAATGTTTTTTATTTACATTTATCCTATTATTACCTAACCTACATGTTTTACAAATAACACATGACATACAGTAAAATAACCTATGAAATAAACACGAACTTTATAAAATCACCAAATAAAAATAAATTGACATAATATAATAAGTATTAAAAATGTTAGAAAAAGAAAATTGTTTGGTTGATTGCGTATTGTCCACTCGTCTGTACCTGCGCAAGTTCGGACTCGCGACTATATTCAAGGCGGTCACAATGTTTGGCGCGGGCTGTACGTACATTGTACATTGTAATACAAACGAATGTTTCCTCCTCCACCAGTACTCCCACCGGCTGAACCGGATCTACGTGGACATGGGGTACAGCTTCTCGGTGCAGTTCAAGTGGGACGCGCCCGCGCAGCCGCACGCCGAGATGTACGTGCGCGCCGCCGCCGTGTTCTCGGAGCAGGCGCAGGCGGAGAAGCGCGTCACCCGCTGCATCCAGCACTACCACGACACCGCCAACAACGGTGAGGGCCCACGAGCGGTTCATGTACTTACCACTAGACACTAGACACCGGACCAGAGCTCTTCAACCGAATTCAAAAAAGGAGGAGGTTATTTAATATTACCGGTCAATAACATTACAATGGTGATGTAGAGTGATCAACGAGTGTTTTATACATTTACCATCAGACTTGGATCAAATGAGGAAACATGTATGTATTTAGTACTACCATGACGCTACAATCTATTATGAGTGACCAAGAAGTATTTTTAAGAATTACCAGTAGTCGCGCAAAATTGATCTATGTGGATCTAAGTTGCAGTTTTTTGTGTATTGCAAATGCTCTGCCTTCAGCAGACGGAGAAGCGTCTAAAAATAGAAAATAAGACAGCCGAAATCTGTTTGCTACTGAGATGAGTTGATTAAAGAAGACAGCTACAAAATAGTGGTGATGCTCACTTGACTCGCTAAATAGCCATCAGCACCAGCGGCGTCACTATAGGGTGGAAGGGGTGGCAAAATGCCACGAGCCCCCGGTCCGAGGGGGCCCCCGACCTGATTGGCTGAGAGCTCAAAATGTTGTATATATACTTAAATTACAATGTGACGATTTTTCTTCAGACCCCAGCCAATGAAATTGCTACGGGCCCCCCATGGTATAGTTACCATCAGTTACCAGTGATCAGCACAGGGTGTTTTTGTATTTTGAAGAGGCTATAATAATTATGTTCCAGGCACAGAGATGCCGGAAGTGATGCGCATGAACGTGCTCCACTCGGCGCGCGGCGCGGGCACGCAGGACGTGTGGTACTGCGGCGCGGCGGAGTCGCCCGACTGCTGGCTGTCGGTGCTGGTGCGGCTGGCGGCGCCGACCACGCACGCCTACCAGTTCGCCTGCAAGAACAGCTGCTCCAGCGGCATCAACCGACGCACCATCGCCATCATATTCACCCTCGAGGACTACACGTGAGTATCTAACATAGTTTCAGTTTCTTTTTTTTATATAAATGGAGCAAGCGAACAGACAGACGGGCGAAGGTAAGTGGTCACCGTCGCCTGCTGACGCGTCCAACACCAAGGGGTCGCCAGTGCGTTGCCGGCTATGAAGGAGACCTTTTTTATGCCCTTCTTGAAGAACCCCATGTCATAGTCCTGCGGGAATACATCAGCCGGAAGACTGTTCCAAAGTTTGCATGGACGAGGCAGAAACGTACGTGAAAAACGCACTGTGGAGGAACGCCACATATCCAGATGATGAGGGTGGAATTTCAGTCCATGAATTTCTCAACCCATATCAATACCCCAACTTGTGTCTCCGGTAACCACATCTCCCTTGATATGATATATACTAAAGATTGTTTCTCAGTCCACCATCTCCCCGATTAAGACAGTTCTCTGTTACCTCTGACCTCTTTATTTGTCTGGCAACAACGTCAAGCGAACAACAAAACAAGGCCTGTTGCCTCATATCTAAAGTTCATTTAGGTAGGGCGTCGAACATTCATTCATCATCACTTTGAAGGACAGAGATGGTTGCCTCATGTAAAGAGCTCTCGCACTCACTGACGTCCATACATGGGTGTAATTTGACCAGGTACATTATGTGCCTTGACAACGGTTAAAAACATGATATTGCTATTATTCTGGCAGTACATATCAGGTAAAGGAATTAGTGCATAATCATTTCCTAACACACAGACACAGAGGTGTGCTCTGGTTGAACTATAATAGCGGATGGCAATGGAGCGATATTGACACACACGATAGCTGTCACGTGTGTTCCTTTATTGGACCTAGCCATACTGCACTATAGACTAAGTTTTATTTACTTTTAAAAGAGTGCTGGGAGTTTTTTTCCGCCCGCTTTTTTCTCCCAGTCTACGTTTTGCCCGAGGGGCGATCAAAGCGGATGAATGTAGAATTTATAATTTATCTGTATGACTTTCATTAAGTGTGCACAAATTGTACCTAATAATGAATAAAAGCTTTTGAGTTTGACTTGAGTTTTGAATAGCACAGAGCTATATAGACTAGAGGACTATATCTCATTACCTGTGTAGAAGTGTGCCATTTTTTATGTGGAAACCGAGCGTGCTATTTTAATAACAAAATGGCTTACCGACGAAAGGAAACGTTTCCGGTATCTCGTCCTCCTTTTTCTGTGTAGTTTTTACAACTTAAATTAAGGCATTTAAATACAAGGCATTTATCTCTGTTTTCGACCACGTCTGCGTTCGAGAACGGTGTGAAGTTGCGCTAAAAGAAGATCATTTATCTCCTTTGTTACACGCGAAGTACTTGCCTCTAGTCCATATAGCTCTGTGTATAAAAGCTTAAAATGTGTTTCTCTCCCAGGGGCAAGGTGTACGGCCGCCAGACAGTCGGCGCTCGCGTGTGCTCGTGTCCGAAGCGCGACATCTCGCGCGAGGAGAGCGAGGCGCCGCGCGGCAAGAAGCCCCTGCCGCTGCCGGCGACCCCCGCACAGCCCAAGCCCAAGAAGGTCCGCCTCGAGGTCGACACCGATGAGCTGATACAGCTGCCACCGGTGAGCTCTTCGTTCTTCTTTCCTTTCGGCTCGTCATCATCCTCTACTGGTCATGGGCCCGTCAAATGTGTCTCTGCCCAGCCCCAGATCCTTTGAATAGGGTATTACAGCCTATGTCAAAAAGCTTTTTATATGAATTTATAAGTCATAACAAGCCATAAAAAATTGAAAAAAAAATGTTTGCAAACAAATATTGTGTAAAAAAAGACTTTTCAATTTAAATTTCAAAAATCCCCGCGAAAACACGGTCTCGGCCGTCTCGGCGCTGCCGCCATGCTTGTGACGTCACTCGCAGTGTAAACAATACATGTCAGTAAAGGAAGAAAGTTATACTCTATTGTTTATTTACACTGCTAATGACGTCACGCCGATAGCTTGCATGGCGTATAGCGTTTTTGACATTTGAAAAACAGATTAAAAAACCTGAATTTTAAAATTGAAATAATAAATGTATACTACATTTTTTTACATTTTTTAGAACAGAAATCACCATTTTTCACTTGCTTTTAACAAAATCTATCAATATTACATAATTTTGGTTTTTTCCTTGCATGGTGCGAAATACCCTATTCAAAGATTTTCCACAGTCTTCTGATCCAGCTGATTGGAGAGCGACCTGCACTCATTTTGCCAAGAGCTTCTTATGAGCCTGGGCCTTTTAAATGTAAAGGTTTGTTGTGGTCTTATTTTGGTCATCAGTCCATCTGGTTAGAGACTCATCTGTACTTCTTTTGCCAAGACCTATTTTCCTGGTTAACAGCCGACAGCCTGTTAATGAGTTCACACAGCCCCACAACTCCTGATGACACAAAGTTGGTGTAAGTACTTGTTAATTGGAATATTGGTGCAATTTGTTTTATTATAAGAGCGATAGATAGTACCGATCGAAAATACTTTTAACTAAAAAATACTGTTTACTAAAAATTACTCATTGAGCTAAGGATGAATTTGAATTTTTGTTTCTGGTCTGGCTGTTGTGTTCTGTCATGTGTGTCGATAGCTCCCACGACACAGGGAATCCTAGTGTGGGGTTATGAGTGTGAGTGAAACATTATTTATTTATTTTCATCTGTAAATGTGGAGGAATAAAAAATGAATGGGTGAGGAGTTTGCACTAATTTTAAATAGGTATTATAATAGGCATGATGACAGTAATCAAGTATCGCTAAAATATTTATCTGATCTAATGAAATAGGATTCAAAGATTCTGAAACATGTATTTATTCTCTTGTTAATGTCAAGATTAATAATTTATTTGTTAAAATAAATCTACAAAATACAATCCGCCATGATAGCTTAAACACCCATCAAATCGAATAACGTCAATTTACGTCACGTCTCAGTAAACGTCATTTTTTTCGTTTAAGCGTTTCTACGCGATCTCTGCAATTTTTACTGAGCCGTGACGTAATGACAGACGCCATGACACCGGCGAGCGTTTTGGAATGAATTTGAAACTGACAATTTAAATGTACTTTTATTGCACAAAAACCTTAATTTTCTACAGAAATATGATATATTTTAGACATAATAAAAACTTCTGAATATCATAGAAGAGATTTTGAAAATTAATCATCATGCCTATTCCAGATAACGGTGGTCGGGCGTCGCACATTGAACACGGGGCTGAACGTGATGCTGAGCATGATGGAGGAGAAGCGCGCGCTGGCCCTGCGCGCGCACCAGCCCGCCGACGACCTGGACGCCGCCATCGCGCAGCTGCGCGCGCTGCTGGGGAAGCCCGACCCACACACGTAGCCACACACGTACACACGTACTACCACAAGACATTATTATGTAGGTAAATGTGATGGTATACTAGCATAGCATAGGCCCCACGGGTAATGAGGCACATGAGGCTGATGAGGCATGGTTAGATACACTTGATTCGCAGATATAGGTAGGTACAGTAATGGTGCAGACAGATTTTTATTGTTGAGATGTCAGGATATAAAAATTGGGACTCCCTAAAATTTGCATCCCTTTATTTTTAAAGACAGCTTTTAGTGAACCTATGTATTGTGTGTATTTTTTCCAAACATTATAGTAATTAACTAAGTATGGTGTCCCCAAAACTATTATTTTTGAAGAGTTAACGCAAGGAATCATAGTGTAACTGTAGCTTCAAGTGTGTCCAGACTGTTGTAGTTATTTTTTATAAGAAGCCCAAACAAAGAGGCAGATTATAAGTGGTCACTGAAGCCTAATGACACCAGGGGAGTTGCCAGTGCAATGCTGGCTTTGTAGTTTTGAAACAAAAAAAATTAATAAATGCAGGTAAGATTCTGTTCTGTTCTGTGTACTCCCGTTGTGTTTTTTGTCGTAGTAGTATATACATGGCACCCTATTGTGGTTTTCATTTTTATGCTTTATGTCTAGCCAGTTTTCATTCCCTAACTCTGCCTCTGTTACTCAGTGGGCCTTAAGTATTCAATTTTTTTAGTTTATAATTATAAGAAGTATTTTCTCTACAGATAAATAAATAAAGAATACCAGTTTTATTTTACTACTTTTTATAGTTAATTTTTATTAATTTGTTATTTTAGGATTATGTTTGTGTACATGTTTTTTATTGTCTTCTGATACGACTTATGTTAAATTATGAGTAAATTATGATAAGATTGTTCATTCATTCTGAGTCATGTTTTTATATTCATTGAATCTTATTTTTGGATAATTCTGGTTATAGAAACTTGGAAAGGTATTTTAACTGTGTTATTTTTTTTTTATTTAGTTTTGGGAGTCATTCAATGTGTAAAAAAAGAAAGAATTAAGTATGAAAGTACTAGTTTGCAAAATTTTGTATTCTAGTTATTTAACCTGGTGCCACATTTTGTAAGAATTAAAAGGATAATAATACCTAAACATTAGAAAAATCCAGATGTTGCTATTAGCTTGTTACATTCCAGTCTAAGAAAAAATTATAAACATCAAAGGTATTGTTATGCCGAAAATAATCTGGTCAATAATTCTAAAATGTTGTTACTTTTACTTGATAAGTTCTTAGTTTAACTTTAATTATGTTAAGTGATATTTTGTCAGCCTATTTCTACTTCCAAGGGTTTAAAACTTGTTAATATATAAGTAAGAGTAATAGAATTTTGTATGCCTTACTAAAATTAAGTACCTATTTTTACTATTTTTTACTCATTAATAATTATTTAGAATTTAGTTATTTTCAAAATAAATTTAATTACAAAGTTTTGTACATAGATAATGCTAAGAATTTATGTTGTACTCTCTGCCAGTTATTTTGTTTAAGGTTTTGTTTTCACCAAAAGACCATTCATAATGGTTAAATTGAGATTCACTCTTAATCCACACTTTAGCTTTACACCCACCTACTTTAAGACCAAATCCTACCAAAAACATTGATATGGTTAAGTTCACATGCTAAGCTAAATAGAAATAATAATAAAAAGTTTCCTCAAACCTTTTTCTACATTTTAATAAAGTTTTGCCAATTATTTAGGACATGTCTAATACAAAGAAAGTTTTGGAATTTGCTCCATGACTGCGACATCATAAGTTGGTGGAGGTATTTCAGGTGTCTTTTTTGATTTTTGAAATAAAAGTATTGTTCTGATTCTGTGTTTCAATTATTTCCTTTATCTTTCACACCTTAAGCTTTTTCCTTAAACAAGAACATAGTTTCAACTTTTTTTGAAGTAGGTAAAAATAGAAATTATACTTAAATGAACATTAATTTATTATTCGGTATAAAATAAATGCAACATCATTGCTTAAAATATGTATAACCATTAGTTTAACCTATTGGCATTGAAAGATGTGACACAATGCCTTTTGTGTTCTGAAAACCCCTTTTAGTGATAAAAAATCTTTCACACACATATAACATGATCTTACATCAGATTTTGCTCTTTATTGATCATATTGTATTGTGACACCTTCTAACAAATACTATAGGTATTTGCTTAGGTGGCATGTTCTGTTTTCAGTACACCTGTAACATGTAAAATTGTGTTTTCACTATGGAGTACATAATTCCATCCATTAGCAATATAACTTACGGCCACACTCAGAGATGTCATTTAACGTAATGTTCATTAACAAACAAATTTAATCGTCTTTATTCATATTAACATGTCATATTTATTTTCATATGAAACCATTAAGGATAATGAATGTCTGTGAGTATGACTGTAAGATAATGTTTTGAGCAGTTAATACTTAAAGTAGCTTCAAATGTCCAGTCACTTGATCTATGACATCTTTGGGGGCTGGTCCAACCCCCAGGACTGTCACAGAATTGGGTGCAATTTGAGTTCGCCCTGCATCTCTTATTAAAGATGTGATTAGCCCCATTTTCTTTGCATTTGCAGTAATTTGGTTGATTTCTTCTAAGGAGTCCGCTTTGAGCGCTATTTTCGCTTGTCCAGTCATTTGCCAGCACATCACGCCTTCCGGGTCCTTCTTTTGAGCTTTCTCGAAGGCTCCTACAGCTGCGTGACTGCACTGCGCTGCTATTTTGCCTTTGCCCATGTTGAGGTCTGTTCGGACAACTAGCACTAATTTGTATTCCTGGTTGGATGTAAACTGTAACAGAAAAGACAAAATATTAATTACAGAAAATAAAGCTAATATCCGCTCGTTAAAAAATTGAGAACGCAATTTGGTCCCAGGATAGAAAAAAATATAGACAAGAATTCTACAAGGAGTATAAAAGTAGAATGATACCTTTTTAACTGCTTTTACAGTATTTGACGCGTTTTTTGCAGTATTAGAGTAAAGGCCTAAGTATTTTCGGAACACAAAGACAGATATTCCGATACAAAGACCGCATCCTAACCCCGATAAAAACGAAATGTTCAACTCCATTTTCTGTTTAGCGGTAATGATGCAGCCTTACGATAGTCCTCTTAAACTAATTTATTAAAGGCCGATTATGTTAAATTGTAAGTAAATAATAATCTCAATTTTTAACAATTATTTTTGTACACACACATGGGGTGTATCGCTTGACAATTTTATTGACACATTAATAAACACGACACTTGATTGACTTGATTGATTCGATAGTCAGTCAACTGACAAGTAGACACTGACATAAGTGACATACGTCGAATTCGAAGAACTATAGACATTACTGCTATCATCACACTACTGTTACTAAACTCAAACAAAAAAAAATTGGGCAACCCGAGGGGATCCCTAATAAGCAATAGCAATAATCCATAAGGTAGCATATTTACAATTTTTACCCAGTTTTATGCACACATAAGCACAACATGGTAGTTTATAGAAAATACCTATTCTGGTAGGTAACTTAGCAACAGCTTTGTTTCTTAAAAAGTCAGAATAAAAAGAGCGTTTGTTGCCTCAGATCATTACTTTTTATTAAGTACGTTTTACTGAAAAATGAAGAAATCTAATAAGGATTTGGCTCCAATAGCCCTACCTCATGGCCCACCAGTGGAGTCAACCTCCGAATACTATAGATCTTTGATGGAAAGTGCCCGTATGGTAAAGTAAGTATACCAGCATAGTTATGGCTTTTAAATAGAAAACTACGGCATTTTGCGTATAGAGAACAAGGGTAATGTGGGCACGAGATTTATCCAACAACCTAAATGACCTTGTACGTTAGGTACCCATAAACTTGAAGAATATATATTCCACCATAATGTTCAAATGTGTAATAGTCACCGAGTCCATACTCGTGAACCAATGATAAGTAGACATTAACGTTGACCATTACGTTTAACGTCTGGTTGAGATATTTTTTTAGATAAATAAATTCAGACCTGCTGCCGCCAGACCGTGGTACCTAAGTTATATCCCTTGCTTACGGACGCGGACAACACTACTTTATGGAAATTACGGCAAAATAAAGTTTTTATCAAATCCAAAAAAACATACTAAGAGTCCGTGGTATCTTTCCTCCTATACATTCCATGTTTTGCGAAAGGGGCTAAATAGAATAACATCTTCCCCCAAGCTAGGACATTTCGCGATAAACTTCATATTTTTATAGAAAGTATCCAGTATGGGACGTCGCGCGTCCGACACCCCAGGTGCTGATGGAGCAGGCTCGGCGCGACCTCATGGAGGCGGACGAGAAGCTGGCGCTCAAGAGGCAAGAGGAACAAGCCAACAGGACCGTCATGGATGGAAAGTGGCAGGAACTGCGGGAGAAGGAGCTTTTGCTGAAAGAGTCCTTTATAAGCTTCAATAAGGTTTCGTGATATATTGACTGGTGTTTATTTTATTAAAACTTAAAAATGCAAAATATTTGTACCTTAATATTGTATAAAATTTTCGGACGTATCTTGTAAAGTCAGGTAAAAATATTGGACTCTGGGCTGAATTTTCAGACGTTCCTGAAAGCACTATTTCAAGGTATTTTGTAGATTTATATCAGAGTCGAATATTTTGGTACCAATGCTACATTATTATTTTTTAGCCCGGGGATTTTGCCAGGCAGAGGCACACGATCACAGAGTACCTTTACCCATATTACCATTCATGAAACAAAGTAACATGTGCCATAATAATAATATGTCCTCTTCTCAAAAGGTACTGTTAAAATATCCCGCAGTTCATCAGAGAGAACCGCGAGAAACGCGAGCGCGCGTCCCGCAAGATGGCGGAGGACGCGGCGGCGCTGGAGCGGCGCGCGCGGGAGACCGACGCGATGCGCTGCCGCGTCGCCGACATGCAGTACGTGCGCGAGCTCATGGAGAAACAAGTCAAGGATTATACTATTTACGAGGTGTGCACCTGGATGATGAGGGTTTTCACTACACACACACACCCACACGCACATACAAACACTGACACACACGGGTACACACAGACACACAATGGGCGCCATATTAATCTTTCACTTGCCAATTTCATTTTTTCGGTTGCCAAGATACTTTTAAATATAATTTCTTTGAAATAACAAATGTTGGATGGCAACCAAACGTCATTTAGGCGATCCATGATCTGAAGATCGGTTATTGATTTTCGTACAGTAATGTATTTAAATTATCCCCCCAGGACTACTTAATGTCGGTGGTGCACCACTACCCCGAGTTCAAGCAGCCTCTTGACGTCCTGAACCGCTATGAAGCATTGGGTACAGTTAATTTTTTATAATAACGGATTTATAATTAAGACAGCATGGAAAACGTGGAACAGGAAATGTTCATCTATGATCTATGGTCTAATTTGAATTTATTATTTCAGTTGCGGCGATCTCATTCCATTCTCATTTTTTTCGTTCTCTTACCCTCATACACTAGCCGTGATCTTCTTTTCTCTGTTTTTGCCGATTGTGTATCATATTAAAGTGAATCGGAATTCTACTTTATTTGAGCTTTGACGTGGGTTGATTGTTCATGGGGTGCAGTTTCCACTTAATGTCAGATGGTGGGCATGGCCGTTTTATAATTATATACAATAAAAAAAGTTGGCACTAATTACGATACACTTATCAAATGACTCGTTATTTATGTATTTCTGTATCATCTATTCTATACCTACATATAATAAAATTGTTGAGCTGCTAATGGCACAATGCGTTAGTGCACGCCAAAAACAGCTGAACCAATTTCAATGTAATTTGCAACTCAGGCTATATTAAAAAAAATTAGGGATCCTTACGAAAAACCTAAAAACACCCTAAAGCAATTTATTATTACAGTAGCTCTTGGATAGATCTAGATTAAGGGCAGGGCGTCGCCTGCCGGGTCGACCAGTTATTTATAAAACTAGAGAAGTGACAATTCATTTGTTGACGCAGCTGCCGCCAAGAACACCCTGGCGGAGCGGCAGGAGCGCGACCTGGAGATGCTGGAGGGCGCGCGGCAGGAGATCGCTGCGCTCACTGAGGAGAAGAAGCTCTTCATCATGGGCCTCAACAACACCCTCGCTGACCTAAGGGTTAGCTACAGACAATAATTATAGATCATTTCCTTCCTTCCTTTCTTTCAGGCCTTAGTAGTTTACTGCTAGACATGAGCCTCTCCTAATCGACACTCCGCCCGGTTCTAGGCTTGTGAAGTCCATCAACACGCATTAGACCAGCGCGGTGGACTAAGGCTTATATAATTTTATAGCGAGAGGCAACTTACAGACACGCGCGAGAACACTAGCTGGATTTTTCTGCAATATACATACACGTACCTAAACTTACATTGGATGTATTTGCTTTTCTTCACATTTCAATCCTTTAGAAATCGAGTGCTTTGTTGTTTGCTCGTTAATACATACCTACACAAACCTAATCAATTAGTACAAACTAACTAACTAAAACCGCACAATATCTGGAGACTCCTTTGCCTTTTATAAACTGCTGTAACATACCAGTATGGTCTTCAACTGATCGTCCCATTTATTCCAGTGGCGCTACGACAAAGTCCGCAACCGAGTGATCAAGTGGGAGTTGGCGCTTCACCGGCTCAAGGAGACAGCTGCGAAGAAACACGTCGAGCTCTGTCACGTGCGCGCCGCCATCTGGAGTCTGTACGTGAAGATCTGCAAGCAGAAGGGGTTGGAGATGGACGTGAAGGGTGACGACTTCGAGCAGCAGCTGGTGGTGATAATGCGCGCGCTGCTGGAGCTGCGCAGGATCTACAGACTCGCTCAGCGCCGCTCCAGGGAGAAGTGAGATGTGCACTAAGACTTTGACGACCTGAGTGGCGCAGTGGTTAAGACGCCGATGCGCTGCGCGGAGGGTCCTGGGTTCGATTCTCAGCAGAGCAGAGATTTGAATGATGAGTTTAAATTTCTGTTTCTGGTCTGGGTGTGTGTGTTGTTGTTTTGTGTGTGTCCATGGCACCCACGACACAGGGAATCCTAGTATTATTTATTTATTTGACAGTTTGTTTGGCTCTTCTTGAGATGTGAGAATGGAAAATTGAATTACGAGTAGAGTCTGTACGAGTTGGTAGTTTTAGAAGCCAACCGCAGTAAGCGCGGCTCCAATGGCGTGCGGGGTGCGGGAGGGGAATGAAACTAGCCAATAAGGTAGTTCCCTGCCGCCCGCCGACATAGGACAAAACAGACCGCGCGAGTTCTAATTTCCAGTAACGATGAGCGATGAAATCAGTAAAACAATAAATTAACATAATAGGAAATTGATATTTTTTTGTTTTCAGGGACGCGGAGTCTATGATGACATCCTGAGGATTTTTATTCAAACTCGTATGTTTTTATAGTAATTAAACACCACTATTGACTTTTATACGAGGCTTTCATTTTAAATTTTGAATTCATTTTGATTATAAATTGGGATTCAATAAAATACGTGAGTTCCAGATACGAGTTTTAATTTCTCTCCTTCGAAGTCCGATAGCACAAAATGTTGGTCTCGCCCTTCTCTAGATCCATGAATATTTTTTCATCGAAAAAAAAAGGGTTGAAATACAGAAGCTACATCATGGAAAATTATTATAATTGTCTAGTTCAAACTTCCCCAACCTATTGAAGTTTTGAAGCAGCATTTACTGGCTATATAATTAATCAGAATAATTAGTTCTTGAACGAATTGACGAAGTTTCAAGCAGAAAGAGTTAATTGATCTAAGTAATTTACGAACTCTACGGTAAAGCTCGTTTTACAATGTGTTTAGGTTTTAATGACTCTCTTCGGAGGCTTTTCTATGTGTTCAAGTTTGGTTCAACAAAAATAAAGTAAAAATAATTATTATTATTGTTCCACTGTGTAATCCCGAGTCCTAATTGCCATGTCGCTTGCAAAAGTTGGTTATACGACATTATCATTGCGTACATGTATATTTTGCCGCAAATTAGGGAAGCCATACAGAGCCCTGTGTTCCCCAAATAAGTATTTTCATTTTATAATAGTGTTACATAAGACAGTCGGAAGAATCGAGAAATACATAAGAAGGTACATAGCCGGCCATAAATCACACGGCCGCCAGTCGCTGACAGTTATATACATGACATGCCCTGTAATAGAATCTCAACCCTATGCCTAATAAGTTAAGGTTCGAAATAGCATGGTTAGTCTATAGTTGTTTACAACTGTAGTACATTCTACCCTAGTCTATATTGTTCAGGATCATTCCAGAAACCTCTAGTATATCTGTAGTCGGGTATAAATAGATGCGTGGCGGGCATTCATGGATTCATTCTGTAATCAGCGATCGGAGCGAACTATCCAGGCGATAACCAGTGATACTACTGCGACTTAGTGAGTGAGTTAATAAAGTGCGTTCAGTTAAAGTGTGTATACGCGTTTGGCCGTATTTGAAGAGTGTTAATTCATTGTGTGGACGTTTAATAAAGTACTTGCGGAACCAACTGGTGTTTTCACGAACTCCACCATCCTGACGACGCGACAATTCGATAGCTGAACACTATGATTAAAATCTGTGCTGTGATTAAAATCATTACAAAATCTATTTATATAAATGTTTCCGTGTTAAGCGCCCTTAGAAACTTAGCAAGTTTGAAGTTGTAAAAAGTTTAACAATAATTAAATTGGAAACAACACAAGTATAAGTACCTAAGTATTAGGAGTAGTTAAGCACTACGATCATAAAAGGCATTTCATTTGCAGGCATTCTCCTACAATTTACGAAACATACCTAGAAAGAAAGCTATATTTTCTTCATAAATTTAAATTACCGAAATAAGACCACAAATAATGGAGGCATCAGACGACACAGTGCAAAACTATATGCATTTCTTAGAGATGCCCCTCAAAATAGTCGGATGTTGGGACTGGTATGAGAAGCCGAAGAACCTTTACCAAATTTTCGTGAACAACATCTACCTAAGCATGGTTTTGTTTGTCCTCGCCAACTTACCACTGTCCCTGATAGTGCATTTGTACACTGAATGGGTTGACATCATGTCCAGCCTCGACAAGATGGCGGACGGCCTACCTCTGTTTGCTTCTGTAGCCATCGTCTCATACTTCGCCCTCAACAAGCAGGAACTGTACGAACTGGTTAAATTCATGAATGACAACTTCAAATGGCATTCAGCTAGAGGCCTGACCAACATGACGATGGGACAAAGCTACCGGGTAGCCAGGAATTTCGCCTATTTCTACACAGCCTGCACTATTTCCAGTGTGGCCATGTATGTTTTCCTACCAGTGCTGGCTCACTGTAAGTGTTTGTTTGATATAATTTTTCATGATTTTCTCATCAAAGGTTGATATGGGTGACAATTGAGCTGTTCTAATGAAATTCAGGAATGCTCACTGCTCAGCACCGAAATAGCTGGGGAGGCGTTATGCGGCAACGATTCCGAGGGCTGGGGTGACCTGCTTCCCGTGCTATTTATTGTATTTACACACAATACTGTGCCCTACGCTGATGACAATGTTATAATTCTCATACTACATAATGTTCACATTTTTTTCACTTAAACTTTCGTGGGTGTTTGTAAACATTTTAAACGTAGGTACTAAATACGATTCAACTCACGCGCATTTTTCGGGTTACTCCCACTAATTCATTTCCCGTTTCTCCAAACCATTCCCGAGTTTCTTTTTCATGAGATATGTTTCGAGGTCGCGACGGAGACTGCGGGCAGCCGCTCACATTGGTTCAGAAAAAAATTACCAATCGATAGATATTAATTCCTTAAGTGGGCGTTACAATATTCTTGCCCGGGACGTCAGTTGCCGGTAGGTACTGAGAGTGCTCAATTTACAGGGTGGACAAAGCAGCCGCTGCAGCCATGGATCTATGAGGAAGTCACACGGACACCGTTCATCATCATCGTGTTTCTTCGGCAGTGCGTCGCGCAGGCGTTTGTGGCCCTCGCTTTGGGACAACTAGGTGGAATAAAATTTTACTTAAGTCTTATTTGAGAAAACGAAAGATCAGCAACAATTTTTGCGACTTAAATACGAGTGGACGAGTGGTAAATGTGGAACCTAATTAAATTGGCCACGAGATCATGAGTGATGTTATAAATTCTGATCTTTGCGTCTTAACTAAACATCAGTGGTTAAAAACCGATGCGCTGCGTAGTTGGTCTTGGATTCGATTCTCATCAGAGCAGACATTTGAATGACGACCTTCAATTTCGGTTTCTGGTCCGGGTGTGTGCTCCTGCTCTTGTCTTGTGTGTGTCCACGCACGACATAGGGAACGCTCATGTCGAGCTGAGTGTATTTGTTATTTATTATGTTTTTAAAGCTGAGTGAAGCGTCATTTACTAAGCATAACTGTATCAAAACTAGAATTCGTGTAGTTTGATTTGCAATTGTAGGTGTATTGTTCGCGTGCAACTCGATCCTGATCTGCGGCCAGTTAGAGCTGCTGTGCTGCAGTCTGCGCAACTGTTGCTGCACCGCGCTGCTGCAGCGAGGCGTGCCGCACCGCGTTCTCTGCAGACAGTACCGCGATATGCCGGGCGATGAGCTCCACGGCTACATATACGGAAAGGCGGACATGGCGGACTCGCAGTTCCATTATGATGACAGAGTGGTAAGAGTTCCAATGACTGGCAATCACGAGATGGATTTGACAGGCTTCGATTTACCTGCTTGTTTCTTCTTATTGCAAGAAGAACTCAGATATTATGACATGGGCAACGTTACATACGGTAGAATGGAAGTTTCGGATATTTCTATTTCATTTACACCCGGGAGTTATCTACCTATTCACGGGTTACATTACAAAAAAGGTAGATTTGAAATTTGTGCTATGTTTTTAACGGCCTTTAAAAGAGGTCCTTTAATAGGTTGTTTTGTCATTTCAGGTAACCACTTTCATGGAAAGGAAAACGCGGTTTGGTAAATTATCATCAAAGCTATTTTAAATTCTATAGTAAAGATAAGTAGTCGGACATGTTCTAAAGGCGTTTTTTTGTTTTTTGCACACCCATATTGAAGTATTATTGCAGACATCTTCAGCCCCGAGTACAATGAAGCGTTGGTCGCAGCGTTACGCGATTGTGCACGAATGTGTCAGACGATCAACTCTTACAAGGAGAAGTTTGAGCGTTTTGTATCGCCGCTGCTGGTATTGCGAGTTGTGCAGGTGACTCTGTACCTGTGCACGCTACTGTATGCTGCTACCCTGGTAAGACGACCTGTCTTGTATCGAAATTTTGCATAAATAGAACTTCTTCCGCTCAAGAGTGTAATCTAGGAAAGTTCCTACAAATTAAGAGAAACTTCTGACGGCTAAGTTTGATTCTCTTGCTAAACATTTGTTTCAGAAATTCGACATGATAACCGTGGAGTATTTGGGTGCAGTTGCTCTAGATATATTCGTTTATTGCTACTTCGGAAATCAAATTATACTGCAAGTATGTAATTTTTTTCACTTCACAAAATACAAGTGAGGTACTTTATATTTTGTGACACAATGGTTCAGAACAGGCCCGGAAGAAAAAACGGGTTGGCCACTACCCCGTTTCTCTACCAATCAGCATTGGAGCAGCATAGTCGAGTATCCAGGCCTCTCCTGTTGTGGAGATCGGGTGCAACAGTAGGATATACGAGGGTTGCAGCCATACGGTACAACTATGCTGCTGGCTATGTTATGTTACTATTTATGCCACTGTTTATTGTGGTAGCTGCAAGTTTAGGAAAACTTTTATTATATACATATAAAGATTCATAGGTATGAATCTTTATAGATATAATAAAATGCCGATGGTATAATGCGTTTGTATACGCTCATCTCAGGAATGGCTGAACTAATATAAATGAAAGTATCACTGTTATGTAACGGAAAACTCTAGGCAACATTGGCTATATGGAAACAATACGGTAATTATTTTTTTTAGGTACGAAAGCTTGGGGCAAAAACAGTTTTTATTTCTTTGACTCGCTCTTTTTTTATAAATAGAGCAAGCAGACAGACGGGCCACCTGATGGTAAGTGGTCGTCGCCTACTGACGCGTGCAACACCAGGTCGCCAGTGCGTTGCCGGCTATGAAGGAGAGCTTTTTTTTATTTATTTTTTTTACTCTCGTTAAAAAGTAAAATTTTGATTCATTTTTGAATGGAAGCAGCTTCTAACTTAGAGCGCCTGTCGTGGTAGGCCGAGCGCGTGTCGACGGCGGCGTACCAGAGCGCGTGGGCGGCGGCGGGCGCGCGGCCGCGGCGCGTGCTGGTCAACTTGCTGCTGGCCAACAGACGGCCCGCGGTGGTGCGCGCCGGCCGCTTCCTACCCATGGACCTGCACACCTTTGTCGTCGTAAGTTCCTAATGTCCTTATAGTAACCGTAGTGAGTCGTGAGCACAGATTATCGGTGGTAGGGATATTGTATACTTTCGACCGATGTACAGCAGCCGACAAAACGGGCTGCACCAATAGACAACGCATACTGACGAACTGGCGACTGTCGAACCAATCGTGTGCGCGCAGCCAATGTCAAACCGATCAATGAAAGTTCTGCTCACCACTCGTGGCGGCAACTATACTAGGGCCGCGCTCAGGGGCCTGATTCTGTATGACCATTCACACTCGTATCGCGGCAATGTCGTGTCGCACCCGTGATAAAAACTCAAAGTCTTAAAAGTCAAATATCGTGACAAGCTATTGTGTACCTTATAGAATAGCCATTATATAGGTTCCTTGTCGCGCCGAGTTCATGAAATGACGTACGGTTTGATGTCACACGATATCGGCACGAAATCTGAATGGTCATACAGGATCGCGTCGTGTTGTTTTAACCCATTAATGACCCACTACAGGGTCGGGTCTCCTCTCACAATGAGAGGAATGTAGGCCGCCGTCCACCACGCTGGCCTACTGCGGGTTGGTCGCGTCGTGTATTATGTATTAATCCATGTCATGTTTTCAGATAATCAAGACATCATTTTCTTACTACACCTTACTTGTGAGTGTCAATGAAAAGTAAAGCAAACTTCGAAAATGGTGTACAGGTGTGAACCCACCTTAATTCTTCAAAATAATATGACGGGAATTAAAAATAAAACACCTAAAAATATTCAGAAAGAATTTTATTTACGAAATTAATATACAACTCTCTTGTTCATACAATGAGGAATCGTGGACTCCCGTTGGCGGCGGCGGTCAGTCTGGCAACAAACAGCTTGGTAACACTCGGTGGATAGACAAATGCACTCTCCACGGTAAAGCAAGGCGCGTTCAACGTTCAATATACATTTAAGTATAAAAAGGCCGCATCAAACACGGCTCATTAACCGGTGTGTCTGGTACACGGACTGGCAGTCAGATAAACATAAAATGCCAGTTTTTTGGCCGGAGACTTAAAGTTTCTGAAATCAAGTTAATCTTAAACTCATGATGTAAGTTATGTCATTACGGTACATGCTTTTAACAATATAAATAAAGTAGAAAATTAGTAGAAAAAACACCAATTATAATTTGAGTGTCAAATTGCTTAACGAAATAAGAATAATACATAATTCTGCCTTGATTATCTCTCGATCATAATTATTCGACATACGATTTTTTAATTGAAACATAATAAAAGGTTCATAAAAAATTAAAGCTATCAATTACAACGACCTCGCTTCACCGTGGCGCCAGTGCGGTCGCAGCGACTACTCAACTCGTCCGCGTTACGCAAACAAACACCCATAGAGATACACACATACAGCGGGCCGCAGAAAGCTTGGAATATGGAAAATAATACGGCACGACAATAATTTACTACACACGAGTTTATAAGTTAGACACGAAACAAATTAATACTTTAGACACAAGACACAATAATTTAGCTATCTATAAGTCCTGCAAATAAACTAAATGTTTTTCCCGGCGTAAAAAACGAAATAAATAAAATGAATTCCCACAAATTCCACAGATTAATTACAATAGTCCAATGACGAATAATATGTATTCTATCTCGCAACTGTGAGTAAAACTTAACCTCGCAGTTACACAACTAAATGTCTTCCACAGGGCTAACACCCTCACAATCGTGAGATATAACAATATGGGTCTATTACCTTACCAGAACATTACATAACAATACATAATGCTATTCCATACATTTTCCATATTCGAAGCGAAGACACAAAATCGCACGTAAAGCATTCTACATCATGTAACTAACACTCGTCCATCGTCGGGCGGACGGTGGCTGGTGAATGACAAAGGGTTCTCAATGTTGGTTTTTTTTGTTGCAAATTTTCACAATTTTCCACAAGTTGTTCCGCCTTCAACGGATAGGCTTCAATATTTACGCTTACTACTTAAATATAACGGTTTATTTTATTTTATCATTAACTTCCAATATTTATCGATACATAATCATCAATGTCATTAATTTAAATCGTGTACGAAATGCGGCTTCTTCGTTGATTGACGATCGCTCGCCATAAAAAAGGAAATGCAACATTTGTTCACTGTTGTGCCGCTCACACGATATCGTACATCACGAGAGTATAAAACGAGTCGAGTAAAAATTGTACATAATATAATATGGTTATCTTTATCAATGTCCAATCGATAATTAATCGACACCATTCAGCGACATACTGTATCGATTATTTATCGACCTCAATATCTATCCATCGACATTACTGTATTTACTGAATCGATTAGTTTTGATAAATCGTTGATGTAAAACGCAAACTCGAATATTTCATCGACATATCAACGTCTGTAATCGATACCGACATTGTGTAGACGTCACAACACAACCAAATGCGTCAACCAACGCAGGCGCCGCTCATATACTTAATTCTCAAACAATAATGAGTACAACTCGCTCGACAGTCGACACACACTCGCTCGCAACTCACGCGTCTCACTCGCACGACCACAGACCGACGCCGACTGTACCAGTCGATACAGCGGCTTTTTTTGTGAAAATAAAGGCAATTAATAAACATGACTGTAAAGTAAGAACGAACTGAGTGCTTTTTTTGTTGATTTTCCTTACATCAGATTTTTTTTATAAAACATCGATAAGATAGAAAAAGAATCATTTGACTTTAATAAAATTAGAAGAAGCAGTTATTGGCATAAACAAAGTCCATTTTGTGCTGATATCAAAGCTTAAACACGTCGAAAAAATGCATACGTCCATTCTTTGTAGAAGGAAATAACCTCGTCCTTATGTTACAGTCAGGTCACAAACTCGGCAATGGCAGTATAGTGTTATAAACATCCGTACTTTAAATTTCACAAAGATAAAATAATGTAACTCCCGCAAATTGCCAATGCGCCGGGCGCTATTTCCATGACAATTTTATGCACTTTATCGATATAATATTAATCAATTTGCATAGTGCGATAGGAAATAATCGTTGCAAGCCCTATTTTTGAACTACGTCATAATGACGTGAATGTGACGAGGTCCGAGCGCATTAGCAATTTGCGGGGGCTCTACGCGATTAAAGCATACGCTCATGTCGTCGCCGAACAATCGTCCAGCAATTGTTGTTCGTGCGAGCGATAATGGACTTTAAAGGCGTATCACAAAAGGCCCAAATTGCAACTTCGACGACTTTTACATTAATTCAGAATTACATGCCCAAAATACAAATAAAAAATGTCCTGAAATATCAGTGACAATACCATTGCAGGTATTGCAGGCTTACCTTTTGATGAAACAAACTATTAAACATACTTATATGACAAAATTATCAAATAGTGACATGATAAAATGTTTAGGATCCTGATTGTGACCTATTTTTTATCTTATGTTTTACTGACATTGATCTCTTTTTGTCCAAAACAGGAAAATACCATTTAATATGGATTTCTTTTATTGGGTTTGACATTTAGGGCATCTAACTCTGAATCGAGGCATAGTTACCAATCAGTATTGTCAGAGAGCGGGGTAACAAAACGCACACTATATACGTATACATGATTTAGCTACATTTCATAATAATATGAATTATCATAAAATCATAATAAAAAAATTGGATGTAGAAGTCCATATTTAAAGAGGTTAGCCACAAGACGCATAGACACCTACTGACTACCATTCTGTAAGGATTTTGTCTGAAGTGGAGAGGTGTAGCTTTTTATTAAGCGCTTCAACCTAATTTATACACCTTCCTACACATAAAAGACTATTTAATAGTTCACTAGACCTTGTCGCCTTGTCTGCACGACGAACTAACCTTATGTTATGTGGCAATACGGCAAAGCATAGTCGGTAGGTGTGAATGCGTGGCGGCGGAGTGGCGCGTGGCGTGTGGGGCGTGGCGCGTGGCGTGCGGCGGCTCCGTGCGGCGGCGGCGCTTAGCTGCGGACACACGGACACGCGGCCGTCAGACGCACACGGGGTACAGGGGTATTGCCATGTGGACTCAACATGTTTCAAGGTTAAAGAAAAAGTTTCAGAGGTTTTATGTCATGATCATCTCTGATATTAAGTAGGAACCTGTGGATACCGAACATCCGACCTCAAAATAGGACAGTGTGGTACTCATGAGGACTGAGAGCGTTGCTACAAATAGAGTATCCCCGGCAAAGACATCTCCCGACAACACAAGGAAAAGAACTCACCGGCTCGGTACCTTTATGAGCAAACTGCAATGATTCTAACTAGAAGATAATATAATTATTTTTGGAACAGCAACTGAACGAGATTCGCTTCACCCACTCACAACTCAAAACGATTTCAACTTTAGTGAATTTAAAGTAGGTAATTAAATCATATGTCATTAATAATAGCTAATTTAATATTTTGAATTAAATTATCCACATGGCAATAAAATAAGAAACAAGGACAAAAAGTAATAGACACATTGTATATAAAATAAATCCAACCAGATATGAATAATATTCATATCTATCTATTCTATATATTCTATTTAAAGTACAATATAACTTGAGTATGTATTTTAATTAATTATTCAAAAATTAGTAGCAAATGTGCATCACTCCAAATGTGAAATGAATGTGCCTTAATTACTGAATTATTCAACTTTTCTAAAAAAAGCACAACTTTTATTAATTATGGATCACACTTCTTTTCATCAAAGCATGGAGTTTTTAATACTAATGTTATTAAATGCACTAAAATGTCATTTTTGATGGATTCATCTATTCAAATGATGACATTAGTAACTCGCACACAAACAAGTGTCCGTCGTACCTTCAATATCTGGGCGGCTTCATTATATATCTCTGGAGTAACAAAACATAATGTGAGGTACTAAGAAAATAAAGAAATAACACTTGAGACAAACACTTAAATAAAATAAAGTTACAGTTGAGAAAAGGGAATGAAGTGAGGGTTATTTGTTGCTATAGAAGGTATATGATGGTAGGAAGTGTGTAAGTAAAGGCCGCGCAGGAAAACAAGGAGAGAGGCCAGTTTACTGAAAATAGCCAGGAGATGAAAGCGGCCGAAAAAAACTCCCAGCACTCTTTTGAAATCAATTATGAACTAAGTATATTGCAGTATGATTTTCGACCGATAAATGAGCACGCGTGACAGCAATCGCGTGTCACTATCAGTCTAGTGTCATCTGCTCACAATAGGCATGATGACTAATTTTCAAAATCTCTTCTATGATATTCATAAGTTTCTATTATGTCCATATATCATATTTCTGTAGAAAATTAAGGTTTTTGTGCAACAAAAGTACCTACATTTAAATTTTAAGTTTCAAATTCACACCAAAACGCTCGCCGGTGTCATGGCGTCTGTCATTACGTCACGGCTCAGTAAAAAATTCAGAGATCGCGTATACAATTAAATTGACGTAATTCGATTTGATGGGTGTTTAAGTTATAATGGCGGATTGTTGTATTTTGTACATTTAGTTTAACAAATAAATTATTAATCTCGACATTAATAAGAGAACAAATACATGTTTCAAAATCTTTGAATCCTATGTCATTAGATCAGATAAATATCTTGGCGATACTTGATTACCAACTGTCATCATGCCTGTTTCTTAAAATATACATGTCCGCGTGTGTGTTTGCGTGTGCGTGTGTGTGTGTATGTGTGCGGGTGTGTGCGTGTAGGTGTGCGGGAGCGGTGCGCACTCACTTCTTCTTGTTCTTGGGCTGCGCGCGCGGCGGCGTGTTGGGGCGGCCCATGTTGAGGCCGGAGTACAGCTTGCGCTTGTCGGCCGGCTTCAGGATCTGGAACGAGCACATCAGCGTCTCGTCCACCGACATCAGCGCGCCTGGAACGTTGCAACCGACACCATACTTACTCCTATAACATACGTATGTACATAACACGGTAACACCCTACATGCATTATCCAACAATACTTTGCACACGCAGCCCTTACTTATTTCTTATATTTATCTGAGACACAAAAAAATGGTTTGGCTGCAACCCTTTCATGGTCCACTGTTAGACTTGGATTTGTGCCCACAAGGGGCAGGCCTGGAGCACACTCCACACCACGCTGCTCCAATGCGGATCGGTGGAGAAACGAGCCAGTGTCTAGTTTGGAATCGGATGTTTTCAAACCGCACATAAGGCGTCCGACAAGTTTTAACGATTGCTATCGTTACGGGGGAAATCCTTCAAAAGGGACTGCTCAAAGAGTAGCCGTCGCCTTCAAATTTGCCACACCTCATTTTTACGGATCTGGGAAAAATTGCCCAGTTAAGCAGCAGTTCCGTGAATAGCGGCCGACGCGAAAGACGCGCGTCGCGCCGCGGCTGATGCGACAATACAAATGTATGGTAATGTAAATCCAAAGCCGCGCGCGTCAGTCGCCGGGGCTCCGGGAGCGTCGCCATACATTTCATAGTGTTTAGCATTAGTCGGCCGCTATCCATGGAACTGCAGCTGTAGCCTACCTGGAATGGGGCCCTGTGCCGTGGGCATATAAACGCTATCGTCAAAGCATTCGTCAGTATACAGTAAACGTCAGTCATCCTTCCTTCCATTCAGGCCTCGGCAGTCCATTTGTGGACATTGGGCTGCCCTAATCGACGCCACTCCACCCGGTTCCGGGCCCTCTGAATCAGTCATTAGTATGTAACCTTAGTCATTCAAAGTCAAATGCTTTTATTCATTATTACACAGGTACAATTTGTGCACACTTAATGAACGTCGTACATTTATAATTATACATTCACTCGCTTTGATCGCCCTTCAGGCAAAACGTAGACTGGGAGAAAAAAGCGGGCGGAAAAAAATTACCAGCACTCTTTTAAAAGAAATAGGAAGTATGTCAGTGCGTCTTCACATCTTCCAATATTAAATGGCAGTTCGATTAGATTCTTCATGCTGGAGGCATTTGGTTAGGGTTTTTAGATAAGACAAGTGTCATTTAAATATTGTAGCTTCAGGACACATTCAATAGAGGCTACTTATGAAGACTAAAGTTTTCGCTTCCAATAAAGTATCTACGGCGTCCACAACTCGCCAATCAGAACACAAGACATGCATTAATGTTTCATCACGGGTTAAATTTAAATTAAATGGCAGCTCGATAAGATGCATTGGTTAGGTTAGGGTAGGTTAGGGTAGGGTAGGGTGTTTGGACAGGAATGACCCGGTGCTCCTGGTCATTCCTGTAGCCTCCCCATAAGGGGAGCATGTAGGGCCTGCCACGAATGGCAGGCAGTCGCCGACGATGTTGTGGACGCCTAAGGCTCAGCCGATTTCCCACAACATCGTCACCTTGGCGGAAGGAGCACAGTAGGGTTTAGTGGGTATACCCCTGCCTCGTAGCGGTAGGGGGGAGTCCCACACACCTCCCTCTGTCCCCCTGACAGAGGTCGAGACGGTGCGTAACGCATTCCCTACTTTAAAAATAAAAAGGGTAGGGTGTTTAGATAAGGGTTAGTGTTGAACTGTTGGCTAACCGGCGTTGTCGAACTCGCCGCAGTAGTTGGGCGCGGAGAAGAGCGTGACGAGCTGGCGCTTGGCGAAGAACTCGTAGCCGTCCTCCACCACCTGGTGCGCGCGGCAGATCAGGTCGAACTCGTGCTTCGACAGGAACTTGCCCACCACCTGGAATTGCATGTCAGTAACACATCAATGACCCACTACGGGGTCGGGTCTCCTCTCACAATGAGAGGGATGTAGGCCGCCGTCCACCACGCTCTCCTAGTGCGGTTTGGTGGACTTCACAATTTCACATGCCTATGAGAACATTTTTTTTCTGAAGTCTCTGCTGGCATGCAGGTTTTCTCGCGATGTTTTCCTTCACCGTAACAGCGGGTGATATTTAAGTTTTATAAAGCGCACATAACTTTTTTACAATAAACTTCTGCCTCTAAGAATATTTTGGAGAATTCTCAGGAATGCAGGGTTCTTACACACTGGTTACATAATAAATGATTCCAATTAAGAAGTTACAGAAAAGGGTAGTAAAGAAAAAGTCACTAACTGGCTAGACAGGATATCTCTTAGGGGAACCCTAGGAGACCTGACTCTGCAGCGGGCTTAGCGGGCTCTTAAGCCTAGCGGGTTACGGAGCTGCGTATATGGTATAGTCGAAGAGCAGTAGCTTCGAGAAATTTCCCCACGGAAACAAACAACACACTCACCTCAGTGCCGAAGGTGAAGCTGACGCCGCGGTCGTTCTCGCCCCAGCCGGCGGTGTCCTTGTCGGGGTCGGACCACAGCAGGTCGCACAGCAGCCCCTGGTCCGGCACGTCCGTCGGCCGCATGATCCGCCGGATCTGCTCCATCGCCTGCAGGTCGGGCGAGAGGCCGCCGTGGCAGCAGAATATCTTCTCGTCCACTGCGACAAACGAGGGACATTCACATTGTTACAGTGTCACACTAAAGTCAGCAGTCATACACAGGTGAGCTCCCTTGGCTAGGTTTTGGCGTGCTTCACGCTGGAATCCTCACCGTTGAAATCTCAATGAAAACGAATTTTGAAAATGCTAAAAAATAGTCCTTAAATAGTCGTAAGTAGTCGTACAAGTAAAAAAAATAGTCGCACTTTAGTTTCGGCGTTATATTATAGCTATAGGTTGGTGAGGATTCCAGCTTGAAGCACGCAGGTTTTGTATTGTGAGATGGGGCTTGAGGCTAGTAAGCGGTTGCTGCAGATGGCTGAAGCAGGCCAAGCAGACGAAGAAAAATAACAAGAACATGGACATTGAAAATAAGAACTGTCACTATTGTAATGGACGTAATATACAAAAGATTCATAAGTTGTATATTTTCGTTTTATTATTCCAGATTCCCCAAAAAGTATGTTGTGCCAGCGTTTTAGAGAACTTCGTTAGTGTGATTCGGGATACCCGTGGCGCTAAACCCTTGCTGGGAATGCGCAGTGTTCAAGAATTTTAAATATCTTTAGGTCTTTTTGTGCTTTAATTTTCTTTGGCAAGTAAGTTTACGTTTGAGTTTTTCGGCTTGACTTCAATGTTGACACTAATCTAAACTTTAAAAGTAAACCTTAGTCTGCTTGTATCAACATTTTACCTGCGAAGTCTTATAAGGAAAGCTGTTAATATCGCGTCGATCTTAGGGGTGACTCACCATTGCATTTGACCCTTGTAAGCTAACGCCTGTGAGTCATCCAAGCGCGGCGGGCTGAATTCCGAGAACGAAAATTATTGAATTTCCTTAATCTGAAGATCTGTCACTATTCAGATCAATGTCGAAATGTTAATAATATTGCGAAATATCTTGTGGTTTTGTGGTGGCTACACAAAACGTTTTGTTGTATTTTTTAGCAGGCTGAATTCCGAGAACGAAAATTATTAAATTTCCTTAATCTGAAGCTCTGTGATAGTCATTATTCGGATCAATATCGAAATGTTTAGTATTATTGCGAAATATCTTGTGGTTTTGTGGTGATGTAGGTTTTGTTTTGTTTTTTTTTGGCGTCGATTAGGGGAGGCCCATGTCCAGCAGTGGACTGCCAAGGGCTGAATGGAAGGAAGGAAGGTAGGTTTTGTTGTATTTTTGATTTGAAGAAGTCGACAAAAAAATCGATTATCTTGTCATTCAACTTAATCTATTTTTCATAAATCGGTTCTTACATATTTCTTTTTACATCATTCTCAACAAAATTCATACACAATTATCAGGTTAAGTCATCTTTCTACTTATGCAGTAAATTGATACTAGGAGAATACTTGTTTACTTCCGTTTACTTGTGGAATTAACTGTCAGGAATTCGATACCAGCGGTTCGATACCAAAATGGAAGTAAACATAATTCGACGTTTTTAATAAAAATGTATAGTTGCATCATCATTATCACGGTTACTACACGTGAGTGTTTATGAACACTTCACATCTGCACTATTTCACACAGATGATAAGCCAGTCGAAATACGAAGCGCTCAACGCTCACGTTGAAGAGCAAACTCTATTATATAGATACCTATTTACAATACAAGTCAATAAAATCAGAGCCTGCGAACGAAACCATAGCTTTTTACTTAATCCATATAATCTCCGGGAGAGTTGTATCGATTTTGATAGGTAATTGCAGAACCTGCTGATATAATAATTGTACCCTTTGTCGTAATGTCCTCGGGATAAGTTTGTCGTGCGACAACGTCACTGTGTAGGTACATTTGTCGCATATCAGTGCGTAATGTCAGTTAGTAGGACAGCTCCATTCAAAGAACTGTGATAGAATTTTGTCACGGTGGTCGGCCTGCTGTGACGTATTGCAACAACCGTTAAGGCCTTAGGAAAATTCAGTTTTGAGGAAATAATTTCGTTTCGGCACAAAAAGAAACACTATGACATTATGAAAGATTAAATGCATAATGTCAGGTATCACTTTTACAATGCACCAACTACACATACTCGTAATATAATAAGTGAACGGCGTCGTATCTGTGTGTTGAAGATAGCGAATACTCGTAATTGCGGATGTTTGGAAGATATCGTTTGATTTGTTCTCTCGCGTGAATAACGCGGAAGTTTCCTTGGGGATCCGATAAGAAAGTGCAATTACAGTCTGTACGATTCTACCGTACATACTTATACTTACCAAGGTTAATTAGGTCTACAAACGTATTTCCCTTTATCTCAAAGCAACACCAAACTTTTCGCACGCGTATTCTATCTTTATAACATGTAGGAATAGTACAAAGGGTTGCTATACGAAAATAGGTAGACATTCGAGTGGGGTTGCGTATCGATTTCACCCCGCTGTCTGGCTGTTGATGCGAAATTGTATAGAATGCGTGCTATCTAAGTCAATGACTCATAATATACCAGCCTGTGCACACCTTGTCGGTTTGAAACTTCAGTTTGTTTCAGAGAGGAATTTAAATTGAAACCCTTTTATTGCCCACTGGGTTTCGGGGTCTCTCCCCACAACAGGAGGAGGCCTGAAGCACACTTCTCCACGCCGCCGCTCCAATGCGTATTGGTGGAGAAACGGGCTACTGGCCAACCCGTGTCTGTTTTCAAACCACCCACAGGGCCTCCGACAAGGCCCTGCGACTTTAACGACTGCTATCGTATCTATAACTTATCGATATCTCGATATTGTATATTGATAACAGGGCTTAGCGTGCCCTCCGAAGAACCGAAGCGCGCATCTAATTCGCCGCTAGCGGTCCACCCATTCAGGTACGGACCGCGCCCCAAGTTGCAGGGACTGCGAACGACGACCTAGACTGCGATATATAAATGTAACAAGACTATAGACAAATGTTTGCCAGGTGTACGACGATTTCCACGGTAAACAGAACATATAATTTGAATGAAGCATTAGAATCTCGTCTAGACAAACAATTGCAATCATTGCATCGATCAGACTTTTGATTTACCCTCTACATCTATGTATATGAAGTAGAACTTGGCCGTTCCACTGTCTAGACGGGTTAATCGTCGCACGGTTAAGTAATTCTATAGAAAAGACTTGCAGACTGCTTAATACTAGACCTATGTAGACAAAGACTTGGCTTTAAGATCACTTCTGTTTTCTTCGCGAAAAGATGATCTTACCCATCGCAGCGTCAAAAGCAGCAATGTAAGGATATTCCTTACTACACAATAGAAACATACTTTACACAAAATAAAAAATATCCGAAAAATTGTCTTATCGCTCTATGGCGATTTCCACCAGACAATCTTCAGGCGCAAATGTTGCTTAAATTTGAAGTATTATCTTATTTATTTAGTTTACACTTTCTATGTGTTTATTTTCCAGCTCCAGTAAAGTTTGTATGTAGCTCTTCGTATCTTTATACTGTAGACAGGTGAGGCGATCTGCAAAATCATTTACTCTTTCGAAAGTATAATTAAAAACTTCCAATCAAAGCACGACGGACTATCTAAAGTATCATCCTATGAATGAAGGTAAGAATACTTCAATAAACACATTTATGTGACAATGAATAGTGCATACAAGGATACACCTTATAGACAAACATTGCGCAATGGAAGAAAACGATGCCTGAAGAGTGCAAAAACGACATCATTGAACTACAAGTGTAGTGTACCCTGTATATAAGGTATACTATTTACATATGTAGTAGGTCCATAGTAGCATGAGTATAGGACTTTTCGAAAAACTAAACAAATAGACTTTTCATTTGAAAATGCCAATAGCGTGAAGTGAAAACAATAGGCAACAATAGGAAGCCAACGTATATTTTCATATAGGAACACCGCCTATTGTTGCCTTGTCCGTTATATGGCATGAATTCATTAAGTTATAAAGGCACAGTCGCGTCAAAGTTGATCGAAGTTGAAAGCAATCATTGGATATTTGTATACTAACAGAACACAATGGTTTATTCAGTCTTATTAAATTCGTCTATTGAGATGCCTTCAAGTGTAGTAAATTTGAATAAATCTTCCTTTAAGTTCTACTGTATAGAACTAGCTGAGACGTAGAGTTTTCTAGTGGAACGACTGGCTTTTGAATTCTCCATTTAGACGAAAATTTAGATCTATAAATTCTAGTCAATTTATCAGACCCATCGCTAAAACAAAGACTAAAAATCACATACAACCCCTTCCTTTCAGCTCTTTGTAGTCCACTGCTGGACATGGGCCTCCCCTAGTCGACCAGTCCGCCAGGACTTGGGCCCTTCGAATTCAACGGTCTTGCGCTATCTCCTTCAGGTCGTCAGTCCACCTGGTAAGAGTGCCAGTGCTCTTGTCAGTCCACCTGGTAAGAGTGCCAGTGCTCTTTTTGCTTTTGCAATGTGGGCGCCATTCGAGGATCTTTCTTCCCCATCGGTGGCCAGCCCATTGCCATACATACATATAGGCTGAAACATACAGTCCAATTAACAAAGGCCACAGAACGTTTATAAAAACATAGAACAAGCATAGATATTAATTCAGCAGCTTCCCCCGGGAAATACACACGAAACACCACGCCCGCGACTCCAGCGCTAATAGCCTCGAGCACTTTATTACGTAAACGGGGTTGTTTTAGTGCGATCGTAAAACCTATTCTAATTTAGCAAATTAAACGTACAATTTATAGCGGCTACGGACCGGCCAAATTTTGGGAAACTTTTCAATTTATTGCAACTCGCGTACGTGCGAGAGTAATATAAGTAAATCATCCAATTTTATTTAAGAAGGAGGTAAAGGGGAATTTATAGTAGTTTTAAATAAATAACCTTATAATAGCCAGATTGAGAAAATTTACTTTTTACTCTAACAAAATCCGATTTCAATAGAATAATATTTATCCTATTGGCGAACAGGCGAATAAAATTGGTTCTTCCAAGAAATCAAAATCTCCCAAAAATTCTAAGAAGCTCTAAGTATCATATTAATTATTATATATAATTAATTTAAGCGACTAACTTTCTTATACTAGGATAAAAAGCTTTCTACTTTAAGAAACTAATTCAAGCACTTGCGATACTTCGACGCCGTGGAGAAATAAGTAACTTCATTACCCCCAGACGGCTGAAGTCTATTTACTTTATACTGAGTAAATTTAATAAAAGAATAACAACATTGTTCATGGAAAGAAACAACATGAAGCTGTTTTGAGTTTAGTTTAGCTCATAACTCTTTGACTAAGATTTCATCCTCTCGTCTCGGAGGTCCATCTTCTAATTCCAGCGGTACGAGCAAATTTCCAAGTGTCACCTGCTGTAACAGCGGAGTAAAACATCGTGAGGACACCCGCATGCTTGAGTCCTTCATAACGATCTGTCATGTGAAGTTCACCAACCCATACTGGCTCAGCGTCATGGACTGTTTTCATTAGGGGACATTTGTTCTGCTACTCTGTCGCTCTACACGAAATTTTCGTAGCCCGGCCGATGTCGCGCGACATCGCAGGACTTGTCGCATTGCGACACTCAAAGAGTGTGAACAAGGCAAATGTCGGTTGAAGTCTCCGCGACGTGTCGTCTAGTAAAACTAGAACTAAAGGCCTACATCCTTCTCTGAATGAGACGAGAACCTACCCTGAATTGAGTCATTACTAGATTGCAGACAATACCTCTATTGTACAGGAAACTTGTCACACAATCTATTTCCATCGTACCTGAGTAGCTGACGCGACAACAGAGCTAATCTCACCGCGTCAGGTATGAGGTCGCAGCCGACGGGATGCAAGTCAATACGTAATACGTTTCAGAGGAAGCAAGGGAACGCCTAACGCTCAACGTCTATAAATAAATTGGTCCATTGAAGTGATTCGCTTGGTCCTAAATCACGTTGGATATTGCTCAAAAACACGTGATGTAAGTGACGAGCTAATTGAGTAGGCAGAAAAGCTCTGTTGAAATATAAAATAACTGTCGCTGTAGGATCGGAACTAAACAGTATGCATTTAGCACTAAGGGCTTGAGAGGCAGCGTCTGTAAAAATGTGTGGGAAGAAATAAAGTTATTAATTTTATGTTTATTAAAATTGTCTGTATTCTGTCGGTATTCAACAACTTTCCGCTCACCATGTAAATACTTTATACTCAAGCGCCAGTCTGACAGTACAGGAACTGGAGGATTTGGTAACTTTAGACAGTTACATGCGACCTTTTCAGTGCGCAGTGTGACATTTCCCTAGTTCAGAGCGTTGATTAAAGGGAATACTCACAAAGCCTTGTGCATACATTGTTACATACGAGTCGCAAGCTACGTTTTAGTTTCAGAGGCAATACAGTTGGAAAAAACTTTCCTGTAAACAAAGTTAGCTCGACATTTTAATGAACTAAACAAAACACGTGAGACTGGTTGCAGTGTTGAATGTTTGAAAATCAATTTCTGCAACCACGTCACGGGTGTAAATCAACAGAAAGAAATTAAAACTGGCGTTATCCCAAATATGCTTAATTTTAAAACACAACAAAATAGCGACATTATTAAATTTAAGTTGTTTGATATAAGATGAAAGAAAAAGGAAGGTACCTCTACAATAATATTCAATTTGTGTTGAGTAGCTACGTTATCCAACTAAGACCAAGCGTATTAAACAGGTGTAAATATAAAATATAAATATAAAAGCCGTACAAGAAACAACCCTGTAATCCAAGCGCTCAGTCAATAATCGAAATGGCCCTTCATCGGCACGCTCCAATCCAAATCCAACACGGTGCCAAAAATACCCACCTTTTCCGGTTTCCCGGTAGAGGTGACGTCAATGTGTCTAACGAAACTGGAAGGTAGGTAGTTTATTCTGATATTAAAGAATTTAATTACAAAAAATAAAGGGACTCTCTTTAAACTGTGTTCTGGAGGGGACCTTAATACGCGGCTCTCCCAAGGTGTGGGAGGTGCAGAAGGGATACGAAACTGACCAATAAGGTTAGAGACCTTGCCGACTGGCGACACAGAACAAAAGAAAACGCTTGCGTTCATATTTAAACGTTATTATTTAATTCAAATTCTGTGAAGACCGCCAGCCAGGTGGCTAGCTTATTTCTCAGTTTCGTTCCCTTCCTGCACCCCATATGAGAGGCGCGCTTACGGCGCGGGCGTCTGATCTATAAACATCAACAACAACAACACCAAGCCAAAAATACCCCGCAAGCTGTCAACGCAATCAAAACGCGTTCCGGTTCACCGAATGAAGAAACACCGCAAACGGCACTGACGTCAATGTGTGTCGGCAAACAACAACCACCTGGTTGGATAACGTTGGGTTGGAATGGAACGTGAGGGTGGGTGCCGGGTGGGTGTTTCCTGAAGTTAACTGAGAATAACTGTTATTCCAGCGTACGCGCGCGGGTAGATTTTAAGCAAAAGGGATCGGTTTTTAGGGCAACGAAACATCAAACATGGTAATAAAGCAAATATTTTAAATGTTAGAGCTTATTTTTTTCTTATGTTTCTTCGTCCTTTTTTCCTTATTTTTATTCTTCAAAGCTTACATCTTTACTCAGGCTACCAATGAAATTATAGTTTTATGTACGGTTTTTAATGATTGGAAGTTCAAGAAAGCACTTTGAAAAGTTTAAATTAATAATTTTATTTTTCTCTCCTTCACTTTTTACCTAGTTATGCAATGAATTCGATTTGCATTGTGTAATTACCATTACAGTTGCTTTATGAGTGCTTATTGACTCGGTAGAAAATACAATGCTTACTTGTCGTATTTAGCCCAGTATAAAATCTCATTACAGACACGTGAGATGCGCACGTCATAGACCGGCATAAAAGCGCATGTAGTCTTTACAAAATTGATAAGACAATTTTATTCGATAAGAGCCAATTCTATTAAGTTCACAAAAAAGTAATGAGCAGAGCAGATTCAGAGCAATACAATATATTGGGAGTCAAACTATACTAACACACATAAGCATAATAACAGTCCAATCGATGACGAATGTGTACGAAGCAGTCATTAGACGCGCGCATCGATCAATCAACAGCGCACGTTGCGATGCAATTCGCACTATGCGCCCGGGTGATTGATTGTGGTAAAACAAGTGACGGTCGTAAACATCGCGCTAACGATCTGCCCTTACAGAACGCTGTAAAAAGATTGCATAGAAATTTACTAATAGGTACAGAAGTCGCAGGACTTGTCAGTTGTCACCGATGGGGAATAAAGGTCCTCGAATGGGGACCACGTCTAGGCAAAAGTACACGCCCTCCGACCTGAAGAAGACAGCGGGAAAGCGATGGATTCAAAGGACCCAGAACCGGGTCGAGTCGTGTCGAGTAGGGGAGGCCCATAATCAGCATTGGACTACGGAGGGCTCAAAGGAAGGGGGAAAGTGTAGGAACTGAGGGCGTATGCGTCGCCACTCGATATGCTATGAGCTTTACTGTAGATCATCCTCGGCCGATTTACAATAGCACTAAACCTACAAACGTGAAGATACTAACCTAAATTGAACTTCAACATTTAATTTCTAAATATAAGTTATGTTTCAATTTGCAACCAACAAAATAAAAACAAGCCCGTCGTACTCGTAACATCAAGAAAAGGTGAAGTGTGAATTATTAAATGCTAAAAATACTTTTTCTTTTGCATTCTAATTTCAACATACAAAGAACACCAAAGCTACTTTTTTTTCAACTTTAATTGGCTTCACTAAGTTTTTGAGGAGCTTCAAACGTTCACAATGCGACCTTTTCAAACAAAGCAACAGTTGTGAAACTTTTTTCGAACAAAATATTGAATACTTATAACTCATTGTAGGTCAATACCTAAATTATAATTTGGGTACCCTTAGGTAAGTCTTTAATGGTTTTGTACTTTCTGCTTTAGATGGTTTCATTAGACACTGTGATTTAGTTTTTCAAAGTTGTACGTTTTTTGGAAGTTTTTGTACGAAAAACAGTTCCTCAAGAAAATCCCAAGGTAGACTGAAGATCTGAAATCAGCCAGTTCAAGCTAAAGTTTATTTTGGAGCAATTTGGTAATAAGTATATATCGAAATTGGGAGATAAAAACACGCGCGTTAAAAATACCATGCGGTGGGGCAAATGCATGAACAACAGAGGATATTTTGATGTTCAGTTAAGACCGTAAACTTAGTCCAAATAAGATATAAATCGATAACTTACGTATGTCATGTTTACAAAAAGGGTTAAATTCAAGTTGGAGTGGATATAATGATTTAAAATAAATATAATAAATTTTATAACAAGAGAATACGATTAGAATTGATAAAAGAAAATTTATGAAGATCGCTTATATTATAAGAAATTCATCCAAGAGAATGTTACAAAAATCCTTAATCTCTGCGTATCCTTAAAAATGTAAGGGTACTCACAAGAGATCAGGACATTTCTAATGCAAGACGTACGTGAGCTGGCGAACGGTATCGACATCTCAAAGAGCAATCGCTCCCACGTCGCGGCTTTTCAACGTATTTCAGCTTTACTAGCAATGATACCGAATTGCGACACGATCTCACAATCCCTTAGCGAATTGTATAAGGAAGTTCTAACTTCTCGTAGAAAAACCCAATTGTCAGAGGTTTCAGTATCCATTTATGTATCTCTGTAGGTACTCCTTCAGATAGGTAAGTCTGTTTATTATACTTTGAATGAAAATTACAAATTACATTTTAAATACGTCTTGAAATTAAAACACATGTGAACCTTAATAGGTGATTAAGGTTTATTTAGGAGTTTTAGGACTGAGGACTAACAATTTGTACCGAGTCTGTATAAAATTTATTTTCAGTTTTAATTAATATTTAGTTAAAACACTTATAAATTTGATTTCAAACGGGATGCCACTGATCTCGATCTGTGAACTTGGAAAACGTGTGTTCGAGATGTACAAGACACAATACCTTGCAACATGAGAAGAGTTATTTTCCGCCAAACTCCACAATCCAAACCAAATGGTGATCAGAAAAGTCTACCATTATCATTAAACTGTACAGCTGGTACGTCTGAGCGACTCGAGGAAAGGCACGTCGGGAAATCAAATGCACTCATTAGGGGAGGGTCACTGCTCCATTTGGAACCCTTACGAATAGCGATGTGAATCGCAGACGTGACTGGCCAATTAAGGGTTGCTCGATTATGGGTACCATTGTTATTTACTGAAAATTGTAGTATTTTCTTACAGAAACCCAATATGAGAATAAACAACGATCTATTGTTACTGAAAATATAAATTAAACATTAAGAATCCAGCTTTGCTCCACTTCCAGCTTTGAGCCACTTTGAAGATAAAAGGGAAAGGAACGAGAGAAAACAGATCGGTAAATAGAATCGCCGGTACTTTGTACAAAATGTAGTATTTTTATGACTTCGTTTAATTAAGCAGTTCTTTAGTTGGTATTTCTAAAAATGAAAATAAAACAGTGAAATTCCGGCGTCCAAGATTTAAGAGAGAAGAGAAAGGGAACGGAAAGAATATTGATCGGTAAATAGAACCAATCATTTCTAAGCAAATGTATAGTATTGTAGAAGGTTACGTAATATGTCATCATTTTCCCAAGATCGAATCAATCTATTGGTGAGTTCTTCCACTTCTCAACAAAATCACTCACGGCTTAATGACATTCGATAACGACGCGATGAGGCGTCCTTCAAGAGTTAACGTGGGTGGAACAACACGCTACAAGTGTAATTTCACGCGCAAACTTCCGTACCTACGTGACAAATACGATATCAAACGATTTCTCAAGTTCCACTAATGTCAACATTTCGGACTAATAGCTCATAGGAATAAGATGTCACTTTTCCATAAATTACACGAAAAGTGGCAGGCGGCAGACCCCGACCTTTATCGTTACTATTAAATATAGAAAACTCAGAAACATAGGTGTTATTAGAATTTAAAGGACTTTAAGTGTATATTTATAAACACCTGAGAAAAGGAGAGAAAATTACTAACCGTAAATCTTTCCAGAACTTACGTCTAAGCAACTGAGTAATGTCATTCGCATCCATCTCTAGCAATATGAAAATAACAAGATGCAAATAAATCGAAGGGAATCGTTGTGAATATTTGTGAATTCGTTCCACGAATGAATTTTGTTTGAATCCGGAAGAAGCTTTGAAAACATTGTTTTTAGAGGAATTTCTAAAAATCCTATGTAGTGTACCTAGTTCTCAAATTAAGGAATATGGGAGGGAAATGATAGTTAAAAAAATACAAGGATCGATCCTTCGTTCTTCTATCGGTAGAATAGAAGCAGACTGGAAGTAGTCACTTACTCACAACTAATTAATACATAAACGGAGTGTTGTGGTACAAAACGAAGATGTTGAAGGTGAGAACATAAAGCTACTAATCAGCACAATCACGCGGCAAGGCCAAAGAGCGAGCGATAGCGGTGCGTATTTACGTTCGGATCAAGTCGAGTCCTAACCAAACGGAAGCGGGCCCACACGTGGCAGGATGAACTGTGACGACGATGTTTATATAGATGCGAGACTCATTATTATAATTAAATTAAACTTCTAGAATATTTTTTTAATGTTTCGTGAGTATCGTTATTCAGTTTTATCATTAAAACATGGGCTTCCGCAGCGACATAGCTGCTTCGGGAGCTAATGAATAAGAACCTTGGAAACTAGTTTGGACACCCTGAAAATTTACGTGAGTTGATTCGTGATTCTATATTATTTTAATGATTATTCACTCAAAGGCTGAAATTCGACAGTAACACACGAATTCTATCCAACTCCAAGAGTACAAAACGCTACTACAAATTGAGACACTTACGAAATCTAATTATAAATATTTCAATACTTATAGGAAACTTTAAACATAACACAATAACACTACATAATAACATAATTGTGTAGTGTCTGAGTAAAATTTTAGCAGTTTCATAAAAGAGGACAATTTTTAAATTTTATTTGAACCAATGTAAAGATTGGGGGCGCAAGCTAATGTAATCTTAAACATGATTCTGACAACATCGTTAAGAAAAATCTTTATTACAATGCAATTATTCTTGTTTGCATAACTTTTCCTCTGACAGCATGTGTTGCTTACACAGGCGACCCACATTTGAAACAATTGTAAATTATGCAATCAAGATGAAGTAGACATATTTCCCCCCAACAATCTTGTTATAAGCAAACTTGTATCCTTCTCAAACTATCTTCACAATCTCACTATATTGTAATGTCGGTCAGGATAGTCTCAAAATGGAACAAGTAATATATCGCGAGGACACTGACATCGATAAACATGGCCGTCTACGTAATAAACTTTCACTTATAACTCGCAAATACGCAGGATATCAGACAGCAAATACGCTATTCTATTAGTATTCGTATAATGTCTGGTGAAATCTAATATATTTACGACATTCTTCTTTACATATTAAAAATATCAGTTGATACCATTGAATTTGCCACGGTCGAACTGTAGAATACTTTCTAACATTTCATTTTGACTCCGCTTGTGTAGTCTTCTCAAATGTAAAAAAAGGTTTACACAGTTCCTTACATCAGTTAATGCTATTTAGTCTTAAGAGTCAGTATCTACTTTCATCTAGTTAGCTAAATTACGTACTGTGGACTGAAGAATGTATATTCTGCTCCCAGTAGTCCTATTCGTTAAAAGGGATCTCACCTTCTCACTCATCTACAAATTCTTCCTCTTATATTTCTTTAGTTAGTGTACGTACATATTTCCTTTAAGAGAACAAACTTGTGTTACATTTCCTATAGAGGCAGTTGTCAATTGACGTCTTGAAACTACAAGAAATGGTATAGAAAAAGCTCTTCAGTTGTTGACTTGTCACCATATCACCCATTTTAGTAACTCAAGTTTCTATTTATGGTGATGGCAGTATTTCTTCAATAATGTATAGGAATCTTTTCTAGTTATATGCTATGACAATTATTATTCCACTTACAATTTTACATAAGCGAAATCTGTCGTGACCTAACATGATTTTACAACCTTACGTCGAAATTCGCAGTGATATTAACAAAAGCGGTAATTTAGTCTGAATATTTATGAGGAACAGCTCTCAAGGCTTTGAATTCGAAGAACAGCCGGTCCAGTAAATTAGATTTTTAAATATTTTCTTCACTTATTTTTCGTTTTCTTACTTCAATCTCTTTCAGATTTTGAATACTAACATAATTACATTTTTTATTTTAACATTGACAATAGGCGATTAATCATTCTGATGTTAAATTTAATCCAATGGAGTCGTTCATCTTCATTTGTGTTTTATTCGTCTAAATCTAAATGGTCTGATGATGAGCCAGGAACGTAGACATTTTTTTACTTTCTAAATCTATAATGACTTATTCTCTTAATTATACAATTAAATAATACCCTTAGTATCTACCCTTATCCTATGTTTTGAGTGTATCCCACTAGACGCTAATTGGATCGTAGAGACAGACACAGAGTAAACTTCAATTCACAATCCAAACATTGGCAGCGCTTTGAGCTGCCTGGAGTCTGTAATTACGTTAGACCATGATCAACACGGAGCTATCGTAATGGCTGTCTTCCGTTTGTACGCTCGTGTGATGGATTTGATCAAAATAACGTTTTTAGCGATGTTATCAAAATAACATTAATTATGTCTGTAGCTAGTTCACGTGCTGGCTGATACAAAATGACCATGGCAACCCTAACCAAAAATAACATAATTGAAGATTTAGTTTAGCTTGCACGTGGATGCGTTTCAATCAGATTATCCTTTTCAGACAAATTTAAGGTTTTCTAATGAAGTTACTTAGACTAGGAACCGGCAGAAAGTGCCTCGAGCGAACTATAGTGGCTCTCGGATCGATGAATGATTACTTAGATTGGATTATGTCCGAAGTTCCGAACCACAAGCCATAAGAAAAACAAATAAAGATCGGAGTTAGTTGTTTGTAACCCAATAATAACCCACTGTGGGAAGAATGTAGGCCTTAGTCCACAACGCTTGCCTCCGCAAACCCGTTGCGGACTTCACGTTTCCTTACGATGTTGTTCTTCACCATAACACCAAGCAAGTAATGTTTAATTTTATAATAATAATGTACCTATAGCTAGTTACGATATATTTATTAAGACCCTTGATATCTTGCCGAGTCGAGAGGTTAACGCAGCCAATACGGTATTCACAATCATTGTTGTGTTTACATAATCGTCGGATTCGCCGTATGAATAATAACAAATTGTGTCAATGACCCGGTCTTCACTCGGCTGCTATCGAGTACTATCGGCCATCTGTTGGCGCCGATATTCGCGAGAAAGCCGTGGATGTAGACAGGAAATTGCAAACCTCTGATTCGATACCGGTTCCTACATTTATGGTTCGAAAGTACACGTAGCTTACGGATGTGAAGATGAATATGGAACATCTTCGGAGCGATTCCACCCGTTGAGTTTGAAGTGGGCGTGCAACTGATACAAATATAAGAACACGCCTGAACACATCACTAATTGGCGATCATGCATCGCTTGCTGCGATGGTTTTTAACATTTAACTTTTTGGTTGATTGGTTGGTTTTCTACAATTTTACTAGCTGAAGATCATTCTAGATTACGAGCAGTTCAAAACCAAAAGCAATCGTCTAGAAATCAAGACCCTAAAAAAACCTCTACATATGTAGTATTTTCGCAATAGTAAAAACCCACAACTCACTATTCAGTCACTCATCGGGTCATTTCCTTGCGTAACATCTGGCCAATTGCCAGCGTAACAAGGAGAGTGAATCACCTAATAATGATATGGGGGTGTTATTGTTTACAGTTGCCTCGAGTGAAACGAAAATGAAAGTATCGTGACATTTACGTACTAGTCCAAATAGCACAATAAAATACCCAATTATCTAAAAGGACTTGAAAGCAATGCCGCTAGGAATGCAGAATTTGAAATCACTTTACACTATGTTGATTTTAATGATTAAAATTAAAATGTTGATTTTAATTTTAATGATTTTAGAGTTGTACAAAATGTGGGGCACTGATGAAACATAAAAGTACGTTGAACTTTTGGAAAGGTAGTCTCGTGTATTTTTAATATCACTCGCTTATACCAAGACGAATGGAACAAAAACAGTGCCCGGGGTAAAATACAAACATGGCAAAATTGTTTCTCCAGAAATTAATAATTAATATGGAAATTTAGAGCAAAGGTTTCCGTTTGTGTTTTTAGACTTTTGACCTCTGAAGCGGCTTAATTTGGTAACAAATATAGGGATTGTTACGATCAAGCGAAATTCATAAAAGCCGGAATATGTTAAAATTTTACCTTGAAATATATACAATATATATTTAAACTGTAAACGTGTAGGAAAGACGAGTAAATTGGAACGCTTGGAATGTTTCATTAAACATATAGGAGAGAAACACAAGGTCAGGTACCTAAATTAAATTTCGATATACGTAATAATGATCGGTACGATACAGGGATCTTGTTCGATGCAGAAATAAGGAATGAAGTTGCAATTAAGAACATGCAATTGAACAAAAAGAAGAGGAACTCTTAAAGAAATAAAATCAATAAAATACCACTCAATCATGGAGTTATCATTAAACCGTTTACATTTATGGCTTGACATTTGGACTAATGGCCCGTTTCAATAATCGATCTTCGGGTTTGGACAGCCCTAATTAAGTTTGGTTGTCAGGCAACATAATAATTATGTAATTTAATAGCAATTACAAACAGTATCTTAGCAGCCAAATAGAGTCAATCCATACGAGAAGAACAATGCCTCGAGCACGAACTTACGCAGTTTAGTATAGTAATCGTATCGAGCTGCCATTAGTATTGGAAGACGTCAAGACAGACAGACATACGACAAACCAATGACTAACGTTTACCATACGAATACTTTGACGATACTATTCTTGCTCACAGCACTGAAGATCGGTTACTGAAACTCACCGTAAATCGGCCACAAACACTACAAATACGATCAAACAGACATGCAAATGCACATAATAATATGCGTCATGCACTCGCCAATTACAATGATTCTCCATTCATTTCATTTACACGGCGTCAACATAGAACCGCGGCCGCGAGGGCGGAAGTTCATCTGTTCACGAAGATTTACGACACGGACGCGCTACAATAATGAATTGTTTGTAGAGTTTATCGCTTCCATTATCACCCTCGTCACGGCCTTGCGACGCTCTTGACACTCGATATTTTCGCGGTAGGCCCCGAAAATATCGAGTTTTCAGGGACAGGGCCTGGTTGTACTTCCTACTTTATACTATATTTAATTTAATACTGTGGTTGTATCGTTTGTGCGTCGGCGACGGCATCTGCCGCGCGCAAGTGAAGCGTGTGCGCTGGACGCGGGCACGTGCCGGACGCAAATAGACGCGTCTGTCGGCAACCTTAGCGGACCTTGAACCGCTCTTGCGAATCTTGGAATACTTCCTTGAAGCATCGAGCGAACACACATTTCTTTACCGACTTCTATCGGTCTTAGTAGAGAGTTTCAGATCAGAAGACAGGACAGAGACCAACATATCACGCGTCCATACGCAATATCGTGCGAGATATTGCAACTAATTTGTATGTCTTTATGTTGAAAAGTACTAATTTACAGTACTAATTTCTTTTTGAGCCACTTTGCATTGACAACTTTACAGACTAAATGTGGCGCCACCTTTGAAGGTGTACGGTAGTGGAAAGTGTACCTTGTCAGGCTATACAATATATAGAGTAATTACAACAAACTCCGACACTGCACAATGCTGCAAATATGTAATCGTTTTGAGTAAACAAAACAAGCAAACGTTCACGATGGTCGAGACTTTATCGCAGAAAGATCTTGAAAGATCATAAAAGTGTAAAATGTGTGTTCACTGAATCATCAATACACACCCGCTATCACTGAAATGGGGGGCTATAAATGAATGACGGGAATCCTCGTACTCGTACAATGAAAGCGGTCACGGTCACCACTGCTTTGTCATCGTTAATTATCGTATACCAGTGTTTCTCAAAGCGGGGTACGCGCACCGCCAGGGGAACGTCAAATTGCGTCAGAGGATACGCTACAAAATTAAGAAATGGCGGTGGTTTAGCTGAATCCGTCGTGCGATAAGCTGAATATGAATAAAATAAAATTGAGTAATTTTGAGTCTATTTGCTACAATAAATATGCCCACCCATCAAGACGTACCAACCTAGGTTATTTTTTCGAATTATTTGATAGTAAAAAGAATAAAATAGCAATAGGCATTGCTTATGTGTTCTAATTAAAACATAATAATATGTATGTAATGCTCTTTTGTACGTATTTAAGTAAAGTTGCGTACTACAGTGTGTGTTTTGTAAAGGGGTACGCTACTCGTATGTTCTTTTAAGTAAAATAGGGATACGTGGAATGATAAGATTGAGAAACCCTGTCTTCATTACGGTCCAAGTCAAGCTAATGCCAGAGGTGTGTTCCGTGAATGACATTCAATCCGTGGCCAGTACGAAATTAGCAAGAAACTTGAGTAAAGTAGTTTACGTAGGAGGCGCCATTGTGTCACGTGATGTAAAGTGCGTATTAGACGTTGTAAAGGAAACAGTAAACATGAACGCGCACTAAGGTAAATAAGAAGTAAATGAACTTTTAAAGATAAAGGGTAATCAAATGTTTGCGCTATAAAGTTATTTAGATATGCATACAAAAGAAGTTCTGACATTACCGACCGTGGAACCAACACGACAAACTTTAAACATAGGGCTGTATGGAGTATGTCTGTATGGAGCGGTATGACGTTGTCGTGCGAGCAATTTTTGCGTGCGACATGGCATTTAGTACACGGGGCAAAGGTATTGAAGAACATAGCAATGTAGGCCACGTTTTGGCGAAATGTGGTACGCGTTTTGTGGTACACAAACGGTATTTTGCAGACGTGAGTTGATTGCGCAACTGATTCAATCTAAATATAGATTTGATGAACGAAGAGAATCATTAAATAGCATGGACTGATTTATGGATTTCTGTTAAAAAACAACTTCAAAAGATATTTCTCTACTTACAACATTAATCAAAGGTAATTTTGTTATTGAAAACTGAGCAGGTCTATAAGGTCGGGGTAAAGTTCGCAAGATCATTAAAAGTTATAGGTATACAGTAATATTAGTGCTGCGAACGTAATTTTAAGAAGAAACAATATCACAAATTGATTGGATTCTATATTGTTCTCATAATATCATATTTTGAACATATCATGTTTTGACTTAGCGTAACTATAGAAACAATAGTTATAATAATTATTTTTCGTTAATCTTTCTACGCCTGACATTTAATGTTTGTCGTGGCGAAAATTTATCTTTGCAGATAACTATTTGGACGATTGGACGTATGATACTTTTACTCACACAGTATACTAGAATTTACTACAAGTAATCAGTAGGAAGAAAATCTATGAAAATTGCAAACAAGTCGAGGCTAGACAGTTCACTTGGCAACTATATTTAGTTCCTTGTTTGATAACGTTTGATTGCGAAGCCATGTTTTCTCTGTTAGACATACGAAATTTAAGCATAAGCTACTTTCTTTCGTTTTATCACAATATTAACAGTCATGATTTCAACGCAGCCTTAATTTATTGTATCATGTTTATCATATATATTAAATCATAATATCGTCATGGATTAAATATTGCTGTATCATCCATCAATTATTTATTTAAAAGTTGTAGTCTTTCATAATTTCCTGAAGATCCAATTATATTTTCACTCTTAAAATGAAGCTTACATTACAGTTTCGCAAATATTTCATCTCGGTCTTGTCAGGAAAGAATAAAAGGAAGTGAGTTTGTGAGTTGAACCGCTAGCGATATTTTATACGAAATCTTCTTTGTAAGACTTGACGTCCAATTTGCTTAATAAATCACTTTAATATCGTAGGACATTATCAATCCTCGTAACATCTTTTATCTCTGAATGATTTATTACTCGTTTTTATATTATCTTCTTCAGGACTCGCAATATGCGCATCTTAATACTTCCGCACTTTCGTCTTATTAAATTCACGGACAAAATCATCCCATTTCGGTTTTTGAAATGAAAATCCTCAAATGAGAAGACAGAATAAAACGAAATATTTCAAATTGATCCCTTAGTAAGACATCACTTAATAAGAGACACTAGCTAGAGTTAACTCTCCGAGGTAGAGTCTTGGTAGTTTCCATTCTCAACAAGTATTTTGCCGGTAGAAACAATTAAATCTCGAGACGATTTGAATCTTTTTCCAACGTTCTGCCTTCTGCTGAATAAATGTAATTTTTTCATTGGAGTTATTCACATAAAAAATCGAATAAACATCATTAAGATGAAGATATATTTACGCGAGACCTTCAAGTTTCGAACTCGTGTAAAGGAACCTTGTTTGACAAAGTCTTCACGCCGCCCCAGTTGGCACAGATATCCACCTCGCTTGCTTATCAAGGACGAGGCCCCGTTAGATTCACATTGTCAACGCACGTTTTACTCTTTTTGTAACTTTGCCTGATTGGACCTTGTACCGATTTATCGTAGACCTTCGAAGTTCGAAGAGCTATTGATTCGAAATCGGATTTGTATGGCATAGTCATCTTTTGAAAACACGCACAACTGCGGTAAACTGTGGTAACACTAAGTCTTATAGAACCTATATCTGCGACGATTGCTACAAGCCGAATACTGTTCGTTTTTAGTTCCTAAATTGGTTTTGTTTCTTAGTCACTAAATTGCCGACTACTAGATTAGGTATCGTCTAGAGTTTAATGCAGTCATAATTCGCAAAAAAAACGCATCTACAGAGAGTAGCACTTACTGTGGTCGACCTCTCACAAAACGATCTTATTCAGTGTGAAAATGATGTAAAATGAGAAAGAGGAAAGCATTTGGCCACTAGTCTATATCACAAGATAGACCGATGAAGCACGCAACTAGAAGGTGACTTCATTGACTCTTGCCTTAAATAAACTGAGGGGATCGGGGATGAGTTTATCGGGGATTTTTATTTATGTATATTGTATCGGGGAAATACAGACGAAGGCAATAGCATCCTTAAGATAAAAGGCGAGACGAATTGTTTTGTACGAGCTGACAAAACATCCAACGTCGAAAAAAGCATTAGATAAGGATGGTATGTTGATGCACGTCTAGACGACCGATGATAAAATGGGAGCGGAGGATTCAGTCGTGGATTATACGCCTTAGAATATACCTACTAGTTTAAATCAGTTTCAACTTGCACTTAAATGGCGAAATTGTATAATGTTCACGTGTAAACCGGCGCAAATTGGTGTTGCCCGCCCCAAAATAAAAAAAGAGAGCAAGAGCTTGCAAGCAAATATTACACAATAATATGGGCAATGTACAAATCGATTACAATTATTGACAGGGTGCATAAAAATTGGCAGCTTCGGTAACTAGACCACGTCAGTAAAACGGCGGCCAGGCGCATTAGCAATTTGCGACGGTTATACACGACATACGAAAAATTCCTTAAATTTATGTTGTTTCTAAATTATCGTACCGTACCAGATATTATATCCTACTTGAATACACTTAGCTATCGATCGAGGGTTTATAAACATTCTGACTGCTGGAACAGCTGTGGATTAGTTGATTGACGACATGACAGTAATGGCGATTTGATAGACGACAGTATCGGGTCAGGTTTTACTACCAGACTTTTCATTACCGCTATTACACTTTTCGAAGAGAATTCTTTGGCTTCAATATTTAAATATTGATATTGCGACAAGTAGTAAGTAGCGACCTTCTGTCCTCAAGGTTTTCAGCGTGGACTTGGTATAATGGGAGATATCTTTAGTCATATAAACTATCTAAGTACCTAATTGCAACCAAATCTGTTTAGCTATTTTTACGAAGAATGAGTAGGAAGATGAAAGGTATTCAGAGAATGAAAATTCGAATCCTGTTGAGCTTCGTAATAACTATTTAGCGACGCCTCGATATTGAAAACCATGACTTAGTATCTATCTATGATATAATACTTAGTATAACTACCCTCATTATTTTTTATTAAACTACCCGTCAAAAGAGTATTGCCAAAGGCATCAAATCCTCAAGAGCCCTTTTAGAGGCAACAAAATTTAACGGGCGAGACACAGGCTCCGCATAAAGGTTGGAGGAACCTAAAGGGCGGTTAAGGACACAGGCCTCATTTCAGAGAGTGGCATCTAGCAGGAATTTCCCTTGATGGCCCTTGAGGACGTTTCACTTCAATATGGTAAACGACGGCTTGATTAAAATTTGTTTACGCTTTAGGAAAAGTGAATTTTCTTTTTTTAGAGTAGCATAAATAATAGGGGTTATAGACTTTGCCTGCAGCTCCGTCCGCTCGGATTTTAGAAATGGGTTCAGAGAGGGGTAAAAATCCTATCCTATATTTTATGTTACTCCAGGTATGTGCATTGTGCATACAAAAGTGGTAGACAATTAATGGTGAACCAAATTATGAGAGCTAATTACTTAAGTATAAAGAAATTCTTATAAAAGCTAAACTGAGAAAAATATCTATCTAAATTCTAAAAGTAACTTAAAAAGCAGCGAGAACACTTTAGCTAGAATACAAAATAAAGGCAAAATACTAAAACGTTTTACGCCAAAAACGTTTCAAGCCAAATTGAACCGACTCTTCAGACAAGGCACACACCTGTTATTATATTTTGCGAAGGGCATTTTGCTAGCGTATTACATGGCTCGTAAGGTCTAAATTGGGTCGAATTGACGTCAAATAAAAGACGCATTTCCGGTACTATTGTATTGTACCACTTGACATTTGGCAACGCACCTGGCCTTTTTGTGGGAACCTTGAATTCTTTCAAGGAGACTTTGGTTGGTTTTAAGCTTGATCCTAGCTAAAAAGGTAATCCAAGATAAAAATAAATATTTCGGTTGCAATATTTATGTGCCCAAATGTGAGTCACAGGTCCCTAAATGAAACTAAAAGCCCGGAGAATACTTTACTATGCTGCTTCAAAAAAAATTAATCCAATGCACATAAGAATTTTAAGATAGTAGGTTCTTGATCTTTGTAGATTGATCTTTGAAAATAAACTTTGACGAAATACTTGAAAAATTCATTCGACACTCAGTCGTGATATCACGACAAGGCGTATATGGCACGTTCCGTTCTCGGCTACGGCCGTCTTTAGCGTTCAGTCTTCAAACGCTTAATGAAAAAAAATAACGATTTTAGCAAATTTTTGTAAAAAGAAAAAATCTTCCCGATAACGACATGTATCTATAAATTAAGTTTATTACTGGGTGAAGGTCGACTCGTGAAAAATTTCGACTTCACATGCGTTTCTGAGTAATGGACGATCGTTGCAGATTCCGTGGCCGGCTGCCAGAACGCACAAATCTCGACAAGGAATATAAAAAGTCAATGTCTTGAGACAAGGACGCAAAGTGCAGTCTCTAAGTAAGTCAATTATGTACGGCGACTTGATGACGATGTTGACTGAACAATTTTGTGAAGGGTCCACCAATTTGCTTGAAAGCTTAACTCATTAAATTTTGACAACACAGGACTCAGTGTTGAGTTGCACATATGACATGCAACAAAATGTATGCAATGAGGTTGTCGTACGAGCAACAACTTGCGTGCGTCTTGGCAATTAGGACACTGGGTGACTCTGTTGTGGAGAAAGATAAAGCGCATTCTTTTCTATTACCGGGCAATGGTGCCCGGTAATAGAAAAGAATGCGCTAGGTTACTAAAGTAATCTCTATAAGTAGATCGCTAAATTACTCATGATGTAAGCATACTTCGCCCTTCGTCTGTCTAAGGTGTCTAATGCCATGGTGTAAAACAACCCCATACTACTAACTCAAGGTTATTTTTCCAGGCACGTTCGCAAACGCTAATTGCAAATGATGACAATAACAAGATTAACCCGTCCGCCGCTCGCCCCCAATGTGGTCAGCGAGACCGCAACACCGACGGGTTACATAAGTTATAAGGCGTGCGTGAACAAATTGAAGTGACGGTCGAACAACACTGATAAATTATAGGGTTAAAAAAAATAAACTTCTAGTAAGTGTTCGTGTTCGACACAATGTGTTTTTTGTAAATTAAAATAGCCCCGTGCCCCGAGGGCCGGGTCCACTGTCACAATTGAGTTATAATCGCATCATAATGGTTTTATTCTGTCTACATAATTATTGTCATATTCGACAGTTTTGGTTATCCATGAAGTTTGAAATTGGTGTACAACCGCCAGCATGTTTGAATTTGGTAGTTTTGATAGTTGACATATTTAAATCAGTAGACTAACCCCCATCAGCAAAAACACACAAATAGAAAACTCCATAGATTTTATTATTAGACAACGATCCAAATTAGGTTACAGCCTCCTGAACGCTCCAGTGGGCACCTAATCAATCGAATCTGGCACAGAGGAGTATACTTCGAAAACTATCACCCAAAGTTATGTTCCCTTAGTCAATCAGGTAATTCACTAGTGACCTACGAACTAGTGACAGAATAATAAAATTCCCTATTGTTTTTTTTCTGGATCATTTGTACTCATACAAAAGCGAGACAAGCCCAGTGGCTTAGAATTATCTTTCTCGACAAGTCGGGGTTCGAGTTGGTCTTCATAGGTTATTTTGTTATTCTTAATTTAATCATAATTGGCTAGTGAACAGAGACGTCATAATGGCGTTGGCTATTAGTCCGAAAGTAATCTTCGAAGTAAACTTGACCCCGTTACAATTTTATTACATTATAACCTCATTTACACAGGTCTACTCCCTATAGAAGGCTCAGCATTTTTAGGTGTCGAAACAGAACCAAATCCCTGAAATTATCAAAATGTAGTATAGAAAGGTTGTGGCGACTTCTGCCGCTTTCAAGTGATGGCGCCACGTATCCTGAATCACGCTATAGAAGTTTTCTACATCGCTGGCTTTTGCTTTTACATACAAAGCTTCGACATGACGTAATACACGCTATTCAATACAAGCTTACTTTATGCTTTATTTACCCATAACACATTGTATAACCTAAATGGTAATATGTGCCACTACAATATGTAACATCCATATTATTAACATTTAGATTAACCCTTAGTTCCCTTTTTCCAGTAGATACCAGAATAAAACAATCGCGAGAAAATACTAGTAATTACAATTCAATTTCGAAATCAATTTAAATGAAGTACCTATCAAAGTTCCACTCGGTACCAGCATTAAAGATTTTTTTTTTTTATTGAACAAATAAACAGAATATTACAATTATTAGTTGTACGTAAACAGCTGCAATAGTGTAAAACTGTGTCGCAGCTGTTTGCGCCCACCCCGAAACACGGAGGAGGTATGTTCAAGTTACACATGCAAGTAAAAAATAACTAGTAATAGTATTACAGGTAGTATTACTTAGTAACTTAGGCATTAAGTATCTGGGTTAGAATAAAGTGAAGTGAATAATGTGTAAAGGAAGGTAATGTATGTGCGAGTGTGTGTAAGTGAGTGTGTGTGTGAACGTGTGTATGTGCGTGAGTGTGCGGAGTGTATGTGTTCAGTTTACATTTAAAATATTTAAATCCACTACCCGAGGAGCGGATCGCTCGGCCAACTTTTAAACGGCGCCGTTTAAACTTCATCCTATTCCACTTTGAAGCAAGTACATTGAGAAGTTGGCGTATAACAAAATGATGATAACACCCAGGGAACTTTCAAGGGGCTCCAAAATTGTGTAATATTAATTTAAACCCAGAGATTTTAAGAGATTAATTTTATCCAGCTCAATTCAGTTTTCTCAATCCTAACTTTTTGGTCACTGCAACAGCATTCGACACGGATTTCTTATTTATCTCACAGTAGCGAAGGAATACGTTATACATATTACTGGAACTATGTTATTATGTAAAATATTAAAAGACTCACCTATCGCAGCAACGGGTAAGCAGTTAAAGCAGTCTGTGAAGGTTTTCCATAGCTTGATGTTATACCTCCTTTTGCACTCATCGTAGAATCTGATGACAAAATATTCAATTGATTAATCTTTACATAATCCCTTACCAATTGATATTCACAACAAAAATATTCAACATTTTCGCAGATATAGCAGAAAATTCGTAGTACGAAGGTTTTGTATTATTAATAGACCCTTATTTAAATTCAGCTGTCATTGGCCCTAGTAAATCAGTCTGGTACTGGGGGTTTCCCTTGACTCGTAAAATTGATACTGTATATATTAGCATGTTGTTATTCGATAGCTCTTAAAAAGCCATAGTGGCAAAAAAGCTGTTGATTATTTATTGTTAAATAAGTGTATTTTTTTTACAACCGTAAAAAAACCGTAACCGTAATTTGTAATTTTTTTATTTCCACATGTTGTACCTACATGCAGCTACATCTTATGGCCCACAGAAAAGCAAGATCTTGCATTAAGATTGGAGAGTCGCCAGAGAGAAGAATTTGATTTGTTTTGGTTTTTGAATAAATATTTTCATTCTCCTTTTGAATTAGAGTAGAGTTAGTTAGTATTATGAAGTAGCAACAATTCCCATTCAAGCTCATATGAAATTTGATGGTGATATGCTCTGCAACAAATACCTGATAAGCCAGCTTACTTAGTACTCTATACTATTTTCCCATATAAAAAACTGAATGATCGCATGTAAATATTATACAGCCCGTTATTTGCTATATGTTTACGTTACAAGTTGTTAACAATACGATAGGGAAATATCGATTGCACTGTGTAAAAGTAAAAATAATGTTATTGTTTACCACAGGATTACTACAAAACTTGGGTGACTGCAAGCGGTCTTCAAACTTTTACATAGAATTATAAGCCACACAATAGGCATGATGACAGTAATCAAGTATCGCCAAAATATTTATCGATCTAATGAAATAGGATTCAAAGATTTTGAAACATGTATTTATTCTCTTATTAATGTCGAGATTAATAATTTATTTGTTAAAATAAATCTACAAAATACAACAATCCGCCATGATAGCTTAAACACCCATCAGTGTGCGTAGTGCGAGTTGCACAAAATTGTTCGAGTAACTTCACCGTCGCGTTAATCGACTATACGCTAAGCGCCAATTCCGTTTGTCATCTTAGCCACAAGATGGCGCTGCTTCAATCCCATAGAAATCGACGTATTCGCGCTCGATTAACGCGACGGTGAAGTTACTCGAACAATTTTGTGCAACTCGCACTACGCACACAGATCGAATTACGTCAATTTACGTCACGTCTTAGTAAACGTCATTTTTTTCGTAAGCATATTATACGCGATCTGGCATTTTTTACTGAGCCGTGACACAATGACAGACGCCATGACACGGGCGAGCGTTTTGGAATGAATTTGAAACTTAAAATTTAAATGTACTTTTATTGCACAAAAACCTTAATTTTCTACAAAAATATGATATATTTTACACATAATAGAAACTTCTGAATATCATAGAAGAGTTTTTGAAAATTAGTCATCATGCCTATTATATTTTGATCATAACGGCCACACATAATTTCTGTGATGATCCAGAGATTTTGGTAAATTCCAACAGTATTTGTTTATGTAATTGTAAGGCATAAAAATGCGCAATAAAACAAATAAATGGCACAACAGACGATTACCAGCGCTTATCAGCATAGAGAGACACTCGTTATCACTACTCGGTTATTAGCGTTGATTTTTTTAGTGGACTCTATAATTGGCACTGACCGCAAATATTTGTCAGAACTAATTGTTACCAAAGGAAGAGCCGATTTACAAAACCTCGATCCGATCTCAAATTTATAATCAAGTACCTATAAGATAAGAGAACACAAATTAAATGCTCAAAGATAATCCCAAGGATTAGGACAAAAAGCATAATTATGATCGCAAGAACTATTGGAAACTACATTATATTACTTAAATTGATTATAAACACGTGTAATATACAAATCTGTCTTTCACCTTGGTATCACCCTATCATTTATGCTGTCGCGGAAAATTATCTTATCAAAACTACCGAATATTTTTTTCTGATAAATGAGTAATTTGTTTTGCAAACTTTCTTTGGCAGCAAATCGTCACATGGCTTCCCGCTTTTTGAATGTCGGTTACACGTTTTTGTGTCATTGTGTATGAATTTATAAAAAGAGTTCCCATCAAAAACTTTACAAAAACTCGGCAAAAACTATTACTGAAGCCCAATGACCGTTTTGAAACTAAAAAAAAACTTAAGATGTAATTTTTCATAGATTTTAAAGAAAGGATAAGGTTCTCAACTCTTCTGCATTTTTTCATTTTATTTTTTGTTAGCTTCTCCTTACATCATAATGAACCCGTAATATTCACGTAAGAATTATAAGCCAAAATCTGCATATATATATGCAACCACGCCACATTCATTAATCATACTACATGAAATGTCAACAAATGAAGTATTTCACACGATAAGGATGAAAACGTTCCGTTTCAGGAGCAAAGTGAACTCAATGTCATTGTAATACGGGTTATTGAACGTTAAGGTACGTATAACGTAAACGTAACAAGAGGGGGGCTTATCGTGTCAAGTTATCTATAGATAAATAATATGAGGATGATGTCATGTGTGTAGTGTGCACAAAAAACTATCGTGACTAACAAAGGAACCTTACTGATACACAGATTTTAACAGGTCTGCAAATTCCTTCAGACGTCTTGACTTAAGTCAAACGAATAGTGAAGTATTACCTATCGAGAAAAAGAATAATAAACAAATAAAATTCTAATGTAAGTAACAATCTGACGCAATGACATACAAAGTAGTCGAAGAGCGTCAGAACCTCATAAACGCTCACTTTTGCGTCTTTTGTTTCGCTACCAGCGTTTGACAAGAAATTTGCCCAAAAACGGTAAGGTTACCACAAAATAATTCCTAATTAGGGCAAAAATTAACTAAACAAACACGTAATTCGAGCGAACTTGAAACACAATCGGCCTTCGTAATGAATCAGTACAATGACTCATTTGTGTTTACAACCCGAGGCGCAATAGCGTGAAGAGGGGTCGCGCAGGGTTCTTTTTAGGTCCCTTTTTATGTAACACGAATACTATTAAAACAGCCGAAGTCTCACCCATCTAAGTAATGACTAACGCAGTTATCTACGCCTTTAATTAATGGAATAATTAGTCAATTTGCAATAATATTTGTTTAGATTTAAATATTGAAATGAATGGAGAAGAAAAACACAATAAATAAAAAAAGACCTCAAAGCCTTTGTGGGAAGTCACGGACGCATGACCCAAAGCTGTTTGGAATCATTTCCCATGACAATGATGTAAATGTTTATACTGAGGCTTGTGCTTTCTTTGTTTCAAAAGTTTGTTGAGAGTTATTGAGCCATAATTATATAAAATAAATAAACTATGGTGTATTTTTTTTGTGGTTGATTTACAGCCCTTTCACAGAGTAAGTATTAGTAAGTAATGTTGGTTTTGACTGAAACTGATCAAAATAGTTGGGACTGCCAAGAGAACCTTACTTTCTTGAAGTCCTAAAAAACACAAAAAAATAAAGTCAACTCACCCATAAATCCTATTGATGCTAGCGCACTCGTGGTTCCCTCGTAATAGGAAGAAATTTTCTGGATATTTGATCTTGTAAGCTAGGAGCAAACAGATAGTTTCCAAGGACTGTTTCCCGCGGTCCACATAGTCTCCGAGGAACAAGTAGTTGGATTCTGGAGGGAATCCCCCATACTCAAACAACCTCAAAAGGTCATAGTACTGTCCGTGAATGTCACCTGCAAGAGATTACTTCATTATTTTATGTTTATTAGTTGTCTAGGTAACAATGTAAATTTTAAAATAGGTTCTTGTAAGTAGTAAACATAGATTTGAAATTATAACAAAAACAAACAAACAAAAAATAAAGTTGACAAAAAAAAGATATTAGGTTTTATTTGTGCATGTTCGTTTTTGTTGTTTATGTTATGTATTTAATAGGTATTTATTGCAACATATATGTGTCAGTAACCCATTAATGACCCACTACAGGGACAGGTCTCCTCTCACAATGCGAGATGTAAGCCTTAGTCCACCATTCTGGCCCACTGCGGGTTGGTGGACTTCACATACCTTTGAGAACATGAGTCTTGCAGGTTTCCTCACAATGTTTTCCTTCACCGTAACAGCAGGTGATACTTAATTTTATAAAGCGCACATAACTTTTTTACAAAGTCACTAGTGCATGCCACTGGAATTCCAACCCGGACCCCGCAAAACGAAATTGAATTGTAAGCCACTGGGCTTTATCAACACAACATATATGAGACATATTATTTACCCTGCCCTTAGGGCCTTAGTACCTATGCTAATACTTTTAACATAATACATATTTATTTCGAGTATAGCCTATCCTATTTGCCCAGTGTTTTCCTCTATACAACAGTGAAAATTGGATTAGAGTTGGTTCATCCATTCCTAATATTATATTCGTACAGCATTACAACATAAATGAAAAAATCATATGATGAAGAAGGGGGATTTGTCAGGATCTCCTCCCGCCCCAAGATGATGATCTTCAACTCTAAATAGATACCATGCAGGCTTGCTGCACTTGCAAATACTTGACAGCTAACTTAATTCCCTGATGAGGCAGGTAAGGTAATGGGAGTTTAAAAAAATTTAGAGTAAAAAAGCACAGTAGACCAATCTTGGCGTAGCTTGGCCCAGGTGAACTACTATTCATAAGACTAGCAAACATACTGAATCCTGTATTCTTGATCCACATGTTTGCCACTTGTAGCAAGCTTCTAAACTTTACAAAATCTTAAGATAAAAAATGTTATTCAAGCAACACCCTCTACACATTTGCTATTATTGTAATAACACATTTGGATCTGACAAAGTTTGCTTATCATGTGGATGTATCCTAATAATATCCTAACATATATGTTGAGATGAAGAAGTCTTTTTTAGCGTCAAGTTATGCAAGCGGATAGGTTTTCTGAAAACCATGGTTACCTATAATATTGCTTGTTCAAAAGTTTTCTAAAATTACTGCAATTAAGTACCTATATGCATTATTAATATTGTTATTTATTTACCAACATTAAACAGCCATTTTCCATTTCCAGATTTTATAGCCAAATTTACATATTATTTCATACAGTTCACATAGTTATAACCTTTCAGGTAACCTGTAGTGTAAGAACTCGAATTCAGTTCATACTACATACCTATGGGTTTTTGTTTACATGACAAAACAATCATAGAATGTGCATTATTTTGTAAGGAAAATAAAATTGGTTCTTTCGTTGGAATCTTAATATTAAGACATATCAGTAGTAAATGTATGGACATTTTCAATATCATACAAAGTTTAGCTTAAGTGTATCGCCACCTGACATAAATTCATTTTATTCCGTTTTAAGAGAGTAATAAGCCTCTTCAGTTATTAGTTTCATTAATATTGCAGACATTACGTGTACAGGCAACAGTGTCAAGATTTCGAAAGTGTTAGCCTAATCTTTTGTAAGCAAGTAGAAGGGCAGTAACTTTTTATAAAACTTACCACATATTTTTAATGGTGCTTCCAATTCAAGTAATATCGGTTGTGATAGGAATATTTCTCTCGATTTCAAACATAGCCCTTTAATCTCAATTTCAGTCAATTGGACATTCATACCAGGCTTCTCGCCCCGAACTGCAAACAAGAGACCAAAACATTTCACCCACTATAATTTTGACACAAATTTCACTGTATTTTCACTTATAAATAACAATTTTATTTCAACTTAGCACCAAAACAACCACCAAACACTGAAATCCGTTTACTTTCCCGACATAAACATTTACCTTTTAACAATTTTTTTATTACATTATCGATGTTTAACTCATCTGTGTCTCTGTCTGCCATCGGATATAATATTTGTGCACGATTTTCTTAATAGGATTAGTTAAAAGAAGAGGATTGTTAAGATTTTTGCCGATTTAAAGAAAGGCACAACCTATTTCAATTCTCGGCAGAAATGAAATTCAATGGCGGAGACATCACTCTCAACTCGACTCACACACACAAACAAGAGAAACACATCACCAGTGTTCCCATTATATGTACTTCGTTTACCCTCACATAAAAAGTACCTAGAGACGAGAAAAAATTTAATAATTTATAGTATAAGTAGAAATAAATTCTGATAAAAAATTAAGGAAATTATAGTCCCACAAGAAGTTTTGCCTTTTTCCACACCTCGCCATGTTGCGGAATAATTTTTAACTAATTTCTTTTGCAACTGCTCGAAAAATTATTCTAACTGTATCGAATCCTTCCAATTGTACCTACTATTTGTAAGTTAAATTAATTCAATGAAAACATATTATTTCAAAGCAATTGAGTTTCTTGTGGTAAAACTCAAAACCGTGAAATATTACCTAGCATTCACACTGACGTTTACTGACCATAATTTTGGGAAAACTTTATCATAATGGCAACATTAAAAAGTATTGCTAGAATGTTGTAATTTAGCAAAAATGGTAGAATTTTTTGGCACAGAAAAAATTATGATTGTTGTGAAAATTTTAATACATATTTAAGAAAAATATTATAAAGTCAAAGAGTGAATATTTTTATATAAATCGATTAAATTAATCCTTCTTCGATCCGCGATAAGGATGACGTTTCCTGAAAAATAAAATTATAAATTATTTTTTGCTCGGTACAGTTATAATTAAATTATAGTGCAATTGAACTAAAAATTGAGTGATCAATATTCAAAAAACTTGTTACATACGCGGGAATGGTCAAGGTAAATATGCCAAATTTAGTGTTGATGTCTTCGAGATGGAATATTCCTTCCACATACTCTCGGTCAGCCGGTATAGCAGGAGTTTCAAACACTAAGTTCATGATGTAGTCTTCAACACAACTGTGTACAAGAAATAAACAAAAAGGTTTGAAAGCCGTTTTAAAAAAATTTTTAACATTAAATTTATCGAAATATGACTTACTAGGCACACGGTTGATAAGGAACAAGTTTTTCAATTTTGTTCGGCTTCAGAGTTACTACATATGGATCAGCAACTAATTTAGTAGTTGGTTGTGCTGGTCCTTTTCGTGCTTTTGGAGTTGGCGCGGGTGGCTAAAATTGAATACGTTTTAGATGGGTATAAAATTTAAATCGAACTTGGCAACACTAAGTATAACTTCCGTTCCGTTCGAACTTCGAGGGCCCGTTCAAAAAGTTTTAAAAGGGTCGTGTGATGTATCATAATTTGTTGTAGTTTTATGTTTGTGTTGGTACTCAAGAGAGATGACGAAGTTTCGTTGGTAAAAATTGCGAAATGCTACTGTAGTACGTATGTGATACTGTGCTTCTACCTTTACGGCTCCGTAAACTACTTCTATCAAGCTTTTGACTTCGGTTTCCAGGATTTTGAGGAATTTTGATACGTTCCACTTGGTGACTTCTTTGTGATTGCCAAGAAGAGATAGTAGCGGTGTGCAATCGCATTTCGCCAACCTTAAAAGGTTACGGTAATTATATTCTAGTTGCATGTACATACTTAAGAAAATATCTCTAATATATAGGTATACAAAATATACGTAGATGCTTTACAGGCCGTCCTCCGACCACGCGAAATCCCATTATATGCTGCGATAGGGCGACGGAATGCTATCTACAAGCAACATAGCACAATACTGGAGTCTATGGTCATTGCTAATTATGTTCCGTAAACTACTTACGTCCACATTGGTTCACAACACTCGATATTGATATCCTCCTGGAAGACAAGATTCTTGCCGGGCGTCAGTAAAGCGTCAGTATATACTGACGCCTAGGCAAGAATAGTATTAGAGTAATAGTACAGTGTTAAGACTAGTATAGGCCTTTACTGACGTTGCGGTACATGTGAAACAGGCCTAAATCACCTGACTAGGTCATCAATGCCGCGTAGAACTTTCTGGATAGTAGCGTCCGCCTGGTTGTTGAGCTCGGATGTGTTCTGCGTGCGTTCTCTCTCCTTCTGCAAGGTCTCTCTAAGTTCTTCTAGGCGTTTGTCCTGTTGCTCCTCCCGGGCTTCGTTTATCTCTCTTTGGTCCACTGCAGGGTTATGTGGGAAAGAGGAAGGTAGCTTGAGATAAACGGTTATTCCAGCTTAATTCAGGGTATCAACACTAGTACGTTTTTCATAGCAGGCATTTTGACAGATCGCTGTACCTTTGATTTTGACTATTTTTAAATAACTCTTCTAAGAGGTTTTGAAAAAAGAGAGAAGAGAGACGAATGTAGAATTAAACGGGTATATCGTCACCAAGTTAAAAAAGTACTAACATATCCTCTGTCGTAGCATCTCCAGTTCTTTCCTCATGAATATGGATTCCTGTAGGATCTCACACAGCAGCACGAAGATGGAAAAATTCTGAATCTCAGTTCCCTTGAAGTGGTTGATAATAGTCGCGATTCTGTCAGAGCCTGCGTACCCCTACAAATACCATTTTATGTTGTTGTATATCATTATTGAAGTGCACATGGCTACGAAGCTAGTGTAAGCAATGATAACATGAAGTAGGGTTACTTTCGAGGGTAATGTTTCAAGTTCTACAACGTTATGGAGAAGCGGTAATAGCCCAGGCCCAGTCATGGCTAAAAAATCAGTCTTTAATTCAAGAGGTCCGGGCGTGGGCCAGTGACTCCAATAACGTTTATGAGTTACGTGAATTTAACAAAATAAAATGTTACATGCTAAAAGCGAAAGAAAACTCGCGAGGAAACCTGCATGCCTATAACTCCCTGAGAGTTCTCCATAACGTACTCAAAGGCATGTGTAGTCCACTAACCCGCACTAGGCCAGCATGGTGGACTAAGGCTTACATTGTTCTCATTGTGAGCGGAGACCCGACCCTGCAGTACGTCACTAATGGGTTACAGTACAGACAAAATTAAGAAGGAGAACATTGTGATCCTAACTAACGATACATCTTCATAGCTGGGCAGGGCTATCTCCCCACAACAAGGACCCTTGAACTTACTCCACTCGCTGCTTACATGCGGATGAGACATAGGTCTGCCAGGTCTACTTACAAAGATCTCTTCAAGCAGCGCATCGTATCGTGCTATCTCCTGTTCGCAGCGTTGGATCTCCTCCTGTCGCCGTATCTCTTCCCTTTCATCGGCCTCGCAAATCCTCCTGGAGCCTTTCACGCGAAGAAATTCTTCCAACTTCGCTAGGTGATTCAATTCCCCTTCGTACGATTGCATTTCCTGGATAAGGTAACAATATAATCATGATATATCATACTGTCATCGCTACAAATATTTTTGAATTCCCTTTCTCATGACAAGAGATGAAAGATGCTACACTTACATATTGGTGCTTAACTTATGGATAACTACGGGTACGGAGTTTGCAACTAAAGTACTAAGATGCTAAAGACTTAGATAATCTAATTATTTCAACCTGTATTTGGGCCATACCTCACCGAGACGCCATGGCGACATCATCAGCTATGTATCCAAATAATTCATATTGAAATATATGACATCTCATTTGGCAACAATTTGGTGACGTCGTCATCAGGCGACCGAAGGCATCATGGAAGAACCATGGCGTGATGACGTATTCCCTCTCTTATCTTTATATTTGTTTGGATAACACGAATTTCACCAAAAACAAAATACGGACTGATATATCCCTGTTGAGCTGGAAGAGCCCTTTCCACTTCAGAGCCTCCAGCATCCTGCAGCACTCGTCGCGGTCGCCGAACGCGTTGGTGGCGATCTCGAATATGTCCATCAGGTACTCCTTGCCTTTCACCAGTTTCCCGATCGTGCGGTTCCATTGGATGTTGAAGTCGTTTCTAGAAATTTTAGCTATCTTAAAGTAACAATTTGAAGTGAAGGTAGAATCTGAGACAAACTCACGCGCTCTTCTGTTTGCCAAAGCACGTTAAATTTTGGATAAGTAAACCTTGTCAGTATATTTGTTAGTAAATACTTGTTAATGGACCTATGGCTTTTAGACAGCCCTGTTGATGCTAATAATTATCAGCCTAGAAAAATCCAACTTACATACAAATTGGTGTCAAGGGTATCGTCCCTTGATACCAAATTGTATTCTATTCATATTAATGTAAAAGAATATCTACTGATTTTATGTAGAAGTACTTAATTTTTTACCAATTTAAGCCATCTCAGCTATTATACCACACCTCTCAACAAGGAGCCTGTCAATTTCCTCCCGGACGCGCTTGTTGTCGGTGTTGACGAGGCAGAACCGTTTCGTGGCAAGGTCCAACCTGTTCTCCATGCGCCGGAGACGGTTGCTTGCGTTTTCTATCATAGCTAGCTCCTGGTTAGATCACAATGGAAATGGGAAATATTATTCATCTGAGCTATTCCTAATACCTTCAAATGTATCGGTACAAAGACGGACTTAATACTAAAAGTGTTCTCTACCAGTCAAACCTTTAAGAGTGGGAAATCAATGAAGAATCTAGTCAGAATCATGACAGATATCATTGCTAAGTAAGCATAAATGATGTAAGTAGAAAATAAGTAAGCAGGCTAACTAGCAGACGGGCCACCTGATGGTAAGTGGTCACCGCCCTTGTGGCAAACTCGGGATATCACTGTCGTACGCCTGCGAAAGAATACGCAAATATCCGGCATGCCCGCCCTGCGTCTGTTTTTACGTCATGCATGCTATAGTAAAAACATAATCTTTGCCTTCACCTGACAAGTTCAGCGCCTTGTGAATTTTCGTGAGCGTTTCAGAAATGCCGTCTTTATCACCTATGTTTTGGACATGCCAGGCGGGTCACCAGCAATGAATCGTACAAGGACGAACGTGTTGCGTTGTTGAAAGTGTTGATTACTTTCGGAGGACTTTAAATCAGCCTAAAACCTTACATCAGCCTCCGTGGGGACTTTCTTCATCAACTCCACCATCTGCTTCTGCGCCAGGTAGTTGAGGCAGTCCAGCTCCGCCTGTTGAGCTCGCTCGTCCCTCAACACGCCTTCCAGCGACTCGTACTCGACTATGGACTTACGGGTGCCACTCTTCACGTGCGCATCGCGGAGAGCGTGCTGACCTTTCTTGGCTAACTGATGAAATAAATATTATGTGATATTAAATTTTTTAAAAACCGACAATAATTACTTACCTGGCTGATAGTAGTTTGTAGTAAAAAGAAGAAATAATTGTTAGATGTAGGCGGTTCGATCGTTAATGATGCCTCTTATTAGAACCCAGATGACGTAGTTGTGAACTGAGTCCGTAGTGGTACTGCTGATAAGTCGGTGATGTTAAGTCGGTTCAACTTAAAACCCTGAATCAATAACGAAACATCCCGGTTTGAGCTCCAGGTTATTCCAGGATGGACACATTTCGGGGGTCACCAGGGAATTCTCCCAGTAGACGAGGTGATCATGCCAAGGGAGCGACCGTGCTCCGATTACGTCATTCAGTTCGAATTTTCGTTTATATGCCAACGATTCAGGCAACCTCGATAGCGTCATCAGACTACCCGTGGCGACATTTCTTAATGAGTGACGGAAGTTCCATACCCCCGTCCCTTCGTACGTGAAGCTATGAACTAACATTGATACACAGTAGCGTCTCCTTCAGTTCGTTGGCCAGGATCCCCAGTTGCTTCTCCTGCGGCGCGAGCTGGGGAATGCCGCCCGCTCGCTTCTCCACGCTGCACATCGGCGCCAGCTTTTGGAACTGGAAACAGGGTTCATTTGATAACGGTGGTACATTAAATTATTTTTATGCATCAATCAATAAAAATGCAGTGAAATAAATGCAAATATAAGCAAAGGTAGAATCAGATACCTTTATATTTAAGCGAAATCTCAGACTTCATGAGTTACATGAGATAGAATTTTTGTCCTATTTGAGGTTGGATATGGGTATCCATGGGCTGCGATCATCTAACATTTGACTAAGCGACATTCCAGCTTTTAAATTATTTGAATTTATAACCCCAAAACTTTGTTACTCTCACGCTAAACGTCTGAACACATTTGGATGAAATTTGGTACACAAATAGATCATAACCTGGATTAACATATAAGTAGGGTACTTTTCATCCTTCTCTGCACCAAGATCTAAAATCCACGCGGGCGAAGCCGTGGGCACAGTCTACTTTTAAATACGTTCAAATTTAGTAGCGCCCTAGGCAAACATCGCCTGTCGCCATTCAGCTCAGCTCAGTTCAGCTTATAAGATTTGCCATGGCCCTTTTGGCCCTAAGATAAATACGCCCTTGTCTTTATGTCAGGAAACTCTGCTAGATAGATTCTATATGATTTTACCGTGCGTTGGACATTGCTTAGCTCCGCCTCTGGATCTACCGTCTTCTGTTCTACCTGTGTCGGCATGTTACTAAAATTGGCAACCAACAAAAATCAATAAATGATCCTCTAAAATTGGACTGAAATCTTTAAAGACTTTAAAAGTTCAAAGCAGTTTAAAGTTCCACTGGCATTTGACAGAAATTTTACGTTAATTTTCTTTTTATTGTCTTTGCACATAGCATTCTTCTTTTTAGATTTGGACATTTTATGCATAAGTGCAGTTCAAACCAATGCCTCAATGTAGCCTAATTAGGATATTATCGATACTTTTAGGCTACTGCTACTGCTAAGACTTCCATTTACAATAAATGAACTAGAATAGGATATTGAGTTTGACGAGTACGTATTGGGTAGGTATTGGGCCACGAGCTTACGTTTTTCCGTACCGACATCAGTCTGCACATAGGCTTGCAATGCAGGTGACTTCGCTGCGTATACGTGTTTATAAATTATCAACGTCAAGTTAGAACTCTATCCGTGAGTAATTTGCGAGTTGGGGCTGACACACTCATTGATAGCAATATTTTTCTTTCCGTCCTTCCCCCACGAATCCACGACGGCGCCGGACAGGCTTACTTTCTGAGCCAGAAATCCAGTCTATTCAGGGAATTAATAGGTCCTATGGGACCTAACCTATGGGCTACACTAGGTTTTTCCACGAAAATACACCAAACCGCTGATATTTTATAGTCTTATATCATGTTGATGACATGCACAGCTGTGTGTGTACCAAAAACTAAACAATCAATATGACACCTTCAAAGAAATTGATAAACGATTCACTAAAATTAAATAGGGACCATAAAAATAAAATTCCATTGTAAAACTTGCATCATTTATTTATTAACTCCACAAATTATATATAGACAAGGTACATACATACTAAATTTAGATCTAACATTACATTAAAATATTAAGTACTCACAAGTGTTTAAGGTATTCCGATAAAATTTAGCTTTACATGTAAAATTCAGAGTTTGTATCACATTGTTGAAAAAAACGATGCGTTTAGAATATTAAGGCGTTATTTTTATTATTGGCGTCGAAACGATTTATAATTTTTATCAACAAACATCTTTTGCATAACAAATATTTCCGTACAAGTAATTTTCATTACATCCATTGTTTATAGGAAAAGCAGATAATTGCTGCCAGTTTTTTTGGACTTCTTATAAAAAAATGTTGATAGTTGTATGCCCATCTAGATTAATCGATTCGACGTCCATATTATTCCAAGGTGGCACCCACAATATGAATATTTTAGAAACGGCACAACCGTGCATCAGTTCAAACGAAAACTTCAATGACATTCATATGAGTAATCTTAAAAAATTAAGCCATTTTTTTACTTCATACTTAAATAAATTTGTATGCAAGATTAATTAAATGTAATGTATCTAGGATAAAATGTAATAATGTCACTATATTAAATTACAATAAAATGTTTGGATAATTCAGAAAAAATCTATAAGGGATGTGATTGTTTATATTGTTAACATTTAATCTAAACAGGGTTTACATTTTCCCTTATTTTGCGTCAGAACTCAAATTCAATTCTATGTAACGTTGATGTTTAAATCACTTAATTGGAATGACTACGAAGTAATCTCTGTAAAATTAGTTTGTGCTTGTTAAATATCTCATAAACTTGCATCATGAAGATAATTTACTATTGCAGTTAGCTTTCAATTACCTATTATTCGATAAGCAAAATGTAATTTAAAAGCATAATTAATTCAGTCTTAAAAATAAATTAATTAAATTGCATGTATCTTATTAAAAAGTCCTTACAAAAACGAAATCGAACTTGTACATCGAAGTTCTTACAAAATATACAATATGTTTCCTTGTATTTAATTACCAAAGTACCTAAAGTTTTAGTTATTTAAGACATAATTATTGTATGCCCGCATAGGATAGACTGTTCTAAACTTATAAAATTTTGTAACATCTTTCTCATGTAACAGTCAACAATAAACGTATTCTTTTCTTTTCTTTTCTTTACAAGTAGTTATTTACATCAAGTTATAATCTCTCGCAATAAAAAGATTAAGAACAATTCTGTTGCATTTAATTTAAAATTAAACTTTGTAAAATTCACGCCACATACTAAACAAAAAATCATACTAAAATTCTGAAAATAATTACAATGAGGTAATCGCTTACATACATTTTTGCTTCACAAAAACAGAGCGATAGGTTACAATGTAATTAAGTACTTACAGTAATAACAATTACATGAGAGTTTTTGTATTAATTTCGTAAATAAATAAGTGAATAAAAAGCTGATAAATATTAATTGATATTAAAATTCGGATTATTCTTTGTAAAATTTCGGAATCACAGACTGTTTTATGGACGGAATAGAAGTTATATGTATTAATTACTTTTTAATTGATAATTACTTAAATTTCATTATTTGAAATGAATATGAACGTGTCAGTAATATTGTAATGTTTTTTAACGGAAGGCCTATAATAATTTTAATATTTAGGTATGCCCCAAAAATTTTAATATTGTGTTTCGTTTACTCCTATAGTATAGATTAGTTAAAATCCAATAGTTTTAACACATCATCTCAAGATATAAATTTAAATTTGAAAAGAGATTGAAGGCACTACTTAAGGCTACGTTATTAGTTCCATGAGTTAGTAATTACTAAGTTGAATTGTAAGGCGCAAAAATTGTGATAAGTAAGTATTTAATGTTAGTAGGGGTGATGATCTTAAACTTTGTAACAGATAGGGAATTTTAAAATAAAAAATCCGTATTCAGTCAGTGCAAGGCCAATTTAGTCTTGACTATCATTTTGTTGAAAATTCAAACGAATAAAGAACTTTTTGCTAAAAATGGGATGGTACCATAGGAATAGGATTTTCAATTGTTCCAATGCTTCAATGGCATTTAATTTTATTTAAGTACTTCGCATATTAGTGAAAACGACGTTTAAATGTAGTCTATAATATAAAACAGTGTTTACAAATAAATAATTCAAAATAAAAAGTATTGCATTTAGGTAAATTGTACGTTGTACTAATCCTTAAATGTGGCAGATCCATTTATTCCTATTACATTGCATTATTTTTATTATACTAAATAATATGGCTATTCATTTATTAAAATCGTTATTTTTATATTATTTGCGGTTAAATGAAAATATTAAGTACCTACTTATTTTTTTTCTATATAAGTGCACCAACTTATTCACTTAAAGTGAATCTTTAACTGCTAAATATTTAAAATTCTTAAGCTACGGAAATCTGTGTTATTTACAAAATTTAAGGCATAAAAATGCTGTTTTCAAACCCAAAAATTGTAAAGCATGAGTCTACGCTGAAAGGTAGTAAGTTTTGTTTAGAAGTGATTTCAGATATTAAATTAGGGTTCTATGTAAATTGCACATTAAAAGAGTTGTTGATTATGAAAATAATTAAATTTAAAATAAAAATGGCGGATTGCACATACACTAGCCGTTAGTACCGTTATTTACAGAACCAATATTGGAACTGTAAAACTAATAAAATTACTTTTCAAATCTGTCAGTGATATAAAATCTGTTGTACCACATCCGCCTTAAGAGATCCGGTATCATAAATTATCCCTCGCTAATCGTATCTCAAATGCTACCTAACTACAAGGTTTGTAAAACGTTAAAACGCACGTTACAGACGCCAAAAACGACCTGAACAATACACTGAATATCACCGCCAAACAAATAATGGTTTCGCAGATAAAATGACGACGTAACCGTCGTTGATGGTAATAACCGCGGTGTTTTGAAGAACCAATATGGCGGACTTCGACATGACAGCTGTCAGTTTATACGTCCAACATGGGGTTTCTTAAATTACGTGTATTAATGAGGGTTACATAATGGTGATGTTTTTTCTACGAGATACGGTATCTGAAATTTTCCCTCTCTAAAATAAAACAATGCCGTACTATCTAATTCAAAACGGTTTGTAAAACATTAAAAACGCACATAACAGATGCCAGAAAGGACCTCAATAAAACACTGAACATCACCGCCAACGTATAACGATCGCACGGCTTCGCACATAGAATTACGACGTAACCGACGTAGGTGGTAATAACCGCGGGGTTCTCGAGCAGCAAGATGGCGGACGTCAACATGACAGCTGTCAGTTTGTCCGTCAGAAGTGTCAAAACGGCGAGGGAGGCTGCGTAGTTGTACACGTCGTGGTGTCTAATGAGGGATAGGCAGAGGGTGGTGTATAGGGGAACTAGGGGAAGGGGGGTACAGCAGATCACCGCTGAAAAAATCCGAGCAGTCGTGAGGCGCGTGAAGGCGGCGGAGGCGCGGGCAGCTTGCGGCGCTTCTCCTGCGTCGTCAGCTTGTGCTTCATCTGCTCGTCGATCAGCTCCTGCATGTCCATCTGGAACATTCAATGAGTTGGGGGTTGAATGACGTCATAAACAACGTCACAATAGACGCTAATAAAGAAGTTAATAAAGCTAATAAAACGATCTGACATTGTGTTATGCTAAGAATCATACGTTTTGTGATTTTTCGTGGTCGTTTCCAAACACCAAAACGACTGATTTAACACTAATCAACATTAATGAATGGTTTGACTTTGTGTAATGGTAAGGATCATACGTTTTCTCGTGGTCGTTTCATACGGTATCTGCATCATTTTCACACTAACTTTGCCTGTAACCCATTAGTGACCCACTGCAGGCCACCTCTTGAAATGAGAAGGATGTAAGCTTTACTTCACAATGTTGGTCAATTACGTGTTGATGGACTAATATATCTGTGATTGAGGGAAGCGTTAAGAGGCTACGGAATGGGTCCAATGGCGCTATTCCTTGGAGATCCCGGAGCCCTCTAATAGGTACCGAGAGGGTTTTAGTTGGTAAAAATCCCACATAACCCAACATGAATCCCTCAAATGCGGATTACCTATTGAGGGTTGAAGGGCTTTCATTTAAAACATTGCCCTGGGCCATCGTCGCCTATCCCTGCCCCGGTTCTGTAGGGGCTCAATTTTTAGAATTTAGTTCGTGCCTTTAATTTTGCTCGGTTGGGCCCCCTGGCTGGCCCCTGGCCGACTGACTACATACCTGCCACTGCTCGAGCTGTTGTCCCAGGTCGACCTTCTGGCGGACAGCCTCGTACAGCTGACTGTTGGCCTGCATCAGCTCGACCCTGGTCTTCGCCAGCGCCACCTGGAATATCCAAAAATTAGGTAGTAATCGTTATATTAAACTAGCAAACTAAAGATTGCAAGCGAAGTTGCCAACAGTTTTAGTGGAAATGCACGTCGAGGCCGGTCGCTTTATATCTCCCACGATACGAAAATTCTGTCTTCTTTCAATCGATTCCTCTCTTACCCGACACGCATCATTGCGTCACAATCTGGACACCTACAATAGTCGCTATGGAGCAAATAGGTATGAACAGTTTAGTACACGTACCTCTGCCGTCTTCTTCCTCTCGATAGCTTCGTCTCTCTCCTGCCTGGCGCGCGTCACCGCCTCATCGTTCTGCAGGCTGTTGTAGTTGGCGTCGTTCAGCAACTTGTCCCTTTCTTCAGCAGCAGCACGGAGTTCCACCTCTGCTACCGACAGCTGTAAGGAAAATGGTTTGATGTCGGTTAGTTTTGCATAAAAACAGTCGTGTCGATGTCTTTATGGTTAATTTTAACTTTACCCCAAGGGCGTAGGAAGGGCAGAAGCCGGATGTCCCCACCCCAGCGTAGTTACTGCTACATAACCTACGTTGACAACTAAAAAGACTGTTAATTCATTTCTCCAGTTCCCATGTTACGATCTCGAACAGATTCTAGAAATTTCGCTAGACTAGAAGGTTCCCAGAAATTTTCACAACTAATTTAGCATACCTACATTGGAGTGTCATCGAAAAAACGCGGGAAAATTCATCTTCCGCACGCTGCCACAGATTCAAAAGACTATAAAACCACAAACAAACAACGATTTTCTCTAAAGAGTCACACGGCGTCTTTCCATATTAGTACTTCCGCTGATTACGAACAAAATAAAAAGTATTACGCTCTACCAGCGACGTTTAATCTCTTGATAATCTCGTAAAATCTGGGTTATGATGCATTATTTTTGGCAGCCGTAGAAATGACGCCTGAATAGATTCGAATCTTTTGTCTCGTCGTCACGACCAAGTCAAAAGTTGAAACGCGTTGATGTCTTATGAAACAAGACGAGATACCGTAGGTCGTTCAAGGGTCACATTTATTCCTTGGTTATGTCAATTTTATCTCAACAATTGTATTTTGTGAGGCTTTGAGAATTTTCTTTCTTATATTAACTTCATATCATTGCGCCACTGTGGTTACTTGCGTTATGGTGTGAACCTATCATAAGGCATCCTAAAAATATGAATGAAACAAATATATTTTTTTTACAAAAAATGCTTTATTAAAGGATTCCTACCTGTCATATTCGCTGCTTCTAAAAATACTGTACCCAAACTAAAAATATGAGAGCTAGAAAATAATTTATTTTTAAGAAGGATAAATCTAATTTTCGAATTTTCTTTTCTAAGTTATGATTAAAATAAGTTAATATAATTGTAATACTTAAATTGTTGTAGACACCGTATTTTAATATAGATTCATTTCAAGCACTCATGTGTTGTGTCTTAACTTAATTTTACATCTTATTTAGCGGTTCTTTAATTTATACTTTGGTATTGCTCCAGCTATTTTTTGCCATTTCAAAAATGAAAGTTGATTATACATTGTGACTTACTTTTTACACTATCTAAACAGTAACTAATGGAGGAACGTCAGTCGTGTGAACAAGTTACAAAATAAGTATGATTAATTGAGTTGGGTCTTTGTTCGTTCATTGTAAGTAATTAGCTAAAATCAGTTACAACACGATTGTGACGGATAACAAGAAGTTCGTTAAATGATAGAAGAGAGTTGTTTTATTACAAGTTCTCACTATTCACATGGACTGAAAATACAGATTTCTAATTTGGTCAAATTGGGTTTTAATTGTGGTTTAGTAGCAGTAAAGTCACAAAACTTATAAAATCCATTATATAATATATGCTAATAAAAAAGGTCGTCTTTTATAACTTAGCAAATTCTTATTTTCACGACGATAACTATAAATAATTGACTAAAATTTCTTATTTTAAGAGGAATGGCTTCTTCAATCAAAGATATCAGTTCTTTGTACAGGTCTATATGTTATAAGCTTTCTAATAGGGTAAGCCAGGTAAGATCGCGCCTGTTTTTAAATTGTTTGTCAACCATAAATTTTTCCCTTTTTTTATAAGATTAGCATAAAGCAGCCTTCTTATTTTAGAAGGTAGCGACTGCTCCATATTAAGGTGTAACCTTGGAATGTATTTTATTCACATAAATACCCCATAAGCTCCACAATAGCTGGCCTTGGCGACGATGCGGTTTTGGCTATAGTACACTGTGGCTGTAGTGAACGGAATTACAGAACACTAGCTGTGCCCGCGACTTTGTCCGGATAGAATTTAACAAAAAAATACTGTTCAGTTAAAAAAAAGTAGCCTTAGTTACTCCTTATTACATCAGCCATCTGCCAGTGAAAGTCCCGTCAAAATCGCTCCAGCCGTTCCAGAGATATGCCGGAACAAACAGACAGACAGACATAAATTGTAAATGTTTTGGTATAATATGTACATACACGGTACGGCCAATTATGCATTTAGTAAAAAGCGGTTGATTTTTTATTACAAACAGACACTCCAACTTTATTTATTTGTATGTACAGATTACACTCGTAGCTGTAACTGGTAGAGGCAAGGTTAACTTTCACGGTCTGTTTTGGCGACAGTGTGACCAAACCACTAATGCTTGGCAATCTGTGTAAAAAACAGAATATACGAATTTACACGTGTGAAGAAACCTACTAATGCGGTATATAACAAAATTCGAAACTGATAAAATTTTTAGAATTGTTAAGTATCCTGAAAAATGAATGCAGGAAAAATAAATGAAGTAGATTGCAGACAGGCTTTCAACATATTTTTGGGAAAATTTATGCATGTCGCAGCACATTCTTAACAATGTCAATAAATTTATGCTCATACTAAAAAGCGGTGATAGCCCAGTGGCTTAGAATTCGACCTCGAATCGAGGGGTCCGGGTTCGAATCCCAGTGGCACGCACCAATGACTTTGTAAAAAAGTTATGTGCGATTTATAAAATTAAATATCACCTGCTGTTACGGTGAAGGAAAACATCGTGAGGAAACCTGCATGCCTGGAGTTCACAAAAAAAAATGTTCTCAAAGGCATGTGAAGTCCACCAACCCGCAGTAGGCCAGCGTGGTGGACTAAGGCCTACATCCCTCTCATTGTGAGAGGAGACCCGACCCTGTAGTGGGTCATTAATGGGTTAAAACAACAACAACTTAAAAGTCCCACTCGTAATATATTATGTCCTGAGTCTTGAGTTAGCTAGTGGCTGTGGGACTGTGGCTGCTAGAGACGCTCAACACAAGAGCAAGACTATGCGACTATGCATATAGGATGCTACAACAAATGTTATATAGCTGGCAGAACGTGTGTTAAAACAATGTACTGCGACCATCTTTAGAAAGTAACGAGGATGAGGTTCCTTAATTCATTTGAACTTAAGTGATCTTCACTTTCTCGCCGCTTAAGGTGGAAGGCTGGATTTAATCACGAACCCTTTCGAACTTTAAACAACGACATTGGCAGAATGATCAAAGGTCAACTGGTCAATGCAATAGCTTTCGAAAAATAAAAACATTCGATATCATCCATTCCATATTTGATTTCGATTATTATTTGAACGTTGGCTGAATGCGATTTCAATTTTTTGAACGTTGGCTGAATGCGATTATGTTCAAATCTTTTTCGGTAAAATTAAGTGATGTTGTGTAGTCTACAATAGATGGTTAATTATTCTTTTATTCGTATTAAAACTGATTCATTTAAGGACCTCAATTTTATGAATATTATTGATTGCATATTATAAAAATTCTCTCTGGCGTTTAACGAGTTAATTATATTTTAGCACAAACGTACTTGCAGGTAAACAGATACGCTATTAGACAATTATTGCAGTAATTATTTGAGCCTATTATTTTGACCTATAACCTAAGTAAGGTAAGCACAAATAGAGCGTAAACCTAATCGCACGGTTAAGTAAATATGTACGTAATATACTCACCAATACTAATTATTACCAATATTACAATTACATATATAGATAAATACTAGGTCCTGTAGTCTTGATTTTTAAAATCAGTAAGATGAGGAGTAGGACAGTAAATATATAAAAAATCTAATTAAAATTATAGAAAGCATTGTAATCTCGTTTCGTCATCGTTTCATTCGTTCGAATTATCTGTCTCTCCATTTTGAGGACTTTACTAACCTGATTGAGTAAATAGATCATATATTATATATGAACAAGTCTTCTTTGCATGCTTTTATTTCAATAAAATCACACCACCGTGCTATTTGTGATATCTGTAACTGTTTATTTCTTGTTGTCAATGACTAATAAAAACAATAATTGTCTATTAATCTATCGACATAGTCTAAAGGCATAATCGATTAATCGCTCTGATCTCGATGCGCGCTGTTAATCCCGCGGTCCACGAGCCGATGACCCCGCCTGTCTATCTCTAACAAAAGCCATTCATAGCTTCCTGTCTAGTTCCGGCACCGAATCCTCGTTTTAGTGTCTGTTTGCTATTGTGCCCGAACAGTTCACGAGGCATAAAATTTTTGATAAATTATGTCAGTTTTGACCAAAGTATAATAGCCTTAGCGGTATTTTTCATACATACTTTGTTAAGCATTTTGCCGTGGCCTAATTGCCTTATCGCATGCAAAAGTTGCTCGTACGACAAAGTTCACAGCCCTGTGTTTAAATTTTGTCGTGTTGGCTGCTCGGTCAGTTCAGGAGAAGAGAAAAACATAATGTACGTGACCTGCGTCATGTCATCAAGGTCTCTTCATAGGAATAAGGTGTCATCAAGAAAAATATGCAGAAGTACCGCTTTTAATCTCAATACATTTCTTCGAAGCGAGTGCATCTAACATTTGCATGTTCGTTGCCCTTTTTACGACTTTAACACGTCGTTAGTTTTTATTGTATTGGATCGGTATGGCCTCTATCAATCGGTATGAGCTGTCATTAAAAGGCAGCCTGCATGCCTTTTTAAATAGAGAAGAAATCTTGTGTGATGTGTTTGGGTATAGAGTATCCCCGGCAACCGTACCTCCCGAGCCACACAAGACGTGAAGAACATGCTGCTTTACGACGGGTTAAGAGGCTGGTAGCACCTCCTCGGGCTACTATGGCCCTACCACCTAATTATTTATCTGTAGTAGGTACTTCTTAGGCAGTGTCAAGTTTGTAAGCAGCGACAAGAACTTGCAGCAGGTCATAATGGCGTATGGGTGACGACCAAACAGGTATTGTCTATGGTCGGTGTATTTTAAAAGGTAATTATTCATCTGTGGTTCGTAGGTTGTGTCAAGGTTGCTGACTGAAGGCCAGAGGCCAGAGCCACGGCCGCAAAACGATTAAAAAGTAAAGCCAAGTTACAAGGGCAATGTACAAAAAGTATTTATAATAAAAATGTAAATTATATTTTGAGGACTTTCGAAAGTAAATTCTTAATCTAAATTGAGACGGCATGCGACATTATTTAAAGGTTAATTAAGTTAAAAGTTTGTAAATTGCTTATGAGAATAAATTAATTGTTTTTTTATCATTTTGTACAAAAACTTTTTGGGCTCTAAAAATTTTACTGTATGTGATCCAATTACACCTAATTTACTCATTCTTATCATCCTGCTATTTACTACTTACCTATAATATCTAAATTATAAATGTGAAAGTTTGTGAGTATGGATGGATGAAGGTTTGTTACTCTTTCAAGCAGATGGTTGAACAGAAATATGTTGGAACAATTTGTACAGTAGATTACAATCTGGATAACCGAATTTGAAGGTCAACGAGCACTGGAACTTATACTTGTTGTTAAATATTGAAGTTAAAATTCATCAAACAAAGGTGAACTCATTAGAACACTGTGAACTGAAGGTCGTTGACCCCGTATTTACGTCACTGCAGGCACTAAGGGTGTGTTGCATGCAATTAAAGTATACGGTGGTAATTGCTAGTGTAACAAAACTAACAGAATAATTATACATTATGTAAGACGGCTAAAGATATCTATCTATATTTGATGTTATAAAGAAAGCGAGTTTTACGATTACGTTTTTATAGAGGGGGATCTGGAATAAATAACGCCAATTAGAAAACTTATGAATCTTCTATGTCTTCTTCTAGTAAAAAGACAGTTTTCTTCCCACCTTCCTGTCACCTTTTTAGGGAAGTTTTCGAATAGTTTTTGTGAGGTGCACAATTGCAAGGGGACAGCTATTAAACACTTGTACGATAACCATTTTAGTTCACCTTGCATTCATAACCCACTGTTAATATTTCTTTCTCTTCTCCGCGAGACACGGGTACTGTTATGTATACCATATACCACGAAAGATTATCATGGCGTAAGATAAATCTTAAAGACAAAACGGTAAAAATAAGAAAATCTGTTAGAAGTCACCGAGTACTTTTACGGCTGTTTCATAGCGGGATCAAGTACATCTTAACTGTATAATATATGCTTTATCACGTATACTATAATTTTACTATAAAATAATGAGGTTAATGTTAGAAACTTTGTAAGAGATCAGTCTGAGTAAGTACCTAAGCCTAGTTAATGTGTATATTACTGTATCTAACTGATATAATTTCAGAGCAGGGGCGTCACTAGTCGAAAACAGCTCATATATTTTATTGCTGTCAACCAGGGATGTTAGAAACTAATGGATATCCGAAATAAAAAAATATTAGTTAGGTACAAAAGTTTCGGATAGATTCGGATACGAGAGGAGTTTAAAAACACATGTAACCGATAGATATATCAGATTGGAAATTTCATATCCATAACAACCCTATTCAACATTAAAACCTGTTTAGCTAAAAAGAACAAAATAGAACAGCCTAAATATGTTGATTTCCTCTTAACTCACCCACGCTTAGATTTATTCACGAATCCGGCTGTCCAGGGGCGATAATATCAATTGACCTTATCCGTATATGAGCAAAGAACAATAAACGCACCAGTAATCGCCCGTTTGACAGCCCAACTGGTCTATATGGAAGCAAGTGGGAGGAACTGGTCCTTTGTTTGCTAGAATTCTTGGAAATTGTACAAAAATCCGGTTAGACTAGTAACTAGTCACTAGTTTGGTAGAGCTAGACTTAGTTGTCCATCTGAGATAATGCTTATAAAGGTTCCGCAACATGGCGGGTTGATATTAAGCATATTAAGCGGTTATCTGCGGGATAAAAGTTCACATTACGATTCTCTCTCTCTCTCTCGATGCAATGTCGCGTCGACAATGCGACAACGTCGCTGCATTATTGCATAATGGTTGCTCAGTGGTAATGTCAGCCAATTAGGACCCAGCTAACGATCATCAACGACGGCTAAGGACGGCTAAGGAGTCATCCTTATTGTTTCCTAGTTCAAGATGATTCCAAAGTATTCAACATACACAAGTAGCACCTACCTTCGAAGAGAGATCCGCGATGATCTCGTTCTTCTCATCGATCTGCCTCTCCCGCTCCAGAGCGCGGCGGGCGTGCGCGGCGATGGAGTCCCGGACCCTGGAGCCCTCGAGGGTGGCGTAGGCCGCTACAGCATCAGCGCAGGCGGCTGCCAGCGCCCCCCGGCGCAGGGTCTCGCCTTCCTCCCCGTCGAGAGACGTGAGGGACAGGTCGGAGTGGAGACCTATAAAACAATAGATATTCATTAGGTATGATAAATATTTACGCTTCTTAAGTCCACAAGGACAGTTCCTGACAAAGCTTGTAAATAGAAGCTTGTCATTTAAATATTAATATCGCCAATAGATAGGTAAGTACATAATATGTGATACATAAATGTATCATGAGCTAAATATTTGTACATAAATTTCACTCAAATAGTATTCAAATGATAAAATGATAATAATCGAAAGAAAAATAATTATGTTGTCGTAGGAGGCAACCAAAGAATGAAAACCTATTTGATGAAAGTAACTTATTCCTAGTGTTCTTTACCTCAAGCTACAAGTGAATAAAAATATAATATACGAACAAAAGGTATTCTTTATTTTTTATTCTCATTTAATATATTCTCTTAATAAATCGCGAGGATAAACCTGATGATGAAATTTTTAAAATTACATGCATGACATCAGCGTTATACGGGCATGTGACTAATCTGCCCATGGATACGTTAACACACACACACACACAATGAAGAAAATATACCTAGCAATGTTTGTTTGGTAATAAAAGGACAATCTCTTATATAAAACGTTTTCTATAAACAAACCCAACAAAATATTCAAAAAGTAGAGGTTTTAATTGAACTAACCGGAAAATCTACTATAAACCACCAAATTAACCTCGCAAATTTACCATCCTGACCTCAGTACAAGCTAGAAGCACAAAGCAATTATTCTTTTATAAAACGATTCGTGCTCGCTTATTAAGTTCAAAAGCTCTTTAAGCTTAAGCACGATCTCGTTATACGATGAGATTAACCAATTTCTTATAATGACGTGGTGATTATATAAGTTGGTGGAATGGTCGCACTGCCCTTGAAAGTATTTGGTTACTAACGCACAGACAGGGTTGTACCAATCTGGTTTTACCACTCTCTAAATACGGATGACATATTGCAATTTGTAGACTTCGAAACCTTTGAAAATTTATTTGCAAACATAATGTCAAAGGACTAAACAGAACCATAATAGACTTTGCCATCTTGTGGAGTTTTACGAAACTATGAATTAGGTAAGAAATAATAATAGATTAGTAGCGTCTTTGGTAATTCATGTTCTTATAATATCATGTTTTAAGCTGAATGTTTTGTTGGTTGTAAGTATTTATTGTTCGTATCATTGTAGATTACAGTCTAAAAAAGTTCAATAATTCAATGTTCGTTTGCATATTTGATAACAGTGAAATTTAAAATGGGTCCTAATACGTTGCCTTCGTGAACTCCAACTAACAAAAGGGGATTTTTTACAACATAAGGTAGATTGATTCACTGCAATGTGATAACCCTAACGGTAAAAGGATGCACGCTTGACTCTTTTGTAATGAAATTGACGGCAATTGACATCCTGCAAGGAAAAGAGAAGGGTGTTGTCGTCAAAGGCTTACCTTGATGCTACATTACACTGTCATTTATTACGCTATTTAATTTCAGTTTATTCCTGCGCATTATTGTATTATTGATTGTAACTTTGCCGAACGGTTAATTTCTGAATTACAGTAATAAGAACCAGAAAATAAAACTAGGTACCTAAAATTCATGTTTAAAAATGTATCCACGCAAGTAACGAAAAGAATTCTACACCTAATCGAAATACATTTTCTACGAGGCTCAAGGAAAGTAGTGTGTTGGTTATTTGTTCAACTGCAGTTGCAGAAAATATAATGCTGAACAAATATCATTAACTGACGTCAGAGGCTCACAATATTATCTTAAATAACAGTACTTACTGTATACTGTACGTCCAATTTATAATCCAATATTCGAATATATGTAGATACAGTATAGAATTTTAACACTTATTGATGATTTTTTTAATTATTACTTCCCTAGAATATATTTTTCATCTCTTAATTAATTTTTCTCTCTTAATAATTTTATAATATGTTACTGCAAATCTATGTTAGGAATGCAATTTAAATATATTTGCATATTTACTTACAAGGAATATCATGAAAATCTTGACAAGTTTTTTGGAATAATATTATACAATTAGATATTCGATGTTAATTTATTTTAATGTATTCCTTTGACACTGCAACAAGGTTAACTTTACAAATATGACAAAATCGAAAGTAATTGAAGGAATTTCGTTACGTCGACTGAAATGTTGTTGTAATGAGTAAGTATTTATAAAGCAATTTACGAAAGGCGCTGGCTTTGGTATTTGTCGATCTTTCTAGGCTGTTGTGTCCCAAATGAATGGAATGATTGTTTAATACCTCAAAGTATTTGTGTACTTAACGTGTGCCATTAGTATGGAAAGATGTCAGAGAGACTGACATGTGGCATACTAATGACTGGCATTTACTGTACCAATACTTTCAACGATAGCGTTTATGCTCACGGCACTGAACATAAAAGAGGTGTTTTTTAATTAGGTTAGGATATCAAGGGTCCTCCAGCGACTTGACAACTGATGTAAGACTAGACTTCGCCCGCGACTTCGTCCGCATAGATTTCAGAACTTGGGAGAAAAAGTACCCTATTAGATAATTATCCAGGTAAAATTACGGGCATTCCAAATTTCGCCCAAATCTGTTGAAACATTCATCAACAATCCCTCCACACAAACTTTCGCATTTATAATACTTAGTAGTAGAATAAGTTGCATGAATTAGTATTATAATAGTAGAGAAGTTTAATGTTTTTCCTACTCATATGGTCCAATGTGAATGTGGTAACCATCTAACGAGTGCAGCGATGGTCAAATGTGCTGATTTTATTAATGCAAGTGTCATTATTGTGCAATATGCAACACAGATTTACGTAAATAAGTACTTTTGAAATGGCAGTGCAAATTTGCGCATAAATTGCATAATTGCTGCATGATTAGGCACACCAATATGTTATGTGTACAGTGTAGCATTTTTTGTTTCTTGTTTTAGTTGGTAACTGGGAAGATAGAGGGATAGTAGGGGATGCAGCTAAATTAGATACCGCCATTTTTTTAACCGGTCGTAAAGAAGTGTGTTTATCATAACTTGTGTTACGGCTGGGCACGCTCTTCTTTGTGCCGAAAATATTTTATTTGAGGCGGCAATCGTAGACCTTGTGAGTATAGCAACGCAGCATATCATATTTTGGTGCAGAATTCCATGTGTTAGTAGTTAACATACACAGTTACAATAAAAAAGAAACATCTCTGGCCGTATAAGTAATAGGCACTCAATAACAGATTGTTGTAATTGTAAGATTAGATAAAGAGGTACAGGTAAAGTAAACAATGAATAAAGATAGCCTTCGCAAATCACAATATAAAGTACTTGTTCTAACGAGCAGTTGCGAATCCGCATCAATAATGCATTTTGCAATAATTGATGATCATCAGCTCCCGCTGTTGTAATGACTGTTCAACCTTCGGGTGCGACCACAAGCTGAGGATGTACCGATTCTGTGTCTACTGTACCTACATATTTAAAAATGAGGATATATGTAATTTCTTTAATAGACTGCCACTTAGATTTTTGAATGTTTGGCATTCTTTGAAGAAATTGATTGCATAGTAAAACTGTTTTATTATCATACACAACACGATAAGATACGTGTAGGTGCACTGCCTACGTTTACGTTTTATCCCACTCTGGACCTATCTAAATTCCACGTAGATAAAGTTGGAAGAAACAAAGAAAAGACCACATTTTGTGTTTGTTCTAAGTAGTTCTAATCAGATTTTTACCGTATTTTAATCTCACGTTTTACGATTACGCGTCTACCTTCTCGTATAAATCAAAATGAAGTAACAACTACTTAACAAGATACAGCTGTTTTGTGGCACTTTGCAATCAATCGGTATCCTAGCCGCACTATGTTCACACCATCATCGCACTAAATGCTAGTTTTATGCAACGCTTTGTCGAGCTGTTATGATGACTACAATCACATCGTTTAGCAAAAACTAGACAATCATTAAAAGGTTATCCACATCTGTGATGATTAAGTCATTCGTTTTATTTACAGACGCCATCTTTATTACTATTATTGTTCCTGTGTCATTAGAATGGTTTCTTTGTTGTATAAGAATAGCGTTTGTGATTGTCACTTTTCAAATACAATTTCTACTACGTTCGTTCCTATGGTTTTTCAAATATAAGTAAGTCAACACTTTTCAGCCCTTTGAATTTTTATCTTCGATAAAAGACTTCTCTACTCAATGCCAATTTGCTTGGTCCTGTGGCATTCCAAATTTAATATTCAAATCACCAGTTGAAGCTTCGTCGGTGGGCAAACTATTTTCCTTCAATAGAGCTAAGTTTATAAATTTTTCGTTGTCATTTTACTTCTTAATGTGTTTTCTTTTCATTCTTAGAGTGAGGCATATTTTATTGTATTGACGCTACCAATAACGCTACACTGTCTATATCTGCATTACGTGCGAAATAGATCAAATGAAGGAAATTTTTAAAAAGAACAAGTAGGTCACGAACACGGTACTTATATACGTGTCACTCCGTGTCAACCACGACACGACACTACAGTTACGTGACATCACCATTGAATTTGAAGGATTTTGGAAATTTTCCAATATGCAGAATAGTAAAAACAAACCAATATTTGAATGTGTTTGAAAACAAATAATACGACATGTACGAAGTGAAAAGGAATTTTGGTGATATTTTCTTGTGTTTGATCGGAATCGGAATAGCAAACGTGTATAGGCATATGTAGGTCCTGTATACCTAGTGGTCAATGTAGCCCCACTGGAAACCTCAAACAGACAGAAATTTTATCTGAGGGTTTATATCAGTGCGTGGTTCAGGAATAGCACCTGAAAACCACAATAACTAAGTTTTATATAAAGTATCTTCAGCCCACACCTCCCCAACCGAAACACAAGACATGAAGAATATTCTACTCAATGATGGGTTAAGGGGCTGGACCTAAAACCTCCCAGGGCGAGCTACTATAGCTTTACCAAATTCAAGTTTTTGAAACAAAGAAATACTTCTTTTTGATCCCTTGTTTTGTTCTTGAGACAAAAAATAGCACTGACAAATTAATAAAATGTTTCTTTTTAAGCATTGTTATTCTTGAAACACTATATTTCTTAACCATATTTAAAGAATCCATTTTTCAAAAAGAACAAGTGGGTCACCAGCATCGTGGGTCGTGGGTACGTGACACCCCGTGCCATCACGACAACTTACCACAGTAAATGACATCACCGCTGTATTTCGAGTGTTTTGGAATAAGTATGAGTATTTGCAATGCCGAGTTGTTGAAGTTAAAACGAACGAATTAATGTAGGTAGTTACCTAAAATAAATAGTTCTTTTTATGAAATTACAAGCTGAGGGTTTCATCTTTTTCCCTCTTTCTTTTTAGTGCTTCGTAGTTCACTGTTGGACATGGACGCCACTCTGCATAGTCCTGGGCGCAGGCTTAACTTTCATATACTATAAGTATATGAATTATTGTAGCATTATTGTAGCAATGATCTGATGAACATAAATCAACAGTATTTTTAGCATTGGACTAGAATGACCCGGAATGATTCGTTTCAATGACCCGGTAGCTGCGCTTCATTAATTGCAATAATATGCACAAGTAATCAGAATTCAGGTTTAAGAAATTCGCAATTAAAATACCAAGGAAGGTTTTAACTTTTTTTAATGGCTTTTTACTCTGCAGCATTCGAGCAAATTTTTCAACTCTTTTCTTACTTCAACTCAAATTGACACGAATTGTGTAGCGACTGTAAAGAAAATTCAATTTTGAAAACAGTTTCTCGCACGTGCCGCAGATTTATATTAAAAAGTATAAAAAACATCATCAAATTGTGATTTGACACACACACACACACAAACACACACAAGATATGACGCCGCTTCATGGTGGCAGCTAGTTATTTATTTATTTATTTTAATACTTAAACACCTTAATTTGATACTGACATACCGTACTTAAATACTCGCATTGGCAGTGGAAGGCAGGTGGACTGCTGCCCTACAAACGGTCACGCGAACTTGGCTCCAACACCAGGAAATGCCATGCTTTGCGGGTACCTATATCACTGCGGTTTATCGGTGGGTACTACTGTGATTTGTTTATGTGTTTTCAGTTTAATCATTTGGTTAGTCCAGGGGTTGGACCCCTAATGGGGGCCTCGGAATGAGAGATAGTCAGCTATAAACTTGTACCTATGTGACTAATATTCTTGGACTAATTTGGCATTTTCTAAGTGGAATTCGCAGCAGGATTTTCATTTACTACACAATTACGAATGCCGAATCTTCATACTTAATTCGTAAAACATTTTTCAGGTTCATTTTGGGGAATGCGAAAAAAAGGGATTTGGAACTTGCTATATCTACAATATATAATAGTCAGAAACTCAGAGCAGTGTGGATCTCGATAATTACAGAAAAATCAAAACACCTAACATGTTCTAACAACTCAGGAACTACCGAAGGAATTTCAATGAATTTCAGTATATACCTATAAGTTGTAATTTGGTGGGTTGTAAGTTGTGGTAATTCAGCTGTCGTTTACTAAAAAAACTAGTTACCCACTTAAAATCTAGAAATAAAGAAATAATTTTTAATATGAAGTGCAATACGCATTGTGTAATACAAAAAAAAAAATACGAACAGAATTTAAAAATTGTCATGATCGGTAATTTTATTGTGAACGAGTGTTTTTCTAGACATACCAGACCTATGGAGTAATCGAGTAAGAAAGAAGTGGTTTTTCCATAGGTTTTTTGTTACAAAAATACGAATTTAACAAGGTTTGATGCACTCTTAACCACGTCTATTGGTGTATTATTTTTTACGCGCGGTGACGTAGAAATACACGCGTACAATACAGTACCTGCTAACGAGTCCGTGATATTTGAGCACGCTATTGCAGTGACCATACATTTGATGCTTGACTAGCTGACCGTTAGGTGTTGATCCAAAGAAAGGATAAAATATCCATTTAATCCCATTATTGCCACTTTAGGATCTCAATATCGCAAATTCCGTAATTAGCTGATGTCATTTTAAACATAAAATTACGGTTCAACTTACGCGCGATTTTCGCGTAGCCCGACTAGTTTCGAACATATCCGAGTTTCTTCTTCATGAGCTGGTTTTGAGATCGCGACGCGTGGGAGTGCGGAGCTGAATCGTCACTTTATGTTTAAATGTGTAAAAACACGAAAATTTTAGTGAAAAAACGTCGCTGACGTCGCCTGCTCAAAATTTATTTCCCTGCCAAATTCATGTTAATACTATAGATCCAGTGGCTTTTTATTTATATTAGAATTAGAAGCTAGGACTACAACAACACAACAAAACAAGACAAAGAACAATAATAAACTAAGAGGCCTAAAAATTAATAAAACTAATTGAAACAACCAAGTGAAAATAGATTTGAAAGCGTAAAGTTGCTCACTAGATATTGTTCGAAACTTCTCACCAACTTTGCTTACTTCTTTTTTATTCAACGCCACAAATTTTATGACCAAAAAAAAAATGACGCCCCTTACAGTTGTCTACCTTAGCAACATTGCAATCGGGATGGATTGAATCCTCCACAATTCAATGGTCATCCTAACGTGTGCGTGTTAAGCACACACCAAATGCGAGAATCAATGCTATTTTCATAACAATTGCGTTCAAATTCCCTTACAAGGCTGGTAGGAACTGCTTTCGATTTTTTCATGCTCCGCCGTGCCCATCTAGTATTGTAGTATCGTGATGAGGATGAAATTAAAAACGGTTTCAGATCTAGCCGTGATTCACCAGTACCAAGATCAAGACAGATTGAGTCAACGATTTGTTAGGTGTAATACCTACCGTTACGTCGGAAACGGTTAAAGACATTTTCAGATCAGTGCCCCGAATATGAAACCTATCGTCCAAGGATACGTAAGAACATATTGTAAACGTGTGTCATTAGTATGAGAAGATGTTAGACACACTAAAATATGACATACTACATACTAATGATACGTTACTTACAATATGTTACTTTGACGAATACATATTTTTGGATATGCGATAGTTTTCATGCTCGGGGCACAAGGAGTAAAGCTAGCATCTTTGTTCACTGCACATATGTAGTGACAAACGAAGCGGCTTCCCGTTGTATGGTTAGATCTTATACACGCAACGTATATATAAATCAATAAATCAATGATAGGTGCTAAATTTTAACTGACTTGCCAGTGTTAATTCTAAATATATAACACTATCCTCAGACCCCTCTTTCCCAGGGGGCACTTTGGGCAAGTGCCCAGGGCCCCACGATCGATATCCCCCTTCAGATCAAATACAAAGTCCCTAGTTCCTGTCAGATCACCAAAAAATAAACAATATTTATTACCTAAATACTTATATAATTCGAACAAAATATAAGTTTTTCGGTAATAAATAATGACCACTGATTTACTGACTACTTAATTACTGACTACAATAGGGGCCCCATTATCCTAATATGCCCAGTATTGCCCAGAGCCTCCAATAGGTTAAAGACGGCCCTGACTATCCTGCATACTGCCATGTGTAATTGTATAATATGGCAAATACTCGTCTGTTGTCAAGAAAACATATCGAACACCCAAGAAACTGTTCTTATATAACAAAATGATGTTATACATATAGCTTCCATTTTATAAGCAACATTGCCTCTTGCAACGAAATCTACACGTCACGTGACCGATAATACATAATTTAATAACTGGCCTTTCCAAACGATACTGTACACGACGTATACTTTTCAGTGTAGTTTCAAGATTTTGCTATTAATCTTATCGTTGATTAATTCTCTCAATATTAAAAGTCGCCGGTTCTCTCTACCAGAGTGAACTAATGCACTTTCATGCACCAACACGTAATAGAAAGTATGAATGAGTCTGATACATTGTGATATGTATATTTGCTAAATCAATTACAGTTACATTGAATTTTCACCTGTTTTAATTTCTCTCGTTACAAATTTAAATTTAATTGAAAAGGGAAGTTCTAGGTTGGATTGAAATTCCACCAAATCTTGATGTTTGCGATCCTAAAAATGTATTTTTATACTGCTAAAAACTATCGCCAATTGCCTTCATTGTTATGTAACACTTATATCTGTACCACCCACTAATATTGTCCATACCATCAAGCATTCGGCTCCTATATAGACCTATTAAACGGATAACTCCTTCGGTATTCTGATTGTGCGGATTCCTTAGTACATCGAAAGAATGATTGATAAATAACCATTGGGGAATAGAGGTCCTCTAATAGCGACCACGCAAAAGGAGCACAGGCCGCTCTTTGATCGGGTGGACCTGACCTGATGACCTGAAGAAAGCAGTGGGAAACCGTTGAATTCAAGGAGTCAAGGACCGAAGTGGCGTTGACTATAGGAGACATATCCAGCAGTATACTACGAACTTTAAGGGCTGAAAAGAAACAGACGGTAGTCAAAGTTTAAACTAACCTGAATCATCATCATGTCCAGTGTTAAGCTGCAGCGCCAGCGCCCGCAGCTGCCTGAAGACCTGGACGGCCTCACTCCGGAGCCAGCCGTCGTCGTCCTCGGGCTCCGTCTCCATCTCCGCGTGGAGGGATCTCGCGGCCGCTGGGTCCGTGGTCTCCGGAGCCCCGATGCGCTCGGCGAGGGTGTCGTGCGACCTTTGCAGCCGTTCCAGCTCTTTGAGCGTGTTTTGGTACAGGTGCTCCTGTTGAGAAAGATAGGGTTGAATTCAAATGTTGTATAGCTGGTGGACGCTTGGTAGCTTTTGTATGTGGTAGAACCATAGAATCTTTTAAAGATGGTAAATGGTAAAGTGGTATTCATTGTTTTAATCGGTGGTAGTGACAGGGGAATACTACCTCCCTCTTTACCTGCTATGAAGCCATTGGTTGCCGGAGATACTTAAGGCAAACATGAGTAGCAGATTCACACATTTCACACACGACTTCATATAAAACTTCTACCCTTTCCTATGTATGGTACGAGTAGAAGGTTCGTTCGTTTGTTATTAGATATAAATAAGATATTTATTAAAAAATGTCCAGGTGTAAGTATCACATCAGAGTTTAACCATGAAATATATGCAAATAAAAATTCGCACTTTCGAGCAATTGAGATGTACGCTATGTTGGAGACAATAAGGTCACAAAGTCATATTTAAGCATCCACGATATCAAGCATTCCAATCATTAAATGGCGAAATCTAAAAGGATTGTAATTTGATTAGAACGTCGTGATTGCTGGTCCAACAATAGAATAGATGTTAATTGGAAACCATTGTTCTTGAAAAGACTGAGTGGTTCCTCCGAACGGTGAAAGGTTAAGGATTGAGCAAGGAAAAGTAATTTGGCTCAATATGTTAGGGGATGGTAGCCCAGTGGCTGAAGATTCGGTCTATTATAAAGCAATACATCTAAACGAAACTTGCATGCATGAGAGTTCTCCTTAATTTTCTCAAAGGCATGTGAAGTCCACACACAGGCCATCGTTGTGGACTAAGACTTACTCTTTTCTCTTCTCATTGTCAGATGACACCCGACCCACTAATGGCTTGCAATAAAGCCAAATCCTTGTCATTGTAAGAGGAAAACCTTCCTACAGTAGGCCGTTAACGGGTTTAATAAAGTTTGAACCAAACAGGATGCTATCTGTCGCAACAGATATCGTGATCCTTCTCATTGTGATGAGTGGAACGAATCTACAGTGGATTACTAATTTGCAAACGTAAACAGCCGAATCCCTCTCATTGTGTGAAGAAAAACCAACCATGTACTGGGTCATAATGGATTGAAGACAGTGCGCACCAAACAGGATGCAATCTGTCGTAACAGATGCATTATCGTGAAGACCATTTGTAAAATGGCTTCGTAATTCAGATACGTAAAGAAGAACTTGCGTAACCAGTGCGTAACTGGTAGCTACCATCATCTTAATGATCCCAGATCCAACGTGAAGCAAGCCTTTGTCAACCGTTAAGGGAATTGTCAATAGACAATAAGGAACTCTTTATGAGAGGTGACTTACTGCAGTTAGTTCTAAAATAAAACTTTGTTGCCTAAAAGGGCTAAGTTACTACGAAGCCTAAAAGGGCTTAGAAACCCCGGGCAAGCTACTATGAACAAAAATGAGAAGGAAGGAACGTTATTATATATGAACAGTAGCGTGTAACAGTTTGTCAAGTGTAGGAAGAAGAACACAGAGTAATGCAAAGAACACAATCGGTAGGATAGTTGCTCCCAACCATCTTAATATTTCTTAACATAAAATTAGTCCCCAAAAACTGCAGTGCAATAAGCAAATTCTTGTTATTTTGGAATTCGTTTACGCAGCTTACAGTGAACTGGCAAAAATCGTCACGTAAGAAAAAGCGTTACATTCCCCATGCGATCTTCCCTTTTATTCTTTCTATTGGTTTCTGCGCGCGTATAGTTCCAGTATTAATATAGGAGACGTCAGTAGTAACCCATTAATGACCCACTACAGGGTCGGGTCTCCTCTCGCAATGAGAGGGATGTAGGCCTTAGCCCACCACGCTGGCCCACTGCGGTTTGGTGGACTTCACATGCCTTTGAGAACATTTTTTTTACACAACTCTTTTCCACATAAAACTCCTCACCTGTTCCTTCAGCTGCCTCTCGAGCACCGCGATCATGTCGTTCGCTTCGTCCAGCTGCTGGCGGAGGCTGTCCTTGTCCTTCAGCGAGGTGGTCAGCCGCCGCTCCAGGTCCGCTCGCTTGTCGCTCACCAGCGCCAACTCGGACTTGAGGGACTCCAGGCTTTGGACGTGGTCCTGTTGGATTGGGATCGGATTAGACTCGATACTGATAGAGAAGCGTCGGTTTCGTCGAGATTTGAAGATCCATCTTCTATACTTGTTCCTACTACTATTATTACAAGGATGGAGGAGAAAGATTACAAGGATGGATGGATGTTTGTAACTCTTTCAAACAAAAACTGCAGGAAAAATTTGGATGAAATTTAGTATTCAGGTAATTTATAATCAGAATTAACATATTATTATAGGGTATTTTTATCTTTCTGAACCGAAATTACAGCAAGCTAACAAATCTTAACAGCGCTGAAATCTAAATCACCATGTCGTCCACACTGTCTGTGGCAAAAAAATATTATATTGTAAGTAATATAATGAACTTATAAAAATAGATTACCTGTAAGTCTGTCTTGCGTATCGTGCACTGGTCCTTCAGTCCCTCGAGCTGGGCCAGTAGCTGGGCCTCCGTGGCCGATGACTCCTTCAGCTGCGCTGTCAGCCTCGAGTTCTGCGCCGTCAGCTCAGCTATTAAGCTGGCCTTTTCTTCGTCGCGCTGTGGATGAAAATTGTAGGTTAGAATATGGAGTAAAGTTTGTTTATTTTTGGCGAATAAATAATGGACAAGTTGTTGCTACTTCGTTGAACTAGTAACAATCCTCAATACGGTTGGCTGGCCTATTGCGGTTTGGTAGACTTCAAATTTGAGAACACTCTTAGGCATGCAGGATTCCTCACCATGTTTTCCTTCACCGTTAAAGCGGATGATATTGTATCAACCGCATAAACTCGTAACTTTTTAAGAAAGTCATTGCCACTGGTATTCGTTCCTCAACCCCTCGAGTACGAGGTATTTACATTCAGTACCTATTATACTTTTATTAAGCAACAATATTTTCAATTATGTACAGACAGACATCACGACGGTCGATCACAATTTATTATTTACGAAGTGGAAAATTCGATCAATAATACCAATCGTGTGTATTGACTTGACCGACCTCGTTACGAAGGTAAACTAAAAGCTTTAAGCAAATGGCCTTTCAAATTATGAAGATGACTCACAACTTACTAGTTGTAACTAAACTATACAACAGGCAGGCAACGTCTCGGTAACTAAATGGTAGTCCATTTACCAAGACGTCGCCTCCCACCGGCCAGGTGGGCTGACGACCTGAAGAAGACAGTGGGAAACCGTTGGATTCAACGGACCCAGGACCTGGCGGATTAGGGAAGGCCTATGTCCAGCAGTGGACTATTAGGGGCTTAAATGATGACGATGATGAACTAAACTGTCAAACAACTTCATACCGTCAACCTGCATGAGACAACGTGGTTGAATAGGGCCTACTTCTCATTGTAAGAGGAGCCACGAACATACAGTAACAGCGGTCACTAATGAGTTACACACATTCAGCATTGATTTTTGTAGTCTATCTTGGAATTTTTTACGAGAATTTAATTCAGATTTAAATCTCTCATCCATTAACTTTTCGAACCCTGAGCTCAAATTGGGTTACAGATAGGTATTTGTGATTTCTCTTATAATGAGTTCGTATCTTATGTTTTCTTCCGAAGTCTCGAAACTTTACCAATTATCTTAAGAGCAAGCGTACATATAACTTAATCAAAACCAACTAACTGATCGCCGATATAGCAGAAGAAAGAATAATTTTTGCAAACTTTGCTAGCGGCTGTATAGATCTAACGTACCCAGTATAATACCAACGTAACAGAAAAAAACAACCCAAATGCTTAATCAGTGACCGACTCGCGTCAAGCGTAGTAAATTGCACTAATAGCACTAAAAAGTCAACTTTAATACAAGCCAATATAAACTTTCTAGTAAAGGAGTTAAGGTTGAAAATAGGTCACGATTTCAAAATTCCAGTCATCTAAGCAAACACTTAGGTTTTTACTGGTTAGTTGTTTATGGTTTTTTGTGAACTATAGAAGGACATTTGAAGGCGTGACGGCAACCATTTCGAGGAAAATATGCAAGATTAGCGAATTTCGATGCTGATTTAACAATTACATGCGTTTGAATCACAATTCTTTATTTCCAAAGTTTGATTACCTATAACCATGCGTTGTTATCGAGCCGGTCTGCTCCGAGCATGAACACAATTTTCTAATTATTCGTATAGTTATACCACAGATTACTAAATAGTTATAATACGCTCCGTGATGCCGGGCAGTGTGAATCGCTTAACTGTAAGTGGCCAGTACGCCCATATACTACATAAACTGTCTTCATTACTTTCCTTTACGGCTGATTCGATGAAATCCAAAACATCAAACCTATTATTAGTTAAGTAGTTATGTTTGGCTATAGACCTTGACAAGGTCGTTTTCTTAGGACATCAAGTAAACACGCGAGACGCTTAAATCGCTGTTGGGTTCCTTTGTTGTGTCTCAAATGTCATGGAGACCGCTTACTAGAATTAGTATATGGGTCGTGAAAATAGAACCCCGTTATTAATGTTTGTTGACTCAAGTAGCACACAGCCCTTGAGTCGATCGTACGCGATCGAAAAGGTTGAACGACGTGGCGCGGTCAGAACGTAGATAGATTGAAACTAAATTTTCATACATATCCCAACACTAGGATTTCCTGTTGCCATGGAAACACACAAGAAAAAAACACCGACACTCAAACTAGAAACAGGAATTTAAACACATCGTACAAATTTCTGCTCCGCTGGATATCGAACCACCCTTCGCATCGGCGTCTTAACCACTGCGCCACTCAGCCTGGGTCGTCAGATGATTGCTGGTGGCGAATTACATACCCGCTTTCGTGCCTCAATGGTCACATAGTAGACGGTCCCGGTTTTTATCGATAGGTAGTCGTTTTTTTTAGTCGTTAAACCTTGTCGAAGGCCTTATGGGCGGTTTGAACACTTCCGACACAGTTTGCCTCTAGATCATTTCTCCAATCCGCATTCGAATAGCAAGCTGAAATTTGCTTCACGTGCCCATGCTAAAGATTGCCTTAAAATTCAATCTTTTCATTACGCTTAACGCACTTACTGCTACTATTCTTATATTATACCATCTTCTTGCTTCTAGAAAGACATAAGGAGACACAAGGTTCTACTGAACTTACTACGTACATATCTGGTTAAACAGCAATAAGGCGCTAAGTGGACAATCGACTTACGCTCAAAATAAAGACTGACGGCTAATGCCTCACTGATCACGTGTAACCGTAGCCTAATTACCATCTCAAATAACCAAAACGTTCCCTAAAACGTGATCCGACAACAAATCCGGATAAGGACTAATCGGATTACAAGTTGACGAAAACTGTGAATTGCTTGTTTACTACGTAAGGTTTCGGGCAGCAAGGTAGGGTGTCTTTGCAAGCGTTCTCTGAGCCTCCCAATTATCGCTGGTCAGTAAATAAATTATAAACATTCAATTAAACTAATGTACACCCGTATGTTAGTTAAAAATAGCAGATAAAGAAGGTGTTTATTGCACTAGTATTATTACTGTTAATTACAGAATATTTGTCGTTCAAACATAAAAACTATTGCCATTATTTAAAATTATTTCATTACTCTTCGTTATGTAAGCGTGTTGTTTATGGTTTTGTGCTTCGTAATTCTTAGCTGCTTCTTATTAGCCACACGTTATTTACAATTTCAGACGCTTCAACCAGCTACATTGCAATATGAACCAGCGATATTGAATATACATAAGTTTTTTGTGTATTTTGTGTGTAGTGTATCGTATTCGTTGAATAAATTTCTTTTCTATTCTATTTTGAAATGTTATCCGCTATCACTACCATCGTACGTAAACCTTGGCTTAGTTGCCACGGTGTCAGTCACCAATGTTAAATTACGACGAAAAATACTGCCGACAATGCCTTATATTAATAAGGTCGGCTGTAACAGCTTATTGTCTCACCTGAGAACGTGTTAACGTCTCAATTTTATTATTATTCACTTAAATAACCTCACGTAGTTATTTCTCTTTTTATAACAATTATTTTTTATATAATTAAATATCACTTGCCGTATCGGTGACGGAAAACGTCGTCGCATGCGTTCACAAAAAATGTTCTCTAAGCATTTGAAGTTAAACAACTCGCATGAGGGCTAGAAGTAAAAGTCGTTCTAATATTTTTACGCTTTACACACATAGCCCCCCTATGTCGTGGGTGCCATTATGGACACACACAAGACAACAACACACACACCCAGTTTTGAAACAAAAAAATAAATTAAACATTGAATTCTCCGCTACGTGAAAGATGTCATATATTTTTTAAGTCCGAATACAATATGAAAATGTAGTCTACGTTGACCAGTCCCCATCACAAGATGTTATCAGATTTATCGTGTTCGTCGGTCGGTTATGTCAGCCAATTAGGAAAGGTCTTACATACATATGTACAGGTGAGGTAAGACGGGTAACAACCGACCACAAGCTATAGCCATCTGGTTTGATGTGCTTCCTGATGATCCAATGACCAACCGACCTCTTTAAAAGCGTGTTAATACCACCATGTTCATTATTTTTCCATGGCACGCGATGGATTTTCCCTGTTTATGGTTATCTACCGTTATGTTGAAATATTAACACGTGGAATTGGAATCCATAATATTTGAGGTTTAAATCATACAACTGTAAATATAACTATGATTTTTGAAGTTTTATCTATTGATTTAGGTTTTACCGAAGTAATTTATCAGACGCGCTGTTATTTTAGAATAGGTACTACGATAATACCTTAAAATCATCTCTCATTAACCATAACTCTAGAAATTAAGAACACGCAGCTTCAGGGCAGGTTATGAAAGTGGTAGTGGATTCTCGGATGGATCTATGGCGGCGACCTCCACCACTTGTCAAGAGATGGCGCCACGGGATCCTGAATCATGCTATCGAAGTTTTCTACATCGCTGGCATATATATAAAACTCGTAAATGACGTTGTCGTACGATCAACTGCTCCAACATAGTCTGTCCTTATTCTGCGGAACATATGGAATTACCGTTCAAAGTTAATGTTCACAATCATCTTATTATCGTATCGTTCAGTGTTCTAATGGCTAAAGACCATAATGACCCGATTTCCCCAACTGTCTCCATTACGGCGGTTTGTAATTGAATAACAGCAGTCGATCAATGATTCGCCGCAGACAGATAGACTACACTGGTAGTTCACTTTCATGTTACTTTTACTTAAAGAATTTATATCTATTGGAACAAAAGTTCCTTACGGCAGGCTTGGAAAAAAATTGATACAAACCGTAAGAAAAATAATTAACGGAAGTGACGACATTATTAAACACATCCTCCGAAAATTGCTAATGCGATGGCCGCTATTTCGACGACAACGACGCCTACGTAACGTCGTCTGGTACCTAGGCTGCTAATTTTTACAATATAAATTTATATAATATTTTCGACATCTTCTTATTTTCGATAATCTTATCGTTTGCAAGCCTTATTTTTATTTCATAATGACGTTTTTAATGTGACACGTTTCCAAAGCATTGTTGGGAGAGATCCGTGGTTGGGCATGGCCATAAAAGGGTGGGCCAGAAAAAGGTTGCAGCCTAACCTAAGGTTGGTGCTCCCTGCTTGACGGATTACCCTAAGCCTAGAGCCTATATACCTAAGGTTGGTGCTCCCTGCTTGACGGATTACCCTAAGCCTAGAGCCTATATACCTAAGGTTGGTGCTCACCCGTTTGACGGATTACCCTAAGCCTAGAGCCTATATACCTAAGGTTGGTGCTCACCCGTTTGACGGATTACCCTAAGCCTAGAGCCTATATACCTAAGGTTGGTGCTCCCTGTTTGACGGATTACCCTAAGCCTAGAGCCTATATACCTAAGGTTGGTGCTCACCTGTCTGACGGATTACCCTAAGCCTAGAGCCTATATACCTAAGGTTGGTGCTCACCTGTCTGACGGATTACCCTAAGCCTAGAGCCTATATACCTAAGGTTGGTGCTCACCCGTTTGACGGATTACCCTAAGCCTAGAGCCTATATACCTAAGGTTGGTGCTCACCCGTTTGACGGATTACCCTAAGCCTAGAGCCTATATACCTAAGGTTGGTGCTCACCCGTTTGACGGATTACCCTAAGCCTAGAGCCTATATACCTAAGGTTGGTGCTCACCCGTTTGACGGATTACCCTAAGCCTAGAGCCTATATACCTAAGGTTGGTGCTCACCCGTTTGACGGATTACCCTAAGCCTAGAGCCTATATACCTAAGGTTGGTGCTCACCTGTTTGACGGATTACCCTAAGCCTAGAGCCTATATACCTAGGGTTGGTGCTCACCTGTTTGACGGATTACCCTAAGCCTAGAGCCTATATACCTAAGGTTGGTGCTCACCTGTTTGACGGATTACCCTAAGCCTAGAGCCTATATACCTAAGGTTGGTGATCACCTGCTTGACAGAGGTGTTCCTAAAGCTATATGTGTAACTATTGCTCGTCCTCGGATGTGTATAAGGCCTACATCCCTCTCATTGTGAGAGGAGACCCGACCCTGTAGTGGGTCATTAATGGGTTACTGACAATATAGGCACCTAAGGTGGGTGCTCACCTGCTTGACGGAGGTGTCCCTGAAGCCTATACACCCAACGCTGGTGCCTATATACCCAAGGTGGGTGCTCACCTGCTTGACGGAGGTGTCCCTGGAGCCTATACACCCAACGCTGGTGCCTATATACCCAAGGTGGGTGCTCACCTGCTTGACGGAGGTGTCCCTGGAGCCTATACACCCAACGCTGGTGCCTATATACCCAAGGTGGGTGCTCACCTGCTTGACGGAGGTGTCCCTGGAGCCTATACACCCAACGCTGGTGCCTATATACCTAAGGTGGGTGCTCACCTGCTTGACGGAGGTGTCCCTGGAGCCGATCTTGGCGGTGAGCTCGCGGATGTCGTTCTGCAGCTCCAGCAGCCGCGCCTCGTACTCGCCCTGCGCCGTGTCCAGCCGCCGCCGCAGCAGGTGCTTCTCTTGCTCCAACTCCTGGGGACGGAAGAACGAGTCAATTGAGGTCAATTGCAACGTTATGAGTGTGAAACGTTATTGACTGTCATAAACACCCCTTATCATATTATATCATACATTTTGTATGGTGAACGTACGGGCTGACGTCATAGTTTTTTCGAGTCAACTGATTAATTTTTTTATAGTTTTCACGCTGAGCAAAATTAATTATTTAAACATATTGGAAGGTGGGCTAGATTTTCAAATAATCGTGAATGCAGCTTTTTAGCAGGATTACAATTTGAAATTAACATAACGAACAAGTTAAAAGTAGGTTAAGATTTAACAAAAGAGATGATTTAAACGGGTCGTCCCCAAGAACAAATTTTAAACACAAAAACGTTCCGTTTTAGAAAAAAATGTATCACTTCAAAAATCAGGCTTATTTATCAAAGTGCAAGTCTACCTATTGGTTGAGATACGGGCTCTTCCATACAGTCCAAAGAAACGCAAGAGTTACGTAGCTTAATTCTTTTTTTACGCGTTACGTTAGAAGACCACTACAGCTACCGCTAAATTAATAGAGAACTGTGAAAATCGTACCAATTATTATAAATGCAACACAATACAGCAACAACAATTTCATCGCTTTGAAATATAATACCGCACGTTCCCATAGGTATCTTTAATAAGTTGCATATTTTATACGCTTTCATTTTACTTAACTATTTCTGTTTTTTCAATAGTGTCAGTAATATATTAAAATAAAAGTTAATGCTTCGATAACACAATGCTTGATTTCGAATTTGTTCAAGTGTATCAAGACAAATGTGTTAGTGACGTCCATCGTAATAGGTACTCGTATCTTTTGTGTTTTATATTATTAAAATGGTATTGGTAAATTTGCCCTGGTATTATGTTTGTTCAATCGGCTCGTTTAACGCATATTGTGTTTTTCACTAAGAACTATTTACGTAGTCTGTAGAAAAATAGGAATTAAATGCGTTTTCTTTTTTAAAAAATCTAACCAGCAACAAAGTATGTTTAAATAAATTAATAAAGATGTGGAAACCGTAAGTAGATTTATTTTAAACACCATTTTTCAATGTTCCAACCACTTAATTTATTTCGTTTTATAACAAAATATTGTCCATTTATTCGTCTGAGTTAGGATCACGTTTCTTTCATGGCCAGGTTGAAATAAATAACGAATATAAACAAATATTCTCTACGGTCTGTTGGAGATCTGAAACACTAACTTTGAAAAACTAACTTTTAAATTTTAATTAATAATAAAAGGAGATTAATGTTACAACCATACAACCTTCACATTTATTAGTCATAAAATATTAGTACCTAAGTAGTTAAAGTTAAAAGCACCATCATGTATTTCTGGCTTATAGGTAACACTGTTGTTATAAAAACACAAGTTTAAAAAATCTTTAGTTTAAAAAACTAAAAAACACCTTGTATATCATGAAGCAGTCATGACTAAAATCTATAGAAATAAATAAAATTGGAGTGTCTGTTTGCATAAAAATCAACGCTTTCTACTAAATTCATAGGTATGTTTTTATACACGGTACATACACCAAAATAACAATACAAAGCGTGTTTTTCTTTGAAAAGGCATCGGTTAGTATAATCTCATCATGATACATAGACAACAATATTTTTAGAAAACTTTTAACACGTTAAAAATGCATTAAATTTTAATATCAGTAACTTGTGTGCATTCCTTCGATAAAGTAGTACGTGCGTGCTTACTTCCGGCTTACGTGTACTATCGATACTTATTACAAGTTTAAACCTAACAATGGAGTAAATTTTATATTTCAGATAAAAAAATTGGGTTAAGAGCATGCAGGCTACCCGATATTAAGTGGTCACTGCCGCCCAAGGACTGTCGTCCGACCTCAAATAGAACTGAAATTTTATCTGCTGCTTTTTTACTCTTTACTAAGATGAATTATTTATGGCAAACATAACTCCCAAACCGAAAAACAAGACATGAAAAACGTGCGTTTATTAAATCTTAGTCTTCATGCATTCATCATACATCCCAAAATACAACAAAAACATGAAAATATGTAGTTTCGCGGCGGATTATCAGGGTGACAGTATGAGAACCACTTGACAAATACCTTGCATACCACTACAATTTTATCTGTATTCTGATTCAGTACAGACACTAATCCTATTTCTATTACTCCGCATTATTAGTTTTAAACAATATGTTACTTTCTTTGTCACGAGATGGCGTTAAAACCACGAATTTGCGAAGTTAAAATGAAGCTAATGAACAATGTTCACGGAAACAAAAGAAAACATGAAAGTTCAACCACAATACAATATGATACCTGTTGATCATAAAAACAGGCGGAACAAGCACAAATGAGAGGTAACGAGTCTGTCTGTGAGCCAGTGATACTCAACCTTCCCCAGGTTGAGTATCAAGGTTCTCAGGACCTGTGCTGTGCCGAGGCATGAACACTATTGTCGAAATATTAGTATAGTTGTGACATTAATATGGGAAAGAGATAGCATCTGCACATGGTAACGTACTAATGACGTACGTTACGACTATACGAATATTTCACGACATGCTTATTCATACTTATTCATGCTTGGGGTACTTAAGGAGTTCACATAATGTAAAAAATATAAGACATTTCAGGAGTGATAACATTTAAATTTATTGATTAATAAATCGTTCATTGTTTACATAATCATTTAGGAGGTCATGCATTCAAATAGGTGGAATTTTTAGTTGTTAAGAGGTTACTGCAATCCTTAGAAGAACCTTCAGACTTATTAACTCCTAACAGGAATTGCACATAATAAATGTCGAGTATTTTAACCCTCCTACGAATTAAAAAGGTTTGAGAACCGCTCTAAGCCCATTGAGTGCACTTCGGTACTAGTACTACAGCCTCCATTTGCAACAATTAGGAAAGTTATCTTTTGATCGTTACATCTTGACATTAGAAATCGTATGGAAACAGGGTTGCACCCATTGTCTGCCAGCACCGACCCAGATGCTTCTTCAGACCGCCACGGCGCTTAGGACGTAGCCACAATTAATTATATTAGAACCTTAGAATTTTATTTCATAGAAATATTACAAGTTTTATTAATTTTAATAATTTATAAATACTTTAAACAGCAAATCAAAAAATTTGACTACTAATCAAAAATGTCAGTCTTCAAAGTATAAAAAAAGAAAATACATAATGTGTATTGTGTTCTTGTCTTGTATGTGTCCATGGCACCGACACATGGAATCCTAGTATAGGGCTATGAGTGTGAAATGTTATTATTATTATAATTCTCATGCTTACTTAAGTGTTTTGTGGTCTGAAAGAGTTGTATGGTGGTACGACAAATAAATGTGATCGCGAGGAGTTGTTTGTTTCGCCTGTAGGAACTAAGTATATGGCAGCATTATAGAAATACCCAGAATATTTACGATGTTTTCAGTATTATTTAAAAGTCTACAAACTAGTGTTAATTACATTTTTAAGAAACAAAAAGTTAATGCCTAAAATCAGAACATAAAATTGTTATAATATTGATATACGTAGTAAATCTATCAAGTCCTAAGTTAGATAAGTTGCAGAGCGTGCCAAAAAAAATGCATACACACACAAACACACACACACAAACTAAAACATACTTATTTTCCGCCTTTTCATGCAGTCGTACAAAAATGACTTTTATCTAAGTACTTTTCAGTTATTTCTGTTTATATTTTTCTTACTTTATGCATCGCGCCTTACTGTGTCACTTGAACCATATCACGCATCTACGATATCAAGTAGGGCGTTTTCACAATCCGTCCGTCCGTAGTTCATACTACTGTCAGTCAGTCTTACAACAATGCTCTGGATGTATGTCTATTGTTTCTTACTGCACTTTGAAATTTGAGTAAAAGTTTATAATTATGATATGGAAAGTGATGGCCAAAACTATCTTATACGAGTACAATAATACGTGAAGCGAAATTTTTGGTACAATTTACAGCTCACTATGCGAACGGAGCCGTTTGAAATTTGGTAATCAAATTTTATAAATGAAAAGAATGCATGAATTCTATTCTTCTTTTAAATAAAACACAAAGCGAAAGAAATGTGTACAAGGATTCAAAAAAACACGCCACAAACACTACCATACGTTTGAGTACTTTGATATGCACACAAAGACAATAATGACGTATCATAGACGTACAGACACACATAAACGTACATTCCGTTACGCGTCGAATTCACTTTTCAATAAATTTTATAGTCGAATTTTGACTACGTCGGCGATCTCTAGTTTACATAATTAGTAGCTTGCCTCAAAGTAACAATAATGCATTGGCCAATTTACGATACGTCCGTCGAAATGAATAATGTCATTACAATAAATGATGACGATAAAGGCGTTAAAGATCATCCGGAGTCAAGGATGTCCTGTAGTCTGTGAGTGTCTCTTGCTATTAGCAAAGCCTTTGCTTCAATGAAGGGTGACCATGGGTTGAGGATCTTTTGCAAAGGTATGATTTATATGGAAATTCAATTTAAAAGCTATCCAATATTCCCGATCGTAAGATCAGCTAAAACGTTAATTGTAGTTACTTGTCCGTTTATTTTTATTAATTTTATTTTTTTAACGTAACCTTAGAACTTTATGAATTAGATCCATTATTTTATTTGTGTGCAGACAACCTTAAGCTGACCAATGATAACTTAAAACATTAAATCATTTAACATTAATCAGACATTTCCAGTGCATCATGAATCGTAAGACTGGATTATGAACCATAAATAATCTTATATTTATATTTTAAAGTTATTTTGATAATAAACAATAGAAACCTACTTGCTTCTTTAATTGGTTTTCGTCATTAATACGTGGTTTGGAACTCAAATTGGCACTCCTAAACATCAGCTAATGGAATGGCGCGTTAGACAGACATTAAACAATTTACAGAAACCATACTGAAACGGAAAATTAGGTAATTTTATAGGTTTATAGGTGTCTCACGTCATTATTGAGTATACCACGATTGACAATTTCGTTTTACAAATGTATCAAGCAATTATATCGTAGCTATCGGTATAATAATTATTAGGATCAAAAATATTTTATCGTGCCCTTTTTTCATCGTTGTTTTCAGCTTTTTTCAACTTTTTAGAGAAGAAAAGAATAAAAAGATCTATTTTTTATTCTTTTCTTCTCTAAAAAGTTTCAGGTCATCTTCGATCATATTGATAATGAAATTTCAGGCAGTTAATGAATACAGTTCAAGCTAAGTGTAGATGATTGCTCTATCTAACTACTTGACCTAAACCATAACTTAACAAGTTGCACGAATAGGAAAATCCTCAGTTCCCCTAAAATTCTATTGACATTATAGCACATTAGGATGCGTAGGCGCACGCAGCGTTGCTAATGTCAGGCGTTGGCCGTTGCGCTGCTAATGTCAGGCGTTGGCCGTTGCGCTGCTAATGTCAGGCGATGGCCGTTGCGCTGCTAATGTCAGGCGTTGGCCGTTGCGCTGCTAATGTCAGGCGATGGCCGTTGCGCTGCTAATGTCAGGCGTTGGCCGTTGCGCTGCTAATGTCAGGCGTTGGCCGTTGCGCTGCTAATGTCAGGCGTTGGCCGTTGCGCTGCTAATGTCAGGCGATGGCCGTTGCGCTGCGTCAGGCGTTGCGCCAGGGCCGGTCTTGTTGCGCTTGTTATCAATCAAACCGTGGATCTAATGCATTACGAATTACCACGCTCATGAGGTCTTTGTTATCGCTTGAATTACACGTTATTTGGAAACATTTTGCATGTAAGATACGTTAGTTCTTGTTCTAAATCATTACATTTTGGTACAAAATTACTTGTTTGAAATAATGTCTAAATAATCGGTAAGACTTGTCGAAAAGAGTTGCCTTTCTTTCCTTCGTCAAATACAATAAGCGGATCTCAAATAATGTATGTCTTCAGTCACGTTTGCAAATGTAGGTAACGTTTTTTTCTAAAACGCTGTATTATTAATTATGTATTTTATTGAAAATTTTCTTATTTGGAATAGTAATATCTCAGGAATCGCTTCCTTTAAACAGTTCCTTTTCAGTTCCTTTCAGTCGCTAAAAAACTAAACTCCAGTTGAGAAGCCACAGACACGAATAGTTTAATTTCTTTAAATTTTCAGACAATAGGCATGATGACAGTAATCAAGTATCGCCAAAATATTTATCTGATCTAATGAAATAGGATTCAAAGATTTTGAAACATGTATTTATTCTCTTATTAATGTGGAGATTTATAATTTATTTGTTAAAATAAATCTAAAAAATACAACAATCCGCCCTGATAGCTTAAACACCCATCAGATCGAATTACGTCTCAGTAAACGTCATTTTTTTCTTTTAAGCGTATACGGGATCTCTGCATTTTTTACTGAGCCGTGACGTAATGACAGACGCCATGACACGGGCGAGCGTTTGAATGAATTAGAAACTTAAAATTTAAATGTACTTTTATTGCACAAAAACCTTAATTTTCTACAAAAATATGATTTATTTTAGACATAATAGAAACTTCTGAATATCATAGAAGAGTTTTTGAAAATTAGTCATCATGCCTATTGCCGTTACTAGGTATATAAGTAGGAGTCACCAGTGCATTACTGTCGTAGGAACATAAAATTAAATACATAATGCGACAAAACAGAACAACAAAAAGTGGAAGTCCTCTCATCCTATCAGTCTGCCATCACAAGACATAATATTACACAGGCCTCGTAATGCCTCCCTGCGGAACGCCATACGGAATGCTAATGTGTAGACTGTCTGAATCTAAATAGCTTTCACTTGTCTGCTCATCCGATTTGTCATTGTAATGTTGAAGAAGATAATATTACGAGTGAACCAATTGTACCGAATACCACAAGGCTCAAAATAGAATTCAATTTTTAGCGGTAACACGATAAAGGTTGCACCAATTGTAAAGTTAACCCTTATAGCAATACAAACAGATGTGAAGTCCTGTCAAAGAAACATACACAATTAAAGAAACAAACAGACATTGAAAATTTGGAATCTGAATATTTTTTTAAAACTAATTCAGATATGCCGCAAAATATTGGGTCAGTTAAGTCATAAAAAGCAATCTTTTTTTTATAGTGATTGATTAGCAAATGGTCACGACAACCCTATCTGAGATTGTATGCGGGTGTGGGTGCTACTCATGAGGACTAAGATGTTTGCCTCAAATCTCAATCTCCGGCAATCTCAATCTCCGACAACCATACCTCACCAGCAGAAACACAAGATATGAAGATCATGCTGCTTACTACGGGTTAAGAGGCTGACGGCAAAGTACCAAGACAAGCTACTATAGCTCATGGCTCTACCACCTATAAGATCTCAAAGTACAGTTACTTTCGGACTTTAACATTACCATTCACAAAGAACTATAATCCACACGTTAATCTTTCAACGCCGTACGTAATGACTGACTGACAACGGTGAGGTCTTAATTACTCAAAACAACAATTATACGCCCATTTACACATACGTGGTTTAGCCACGCTACACTTTCATCTTACTAACCTACATATCTATGGAGAATTAAGGCTAGCTAAGATTGCGATCTGCCACTAAATCTAATTTACTTGTAATGTGCAAGAGAAAAGCTTCAAGCGTTTTTAATTTTATTCTTCTTTTAACCTATTGAATGTCCAGTAAACAGACACAATAGTTAAACAATAGCAGTCGGACCACCAGTGGTTCGATGCAAATTAATAGTTTAATCGTTTACCATCTTTTAGTGCAATTAATGTTTGTATTAACGCTCATAAACCCGATGCTTGATTAGATCGCAAGGGATCGAACAAGTTATGCAACGTCGGGCGCGGTCAGTACCGGGATGGGTGACCGCTAGTGGCGAATTAAATGCGCGCTTCCGTGTTTCGGGGAGCACGTTAATCCATCCGGTTGTGTTCGATAGCAGTCGTTAAACCTTGTCGGAGGCCCTATGGGCGGTTTGTAAACATCCGACACGGGTTGGCCACCAGCCCGTTTACCACCAATTGGAGTAGCGTGCAGTATGCTCCAGGCCTCTCCCTGTTGTGGGGAGACAGCCCTGCCCAACTGTGGGCCATGATAGGCCTGTTTCAAATTACATTATTTCCTACTTGTAAAAAGTATTTTGTATGTTTTAGAATATCCTTCATTAGAAAGTTTATACATATCTCCGCTTTGTTTACATTTCAGACCACAAACCAAAGGTCACACGGCCCACTTGAATAATGGGTTCCGCAAAAACCGTCCATTGTTCAGATTGAATTGCATGGCCGGCTCTGGGCACACACATAGCCTATTGGTGGTTTCTCAGGGTACCTGGTTCCAACCGTTATACTCATAACCCGCCGAGAGGACCCATCTAGACCCAAAGTTATAAACCTAATTTATTGCACTCAGCTCTAATGCACGTAAAAAGAATAAAACATACAAAAATAAAGCAAATGGTGCAAATTAAGATCGTAATGGTAGTCAAAGTCGGTTAAACGGTAATGGACGCGCACATTAGCAATGTGTGTTGATATTCCTAATTTCACTTTCCTCTATTAAGGATGTGACGTCAGTATTTTTTCTTCAATGTAAGTATTTATTACTTTTCTAACTTTATTTCGCATGCGCCTCAAGCAAGTTCAGTCCTTTTAGAAAGAGAGCTCTTGCTTATTATCATGCTACTATATCCTAGAGTCATCCTACCCTCATCATTTAAATATACAATATATGATGGGGCCTTTTTCTTGACTCCCTCTACCAAAAAGTCCGTTTTTCTCCACGGTTCACAGACAATAAATAAATAAATCCCACTCACTTCGAGTGAAGACCAGGATCGCTGTTGGTAACTAATGAGTTGGGAAAGTACATTACAATAACCAGTAGCTTCCTTCATTCCTTGCACGTGAGAGTAAAACATAACAGTTACATTTATAAATACATCTGACAAAACACCATTTCAAAGCGCAATGTTTGCATAACAAATTTCCCATACACGGTTCGTTTTCCACGAATTATTGCTTTGAAACGTCATTAACTCACATCACCGGATTGTACTCAAAAAAAGGCATAGGAAATCATGTGAGTTTGGTCGTAACACACCAAAATATGCCTTATTGTAAACGGTGTAAGAGTTCACGTGATTTACAGTTGGGAAATTAACTTTCCCTCTCGATAACCATTCAATTTCCCACCATTTATTTATAGGTAGTTCTGAAATCAATAGCAATAGAATTCGAGTAATGTGCCACACTTCTTTGTTTGTGAAGCTATGGTTTTCCGGGATAACTAGAGCGATGATTCTCATTGTCTATGGTGTGAAGCCGGCTCATTTGTTAACTGCAAACTTTTTAAACCAACTGAGGGGCACGGGACCTTCTATATAGCAGAGGAAAGACTATTGCATTTGCACTTCAACTATACAGGATTACCTGTAAAACACGAGCAACCTCGCAGCACTAGGTCGCTAACACCATAAGCAACAACTTTTGTTCTATTAGTTCGAACATAACTCAATACATAAAAAATAAATGGTTAAACAATAGTTTTTCTCGCACTGTTGTTTGGTTGCCAACTTGCGATATTTTAAGGGCATAAAATAGACCAAACATACCAAAGGCAATAAATTTCGTCCACAGATTTTTGAAAGAGTTTATTTAATAGACATGTATAAAATTGGGAATTTTAAAAGAAGTTGAATTTGAAAGTATAATAGAGTTTGAAGTTGAAAATTGTTGAAATTGTTGAAAATAAGGAAAACCTTAAACGTTTTGGTTAAAGTCCACCTTGCTTGCCTTTGAGAACATAGGAGAACTTTTAAGCATACAGCTTTGGCCATAACTTAGTCTTAGGAAAATCATTGGTAACTACCAATAACTACCTTGTTATAGCTACGTATGTGCCTCTGAGATTCGAACCTGGACCTTTCCAGATACCGAATTCTAAGCCACTTTGCTTATTTGCTATCATGGCTTGTTGTGTATTAGGCACAGCTAATAAACTAGCTGTATTTTAATTGATCATACATATTCATCGAGCCATTTCCAAGCGTTTTATGTCGTTTGTTCTTAATTCCAACTTTGGGCGTGGATAAAATCAAATCTAAAGTTCCTGAATATCCTTATGCATAATAAATGAATTCAAAAGATTTTATTCATTATCAGGTATATTTGCACAATTAATGAACGTCATACATATTGCATTATAATAAACTCATTCATCCGCTTCCATCGCCCATTTACACATTGCCCTTTTCGAGGGACTTTACAACGACACCAGCACTGTTTATTCATATTTAATTTAAAGTATAGAAAGCTGATAGCCCAGGTGATAGTCCAGTGGCTGAGAATTCGACCTCTTAATCGAGGATTCCGGGTTCGAATCCCAGTGGCACGCACCAATGACTTTGTAAAAAAGTTATGTGCGCTTTATAAAAATTAAATATCACCTGCTGTTACGGTGAAGGAAAACATCGTGAGGAAACCTGCATGCCTGAGAGTTCAAAAAAAAACGTTCCCAAAGGCATGTGAAGTCCACCAACCCGCATTAGGCCAGCGTGGTGGACGGCGGCCTACATCCCTCGCATTGTGAGAGGAGACCCGACCCTGTAGTGGGTCATTAATGGGTTACTGACAATAGAAAGCGAGTCGAGGAAGCATACATATTTTGTGAGCAGTAGTTATATGTATGCAGGATTGCGTTACCGTTGCACAATGCATTGTGTAACATTCGGACAGTTTGAGATGCAACATGCATCACTGTGCGCGGCTAATCTGTCCGTGAAAACGCCATTCTTATAATACTACAAAAAGAATTATGGAATATAGATTTTTTTACGGTAGAGCCATTATAGTTCGCTTAAGGCTGGCTGAAGGTGGCTGAGGGTGGTAAGGGGTACCTTACAGACACCGTCTTAACACGCCGTGAAGACTGAAGCAGCGTTTTCTCTGTCTTGTGTTTCGGGAGGCATTGTACCGGAGACACTTTTTTTGAAAGGACCATCTGAGTCGTCATGAGTGGTAATTAAAAGTTTTCGACAGATTTTTTTTTCAAATGAAACCAAGCAAGACTGGGCGCGGGACGGGGCTAGTGGCCGCAGGGCTAGTGGTAGTCGATAGTGACCGCTAGTGGCGAATTACATGCGCGTTTCCATGCGAACATTCCAATCTCGACAGAGACCTTCTGGGAATATTAACTTGGATGGAAGAAATGACTGATTCACACTGTCCTGACCGAATCTATAAAGGAACAAACATCCAACTAAACGTTTCTGCGCTGTCGTTGTCGCCTCTTGGAGAGATGCGCCATGCGCTCAAATTACAACAGTGTAGTCTCTGACAAAAATCATTTCACACTGTTGGGGAAGGAATGTCCTCGAATGGCGACCATGTTTAGGTAAAAGGAGCACAGGCCACCCTCCTACCAGGTGGACTGGTGACCCGAAGAAGGCAGCGGGAAACCGTTCCATTCAGAGGGCCCAGGACCGGGTGGAGTGACGTCGATTAGGAGAGGCCCATGTCCAGCAGTGGACTACCAAGGGCTAAAAGGAAGGAAGAAAGTCACTGACAAAACTCATCCAAAAAATCATGATCTAGTCATGAGGAATTTGGCGAAAAGCCCACTCGAAATACTCGAATTGCTAATTCCATAAATATGCGATAAAAAGTCGACTTTCCCTTTCATTCTAAAACCATCAAAGTGAAACTCAAAAACAGCTTTATTTTGCGGTTTAAAGTAAAACATACGTTCACGATATGCGGGCTCGAATAAAAATTACGAAAGTGTGTCAAGTGTACGTGAAATATAATAGCTTGCTCTAAATGTGGTCGAAGTAATGACGAAGATGCGTCCTCGTCGCACTAAACCCCAGGTTGCTTAGAAGAGATATTAGGTCACAACTTTGACCCAATAGGTAAATAGGCTTTGTCTTAATTGGCTGACATAAACCAACCGACCGATCAACCAACACGGTAAAATTTGCACAGGGGGTTGATTCTGTATGACCATTCAGATTTCGTGCCGATATCGTGTGTCATCCAACCGTATGTCATTTCATGAACTCGGCACGACAAGGAACCTTAATGTCTATTCTATAAGGCACATAACAGATTGTCACGATATTTGACTTTTAAGCCTTTTTTACTTTTTATCATGGGTAAGACGCGACATTGCCACGATACGAGTGTGAATGGTCATACAGAATCGGGCCCCAGGGCATGGAGCTGCCCTAATTGAAATACGAACTGACATGTGACAAATGTACGTGTCGTTGTCGTACTTGAAACTCGGGGGGACACGGGGTCACACACAAACTACTGCCACTAAACATTTTTTATTTGCATGCCGTTGGTAATAAAATACGTATTTATGGTGAGTGTACGTGCGTGCGTACATATAATGTGATAGATTAGTGTTTAACCGAGTGCACTATAGTAGGTATTTAAAAAGTCCTCAGTTTCGCCGCACATACTTCAGCCACCTTATCTGCGTATGATTAGTTTCAGCCAGTTCAACAGTCAGCTAAACTTTTTATCATAAAAAGTAAGTGCTTTTTAATTAGCGAGACTGTATAATTAAAGAAACTCCTCAACCTAGAAGGAAGGAAGAGGAAACAAACAGACAACCAATAGCAGATAACCAGGAAACGTGTTGCTGAGCGCGAAAACTGAGAAAAATAAGAAAATTAGTTTTCTTGAGAACACTACTAACCCTTACCATGAACATTCCAAAACTGTCATGTTTTTTGTCAGTAACCCATTAATGACCCACTACAGGGTCGGGTCTCCTCTCACAATGAGAGGGATGTAGGCCGCCGTCCACCACGCACCACTACTGCGGGTTGGTGGACTTCACATGCCTTTGAGAACATTTTTTTTGTAAACTCTCAGGCATGCAGGTTTCCTCACGATGTTTTCCTTCACCGTAACAGCATGTCATGTTTAATCACGTATTAATTAATAGTTAGCTTAAAGTAATACTATTTTAACTGAGACTGCAACCCTTTTTATAGGCCGGGTTGTCTGACACGGGCTGTTTCACACGGGTCTCTCCCCACAACGGGGGGAGCCCTGGGTTGGTGGAGAAATAGGCTGGTGGTTTTTCTGACCGCCCAATAGGTCCTACAAAGTTTAACGACTGCTATTTTATCGCTAACTGGGACCGACGGCTTAGCGTACCCTCCGCTATAATGTAATTCGCCGTTAGTGGTCCATCCAGATAGTGACCGCGCCTGACGTTGCTTAACTTCTCGATCGCTTGCGATCTACTCAAGCATCGGGGCTATGCAGGCACCTACTAAATATACGTATACGTTATAAATACTATTTTAAGCGTGTTAAATACATCAATGGTCGCTCCAAGTCTAAGTTCTGCCTGCGAACGGGCTTACGACTCACGTACAACTCGTACAAGCAACAAGAAGTCTTTCAAAGCAAAACAAACAAAAGTAGACAGCTTAAAAACCACAAACAGACTAATTCATTGGCCAACAGCACACAATGACATAATAGCCCCGTCTCTCAACAATGTACGCTGTTGCAAGTGGTTCCGATTGTGTTTCTCTGAATTAGGAAACATTTGATGGCAGAAGGTAGAGGGGCGTAATGGTGGTATTATGACTACTAGTGATCGCCAAGTAGTCGAAAGTCGATTAAGATCGCCAATTCTTCGACTTTGATTTATTGAAATTTCTGTATGACCCACGGAATGTATGTATATTGTCTGTGTGTGCATGCCAAAGTACTCAAACTTATGGTAGTGTGCGGGGCGTGTTTTTGGTGATTTTCAATTTCATTTATTTCTAATGCATTTTCTTTAAAAATATTGTATTATCATTTGTGCATTCTTCTCCATATAAACTTTAATTGTGCTAAATTTCAAACTGCTCCATTCGCGTAGGAAACTGTAAATTGTACCCAAAAATTTCGCTGCTTGAAGTTGGAATTAGAAGCATCTCGTTTGACCCGTAGTGGTTTTCCCGCCATCGTCATGTGTTGTGTCAAAGTCCTATATATGTAATAAAACATTAGGATTAAAATACACTCACAAAATGTTATATTTACAAGACCTATGCAATAAGATGGTGACACAATGAGTGTAACATACAAACCAAAGAAAAAAGTAGACAACTAACAGACAGAAGTTAAACAATAAACCGGTCTCCTCACGTTTCTATAACAGCTACTAATGAACGAAACTGACTAACAGTTTACATAACTTTAGCTAACATCGCTGTTGTGATCCGGCGACCTTTCGAAGTGCACGACCCTCACCTCTGATATATAAATTTATGTTTTATTAATTAAATCTCTTTCGACACGCCTTTTATTTTTATATCCGGGTAAAAATATACAGCTGTAGCTCGAGGATAAAGTATCTTCAGCATGCGCATGTACAGTTCCCGGCTTTTAAGGATACGCAGCAAAGATTCTCAATAATGTTGCTATTGTTATAACTACTCGTAAGAGCGCGATTGTTAATAACTAGATTGTTAAATCCTTAATATCGCCATTGCGGGATCCAATCTGGTTTCCGATTCCAAAAGAGTTTTGTATCCCGCCTTAGCGATTATTTGGACTCTAGGATGCCCAGAAGAATCCTCTGATGCCTCCATTGACAGAAGTTTATTAAGTACCTATTTATCTTTAAGTCTGGCTGCACCATTAGTTTGTATCATCGTCTGTCCGAAGCATTGCATTAAGAATATCCTTACACAAAAGAAACATAGGGACAAATCAACTAGGGTGTTATAACGAAAGAACGGCTCACTCTACAGCCATTAATAAACGTAATAGTAATCTTTTCCTCTTTACAAAACCTGACCATGAATTATACCACGTCTATGACGATTTGAATTAGCGATTTCTCAAGTTGTGGCCTTCTTGGCTGGTCGGACCACCGAAGGTATAAAGAACAATGCAGCGAAACGCCCTTGCGGCGAAGAAATCCGAACAAAGAGATGAGATACGATCGACAATGCCGATAGAAACCGCATAAGAATTATGCATGTTATTGAAGGCGTAGAAGGATGAGAATTTTGTGGTATTAAACTTGGAGGACTCTTAAAATTACTAGCCAGTAAATAACACAACAAAATAATCTATAGATCAGCGGTGATAAGGATATAGAAGGATGTGAAGTATTAATCGCAGTAATAAACGATTAGATAAAGATAAAGAAAGATAAAAAGTGGGAAAATCATTGACTGAGAGGTATGGCCTTAAAGCCAAGCTAAATCTTGGCTTGGGGGTTGCTGAATTAACTAATTGGACGCGACAATCTTATATTTAAAAGACGTTACAATATGCTTTTTACTTACAATACAGAGTCTTTTTTGAATAGTATAGAATTTAACAAAAAGTATAATTCTTCTGCGGTGTCAAATGTCAATCAAATTAATCTACTGTTGCTTAAACTCTGCTTAGCATAATCGCTTCTAAAGTGAAATAGTAGCAAATTGAGATTAATGATACGAACTATCAAAACAAAAAGCTACCCCACAAATCATATTCGCCGCTTCAGTCACGACACAAAAAGCTCTACTTCATTAACTGCTAGTAAATTACAGTTTAACTACGCACTACCAGCTATTAAGTAGAAAATTACACCATATACGCTAACCTTATTTACCTGAGCTTAGTTGGATTGCATAGCTATCCATGCTTGTAATTAGTCAGAGAAATTTTATGGATTATCTTGTTTTCTTTTTTCTAAAAGTCTGTTTTCTCTTTCTAGATAAATGCTTCTTGACCCATTTTTGATGAACTTAATTCCATATCTTCATAAGGATCATTAACATTGTCAAAGAAGAAAGTTCCTAAGCTCTTATATTTGAGTTTTACAGCTTTTACAATAATTAATCTACAAGCACCCTTAAAACTTAAGATGATGAATAATGAAGACTTAGTGGGACAATATTGTGGTTTGCCCAAAAATGTATATGCACTATTTTAGCCCTTTTCAAAGAAGTAATTTCTTGTGATTTGGTTAAGAGGACTTGTCCGGAGAGACAGATTTGAAACAAACATCAAAAGGCTTCATCAGAAGCATCACCTTTACTTACAATAATTGCAGATAGCTTTCATTGGGGTGAGAATCGGTGAGATTTGTTAGTCCAAGCCTCCATTAACCAATAATCAGGTAACTTGCAGGCTGTTTCTCGTCTTCTTGTTTGAAAAAACGAAATGTACATTGGCTGTTCCTTCAACATTAAGAGGACCTCCACTTAAATCATTTTTAATGTAACCCGTCCAATTTAAACTGTTGCAAAAAGAGATACGATCGTGGCTGGCCCGCCCACCCACAATTATCTGTCGGTTACTTAGTGCAAGTGCTTAGCAATATCTGTTCCATGATTACAAGATTGCCAGGAAGCGGCTAGATTAACGCTTCGTTTGTCCACAAACGGTCTTGCATCATAGCTACTCGTGGTTCTGACAATGGAGATGGGCTATCTCCTCAAAATACAAGACTTGTGACAGTTGAGACACAATAACCGTTTAATAATCATGGATTCAGAAGCGCGCATAGCCACGCTGCTTGAGTACTTCGCATGCGATTTAAGCCCTTGCACTTTAAGCCGACAGTCCCGGTTGTTGAAGAAAAGATTTTATGTTGAGATATTGAGGGAAACCGAGGGAGGGAAAGGGAATTGTCCACCAACCCGCAGTAGGCCAGCGTGGTGGACTAAGGCCTACATCCCTCTCATTGTGAGGGGAGACCCGACCCTGTAGTGGGTCATTAATGGGTTACTGGCATTGAGGGAAACAGTCTTTAATCCTTGTCGGAGGCCCTATAGCCGGTTTGAAAACATCCGAAACGGGTTGACTTGCCCTTTTCATCAACCCGCATTGGAGTAGCATGGTAGAGTATGCTCCAGAGCTCCTCCTGGGGTAAGGAGAGACCCGTACTCCACGGTTGGACATAAAAGGATGGAGCCAATCACGGATTTAGCTTCTAGCCGATCCAAAAGATGTGTATGGGATTACTCTTAGTTTTTTTGGATTTATTGGAGGCGACTTATAGGTAGTAACGAACTATGCTACGATACTGTGGAAAACAGCTCATTTTTGGTACGAGTAATATACACGCTTACTTGCTAAAAAGGCGATCAAATTTTGATGTTCAATAAATCTTTGAAAATCTTTGATTGAAATATTTGCTTGCCCAGAGCGGCAAAATAGCTGGACCGACCCCTGGTGAGCATTAATTGAAACAAAAACTTGCCAGTGGAAATCTTGAAATACTGGTTGATCGTCCACATCCGCTGATGAGAGATCAGTTACAATCTGGCTGTCTGGTATTCTGAGGACCGATTCACGCTGCCTTTGCTGCCGATTATGTTAATCCAATCTGTCTATCGATTACACTACAAGAAAGCGGGCGAAATGAAATCGCAACTCTTAAAAAACTCACTTTAAATGAGATTGTATGCACGCTAGTTTACTATTTCTACATGACAAAAGCACACAATTTTAATTATGAGTGCCCAAAAGATGTTAATCATATGTATTTTTTTAGAAAACATATTAATTACATATGTATGATTTTGACTCATTATCTAGCCTATACGTACATATCGTTTCGTGTAACCATAGATAAGTAAGAAATTATAACAACACTTATTATAACTCATTTAGTCAGCATAGTGAGGGTAGAACCTAGCATATCCAATCCAGTTTAACGACTGACCTGTAAAAAAGCTGGAGAGGAAACATTTGTTCTGCAAATGAAGTGATATCCGACAATACCCAAGCAAACTTTAATTTGAGTTTTACTTTAAGTTACTTTGTATATAGGTGCTTAAAGTGGCTTCCAGCGGATGTTTTACCTATTTACTCCACATCCGATTTGTTCCCGAGCGTAGAAACTTCCTTTCGCTTAGCTATTTCTAATATGCACGCAGGTATTTGGGAAATTTGTGCGTGTCAGGATTCGAACTCGGATGTTTTGTAACTGTGGATCGTAATTCACATATCTTTATACTCTTTACAAGAGTACATGAGCATTCAATAACACATCAACATTGGGAAACTCATCATGTTGTATAGCAATTTCTCACTCCCGCTTCAACTTCAGCCAGCTTTCTTCTGCGATATGACTAGCAGAAGAACTCTTGCATCATGTGATTTCTTATTTGTAACCATAGCCTTAACTTTTCCCCGAAGATAGGGACTTTTCCCGTCTCCTTTAACTGCGACGAGTTCAGCTTGATTTTTTGAGGGGGATTTTCCATTCTCTATCTCTATCTTTTCCATGTTCTATCCTTCTCCAGTGCTATAATTTGCTTATTCTTTTCTATTTGGTCATAGATAACTTACTATTTTTGTAACCAATTAAAACTCATCAATCAACATGTAACGGTTAAAGTAAATTTTGTATCCGTTTAATGTTGCATAACAGCATTACTTCAGCGAGTATTTAGTTACGGAAACACTCGGGTTACCCTCAGTAACCGAACACAGAGGTTATAATCAAACCAGAAAGGGAATCTCTAGATCTAACCACTTTTACTACGGGGAAAGTAAAGCTAAGAAATGGTTACATGTTTATTAAAAATGTTATATTCGTCGTCGTTTGTGAACACGGCGTGAAAGGGTGGCTAGTGGAACGCAATTTTACATTTTTTTAAATAACCCCAGACTAAAGAAGATAGTAAAAGTTTCACGCATCTGTTTGTCTGTCTATGTTTATCTAGATTCTGAACGGATAGGCCGATTTCGATGCCGTTTTTTCATTTCCGAGTAAAAGTATAGTTTTTAGCTACCATTTTGTTTGGCGAAAATCGTTTAACCAACTAAGAACAGACTCTAAATTTTGTAATAGTTAGTAATTAATGTATTAGGTACAAATTATTGAAACCATCTAAATTTAATTTACACAAACATTCTTTCGTAACAAAATGTATAGGAAATTGAGTACGCAGATATTATTTCGCCGCATGAATATTAAAAACATAGCCTTCAATTGAATTCAGGTCGTCCAAGCTACACCGAGAGCCGGTTTAAGCCTTAGGCTGAGACAGACAGCGGGGTTTTAGCACTTAGTAGTTAAAGCTACTTTTCAATAGAAATTGAGTAGCAAAAGAGCATGTAGGCCACCTGATGTTAAGTGGTCACTGCAGCCCATGGACGTCCAACCAACCTCAAATAGAGAAAAAAATCCTATCAGAGATGTATGCGGTTGCTCATGAGTAGGAATCATGAGGACTGAGATGTTCGCCTCAAATAAAGTATCCCCGGAAACTATACAAAAGACATGAAGAACATCCTCCTTTACGACGGGGTAAGAGTTAAATTTTTATTGAGAAACAATAATAAATCTAATGTTACGATGAAAGCTACATGGTGAGGCATTGTGCCTGCCTGAGAATCCGCACTAGGCCAGCGTGGTGGACTAAAGCCTTTTTCTTATTGTGCGGTATTCTACTTACGCTTCTCTACTGTATCAAACAATATTGGAGCCCCCATCTGTTGTTGGGAGCAATCCGTGGGTCACAAAATGACTTACATTAGATGATTTGTACAAACTATACGAGTACCTTCTTATACTAGGGCCTATTCCACGAAACGAGCTCCCTAAGAAAATTATCTGTGTACCTCGCTCATTGGCCGCTTATTGTTTCACTAACCTGTAGCCGCGCGCATTCACCAATGAGCTGCGAGTATTTCTGTTCCTTGGGAGTTCGATTTATATTATTATGGAACTGAGTTTAGTGGCTCGCTAGAACGGGCCCTTACGTCTAGGCATTCTAGAATCCAGTGCGTTATGCGTAACCTAACTTAGGCCTAGTAAACCAATGCCGGAAACGCACCTCCTTATTAGTACCGTCTGTTAGAAATTTTCCACGTTTTTATGATAATATGATCGTCGAAACGTCTGTGTTTGGGTATGAACAAGAAAATATTATATCTTTTTCTGGTATTTTAACGAATTTTACTAGCTTTACTTGCATTGGGACACATACGCGTATGTACACGGAATGTGAAATCTAATTATTATGAAAAATTTGACGTGTGAAATAGATAGAAATGGACAACTCTGTAACGGATCAACGTAGCTTAACCTTGTTTGGGCTGGTTGAATTTGTGTGATGAACTTTAAAGATTCCTGCTTTCTGATTCCGTATGACCTTTCAAATGACATATACAAATGAAAGCTAATAAATCGTGTTTTTCAGCCGACGTTACAAGAGGACACAGGCCTCTCCCAAGGTGCGCCAATCAAGCCGATCTTCGGCTCTCCTCATCCAGTTGCTTCCCACCGCCCCACGCAGATTGTTATGCCATCGAGCAGGACGAAAGAAAACAAATAAGTCGTGTTCTTCAACATTCTCTTCAACCGACCTTAGATGCTGGACATTGGCCTCACCCAAGGCGCTGCTGGTCTCTATCTTCGACTCTCTTCATCCAGTTGCTTCCCGCCGCCGCAAGCAGATCATCACGCCATCAGTTTGCTAGCCTAGATAAATCGGTGACTTTTTCAGAGATAAATGATTTATATTATCTTGCTGACACTTAGCCACCAAAAACATACAATAAATGTGTTTCAGCCTTCGCCGTCTATGCCGAATAGTAATGTCAAGTTGATTAACGATTTGACCCAGAAAGAAGCTTGGCTTACTAAGCACGAAGATTAATGAATGTGAAGTACGATTGTAATATTTTATGTGATAAAGAACAAAATTAAAAAGGTTAGGGTGGTAATTTAGACTTTAAAGTACCATTCTCGAAAGTTTAGAGGATCAAAAATGTAGCCTGATTCCTGATGAATTGCAGTGACTACTAACATCAGGTGGCCTGCATGCTAGTTTGTTACTCATATACCGAAAAAAATATAAAATTAAGGTTAAAAAAAGCCGAATAAAGAGTCACACGGAAAATTTTAATGCTGAAAAATCTTTTTGCTTATGTTTTGATACAACAAGAGACCACGAACGTAAATACTACATGTCACTAGAGCCGCTCACATGAGGGTATTCAATATCAATGTAGTGTCAACCAACCTCTTCCTGTTATTCCGAGTGAACCAAGCGTATGACTTGTTTTGAAAATAAATTATTAATGACCAATTAAACATACCGGTTCTCATGATTTACAACTGAATATCGATCGATCACATTGACACTAAGAATTTCTAGATTAAAGTGGTTTCAAATGTCGCTCTAAAATTGCTTCACTATATCAGTGATTCTAAGAATGGCTAGAATGGACGTTAACTTCGTTGAATTTTTTTCGTTTGCAGTCGTTGGTTTCATCAGCAGTCAGTCCGCAGTCAGCCCGGGACGTTCAGCACCTGTGTCGGAGATATTTTATTTGAGGCGGCTATCTAGATAAGAGGAATGCACCCACATACGAGCGACCGCAGATAGGACTTTTAGGAATAATGGTAAGTGAAACGATTGAGGTTTCCTCTCACAATGGGAAGGATGCAGGCCTTAGTCCATTGAGTCATTGGTGTGTGCTGTTGTTGGATTGTTGGATTCAGAGGGCCCAGGTCCGGGTGGAGTGGCGTCTATTAGGGGAGGCCCATGTCCAGCAGTGGACTACCAAGGGCTGAAAGGAAGGAAGGAAGGTGTGTGCAACTGAGATTAGAACCCGGACCCGGAGAAGGATCCATTCTAAGCCATTCAAAGCCACTTGGCTTTCATCACGTGGTCACTCTTCAGTTTTCATGTATCAGTATCACTTACAGTGTATTTCTATATTTTCTATTGATATGCTGACTGAAAATAGTCTATAATAAGCACATCAATTCAATATTCAACCAGTGTAATAAGGCTACTAAGTGCGATCCAATGATCCAATACGCATTCTTTACCGTCTAACGTCTACCTCTACCACTTTCGCTTGACCGCTTTTGCTATTGTTCACCCGAAAATTCTCACGACTGCACCTTGTCATGGCCCCTCTAAAAGAGGCCGTAACACAACGCAGTAAGGTTCACTTTCAATCGAAACAAAACGACGAATAACAGCTGTTCGATTTCCAATCTAATCTCTTCGCTATAAGGTTCAAATAATTGAATATTCAAAATTCTGTGCGAATTAATTTCAATCTTAACACGTGCCATTAAAATTCAAAATAAAATGATTATAGTAGTAGGACCACGGACCTATCTTATGATTAATCTAGCGATTGATATTGGACTTTATGGCGGTGGAATAAGATTGAATTTTAGATTGTTAAGTGTAATGCCACGGTCACGTATCGTTGCACTCAGTTTGGAAGAACCCAGACAAAGAATAGCATTCAGGTGTCATTGATGACTTCAACAACTGTCTGTCTGTAATCCATCAAGGACCCACTGCAGGGTCGGGTCTCCTCTCACAATGAGAAGGATGTAGGCCTTATTTCACCACGTTTGCCCATTGCGGGTTGGTGGACTTCACATGCCTTTGAGAACACTATGGAGAACTCTCAGGCATGCAGGTTTCTTCGCGATGTTTTCCTTCACCGTTACAGTAGGTGATATTTAATTTTATAAAGCGCACATGAATTTTAAGAAAGTAATGCATGCTTACCGCTTGGATTGGAACCTTCACCCTTCGAGTTAGAAGCCGAATTTTAAACCACTGGGCTATCGCCGCTTCAGTGTCTTCAACGACTAACTACAGTGTATATTGATACCAGTACTAACAATATGGCTGTGATAGTCTTTTGGTTAGCATCCCATTATGCGAGGTTCTTGGCTCGTTTTCCAGTGGATCTATGGAATCAGAGTTGTGCTAACCACATGTGCAAAAATATTGTTGTTACAGCTTGTAAAAGTGTGTAGTCTGTACCTTTCTTTGAAAATAACACGACGTGCAATGGTATCCATATCTACCAAACGTCTATACCCTCACGCCTAGTGCTTATTTCTACGTCCTGGGCACCGAACCTCACATTTAAGCGGGCCTTACATATAATTATAAAGAAGGCTGTTGTAAATACTGTATTTTCCATTAACACAGCCTCTGCACGTGCAAATTGACCCAGATTCGTACCAATTGGCCGCTCGGAGTCGGTTGTTGGTATAAAGACTTCGGTTATGTATCTGTGGTATCGCAACCGCAAGTGATTCATTTATAATTAAGTTAGATTAGATCGCTATTATACCGTAAGTAGTAGTGATACAGAGTGATTAAGAAATGGTACCTATCTATGTAGATATGAGCCGTTTGATTGACGTTCCCTACTGGACATTGTATGTAATGTATTGATGTAAACATCGTGAGGAAACCTGCATGCCTGAAAGATCACAAAATATTCTCAAAGGCATGTCAAGTCCACCAACCCGCACTAGGCCAGCGTGGTGGACTAAGGCCTACGTCCTTCTCACTGTGAGAGAACCAACCTTGCAGTGGGTCGTTAATAGGTAACAAACACTAGACATAGACCTCTAGTCGTTGCTACTTTACGTCTTGAAATCAAATCATAATGTCAAGCGCATAGCATTTAGCGTAAGTGGAAGATCTTTAGTTTTATACTCGTCAATAATTTTACGCCAGATCACTGTACCAACTGAGGATTTCTTTTTGAAGGACTAGGAGGACTAACAATTACATTGCAGACTGTACCTGCACCAAAAAGCGATAATCTAACGTGTTGCGCAAACGTTTTCACTGCCACACAATGCAAAGCTGTGTGGCGACTTCCGCTACTTGTCAAAAGATGGCGCCACAGGTATCCTGAATCACGCTACTAAAGTTTTTTACACCCCTGGCATATTATGTACAAAACTCCGACATGGCTAATTGGAGCACAGCCGCTCCCTATACCAAATCTGCATAGGTACTCATACATACATGTCATAATAATTATGTGATAAAACACCTTTAACTTTACGAAATGTCTAAATGAAAATAACATAATAGCAACGCTACTACCACGGTAAATTGTATATCCCTTAGCGAATGTCACTTAAATGACTCAAACGAGTAAATTATTACAAAAGAATTCTTAAAGGTCACGCGTCATTTTGCCTGTAAATATCAACTTTATTATAGAACCTGTTATAATTTACAATTCCTTCAACTAACTTTATTTGCTTTGCTCTAATTTCAATCGTATTTATTGAGCTGTAAAGTTGAATATTGCGTTGCGATGTCTATTACATTATCAAGTGAATGTCACTAGTAATAATAGGCCTTTAATTAATACGTAGAACATTAATTAGTAAATGCCTGTTATAATATAGGTTTCAAATGTCAATAGTGTGACAGATGTGTGATAAATTTTAAAAGTAGTCTATAAATAAGTAGTCAGTAACCCATTAATGATCCACTACAGGGTTGGGTGTCCACCCACAACGAGAGGGATGTACGCCTTAGTCCACCACACTGGCCTACTGCGGGTTGGTGGACTTCACGCGTTGGTTGGTTAGTCGGTTGTGTCGGTTTTCGACAGCCAAGGATAAGGTCTGAAACATGTCTCATTTCTCGCTTGTGTACTTTTAATAAACATTTAAAATCAAATCATTACGTATATGTACTTTAAAAACTTAAACAATGGCTTATTTAAATTCTTACAAAACTGAAAGACATCTTTAAACATGATCATCAAAAGTGTAAGGCATACCCAATCAGCCTAACACGGCTATACTTTATATACACTTAAAAATGTAATTTTATTTCAATTTTACCAAAACTTGCCTTTGTTTTGCGTAACAAACATGTTGCTTATACTCGTAAGTAAACATATAATTATTTTAATCTTAATACCTGCGCAGAAAAAATTACCATAGAACATAGAAGCCTTAAGCAATGCAAAAACAGTTATTTAAATGGGTATCAGTTACATTACCGCGATGGCTATTTGAGTAAAAAGAGCCCCTTAGGGAATCTGGAACCCTAAGCATTCCTGCAAGCAGCGGTACCCAGACCGGGTCTATAACCAATTATGGATGCCAATGTTGCCATGCTGCATAGGTTTTGCGCACCGTTGTATGGTAACCATTTATAGAATTAAAGGCAGGTTTGATATTTTTACCCACTCGTAATGAAAGAAATAATCAGGAATTTTGTCCCCTACTTAAGTATGTGAAGGACGTTTATACCATGGCATTATAGCTCGCACAGGGAGGTTGTCATGGTGGTTTGCTACTTATTTGCTAAATATTTAAAAAAATACGCTTGGCAAGAAGTGTATCACATTTTTTCAACTCAACCGGTAAATATTTTCGCGCTATCAACCGTATTCAGAGACATTAATGGTTAACGTTAATGGTTCCTTATGAAAATAAAGGTGGCACTTATGTTAGTACAAATAAAGACGATTGAATTTGTTTGTTAATGAAAATTACGTTAAATGACGTCTCTTAGTGCGGCCGTATGTCTCTCCTATTCAATAAAACAGAAGAAACAAATGACGGATTGCTTGAAGAGGATGTAACGCTTTCCTTACGTGACGATTTCTGTCAATTCACTCTTCTGTACGGCTACGTTTCCACCAGAGATGTGCGAGGATGCGTAGCGAGGGATGCGTTTTTGAAGAACCAATAGAATTGCTTCATTTACCTAGCCTCGCTTAGCACAGCTCTGGTGGAAACGGCTTAGCGGAGCGAGGCTAGGTAAATGAAGCAATTCTGTTGGTTCTTCAAAAACACATCCCTCGCTACGCATCCTCGCACATCTCTGGTGGAAAAGCAGCCTAAGTCGTGTAAGTAAATTGCAATCAAATAATCTCATTACCAATAAAACAAATACTGAAGACGCTATATTGACCGTAGATCAGACCGCTAATGGCAGCTAATACCGCGTTGTCGACACGTTTGCCGCGACGCGGTAATTCCGAACGTGATGTTACGAGGACGTTTACATCACCTTGTTAGTCATAACTTCGTAAGTTATAAGCCACTCAAATGTGGAAATAAGCCGTACAAATATGATTAAGCTGAAAATTTTTTTAATAGTAAAGGAGTAGCAAACCGTCATGCAGGACACCTAACCTGACTAAGTGGTCACTGCCCATGGAGACCCGCATCCATCTTCGAATAGAGAAGAAATATTTGGGGTTGTATGCGGGCGCTTTGCTACTAATGGGGAAGTATCTACGGCAACCATACCTCCCAACTGAAATACAAGACTTGGAGAACATGCAGGTTTACGACGACTAATGTTTTTTTTGCATATTGCAAAGAGAAGGCTAAGATCACACTCAATCATCCTAATTCAGCCAGATGGATGATTAAATCACCCACATCCTGTACATGAACACGTGTTTTAGTTTTCAACGTTAAAAAAATCGTCGTTTTAAGCATCTTAAAAATTCTGAAAAAATCCCCTTATCATCTAATTTTTACCCTGCATTGTTGAATCTATGAGCAGATGGCACTTTTAACTACTTCCTGCCTCGGTTCCACTTCCGTTTTTAAACTTTTTTATCTGTTTACATCTGCTGGGACAGATTAAAAATTTACGTCCCATGACGATTTTTAATTATGTAGTCAGATGAGTGTTGTCAATCACTGGCAACTAAGAATATCCTATTTATGTTTTATTAGTAGGTTCACTCAAATGGTATTGTACTGTTCAAATTAAATACAAATCGCAAGATTACCTGCCAAAATACCATAGCCCTTTTTTTCACTTTATGAAAATTCTGTCAAAATACAGAATTATTGATGCATGGACGCAAAAACGGCTGAAGAGATTTGTTTTTAACCTGGATTTTCCTATGTTCCTAACAAATCTGTTCTAATCATATAGGGTAGGTTACTATACGATATACTTTTTATCCCTCTCTGGACCGAGTGCGGACGAACCCGCAGGCAAAGTCTAGTATACAATAAAAAGAGTAAATTGACTATGTCCAGATTTGTAAATACATATTTACATCAATCGGATACACATAAGATTTGCAGGTCCGGTTGGGTGGGCGAGGCTGGTCAGTGAGTCAACGTGAGTCGTGACATCAACGCTTACTCATAGGCTTTCGAGGCTGTATGTGTATCCTTTGAGGACGGATGAATGGAAAACCGTCATCCGCAATGGAGGCCAATTTCATTTTGTAATATTCTCTTTATTATTGAAACTAAAATTATAAGAGCAATAAAAATAAATAGACAAAAATAAAACACAGACTGAAACAAAATTAACCATCGCCTCATTATGGCGGTAAAAAAAGTAAAGCGATGCCATTTTTGGCGCCAACGCCGGAAGTCATGCACCGGCCGGAAGCTGCGTTTATCTCGAAAGCTCCTTGAATAGCTCTCAAGTGCTACAGACAGCTTTTGAAAATAACTGAGTGTATAATTGAGCATGAATTTTTAATTAAGTTGTGTGCCTAATATAGTTTGAATGGGTATAGGTACTATTATTATTTAGAAGATGTTCGACTTTCTTCTTTTTAAATTGACAAGAGTCGACCGCTGTAGATAATTATAGCGCGGCTCTTCCATGGTGTGTGGGGTGACTGCAAGTCGAGTGACGAAAAACCATACGTCAGCTGTCATTCGCACGCGCTCAAGGTGCGCATATGACATTTGATGCGCATTCTCCTGGTAGACACCTGGTAGGGTTACGTAAAAAAAATAAACAATGTTTGTTACTCTTGCAAGCAAAAAGGCTTGAACAGATTTGGATGAAATTTGATATGTAGGTACTGTAAGACAGAGTTTGGAGCTCGTAAGCGGTTGCTGCAGATGGCTGAAGCTACGGCCTTCACGGTCAATTCAAGAGCTGGGACTGGCCAAGCAGAGGAAGAAAAAGAAGAACACGGAAGACCGTGGACGTAATATAGAAAAGATTCATAAGTTGTATAACTTTCTTTTATTATCTTAGACTCCCCTAAAAGTACGTTGTTTATAACCTGGAGTAACAATTATAGTATACATTTTATCCCGCTCTGGACCAGTTTCTAAAATACAAGCTGACGAAGCCACAGGCACAGTCCAGTTTTTAATATTTTCTTAGAGGTGTTAATTTCTTATTATAAGAAAGAGCTAGAAGCGATAATAAATAATCTTATCGCTTCCAGCCCTTTTGTATTCCTTCGTATCGCTTATGCCCGTCTGGCACTTGCCCATTTTTTTCACCCCATCCAATTGCTATAGAATTGCCCTAATAACGGTAACATTCACCACATGTTGTCATTCCTGTGCGAAGGCCAAGGAATTTGACATTTACAGCCATAAGGCATTGTTGCCTTTTGTGATGATCTGTTATCGTTTACCAACCGAAGAATGGTAGCTTTATTCGTTATTGCTAGGTTGTTTTTAGACGCCTTCTATTAGCTTCGTAAATGTATGTTGCTTTTTTATTGGTCTGAGCTATACATGTATCTTTTTTGGGTGTTTACCTAGTTTTATGTTACAACCAATAAAGTAGAACTACTTCCTCTTATTAATTCACAATCTGACATTAACAATTTGGACCAAACTAAACTCCTAAATAAATAATTCATTTTTTACGGAAGCTCTGAATAGTGTAATAAAATTATTGTTATGGATTTGACAATTATATAATAGTTATTACTGCTTCCGTGGAGTTGCCAATGATCAATAAATTAATAAATTACCAATAAACTAAAAGAAATCAATTGATTTAATAAATCAAGAAATTAATAAATTAAATTTTATATCTAATAGGTAGGTAATTACTAAATTTAAAAGTCAAATAAGTTCCAAATGACTTTCTTTACCCGGTAAGCATCGTAATAAGTAATATCTTTTGAATAATATGTCTGATTTCGGTAATTTAAAGAGTATTGTATAGTTAATAAAACAATCTTGCAATAGTAGATTGTATGACAAGGGAGCAAAATGATATTTTTACGGCGAGGGCGAGGATTCAAAGTACGTCGCCCGAGCTAAAAATATTACTTATTTTGACAAGAATTGACAGCAAGGTATATAATATAGACATATTATAGATATACCGAATTTGAATGATAGCAAGGTGCTCTCATTCAAATTCGGTAATTCAAAAAGTATTCTTCTATAGTTAATAAAACAATCTTACAAATATTATTTATGTTGACAAGAATTGACAGCAAGGTATTATTTAAGGTGTTCGGATTTCTATATCACATATTCCCAATCGAACGAATGCTTCACGACTCACGATGAACTACATGGTCCTATAACGTATCAGTAGGCGCATCTTTCTTTTTTCAGCCCTTTGTAGTTCGCATGGGCCTCCCCTAATCGACGCCACTCCGCGCGGTCCTGGACCCTTTGAATCTAACCGTTTCCCAATGTTTTTTCAGGTTATCAGTCCACCTATTCGTAGAGCGGCCTGTGCCCCTTTTGCCTAGACGTATGTAGTCGCCATTTGAGGATTTTCTTCCCCACCGGTTATCGGTTTCTCAAATGGTGTGGCCCATTGCGACTTCAGCTTGCTAGTTTTAACAGCAATGGCGGTTACTCCTTTTCGGCTACGGATTTCATCGTTACGGATTCAACGAAGAAATACCAAGCATAGACCTCTCCATCGCCCTCTGAGCGACTCTGAGCTCGTGAACCAGTATCAGTATGCATACCACATTATAATTAACATACAATTAGTTGGCTGTCCTTGATGTTCGTATTGGTAGACGATGTTACAAGGAAGGGTGATTTACTGCCAGGCATTTGGAAACGAAGCACGGGTTATGAACTTGACTGAGGTGTAATTTTTTCTAACTACAACTACGCATAATTCATTGGTATGCTGACTGAGATGTATGCCTTGAATTTAGAACTAGTTAAAGCTTTGTAGCCTTCAAGTAAGGATAACAGAGTCCACAGATTGCATATTTGATAGCTTCAAGATTTTATTGCAGTTCGCTCTGGATTCTTTGATTGCCAAGATTTTTTTTTAATTGCTTTGAAATAACAAATGTTGCCGACAGCCTAACCGCACTATGATTGAAACCAGCCCTATATGGACTGTTAACTGGTCGTTTTATTTAAGTTGTCTTAAATCATAAGGTTCCGAACTTAAATTGCAGGCTGCATTTTGACAAAAGCCGATTAATCACGCTTCGAATTAGCACAACAATTGATAATGACACGAATTTCAATTTACCCGATTCTCACCTTTATTCGTAAAGCTATAAGTTCCAAAATGAATTCCCTTCGCGTAATAATCTCAGAGTTATAATTGCTTTCCGATTACCGACTCTATTTTTCGGATAATGAGGCTCAAATTGCATTGAGTAAGTCTTTCAGTTAAGACTGTTTTAAGTCACTTCGATAATTAACTGTATGTATCAGGGTTTAGGGTTCAAAATGCAATGATTTGAGTTATTATGAAACCGGATCTGCACGACCCAAGGTTAATGGACTGGCGAAACTGATTCTTTTATTAAATTTGATCATTGCTAGTATTTACATTGGCAGTTAGACCGTTTAGCACAAATTGGGATTTTCAACTTCCAATGGCCATTCAGAGAACCGCAATATTTTATAATAATTGAGTAGCAAAAGGGCATGCACACCACCTGATGTTAAGTGGTTACTGCAGCCCATGGACCGCATCCAACCTAAAATAGAGAAAAAAAACAACGGGTTGCATTTCGTGAGTGCCGTCAGATAACGCTAATCACAAAAAAACACACTTCCTCCGTCTTACGCATTTTCGATCAGTCCCTCCGTCTTACGCATTTTCGATCAGGGTCACATATTACAACTAATCAATGACTATGTAACAAAAATTTTATTACCATTAATCCGATAAAAACTCAGTAGTATTCGTTTACATTGAGATGAAATATACACTAGGTACAATGCTGTCACATTTCAATAGACAGATGACATTGAGTCCATAGACAGCCAATGTCCAAATATCCGAAACATTATACCAGGCCTTGCTGATGGTTTAGCGTTACTGCACGTTCAAAAAAGGAATATTAAATTTAACGTACCATGAATTGAAGAAAAAAAGAGCATTATGTTACCTACAATAGTTTTTTGCTTACAATGTGATTTGAATAAAGTCACGTAGTCACTATATCATAAATCTCAATACGTCCTGGATTTATATTATAGTTTGTTTCTGTCTATTTGAAAGCAATTATGGAGATATCTTATCAAGTTGGCAGCCAAAGAATAACTAGCAGCTGTAATTAGGCTATCTATATGATTTGGGAACCTAACTAATTTTGGGTTAGATAGGTAAATAAAAATGAAAAAGATCTTCGAACCTCGTTTTGTCGTAAGGAGTACCGAGGAGGTCATCGACCGAGCAGAGGGACTAATGACCTTAAGCAGGTACTTATAAGTAGTAGTAAGTAGTATAACTCTTCAACAAAAACGGGACACATTAAAACGTCAAAAATCTTAAATTTATTCATTGCCAGTAACCCATTAATGACCCACTACAGGGTCGGGTCTCCTTCTCGTAATGAGAGGGATGTAGGCCTTAGTCCACCACGCTGGCCTACTGCGGGATGGTGGACTTCACATTCCGTTGAGAACATTTTTTTATAGCGCACATAACTTTTTTACAAAGTCGTCGCTATAGCGGTGATAGCCCAGTGGCTTAGAATTCGACCTCGAATCGAGGGGTCCGGGTTCGAATCCCAGTGGCACGCACCAATGACTTTGTAAAAAAGTTATGTGCGCTTTATAAAATTAAATATCACCTGCTGTTACGGTGAAGGAAAACATCGTGAGGAAACCTGCATGCCTGAGAGTTCACAAAAAAAATGTTCTCAAAGGTATGTGAAGTCCACCAACCCGCAGTAGGCCAGCGTGGTGGACTAAGGCCTACATCCCTCTCATTACGAGAAGGAGACCCGACCCTGTAGTGGGTCATTAATGGGTTACTGGCAAACTGCTTATTTTACTTTTTTGCCCAAAACGGCACATTTTTGTATCCCCAGGATGTTCTTGGGGACACCAGGACAGAGAAGGTCAAACCGGGTCTGTCCCGTACAAAACGGGATGTATGGTCACGTTAAACATGTAGTAAATCACCTCCTCATGAGTAGCAAGCTCAGATAGATTTTTTTTTACTGGATGTAGGTGACCATTGTCAGGCTGCAATGATCAGGACGCCTGTATGCCTGTTTGCTACTTATACAGGTGAATTTTTCAAGTGTGCGTAGATGGGTAAACCCGAAACAATGAGGAATAGCGAAAAATACACAAAGGAGTCTGTGGCCCGATTTTGATGAAAACTAAAATTGTATCATTAGATTTTTGAAAAGTCAACATGCCTAGCCAGGAATCGAACCCGTTGATTTAAATCATAATGTCACTAATAAGGAACAGATTCTGGAAAGTAACTTCATACGGCAAACTTCAGTAATGATATGTACACGGCACATTTAATTTTAAACAATTCACTCTGTATACAAAAAAATATTTTATCTCGCTGTTACATATCGTATGTATATGAACGAATTCGCGAGTCGTATATAAAGAATATCGTATATCATAATTGTTAATTCAAATGTATTCAGTATGTTGTCACATTGCTCACCAAGTAAGTAGACTTCTTACTCCTTACGTCATTCACAGAGAAAGGTTAAATTTAGTTATGAAATTAGCGCCTACTCGTTTTCCATAACTAATTAATATAGTCACAATAAAATTTGAATGTAACTAAATATGGTGCTGTGCTGTGTAAGTATATCATTCATTTTAATAATTTGTTCGTTCTGTCGTTATATAAAAAGTTAAATTAATAAGAGAGCTTTACGCAGCTTTTGAAGCACTGTAAAATCACAAATCAGTATTTGTGTTTATTAACTGTACATTATAAATTAGAACATTGAGTTTTTCAGTAGGTCCTAGGTTCTAGGTAGTTTAATTCGCTAAGTGGACCGTCAACTCAAGAAACCGAAAAAGAAAAAAAGAAGAAAAGAAAAGAGAATTGAAAAACGTTTAAAGAAAATTGTAAGATACGGAAAAATATATACTACAAGGATTTTTTAATCTGGTTTGAGTCGCGCTTTAAAAAGATTCTAAATATAGATAAAACTTAAACTAACTATGATAACTAAATTAGTATCTGGACTCACGGTCCGCAAAACAATCAATGATGATAAAGACAGAACCTCAAACCTCAAATGACCTCAATAAAAACTTAATAAATACGGTCGAACTTCGAACTGCAGGCGAACTCTAGTAGAATAGATAAGCATTTGAATTGAGCACGTATTACATTAAGTCGGGTTTAAAATGCCGTTAACCTATAAGCCGTGTAAAGTAAACACTGTCATGTCACGGCAGCAAAACAGTGGGATTATTGAAATTGTTTGCAAAATTAATTTACTGTTTTAAACGTGAGAGAAAACTAAGGATAAGCACACTGAGAATTAATCAGTTGGGTTCTAGTCGCCATACTGACGTCACTTTTTAAATGCAGTCTGAAAGGAGGAATGTTTTAAGTTTCCCGCTAAGTGTTTAAAGTCTGTCTACTTATTCGTACTGTTGACCTAGTCTTTAATTAATACATTTTTTAATAATATGAATGTCAAATTTATTTTGTAAGTTTGTAGATGGTTGAACGTAAAATTTTCCTAGGGTTCTAGGGCCACTATGCCGGACGTGACGGCATAAGAGTGCGTCAAACCGATTGCTGTCAGGGCAATACGTATACGCCAGCAGATGTTTCACGTAAGAAAATGACCTACAGTGTACCTGCTATTAATCTTACAAGTGGTTTTACTATAGGTTTTATATAAACTAACACGGAACCCTATTAATTTTTTCCCACGCGTTGACAATTCCAGTCGGAAAACGCGACATAGACCGCTATTCAGCTAATTATGATCCAGGGTAATTACACTTTATTGTCTTTATTTTAATTACATACTTTAAGTTAATGACTCGTTTGTAACTGACTCTGTGCCTGGGTAGTTTATATATATAGGTAACAATTATAATTGTTATTAAGAGTACAGTATAGGAGACAGCTATTGCAAAAGGCTTAACTATGTATGTGTTTCAATCCAACACTGTTAGATTATTTTAATTTGTTTCGTGCCACTGCTCAATGTGACATTCACGACAAAAACACCAAAAAAATATACTTTAAAAAAATATAATATATCTAAGCAGAATGTGACCGTAGAACAAAAAATATTCATTAGGTATCATTATTTTTTTCTTTCTCATTTTGGGATTTACATAAACCTGAACAATCAAAGAATATTTTGTATGTTATTAGGACAGGGCCTAATGACAATGTGTTATTTTGAAAAAAATGACATTGGCAACGTTATAAAAGGCAGATATTCTCGTCAAACTATAAGCGTCATAGATCTAAGGAACGGCCATTCCACCAGCCTAAACCGATTTGCTTAAGCTGTTCAAGAACCCTTTGCGACAACATTAAGCTTACGACACCACATTAGTTATAGCAGTGTCGCAACTTCGCGGTTGACCTGACGTGATGAAAATCCCTTCAAGATCGGATTAGATTTGAAATACTTATTTGCAAATTACTGTTATTATTAACTGATTTCACTGTCGTTTGGAAGAGTTGCGTCGCAGTCGCTGGCGGGTCAATGGATCACATACACAAGTGATTTTAAAACATAATTCATTACTGAATGGTCTAAGTCCTGGACTATCAGCCTACTGTTATTATAAATACGAAAGTTTATGACGATGAATTGGTGGGTGGATGTTTCTTATTCTTTCACATAGAAACGGCTTGATTTGTACTACTTTTCAGTATCCGAATAAGATGAAATTTTGTGCAAGCGTGATAATGGCAATGTTCAGTACTTAAGCTAATTTTAAATCCAACATGGCGGATCATCGGCGGACTGGTTAATTTATGTGCCTTTACATAGGTATGAAATATTGGCTTACTTTTTATAGACAATATTTTTTAGGTTATTTTAATAAACACCTTTAATAAAAAAGTTGCTTTACAAAATGACGTGCAATAAAAATATTTAAAAACAATCTAATCTGTTCAAAGAGTGCAATGCCACGTACCAAGGCACCATAACGCACCAACAGATGTTAAGAGTTTAGAGCACGGTCGGGCGCACTCGCTTAAAACTGTTTAGGCTAACATCTGCTTCCGTCATATGCTCTGGTACTTCGCGCGCACGGCGCAATATTAATGCATCTATTATGAAATTATATATTTTGTGTCGGTCATTCAGAGAAAAGAATAGAGCCTCTATAATGGTTTCTTACGCTTCCATCGTTTGATAAGCTTAAAAAATTTTTTTTATCACCTTTATTAAATTACTTAGATTCTGTTCAGTCGTCCGATTAAATATTAAGTTAAGTACACTCACACACATAAAACACACGTAAAAACATTATTATGCCTAATATTACCATTGTACTGGCAATTTTATGACATTTTACGATATGAATAGACATGTTATTCGTACATATTATAAGCCATCTATCGATTTTTGGGGCGCATAGACTATGCGCCCTATTTTTGATCACTAGGCACTCCTTAACGTCCAAACCTTTGTTTGTACTATTGCTGCAATATCGTCGTATAAAAGGAAACTACTTGAAATGTGGGCTCAGGAAGCGGTCAATGCTAACAGTTTGTTTCTCATTGCACGAAACACTTCTGTTCCATTCGATTAGTTTTGTTATTTGTTTTCATTTTGCTTTGTTATTAACTGTACCTACAGTACAATACTACATAACGATATGTGGCTTAAGTAGCCTATAATTGCACGCGCGCCAGTAGAGCTGAAGTTCCTCCATCCCTTCTACTTTGTGAGAAATCCTTTCTTCTTTCTTTCTTTTACAGACTGGTCCCTAGAAAACCACTTGACACTCTACGATGGAGATCCAGCGATTCGATTTTTTGACAAGTCAATATTTGAGTAGACCATCTTCTATCAGGGGGTTACTACAAACTCCTAAAACCATCATAAAGCAATTTTGTTTTGTTTTAAATTATGTTTTAATTTATGTTTAAAAATGAGTTTGTAGTAACCCCTAGGTCCGCTAGTAATAAGATCGGATGCTCTGGATTTCTTAGACTTGTTAAGTGCAATAGTATTTATTATAAGAAGCAAAGTGGCGTGTAGGCGAACCGATGTTAATTTATGACGGAATCCACTGTGTGGCAGCGGAGTGTGGAACATTGTCGGGTTATAGCCTGTAGGAGTCCGGCATAGCCCCTGTCGCCCCGACTCGATACAGGGCATCCATGATGGATTTCCCCAGGTTTAAAAGGGACCACTCTGTAAAGACCCCGTAACATAGAAAATACATTGGTGCGTGCCATTAGGATCTGAACCCGGAGGTCTTGCATGAAAGCCAAATTTCTCAACCCTAGAATGTCGCGTCATCTATAAAAACTAAAAACCCAACTTATTTGAATTTATCAAACCTTGCGGTCTATCTTCCTATCTATAAGCATATAACATCGCAATTATTTCTGTCCATGACGCTGGTAATAAAACACCGGTGGTCGTAGTTATCGATTTTTCCATTCGCTTTATTTGAACTACGTAAAGGCTACTTCAAACCGATATCGTTATCAACTTGTTAGTCCGAAACGAAGTTGACTGTTCAAGTTTTCTATAGTAAAAAAATGTTTATAATTTAGCGTATTACTATAGTATTATTTATTCGCTTTTGACACGGCAGGCTATGCTCTGCTAAATAAAAGAGTTTCATTCAACTCTTTGATCTTAGAAGACCTTTGCTTTCTTATTTGCTTTTGAACGTCACGCTAAGTCGCTGGTCCCGGTTGTTATCGATGAAATAACAGTCCTTAAACCACAGTCAAAGCTTGTCTCACGCCCTATGGGCGGTTTCACAACAATTATTAAGGGTTGATTGTATTAGGCGTCGCCATAGACAAGTAAAGTTACTTTGCTGGAATGCAAGTGCTTTGATTTGACAGTTAAAATAGTTTTCAAAAACTTAGTAAAATAGGCCTTAGCTAAGTATTCCACGTAATACTGCTGTAGGTCTATAAAACATGTACACAGTGTCAGTTCAAGGACGCTAATGGAATGAAATATCGATTATAATATCGGAAACTTACTATTTGTTGAGCTATTAGACAAGGTTCAAGTTTTATTATAGAGCACGTTTAAAATGAAAATGTCAGAGGAAGGAAGCCATTCGACACTGACATTAAAAATAACGGGAAACAGAATTGGTATTTTTAGTGTTGGGCCTTGTCCTAACTGACTAAGTAACTGGATCAAGCTCAGTGACACGCTTTGGGGGAGGCCTATGTCCAGCAGTGGACTTAAGTGATCTGAAAAAGTTTCTTCAGAATTATTTTTGAATGTTGGCTTAGATCTCCCGCCAGGCTAGGTTATCGTGCTTGGGAAACGTGCTCCGATTCATGTCGAAGTTTTGTATAAGTACATATATATGCCAGTTTATTTCTCGTTATTTCTGCACGCGACAAAATCCGTGACGATGAAACTCGTAGAAGAACGAAGGTAACCGACATAGCTTAGTTTGCAAATTAAAGTGGCGATAGGCTGGCCATATCATTCGAAGGACCGACAACCGATGGGGAAGAAAAGTCCTCGAATGGTGACCGCTTCTAGGTGTACAGGCCGCCCTCCGACCAGGTGGACTAATGACCTGAAGAAGACGGCGGGATACCGGATATTGGAATTTATTGGATTCAAAGGAACCAGGACCGGGCAGCGTGGCGTCGACTAGGGGAGGGCCATGTCCAATTGCCCAGCAGTGGACAACGAAGGGCTGAAAGGAAGGAAGGAGGATATGCCAGCATTTAGAAAACTTCGATAGTGTGATTCAGGATACCAATGGCGCCATCTCGTGACAAGTGATGAAAGAAGCTTAAGTGGCTGTAACGCTGTTTTGACCGACCCGTTTCTGAATTACCCAAAAACATTACTCTACATTGCATTGTGGTTGGAAGTTATTTGTTGTAACTTGCAACTAATATACATTCGGTCGGGTGCGCAGGCCTGGATGTCCGCAAGCCGTGAAATCTATGCGCTCGAGACCGTAATCGTTCAATCTTAGATAATGCACGAAAGCCCGACGAAAGGCAAGGGATACTCTCACTTTTCTTTTTGTACAGTAATTGTACCTTCGTTAATCAGGTAGGTATGTATAGGTAACTCTTACCTTTTTACATCCTGCTCCTATTATAAATGCGAAAGTTTGTGGGGATGGATGGATGGGTTTGTTATTCTTTCACTCAAATCGGCTGAACAGATTTGTATGATTTGGTACTCAGGTAGATGATAAGTTGGATTACCATATAGTATACTTTTTATCCCTCCTTGCATCAAATTCTTAGGTAAACGTGAACGAAGTCGCAGGAAGAAGCTAATGCGAGTAAGCGGCCATGGCCCAGAGGCTAGAATTCGGCCGTTTATTGAGGGGTCCCCAATGAACCATTCAATGACTTTCTCAAGAAGCTATCACCTGCTGTAACGGTGAAGGAAAACATCGTGAAGCGACTTGCATGCCTGAGAGTTCTTCATAACTAGTGTTCTAAAAGGCATGTGAAGCTCACCAACTCGCAACAGCCTAGCTCAGTGAACAAGGCCTAAAGCCTTCTCATTGTGAGGGGAGACCTCACCCTGCAATGTGTCGCTGAGCTACAGACATATTAGCTTCACTTATATCTAGGGCGTTTATTACTGTGCCAAACCGCTACTAATAAATTAGTAATTGTTAAAAGACAATGCTGGAAATATGCAAATATTTACAGTTAACACCTCGTGTTATAATGTTACGCGATCTATCATTCGTTACGCATCGAATACTGTCTTGTTACTTTGAAATATGCTGGTTAACGGCGGGTTTGCTATATCATCCTATAATGTAATTTGCGAAGAAATAAATCCCTATCAAGACTTCTTTATGCTAAAAATTCATTGGACTTCTTTGGATTACGACGAGTAGTACCTAAGAACGTAGATGCACTCATGTTGGCGCGTGGTGCAATGTGTGAGTGTGCTCGTAATTACGCAGTTATAAATGCATTTTTATTTGGCAGTGACGTCGTCGCCCAACTCGTGTTCGCTTTTAGTGCACGCACACAGCCACTGTTTCTAAATAACTCTGTACACATAGTGCAACGCGCCAAGATGAGCGAACAGATTAGAACAGTCAAAACGAAGTAATAAATATGACATCATGAGTGTTGTAGAACATGACGCGAATACCGTGGATCAACCTCTCAATAACTCGGCTTCATATTATTGTCACGACACGGACACACCACAGATAAAATATTATAGGAAATTATCGATGTCTGTTCTGAATAATGTGATGACGCAAGCTGATTTATCTCATGATAGTGTCTGTAATGTTAAGTGTTTCGGAACCATTTGGTTCCATAATTCAATAAATATCAAAGCGAAATGACACTCAGTCACTGACCAATCAGCAATTACAACAAGTTGAACTATAAACATGAAATTTTGTAGGGGTACCTACCTGGATAGTATGTTATGGGCTGGAGATGTCGGCTAAGAACTGTTAAGATAGGGTTGAAACAAAGTTAAGATGAATATAAATGACAACACGGTCACTTCTGATGTTCCGTCAAATACATATAAAAAACTGTTATTTTCCTGCACCTCAATAACTTTATACAAAGTAAACAAGGGCGAATGCGTGACGCAAGGGCGCGTACTGGATGACGTTGGGCGAAGAGGAAAGGCCGCGACATTTCCATCGCCCGTGGAGACAGAAGGTTGAAGGATGATGTCATTTGACTATAGCTTTCTAAGACTAGTGCATGCGTATTACGTTCTAAGTTGACATTCAACTGACTCGCAGGCAGTGTGAGAGCTGCCATAGTATTTCAAAGGTCGGGATTGTTCGTGCGTGAACGCACGTATAGGCACGAGTTGAGTTCGTAGGAAATCGCGTCCAAACTGAACGCGGTCTAAGAATTTGGTCTCTTGTACGATAGGTCCTTGTTTGACCCCAGTTGTCCCCACCTGTCATCCGGTATAACGATGAAGGAAAACATCATGAGGAAACCTGTCTCTTAATAATGTTAACTCTTAACACAAGTAATACTTTTACTTAGCTCAAGCGCCAGCTCCCACAAACAATTCATGTACTCCATCTCTCTTTTGTTTTTGAACCTTTTTATTTTATTTGTTTGTGGTGAGAAAATAAAGAATTTATTATTATTAAAGAATTATTATTATAATGTTGACAAAGGCATGTGGAGTCCGTCAACCTACAAAAGGGAAGGCTATTAGACTGAGGTCTATAGCCTTCGCATTGCGAGAGGAAACTCGACCTCTCGAGGGATAACTAATGAATGGTTTGCAGACAATATGTGGTACACCCATAGAAACTCAACAGGGGAAGAATATTAGCAACACTCTTATGTAGACTAGGTACCTACTATGGCTTTACCACTGTTACATAGTTCTGGTACTATAATTTTATAGTAAACCAACTATAAAGTGCAGAGAAGGGCAAAAGTACAAAGTTTCATGGTGATCAGTTGAGTAGTTTTCGCGTGAACGCGTAACAAACACACTTACATTCACATTTATACATATATAGGTAGGGATTTGCGATGCTGGTGTGCAACATATTACTTATTGTTTTTGTGATTACGTATTTCGACACTCAAAAATATTTGTTGATAATAACAAGTGTGTAGGATGAAATAGCGGATAGTGCATACTTGTTCATATCAGCCTGTCACGTTATCAGATGGAGAATTTCAACGATTACCAGACCGTGATAAAAGGAACCAAGGTTATCTATGCATATATACATAAATACTGTAAAATGGAGGTTGGAGCTGGTAAGCAGTTGCTGTAGATGGTTAAAGCTACGGCCTTCATAGTCAACTCAAGAGCTAGGACTAGCCAAGCAGAGGAACTGTCATTATTGTAATAGACGTAATATAGAAAAGATTCATAAGTTGTGTATTTCCCGTGATATAAATGTATTTTACCTAATACTTTTACCGTGATAAAAGGTCAAAAAAGGCTTAAAAGTCCAATATCGTGACAATCTATTGTGTGCCTTATAGAATAGACATTGAAATTCCTTGTCGTGCCGAGTTCATGAAATGACGTACGGTTTGATGTCACACGATATCGGCACGAAATCTTTTGGGAGTTACAGAATCAGGGCCATGAGGGCGGCCTACATCCTTATTCCTTCTCGATCTGAGAGGAGGCCTAACCCTGTAGTGGGTAACTAATGGGTTGTCGGCGATTAAAATCTTTATAAAAATCAGATAGGTGTATTTAAATGACGCCGACAGCTCGGTGAGAGGCGTTAAATTGAAATTGATTGCGAGTTCGCGCTACACGCGAGATCGCTTGTGCTTAATATATTCCAAAACTGTGTTACTGCTTTCTTTTTTATTATAATTTTTTTTTGTCTAAAAATGATATAAGTAGAAGATGATGAAAAGATGACCATATTATGAACTATCCTCGTCATTGGTGCCACTGGGATTCGCACCCGGAGCTCTCAATTAAGAGGTCGAGTTCTTAGCTATTGGGCTATTTCCGCTAATCCAAGTATTCTTGTCGTTCGTTTTCTCATAATAATTATTTTGATGTCTAAAAATGATACAAACAAATGGGACCAGTATGAACAATAGACTTTGTCCAATAGGATTCGAACTAGAACCTCTCGATTAAGATGTCGAATTTTAAGCCACTGGACTATCAAATAATAAACTAAAAAATATAACTAGGGTCCACAAACGTTTTTTTTCGCCACTGTATTTAGAGGTCTTGAAAACACATCAGATATGACCTATGGACTTAGATCAATTAGCTGATAGAGAGATACAATCACGTAAATAAATTATTAAATGTTCGAATCTCGTAATGCAGAAGTAATTTTTGATCTCCGCAATCAAGTTAATTTGTAACGAGTGTCTAACGAAGGTCGTGGCCTCAATGTTGTACTCTCACTTTGAACGCCGGCAAAAGCAGGTAGGTAAGTCATAAATTTTCATTTTTTGACATTTGAAAATTTAGCTAATGCCACTTGAACGCAGAGCAAGGTGCACTCATGTCCAACTTCAAAGAGGATAGAAACTTGATACTTCATTGCAGATTATGAGTGACACAAAGTTGAATGATACAAAGACAAAGATGAGATGGAATGGTTACAAAATAATCAAAATACATTAACAAAAAATTTCTAATTCATAACGTTTTCACGGTTAGAGAATGCCTAGGGAAAGTATGATTAACAATTACCACATGCAAATTAATTAAACTTTGTATAAAAAAATATGACTGCTATTCTAGCTAAATTTTAATCATAGAAGACAGAATATTCTGTGTTCTATGGTAATAATAGTTATTGTAAACATGAAAATTGATGTATTAAATTCTCTTCTCCTTAACTTTTAATAGAAACAAGCGACAAGATAATATATACGTAACAGAACAGCAAACAAAAAGAACAAAAAAATTGTAACGATAACAATCCAGAAATCCGATAGCGAAAAATTATATTATATTTATCAAGAGTTATTGGTGTCTAACAGTTTAAAAACAATTTATAATATTATAATTACAATAGTTGGTCCTTCCGATAAGGTGGAGTACAGGATAAGAAGACAGGGGGAAGCAGTTGGATTCAAAGGGCCCAGGGCGGGGCATCAGTGGTGGCATCGGAAAGGGGGGGGCCCAGAGCCTAACGGAGTGACGTTGATTACAGTGGCCCACGACCAGGCAGAGTGGCATTGGTTAGGGGAGGCCCATATCCAGCAGAGAACTAACAAAGGGCTGAAGGAAGGAATAATCGGTCAGATGCATTTTGTTTTGTACAAAAAATCTTTCTTTATTTATGCTGTCTCAACTAATGCACACTAAACTAGTCTAAAGACAATTTAAAATTCGCAATACTTATACTGAAGTGTTATTTGCGACGCATACTAAATACGCGAAGTGATTCATACTATTTCGTACAGCACGCTGCACAGTGGCAAAGTTGCACAACTGACGATTCGTACGTTTTAGGTTGCTGTGGTTGCGCACGATGAATTTTTAATTGCAAATAATTCAAGTTGTATGTTTTTAATGAAGCACTTGATCGAGAAATTGTTTGAATTTTTAGTAAACGGCATCTGTTGGCATCTATTGGGAGCAGAAACGCTAATCCCTGCTAACCTCATAGACATATCCTGCGTGAGACATATCATAGCGATAATAACCGGGACCAACGGCTTAATGTGCCCTCTGAATCACGGAAGCGTGCATTTAATTCGCCACTAGCGGTCACCCATCCAGGTACTGACCGCGCCCGACGTTGCTTAACTTTTTCGATCGCTTTTGATCTACTCAAGCAGCGGGGCTATACGCGCTTCTATTTTAAAAATTTACAATGTCTTCATTATAATAAAAGACCATAAAGTAGAAACTTAACACACAACAGCTTTGACTCAGAGCAAATAAAACTTAAAGCATCGAGGATTTTTCCTTTACAGCCTTTAGCGGAGTCACGTTGAACCAAGGCTTTTGCAACGTTAAAAACAAAATACATATGAGGCAAATAATAAAAGGAAACTTGGAAAGTACAAAAATAACTTTTAAGAGTATGTTCAACATAAGAGTATAATGTCCTACAATAGTGGGTGATCACGGCTATTCTCTTAACGTATGTAGGTATTAAAAGTGTAGGTATAATATAAGTATTACAGCCCAGTGGCTAAAAATCAGGCCCCTTACTCTAGGAGTCCGGGTTCGAATCCCAGAGGCCAATAATTTACTTAAAACCGCATTTTTGTGAACTCTCAGGCATGCAGATTTCGTCACGATGTTTTTCTTCACCGTAACAGTATTTTATTCTAATAATTTTTAATTTCATAAAGCGCACATAACTTTTTTTACAAAGTCATTGGGGCGTGGCTGCGTGCCACTGTGATTCGAACCCGGACCCCTCGATTCGAGGTCGAATTCTAAGCCACTGGGCTATCACCGCTGTGTATTGCTATAATAAGTATAATTGTGTAAATGTTACTATATATACATGCGGAAATAAAGGTTTTAAATTTTAATATTTTATTTTCCTAGACACCCCGTTTTATTTTTATAACTGTTTTTACTCATATAACCTTAACATTCACACGTGACCCTAAGCATAAAAGTTAAAACAATAATCGCGCAAGAACGTTTGACCAAAGTGTGTAACCCACATTTCTCGATTTTACGCCCTGCGGCAAGGTGGCCTAGAAATAATTTCTATTTACCAATTAGGACAGTAGTAAAAAAACGGACTGTATTATTTTTAATGACAAAATCTAAAAGATGTATAAAAAGTCTCAGGTAAAGCGTATAGTAAAAACGGAACAGGTGATAAAAATTTACGAAATGGTGTTACGTTAAATTTGTAATAATTATTTAGTCTATTGAAAATCATGTTTTAATCTAAATCTAAACGAAAGGGTAAAACGGTATTATCCAACAGTTAAAATATATTGATCAAAATGCCCTGTAAAACCGCAAACTAACCCATATTCGTGCAAATAAACGTTTTCTTTTCTTTTATTGATAATGTTTAACAAACAAGACGAAATGAACCGGCCATCGACACTAGCAAGATTTGAAGCAAGGGAACTGGCCGGACCGGTAACTTTATGAGGTCATACTCGGAAATCCAGTTCCGAGGTCCACACGCTTCTGCAGACCCGCCGGTGGGTTTCTGACTTACGAGTCAAAACTTAAAACTAATTATAGTCTATTATTTATACAAGTAGGTATAAAGAAGTATTTTTATTAATCACTATCTGGGTCATATTCTTATATCCAAATGAGCTAAGTCGCGGGCGAAAGCTAGAAAGAAGATACTTAATAGTTACTTACCAACAAATGGTCAAAGTTACCCGAGTTGACCCTGCCTTTACATTTGAGTATTGAGTAATTTGAGTAGTTTATATCTCAGTAAGTTCTAGGCCTTAGGCCAACCTTTTTTTTTTTGTGGGGTTTTGGGGGGAACCTTCATAGGTACCCGAGAGCCGTGGGAGCGACTCCGGGTTATGTGGGATTCTTACCCACTAAAACCCCCTCGGTGGCCTTCCTCTGCGCATGTGGGGGCTCCGGGATCTCCAGTGGAACGCACCGGTGCAGGCCTTAGGCCAACCTACACGACAAAATTTCAACACAGGGCTCTGTATGGAGCTGTTCTATTTGAAATACGCACTGACATGACGCGACATGACATGTTTTCGATATGCAACTAGAACACGGGGTGTCGGGGTAAGGATTCTAAGATTTCTAAGATACCCAAGTTGAGGTTTAAATTTTTACAACGCAATACGTCTTTTGGCGCGAATCCAATTGAAAGTGATTACCTACAGGTTATAAATTAGCATTCCAAATTGGATAATCAAGTCGCAGACAAAATAAGGCAAAGGCGAATTTCTTTACAGCCTCATTCCAAACGCAACATGAGTCATCGTCGACACTTACTCTTGCACTGGTTTATTGGTGAGAATTCTTCTAGCTCACACCGTATCTCACTAAAGATATTCAGTCCTCCTTCTTTCGTTTTAGAAGACTGGACCTCATAAAAATAAGAACGTGTCAAGGGTGGTAATATCCCATAAGTAATAATTAAATTATGTTGGTACTGTATTAGTTATCCATATTCGCGCATATAAATGATTTTCTTTTCATTTCATTTCTTAGTTACTTATAAAATAAAAATATTTAAAAAAACAAACAGGATACTTTTTACCTTGCCTCATCGGAATGCCATGGCGTCGCAGCCGGCGACCGCATCCAAACAAATCGTATTGAAATACACAGTTAACTCAGTTGGCGACAGTTTGGCAACTTCGCCAATTTGACAATCTCAATACAATTTTTTTGGATACGTAGCCAGCGACGTCGCATGGGCTCAAGATACACTTTGCAAACTGTAAGAAGGCGGAACACTACATCCGTCCACAATGGAACTTTTCTAACAGTGTGCTATTATCATAAAAACAACAACTAATATTTTTGGTAAATGATTGTTACTCAGCAAGAGAAAGAGATCACTGTGACGTCATACAACGGTTGTTTTCGCAATGATTCACGATAACGGAGTTCTGTTTGTGTTTGTGGTACCTCATTTGTACATATTTGGCTGTAAACCTTTTTTGTTAACACTAACGAGTCTTAGACGAGTGTTCACGCTTGGGACACTGTGCCCTTTAAACACTATCGTCAAAGTATTCGTACGTTATACGTACGTCATCAGTATGTCATACGTCAGTCTGTCTGACATCTTCGCATACTAATGGCAGCTGAATACTATTAGGTAGGTACTACGAAACTGCGTAAGTTCATGCTGGGGGCTTTGGAGGCAGAAACTCAAGAAAAAACAATTAATAAATCTTAAGTAAAATCTAGCAAACTGCAGAATACTTGATGAAGATCGATACAATTCGATACGCGTCGTTAAAAACACGGGATAAGTAGGTACTCAAGTTAACTGAGCATGAAAAGTTCCTATGATAAAATCCTATCAACCATCTAAATATCCTAAATTAAATAACACAATAACACTAGCGCTGTTATTTTTACCAGCTGGTAAGTCATTGTTGGTATTAGTTTGCCTTATCGCGTTATCATGAAATGCATTGTCCATACATCGTATAGGTACGTGTTATGATCGTGGTTCTGATAATAACATAACAACTTTATAACTTTGGTATTTTTTATGAATAACACATGGCAAAAAGGCGACCGGGTCACGTGAGGTACACATCTGGGTCGCAAGGAATATTGGAGCAAGGAAGTGGGGGGCAATAATTACCGAAAATCCTACAACTATTATTTTTGGATTACTGTAATGAACCAATTTTTCAATTGTTTAATGACTTTGGAATAAAACTTTTCAGCTTAAGTAGCTTAACTATCTTTCTTTCGTCTTCAACTTCTTCATAATTATTATTAGTTCATAATAATATGTAAAGAAATCATAGACAAAATCGGAAATACGATATACAAAAATACAATAAATTCCATTGCACAGATAATGCACACATATTGCAGCATATTGCTTATTAGTTTTTATGTAATTTCCAAAGACTCGAGTATGCCAGTGTCAATCAAACGCAATCTTGTGGCAATATCTTATCTATGTATATCTCATCTCACCGTTCTACAATACGAGTTAGCCAAGAGATAGGCATCTCGATTTGAGGTTGTAACTGTAATGGGTACAAAAAATCGCCCTTTTTGACCTCTACGTAATACTACGTATAGCATTGCGACTATTTACTGTCTATACTACTAGAGGCCGACCGCAGACGACTCTCCCATGGTGTGCGGGGTGCGGGAGGGGGGTGAAACTGACCAATAAGCTAGCCTGCCGCCCGTCGACGCAGTACAAAACAAACCGCCGAAGTTCTTATTTCACATTACTCTATTAAAATCATAGAAATTATAAGTAATATTGGTTATTGCTCAATTAATGTAATACTAAAATATAAGTAATTATTGTTTCAAGTTAAAGTCGTTACCATTGTGTTTAATAGCTACTTTACGTAGATTGGTAAGGTAGGTAGATTAGTAATCAGATAGTGTACTAACATAAAACAATGTTCTCGAGGTTTCTTGATAATAAATCATTTGGCAATTTAATACAAAAAATACAATCTGAATCATATCTAATTTATATAACAAATCACAACCGCTTCGAAGGTTGTGTCTTCCTTACAAATTACCAACCCAACTTAATGTTAACCCTTGTGTGTTATTTTATAAATAGAAAAAATAACGTATATTTCAGTTGTATGGTTTTGAAATAAATTTAATAATTTGACACCAATAATATTGTGCAACAGTTTGCGAAAAAGCGTGATGCCATTAAAAAAACATCATTGCACAGAGGCTGAATGGAATTTAAAAAAAAGACGCGTGGCGTTTCTGGCGTTGCCGTTTTGGCGGGCGGGACCGACGCTTACTGGCACTAGTTCCTCTACAAAAATGGATCTTTGAATATTGTTTCTTTAATTTTGTTTTTTTTAGTTAATACATATATTAAATTCTTTTCCATATAGTGTGGCAGGAGATGAAATCAAGCAGGTAAATATAGATGTAATCTAAAAGGCAAATTGTAATAAATAAATGATTGGCTGCAGTAAAACTGTTTATATCAGCTTTTCAGAAAAGTTGCATTTACACCTTTTTGTAACCCGCCGCCCCGCCGTTAAGCACCATTATAAGGACACATAGATTAGGAATATAACTACAAGCGAGAATGCGAAGGTAAATCTGCATCTAAATTGAACCTAACCACCTATACACTTAATTGGAATATAGGTATAAATCTGAAAGATCTATTCCACTGCCATGTTCTATTTAGCACAACAAAAAATTTCATTAATTCGATTGCACTACAAGGAATAAAATATGATATGAATTAATATTCGTTTTATCGTCTTTCAACACGCAAGCCGTGTGTCTATTTCCGTAATTTTTTACACAACAGCCCAGAAATGGGCGTTAATTAAGTAACAATATGATTTAATAACGACCAAAACTATAGTTAAAACGCGTTACAGACGTTTAACTTACCTCTAGTTTCTTGGAGAATTCCTCCGTGACGCGCTCCTGTTCCTTCTTCAGTTCTTCGTTCTTCTCCAGCAGCGCCTTCCCGAGCTCCGCTGCGAGCAGGAGATCAGACTCCTTCTGCTGGAGCTGACTCCACACGTCCGGCTCGCCGCTCCCCTCCATCGTGTCTCTCGAAGTCGACATTTCCTTCACGTAGTCCTCCAAGTCTTCATAGAAATGCTCATCAGACAAGCTGAGAGCTGCTGCAGTGATCCTGTTCGCACTCCTACTCCTACTCCGCCGGTGCCTGTTCACGCTGGTCGATTTGGTACTCCCTCTACCCACAAACTCTGCTTCGTCACTAATAAAATCCGGAGATCTCCTATCCGGCGGTTCACCACTAAAACGCGTTATGCTACTTCTACTAATATTTGCACTAAAGTCACCAGCCATTTAGTCTGTCCGACTAATTGGTATCACGAAACAACCCGGCCCAACTAACTTTGCACTATTTTGGTGTAGTTGTTCTTTTTGAACAGCTTCTCGAAAGCCTGTTGGATTTTAACGGGTTTTGGAAGTTTGATCTGCTTGAAAATGTTATTCGGGAGGTCGAAATCCTTCTTGAGGGCCATTATAACGAGATGAATGCACCGTTTGTTGATTTCATGTCACTAACACTGCACAAGATTTACTGCGATGTTTTGTTAAGTCGATTCACTCTCGCGGCAGAGCAGCGATGCGACGTTGCCCCGACGACGGCTCGGACACAACAATCAACAAACAAAGCCGCGCTGAACGAAGCCTGCGAGGTGGTGTGGAACGAGCCTCGACCCTCATAGATTATGCTAAGCTAAAGGTTTACGTAGGTACATTATGTTCGGCATTACGAAGTCAGTGCTCGATCTAGAGATGATCACGAACTGGGCAATTGCCCAGCAAAAATGTGGAGTGGCAAAATTAAAGGAGTCTTTAATTTAGAGAAAAATCCTCATCAAAAAAGGCTTCGCTGATGCAAGATAAGGAAGAACTGAAGAATTGCTACGCTTTTTAGTAGGTAGGTGTTTTAAAGGGTGGTTAATAATAGTGGATCGGTCCTTGAACAAAGAATTAATTCTAAGACTTACAACGTGAAAGTAACACGCAAAGGATTAAAATAACTTATTTGGCGAAGAACGATCCTAACCTAATATTTTTTTAACAATTTAGCTGAGCATCATAATTTTTGATCGGTAAATAAACATAGACTTTACCTATAAGTGATTTTCCCATTAATTGAAGATCTTCTGGTTTTAAATTTTTTTATCTAATTTGAATTAAATTTGCAGAATTCTTAGAGAAGTCTTAGGATCGTATCATTGATAGTAAGGTTTTTATTTCCTTTGAACATCCAAGGTTAGTTACATTTTTATCACTTGCTTGAAGAATAGCCTAATTTAAGGCTATTCTTCAAGCCTTAGCCTTAGGCATTTAAGTTTGCTGTCTTACACCATCTATCATACTTTATCTCTGACAGAAACCAACACGTGTGTCAGAAAGAGATCGCAATAACAGGTAAACGTCAAACATTCAAGTGAGAAGGAGACGGCAATAGACCACCAAGGTGATACAAGTGAGTGGCCGGCTAGTTCAAAATGGCGAAACGGTTTCAATTTTTTATGATATAGGTATAGGAAGTAATAGTGATCTCATAGCGATCCTGCTAAAATTGACCACAGATTAATCAGTAAAAAATAACCTTGGATCTATCAGATTGGAAATAGGCAAATTTATTTTTCTAAAAATCTATTTTTATAGGCAATCAGAGCATTTTCATAGTTGAGTCCATGGACCTACAATTGAGTCACGCTGATTTCGGAGTACCTACCTGATATTTTCAGGGCTTACATAGTTGGCATAGGTAGCCGGTAGGAGTCCGCGGCGTCACCCTTAGGTAGTGATTTTGGGATTGCTCAGCTGCTAAGCCCAGCCCAAAATATTCCTTCACCACGGTAATATTATCTAACCTACACCCTCGGCCTACGGAGACATCTTCAGACACAGAGGATTCTATGACCCTTACTTATAACCTACCGAAACATCGAAAAATTATTTTGCAAATAAATTAATTACTTTATTCAAACATTCAAATTACATAAGTGAAAAATCTAATCCAAAAGGATATTTTGATAAAGTAATATAAAAATATATCTAAATCTTGTAAATTTTCTCAGTATTAGTTTTTAAAAAAGCCCATATTAATTAATTAAACTTACTTTTGAAACTCGACTCGAGAGTTATGCGTGAGTTGATTGATGTTGCAACGTTCTTGAGCCTAAGTTTTCTATTTATTTTTCACCTTATTTGAAACCTTATTCGTGTTCAAACGACTTAAAAAGGAACCTGTAGGGTACCGTGTCCTTGTTAAATTTTTATTTAACAAAAATAATTTTCATAAAAAGAATAAAAAAACTTTAGATAAATGTATCTCATTTCATTGTCATCATAGTGCTCTGAAAACTATACGATATAAGCGTAGGTCTGTTTACAAACATTTCGAATTTTTGATTTTTATGGTGTTTACTACATACAAAGACTATCGATCGTTGACTATCTAACACATTAATACTATGTACTACCATATAAAACATTCAGTTTTGTTGCTTGGCGATATTGATCCAACTGAATTTATAACAAAGTAAAGTTAAAATACGCTTTGATGTCATAGAATTATCTGCCTTTAATCTATCACGGCAAGGCTCAATTTTCCACTCACATTTCTGTAATACCTTCACAAACACTGCCACAGATCCACTCACAATGACATATTGGTGGTCTCCAATACCGTTCAGCTATCGACAGTATAACTAATTTAATTTATTGAAATAAGAGTGAAAACCCTTACAAACACACGATTAGTACTGTAAATATCAACAGCAAGAAATAAACGAAGATGTCGGGACCTGAAGATAACGAAATGGAAAAGATAGCCGAAGACGAACTGTCCAAACTTCAAAGACAGGTATGACTGAGCTTTCTCTTTTTGCAAATGTTGGGAAATTGCGTACAATTGTCACCTGTATCAAAACCATACAAACAAAAAAGAGGAGATTAACTACTTAACCACCTAATTTAAACATTGTGAAAAGTAAAACGTGTAAAAACTAAGTGTGTACATCACAATAAAATTATCTCGTTAAAGTCGATTAAGAGTGTTTTACCATTTGTAACTCGCCCAAGGAAATACCATATCTCCATCTTAACTGAACCCACCATGAAGCACCATGTATTTTATGTGTTGTGTTTCTCTTGGGGCGTTGCCATTCAACTTCGTGTTCATGAGTGGTATCCTGGTATACAATAACCAGAATTTACAAGTACCAGCTTTCACGTTTGCTACTCCTTCCTTCTTTTCAGCCCTCGGTAGTCCATCGCTGGACATGGCTTGCTACTTATTTACCCGATATTAACCCAGTTCAGTGATTGTAATGAGTTAATGGTTGGTATGAAATACCACAATTTCAGTTCCGCGTGATGGAGATAGACCGAACTACCGTGATGAGCAGCATCCAGCCAACTCTCCGCGTCCAGAGGAACATCGTCCGTACCCTCACGGCTGAGCTGGAGCGCATCATGATGGAACTGAAGGTAACAACTAGGCTATGAGCCAGGAAGATTAAATTAAATTAAATAAATCAGCAGGACCCTGAAAAGACCTAGGTAATAGTCTACGAACATGCCGTTTCTATGCACTGATATTAGAACTAAAACCGTTTTGGTTTTCGACGAGAATTGGGACGTCCACTCAGTGTTGAACTGACGAAAATGAATATTGACGTCATAATCTGGTTTCTTCATACAAAATCTATGTTTCGTCTAAGGACCTGACTTATGACAATTGACTTAATTATTATTAGTTTCGCACGCAATAAAAATTATTTTTGAAGATACCGGAAGTTGAACTGAGTTTTTAAATGTTTCTGAAAGCATTTTTTTTGGGAATGACGTTTTAAATTTGAATTAATTGTGAATAATGTCTACATCCCAATTTTAGCAATATTTACGATATGACTTTTATACAACGCACACCATGAGAAAGCCACCACTACATCGGTACATCCTTCATTGTAAGAGTAGACCGACTCTGCAGTCAAGTCACTAATAGGTTAAAGACCTACCGCAAGCCTGGATAGCGACAACTTCAAACTGAGGTTAACCGCCGGTCAAATACCCTCGCGTGCTGGGGTCTGAATAAATTACAAGAAGCAACCGACTTCGATGCTACCTACTTAGCTAAGTGGCCGAAATATACTAACAATGACAATGATGTGAAACCACCTTTCATACCAGGTATCCTCTACCCGTACTAATAGCTGTGGCCGCAACTTCGTCCGTGTGGAATTTAACAAAAAAAGTTATTGTTCAGTTAAAAAAGTAGCCTAAGATACTACTTATGACATCAGCTATCTGCCAGTGAAAGTCCCGTCAAAATCGGTCCAGCTGTTCCAGAGATTGACTGGAACAAACAGACAGACAGTGAAAAATTGTAAAAATGTTATTTTGTAGGGAAATGGGAAAATTGCCGATTCTACTCGGCGCAGGTCAGAGGTGGGCTTTAATTTAAAACCAAAAAAATATTGTACAGTATTTATCGCCCTCTTACGTCTATACAATACACATACGAGTATCTCCCATATCAAATCGACCACGCGTCTATTACCGGATGGGAAATCTTCTAGCGATAATTTTATACGCTTTCATTAGATACTTCACGTTCTTATCCATGGCTGTTCGTTCATTGCGACAACGATGTCGTGTCGTGTCGGCTAACGACACGCGTTGGGAGAAATAAGAGAAGGGCGTTAAGATGATTTTATAAAAAAATGGTGGAGATCTAAGTTTTAGGACTTTAACACGGCTAAAGACAGCAAAATTAATGACTCGTATGAATAAAATTATTATTATTATTTATGTATGTTTGCTCCATTTTCCCCTAAACTCAGAAAATGACTCTTGAAAAATGAACACCAATAAAATTTCAGAACGAAATTAATGAAATTTAGTCCTTGTTTTTTTTCTTAACGTTGTCATAATAATATAATTAGCCAAGACAGTAGAAGAAGCGTACAAAAGATTTTTTTTTCGAGACTTTCAAGGCCCTTTTGTTGATTAGCAGATACATTAGCTTTTTATAATTTATTTAAAAATTCCCCTATAGTTATAATATGTCAAATGAATTCGTAGTTGACCTATTTGGCCTGTTTTAATCATCGCTACGATCAATCGTATAGCTTGACCATTTACGACAAGTCGTAAAGAGCAAAGAGTCTGATAGTATTTTACATTTTAGCTGGCAGTACACGAGGCATGTCCAATGTATGTATATTTAATCGAGCCACTGATAATCGCGTGAGGCGTTAAACAGCTAACCACTTCAACTTTTTGCCAAGTCCAGAAAATTTGCAAAATAAATTACTTAGTGCGTACATCAGAATAGACATGGATGATTTGGCGAACGTCATAAGGCGTTAAACAAACTTATGAGACACGTGAAGATTTCCTGCTCGGCAACTAAACATGATCTTACTTTCATTTATCTTAGTTAAACGATCGTGGTTAAAGCTATTTTGATGGCTACTGTTCCCTTTACACAACTGGGAGCATACCTCATCACGGTAATTAATTGGGGTTTTTTTCTTTATTTTTATGTGACCTTTCAATAAGACCAGGCAACCAGACGAACGAGCCAACTGATGGTGAGCACGACAGCATCCATTACAATCTGTTTCGTGGTATTTCTGTATGTTACCTTTCGGATAGGAAATTAAACAAACACTTCTAATCTAGTATCTAGTACTATCCTCTGTCCGTAGCTGACAAACAGCACATCGAACCTTCTAGAAAACGCAAGAACACGCGAGAAACTAGTATCTCTCCTCAAGGAACACGAGAAATGTTCCGCAGAGGTCAAGGAACACCGAGGGAACATCAGCGAGCTGGACTTCCTTCTCAAACAAGTCCAGAAAGAGATCAAGGCTTTGCGATCCAAGGGCACTGGTTCTGAGAAGGTAATTAATAAACGTAGGGAAATAAAGTAAATTGTGCCCAAAATTTTCGCTTCACGTATTATATAATAATTAATATGATCAGGGTTTTTACTTATCCTTCCACAGTTTCGACGAAATTAAGTTAGTTTTTTGAAGAAATCAATATTTTGGAAAACAAAAATGGTGTTTTTAAGTTGTTTTTCTAGAAGTAAAAATAGGCGATTGGCTGCCACAAGTTTCTTACTGAGTGCGGAAAATTCGTAGACCAGGGGCTGGTCACTGTCATGTCCCTGTCAACCTATAAACTAAAAAACATACAGACGAATTAATAACCTCCCCTTTTTTGAAGTCGGTAATAATAACAAGTATATCACGATCACAGCAGGAGACCGCCAACAACCTGACGAACCAGTCCATCGTCAGCCAACTGGAGAACCGACTGAATACAGCCATGAAGAAGTTCAACTCGGTCATCAGTGACAACTACAAGATGCGACTCCAGATCGATCGGTTGCTGCGCGAACGGTGAGAAAGAAATTGAGCGAATATTGTTTTTATTGTAGGTGTCTGAGTAGCCAACGGACTTGCGCCGCCTGATGTTGTGTAGTCTCTGCAGCCCATGGACACCCATGTATACGGTATACCTCAAATAGGGTAGAAATTCTATTCTAAACAAAGTGGCTTCCCAGCTGAAACGCAAGACATATACAATATGCTGCTATACGAGTTACACGACAGCTATCTTCCATACATTCAACGGAAACTCATGAATTTTCTTGGTAGTTCGTGTAAGAAATTTTCCAAAATTTTTGTTCTTAGCTTGTCTTCGTTCAATCGCAGTGTTAGTATAATAAATATAGATTTCTTAAAAATTCTCTACTTACTATATTTTTGCACGCCTGATTTTTTATATAGGTCTTTACAAAGTCGATTATACCGTAGTCGGACATCAAGGGCTGCATCCGTTGTGAACACGTTACGATTTCGCCACGCAAATAAGCAGAGGCAATCTGTACAAACAAAGGTGTTTCAATCAAGTCTCCCTGCACTCAATTCTTCAACACGATCTAGAAGAGCCAAGTGAAGCGTCTGATAGACACTACGATTTCGCCGCGCAAATAAGTAGGCACTCTAAACAAGCAAGTGATTCGGCCAAGTCAAGTCAAGTGTACGCTCCAGCCAGTTCTTCAACACGATCTGGAAGAGCCAAGTAAAGCGTCTGATGGACACTTTACGATTTCGCCGCGCAAATAAGTAGGCACTCTAAACAAGCAAGTGGTTCAGCCAAGTCAAGTCAAGTGTACGTCTAGCCAGTTCTTCAACACGATCTGGAAGAGCCAAGTGAAGCGGCTGATGGACGGCAAGGCGCAGATCCTCGAGCTGGTGGAGGCGGCCATCGGCACGTACGACCAGCGCGAGGAGTGGTGCGCTAAGCTGGACGCGCTCAAGGAGAAGGCCGCTATCGACTACAGGAAGCATTGCTTGGTGAGTGGGCTGTAGGCTAGTGTGTCAGGCAGTAAGGCATCATCGTTTATTGCTCCGAATAAGACCTACAGAGGCGGTACAAAAATATAATTAGGTCAACGTATTTGGCCAATTTTGGCATGCAATTGAAATATTTATGTTAATGTCAGTGAATAAGGGTTGATCAAAATGCCCTGGTTAGGCTGCAAAACTACAAAATCAAGCAGTCACAAATCTCCTTGTGGAAGAAGGCTAAAAGTTGTAATTATTACATTACTTTCTAAGATTTTGTTCATATTTCGTGACACTATTGAATGGTCTACTTATGTATAATGCAGGGTGTGATTTTTTAAAATCTACAGATTTTATTCCCATTTAGGAATATTCAATTTACAAAAAATCAAATGATGCAATTTTTTTGAGTAGGTACTATTGCTGTCCCTCATAGTTTCGGATTTCGCCATCCACATGTCAGTTACCCATTAATGACCCACTACAGGGTTGGGTCTCCTCTCACAATTAACGGGATGTAGGCCCTAGTCCACCACGCTGGCTTACTGCGGGTTGGTTGACTTCACATACCTTTGAGAACATTTTTTGTGAACTCAGGCAATGTTTTCCTTCACCGTAACAGCAGGTGCTATCTAATTTTATAAAGCACATATAACTTTTTTACAAAGTCATCGGTGCGTGCCACTGGGTGCCATCCACATACACTTGAGGAATTCACTCTCGTATTTGTTTACGCACCCTTAAAACCCCCACCTTGCAGCTGCAATCGTTATTGGAAGTGGTTCACATCGTTCACCAGGAGGTCCGCGAGCTGCAGCGCCAGCTCGAGCACAGCATGAAGCTGGAGCAGTTCCTGCGCACGAAGGGCACGGTGCGGCTGACGGCGGCGGACGCGCGCGCCGAGGCCAAGCGCCTGGAGCGGCACGAGCTCGAGCAGCGCACCTACAGCGGCTACGTCGGCATCCTCGACGCCGTCAGGGTGAGCGCGTCCACTGCTGCACACGGCACGAGCTCGAGCAGCGCACCTACAGCGGCTACGTCGGCATCCTCGACGCCGTCAGGGTGAGCGCGTCCACTGCTGCACACGGCACGAGCTCGAGCAGCGCACCTACAGCGGCTACGTCGGCATCCTCGACGCCGTCAGGGTGAGCGCGTCCACTGCTGCACACGGCACGAGCTCGAGCAGCGCACCTACAGCGGCTACGTCGGCATCCTCGACGCCGTCAGGGTGAGCGCGTCCACTGCTGCACACGGCACGAGCTCGAGCAGCGCACCTACAGCGGCTACGTCGGCATCCTCGACGCCGTCAGGGTGAGCGCGTCCACTGCTGCACACGGCACGAGCTCGAGCAGCGCACCTACAGCGGCTACGTCGGCATCCTCGACGCCGTCAGGGTGAGCGCGTCCACTGCTGCACACGGCACGAGCTCGAGCAGCGCACCTACAGCGGCTACGTCGGCATCCTCGACGCCGTCAGGGTGAGCGCGTCCACTGCTGCACACGGCACGAGCTCGAGCAGCGCACCTACAGCGGCTACGTCGGCATCCTCGACGCCGTCAGGGTGAGCGCGTCCACTGCTGCACACGGCACGAGCTCGAGCAGCGCACCTACAGCGGCTACGTCGGCATCCTCGACGCCGTCAGGGTGAGCGCGTCCACTGCTGCACACGGCACGAGCTCGAGCAGCGCACCTACAGCGGCTACGTCGGCATCCTCGACGCCGTCAGGGTGAGCGCGTCCACTGCTGCACACGGCACGAGCTCGAGCAGCGCACCTACAGCGGCTACGACGGCATCCTCGACGCCGTCAGGGTGAGCGCGTCCACTGCTGCACACGGCACGAGCTCGAGCAGCGCACCTACAGCGGCTACGTCGGCATCCTCGACGCCGTCAGGGTGAGCGCGTCCACTGCTGCACACGGCACGAGCTCGAGCAGCGCACCTACAGCGGCTACGTCGGCATCCTCGACGCCGTCAGGGTGAGCGCGTCCACTGCTGCACACGGCACGAGCTCGAGCAGCGCACCTACAGCGGCTACGTCGGCATCCTCGACGCCGTCAGGGTGAGCGCGTCCACTGCTGCACACGGCACGAGCTCGAGCAGCGCACCTACAGCGGCTACGTCGGCATCCTCGACGCCGTCAGGGTGAGCGCGTCCACTGCTGCACACGGTACGAGCTCGAGCTGCGCACCTACAGCGGCTACGTCGGCATCCTCGACGCCGTCAGGGTGAGCGCGTCCACTGCTGCACACGGCACGAGCTCGAGCAGCGCACCTACAGCGGCTACGTCGGCATCCTCGACGCCGTCAGGGTGAGCGCGTCCACTGCTGCACACGGCACGAGCTCGAGCAGCGCACCTACAGCGGCTACGTCGGCATCCTCGACGCCGTCAGGGTGAGCGCGTCCACTGCTGCACACGGCACGAGCTCGAGCAGCGCACCTACAGCGGCTACGTCGGCATCCTCGACGCCGTCAGGGTGAGCGCGTCCACTGCTGCACACGGTACGAGCTCGAGCTGCGCACCTACAGCGGCTACGTCGGCATCCTCGACGCCGTCAGGGTGAGCGCGTCCACTGCTGCACACGGCACGAGCTCGAGCAGCGCACCTACAGCGGCTACGTCGGCATCCTCGACGCCGTCAGGGTGAGCGCGTCCACTGCTGCACACGGCACGAGCTCGAGCAGCGCACCTACAGCGGCTACGTCGGCATCCTCGACGCCGTCAGGGTGAGCGCGTCCACTGCTGCACACGGCACGAGCTCGAGCAGCGCACCTACAGCGGCTACGTCGGCATCCTCGACGCCGTCAGGGTGAGCGCGTCCACTGCTGCACACGGTACGAGCTCGAGCTGCGCACCTACAGCGGCTACGTCGGCATCCTCGACGCCGTCAGGGTGAGCGCGTCCACTGCTGCACACGGCACGAGCTCGAGCTGCGCACCTACAGCGGCTACGTCGGCATCCTCGACGCCGTCAGGGTGAGCGCGTCCACTGCTGCACACGGTACGAGCTCGAGCTGCGCACCTACAGCGGCTACGTCGGCATCCTCGACGCCGTCAGGGTGAGTCACTGTTGAAGCCGTATGGAAGCCAGGCTTATGAGCTGCGTCAGAACACTAGCCGTTGAAGTCTCGTCCAGGAGATGGAGATAAATAAATAAATATTTATAAATAAATGGAGGGGGCAGGGAGGGGCAGCTGCCCCTCCCTAGAGATTCTAAAAAAGTTGCAAAATGAAAATAACGCAACCAAAGCCTGACTTGACTTGACTTACTTGATCGCGTTGTTATTGCAATTGCCGTAGATGTAGGACTCTTACTACAAGTGAAAAGCTTCATGTGCTGTCGATTATACCTACAATTAATTAAAATACTTTTTTCATTCCCCATAGCAACCTGCCCCCCACCCTCCCCCCTCCCGGGCCATCGGCTGGCGACACTGCGTGTCGGACCCGGACCCTTCGAATGAGAGACCGAATTTTCAGCCACTGGACTATCACCGCTTTAGCATAACTGGTCAACGGAGCCTCATCGTAAAGCTTGCATAATTTATCATGATAATATGATGATGACTGCTAGACATGACGACCATTCACAATGCCTAAGTCGAAGCGGTCTAATTTCCTATCGAGTTTCTCAGCAATCATTGAACTAAATTCCAGGAGTTCACAGGAGAAGATGACGTGGACCGTCTGATACAGGAGTTCACTCGGCGCGAAGAAGAGAACTACGCCCTTTTCAACTACATCAATGAAGTCAACACCGAGTTGAAGAACCTTAGCGACAATGTGCGGATGCTGAGGAACAGTATCGGTAAGCAATAGAAATAGCATTAGGGATTGCAATCCCGCAAAACGGGATCGCGCATTCCGGCATTCCCGCCGCGGTGTCCCTCAGATTTTATAAATATGTGGATCCCGCTGTCAAGCCGCGGATAAAAATGAGCGCAAAAGCTTTCACCAAACGTTGATATCATATTAATAGCATCTAAGAGAAACTGTGATTTGATTATATCAATCAGTAACCAATTAATGACCCACTACAGGGTCGGGTCTCCTCTCACAATGAGTGGGATGTAGGCCGCCGTCCACCACGCTACACTACTGCGGGTTGGTGGATTTCACATGCCTTTGAGACCATTTTTTTGTGAACTCTCAGGCATGCAGGTTTTTTCTCACGATGTTTTCCTTCACCGTAACAGCAGGTGACATTTAATTTTATAAATTGCTCATAACTTTTTTACAAAGTCATTGGTGCGTGCCACTGGGATTCGAACCCGGACCCCTCGATTCGAGGTCGAATTCTAAACCACTGGGCTATCACCGCTAGCCGCATTGATTATATATCAGCCATTATTTGAATAAGGCTGAATTAAAAGGTGGTGGACCTCACATTCCTTTGAGAACATATTTTCTGAACTCTCAGGCATGCAGGTTTCCTCACGATGTTTTCCTTCACCGTAACAGCTGGTGATATTTAATTTTATAATATTTAAAATGTACCATTACATGTTTACAAGTGTGTTGTGGTTGTACGTTTGACCTGGGCACAGAGGAGGAGCACGCGAAGCACCAAGCCAAGCTGCACCGGCAGCAGGACGGCGCGGCGGCGCTGCGGGCGGCGCTGGCGGCGCGGCGCGAGGCCTCCGCCGCCCTGCGCGCCGCCGCCGCGCGGTCCCGCGGCGTGCGAGGCCTGCTGCTGGACCAGCTGCGAGGCCTGGCCGCGTCTGTACCACTTCTACACTCATATATCCCGTGCGGATAAAACAATCTGTAAATGGCGGACGGTCATGCTATCCCGTTCATATCGTCGCTCTGTCTATACGCACGTAGTGGTACGACGTACAAAAAAAAAATCAGTTTGGATTAGCATTCGCGCTGTCTCGACGCACTCCATTTCGTAAAATTTTAATTCCGTTTAGTTACAACTACTGTTCTGTTATTTGTTGTTTTTGTTTTTGTTTAGTCTTTGGTTGTTTAAATGACTTCTAGAAAACGCGGGAAGGTTCTTCATAGTGATGCTCGACAAATAGTCTACAACGTAATTAAGTACTTTGAAGAAGAAAACAGACTGGAGCGTTATCATCCTTTGCAATTTAGTAACGCACGGGCAAGTATGGCAACCGGTGCGGACCCCAGCATGATATCGAAGATAAAAAAAGAAGGTTAATATTTTACTTGACCTTTTTTTACTGACGCTACCATAAGTACCGGCCGCCATTACCAGATTGTTTCTTTATCCGTTCGGCTTATATCGACTGGCCTGTTGGTCTAGTGGTTAGCGACCCTAACTACTACCCCGGAGGTCGTGGGTTCGATTCCCACCCAGGACAAATATTTGTGTGATGAGCACAAGTGTTTGGTCTGTGTCTGGGTGGTAGGTTTATCAGCTATCTGATCACCATAACACAAGCTCACAGCTTACTTTGGGATCAGAAAGCCATGTGTGAGTTGTCCCACAATAATAAAAAAGATATAAAGAGGAAAGCTTTGATTGCTCTTTTGGTTGTATTGAATAAGCTCGGAAACTACTGGACCGATTTCAAAAATTCTTGCACCAATAGAATACTATGTTCAATCTGAGTAACATAGGCTGTATTACACTTTCCAATATATTAGGGATTCCTATGAAGACTTGAATAACGTAACCCAAGGTAAAGAAAAATTATCCTAAAAATTCCTTAGATAGTCGTCAGTCTATATACTATATCTCCTACACTGCTGGATTTTTAGAAAGTTTTATACCACCGCCATTATCACCTGGTGTGTTTCTGTAGGTACTACCTTTCATGTAAACAATATCTACCTAATACTTTTTTTCAATCAAAATCCAGATCTTCGGACTGCGAGTCGTTGCCTCTCTTGAAGCTGTTGGGCCGATCGTTCGACATCACTCCGACCAACGCGCGACTCTACATCAAGAGCTTGGAGAAAAAGGTGCTAGAAATGGTCGACCTCATAAAGCTGGACGAGGTACGTAAAGCGATTCACACCGCCCCGCGTCACGCAGCGTAGTGCGGGGAGCGCGTCAATTTGAATAGAAAACGCATCCACGCGCGTACATGCAGATGCGTGTTCGGTGTGTCGGATTGTGCGTGTTTTCTGTACAAATGGCAATACTTACAACGCTTTATAAAATTAAATATCGCCAGCTGTTACGGTGAAGGAAAACATGCATCGCGAGGAAACCTGCATGCCTGAGAGTTCACAACAAATGTTCTCAAAGGTATGTTCGTCCACCAACGGGCAGTGGGCCAGCGTGGCGGACGGCGGCCTACATCCCTCTCATTGCGAGAGGAGGCCCGACCCTGTGGTGGGTCATTGATGGGTTACTGACAACGCTAGATACCGCGTGCCCGCGCTACGCTGCATGATGAAGAGCGTGGATGAATTAATCGCGTAATAATACTTAGGCCGCGTTCAGACCAGGCAGAGGCGAGATTTGAATGATGAGTTTAAATTTCTGTTTCTTGTCTGGGTGTGTGTCCTTGTCTTACGTGTGTACTATCCTTGGCCCGCGACCATGGACGACTCCTAGTGTGGGGCTATGCACTGAGTGTGAAGCGTTATTTTTTATTCGCAGAGCCTGCAGAAGTACGCGGAGGGCAAGGAGCGCACCCCGCCGCCCTCGCGCCGCCGCCGCCGCGCGCCCGCCGCGCCGCCCTCGCCCCGCCCGCGCGCCCTCGCCCTCGCCTAGCGCTCCGCCACCTCACCCTAGTATTACCCTCGCCTAGCGCTCCGCCACCTCACCCTAGTATTACCCTCGCCTAGCGCTCCGCCACCTCACTCTAGCTTGCCCTCGCCTAGCACTCCGCCCCCTCACCCTAGCTAGCCCTCGCCTAGTGCTCCGCCACCTCACCCTAGCTTGCCCTCGCCTAGCGCTCCGCCCTCTCACCCTAGTTAACCCTCGCCTAGCGCTCCGCCCCATCACCCTCACCCCTCCCTCCTTCCTGTACCCTGGTGTCAGCAGGCAGCCTTCTGCCGCACTCCTCTAGCCTCCGCCTCTTGCTGCTGCAGTCGTGCACTCTTCCACCTGTACCCTGTCCACACCTCTAGCATTTGCCTCCTGCCGCTGTCCTCTACGCTCTACGGCGTGGCGTCACTATAGGGGCTGAAGGGGCCCGGACTGAGAGGCCGCGTGCCCAGAAGTAGCCTTAACACTAAATGAAATTATTAAAGGACTGGGGCCCCATCCCATTATTAATAAGGTCTTAGAAATTAATATACGAATTTCATAGATAAACAATGTATGACTGTCAGGATAAGATATGTTTTTTTACTCATACGAAACAAAATATTCGGTACAAAAATAGAACAATGATTACGCCACGCGCCAGTCCCTAAGATAGTACAGTACCTATACTGAAAGTGAAGACGCAATTTCATTGGTCGTAACTGTCGATATACAGCATGCGGGGAGCCCCCGAATACGGGATAACGAGTACGACTAATGAAATTGAGGAGTTGATACCTATTCAATTCAAACTACTGGCACTACTGCAGTCAGCCCAGGTATTGCCGCAGGCGGCCTGAACCAATGATCTTGCTTAAATAAAAATACCATATACCAACGATTAATGAAAACGATTGTATTGGAAATCGAAGGAAAATTATTCTATGGGCACGGCATGCTATTTTTTTGCACCATAAATGTCCCACACCCCTAATACGGACTGTTACAAAAATGAACTATAAATCTAAACCTATAGTATACATTTAAACAAATATTCTATGATAATTTGTTCAAACCCCTGCCACAAAACATAGCAATATTTTAACTGTGTGTACTTCTTATTTTTATATCAGGCGGATAGGTTTTGGTGTTGGCACGTGATCTTGTTTGATCTATTGAATTTTAATTTTATTTTAAAGCACATTGTTTTGTTGTTCATAATAGGCTATTTCACAAATTTATATAAGTTGATTATGTAAGGTAACCTACACTAAACACCAAACAATAAAGTAAACACCAATCAATACTAAGTACATAAGATACGTGTTCTGTAGATGAGTCATTAAACGTATATGTTACCCATTGAGTTATTATAATGATGTTACCCATATCTTCGTTATTATCATTGTTAGTGATAAAGTATCACATTATCTAATTAATTATATTATCATACAAGACTAAGTAGAAGAGTACCTAGGTAATATGAAAGAAAAAAAAATTGTCTATGGTCTACAATACACTGTGCAGCATAAACATAAAATCATACTGTGTTTCAACAATGATGTCAACAAAGAAAAGCTTATCTGTTGATTTGATTAAGATTATGCAATCTTTTCTCGCTATAGAAAAAAACAAGCGTTCTGATAAATGACACAGATCCTCTTTACCCCGTTGCATACATTTTGTTGCATGGTGTTATGGTCAATTGGACAGCTTAATACAGAGTCCTGTGTTTAAATTTTGTCGTGTTGGTTGCTCGGTTATGTCAGCCAATTGGGACAGTCTTCGAATCTGAATTAGTATCACTTCATGACACTTCCTGTACAGCGGATTGTATTATCTATGAGTCACAAAACTCATATTACTCACATCGACATAACACTTAGAGATGCCCATGTTGTAGTCGGACGCTCCCTGAGGTGCATTTACCCTAAGGCTAAAAAGGGCCATTGCCCGGGACCGATCAGGGCGACGGAACCTCCACCCACTCACTCACGGTCAGTTTTTTTTAAAGATGGTAAGAGGCTAGTCTCGAAGGAATTCACCAACTCCTATTGACAAGAGCAACACCAAGTTTATCGTATTTTAAAGATAAATTTGGATCTTTGAAAAATCCCACCCTCAAGTCCTATGAAACTATATTAAGGGTAGGGATGACCAAAAAATGTCGTATCGTATCGTATCGCATGCTTTTTTTTTGTTGATTCGAAAATGTTTTTTCATGAAAACGAGTATTTTTGTGGTATTCTTTAATTTTAATATCGAAAAAATTCTTAAATAAATTCAAAATAGTTCGATTCACGTACGTACAAGTTGCCTATGTCTATGTTTCGGTACCTGGCGACCTCTTATTATGAATTAAGAATAACAAAATGTTCAATGTAACAGGAATTTTCAAGTTATAAAATTAAAAATTGTCGTAGTTTGATACGATACGATATTTTAAAGTGATACGATATATCGAATCGTATAGTATGGTGAAAACATCGTATTAAATATCGATATATCGTATTGTGCTGGATCGATATTTAGATATGTCGTATCGTAATGGGCATCCCTAATTAAGGGGCAAGAATGTGCGTTACAACACCAAGCCCAGGTGGTGTAGGGCCCGTTCCATTTATAATCTACTGATGTCAATGAAAAAAGCAGCGGCAAACCTTACAGGCCCGGGGTACTGCATTTTACTATACGCCACTGGTTATAAATATACATAGGCGACCTTGACGATTAATTTTAAATTGCCTGTGTCGTGGGAACACAAAAATACACAAGACAAGGACACACACACCCAGTCCAGAAACCGAAAATTAAATTTATTATTCAAATATCTGCTCCGCTAGGAATCGAACCTAGGACCCTCCTCAGCGCACCGTCGCGCGACGTCTTCACCACTGTGCCACTTAACCTAGTTGCATATTATAATAGACATTATCGTTACGCGAATAAGGATGCACCCTTAACGCTTAATGCCGATTATTGTGGACGTACCATAATACTAATATGTACTCCGATTTATTTATGGATTTTCAGTGGTCCGCTCTACAGTGTGACCATTTGTGGCAGATTTCTGCCATTTTGGCAGATTTGGATCCAAAATTTAAGCTGTGGCATATTATGCTGACGATTTAAAAATGTGGCAGATTTTGGCAGATTTCAAAGGTTTTAATGAAAATCATGCAAATTTTAAATAACATGACATTATAAATAAGTAATAAAAATTCAAATAAGGTAAATGTAAAAATATTTAGCAGAAAATAATTTCACAATCTGGCAACCTATGCCTTTGTTTGTTACCCAGCCCAGATTACACGGCGATTCCTTGCTTGATCTGTTCTTACATAGGTATTGTCATTTGATTGTGGGCTGTAAGTGATAAGTCATAGGGTTCGTATTCTTATAACCTTTCTTGATTGAGTTTTTAATCATCTTTGTTTTTACTTCATTTCATTCTCTTACGGCGCTTAGCGTGTATGTGAAGTACAAAATATCCAAATATTGCAAACTTTGCAAAAGCTCTCTTGTGTTTGCCGATGTCAAATGCGTCGTGCGAAAGGATATTTTCTCAAGTCAATCTAAATAAAACAAAAATAAGGAACAGGTTTTTGAATAAACATGTCTCGGCAATAATTACTACAAAAGAGGGAATAAAGGAACACGGAGACTGCGTCTCCTTTAAACCAAGCAAGGAAATGTCAAAAAATATGTCGTTAAAATCCATGTACAAAGAAAATGAAGACGAAAATTTTGAAGCCAATGTTGATTAGGTGTATTGTTTTTTTGTACGTTTAGCGTAGTTATAATGTTGATTAAAAAAAATTATGAAAATACGTTTTTTTTTTATTTTCATGTTGGCATATTTTTGGCATTTTTAAACGCCGAGTGTGGCAGATTTTGGCAGATTTTTGGGTCCGTGTGTGGCAGATTCGCCGTTTTTGAGATGGTCACACTGCCGCTCTATTGTCTATGGTACGGTGAAGTACCTACACTATAAAATGTAAGTGCTATTATTAAGTGCGTGCGATGGATTTAGTCGAAGATATATTTGTTGGTCTTAGTCATTTGTTGGTTCAAAAGAGTTTTGCATTTTGAAGTAATCAGTACGTCCAAATAAAATCACATACTGAATGTAAGAATATTAAGTGTTTATTTAAAAGATATTTGGAACTTCATAACTACTGGTAAGTAAACTTTGAAGCTTTAACATTAAGTAATAGTACCTACTCAGTGGAGGCATATAAAATATCATGACAATGCAGGATGTCGTGGGTCGAACCCTCCTACATCCTGCTATATACGATATTATCTAGTAAGTACAACTTATTGATATAATTATAATATAGTGAATTGCGTTAAAAAGTATTGAGTTTAAATGATTTTTTTAATCTCAAGCCTATTATACTTTGCATATTATTATTCCATTGAATTAGGAATTAGAAAATTATGGCAGTAACCGGCGCGGTCGATATTTTTTTATATGTACGAGTAGTTACCGCTATTGGGATATATATCGCATAAATCCAGCCCAACCCAGTAATAAATCACAAGTGCAGTGTAATAATAAATAATAAACGTACCTTCTGACAAGAAATTAAATATTTTTCTGGATATTATTGGTACCCAGCAGTGGCTTAGCGTAGATGTCGAGTCGACTGCCCGAGGCCTTATTTAGGTACCTATTTCAATTTAATGTTCAATTCAAGTTAAGCTAATTCAAATTAATGTTTATACTATACATTACATACATTAATTATAGACAACTTTTCGGTAAGAACAATCATCATTATTTTGCATTGTACACTTGTACAGGGGGCTTATTCTGTATGACCATTCAGATTTCGTGCCGATATCGTGTGTCATCCAACCGTATGTGATTTCATGAACTCGGCGCGACAAGGAACCGTAATGTCCTTTCTATAAGGCACACAATAGATTGTCACGATATTTGAGTTTTAAGCCTTTTTTGACTTTTTATCACGAAATTGCCGCGATACGAGTGTGAATGGTCATACAGAATCGGGCCCCAGGTTAAATTTTAAATAAAAAAGTTATCTAAGTTTTACAATCACGTTTATCAATACATTGTATAGAATTAGATACATTGATATAACTTAGGTACCTTACACTTAAGATTAGGTATCTAGGTACACCTTGACAATCGAATTGAATATAAAACGCAAATCAATTTTTAATTAGAACTAAAGCGATACTATAATGTATTTATATTTTTATTGAAAAGTAATATTTAAAGTATTTGTTAGAATTAAAAACAAAACTTCCGTCTTTAATTAAACATTTATACGTCGACTTTTTAAGAGCAGTTTTTTTTATTGCACCATCAATGTGTATGGCATCACACACCTCTTGCTCAATAGACAAGATAGCCAAATCAGTTAGTCTTAGAGTACCTACTCATTGTCGCTCTTTGCTTATGACAACTGTGAAAAATATTCGGAACATTATTAAAATATGTATTGGGCAGAACATCTTCCAGCTTGGATTTAACAATAAATTTAAATAATTCAAGTGAGTCTGCATTGTCAGTAACCCACTACTACAGGGTCGGGTCTCCTCTCACAATGAGAGGGATGTAGGCCGCCGTCCACCACACTGGCCTACTGCGGGTTGGTGGACTTCACATACCTTTGAGAACATTTTTTTATGATTTCTCAGGCATGCAGGTTTCCTCGCGATGTTTTCCTTCATCGTAACAGCAGGTGATATTTAATTTTATAAAACGCAAATAACTTTTTTACAGTCATCGGTGCGTGCCTCTGGGATTCGAACCCAGACCCCTCGATTATGAGGTCGAATTGTAAGCCACTGGGCTATCAACACTTTTTAGTCACAGTGTTTACCGCCTAGAACTATCCACTACAAACTACAAAATCTTGGTCTCGGTTGCGTATCGTAGAGCACGAGTGAGTGCGTAATCTGACTTACGCTCGGTCGATGTTCAAGTGGCTGTGACCATAGGTTGCAGGATTGGTGGCGCGCCCGAGAGAGCCCTATGTCCAACAGTGGGCTTACATCGGCTGAGGAGAAGTCGTGTAATTATTTTTATTTTATTTTATAGACAGACGTTTATCTCGATTTCAGGAAATGCGGATCAAGGCGTTCAGCTACCTCGTCGAAGAGAATGCAAGAGCTCACTCGTTGCAGGACACCTCCCTGGTTATCGACGCTCAAAACTTCTTTTATGATTACTATGAACAGAGTGGACTGAACTTCCACTTCGGGGCCGAGTGCGATCAATATGCGGATTACTTAAAAAAATACCTCGATATATTCAAAAAGAATAACGTCAAATGTTTTTTCGTTTTTAAGGGAGGCACTAAAAACTTGTTAAAAAAAATCGAGAAAGATCAAAAAAAGTCCACAGAAAGAAAATGCAATCCAATTTTTATGAACGAAATTCACTTACAAGTCTTGAAAGAGATGGGATTCGACTATGTTTTTACAGAATTTGAGGCTAAGCCTGATTGTATCGCTTTAGCTCGAAAACTTTCGTGCCCAGTGCTCAGTCAGGATATCGAATTCGCCTTTTCGGGAGTACCATATATCCCACAAAGGACTTTGCCAACTGAAAATAAAGGAACCATCAAATGCAACATATTTTTGCTAAGCGACTTTCTGCGTAAATATTCAGTGAATAAAAATATAATCGAAATCTTCATTCTACTCAGCGACGAAAGCATATTTCCGGAAAATTCATTTACTCAATTTTTCACAAGACAACGGATTCCACCGTATCCCAATAACAAGAGACATGTAGCTTTGTTGCAGTGGCTGTCAAAACGAAATGAAAGTGCGATACTGAGAGAAATATATAAGAACACGGTGGTACAGCAAGGGAAATTTCTGGAGGAACGTGCCTACGTGAAGACGCTTCTAGAGCCCGAGTTCGAGGGCCCCTTAGCAATGGACTATCGTGCGAACAGTGACGATGCCGACATTCGCTGGTTCGAGAAGGGCGTAGCTCTAAACTTCGTACCCAAACCGTACATCGACGTTTATCGATTTAATTTACTACTCGTCAATATACCGCAAGACCGGTATAATGCCGTGAAGTCTTCGATAAAAATAATTAAATACGCCTATGATCTCTTAACTAACTTCCGAAACGATGGAATGCAATTTTTGATCAATCATTCGAACCCCGAGAATCTGCCAGTAGTGATCAAGGAATCTGTTAGGAAACCTAATTATCAAGCAAATGTGTCCGTGTTCGAAAACGGTTGGGATCACGTAAGATCCCTCGGTTTATTTCAGCACTTCATGATTGAAGCGACCGACTTCAAATTTGATAGGTTGGAGAGCGCACCGGCCGAAGCGAACTTACTGCTTGTAACGCTAGTTTACTTTCATCACCAAAAAACCGGCGACACGAGTAGCACTAAATTAACTTACAGCATTCTGTTGTCTTACATAATGTTAGGGGTTGTTAACGTAGTAAATAAACATGGCAATGCACCCAGTGTGAACGTCAGCTTATCCGATTGTAAGTCGGCAGCCAGTTTACTAAAGGACTATTTTGAAGTTACCCCGGACGACATCGCCGCAATTACCGACAAAAACCTCATCGATTCTGTATACGAGTTTCAACATTGCCTCAGGGAGGTAAATAATTTGAACAGACTTTGTGGAAACCCTTTTGAGCCCACTGTCTACGGCAGGACATTCAATGGCACCTTTGTACACAAGCTTCTCCACGTTTTAGAGAACGAGGAAGAATCCAGATTCTTTGATAACATCCTCGCGACAGCCCCAACAGTTTTGAACTATTTGTATCATTTGTTTGACCTTTATCAAACTCTACTATAGATTTTGAAGTCATTCTGAAGACCCCGTTATTCAAGTATGTACCTACATACCTACCTGATTGACAAGCATGGTGCATTAATGGTGTGAAATTGGATTTATTGTGCTTTTTGATTTATTTTAATTCAATTTGTTTAAAATCGTATTTCATTTACAATTCTGTTTATTGTTTACGTATTTAAACATTTAAAATGTCTAAGTTATCTTAGTTATATTGTTTGTGTTTGTTATAAGTATATACTATAAATCTAAGTTTTATATAACCTCAATTTGGAAGCGTAAGAATAGATTAAGCGATTACTTTTTTCTATTGAATCTTATATATTTTTTGTATTTAATAAATTTTGTTTCTTAAATTGTTTTTGATTTGCTTGATATATTCAATATTACACAAACACTCAAAGAAAGCCACTCAAAGAAAGCCACTCATGTGAGAATATTCTACATCGCGTAATATAGGTACACTCAGAATTCGATTCGCAATATCGACAATAAATTATTGACATTGGCTATTATTGCCTTGTGCATGCCCTTGTGGAGTAATTTTGTGTTTAAAGTTGTTTTATACTATTAATAATTTCATATAATACCTACTGTTAAGTATTATTGAATATTCTACTCAAAAGATATCACTATTTAAATAATTCTCTATTCTGAGTCTAGGAAGCTAAAAGGTAGGCCGCAGGTATGGCCCCAGCATAAACGTACGTTATATTTCAGTTTTTGTAACCATTCTTTTCTTTTTTGTATATTGTTTATTGGGTGCTATACCTAAGTGTTTTTTATTTTCAATTTAGGTCGGACGGTCGGTATTAAAAATGTCTGCTTTCAAGATAAAGGAATGAAACTTCAAGAATGTCAATAGTAATGTTTATTTCGGGGCTATAGAACCTTCGATGGGTCGATGGCGAAAGGCAGGCCGCGCGCGACCGCACTGGCCGCGATGGTGGCGAATGCGCTCGCCCCCCGCGCCGCACTCAGCGCCGCCAGCATGTCCCCCCGCGTGCCCCCAGCTGCCCCCGTCCCGCAGTCCCCTTCCAACTCCCGCTCGTCGTCCGAGCCCCCCGACCTCGCGTTCTCCGCGTTTATATCTGCAAGAAGTTATAATTATTCTATTTTAAATTCTATCCTTCCTTCCTTGAAACTCCTGGCAGTCCACTGCTGGACACGGGCCTCCCCTAATCGACGCCACTCCGCCCGGTCCTGGGCCCTCCGAATCCAACGGTTTCCCGCTGTCCTCTTCAGGTCATCAGTCCACCTGGTCGGAGGGCGACCTGTGGTCCTTTTGCCTAAACGTGGTCGCCAGTCGAGGGACCTTTTTTCCCCATCGTCGGTCCTGCGAACGATGTGGCCAGCCCGTTGCCACTTTAATTTGCAAACTTTGAGAGCTATGTCCGCCATAAATACTATACAGGTTGGTAAACTAGCGGACACGAGTATAACTGCTGGATGAAATTAATGTATCCAGTCAGTCGCGTAATTTAGCCGTCGGGGGCACGTGGCAAAATCATTTACGTGGGCCCAATAAAAAAATGTCACATTGTGGTGTAGTGTGGAGCTCACCCAGCACGCCCTGGCTCCAGCGCGCCTTGCCCACGCGGGCCCAGGCGCGCGCGGCGGACGCGGCGGCGGGCACGCAGCGCGCCAGCAGCGCGCACACCAGCTTGTCCACCTCCAGGTCCGTCACCTCCCACAGCATGCCCACCACCATCGGACTGCAACGGAAGCGCGCGGTGGAGCCTTTATATACGTGTGCGTGTGCGTGTGCGTGTGCGGGATGCTGACGTTATTTTTTTAATAGTCATTGAGTATTAAAAAGGCGTGTGAGCCACCTGATGTTAAGCGGTAACGGCAGCTTATGGACGCCGCCCGCATGCAACCACGAATGTTTATTTGCCAATTCTATATATTTGTAATTTTATTTTTTGCAATTAATATTTATTTGTTTGTGTGTTTATTATTTGGCAAATACACACTTGGTAAATAAATGAACAAAAGTGGCAAGTAAGTAAACAAAATGGAAAATAAATAAAAAATTGCAAATAAATAAACAAAGTTGGCCAACAAATTAATGGGAATAAACAAAAAAATGGCAAATAAATAAACAAAATTGGAATAATAAGTAAACAAAATTGGAAAATGAACAAACAAAATTATCAAAATAACAAAAGTCCCCACACAGAGACAGACACACGACACTCACCAGGCGGCGACGTGCAGGTGGTGGTGCGCGGCGGCGGGCGGCGCGCGGGCCGCGGGCGCGCTCAGCCGCACCGAGCCGCAGCCCGCCAGCAGCGCGGCCGCGCGGCACCGCACGCCCTCCACGCTGCCCGCGCCCGCCGCCAGCGCGAACCCGTCGCCGTGCCCGCAGTACCTGCCGCGCACCACAACAGACATCTATTATATATTGTTATTATTGTTGATTGTTACACGGGAAAGATGTGACAAAAATTATAATAAGTTGTCAAAGTCAAAAGTAAAAAGCATATTAACAAAAGTGCCGAAAAAAAATTACAATAACCGATTTGACAAATAAACAACATTGAAAAATAAGAAATAGCAAATAACTAAATAAACTTCGCAAATAAACAAATAAGCAAAATTGGAAACTTTACATTGTTCAAACTCAAAGTCAAATTCAAAAGCATTCATTATCGGGTACAATTAATGTGCACACTTAATGAACGTCATACGTTTATAACTATATATACATGAGCTTTGATCGCCTCTCAGGCAAAACTGAGAGAAAAAAACGGGCGGAAAAATACCCCCAGGACGCTTTTAAAAGTAAGTATGAATTATTTAACGACCTGAGTGGCGCAGTAGTTAAGACACCGGTGCGCTGCGCGGAGAGTCCTGGGTTCGATTCCCAGCAGAGCAGAGATTTGAATGATGAATTTGAATTTCTGTTTTTGATGTGGGTGTGTTGTGTTGTTGTCTTGTGTGTGTCCATGGCACCCACGACACAGTATCCTAGTGTGGGGCTATGAGTGTGAAGCGTTACTATTATTATTATTCTATGGTGCAACAAACGTTTTTTGTACAAGTCAATTCGCGGGCTTTCGGCCAAACGAGAATAGAGGGCTGTGATCACTCACAGCAAGAAGTCCGCCTCGGTGAGGTAGCGCAGGAAGTCCCCGGGCGGGGGCGGAGCGCCGCAGCAGCCGCGCCACGCCGGGCACCAGTACTGCACGAACGCGCCCATCCGCAGCTCCATGCGTTCCAGGTTCTTCTCTGTGAAACGACCACACTTCAAAAAATCAAACCGACATCAAAAAACGACGAAATAAATTTTGTTACATACTACAACTACTGGACCGATTTTGATGAAAATTTTACCATTCCCTAAATTGAACAAAATGCAAAAACAAAAAAGAACGAACACGATCCGTCAATTAGTTTCGGAGATATACGAGGACAAACCATATCTACATACATACATACATACATTCATGAAATTTGGTATTCTTGTTTGGAAGCCGAAATAGGCTAACATATTATGTAAAAATTGTGCAGTTCTGAGAAAATTACATACATACATGTCGAATTGATAACCCCCTTTTTTGAAGTGGGTAAAAACTACTGCTATTGCCACTACTACTTAGTGGCGTAACTATACCATCGGGGGCCGTGGCACAAACACAAGGGACATGTATCACATACACAGAGTAGGTACTTATATAAATCCCTTATTTTCATTAGCGGCTAAAACAAGGCATTTCCGATGTAAGTGTATGTAGGTGTTTCAGTAGAATGGGGAGAAAGTTTCTAGCTCACAACACCCATGGAAGTGCTCTGCCAAAGCATTACAGCCTATTGATTTTAGGTGTTTATATAAAAATTAAAATTTAATTAAACATTTTGGTTACTTTTAAGCTCCCACAAGTACAGCTTCCCACATGGCGGACTAAGGCCTACATCCTTCTCGTTGCGAGAGGAGAGCCGACCCTGCACTGGGTTAGTAATGAGTTACATATAATACTTAGCGACTACCTCACCTGACATCATGGTGAGAAAACCTGCATGCCTGAGAGCCATCCATAAAGTCCTTGAACGCGTGTGAAGTCCATCAGCCCACATAAAAGACTCAAACCCACACCCTTCTCAATGTGAGAGGTGACCAACCCTACAGTGGGAAACATTTCTCACCGGGATTGATGACATATCTGCCCACTTCGGCCGTAGTGGTGTAGTAGCCGTCCACGATGCGTTCCTCGTGTATCTTGTACAGCGCGTAAAGGAAGTGGACGTTCTCTATCCGGCACACGGGCTCCGCGCTCAGCACGGGCAGCGACTCCCACGGGAACGTGTCGAGGATCTGTAAATAACAATTGGCATGTGGCCTGAGAGTGAATTGAGATGTCAGTGGCCCGTTTAATGATCACTACAGGTCGGGTCTCCTTTACAATGAGCGGGGGTAGGCCGCCGTCCACCACGCTGGCCTATGTGGGTGGGTGGACTTCACATTGTCAGTAACCCATTGATGACCCACTACAGGGTCGGGTCTCCTCTCACAATGAGAGGGATGTAGGCCGCCGTCCACCACGCACCACTACTGCCCGTTAGTGGACTTCACATGCCTTTGAGAGCATTTTTTTTTGTGAACTCTCAGGCATGCAGGTTTCCTCACGATGTTTTCCTTCACCGTAACAGCAGGTGATATTTAATTTTTATAAAGCGCACATAACTTTTTTACAAAGTCATTGGAGCTTGCCACTGGGATTCGAACCCGAACCCCTCGATTCGAGGTCGAATTCTAAACCACTGGGCCATCACCGCTTGTGAATTGAGATACTCTTATTGAACTGTCAAAAACGAAAAATGACGTCATAATCCGGTTTCTTTGTACAAAATCTACGTTTTGTCTAAAGGACCCGACACACCAAGTTTCAAGTCAATTGACATGATTTTATAATTGTAATTCATAACCGTAAACGTCACCTAATTACGGATTGGACTATACATAATATCCCTTACCTCGTCAACAATCAGTATAACCGGAAACCTCTTCGCCTTACTCAACCCAGACCACCCATCTCCGTCTTTCACCTGATTGGCCACTTGTGAAAACGCCCTGATGCCGTCCACCACACTGAACCTGTGTATCTCCTCGAAGCATTTCGACAAACACTTGAAACACAACTCGGTCACGAATTTGAACTCCTTATCGCACGAATCACAGGCAATATTCTGAACGAGCTTTCTAATTTCGTCGACGTTGCAGTGCTCGGTCAAGATTCTTCGGATGCAACTCTTTATCTGTTGGGAGGAGAGACCGTGGCAACCGTCTATCAGGTTGTAGAGCAGGAGCTTCTGTTTTTTCGTCAATTTTATGAATCTGCAATTGCAATATTGGATTTTTTAATAAGAAAGCTAAAACGCAAATATGTTCACACGAGTATAGAATTATTATAATAGGCGTGTATGTATAGGGTTTCTAATTATTATTCATGTTATGTAGTAACCAAATAAACACTTTTGTCATTCAAATAATTAAAGATTACCAATATTTACGGAAAATAAAATCCGCAAAGTTGGTCATTTAATCACGTGACATTAAAATGATTGAACAATGAACACAAATCAGAGAAGCGTGACGTCACGTCTCGCGAAACGTCACAACACGGGGAGGCCTGAAGCGTACTCCACAGCAACTAGTTAGTTAGTGGCCAATCCGTGTCGGATGTTTCCAAACCGCCCATAGGGCCTCCGACAAGGTTCAACGACTGCTTGTATCGACAACAACCGGGACCGACAGCTTAACGTGCCGTCCGAAGCACGGAAGCGTGCATTTAAATCGCCACTAGCGATCACCCATCCAGGTACTGACCGCGCCCGACGTCGCTTAACTTTTTCGATCGATTGAGATTTACTCAAGCAGCGAGGCTTTCGGGGAATTCACGTTCACGTTACGCCGAGTTTCACGGCATAATGTAGAACCACCACTCGTTTGATAGAATACAGTATCGAAGTACACACACATACACAAATGCAAAGCTGAGCTTACGTCTCACAGACTATAATTATGGCTGTTAGAACCACTTAGGGGCCATTCATAAATTACGTCACACGATTTTTAGGACTTTTTAACCACTCCCCCCGTCCTTGTCACAGGTTGTCACATTTTCAGAACCCTTTCCCCCTGATGTGACGTCACACATTTTTTAAATTTATGCATGTATGTATGTAGGAAGGGGTCCAAATAAAAGATTTCGTCTCCTGAATTATTTTTTTATTTCTTACAGCACCCGAGAACCATGACACACCCCAAATTGACACCATCCGTCATCTTACTTTTTTTATTTTTTATTTTTTAATTCCTACATGTATTTAAAAATAATAAAAAAATACAGGTATTTTTATTATTTCTTACCTTTATTACATAATCTTCAATAAAATTAACATAAAGTCAAACTTTTTTAAAACAATTGTAGATTAATTTTTTATTCACATATTATGGATTACAAATTTTAAAATGTGACATCACAAAGCTTTTGGACCCCCCCTGCCCCTCGTCACACTGTCACATTCCGGTGACACCCTGCCCCCATTAACGTGTGCCGTAATTCGACCCCTTAACAGAACGGTCACTCACCCCCAGTCCCGCACGGCGTCGTCGACCAGCGCCACCAGCCTGTCCCGGAGCGCGCGCTCCCGCAGCTTGCCCGTCAGCAGCGCTCCGTAGCCCCCCAACCAATGCGAATCCATCAAGCTTATCACACTCTGCAAATATGGGAAACATACACAAGATATTTAGCGGTCATAGCCCAGTGGCTTAGAATTCGACCTCGATTCGAGGGGTCCGGGTTCGAATTCCAGTGGCACGCACCAATGACTTTGTAAAAAAGTTATGTGCGATTTATAAAATTAAATATCACCTGCTGTTACGGTGAAGGAAAACATCGTGATGAAACCTGCATGCCTGAGTTCACAAAAAAAATGTTCTCAAAGGCATGTGAAGTCCACCAACCCGCAGTAGGCCAGCGTGGTGGACGGCGGCCTACATCCTTCTCATTGTGAGAGGAGACCCGACCCTGTAGTGGGTCATTAATGGGTTAAAACAACAACACAAGATAAATAGCGGTCCATAGCCAACAGTGGCTTAGAATTCGACCTCTTAATCGAGGTCGACCAATGACTTTATAGAAAAAAAGTTACATGCGCCTTGTAAAATTAATATCACCTGCTGTTACGGCGAAGGAAAATATCGTGAGCAAACCTGCATGCCTGAGAGTTCACAAAAAAAAAGGTTCTCAGAGGCATGTGAAGTCCACCAGCTCGCATAAGGCCAGCGTGGTGGACTTAGGCCTACATCATTCTCATTGTGCATGTGAGAGGAGACCCCGGACCCTGGAGGATCGATGGGTTACTGGGGATTATGTGTTGTCACATAAATACCTTTTCAGGTAATAGAGCTATACAACTCACCAGAGCAGTATTAACAACGATGACACGTCTTGTCACACAATATACTACGACTGAAGCAGAGTTTTCGGGCAGTGTGTGTTGCCGGTTCAATAATGAGCCTGATTCATAAGCTCAGCGCGACAGAACTCGCAACGATGAACTTGAAGCTAGCAAACTGAAGTGACAATGGAATGGCCACATCGTTTGAAGGAGTGATAAGGTAACAACCAATCGCATTACCCGCAGCGCAGTCCGTGTCGAACCGACCAATAAGGATTGTGCTCACGACTTATACAGACCACTGTGATTACCTTCATCCTCAGGTCGATGTCCTCGCGCTTGCTCCAGTAGTTCTGGACCAGTCGCTTGTTGTTCAGCAGCTGGGCAGTGTCTATGGTTCTGTAGTTTTCCTCCAACACAGAGTACAACTCGGTGAACAGAGGTCTCTCGCCCTCTGGAAACCACATGAAGACCATACTATGAATTTATTGTTTAGCAATTTTTTTCAATTCCTCACAATATTACGGGTCTTCCTTCTGTTTTGTTTTTAGACCTAGACCACTGCTGGATATGGGCCTCTTTCTATGAATACTTATCGTTAGACATTATAATACTAACAAATATTTAATACCTATGGGATAATATTAGTTTGAAATTTTACAGTGCATTAAAGCCAATTCACGGTTATTATGTTTCATTAATATTATTACATTGAAAGGGTGTTAATTAAAAATAAAGCAACTTTTGTGATGATTTATCTAATGCTTTATTAATTTTTTAACTCTTCTAAAAATCCTTTTCCTCTGTTGGTTATTACACTGCGCATTTACGTCTGGTAAGCTGTGTATGTGTGCGTGTCGTTTCGGAAATGCTAAAACTCACACTAAGGGTACAGGCCTTAGTTACATAGTACAATCTTTATCCTGTGATATAGAATATAGATCACCTAGTGCACTATTAAAAAAAAATCTATGATACAATGACACCTACCTTTGGTAACATTGGCTGGTATGTTGACAGTGACAGGTCCACCGCCATCCAGGTAGTCGTTACTGAGCATAGTCAGGTAGAGGGCGTTGATCTCGGTCCTGTATTCGGGTAAAGGCTTCAAGTTCTCATTGGGGTTGTATGGAGCTGTCAACTGGATTATAGTCCACTCTGAAAATAAAAGAAAAGAATGCGTTTATTGTTGACTGTTACATAAGAAAGATGTTACAAAAATTATAATAAGTTTAGAACAGTCTACCCCATGATGCCCGCATCTAATGAAAACTTAATTTTACATTTTATGGTAATTGCTAAGCTATTTTGTTCAGCAGATCAAATGAAATTAATATGACATTTTATAACAAACATGTAACTTTGTAACATGATGAGTGAGCCAAAGTAGCTTGCCAGTTACACGACAGTTATGACATTAGTGTCTCATAAGTGAAATAGTACTTGACTAGTGAGTTGACTGAACGTCGTGCAATCGAACAATGAATGAAATTTTTAAAATAGTTGTCAAAACATAACATGCACGTTTCTACGTTACGCTTTTTTTTTATACAAACATAGCAACATGCATGACGTCATTCAGCGTCCAACATGCATAACATCATTCAGCATCCATAAGATATTTATTGGGTTCATGACTAAATTCATGGATTTCTCCAAACTTAATGATGTTGGGGGCACCTTTAAATGTGTTATAAGCTAACTAAAATTTAATGTGAATATTTGTGAGGAAGAAAGCAACTTTTTACTGATATTCCAAAGTGATTGTAAAAAAAAGATTAAATCGCTCCACCCTCATGTGCATACCAAATTTCATCGAAATCTGTTGTGTCCATTTTTGTGTGAAAGAGTAACAAACAAATATCCATTCACTAACTTTCACATTTACAAGTCAGTAGGATGCTCTAAATAAAATGCTTCATTTAACAGTACCTTTTGGAAATTCTTCCAGTATTTTCTGTAGGTTTTCAACATTGTTATCGGGGCCAAATCTCATGTACTTTTTGTAGAATGGCAAATCTTCTTCAATTGCACAATTCTTTAGCTGTCCTGTTACACCGTCGGGATCAGGTATGAAACTCAGTAATTCTTGTTCCTCTTCTGATCTGCAACCAGAGTGATAATTTATGAAATTTCGAAATTCTGGAAAAAAGTTACCATATTCTTGGATTTATACAGATCACATTATTGCCTATTCTCCATACCCTCCTAGATGTAAGCCTGCAATAGATTAGGTTGTCCAATGGTTGAAAGACTAAGGGATAGACTTCAAGAAGTATAGAAATAATTAACAAAATTAAATAATTTATCACCCTATTATAACTTGCATGAGACCTTTGTACCTATAGTAAGTAGGTAAGTCAGTCAGCCAAAAGTAGTTGACAAAATATGGTAACTATAAATATTAAAAACTTGTTTAACCATTTATTTTTTATGTATTGAATTATATTCGAACTCATAGAACAAAAGTTGTTGCTTATGGTGTTAGCTACCTAGTGCTGCGAGGTTGCTCATGTTTTACGGGTAACCTGTATAATTACCAACTACTGTAAGTTCAGTAAAAGTAATACCTAAAATGCCAGAATTGGTCCAAAATTTTGATCGGTGGAAAACTGTTGGATTCAGCTGATAAGCCCTAGAATGGCTAATGAATTAAATGGATGGAACCTAACAATAGAACTGCAACACATTTTTACTTGGGGTAATACATCTATCTAATACATCTATGTATGGTCTACTAAGTATATAGCGGTGACAGCCCAGTGACTTAGAATTCGACCCCGAATCGAGGCGTCCGGGTTCGAATCCCAGTTGCATGCACCAATGACTTTGTTATAAAAGTTATGTGCGATTATTAAAATGAGCGGTTATAAAATTAAATATCACCTGCTGTTACGGTGAAGGAAAACATTGTGAGGAAACCTGCATGCCTGAGAGTTCACAAAAAAAATGTTCTCAAAGTCATGTGAAGTCCGCCAACCCGCAGTAGGCCAGCGTGGTGGATGGCAGCCTATACCCCTCTCATTGTGAGAGGAGATCTGACCCTGTAGTGGGTCAATAATGGGTTACTGACAAATATTATAGTATGAGATCATGCTTAGGTAAAAGATAAATCACCAAATTGTACTTACATGGGATTCTTCTCAATTAAATCTTGTACCGGTTTAATGAAGCTTGTAATTTTATGTAACTTGTTTCCTGTAAATTAAAAAATTTTAACACATTTTTGGCTGCAATCTTTTTTATGATTCTTACACTGATTCACAATTTTTAAAACTTGCCTGGTTCGTGCTGCCAAAAAAACGCATAAACTTGAATGTTCACATTAAATGTAATTATTCACAGACTTTCCTTATTCATTAAATTGAGAGATCCATTCATTTCTTCAAGCCAGAAATAACTTAACTTTCTTCTTTGGACTGGTGCAAATTTCATTTTTATGTCTATTCATTTTTATGTATTTAAGTTGTGTTAGTGCTCTTAATGTTAATCCAGATAATAAATGAAGTGCATACCAAGTTTTATCCAAATCTGTTCAGCCATTTTTGTGTGAAAGAGTTTTAAGGTCTGTGTCTTATCAAGTTCCAAGTATTTTAATCCTAGTGTCTTCCAAAAGTATACAAAAAAATTACCAGCACTCCTCAACTGTTCATCTCTGTATGTAGCCAGCGTCCTCAGGGAGGCTGACACTGCCTCACTCAGGTAGAACGCTGCTTCCACCTCATTGTCCTCTGCGAGGCATTCCTCTGCAAGGAGCTTCCTGCTGCCTGTGATTTATTAATTTTAATCGTTTATTTACATTACTTTATACCACTCCATGTACCTACATAAATAAATAAGGTTAAGTTGTATTACTGGAAAGTTTCTTCAAACACCATTCAGTAGTTTTTGTGTGAAACACAAACATCTATTTATCCAAACATTTATTATTGAAGTAGGATACCTATATCAAATCGTTCATCGGGACTCGCTGGATAAAATATTATGTCTTACACAATCGCCGCCTTTCATTCCACATGATCTGAATCTGACTGCTTCGATTTCCTCAAGTAATACTTGGGGCAGGGTTCTTCTTTTGCCAAGACGTATTCGTTATTCAAGGAAACATCAGTCATTACCACTTTAACTGCCTAACTTTGAGAGCTACGTGTAGTAATCAACATATTTTAATGGTAAATATTGTGTGGCGTAATGCTATAAAATTTTATTCGCTTATAACAATAGTAGAAAAGTTTTATGACCAAAATAATACTCACTTTGATAATTTGGCCCGCTTGGAGTGCTGGGTATGTCTTTGGCGTATTTATTGAGTATATTATTGTACACAGGCTTTGTATAATTTATTTCATTAGTAAATACATCGAAATCTTCCATTTTATAACACTTTTCGAGTGTAACAGTAACTTTAAGTTTAAATAAATAAAGGAGTACTATTAGTTTAGTTAGCAGTAGTTTCAGTTAATATTTTCTGTCAGATTCAAATTTTTGACAATGACGTTTACTAGTCAGTGTCACAGTAACATGAATGGGAGTGAGCGACCCTGTAATTTAAAGCATCGACAGATTCATTCATCCACGATCATTTTTAATAGAAATTGAACAAAGATAATAATCATTAAATAATCCCACATTGGATATTCCATACTCCTCACAGGATTTAGACTGCTTGCTAATTTTGCTTACCGCTCTTGTAATTGCTGTGATATTTTTATAACTCATAAAAAAAAGAAGAGGTTCTACAAATTTATTTTTTTAGAACAGACTTACAAGAATTAGAACTACCTACGTATAAGGAAAGGTATCCAGATCCAATAAACGTTTTACTTTGAAAGGATCCCGCTTTCTCAGATTGAAGTATCTGAAAAATATGAGAGAAGGAATTTTAAACAGAAATATTTACTTTTACGGTCAAACAAATAAATAGTCTCCAGTTCTACAAAACTCTAATTTATCTAAAATTATTATTGTATACTTGCGTCCAGTATATTTGGTTCATCAACTCATCTGTGCCAACTAGTATGAAAAGAAGGCACCTACCAAGTAGGTACTTATAAATCGTAACATTGAAATTCCTACTACATTATGCAAGCCACTGGACAGAACCATAATCAATGCATTTTAAAATGCGAAGGAGTGTGTGCGTATTGTGTACGACGAATGCGTATATTACTTTCACACTGTCCTTATTTACTTTATTATCTTCTGATGGCCGACATGGTTGCTTAGTTAGTAAATAAATGCTTTGTTTCGTTTGGGGATGTGTGACGGAGATACTTGAGGAAATAACAACCTAGTCTTCATGGGCTACAACGCACTCACGTACAACCTTAATGCACTGAATCAATTTCCAGTCCATTGTACATGGGCTACAGTGACTACTTGCATTGCAATTTGCATGCGGACACTCAAGAAGTCATCGGCAGAAGACGTGCTACTTATTTGGCGATTTTAGTTAAGAGCCATTATCTGGTTTGAATCAACGCTCGAAACCTACATCATAACTTTAGAAATATAATGAAATAGTAAATATTGTATAATGATCCAATCCGCCCACAATTTTATGTAAATGACGAAATAAATTCCATTAGTGCAGGTGGACTGGTAGACGCATATATAGCAAACCAGTTAATTATAGCGAGATGCTGCCTAATGAGTGATTCTATACAACATGAATCATTACTGCTATTCGAGATGTATAATAGAAGGGATTACAAATAAAATACGCGTTATTTTTAAACGTTTTATTTGTAATAAACATAAACAATGTGCAAATTAATAAAATGATATTTGCTACATTTGTTCAGAGTTGCTGACGAAAGATCACTCTCAACTCTGTTCACAAGCTTTTAGTTTTTTAATGTTAGAAAAATAACAACAGACGGTAAGAAGTTAGGCTTACATCAACTAAAGAAATGCTTTTACAAGTAAAAATATTAGTGGCACTGAAACACCGTTTGCTGATTACAAAATGTATGCAAAAAGTAAATTTATATAAATGATTGTGCAATATAAGTAATAAGGCACGATATGGGCACAAAACTTTACTCTGAAATTGATACGATAAGACAAGATGCAATATTCATTCACGTTTTACAAAAAACATGTATAAGTAGGTGTTCGTATAGTGTTCGTAAAATGTTTATATTTTACAAATATTCTTGATTCCATTCAAAGCTACGCTGAATATATCAAACTGTGAATATGACTAAGTAAACAAAAATGGAAGGAGGGAATACTGATAAGTTTAGTAATACATAAGAAGCTATCCAGGCTAATAAAAATACAAGAAACATTCGCTACCAACCAGAAGCGTATAAATATCACTTAAGTTAACGTATTCGTATCGCATTTATAACACATAATAAACTATTCGAAAGAACAACATGATTCAGAAACAGCTTCTCTCAATAGGAAGATGGCTATTTTACAAAGGCATTTTAACCTTAAACTACGCCTCGATTCCCGTGCGATTTTATTATTGATTCTTGATTCTTCTATTATGTATATTTAAAAGGCATAATCTAGTAATAAATAAATATTTCTAAACTTTGTCTTAGAATTCATCTAAATACGTATAAAACACTACAAATTGACGATATTTCAATTTAAATATCCGTCGGATATGACTCGAAGGCACAAATATTGTTATTTTAAAATAAGTTAAACTTTCTTTTTCCCCACAAACTCTAAATTGCAGGTATTTCAGTACGCATAACCTCGTAATTAAAAAACTTACCACCAAGCACCACCACACTTATTTTCTTCCAACGCTTATCCTATATATTTTTCTTAATTTTAAATATGTAAACCTAAATAATATTTAAGTTAAATATTTGAACAATAAAAACGTTTATTGTATACCTATTATTGCCATTTCAGTTAAAGATAAGGTAGCAACAGCCACAAAAGTGTTAAAAGACATGTAGATATAATTTGCTCTACCTATCGTAAAAGTACTCGATCATTCGTGATTTTAGGATAAAGATTACCGCTTCCTAAACAAAGTTTATCTTATTTACAATTCAAAGTAGTTCGAGAAAAAAATCAAGGCCATGATTTGTATCACATAAAAGTTTGGATTTTTACGAGGCAATAGCCCAATAAATTAATAAAAAATAAGAAATGTAACAGCAGATACTGTCAATTCCAGATGAAGGAATTAAGTAGCCGTCGTATTATGCGCATTACCGTTGCATTTATTCGAGTGTACACGCACGTCTCCGCTCAAATGAGCATATGGCGTAGGCGATCATACAGTCGCTAATGCACGTCCTCTCTACTCGGCTAATTTATTCAATCTTGAACAAACAAACCGCTATCGCCGGCGACTAGTCCCGACAACGAGTACACAATAACAGCTAGCATAAAAACGAGGTTTTCTAAACTTAAATTCTACGTAAAAATGAATCGATCACATACAAGAGGGAGTCCTGAAACTAAACTGTGGCACTCAGAAAATGGAAACCGACCCCGCGACCTGAGCGACATCAGGACATGTTGTTTATGCCGGCCCTCTTGCTCACGGGAGTGGCGTCGAGGATCCTCTCGTTCACCTTGTCCTCCTCTCTGAAATGAATTCTCGTGATCACAATATCACCCGTACTGAGGGTCTGTGAACCGACTTCGGCTTTCTTTATTTCACTGAGATCATTGCATTTAACATCATTATATGTAGTATTATGGCATTTGCAACAACAATTTTTGCGGTCCACATCGCCTATGTTTAAAATCTGGCTCAGGTTGGACCAATCCTTATTTTTAAAAAGTGGCAGTGTTTGTTCCATTGTTTGTGAGAATTTGTCCTCTAATTCTCCGCTCAGCGGCGCCACAGACGAAAGGATCGCTTCCAAACGGTTTATCTTCTCTACTTTGTCCATATTAGTATCTGACAAAATCTCATCCATCATTTGCATGGACTCAGTGAGGCTCGGAGGCTGCGTTGAATGGGGAGAAGATATAGAATCTGAAGCGTTGGATTCCAAACTCGCCATCTCATTCTCTCTTTCATCATCATCTGAATCAGAATCTTTTTCATGTCCGATAGCTTCCAGTTTCTCCAACTTTTTAGATATCTTATGACAGCCCTTTAGTTTTTCTTTTTCTTCCTCTGTGAGCTCCAGATATCTGAGCAATCTTATTTCCCTGTTGCTCAAAACAATATTCTTGGTAGTCTCTGCTAACTTTTGTTTTAATTCACCAACCTCAGTATTGATTTTTCGTTGCCTTTTGCGAAGCTTGACCTCTGTCGGCTGAATGTGCATAAACACTTGTTCGTTGCTTAACTCTTCAAATAGTTGTTGATTCTCTGGTTTAATGTTGCTGGACATATATGCATATATTGCTGGATTTACTAGAGACAGGACATCTGACGCTGCATATATAATCATGTCCTTGGTGAGAGGTCTCCGTGCCCAGTAGCGTTGGTCTCTGCGATAGACATTTTTCAGTTGTTCCTTCATGGGATTCATGGGTGCGTTATACAGTTCACACAGAGCATTCAGGCTCAAATTTTTGACTTTGTAAACTGGAACATTTTGTTGCTGTAGCTGCAACACTGCATGTGCTGCCTGGGTATCGAATACATTTTTGAGTGTGATCTCAAATTGGTTGTGCAAATTGACTGAGTCATTTCTGCAATCATGTATAATCTTAATAACATTCTCGCTCTCGAGAAGATCCTTGATTTTACCTTCAATGACCATTCCTGGGCAAGCCAATATATCGAGAATGTAAACTTCTCCGTTCATAGTTGCAATCTGGCAGAGAGTCAAAAGACCTTTCAGTCCCAAATTGATGCCTTCACAATCGAACGAAACAATACTTTTAGTGGTGCGTTTGGGATTCATAATACTGTCAATAAGAGTGGAGCACTCCCTAACGTTTGCTATGACAGTGGCACATTGCAGGACCTTCTGGCGCCAAGCTTCACCCATCATGTTGTTTCTTAAACTAGCTGTACCATTAGTTTCCTCTGAGCAACGGGCATTCAAATGATTATTGACCCTATCTCTGACCATATTCTCAGCAAGATTCTTTATAACAATCGAGTTTATTCTCTGTTTGAGAGTTTGGTTTGCAATGTTAGCCTGTGGACCTCTGGGAGATTCTATAGGGCTGAGTATTCTGTTTGCCGGGCTCTTTTTTCCATCTGAAGGGGTCGGGCTGGCAACCATAGGCGGAGAGGGAGACATCGGCTTCTCCTCGACCACTTGCTTTGGTGGATCAGTCTTTGTTTTGGATTTTGCATTTAGATACATTACGGGTATTTTTGGTTTGCTTATAAGTGTCACGAGGTTCGCTTGCACGTGAAAGCTATCAGAGAATATTTTTAGAAACGCACTCAAGTCTGCTGGACTTTTGAACATTTGATACCAATACTCTTGTGGGAAGCGAGATACGATCAAATGGAACAGCTGGTCGACCAGCACGGGTCCCTTAGCCTCGATGCATTGAGCGACATAGTCCAACAGCTGCTGTGCAGTATCTGTGTTAATGTTAGCTACGGGTAAATTATGAAACTGTTCCGAGTTACTGTGTGTGTTACCTTTCCTATGATTCTCACTGACTAGAACGACGTTGTCTTCAATAATCTGGAAGGTGTCGGGGTGCTTCATGAGGAACTCCTTGAACTCCTTGATGCGCTGGCCGGAGATGTGGCGCACCTGCGGCGAGGCCTGGCTGCGGTGGCCCAGGAGACTCTTGATGGGCACCTCGGTACCCTCGCCGTATTGAATCATCTTGCTCGCGAAGTACTCCTTCGCTTCTTCGATGTAGTCGTTGTTGGAGGAGGCGCCGGCCCCGCTCAGGTGCCTCTGGTACGTGTTGATATCAACATAGTCCCCGTCTATGCTGAACAACGCCGGGTACTGGGCCAGGAACTTCTTCAGGCCCGACTGCGACCCGCCAGCGATCTGACGCATCTCCTTAGTGAATCCCTTGGCACCGAACTGACAGGAAAGATCGTGCAACGTTCTCGGCTCGCCTTTGTCGAGCAGGCGCTCCACGAAGAACAATAGAGTGAGGTTTCTAGCGAGCTCATATTCCATTGATTCCATTTCCTAGCAGTTGGTGCCAATTTGATGTCTTACACTAAAATTATTTTTCTACGTATATGTGTCACCCACAACACCATGAAATTCTTCAATTCTAAGCCTGGTCAAAGATAACAGAAGAAAGTGACGTGACGTAGTGTTGCTTCTACTAATTGAAAATCACCAGAGACAGGCACTAATTGCCTAATAGGTAATTTAGGTAATCATTATTTAAATTAATTATTATATTATATTTCGCATTGCATGCCTCGCTATGTTGCGAAATCATAATGAACTAATTTCTTTTACTGGGAACTAAGAACTTCTTGAATAATTACTGACAATGTCATGTTTTTCTTAAACAATGAGCCTATCAGCCTAGCCTATCAAGTTATAATTAAATTTTGACAAATTTACTTTTAAAATGTGATGTGAAATGACAAATATATATACTTTATGCCTTCGAACAAACTTGACGATTATTTGACGATTCTTTTTCTCTTGGTTTACAATTACAAACAAATCTAGAAATTATCTAAATATAATTAAAAGATGAAATAAAAATCAATTTATTAAATGTCCAATGGATTTCTGTGAATTTATTATTTATCATGTGTGTAGTAATATCAAGTGTAGGTACTTTTCTGTATCTAAAAATATTCACGAATAATAAAAGAATAGTATTATTAGAGGAGAAAATAACATAATAGGTATGTAAGTAACTAAATAATAAAACTATTGAGTTGTAAGGTTTTACTTTAACTTTTATACGGTTGTTATGATGAGCTAAAAATTTGCTAAAAGTAAAGTAATTTCTATTAGTTGCTAATGGTCAGATAAAAAAGTGGAAATTGGCAAAAACTGTTTTCAGTATGGCGTTATTAATAACTAATTTTCTAAAGATTATTATTTTATTCCGTAAAGTATAGGTATTGCTTTATATATGGCAATAATATAAAACCATAGACGATCTAGTGTTTACTTAAAATATAGCATGTTTATATTCATGATTTTTATCAACATGGTGCCAGGCCAGTAGTTACACAGGATTTTATTAAATTGGTATAATTTGTGTTCAATATTTCAACATAATTTTTCTGTGAAAACATTTAAAAGGAAATAAAACCGATGCTTTAAAATAACAATTATAGGTTAGGTACACAGAAAAAGGTTTCCTCTTCTGTGTAACCATTTTTTTATCTATAAAAATGTCAGTTGTCACAATTGTCACCATGCTGTACCTGACACCTGTCACAGTGTAATTAAACTAGCGATGTGCCGAGTCGGCTATTTATAGTATTCGAATATTTTGGTTTTCGTTAAAAAAATATTCGAATTCAGACTCGAGTCGGAAGACACGGACAGGTATTCGAGTACTGGCACGAGTATTCGAATACTTTAGTGGACTCGAGTACCTTTTGAATCGAACTTTGACGACAATAACATATCCTAATATTTCATCACAAATCATGTAAGATATTAATGGTGTATTTTTTTCAAATGTTTCAGTAAATTTGTTGTGTTCCCAAAATATACAAATGTTTTTTTGCACTCTTTGCACTCCACTTTTTTACCTTCTAAAATGTTGAATAAGTTCCATATTTCCGATTTTTTTTGGAGCCATCCTATCACAGACCTGGCTAAAACAATTAAACTAAACACTTAATTTCACTATTTAACTGACAGACTAACAGTTTGACTGATTAAAATTATAATTATCTATCTTTATATTAATCTTAATCTTAATTATATTAATCTTTATTAAACTGACCGTTGGGAAAACATAAACACGTTGAAACCTGCAACGATTCATCAGTCACGCGGCGGGACTAACTTCACAATGCTCTTTAAAGTGAACGGGGCATTCAAAATTCGACTGTACGCGTAAAGCAGAAGGTTTCTATTAAAGTACACGACTTAGGATTCGAATACCGTAAGTACTCGAATCCTGAATTCGAATACCGTAAGTACTCGAATCTTGAATTCGAATACCGTAAGTACTCGAATCCTGAATTCGAATCATGTGGATTCGAATACCGTATTTTATGTATTCGAGTACGTGAGTACCTGCTAGGTATTCGAGTAAGTACTCGAGTCAGTCTGACTCGGCACATCTCTAAATTAAACTACAAAAAAGTGGGAGTAGGTATTGAAGAAGCTTGTTCTGCTATTTTTAATAAATAAAATTCAGAAACCGATTAAAACTTCCGCACAATTAAGTTGTACTTTGGGTGTATAAAAACGACAAAAATTGGATATAATGGTAAGCTGTAATTCACTATATCAACAACAATTTTTCATGTTCAATGTTAGGTTTCGTCGAATGAATTATTCAGGATGTTGTTTCGGTCAATAAAAACCTTGTGCTTTTTAATGAACTTGATAGGGCTAATTAAGGGCTTACTAATGAACACTCAGGATCGTTATATAAGTGAAAATAGTAGCTTTTATTTCGTGTGATAAAAAGATACCATAACATTACAAAAATTGGTTATCAATACAAGCATACAATTTGCTGCTTGTTTTTGTGTGGTGTGTCGTGGAAATAAACAATGAAATCTCATTAATTCCAGTTGGTGTTAGTCCTGGGAGACCTGCACATCCCGCACCGCTGCAGCAGCCTGCCGGCCAAGTTCAAGAAGCTGCTGCTGCCCGGCCGCATCCAGCACATCCTCTGCACCGGCAACCTGTGCACCAAGGACTCCTATGACTATTTAAAGACCCTGGCCAGCGATGTGCATGTCGTCAGAGGGGATTTTGATGATGTGCGTTGCTTCGGGTCATCCATAGATTGTGTCACACGAATTTCATGAGTTTTGACCCACACTGTCACCGTCACAGCGGGTCACATTTTTGAGAGATCACCCTTTCTTTCTTGATAATTATTGTAAATAATTATCAAATTAGTAGTTCCAAAATTTGTTTTATTTTAATTTACATAAAATGATTTTTAACAAATATTTAAATAAATATCATCAAATCAAACATTTTGAGAAATTAACATAATAAAAAACGATTAATTATTTTATAAATTAAAGATCAAATTTAATCAACCATTATAAATTTATATGGTTTTTCATTTTCCAATTCCAGAATTCCACTTACCCAGAGCAGAAGGTCATAACAGTGGGTCAGTTCCGCATTGGTCTGGTGCACGGGCACCAGGTGGTTCCCTGGGGGGACGAGGAGTCCCTAGCGTTGGTCCAGAGACAGCTGGACGTGGATATCCTCATCTCCGGCCACACCCACCGGTTTGAGGCATACGAGCATGAGAATAAGTTCTACATCAACCCCGGGTCTGCCACTGGTGCTTACAGTCCGTTGTTTAGGTGAGTGAAAGTATTGAGGTCTCTTTTCTTATAGCTTCTTGTTTTTAAAAATTTATTGTTGTCAATCAACAGATTTTAATTATTATTATAAACAATCCAAATTTTGAAATAATAATTTTTATGGACTGGTTATATAAAAATTAAATATCACCTGCTGTTACGGTGAAGGAAAACATTGTGAGGAAACCTGCATGCCTGAGAGTAAAAAAAAATGTTCTCAAAGGCATGTGAAGTCCACCAACCCGCATTAGGTCAGCGTGGTGGACTAAGGCCTACATCTCTCTCACTGTGAGAGGAGACCCGACCCTGTAGTGAGTCATTAATGGGTTACTGACATGGACTGGTTAATTTATTTTCGACATCTCTACTAGCAGCAATGCCAGCAGTGCCAGCGTTACATGTCATAAGAACCAATTTTGATGAAACTTTGACCATTGTCCTAATTGAAAAAATATAAGCAAATAAGTTTAATAAGAATGTATAAAATATGTGTACACAAACATTCACATTAATGACAAAAGGTTATAGTACTGTCATTGTGATCACAGCCTGTTAACACAAAACCGTTATGTTTTCAGGAACCCAACACCGTCATTCGTTTTGATGGACATCCAGAGCTCTACCGTGGTCACATATGTGTACAAGTTGCTCGGAGATGAGGTTAAAGTCGAGAGGATCGAGTACAAGAAGGCATAATATTATTAGTATACAAGTTTCAAGAGGGAAACCAACACTAATGTTAGAGGAGGTAAAACAGCATTTGTCCAGGTTACCTCCCTGCCTATTTTACAACAACATTACTTTATTCCTTCCTTCCTTCATAGGATAGGATTTCAATGCTATATGATGTTCGAATTGGGTGACTATGGGTCTCAGTGACCACTTTACATCACGCGGTCTACACACTGATTTGCTGTATGTAAAATATAACAAAACACACCATTCCAATAAATTCATGGCTCACCTCTCAAATATATTTCTGGATTATTACATTCTATTATAAAGAAAAAAAAAATTTTGAAGTAGCTGGAATGTTTGGGACCTATCCAAGCCAATCAACCATGAGTTCCCATCACAGCTGAGTCAAAAAGTCTCAGACTCAGAATATAAAAGCGAGATGAGATTAAGAAACAAAAATCTCATGTTTTTTTTTTGCATTTGCAATAATATGTATGAAAGCATCATCAATTTTGAAAAGTTTTCCATACTCTGCAATTTCACATAATATAATATGTATAGTATCTACTTTAAACATAGGAGGTTAAGTAGATTTTTTATACAAATAAGTTAGAAATAAGTGTATAGTATAATAATATTGTTTCACAGAATATATTTATCAACCAGTACATGGTATTGAAACCCGCATTAGACCAGCGTGGTGGACTCGGGCCTACAGCCTTCTCTTGGACATCAGACCCTGTATAGAGCCACTCTGCTTAAAATATATTGATATGTATTCCGATATCAATATATTCTGTGAAACCTTAAAACGTTTATATAAAATAGGATTTTTTTATTGTAAAATGGTATATAAAACTGTAAAATATTTATTGATCAGTTGAATAAATTCTTATTATAATCTGTGGCTTTTTTATACTGCTTTATTTTACTGGAGTGTTTTTTCTAACTGGGTGTATAATATCTACATAAGTATGTTTTTAAAACCTTTAAATGCGAAGTCCACCAACCAGTGTGTTAGGCCAGCATGGTGGACTAAATCCTAAAACCTTCTCATTGTCAGAGGAGACCCGACCCTGCAGTGGGTCATTAATGACACAGACAGATTTTATCATCATGATTAATTGATCATCGTAATTAATGAAACGGACTAACTATAAATATTCTCGAAGTTTCCAATAAAGAGTTCAATGCACGTGAAGAGATATAAATGTTTGTAATATTACTTATTTGATTATTGATATCCAATAGTTATTAGGTCAAATGGCGCCAGATGATCTATGAAGAAAAAATAGTACAAAAAGACTGATTTTTGTCTTCTTATACAGGAAGAATTTTTCAAGTGTGTGTAGTAGATGGGGAATTCTGAAAGTAAGTATGAGGAATAGCGAAAAATCTGGGAGTCGAGCCCAATTTTGAAGAAAACTAAAACTGTGTCATTGGATTTTTGTAATAATTAATAAGTATGCCAGGAATCTGAACCCATTGATTTTATAAAAAAAATCACATTCTATATTATTACACCACTCGATAGTGTCACTAATAAGGAACGAATTCTGGAAAGTAATGACATACGGCAAACTTAAGGATAATAAATAAAGCTCATTTTTAACAAAATACGTTTTTTCCATACAAATCTTAACTGATTAAGTATTTAGCGTTCAAAATTAAGGCCATTGTTCCCTAATCATAGCGAGATTCGACGTCTCATTTTGCAGTTTATATTTTTGTCGCCTAATTATGAATTGGAATATAGAGATACTAAAGAATCAGATGGTCCTATTTCTTGTCTCATCTGTTATATCCCGTCTACCGTCCAGGTGGTCAGTGGTCACCTACCATCTGTTCAGTATCGCCCACACTAACTTACCAGTTTACCACTCGTAACCGTTTGTAAACATGCCTACGTGACAGGTCGCCACACCGTCTTTTTGCTAATGATCTACTACGTGATACTACGTTCAGTTACGATAGTTACGATAATAATACGCTGCCGACCAAAATGTCGAACGTAAACAAGGTAAACAATAGACCACTCTAAACAACAAGCTCTTTTATTTAATGTACAATAGCAACAATGACTTTAAACTTTAAAATGCGATGTCTTATAATCGTATTATAGTCGTAAACGTAAAAGTTTGTGTTATTGAGAATAGGTACGTCATTAAACGGAAGCTTTTATCGGGCTAGCTTGTTGATACATAAATAAATAAACAAGATCATTTATTAAGTTTTCAGCTGAAATAGGGGGCACAACCACTGTGGTGGTTATATTTGATGGAATGCAGGCTCCCATAGATGGACACCCACGTATAGTCTCAAATAGGACAGAAATCCTATCTGAAATCGAACGTAAATAAAGGAACGAATAAAGTTTAAAAAACACATCCATTGGTCTTTGGGGAACATTTTGCTTGGCGGGTTAAGAGGGTGGCGGTAAGGTACCGGCACTTTCAAGAAAAAGTGTAGAATAAAGTTAAAGAATTATGGGAGGTCTCAGTTTACTGCGAATATGGCTCAGATATTTTTTATCGCTTCGATGGGATTCGAACTTAGGACACTCGGCACGACACATTGGCGTTGCAACCAATTCGACCTGTGTGACGACACAGATCGAAAAAAGGTTAATTTAGTAGCAATTTTGATGGATTGATCAATTTTTCGTACAAGTTTTATTTAATTATATTACAATCAAAATAAATAAGGAAAAAACTACAGGTTCCATTTATTCTGTCCATTATCGTTAATACAATAATAAGTCACAATAATGACTTTATCGTTAAACAAGATAAGTCGTTAACCTAAATTGCAATTACTATGCACTGACAGGGTCTACGTGGGTTCGAATGCGTATTCATGTTCCACTGCTCCCTTCGTAATCAAAGTCAATACAACTATCGAAAATAGCGTCCTCGAAAAGTCATCTCAATTCTAAAATGACAAAAATGCGCTCAACGTCAATAATTTCGGTAGGTATACGAATCATTATAAAGTCGAGTTTCGCTTGACGGCCATTGGTTTACCAACACTAGACCGGTAAACAAAAACAAGCACTTGTACTGTACGGAGGATATCAATAATACGAAACGCCGGTTAAAAAACTCACAACAATAGACTCCTTATTGCTCACGTAATAAACCCTATAATGCTGTGTAATTCCCGGTAAGGGCGAAGGGACCGTCGCGCGTCGTCGTGCACTATACGAGCGAGCACGCGCACCCCACTCCCGCTGTGAAAAGCACGAGCAATAAAACCGAACGCGTCTTCCAAATTCAAATCAGATAGTTGCGTGAATTTGCTGCCGGCTTTCGAAACGGTCGGAGTGTGCGAGCAGCTTCTCTTTTTATATTTTTTAAAACAAAAGGCAAAGATAAAAGATTGTGAGAACTGTTAAAACTTTTGTAAAATAAATGAGTGTGTGTTAGTGATACAAAATGGCGATCTCTTTACTGAGACTCGGATTTCGTTCGGCCGCATTGGGTTTGGAGAGGAATGCGGCTATTTTATCATCTACCAGTGTACAGAACCAATTTAAGGTAAGACTTTTAAAAAAATTAATATTGGAATTGGAAGTATCGAAGGATAACAATTTAAGCAAAATTTAAAAAAAAATATATTTTTTTAAAAATACCTATTTATTTACAACTTTGTTTTTTTAAATTTAACTGTTGCTGCATGGATGGGATTTTTGAATCAAAAAAAAAATCGCCGACATTTTTCATTAATTCCTTTTGCGGGTCTGCTTTAAGAGATTCCTTTAGTGTATAGGATAAGCACTGCCCTTGTAAGCTAATAAATTATCGATAGATCGTAATAATCGATTTACTGGAAGATCGACTAATCGGTTTAACGGCACTCTGCCAAGTGCCAAGTCCTCCACCGCCACCCAGCTCTCATGATAATCGTTTTTAGTATCATATAACAGTAATTAGGACAAGTCACACCAAACAATTTTTTACCTTTCACCAAGTACATACTTAGATGGTTTTATAACTGGCCTTCCTTCACACGGGTTAACGAACTATAACCACAACAAGTTTTGAGAGATTTATAAGGGTCCTGCCTTATAAACCTTCTAATGTTACATTTAAATTACATAATAATATAGTAAAATTAGCTACATACAAAATAACAGATTTTTAAAGGATTTAATTTCACAAAAAGGTCGTAAAGCAGGATTTTCTTCATGTCTTGTGTTTCGGCTCGGGAGGTATGGTTACGGGGATACTTTATTAGTCCTCACGAGTAGCAAAGCACCCGCATACAACCTCAGATAGGATTTTTTTCTTTATTTGAGGTTGAATGCGGGCATCTAAGGGCTGCTGTGACCGCGTAACAGTCTGCTGCCCCCGGCATGTATGCCCCTTTGCTACTCAATTACTATAAAAAGATCGTTGGCATGACTGGCAGACCGTACATACTAGATGTATTACTCCAAGTAAAAATGTGTTGCAGTTCTATTGAGGTTCCATCGCCATTCTAGGGCTTATCAGCTGAATGCAACAGTTTTCCACCGATAAAAATTTTGGACCAATTTTGGCATTGTAGGTATTACTTTTACTGAACTTACAGTAGTTGTTAACCTTTTATCTCTCCCCTCTGTGTATCAGCAGGATGAAATTATAACAAAATTAACAAATTAAGCAGTTTTGAACCCTACCCCAAAATACTAAGGCTTAAATTCAAACTTTTCTTTCAAATGTACTCCATCATATTACAGTCAATTGTATGGTAATTTCGTGCTTATTTAGTTGGAGAGTTTGTTGTGAAGAAGAAGGAAGTTGTTGTTGTTAGGAAGAAAATACTTACATAGTACCACATACTTACAACATGTTGACAATATTTTCATTATCAATTCTACTTATTGTTCAAAATAAGTAGGATATTGTAATTTAATAAGATAAATGTTCTTCATGTTAATAAATTAAGTTGGGAGAAAAATCCTACGAACAACGCGTTGACAATATTTTACCCACTATTGATCAAAATTAGTAAAACAAAATGTCTTAAAAAGAGTTAATGTGTTGTTGCCATTAGTGTATCTAGCTTACTTAGCCAATATCTTGATATACTTAGTCCCAATAATTGTCTTCTATAACGTGGTCAATGTCAAGTTTCTGAAAGCTCACTGGCGCAGAACCATTTTTCTCACAAGTTTGTTGATAATTTTCCCGCAAAATATCGAGTCGCAAAAATCATGTCATAGATTAGGGTAATGTTTAATATGACGAGCGTAGGTAATCCAAATAAAGTCTATAATATCTATCAGAATAGAATATTAATGTGTTATTGTTATAATCCCTTTCGGTAGGCAATAATAAACACCTGGCATACCGAAGTTTATTGTACTTCGTTTCAAGGGCTAAGGGCCGCTTTGTTTGTCGCTTGTCGTTAATTTCATATTCTGTAGCTGACCTTTATTTTAATTTACTTATGTACATACGTACATACTTTGTAGGCTCAGAAGGCATCCGCATAGTTTTGGAAGGGTCTTGTTTTAAACACAACAGTTTCATATACAGTTGTCTTCGAACCAGCGATTATAATTTAAGGGCATAAAGCAGTCAATTTCATCGACTAAACAACCCTTACATATTTGAATTTTGTATAACAATTTTATGTAGGTCCACAAGATAATTTCGGTTTCGGTGGAGCTGAATGTCGTAAAAATTTTTTTTTTTACCGATTAATATTTCTTTACTGATATTGGTATTGGTATTACTATATCTACTAACATAAGTGTTCGCAATCTACGAATTATTAACCAATTGTTCGGATCTCCTCTCACAATGAGCAGCAGACACGATGAAGGCATGAGGTTTCTTCATAATGCTCTCAAAGGGATGTAACATTTTTTGTTCTCTTCTCATAAGAATTTCATTCGTTCTCAGACATGTTCAACAACCTGCAATTTCTGAGAAACGATCCGACCTAGTGGTAGGTAATGAGTTGCAAACAAACATAAATCCATAAAACAATAACACGGATTTGGTATTGAAGTCGATTTGGGCTCGTTATGATAATTGACCTTCAGTTGTTGGTCAAATTGTTAACAACTAATTACGAACGAAATATAACAACAAAATAATTATGTCACAAATTTGTTTACTATCATTTATATTTGTAGCGGACAAAAAGTAGGGTTTCTGTTTTATATGATAAGGAATGTAAGAGTGGTTTTGTTTTATAAGATAAGGAATAAACTTTGCACTGCACTTCAATTCTACATATAAAAAAAATTGAACCGACATCAAAAAAGTATGAAATAAGATTTTGTTACATACTGTATGCCTAGTACCTAGTACTTTGTAAGTATTTGTATATAGTTAAATGTTTGAACCAACCTCAAATAATAGTAGGCCTAAAGTATGCCACTAACAAATCTTATTTCATACTTTTTTGATGTCGGTTTAATTTTTTTATTATTTTTTTCCTAATTTTTAGTTTTAAGTCCATATCACGGAAACTACTGGACCGATTTTGATGAAACTTTTACCATTCCCTAAGTTGAAAAAAAGCTACTTAATAAACAAAAAAAGAACGACCAAGATCCGTTTATAAGCTTCGGAGATCCCGCATCGCCAATACTCAATTGTCTTAAATTCGCACAGTAAAATAAACGTCTGAACCATGGACATCAAATTCCTCATAAATTCCTCTTAATTTTAGAGGAAGCGGAAGAGGCTGTGAAAGTACCAAAAAATGCGTAACTTCCTCATTAAGAGGAAAAGGAATCCTCATCAACACTAATATGAACACGTTAACTATAGGTACGAATACATTGACGATAGGGTCACGCCCGGGACCCAAATACTAAATTCTCACCGCAACTCAAACCGGTAGATATAATAATAAATACAAGTGCAATCGCAATATGTCTCCATTGATTTTATTGGTGCAGCCGTGAACTAAATTGCAAATTAGCCTTTTGAGGTTATATCAATAAATATAAGTCATTGCTCTCAGTTTGCAAACACAGGATAAGAAAAAGTGTTTTTTTTTCGAATTCAGATTTATTGTTTTAAAAAACGAAAGTAAAACCTGTATACGTGTGAAATCGATGAAGATATACGCTGAGTGGCTTTCGATTCTTAATAAAACAACCTTTCAATTATGGTATTTATGTGATTTAAAAGTTATTATCGAAATGCACTTAACAACAGTCTTAATACTTAAGTACCTATATAATTTTATGTTTCCAGATACATAATATTATTATGTATTATTATTTACACCTTAATAGGTACCTAGTGGGTAAAATTTGAAATATTTTACAAGAACGCTCCCAAAAGTGTTTGTAAACACGTACCTACTTATAAAGTTATGAATGCCGCATCAGTGACAAAGTTACACAAATTAAAAAATATGTATCGAGATGTTTAGTCTATATGATGTCCACACATTATTTCATTTGAATAAGTATAGATAGGTATTATGGGTACTAATTGCATTCTATTAAATTTCATGTAGCGGTGATAGCCCAGTGGCTTAGAATTCGACCTCGAATCGAGGGGTCCGGGCTCGAATCCCAGTGGCACGCACCAATGACTTTGTAAAAAAGTTATGTGCGCTTTATAAAATTAAATATCACCTGCTGTTACGGTGAAGGAAAACATCGTGAGGAAACCTGCATGCCTGAGAGTTCAAAAAAAAGTCCATCAACCCGAAGTAGGCCAGCGTGGCGGACTAAGGCCTACATCCCTCTCATTGCGAGAGGAGACCCGACCCTGTAGTGGGGCATTAATGGGTTACTGACAATTTTCATTGAATTGCGTTATATGTATTGTATTTTTCTCTTTTATTTAAATAAATTAATAAATTGTACCTATCTAATATACCTAAGTATATCTGACAGGCACTGAAATAAATCAAAGTAAGTAATTAGGTAATATGCATAGATCCAACCGTTTAAAAAGGCTTTTAAGCGTCTCGGTAATCAATATAATTTTAATTATAATACCATTAAACTTATTGTATTACAACAGAACCTGTTAACAATCCCAAATACATAATTTTCAATATATTATGTGATCTAGGCAACGGTATCTCCAATAAACCAGCCATTTGTCATGTAAGTGTGACAACAATGTTTGAAATTTTATCGCTGGACCCGCCACTTATTGCATAACCCGGTCATCGGCACGGTTATCGATGGCTTATGCATGTATGCGCCAGTCAACTATTGTACCTATACAAACATAACATTATGTGTATTGTAAAACTATTGCACTATGTGTAATTGTGTAGGTACTCTACACACGACGTAAGTACTTATCTACATTGAACGAAGTAAATTTATTAATTTGAACGTAATTTAACTGTCGTAAAAGTAAACTGGAGAAATCTCAAAATAATTAGGATTAATATTATATATTTCATAATGTAGAAGTCAACAGTGTTAAGCTAAAAGTTCAGTCTACCTCAGTTCAGTCTTACCTAATAATGATAACTTAATAATTTATATAACAAAATAGTAATATAGAAATGATCTTAAATATAATGACACAATTTCTATAAGTAGGTAATCCAAAATAATATAAAAGCTATAATGACAAAACACGTCCAATAAAGGCAATTTTAACTACTCAATGGCTACTGCTATCGTAGTATTATAGTATAGTAAACAAGTAGTGAACGTGTGTTGTTGGCTCTACGAATAAAGTGACGCGTGTCTGCTGTTGCATAACGCGGTCATCGACACCGCTACCAAGTTACCTACGCTCGAAGATAGAAACACGTTATACGAACGGTGCCGTGAGCATTCTATGGTCAAAGTATTCGTATAGTAAACGCTAGACAGTATGTCACATGCAGGACCGTCTTTAACCTATTGGAGGCCCTGGGCAATGCTTGACATACTTATTAGGATAATGGGGCCCCTATTGTAGTCAGTAATTATGGTTCGATTTCTTCGAATTATATAAGTTTTTTGGTAATAATATTGGTTATCGTTTGGTGATCTGACAGGAACTAGGGACTTTGTATTTGATCTGAGGGGGGCCCATATCGATCGCGAGGCCCTGGGCACTTGCCCAAAGTGCCCACTGAAAAGGAGTGGTCTGGTCACATGTCGGTATGTCTTGACATCTTCCCATACTATTGACAGCTCGATACGATTATTATACGAATCACATGGCTTACATGATTGCTTTTGAGCTTATCTACACGCCGTTAGCGGGAATACGTCACATAACAAATCACCCTGTATGATAGAAAGAGTCTAAACGAAAGAGAGGGAAAAGTTACTTGGAGATGTCGATTTCTGCCTTCGCTGTTTTTTATCTTTTTTACTTTTTTACTTTCGCCAGTGCGTTGCCGGCTATGAAGGAGAGCTTTTTCTTTGTTTTTTTTCTCCTAAGTGTTTTCTCCTCTTTCCAGTTAATCCACACTAAGGTGACCTGCAATGGCAAGGTGTGCTACATCCAGCCGTTCCAGGACAGGGACGTCCTGGATGTAGACCGCGGGGTGATGCGGCGGTACAGCAAGCAGCACGGCAGACCTGAAGAGAACAGGAGGAAAAAGGCGGACAGCGAGAGCGATTCCGACTCCGATACTGAATGCAAGGGATTCGATAGGGTAAGAAGAGAATGATTGGTCCATAGTGCGTCTAGCGTTGAGGGGGAAGGAATCTCAAATAAATCTAAATAGGGATTGAATATATAACACAATCTCTGTAATCACTAAAGCACGGTAATATTATCTGAACTAAAGTTTCTATTTTTGTCAGATAAAATTACTTAATTCTTTTCTTTATCAAATTATTCTACATTATGTTGTTAAACATTACCGTTGATCCTCTGTTCTCTACGTTCAGGGGAACACGGTTAATCAATAAATCAAAGAGAATTATATAAGTTATCGTCAGATTTACAAAAAATTTACAAAAAAATTTACAAAAAAATTTTTCGTAAAAAATGTTTGTAAACTGTTATTTATAGTGCATCCATTTCAATTCAACATTTTTCTTTCACCCTCCAGTCGGAGTTCTGGCGTCGCAAGATGCGCACGGTACACAACATACTCGACGTGGACAAGGATGGTCTGATATCGTTCAACGATTTCATCCTGTTCGCTGAGAGGTTCAAGGCTCTCGGCCACTTGGACGACGAGCAGGCGAAGGAGTTCACTGCTATCATAAAGGTGGGTTTGTTCTTGTAGTTTGTGTATCTTTCATTTTGTCCTGCGTTTCCTTTCAGCTCTTCCTAGACCCTATTACCGTTAGTGGAACGCGTAAAGTATGTAAGCGCTGTTCTCCTTGTGTACTTTTTAGTGTATTATGTCATTGACATAGAAAATTCATGACAGTAGACCTACTTTTGTTTCGGATACGGTTTCGGTTACGGTTACGAATTTTTTTTAAATATCGGATATCCGAAAGTTTCGGTTACATTTACGGACGGAGCTCCATTCCTGGTGTGGTGATAAGTGTCCTAAATCACACTATCAAAGATTTGTACATTCCTCAGGTACATTCCTAGCAGAGGGTTTATACAAATTTACAAATCTCTGAGTTGACGTGATCGGAGCGTCGTCACTCCTCAGGCAAAATTAGCTAGTAGCCCAGTGGGAGATTATCCTTTGCCGAAATGTTTGAAATCAATCAATGTCCCAGTAGGTATTCATCTCTGTATCCTTCCTTCATTCCTTCCTTTCAGCCCTTAGTAGTCCACTGCTGGACATGGGCCTCCCCTAATCGACACCACTCCGCCCGGTCCTGGGAACTCTGAATCCAACGGTTTCCCGCTGTCTTCTTCTGGTCATCATTCCACCTGGTCTGAGGGCGGCCTGTGCTCCTTTTGCCTAAACGTGGTCGCCATTCGAGGACCTTTTTTCCCCATCGTTTGTCAGTCCTGCAAACGATGTGGCCAGCCCATTGCCACTTAAATTTGCAAACTTTGAGAGCTATGTCGGTCACCTTCGTTCTTCTACGGATTTCATCATTTCTGATTCTGTCTCGTAGAGAAATACCAAGCATAGCTCTCTCCATTGCCCTCTGGGCGACTCTGAGCTTGTGGATCAGGCTCACAGTAAAGGACCACGATCTCTGTATCAATCAGTGAATATGTTTGTGTACAGATGACCTGGGAGGAGCAGTGGGGTGCAATCGACCCGTACAACTTCGTCACTGTAGAACAGTACTTGGAGGACATGCACCACGTGCTAAACGACAAGACGCTGAAGAAGAAGGCGCATCGCTGGCTGCCCTACTTGTTTAAGGTTCGTTTGTTGTTTGTTTATATGTATTTATTGATGAAACAAGTGGCGCAGTGGTTAAGACACCGGTGCGCTACGCGGAAGGTCCTGGGTTCGATTTCCAGCAGAGCAGATCTTCGAATGATGAATTTGAATTTCTGTTTCTGGTCTGGGTGTGTTGTGTTCTTGTCTTGTGTGTGTCCATGGCACCCACGTCAAAGGGAGTCCTAGTGTGGGGCTGTGAGTGTGAAGCGTTATTTATTTATTATTATTTATTTTAATATGTGGTCCATCCCCATAATCAACTGCGTAAAGCCAAGTTAATCATTAGTGCCACATAATACATAATAGTACAAGTACAGAAGGCCCACTTCGAAAAGTCATTTAAAGAAATATAGACTCTAGCTACGATAAGATTAAGTGCAATTCAGATCGCGCAGCGCTTAATCACCTACGATTATGTTGCGTCTCTTTCTAGTGCATAAGTCATACCTATTCCACTTTCCTTTCTAGCTTTCGGATGTGCCGCTGTGCGTAGGTACATTTTTGATACGTACACGGGGAGTGGGCCAGGCCTGGTAGTGCCCCAATAACGCTTTATATTCATAGCCCCGCAGGATTTTCTATGTTGTGGGTTCCATGGATGCACAAAAGATGGCGACACACACAGAGGCCAGAAAGAGAAATGTAAACTCATTATTGAAATTCCTGCTCTACTGGAAATCTTCCTCCCCGTACATCTCATCTGCTTTTTAAAACTACTGTACCATGCTGTTTGCCATGATGAAATCTCTCTCAGAATGAGAAGGAAGCTGCCGGTTTCCTACTCTTTATCTTCTTAGAAGCCTTTTGCAGTCCACTCCTGGACATAGTTCCCCTAATCAATGCCACCCCACCTGTATCTGGACCCTTTAAATATAGCAGTTTAAAAACTTTTTAAAAAAGCTTTTATTTTTCGAATTACTCTTAACAAACCCTTTAATTTGATATCTTGGATGGTCCGCCATATTGGATTTAGAATGACGTCACAAACCATATCGTACATTGTCATGAAAACCAAACGTGGATACAAAATTTCAGCTCAATCGGTTGAAAATATCTACTTCAAAATTGAGTTCAAAGATTCGACCCGAACAACATACTTACATTGCAAGTTAAATAAAAGCTTTTAAAAAGATAGACTTTCAAGGTTCCTGAAACGATCACGTTTTTAACTTCTAATTTATTTAAAGGGTTTTCAATGTTTAATGTTGACTTACTTACTGATTGGAGATGAATCACTCGTTTCAGGCGGTGGACAAGGATAAATCCGGCTTCATATCGGTGCACGAGTTCAAGCTGTTCTTCCAGTGCCTCGGCCTGGGGCCCGAGCACGCCGCCGTCGCGTTCGCCGTCATCGACGTCAATGGGGTAAGTTGCATCTATCATTTGTATACCAACACCAGGGGAGTCAGTGCGTTACCGGCTTTTATTATGCCCTTATTTTATGTCCTTCTTGAAGAACCCCATGTCATAGTCCTGCGGGAATACATCAGCCGGAAGACCGTTCCAAAGTTTGCATGTACGAGGCAAAAACGTACGTGAAAGGAACGGATAAGTGAAAAACGCACTGAGGAGGAACGCCACATATCCAGGTGATGAGGGTGGAATTTCATTATCCGGTGGTGTAGTAAAGAAAGGGCGATGTGGGCATTATTTTGCTATAGCTGTAACTCCGCGGAGCACTCACCAAAGTAAACTCGGTAGAACACACATCAAACAAATAGACAATTTTAACTCATCCATGTGCTGTGTGTGTGTAAGTATCCTTGTAAAAACAACACAGTACGCGGACAATGTCATTGCTGCACACTCGCAAAACTATAATATACTCATACTTACAAGGACACTCGCACCGGGTTGAAATGTCTATATACACTTATAATGCATGTATACCAGTACAAAATATATAAACTGTATTATAAAAATAGAAGGCCATTAATTGCTCTTTGATATACTTAATGGACACAGAGATAACTTTCTTCTAATTTCTTCATTACTGTTCCCGCATGGGAGGTACCCACGCTAACTAGCTCTCTTCATTCGTGTGCCCGCATGCGAGTTGTTTAAGCAAGAGACACTCATTACACATTATTTTTCTACTTGGGGATTCTCCATACTTCTTCAGTAGGTATGCTACATATCGACCAATGCAAACGAGTCCTTAATGGTATCAACGTAAAAGGAAAAGTTGAAATCTGGCATACTTTACTGATTGACCCTGTTAAATGTAAACAATCCAGCTAGAAAAACATTGTTAAGAGCTGTTTGATAGGTTGGTAAATTAATGAAATAAATAATATTATGTTTTCTGTTTGTTTCAGGACGGTAAACTCTCGATGAAAGAGTTTGTGAAGCTCGGAAAGGATTTCTTCTTCACAGAGGACGAGACCAGAGTGTCTAAGATGTTCTGGGGACCGCTGATCAACATATAGGGTACTTTTAGAGTCATTTGATCATAGAAAAAGAAAGTAAATAGATCGGCAAATGACATATTTCTTCCAAATCCACTGTAGTAGGTAGTGGCATTCACACCCCAAACTAGAATACTCACTCACAGTATTGATTAGTGATATAATGAGCTAATATGCGCTCAGTTGAGCAGAATCTAGGGTATGCCTGCCTCGCATAGCCATTCTATCTGATTTCTATTTCTATGCTTTTGATTCTATTTTGAAGGTTTTAATTACCCAATTGCATTTTTAATAAAAACTTACAGACCTTGATGTAATCGTCAATAGATAGCTTTAAGAACTATAAATGTAAGACTAGTTTGTAATTAGAGATTGTTTGAGGACTGAAGTAATTTTGAGTCATTTTTACTGCGTTTGGAAGATATGTTTAATGCAGCTATAAATATGTGTGTAACTAACAAAAGGATTTTTTAGTTTAGGATGTGTAATTCCTTTTAAATCAGTTCTAAATGGATGTAATAATTCGTATGAAATGTCTGTACAGACTCTAAAATGATAATAATAATTCATAATAATATTATTTGAATATAGTCTGACTTATAATATCTAAGTGCGAAGGAATTTAATCAATTTACAATAAGTATACAAACTGTTGAAAGACAATATTTTTTAGGAAAATGAATTGCAAGACTTTGAGAAGAATCTCAATAAACGTTTTTGAAAAATTTGTTTTTTTTTCCAACATAACTATCCCTAGCATAAATTGCATCCTTTTTTAATGATCCAAGGTGCGGTTGGTTTACATACTTTAGGTAGTCGAGAGATGAAATTAAATATCACCTGCTGTTACGGATAAGGAAAACATCGTGAGGAAACCTGCATGCCTGAGAGTTCACAAAAAAAAATGTTCTCAAAGGCATGTGAAGTCCACCAACCCGCAGTAGGCCAGCGTGGTGGACGGCGGCCTACATCCTTCTCATTGTGAGAGGAGATCCGACCCTGTAGTGGGTCATTAATGGGTACTGACAAGGTAGTAGAGCCATAGTGCGAGGTACTCACCGCCTACATCTTATGAAGTACCCGTTATGAAGCAGCGTGTAGGTACCTACGAGCTTCGTGTCTTGTGTTTCGGCCGAGATACTTTATTTCAGGCGGACATGTTATAGTAAGAATCCGCATGCAACTTCAGATAGGATCTATTTTCTACTTGAGGGTAGATGCGTGCGTCCATGTGCTCCAGAGATAAAAAACTAGAAAAGAAAAGAAAAGAAAAGAAAAGAAAAGAAAAGAAAAGAAAAGAAAAGAAAAGAAAAGAAAAGAAAAGAAAAGAAAAGAAAAGAATACGTTTATTGTTGACTGTTACATGAGAAAGATATTACAAAAATTTATAATAAGTTTAGAACAGTCTACCCTATGCGGGCATATAATAATTATGTCTTATATAACTAAAACTTAATTTAATATTTCATGGCAATTACATATTGCTAAATTATATTTATTTATTTATTATTTTGTTCAGCAGTCCAAATTATTTGTTTATTTTAATATTTTACCTATTCGAACTCATCGGCTATGCAATGTGCCACCCATTACCGGGCAAAGAGAGAAAAAGCCGGAGGAAAAAACTCTCGACAGTTTTAATTTATTTATTTAGTTATTTATACGCGCGTTACTACATTCCTGTTTATAATTTTTTATCTATAATACATAATTTACATTGAAATTGCGAACCATCCATTCATTATTCCGTTCGTTATTTGCACTAAGTGAGGTTATTACATTTTGGTTGCCAAGATGTCGTTATCCAAGCTCTGTAACGACAGACGTCCGATCATTCTGACGAGTGAATATGATCAGTCAATGTCTCTGATGGAAAGGAATGTAAAGTTTTATAATATGTGAAGTAACACAAAAGATAAATAAAAGGCAATATAATCAGAATTGCTTTTATTTTCAATTTTTTTACATCAGATGGAATCTTCCAATTACAATTGCAATTAGGCATTAAAGTCACCTATAATTTATGAATCTGCTTAAGGCACACAGTTTGGAAACATATTATAATTAACAATAATATAGCCATATATAGCATAGTCCACCAACCCGCAGTAGGCCAGCGTGGTGGCCTAGGGCCTACATCCCTCTCACTACGAGAAGGAGACCCGACCCTGTAGTGGGTCATTAATGGGTTACTGGCATAATAGCCATAGTAATTCGATCCGGGAGGGTATACATTCTTAAACGTTATTTAACACAATCATTTAACGAATGAAAAAAGTGCAAGCATTAAATTACAGTGGCAATTATGTTACACACATTAAAATAACAATTAATATTAATTGTAATACTATCATATAAACATGAAGTAATCAAACAATGCTCAGCTGGTCCTTGAGCAGCTTCGTTTCTTCGATTAAACTGGAGATTTGGTTCGTTCTGTAAATAAAACAATATTAGTTATAACTTTGCCAGATACATGAAAACTTTCTTCTATACTATTGTCAATGGCAAGTTAATATTACCCGGACCAGTGGGGTTACTCGTGAAATCAATTACGATCGATCGTCACTGGAATTGTTGCACACTAGCGCCTTATTTTTCCAATATTGAACGGATGATTGCAGAACTAAATGAAATTGTGTAATTTCGTTGCAATCTTCTTAATGCCAAATAGTGATGCCAGTTCAGGTTGGTTCGGAATCGGATTTGAAATTGAGATTGTTTTCAAGAGTAAGGCCACAGGTTCAATCCCAGTGCCACAAACTGATGGTTATGTTTTAAAAATTAAATATTACCCGCTGTAACAGTGAAGATACATCGTGAGAGAATCAGCACGCCTGAGGGATCTCGCAGATGTTCTCACACGCACGTGAAGTCCATCAATCCGCGTTAGGTCAGCGTGATGGAATCGGGCCTACATCGTTTTACATACCACCAGGCCTGGCCCACTCCCCGTGTCGGTATCAAAAATGTACCTACGCACAGCGGCCCCGCATAAACGGATAGAAAGGAAAGTGCAATAGGTAAGAGTAACGCGCTAGAAAGAGACGCAACATGTAGCGGGAAAGTGGAAAAGGTAAGACTTATGCGCTAGAAAGAGACGCAACATTATCGTAGGTGATTAAGCGCTGCGCGATCTGAATTGAACTTAATCGTATCGTAGCTAGAGTGTATATTTCTTTAAATGACTTTTCGAAGTGGGCCTTCTGTACTTGTACTATTACTCGTATGTGTTCTGTGATACCACATAAAAAAACGACAGCATTGTGAACATAGCTCCAGGTGTTGTGACTAGTGTGTGGGCTAGTGGGTACCAGTGGGACAGTATACTCACTGCTGCTGCAGGATGGAGGAGATGGTGTCGCTGTGGGACTTGCCCAGCGCCGCGTCCTTCTTCTTGTACTCCTCCCGCCACTTCTTCAGCTGGAGAACGGAGAAGAAAATTGAAATGACATCATTTTGCATTGGTTTTAGCACGTCAAACTATATCGTACCTATCGTTACCTTTGTGAAGACAAGCTTCTCCTTATACCTAGTACTTGTCAGTGACCCATTAATGACCCACTGGCGGGTCGGGTCTGCTCTCACAATGAGAGGGGTGTAGGCCGCCGTCCACCACGCTACACTACTGCGGGTTGGTGGACTTCACAAAGCGTGTTTTTTTACTAAAATTTATTTTTCATTTTTAAGTTCGATTTTTCAGTTTCAGTTCGATTTCGATGAAGTGATTGGCACTTGATAAGTATGCAACGTTTCAAATTGATCGACGTTTTTAAGTAAGTACGTCAAAATCATAATTATTCAAAGTTTCAGTTACATAACATACAATTAACATACGACCGAAGCGAATAAAAGCGTGTTAATACAGAAATCCACCAACCCGCAGTAGTGGTGCGTGGTGGACGGCGGCCTACGTCCCTCTCGTTGTGAGAGGAGACCCACCCGCCAGTGGGTCACTAACGGGTCAAAAACAATACAGAAATGAAACGGGATGTAAGGTGACATTATATTCCGGCCGCTTTTTTCTCCCAGTCCACGTTTCACCCGAGGGGCGACCAAAGCGGATGAATGTAGAATGTATAAATTATTATCTGTATGTATGACGTTCATTATAAAATTAAATTTCACCTGCTGTTACGGTGAAGGAAAACATCGTGAGGAAACCTGCATGCCTGAGAATGTTCTCACGCGGCATGTTCGTCCACCAACGGGCAGTAGTGGTGCGTGGTGGACGGCGGCCTACATCCCTCTCATTGCGAGAGGAGACCCCACCCGCCAGTGGGTCATTAATGGGTTACGGACATGACGTTCATTAAGCGTGCACAAATTGTACCTAATAATGAACAAGAGCTATCGAATTGTTGAATTTGATTGGATGTATAGTGGGCGTGTACCTCGGCGCTCTTGTAGTGCGCGTGCTCCCTGACCAGCCGGACGTCCTCGGCCAGGCGCTCCCCGGCGGCGCGGCGCGTCTCCAGCTCGGCCAGCAGCGCGCGCTCCGCCGCCGTCGCGTGCGTCGCCGCGCGCACCTGCCGCACCACCGACGAACATCTGCACAATCACAATGGACAATGTTACAAACAAACCTACATTAATAAATAAATAACGCTTCACACTCATAGCCCCACACTAGGATCCCCTGTGTCGTGTGCCATGGACACACACAAGACAAGAACACGACACACCCAGACCAGAACAGAAATAAATACATAACGCTTCACACTCACAGCCCCACACTAGGATCCCCTGTGTCGTGGGCGCCATGGACACACACAAGACAACAACACAACACAGACCAGACCAGAACAGAAATTCAAATTCACCATTCAAACCGCTGCTCTGCTGGGAATCGAGCCCAGGACCTTCCGCGCAGCGCACCGGTTTCTTAACTACTGCGCCACTCAGGTCGTAAATAAGGAAGTATTTACCGCATTTTGCACATTTAATTTATTACACCTTCTTTTAATAGACAGCAGTTATTTATGTGAAAGTGAGTCAGAAAATTCAGAGATTCTTACTTCTGAGGCTGTAATATAATATCAAACCTGTCGTAGTTTTTATGCATTTTTTGATTTATTATTGAAACTACAAATCTCATCTACTCCAAGATAATAAAAAATTCCAATCTTAATGAGTGTTTTTTTATTACGGCATTTTAGTGGCCTTAAAAGTGACTTTTCTTCAAATTCAATCATAATCAAATATGTCCCAAGTTGTAGACTATAGCTCAGCTATTTTTTTTTCTATGGAAATGAAACTAAATAATTCATATTACCTATATTTCATATCTTCCTGAATTTTGTTTGCGAGTGCGAGTTGCTTCTTCAGTTCCGCTGCTTTTGTTTGAACTTCTGCTATTTCTTTCTGTAAAATTAATAAACAACCTCGATTAACGTACATAGTTATGATTCAACAAATAAATTTACTATCGTGCCTTTCTGGAGTGACACCTTACTACAGGGTTCCACCGCAATGGCTACACGGATTGGGCAGCTTGACAACTTCAGCACAGAGATAAATTGAAATCTGCCATATTACGGCGATTACTTTTATTATTAATTGTATTACACGGCTCGCACTCAAACACTGTCTTTATTCTCACGTCCAAAGGTTTGTGTAATTACTTGGTATATTTCTTGTATCGTGTCACATACAGCGGTGATAGCCCAGTGGCTTAGAATTCGACCTCGAATCGAGGGGCCCGGGTTCGAATCCCAGTGGCACGCACCAATGATTTTGTAAAAAAGTTATGTGCGCTTTATAAAAATTATATATCACCTGCTGTTACGGTGAAGGAAAACATCGTGAGGAAACCTGCATGCCTGAGAGTTCACAAAAAATTTTTCTCAAAGGTATGTTCGTCCACCAACGAGCAGTAGTGGTGCGTGGTGGACGGCGGCCTACATCCCTCTCATTGTGAGAGGAGACCCGACCCTGTAGTGGGCCATTAATGGGTTACTCTTCTATATGTACTAGTATGTACTAGCAGTAGTATTTATGTACCGATGCTCTATATGATATTCTGCACACCCTACCTTTTTCTCACTTTTCTCTCTATTCTTCAACTCCTCACCACTTGGTTGCTTGGAAGAGATCGCTCTTAGCGATAAGGCCGCCATTTGTGCATTGTCCTATTTTTGTTTTTACTGATTATCTTTTATGTTCGATTCTATCTTTTATGTTTTATGTTGTATGTTTCTTTCTGTGTGTGTGCAATAAAGAGTTATAATAATAATAATAATAGTAGTAGTAGTAGTAGTAGTGGTAGTAGTGGTGGTAGTGGTAGGGTCCTAAAGGCGTGTTCGTCCACCAACGGGCAGTAGTGGTGCGTGGTGGACGGCGGCCTACATCCCTCTCATTGTGCGAGGAGACCCGACCCTGTAGTGGGTCATTAATGGGTTGCTCTTCTATATGTACTAGTAGTAGTAGTAGTAGTGGTGGTGGTAGTGGTGGTAGTGGTAGGGCCCCAAAGGCGTGTTCGTCCACCAACGGGCAGTAGTGGTGCGTGGTGGACGGCGGCCTACATCCCTCTCATTGTGCGAGGAGACCCGACCCTGTAGTGGGTCATTAATGGGTTGCTCTTCTATATGTACTAGTAGTAGTAGTAGTAGTGGTGGTGGTAGTGGTGGTAGTGGTAGGGCCCCAAAGGCGTGTTCGTCCACCAACGGGCAGTAGTGGTGCGTGGTGGACGGCGGCCTACATCCCTCTCATTGTGCGAGGAGACCCGACCCTGTAGTAAGTCATTAATGGGTTGCTCTTCTATATGTACTACTAGTAGTAGTGGTAGTGGTGGTGGTGGTGGTAGGGTGGACGGGGTGCACCTGCAGGTCCCTCGCCCAGGCGTGGTGCGTGCGGGCGAGCGCGGCCAGCGTGGTCGCCTTGCGCGCGACGGCGTCCGCGGCGCGCTGCTGCCGCCCGATGTACTCCCCTCGCAGCGTCAGAGTCGCTTGCGTAAGTAACTAAAAACCAAACATATTACTAACTTTTATGGGGTTTGTAACTTAATTAGGGATGTTATGGATATTAAATTTCGGATAAGGATACGTTACTAAGTTTTATAGGGATGTTATGGATATGAAATTTCGGATACGGATACGTTACTAAGTTTTATAGGGATGTTATGGATATGAAATTTCGGATACGGATACGTTACTAAGTTTTATAGGGATGTTATGGATATGAAATTTCGGATACGGATACGTTTCGGATATAGGAATGATTATTATACCGGATACGGATGCGGATATGAAATTATTTCGGATTATCCGTTAGTTTCGGATGATTTCGGTTACGGATATAAACTTTTTTAAGCTTTTACCACATTGTTTACATTTTGCGGAATCGATAGTTATTTCGTCAAAAAATGATCAAATCACACTCGATTTAGGACGCATTTTGTACCGATTCAATCAACTCCGTAACACAACACTTTTGTTTCAATTTTTCGAACTATTTGTAAAAAACAACTTGTCATAACATGCCTCAATTAGGCTCCGCCCCTGTCCGATATTATCCGAAACTTTTATTTAGGATTCGGTTACGGTTACGGATATTTTTTAATATCCGATAGTTTCGGTTCCGATAGTTTAGATTCTTGTTTGGAAGCATATTTATGTAAAAATTGTGTAGTTCTGAGAATATTACATACACACAAACGTGTCGAATTGATAACCTGCTTTTTTGAAGTCGGTAAAAAGAAATAGGTGTCCGTGGGACATTGGTTACATTGAACACTTAACTCGACTACACTTGCACTGCGCTGATTGAATCGATTCAAATTAAACGTTTCAAGCGTACGCGTAGTGCACTGGAGTTCCGTGCAAGTTTGGACCGGGAGCGAAAAGCCGGCGGAGTAAAACTCCGTGCCACACCTCCAAGGCCTCGCGGGGCTCGCGCTCGCCCTTGCGCAGGTTGAGGAGCGGCTGCGACACACCGCGCGCCAGCACCTCCTGGACTATCGCCGTGAACGACAGCTTCTGCCGCTGCAACAACACACAATGTCTTATATATTCGTGTCACTGTTAGTTACCGTACTCCTCCGACACGATGCGTATTCACTAGCTGTGAGAATCGGCGCCATTCTATTTTTAAAAATACATAGGGGCCGTTAAAGTAATACGTAAGCAAGCAGATTTATTACAATTATTCACCCCCTCCTCCCCCTTGTCAGTAACTGTAAGCAAAGCTCTTACCCCCCCCCCCCTCCCATGCTTACGTAAACATTAACAGTATTCAGTAACAGTATTCTGTTTGTTATCGATTCATGAGCAGCAGTTATTAAATAGGCTCGGGATAGAGGACTTTAACGCACACAATATTCATTTGAAGTAACAAGCTTTATTGACAATGTGGAAAAAACATAACTACTGCTGACGTAATCACCATCTCGACCTCCCACCCCCCATGTCATCAAAAATAAGCAAAGCAAAGACCCCCCCCTATAGTGCTCACGCAATACTTGAACGGCCCCATAGGACCCTAAATTTTCACCCTTCCATCACCAACCCCTATTTCTTAAGTCATTTTAGTAATATAATAATTGTTCATCCCGCTCGATCACTTATATGGGGTCAGCTGGGTAGTTTTGAATAAAATAATGAATAGGCATGATGACTAATTTTCAAAAACTCTTCTATGATATTCAGAAGTTTCTATTATGTCTAAAATATATCATATTTTTGTAGAAAATTAAGGTTTTTGTGCAATAAAAGTACATTTAAATTTTAATTTTCAAATTCATTCTAAAACGCTCGCCCGTGTCATGGCGTCTGTCATTGCGCCACGGCTCAGTAAAAAATGACAGATCGCGTATAATATGCTTACGAAAAAAATGACGTTTGCTAAGACGTGACGTAAATTGACGTAATTCGATCTGATGGGTGTTTAAGCTATCATGGCGGATTGTTGTATTTTGTAGATTTATTTTAACAAATAAATTATTAATCTCGACATTAATAAGAGAATAAATACATGTTTCAGAATCTTTGAATCCTATTTCATTAGATCAGATAAATATTTTGGCGATACTTGATTACTGTCATCATGCCTATTGTAATACCTCCTTCAATATGGCGTCGATGTCGTCCTGGTTGAGGCCCGGGTTCTTCAGCTGCACCTCCTTGTAGAGTCGCTCCTCCAGCTCGTAGGGCTCTATGCTCCTGCGATTGTATACAGACTTTATTTTTATATGCAATCGACAATACAGGGTGAATGTTTCTAGTGTGCGTGCGTGGGGCAATCCGAAACTATGAGGAATAGCGAAAAACGCTGAAAGGAGTCTGGGAACCGACTTTGATGAAAGCTAAAACTGCATCGTTGGATTTTTGAAAAATCAATACGTCTAGCCAGAAATCGAAGCCCTTTGATTTTGAAAAAAAAATATCACTCCTGTATTATTACACCATTCGATAGCGTCACTAACACGGAACAAAGTCTGGAAAGTAATGACATACGGCGAGCTTAAGGATAGAGCTCATTTTTAACAAAATACGTTTTCCCCATACAAATCTTAACCGATTTATTCTTGTATGGGGCTTTGAGTATGAGTTTATCAAACCAACCTGGTGAGTAGCACCCCATCGTCGCACAGTATGAGTAGAGTGGGCAACGGCGGAGGCGTGACCGCGAAGCCCACCGGTGGGCTCGGTTGCCCAGCCTCACTCGTGCACACTAGGTGCCGAGCGGAACTGGGCTTCGAGCATATCGCCGCCAGGATTGAGTCTGTGTCGCCTGCGGACATAAAAATGACATAAAATAAATATAAAAATGTATTATAGCCCAATGGCACAGGATTCGGCTTTTTACTCGAAGGGTCCGGGTTCGAAACCCAGTGGCACCAATTTCTTAAAAAAGTTATGCGCGCTTTATAAAATTAAATATCACCCGCTGTATCGGTGAAGGAAAGCATCGTGAGGAAAGAGGTGAGGGGCACGAGTGGCGAGGAATGAATAAGGAATCAAAAGGTCCGGGTTCGAATCCCAGTAGCACGCAACAATGACCTTTCTAACGGAAATAAGGAATAAATTTTTCGGAAGTAATGTCACCTACTGTAACGGTGGTGGAAAACTTGAAAGTGAAGAGTTCTATATAATTTTAAACATTTAATACATAAAAAAATTATATTATGATAATTGTAATATTATGTTTGAGGTTACCTTCTGAAGCCAGGGCATAGTCCTTCAGATGTTCCAATATCGGCAACGTCACCGTGTGCACCCCGCCCGCGTGCACACACGCGTACGTGTTGTGTGTACACTGTGTGTGTGAAACAAACAAACACACGTCATCAATATCAATCGTACGTTTATTACAGGCACCAGAGCTATTGTTTTATTGATTTAGAATTGTATATTCAAAATGTTAACGAAAGCTAAAAACTTAGTTAAAAAGTATGTAAGTACATAAATGTAGCTTAATTTTTATGACAAAAATAACTTTCAGAATTATAATAATGTCAATGTAAATTCATGCAAGCTTGTCATGTCAGATACCCATTAATGACCCACTACAGGGTCGGGTCTCCTCTCACAATGAGAAGGATGTAGGCCTTAGTCCACCACGCTGGCCTACTGCGGGTTGGTGGACTTCGCATGCCTTTGAGAACATTTTTTTTGTGAACTCTCAGGCATGCAGGTTTCCTCACGATGTTTTCCTTCACCGTAACAGCAGGTGATATTTAATTTCATAAATCGCACATAACTTTTATTACAAAGTCATTGGTGCGTGCCACTGGGATTCGAACCCGGATCCTTCGATTCGAGGTCGAATTCTAAGCCACTGGGCTATCACCGCTGCGTGCAAGCTTATTGGCGCATAAACATGACGTAGCGGCGCGATACCTACGTAAACGCGCGCCTCACGTGAAATGCTGACCACGCGTGACGACGCACGCAGCGAGTGTAGTCAACAATAGAACACGTCACACGCGTCACACCGAACTGGCCAATCGGAACACGTCTCCTCAAACGCGCTATCAAAGTTCCATAGAATCTCTGCATATAATTATACAAACGGTCCGCAGTTAACATTCGGACCGCGGGCCCCAGGCAGTGACGTCGCCTGGCGGGAGATCTCCCTTAACTCCAACACACGTTCATTATTTCTATTATTGCCCGTAAAAAATACTTCAAAAGCATTCCATGTTCGTTCTTCTTTCTTCTTCGCCAGCATTTATGACGCCCACCGTTGGGCATATACCAAGGCCTTTCCACGCCGCACGAACCATGATCTATGTTCGTTCTTAATAGAATTTTCTTTGTTGAAAGTGCGGACTCACATTATACAGGTGCACCGGATAGCTGTAGGACAGGATGTCGTCTGGGTTGAGAGCTATGTTCAGCTCCAACATCTCCACCACGTAGAGCGCGTAGCCGGCGTCGTCCTCCTTCTCTGAAGGCTGGGGGTATACAAACACATTTTAAATTTCCATTGTTACTAGGCATAGAAAGCTGTAGTGGGTCATTCCTTCCTTCCTTCCTTCCTTTCAGCCCCTGGCAGTCCACTGCTGGACATGGGCCTCCCCTAATCGACGCCGCTCCGCCCGGTCCTGGGCGCTCTGAATCCAACGGTTTCCCGCTGTCTTCTTCAGGTCGTCAGTGGGTCATTAGTATATAAATACAATAAATAACGCTTCACACTCACAGCCCCACACTAGGATTCCCTGTGTCGTGGGTGCCGTGGACACACTCAAGACAACAACACAACACACCCAGACCAGAACAGAAATTCAAATTCATCATTCAAATCTGCAGCATGCAGGTTTCCTCAAGCCCCATCGATACATCTTTCACATTGTGATAGGAGACCCGACCCTGTAGTGAGTGAGACTGGTTATTTATTTTACAAAATGTCGAAACTCACGGTGGGCAGCAGCAGGCAGTGGTACAGGGTCCCCGAGCAGGTGGCGATGACGACCACCGGCGGGACGTCGCCGCCGCCCAGCGCCGCCAGCGAGCACGACTCCGCGCCGTAGTTGTCGTCCGCCGGCGGGAACATGCGCAGCGCGCCCGACACCTGGCTCTGAGGCGCGCTGGGGGATAACGGACCAATTGAAACCACACAAACGTACGCACACACACACAGATCTGCAGTTAATTGAAACCACACACACTTAAGGCAAAATCTCAGATACCGACACGGTTAGGAAATGTTTGAAAGAATAAAGATGAGTCTGAAGAGCTCTGGGGAAAACATTAACTATTGATTGGTAGAACCGCGCGGTACTGGACAATACTAAAAAGTAACCAACTTTCATCCCTCCGTAGTTCACGGCTGGACACGAGTCTCCCCTAATCGACGCCACTCCGCCCGGTCCTGGACCCTTGAAATCCTGTTGTCTTCTTCAGGTCATCAGTCCACCTGGTCGGAGGGCGGCCTATACTCCAATTGCCTAGGTGCGGTCGCCGTTCGAGCACTATTTGTCCCAATCGGTCGTCGCCCTTTGAACGGTGTGGCCAGCCCATTGCCAATTTACGAACCAAGTAACTTTAAGCGAGTGAAACATATAGAATTGAATCGCGACCGTAGACAACGACACTACATCCGTATAAACATTTATAAACAGATCGAAACTGCCCAAAATGGCTCAACACTCAACGACCTCACTAACACATCAGTTCTTCTACCAACAAAAACCGGGCTAATTGAAATTGACTTGCACTATAATAGTACATTAATAATGAGCGAGCGACGGACGTTGGCAAATCATCCCGTCTACTATTAGAATCTAAGAATCGACAGAAAGGGAGAAAGAAAAAGATGGACAGCTAGGTAAGAAATTATACGAAACTGAGAAAGAAGATTTGGCTAAAGCAGCAATTTTACCAAACAAGTCCTGCCTTGAAACAGACAACAAAACGGACGAAGGATACTGGTAATCACCACTCACCCATTTCCGTCGAGTGGGCAATCCATGAGCACATCACCATCGCCGGTGAGGATGAGCAGCTAGTCGGAGCTTTGCTAAAACCATAAATTTCTAGGCAGCCTTCTGCAGAAAACGCTGAACTTTGAACACACTCACCTGTGCCCGTCGAGTGGGCAATCCATGAGCAGCACATCACCATCGCCGGTGAGTATGAGCAGGGAGTCGGAGCCGGGTAATTGCGCCAGCTCCACCGCCGCGTTGCCCGCGCCCTCCTGCAGCGTCCAGCCCAGCGAGCCGGCGGGCTTGCGGCCCACTGTGAACGTCTTCACCAGCTTCGGGCCCGCTTTCAGCCCTATGTTGTACAGCCTGGAATTGGAAAGTAAATAAATAAATAACGCTTCACACTCATAGCGCGCACTAGGATTCCCTGTGTCGTGGGCGCCATGGACACACACAAGACAAGAACACAACACACCCAGACCAGAAACAGAAATTCAAAGTCATCATTCAAATCTCTGCTCTGCTGGGAATCGAACCCAGGGCCCTCCGCACAGCGCACCGGTGTCATTGAATTGTGGTTAAAGTTCTACATACATGCATACAACTTTATTTAACAAACTGATCTTACTCGTTCTTCCGTTCCTCTCATGCAGCCATTCGACGCCACTCCGCTCAAAACTAAATTAAAACATAAGATTCTTCTTTCCTCCAGCCCTTTGGAGTGCTGGACATGAGTCACCACTTATTGACGCCACCCTACCAGATGCCCTCTGAATCTATTGGTTTCCCTCTGTCTTGTTCAGTCTAAATCATCAGTCCATCTAGTCGGGGGCGGCTTGTATTCTATGTGACAAGACATGATCGCCATTTCGGACAGCTTGCTCCTCGGTTATCAGTCAGTGGTGGAAAGATATTGAGGCTAGCTGCAATGGATCAATCCGTACTACTTGTATATTCTCTATCTGATTGCATCTGGGGCCTGATTCTGTATCACCATTGACCTCGTGTCGCGACAATTTCGTGTACAGGCAAAAATGATATTCTGTATGACAATGTCAAGTGATTTCACACGATAAGTCCACGACAATTTCGCGACTGAAACTGTCAAAATATCGTGACAATCTATCGTGTGCCTTATAGAATAGACATTTTAGATTCCTTGCCGTAAAACAAGTACGGTTTAATGTCACACGATAAACACGAAATTATTTTGGGCCTTAGTGAATCAACCTCCTGATGTCGTCGACTCCTGCTTGCACCTAGAGGTCTCCACAAGCTAGGAGCTATGCACGTCCTTTCTCCGTTCTCTTACCTGATAGTATTGTCAGACACAAGCACCAGCAGATGCGAGAAGGATGTAGGATGCCAGTGCACGCGCCGGACCTCGCCCAAGGAGTAGAGGAATCGTTCGTCCAGGCAGTAGCTTCTGTAAAAGAGAAAAAATACACTTAATACACAATAAATAATAAAAAATACACAATAAAAAATACAAAATACACAATAAAGAAATAAATAAATAACGCTTCACACTCATAGCGCCACACTAGGATTCCCTGTGTCGTGGGTGCCATCGAAACACACAAGACAAGAACACAACACAGACCAGACCAGGAACAGAAATTCAAATTTATCATTCAAATCTCTGCTCTGCTGGGAATCGACCCCAAGACCTTCCGCGCAGCACAGCGGTGTCTTAACCACTGTGCCACTTGGGTCACTGTGCCACAATAGAACGCTAGGAAAACATACCACCGATACTAGGGAAACATACTACCGAAACCGATACCACCTACGTACGAAATGACGTTGTCGTACGAATAAGTAAATCACATTGTCATAACGTAGGCTGTAAGAGGTCTCGTGTCGAGTGTCCCGCAAAAACAATCCTAAAAGGTCAAGTAAGGCTATATGTCTTAAAAACACACATTTAGCTACCACTCCTTTGAATCCTTTAAAAAGATAACAGGAACGGGCACGTCAAGCGAAACGGCGTAATTAGTTACCCACACACCACATAAAGGGCATCGAAGAAAAACCGCCACCTATATAAATCACGGGATTTTTGCATACCAAAAGGGAGGCGAACCACTTTTTCCCACCTAACCCCAAAAAATAGAATTACAACCGCACGCATTAGAACAAACGCTTTACAAATAGGGGGCCGCCGGTGTCTCCGGAACAAAAACCGATAAAAAGCGGCGCGAAGGTTCCGATCCGGTAAAAAATAAGAATCGCACAATGCCGCGGCGGCCGGCGGTCAACCTCTACGCGTCCAGTTTTTTTACGAGCACCCTTTGTCCTTCCGGGCCTCTTTTTTAAATAGATCAGAGAGGGCAAGTAAAGACCGACGGACGTCCACCCCTGAAATATTATTGTGGATTTTTCTGCTCGGCATTCATAAATATTTCGGGGCGATCCTACCCCCCGCTCCCCTCGCCCGAATCGCCGTAGAATTATAAATTCGGTTAATAAAATATGATACGATAAAGCCGCTTTTTTACTCCGCCGCGCGGACCTCTATTATATTTTGTTTAATTTAAATATGAATAATTAAATTTAAAAAGGAAATCTCGGGGCTAATGAAATTTTTGTTTTCGAGATAATGAATTGAAAACACGTCGCCGGTACGGTGTCGCTGTTATTCTTCACTCGCGCTCATTCGGATTCAGGCTACGTTTTTGAAAAAAAGGCGGACGAAAAAAAATTATTTTAATGTATTAATAACGACGATGAATTCTATTTTTCCGAGCTTATCTCACCCGTTGGCGCGATACCTACCCGGCCGCGCGTTATCCACGTGTACATTATTTTTAAAAGTAATACCGAGAACTTGCCTTTAAAATATTTCACGAACGAAAAATATTAAGGAGGAAAAGAGAGTTCTAGACGGTTTCATAACACGAAAATAATAATTATGTGTTCGACCACACTTTCATAACTTTTGTGGAATTACAAAATTTATCTTCAGCTATTTTTGTGCGGCAAGTTTCTACGCTGCAGCGCGTTTTAATCGCAAATTACGAGTATTTTCTTATTTTATTTGAATAAGCACACCGACCGCAACTATCTTTGTACTCTTTAATTTTGGGCAAGACAGACAGAAAACAACAATCTTACACGCTTCTTTTATACCGAAGCGGTTTTTAAAAAGGTCCTAAAAAGCATGTCCAGAACAAACAAAATCTAACCGCAATTATTTATTAAGAGCCCACACAACCCTCTCAATAACCAATGTTTATCAATAGATCTGCAAGAAAACGACCAAAAAGTGCTCATAACACCCGACCGGACCGAATATCTGCAAGCCCGACCTTTAATCAACACCGGGCAGCGTTCAAGGCGGGGGTTAAAATGAAATAAAAGTAATAAAATAAAAGCCGTCCGAGATGTATTAAACGGACAACATCGATCCCGACCGCCGAGACCGCGGGGGATTCAAATCGTAACGCACAAAAATATTCAAATACAATACTAACAAATTGATACAAACACTCATTAGGCGAGGATCGGAAGGCGGGGGCGAGACCGGGGGGCCACCCGATCTCTGCCATTACAATCCACATCCAACGTACAAATATTATCTAAAATTCCTTCTCATTTATAATCCTTTTGTGTCCTCAACGCGGTGTCCTCCGTCAAATCCGCCCCACCCGTCCCCCGGTGGGTGGTGGGGGTATTTTTATATTTTTAATCGCGTCGGGCATTATCCAAATGGACATCGGTGGCCGCAGCCGCACCGACCGGCGACCGTCTCGATGATAAATTCTTTCGTTCGACATCTACGGCGGCCGCGGTGTTTTGTTTCGTCCCTTCGCTTATTGTCGTCGGTGGCTCACGCGTTGCCATTAATTATCCTCGATTTGTCTGCGGCTGACTGGCGAGCATCCTTCTTCTTTCCGTTTCTTTCTTCGGCTATTAAAAACGGCCGCGCGCTCTCTCTTTTTTTTCCCTTTCGCCCAAATGAGGATTGATTGTGGCAATCCGCGATCGTTCGATGCAGATCCAAAGTGCTTTATTGAATTCGACGTCGCTTTCCCCTAATGCTTATTTATGATTGATGTATCTGACAGACGGAGAATTGCCAGCTTTTATTAAGAAAATAAGTATCGTAGATTTCCCATTGTCTACATTGAAACAAATTGAAATTTATCGCTGCCGGGTGAAATCTTTTTAAAAATAATCGTGATTTAAAATTGTATTTGAACAACATACAGAATCAGTTCCTAAAAATATACAGCTATATAACATAACAATGACCACAAAAATATAAGGAATAAAGACGGTTCATTAATATTGAAACAAGCCAGACCCAATTATATTTTATTCACTAACAATGCATACACACTTGACTCTCGAAGACAGACGTCGTCACACGACAAAGTCTCAAGACTCAACCCATTTAAATCGAATCGCGTCGGATCCAATTAGCATATATATTCATCCACCACCGTCCCTGCCAAACGGGAAACAATACCGACCCCGCGAACAACAAGAACAATATCTTCCGTGACATAAAATTCGAAAAAAATGAAAAGTTTAATGGAACCGAAATCCGTCGTCCGATGAACATTAAAAAACCCTCAATATATTATAATACAATTGGAAGTATGGATGATCCCTTTATAACGGTGGAACGGACACGGAGTCCTTTGCGGTGGGGTCGTCTACTTTGCATATAGAAAAGCGATTCGTTTCGTTGGAAAAACGTCGGTTGAAACGCGAAAACGTTGGGACAAAACGATGGAAAAATGCAGCGAGCTGAGGCAAGAATTAATGGTGCGAAACTTTACCCCGGGCGGCGGCGGGTTGGACGAATTTATGTGCGCTCACGTAACCGCCCGCCGGCCTAGTGTGCACGACTAGTAGGAAATGTCGACTTTGGTTTGGAACTTAACGCTGCTGAATTAGAATTGGATGCTAGAAGATAGCCTCAAGTTTATTATTGGTCGGTTAGGTTTGTTTGTTTAGGACCAACAACAAAAGATTCCTTCACCCCACTATCTAATCGTTCAATATGAAACGAAGAATGCTAACAATACATCGTACGTTGGCTAAATTCTACCGTCTTTGATCATGATCCACCTCGTTTTAGTACCTGATGCTTCACGGCGCTTTAAGAGGATGGCGGTTCTTAGATTGAGACTTTGGGACGGGCTTGGGAGTAAAAAAATTGAAATGAATATGAACCAATGTAACTTCAAATCATTTTCATGGACAAACTTCAGCTCTTAATGGCGACGTATATGTAGTGTGTACACTAGTAGTATGGATATCTTGTAGAAATCAGAAAAAGTTTACTTAAACAAAAGTAGCATAGAGAAATTGGAGTCACCTCTCGTTGAAAAAAATCCGCTCAAAGCAATCAGTTAACTCGGCCAGCGATTGACCCAACAGAAGTGTTTGCATCAGCGGGAAGCGTGAACACCGCACTGTGCGAGACCGAGAGCTTTGATACCTCATATTATAACTATTTTTCTGACACAGTTATCCATAGACACCTACGTGTATGCGCCGGAGCCGAAAATCCGTTTAAAGCAATTAGTTAACTCGGCCAGCGATTGCCCCCGTAGACGTGTTTGCGTCAGCTGGAAGCGTGGAAGCGCGGCCGAGGTGTCGATGGCTGATGCGTGCGGACACCGCCGATGGACCGCACTGTGTTGGGAGCGAGTGCTTTGATACTGGGAACAATAGCTATTTACAGCTTTGATACTTGACATAATAGATGTTTTTAACCCCCGACGCAAAGGAAGGGGTGTTATAAGTTTGACGTGTCTGTCTGTCTGTCTGTCTGTGATTCGGTCGCAATTCGTGATTCGTGTCTGTGATTCGGTTGTAGCTCGCAATCGGATGAAGCGATTTCAATTTAGTTTTTTTTTGTATGAAAGGTGAGTTACGGGCGAGTGTTCTTAGACATGTGTGATGAATATCGGTTGAGTCGTTTAAAAGTTGTGGGGTGAAAGTGGGGAAGAATAACCGAATGTCTGCAAATATAATCGAGTGGGGTCTCAAATGAAAGCGCATCACGTGCACAATACAAAATAATATGTTCAATGAAAATTGTCGTTATTATGTCGGGGGTTTTTTTAAAAATTCAATTTTATTATTCCCAGTAACCTAGGCATCTATGTCCCTCCAGAAAAGTTATTTCTGACGTTGCCTGAAAAAAGGATCGGAGAGCACTCTAGGTCGACAGGGTTACTGGTTAATAAAATAAAATAAAAAGGGTGCATTGCTCTATCAAGCTGGGCAAGTGCCGTTAGAATTACTGGGAATATTGGCGAAGGCATAAGGTGTTTTTGAAGAGTGATTGATTGAAAAAAAAAAGAGGAAAATTTTTCCAGTATTATTTTGTTACATAAAATATAAACAAACGGATTAGCAAGCTTTTAGCAATCATGGTCTTCTGACTGTTCCAAATTCATTCCAAATAAGGCCACAGCACCAAAACCTCCGAACCGGCGTACCGCAGGCATTATCGCACCGAAACAACGATCTCGGTCGGTTCGCAGAGCGACCGAGGTGATTTTTTACTCTTTTTGCCTTTTTTAAACACTTCTCCTTTTGCCGCCAACCGCGACCGCGCCGGTCGAAACTGTTTAATGATTTGAAAAACGTGTTCTATCAGCCTTTACGCGGAAACAACCGAAAAAAGCCGACAACAAAGGGTACAAAGTGCAAATATAGACTTGTACTCCCTAATTTGCGTGCGGGGCATCATTTTCCACGCGATTTTCAGGCTTATTCCTTACTTTTAAGGTCGAGTTAGCTTTAGGTGGGAGGACATAGATTTTTGCTGAAGTGTTTTCGCAGATCTCATCGGCAATTTATTATATTTTGTCCGTTGGAAATTTACGATTATTTGAACGGGACAATGGCCGGCGGGCGCCGATTGGAGCTTTTTTTCTAACGCCAATAAAACCACGATGATGTACGGTGGGCAATCAAACGTTATGAATTGTGAAATGGTGATAATATTCCCACCGCACGCGATTGTAATAAAAATAAAGAATGGCCCCGCGAATTTTAATATTTTATTTCAACGTTCGGAAAAAATATATGGATATTCGAATTTGATACAATAACATTGGATGAGACTGAAAACCTCTATCAAGTAACATCTAGTAAGATAACAAACCTATTGTAAATAGATAGCGTATAGCCGTACTTTGTTACACAAATTTGACGTAAAATTTAATGATTTATTTCTAAGTGTTTCAATATTACGACTTGTGCATCAAAACGGTATACGTTTTTCCAAGAGTTATCGCAAGAGTATGGCACAGGGTTCCTTAGAAAAGGCGTAAGCCCTCCTTGAAAGCACGTAATACACCGACGATTCCCTTGGTATAGGACTCGTGTCAAAACGCAACGATGACCACTGACCATTGGTTGGCGCATATGCCTTTTTGCTAGGTTTTTTCTACAAAAATAATTTAAAAAACACGAAAATGAAGTCACGACCAGTCCGAATTCAATATAATATCAGCCCTCCTAATGTTTGCGATACGAAAACGGCAGTCGTAAATAACCAATGGCCAGAGCATATACAATTAAAATCGGTCGCGGAAAGGGTGAGAGGAATAGAAAAAAATAGGATTATTCATTTATTCTATTGCCGTGCGTGACATTTAATATGCATGCGGCGCAGTTCAGGTCTCTGGGGTGAGAGGGCTTCAGTCGTAGGCGAAGCGCCTATGAGGAAATATCGATATAGCAAGCAAATAGTTCAGTATAATAGTGGCACTTCACTTGCCTATTTGTTGTTATAAACTTTCGACTTCAGGCACTGAGGTATATCAGACGTCAAGACGTGTCGTAGGTTCCCGAACGCTGCCCAGCCGAGTTGCCCACTCGAAGAATCCAACTCGGTTGGGCAGCGTTCGGGAATGGGTCACTAATGGGTAACAATCATTCTCAAATAGTTTTTATAAAGATGTTCTAAATCCACATCTATATTTTGATCATCAAAAACAATAATATTGGACAAACGATAGGACGCGAGCGACCTGGGTGCGAATAAAATATCCGTTTGCAAATCGACTCCGGGTCGGACTTTATGACTACAGTCAGGGGAACGGCATATTTTTCCCGCGACCGATGCCCGGATGTAGGGGGTCTGGAAGCGCCTGTCAGTAACCCATTAATGACCCACTACAGGGTCGGGTCTCCTCTCACAATGAGAGGGATATAGGCCTTAGTCCACCACGCTGGCCTAATGCGGGTTGGTGGACAGCGGAAGCGCCTAAATAAACAATAATATTGAAGCTAATAAATCCTTGTATTACGGATTTCCTACTTCTCTTGAGACTTAATTGAGAAAAATTAGGCTCTAAATTCACCTAAAGGACTTCAGAGCCATATAGCTCGTCTGGGGAGTTACCTCCAGCTTTTAACCCGTCGTACAGCAGTATATTCACCATGTCCTGGTTGCCGGGAATACTTTATTTGAGGCGAATATCTTATTCCTCATGAGCAAAGCACCCGCACGCGACCTCAGTTTTTTTCTCTATTTGAGGTTGGCTGCGGGCGCCCGTGGGCTACAGTGACCATAATTATAATATCAGGTGGCCTGTATGCCGTTTTACTATTCAATATCTATAAAATAAAATGAAAAGTAAACCCAGTCTTACTTGCCTTTTGAAGATTAACCTGCCGATTACTACGGTTACTAGCAAATATACGATGGTTACGATGATAGTCACCAACCAAGTGTTGACAATTGACATGCTCCCCTAAGTTGAACCCAAAATACCTACCCCAAAAAGTCAAAAGGTATTTTATGTAAAATTTCAATAAAAAAAATGGGTTCAAAATTAAGAATTTCTTATTTCTATTCGTAATTTCTCATTTTCAGCGATAAGTTAAAATAACTAACTCTAGACACAGTCATGTAAAAGTCACTTCCATGATCTCTATGTCTTGGTGAAACGCGATTAATAATTAACGGTATCCCGAAGCGGGAAGCCCCGGTTTTCCGTTCGAGTTGTCGATGGTGGAGCGGTGATCAATCTTGTATGGGATCGCGCGCTTCGCACGGTCTTTCACCGCCACGAGGTTTATCGCTCGTTTAATGATGGGTTACTGAATAATGATATACGGACAAAAGCATGAACGTAGCTAAGACGGTCTTCTGGCCTGGCCCTTGAAAAGCCGTGCGAAGCTGAGTTGAAGAACATCAGAAGGTGCGGCCTTCAGAGGCTACTTTTAGAATCTTCTACGTCAGTTGATTCCCGTTCTACGGGTCGACTTGAAGTGATGGCAGCCATTGATTGTCGGTAACCGATTAATGACCCACTACAGGGATGAAAGGGATGTAGGCCTTAGTCCACCACGCTGGCCTACTGCGGGTTGGTGGATTTCACATGCCTTTGAGAACTTGTTTTTGTGAACTCTCAGGCATGTTTACTCACGATGTTTTCCTTCACCGTTACAGCATATGACATTTAATTTAAGCGCTTTAATTATACATAGCTTTTTTTAAGAAAGTCATTGGTGCGTGCCACTGGGATTCGCACCCGGATCCCTCGAGTAAGACGCCGAATTCTTATCCACTGGGCTATCATTGTTTAGTATCTAGACTTAAAATGGATTTATTTTCTAGTCTTCATCTTCATTACATTATTCTCCCTATAGGGTACGGCGGTGTTCCTTCCGGCGGACTCGGGCGGGAGCTCACTACGAGTTCCTATGAAGTTGTAAGTTATTAGACGTTTATTTAAGCTAGATTTCTCCGAACGAACCGAACCGTGCAAGTTTATCAGTGCGTAAGACTTCCTAAACTTTTAAACGCATGCATATATATCCATAACATCAAATCGAGAAGAGAACACATTCTAGAAAGAAGAGAGAAAGAGACAACAACAGAAGAAAAAATAAAGAGTAAGAAAAGAAAACCCGGCAGCAAATTAGCACCTTTCCCTCACATAGGTGTCTGTCGAACGGGTGCAAGACATTTTTCCCTACCCGCTGGCCGGCAACGCTCCGTAAATTAAAATGTGAATAATTAACACTACCCCCACCATCCCCCTTCCAACCCCCACCCCCACTAGCGCGCCCCGATGTATTAGTTTTAAGCTCTCCGGTTCGTATGAACGAGATTTAGGGTGGTCGAAAGTATGTAGTTGACGTTTGGCGCGCTAATAGTTGGGTATTCGTAATTGGGGTGTTTACTGCGGAATGTTCGAGAAGAGATCTCTGTGTGAGTGTGTGTGTGTGTGTGTGTGTGTTTGATGTAGAAGTAGGCTGTTGGTTTGAATTTGTCTTAAGTACTTAGTCAAGTAATTTGCAGCAGTTTTGGTTATGTGGGTACATGTGTCGTCGTGGCACCCACAAAACTACCACAGATACGAAATTCTATCCAATTTGAAATCAGGCGTGGATGTCCATGGGCTACAGTGATCACTTATCAACTGTGGATTGCATGCCCATTAGCTACTCACGCACATTAAAAGAAAGAATTAAGAACACTGACTTACCACATTATTACATACAATATTGACATCCAGTATCACTTCATTCGATCGAGTTCTTTGCATCCAACAACTTACACTCGTAAAATACCTTTTTCTTAGCCAACTCAAACTATTTGATTAATTTCTATTTTAAAACTCTTAAATTTACCTACTTATGTACCTCTCTTCATTGATTCCTTGACGTATCCTTACCGAATACTCGCAACATTTCATCCCAAAAAACCCTAACAAACCTTGCACCCATTCACCTCGTTTGCATCGAAGGCAATAAACGCGCGACCCCAAAAGAATCGTGGCGTGTAAATATTACAAACATAATAACCCCTTTGGTGCTCACGCTGCGTCCTTTTCATCTGTTCCCATTCGAAAGAGACAGCACCAGGATCCCATTCGATTCTGATGAGAGTAATGATCAGAATACGGACGCACGATTGCCATCTAAATAATTCAAGTGTGTATCCCGTACTTCCATCTTGCGACAACATTAACCTTTCGTGTCCAGAAACCACTTTTGAATCTTGCTCTCATATAAATAGAGTGGATTTTCGATTGGGGAGTTGGCGCTGCGAGCGAATATTTCCGTTGTATTGGCGTATGGAGTTTTTACAAGCTCTTATACGAAACGTCGATTCGAATCCGCCCCCTCTTTGTGTGATGAGCTCGCAAAACAATGAATGCTGATCGTAAAACTGGAATGACAAGATGCGGTGTGATAAGGGCAACCCGTGGCTAATAATCCAGTGGCTTCCAAACTCTATTGTTTCGGTCCTTCGAGGCCCCGATCGTGGTACGAGCTTATATCCCGGTATAAGAAACTACGATGCTTATTTGTATATTATTATGGTTTTTTAAACTTTATAAAATTAAATATCACCTGCTGTTACGGTGAAGGAAAACATCGTGAGGAAACCTGCATGCCTGAGAGTTCACAAAAAAAATGTTCTCAAAGGTATGTGAAGTCCACCAACCCGCAGTAGGCCAGCGTGGTGGACTAAGGCCTACATCCCTCTCACTACGAGAAGGAGACCCGACCCTGTAGTGGGTCATTAATGGGTTACTGGCATGGTTTTGTTCCTGTTTTACAATAAAGCTTAAATAGATGTCACGATGTCAGATGTTACGTGAAGTCACGATGGGGTTCAATGCAATTTCTAATGTTAATTGAGATACTATCCTCGCCATATGGATCTATGGCGGTCCTCCACAGTCCTTTTTACATGCACATTAAAATTTGTGCCTCGCATGTGCAACCTTTGCAACGGTCTTCCGGCTGATGTATCGTATGTTCGCAGGACTATGACATGGGGTTCTTCAAAAAGGGCATAAAATGAGCTCTCTTTCAAAGCCGACAACGCACTGACGACTCCCCTGGTGTTGCCTGTGTCAATAGATGACGGTAACCATATAAATATCATCAGCTCTTCTTATAAAAGAACAAAAAAAGGAATAAGCAAAAATCCACCTTCTCGCCGCCCACTTTGAGTGCCCCTGGCTTGATCCACGTCAGTCTCATCGCGGTGTTGTTTCGGCATTTGTAATGCAGATACTCTACTGATGCGATGGTAATCGTACCTGAGTCGCGCCTCGTCATTGGGCTTCATGTCTATTTGAATAGCTTGTAAAGGCATCGATATGGAATGGAGCCGGGAAATGGACTATGGAGTGCTAACGTCACGTAACGTCACGTAACGCTAATAACCTGATTCAGTCACAACACATTTTCTCACCATCACCTTGGATTGACTAGGAGATAGCCGCAAAGCAGTTCGCCCTTTGTTATCTAGTTTTTAGGTTAAACAATTTCAGTCCTTCTCTGTCAGTTTCTCACGTACATTCTAGTCTCGCACGTGCAAAGTTTAGAACGACACCGCACCCAACGTTAAGAGAGGTGTGAACTATGACATGGAGTTCTTCAAATGGGCGTAAAATGTAAAGAGAGCTTCTATAAAGCTGGCAACGCACAGCCGACTCCTCTGGTGTTGGTGGCGTTAACAGGTGACGATGACCACATACTAGAAATCTGGTAAACGCGTGTTTGCTCGATTTTATCATACAGGGCTTGGTTCGACTCGAGGGGTCCGGTTCGAATTCCAAAAAAAGTTCACATTTCTCATTGTGAAAGGAGATTCGTCCTGCAGTGGGTTACAGACAAGGATGTGGCCTGTTTTTTGTATATAAGAGATCGCAAACAGGGCTTAAGACGAACTGAAAGGCAGTTCTGTTCCTTGTTTTGATCAAATGTAGCATAACTAGTAATAGCACGACGCTGGTGGAACTTTTTTGATCCTATCCGAGTTGTTTCCAAAATATAAACAACTTCTCGGTATTCAAGCATTACGCCGTAATTTATACATAAAACTGTGTATTTCATGTTTTCTCATATCGTACTAGTTGGCTGGCGTCTAATAAAGTTCCCGGAAGCTGATTTTAACGTAATATGTCTAAAGAAACTATGCATAATTACGAAACGTACCTTCTCTAGCTGACCTGAAAGTATTCGCATTAAATATACAATTTTATTCGTCATACATTTTACGCTCGCAGTGTCCAGTGCCCCTAGCATGAACACTATCATCGAATTCGTAAAATTCAGTCATCAGTAGGCATATCATAGACACATGACATACTGAATAATACTGATGACCGTCTTTTATAGTCTGTCTGACATCATTCTATACCAATGACATAGTGTTTATGCCTACGGCACAAGTAGCCTGATTTGGTATTGGTAACTGAGTGTGTGGGTAGTGGTGACATGGGTTTCTTCAAAAGGCGTAAAGAAAGCTCTCCTTCAAAGCCGGGAACGCACGATCCTCCGGGAACGAACGAACAGATTTGGATGAAATTTGGTACACAAGTAGATTATAACCTGTATTAACGTATAGGATTCTTTTTACCATTCTCTGGGTCAAATTCTTAGCTCAACGGGGACAAAGTCGCGGGCGGACGGTAGTTCCTAATAAATAACGAGATAGAGGCATCTCCCGGCCACTTCAGGTAGCAATCAAGTGGGAAAATAAGGAGAAACGTGGTGCTAACCTAATCAGGGGCGCTGAATAAATAATTCCGATCAATCGAGCCCGGGGCTGCAATCAACATCTTAATTTTCACCTTAATAGGAGGAAGGGCGCGAGGGTGGAAGTTTGTTGCTTGGGTCAGCAATATATTTGCATTTGGCTCCTGCGAGTTTATTCGTTCCGTCTTGGAGAGAACTGTTCGTTACCAATTAATGTTGAAGTGAGAGGTGATAAATTACGAATGAGTAAGTCCTTCTCAAAGCGGTGATGGCTCAGTGGTTTGGGATCCCGTCGGAATCGAGTGATCCGGCTTCGAATCCTAGTGGCACGCACCGATGACTTCCTTAAAAGTGATGTGCGCTTTATACGGTGAAGGAAATGGTGAAGGAAAACACTGTGAGAAAACCTACATGCCTGATAGTTTTTCATAATGTTGTCAAATGCATGTGATGTCCACCAACCCGCTCTTGGCCAGCGTGGACTAGTAAGGCCTATATCCTTCTCATTGTAAGAGAAGACCCGGCCCTGGATGAGTCATTAATGGGTTACAGAGAGCCTATAACCTAAAAATTTCGTACAGTTATCATACAGCTCCGGCCAATTCATCACACAAACTCAAAAGCAACCTCGTAACAAATAAAGTAACAGATGCAAATGTACTGACCCGTCGGTCTTCCCGGCTTCCCCTCCTGCCTGTTAAGGTGAGAATTAAGATGTTGATTACGCCAACGAGGGCTCGTTACGATTGATTGGAATTATTTATTCAACAACTTGCAACGTGATGGACTGGCGGATGAGAAGAAAAATTCTTTTGATCCCGCGCACGATATGAATGGGGATGGTAATAGGATGGAAGGTGTTTGAGTTACTCACATACCAGAAGGTTAGTGTACAATTCAGAAAGAAACGAGAAGAATCACTATGTTTCACATTCTATTATACATTAGGGCATTCAAATGACACATAAAAGGTAGTAAATTAACAATAAACAAACTAAAGAAAGAAAAAAAATAAAGAAAACACGATAAAACCGATTAAAGGTGGGTTTCTTCGCTTGGGTTTGGGATAGATAGAGATGAGATAGATCTCTCACAATAAGAAGGATGTAGTCCTTAGTACTTTACGCTGGCCTAATGCGGGTTGGTAGACGTTATACGATAGTCTTAGTTATGTTAACTGGAAAATTGTACGAAGGTTACCGATTTAGCTGACAAAATTGGCAAATAGAAGTCGCAATGAAAAATTCAATGGGCCCAGAACTGGACGGAGTGGCGTCGATTAGGACGTCCATATCCAGCAATGGACGAGAGAGGATTGAAATTATACTGCTATATACTATAATTCTTACTTATGCTACATTACAAACAACATTCGAATCAAAAAGACCATTTATAAACTAAGATCAATGTTAATTTCATAAATCAGACTTCTCACAAGCACACACCTCGTTCGCAGTCGACAAAATGTGAATTCCTACTCTCTCGCGTTCGTTAGGGTCCGGGGGAGGCTTATCCAATATTTATTAACTTATTTCAAAGAAAATCGTATAATTAACACCATCGCAAACCCCCGCAGTCGCCGGCGAGCCAAAGGATGCCGTAATAGAGTAACAACGCAGACACGCCTTACGAGCCGTGTCATAGATTAGGGGAAAAATATGAAAAGGATATATTTTATAAAATTACTTGGACATAAATTAAGTGTAAAGAAAATTTTTATTTTTTAAAAAATGTGAAATTCAGCTCGAAGGACCATCATTTTTACAACGTAAATAATTACAATTAATGAAAGTTGTACAGATTGTACTGCACTTTTGTATGTACTTTTTTGAAAATCTAAAACTTGATAGAGTTGCAAAAAAGCCAGGTTGGATATGTTCCTGTCTAAATAATAAACTTTACAAAAAGTGTAATTTCACTCGTCAATTTCCAACATTTCTCGTTATTTTCTAATTTGAACCGTGAAGTCTCCGGGGTGCATGTATCTTCTGTACCGCATCGTCTATTTAATAACACTATGATTGGCAAATTGGACGGTTTATACCGATCTACGCCGCAATGTTTCTGTCAGGTTTAAGCTAAAAGGGTGCAAAATGTTGAAAAAAATCAAAAACATCCTTTAAAGCCGGCAATGTGCTTGCGTCTTCTCTGAAGTTGGTCGTATCTATAGACCACAGTAACTACTAACCTAAAGTACACCTGAAGATGACAGCGGGTAACCGTTGGATTCAGAGCCCTGGACAGGGCGGAGTGGCGTCGATTATTGGAGGACCATGTCCAGCAATGGAATACGAAGGGTTTAAAGGAAGGAAGGAACTACGTAAATCAGAAAGCCTGAATGCTAGTTTAGTCTATTTATTATAAAAATGTTAGTGTAGTACTGAGAGCTACACAGTCTAATACGATAGCTTGGGATTCCGAGCAACGACCAATCGATCACCGATCGATCGTGTCAATAGGCGACGGTGATGATGACTACAAGAGATGTTCCTGTATTACACACATACAAATCACTGAGAATCCATTCTGATATGGGAAACAAAGCAACGATCGCTCCAGCTCTATCGGACACTTGACCAGGTCTCTATTAACTTCTACAGTCCGTAATCGTGACAAAGCGAATGTCTCCTCTGCGCCGCGCAGTCTCTCCCCCAATTAGCATTCAGCTCCACTCCTTATGTGATCCGAAGTTAATGAGCGCGTGTCGACGGCGTATTTTTGAAACTGGGCCCTTTGAAAGGCGCGGCCATCTCGCAATATGCTAATGCCACCTGCGAAATGGAAGCGCGAGAAGAATTGATTACGGCGTGTGATGGAGGCGAGTGTGTTCCTCCTTCGACTGCGAGAAAGCATATGTCGGAAAATGGTTTTGGAAATGTAAGTATTGAGTGTGTGCGTGTGTGATCATAGAACGTTGGTGGACATTAGACAATAGGTGATTATTGGACATTCGTGTTTTAGTGGTCCTTCGAGCCGGATAGGGGAAGATTAAAACCATAAAAACCACGATGCCAATTTTCAAGTGCAACCCGATGTTCTTCGAATCTTGTTTTGGATTGGTTGCCGTCGATAAATTTATTGTAAGGGACCATCACGAGGATGAACCTCGTGGGTAGAAGATTTATAATTATGGGGACTAGTATAAAGAATAATGTTTACATACTGAGCTGGTTTTATTATGAAACTATTATATGTATCATTCAGTATCAGTATCGTTCAGTCGAAAGCATTGAAGCAAAATCTCCCTCAAAAGAGTGGCATGCATTCATTAAATAAATTACGTACACACGAATGACGAACGAATCTTTACAGAGAGAAAATGCTTAGCCGTTCCCGTAGCACGAATGTTCTTTAACGTTATTGAGTTCGTCTTGTTACACGAGTGAAATTTGTAGCATGTTAATGTTTTATTTAAAATGAATTGAAATAATATTTGGAAGTGGAAACCAGCCTCTTAACCCGTCGTAGATCAAGATGTTCTTAATGACACACGTTTCGGCTGAGGGAATACTTTATTTGAGGCGAACATCTCAGTCCCCATGAGTAGCAAAGCACCTACATACAACCTCAGATAGGATATTTTTTCTCTATCCAGGACGATATAGACAGACATAGAGACAGAGAGAGAGAGTTGCAGTTTGAAGTGATTCAGACACGGGTACTGCGTGATTGTACTCTTCGCCAAACCAATTTTCTAACATCTACGAAAGTTGTCCATATCAGAACACAAAACAACACACAAACCTACACGCTAAACCACAATCGAATAATTCATCAGCACTGTAAACCTAAACGTAATAAGCAGATTCGGATCAGCCAAGAACCGAGTCCCGAGCCCATATTAATATTATCACATATCCGGACCAACAGCGCTCGGAGGCAAGAATTTTTAATGCCACGCTTTAATTATTTTGCGAGTCGAGGTCCAGTCCGGCGCCGTTAAGTTCCATTCACATTAGAGATTTCATTTTTGCACACCGAGGCGGCTGACCGTTGAATTATTAACCCGAGTGCCGAAAACTGAAAATTGCTGAGATGACTGCGAGTAAAATTCACATGTAATAACTGGGCGCGCTGAGGGTTTCCGAAACCGTTTGTACATTATGGAGGGACCTAATTAACCGACCGACGTCGACTTATTAATAATGGACACACCGCTCCCTCGATATGTTCTCTTCTACTTCTCGCATTCTTAACGGCGAAATGAAACATGCAAATCTCTTTCGTCCGATGCTAATTAGTTTGGATTCGGATGCCCTTTGCCTTTGCCTCAGTATTCATATGAGTGCTCCAAATTTTGATAATGATATTTTGTTTAAACATCGCGGTGTGACGATATCAACCAGTGTGTAGTCGATCTACAATTTTATTGTAATGTACAGTATGTTGGCTTTAAAAATAAACCAACTAATGTAAAACAAAAAGTATAATATTCAAAGAAAAGTGTGCAACGTAATGCTTCATTCATTACAAAAAGGGAAGAAAGACTAAGCCAATATAATCCGGGGCGCTGCATGCTAATAACATTCCATCTTCCTGCCGGTAAAGAGTCGTACAAAGAAGCGTATGAAAACAAAAGGTAATATGATTAGAAACGAATTACACACGGCGGGTGTGTGTGTGCGATAAGTCCGGCTCGGAGGACTAACTAACCGCCGCCCCGCGCTGGGCGCCACTCCACCTTTGTTCGGCCACTTTCTTTGTATTTTGTTTCATTTCATGCAAAATTTAATTTCGTTTTCAAGACTCGCGTGGAATGATATTACGCGCACCGGGCGCGACCGCCGCTTGTAATTTCATTGCTACTCCTCAAGTGTATGTGGACATCGGGGCTTTTTCATCACATTCCCTTTCGGTCGGTGAGCGGGTGTTTTTCGTTTACTGCGGACACGTTTGTTCGGAATGAAACCGCCGGATTGCGGGATCGTTAATTGCTAAACGAAACCACCTGTGAAATTTCATCGGCGAAGTTTTACTTTGAGTTGCATATTATATTTTATTTTCCCGTTAATGCTGCAATTAAACGCGAGGGCTTTATGAATGCAAACGGATTTAATAAAGGCCGGATTTGTACGTACGTTCATTTATTTTAATAAATAATAATTAAAGCTCCTCGTTGGATAATGATAGCGGCTAGCGATATTCTACTTGAGGCGCGAACAAAAGAATATTTATGCGAGTGGTAAAAATGGAATAAAGGGTGAAGACTAAAATTAATTATTGGGGATGCTAATAAAAACGACGAAAGCGTTTATTCATTTATACTTCGTTTCGTACTTGACAAAAAGGCGGACTTGAGCATACACACGCAGGTACACTGTCCATAAATCTTGTTTCTTTAAATGCGTATAGATTGTAAGTGGCGGTTATAAACTAAATTTTAGAGTAACCCAAATGTTTACTAATGAAAAGAACATTACCCAACTTATCGTTGCCCTCGAAAAGATAGTCCAATGCGGAGAAAAGTGGCCTTCAGTAAATAATGTTAAGACAAGCGTCTTCAATCAATTAAGGGTACAGTGCACACAAAGCACCCCTCAGAAGCCGCATACAATTAATTCACCCAAGTCACAACCCCGAAGATAAGATCTACAAAAATCGGGATCCAATAAAAGGCTTCTTACAAGCCTCAGTGGGTCCGCTAAAGCCTCGCGAGAATCAACCCCTATTTGCCATCGATACTGGCAATAATCCGCTGGGAAGAAGTTGTTTCACCAAGCAATAGTACGCTAAAAATAGGTGAGGTCAGGCTTTCAGTTTTACCCACAACGAGGGGGGATCGAAAATGGCCTGAATTGGTTCGAGAAAAGTATGGTACGCCCGTGCCGCTTTTTGCTTGACTTGGCGGAGGCACTGCCGTGCCCCCAGATCTTAATAAAATAAATTAAATTAACAAAAGAGTAAAAGGAACTTATTCAGTGGAAGGAAATAATTTCTCTATATGGTTTTTTGAGCCTTTTGTGATAAGAAGGATTCAATCTCAAATTAAGTACCAAGAAACACGTTTACATTTACGAATTTTGAATGGTTTAGGATTTTACAGGCATTATATCAGCCCATTTTTAACTTTTTAGCCAAGCGAATTTTATAAAACAAAACTATAAACGGCAAGAAATCGGTTTTATTCTGATTTTCCAGGTTTCTTAAAGGTTGATGGGGGCGGAAGATTAGTTATTTTCCCGTCGGCCTGAGATATATTTAAATGATAAAACCTCAATTTTGAACGGTAGTCGAGCATGTTCTATTTATCGTTCACTCGTTCTTGGTGAAGCAAGTGGTCAACTTAAGAAGAAGGGATAAAAAGGGGAGTTTTGTGTGATCTGCCCGGAATCACTGCGGTCGACTCGATTACGATAGTTGAGGAACGTGGGAAGAATGTCACTCTTTCTTGATAAACGGTAATAGGTACCACGTTATGAGTTACTCTGTTTTAACGATATCTTATTAACTTTGACTTTGAATTTGCAGTCTTGGTTTAATCCCATAGGTCGTTCTTCCTCAACCCCATCTAGACAAACATTGTAGATCGCTAAGTGACCAATAAGCAAACATTCAGTTCGTTGAGTCTACGAGTATGTTTGACCGGTGGACATCAGATCGTTGTATAGCTCTATATTTTCTATAACTATCTCGATATCTGTAGGGATATTCGGTGCTTGGCAAATTTGTTTAGGATTAGGCTCCCTAGCATTCACGTTGATGACAACTATATGGGAAGACATGTTCTCGCAAAGGCTTGCTTTTACACACCTTTTTAACTTCACTACTATCTGTATGTATCGGTATCATTGAAAGTAAATCTCACGCACTTTAAAACAGATTGACCTTAAATTTTGCCCACTTATCAAGGACTGATACAATATTTAGGTACCTATCATAGCTGATCTGATGTTCGAGCCGGAATGGATAGGTAACTCCGTAACTGATCAAAGTTGAAACGTAACAAAAAATGAATCATGAAGTTAGCGATTTCTTCTCAGTGGGTATTTTTCGTTAATCTTAGGCCATGTCCTAATTAGCCGACATAATCGACCCACCAACCAACATGACAACATTCAAACGCGAGGCTCTGTATGGAGCTATTCTAATAGAAATACATACAGACACGCGACAAACGCATAAAATGAATCAAAAATCAAAATCATTTATTTGCACGAATATGGGTTAGTTATTGGTTTTACAGGGCATTTTGATCAATCCATATTCACCTTTTCAGGTATGCAAATTAAAAATAAAAAATAAAACTAATGTTAGTAATACAAATTAATTTATAAAATATTAAAACTTATTACTAATACACAATTTATTTGACATGTTTTGCACAATTTATTTGTCAGCTTAGCCAAGTATATTAATTATTTTCATTTTATTTAGTTATGATTTTACCTAATCGAACTCATCGGCTGTCTATGTGCCACCCACCGCTGGGTAAAGAGAGAAAAAGCCGGAGGAAAAAACTCTCAGCACAGTTTTAGTTCTACTTTATTTATTTAGACGCGCGTTTCCACATTCATTGTAATAAAATTATTTTTATTTTTATGGGGCTCAAAGGAGTTCTTTTAATTTTATATTAAAAAAAATATTTCTTTTCGTTAATGAATTCTGCAACCGAATAGTATCACGTCGTCGTACGAACAACTTTTGCGTGTGACATGGCAATTAAGGCACGGGGTTATAAGAAATAAATCTTTTACCATTATGATGTAACAGTTACCCTCGATCTTGTTATTCCCTTTAATGGTATGCAAATCGAGCCCCCTCGTGACGTAACGGAAGACTGTTTGCTGTGTCCAGCGGTCACTGAGCAAACCAACTGTATTTGAATATAGCCCTCTTGGTTCCGTGTGTCGAATTAAGTTTTCACATTGTGTAGGTAGTCCGGTCGATTTTAGTGATTACTACGAGTATTCCCGTCAATGTCCACGCTTATCACACACCTACTCAACTAATTTGCCGTTATTACGGTACTATGAAACCATTCCAATAAAATTCTTTTAACGTTATGCTCAACTGATAAAACCGTCAAATTTAAATAAATATATAGGCATAGGCCAGTAAATAAAGCCGTTTTTTTGGTCAACCTCGCACTAAATTTCCGATCCCATTTTTTTTAGGTTAAGGGTCACTTGCTGACCATAAAAACACAAAATGCTGACAGGTGGAGCTTCGATCGCAGGCTTTAAGTAAAGTTTGTGGCCGATATCTCGGCAACTATGCACTTTAGGGCAAAAGTTATTGATGATGATGATTATGAGACCATTATTGTAGAGAATAAAATTTTGCGTCTCTTGTTTTTTTTTGTCAAACTCACCGTTTACGATTTACATTACAACAAATCATAATGATGCCACATTGCTAATGATGCCATTGAACACCAAAGCTGTCAAGACAATAATATAGAAAAAATTAAACCATTATGATACGATTATGACTCAATTGTAACAGTAGACTAGCCCGGACCGTTCTATTAATCGATCTATTCGGACTGAGTCTAAAAAATGTGATCAAATCGTATAATATTACAATTGTAAAGTGACTTAACTACAGTAAAGTGAGTGTGTGCTTGTTTCCAAGCCAATAGGCGGCACGCGCGGAACCCACAAGTCAATTCATCTACATCCGGGCGCGGATTAGCCACAAATTGGTTTAAGGCGGCTCGGATCGCTCCCGACGCCTCCGGATCAATCCTCATCGGGACACACTAGAGGCTCAGTAGTAATGAAGCGGCACTTTTGCACGATTTTCTTTAACTTAATGTGTAGGAAACTGTCCCTGATGTTAAGTTGTCGCTACAACCCATAGTACCAATAACGTCAAGCCTACGTAATAATAGGATGGTAATCATAACTGACGTCGTACGTATGAGTGTGCTACTCATGAGTAGTGAGATGGTCGGCTCAAATTATGTATTAGCGGCAGCCGCATCGTCCTCACCGAAACAAAAGAAATGATGAAGAACATGTTTCATGGCGGTGAAATGAAAAATGAAAATCATATATTTGCACGAATATGGGTAAGTTTTGGTTTTAGAGGGCAAGGAATTTGGATCAATCCATATACACCTTTTCAGGTATGGCGAGTTTATTAGACGAAGGATGATTCGGCATAAAAAGACCATCTGATGGCGTCGAGTGAATCGTGTATCAAATTTCCCAAAAAAAAAATCATGTCTAACAATTTGCCAATCCTAATATCTATTTAAGAGAATTAAGATTCAAGAACATAATTATAAATCATATTCCACGTGAAATGCGAAAATAAAGGAGCCCACTCCACACAATCAGATCACGTTTTCAATTCCAATAGATTCTAATAAGATTAGTGTTGTCACACGGGTGTTAGATAAAATAGTTTGTGGCCTATAATTGGGGTTCAGGGCGGCCGATACGACTCGGGAGCCGCTGATCGCTCCAAATCGGACCACAACACCAGACATTAGGGTGTGATTCGGCTCGTCGGTATTCGGTTGTGGTCATCACTCGCATGACTAGACAATATCGACTTCGAAGGTGACGGATTCTGACGAACAGCTACAACAAACCTTACTGCAATGTCATTTGGTTGATTTTTGTTTGGACGGGTGTCGGATAGTTTTCTCCGATTGGGTCCGTTTACAAATTGGATCGGTCGTGGGTAGATCGGGGTGACCGAGTAATTGAGTCCTACAGGATCATTCGGTTTGTCCCGTGTCCCGGGCAAAGGATTACGACGGAAGGAACGCTATCTATTGATCTTGAGCTGCTCATTTGGGTCCGCGGTATTGGCCATTACCTTCCCACCTCCGGGCGTTTGTTTTCGTTGAATGTGGCATTCACTGATATCGAAGGGTGCTGGAAACTATGACGTGGCTGTCTTTAAGCAATTATATTATGGTGACTCTATTAACCAATAGTAAAACGTCGCTTCTTTAACGTGCGTTTAGCAACGGAGAAACCAGCTTTTAGTTGTTACTAGAACTTCAGAGTCATAACTTCTTAACTCAAAATTTCAACTGATGAAGACGGCGTTGAAATTTGAAGATTTTCTTAAATGTAACCTACACAACGAAGAAAACTTATTTATTTTAGCACTAACTTAAAGTCAGAGTAATTACTGATAACTTAAAAAGGTGAGAACGTCTTAAGAAAAGTCATTGGAAATCCGAACTGAAACTGAAATCCGACTGGTATTTCTCGAATAAGGCCTTGTTCTAATCAGCTGTGACAATAAGCACAACCGAGCGACCAACCAACGCGACAAAATTCAAACAGTCTGAATGGAGCTGTCAACTGATAAATAGGCACTGACATACGACAAACGCAATGACGTCGGACTACCGGCTTGTTGCAAACGATTTTGTCGTCAATATCAGAAGAAGGGGCAACGGAGTTGTTCGCCAACGGTTTATCACCGCAATTCTTTAGTCATCTTACACATTTGGTTATCAACAGCAGCCCACATCAAACAATCTTGCTGCGAATCTTACACAGCGAATAAATAAAACAAAGTACTCGTACATTAGCAAATGAAACCGACGCGTGGCGGCCGTCGGTACTCAGTTTTCTTTGATGGCCCCTTATCGCCTTCTCGCGTCTCTTAATACGGGAATACGGGATACTTCCCGTCTAGACCCGATGTAATTTATATAAGTAAGCCCTAAGTAGATACCAATGTTTCTGATGCACCGCCTTCCTTACCAACTCGTACAGTGTTTGAGATTCGCGGCAACATTCTTTGAGGTGGTTTGCAGTTGAATAAACAACTCATAAGTAGCTAAGAACTTGGCCTCTAGAGTTCGAATCGGTGGGACTCATCTATGGCTGTATCAAGTTATGTGTGTGTCACACATTAAATACTGTTGGTGAAGGAAAACGTCGCGGAGAAATCTGCATGCTTGAGAGTTTTCTATGATGTCCTTAAAGCAAAGGGAACAACACACTCACACAAACACGATTTTCTGGTTCCAAGTCAGGCGGTAAGCCTGGTTTTATGGTAATGTTCTTAGTGTCTTGTGTCTTGGTTACCGAAAAACACATTAGAGGCGATCTTCTTAGGTCTCTTGAGCCTAAGCTTCCAACTAGAAGAAGAAGTGGGAATCGTGGGAGCTAGGTGAAAATTCAACACATAGCTTAGCAGCATAGGGTCGCATGAAGACGAGTTTTATGTCTGTCTTCGGATGGTAACAGGGGCGTTGGATATCTTATATAACTCCTTCGACGATTACATGCCTACTGAAGGTACGAATGACCATCCCTCGTCAACAAAGGAAAAACTTCCCAAAAAATGACCGAATGGGTTCTACTACTACGAACACACAATTTCCAAAACCTAAATCACCGAACAGAGTCAAGAACAACATTTCCACATTAACGAACAAACAGGAGATTCAGCCATCAATGTAATACAGCGTCCTTAATCTTGTTACCTAGGAAAATTTAGTGCAAAGGCGGACTCAAAAGCGTCGTGTGTTTTCTCCTGTCGCGGTAAATTCCTTTACCTATTAAGCTCTTCGGAGCGGCAGTGTTAGCCCGAGGTAACGATTAGGGCACAGAGTGCTGTTCGCGTCACTGCTTTCGTAGAAGCACCAGCCGTTTGATCTTTGGATACAAACAATATACTGTACGTATACTATACGGCATATGGGGTATGTTCGTCCAGAGTTCCTTCTTTCTTGCAAATAAACGTTTTTGTCTTTTGTCCTTTCACCCTTTCGTAGTCCATCGTTGAAGACGGCCGGTGGATACTCAGGATCTAGGCAAAAGGAGCACAGGCCGCTCTCCAACCAGGTGAACTGACAACCTGAAGAAGACAGCGAGAAATTGTTGGATTTAAAGGGCCTAGGAGGGAGAGATTGGGGGAGGCCCATCTCCAGCAGTGGTCTACTAATGGCTAAAGGGGAGAAAGGTGTAAATAAACAGTGGATTGATCGCAAATTGAATACTTATGACAAATCACTGTCAACTAATTTCTCTTGGTGTGGACATTGAGTATATGGAATGAAGTAAACGTAAACAATGTCTGTACTGATCGCGATCTTCAATGTCCTTCAAGCACGTGAAGTCCACCAAACCGTATGAGATCAGCGTGGTGCACTATGGTCTACATTCTCATTGTGAGAGGAGATCCGACCTTTTAGCAGGTAACTAGTGAGTACAGAACTTGGTCGCACGGAGGTGTAAACATTTTAGGCAGAAACCTCAGCAAGCACGCAGACACACAATCTTAGTTTCCTTCGCTCGAGTCACCACTCTTTTGTACATGTTATTAGGCGGCTATATCTCCGAATTTGCATATTTCGGCAGTAAAATTAATTCGAAGATTTGGCCGCATCCTCCACCCAGACGGGGGCGTCTAAGAGGGTTGTTTTTGGATTTGTGCATTCGGATTGAGTTGTTCCAATATGGATTGCCGTCTGGAATGGTTCTTTTCAATTTTTGTTTTCTCTTTACGGAATTGTTTTATCCTTTTGGCCGTATTGAAACTGGACTTTGGATTAATGACCAAATGGGTTCTTTTGTTTCTGCTCATTTTTATATGAAGAAAGTATTTTGCATTAGAGCAACGAGCATTAAAGCGGTGATAGCCCAGTGGGTATTCGAGAGGTCCAGGTTCGAATCCTAGTGCTATACGCCAACGACTTAGAACAAACATATTACAAAAAACATCACCTTAAAACATCGTGAGCAAACCTAAATTTTCTCCATAATGTTCTCAATGACAAGTGAAGTCCATGAACCGACAATAGGCAAGCGTGCTGGACTAAGGCCTTCCTACATCCTTATAAGGATTATATTAATTGATATTAATTAAAGTAATTAAAGGGTAGACAGTATGTTCCAGGTTCCACTATTTAGGGTAAGGCCTATTTAGTCCTATCCTAATTTCAGTATCTATATTGTTGTTTCATATGTGATTAAAGTTTCATAGGTTAGTTGCCAGTATACTCAGACAGTCCTGACCTATTTGAGGTTATATGTTAAAGTTGGTTGGTGGTCTGAGTTAAATACTCCCGACAGTCCTGTCCCATTTGAGGTCGTATGTGATTGTTCATAGACTGCAGTGACTCAGAGAAACGGGACCAGTGGCCTTGCATTCTTAAGATTGAAATGTTATAATTATATCCTTCACATTAACCATAAGCGAGCGAGGCAAGTTCATAAATGTTCAGACATGCATTAAAATCATACCGAGCTCACGTGCATGCATTACTTTACCTCAGTGCCATCTAAATTTCTTTAAGACGGCATAAAATTTAAACGGCCATGTATGAAATTTATAATTGCCACTAAAAGCGAAACTAGCTAAAGGAAATTTGCATTTGATCCGTATGACTAATAATAACGATAAACATTATATCAAACTGTGTTAGTGAAGGAGACGGGACGTGTCCGACACGATCCGGCAAACGATTTTAAAATTAAATCATTTAAGATGGCAGTTTTTCCTTCCACTCTTTTCAGAGTAGTACCTGACGGGCTCATACTCGTATAGTTATTACTGCGAAAACTTAAAGTTAGGGCTTCTACAAAACAAAAAAGAAATACCTGACAATTAAATAAATACTTTAGTTTTTGATAAAGTAAAGTCGATAAACGCAAACATTCAATAAAAGCAAACTCAGTGGCAATGGACAAAACATGTCATTCGAAGGGAAACGAAACGAAGGGATCCCATTAATTTGATGACCAGTGGATTGTTCAATTGTGTCTTATTTGGACATTTAGCTTGTTGTGTTTGAAACTGAAAAGCATGACCTTGATTTGGGAGAAAACCCCAATTAATCTAACATAGTCTCGGTACAGAAAACCGCGTTCAATTCATTACAATTAGAGCCCGCAGAAAATACCTATGTCTTTGCCTCTTCAGTCAACACCAATTATTTATAAGCCAACGACGAGCCAACGACACGAAAAAACATCGTCCCGTATAAAGCACCCGCGAGCGTGCAGACTTATGATAATAGCAGTTAAAAGGCGCACTACAGCCTCGCCCGTTAGTATTAATCCTTACAACTAATATTAGCAATAAACACCCCCTTTCGGCTAATTATGCTAAGATGTTTCGCCCCAAGTTTGCAACGTCTGGGGCGGGATTTGAGTTTGCGAGTTCGCAGATTAAAAAATTGCCTTGATATGTCTTTTAATGTTCGCTGGACGGGTTAAAGTTTCAAAGTCATATTACCTACGGCATATTGTTTGGATTAAAGACTAATATGCTATACTTATCTATCTACAATCATTTACTAACTATTAACTGTTAGTAATGTCAGTGTCAGTTTCTATCTAGTAACTATCAGTAAAACAGTACGAGAAAGGTTTTATGTGCTATTTCATTAGTTAGCTTTGAACGGCCTACTTTGGACGACCTCCACCTACTTGAGTAGGAGAAGAAATGTCTTCTACTGTTCGACAAAAATGACTGCCGGAATCGAACAGGTCTTCCTTGCCCCATCGCGACGGCAGCTCAGCTATGGTGACACCCCTCGCTCCCCACAGGCACAGACGGCTTCTGCAGCTGCTGGCCATCATCCTCTCCATCAGGAAAGTTGGGGTCGACAGCAGGTCCACAAGATTGCCCATCATGTCTTCACCAGGAGCGGTGATGGTGAGAGCAGGAGGAATTAATGCCCGGACTTTACGTACAAGTTTCCAGGACGAACTTTTACTGCTTGAGTAGGCGAAGAAATGTCTTCTACTGTTCGACAAACAATCCCAAGCACTTACTTGCACAGCACCGTCTGACTGCCGGAATCGAACAGGCCGCCCTTGCCCCATCGCGACGGTAACTCGGCTATAGTGACACCCCTCGCTCCCCACAGGCACAGCCGGCTCCCGCAGGTGCTGCCCATCATCCTCTCCACCGGGAACGGTGGTGGCGACAGAAGGTGGAGTTTCTGGAAAGAGTTAAGGATTCGTTAGATATGACAAGCTGGGAGGTATCAGTGACGTGGCTCCATAACTTTGATCAGAGCAAATTCACAACGTAAACCATCAAAAACGTTCCCCAAGGACACAGAACGTTCTGCTGGCGTCAAAAAATAAAATGGATGAAAAAAATGAATGCGTTGAATTGTTCCGAATCGCAATTCCATCACGCCGATAGCAGCCAACTATCCCGTCGGGCGTTCCGTGGAAATATGATTAAGAAACTTTTTTAATCAATAAAACGAACAAAAAACCGCCGAGGGAGCTCCACGCTTCCTGCCGCTTGTTTTTTCTTCTCATCTCTCATTACACCGTTCCTCGGGGTTTCTCTTGCGTTGTACTTATAATCATTTATCGTTTGATGGCCGGCGCCTCGGCTCAGGAAATTGAAAAAGTTCGCGCGATCGCGACGTGTAGCTGAAGGCATCGGGATGATCATTACTGCATATACAAGTAATGATTGATAAATGAAAAAACGAACGAAACCCAAACAAATGAACACACTGCTTTACGGCACGTAAACCTAATAGAGCGAACAACAGTTCTACAACTTATGATAAATAGGTACACCGTTCAAAGAACTCATCAAATGACCAATTTTCCACCAGTAATTGGAGCCGGATGACTCAATGAGTGCCCAAGAGACTGTAGACAATATCGTCAGCTACAATAGAGTTCCAGTCTGAATGGCACGGAGGATATCTGGATATCAGTTACCGATCCGTAAGCAACGCTAAGCGTTCCATCAGCGTAAGCAGCGATAATGTATTGTGGTCAGCGTCAGATTGGGTTTCCATATGTATCCAGGTCAATGAACAGCGGTTGTGTTCAGTAGTTTGTGAAACTTCTGAACGAGTTATTCTCGAACAGGATTGACGGCTATAGGTGGAGGTGTTGCTAGGACATAGGACTGAGAATGATGGACTATAATGGACTGGTCAGATACCTCCTGCCTATTAAGGATGCAAACATGAGGTATTTTAACCCAAGTCCATATTTGCTAGTATGTACATGTATAGGTAATTTGGAGGTAACTAATATGAACAGACAAGGTCCCTTTACTGAAGGGTCTCAAACTAGGAATCATGCTCGGTTAACATTAATTTTTAATTTTCTTAAACGATTTCGTTTTTCTAAAAAAATAAATTGAGACGCCGCACCGCACTTCTTTTCTAAACTATGAATGTATCAGTTTTGGAGAGATCATTTCTTACCTACATTGAGAGAGCTCACGATTCTTATTAATATCGACTATAAAGCTACTTAAACTTTTGTGTTATCACCTCGTGTTGGAAACACCGAAGTTGCCAACCGACAATTACAGTGGAAACGCACCTTAAGGTACGCACCAGATAAAAATTAGCAAAACAAAATGAATATACACAAATTCCTAATCACAAGTGTAATAAAAATAACGACACGGGTATTTGGGGCTTAGATATTAAAATTCGAGATGCACATACGGACGTGTGAGCCGTACAATTAAACCACCCCTTCATCGGGGGCTGTTGGGGGGTTTATTTACCATATTTAATAAAATAATATAAAAATTAAAATATTCCGCCCGCGTACGTTCGTGTATCGCGATCGGTGCGCGGGACAGATATATTTTTTTCGGTTTTTTCGTTGTTTTTGTTACGTGACCGGAGAAGGAAGATTCTGCGGTCTCGCGCATTACGCTCAAATAATTGTTTGGATATATATTTTATACGAGATCTGAATGCAAATTGCTTGGGATACGCCGTACATCTGTTTGTTTTATGGTCCGAGTATCTTGGAACTATTTATTACAGCACACATCTATATGAGTATACTCGACATTTCCAAAAACCAAGCCGGATAGCCGACAGACATAAAATAAAATTACACAATATAATAATACAGTAACATAATATGCTTTAATATTTTAATGGTAAACAACAGAATCATGAAAAATAATTTTAAAAAGAATGGAATAACGGGTTTATGACATGGGAAATACAAGAAAATAAACACGGAAACACATTAAGAGAAAAGTCACAGCTACTCGACGCTAGATGGCGTTAGATGTACATTTCAGCAGACTTTAGCCCAGCTCACTGCAAATGATATTATTATTCATGTATCAGCATTATAGTATATAAGTATGTTGTATGTGTGATGTTAAATATTTTTTACAAGACAGACATTATGGAAGTCAATATAGGTTGTAATCAAAATTTTAGGGTCCCAAAAAGAAGTTATGGAAACTCAAAAACGAAGGTAACGGACAAAGTTCTCAATGCAAGCAAATTAAAGTGGCAATGGGCTGGCCACATCGTTCGAAGGACTAATAACCGATCGGGAAGAGAGGCAAAGGAGTACAGGCCTCTTCCTCCGACTAGCTTGACTAATGTCCTGCCCGTTTGCAACTTAATTATAAAAACAACTGGACCCTGATTCTGTATGACCCTTCACACTCGTATCGCGGCAATGTCGTGTTGTACCCGTGATAAAAAGTCAAAAAAATTAAATTAGGTAAGTTAAATTATTCTTCCATTATTCTTAGTCAGAAACATGTTTCCTATGTTACAAACAAAATCGGCTATCTACTCAAAATCCGATACCAATTCACATTCCGAGCCATTGAACGGAATTGCTTATTAGCGGATATAAATCGCGTTTTTATTACACTTTCGAAAATTTCTCCGCAACGAAATGGATTGCCAGAAAATTGGGCGATCGCATAATGGCATCGCCTGGTAGGACGTTCCTTACTAATGTTACTAAGGTATTTTTGTGCGTCTAAATATTGAACTATTTACAGCAAGCGATAGTGTATATGTCTATACATACATATAAAATATTTTTTCCTGAAAGAAAGAGATTATTCAGAAAGAGTAACTTAGACTCTCCAATGTTCATTGTAGATATGACGTAGGCATCCGATCCGCATTTTCCAAAATTCTTAAGGTCTAATTTGGAGTCAACTTGTTAAAGGATAAACCACTGTCAATTATAAATTAACCTATTGAATGTCCAGTAACTAGACACAATAGTTAAACAATAGCAGTCGGACCACCAGTGGTTCGATGCAAATTAATAGTTTAATCGGACAGAAACATGCATGCGATAACGTCAAAGTAAATAGCGTCTAAAACCTTTAAGACCACTCCTTCTTCCACTTCAATTCGTTTCCCACTTTCTGACCTTCGAAGTCCGTGAGCACGTTAAGCAACTTCGATTCCCGGGCTGAAAGAGCCGTCATTACCGGGATCTCGGTCGCACCTGTCCACAAAACACCTCGGACGACATCGAGGCGAATAGTTGCCCCAACTCCGTCCATAAATCACTTGCGAAGGCACTACGTACTCTCCGTTGAGCCATTAGCATTTTTTATGCATAGAAATCGATCCGGCAACCGTCTAATGCCTCCCGCGATACATTAATATCTTACTTTTTATGACTCTTCTGTAACAATTTCTTCCCTCGCCACTTCATCATAAGCGACGAGAATAACGCATCGGAATTTCGACTCTGAGCTGTAAGGATAAGATTGATTTTCGGTTGTCGCGTTTCCCGTCAAAAGTTGGGGGGTAGCGGAATTATGCGAGTTGCAGGAGTTGATAATAGGTGGCGTTGGCGATTTCCTTAACGCCTCCATTTTTCTTTCACGGGCACTTTGAGATTAAAAGTTTGGAAAATGAAATGAAAAGTTAGCGAGTCAGTTAGCGCGCCGGGTTCGGTCGTATCGGCCGGATCGGGGGGTTGGCTCATCTCATAAAACATTCCTCGTTCCACCTTGCTAAGATGCCGGTGAGGAATTATGAAGAATTATTGGATTGTTCTTCTTATCTTGCGATATATAAAAGCAGGGAAGTTTCAGTTGCTATCGTTGTCTCGTGAAGATATTCGATAGCGTGGGATATCCTCAAGGATACCAAAATTTGAATATTTTCAGTGGCGTACCTACCATAATATTATTCTTAGTAAATTAGAGATAAACTGGACTACATTGATGTTTCAACAAAAATCCTTTAAAATCCAAAAGTCCCTGGACCAAATTTTAACTGCCACGCGGATGAAGTCGGGGGCTGAAGCTAGTCTCATATAATACTAATATGTAGTTGGTTCGCAGTTCGGCGGTAGCGGGTAGCGGGTGGCCGCCGATAGCGTGCTGGCGGGTGGCCAGGCGCTGATACCTGCAGATAATACCGCTGCTTTACGCTGCCCGGTATTTATTTCATTTGCCCGCCTTGATTGCATTCCGCTTTAGTTCCGAGTTAGTGCTCCTGGCGTGAATATTGTGATCATTCGAGTGGTGAGGTAATGGTGTTATGCTTCTTACAAACGCAAAGGTACCTAACACTGATTTAAAATGGATTAACATTTATTAAGCAAAACGATTTTACTTTATTCTATTTAACAAATCTATTTACAGTGTTCCTAAGTATATTTTTGGAAGAAATATGCAATTACTCAATGGCTAGACTACTTGTCTAATTCTTATTTCCAATCATTGGTCGATAAAGGCAGTATTAACAAATGGAAATAATTCGCCGATAGCGCAATTCCTTGTTGAAAGCTTTACAGAAGGGCCTAGATCAAGGACGGCGTTACTACAAAAAGTGCTTGTGACCTATCCGTGTGGAACCTAACCGACTGAGCATCCAGCACGGGCTCTGTAGCTGAAGCTGTCCTAAACAATACAATACAATACAATACTCTTTATTGTGCACATACATACAAAATCAGATTTACAATAAACATGAGAGAGAAAAACACAATTGGCGGTCTTATCGCTACGAGCGATCTCTTCCAGACAACCATCTAGGTGAGGAGTTAAAGCATGAAGAGAGAGTTGTAGGTAGGGTGCACGAAATGACAAAATATAGAGAATTGAATACAGGAATAGTGTATACTACAAAATGACGGAATAAGAATAGGGACAGTGAACATGTTACTGACATGCGACAAAATGTATGCAATGACGTTGTCGCACGAGCATCGTTTGTGTGCGACATGGCAATTGGGACACAGGAATATGGTACAGGTCGCGACTTGGAAGACAAACCTGCTCGCTAAGATATTTTGATCACTTGCGATTTCTTCGAGACTGCAAACACACACTTTGGAGGAAAAGGGGAGATCTCCCGCCAGGCGATGTCCACTGCCTGGGGACCGCGGTCCGAATGTTGACTTCGGACCATTTGTATATATGCAGAGATTCTGAAGAACTTTGATAGCGCGTTTGAGGATACGTCTTCCGATTGGCCAGTTCGGTATGACGCGTGTGACGTGTTCTATTGTTTACTACGTTCGATGCTTGCGTCGTCATGCGTGGTCAGCATTTCATGTGAGGCGCGCGCTCATATTACTGTAGGTATCACGCCGCTACATCACCAAACATAACATGTCACGTTTACGTTTATTTCCGTTGCCAAAAACCTCAAAGGCGCACAATCTCGCGTCTTAGGCTTTGGCACCTGGGCTTTAGTGCCATTTAGCTCTATCTATACACGTCTACCGCCGCCCCATATAGAGATTCGGCGTCAAACGACCGTAGCTCGCCTCGGGCCATCTTCCCGACGACAAAACACCAATTTCCGAAGCACAAAAGGCTTTGACCGCCACAGATTGTACGGAGATCCGTTAAAGTGAATGCTGAAGTGGATTTCGGCGTGTTATTCGAAGATAACCTGGATACCTTCAGTAGAAGGGGAAGCGAGATGGTTAAATGAAAAAAGAAAAAAAAAAGATAGTGGCGCATAAGAAAGACAGCTAAAACGAGCCATTTTTTCCATTTTTTTCTTACTTAATGCTATCGTTGAAACAATTCCGGAACTACACCAAAACCCCGTCGGTGGGCTATTCGGTGTGTAAAAGATTGACATGTTAATGAATCCATGGTGTTCAGCGAAATCGGTCAGGTGTCGATTAGAGGAGGCCCATGTCCAGCAGTAATGAAGGAAAAAAAGTGTCTGTACTACAGTTCATTGGGAGATTGGAAGTAGGTAGGTACTATTGTACTACAATACCTACTATTGTAGGTATCACAAATGCATTTTACATGCATTAGATTAACAATTGACCACCTTCGATCCGAAGCCTGGATAAACTAAGCCTGAACTTAAAAATTGAATATGGTATATTCGCGCACAGCTTCTTGAAATCACCTTTAAAAGTTCTCCAGTTACCAAAATCCCTAGTTATGGAGTAAACTCGCATCCAGTAGGCTAATAAGCAGATAAGCTGTTACAAATACGGTGATATCGCGCGCACCGATACGCCGCTGGCGCGCTGCCCGGAACGATCCGGTATCCGACTGGGAAATGATAACTTACCTTTTGTGGTTCCCTACACTCTTTATCTCTCTACAAAAGGAAGTTCTATGTAAAAGGAGTACAGGTCGTCCTCTGACTAGGTCTGAATAGGACTAGGACTCGCTCGAAGAAGACAGCGAGAAACCGTTAGATTTTAGGGTTCAGGACTGAGCTGTGTGTGTTGATTAGGGGAGGCCCATGTTCAGCAGTATGAAGCGCTATGGAGGACTATGAAGCGCTGAAACAAAGGAAGGAAGGTGTCTCTGTTACAGTTCATTGGAACTACAATAGTATCACAAAGACATCTTACCTGTATAGCGTACAGTCGACCACACTCAACCCGAAGCCAGGAGAAACTGAGTCTAACTTAAAAAGTTCGCATGTTACCAAAATCCCTAGTTATGGAGTAAACCAAGAGTAACCAATATGTTACAAATATGGTGACTTCGCGCGCACCGATACGCCGCTGGCGCGCTGCCCACGATATCCGACTGAAATGATTACCTTGTGTCTCTCTAAAGTTATAGTTTATTGGAGATAGAACAGAATGACCAGCAGCATATGATATAGTTATATGATATAACATACAATATAATATTAAGTCGGAAGGAGAAGGATATAGACCTTTCTACGCTAATTGAAGTAGAACCAACTACTACATAGCCAAAGCCCAAATAGACGACTCATGCTAGGCGAACGCTTTCAAACAACACATTAGACTTATGTCTTATCCAGGGGGTTGATTCTGTATGACCATTCAGATTTCGTGCCGATATCGTGTGTCATCCAACCGTATGTGATTTCATGAACTCGGCACGACAAGGAACCTTAATGTCTATTCTATAAGGCACATAACAGATTGTTACGATATTTGACTTTTAAGCCTTTATTGACTTTTTATCATGGGTAAGACACGACATTGCCACGATACCAGTGTGAATGGTCCTACAGAATCGGGCCATAGGACAAAGAGCGTGACATCTACGCTAGTACCGACCACTACCTTGACCCGTGCCCATCTCCGACCCATCTCCTATGTTCGGAACTACTTCAAATATGTCAGTAGGAACATGGCTGTAATCAAATTTGTTTAGAGCTCATCTTACATTGGTTACTACATGCCTATCACTAGTTCGAAAAAAATGGATATCGCGTTTTTGAACTGACCAATCACGACGCAAATTTTCTTCCCCCTGCACTTACCTCAATACTTTGACTGATTTGTTTCTTTGTACAAGCCATGACATGCGGTGTCTATTAGGTTATGTGGTTAATGGGGTCGAACGCTCATTTAATGCGGGTCGGCGGACTTCACATGCCTTGGAGAACACAATAGAGAACTTTGAGACATGCAGGTTTCGTTACGATGTTTTTCTTCACCATTACATAACGTGGCATTTATTGTTTTGTAGAACATAGCCTATTACGAACATTCTATTAAAAAACGAACACAAAAAAATTAACAGAAAATATGACTCAATTACGTGTTACATTATCTTCATCCACTCACTAAGTCGACACATCGACAAGCCAATATAAAGTAGCGTCATAAAGCACATAGTCGACGCGGATCGCAAACAATTTAATTTTCGACAAGAACCCACCCGCCTACCGACTTACCGTACCGACGCCTATATTGTGAATTCCGCCCCCGTTAATAACCTGCGATCGCCACCTTACGTCTCTTACGTCTAAGAAAACAAATTAAAATACAAGACAGCGAAAAAAATCGCACGCTCAACTAATAAACGGGATGTATACTAATTCATCATTGTTCCTTGACTAATAAAAACACGACAAAAACACGTCTTCGGCACCCCTGCCTCCCCTCGACGCCGTGGGGGAGAGCGGGGATGTAGGTATAGAAATTATTATATCGAATATAATGTCTTACTTTAATCAATTGCTGTGTAGTATGCGTCAATTAACAGGTATCGCTTAACTTAATTAACAGAATATACAAATATATTTAAAAACAGCAATAATGTCAGGGAGGTTTTATGTGGATATATGAGGTATCTAGATTATGCCCGCGGTTTCGTCTGCGTGGAACTTGGTCCAGAGAGGGATAAAAAGTATCCTATTAAATTTGTTAAACAAGGTTTTAAACAACATACTCGTAGATACCAAATTTCATAGAAATCTGTTCAGCCGTTTTTGCCAGAAAGAGTAAGAAACATCCATTCATCCTCACGAACTTTCATATTTATGATAGTAGTTTGCTTTACTGCAATCATATCGAACTTCAAATAGAACCGAAGTGCTATATAAAGTGGAGCGCAGGCAGTGCCTCTGGCTACGTTTGTTTTACAATATACAGTTCAAAAGTTCAATATGTCCCACGGCAAACTACAATGATTACTATTGAGCTTCGATTAGGGGAGGCCCATGTCCTGCAGTAAACAACGAAGGGCTGAAAGGAAGGAAGTAGCAAAGTACTATTCAACTATTAAGTGGTTACCGCAACTCATGTGAAACTTCAGTCAACCTCCAAAGGACAGACCTATCTGTGGTCCTCATGAGGATAAAGATGCGTACCTACATATATCCAAAACAAACAAATCCATATCGCAAATATCCTACAAGTATTTTCCTTAAGATCGAATCTGAAAGTCGCATAGGCGGCGCGAATAATGAAATTATGTGAAGGGGAGGCGGGGGTGGAATGCGCCATTTTTATTTCGCGTTTTTTGTTTGTCGGATCGTTATTTATCGGGCGATCTCCGATTAACATCAAAGGTATGGAGGAAGACGTTAAAATTAAATAGGTTGGTGTAATGAGATCGCTTTATCGACTCTCCTCGTGGAGATGATTCTTTGAAAGGAGCAGCTAGATGGCACCGAACATTGAATTCTGAATTTAATTGAAAAGATTCGTGCTTCGATAGAACGAATTTTTGTGTTGTATTACAGGTATAATTATATTATGTGTCGGTTATCATTAGTGAGTATAAGACGCGTTTTTGTAAAATTTGTATAAAAAAATTATTTCTGTATGCTTAAAATTCAATATTATTTATGAGTGTTTGTTTTCACGAAATTAACACATAAAAAATCTAAATGTAAGATATTTATCTTAGTGACTTTAGTTAAAAGTACAACAAAAATAAGCAAAGTATGATCACATGCTCCACTCCACTATTATCATTAAATCTAAACACAACAAACCACGAACAGCAGCGAGATAAAAGAAAAATTCACCTCCACGGCGCGTCAGGGCAAAAACGTCACAAGTTCCCCTACTCTCGCGGTCACTTACGCCGCTCTGCCGACGGGCGGCTGCAGCGGCGGCTATTATGAATCGCTTTGACTTACTAGATGGAATTTTTAATGCAATAATTTCGATAATTTATCGCTAGATGACGTTCCTTTGTGGCGAGGGCGCCAGCGGAGGGAAATTGGTTTTCTTTTTCAAACGTTAGGACCAACTCGCACTAAGTGCAGGGGGTACTGGGGTAACATTGACCGGTGGCGACGACTTTGTGGCACATAGAAATTATTGCAGCCAGACTAGACATAGGACTGTGACGACATCTTTGATTTTAACGATATAATTCATCATTCGTTCCATTTTGGTAGCAATGCATTGCAGAAAATCAGGTGATATTCTCATACATTTTTTGTCCCAATTTTAGTAGGAGATCGTTTCGCGATCGCCAAATGGCAAATGGTTGCAAATTTAAAGGCTTGAAATGAACGCGTATCCCTATAATTAGTGTTCAGACTGTTCAGTCTTCACTCCAGCTAGTGGCAATTGGTCAGCTAAAACTCTACAATACCGTAACACATATAATATAATTATTTGCAAATCACCCAGGTTTACGGCCTCAAATGACCCACAACTCCTACCACCACATTTCTGGCGCCTCGGCTTTTAATTGAATACGTGAGATCATCACGTAGCCGTTACAAATCAGAGACCGCCCGCAGCTAAGTAGGTACGCGCTTCGGGTTTTTTATGATTATCTGCCACTAAAACGTTTTTGTTTGTCCCACGTAATTCTATTTCGAATCCATTTATCAGGGTGACTTGTTCAAATATTATTAAGTTCTTTTCATTATTTGAATGTGCTTTTTTTCTAATTGTTGTTTTACTCTTGGCTTCTCCTTTTTGACAAGAGCGCTTGATAAGAATTGAGAATCTAAAACTGGCTGAAGTCTCAGGTTGACCGTACTGGGCCTACCCTCCCCTAATAGACATCACTTCACTCGGTCCTCAGTCTTATTCATGGTTATTAGTTTGCCGCTTACTACTTCAAGTCACCGGGCTATGTGGACTGTTCATTGCTTCTATTCGAGAAAATACTTCTACATTGTCAGTTATTAAATTCCACAAAAATAATAAACCCAATACGAAGCCGTATACGTACCCAAGGTAGCGTACAATCGCCCTACAAAAATTCATCTGCCAAAACCATCCCGAGGAAGTGAGAGAAAAATTTGAATAATCGAATTATAACACTCGAAGAACTTAAAATTCAGTCTTGGCAATCATCAATAATTCAAATGACAGTGGTCGTAAAAAAGGCAAAAAGGGAAGTCCGCTAACTTCCCGTCGTTCGGACCCTTAAACACACAAATCTGTTTTTGATCATCCACATCGGTACGCGAAACGAATCGAGAAAAAAGTGGGAATTAATAAAGCGCCCACTAAGGAGAAAACAGGCGGAAAAATAGACAAGGGGAGGCGGAGAAAAAAAATGTCCACCAGAAACGTGCCCTTCATTAAGACGGAATGGAAACACGGAATGAATTGATCAATCAGAAATTTTATGGCCGGGAATCACTCAACGGAAAATAATTCCCGAGCCGTTTGGCTTGGCTCATCGCCGCCGTTTTAATTTCGTCCTCTTGGGGAGATCGAGTGTCATCCAATCTATCCGACGGCTCGCGAGAAAAAAACACTGCGCCCCCGCCCCTTCGCCCCCGGCGGACGTCTTCGAGACTGTAATACTCGCCGTGGGACTGTTTTAACGTGTCAATTTTAAGACGCTACCATTAAGGAGCCCTCACCGTGGAAATTAACGCGGATTATCGTAAAAAGGTATGGGTCTTTTGTACCTGTTGTTGTGTTCCTTTGTATCAGTTCATCAGAGTAGGTTGAGGATGCTTAATTCACGATCGAGTTTCGTTTGATTACATCATGAACATTTGTACGGTATTTTGGTAATATACCTATTATTAGGTCACAATATTCCCATATTATTATATCATCAACATCTTCAGAAAATACTTGTTTTGGTTGTTATTAAGAGTGCTTTATAATACCAGTAATTTACTGTGTCTGTTACTGAGAACATGAGAATTTGAAAAAAAACACCATATAGTTTATGTTGTTTTTTTTTAAATTAGCAATCAATGAAAACTGCTCATGAACACTATTAAACGTTCAACGATGTTTTGCAATAACACAATTGAATCTATGTCTCGGTATATTAACATTAACTAACGAACAATGTTCCAAACACAAAACAGTAAGAATAATAATATAATAAGTAACAACAATATTACGACACCCATTAATACCCAACGCAGAATCAACTACAAACAATTGTGTAATTGAAAGGATTAACACTCCACAGTGTATCGACACTGAAAACATAGCACCCGTCACTGCACTGATATTACGAATGTTAAATGACCAAAGGTGTGCCCTTTGGCGGACTCGTTAATTGAACACGACAACATGCATATCGCTAAGCGGGCGCGAACAATCAAAATCGATGGCTACGCAGCTAATTATCCCCTCGGTTTGACGTATAATTACGCGGCTTTAGCGCCCATCAGCTACGTCATAATCTATTCCGTTTGCGATCGCTAATTAATCAAGATCAAACAGAAACAACAATCGCGCCCGTACTCATCATCCGGCTCGAAGGACCATCTTTTGATGAATTGAAAAAACGATAGAAAAATCCTCAACGAAAGCAATCCGCCTCGTTTTCATACATTTTTAACCAGTTTTTCAATTCCGCTCTTTCTGAAGAAGCCTTCATAAAAATTACAATGGCCATTCTCGATATCAATTTCTTGTCTTAGCTGTTTCACGACGTTGGGAGATTATTTTACGGGCGATAGAATTACAGGAATCGGTATAGCATTTTTTACCGTCCTTATTCTTCCCGCTTGGCTTTGTTTGCTTCCGAAGTTACAGGAGTAACAGCTTAATCGAATTCTGAGTACAACCTTCAAATTCTAGAAACTACGTTACTCAAAGGTCAGCGATTACCGTCAAACGTATCAATTACGCCACCGCGTGCCCTGGCTCCGTCCGTGCCCGCGATTCTTTATTCAAATTGGATATCTCGCCATTTTCGCGCCACGTTTGAATTACAAATCGGAAGGCAGTTTCTTTCGGATTTAAATTCGGCACTCCCTTCGAATTGCCAGTTTGATTGCCGCTCTTAATGCCACCACTGTGGAGTTTTCTCTTCGGGATTATGGAAAATTATTAGCCGCGATCGCCGAGAAGTGTCCGAGATTTTTCACGAAAACAAATTTTTTGCATCTTTGATATTGATTGTGTTTTTACTTTATGTTTATAAAAGTCGATTCGGGGAAGAAATTGAAAATAAAACTGGAAATTGGGATAGAATTTCAAAAATGCACACAGCTGATCGACGATAAGATATCCCATAGTACATTTTTGTCAAAAATTTCAATATAACACTTATTTATAATTCAATTTCATAATATATTACAAGCTTCTCTCATGTATCCCAAAAATACGCAACTTCATAATTAAAACTGCATTTCGCCACTCACGACTAAATGTACCACTAATGATCGCAAGAAGAAAATTATCATTAAAATCTACAACCGTCTCGAATCTAAACGCTTTGCGTCACGAGCGAGATATAATTACGAAGAAGAGCCACCCTTAAATATCTTAAAAAAACCATCACGACTATTCAATCTACTGTCACCCCTTGATCAAGGCTCGATATAGGCTTGAATGATCAGCCCTAAAGCCTTCATTAATGAAAACCATAAACCCGGGGGCGCGTATCCGGCTCGAAGGACCAAGTTAAAAACGCGCGACAAACGACCGACGCCTTATTAAGCCCACGGGGGCAGGTAGGGGGTTGGAAAAATTATAGTGCCAAAGGAATTATGTTATTGAAGGCAGATACCGAGGGGATACCTAATTGGTTTATGGCCGAGATATTGATGAGGTATTCGGGTGTAAAATTAAAAACAATATTGGCCACTCCCTCATTGGCTTGACTTTTCTGTCACTAACAGTTTGGAGATAATTAAGGCTTTGGGAAAATATTTAAACTTGTGTGGTACGAGAAAGTATGGTGATATTAAAGGTGGTACCTATAATGTAGTTAAACCGGGAGGTTCGTGCGCTCATAATTCTTCATGATGCAAGTAAGCTCTTATAGAATAATTTTTATGTCTCTTATGTCCTTTACAGAGTAACGAGATGTCGACGCGCGGATTGAAGTCTTAACTAAAGTTCTAATTAAATATGCCGTGATGTTGCTATTTATCAGGACATAGTCGTCACATTAGTTTGGCGACTTCAGCGCCGCATCTACTCTTAAAATACAAGGAGGCGGCGAGTCCCTTAGTCAAATTAGGATGGTCATACCTCTAATTAATACACAAAATGATCGTCCAACCTCTGTCTAATGTGCGTCCAAGAGCACCGCGATGTTTGACTGCTCACGATCTTAGTGCGATCAGAGTATCAGACGCACCGGAGCGTGATGCTCGGGTGTTCAGCCGCTTTGAACCGATCGCCGCAGTCGTTGACGCGGGTCCAGCTGTCGGCGCCACGCCGCCACGCCAAACCGCGTGGAATACTTGGATCTGGATACACCACAGTGAAATCGGTTTGAGACAGCCTCAAATGATGCTCCGTCAACCGTATACAGCATCAAAAAATAGACCTCGAATAGCATCAAGCCACAGAGTAAGTTGCCTGTAAATTGTCTCTTTTACACCTTCACAGAAAAGTGAAAACCACCACCTCGCACAACGCTGTGGAATATTTGGAATAGGAGACTGTTACTTTATCTATATTTGAGGAATCAACGAGCATGCAGGCCGCCTCCGAAGCATGGGTTCCTGAAATGGGATAGAAGTCCTGAATGAGATAAGTTCCCACAAATATGACCTCAGTGGTCATATACAAATATGACCTCAGTGGGAACTTATCCCATTCAGGATTGTTTTTGTTACCATTGTTGGTAAGTCGCATCTGACGTATGTGAGAGCGTTGCTACCCAGAAGAATTAATATTGGTTCCTGAATATTATTTGACTAGTACCTAATGAGAGGTTTTTCGTCGGACGAACTTATGCTTATATTTTCCACCAAGCAAAAACCCGAATTAAAAAATTGTTTCTTTACTTTTGGCGTTCCATGTCACGCACAACACCGCGAATCGTAAATTGAAGCTATTAGTACAGAGCTTTATTTATCACGAGTCAAATATCCTTTGCTTTAACGCATCACAAATACAATGCTTCCAACTCTGTTGTCATATTTCATATTAATAAATAAATTCACACAGATTTCGTAGAACGTCGATATCGCGAGAATAATGATACCGCGGTAACAACTTGCATTATTAAAGCGTACAAGTAGCTTATTAGTCGCAACAAGTTCGCAACATTCTACTTCCACTCAGTGTTAAAACGTGAAAAAAACCGCCCTTATCTCGTAGGTATAAGGAGCATTATCGCTCGAGTTGTGTGCTAGTACTTAGTAGAGATATCTCGAACAAAAATCATTGCGAATATTAAAATTCGCATTACATTCGAAACGTGACGCGCTCCCATTAGAAGGTAACAAGATACGTCTTATTTTGATGTGTAGAGGAGTAATTACGTATGTGCTTTTGAGTCCCTATTGCTATCTTTGTTCATAAAATATGTATGGGTAAGAGGGGGGATTATCGTGACAACATACTTTTATGGAAATAAGTTAATCTTAATGTAGCATAGGGACTTTTTATTGGTATTACAAACACCGACCAAAATGACACTTTATGAACAGTTGTAAAACAATAATTATTCAAACTATTCCACTCTTTAAAACCACGCACATTACATGTAACTATATAAACTATTTGTATGAGATAACTCAGTAACATTAACTTTCTCTGTTCCAAAATTCATAAAAACGTTCCGTACATTTCCATTATAACTACAGTGCAAACAATAATTTTTAAATTCATAGCCTAAATTATTAAAAAATATTCACCAGCCATATTTTTCTACTACTCATATCATTCAATATGTACAATATTACTAAACATTTTTCTTACTCTCTCAATTTTGTTTGATATGAAAAAACAAGGTAACCTATCAACCCTGTTCAGCCGTAACTAGTTAACATCTCAAAACCTGATATCGAATCGATCGTCGCCTATCTCACGGGCAATCTCCATCACAATACATAATAAGAGCGGGCGTATCGTGTTTTTGCGTAACAAGCATTCTAAATGACGACAATTATTCAATGTTGGCGTGTTATCGGCAGTTATAAAATCGGGAGACATTGGGGGAGCCTCATTAAGGTGCAACGAGGGGGTGGGAGGGCTGATGATGTAGTTATAATTTTTTGCGAGCCGAGGACCTTTGGGTGGCTGTCGCTTTAGTAGCTGCCGGTCGACAGCGCTTTATTCAAATGTTGATAAAGTTCTTGTTGAATTGTGTCTGGTGATGTTTTTTAATATTACATTCCCTACTGCTCTTCAGTCACATGAAACCTTACACGAGACCAAAGACTCATGTTAAACTTTAACAGTTAAAAGTTATAATTGAGGAATATGATAAGTTACCTACTGCTAGGTATGTACAAACGAAACATAAGAATTTGATTGCTTCACAGCGGGTTAAAAGAGCGACGCTGGATTGATTTTCTTAAAAGTTTCTTCAAAAATGTTACCTCCTATTTTCCTAAATCAAACCATTTATAATCATTGAACATTGAACACATCAACATTTCGTGAAACGAAAGTCACTACAGGTAGGTATAGTATTTTTAAAGAAACTAAAAAATAATAAACTTATAAAATCCACACTTTTGATTTATTCAAAACTTACGACAGCTTTTCAATTAGAATCTATAAGAAATATGTTGAAACCAACTTAATACTAAAGCAAGTAACGCTAGTTTCCTTTCAAGCACTAGACGTTAATTTAATAGCGGTTATTTTAATACGAATTACTCTAAGCGGTTATTTAACACGAGTTATTTGAAAGCGGTTATTTAAAAGCGGTTATTTCTGAAAGGGCCTCGTTACACTCTTTACAGGACACGTCTATGATGGAAGCTGATTGCTAACTAATGAACCTACGAAGTGTTATCGGACTTTAAATTATTTTTAATAAAAAATGAGAAGTTCCTACTACTGACCCCGTCCATTTTATGCTTCACTAGTTACAAATCTTTTGCTACGAGAAGTGTCTGTCGCGACACGTACCAGCGAAATGACGAGTGGCTTTAAATAACCGCCATTTTGAAAACTAAACTAACTCATCACCAAATAACATATTCACACACCCACGCACGCACGCACACACACACGCACCTATTATAACACCTATAAAAAACTTAGGCCTAAATATCCATCCTTACTGTAAGTTCTATAATTATTATTTTTCTCCTCCGTTTTCGCCACAACGAGAAGTGTCTGTCGCGACACGTACCAGCGAAGTGACGAGTGGCTTTAACCGCCATTTTGAAAACTAAAGGGTTCACGGCGCTTTAAGAATTTTTCTATTTCACTTTTCTCCTGCCCTCTTCAGCCTCCGCGAGCTGTGTTCTCGTACTGTTTACGTTTTTTTCTCTCTATTTTATGCTGTTTTTTTCTCTTATATTTTATTCCGACCAGTTTACTCTTGTCAGTCAGTGTGTTTCAAAATGTCTTTGCGAGGTTTTAGCATTTCGTCCTATACGAATATTACACTGAAAAAAATATACTCCAACTAAGTAGTGTTTTCTCATAGTTGGCGCTAAAATATTTGGAATGACGTTAGTAATGTTTACTAAAAACAAGATGAAGTTGTTGCAATAGCAAGCTGAATTTGTTTGAAAAACAACATAAGTAAATTGTTAATTCAATATTAGGTCATTATAAAAACTACTACAAAATCCTTAAACCTATACATAATCCCAGTTAAATCAACAAGTGTATTATATTTTGACTTACAAAGAACCTGTGTATGCATTAGCTTTATGTGTTTATTATTATAACAAGGTGCAATGTTGTATCAGTCATTGGACAGGTTACATGAAATTAGCTAAGTTGTCGAATTAAACAAGCTAAAAAGTAAAATCTACAATATTCTTTGATAGCATCAACAATTTTTAAAAGTTGAAGCAATTAATTTATATATTTGTTGCAGTAATGATTGCGTTATATTAAGCATTAAACTAAGCTAAATCAAAAATATTATTTATTTACTTCTATGAAAATAATGATAGCATAAACAAACGTTAAAAGTTCTTTTTATCAATTTAAATTATTAGTTGTAATCAAATTACCGTAATACTAAACAAGTTTCTTAGTAGATTCAATAGGGCATACAAATTGATCGAAGTACGATGATCGTCGCGTGACTATGTGCACACCCGCGCGCCCTCCCAACCCGCGCAACCAGTGTTGCCACCCTCAATTCCGACAAGTCACTAGAAGTACAATCAAATCTCGCTAGATAGTGAGAAATTAAAATATCAATAATTCCCTAGAATTCCCTAGATACTATTCGGCATAATATTATTTAAAAAAATGTATATTAATAATAGTCAAGCGTTTGTGTGCAAACACCGCGGGCTTGCAGGGCAATGTTAACTGAGTCAGGTACCATCTTATATTATATCTCAAGACGAAGATCGCAGTGCACTGTTGTTGAAATATCGTAACACCACTCCCAAATATTTGGACACGCTTAGATCTGTGGACTCATCGAGCAAGATGCTATACTTTTGTGATCCGATGTCATTTTTAAGTGTCTGAATGAAGTGGGGAGCGATAACATTCTTAATCACTTCAGTACATTTCGTTCTATGTATTTTGAGGTTTGCGGCTTCTTTGCAATCAGAAAAACACTTTTTTATAGTTTCAGTAAGTTCTACGATCAGTCGCATTGAGTATCCGTGTTGTCAACATTATAGTAAAAAATAACCTTATAAAGTTTCCTTTATTATTTTCTTATAAGGTTTCCTATATTTATTATACAGGGGAAAATAAATAAAAAATCGTTGTCATTGATCGTCAAAAGTCACTAGAAGTCACTAAATCTATGTCTAGTGACTTAAAAAAATCAAAAATCGTTGAGCTACTATAGAATTTTATTCCCTAAATCTAGTGACAAATTCCCTAAGGTGGGAACACTGCGCGCAACGGCTATTTTTTAATATTCACAAGTTTTGACCTGTCCGTGTTCTTTCTTTCCTTCGTTTGCGGTGCCTGCAGAGTGACGTGCGTGCGCGCTTCGCGCGTAATAATTAAGTTAGTATTTAAAGATTTTAAAGGTTATACGCGTAGATTCCGTTTTTTTGTGGTTCGTGTGTTTCTCTTTGATAAGGTGCTTTAATTGTGGACATGGATGATGTGGCAGAACTTTTAAAAACATGGGAACTTCCCAAACTTATACCTGTATTTGAAGGTGAGTATGAAATACCTACATAGATGTTTATTTGATCAGAGAGAAACAAATTCACTACCTATGTCTTCCATAATACCTAAATATTATTTAATTCTGTACTAACATAGCCAGTAGCCATGTAGTAATGTAATAAGCATCATGCCGGGGGCCGCCATCGCCATTTGGGGAAGTCCCTACCTACCACACCTTTTGCCAGGTATTCTGCTGTCAAGCGTTTGTGTGCAAACACCGGCTTGCAGGGCAATGTTAACTGAGTCAGGTTCCATCTTATATTATATCTCAAGACGAAGATCGCAGTGCAGTGTTGTCGTTTAAAATCTTGGTCGCAAGATCAAACGTATGACGCTGTTACTGTATGGACAGCCGTTTCACTTACCATCAGGTGTACTTTAGTTCATCTCGTCATCGTTACATATAAATAATACAAAATTAAGGTTTTACCTACTTAACGTGAGTGTTACATGCGCATGGAACTGTTCCAGATTGATGTAGGTTCAAGATATTTTTTTTTTAGAACAGCAGATAACAGTCCAGGCCTTATCAGCCCTTACACACGAAGACCTGAAGGATTTAATTCCCCAAACAGGACCTAGGGTTCTATTTACAAGGTGTTGGCTTACCTGGAAGAAAGAGTTTTTGCCAACAGACAGTGACAGCACCTACAACATATCATCTTTATCAGTAAGCATAATAATCATTTTGTCATTATAATCATTAATGTACCTACCTACCTGCTATTACCAATAATAATGACAGCAAAGGGTGTATTACACATTGCATTTTTCTGGGATGAAATAATGTTGTCTAAGTGTTAAGTTTATGTTTGTTTGTTATGTTTGTGTGTGTTAGTTGTGCTATAGCTTATATGAGTCTACTGCTACTGCTAATACTAATAATATTTGTGTGATGAAATTTTGAGTGTTCTTTTCAGGGCCTCGATTTTTCAAATGTACAGTTTGATCTGGATTTGCAAAATAACTGTGAAATTGACTCCAAAGACTCCCCCCTAATTGTGGTACCATTAAAGGACTGCGGGTCTGAGACACAAATAGGAAAACCAAATGCACCAATAATACTGCAAAAGGAAAATAACAATGAAACGGTGTCAAATTTGGATTCTCAGAGTGTTGTAAGTTAAATATTATAAATATTTATACTTAATAGCTGCACCCCAGTGTTTCACCAGCATAAACACAGATTAAAAATAACCTATGTGGTCTAATCCACCTCAGTACCATATTTCATTAACAGACACACATACTTTCACGTTTATAATATTACAGGAATTCTTTAAAAACCATTTAAATAAACCAATTCAAAGTTTTCACAGATATTAAGATATTAATCCCATGCATAAATTGTCCCATGGCATTAAACCATAAGTGTCACACTGCTGCAGTGGAGTGTACGGATCCTCCTCAAAGGGAGCTTTTTAATTAGAGCTAATCTTAAGCTAGCCTTTATTTTGTCTAGGAATCACCTTCCTCTAATAAAGGCTCGTGGTTGGTGGATCTTAAACCAGCTTCACAGCTATATACCTATAGCCGGGTATAGACCAAAGACCACCATGGTAATGGGATAGTGGGTCAAGGATTTGTGTTTGAAGGGTGCAAATCTCTGACTCGCAGGCTTCCTCGTGATGTTTTCTTTCACCATGTAAAGCAAGTGATATTTAAATGTAAACTGCACTTGATGTGAAAATACACATTTATTTAGTTATATTGAGTACCTATGTACTTACTATCATATATAAGCCTTAAGTGTTATAGTTTTAAAACTATATAATATACATAATTGTTTCAAGTTTTATTTTGACATTTGGGTTATAAACTTCAGATACTAGAATACAAGAAATTTTAGTACATAAAGTATACAAATATTTATAGTTGGTAGGTAGGTAAGGTATTACTTTAATCACATATTCGATATGGTTTTAACTTTTGTTTCAGATACTTGAGAACATATTAAAGCAATCCCTCGAGACTTCTTCACTCTTAATATATAAGGGCGGTGCCTTAGACGGTGATGCTACTCGTAATTTATTAGCATCCGTAATTGCTAAAGAAATATTAAATGAATACAGAAATTCACCGATAGTTGGACAAATATACTTCAAGTGGACAAAATGGATCAATGAACTCTTTCCTGGTGAACGGACAACAACATATTATATCCCTGCATGTACAACAGCGTCTGGAGTGATATTGCAAGCACGAGGTAAACTTGTACACCAAGTATTGAACAAGAGGCGACGTCTGCAACAATTAGGGACTTTGACCACTAAAAAAAGAAACAGAGAAGAAAGTCCTGGGCCATCCTGTTCTTCCCCGAGACCATTGCCTGACAGCATTAATACAAGTGGCTTTCTAATAAAAAATGTGGAAGAAGATTTATTGTGGTTAAAAAATTCCACTCAACCTTGGAACCTAGTAGAGAAAAAATGGAAAGAGACAGCCAAACAACGAATTTGTAACTTACATCATAATCAGGACAATCAACACACAGTTGAATCTTACATAAACACATACCCCGCTTTAAGGACTCCGCAAGGTTATAACCTAGTAAGTTTTTTTTATGGCAAACAAGCATACAGTTCACCTGATGGAAAGTAGTTACAGTGGTTAGGAATCCAATAGTCTTTGGCTTGTCATGAGCATATATATGTACCCTATTTGTAATGTACACATTGAGGAAGCAATAAATTATTGAGTATGTATTAGTTTGGATAGTTAATATTGCAGGTATGTTTTCAATTTAATTTAACCAAGTTTTAATGATTAAGTTTTTTGAACACTAGACAAAATCATAGTTGTGTCTCAAATCTTTCAGTTTTTTCTTTAGTATCGTTAATTTAATATTATTCTATTTTCCAGCTGATAATTGACTTTGAAGAAATCTACAAAGACCACTCCAACAATTTCTTTGCCTTATTTCCACTATCAAGGATAAAGATTATGGAAATATTACAAAAACGAAATTCGAAAGACGGCTTTTGTCAAGAACTTATTTGCCTTTGGGAATGTAAGTGCCACTAATAGTAATACAGAATAATCATAATAATTATTTTTTACTAGCTTTCGCCTGCAGATTAGTTTATCGCAGCTCCCATGAGTTTTAGTGTCATATTATGAAAATTTCTTTTAATTTACTGCTTTGTTACTTTTTATTTGTTATGTTTATTACTCAGTATATACATTGAGTTACTTGGAAAAAATTGCATTCAGCAATTAGGCTGCCTTTTACAATGGAATTTTTAAAGTTTGCATGTTTTAAGTATGTAGGTATGTATTTTTTTCTTCAAAATGTTTTATCTATATTTCAGCTTCTGAAGAGGAAAAGAAAAATCTTGGAGCTTTGCTGGCCATTCCACATCTTCTAAATACAACTACAATCAAGCAGAAGAAAAAAAAAGGAAAACAGGCAGCCGGGTGCAGCTGGAAGCCATCTAAGGCAGAAACACGTGATGCCTTTATTAAGCATGTAAGAACTGATGCAGAAATTTGTCAGGCAATAGAACTTCGGCTGAAAACGCTGAAGGTTAAAGGAGTCACACCCCAGCCTTATGTAATGATAGTTGGTGAGTCACTGGCTGAAATCAAATCGATTTTTGTTATTATAAGTGCATCAGTCATATACCAAATGACCAATATTTTGCAAGCTATAGACACATGCTACAAGGCTATTTGGTCGTTAAATCTGGAGTATGGGTGTGACTCCTATGCCGTGTGGTACTTTTTACAACGAGGCCTATATAAAATGACCTCTGAATTCGACAGGGGCTCTACCACGGCTGAATCTCTCTTGACAGATTGTAATTTTTAGTGTTCTCTTTCTTGGAACCTTTGTTTATATGTGCGGATTATAATCGGTTAGTTTGTTACCAACTTGAAACAATTCTAATATTAATAGTTATACCAAGTTTAAAGGTATAATATATGTTACATTTTTATCTTTAAGTGTTAATTGTTTGAAAAAGAAACAATATCTTAAAGTTTGATCTTATTAGGTACCTACGACCGAGAAGGTATCTATTGTTGAATAGCAATGCAATAAAATAGGTACCTGCATATAATATAATTACTAAGTTGATCTCTATGTTACTTTGTCCAAAGTGGTTATATTGTATTGAAAATATTTGTTTATAATTGTTTTTTTCTTCTAATTTTACTAAGATGTTGACTTGTTTTGTATGCAGACTGCAGTTACCAAATATTAAAATTCTTAGGTCGCACTTTGTATTGTTGCATAGCCCTGAAGAATTACGGGTATATATATGTATTGAAGATGGTTGTAATCGTCAATTTCAATTGTTTAATTCTTTTAGAAGGCATATTATGCGTGAACATTTTTCTAACATTACTAACGATGTTGTATTACAGTCATCTAACATGGAAGATTTGAATACTAGCTGTACACCTGTAAGTCCAGTTAGCGAGCAGCACAGTTGCTGCTTTTTTTCTAGTGCCTTAAACACTTCAGGGCCTCCTACATGTAATGAGATAGTTGAGAACGGACTTTCAATGTTTATAGCAAATTTGTACGCCAACCAATCTTTGCCAAGAAATGTTGTACAAACTGTGGTTAGTGGATTTACTCAATTTATGGTCAATCCTTTAACATTGGCCATAAAAATGAAACTTCAAAATCTAGCATCAAATAATATTATCGCACAAGATAGTCTTAACACAGTCATAAATGAAATTGAACCTCTGTTATCAAATTCCTTAAGTCAACTAAACACTGAGCATAAAAGATTAGAATACTTTAAAAACAAAGAGACATTAATTCAACCGGAAGCAATGATAATAGGTGAGAGATTAGAAAAAGTTAAAAGATTAGGTATCACTCGCCTTCAACCGATTACATGTGAGCAGCATTTTATACCTCTTCGCAAAGTATTAAAATCATTTTTTTCCCTCACAAATATCCTATCTGAAACTCTAGACTACATGATTAGTCTAAATAGATCGGGTGAAAATATTGCTATAGAAAACTTTATTCAGGGGACATTTTGGCGGAGTAAAATGTGTCAACGACAAGGAAAAACGGTTATTCCAATTAACATATTTTTTGACGACTATGAGACCGGAAACGCATTAGGTTCTAGAGCAGGGCAACACAAGTTAGGCGCAGTATACGCTTCTATTCCCTGTTTACCGCCTTGTCGTGCCTCTGCGCTCAGAAACATTTTTCTACTTCTTTTATTTCATTCATCTGATAGAATCTTGTTTGGGAACAAAGTTATCTTTCGATGTGTGATTGACGAGCTCAACTATCTCAGTGAACATGGCATTGAATTTAATCTGCCCGATTTCAAAGGTGTCATTCATTTTGAACTTGGCTTAATTTTGGGAGACAATCTAGGTATCCATTCTGTAACAGGTTTTGTAGAAAGTTTTTCAGCAAATTATTCCTGCAGAGTTTGTAAAGTCTCAAAACAAGTTATGAAAACTCAATGCGCTGAATCCAAAGAAATTTTGCGTAATTCACAAAATTATGCAAACGACTTAAGCCTTAGAAATCCCTCAGAAACAGGTATTAAAGAAAAATGTGTTTGGCTTGATGTAACTGATTTTGATTTATTTAATCAAGTTGGTGTCGATAGCATGCATGATATATTAGAAGGAGTTGCTAAGTATGTAATGCAATTTGTTTTAATCCAGTGTATAAGACATTTTAAATATTTTACATTAACGGAACTCAATAACAAAATTCATGCTTTTGAATATGGCCCTGATTGTAGAAATCAACCTTGTACTTTTTCTATAGAACATTTGATTCAGGGAAATGTACGCCAATCATCATCAGAAATGCTTACTTTTATACGATATTTTAGTTTATTGGTAGGGGAATATGTGCCTAGAGGCAATGAAGTTTGGAAGTTGTATCAGAAGTTAAGAACTGTTTTAGAAATAACTCTGTCTTCAGCTTTTGCTAAAGGAACTGAGGAATTGTTACAGCAAGCGGTGACGGAGCTTAACACTTTATATCTATCATTAACTAAAGATTCCTTGAAACCTAAATTTCATAACTTAGTTCATTATCACAGTGCGTTAGAAAAATATGGTCCAATTGTTTCTTTGTGGTCTATGCGTTTCGAAGCCAAACATAGGGTTTTTAAAATGGCCTCAAATGTTTCATGTAACAGAAAAAACATTACACTGACTTTAACGTTAAAACACCAACTACAGCTAAATGAAACGTTTCTTAAAGGTAAATTGCCTGATACTCTTACGACAGGTCCTACTGTTCGTACAACTTGCGATATTTCTAAACAATTTGTACAATCTAGTTTACAATTATGTCAAAATAAGCCACTAGTACATATTACTTGGGCCACTCTGTCTACTACACGTTATGTTAAAGGTACACTCCTAATATATGATACAAGTTCTAATGATTCATTGCCTACGATTTTTAAAGTGCAAAATGTCTACTTGTATGATTCAAGTAATTTGATTTTAATGGGAATATTAATGCAAACTTTAGTATATGATGAACATTTTTTTGCCTACGAAGTCGCAGAAACAAAAGTAAAAGAAAATGTTGTCAGATATTACACAAATTTAGTGTCTCCTATTCCATGTCACTTGTCTATTCTTAGCAATGGTAAAAAATATGTTACATTGCGTAGTTCTTTATAAAAATAAACGTTTAAATGTACTTATCTATATTTTATTTACACCTGCAAATCCTTCCTAGGTAATACATATAGGCAGTAGTGTTGTAGGTACGATACCAATTCAAGTATTCTACGTAGTAGCGCCAACATGTATCTATAATATGTTAATACTTTTGTAATTCGAGATCAAATTGTATCTAGGTACTGCATCTTGAATTAATTACAAAGTTATTCACATTAATGAATGTGAATTTTTTTGTAATTCATTCAAGAACGATGCAGTACCTATGCACAATATGATATTGAATTACAAAAGTATTAACATAGAAAACATGTTAGCGCAACTATGTACATTACTTGAATTGGTATCTACACTTAGTTAATACGACGAATAATCAAATGTAGAATGAAAAAAGATCTTATTTGAATGTATTACCTGTCATGACTATTTCAACAACTTTTCTTAGTAGATACAATAATTAGTTTTGTCAGAATGGACCTAGATCTTAGTTGTATGAAGTAGAATATATTATCTGTTCTAGAGAAGACTTAATTTAAAATTAATAATTTCCATTGCTCAGTCAACTTTTATCTTAGTTGCTATAGCATGGGAATTTGAATTGATTTTATTATAGAACTTTGTTGTTTTAGTAGGGGATCATGCTTGCACTGAACAAGATATAATCAAGACGACTAAGTTGTCTTTACCAGGCCAGTAAAGAATTCGTTAGACGTAACGTAGCGCTTTGTTTGAATGAAGTAATCTATTCATAAGGATAGTAAAGAATTAGTTAGACGGAACTAAACGCCATGGTTGAATGCACTATTATATTCTTTGATCTAAAGTAGTATAATAATTACATTGAACATGAATACGTTGCTAGCAACTATTATCTTAGTTAATGCTACTGTGAGATTACTTGAATTGACAATCGAACTTTAATAATGCAGTAAAGTTTCATGTTCGCCCTGGACAATTTATGAATCAAACTACATAACCAGCCTTTATAAAGGCAATACAGTACTTGACTGACAATAATAAGAGAAATTCAACAAATTTGTCTTAGTCACAGAAATCATTATCTTGACAGGCTCATATGGAGTCATGATGTATGATTACAGTTAACAATATCTTGATTAAAGTAATCATTTTTTTTTTTCAGTGTAGACGCGAGTGTAGCTACATTATCCATCATGTTATTTAGTTCTATATGAACATTAGTAGCGTTGTCTCTCACAACTAAATAACACATACATACCCACCCACAAACATAACAGTTGGTAGAGTCAGTAATTTCGTCCGGGGCAGCAGCACGAACTTCATATTGGAGGCGAACATCTTAGAGCGCTTGTATACGTCCGTTTTTTTCACCGGACAACGGACCGTTTTTTTCGCCGGACTCGCGGTGGTGTATGGCTTATAATGAAAGCGTGTACATGCACCGGACTTCTGTCCGGCGGACAATTTACGACGGATGCACCACCGCCTCCCCTCGGCGCGACGGACACCGGTCCGGCGTAAGAAGAGCGGTCAACGGTCATCCACGTCAGTGTATTGGTGCGTATTTAAGTTGTATTTATATTTCTTTGCAATAATCCGCACACGTGGAACTTGTTTTGGTATGGACCCACCACAACAAGTTCCAAGTGTTGCAAAGAAATATAAATACAACTTAAATAACAATGGATTTCCGCAAAGTAACGCCTGATACAATATATTGTATTGGTGCGTGTTGAAGGTGCCGGACGTATTGCCGGTTTTCTGAGAATTGAGTGCCGCCTAGCGCATAGTAAAAAAATATATATGTATACAAGGATATCCGTTTATTGACGATCAGTTATCCGGTGAAAAAAACGGACGTCTACAAGCGCTCCTACAGTATTTTTTTCTCTATTTGAGTTTGGATGCGGGCATCAGGTTACATGCGGGTTGCAGTGACCATTCAACATCAGGCGGCCTGCATTTCGTTTTGCCACTCTCTCTTCAGCCGACATTGATCCACTGCTGGACATAGGCCTCTCCCAAGGCGCGCCACTGAGCCCGGTCTTCGGCTCTCCTCATCCAGTTGCTTCCCGCCGCCCGACGCAGATCGTCGCGCCATCGAGCAGGAGGGCGTCCCACACTACGTTTGCCGAGCCGCGGTCTCCACTCTAACAGCCGTTTGCTCCAGCGTCCGTCGGATCTACGACAGATGTGGCCAGCCCACTGCCACTTCAGCCTGCTAGCCTTTAGAGCTATGTCGGTCACTTTGGTCCTCAAGCGAATTTCTTCATTTCGAATTTTGTCTTTAAGGGACACACCGAGCATAGCTCTTTCCATAGCTCGCTGAGCGACTTTAAGCCTGTGGACTAGCCCCACCGTGAGTGTCCACGTCTCGGCCCCGTAGGTCATCACCGGTAGGACGCACTGATTGAAGACCTTGGTCTTCAAGCTCTGCGGTATAGGCGACGAGAAGGTTTTGCCACTCAATTACTATAAAAGAACCAGAAATGATGATCATAATTTAGATTCACTGTATTTAGTCTTAAGATGTATGTGTGTTCCCAGTTTCATAACGGACAATTGTGTGTATGTTCAAGATACCCTCGACACTAGTTCATTGTGCAGCAGACTATGAAATAAAATTATACGTTTAAAGATTCTCCGTCTAAATTTATCGAGGGAAACAATTATAATATTGCAATTGAATCAATTTATTGCATTCTAAGGAGTCCAGACGGTTGGAAAATTTAACAGTCGCCCAGCGGAACGGGAATCGGACGAATTTAATTATTGTATTCGGAAATGGGCTAGAAAATTGAATGCTTGGGGCTATCACGATTGATTGACGTCGAATCGGCCAGCTATATAGCAATAACGATTATAAAATATCATTTTATGCTTAGCTATAATATTTATTATTCTATAGATTCTTGAGTATACCCCTATACTCTTACACCCTATATATATTCTTATCTTCCACCTCCTAACCCAGATTGAGATAAAATCTTGTGACATAAAATAAATGCATTTGTCAGTAACCCATTAATGACCCACTACAGGGTCGGGTCTCCTCTCACAATGAGAAGGATGTAGACCTTAGTCCACCACGCTGGCCTAGTGCGGGTTGGTGGACTTCACATGCCTTTGAGAACTTTGAAACGTACAACATTGTGAGACGATACCATTCCAATAAATGGGGTGCGTCCTATCACAGACAGCGGTGGATGGAGTCGCGTAAAACCTAATTGATTTAGGGAAGAATGTAGCGCGCATAGAAATAGGAATTCGATAGAACGGCTATGTTGGTGGTACAGACAACTGGGCACATATGTCGTCTTTTATTGTCATCGAGACTGTGATAAAAAGTGGCGTAAATGCCGCCAGATGCTAGCTGTAGTTGGCTCGGAGCAAATACCGTTGTAATTCTTTCGAGTTGTTTAATTATTGCCGTTCTATTTAAGTCCCTTTTCTATGATGGTGCTTCCTCTGCCCGGCCGCGTCTGGAGTTAATTTATCATTATTGCTTCTGCAGCTCCCGCTGTGATTACAGGCTTCTGCCGATTTATAGCTTTGTCTTCGATAGCTTCTGTGTGACACGCAACTCTGTATTGCTTGTGGTCCATTCTGTACCACCGGAGGTCCGGAATAAATAGGACCAAAACGACTATATCCAGATGGAGTGTCAGGACATCAAAAGTAGGAAACCTAAATTTAGCGCCCTATTATTTATGGTGCCTTTTAATTTGGCGGGAACTGGTGTTATGTCACTTTTTATGATAGAATCCTTACAACGTATTTCCTAAAGTGTCAGGGTAATTTTCTTTCTATGCTATGTCTAAAACACTTGAGCCGAAAAAGTAAAAAGTTAAGCCTTAGTTTTTCTACATTAAAAAGTATCACTTGTACCGCTGAAGTCTTTGGTTAAAACTTTTAGTTATTCAGTAGCAAACTACAATTATTACTACTATAATTTCGTCACTGTTCACACTACATAATCGCAGTTGCTAAAAATCTTCTCTTGTGCACGAATCACGATTTCGCTCGTCACAAGTTAAAAACCATTTAATATTACATTGTCTTTTAACTGGACCGTCCAGTAATGAACCCTTTTGTCTACGCCTAGCTCCCAGTGTGAAGGTAACAGTCGTATTGTCAGATATTATGTTTTATCTTTGATTTTTAGCGACTTAAAAACGGAGGTTATCAATTCGACACGTATGTATGTCATATTAGGAACTGCACAATATTTACATAATAATATGTTGGTCTGTAACGGTGATAGCCCAGTGGCTTAGAATTCGACCTCGAATCGAGGGGTCCGGGTTCGAATCCCAGTGGCACGCACCAATGACTTTGTAAAAAAGTTATGAGCGATTTATAAAAAATAAATATCACCTGCTGTTACGGAGAAGGAAAACATCGTGAGGAAACCTGCATGCCTGAGAGTTCACAAAAAAAAATGTTCTCAAAGGCATGTGAAGTCCACCAACCCGCAGTAGGCCAGCGTGGTGGACTAAGGCCTACATCCCTCTCATTGCGAGAGGAGACCCAACCCTGTAGTGGGGCATTAATGGGTTACTGACATGTTGGTCTATTACGGCTTAAACAGAATTTTTAGCATCCGTTTGTAATCCTTGTCGTAAGTCGTAACTGACTGAAGGTCGTTGCTGCCTTGATCGTTTTGTCTCTGCGAGCTAATGATCGTTTCACAAGCGACGGTGAGTCCGGTGTGTTAGTTCGCTTGACCTTTTCCCGGTATATAGTAAGAGCATAGTGTATACGAGCTTATGATCGTTTCGTTTCATATCCGACGGTGAGACAGGGGCTTCAGCTCGCTTGACCCTATTCCCGGTATAATAAGACGTTGTTGCAGCGACGCGTTATTAGCGCAGGTTGTTGTTTCGTCTCTGTGTTTGCGAGCTAATGATCGTTTCGGATTTTAACGTGAAGTTGTCGACTTGATGTCAAGGTATTGCTTTGTAGTCGGTTCTTTATAAATAGATGTAACTAATTGGACGTATGGAAAGTATCGTTATTTTAAGAGAGAAATTAACTGTTACATAGTTTTGTTCGCTATCACAATTTATTCCTGCCGATATTAAAATAAGTTATGTTGTACGTTTGGATGCGACCATGTGCGGAAATGTCAACGATAATTCTTATAACAAATTTCAGATTGGACCTAAAACCATAACTCTATTTCTTGTCAGTAACCCATTAATGACACTACAGGGTCGGGTCTCCTCTCACAATGAGAGGGATGTAGGCCTTAGACCACCACGCTGGCGTAATGCGGGTTGGTGGACTTCACATGCCTTTGAGATCATTTTTTTTTGTGAACTCTTAGGCATGCAGGTTTCCTCACGATGTTTTCGTTCACCGTAACAGCAGGTGATATTTAATTTTTATAAAATCGCACATAACTTTTTTTACAAAGTCATTGGTGCGTGCCACTGGGATTCGAACCCGGACCCCTCGATTCGAATTCAAAGCCAGTGGGCTAACACCGCTACTTTCTTGCCGGATATAAATAGGCATAGATTAAATTATTCTTCATGCGTTTGGGACCCCAATAAAGACGTGAGGAAGAAGACGCCAAACTTATTTTGTTTTGTAATGCTTTGAACACCTTTCAACACATCAGAAGTGGTCGACAGTTATGGACAGCAAGCAATCCTTAAATCTTATGGGAGTCATGGTCACCAGCCCGTATCTTCGCTACCTTACGCTGGAGTAGTGTGGTGGTGTGTGCCTTGGCAGTGGAGCAATGTTCATAACAGACCACGGTAGGGTGAACGGGCTTACTCTAAAAGGTTCCACGATTACTAAATTCCCGTTTTGTATACCAAAACAAAACAAATTCGACGATATTTTCATCAACAGATCAACATGGAAATGGAAGTACGGATATTGTTTCACTACCAGTGTATGGCAGGCAAAGCGATGGAGTATGCTACGAACATCATAGCCGTGCGATATTCAATGAACATTAAATTTGTTCATATTTTCCTTTAACCATCTTTAATGCATGCCTATCATCATCCTCATATATGGTAATAAGCAGAATATTGTAGCCAAGTATTTATGTTATGTTAAACGACCTTTTATAGTTTAGACCTTTACAAAATAGCAAAATTAACTTATCGCTTAAAATTTTATTTTTCCATTTAATACATTGCACCGACCAAAAAAATATAAAGAACATGCCTGCAAACAGGGCTGTGGGTACTCCATATTGTTCCTACAGGCATATAAAGTCCACCAACCCGCACTACGTTGTGATAACCGCTTATTATTTCATCGTTCGCGGTACAGCATCTTTCAAAACTCGAACACGCGCCCGATTACGGTGACAGGGCGCGGCGAATCATTTATTTTATTATCTGCGGATATAATAAGAGCGCCCGCGTTGATTAAGTTTGGAATTCATATCGCTAACATTTTTGACAGCCCTAACTGTATACGGTTATATCGTATGCGTGGATAATGTGGTTTTTTAAGTTTATATTTGTGTATATGATTATTTTTTAGACTTTTAAAAAATGATTAGCATCAGAGCATAACTGGAGCATATTGAGTGGACAACGTTACTAAATTGTAAAATATTTAAGTAATACGCAGTGGCTAAGAATTCGAGAGGCATGGATTTATCCCTGCTAATGGAAACGAGAGTAAAGGAAAACATCGTAACGAAAGAGTGGAGGATAGTTATTAAATGCATATGTTAACAATTTGGATCTGGACCATATGAGTAGAGTCACATCTGCAACGGTAAAAGGAACTAGGATAGTTATTAAAATGAACGGTTGAAATACATACCTGTCTATAACTTAGAAAATTCATTGGTTACGGGATTGGAATCTGGACCGCTCGAGTACGCGGCCGAATTCTCAGCCACTGCGCTATCCCAACTAATTAGCGGATCTCCTACCGAGTTCTCAGCAACATTCCCACAATAGCAGTGATCCCATTAAGATCCAATCCGCACAATTCTCAAGTTGGGTGCTGGCAGCGCTGCATTCAAACGCATAGCGCGGTCGCGTCTAGTGGATGCTATCGTATCGAGCTGGCATTTAGATACCGACCAGTCTGGATTTTATTACTTGTCAACATCTTTAAGATATAGTAACCGTCATGAGTGGTGAGCACAATCAGTGGTAGAGATATTGTATACTTTCGGCCAATGAACAGCAGCCGAAAAACGTGCCGGACCAATAGACGACGCACACTGACGAACTGACGTTTGTCGAACCAATCGTGTGCACCGCAGCGCGGTCAATGTCAAATCGACCAATGAAAGTTGTGCTCACCACTCGTGACGGCAACTATACCCACTATAAGGTGGAGTTTGGAGCTCGTAAGCGGTTGCTGCAAATGGCTGAAGCTGCGACCTCCACGGTCAATTCATTGGTATGTCATATATCAGTCTGTCGGACATTTTTTCATACTTTTGGTACACGTTAACTACGAGTATACGAATACTTTGACGGCACGGCACTAGTAAAAATTATTGAAAGGTTTGAAGTCATTTTGTGTAGTCTAACATAATTTTTTACTTTCATTCTCCTACATATAATTTAAATTGAAAAAGTATTTACGGGCACATCAATATTGAGTATCGTAAGCATCTACAGCCTACTCGCATGACGTCCCATAAATATTTGACAGCGAAGCCGTCTTATTAGAATTATTCGGCATGCAAAGTCCCAGTCGAAAATAAACTTTTATTGCGATCCCTTCGGGCAATAAAAGTTTGTTTTTGTATCGAAAATATGCGTGTTGTCTTGAAGGAGCCGTCACCCCCTGCTCCGGTGGAACAATAAATCACAAACATGCAAATCCCGCTAATAACTTGCACAAAACCGAAAACCATTTCACGGCCCGGAGCCGTTCACGTTAAGGAAATATGCGTTTACACAACACGATACGGGGACTACACGATTGTTGTACGGTGATGATCGTGATGCGACGATATAATAATTTGTGAGCGCTGTCAACTTAGAATGCCGCATCTGGCGAGTACATAAGAGATTTATTCACACCATTCTGTGAATTAATTTAATTTGCAATTATTGTATATTACTTAAAATAAAAATTATTATGGTTTCTAGATATTTTGTTTCATTTTTGATGTTGAATGATTTAATTTTACAATATATTTGTAGTGCATAATACAGCATTCTACCTGTCCTTTCACATAGTTCGCAAATAGATAGAAAAGTATTTGGAATCAACCCTTTCAAAACAATTCAGTAACAATATTTGACATGAACCACAAAATGATCCAAAGGGAAGCCGCGGCTTCATCTCACGATGTCGTATCGTAAACCTGTCTTCCATCCTAAACCACCCTCATTCGCGAAGAATATTTAATTTTAATACAAGTAAGTACCTACGCAATATACGGGGGTGGTGAATGCTCGCGGACCACAGAACGGGCCGAAATAGATAACGCAAGCTATAGCTCCTCAGTACGGAACTACGGAGACCAAGCATGTTTTTTTTTTCTAACAAAACAAGAAAGTTTTAGTGATGAGAATCCTGTATTAATTCGAAGCGAATAATATAATTTATTCGATTAGTAATTCATTCTCATTGGAATCGATTCGAATTAGGCATAATAATGACGAGTAGGGATCAAATAAATCGATTTTGTTCGAGTAATTGGATTAGAGGAATGATTAATTTCCAAGACAGTTTGGACAACAATGGATTGGCGACAATGTTTGCGTATTGCCCAATCTTTTCAAATATTGTAAATTTATAACACGGGAAGTACCTTCTTCCTACTTACATTTGCGTGATCTATTTGCTTTTATATCTGTGTCGCGGACCCACGGGTACCATTTCTATGCTGATGTTTAATAATTGATAATGTTCAAAACACCAGGGGCGGCGAGATGCGTCGAAATGATTCCTTTGAGGAGCTTACTTTAAACCCGTAATGCAATCGTTACCTAATGCGGACGTAATTAATCGATGTCGTATCGGTATCGTATCTAAGTAGATGAATATAAAATAAGCCTTAACGATATATACAAAAACATTAAAGAGTTTGATTCGAATGGACAATTTGAACTCATTAATAATGGCCGGTCTCAATAATCAATCTTTAGATCGATCATTGGATTTTGATGTTTGGTTACCAGGCAACTTCTATTATTTTCTCCACACAGATCGGATAATGAAACCCACCGTAAATGATACTGCCTGAATCAAAATATACATAAAGCAGAAAGTTTAGTACCTAAAGTACCAACCAGAATGTTCTAAAACATATGCCTCCAGCCTACTGCCTGCATTCTGCCATCATTTAATAAACTCCTGAGCTAAACGAATTTTCCACGTCCACCCGACGCCGCCTCGAACTAAACATCTGTTCGTCTCTAATCAAATTAATCCATCTGGAAACAGATCGAAACGTCACGTTGTACTAGTACTGAAAATAATTTGCAACGGAGCGTGTCCAGTGTCGGTTGGTCCGCCGTATCGCAGCGGCCGTCCCTCGTAGTGGGTGGTTTGGTCCGAGTCAGCGGGGAGGCAGGGGTCTTGGTAAACTGGTAACGGGTCTACGAAATAGCTGGTATGATGGATCGGACGTCCACCCGATGGGTTCTCGGCAACGCCATCGCTCAATCGTCGACAATCGTTGTTCGACGGGACGGAGTTGTAGGAATGACCAAAAATGTGCTGTTCGATATTTCGCTTCCTTTTATATCGATATGTCTTTTTTTCATTCGCGAATTTTGCGATCTATTGGGAGTTTTTTATGAAACCGGCCATTTTTATGGGAGTATTCTTTCATTTTAATACGCCAACAATTAAATTATTATTGAGAATTAAGAATGACAAAATGTTCAAGGGTTAAGGTCTCTATGACGTTAAAGAATTTCCAAGTTATCAAAGTAAAAAATTGTCGTAGTTTGATACGATACGATATTATAAAGTGATACGATGTATCGAAAAGAATCACATGGTCAAAATATCTTATTAAATATCGATATATCGTATTGTGCTGTATCGATATTTCGATATATCGCGTCGTAATGGGCATCTCTACGGAGTGGCAGCCTGTTACGATTGGGCCATTATTCTTACACGTCAAGACTCTATTAGGTGCTGGGAAGATTATTGAAATATTGCCCCGATTGATCATCGCGCGAAACCCATTTTCCGGGTCATGTACCGCTGTGAGGTGAAGGAATGACTGGATTGTCCACTGCAGCGTATGTGAATCGGTATTCGGAAGAATTCCGATTTATTAAGTTCTGTCTTTACTTGCAAGATGCATGTTGCATTTTATACTCTCTTATATCAATAGAGAACTCATGTTTGTCAGATTTCTTGGCATTAAGGAAGTTTCTAAGACAAAAAGAATTTCGACACGTAGAGCTCAACACCCAATGTTGTTTGCCATACTTAATTTCTTTCTTCTCTTGGACATACTATTAAAATTAAGATACAATCTAAGTAAGTAAGTGGCCACAAAATATGTATTGCGCATAGACAGTTTTCCGACTAAAACTTAATTTATTGCGCAGATATTTCCTGATGAACTTCAATAAATAATAGACGATGTTACTTCAAATTGACTTCTTACCACCCTCCTATTCTCTATCACAAATTCACCAAAGAAAACAATACGTCACAAACAGACAAACACCGTTTAATCCCACAAAACGATCGCGGCACACGGCCATAGATGGGATCTACATTTAATTAACCGGTCAAACCCTGTTCGGACCGCAAAACATCAAAGGCCCATCTTAATACGAGTCCTCTCTGAGCAAAATCGCCACCGTCTAAACATTGGGCATGACCGACCCGAGCAATTTGTGTTGTCTTCCAAAGGTGAAATTTCGTCCAATAGTCTATTAAAACGGCGGTACCAATAAGACTACATTTGTATTATGATAGATCAAGATCCTAGGGCCGCCAGACGTCACGTATTTTCTGACGAACGAAATGTGGACGATTGAGCAGTTTTAGAATGTATTAAGATAGCATGCCTACCAGATAGCTTGCTTAGACGGCCAATTTCAAGGTATCAGGTAATAAAAATACATAAAAACATTACTTGACGTCACGTATTTTTCCTAGTAAACAATCTAATTGAATATAGTAATGTATTACGTGTGAGATACATTATGCTTTCTTGCGATGGTCAAGTCAATATAGGTATGGATACATACATGGATCTGAAAACTTTTTACGGTGCAAGAACTGAGTTGCGAGACTTGGGTTTTTTTATAAGTTATGTCTTTGATGGCATACTAAAACTACTCAATCGACCACATTTTGTTCGTCAGAAAATACGTGACGTCTGGCGGCCCTGGGATCTTGGACCATTTGAGTTGTCTTCCAAAGGTGAAATTTCGTCCAATAGTCTATTAAAACGGCAGTACCAATAAGACTACATCCTTTGTTTATTATAAACACTTAACTCCCCGTCCTATTCTTTCTGGGACACTCGACGTATCGTTGTCTTTGTTGCTTTGTTTCGTAGGAGCTGCACCGCCAGGGAAAAGCGATCTAAGTCAGAAATCCTGATTTTTGTGAATTCGCAGATAAAGGTTTACAAAATCGTATCTAGTGTAATTTATTAATAACAACAGCAAATACAAATTAACAGAACTTTTGGAGGAGTACAGTGAAAAGGAGATTTTCGTCAATAATACAACTAAAATATTTTTTTTATTAGTTATAAACAAAAAAATTGAGTTATATCTTTAGACACATTTAAAATTTTTGGTGTATATTGATTTAACACGAATTATATTACTTTACACTTATCTATTCAGACTTGGTGTACTGTGATATAACTTTTAATAAATGCTTGTATTAATTTTAGTTTATTTATTAGTCAAACAATATTTAAAAATGGCTGAAATTTAAACGTAAACATAACGTAGGAATACCTCGACTGGGCCAAAATATAGCTAATTCTTCAGTGATTAATTTGCATACCTACCTGAAAAGGTGAATATGGATTGTTCAAAATGCCCTGTATAACCTTAAAGTAACCCAGATACGTGCAAATAAAACATCTTCATTTTTCATTTTCAGTGAATATTACAATTCAATAATGAACAAATTGATACAATTCGAGTTGAATCACTTTTCACTGGCGGTACAGCATCCTAGCCACTAGTGCATACCTAGGGTAGGAGCCATAGCCAACCCTCAGGAACGTTAACGACACACCCCGTGCTCGCCCGAGGCCGATTCAATTACTACTGTCGTATTATTTCGACGAAAATATGTATGTATTTGTGTACGTTTGCGTGGTGTGAATTAAATTCTGTTTCAAGTTTATTGGTCACGGATGGCGATGAGTTTGGATAAGGGTTTCAAGGGTGGTCCAACTATGCTCCATATTGAATGGGTTCGTCCGTTACTATTGTTTGGGCGCTTTGATGATTCCTCGTAAAAAGTTGTTGTGCGTCGGTCACTTTGGATGCGTGTAACGATTATGTTTACAGTTTGAGTCAATGTTCATTTAAATGAAAAGGAATTAAAGATCTAACGGTGGTCAAGCGTGTTACAGAAAACATTGCATTGAACAAAACTTGTAGACGTTGTAACTTGATTACCATGGCTTTGAGTACACAAAAAAGGATTTGAGAGAATATTCCCTTAAAGGGATTAAAATAATGCAAAGAAATTTTATAGTTAATAGGGTTTTTGTTTGACGTCAAAATGAGCTACTTCTACTAAAGTAACGTAACGTATGAGGATAGGCGGATGGATATTTGTTACTCTTTCACGCAAAGCGGCTGAAAACATTTGAATGAAATTTGATAAACGTTATTGTAGCCTGACATAAGATTAACAAATAAAAGGTGCTTTAATAAAGGAAGTAATAAATAGGCTATGCAGACCACTTAAGCAAACTAATAAGGTTCCAGTTTGAAAATCAAAGTTCTGTTTAATTAACCTACGGAGTAACAGGGCCCTAAAACAATGACAGAATCGCCGACAAGCTGACACGCGGTATTAGTAGCCCAGGGCTGTTGATATAGGAGCGTGGATTATTCCAGTTCTCCCTCTACAATTTATAGTACATACTACCGTCCGCGACCTCGTCCACGTTGATCTAAGAATTCAAAGAGGGATAAAAAGTATCCTATATGTTAATTCAGGTTATATTCTACCTGTGTACCAAATTTCATCCAAGTCTGTATTGCTGGTACGTACGTTCTCCGCGGTATTGTGATCTCGAGATGTGCTTCTAACATCTATACTTGTTTTAATAAAAACTCGCATTGTTTGTCCCTCTTATAAAATACTCGACGACGAGAGCTAAAACGCTAAGACAATAATGTTAAAATGTTTAACGTCCTACCACTTTTAAAAATGTGGAAGTTTGTGGGATGGATGTCAAGATATAGATAAGATGATAAGATGTTTGTTAGTCTTTCACGCAAAAACGGCTGAACGGATTTGTATGAAATTTGGTGTGCACGTGGTTTATAACTTTTTCTCTCTTTACCCCGTAATGGGTGGCAAATAGCATAGCCGATGAGTTCGATTAGGAAAAATATTAAAACAAATAAATAATTGGACTGCTAAAATAATATCATAACTTATTTTAACATAATTATAATATAAAATTAAGTGTTAGTTATTTCAGATATAATTATTGTATGCCCGCATAGGGTAGACTGTTCTTATTATAATTTTTGTAACATCTTTCTCATGTAACAGTCAACAATAAACGTATTCTTTTCTTTTCTTTTCTTCTTTTCTTGGACGAACATATCTTTTATTCCTCTCTGGATCACGATTTTAATGATGAATTTGAATGTCTGTTTCTGGTCTGGATATGTTGTGTTGTTGTCTTGTGTGTGTCCATGGCGCCAATGACACAGGGAATCCTAGTGTGGGCCTATGAGTTTGAAGTGTTACTTATTGATTCATTTATATTTCTCTACATTCCGTTAAACCCTTGAAGGGCGCACGGATTGCTACTTCATACGAAGCTTCAATATATTTCAATTGTAACCCTGATGAGTTGTTCCTCAGGGCTACATTTGCGGCGGGCTCAGCCAAGGATGACTATTAGCTCCCCATAAATCGCCCCTAGCGCCCGATACCATGTTATCGGCCTGTTAACGGCGATATCGGCCCTATAATTGTGTTTCGGGACCGTGGCTAGAGATTCATTTGCGATAAACTAATTCGACGGAGGCCCGGTCTTTTAAGGCGACGTAAAGCTATTGGGTTTGTTTATAATAGTTTAGGTGTAATGCATCAAAGTTTATTTTCTTTACAATGTCCTCAACTTGTCTGTTAATGACCCACTAACCTTTTGACCCACGGCAGGGCGGGTATCCCCTCAAAATTAGAAGGATGTAGACCTTAGCCCACCACGCTGGTCTAATGCAGTTTGGTGGACTTTACATGCCTTTGGTTCTCAAAGGCATGTAAAGTCCACCAAACTGCAATTATGTAGAACCAATTATGTAGAACTCTCAGGTACCTATGCAGATTCTTTCAAGATGTTTTCCTTCACCGTTACAGTAAGTGAGTATCAAGCGCACGTAACTTTGAAAGTCATACGTGCCTCTGGGATTCGAACTTGAGTAAGAAGCTGGATTCTCAGTCACTGGGCTATCGCCGCTATGTACTCTGGGATTCGAACTTGAACTCTTGAGTAAGAAGCTGGATTCTCAGTCACTGGGCTATCGCCGCTATGTATATATTTATATATTCTATAAAAACTCAGTTTACCATTCCATCGACCTTTTAAGATCGACACAATATATCTAAGATCCTGTCTAACATGACTTTCTACCGTCAAATTTCTACCGAGACGTTAAACGGATAGCTCGCTGAATTATTCAAAAACTTTTCAAAAACTCAAACCCTCTATCCTGCAAATAGAAAGAAACGATTCGTTTCACCCCTTCAAGGGTTGCGTCGACAAATTTTCGTACTCGTTAACCATTCATCGAATATCGGGTGATAATAACTTCGCCTGAGTTCGGAGTTTGAGGTGACTTCGCCAAACTTTGAGGTCGGATTATCGGCTTTAATTTGTTTGCTTATGTCCTTTTTGGCGGCAGTTATTGGCTGTATCAATACTGATTAATGTAATTAAACATTCTTCATTTATTCATAATTGGAGGGTAGTTGAACTTTGATGAGATTTTGGTGGTTGAGTACATTTTAAGGGGTTTTAACGTGTTGGAATTTTTGAGGTTAGGCTTTTGTGGACTGTCTATTTGGTTAGGTTGCCAAACTAAATAACTGTGAGCATATTTTTAACAGAACTCAAATACCTACTTTCAAAACGTTTCTCAGAATGATAAGTTCGCGTCCTCTTCGTGAACAAATTCGTGACCAAATTCTTTCTCAAGTACAAATTCAGTGCTTCAGTTTCCAGCATTACTCTGTCAATATTTTGAGCTGTTTTTCAAAGTTCATACTATATTGATATCTACAAAACAACACTCCGTATTGTGGTACATAGTCCTTTATCCGGTGAAGTGTTAATTACACAGTATCAATACGCAATCTCGCCCGTCAAACACACACGAGCGCGGCGCACGCACGCAGCTCATACAAAACTTGTTATATATATTAATTTTTCAAGCGCGCGCTCTTAAAGCGTCGCCGCGGGCAGCAGACAGTCGCGGTGCGCCAGACGCGCTTCATCCTGAGGCTAGAACACCAGAGATTTGGAAAACTGTTTTAGTTGTAGTAAATAGTCATCTACTACAGGCCTGGTGGTCACTAGGCCTGTTGGTCTAGTGGTTAGTGCAGGTCGTGGGTTCGATTCCCACCCCGGACAAATATTTGCATGATGAGCTCATTTGTTCTGTGTCTGGCTGGGTGTACATTATCTATATAAGTATGTTTTTAAAAATATATAATTACGTAGGTTAATCAGCTATCTGATCACCATAACACAAGCTCAGCTTACTTTGGTATCAGAAAGCCATGTGTGAGTTGTCCCACAATATTTATTACATATTAACGATTCAACAAAGAGCCCACCTCTCACCTGGCTAGGTGATCATGCGTAGGCAGCCTGCTCCAGTTACGTCACGTCGGAGTTTTGTATATATGCCAGCGATGTAGAAAACTTCGATAGCGTGATTCAGGACACCCGTGGCGCCATCTCTTGACGAGCGGCGAAAGTTGCCAGAACAGGGGCACTTACTTGGTGCTAAGCATAGAAGCAAAAAGTAGGAAGGCAATAAATACATTTAATTTATTCCGAGTCTACTGTAGCTTAGCTCAGCCAGCCCTATTCACGTCCTTAACCAATTCTATCAATCTCACTCACTGTCACGATGAGTGGGAGAATTAGCAAATATGCGCTCAGTTGATAAGTTATTAAATCAAAGGTATGCCTGCCCCACTTTGATTTCGAGGACACTGGTCATCACCATTCAAATTCCATAGAAACAAATTGATTCAGGGGGTTGATCCGCGACATCCGATGATAACGCGGTTCACGATTATAACACACGCACACACACGGTTCTACTCGTAAAATGGGTAAACAATATTATAACTAGTAAGGATTGAGCCCGCTAGTTTTGCGGCCTCATAAGTCTGGATTGCACAGACATGATATCGCGGGATAAAATATGGAGTTCGCATGATATTCCAGATTACCAAACGGTAATGTTTTTGACGATCCAATGGGCATACAGAATAACTATAACATACCACCTAATCGTGAAGATGTGTACTTCATTGGATGCATTTTACATTTTTACAAGGTGTAAAGAGGATAGATAGATTAGTTATGATATTGAAAAGGATGGATCTAAATGTAATGTCAGCTTCATTTAATCTAAAGACATAACATTTGGATTGTCAGTTGTGTTATTTTACTCTTACAGTAGGCGAAATTTCACTTTTGTGAACTAATAATCATTGGCGCGTGCCACATGTATTCGAAATCGGACCTCTCGATACCTGACTGAATTTGCCACTGCAATAAAAAATACACTCACAACAAATTAAGGTCACATTAACCTGCCACCTGCCACGGTTAGTTTAATACTTGCCGCTTAACTCAAAGCCAGCCCATCATTACTGATACCCGATGAATGGGTAACGGAGTAACAAGTTCAGAGCATCCCTCCGAAACCGTGCTAGCGTAGGCACCAGCTACCGTTGAATTTTTGATCTCTCGCGCAAGGGGTGTCGCCGACATTATTAACACTTAATATTTAGTGCCGCGAGGGGCACGCCACCGATATATTTGCTTAACGATTTCCTTTGTTAGCCGGCTACGGCGCGGTCGACTTGTACGCCACCTTAATTGGGAGTTCTGTTTGCGTAAAAACGCGGGGAAGGGTTGATGCGATTTGGCACGCAAAGGAAGATCAGATTATTTGGATAAACTAGAAGGGTGCGATAACGATCGATCGAGATAAGACGGAATTTCAAATCAGGCTGAAATAGGTAATAGGTTAAGAAAGATAAAAGAAGACACTGTTACAGATTAAGCAAAAATGGTAATGTTTTTAGTTGATACGTAGGATATTAAAACAAACATTCGGTTAGAACATGCCAAAATCACACAAGCCCGTACATTCCATTCCATCCTAAAGTGTGCAAGAAATAAAGCAACTTATAATTGGCTAATCGTTAAAGGAGCGTTTCAACGAAACAACCATTAAAACTGCGTTCCTTCACACACAGAGGCACTTAATACGGCGCAAAGTGCAAAAAGCGCCTAAACAGCCACATCAAACAGGCACTCGAGACGCGAGGGGGACGATATTAGCGACACGGAACTTATCGAGCAGTATCAGCTGTAACAACGAATGCCCAATTAAAATATTAATTGCTTTGAGTTGCTACATCGCGATGAGTGCTGCAGAGTTGATAAACCCCATCGCAAACGTGTTTGATGTCGATGATCCGTTTTTGAGCACAGACACGTTTCACGCTTCAAATATTCAAAGCTATCGGGCCCAGTGTTGCGCCCTGGGATACGCTAATATGAGTTAAAGTCAATGTAAGTCAAGTTGGCTCAAAACGTTTTTAAGCATAAATTTTGTTTCTTAAATTGATTGATTATAAAACTAGAACAGAAATAAAGGGCACACGCTACAAAAAGTCCTAATATGTCAATCTCTGATTATTTTCGATTAAACAGTCTGGTTAGGTGGAATTTTTTGTGTTTTGTGACGTGTGGTTGACGTAGATAATTTTGGAGGCTGTTGCTACTAGGATAGGATAAGATCCAACCACTGTTAGTCCACCTTTTTAATTGAGATTTGACGTGAAACCATGAGTTTCAATGATCCCTTAACATCAGGCGTGCCCTGCATGCCCGTTTGCCGCTCATTTTTTCAAAACTCAAAGTTCAAAACCAGTAATATTTCCCACCTTCACAACAAATTTCATAGGCGAGTTTGCGCCAAATGTCGCGCCCCTACGCGCTGCCTCATTACACCCAACGAGTGCGTTAAAGCGCGTTTTGTGCTTGTTCGATAGGAGGCCGCCGATGTGAGGACTTAATCGGGATTATTAAATCATTGACTCGTGACGGCGGTTTAATTTCAAGTCCTGCCGCAAATTCACCTCCCCGTTTTTTGTATAATGGTGCAGTTGAGCATGTTTGACGGATATTTTTTATGTTGCAACATCTGAATTTTTAAACTTTACGCAAACAACTACGTACCCGGCACATTAAGGACTTTATTTGGACTGTTTAAGGTTTTATTTATGACCAATTTGACTAGTTTCTGATCAAAATTTTGATGGTTATGTGAAAGCTTTATTTAGCTTTAAAATTTTAATAAATTTTTATTCCTGATAATATCACTTCATACTGAGCACCAAATTTAAAGAACACTCGTAAGTCTCGACTTCATGTTAAAATCTCGTTTTACAAAAACGTAGTAGGAATGTAGGTAGACATTTAGGTTTATGTCTATAAACAAAGTAACATAAATAAGACACTACAGCTACAGATCAGCACTGCCGAATACAACGAAACGAAATAAGAATTTCATGCGCAGCAGAAGCTAAAATACAAAATGAAACAGTCAGCATAACTGCTGAGCCGCTGCTATCTTCTGAATGTTCTGATACAAAATCCAAAATATTTAGAAGTTATGATCGTCTCAGCGCACATAACCGACACACATAAGGAAGTTGTATTGCTACGGCCTACGACACTCGGCGTAGAGCGTTCAGCGTCACCGAGTGAAGACGAGGCCTCGCGAGAGCGGTTTGCGGTCAGGAGCGCGAACGACTCGCGCCTACAACCCTCATAGCAAAGTTTGCAACAAGTCACTGATGATCCACACACGGTTGTCAAGAGCAAACGCGATGGAAAATTAGCAGAAATTTCATCTTAAAAATATACAACATTTGCCACAAATTATTTTGTTAGTGCAAGAAGACCAGATTTAGAATGACATCAACACATCACTAACCTTACATAGACTGGGATAAGACCTTTACAAAGGTGAGGAGCGAACTTATGGACTTTTCATGTCAATTTACCCATTAGAATAAACATTTGATATTTTAGGTAAAAATGAATGTTCCTTCTTCATAGAACTAGCAGTAACTTTCTGACATGCACTCTGATGACTGCTGGTATTCAGCCAAGAATTATCGTTCTGAAAAACTAAATACCTAGGAAACTAAGCTGTCAATGAAAGCTTTCATTAAGACTTTTTAATTTTCACTGCTGATTTAAGTTACATTTAATCATAATTACATAAATTCAACACGATCAAACAAAATTGCGTGGAAATTGTAAGTGGTCTTCAGAATTCTTTCAAAAATAGTACCTACCTTACAACACAATATAAGAGTTTTAATGGAACCCGTCCCATACCATGCCGTCTCATAAAAGTAATCTAAATTCCTTCAATTTAATGTTGCCCGTCCAAATTGAGGTTTAGCATAATGTTCCTTACGACACGTTTGCAATGGATTCGGATTATTTAAGTCCGTTTTGTTAATTATAACATTCTATGCTTTACAGCTTAATGTAATGGACAAACGAAAGTACTGTATAACAATTTAAAGGCGGAACAAGTATTGTTCACACGCGCATGGCACTGGTGCCATCAAGTAAGTTCATACTAACCATTAGTGGTCAGCATGAACTCTATCATCAAATTATTCATACGGTAAACGTTAGTCATTAGTATGTCTGTCCGACATCTTCCTATACTAATAGCACATTTTAACTTTACCATGAGCTTAACTACACACAATCGTCAAAAAATTCTTATAGTAAACGTCATTCATGCCGAAGGCACTATACGAACACTCTGATGATAGTGTTCATTCGGTGCACTGATGATACGAAATCAAAAGAAATCCTTTTAACACTTCACTAACCTTCCTTCCTTTCAGCCCTTGGTAGTCCACTGCTGGACATGTGCCTTCCCTAATTGACGCCACTTCAGTCGATCCTGGGCCCTTTGAATCCAACGGTTTCCCGCTGTCTTCTTCAGGTCATCAGTCCACCTGGTCGGAGGGCGGCCTGTGCTCCTTTGGCCTAAACGTGGTCGCCATTCGAGGACTTTTTTCCCCATCGGTTGTCCTGCGAACGATGTGGCCAGACATTGCCGCTTTAATTTGCAAACGTTGCGAGTTATATCGGTCACCTTCGTTCTTTTACGGATTTCATCATTTCTGATCATCACTGCACTATGTCAGTAACCCATTAATAACCCACTACAGGGTCGGGTCTTTTCTCACAATAAGAGGGATGCAGGGCTTAGTCCACCACGCTGGCCTAATGCGGGTTGGTGGACTTCACATGCCTTTGAGAACCTTTCTATTTGTGAACTTTCAGGCGTGCAGGTTTCCTCACGATGTTTTCCTTCACAGTAACAGCGGGTGATATTTAATTTTACAAAGCGCACATAATTTTTTTATAGTCATTGGTGCGAGCCACTGGGGTTCGAACCCTTCGACGAAGAGGTCGAATTCTAAGTCGCTCGGCTATCACCACTTCACTGCACTATGGGATCCCGTAAAGTGTTCGGATCTTGAGACCCGTGTGTTGCACGAGGCACGCACGGTTTGAGACGCGATGATTTATTGATTCCCGTCGAGACCGCCTCGGGACCTCTTCAAGGCGAGGCGATTATATCCGGAGCCGTTTTAATCATGATCCAACTAATTGTGTTTGGGAATACGTATCGTGTACTTGTAACGCCAGGCGAGCCGAGGGCATTGAGACCCTCTGGTTATATCTCAGAGAATACGTAAGCAAGAGTTCATGTAGGCAGGTCTGAACGGTTGGCACGTGTGTGAACCATCAAATTAACTAACATTATTTCTACCCTACTTGAGTTTAGTCCTTTATTACTTAACATTGACAAATCTGACATTAGAAAGGATTTTTGTTCTTTTAGAGGTTGGGTGTGGGTGTTGATGGGTTGCAGTGTCCATTTAGTACCGGGCGGTTTGCATATCCATTTGCTGTTACCATACTCGTAAAGTAAGTTTACCATTTTTCTACTAACAGATGTCTCTACAAGTGATTAAATAAAAATAAAAAAGCCTTTTATTCCATGCATTAAAATTTAACATTAACATAATTTATAGTAGGTATTCAATTTCGTTGATAATTGTATATAAATAATAATAATAAATGATTTATTTTTTGTTTGAGTTCTTTTATAATTTTATTACATTTAATTATTACAAAATATCTACATCTGATTACGAAACAAAAACCAGTAAGCATTAAGATCACTCTATAATCCGTTAACGCATAATCTGTGTTAAATCAATTGTTAAGACGGTAGTGTGTCTTGGAAGTTGGGCTCTGTAGATCAGTTAACACATAATGTAATGTAGGTCGTGGCTGGGACGGGCAGTGAGCAGGAAGCGCCAAATTGGTCCGGATAACTCCTACGCTCTGTTCATTATAAATTAATTAATACGCTTGTAATCTCAACTTACTCTACTAATATGATAAAGTGAAAATTATTATGCTGACTCCATGGATATTGGAATTGGGCGTGCTTTGCGTGATAACAACGTTCATAACAGGTTTCTTTTATTCGTAGATTACGGGCTGACTGCTCGTAAGTGGTGTACGTCGCCTTGTGACAGGAGCAATACCAGATAATTCGCCAATCCGAAGCCGGCTCTTTAGGAGAGCTCTTTTTACGCTATTTTTGAAAACCCCTATACCGTAATCCTTAATGTTTTATAATGACCTGTCGAGCCAACTTAAAATCAAATGTACTGGAATGTCTGTTAAGTGATCATCGACACCGACGGATTTCAGATATTCAGAAGTGACCTAGTGAAGGATAAATTATTTTTTTATTCGTATAATTAGAGATAAACTTTCTGGTTTCTTTGATACAGGATGTTAGTTATGTTATACGTTAGAACTACACGTCCTATGGGAGTTCTTAAATAAATATTCAGAAAATGCGAGTGCATTAAAACAAAACATCGACAGAGCTCGCAAGCCGTGGCCGCCAGCGTGTCCGCATCGATATTTATTTACGAAATCACCCCTTCCCTAAACTGAGACAAAGTGTTGGTGTACATTAGTGGGCGGAGGGAGGTTTTATTGCCTCCCACACCTTAAAATATTGTCTGATTCATTAGAGGATATTTTACATTTAAGTTTCGTGTGTGCTCTTAGCTTCCTAAGAATATTTTAACCGGGAAAGTTAGCGCCAAATTTCCGAGGTGATCATTCCGGCGGGGCGGGGCGGGCGTCGGTGCCGTTATAACGACACTGTTGTTACAATTTTCTAAAAGGATACCGTTACGTTCGCGTAATAAGACGCTAAGATTCCCTTATACCCTTAATTATGGTGGGGGGAGTGGGGTGTAATGACACATGTATGTAAATATTCGTTGTAACGACTCGAGGTGGCGACGTGTGCACGCTTTAATGGCGGCTCGGTTGTTTTCTTTGATTAAAGAATTTTATTACGGCATATAATTCACGATTAGACGCTAAAGGGTTGGGAGCTGCGCCTCAAGATAAAACGGATGCGTAACGATGGGTGCGTGATTCTGAATCATAATTGTTATTGCCGTTTCTAGTGTTTGGTAAAAATTAATGGCGGATCCGTTTGAAAGGGTCGTTAGTATTGGGAGTTTGTTCATTTGTGATGAAGTGCATATGGGGGTGTCTTCGCTGTGGTTTATGTGCGTTTGGGTGGTACAACTGTTGCTATGGGGAGATAGAGTTTTACGTTTCTTTGCAAATTAAATAAGAACTCGTGAAATAAAAATTGAGTTAAATCAATAATGAATCAGGTAGTAGTGGTAACAATTAAAAATAAATGAAGTGACGAAATTTAAAAATCAATATGAAAGAAGCAAGTAATCATTTCTTGTACGAACATTATACCGATCATAAAATATAGATTTCATTTATCCAAAAAAAAAAACAGTCCAACGCCTTGCTCTACGAAACAGCATTGCCTCCGTAATATATTCATTCATAACCTTTTTTATATAATTTTATTCATTTTTCTATCCATCAGCTATAACCACTTAACGTCAACTGCACGGTTGAAGGCAACACCTATATTATAAAATATAAAGATCATTATATAGAGTCAAATAGTCGTAGAGTCCCTCGTTTATAACTTGCTCTATAACGAACCTGATATTTAATTCGCTTGCAAATAAAAAGCCAGTCCGCAGCAATAATTGAACAGCCAGTCTATATAAGTTAAAAACATCATGCATCGGCGTTTTCATTAAATGAATCCAGAACGTGATGAGAAGATACATCAATTTCGAGTTTTAATATCAAAAGAATATTCATTCGTCGAATGGTAAAAATATATTAAAAAAAATTTCATTTCATCAAAAAATATGCTCATTAAATCATTTCAAGTATTTGAATGTTGCTGATTTCATTTAACGAGTTTCGTGTTCCGTCCCGTTTCGAACGAGAAAAATTCTCGGCATGACAACATAATTCTTGCTCATTAAGCCTTCGAAATCCCGATATACGTTTGAGCACGCATTCAGAACCTCATTAGTCTCGTGAAAAGTCTCTAAAATTATATAGATGCCGTGTGCTACGGGTGTATGCTACGAGCGTTGTAGCTCCTACGGAGGGGCTACGCCGTAGTTAGTGCTACGGATTGCTTGGTGAAAATTAATTTTAATCTTTTATCAGCAAAGTGGCGATACTTTGAGTAGACGATCTTGTACTCATGAGTAGAAACGCATTATAAGATACGACTTCCCCATGTATGCTTAGGTTGCATGTAGGCATATATTATATGGAACGGATGTGTGTTTGTGGGATGCAGTGATCACTCAAAAGAAGGGCTGCATGCCCCTGTCCTTCTAGTTACTACAAAACAATTAGTAGGCCACTTGATCGTAGGTGGTCACTGCTGCTGAAAAACTACTTTAACTAGAAGTTATTAATTGTTTAAATTTGTAAATAGATGCAGTGGTTTTTCACAACGACATGGTGTTGTTATCTTGTGTTAACGACCACGACCCAGTAAATCTTAGTATGAAATCTTAGAAATCTCAGGGCTATGAGTGTAAAGCGTTTTAAAAATATAAGCGGGCACATTTTATCAGACGGCGTAGCAAAACCATGTCTTGTCCTATTATGGTGAAAATTCTGTATTAGATAGTAGCGTATGAAGTTTGCATCCAGCAACACAAGTTGTTGTTTTAACCCATTAATGACCCACTACAGGGTCGGGTCTCCTCTCACAATGAGAGGGATGTAGGCCTTAGTCCACCACGCTGGCCTACTGCGGGTTGGTGGACTTCACATGCCTTTGAGAACATTTTTTTTTTGTAAACTCTCAGGCACGCAGGTTTCCTCACGATGTTTTCCTTCACCGTAACAGCAGGTGACATTTAAGTTTATAAATCGCACATAACTTTTTTTACAAAGTCATTGGTGCGCGCCACTGGGATTCGAACCCGGACCCCTCGATTCGAGGTCGAATTCTAAGCCACTGGGCTATCACCGCTGCAACACAAGTACTATACAAGTATTTCAAGCCTTTGGAGGTCAAGCCCGGCTTAACAAGCACCTACCTAGTCCCGGTATCAACACCACAAAACACCGCTACAATTTACTCCGGCAATTTTTCCAACTACGAACGACATTAATACAGTACACCTCGCCGTTCATTACGCCAGGGTTCCACACAAAAACACTAATAGCCCAACATCTATGTGGAGACAACGTCATGAACACAGATGTAGATATAAATAGATCACGCAAATGTCAGTTGATACTTTCCGTTTCAAAATACATATTTGAGAAGTTTGTGCAATGCGCAACCATCGTCGTTGTCTTATTTAGTCCGCACTATACAGTTGTTCACACGGGACGTCAGATTTAGTTTCAGATCGTTCCTCCAATCCAATAAACAGAATAAAACTGATTTATTTAACACTCTTCATTATTAAGACGAGTTCGAATCTATTCGAATGCTGATGAATAAATAATCGAATAATTCATAGTTTCATACTATTTATACTAGCGCTTTCGATTCGGCAGTGTGGTTTCGCGTAACTTGGATTCCTGTCACTTAAACGCTCTTGTTTTGTCTCAGTAGGTAGTAAAAGACACGCATGGGCTTCAATCTTTATACTGATGGGCTAACTTGCGTTATCTATTCAGATCTTCCTCTGTGGCAATAAAGAATCATAACGGCGTCGCACCGTGCCACCCTCATTTGAATCTTATAACCCGCGTGTTTTAAATTTTAATGAATATAGATATCTTTATTCGTAAAGTGGATAGAGGTGGGGTGTATTTGTGTGTGTGTGTGTGTGCGCGTGTGTGAGAGCAACAGCTCACAATTCGGTCTCGAGTGACGTTATTGTACGCCCCTGTTTTGGTTCGTATTGGCGTTAGTGGCTGTTAAACCTTTTATACATCAGTTGAGTAAGAAATTCAAACCAACTATTGGGTCTTTTCGCAAAAAGGGAAGGTCTTATACCACCACACTGTCCTATTTCGTATAGTTCTACACTAGGTGATATTTAATTTTTTAAAACGCACATAACTTTGGGGACAAATTTTTGATGACAGTATAGTCCTACACCAAGTGATATTTAATTTTTAAAACGCACATAACTTTGGGGAAAAATTTTTGATGACAAAATTTTGCTTTCAACAAATTGGTCATACTACCACGTATTATTAGCAATGCGTATTATTAGTAAGGACAGTTCCGACAGTTCTATCCTGTGTATAAATTTTGTCGCGTTGGTCGTTCGGTCGGTTGTGTCACATTGCGATAGCCACATAAGAATGAGGTCCAAATTCTAAAATCAAAGCAACTGGCCATTACCGCATGTCTTCACAAGTCAAGTGTTTTCAAGATTTTCGGGATTACCAACAGTAACTCAATAACTATGCTTTTGCTTTCATATGGATAGAATTTTGTTGTAAAAACGTTGTCTACAAGCAATCACACTTTATCCAACAAAGTTATAGCCGTGTCAGAACATCCGTGTCCCATTTAATGTAATATGCAGACGCGGTCGCGCTGCCGCAATAAAAATATTGTAATTGCAATTAGTTTTAACGGCTCCATTCGTATCTGTGGATTTGTTCTTGAAACGGGGTATTATATTAGCACAGGTAACACTTGAAGTGACATTAATTGGTGTTTAAGTAGTCACGAGGACTAAGGTCCAATGTCCAAAAGTCCAGGACTAAGATAATAAGGACTAAGAAATTCTTTCTAAGATTGAATTTTGCTAATATTGAGGACTAAGATGTTGGCTTCAAATAAAGTATCCGTTGCTACCTCATCTCCCCAACCGACAACACGTGGGTTAAAACTGGTATTTCCCCGACCAGCTAGTGAGGCTCCGCCATGTGTAAAAATACGTATGAGTAAAATGCATTGTAAGATGGAGGGTGGAGCTCGTAAGCGGTTGCTACAGATGGCTGAAGCAACGGCCTTCACGGTCAATTCAAGACTGGCCGGCGCTGAGGAAGAAAAAGAAGAACACGGATTTGAAAATAAGAACTGTCATTATTACAATGGACGTAATGTAGAAAAGATTCATAAGTTGCATGATTTCGTTTTATTATTTTAGATTCGCCTAAAAGTATAAAATAGTTCGATTTACCAGTTAAATATAATTTTAAATTAGTTTTGACAATCAATTTGTTATCTCTTACATTTTGCACCCAACACCCCACAACCGGAAGTCAATTATTAGTTGATTGATTGACGTCACTAATTATCGTTTATCACTTCGCCTATCCTTGGTCACGGTAATATTCCTTGGTGGTCACGCCCGGAAATATGTCAACATAAGCTATTAACAAAAACGCATTTAAAGTGTGGGCAATGGGCATGTTATCTTTATCAGTGGTGACCATTAGGACGCTAAGATTGAATTGTCTGTGAGCCATTAGTGACCCACTGCAGTGTCGGGTCCTCTCGCAATGAAAGGGATATACGATAGTCCACTATTCTACCCTAGAACGGAATGGTGGACTTCACAAACCTTATGCCGAACTCCCAGGCGTGCAAGTTTCCTTATGATGTTTTTCTTCAATGTTATAGCGTATGACACTTATTTTTTTAAACGCATATAAACTAGAATGCCACGGGGATACGAACCCGGACTCCTAGATTCGAGATAGAATTTTTATCTACTGGTCTGACTCTGTTACCTAGCTATTGCTTACATATTAATGGTACCTTCATGAGAAATCGATATTCGCTCAATAACATTTGGTGTTGGACAGCGAATAACTTTTGACAAAACGAACTGACTAAGACAGTGCCTCGAGCATAAAATTACTCAGTTTCGTATAGTAATTGTATGGTGTTGTAATTGTATGGGACTGTTACCGTACGAATACTTTGACAATCGTGTTCAAGCTCCCCGCGCTGGTCTATAAAACATCGCCCGCCCACATTCGCGCAACAAATTAAGTCAACCCATCAGGACTCATGAAAATTCATAAGCTGGAAAAAAACTCCGTCACGCGCCTTCGACGGGCAATTTCATTAGGAGGCAATAATTGCCGCGTCGATTAATATCAGTGTTTGACGTGCTGGGCGCGACCGGACGCGGGCTATGGCGATTAGTGGGCCGTTAATTGACCTATTTGTCTATAAAATTTCTACACATGAACAGAACAAACCGATGGGTGGCACATAGGCAGCCCATGAGTTCGATTAATTTGGGTAAAATTACAACCAGGTAATTATAAAAATAATAAATGTAGTGTGCTAAATTCAAACAAATGAATACAAACTTGTCAATCAACTTGTATATTCGACAACCTGACTGGCGTAGTGGTTATGATACTGGTGCACTGCCCGGAAGGTCCAGGGTTCGATTCCCAGCAGAGCAGACATTTGAATGACGAATTTGAATTTCTGTTTCCGTCATTAGAACATTATTGTCATTCGTGCCGCTAATACTGCCTTTAATAACTTTATACCGCTTTTATACCGATTGCCTGGACCACTCATCGCCATAAAGCAGATTCGAAAAGCACGAAAATGTGTCCAGACTTTTGTGAAAGATTCGGCACTTAGTGCGATTATTCTGTAGCGTAAAATTACATTTCCTTGCAAGCCTCGGACGTTTGCCGGTAGGTCGCAATTGAAGTTTTCTCGCACGAATATTATCGCGACGAATGAGGCTCGGCGGAGCGACTGATTAAGTGTCAAGCGATAGACAAATTCTGTGACAAACAAGGAACAAAGAATCTTCATTGCTTCTTTGTAGAGTTACGACGATCAATAGCTGCTGAAAAGCGCACTAGAAATAATAGTAATTAGAGCGGTATTGTTAATCATTAGAATATTGTCATTCGTGTCGCTAATGTTGCCTTTAATACCGCAGCGATCGCGTCCCCAGGGATTTGTGCTCCTTCAGTTATTAGCCGCAAATGGAATGCGTGCTATTAGTGTACAATATCAATTACAATCAACTCGGTCATTCATTCCTGTATACTCGCATAAGTCAGCGTTTCCTATGAAAGCAATTCTTTCAGGTAACATGTTGAACGCATGGAGAAAGTCAGTTCGTTATCTTTTTTAAAGACGAACGGAGTTATGTGTTTCTCCATTCTTTCTATAGCTCTATTATATTTATTAAATTCATCTTGAATAACAATGGGGCCCTAAAACGGCCTGATTTTTAGGACGTAAGATACATTGTGACTACCTTGTGTTGATGACACATTTTCGTAAGAGGTTGTGTCAGTAACCCTTTAATGACCCACTACAGGGTCGGGTCTCCTTCTCGTAATGAGAAGGATGTAGGCCTTAGTCCACCACGCTGGCCCACTGCGGGTTGGTGGACTTCACATACCTTTGAGAACATTTTTTTTTTGTGAACTCTCAGGCATTCAGGTTTCCTCACGATGTTTTCCTTCACCGTAACAGCAGGTGATATTTAATTTTATAAAGCGCACATAACTTTTTCACAAAGTCATTGGTGCGTGCCACTGGGATTCTAACCCGGACCCCTCGATTCGAGGTCGAATTCTAAGCCACTGGGCTATCACCGCTCTCTAAGAGTTTTTAAGAGGACGTAATTTTTGTTTTCAATGGAGTAGCTTCCCGTTCCTGACCCCAAAATAGACGTACCTAATGGTCATATCTTGAGAGTAGTTTGATATGTTCGAAGTTAAAGTTTCGCTTATTTACAATTTTCTTTCCCAATTACCTAAATAACTTCTGTCCGGCTCAAAGCTAAAGACGTGACCATAGCCAATTCCGTGACAAACAATCCGTCACGGGAGGTGACAGGCTATCGCGGCACGTTGTCACGTATCTACAGTGTCCCGTCGGCCGATATCACTATTGGATTATTTAAAAATATTTCCCCAGACGATAGAGGGTTACCGTCCTTAATGTTGATACGGAGTTATATGGTGCTGGAAGAGACCAAGACAAAACAAAGGACAGAAACGTTTATTTGCACGAATATCTATGGGTTAGTTTAAAATATTACAAAGCCTTTGTTCAATCCTTTTCAGGTTTGCAAATTATACCCAAAGATATATTTATTTTTAAGACTCATCTAATAACTAATTTGCGGCTATGTAACGGCTTTGTAATATAACTGAGAGACAACAATAAAAGCTATATTTGTAATTACTTGACATATGATTGACATATTGAATATGACATTAAAAAACAGGTTTGTAAAAATCTGAAAAAATAATTTGATAGCTTAAATTGCTTTGAAGATCCACTGTCCCAGACTCGTTCAATGTCAACTGAGTTTCAAGTGTCACATCCAGTCCACACACATCATTGTTAGTCCAGCACCCCGTCGGGCAACGGTCGCTAATCAAATATCTTTTCCGGTGCCCACGACTTGACAATACACGACAGTGGGGTGCGCTTCCCAAACTTTAACTACACGATATAAAACACGTACAAACGTAAAAAAATTAAACCGACATCAAAAAAGTATGAAATAAAATTTGTTACATACTTTAGGCCTTCTATTTTTTGAGGTGTCTTTAGTATCAAGTATTTCGTTTCTATTATTAAATTTTTGCATAATATCATGATATTAAGATATTAAATTTTGGCAATTGATGAACTGAATTCTCAGCTTGTAATCCAAAGTAAAACTAGTTACAATTTTAATTGTCTTTTTCGATTACAGCACTTATGGTAGAGTGCTTTAATGCTCTAATAAAACAGCAATTTCGATTTTATATTTACACTTTGAACATCACTGATTGTACGAGGAGCGAATGACAAATGATTAATATAGCTAATATCATTATGGCGGTTACGCGATATATTCGATCAAAGGGAACATTTGTCGAGTTTTTTATATGGACAGACAGATAGACGAAGAATAAACAGCTCACGTTTCGCCAAACATTAATTTCTTTGTTTCATTAAGGGTCTGATGACATTATTGGAAATAAATTGTAATTACCGACAGTGTTGATTAATAGGTACACCTCTTAGCCACTATCATGCCACTACTTATTCGTATAAGACGTAGTCGTAAGAAATCCAGAACGATAAAAAACAAAAGGCTCAAGAAATGTATGAAGAGGATATGCTGTTTACACAGGATATCAGATTTATCATTTCTCCAATCCAATAACTCAATAAAAACAATTTGTTTAAAGTTCGTCATTATTAAGGCGAACATACGTTATCTATTTAGATCTATATCTGCGATTGCGATCTGCCCATATCTGTTTGTAAACATGTCTGTTCCATTTTCAAAACAATCGCGACTTCTCGATGTGGTCGTCGCCGTCAAAGACTCCTTCAATAAACAGATAAGTATGTGAAGGTATTATGAGTCAAGCCAAACATAATGTAAAAACAAAGAATCATGCGCCATCCCAACGTCCAGGAGCGTCCCAAGAAGATCCCATCTCGCCGATAGGACATCCTGGCACCGTTCCCGATGTAATGGGATTAAATCATGCGACATTAGCGTCGGGGCCGCCGTCGCCATAAATAATCCGCCTTTTATTAAACTCGTCGAGATAAATGATTATAGACTCCGTTGTCCCCCTGTCTGTGCGCGCGTCTTCCCGTGCTGGACCATTGTGGGCTTTTTAATTAATGGACGGTCCGATTTTAACGTTCGTTTTTGTACGATTTTTGTGACGTCACAAGTGCACACTGATTTATAAGGAAGAAGTAGCAAACGAGCCACCTAATGTTAGGTGGTCACAGTGATCTACTGAAAACCAGGTTCTGTTTTTGAAAAAGTAATCTGTCAAACAATTATACACGTTCTGAAACACAGAAACGCATTGAGAATTGTTCTTTGATTTGTACAGTGGAGTGTAGCAGATTTTAATACTACATTAAATCACATTTCATCATTGCAAGTTTTTAATGTTTACCTATTTCAAAGATAACTATGATCATAACGAAGCAATATCCAACGATGGTAATCTTCGATCCTTTTCTTATTCTCCGTTTAAGAAAACATGTTTACCATGTTCAAAGATAATCAAAACGAAGCAATATCCAATCATATCGACGGTAATCTTGCACCTCCCGATCTCCCTTTGAGAAAATCACAGCTGGTTGTCTCCGCATTGTCGTGAAACACATCCGTATGATCCGGCAATAATCTTCGGACGCTGAGACCTGCGCCCCATAGCAATAAGAAACCAAATACAATTGAACTGGGAGAGATTTTCCCACTAAACCCCCTATTATACCAGCCGACTAGCTTCACCCGCGACTCTGCTTGCAAACGTAATAATTATGGGGAATGCCACCCATACAAATTGCACTTAAATTTTAACTGAGGAATGAGGAGTATCTACTCTTCTTATAAGTTCAAATAGGTAGTTACAAATATCAAAGAATTCAAAAATAGAATTTTGGAAAATTAAAAATTAAAGACATTTAGATAACTCGCAATAAGCCAATTGACAAGCGAAAGGTAGGATAGGCTGGTAAGAGTGTTTACATAATGCGGAAATAAGCAATGTTAACAGGTGGTCAAAGGCACTAGTTATTGAAGTGTAACTAACCAGTAAGTACAGTAAAGTGCAATAATTTCTATAAAAGAAATCTTTTAGGTACTAACAAATCTTCATTACTTGACTTACCAAGGGCAAAGCTAACAATTTTCGATCAGTTATAAAAAATAAAACACACGACACAAACAGCCAGACAACAGCAAAGCCTTACACGAATAGAGAATAGAAGAGATTAAAGGCTACTTTACTCAATATGCCGTAAAATATCACGCCATAAATAGAGAGGAGTTAGGGAGCCGCGAAGACGTGATCGAGCGCGCGGAGTCTCTGTAAACGGACAATGGCCGAGTATACATCAAGTGGCTTAAAAAGATAGTCCGGCAACGAAGAAAGCTTTGGGATAGCCGATAATTTTTTTGGCAAAAACGAAATGACCAGATTGTTTTTGTATCTTCGGTAAAATATAGAGGAAAGTCTGGAGGAGTCAAGAGCAACGTATCAGTATCCAGATTATTATTAGACAGAATATCAAGAATCGTAAAACCTCGTAAAATTAGAAAGTAGAAGAAAGAAACAAAGCTATTTGTCACATGGAACACAACACAATAAATTAACGAATCAGACAAGAGATTTAAATCACACAGCGATGTATCTGTTTGCAGGCAAAAACAGGTAAGCGAGTGTCTGCAACTCATAAGAGAACTATTAACTCCAGAGTTAGATCTCCTCTCATAATGATAAGGGAAGCATTACACCTCTACGCTGGCCTACTGCGGGTTGAAAGACACGGCTAGACACGGTTAGTACTTTGGAAATCGTCGGCAAGAGTGGTTAAAATCGTCATTTAGTTGCAGCTTTAGATGCGAATTAGGAAGTTGCCATTTCTTATCGATAGAACCATGCAGTTAAAACTAGCCGGAGGCCGATTTATAAGTACCCAACGCGATTTGGTTCCCTATATCGGGCACTATGAGGGTATCATTAAAAGAGTTGCAGCAAAAATACCATTCGACGGTAGATCATCAATAAGAGCCAACATTGACACACGAAGACGTCGTATGAAGTGAGGAGCGACAGATACGAATGGTCTCGTTGGATGTAATAGAGACTGGCGGTGAGGCCGAGTGACCGGACGACGGAGACAAAGGATCCGCCGTAATAAAGCGGGATTGATGAAAAAGCGCTAAGCCACGCCGATATAACGCTGCGACGCAAGTCACAAGCGGTAGCGATGGCGATAACAAAGTTACAATTATAGTTAACCCAAGGAGGAACCTACCTACTAAAGGCGACGTAAAGCCAATTGCTATAATTCGTGGGATGTGGTTCCTAGATTTTTTATTTGGGGCTATTATTGTAGGATGTCGTACGGTAAAGGAAGATCTTAATATAGAAAGTGAAGGGCGGCATATACCATTAATTTGTAAAGCAAGATTAGCGTTCTGATACATAAAATTTACAACAGCGTAATTGATACATAAAATTTACAACAGGATGCAGATATTGTGTAACATCTGAGTTATAGTACGGACAAGGTTGGTTTAAAAAAACGTGTTAACAAAGCAACCATTAAACAGGCAGGAGAGAATATTGATACACGAAAAATAATGGGAGCGTATGTTTAACAAAAAGTAAACTAACTACTCCGGTACTCATTTTAATATAATTAATCAATTACTATCGGCTGATATCGATTTTTTGTAATATTACATGACTTTATAAACATACGAAAATCTTAAACCTTGCACCAACCTCTGCGACGTCTCCGTCGGCTTAACACAAAGCTATTGCCATTACGCAGCGGCAGCGAGCGCCCAGCATCGACCACCGGACTCACTTCACCGGGATTTCGGATATGACGTGCAGCACTCACTCACCCCCTCCACCGCCTCTCCCCTCCCCTCTCCCATCGTCCACGGTGACCGAGTTTTTCTTCTACCCGCTATTTATTAGCTTACGTTACGTTCGGGGATTATCCGGGGATGTGGTGCTGTCGGTTTGGTGGCGATCAATTTAATGACGTCATCGCGGTGATATCGCTGCGAGAGTCTTTTGTTGGAATGGAATTATTTCTCTTTTTAAACGTGATATTTTTTTGTAATGACCAAACAGTATACAACATGTCACCTGAAGTGGCGGCGGCGGTAAGGTAGATACGACAATGTGCGACCGAAAATTGCATTACCACATATGTAGATCTATGTAGTCCCTATGTAATTTAACAAAATTTAACTACGATAAAGCTGATTGCAAAGTATGAAGAAGGACTGACAATCTTTCTATTCTAATCTATTTTACAGACTTCAAATATCTAGTAGGCCAAATTGTACGCGTTGTAACACACTGAAGTGTATTCAGTGCACTACAAAAGTGTTGTCCACCCTATAAACTAGCAACTGATTATCCAAACACAAAGAGCCGCTCAACAGTAGGTACCAACACAACGAAACGCGAAAGAAAACACCCGTCTAATTAGATGCACAGCAGTGAAAAGGCAATTACAATCAACTCGCCATATTCAAACAATACAACAACGTTAATGAAAGAGAAACGGGAGAAATTTCAATTCCCTTAAAGCAGAAACGACCCGTCGGTCAACCGACGGTTACTTATTTATTCAACGCGGGCACAAAAAGCGGTATGGCTACAATATTTACAGTTGAACCGAAATTAGCGTTTCTTGCCGTTTCCTTTGTTGGATATGAAACAGAATACACAACGCGCCCTGAAGGGACACCTGCCCGCCATACGGGTCACAGCAACATATATTAATAACACGTTAATTTATTAACAAGTACTGTTTATCCAGGGATTAACTGAGAATAGTTTTAGTTGGACAACAAAGGGCCGAAAGGGTTCAAAGCGAATTTCTTGCCGACATATTTACCTTAGGTGGAGGTGATAGTAATTTTACGCGCGAGAGGCCAGAGTTTTGGTTGTGAACAAACATTGTTCTCCGTAACGGAGGGTTGAGTAATCCATACCATATAATTAGTAGGTTCGCCCATTATGGAATCTAATTGTGAAGGATTAGAGGCCAGTAATGACGATTATGTAAATATATAAACGGATTATGTGTTGTCAAATAAATACGTGTGTGAGGCACTAATATACTTGAAATAGCCATTTTAATATCAAGTGATTAAGTGTAACTTAAAATATTAACAATTGGTGCTTCAATTAAGGTATTTTGTCTCTTTATAATGTTGCGACGTGAATATTGTTTTGAGATTTTAAAAGATCCATTATTACGAAATATGTTCAAGTATGAATGAGTAAAGAGGTAGTACATATTACCAGAACAAGGTAAATCAAACGCATAACAAACTAAAAACTACCAAAGCGTAATAAATAGCAACACATGATTGTACTGAATAATTAACAAGAGGGTAGGCCAAACTAAGGACCTCATTAGATCAAAACGAATGTATAAAGTGGGTAAAGATGTAAATATAAAACCGTCGAACCCACACGAGAGGCAGGAGCAAACACTGATCACACAAAAGGCGGTCCAGCTCCGAGATGCATTATTAATGAACCGAGAACCACATCTATTGTTGCACTATTTAACCTAACCGAGTCGCCGGTACATATGGCGACATACCGAAATAGTCCTCGTTAAAATAGCTGAAGTAACGATAGTGCAAGAGAAAGAGAAATCCTAAAACACAAGAGGTTTACTACGGCAAAGCTTGGCACTAAAAAAAGAAGAACAACATGAAATAAGAGAGCAGAAAACTAAGAAACTTTAATGATCGATAGGTAACTAAAAGGAAAGTAGAAAAAACAAAGAGAGCAGTGATAGGATGTTAACGGACATTCCAGTGCTGGCTATAAGAAACAGGGAAATTAAGGGAGTAGAAAACAAGGATAGGAATATTAAAAAAAAATCACAACTTAAAATTCAGACTCTTAGGTCAAAAACGCAAATAGAGACCACACAAGGGCGAAAGTCCGAACGGAAAGGCTGCATAATTAATGAACAGAAACCTTACCTTTTGTTGCACTATTTAACTTCTGAACGTTCGGACCGAAGGCACCTAGCAATATGAACAATAAAGTTGAAGCACCCTAATGAGTAATTTAATCAAAAATTATAACGTGCTGATGACCAAAACGTATAATGTGCGTTGCTTCTACTCGTAATTTATTTGTAACTAATTCGATGTAATTAAAGAATTTGTCTAAGTATAAAAACCGTTACCGTCAAAATACTTGATTGTTACGATGTGAGGTGGTGAGGTAGCCCTGGCTTTCGAGTTCGACATGTCTTTTTTAAATTGAGAAAATGTTCCCAATAAACCGTTGTCTTTATATCAAAAACGACGGGGACACCTCGGCACACGGGGAGCCTCTAGAGCCCATGTCGTAGACAAGACTAGCTTCCAAGACCATGGGTGGAATTAGAAGCTAGTCTTTACTCACAAAGAGCGGAGTACTCTTATATATGTGTAGGTACTCCACAAGTTTTTTAAATCATCCAAACTGCGTGTACCTGATACAGTCCCCACTCGTTATTTCGGTCCAATTTAGTTTCCATAAACGACGCATTTAACTAGAGGGCAACAATTATACTGCGCACCATAACATACCACATCAATTTATTTGTTACCCCAACCAGCGCAAGCTCACAAAACAATAGTTAAGGCTGAAGAGAAAAATTCCATAAAGCACCAATTTCGATACTAGAGGGTTGTTTCGAAAATTTTCGACTTCCGTCGCGAAAAAAACAAAAAAAAAAGAATCAGATTTCCGAGTGGGGAACCCTTCAGCTTCCTGTGAAGTGGCGGTATAATTATCCTTTAATGATTCGTTCGGAGGCTCCATCGGTGTGGCCTCTGTATTCATTTTTCTATGCACTGTGATCGTACCTATATATTTTGACTTGGGTAGAAATATAAATTTTCGGCTCACTTTCGGCAGTCTGCTGACAAATATCAGTTACATACGTGATTATCATATCTGGGAATGCATAAGCAGACCTAATACAAACAAACTGCGGGTTATGTTTACTTCCACAACTATTCAGCTGCAATAAAACCACTTGTACCACCAAAAAATATATTCTCATACAGGTTGTTACGAAACTCAAAGACAGACTGGCACGTGGCTATGGCCTGGGTGGGGACAGTAATGAAAAAAAACTTAGACTTGACGTTTAGTTTCGGCAGACCTGTATATTTTTTGTCAGTACATTTTGTATGTGTAAATATGACGAATAATAAATCATTTCTTTTGTCAATACGACTATTCGCCACCACTCGCTAATTGCAACTAGTATTTTTTTAATCAAAAACATTTCAAACATTACAATAACTTCCTAATCTTACCAATACTTTGGCGAAACCAATTACATAGTTGAGAACAATGTTCCCGTCATAAAGCGAGTATTAACTGAAAGTTGCTGATAACCCCGACCGGTGGAGTTGGCGATACTTCCCGAATTACCACTTAAGGACTTAGCCATTATAAAACTTGGTATTACACATGTCCTTGCAACTTGAATGCCTCTTAAAGTCTTTAAGCTCTCGCTGGCCCACTTGTCACATCGTTAGCTGTGTACGACTATCCTGCTTCTATGATAAATATGAAAGTTTGTGATGATGAAAACTGCATTTGAAATATTTCCGAATCATTCAGTCAATAGGAGTTTTGTGATTCCTTCCGTGATTATGACTAAAAACTTTAAAAAGCTAACTAACACGAAATAATCGACGCGGACGTAGAGCATGTACGTTCCAATTGATTTTCTAACGTAGTAACGTTTAGATATATCAAAACTTTTTTGTTAACCGGAAATTTAAGTTGCATCTAAATCACCCTATCACATTAATTATAGTGTAGTTTAATTGGTGTAAAACGTTCAAATAAAATAAACAAATGAATATTTTTTAAAGATTATTTTATGAAATACCGTTTACCTTTCACTGCCGGCTGTACAGCAGGGTCTAACTTTAATAAACCGCTGATATGTGGGCCAGTTTATATAGATTTAATAGCTTCCCACATTTGCTCATTGTGCCTCAAGATGCTTAGGGCGCCTCCGAACAGGTAATGGCGTTATTTATTGGCAGTAAAACAAGGCGAGGCCCCGCTCCTCAGGACAAAGGCTGAGCGGTCGGCGGAGGGACCGTTCATAATGGAGTCTGGTTTAATAGACGAGATATTGCGTGCCCCTGTTTTGAAGTCTTCGGCCATCAAGGATGATTTAAGTTATACCCTTAATAGTTCGCACCTTAAGGGGGTTGAGTTGGGAGTTTTATGTGATAATTTGTAGTTACTTTATTTTCAATTTTGAAGCGGTTGAAACTAGCCTGATCGGGGAGATGATCTGCGCAGGGTGCCAAGTGGAGGGACATACAAACACAAGTGAACGTTTATTTAAGTCAATATCCAACTTTGTTTGTACTTTCGGTTTGGTTAAAAGTAAAGACAATAATCTTTACAATAACGCATCTTTTTACAATCTCAGTCCTCTTCCTACAGATAGCTAACACATTCTATAAATCATCATGAATCACCTTACAACACTTACACAAGCACTTTAAGGGGTAAACAAGCAACTAAAGATTTTTCCTTAGAAAATCCGCAACAAAACAAAACACATATCGAAATCAACACAACAATGATTTCTCTCCAGTGCCGGGGCAATTACTCGTATCTCCATCTCGGACACAACGGCGCAGACGTGCTCGACTCACAATGGCGACACTCGAGTCGCGCTGTAACGAATCTACTCCTGCTCGCACTATCAACCGGCCCCTTGCGAAACTGGAGCGGACTGTTTGTGTCGCCCCCCACCGGTTAATGATGTATGGGAGGGGGGCGTCATTAAATATTGTTTGTTCACATAAATCATTTTTTTTACACAGAATTAACATAAAATAGGTTTCACGAAGAGAGTGCGTAATCCAAGATACAATGATTTGATGATATATTCAAAATGTGACACATAAGAAAATTCTTAGTAATTCAAGGTAGACACAAAAAAATTAGCCAAAACCTTACGAAACAGTACCTACATAGATATCCAAAGTTTCAAATTCAAAGAAGTAACTGTCTTACTTAGCTTTTTAAAACAAAGTATTCATAAGTTTTTCCTACTGTAACAAAACATATCGGAAACCGCGAAACAATGCCCGCAGTCATCGGCGCGCATTCCTCTCTCTCCAGTGCCGGGGGCAATTATCTCCATCTCGGACACAACGGCGCAGACGTGCTCGACTCACAATGGCGACACTCGAGTCGCGCTGTAACGAATCTACTCCTGCTCGCACTATCAACCGGCCCCTTGCGAAACTGGAGCGGACTGTTTGTGTCGCCCCCCACCGGTTAATGATGTATGGGTGGGGGCTTCATTAAATACTGTTTGTTGACGCGCTTTTTTTAAATTTCATCTCGGGAAAATATTTTCCCGTGAATGTTCGCTGATTAGTAGGTAGGTATATTGTGGAACAGCTGAAAGAAACGCTGCTCGAGTTACTCGAGTGGAATCTAATTATGACGCTCGTTTCGCTTATCAGACGAGTTGTTCGCTGATTTTTTCTCGCTCCTCATCTAGGATGTGCCGGTTCTTGATTCCACCGAGAACCTTTTCAATTCGATGCCTAAAGAAATAAGTCTGTGAATCGGGCTAATGAAACAAAATTTTATATATTTGCCCTTGTAGCTTCGTACAAGTATATTAATTAGCATAAATTCCTGAAACTCGAACAAGCTTCTTAAATACTCATTCAAATCATCCTTCAATTATTTCGCATGTGGAAATCGAACAAAGACGGGTTCCTCTTTATGCTTAAACGGCATGCTGGTTCATAAATACCATACGACTCGTCAAAACCTCGTGTAAGATGAAAGTATTATTGTCACCGCATTCAGCAACATCCATCTAAATGACAACATCATTATTGTCTCCGAAATACAGCGCCAAAACACCAAAAATGTTTTCTGTAGTAATTGCGAAAGGTCCCTTTAATTAATTGATCCCTGCCCGATATCTAAAGAAAACATATTCCTCTCATTTGTAGTGTCCCCAAAAAATGGGGCGACGGCATTACAAAGCTTTTATTGGCGGTGTCCTACACAATCCATCACTCCACTCAATGCTCCCCTGAACTCGGCGACCTCTCGCCTGATCATTATTTAAAATATAGATGAGTGTTTTCTTTCCGATAATCGAGACCACGATCGAGGGTAGAACACAATAGACGCCTCCTTTTCGAAGCTAGACCGGGGGCGAAGGACCGAGTCTCGCTTATTTGTATTAGTAAATTGAAGGTACACTGTCCAGCGTATCGAGGCCCCTCCCGTGCCGTTTCACATCTCCCGCCCGGTTGGATTTTTAAAACCGGTGGGGGGAAGGGGGGATCAATTAAGGTGGCTTTTGTGAACATTCTATCGGTGCGCAATGAAAAGAGTTGTGATTTTCTTTGATATGCGGAGACGCGGTTTGCCGAGTGAGAAATCAAAGGGCTCCATCGTGATGCATGACGGGTTTTATTAAGATTTAATGCCGCCAACGACACTCGGAGGCGGGAAAAGAACGAGTCTCAAGTATTCGATGTACGTTTTACATGACGCCATTTTGAATTCGTTCGTGTAAGTGTAGACGCGAAATCGGAATGCAAAATTGTGCAAAATTTATACTCGCTGCCGGAAGCGACCGAGAAATAAAAATTCGAATCTAGCAATATGCTAAATGAACACTACTTTTTACCTTAGTTTTGAAACAAAGGCAGCGAATATGAAGAATAACAACGTTCATATTCTGGAAATTTTCATATTGGTCTTTAGTTGGCCATTTCTGTTAGTTCTTTTGTGATTTCTATTTAAAATGTTTGCTCTTTCGGTTACCATGCTGAATTGATTTTTAAAGGGCTATAAAATTAGGAGCAATTTACATTATAGGTACAGTTCTATCAATCATAGAATCATCATCATCAAAGGCTAAGTAATATGTACACAAGGGTATTAATTTTGAAAGGCTTATATAAGGCACATCAAGAAGCCGTCCAAACCATCCATCAAAGCGTAACGGAGTAAGTTAATCGGGTCCAGGTAAGCGAGTTAAGAGCGTATAATATAAATAGAGATACTCAAACAAAAAGCTTCACGTGTATTCATTCTCCTTGCTTTGGACGTCATATTTGTTAAATTAGTCCAAATAACGTTCGTCGAAATTTTGCGTAATGGCTAACGTCATTAGATAGATCATATCACAATTGATCACTCTGGATGCATTTGTTTTAGTTGATGCTGGTATTTTTCTATAAGTGCTGACTCCGTTTGAAGTAAAATTACTGACCGCGTCCAACGTTGCCTTACATTTGCCTCACTTGCGATTTTAACATCTATGAGCATAAATCTTGCGATCCACTTAAGCCACGGAACCATGCACGCGTCATGAAACAAATGTGATCAAGTTTGTCTGCCAAGTTTGAAGACTTTCGCTTCTATCAAACACTTCGCTAACATTAGAAACCAAACGAGTCCATCAAAACGAGTCCTCAATGGACTGCAGGCAAGTTAGCGCTCCATCTGCGATCATCGGCTCAACATGCCGAGTTAATGAAGGCCCCGGGCTTATGAGTACACACGTAAAGACACTACTTTGAAGACACTACTTTGGAGCAATGATGTCTTTTTGTTTCTCGATAACATGATTCTAAGGTCTTGTTCTAATTGGCCGCTCCAACGTCTTTCAATGAAGCTCACCTATCTAGAAATTCGCATATTGTCGTACGATACGACAAACATCATGCGAGCGACTTATTTGTCGTCGCAATTACGATAGGGGGTGGACTAATCATAGAAAGACGAGTTTAGATTTCATAACAACACTGTCACAACCAGAGGTCTTAACCATAATTAAAGTAAGTTAGCAGCTTTTTTACTTCCTGACTTGCATTTCCACGTACATGAGAACCAATAGACCCCTCTACAAATAAAGAAAAACCAAGCAATAAAGTAGGACAGCCGCAAACTAAATCGCAACTCTGTCCCACGGCACGGCTCAAATATCGTGGCACCGTTGTAGGTACGTATCTTAATCTCTGTACGTACACACACTCGTGTGGCTAAGACCTGAGGGGGCGGTGGGCGGGGTGGTCGCCCATCTTAGCGAGGCTTAAGTTGCTCCTACACGGTATTCGTCTGGATTGGACGCGACTTATCGAAAAATTCACTACGCTTTAAATGAAACCACCTTCCTCCTACCTGATGAGAGGTGAGGTTTCGTGCAGGGTTTTTATTCAGCGTTTGATGACTGATTAGTGTGTAGGGGTACACTTATACTGGTTCTTGTTACGATTTAGGATGAAAGGTTACTATCAATATTGTTTGTTCAGATCGCGATTCCATTTTAAAGTAATTTTTAGGTTGAGATCAGTCTACGATAATGCAACGAGAAAAATATTTGGCAAACCTTTCCTTATTTTGAAAGCATTATTATTGCCGATGATAGCTAACGAACAAGCAGGCCATCTTATGTTTATCTTTTTTAATTATTATTTTATTTAATATGGGGCCTGCCTGAAATAAAGATTTATTTATTTAATTTAATTAATTTAATTTATGTTTAGTAGTCACTGCAACCCACAGACATCAACTAACTTAAAGTACTGTTTCATTAACCTATTGAATGTCCAGTAAACAGACACAATAGTTAAACAATAGCAGTCGGACCACCAGTGGTTCGATGCAAATGAATAGTTTAAAAGTACTTTCCGCAACGACACCTCACCAACTGCTAAACGTGCTGCTTCGGCGGAATATGAGGATCGAGATTGGTACCGCTCCGAACGGGCCCGAATGGCTATACCATCATAATATATGTTATACCATGAGTATTTTTTAGAATAGCATCTAGCCAGCATTCATGTAGCTAACCTCTTTTGTGGAGGCAAACCCTACATGCATTGTTGTCGGCCAAAATTAAGTACTTTTCCCAGTAGAATTCCGATATCTATAATGAACGAAGGACTAGCTGTATCCGTTCCTATCTCACTAGCGATACACAATTGCGGCTTCGGTAATCAACTGCCATCGGAAGCCACGCGGCCCCAAGGCCCAGAGCGATCGCAGACAAAGGGCGTCTCAAGGTATCCTTAAGTTTATACACCAGTGCACATAGAACCTTCTGGACTGTGGGCTGTCGTATACGCGGAAAGTTCATGATAAATTGGTTCCTGTACTTATTGGATTTTCGCGGACGAAAGGCTGACCCTCATGCATTGTAGCCAAGTTTTGTGAGAGTAAATAAATAATCTGAATACAACACATGTAGACAATCTGTGCACAAAAATATAAAATGCTCATGAAGCCATCATTAAAACGCTTTGATGATCTTCTTTGATGATCTACTTTTGAATGTACAAGTAATTGTAAAAGAATCATGGACTGTTTGGGTTAAGATTAAACGTATAAGATGAAAGTTTAACGATCACTGTATACTCGATGGTAAGATAGCCTACCTATCTTACCATCAAGTAGTAACAAGGTTTTCCCAGGTTATTAATACCAATAAGATCATGAACATGAACATCGCACCACACTATGTACGCTGAATGTTGAAATGTTTCTTCGAACGAACTTCTTTTAACACAGGTCTCTGAATGGAGCTGACAATAGGCACTGACAAATGCACACAATGACGTTGTCGCACGACCAACTTGTTGCGAGCGACCGATTGTGTGGTCAAACTCGGTAATTAGGACAAACAAGGCCTCGCTCGTACATGACATTGTTACTTCAAAAACCGCGCCTCAAAAAGATTTACGCAACTCCTTCCAAAGCACTTCGGAAGCCACAACACACGGCCATAATTTACTCGTACAGTGCAATTACCCTTTCCGAATCAAGATCCACCAGCAGTCCATCTCATCTCCCCCGAGCAGTAGAACTCGCGAACGCGCTCACTCCTCCGCATAAATAAGCCGGCAATCGGAAGGAATGGACGGGCGGCGAATTAAAGACGGTGTTCTCCAAACCTATACGTTAGGCACATCGATCTAACACGTCTAAACAATGGGCGTACTGCTTTGGATGTAAGCAATTACGGGGCGAACTGTTACTGTAAATCGAATTGGTGATTAGGTACCTTTTGCGATTTTGTTTCATAGTAATTTGTTTTTTTTTGCCAAATTTGATGTCCAAGATTTATAAGATCATAATTGAAATCAGCAAAAAATCTCTTTAACGTTATGAATCCAAATCCGTTCAGCCGTTTTTGCGTAAGAGAAACAAACATACATCGATCCATTCTTACAAAGTTTCACATTTATAATAGTAATAGTTTATACAAGGTTTATACGCTTACATTTCCTACGCTATCTATGCCTGATTTGTTCTAAGCGACTTCTCCAATCCTGTCCCCCATTCGCTATAATCTTTACCCATAATCCAAGACTCCCTACAGGGAGACCAGAAACAAAACAATCCTCGTTCTCGTGCGTCCGGTCCCGTACAGTAAATTTACATTCGCCGCCATCCATCGCAAAAGTCCATCCGGGCCGGCAATAAAGCGATCTTAAGGCATACGTCTTGGTGTTTGTGAGAGGCGGTCGCGGTTCTGATACTCATACTACCGATGGAGATTCAGTTGATACGCTTTCAATTATGACTCATACTACCGATGGAGATTTATTTGCAGACATTCGGTTATTTTTCCCCACTTTTACCCCCCACAACTTTTAAACGACCCAACCGATTTGTGCTCCTTTTGCCTAAACGTGGTCGCCATTATAGGACCTTTCTTCTTATACAGTTTTCAGTCCTGTGAATAATCAGGTCACGAACATTCTATAAACTATACAGAAAACTAACTAAGTATTAATGGTTTTGGTTTGTCCTACTAGTAGTTTACTCAAGATTTAACTAAGCAATACTAAGTAAAAAGAGAAAGAATTTTAAATTACAAGTATGTGAAATATGCTAGAAATAAGATTACTCAAATTATAATCAAATAAATTACCCTAAACCCAATTAGATTTTGGAGGAATTTCATTACTTGATGTCACAAAAATATTTAAAAGAAATACACGTTCTCCGATTTCTAAGTAAATTCAGATGATACTCGTAGGTACCTACTCGTTTTAGATTTTGTATAGAAACTTTGGTTCGAAACTCGCTTAAGTTTCGAAAATTGTACCGCTTCCGAAATAAGGCCGGTAGGCCTAAAGATATACGCCGAAGGGCACCACTCTTCGTCCGCATGTTTACAGGCTGATGCTATCTCGTAATTGTGACAATATTTGGTTAAGGCTCTTATAGGAGCCAAGGTAAATTGTCGAGCCGTTTCAGGTTAAAGTTTAAGTGGAGAAATTTGCCATCGTATCTGATTATACTGGGCTTATTTGGGTTAAATGTCAGGCACGGATAAAGATACCGAATTTGATGTGCCATTAGGTTTGAATTAAAGATTTGAATCAAGGATACTCGATTGTCCCTTCTGAGTGAGATTTAATAGAACAATTTTCGTATAATATCATTGTTTTATAGAAAGAAACATTATAGACTTCACTTTATTTTATGTACCATTTTCTATGGGTGTATAGATGTATATAGTGTCCAAACCATCCATCAAAGCGTAACGGAGTAAGTTAATCGGGTCCAGGTAAGCGAGTTAAGAGCGTATAATATAAATAGAGATACTCAAACAAAAAGCTTCACGTGTATTCATTCTCCTTGCTTTGGACGTCATATTTGTTAAATTAGTCCAAATAACGTTCGTCGAAATTTTGCGTAATGGCTAACGTCATTAGATAGATCATATCACAATTGATCACTCTGGATGCATTTGTTTTAGTTGATGCTGGTATTTTTCTATAAGTGCTGACTCCGTTTGAAGTAAAATTACTGACCGCGTCCAACGTTGCCTTACATTTGCCTCACTTGCGATTTTAACATCTATGAGCATAAATCTTGCGATCCACTTAAGCCACGGAACCATGCACGCGTCATGAAACAAATGTGATCAAGTTTGTCTGCCAAGTTTGAAGACTTTCGCTTCTATCAAACACTTCGCTAACATTAGAAACCAAACGAGTCCATCAAAACGAGTCCTCAATGGACTGCAGGCAAGTTAGCGCTCCATCTGCGATCATCGGCTCAACATGCCGAGTTAATGAAGGCCCCGGGCTTATGAGTACACACGTAAAGACACTACTTTGAAGACACTACTTTGGAGCAATGATGTCTTTTTGTTTCTCGATAACATGATTCTAAGGTCTTGTTCTAATTGGCCGCTCCAACGTCTTTCAATGAAGCTCACCTATCTAGAAATTCGCATATTGTCGTACGATACGACAAACATCATGCGAGCGACTTATTTGTCGTCGCAATTACGATAGGGGGTGGACTAATCATAGAAAGACGAGTTTAGATTTCATAACAACACTGTCACAACCAGAGGTCTTAACCATAATTAAAGTAAGTTAGCAGCTTTTTTACTTCCTGACTTGCATTTCCACGTACATGAGAACCAATAGACCCCTCTACAAATAAAGAAAAACCAAGCAATAAAGTAGGACAGCCGCAAACTAAATCGCAACTCTGTCCCACGGCACGGCTCAAATATCGTGGCACCGTTGTAGGTACGTATCTTAATCTCTGTACGTACACACACTCGTGTGGCTAAGACCTGAGGGGGCGGTGGGCGGGGTGGTCGCCCATCTTAGCGAGGCTTAAGTTGCTCCTACACGGTATTCGTCTGGATTGGACGCGACTTATCGAAAAATTCACTACGCTTTAAATGAAACCACCTTCCTCCTACCTGATGAGAGGTGAGGTTTCGTGCAGGGTTTTTATTCAGCGTTTGATGACTGATTAGTGTGTAGGGGTACACTTATACTGGTTCTTGTTACGATTTAGGATGAAAGGTTACTATCAATATTGTTTGTTCAGATCGCGATTCCATTTTAAAGTAATTTTTAGGTTGAGATCAGTCTACGATAATGCAACGAGAAAAATATTTGGCAAACCTTTCCTTATTTTGAAAGCATTATTATTGCCGATGATAGCTAACGAACAAGCAGGCCATCTTATGTTTATCTTTTTTAATTATTATTTTATTTAATATGGGGCCTGCCTGAAATAAAGATTTATTTATTTAATTTAATTAATTTAATTTATGTTTAGTAGTCACTGCAACCCACAGACATCAACTAACTTAAAGTACTGTTTCATTAACCTATTGAATGTCCAGTAAACAGACACAATAGTTAAACAATAGCAGTCGGACCACCAGTGGTTCGATGCAAATGAATAGTTTAAAAGTACTTTCCGCAACGACACCTCACCAACTGCTAAACGTGCTGCTTCGGCGGAATATGAGGATCGAGATTGGTACCGCTCCGAACGGGCCCGAATGGCTATACCATCATAATATATGTTATACCATGAGTATTTTTTAGAATAGCATCTAGCCAGCATTCATGTAGCTAACCTCTTTTGTGGAGGCAAACCCTACATGCATTGTTGTCGGCCAAAATTAAGTACTTTTCCCAGTAGAATTCCGATATCTATAATGAACGAAGGACTAGCTGTATCCGTTCCTATCTCACTAGCGATACACAATTGCGGCTTCGGTAATCAACTGCCATCGGAAGCCACGCGGCCCCAAGGCCCAGAGCGATCGCAGACAAAGGGCGTCTCAAGGTATCCTTAAGTTTATACACCAGTGCACATAGAACCTTCTGGACTGTGGGCTGTCGTATACGCGGAAAGTTCATGATAAATTGGTTCCTGTACTTATTGGATTTTCGCGGACGAAAGGCTGACCCTCATGCATTGTAGCCAAGTTTTGTGAGAGTAAATAAATAATCTGAATACAACACATGTAGACAATCTGTGCACAAAAATATAAAATGCTCATGAAGCCATCATTAAAACGCTTTGATGATCTTCTTTGATGATCTACTTTTGAATGTACAAGTAATTGTAAAAGAATCATGGACTGTTTGGGTTAAGATTAAACGTATAAGATGAAAGTTTAACGATCACTGTATACTCGATGGTAAGATAGCCTACCTATCTTACCATCAAGTAGTAACAAGGTTTTCCCAGGTTATTAATACCAATAAGATCATGAACATGAACATCGCACCACACTATGTACGCTGAATGTTGAAATGTTTCTTCGAACGAACTTCTTTTAACACAGGTCTCTGAATGGAGCTGACAATAGGCACTGACAAATGCACACAATGACGTTGTCGCACGACCAACTTGTTGCGAGCGACCGATTGTGTGGTCAAACTCGGTAATTAGGACAAACAAGGCCTCGCTCGTACATGACATTGTTACTTCAAAAACCGCGCCTCAAAAAGATTTACGCAACTCCTTCCAAAGCACTTCGGAAGCCACAACACACGGCCATAATTTACTCGTACAGTGCAATTACCCTTTCCGAATCAAGATCCACCAGCAGTCCATCTCATCTCCCCCGAGCAGTAGAACTCGCGAACGCGCTCACTCCTCCGCATAAATAAGCCGGCAATCGGAAGGAATGGACGGGCGGCGAATTAAAGACGGTGTTCTCCAAACCTATACGTTAGGCACATCGATCTAACACGTCTAAACAATGGGCGTACTGCTTTGGATGTAAGCAATTACGGGGCGAACTGTTACTGTAAATCGAATTGGTGATTAGGTACCTTTTGCGATTTTGTTTCATAGTAATTTGTTTTTTTTTGCCAAATTTGATGTCCAAGATTTATAAGATCATAATTGAAATCAGCAAAAAATCTCTTTAACGTTATGAATCCAAATCCGTTCAGCCGTTTTTGCGTAAGAGAAACAAACATACATCGATCCATTCTTACAAAGTTTCACATTTATAATAGTAATAGTTTATACAAGGTTTATACGCTTACATTTCCTACGCTATCTATGCCTGATTTGTTCTAAGCGACTTCTCCAATCCTGTCCCCCATTCGCTATAATCTTTACCCATAATCCAAGACTCCCTACAGGGAGACCAGAAACAAAACAATCCTCGTTCTCGTGCGTCCGGTCCCGTACAGTAAATTTACATTCGCCGCCATCCATCGCAAAAGTCCATCCGGGCCGGCAATAAAGCGATCTTAAGGCATACGTCTTGGTGTTTGTGAGAGGCGGTCGCGGTTCTGATACTCATACTACCGATGGAGATTCAGTTGATACGCTTTCAATTATGACTCATACTACCGATGGAGATTTATTTGCAGACATTCGGTTATTTTTCCCCACTTTTACCCCCCACAACTTTTAAACGACCCAACCGATTTGTGCTCCTTTTGCCTAAACGTGGTCGCCATTATAGGACCTTTCTTCTTATACAGTTTTCAGTCCTGTGAATAATCAGGTCACGAACATTCTATAAACTATACAGAAAACTAACTAAGTATTAATGGTTTTGGTTTGTCCTACTAGTAGTTTACTCAAGATTTAACTAAGCAATACTAAGTAAAAAGAGAAAGAATTTTAAATTACAAGTATGTGAAATATGCTAGAAATAAGATTACTCAAATTATAATCAAATAAATTACCCTAAACCCAATTAGATTTTGGAGGAATTTCATTACTTGATGTCACAAAAATATTTAAAAGAAATACACGTTCTCCGATTTCTAAGTAAATTCAGATGATACTCGTAGGTACCTACTCGTTTTAGATTTTGTATAGAAACTTTGGTTCGAAACTCGCTTAAGTTTCGAAAATTGTACCGCTTCCGAAATAAGGCCGGTAGGCCTAAAGATATACGCCGAAGGGCACCACTCTTCGTCCGCATGTTTACAGGCTGATGCTATCTCGTAATTGTGACAATATTTGGTTAAGGCTCTTATAGGAGCCAAGGTAAATTGTCGAGCCGTTTCAGGTTAAAGTTTAAGTGGAGAAATTTGCCATCGTATCTGATTATACTGGGCTTATTTGGGTTAAATGTCAGGCACGGATAAAGATACCGAATTTGATGTGCCATTAGGTTTGAATTAAAGATTTGAATCAAGGATACTCGATTGTCCCTTCTGAGTGAGATTTAATAGAACAATTTTCGTATAATATCATTGTTTTATAGAAAGAAACATTATAGACTTCACTTTATTTTATGTACCATTTTCTATGGGTGTATAGATTTTTCAATATGCGTGGAATCCAAAAGTAAAATAGTAATATGTTTATGCAAATTTTTTAACGTCAAACAGCACATTCTATGAACCTAACAGATCAGAACCAGTATTAATTGTAATTTGTAGCTCCTTTCTCTATATTGAAATGTGTTGAACAAACGAAAACAAAATAGGAGAGCGGTCAAAGAATACACCCTGTAGCACACCTCCGAACAAATTTAAGATCGGCTCAGGGCCCATAGAAGGAATGGGCAAGGTGAAAAGTACACCTAAGTTCAGATTAACAATCGGCCCGGGCGGCACCGGGCGGAGGTTAAGTGCGTAGCGATAAATCTCACTGGAAATAACGAATGGACATTCTGGACTTGGCTTAAGCTTTTGACACCGTATAACACGTGTGTTTACAGACCTATTAAATCTTTTAACACTGGAATGAATGGGAATGAAGCAAGTATCTTATTATGGAGTAGAATATAGAATATTATGGAGAAGAAAGCACAAGTTCTAATATTTTTAAATAAAATTCGCGAGAATATGAAATTCGTCAAAAATACGCCACGCACACTACCTACTTAAATAAGTTTGAGTACTCTGACATGCACACAAAGGCAAATATGACGTGTGCGTACATTCAGTTACGTGTCAAATTCAATTAATTATAGTCGAATTTCGACTACTTTGCAATCTCTTGTATTTAAAGTTAAGACAAAAACGTTTCTTTGTACGACGTTTCAAGCAACAGGTGCTAAATATTATTTGGTTACATTATTGTTTGATAAAATTCATCTAATCGATTTTACTAAATCGATTAACTTAATAGTCTTACATTGGTCTAGGTTGATGGAATCGGAATTGCATTTAGGCCTTGAAATAAAGATTGTGATTGAAGATTTATTAAAGCTTCGTTTTAGATCTAACATTGATTTAGCGTTTTAAGCTATTGCAATGTCGTCTAAAGTAAAAGTTGATAGTTTACACTTATAAGTTGCACACATCCAGTCCCTTCGATCCCTATATCTCGGGTCAAGCACTGGTCACTATAAATCGCCCTATGAGAAGTAGTGATTTAATCGGGAACCTCAGAGTCCCTCAGGAAACCCATTAAATCGTATGGTCAGGGGATAATTAATTCGGCGGTAACGTTCCAAGTGAGATTAATGGCGGTCTTAGTAATCGAGAGCTCTTTCCAATGGTAGTAACATGTTCATTGTTTTGCTTTTAATTGATGGCGCCGCCTCTATTTCATTGAAATTGCCTTTTGGTCAAGCCCGATGGATAAGGCACGTTGGTCGAATAAAATAAAGTCAGATCTCACGGTTAGACATTAGTGCTTCTGAAAATGTAACTTTTGCACTGAATCGAAGGAAACCATCACCGAAACATATTTTGCTTAGTTAAAGTGACATGAAAACTATTTATTTTAAATAACTATAAGGTTACCATCTTCCCTCCATTTCATTTGGTAGTTTAAAGGTGAATATCTACGATAGGGCGACCGCGATCGATACTTATTATGACATGAGTTATTTTCTTTTGGATTAATCATTTTAGACACGGGCCACAAAAATGTTTCATTGATGTAGTTACTTACCGATGTAAAACTTTGAAAATACAGCATATACCTACTTGCAGAAATCATTATTGTCAAGCGACATACCTGTAAAAAAATGCAACTTATTAGTGATAAAATTAAACATAACGCTTCACACTCATAGCCCCACACTAGGATTCCCTGTGTCGTGGGCGCCATGGACACACACAAGACAAGAACACACACACCCAGACCAGAAACAGAAATTCAAATTCACCATTCAAATCTCTGCTCTGCTGGGAATCGAACCCAGGACCCTCCGCGCAGCGCACCGGCGTCTTAACCACAGCGCCACTCAGGTCGTCACAACATGGTAAAAATATTTTTTACAAAAATTACAATTAACTTTAAACTAAAAAGTGAGTAATAATTTTGGAAAGAATAGTTTATTATATACCTATTTTTGGAGTTTGTGTTCGAGTAAATAATCTTAGCATGTCTTTTTATTTTAATTTGGGATTTTAATTTGGGACAGGGATAACGCAAACACAAAATGAAAAAAGATTTGAAAAAAAAAAAAGTTATTTAATGCTGAAATAAATTTCTAGTAACAATATTTTTTTTAAAGCAATTTAAAATTTTGTTATGATAAAAGGTAGTGCCAAGACTGCTTACCAAACTGGACAAGAGTAAGCAAACTGACTGTATTTTCATCCTTCATCAGGCACTTAGAATGTCAACTATGAAGGCCTAGGACGATAGAACTTAGTGATATTGATAGATAATGGTCCTCTCTAATCTATTACCAGTTTTCTGTTGGTCTGATTACGGGACACCCTGTATATAAGTCAAAGACATCCTATGAAGCAGAAAGCAATTTAACTTTGAATCAACATTTATTTTAAAACCTTATTTCAACATATTTATTTCTTAACCTACAGTTAGTATAATCAACATTTAATTACAACTGAATAATTCGGCGGAATATGCGGTTCGGTAAAGATTAAACCGAATAATATTCGGTATTCGGTTATCTGTGAAACCACTATTCAGTGCATCTCTAATCCGCATGTACGTGCATGGATGCGTTTCGTTGCCAGACAATATCTGTTAATTAAAAGAAATTAGGTATATAACCAGATAGATAATGGTCCTAGCCAACCAAATAGTATCAATCTCCGCATCCACATTTGAAGATCGCTTATTTATTTCGGGCATCAGACTACAGAAACAGAAGTCTTATATTATATGAAAAAAAAAATTGCTTAGACAATCTTCTTGGTAAGTATCATTAGTAATGATACTTGGGCGAGCAGTGATTGCCCGGTGGCTAAGAATAGGGTCTCTTACTGACCACTCAGGCGCTGGACACTCAGAATAGACGTAAGATGCAGATGGGCGCGGATATTTGTCTCTACTGTGGTAAGGGATGTGTCCCTTTCATACAAAATGTATAGAAACATTGCGATACAAAACATACAGAAGAGATGGGGCGCAGGTGCAATGCTTTTATGTCTGTGTCTGTCTGTGACACCTCCTCGCCTTACGTCTCGCTGTCTGGCCTGCGTCTCAAATTTCAGCAGCAAACACCAATGCCAAGTAACTGCGTGATAATGATCTCAAGGACATGTGAAATCCACCAACCCACGATAGGCCAGAAACATTTAAGACTATTTTAGTGTAAGAGGAGAAATGAAGTAAATACATTTATTTACATGAATAATGGGTTAGCTTATTGTTTTACAGAGCACTTTAATTAATGCTTCGCGGGCCACTTTTGTGTTGTAAACACACTTCTGAGAAAATTTGGCTCCTTATAGGGTACTAAATTGATGGTTAAGTGTCTAGTTAGGAATATAAGCTATCCACAACACTATTTCATTCTTTAAATTGAATTTAACAATAATAACCTATAAATGGTATTATTTCATGCAATAATCTCTATAAATTTAATTCCTAGGTAGGCTAAGTACTTTAACTTACTTAGGAATTATGGAATTTACTAGGAATTAACATGAATTGAAGAGTGCAAGTTCCTATGTGTTACAATCACGTTTGTTTTGATTTTCATCAGATATAAACATAACCTCCAAATGATACCGGGCAAATAACATAGTGTTTTACGATAAATGCAAGTGAAGGAACCATACAATCTTACCTGATATGGTGTATTTTGTTCGTGTTCCTCCAAATGTTGCACATTAACACTAAAAACACAGTTTTCAACGGAATTCCACACGTAAAACACATCGTCCTTCAAAACGGTCAAATTTCGCAGTTTAGAATCAGATTTTTCGCGTAAGCTCTCCTTAATGTCTTTGAATATTTTGTGGCTGCCTAATTTAGTTTCATACAATCTGGAATCCATATTATTATTATTATTATTTATTAATAAACAAAATGTTTTGCAAAAATAAATTGATAACTTTAAGTTTTGACACTTGACTGACTTGACAGTACTGGACATACTTTCTCGCGCTAACACGCGTTTCGTTTCAGCAAACTTCGTAGATAACCGTCTCAAATTAGATTTTATTTTATAATAGAAAGTTAAATCATTTGGAAAAATACATTAATTTATTATTACTAATATAACTAAAATAAATTTAGACTTACTAAATTATTTAAGTATTCTTTTTCAATTAATTATTTTAATTTATATGTATTGCAATATCGAAACGATTATAAGGCGACGCAACGGACGCAAGCAACTAATTTTTCTTTATATAAGGCAAGTATTTTTTAATCTCAGAGGAGGTAGAAATTATAAAAAGTTTAGAGATATTATTGTAAATTTTGTTGCAAACGAACATGCGTCCGTAGCGTAGCTTAGGTATCCTATTTGTATCTGAGGTCGTACCTAAGAGGGCGCGTTGTTTCTTATAAGGATAGATGTGAACTAGGTAGGTGAATCATAAGAAAAGTGCGAACTGCATACTATAAGGACAATAAGGCCAGGTCTTTTTCTAAAATTATGAAATAATCGACTACCACTGATATAATATCCAGCAGCGGCAACCCACCTTTCATTCTCTTATTAAGACTGTGGCCTGGAATGTCCAACCACGCTGCCCCAATGCGGAGAGAGAATGTCACAGATTTCTAACTTTCCATATTCATTTCCGTTATAAAATATTGAGTTTTAGAACAAACAACAAAATAATAACATCGTACATCCCGTCTCGAACTAAGTAGGTAGCCAATCGCCTAAGTAGGCCCCAATGAAAATATAACGCGGCTGCGAACGAATTGTTTGCAGTGATGCTGTATTTCACTCAGTTTCCAAATGGTATCACGTAATTTCATCTCCCTGAGCACAGCCCGTGCTTTCTTATAAATAAACCAAGATATAGGCAGCGATAAATTTCGTTTTCCCGAGATTCGTGCGAACGCTCTCTGTATAATTTAAAGTCGTGTTTGTTTTAAAGATATTGTTGATTGTACAGCTCATTCACGGGCGGCGTGGAGGCTCGTTAGGCACGGGAATGCGTGTCGCGTGCATGATGTAAGATGTTCGATTTGTCACCTAGCAAGGTAATGCGAACATCTAGCAGAAAGGTAGCAAAGTGAGAAATAACACCGCCAATTGCACTGTATCCGTATATAATATTGTTGTCTTTATTTTGTACGACTTTGGTGTGAAATGAAGTGTTGGTATAAATCAATAAAGTGACGACGAACGATTAGCTGGTTATCTTGACGGCATGGAAGGTAGCGGATAATTTTTTAAATGAAATAAATTTCGTTTTCAATTCGATTTCAATATGATTTCAATCAAATTTAAAAGTGTCCAATACCAAACAGGGCCAAAAGAGTGTTTGAGGTTTCAAATGCAGACTTTACTACTTCTAAGGTAACGAAAGTGGTTACTACTTATTACAACTACATTTCCTCAACCGAAACCTAAAAACTTGCTTGATTTCAGGAGACTTACGAGGCCGGTGGTTTCTTCCAGCGAACTCCAAGGATTCTACCATCAACTTAAATATTAATTGTGATTCGTATCCAAAGTTTTTTTGTATTGTACAGTAAGACTTGGAGAAATTAAGGAATTTTTAAATTACCTCATACCTACATTTTTGTATGAATATTGTTGGAATTTAAAAATTCCTAACAAAATAGGCCCACCATCTTTGTTTGCCAGTGACGTCAGCTATACACGTCAAAATAAGCACCAGCGATATCCTCACGGATCCTCAAACCTAATCTCGCAAAAGATATCTACCAGTCGACTCGCATCGTGTGTCAACCGGGATGGATGCCAAAACATCGTAGCCTGAATAAAATATAAGGCGCGGAGGTCGTCGGTTCGCGATATAATGTTATTGATAAATTTCCCAACGTCTCACGTGATATTACGGGGTGGCGATGCCCCGCTCCCCGCGATCTATTATTATGCTGGGCAAGTCGCGACGTATGAGTTTTGCAGGGTTGGCGATTGACGGTATTGTCTTAGGATCGGGAACTACAACGTCTGGAACTTAAGTGGACTAGTCCAGGGTGTGGTCTCCTGTCAAAATGATGAGGTAAAGGCTCTAGTCTACCACTCTATTAGCGGGTTGGTGGATAACGGGTGGATGCGGGTTACATTGTTGTCTTTGGCGTTTATGGAAGGTAAGATTCAATAATTATAAAAAAGCATTTTCTTCTTCTTTTGAATGCCAAGGATAGACATAGGCGACAACCGGGAAATCGTGCCATATACTCGTAAGTACGTCATGACGAGTAATTGTTTGAGTTTTAAGAGGCAGTAAACTTCTATTTGATTAATATTAAATATCGAAAATAACTTTATATTTTTACGTTTTACTTTATATTGTGTTGTTAAATTTTATGTTATTATTGTTATTTACGGCATAAAGATGGTGGCATTTCATGGCGAGTGAATGGCTCACTGTCGTAACATGACACGCCGTTCAAAAAGTTTTCTTCAGCCGATATTGCTCCACTGTTGGACACAGGCCTCTTCCAGTGCACGCCACTGAGCCCGATCTTCGGATCCCCTCATCCAGTTGCTTCCCGCCGCCCCAAGCAGATAGAGTAGGTCGTCCCACGCTTCGTTTGCCTAGCCGCGGTCGCAACTCAAATAGCCGTTTGCTCCAACTTCCGTCGGATCTACGACAGATGTGACCAGCCCACTGCCACTTCAGCTTGCTAGCCTTTAGAGTTATTTCGGTGACCGGTCCTCAATAGAATTCTTCATTTCGAAATTTGTCTTCAAAAGGTTAATTTCGATAGACATAATTATGTTTTCTTCATCTCTCGCCAGCCCTAGGGATGTCCCGTCGGGACGGCACCGATGACTCGTCATTAATAACGACAGCGGAAATGTATCAAAAGGTGACGCGTGTCCCTCGTCTGTCGCCAGCCTTATTTATGATGCCTGCAATATTTATTCCTTATAGATGTAATGTTAAGTTATGTTGTTTCGCCGTACGTATTGTTTTATTTTGCGACGTTTGTTTCGCCTTTTTGCAAATGTATGTATCTAGTGTTTTTAATAGTTAAGCAAAAATTTTTGTTTGATCGCATTAAATTACCAACGACACTGCAAAGTTAGTCAACTAATTAATTGTTTATATTTTTTAGTTTAAAACTTAATCAGGATCTAGAATATTCTAGAACTAGCTGTGCCCGCGACTTAGTCCACGTACAATTATAAAATAAAAGTAGCTTAAGTTACTCCTTGTTACACCAGCTATCTACCTGTGAAAGTCTCGTCAAAATCGGTCCAGCCGTTCCAGAGATTAGCCGGAACGAACAGACAGACAGACAGACAAAAAGACACAGACCGACAAACAAAATAGTAAAAAATGTTATTTTTCTGTATGACATCTTAGCCCTCATGAGTAGCAACGCACCCACGTACACTCTCAGATAGAATTTCGATCCAATTTTGAGGTTGAGTATGGTATATACCATAGCATGTATTCATTAGGTACTTATATTGATAATGGCTTTATGGATCACATATCATTATAATCATTTAAGGAAAGGCAGGTAAGGTAACGCCAGTAGCCGTCACACAAGAAATATGGGTATTACGATTTACACAATATCGTCATACGTCACAGTGTCATGTCAAGGCACTCCCGGGCGTCTACCCCAATTACCGTTAGAATTGTTTCCGGCTCCTATATCTATTACTTTTCGGGATGACTTGGGAATTGGGACGTGCTCGGATAAAAAATAGTTATATCTCGTGTGGGGTAATTACGATGATTGATTCTGCTGTCGACGTGCTGATGATTTATCAAGAATGGCATTACGTTGGAGCCAATTGTTTGTCTTGTGATTCGGCTGGGTTTTTTGCAGGTATTCGAAACTACTGCGTCACGCCGTATCGTCAAAGTATTCGTGAAACGTCGGTCGTTGTATGTCACATGTCAGTCAGTCTAGACATCTTTCCATAGTCATGGCTTCTCGATACGATTACTGTGTAATTTCATGCTCTACTGGTATTTGGTTTTTATGTCATACCTAAGTAGATCTAGCAAAAAGCGAGCAGGACTAATAACAACTGACCAGTCAGTGGAACGCCATATTTGATTGTTAGAGGTTGGTTGTCACACGTGAGATTAAGATTTTTATGCCTTTAAAAACATCTTTGCGGAAATTATACGGTACTAAAGATTTTATTCCCAAAATTATTTTACTTGCACACAGATCTGTAAACAAAGGTGTAACTTAGGTTATTCCTTATTACATCTGCTTTTATTTGAGAATTCCACGCGGACGAGGTCGCGGGCACAGCTAGTCCTAAAAAAATTTCATACAAAAAATTACCTGTACGCAAGCTTTACTATCGAACTGCACAGACATTGGATCTGTAAACAAAGCAGATCCCTTCACTAAATTTCCTTAAACCAACCCCAAGACAAAACCAATACCGTCCGCCTATAAATCCACGAGTACGTCCGAAGCACTTGAAGTGTGTCTTAACCGCACATGGCCGTGTACGTATCTATACATACATACATACTACATACAAATAAATAAAATTGGAGTGTCTGTTTGTAATACAAAAGTATCCGCTTTTCACTAATTGCATATTATTATGTATGTAATAGTATCTATTAGGTACCTACACGGTATCTTATTATAACAAAATACCTAACATTTTTTGCAATTTTGTCTGTCTCTTTGTTCCGGCTAATCTCTGGAACGGCTGGACCGATTTTGACGGGATTATCACTGGCAGATAGCTGAGGTAATATGAGTAACTTTACGTAACTTACCTACTTTTATTTTAGAATTATATGTTATAGTTACATGGTGTGTAAGTTGCAGTTGCTGGCCACTTTATGCCAAAAGCCTGCTGTCAAGCCAAGCCTTTATCCGCCTCCCAGCCGCCAAGCCAAAGTTGGGAGTTGATATATGCCAATTTTGCCAATGTCAGCCATTCGAACAAGAATAAAATATTTCATGAAAAGTCACTGCCGTTTTATTGTCATTTTACAATAGTTAATTTCCACGCCGACAAAGTCGCGGGGCACAGCTTGTATAGCTAACTACATATGTTAGCCAAGAAAGGGTTAAGCAAGCTACCTGTGGGGGGGGGGGGGCGCGGGGTGAGTTTACACCCCTCATTTGTTTGCGATGACCCCCGAGCACTATCTTCCGAGCGCTGTATCTTGGTATCACCTTGTCGCGTTTAGGTTGGGTTCACATTGTTTTATTATTGCTTTTTATGCTAAGCTTACGATATATTTATGCTTTAGCTTCATTATTACCTTATGATATTTTTTATTCGTCAGATAATTATGAGAATAATTATAAAAAAATAAGAATTTAATTCGAAATAACAAGAATTGTAATGGGGATGTTTCCACCATTCACAATTAATTTCAAGATGTAATTCTGCTAAAAAGCTGCACTCACGACTATCTAAAAATCTGTTGCTCAGCACGAAAACAATAAAAAATTAGTCAGTTGACCCGAAAAAATGTATAAAGAGGTAGTGTTTGTGACAGTTCATTAAAACTTTCTCAATTGACTCATACTAGAACGTGATTGAAAGCTGCTATTTCGTAATAGATATGAGATAACTAATTAGTTACACCTTTCTTAAATATGACTCCAGGTAGAATAAGTCCTGTTCTACCAGACTACAATATCAAAATCAACCCACGTAAAATTAAAATTTTATCATAAAAAAATATTTTCCAAACAGCATGGAAACCCGCCTCAAACGGTGACGCGTTAACGCAAGGCATTGTATGGGTGTTTTAATATTAAGCCCGTTCACAATATTTACGCGCGGTATCAGTGGCCGGAGCTCCGTTACGTGCTCCGTGCACTTACCCTAGCGGAGAGATTGGAAGCATCGCTAAAGTTTCAGTTTGGAAGATTTTACAAAACATTTATTGAGTTAACGGACATAGTATATTCTTTATTAGTTGAAAGATTTTAAGAAACTTATTACTAATCTTAGGTTCGGTAGCGTGTTCTGCCCCTTTAGCATATTTTTATGTACTAATATGCTAAAGGCGTAAAATTATGCAAATAACCCCTGTTTAGGGGGTAAAATTTAATCACTAAACCCTCGCTTAGGCATTGTAGCTAGGCTATACGTTACCAGCACGTTATAGCGGATTTAAAATGTGTTTCTTTATGTAGTAATGGATGAATACAATACAATACTCTTTATTGTGCACATACATAAAAATCAGTTTACAATAAAACATGAGGAAAAATACACAATTGGCGGTGTTATCCCTACGAGCGATCTCTCCCAGACAACCATCTAGGTAAGTAATGAATTGTAACCGAAATATTATGACACAATATGAAGAACGTTTTGCGTCACGGCATGTTATTGGTGTTCCCACTAAATACATTAATTAATTAAATAATATTTTGGAACAACACACACGGATTTCTGATCCCAAAGTAAGCTGTGAGCCTGTGTTATGGTAATCAGATAGCTGATAAAAGTACATATGTTTTTAAATATGTACATTCTTATATAGAAAAGAAATGACAAAAATAGATTATAATGGCGCGGGAGTAGTTATTTTTTAAGTACCTGTGGCGTTTTAAAAATTGCTCTAGTAGCAAGCAATCCATAGGTGCACTGTAAAACCTAGTATTATCGCTCGAAATTTCTCGGAAATCTTCTGCTAACATAAGATGGCCAAAGTTTACATGTTCGAAAGATTTTTGTACACAATTTACTTCCGTAGTGCCTCAAGTTTCTATGATCCGTTGTATTTCAAGCTCTTAAGTGCACTGCTAAGATCTGTTTGAAACTTGCTATGAAAAAGAAGGAAGAGTAAAAAAAGAATCGCTGGTGCTGATATTGCGAAAGAAAAAAAGTAAGTTTGAGTTTTCAGTTCGAAATAAAGGTGTGTGTTCGAGAATCATTATTATCATATTGTCATCAATTTACAAATAAAATTATATTTAGACTATACTTTAACAAGACTGAGAAACTTTTTTGAGATTGTAAATGGACACAGGCGGGTAAAAATTACTGCGAGAGTGTTTTATTTATTTATACAATATGTTGTATAGCAAGAAATTTTTTTCAAATAATTTTTCTACTATCTTCTCTTGTTTATGAATGTGAATTTGCATGCGTACATGTTTGTGTGTTCGTGTGTGTGTGAGGTATTTTAAAAGTCCCGTCGCCCTTTACTATACTGTTCCTGATGCGCGTATAGTATGGAAAGTACTTACGTAAGTACGATGGGTCTCCAGAGCAAATTTTGCATAATGATATTGGCGCATAGTTTGCTTCGTTTACCCTTACCTGATGCAATTTATAATTACCTAGCTTGTGTCCGCGACATTGTCCACGTGTACCAAAATTCATCGAAATAGGGAATATTGCTAATCCAGGCGCATTTATGTGCTTATTGTGAAAATAAATATTATCAATAAACTATGTTGTTGCATAGGGCTGTTATTGTCTGAAATAAATGTATCTAATTTAATAAATAAATAAATAAATAAATAAATAAATAAATAAATAAATAAATAAATAACGCTTCACACTCATAGCCCCACACTAGGATTCCCTGTGTCGTGGGTGCCATGGACACATACAAGACAAGAACACACACACCCAGACCAGAAACAGAAATTTAAACTCATCATTCAAATCTCTGCTCTGCTGGGAATCGAACCCAGGACCCTCCGCGCAGCGCACCGTCTTAACCACTGCGCCACTCAGGTCGTCAATATAATTAGTCAATATAAAAAGACAGCATTTATTATTTATTGTTGGCTTGTTTTATTTGTCAATTAAAGTAATCAATATTCATATAAATAAACTTTCTCTATTCACCAAATAACAAAACGGTGAACCGAAATATCTTAGAAGAACTACAGGTCAATTTTCTTACAATTCTGCTTAAATTTTAAAGTTAATATAGAATTTGACACAATGTCCTCTGATCTCGGAGTTTATTTTCTATGAATAAACTGTAGTTAAGCGCAATAAGTAGGATCCGTGTTTACGAGCGGTGCAGGGAGGCGCAGATAGCGGTATTTTATTGAACTTCCCTGGAACGGGGCCCGCTTTTCAACCATACCTACATACTGTAAGTATATTATGTATTATCCGACTACTATTATAAATGTGAAGGTTTGTGAGGATGGATAGATGGATGTTTGTTGGGAACTCTTACATGCTAAAACGGCTGAACAGATTGGGATGAAATTTGGTAGTCAGGTTGATAAAGGCATAATATTATTATGCCAATAAATTGATTTATTAAAGTATGCTCAACACAATTGGAATAAGGATCAAAAACATTAATTTAATTCTATTCAACATAAAGAAACACATTAATTAAAATTTATACATTTTCACGGATGTACTTTTTACATTGAACTGCAGAAAATAATGAACAAACCACTTAAATTATTGACTCTTAGGAGCAAAATACGTACGTTCTTAACAGTCCCGTATTGCAACACGGCAGATAAGACGTGTTTTATGCTACTGCTACTATTTTATTAATTACTTTTATAAACATAAAAGTAGCTGTAAATTTCTATACTTACACTAGATGCATTTGATTTTATGGTCATTGTAAATGTATGAGTTTAGGATAATTAGATATGCCTTTTTTACACAATCTTATGTGAGCTAAATCTCTTAGTTGTACCTTGTATCTTGTTATTGTCCACAGAATGCACCAGGTGATTTAAGAAAAACATTCAAAATTAAGTTGGTTTTTCTCGAAAAAAAGTTAATTTTTTGAAGAAAAAAAATTATAAAAACATCGTTACCGACATCAGTTAATATGACACAACGTATTAAAAGTGTGTAATCACGACTGACGCAATGTTATATCTAACAAATAAAATTTTATCGTTAGATAATTTTCTTTTCACATTTAAGTCATTTTGTGCCGAGCCAAGGTGAAGGATAGCAAAAATGAGTTTCACTAATCAAGTAGTTTTAATTACCGGAGCTAGTTCTGGAATTGGAGCAGCTACAGCGATAGCATTTGCCAAAGAAGGTGCCAGTGTAATCATAGTTGGAAGAAATGAAAGTAAACTTAAGAGTGTTGCTGAGGAATGCGAGAAAAATGGACCCAAACCGCTTGTTATTCAAGCTGATGTAACAAATGAAGAGCAAGTGAAAGGAATGATTAAAAAGAGCATCGATACGTTTGGAAAATTGAACGTTTTAGTGAACAACGCTGGCCTCGGGCGATTTGGTTCACTTTTGGATGGAACACTCTTAAAAGCGTACGATGAACTCCTGAGTACGAACGTGCGAGCGCAGTTGCACGTGACTAGCGAGGCTGTTAAATATCTGATAGAGACGAAAGGGAATATTGTGAATATGAGCAGCGTTGCAGCCCACTGCATGCCACTCGCAGCGTCCTTTACACCGTACCATGTATCGAAAGCGGCTCTCACGCACTTCACTAAATGTGCTGCGTTAGAGTTGGCCCCTCATGGCGTGAGAGTAAACATAGTGAGCCCTGGACCAACCAAGTCCGATTTTATGCAGAATGCTGGAACGTCTTTTACTCTGGAAGCAATTCCGACGCCCCTGGGGAAGATTGCTGACGCTGAAGATGTAGCCAATCTTGTTTTATTTCTAGCCAGTGACAAGGCCAAAAGTATCACTGGCTCCGATTACGTTATTGACAATGGATATCTATTAAAATGTTAAGTCTCTACATTTTGTGTTATTTAGTGAATTACATATAAATCCATCAGTATTATAATGTCATCCAAGATTCATTTAATGTTAGGCCAATATATAGGTAGAATTATATTTTATAAAAATAATTGAAAATATAATAAAGACTTGCTTAATGATTCATTGATATTCCTCATTTTACTCATTCATATTCCTTAAATGCCAGCATAAAGAGCTCAGCTCTTCATTCCATCTAGAAACGTACCAATGAAATCGTCAAACGATTGATGGTTTAGAAGCATCAAGCCTTGGCTCTTTGGCTTTCTGGCTTTGTGTCTTCTACCGGCTTTGCCAATTATTACCAAAACATCTTTTTACAAGCGTTGAAACGATCTAGCCGACGTATTTTAGCAGGATCGCAGTTATATAACTGTTAAAGTTTCTAAAGATAGCATGTGTTTACAGAACAAATTGACATAACAAGATAGAGAAATAATAAGATAAAAAAATGATAAGTGCACATTATCTGATATTAAGTGGACTTTATACACTTTATATTTATCTTGCGTTATCAGTCAAGATAAAAAAGCATACATATAGTGTCTTAGCTACTGAAGTGTTGAGCCGACAAATTGGATGAAATTAAAAAGGACGTAATTTTCCTTCTAAAAAAAGTAATACATGAAAAAAATGAGTTTTATCGACCAGGTAGTGATTGTAACTGGAGCCAGTGCCGGAATTGGAGCCGCCATTGGAATAAAATTTGCTACCGAAGGTGCTAAAGTAGTTTTAGTTGGAAGAAATGAAGACAGATTATTAAATGTTTCGGAACAGTGTAAAAACGCTGGCGCAGAATTCCTTGTTGTTAAAGCTGATATGGTCGAAGATAAAGATATTGAAATGATCATTGAGAAGACCGTAGAAAAATTTGGAAAGATTGACGTATTAATAAACAATGCTGCAATGTTTCAGGAAATGAAGTTTTTGGATAAAGGTTTCGTAAAGGCTTTTGACGAAATGATACTTATGAATTTACATTCCGTTGTTAAACTTACATGGTTGGCAGCTCCGTACCTTATAAAAACAAAGGGTAACATAATAAATATTTCAAGTGTATCGGGTACCAAAGTGAAGTCACAAAATTTTATAGCATTTAGTACTTCAAAAGCTGCTTTGGATTATTTTTCTATGACACTAGCAATGGAGATGGCACTTCACGGAGTCCGCGTGAACGTGGTTGCTCCTGGGCCAGTGAGGACGGATGTTTTCAAAAATGCTGGTATAACTGTTGACGTCGAGGATTTGAAATATATGACAGCATTGAAAAGAATTGGAGAGCCGTCAGAAATAGCAGATTTAGTTATGTTCTTGGCAAGTGACAAAGCAAAGGCTATGACTGGTTCTAAATACATATCTGATAACGGTACTTTTTTAATGGGTACGCAGACCAATTTAGAACCTAATACCAGTTAAGAATACAGTGCAAAGTACAAGTATAGTAAAAATTTATCAGCAATAGGTATACATTAAAATATTATTATTTATTTATGATTTTAAGTAAACTATTTAATGATTTTTCCTCTGATTTATTGTTGAATTGAAATAAAATATTTTTATTGATTGTATTTGGGAAGGAATTGCGTAATTTAAAATATTATTGTATAAATAAAGTCCATAATATTATATAATAATATTATGAGTTGACTACATTACTGTGCTTTAATTACATCGTTCATGTCGTTTAAGTTATTAATAGTGCTAGTTTTATTAAAATAACTATAATCGAAAAACAGGTCAAGAATTTTTCAAATAAAATAATATAAAACTAATTTTATGCATGCAATTGCACAGCAATTGAGACAGCCATGATAACGTTATCTAATCCTCTTACTGTTTGTACTCCTTTGTGAGTATTGATAACCTTTTTCTTGACTTCTGTTATATAAGTCACACTCTAGCGTTTTAGAGTAGTACTCTTTTATGTGTTGAATAAAGTACATCGATCACGTTTGAAAGTTCTAAGTCAAGACAATGAGTTTTAAAAACAAAGTTGTTATCGTGACTGGAGGAAGTGCTGGAATCGGCGCCACTACCGCCGTTCATTTTGCTAAAGAAGGTGCTAATGTGGTCATAGTTGGAAGGAACGAAATAAATTTAAAGGAAGTCGCCGAAAAGTGTAAAAAATATAATCCAGACTGTCATCTTATTAAAGCTGATATAAAAAATGAAAACGAAACGAAAAACATAATAGAAGAAACGATAAAGAAATATGGAAAACTGGATGTCTTGGTTAATAACGCTGGTATTGTTCGTGAAGGTGGAATTTTAAACGGAGGTATATTAAAAATTTACGATGAAGTAATGAACACTAACCTGAAGTCTGTTGTACAGTTGACATGTTTAGCCGCGCCCTTTCTTATCAAAACTAAAGGGAATATAATTAATATTTCGAGTATTGCCGGGACAAGGGTGAGAGCATCAGAGTACACAGCATACAGTGTTTCGAAAGCTGGTCTGAATATATTTACGTCGGGTACAGCTCTAGAATTAGCTCGACACGGCGTTCGCGTTAATACAATCAGCCCTGGACCAGTAAGAACCGAAATATTTCAATATGCTGGCATCGATTTTGATATTGAAAATTTGAAAGACACAGCAGCTCTCGGGCGAATAAGTGATCCAGAAGAAATTGCAGATATGGTGCTGTATCTAGCAAGCGACAAAGCCAGGGGAATCACGGGAGTGAATTACATCCACGATAACGGTACCCTTCTGAGCACGTCATAGTTCAGCGATTGTTGTGTGTTGCAATATTATAATTTTTAAATCAAAGATAATATAATCACTCCACATCAATTTGTACAAAAACGACAAATGTTTGTACATTTGTACATTTGAAGAAAATTATATCTCTGCAGGGTTTTCTGATAAGTGAGTGATAATTTAGTGACGGAGCTAGTTCAGTTATTTGTTATTGCTATTCAGTATAATTTAACAGTTTTTGTGCCTCAAATCAGTATTGACTAAATTCATTATGTAAATAATCTTGTGTTTAATACTGTGTACTTGCAAACAAAGTTATTTTGGGTTTTATTTTGACTATTTAACTTCAGGGAGTTAGCAAGCTCTTTGGGTTTGTGCATCCCAATTACTAGATTAATATTATTATGTGCGTACATTTATAAAATTATAAAGGCATGGCATAGTTTTTGTTAAAATAAAAGAAACGGTTTCTGTTCGAAGTAATTATAAAACAATTAAGTGTCATTATCATTCCCTTGGTATTAATTTAATGAAGACAATAAATAATTAAAAATTAATTTTTATTTTAATACTTTCTCATGATAACTTAACCGTATATATATGTATATTTTATACACTGGCAATGATTAAGGACTACAAAAATACAACCAGATATTTTATTTCATTTTCTTCAACTTCATGTATCACGCTCATAGAGTTAGTCTCGACTGTAATTATTTTGGTTTGTTAAAAGCGGTGACAGCCCAGTGTCTTAGAATTCGACCTCGAATCGAGGGGTCCAGGTTCGAATCCCAGTGGCACGCACCAATGACTTTGTGAAAAAGTTATATGCGCTTAGTAAAATTTAAACTGCTGTTACGGTGAAGGAAAACATCGTGAGGAAACCTGCATGCCTGAGAGTTCACAAAAAAATATTCTCATAGGTGTGTGAAGTCCACCAACCCGCAGTAGGCCAGCGAGGCCAACGTCCCTGTCATTGTGAGAGAAGACTCGACCCTGTAGTGGGTCATTAATGGGTTACTGACACTAACACAGTTTACATGCTGTCAAGTGTCAGTTCATACGAATAAATTTTGCCGAAGAAGCCACTAAATTATAAAACACAATAAGTGCATTGATGTTTGTAATAAAAAAAATAATGAATTATTTAAACATGTAAACCATTATCACAATTATAATTTGAGCCATGAATTCCTTTAGCTCTTTCACTGGCTAGGAAGAGTACTATTTCGGCTACTTCTTCAGGCTCTGACACTCTGCCTAGCGCCGTCGTTTCTTTAATTCGATCCCAAACTTCATCCAGTCCATACATTCCCATAAAACCAGTCTTGACTGGGCCCGGACTAACTGTATTTACTCTTATTCCATACGGGGCGAGCTCCTTTGCTAAGCCACTCCCAAAGAGGTTTAAGCCAGCCTTGCTCATACCATAGCACAAAAAGTTGGGGGTTTTTGCAACCGTCATACCTGCTGAACTGGATATATTCACGATATTGCCTTTACTTTCAATTAAATAAGGAATAGCCAGATGCGTCAAATAAACGGTCCCTCGGAGGTTAGTCTTAAATATCTCATCGTAGGTTTGCATTATGTTTTCCTCAAAAATGTTGGAAAATTTAAAAACGCCAGCATTGTTCACCAGCACATCTAATCTTTTGAACGTGTCAATTGTGGTTCGTATGATATTTTTGACATCTTTATCTATAGATATGTCGCCTTTAATGATGAGAGGCGTCTGTCTGATCGCCTTGCATTTATCTTCTGTTGTTTTTAGTTTTGCTTCATTTCTGCCAACAATAGCTACTTTAGCACCTTCTCTTGTAAATGTTTCCGCGATGGCTGCTCCTATACCGCCACTACCACCGGTGACAAGAACAACTTTATCAGCAAAACTCATTTTGATATTTGCTGTTATATCTTCGCAGGTACAGTGACTATTGAGTAACAAAGTATTTATATTTATAGTGCTCTTCTGACGAAAGCGTATAATCCTATTATTATTATTAAGGAACCTATAAACGGATAACAATTAAGTTTTGATGGGTAACAAAAAGTAACAAAATCTACGAAACACAATCAAAATCACCGTTTAACTCTATAATATAAAGCCCGCTACAGACGTTCAGTTTTAACTGCACAGTTGTAACTGTACAGTCGAACTGTTCATTTAAAACTTTTGTGTGTTGGCAAAACTGAGAACTGTACAGTTAAAACTGAAGGTCTGTAGCGGGTTTTATAACTGAACAGTTCGACTGTACAGTTAAAACTGAAGGTCTGTAGCGGGTTTTATAACTGCACAGTTCGACTGTACAGTTAAAACTGTGCAGTTAAAACTGAAGGTGTGTAGCGGGCTTTATAACTGAACAGTTCGACTGTACAGTTAAAACTGTATGAAGGTCTGTAGCGGGCTAGGGGTCAACTGGGAGCCCGAATATTAGTAATAGCGGTAAGATCGCAAAACAAAGATAGAGCCTTAATCAACTTAAGGTCTAACCATCATAAGTAAAGGCTAGCGGATTAAATTTATACCCCCTAAAATAATTAATTCCCCTTAACTTCATTAAGAAACCCGCATAGGTGTAATTACAATGAACGAAGGAATCTTAATTGTCGAATCGGATGGGCGACTCACGGGCGTAAAGGAGGGCGTTGACACCATGGACGGGTCACTTTGAAATATGCTAGAGATCGTCAAGTAGTCGAAATTTCAATTTGACACCTAATACTTACGTACACGTCAGGTGTACTTATCTATGTGTGCAAGTCAAAGTACTCAAACTTGTGGTAGTGTGCGTGGCGTGTTTTTTCATGAATTTCATGTATTTTTAATTCATTTTTTTTAACTAATAGACTTTTTGCTTTCGTCTCCATACAAACTTTAAATTTGGTATCAAATTTCAAATTACTCCGTTCGCGTAGTTCGCGTTGTAAGCTGCTTCACAGTGATTTAAGAGTATTTACGCAAATAGCGCCTACAAATTATTTAAAGCAAAACAAACAATACATGAGCTATATGAGATACTATTTATAATTGGTAGGCGCCTGTCATTAATTTATAAAAAATGATTATAATATAATAACTAAGAATGTTGCCAGACTAAATTGATGCCATTTATTTAGGCTCGACCGAAACATATACATGCACCTATCACCATCCTAGTACACGGAAATTCTATGATATGGTTTTCTTCTCCTCAATCCACAAGACGCCGTGTGTCTCAGTACATACACAACGTTAATCATTTTCGCATAATGGGATGAATGTATGCCGTCGGTCAGGGCAACGCACAATGACGTAATACCGTCGGTTATTGTGCCCCGTGATCCTGAGACAAAGGGTTGATATCCTTCGCGAAATGGGCATTCATTCAATGGATTAGAATTAGCCGAGACGTCCGTATAGACCGCTTTATCTATTAAGCCGACTAACCTGAGTTAACTATTGTGCTGCCGTAAACGCCTGCTTTGTTGCTTGATTGTTATTGTTGCGGTATCAATCATATTAACTCTCGCAAATTACTGACGCGACTGGCTGCCGTTTCGGTGACTTTGTCTGATGATTAGAGCTGTAAATTTGTACACATCCTATCAATAACATCAATAAATTTGCATATAATCGTAAGGAAATGTTTGTTACCAGCCCTATTTGTGTTTTTGATTCCTTCATAATGACGTTAATGTGACAAGATTCCAGCCCATTAAGTACCTATTGCGGAAGTTGTAGTAATTTTGTCTCAACCATGAGGTCGGAGGTTTATTGTTGCTTAGGAGGACTAAGATGTTCGTCTCAAGCATCCAAGCATATACTTCCTTATCGAAGCACAAAAATTGAAGAACATGTTTTAGGTGTTAAGAGTATTTACCAGAATAGCGCCTACAAATTATTTAAAGCCAAATAATTACTATACGGTACTATTTATAATTAGTAGGCGTCGCCTTTAATACATGTCATTATTATTTACATCGTTTGACGTTTTTATCTAACTAGGTAGGTACTTACCTACATTTCAAAAATTTTACAGAACATAACATCATAACGCAAATGTATAAAAATGAATAAAATTATTGAAATTTGTTTTCGTTCATGCGCTAAAATGGCATACGAGGGTATATGGTATGTTTTTATGATAAAGTAAATTTTACAATTAATACCATACTAAGCATGAAATATAATGCACATTAAAATTTCAAGAGCACATGTAACTGAGAAAATTCGTACACATTTTCCATTTTACTTCGCTTAGCGAACATACAAATACAACAAAACATTTCGCTCGTACCCAGTAGCAACCTTATTAGAAAAAACTTCATCGGAAAAGCGGTAACCGGCCAACTTGTGTGGTAACTTGGATAAAAATATCACCCTTATTGCTCAGCAATAAGGTTCAGGTTCGGACGTTTCTAAGTATTGTAAAGGTAGATGTAACGTTGCAGGTTTATAGTTAATATTGACTCGTCAACGCGCCGGTTCAAACTTTTCTCATTTTGAATCCAGTCAAACTGGAAACTCGAATGCTTGGTGAAGTGGCGTCCTTCAGCCGGCTGCGTTAGATATTATTTTTGCCGATTAACTTAGCTGGAGCAGCGTGGCCCATTTCGCAGAGCCGTTGATTCTAGAAGCACAGGAAAACAGGGCCGTCTTAGCCTATGCTGGAGCCCTTGGGCACACAAGAATTCGGGGCCCTTTTGGAATGTAAAGATAGCGAACTATACATTTTTTTTTCACTATGATCTGCTTTATTAATCAAATTTATTATAATAATACAATATGTTATTAATGATATTAGTAAGTATGTATGCTGCTGTTTTTTGTTGTTCGTGTTTCGTTGATGTGTGTTCGAATCACTAAAAGTATTCATATAAATGTATTGATTTCAATAAATCTGAAAATGATCGACGTTCGTGCAATGAGAAAAGTGCAATGCGCCCGACCACAATATTTTGATGCCAAAGGTGAGAGAAATTGTCGGTCCTTAGGGGCCCTCTGAGGATGGGGGCCCTGGGCACTGGCCCCGAGTGCCCTTATGGTAAAGATGGTATTGAGGAAAAAGGCCCTGCGAATCGAGCATGAACTTAAGCATTTTGTATAGTAATCGTATCGAGCTGCCATTAGTATGGGAAGATGTTAAATAGACCGACATATGACGCACTAATGACTGATCTTTACCGTACGAATACTTTGCCGATAGTGTTCATGCTCACGGTCTGATCTTTGAGCAAGAAAAAAAGGTTTTATGACTTGTCCATTTAGTTTAGTTTAGTCACGTTTAGTTCGCAGGTGTATCATTGCAATACTGGTCTGTTACCTATACATACTGCACGCTATAATTTGTCAAAATTATTCACACACTCGTTTTGCTCGTTGATCGATTAGCACCAATGAGCTGCGAGTAAAACCGTAGTTCTTTAAAACAGCGGTACAATAGAATAGGTACTAAATAAGATAATACAAGAAGAATGTGGAAACAAAATGCCGCATGCTGATGTTGGTATATCAGCATGAGTCTGAATTTTTTATCGAAATTTCAGACAGGTATAGATAATTATATTAACAGTGGCGTGGTATCATATCTATATCCGTTTGAAATTTCGATAGAATGTGTTAAGTTGATAATAAAGAAAACTGGTAAATTATCATAAGAAAACACCGAATTTGAAATAAAGAGAGTTTTAAATGCCAGAGTACATGATTACTACCTACCTACTTATAAATCATCCAACTTAATTGTGTGATTTCCATAAATTAATACGGAAATACAAGGACGCTAATTATTATTCTTTGAGTAACTATTTCCCGGAAAAAAAATAAGCATACAAATTAAAGTCTTCTAATTGGAAGAATCACATAACTATCGTGACGCGCGAATTAATAACTAAAAATTACCTATTATTTGAGCTGGAAACACTTACGCGTGATTAAAACATGGCGCCCGACGACGTATAATAAATTCTCGACGATACTTTTTGTGTTCCATTTTAAAAAAAGAAACGCTGTCGTATTTCCCCGCGCGCTCATAAACAATCCAGATGTGCGGATACGATAGAATATGCACACTCGATATTGTTTCTTTGAATTTTAAATGCGCCATAGACAGTGAAGAGTTTGCCACGTAAATTCCTTTTCTAACCTATAAAGGTGAAATTGGCGGGAGTTCTGACAGTTGATAATTCTTTCTCAAAATATGCTAAGGTAGGGTGCGGTTTTTGTTTGTATTCAGCCAGTATTCGTTAAGATGGATTCTACAGTAGATAAATGATCGGATTATTTTATTTATTTATTGTAGTCAGCCAGTTATTTTTATAAATAAGAGTTGACAGTCATTTTTGGGCAGGTATTTGAGACACTGGAAAGGTAGTCCGGTACAGGAACAATTTCCTATTAGAAGTTTAACATGGACGTTCATGGGTGTAGTAGTCCATTTTAAATATCAAGGCTCGCAAACCGTTTATTTATTGAATAAAATTAATAAAAAAATGAACGGTTTTAGGTACAATTTGAATTTAAAACAGAAAAATCTTTCAGTCTAGGAGCTACGCATTAAAACATTTCTGGCATAATCTTACCCTTTTTTAATCTGTCATTCGACCACTTAAACGTAGGTATTGTGCCGCATTTATTTAAACGCCGGGGGTGTCGCTACGTGCGACAATAGTCACTTGTGCTTACGTGTTTTGTGCTTGTCTATAACAGGGGATGCCAACCTTTAAGAACAGCTAGAAAAAAAAGAATCTTAGTCTGTTATAGAACCTACAAATTACTTTGTTACAGAACCTAAAAAGTTTTTCAAGTGTAAGACTAAGTGACCAAGCGGGGCGATACTTTAGTAGAGAAAAAGTAAAAATTATGCCTAAAAATTTTAAACTTCTTAAAAATGAAAAGGGGCCGAGGCATTTATATAAAAATAAGATGTATTTGATAGAGGCTATACAATTTATGGTTAACTAAAACTCCTACTTAACCGTAGGAGCCGCCAAAACAAATATGACCTAAATATAAAAACCTAAATTTGTGGTATCCTGACATTCGATCACCGACCAAACAAAACACAAGGTTAGAAGCACATACTAGCGCAAAATAATCCTAGCAAGTTGCAATGACTACCAGCTGTAAAATCAAATAAAAACTTGAAAACTTTTAGCGGGTTGTCAACTCCTGACACCTAGCGTCTCGTGTGTGGATGTATTGAGATGAGTTTGAATGCCGCCGCTGTCTGCAGATGAAAGCAGCTTTAAAATGGATCAATTATCGCTAATGGATCATATAGGCTTTTAAATACTCGTAGGTACTTATACTTGCAATACATATCTACAGGCAACTCAATAAAGTTAAACAACTTGTCAAAAAAGGATTAAAGGAAGATTCTCAACGTGTATTAGGATACATAGCAGGTAATTATAGGTAATTACCTACTATTATTAACTAGTGATGTATGTTTTAGAGGATAAAATATGTTTATTTTTGTTTAAATATTCGTAAAAACTTTTGATCGAAGATGTGTAGAATTTGGTGATTTAAGTTGTATAAAAAAGTTGTTAAAGCGTATTACTGATTATTTCATTTCATTACCTATATTTTACTAGCTTCTGCGCGCGACTTTGCCCACATGGGTCTTAGAATTTGACTCAAAAAGCCATTAAAGCTATCCTTTATTGTTAATCCAAGTTATAACCTATTTTTATCTAATAGTGTCAGTAACCCATTAATGACCCACTACAGGGTCGAGTCCCCTTCTCGCAATGAGAGGGATGTAGGCCGCCGTCCACCACGCTGGCCTACTGCGCGTTGGTGGACTTCACATGCCTTTGAGAACATTTTTTTTGTGAACTCTCAGGCATGCAGGTTTCCTCACGATGTTTTCCTTTATCGTAACAGCAGGTGATATTTAATTTTTTTACAAAGTCATTGGTGCTTTTTTTATAAAGCGCACATAACATTTTAACAAAGTCATTGGTGCATGCCCCTGGGATTCGAACCCGGACCCCTTGATTCGAGGTCGAATTCTAAGCCACTGGGCTATCACCGCTGCTATTTTTATCTAATAGTACGAGTATATTAGTAGGATTGAATTTTCAGCATTATAATGCTTTTTGCGTGTAGGATAGTAGGATAGTAGGATTGAATTTTCAGTATTATGGGATAAGTACAAAAGCTTACGACAATGCAGATAGATAGAGAAACAAAACAAGCATTGCGTGGAAAACAAATGATTAGGGACAGAATGCAATTTCCTTGTGTGAGCGCCAATATGTCTCCGGCAAAGATTTTCACATGTTAAGATGGAACGTCAGGATATGAAAAAGGGGACACCTTAAATTAGGGTTTTTTTTTCTTATTAGGGCACTTTTATTTTGTCAGGAACTTCTATTATACATGTCTTATGACTGAGAATGCAATGCAAATATGCAGTTACAGTTCTAGCTACATATTTGTGCCCTTGCGCCTGGTCAGCAAAGCCCGAGGGTTGGATCCTTCTTTGATAAAGGCTAAGCATTGCCATCCAAAGAAGGAACGTAACCAGTCTTTTGGAGACCCGAGCAGGACAGCCCTTAGGAATTATTGGCTATATAACTATTTATTTTATAAACCATTTTAGTTTTAATTTTATTTTGATTTATTAAAATTTGCCAGTATACTTATTTTTCACAAATATTTCACGATTGTTCAGATATTTTTTTTAACTGTGTTTTTAGACGTTTAAGCCTCTTTTCTATTATTGAAAATGTAAAAAAATTGAGGCCACATTAAATTTTTTTCTCGTCTAGTCCTCTTGTTTCTTTATTTAGGTTGTATTGCTGTTACTGTTGTATTTACTGTTATGTTTTTGTTGGTGTCATAGATCTTAAGGAAACGAACATCTTTCTTTCTTTCTTTCTAGTGTCACTCCGTCCGTTTATATAAAAGTCTTTGGTCTCCGGACCGGCAAATGGATAAAAATCCACGCGGACCGCGTTACCGGCTAACTCAGAGAAATGCACAACCCCGCTGCTATTTGTCAGTCTGGCTAATAATGGCGAAAGTACATTCACTACGTTTCAATAATACGGTGATTTCTGTGTCCCACTTCGCACCAGTGAGACAAGAGTCGAGTCAAGTCCCACAATGAGTTGTGAATGTCCTCTCGTCTGGAAGGATAATAGGTCTTAGTCCACCACGCTGGCCTAATGTGGGTTGGACTTCACATATTATTGACAACGTTATGGAGAATTTCGGGCATGCAGGTTACCTCATGATGTTTTCTGTCACTGTTAGAGTAGGTATAGGACTGTTCATCCTATGATATTTATACTAGAAAAGACAACAAGCATACGTGCGGGGTTGTGTCGCTACTCAAGAGGTCTAGGATGATCACCACTAACCTTCGGCGACCATTTTCTTTAAAAAAAAATCTTAAAATTCGGAACATCCCTCCTATTTATATTCTAACAAGGTGAAGCTATCTCTAATACACTGGTGTATCAGGGAAGGGTATCAAGGAATGCTTTATCCTGATAGAGAACTAATTTTTTTATTTAAAAGTATAATAATTAGTGCATTTTTCTCCATGTAAACTTTAATTGTACCAAAATTTCAATCTGCTCCGTTCGCGTAGTGAGCTGTAAATTGTAGGTCCCCTAAAACTTATGCTTCACGTAGTAGGTATTAATATTAAGATTTCACTTAAAAATCCTAAATCACAGATATTCTTCTTCATATTATTCAAATAAAAGTAAAACACGTTTCGAAGAACACAACATCTCAATAACAATCAAATAAACTTCCCAACCCGTAGCCAAATATGTATCAATCGTCTCACAAACGCCTATAAACCAACCCTTCGACATTTCTACGGATAAAAAAGCATGTTCCCTTAAGGGCAATGTTGTTACACGGTAAGGTCACCCCTCTCCCTTGTCCATTTTACACCCAAATCTATTCAACGACACAGCTTAGAGACCCTTCGAAGTCTATTGAGGGCAGTTTACAAGAAATACACATGTTTTTGACTTCAATGTTTGCGAGATTAAATTGAGTTATTCAAATGAATTGGTAGAAACGATATAGTCGTAGGGACTGTCTAACTGAAAGAATTTCGTATATATATAGTTAAATTTTAACATTTTATTGTACACATGACGTATTAGGCTGCTTTTCCACCAGAGATGTGCGAGGATGCGTAGCGAGGATGCGTTTTTGAAGAACCAATAGAATTGCTTTATTTACCTAGCCTCGCTACGCTGAGCCGTTTCCACCAGAGCTGTGCTAAGTGAGGCTCAGTTTATCTAAGAAAGTCAACTAACAATTTCTGAGCTCAATTCATAATGCACGTTTCTGTAGGCGGAGCTATTCCGTCAAGTATAATTTCTGCAGCCTAAGCCGGTAGTACCCTGAACGACGGCTAATCTTATAATAGCAAACAACGAGAAAAAAAAATCAAAAAAAGACTACGGAAGAAAATGTACGCCAAGAACCCACAGACAATGCGAGAATATCATCAGTTTTACTTAGTGTTTTTAATCCGAAGAATCCGTCTGATGTCCGCCCATTAATTATCTATTGTTTGCGATGTAAATGCCTTTTACTGTTAACGGAACGTTGTTTATCAAGAAATAGTTATTTATTATTTATTATTAACTTTATCGTCAGAGGTCGGCATACATAGAAAACTATTGTAAGTATTTGTTTGATGCGTTCAGTGCTGTCAAATTTCGTGGGCGGTAGAGATGCCGGCTGTATTTTTGTCGGTCTATGTTTTGGAAATGCCAGACGGGTCGCTGACACCGCTAAAGAATCTTTCAAGAACCATCTAGGAACCTCGAAAGCATTGAATATCATTTTACACAGTTTTCAGATGTCTCTTCTCTTCAGCCCTTCGTATTCCACTGACATGATCTCCCCCTAATTGATGCCACTCCACCCGGTCCTTGCCCTTTGGATCCAACGGTTTCCCGCTGTCTTCTTCCGGTCATCAGGCAACCTTTTAGACGCGATTGTCATTCGAGGATATCTTCCCTCGATTAATTTGACGGCCCTAATGATGATCGATACATACTATACTCAGATGGTTCAAGACACGAAACATTGACAAGTATTTGGCCACTAATGACTTGCTTTTCTCCAAAAAAGCTAAAATATTCAGCCCACTTTTACTTCTTCTCTAGGTATCTGTGTTCGAAGGTGTATCCTAAAATCTTTGGATATAATCCCTCTCATTATTTTTCCTTACGTTTCAGTGGATATACGAACAGATAAGCTTCAAAATCGATTCTAAAAACTGCATTGAAAGCGCTTGAAAAGGCTGCCGGGAGCGCTCGGTGCATGTCCTCGAACTAACATCGAGATGCTCTCGAGCGCATAATTACGCCGAAATTTCGGATACTGTCGAGAGACCTCGAGTGTTGGCATATTCAAAAATTTCAATACCGACCGACCACCGACTGGGGTCGGGATACACTGGTCGGAAGAACGGGCAACTTACGTCTTTTCAGGTTTGATAAGGATGAAGAGGACAGGTTAAAACTGTTTAATTTTTTGTTGTAGGGATTATGCCGATACATAGCAAAAATACATAGATTGAAATAACATTGCAATGCGACTTATGCGACACGAAGAATAAGATGGCCAGTCTAGTTCGCAATTAGCTGGGATTATTTTCAGAAATATACGAGTATCGTTATAACAAACCATATATGTGTACATACATTCGAGTACATACTGTGTAGCGGCATATAAGTTCTGCATTGCCTTACTTTATTCTTATCTTCTCTCCTTTAACTCTGTCTGATATAGGTAGGTATTATAAGTATAACTACATATTTCCCAAAATATTCTTTTATTTTGCTGTGTAAGCCTAGTTTAGCCTAGTAGCCTCTGTAAACGAATATGCTGTGTATGCTTTTTGACTTTAATATCTGATCATTAGCAAATGCCACTTGGCTGGATCATGACAGTATCCTAGAAAGTAACATTAATGCCACTTGGCTGGATCATGACAGTATCCTAGAACGTAACGTTAATGCCACTTGGCTGGATCATGACAGTATCCTAGAACGTAACGTTAATGCCACTTGGCTGGATCATGACAGTATCCTAGAACGTAACGTTAATGCCACTTGGCTGGATCATGCCAGTATCCTAGAACGTAACGTTAATGCCACTTGGCTGGATCATGACAGTATCCTAGAACGTAACGTTAATGCCACTTGGCTGGATCATGCCAGTATCCTAGAACGTAACGTTAATTCCGTACCAACAGTATGTCACGCGCATTATCAGAGTCAGAGGGAGCGAGAGGGGGCAGATATCAAAAGATTCCTCATCAAAAATGAACGACCGATGTCGAGATGCGAGCGCCCGAGGACCTGTATTTTTAAACCGTGTATGGCTTGGATTATTTTTCAATGAACTGCTGCTGGATTGGTATACTGAAAAGAGATAATGCAGGGGAAGCTTAAAAAACTTTCAGACTACCGAAATAAAACGTCTATATGGCAGATGTTTTGTGTTCCATACAAAGTGGCGCGGCGAGTTCGCCTTCACCGGAGTTCCCAAAACTGGCATTTGCCGATGAGTTTTTCGGAAATGCGGTTCTGGAACGCTCTATTCATGAAGTCCAGATACGCAACTCGAAATTTTGGTAGTTGGATTCTGATTTTACGTTTCGTGTACGGTCTGCCGATGGAGGTGCTTTGCGTTCGCGATCTATACAATAGACAGACATCGATGAGGTACACTTATACGCTCAGTTTTTGCGATCTATAGGGACTACAGACAGCGATCTATTGAAGAATTATTCGCAAGAAAACACAGTTATATGATTATTCTTCGATGATTGCTGGTTGATTTGTAGGTATATTAAATTGGCAGTTATTATGAGATGAGGGAATCCCGAAATTTGTGTATGAATTAAGTTTTTTAGGCCGGACCAGCAAGCTGATGTCATGTTTGGTTGCATTTCCTTAGTTAACATGTCTATATTAATAAAATGGAGTGCTAGAAATCAGCAGACTGAAATAGCAATGAGCGTGCCAAAGGTATTGTTCAACAGGTTGAAAGCCAAGTTAGAAAAAAGTTCCTCGATTGGTCGGCTCAGCAGAAGGCTTACACGTCTATCACCAGGTGGACTGATAAGTGCCTAAAGTCGGAAAGATATCTGATGGATTTAGATGACACGTTCTTGTATCTATCCAGAAAACATTTTCTAGCCAATTAGGAAACGGCCTAAGAGTATCACCTTAAATGTTCAAATATAATAAAGAAACAAATATCTATAATATAATAGTAGAATATTAAAATTTCTGCATCAGACACAACCCTATATTTAGGGCTGCCACTCGTATTTAGCAAAATCCCCAAGAAACCAAACGTGTGCAGAACGCGCACCAACAATTTGTACATATGAAAAACTGTCCCAGTATTGAAAACGGTAATCCCTGCCAAAAGTCGTATGTGGACTTACAACTTTATGCCTTCATCCTTACAAACCTTAAGTAATTAGATGTAAGGATGATTTTATCTCAAATCCTCTGTAGAAATAAAGTTGTATCAGTCTTAATGAAACATGAAAAATTCAGGATTCAGACGTCAAGTGATTTTTTCTCCGCATGTCATTCGCTTTGACTTATAATAGGGTTTAAATGCTTAATGCATGGGACATAAGACGACATTTACGTACTTTGAGCTCAAAATTATCGGTGCATTTTCAGGATTTAGCAATCTGTTGTGGCCCCAAAGTGAATGTGAAAGGTATTTTTTAATGTGAATGAATAGCAATAAGTATCTGATGTTGAGTGATCCAACCTCCAAGAGGATAGCAATCGTATGTGATGTCGTATTGATTATCTAGCTATTAGGCTTTATAAATGAATTCATTTATTTATTGTTAGATTTTATTGTATTTACTCTTTTAATGGAAAAATCATACGATTTTACATAATTTAATAAGACACTGCAATGAACCTTATTTTAGTCAAGTTTTTTTATTAAAGACTTTATTAATAAAAAGAAATAAATTAAAATCAATATGAATAATTTACAAGATAATTTATAATAAAATGCATTAACTCAGAAAGATTCAGACCAAATTCTCAACAAATTTTGTAATAAAGTGAAATAAATCTACAAAAGAAAGATTTAAACTTAACACTAGTTAACTATCGGGCCCTAGCCGAAGGGTTTTTTAAAAAGCAAGAATGCGACCGGTCGAGCCGGAGAGTTGTTACAGACTAATCTTTATTTCATAAAAATCTTACGTACTAAAATCCTTATCAACTAAAACATGACACCTGATTATCCTATTACTTAAATACTAGGGTTGGTTATGCCAACGTAACTCCTCCCCCCTTAAGTGAAAAGCGCGCCGAAGACGATGGCTGCTGCTGCTGCTGCTCGTCTGCTGGCGACGCTGCTGCCTGCGCTGCTGCTGCGTTGATGCGGTACCTCCGGTACCACCTGGCTGCTGCTCCAGCACCGATCGTCATCAGGATCATGTACAAGACAATCGATGACCAGCTTGGTCGTGATGACACCGTAGGTAGGTATACGGGTTCTTTGATTTCCTCTGCCTTTTGCAGGATGTCCTTCAGAGAATCCAACTTGACATCTCCTAATTTTATGTTGATTGAGAAGTTATTTGGTATTTTATAGGATTTTGGTAGCGGTATGCTTTCCTGGATACTGATGAATCTTCTGTGGGTTCTTAGGGTTCTATCTCCGATTTTAACAACACATTTGTTGTCTACAGAAACGAGGGACACTCCTGTAGTTCGCTGGTATTGGACGTCGTTACCGCAGGTTGATTTAATTATTTCTTCTTTCTGCACGATAACAATCCAGCTGTTTTCCTTAATTTGCTGTATAATATTGTTTTGGTAATTGACTTTAGCGTATGAACAATTATGAGGTTTTTCATGTTGAATTAGCTGGGCGATGCAGTCTTCAGACTGCTTGAGAGACTGCCACTCCACATGACGACATATAGCTTCTGACTCCGTGATGTGCAGGCATCGCTCGCGAGGATAGGCAAACTCATAGCTTCCCAAGATAAGGAATGGGTTTTTGGGAATAAGGACTGTATTGTTCTCATTAGGAATCGAATAAAGATGGAGTAAGGCATACGGATGGTTAGTAACTAATGGTATCTCCAAAATAAAATTTAGTGATTCATTTGTGCTGTAGGCTTTAACCGTAATTGATTTGGTAATTTGATGTATGTGCTGTAACGAGGGCGAGTACGCTAACTGCAAATCAATTTCGTTTTGCACATTTATTAATTCAGCAATCAAATAATTCGGGTCTACGACACTTGGATGTAACTGACCTAAGTTGGAAAACGTAATAGCGTTTTCTAAGGTAAGTAACCTATCATAAAGTTGCTGAAGGCATGTTCCAATTTGATTATAAATAGTTACTGCTTGAGCGTAGCTTTGTAATCTATTTATTTCGCTTATTGCTTCTACTAGTTTTTCCTGATTTTTCTTAATCTTATCTAGCTTATCATTATATTGAGTCATAAAATCTTTCATTAAACCTACTGCTTGATTGTTCTTCCTTTCACTAGCTACTGCATAATTTCTAATCTCTCGAATTTGGCTTTCAAATCTCTTTGCATCTTCTTGATCTAAATTTCCTGTTATTGCTTTTACTACTGATCCTAATCCATCAATTAATCCTCTCCTATTTCTTGATCCACGTGCTCCTGTAATTCCTAATTGCTTTGAGCCTAAATATACTAATTTACTTTCTATAATATCCATTAAATATTCTATCTGCTGTCTACTAACTACGCTATCCCTAAAAACTGAAATGTTTTGATTCTTAAAATTAAATGAATAATAATCCTTACATACTTCTAAATAGATTTCACGTATTTTTGAAACATTATAAACTACAATTAAATGGTACGTATCTACTTGATGATGCACTTTTGCTTCCTTAAGTACTAATACACCATTATGACTATCTATAGGTTCTATGATTGCGGCGACTCCGGTGAACCAGAGGGCTGTGATGCAGACGGTGATTCTCCTGAAACATTCATGGGACGTCTTAACATTCTAAAATGCACTCTAATTGTTTTAGCATTTACGTGCTTTCCTACAATTTCTGCTATCTGTTCTGGATGTATTCGAACAATTGTGTAAGGACCTATATATCTTGGTTCTAATTTATTACTTCTAGCTGTTTTAGCAACTTGTTTATAAACTTTATCGCCTACTTTAAATGAAACATTTTCTGTATTTCTATTATTTCTTTCAACTACTGCTTGTTTATCACATGCTAATTTACTTGATATTAATTTATGAACATTCTCCATTATTTGTTTATGTTTATTTACGTATTCCTGATAAAATTCCTTTGGACAATGTAACTCTAATGGGTTTCTACTACTCGTGTGTCCTAACAATAATTCAAAAGGTGTAAATCCTGTTGCTGAGTGTATGGTGTTATTGTATGCGATAATTGCATACTTCATCAAATTTGTCGTGTCTTCCTTGTCTGTTATTCTCTGAATTCTAATCATTTCCGCTAATGTTGAGTGTAGCCTCTCGATCGGCGAATTGGAATTAGGATTATACGGGGTAGTGAAATGAATGTGTATATTATGCATTTCACATATTTCTGTAATAACTTCGTTATCAAATTTAGGATCCGAATCCGTGGTTATTTTATTTGGTACACCTATGATCGAGAATAACGTAAGTAATGCTTCTGCAATATGAATGCTTGTTGCAGCTGATAATGGAATTGCTTGCGCATATTTAGAGAAATTATCTATTATAGTTAAAAATGTAACTCCGCCACTACTATACAAATCCATGAACATATGTTCCATAGGTTTGTGTGGGGTTTCCGTAAGAGAGATTGGAAGCTTTAGAGGGTTCCGTTCATATTTAGATTTTAAACATTTATCGCATTGATTTATGAATCTTTGAACTGAAAGTAGCATATTCGGCCAATGATAATTTCTATGTATATGTTTATAGGTTTCTTGAATACCTCTATGTATGTTTTTTCCTTCGTGGTATTTTTTTATTATTTCAGTTTGTTCACTTCTAGTTTCAATAAATGTAACTTTACTTTTACACCTAATAAGTTTCGGACCGCGGTTGTCGAATGTTGACTTGTAAACTTTACTGAATTTTGTAAATAATTCTTCGTCATAAAAATAGCAATGAAATATTCGATCCGCAATCGTATGTTCTTTTAAGAATTTAATGATTTGAGGTTCCGTATCATTAATTGGTATGAATACATCTTTAATTACAACTTTTCCTTTCGATCTATCCTCTACCTTGTATTCATTCCCTGGTGATCGTCTAATATGAAATTGTTTACGCTGTCTATCAATCGCATCCTCGATTTCAGGAATTTTGTATACTGATTCCGTATTTTCCTGAATTGCTGGACTCGCAATTGGACTAAAAAGGTCTGCTATCGGATCTATTACTCTATTTTCTACTGGAATTACCGAGGTATCTAGTAGTGTTTCAATATCTATACCTTCCAAATCATCCACTATAACCTGCGAAGTACTTGGTTCAGGGTTAATTGCAACCTGGTTATCTTGTTCTCTATCTAACACTAGATCTAGGATTTCACCGGGCATATTCTCAGATTCTACTTCGTTATTGTAAATAATTTTAACGCGGGACAAAGCATCCGCATTAGTATTTGTTTTACCCTTTTTATGTATTATTTGGTAATCGTATTCAGCTAATTTTAAGCGCCATCTAGTTAATTTTGAATTAGGGTCTTTAAGAGACATAATCCAAGTTAGGGGCCTATGATCTGTATAGATCGTGAACCTTCTTCCATATAGATACGGACGGAAGTATTTTACTGCCCAAACTATACCTAATAGTTCTTTTTCAATTGTGGAGTACCTTTCTTCTGTCGATGACAGAGTTCGTGATGCATAAGCTACTGGTTTGTCTTGGCCTACCGTGCCTTGGGATAGAACCGCGCCTAAGGCTACGTCTGAAGCATCTGTCGTTAATATAAAAGGTTTTTCGAAATCTGGATACTGCAAAATTGGAGCGTTAATTAAAACTTCCTTGCATTTTCCGAAAGACTCCTCGTATTCTTTTGAAATTTCAATTTTCGCGTTCTTCTTTAAACATTTGGTTAAGGGTTTTGTTAGTTTTGCAAAATCCTGTATAAACTTTCTATAGTATCCAACCAGTCCTAAAAACGATTTAATTTCCTTTTGTGTTTTAGGAATTGGGAACTTCTTAATCGCGGCAATTTTATCTGCGTTTGGTTTAAGACCTTCGCTAGTTAATGTGTGTCCTAGGAATTTAACTTCCTTTTGTAAAAATTCTGATTTATTTAATTGTATTTTAAGATTATGGCTTCTGAATCTTTTAAAAACTTGTTCACATTTTTCTAGATGTTCCTGTAAGCTAACCGAGTATATAATTACATCGTCGAGGTAAGTTAAAACGTTATCTATTCCTCTTAAAACAACATCCATTAGTCTTTGAAATGTACTTGGGGCGTTTTTTAATCCGAAGGGCATTCTTAAAAACTCATAGTGACCTCTATCAGTGCTAAACGCCGTTTTTTCTACATCTTCTGGATCCATTTCTACTTGATGATAGCCCGAAGCTAAATCAATCGTAGTGAAATATTGCGCTCTACCTAATCTGTCTAAAATATCGTTGATGTTTGGTAACGGGTACTTATCCTCGATAGTTTTCTCGTTTAAACGCCTGTAATCAATAACTAATCTCCATTTCTTTTCACCTGATGCATCTAATTTCTTTTCGACTAAATGCACTGGGCAAGACCATGGTGACATACTTTCTCTAATTATATTTTGGTGTAATAAATTTTCTACTTGCTTTTGTATTTCTTGCTTTTGCTTAGGTGCTTGTCTATAATTACGTACAAAAATTGGGTTGTTGTCCGTTAACCTAAGTTTATGCTTTACTTGATGAGTAAATGTAAGCGGAATTTCCTCACAGTAAAATAAATCTCTATAATTATAACAAAGTTTTTTAATTTCCCGTTTTTCTTCCACGTTCATATGATCTGTTCGTAATCTGTTTAAATTTCTTTTTAATAAATCATCATTATACGCTGTGTTAACGTACACGGAATTTTCGTCGTTACATTTAATTAATGGATCTATGTAAATCATTCTAACTGCATGACCTTTCTTTAACTTTAATTTATTTTCCGTTTTATTTATAACCGTCGTTTTAATAATTCCGTTTTTCACTGCTACTAATGCTGAGGGAAACAACAAACCACTTTCTGTTTCTTGTTCTTCTAATTCATAGATTCCTTCTTTGTAATTACAAGCTAACATTATTAGCTGTTCACAATAAGGATGGATTGTGATATAAGATTTTATATCATCCTGGATGGGAATGCTAACCGACTCGGTTCTCACGATCATATTCTTCATATCTATTTGAGCTCCTAACGATCCTAATAAGTCTACTCCTAATAAGCCCATAAAATCTTTATCAAAATTAAACATAAGGAACTTGTGTGTTATATTACATCTAAACATCCTGGGTAATTTAATATAAACGACCTGGCTGTGTTTTGTTACGCCGTGCGGTGTTTTTATATAATGTGTTTCATCTCTTATCTGCGCTTCGATGTTTAAGTTTCGGACTACATCCGGGTTTATTAACGACTGTGAAGCTCCAGTGTCTAATAAAAATCTACCACCTAGTTCGCTGATATAAATGTAGGGCAATTTATTTTTAGTTTCTGTATTTACATAGACTAAGTTTCCGGTTCCACATCTACAGTTACGCAAAAATTTTCTTTTTCCTCAGGATAGGGTTCTTGTTCGTAGTCAACTACTTCGTTAACCTGCTCCTCCTGGTAATTAATTCTCGCTGGCCTAGAACTCGAGGGACCAGGTTGAGGCTGGTTCGGTCTAGGTCGCGACACATTTATCGGCTGCTGTAAGTTAGTGAATTGCCTAGGGCCTACAATAGCGTTGGGCTGTGGAGCCTGATAAGAGCGCTGCATATCCTGATAAGGACGCTGTGCATGTAGCATGTTCTGCTGTGGTCCTTGAAAAGGACGCCTAAAATTATTATTTTGCCTATAATTTTGAGAGATGTTTGGCCTAGGGGGTGCAGTATCTTTAGTTTTATCTAACTGCGGTTTTTTGACTTTTAACTTTATCTCCTCCTGTTTGGCTAACACAATTACTTCTTCTAGTACAACCGCACCCTTGAATCTGATGCTTAATGATACAATTGGGTCGAGTTGATCGAGGAAAACGTCCATTGCCATTTTTTCGTACAATTTCCGTTTTCCTGGATCGAGGTTAATTAACGCGCATGATAACTCTCTCACTCTATCTCCAAAAACTTCAATTGTTAACTTATCTCTGGAGAGGTGCATTAACTCACTGATTAATTGAACCTCCCCCCTAAACTCTCCAAACCTACTTTTCAATACCTTCTTAATTTCCTCCCACGATTTGCACTGGTTATGTTGGGAGAGTGCCTCAACGGCTTTTCCCGTTAACTTATTTTTGATAAGACATGCAATTGGAATTGCCTGACTGTCATCCTCTACTAACTCTAATACGTTTTCCACACTGTTAATATAAAATTCTAATGTTTTTTTATTTCCGTCGTACGATGGCAAAAGAATTGATAGTGTCTCGTACGGCATCATAGTTTGTTCGGGTTTTACTTCCGCGTTGTTCTGAGCCATGTTTATGCACAAATCAACACACAAAATTATAAAATGGATGTACACAAATGTAAATTGGAACAATATGGGTACAAAAAGGAAATCTCGGGAGCAACAGAGTAAAATGCTTACCCCACGAGCATTGCCGAATTCAGGCTGTGAGTCTGTCTTCTCCTTGGTTGGCTGCGTAGCGGCTGGACTGCTTTTCTGGGCTGCGTAGCGGCTGGGCTGCGGAGCTGCTTGGCTGGACCCGACGTAGGTTGTTTTCTTGATTCGCGTCGCGATTATCCCGAATTTACTCGCGAATTAATCGTTAATTCAGACACGAATCCTACCCGACTGCGCCAGTTAACTATCGGGCCCTAGCCGAAGGGTTTTTTAAAAAGCAAGAATGCGACCGGTCGAGCCGGAGAGTTGTTACAGACTAATCTTTATTTCATAAAAATCTTACGTACTAAAATCCTTATCAACTAAAACATGACACCTGATTATCCTATTACTTAAATACTAGGGTTGGTTATGCCAACGTAACTCACTGATAATAATTTTTTTTACATATTTAAAGCGGCTAAAAGTATATTATACGAGTAATATGAACTTTTTGTTTTGTTTTTATGGACAAAAATATCGAATTAAATTTTAAGATCTTCCTAGATACATTAGCCACACCTAACTGAAGTGATTTGCCTTTAGTAATCGGTTGAATGTTTGTGACAAAGCATTTTGGTGACCATTAGTTTGTATTTTGAGGGATTTTAGTTGATTAAAAAGGGTTAATTTGCATTGTCATTGATTGCCATTACCAATGGACATGACTAATTCATATGGTGCGTCTCTTTTACAATTCTGTCAATTCTATGATTGTAGATTGAGATGTTGAAGTGTGGATTACTATTATAATGTTATTTTGATTTATGTTAATGAATTTCAGTTCTGAAAATCTGCAACCGCGAGATTCCTCGAGACTCCCTTACTGAACGGGCATTTTATAAAAGCTAAGTCTAAAACGTTACCTGTGGTTGTCTATGGCGTCAGCTATGTAATGAATGTACCGAATTTGATGCGGCTTTTTATAGTCATTGAGTAGCAAACGGGCTTGCAAGCCACCTGATGTAACGTGTTCACTGCCACTCATGGACATCATACCTTAAATAGAGATGAAATCGTATCTGAGGTTGTATGCGGCCGCTGTACTACTCATTTACTGAGTTCACCACAAATAAAGTGTACAGTTCACCACAAATAAACAACGTGTGTTCCTTTATTGGACCTAGTCATACTGCACCATAGAATAATTCATACTTATTTTTAAAAGAGTGCTGGGAGTTTTTTTCCGCCCGCTTTTTTCTCCTAGTCTACGTTCTGCCTGAGGGGCGATCAAAGCGGATGTTTGTATAATGTTAAATGTATGACGTTCATTAAGTGTGCATAAATTGTACCTAATAATGAATAAAAGCTTTTGAATTTGAATTTGAATTTAAAGCATCTCCGGCACAATCGTCAATAAGTGAATGCTCTATTTACATTATAAATAACCACAAAAGTTTATGTACCTCTGTTAAGAAATCTATTACAAAAACTATCATCAACTAATCAGTCTACGTCATTCACATTACAGTCGGTTATAAGCTAGGAGTGACAAAATTAAATCACTGAGGCGTGTCTGAACCAAAGTTCATACCATCCCTCGATCAGATAACACCACACGTGATGGGGGCGATTTTAATTTACTAATAGATTTAAATGTATCACCGCAATTCTGTGTCAAATATGAAAATGAATTACCGTATGTCGAGCAGAGATAGTCTTGGATCGAAATTAGTGAGTCGGTCGCCGTTTTTATATAGGATATAGAGAAATCATTTTTTGAGGAATATATATTACCATTATTTTGATACCTTCTAAATATACTACTACTTACTATTATAAGAGCTATATATCACCGCTCTTATATATATATATAAGAGCGGTGATAGCCCAGTGGCTTAGAATTCGACCTCGAATCGAGGGGTCCGGGTTCGAATCCCAGTGGCACGCACCAATGACTTTGTGAAAAAGTTATGTGCGCTTTTGAAAAAAATAAAATCTCACCTGCTGTTACGGTGAAGGAAAACATCGTGAGGAAACCTGCATGCCTGAGAGTTACAAAAAAAATGTTCTCAAAAGTATGTGAAGTCCACCAACCCGCAGTGGGCCAGCGTGGTGGACTAAGGCCTACATCCCTCTCATTACGAGAATGAGACCCGACCCTGTAGTGGGTCATTAATGGGTTACTCACTATTATTATACTTCTACTACTACTACTACGATATACTACTGTATACTCGAAAATCTTGTTTTTGTAGGTATGTAAACTTTAGTGTGAGATGAAAGCCGTCTTCATTTATAATCGGAATTACATGTTATTCTTTTCTTGACGTATGTTAACTATAAATTTGCTGCATACAATTTTCTTAATAAAGCATGAAATAAAGAATTAAATAATTATGTTGAAACATTCCGTAAAGACTTAGTACACGAATCGGAATCAAAACGCTGACACATTTGCATAACACCATACAGTCGTACAAATATTCCATCAAAACGACAGCCACACAGTAAATGGATATTTGATTATACGTTACATACATACGTTAAACAACATATTTAACCGAAATTCGATCGTTAAATCAAATTACCTCCATGTCACAAGTCAGCCTGGCCACTAATTGTCGCTACACATGCTATTCTTTCATAGTTATTAATTTCCGTCATTATATGCCTTTACCGGTCGTTAACCAAATATTGGGCGGAACTGTAATTAGGGATGCCACAAAATGTGTTGTGTCGATATCGATCGCTTCCCTTTGTATCGATATATCGTATCGCATGCTTTTTTGTTGATTTGTGAATGTTGCGACTTAAGAAGTATTTTTAAATGAAAACGGGCATTGTTATGGTATTTTTAATATTAATAAGCAAAAAATTAATTCTTAAGATTAAGAATAACAAAATGGTTAATGGCACTGTTTATCATCATTTTGCTATGATGTTATATGAATTTTCAAGTATAGAAGTAAAAAATTGTCGTACTGTGATACGATACGATATTTTGAATTGATTAGATATAATAATATCGAAACGTATCATATGGTCTAACTATCGTATTAAATATCGATATATCATAATTTGTGCTGTATAGATATTTCGATATATCGTATCGTATGAGGCATCCCCAACTGTAATAGATTTTTTTGGCGGAAAAACGTCGTATGTGGCATCTAACACATTGGAGATACGACTTTAAGGTTTTGTTGTATAGTTATGTGTGCTTTGCTGTGGCGGGAATTTTTCTTAATCTTTTAACTTTAAAAGGTAGCAATTGAGCAAAGCGCAAGGAAATAGAGCTCTATTTGCAGGTATTTAAGTTGATTGTCCTGTTCTCTTGATTTGATTTTAGACATTTTGGGAGTGGTCAGTGAATTTTAGTGCTAATAATTCGAGTAAAGTTGATAATTACATTGTTTGCGTATTGGGGTTTGGAAAACATAATATACAAATTGCCGTTTACGTGTCCTTGGCTTGTTTGGGCGATTAGTGGATCGAAGAAGTTATAGATAGTTCTTATGTGTTATAGATACCTAGTAACTTACCTTAGTCCGTTTTCAAGTGTTAGAAATCTGCTTTTTGTATAATAGTAGCTGATATTAGCTTAAGAGTGAGTTTTACAAAATTGTAATGTCACTTGCAGTAAATACCAAGGGCACCTCGAATAGAGAAGAAATACTATGAGAAGAAATCCGAGAAGAAATACTATGAGCGACTATGCTTTGCTACTCATGAGGACTAAGATGTTCGCCTCAAATAAACTATCTCTGGCCACAAATAAGCCTGTAAGCAAATAAGTATGTCTGACCTTACATTATGTGTTTACGGTCTCAAATGAAGTATCTCCGGTAACACAAGGCACGAGGAACATGCTTCTTTACGTGGGGTAAAGAGTAACCTCCCCGGACTATTTCTCTTCCTCCCGCCATCTTTCTGCCAGTAACCCATTAATGACCCACTACAAGGTCGGGTCTCCTTCTCGCAATGAGAGGGATGTAGGCCTTAGTCCACCACGCTGGCCCAGTGCGGGTTGGTGGACTTCACATACCTTTGAGAACATTTTTTTGTGAAGTCTCAGGGATGCAGGTTTCCTCACGATGATTTCCTTCACCGTAACAGCAGGTGATATTTAATTTTATAAAGCGCACATAACTTTTGTTTACAAAGTCATTGGTGCGTGCCACTGGGATTCGAACACGGACCCCTCGATTCAGGGTCGAATTCTAAGCCACTGGGCTATCACCGCCATCTTTCTATCACCTAGTTAATCCTAAGCCTATTGCTGCGCTGTTGAGGACACAAAGTTTAGGTTACCTCCTTCTATTGAATACATAATAACATGATATTCTCTCTCTCTCTCTCTCTTCAGCCGACATTGATCCACTGCTGGACATAGGCCTCTCCCAAGGCGCGCCACTGAGCCCGGTCTTCGGCTCTCCTCATCCAGTTGCTATTGTTGCTATATCCACATGATATTGACAGTAGGTACATAATATATGATATTTACTGTAAGTCGAGCGGCGGCACACAGTCGTTGCAACTTGTTCAATAACGGCGCGAGTTTGAGTCAACACGCGGTTAGCGCTCGTGAGCTGACACTTTACACACTGGGCGATTAAACGCGATTTTTTATTACGAAAAAAAAAAACATTAACATCAATACAGACAACAGAAAAAACTATCGAGACCGTCTGAAGTATCTTGGTGAAAAAACAGGTTATTAAGTATTAAATTACATTTAAATAAATGAATAAATGAATAACGCTTCACACTCATAGCCCCACACTAGGATTCCCTGTGTCGTGGGTGCCATGGACACACACAAGACAAGAACACACACACCCAGACCAGAAACAGAAATTTAAACTCATCATTCAATTTCTGCACCGCTGGGAATTGAACCCAGGACCCTCCGCGCAGCGCACCGGCGTCTTAACCACTGCGCCACACAGGTCGTCAAATTAAAATAAGTAACCACATAATACCAACAGACGAAAATGAAAAACATTTATTTGCACGATTAGTTCTTGGTATAACAGGGCATTTTGATCCGTCCATTCATCATCATTCTTTCCAGCTATGCAAATTAAAAAGTGAGATTACCTATCACCTATCAGCGGTTGTACAGCGGCCTGAAGTATTCAATTACATAAAGAAAAGAAAAGAAAAGAATGCGTTTATTGTTGACTGTTACACGAGAAAGATGTTACAAAATTATAATAAGTTAAGAACAGTCTACCCTATGCGGGCATACAATAATTATATCTTAAAAAACTAGACATTACTACATGGGTTTCGAACGTCCAGTCCGTAACCAGCCCAAGCATCGACCAGTATTGTTGAAGATAAACAACGCTCGGGATGGATACGACAAGCGAACTAGGATTGTGAACTCATATAATATCTGTTAAGACTGTACACAATATTGTCGAAGTCACAAGTACAAGTCCATTAACTTGGTGCAAATTTCACAAATAGCTATCTATTTGTATCTATCTTATACTCATCCCAAAGATAATCGACATAGCTCTCGAGTTTACTATTTGGTACTCATCCCAACGGCGGTGATAGCCCAGTGGCTTAGAATTCGACCTCGAATCGAGGGGTCCGGGTTCGAATCCCAGTGGCACGCACCAATGACTTTGTAAAAAAGTTATGTGCGATTTATAAAATTAAATATCACCTGCTGTTACGGTAAAGGAAAACATCGTGAGGAAAGCTGCATGCCTGAGAGTTCACAAAAAAATGTTCTCAAAGGCATGTGAAGTCCACCAAACCGCAGTAGGCCAGCGTGGTGGACTAAGGCCTACATCCCTCTCATTGTGAGAGGAGACCCGACCCTGTAGTGGGTCATTAATGGGTTAAAACAACAACTCATCCCAAAGATAATCGACATAGCTCTCGAGTTTACTATTTGGTACTCATCCCAAAGATAATCGACATAGCTCGAGTTTGCTAATTAAAGTGACAATGGACTGGCCACGTCGTTTGGAGGATCGATTCCTTCCGTTCAGCCCTTGGTAGTCCACTGCTGGACATGGGCCTCCCCTAATTGACACCACTCCACCCGGTCCTGGGCCCTCTGAATCCAACGGTTTCCCGCTGTCTTTTTCAGGTCGTCGGTCCACCTGGTAGGAGGGCGGCCTGTGCTCCTTTTGCCTAAACGTGGTCACCATTTTGGGTCAGAAATAAGATGCACTGCTATTGGCTGCCTTGTTTTTAGCCGTCGTAAGACAAGAATTTCTGAACAAATGTACTACGTACGTCCTTTGCAAGATGGATGCTCATACCACCATCAAAGACTAAACAAGTCGGCAATAGTGGTCCAACCCAAACACCTCAACTTTTGGATTGATTGAGCAAATCAAATAACCCTCACCTCACCCTTGTATCTACGTCTTTTGAATTTTGGTAGTGGGACCATTAGGCTGGGAACTTGTGGGACTCACTTGTAGTTACAGGGAATAAAGATATGCTCAAATAAAACTACGTCATGATTAAAAAAGTTGAGTTTAAATGGGAATTGGTAGAATTATAATAGAATTGGTAGAACGATAAGTATGAAAATAAATGAAAGAAAGAAGTCTGTTGAATGTGTAATCGTGAGATATGTTTCCGTTCATTCCGCGTCTGTAAAATTTAGTCAACAAATGAGTAACAAACCGAAATGATGGGAATTAGAATACTAAGTGGACATTGCAACCATCTGGTGGTAGAGTATCGAGGTCTATTGGCCTAGAATGCCCTCTAAAGGCTTAAAACACGGAATTTATTAACTAATCATTTTAAAATCCTTTGTATATTTTGGCGACGCTGCTATCCGCGACCTATTTATCCCATATCCCACCAAACACATGGTGCACCTACACTGAAGATCCAAGGATCCAAGTGGCACTGTTTGCAGTTCGAGTTACTGACCTGTATGTACCCTGCCTAAACGCGTTAGTTTCCGAGTTATTAGCGAACAAACACACGCGTAATGGACTAATTGCTGTTTGCTGAGGTTGGGGGCAGATGTGGAAATCACCTTACGTTGTTCAGTTTGACGAACACTGGGATTTGGATGGAGATTGCAGTTTAAGATTTATTCCGTAATACGAGTGCATAAATAAATAAAGAAACATAAAGAAAATAAAAAAAAAATAACATAAGGCCTTGATACATAAAGAAACCTAGGCACTTAAAGTAAATGAGTAACAAACGCGAGTTCGTAGGATTGATATCTGATGGACTGATGGAAGAAATCCTCCTCGTCCTCGAATGGCGACAACGTCTAGGCAAAGGGAGTACCTCCGACTAGGTGGCCTGACGATCTGAACAAGACGGCGGGAAACCGTTGGATTCAAAGGACCCAGGACGGGGCGGAGTGGTGTAGGGGATTAGGGGAGGCCTATGTCCAGCAGTTAAGTGGTGACTGGGACCCCCTACTGTCTTTCTGCACTACAAAGTACTTAAGATTATTTGTTTTCAGATCAGATTGTGGAATCTGAGTGGAGTTGTGATCGCCGGAGATTTTCAGGCTTCATGAGTAGCACAGTACGATCTCGGATAGGATTCCTTTTTTTATGCACAGAAAGACAAGCAAACAGACAGACGGGTTCGTGGACGGACGGACGGTAAGTGGTCACTTTCACCTATTAACACAGACAACACCAGGGGAGATGCCAGTCACCGGGGGCGTTGCCGACTATTGAAGGAAAGGTCTCGTACGAGTCCTGCGCAAATAATTTGTTAGATAATACTGAAAAAGAAACCTATTCATAATCGAAAATATAATCCATAAACAACAATCGCTTTCGCACCCTAAAATAAAAATACGTATTAACTAACACAAAAAACCTTTCCGTGTAATGAAATAAAACTAATCATCGGTCGGTAAATAAATCGTTTCATGGCATACAATCCGGCATCAGTGGGTGAAAATAACTCGCGAGGACACTCATAATTCGATGGGTTCGGCCGAATTCCCATCAAACACATGACGCTGGTTAAGTCTGGAGCGGACAGAGGGAGAAAGTTGAAGAACAAACAACAGTTGAAGAAGAAAGAACAAAAAATAATCAGATCTTTCTTTACTCATTTGCGATTTTTCTTTGTCCATAGGTAATGGTGACAAATTTTAATCAGATGGCTCGTTTGCCTGTTTCTTTTTTACATAAAATGGTCACCGGTTTTGTGTGTTAAAATCAAACGAAAAGGTCTTCTTTCAACAGAAAAAATTCCTTGTAAATGGGTCATATAAGAAAAACCAAAGTAGAAAGAATGAAATAGGTAAATAAGTTAATACGATAACGTTTGCGACCACAAAAATAGCTAATTCGTACTTGCATTTGAGGGAAGTAGCCAGGATTTCTATCGTATCTTATCCTCGATTGTAAAATCCACTTGACATCAGGTGGCATGCATATTATGCTTTTTTTTTTAAATAAAAAACGCGGTGTACTTGCAACAGGGTTGTGTCCAATACTAACACTTCATACATTTTGAATGGCGAACGTACGGGATGACGCCATAATTTTTTCGAGTCAACTGACTAATTTTTAATTGTTAATGCGCCAAAAAGGAAGGTGACATGAAATAAAATGATGATAGAACTGGAAGGTGAGCTAGATTTTCAGATAATTGTGAACGCAGCTTTTTAGCAGAGTTACATTCTGAAATTAATTGTGAATGCTGGGAACATCCCGTTTCTTGAAATTAATCGCTTTCCTCTCATACCTTGCCACCCCATCGCATGTCACCGCGCCTCGTATAGACCGCGATATGCAAATATGGTACATAAAAGTAATATTTCGTGATAACGCCATAGTAATTAATAAAATATGTCCTCTGGCAGTGGGCGCGGATTCCCAGTGCCGTATAGGATTGCGACGCTTGATTTATACTGGGCGTGTGTGGCCTTAATTTTCTTATTAATATTCTCCATTGATGGATGTGTGTGTTGTGCTTTGTAATCAAAGAATTTTTTTTGACCGTCCGCATTTTTGTTACTAAGTATTACTATTATAAGAATACTCGTAACAAGCAGGTTTGTGGAAGCCTTTTAAATCATTATACATAGTTCTAAAAGCAAGGTCCTGTATTCGGCCGTGAGCACGAACTTCGTATAGTAATCGTATCGAAATTAGTGTAGAAACGTGTCAAGACAAACTGACATATGCCATACTAATAACTGACGTTTAGCGTACGAATAGTTTGACGAAAGTATTCATGAACTGAGCATGAACATTATCTCCAAAATACCCGGGGAGTCGCCAAACAATACATATTTTCTTTTGATTGATTGATTGATTGATTGATTGATAATTGATTAGCAAACGATATACAAGCCACTTGATGCTAGGTGGTCTTTGTAACTCATGGACGGCATCCAAACTCATCTCTACCTTTAGATATTTGGAGACAATTCACTATAATATTTATTTTACCTAAAATAAAATGACATCCTGAGGTTGAAACATTGACTTCACTTCGATCGCGCTGCAATTCTTACTTTTACAACACCAAAGCAAAAAACTCTTTCAATCGCACCAAACACACATCAAATCCCAAGCACAAAGTTATCAACACTCTCCATCAAAAATATCCGCAGTCTGACGGAATCAAGAATTCGGTATGGCCGAAAGCTCAAACGCAGACGATCAACGCTGCATTCAGCGCTGAATGGAGTTATTAGGCGGTGTTTACACTGACCGGGAGACGTTTCTTTCAATGCTCTGACCGGCTCAGTCAATAGGACATCATTACCGTGCGCCCTGGTGTGCTGCGTTTGAACGAATAAGTCGGGCGAGCTGTGATTAGTAGACTTGACTGACTAACTGGGTGGGTTTCAATAATCAACCGTCTGATTTTGATTGAGATATTGAGATGGTTGCTAAGCACCTCTTTTTAAATTGTTCTGAAATAATAGATGTTATCTGGCAACCAAATGTCAAAAGATCGATACAAAGATTGACTACTGAAACCGGTCGTAAATGCTACTATTGCCTCATTACCATCCATGAAGAGAGCAAGCTCTTCTTTTCGAGTACAAGAGGTATGGTATCTGGAGGGAAATTAGATGTGAAAGGCGATTAAAAATTAATATAATTGTCTGTGGGCCACGATTCCGTGTACGAGAGGGAATTGACATTCAACTTCCTAATTAGAATAGTTTGTCAAAGGTGTACTTCCTTCTCCTCTGACCTCTGAAAGGTGGGTGCTTATCATCGCACACAAATACGCACTATTACATTATACCTATCACACCACATTTTTCCAAACTGTACATGAAGATACGGAGTTACGGATGCGGAGGGTTTAAAGACTTCTTTTAAACCATTAACAAAAAAATTAAAACCGACGCCAATTTCCTGGAGCATAAAAAGCTAATTCTGCAACCGATCAATTCACGTCAACAGGTATTAAAAATTTAAGGTTTAGTACAATTTTATACAATAAGCCAGTTGCGGCATTAAAACTGTTTTCAAGTAAACTAACACATGCAAACGCGGCACACGAATCATTCCCAGTCGGTCAACATTTGTGCAGCGATATGAATGACCACAGAATGACCAGCAAATATTTGCCTCTGACCGTCATCTGCCACTGGATCAGCGAAATCAAAGGATTGTTCGCGATTACTTCAACTTATACACGTAGGAAGAAGAAGTTATAATACGTAAAGCTAAGAAAACAGTGATTCTCGGTACTATATTTAGTATTAACAACTTGGAACAATCCAACTCTTCTTTTTGTATGTTATGTATGTAGTAAAAGGCTATCTTCTATAAGAAAAATCTGTTTTATTTTCTATAATATTTTACGCACTCGGGAAAGTAATTAAAATAGTTAGCTACTATAGAAATCAACACTAGTCTTAGAAACCCTATAATTATTGACGATCTGAGCGGCGTGGCGCAGTGATTAAAACACCGGTGCGCTGCGCGGAGGGTTCTGGGTTTGATTCCCAGCAGAGCAGAGATTTGAATGATGAATTTGAATTTGTGTATCTGTTCTGGGTGTGTTGTGTTCTTGTCTTATGTGTGTCCATGGCACCCACGACACAGGGAATCCTGTGAAGCATTACGTATTAAAAAAATTATGGGTTCAACCAGCGAACTTGGGTTATTTATTTATCTTTATCTGTGACTATGACTCCTTGCAACGAACCACCACCACCCCTGTGTCTTCCCACCGGCAATTATGTTGCTGTCATTTTATTTATATTTTGCCGTTATCTGAGATATCTTCTAATAAACTTTAAGATGGGTTGAGGGGAATTTTAAGTATTATTTTATGTTAATGTAGCACCATAGTTCAACGAAAGAACCAAGTTTGATTTCATTTGCATTGTTCAAAGTGTTATAAAAGGGTTTATTTAGGTCTTGAGACGTGTCACAGAGTCTGAACAGTTTTCGGTATCGTCATTTAATACATTAATTAAGTACAAATTTATTCGAGTGATGGAATTTGTGATATTTGGTTGTTCAATGTTAATTAGGTATATTGTTATGGAAGCGTGCTATCCCGCGGCTTGAGTACATCGCAAGCGATCGACAAAGTTAAGCCATACTTGATTTTTGGTGTATTTTGTGTGGTATAGTTACCATAGATACTTAATTTAAAAAGATATAAGATTTCTATAAGATTCACATAATATTTATATTTTTTGAGGGTAGAAATGAGTTGCAGTTACCACTTAACATCGCTTCGATTCCCGTCCTTCCCTTATGCGGTGATAGGCCTGTAATTCGGCTTCTTACTCGAGGGTTCCGGGTTCAAATCTCAGTAGCACACATCAATTACTTTCTTTAAAAACAGTTTTGTGCGTTTTATAAAATTAAGTGAAATATCACTTGCTGTAACGGCGAATGAAAACATCGTGAGTAAACCTGCATGCCTCCAAGTTTTACATAATGTTCTCAAAGGCATGTGAAGTCCACCAACCCGCATTATGCCAGTCTTGTAGGCTAAGGTCCACCGTGTGTCATTAATGGGTTAAAGACACCCTTCCGTAATCTATAAATAATGTAATATATTAAGAAACTCAACAGACTCCTTCCGCCACCTACTTAGTCCTTAATCTCAATAATTATTATGAATGTTTGGACTCGGATGCTGGTAATGGCGCCATGTATCAATTTGCTCGAGCCTGAGACGTCGGAACAAAAAAGGTTCATCTGAAAAGGGCGTTAACTGCCCAACTCGCAGTGAACTTTGTTTTAACTTGTCATCGGTTACTTTATTTAGGATTTGTTTAGGCTGTTTGCGGATGGGGCGGTTTGTGAGCGTTTTAAAGCGCTAATAAAACCACTTTGCAGGTAGCGCTATCCCGAATTAAAGACGTGAGATGAGCCGTTTATTTATTAAATAGATAAACGATCACGAATTATTTAATGATAAAATTTACTAGTGTATTTTTACTTATCGACATTAAGGTTTTGTGATTTGTAAATATTGTACTTTTTATTGTACCTCATTGCACGGAAAGAGTTCAATAACAGTACGTAGATATTGTGTATTTTCATTAGTAATATTAATTTCAAAAGACGTCTTTATTACAAATTTATTACCGACTGAGAGGTAGGAAGAGCTTTACAGTGAAATTTAATAGGATAAAAATCCAAAATGGAAAACAAATACACGTTATAACATTAATATCAATATGCAAACACCAAAAGTGATGTGCCGCCTTCACATAATCTTTATACCGAGGTTGCGGCGTTCAACCGTCCCTGTATGTGCGCCCTATCCCGGAGTTATGCTAATAAAATGATATTGTTTTGTTCAGAAAGTGCTATTAATTAAGAGGTGCGCCTGTCGCGCGTAATCCGACAAACTCCGAAGACGTCGCCATTACGGTTTCCAAGTTGCCGCCAAAAGGTGTGCTGCTGAATTACTTTTATTTATTCACGTTAATAATTCACGATTTTAATGGGAGTTATTTCAACTGAGTTCTTGGCGTATTTTTAGGGGATCGTGTCGGAGATGGAAACCCTACGCGTCTATCCGTCACCAGACCCTTTTCTTTACTGCCACAAAATGAAAACCTTGAATGAATTACTGAATAGCATTTTCTCAATTAAAAAAAATCGATTTGTCTGTTCGGATGAAATCGAATTTTATGTACCTAAACAAATTTTTATAGAACATTTTTGTTGTCGACCGGCGATAGTCAAATCATTGCTATGCAATTGCTTTGTACGATCCCGTATCGTCTATAATTTGTTACGTTCTTAATTTCGAAATAGAAACTGCAACGTACAAAAATCGATAATTATCGTAAGATTTATGCAATCAATGACTCATGGAGCATGTTTGCAGCAGTACATAACGTGATGCACCTTAGGTATAAGAAATTAATAAAACAACCAAACATAACCAAAAAAACTTTAAAGTCCACGGAACCCTACCTAGAGAAAATTTGTTACACTGTTTGACTATTTTTTATTCGTTAAGTGAGAATTATTCCGTTCTGTACAACTGCAAAGTTCGCGCAAACTTGTACTAAATATGCCAAATCTGTTTCTAAACGTATTATTTAAGGATGTTGGCTGATTTTTTTAAATTTTCATCACGATGATTTTATGTATGTTGACTAAGTTGAGCAGTACCCTTAGTCTGAGTTTTAGCGATGCAGAAACGAAATGTTTGTGCGTTTCGTTTCGGATAGATACGTAACTCATACTAGCTTCATTCAGCTTACTACACAGGAGTCCACGGTGTAAAAACAAAATAGAGGTAAAAGATTTTTAGAGGAGTTAAAAAATTAAAATCAAATTTTTGTATGTAAGAGGAGACTCTACCCAACTATGGGTCAGTAAGTTACACCCACATTTCTTTCTTTCAATACCACGCTCAAAACTAAACCATAGCCCGAAAACTTAATAAAATCCGCACCACATTACCCCGCATAATAATTGCAATTATAATTACGCAAACTAACTGCCTCCGTGCTAACTCCGGTAATGCGTTATACAGTTTTGAAAATTTGATAACTTTATCCAAATTCGCAGGTCCTAGCGGCACGTTGGGGAAATCTCGCTCGCTCATTATTGCTCCTATCGCGGGAGGCGCTAATGTATCTGTGCGAACACCTTATAGCGCGAGGAGCTACGAAACTCAGCTCGGTGGAAGGTGATCTGACAGAAACCTATGGAGGAATATTTCCAGAATATTCTCAAATTAAAGTGGCAAAGGCAATGAAAGCGGTGATAGCCCAGTGGCTTACAATTCGACCTAGAATCGAGGGGTCCGGGTTCGAATCCCAGTGGCACGCACCAATGACTTTGTGAAAAAGTTATGTGCGCTTTATAAAATTAAATATCATCTGCTGTTACGGTGAAGGAAAACATCGTGACGAAACCTGCATGCCTGGGAGTTAAAAAAAAATCTCACAGGCACGTGAAGTCCACCAACCCGCATTAGGCCAGCGTGGTGGACGGCGACCTACATCCCTCTCATCGTGAGAGGAGACCCGACCCTGTAGTGGGTCATTAATGGGTTACTGACAAAGTGGCAATGGCTGGCTACAGTTCGGACTGACGATCGATGGGGAAAAAAGGTCCTCGAATGGCGACCACGTTTAGGCAAAAGGAGCACAGGCCACTCTTCTACCAGGTGACGACCTGAAGAAGACAGCGGGAAACCGTTGGATTCAGAGGGCCCCGGACCGGATGGAGTGGCGTCGATTAGGGGCATAAAAAAGCTCTCCTTCATAGCCGACAACGCACTGGCGACTCCTCTGGTGTTGCACGTGTTAGTAGGTGACGGTGACCACTTACCATCAGGTGGCCCGTCTGTCTGTTTGCTTGCCCTACTTATAATAAAAAGCCTATGTGCAGCAGTGGACTACCAAGGGCTGAAAGGAAGGAGGAAGGAAGGAGTCCTAGCGGCACGTTGGGGAAATCTCACTCGCTCATTATTGCTCCTACGAGATGTATCTGTGCAAATACCTTATGGCGTAAGGAGCTACGAAACTCAGCTCGGTAGCAGGTAATCTGCCCGCCGAAACACAGAAGCACGCATTTAAATGGCCACTAGCGCCCCAGGTGCTGATCGCGCCCGACGTTACTTAACTCTTTCGATCGCTTGCGATCTACTCAAGCAGCGGGGCTATGCGCGCATGTCGTCGCCACATCCATATATTCCCGCATCCGAGTCCAAACCAGCGGCTTCTCAGTTGAGGCATCGGGAGAGCCCTTAAGTGACGAGTTACAGATGGATTTTTGCTGTTGGCTCTTAGTCGGACGATATTTATGTCACCTTCCTTCATTAGCCTTCCCGTATTAATGGCCGTAGTTCTGAGAGGTTTCGCGGTAATGGGTGTGTGACCTATTTCGTGTTCTACTTCATATTTACCAGGACTTTTAGGCCGCGAAAGTTTGGAAGCGATTTCGCACGAATTCAACTCGTGCGTATTTGTACGTTCACACACAAACAATTCCGATCTTAGAAATACTATGGGAGCGCTCACACTGCGCGCGACTAAGTTGACGTACTCGTACGACTAACACGCACGCAACGTGAGCGTTGCCATAGTATTTCTAAGGTCGGTATTCGTACGTGAACACACGTATACGCACGAGTCTTAACTCTGGCACTAACTACTGACTAGATAATAAGCAGTGATAGTCCAGCCCACTGGCAATACTACTCGAGGTCCAGGTTCGAACCAACAACTTTCTTAAGAAGTTATACGCTTTATAAAACTGTAACATTGAAGGAAAACATCGTGCATCATGCATCTGAATTCCTAAGAATTCTCCACAATGTTCTCAAAGGCATGTGAAGTCCACCAACCCGTAGTAGGTCAACGTGGTGGACTATGAGATGGATGGTTAATAGCAAAAGTTTAATTAAAAAAATTATTAAAAACTCCATCGGCGCTATTTAAACTCAAATGATGACAAAATGCAGTGCCAATAATGATTATTAATCCACTTACTAATAAATAGATCTAGGACGTGCATAATGCAGGCCAATATCAGTTAAAACACTACTAATTGCCTCACTCTCCCCCCTCCCCCCATTCGACAGAATAGGGGATGACGTCGCGCTGAAAAGCTTTTAATATCAAATGAACCGAAAATTGGTACGTGTCAAACGGTATTATTAGGGGACATCACTAGAGTAGTTTGGGTGTGATGTGTACCATGTTAGTGTGACAAAATTTGGTAGAACTATTTTAGGGCAGTGTTTGTCCACCAAGTTTGTCCTCATTTGTCGTCACATATAAGACTTCTATCCTATTTGAAGTTAGACATGCAGTGACCTCAAAAAGAGCCAAATGTAAGTAAGTAAGTAAGTAGATTAGGTTTTACTAGTCCTACTTTGTGTCCATCACTTTTACACATTCTCCACACCACTATAATAACTAAAATACATTATAACTTTGTGGCGGTAAGTGCTTTCAAGGGCCGTTTTCAGGGTAGTATTGTAACCTACAATCTCTCTCTTTTACTTATTGGTCAGAGTCTAGCGTTCAAGTTTATTAGCAGTTCAAGTAAATGATTTTAAAAATTAGTGAATTAAAAACCCAATCACCCTATGTTACTAATTCTAAAAATCTTGATTTAAATTTACAAAAATTTCAAACAAAAACTTCCCAAAATAGTCAAGTAGCTTTGGAAGTTATTTCGAAATAACAGCTCCTAAAGATATATCGACAGAATCATTGGAGCGGCACTAGCCAAGTGCTAAATAATTATACTTGAACGCGCGTGATTACTAATTATAGCGATGAGAATTATGAGAACGATGAGATGAGTTTTGTGAGCTGCGGACATCGCTGCAGTTGTGATTTGAATACAGACAATGGTCCTCAAAACTAGAACTGCTCACTATGAGTACTTCGAGATAACTATATTTTGTAACGATGTGAAGTTTACAAATGTATTGTGTATGACGCATTGGAGTAACGTGGTGGAGTATGCTCCACCACGTATCGACGTCGTTTACCACCTCCCCGCACGGCCCTGATGCTAACTCATTGTCTTAGCAGCGAGCTACCTACGCTAGTCAGTCAGTAACCCCTTAATGACCCACTACAGGGTCGGGTCTCCTCTCACGATGAGAGGGATGTAGGTCGCCGTCCACCACGCTGGCCTACTGCGGGTTGGTGGACTTCACGTGGCTGTGAGATTTTTTTTTGAACTCCCAGTCATACAGGTTTCCTCACGATGTTTTCCTTCACCGTAACAGCAGGTGATATTTAATTTTATAAAGCGCACGTAACTTTTTTTTACAAAGCCACTGGGATTCGAACCCAGACCCCTCGATTAAGAGGTCGAATTCTTAATATCTCCATGGGGCGATCACCGCTTCACTAAATAATGACCGCTACGCTAAATAATGACACTAAATTAATGTTTCTACGATGAATCGTTTTGTAGTTATTAAGGTCAAGATATAGATAGACCAATTCGTTACGGTTCGGTTTTCTGAGATGGTACCCTATGTATGGTAACGATTTTAAAGACGTTTCATGTCAAAAGGGTTGCAACCAGTGTATATGACGCGAATGGCGACCACTTGTCCCGGTAAAAGCAGTATAGGTCGCCTTCCGAGCAAGTAGCTCGTCCAGGGAGAGACCTTACCGCCAGCCTCTAAACCTCTAAACCGGTCGTAAAGGGGGAGGAATGGTTGTCGGGGATACAATATTTGAGAATATCTTAGTCCTCATAGATAGCAAACCACCCGCATACATCGCTATCTATAAACAGCAGTCGTTAAACTTTATCGGAGGCCTTGAGAGCCTTAATACAATTTAATGAGGCGTCAAAATAATTTTAAAATTGAATTATACATAATATACGTACTGTACAATATCTTACCTCTATACAATACTAACTTAATTATGTGTATTTTTTTTTTTTTGCGCCCAGACAAAGAGAAAAGGGCTACCCTCCTTGGAACGGGCTGGAGGGAGGTGGTGAATGCTCATGCATACCATCACAGCCGTCTGTGATGGTTATGTGGGACTCACGTAGGACCTAGGTGCCTACCCACTAAACACCACCTTGGAAGCGGCTTTGGTCCTATTGACCTCTAAGCCTTCATCGGAAGCGACCTCTCTTGGGTTGGAGAGAGGTGCTAGCGGTACTCCCTAAGGAGCAACCGCTGAGAATTTAACACTGAGTGTGTTCTTTGGACTGGGAATCGTATCATCAGAGTGATGATGATGCTGACTAACGTGATTACATTTATTACTTGGCTGCCAGGAGGCGTTCCAGGTCAGATGATAGTTTGTTAGGGGGATCTACGAGGGCGTTCCTCGGTCTCCGGACTCGATAGCGGGAGGGGAGGGGGGCGGTATAATCCGCTGCCTCCCTGATTAGGGGGTTGGAGTGCTCTTCTGAGGACTTAAAGAAGGTCTCAGAGAAGCCTTTAATGAGGTTTTGGATGGTTGGGAGCTCTAAGTCCCGGTGTAGATCCGCATTCCTGACGTACCAGGGTGCATCTACTGCTCTACGGAGGAATATATTTTGGACTATTTGGAGTTTATCTAAAACTCCGGGATTCGCATGTGCAAAGACAGGGGCGGCATATGTCATTACCGGTCGAATGCAGACCTTAAAGAGTGTTCGCTTATTTCTGAGGGACATTTTACTGTGCCTACCTAACATACTGTTGAGGCGGCCCAGGTAAAAGCGGGCGGTTCCCGCCACCTTTTGGACGTGGGGCCTAAAGGTGAGGTTGGAGTCTAAGGTCACACCCAAGTATTTGGCTGTGGGCCTATATGGGACAGGGGTGTTTGGCACGAAAGCCGAACTGTTGGGGAATTATCAGAGGAGAGGCATCTGACGGAAAGAGATGCTTCCTCATCTGAAAGAGCATGAGTCTTTCGAGTACCTTGCCCATGGCCTTGAGGAGGCTGATGGGACGATGGTTTGCGGGAATATTGAGGGGTTTCTCAGGTTTTGGGATAATTATGACCGTTGCCTCCTTCCAAGCGGTTGGAAAGAAGCAGTGGTCAAAGCAGGCGTTGAGGACGAGAGTGAAAAAGAGTAGCACCTGCTCTGGGAAATGTTTGAGCGCTTGGTTGGAGATACCGTCCGCTCCTGGGGCTTTACGGGGTTTCAGGCCTTTAATAATGGACTGAACTTGGTCCGTGGAGATCGTTATGGGATCGGTGGTGATGGGGAGTGAGTTCCTGTGACGGACTTCATCCTCCACCGTTTTAATATGGGTGGGGTCGCAGGGTTGAGTGCTGGGTGAGCATTGTGAGGCAACGCTATCAGCGAAACATTCTGCTTTTTCAATGTCCTCGAAGGCGGTGCTGCCATCGGGACGAGTAAGAGGGGGGGTATGGGTTATAGCGTCTATACGAAGGGCTCTCGCCACTTTGTAGTACACTGTATGTGAGGGGGTTATATTCTCCATGAGGGAGTCCCAATTGGAGTCCTTCAATTCGGAGAGGCGGGCTCTGACTTGGCGTTGGAGGTGGTTAGCACGCCATCTATAGGTTGGGGTGGGGTATTTAGCTGCTCTTCTAAGAGCTGCATTCTTGGCTTTAATGAGATTCGTGACGCCGATTGGCAGTTTGCGGTTGTTCACCACTACTACCCTTTCGTTGTCATGGAGTGCAGTTTTTACTAGGGAAGTAAAGGACTATGTGTATCTGAAATAAGTAATCTATTAATAAAAATCTAATAACAAACGAAATGAAATAAGGCTAACCAAATAAAAATATTTACCATCTTATTTTCCAAATCCAATTTTAAATTTATAAATTTAAATTACCTCCGTCGAAATTCTACGTTTTAAAATTGACGCTAATTCTGATTCTTGGTTACTTAAATGCGATTTCAATTAGAATTTTAAAATTGAACGACCAAAATATCTTAATGAAATAATAGAAAAACTTATAAATATTCAAATAACCGTCTTAAGCCTTTAGCGGAGTGACGGATTCGTTTTTACTTATTCCACAGAAAATCTGCTTAAAATCCGTATTTAAAAGAATCACTCGGAATTTATTTGCAACAGGGCGTAAGTTAAAAGCGATTGTATGAAGTTGTATGAAAATCTTATTTAAACTGCGAACTGTCAATAAATTTCAATTGACAGTTCGCATTTTAAATAGGTACCGTGAAATCATTTAATTTGTTTTTTAAAAAACTCAAATAATTCGAATTTCGAACAATTTTTACAATTTTTTCGAAGTTGGCACCAACTAAAGCAGCAAGTCTTGGCTCTACGATTAAAAAAAAAACATACAGACGAATTGAGAACCTCCTCCTTTTTTTGAAGTCGGTTAAAAATAAAGCGAGTATTCTTAAAAACAGCCAAATAATTCGAACTTTGAACAATTTTTAAATATATCGAACTTTAAAACAGTAATTCTTCTTACTAACTAATACGAATTTTCTTTTTTAATAGCTGTAGGTATTTAAAAAGAAAATCTTAGCAAGTCTGATTCCTCGCAACTTGGCCCAAGATCCGAAGCCTCCTTATCTCAACGGTCGCGATTCAGAGGTTACCCTTTGGACGGCGTCGTTGCGAATGATTTTAAATGTAAGAATTATTCAAATGTCGTGGATAAGTCGCGGCCGAACGAGGATCGCGGATCGGCACATCGGCACATCGGCACATCGGCACATCGGCACATCGGCACATCCCAGATACCAGATATTGCTCGACGTCGCCGCGTCGATGCGACTATAGCTTTGTATCTATCTGCGTATCTCTGGGAATTTCTTCAATGAATATTTAAAGTACAGTATCGTGTCCTTACTTACCAATTGCCAGTAACCCATTAATGACCCACTACAGGGTCGGGTCTCCTTCTCGTAATGAGAGGGATGTAGGCCTTAGTCCACCACGCTGGCCTACTGCGGGTTGGTGGACTTCACATACCTTTGAGAACATTTTTTTTTGTGAACTCTCAGGCATGCAGGTTTCCTCACGATGTTTTCCTTCACCGTAACAGCAGGTGATATTTAATTTTATGAAGCGCACATAACTTTTTTTTACATAGTCATTGGTGCGTGCCACTACTTACCACCCTCTAAATAAAATATATCTACATACATAATACAAGAGAGTGACATTTAAACTTACACTTTTTACGACCTAGCTTCGTCAAGTACCTATGTACGACAAACATGCAATAAAACTTCCTCTAAACTCTAAAACTAATTAATATCGCTGAAACACCTTTCATACACATTCCATGTAACAAGTGACGGATAAAAGTGTGTTACAAAAAAAAATTCACTTCAACCACCTCGTGAGCGATACAATAGGGTTGCAATTACGGGGCGAGGGTGGCATTGACATCCATACCTGTTAACGCGTTATAATTGACAATGTTGGGTGCGTTCCACTGGAGGACTGCAGCGGTTAGATTTTGAACGGTCGAATTTAACGGTTTTATTTACTTTTAAAAGAGTGCTGGGAGTTTTTTCCGCCCGCTTTTTTCTCCCAGTCTACGTTTTGCCTGAGGGGCGATCAAAGCGGATGAACGTAGAATGTATAATTTATGTGTATGACTTTCATTAAGTGTGCACAAATTGTACCTAATAATGAATAAAAGCTTTTGAGTTTGAGTTTGAGTTTCTTCAATGTAAAAAAAATTTGACCTCGTTTATTTATAGCAGTGTGTGTAATTTTGAGATGGTTATTTGGGTAATTTCTGCACAAAGAATGTCAATAAATCTTAATAAACTTAAACGTGTAGGTTTGATGATGTAGCAAGAAAATAGTCACACTCTGAGCATTGCACTGCGCCTCAGGACTAGAGCCCTTCGTAAAATTTATATTTACAAATCAAACACATAAATTGTATCCTTTGATAGTAATAAATACTCATAAACAAAGCCTACAATTTGTAATGAAATCTCGAACTCTATTTAACTTTTAATAATATTTTAGTCACTTAAACACACACAAAACACTATATCAAGCATTCTTTTTTATTATAAACCAATTGTGTAACTTATGTAAATATGAGATTTGAAAATAAATTCTACATTATTTTTACGGCGTTTTATATACACACGCGTTTGTTCGCCAGTGGAAGGAGGCCACTCCAGGTTCTCCAGTGTTCCCCATGATTTAGTCGCAGTAATTACCCGTCGCTAATTGAACCGCGCTCACACTTCACACTAACAACACCTCCGCTGTCTGCTGAGCCTATGGATATAGCCACAGTTTATGATTTCTGAAACTGTTTGGTTAATATAATAAAAAGGGTGCTTTACAAAGCCATCGCGCAATATACCGGAGAATGTAAGTTATGTTACTAACAACACCGCCACTGTCTACAAAGTCTATGGATATAATTATTTGAGAGTTATTTTTAAATGTTTGGTTAATGTCGTAAAAAGTGAGATTTATAAAGCAATCGCAGAAGCTAAGAGTATAACTCGGGGAAATAATATTTTAAGTGAAAAATCTGTCAACATGGATTCATAGAAAAAATAATTATTCCATAATTCTCTTCATATTTCTATTTATAACGTAACTTTTAATTTAATTATATGTATAGGTATACATAGATAGATCTCGTTTTTAAAGAAATATTAAAGTACTAGTTAGGTACTGGTGACTCCCCTGGTGCTAGCTTATATCGTATGAATGTTTGCTGCTTTAACACACAAAAAAGTTGCTTACAGAATGTTGAGATATGTTCCACAAATATTTTTATGAAAGCACCTGTAAATGGATTCGTTTCTACTTTAGAGGACTTAAACCTATCTAAACAAAACGAATGCTGCTTTTGGAGACGGGAATTCCCAAAGGTTCTATGACCATTCCAACATTCCGTTCATCCTACAACAAAAAAAAACACCATTACCATCTATCATCACGTTTCATCAACTTTTATTCAAAACCCGCAATTTCCCCCAAAAAGCAATTTGCTAAGAAAAATCCCGACGATAACCCTTTTGACATTACGAAAACATTGCCAGCGCGAAATATCCTGTTTCAAAAAAAATCTCAGCTTTGTCAAAAATAATCGAATCGTTTGCGGACATTCAAATTTTAATCTCGATAAAAATTCAATTTTGTTCCCAGCTAAGATACAATGTCATCGGCGATACAAAGAGAAGGGTTAAGATGGCTGACGATAAACAAAAAAGGCGAAAAAAAACTTAATTTAACTTCGACTAAGGAAACGAAGTCGGTGCGCGGAAAATTCTTATATATTTCTATTTATGTATACAGCGTTGATTGGCTGTGACTTAGTATTAAACGAGTGTGTCAAGACTTTGTAATTGATGTTTAACTATTGAAGCTCTACTTTTATAATTTTTGTGAGTGTTATTTCATAATTTACTTTTACACTTTTCATCTTAATTATATATTCATAGAGCCTAAAGTAGTCTAGAACTTCACGTCTCCTAGTAGATGCGATCAACTAGTCACATTTTTAATAAAAGCAAACAGACATATGCGATTTCTGACGGTACATATATTATTGTTCTATTTAGCTGACATAACAGACCGACGCATTCTTTACAACTTAATTTTGTCGTGTTCATTACACAACAAAATTAAAACACAGGGGTCTGTATGGAAGTGTTCTAATTTAAATACGCTCTGATATGCGACAACGACGTCCGCAATGACATTATCGTACGAGAAAATTTGAGAGCGACATAATAATTAGGATATAGCTAATAATAGTGACGATCCGAGTGGCTCAGTTGGTAAAGACGCCAGTGCGCTACGCGGAGGGTCCTGGGTTCGATTCCCAGCAGAGCAGAGATTTGAATGATGAGTTTAAATTTCTGTTTCTGGTCTGGGTGTGTTGTGTTCTTGTCTTGTGTGTGTCCATGGCGCCCACGACACAGGGAATCCTAGTGTGGGGCTATGAGTGTGAAGCGTTATTTATTTATTTATTATTTAATAATCACTAATTTTATCAATCAATCATTTCTACCGGCAATTTTCTATCGGCATCAAAGGCGTTGCACCAGTATAAAATTGAAATTTAAAAAATTGGTGGTAAGAACACCGCTGTATAAGTACCAATGATCCTAGAACGAAAAAGAAATCAGTGAAGACAATACAAGGGACTTTTAACTCGCCGTTATAATTTACTCCTGATTGGGATCTGCTAAATTAAGAAAAAATAAAGGGACAAAGGGCCCTCCCAAGATTGTCCCTTTTATTTTTTCCAACGGACGGGTTGATTTCACAAACAATGTGATTCCTTTGTTGGATTGTAGTTGATTAACTGCTCCGAATTGACTGCTCTAATATTTGAAGTGTGAATTTTTTTTCGCTCTCGTTCGAAATACAAAAATGTAATTAAAGGTTTTTACGTTTCCATTTACTAAGAGGTCAATGACCTTCATTTTATTTATTATAGTCGTAAGCGAAATTTGGTAATCAGTTTATGAATCTAAAAGGTTTCCTACTACTTTCTGAAAGAGGATCTCACATATCCAACTATCATAGTTCAGTCACAATAACCGCAAGTTCTAAAACCCACGCGGGCGAAGCTGCGCGCACAGTCTACTAGTGTATCTATAAAACTCGAGAACGGCTAGACCAATTTGGATAATTTTGATTTCGAAATGTTCGTGTGAGTCCAAGGAAGATTTAAATACGTGGAGAAAATAAAAAAAAAAACGAGTAGAATTTATTAAATTAAATATCACCTGCTGTTACGGTGAAGGAAAACATCGTGAGGAAACCTGCATGCCTGAGAGTTCACAAAAAAAAAATGTTCTCAAAGGCATGCGAAGTCCACCAACCCGCAGTAGGCCAGCGTGGTGGACGGCGGCCTACATCCCTCTCATTGTGAGAGGAGACCCGACCCTGTAGTGGGTCATTAATGGGTACTGACAAAGAGTGGTATGAAACATATTTATAAAGAAGAACGAAGTCTGTCGTGCCAGCTAGTTGTAAATAAATAATTACAATAATATTAAACCCAGAATAAAGGGCGGAACCACCCTTTCGTTTGAAGAAACACAAACTAATGAAAACATAAAACATTGATCAGGGTTACAATGACAGTCTATAACAATAATTAGTTCGTTTCGATGGGGTCAAACGAACACCACCGGAGCGGGTCTGGCCCTTGAGCTTAGTCCCTTTGGCACTTGTGACGAGGCCCTTATTGAGAGCCTTATTATGTTTGCCTAAGGACCTACGCTTTTTGCTGATTCGACACAGAAAGGAATTTCAGAGCGATTAGAAATAAATGCTTATTTAGTGTTTATTTCTTCTCAAATTAATAAAATGAATACCAATTTACAAAATAAATAAAATAAAAAATTAGAATTATAATTACATGTCACGAGTTCTGATTGTTGTCCAATTTTCTTGCAGAAAACAAGTATAGTACTTGCGCACGCACAGGCGAATATCGTAGTCCTCATACAACCTCATACGTATACAACCTCAAATAGGTTTTTTTCTCCATTTGAGGGTGTCCATGGGCTGCAGTGACCACTCAACATCAAGTGGCCTGCATGCCATTTTGCTACTTATTCTTATACATATATAAAATTCTCGTGTCACAATGTTAGTTACCATACTCCTCCGAAACGGCTTGACCGATTTTTATGAAATTTTATGTGCATATTCAGTAGGTCTGAGAATCGGCTACTATCTATTTTTTGCACCCCTAAATGATAAGGGTTGTCCACCCCTAACATAATAATATGGCAAAACAACGTTTGCGGGGTCAGCTAGCTTACTATAAAATACCTGAACACCCACGTCACCTGCTGTACACACGGACACACAGCTTGTATGTGTGTGTTACTTCCAATAAGTAAGGTACTAAGATGGACGCCTTAAATACAGTACTTATTATTTGTTTCCATTTTGGTTCCAAGTGGAAGAACCCGGAACAAAGGTCCGGGTGAACTTTAATGCGGGTACCTGAAACCGGAGTTATTTGTCCGGTTATTTGGACAGTTTTTTGAACTGCTAATTGCGTGGTTTTTCGCAAAATCCTTTTGAGGTGAAGACGGATTGCATGTGGGTCGACAGAGGTTTAAATAAAATAAATCTAATCTTTATAAATTTACTCAATTATCAAATTTTATATTGTAAAACCTGATTATAAATAAATAAATAACGCTTTTCACTCATACACACTAGGATTCCCTGTGACGGGTGCCATGGACACACACAAGACAAGAACGCAACACAGCCAAACCAGAAACGGAAATTCAAATTCATCATTCAAATCTCTGCCGGGAATCGAACCCAAGACCCTTCGCGCAGCGGTGTCTTAACCACTGCGCCACTCAGCTCATCTCAAAATGTGCTGAAAGAGCCTTACCTATTTATAAATTATCATCATTAAAAATCAGTTTATATAATATACTCGTAATTTTAACTCGCTTTATCCAATTAATTCGTACTCAAAGATGTCGTAAGTACCGCTGTATAAGTACGTAGAACCGTTTCTAAGTCCACAGTTACCTTCATTTGGACGCTTATTATTATTGTCTTCGCAAAGAATTCTCTAGAAAGGGTTAATTAGTATGGACTAAGAATTGAATTAAAATGTACTGAAAGCATAATCAGGATAAGACGGATTTTTGTAGCCATACAAATTAAGTTAAGTAATTATTTTTAAAGCGCGGAAACGTACCCATACCATAATGCCTTGTTCATTTATATGAAGAATTAATTCAAACAACTTTATTATTTTTTATTGATACGCCCTGATATGACCCACAATGCGACAATTTATACTGAGTATGCCAGTGGTAGGTATGCATGAAGACTTATAACGCTTCACAATCATAGCCATAGATCCCTTTGTCGTGGGTGTCATAGACGCACACACCCAGATGAAAAACAGAAATTTAAAATCATCGTCCACATCTATGCTTCGTATGTAATCGAAACTAGGACACTTCGAGTCCTATATCATCTTAATGCACTACTCAGACCGTCACCTACAAATCAATAACAAAAAAGAAATACTATAACACGTCCCCTGATAAAGCAGCGGTTGTCAACCTCTCTAACTACATGTTTTCATTAAATGTTACACGTTTTCCTTCGTAAAAAAGAACGAAAGACGTTATTTTTATTTAAAAACAAACATAAGGTCCTATCCACACAACGCGAACGCACTCACCGATGAATTACAAGCAAGCCGACGACAGATCGCGTCTCCGAAAACAAAACGTAGAAAAAAAATGTAGAGAATTCAAAAAAAACGGCCCCGTCGCAAGGAATATCTTTCATCTTGTAATTATTTTTATCCTTTAAGCGGAGGAAGGACAGATAAAGAAGATGGCGGGAACAAATAATAATTAGTTTGTCTGAATCAGCCTGGCTCTATTGTGGAGGGATTGTGTTGATGACGTGATGCTATTATTCCATCTCGAAACTTCCAAACTCGAAATCAAACGAACATGCATGTGTGTTCGTTTGAGTTCGAGAGCGCTCTGTAAAAAAAACGGTCTGTATGTATAGAGTCCTGTATATGACTGGCCTGTTGGTCTAGTGGTTAGCGGTTGTAATTACGTCGTCGTAGGTTCTATTCCCACTCAGGACGAATCATTGCGTGATGAGCACAAGTGTTTGTTCTGTGTCTGGGTGTAAATTATCTATATTACATATGTAGGATGAATTTAAAACTATTTGTATATTAGTAGATATGAATGAAAATTGATCTACCTTAAATCTGTATGTAAGACCCTTTTTCTCTCCATATAGGTAATGAAATTTAGTCCAAACCCGACCACCCATAAAATCAAAAACCGAACATCACATCTAAACGGCCAGCGTAAAAAGCTTCACAAAGAAATAAAAATGTCCCCCAGCCAATGGCCCGTCGCCGTTCGAAAGTAGAACGCGTTTCCGAACGGTTATTGGGTATCGATTGGTTTCCAATCAGCCAATCGGAGCGCGGACAGCCCGGCACGCCTGCTCCACACACACGCCTACGGTGTCAAGTTCATGAAGAGATGAAGTGTGTGGATACTTATATTGGCAGTTTAGGTGTAAGTTTGGGAAGAGTGTGCGGCTTCATTCTTTACATAGGTAGACAAGATAGCTTAGAATGTGAGTTCATTACACCTTAGCTCTTTGAGATTCCGAATAATGTCGAAACTTTGATCGATGACAAGAGAAACGTTTACCTATTTGTAAAGTAATTAATGATGTGAAAAAAACAGCGGTTATAGCTCGGTGGAAGGAATGCGATCTTTTACTCGGGGCCGAGGTCATGTCAGTAACCCATTAATGACCCACTAGAGGGTCGTGTCTCCTCTCACAATAAGAGGGATGTAGGCCTTAGCCCACCACCACTAGAGGGTCGTGTCTCCTCTCACAACTGCGGGTTGGTGGACTTCACATGCCTTTGAGAACATTTTTTTGTGAACTCTCAGGCATGCAATTTTCCTCACGATGTTTTCCTTCACCCTAACAGCAGGTGATATTTAATTTTATGAAGAGCACATAACTTTTTTTTACAAAATCATTGGTGCGCGCCACAGGGATTTCAACCCGGACCCCTCGATTCGAGGTCGAATTCCAAGCCACTGGGCTATCACCACATAACTCGGGGTCAACTAGATAGAAACCAAACACTTTTCAAAGTTATTTGCGTTGTACAAATTAAATGTCACTCATGATTCGAGGTTGGACGTGGGTTTCCATGGGCTGCAGTGACCACTTACCGTCAGGTAGCCCGCATGCGCGTCTGCTACTCAATTCCAAATAATAAGTTTTGAGACACAATTGAATATCCACACATGATTGAAACACATTTTATATCACACCGTTGTGCGCGGGTCTCTTTCCACAACGGGGTAAGCTTGGAGCATGCTCCACCACGCTGTTGCCTTGCGGATGCTGTTTTATCGATAACAACTGGGGCCGACGGCTTAACGTGCCGTCCGAAGCATGAAAGCGCGCACTTAATTCGCCACTAGCAGTCACACATTCAGGTACTGACCGCGCCCGACGTTGCTTAACTTTGATCCTTTGCGATCTACTCAAGCAGCGGGGCTATGCGCGATTCTGTTCACACATAGATTATTATCTACATTATCTATTACATGCTGCATAGCAATTTTAACCGATTAACCTGCTTTTCCCTTGACCTAATATCATCACTAACTATAATCCTCGCAAATTACTAATGCGACTGACTGCCGTTTTGGTGACGTTGTTTGACTAGGGCAATCAACTTTTACACACTCTATCCATTATATTACTTAATTTGAATATTAAAGAGAAAACATATGTTATTGCAATACTTATTTTTTGTTTTTGATTCCGTCGTAATGGCGTTAATGCGACAAGGTTCCAGCCTATTAGCAATCGGCGGTGGCTATAACGACCGATCGGTCGAGACATGCGCGGGTCGATCGTTTTTTTTCACGCGTAGGCGTGGCATCGATACCCATCGAACACGCCTTGTCGAACGATTGGTTCTCTATTTACGGGATCGATTCGGTTCGGTCAAGTTTTTTGGGAATATTAAGTAATTTTTACCCGTCTACAGCGAAGCAATAATAAGGGTTACCTACCTATGTGTTTGACCTCGGTTTATGTATGGGTGTCAGTATGTTTATCTGTTCCCTTATAACTACTAAGCTACTTACAATTTGACATATAAGATATCATCAGAAGCTTCTTTATCGTCCACTGGTTATAGGGTATGTGGCGTCACGTTAAAATATTAACAACCCTAAAAATTAACAACCCTATTCTGATAATGTAAAAAGGACTGTAGCTTTAAAAAAATTTATGACGAAATCTTGAAAATGTTCTTCGTTTATATTTTAAAAATGTTTGGTGTTATACGAATATGTTGCTACTTCAATTCAAGAGACCAACAACAACAAAACCTCTTTTTTTTAAAGGAGAGCGAATCAAAAAGGGAAAAATCTGTTTTCGCCTGTAGCTACCTAATTTTAATTGTATCAATATTTAGATTATTATATTAACGATACACATTAATATTGATAACAAATAAGGTAGCGAAAAAAGGAAAAATTATTTTCCTTTTGATTCGCTCTTCATTAAAAAGCAGAGTTGTAAGTAGTACTTTTGAATGTAAGCAGCGATTTATGTGTTTACAACCCTATTCTGACTTCTGTCTGCTCATGACAATCTACTTATGACTGTCTAGAAAATATTCGTAGCTATCCCAATATGTATTTTTAAAATGTTCGTCGTTATACGGATATGTGTGCCGATAACCTCACTGCGCAGACTCGAACCGATATTGGTATTGATAGCTATCAGTGGGAGGGGCAGGGCGGAGCTGGATGCTGCATCGAAGGCTTTAGCACTTCTTTAACGTATTTTCTATTCGCAGTTCTTTCAGGCTCACATGTATCATATAAGTGGTAGATTAAGGGCGTTTCTGACTGAGAGCTATTTCTTTCACATAAATCGTGATTTATATGGAAAAATCAAACGATACATAGAGACTAATCCTTTTTTCCAGTGCCGTGAGCATGAAAACTATCGTTGAGTTATTCGTACGGTAAACGTCAGTCATTAGTATGTCATATGTCAGTATGTCTGACATCTTCCCATTCTAATGGCACACGTTAACTATAGGTACGAATACTTTGACGATAGTGCTCACGGCACAATATAACCTAACCTAACCTAACTTAGTAGATAATATGTACGATACTACTTTACATCGTATTGAGAGAAAACACTACTGAGCTTTTAAACATCATCCAAATAAAACCTAATCGCCATAAAATAGATTCTTAGGCAGTGCTTTATTCTTTAAGTTTTAATGTCATATTCGTACGAATACACGCTTGTTTCTTTTCGACCTGTGACGAAAAAATGTCAATGAGATTAGAAATACCTACATGATAGTCGTCAAAAACACGCCACGCACACGACGATAAGTTTGAGTACTTTAACCTGCACACATAGACAACCATGACGTGTACGTACATTCCATGGCCTGTAAAATACATATTGCAATAAATTATAGCCGAATTTCGACTACTTGGCGATTTAGTACTATTAAAACTCCACAAAGCATAATACGCTAACTAACAAAAAACCACCCCGCACAACCCTTCCGAAACCCGCCGGAACGCCGCGAATAATGAAGTCGAGGATAAATAATAATAAAGCGACATCTCGCGGACTTAAAATGAAAATTGTGTTCTCGAAATGGGTTGAAGGAAGTGATATTTATAGCCCCCGGGCATCCTCATTATGTAATGAGTTCAAAAATGAGCCATGCCACACACTCGGCAAAGTTATTCAGAGGTGTTTAATTAGAGTTTCTCTACCTTTTTTCGGTTGAGATAGTTTTTGTTGGTGATTATAATACGAGTAGCTTGCGAATTGCGTTTTTGAAGTTATTTACAGACGTAGCTCTCAAAGTTTGCAAACTAAAATGGCGATTATTCGCAGGATTGACAACCGAATGGGAAGACAAATCATGTAAACACATGACATTTGAAATAATTTTGGAAATTTCAGATTTTTTAGTATTCAAGATATTGGAATTCATTGTTTGCTTGTATGAAAATGTATTTATGAAATTTTAATGAAACCCAACTTTCTATGACCCAAATAGACAAAATGAAACTTAAAAATATGATGTCTTCGACACAATAACATAGTTTTACATTTTTTCATTTAGTAATAAATGTACTTTAAGATTTTTTAAGATAATTTTAATTTTTATCTACATCTCCATAAGCTAAAGTGGTCATCAACTTACTAAAACCTGCTAGCCTCATTGTTTTAAAAATATGAAAATGCTTTCTAAAAAGCAACAACACAACACTACGGGCTTTTTTCGTTTTGAGCCACTATTTTTTACTTTTTAGTCTTAGGAAGAGTTCTAAGTAAATTAAAAGTCTTGCTGTAGGGGACAAAAAAGTCGCAAAAAGTCTAACATAAGAATACAATGGGTCACTTTGTTATAATTATGAGTATAAATGGATATTCTTAAAGCGAGTCGTTGAAATGTTTGAAAATAAAGAAAATTTTACAAGAATGAAATGTAAGAGTAAAAAATTAGTAAAGGTAGGTACATCCCGTAAACTAGTAGGTTAAAGTATTAAGTTAAGAGTGTGAAATAAGTTGTTTAGTATTTCTAGTAAGAAGAAGGAAACTACACCTCCCTAATCGAAACACAAGAATAAGAGGTTAAAATATAATAAACTCTACCATTGACTATGGTCCAAAATATTCGGAAAAAAAACGCGATGTTTTATTTGAAATAATACTTTTAATTTGAAATTAATAAACAGAGGAATATGCGACAACAATATGAGCTTACTTACAAAACACAAATACACAAAGTACTCATTACGTTATTATTGATTGGGCGAAAAATTCATAGATTACCTAAAGTTTATTTTGTTGGGTTTATGTAATAAAAATAGTGTAACGATTGTTTGTTAATTTTTATTCATAATGGACCTTTTGGGACAAAAAATGTCCCAAAAGATCCAATGACGTCGCCGAAATATAGATATATCATGTAGGTTAAAATTAATATCTGTCCATCTTTTGGGGTGTAAGATCGACGTCGTAGTAAATGACACAAAGCACAATATTATTTTATTCTATGCAATTACTTAATATTTATCTTGGAACCTGAAAAAACACACGATTTGTATTTTACTTAAGGCATACCAATTATATTTAATTTGTAACAATACGTCGTATAAACCACCAGTTTTATGTAGATGGAAATTTATTATTTTAATGTATTGTACCTCGATGAAATCCACAAAAATTAAATCTCCCGTCAAAATAAAGAATTTTCGTGTTGTAGGTTGCAGTGAGCAAAGCTACTGCTACTCGACACAAGATGGCGTTAGGCGTTGCTAAAACAGAATTTGGGGTGAAAGGATTTTTAAATCATTCATTTTGCTGGAAATATTTGTATGAAAATTTTGTTAAACATGCCATTACTATTATCAGATGGAGCCATTACCATGGCTCCATAGCTCCTCGCCTAGGTATCATACCGCCACACTCGAAACCTGACTATAAGCAGCAAATTTTTCATGATTCTATAATTCTCAATTTTATCTGTTCTACAGCATTTGATTTGTTCCTATTAATGTTTTTAAAACGGTATCAAAAACTCTTTTTTGTTTATGTGTGTTTTTATGGCAGCTAAAATTTTAAATCAAGTGCCTTTTATATAACGGGTCTTTTATACAACGTGATTGAGCTTGCTTGAAACTTCGACCACCTACATTAATTATTTCTGTGTTTTTCTTAATATTGTATTACTTACAGAAATAAATTTAACTTGCTTCATATTCCGTAACTAGGTGCATCACTTAAGTCTTAATGAATTAAGAAAATTTTTGAAATGACCGAAATTTTTCAGGTTTCTAAAAACGATTCATCAGTAGCCACAAACATTTCATTTCATAATAATCTATGAATTACATTAATAATAATTAATGAGGTTCAACTTTGTCAGCTGTAAAAAAGGTTTTCGCAACTATTGAAGAAAAGCTAAAATTTCCAGAAACGCTTCATCATTACCATCGTTCCAAAAATCGTCAAACAATAACTGGGCGAATTCCATCCGGGCTGGCGCAATAACTCAGCACCAACAAAGAGACGACGCACCGGCTTCTTGAGACGCGGCCGAGAACAATACCGAGAGTTATTGCCGAGAGACGCCGGATGCGCCGAGAGTTGAGAGAGAGGAAGACGTTAGTTTTTGGTTCTGAATACGTATAGTTGATTATCAATTTTATCCGTTGAACGTTGGACCTCGAGTAGGTACTATTATAATAAAAACGGTTTTCCGTTGAACGTTGTATTCGAGACTTTTATAATAAAAACGGTTTCCTGATAAGGCAATTTTGCATCATACTAATAACAGTATGTTTTGTAAACGGTAAAACTAATGAAGGTTTTGAGTAAAATTCACATTTATTTACTTCACCTTTTTTCAATTCAATCTAATCAGACTTGACATACAGAGCAATCTATGAATTAATAATTGAAAAACGTTCAACTTTATCATGGATAAAAGATTTTAAAGTTGAAAATTATAATTATAATAACTATTTCACCGATTGTTAGTACTTAATTTGTACAGTAACCTAACAGCAAATTTCTTTAATTTAATTTTCAACGGATAAAATAATTGATTAATTATACGTATTCAGAACCAAAAACTCGCGTCTTCCTCTCTCTGAACTCTCGGCGCATCCGGCGTCTCTCGGCAATAACTCTCGGCATTGTTCTCGGCCGCGTCTCAAGAAGCCGGTGCGTTGTCTTTGTTCCCCCTGAATTATTGCGCCAGTCCGGATAGAACTTGCCCAGTTATTGTTTGACGATTTTTGGAGTAACATTAGATACCTATATGTATCTTGTAAGTGAGTGTGAGTTTTTTAATTTTCTGAAATTCTTCAGGCTCACGGTAATTAAATTCAATTTTAAATTGGTAACTTAAATCGTCGTTTAATTAAATCGTCATTAAAGTATATTTTTATTCAATCAAATAAGGATGACCATTACATTTGAATTCTTTGAAATTCTTCGCTTTTCAATATTCTTCTTCAGACTTCAATCGAACATAAATTAACCGACTTTTGTGCTGTGAGCACGAACATTGAACACTATCGCCAAAGTATTTGTACGGTAAATGTCAATAATTAGTATGTCGTATTTCAGTCTGTCTGGCATCTTCCCATACTAATTGCACACGTTAACTATACGAATACTATGATGATAGTGTTCATGCTCGGCACTCACCAAATTTCGACTACCAAGCATCGTTCGCTTTGTACATCTTCTTATATATAAAATTCTCATGTCACAGTTTTAGTTACCATACTCCTCCAAAACAGCTTGACCGATTTTTATGAAATTTTATATGCATATTCAGTAGGTCTGAGAATCGACTAACGTCTATTTTTCATAGGGGTATGAGTGGTAAGGGTTGTCCACACCTACAATTTTTTATTTTATTTCTTGGACAATTTTTTTTATTTTCATTTTTCAATAATGTGGCATCAAACATACGAGTACATACAACCCTAAATTTTCACCCGTCTATCAACAACCCCTACTTTTTAATAGTCGGTTTTTAACGCTTAAAACATATATTGCAAAGCAACGTTTGTGGGGTCAGCTAGTAATTATATATGTACATATGGCATTGTACCAATTATACACAGTGACATACAAATAATCCGCCTCGTCCCGATATCCAGGTAGAAAGGTAATTTCCCGTAATACCCAAAAAAGAATTAATTCGCCCCACATGCATCAAACTGTCTCCTTACTTGAGCTCGCGTGACATATTTATGAGGATTTTTTTCTTTATTTTCGGGGTTCCTTTATAGCTCAAAACGAAATATAAAGCCAATATTATAATACCAATATTATAATATTATAATAATATAATACCAATAGGTATTAGTTGTTATATAGCAGATGAAATTAAATAACGTTTATGTGCATGAATATGGGTTAAGTTAGGTTAGGTTAGATATCAATGCAAGTTCACCTTTTCAGGTAAGCAAATTTAAACAATAAAATAACTGTAATCTAGATTAAAATTATTGATACTACATTTTACATTCAATGTTTTACTGCGATAATTACTACAGTGTGCTATATACTGTAGCCACTGAGCTATCACCCAAGCGGTGATAGCCCAGTGGCTAAGAATTCGGCCTCTTACTCGAGGGGTCCGGGTTCGAATCCCAGTGGCACACCAATGACTTTGTAAAAAAAGTTATGTGCGCTTTATAAAATTAAATATCACCTGCTGTTACGGTGAATCAAAACATCGTGAGGAAACCTACATGCCTGAGAGTTCAGAAAAAAAATGTTCGCAAAGGCATGTGAAGTCCACCAACCCGCAGTAGTGGTGCGTGGTGGACGGCGGCCTACATCCCTCTCATTGTGAGAGGAGACCCACCCTGTAGTGGGTCATTAATGGGTTACTGACAAGAGGCTGGTAAGGTACCTCCCCGGACGATCTGCTATGGCTCTACCACCGAATAAATGACGCTGGTGTATTTTCACAAGTAAAATAAAAAGGAATTGGTGCGACTCATCAAGTAAACGGAGGAAATTAAACGCATTTAAAATACTTGAAGACGCATTTAACAGTTTAATGGGCATCGCACGTAAGAATGCGAACCATTCTGTTTTTAATTATTCCTTTCATAAATCTATGGAGACAATTATCAGTTCAGTATTGTACAAGGTAAAGATCAGTGACGCAGAACTCTGTCTCTTATTCAAGAAGTCCGGGGTTCAATCCCTTGCCATTGGGACGTTAGTTGGCATTCATTTCTTTGTACTAGAGATCGATAAGCAGCCGAAATTCGACGACAATTTTATAGTTCTAGTTCTAGTTATAGTATACTTCTACTACTTGACGATAATACTTGGCGGTAGTAATAATAGAACTGAATGTACACGTCATATTTGTCTATGTGTGCATGTCAAAGTACTCAAACTTATCGTAGAGTGCGTGGCGTGTTGTCGCATTTCATTTATTTCTAATGTTAATTAAAAATATTAAAATTCGTACATTCTTCTTCATATAAACATTGTCAGTACCCATCAATGACCCACTACAGGGTCGGGTCTCCTCTCACAATGAGAGGGATGTAGGCCTTAGTACACCACGCTGGCCTACTGCGGGTTGGTGGACTTCACATGCCTTTGAGAACATTTTTTTTTGTATGAACTCTCAGGCATGCAGGTTTCCGCACGATGTTTTCCTTCACCGTAACAGCAGGTGGTGATATTTAATTTTATAAATCGCACATAACTTTTATTACAAAGTCATTGGTGCGTGCCACTGGGATTCGAACCCGGACCCCTCGATTCGAGGTCGAAAAGCCACTGGGCTATCACCGCTGCATATAAACATTAATTGTGGCAAACTTCAAACTGCTCCGTTCGCGTAGTGAGCTGTACATTGTACCAAAAACGTTCGCTTTACGCATTGATACTGATATAACTGCGCAGTTCCGTCAATATAACATACATACGTGTCGAATTGATAATCTCCTTTTGGAGTCGGTTAATAAAAATTGCAGTAATAATTTGTAATTTAAGTCCCTGTATTTGATTCGATTCATGCCTACGCCGTAGTATACCTGCTACGATCTCACACATAGCTACGAAGCTACGATTCTGCTCAATTCTTCCTGTGTTTCCAAAGGTTCTAATAAAAATGTATCCAAAGTCAGTACTGCTTGATACTGGTGCTCGGGGGATGATATACAGCCCTCCGGGGGGTGGTTGGGCTCGCGATAGTTCTGGGGGTAAGTTATGACGCCCTTGTATTCTATTTCTTCGATTTCGTTTGTCATTTTTCCGGAGTGTATCTCCATAATTTCTGTGTTTTTCCTTAAACTATAAATTTTAAGCTTGTGTTGATTTTTAGAGTGATTTTAAAAAAAAAGAATGTTGGTTTTAAGAGCGCTGGAATTGTTTTTCTGTCAATTTTTTTTCTTCCTGTTTACGTGAAGACTTACTTAAACATTATGAAACGATTACAACTCAATTGTAAAGGTAGACTCGGACTAAGACATTTGAAATGTCTAATTTAAAGTCAGATGTTAACTTCAAGTTTACAAATAGCTAATACAACATATACAAAGAATTTCATATACAAAAACGAACTGATTATTCAAATTTTTGCTTCTCTACAAAACGTCCTTTACACGGGTTGTGTAATAAACAATTAAGGAACACTGTATTACCAGTTGATATTAAATAACTCAATTCGTTTCTAATTTGCCGACAATTGTTCCCGACAAAGGCACGACACGAACGAGTGCTCGCGAGTATGAAGGAAGTCTGCTAGAGGGGGTAGGGATGTACCAGAGAAACATCGATAGCGATAAATTTTATTTTAAATTTCTTTTAGTTGATTTTAAGTTTTACCTAAAGATAAGATACTAATAATAAGTCCAGAGATTTCTTTATTAAATAATAAATAATCAGCATTTCACAATATACAATTAATAGGGAAAAATATTTGACCCATTGCAAACCGTATGAGTACGTTGATCAACACAGCAATCTATGAACACTAAATAACATCATTTTTTCAGAGTTTTCTAAAGACAAACATAAGTTATTGGATACGTACCTAATTACTTATGTTTATCGATTTTTGAGATCGTCTACGTAATAAACTGATTTTACTACTAATTCCTTTCCCCTCTCAGTTAAAATGATTGCCTGTTATTTGCTTACTCTTTTTACGTCTCTATCTCACAAATACACACACACACAACCATATAAAAACACGCAGAGGAAAAACCAGCGAAAGGTCCCTTAAAGGGACGTAACGTTTTCGCCAACGCGATAATTACTGCTACTAGCGTCAAGTAACTTCATTGCAAAAACAATTCAAAGTATCGATATCTATAATTTCCCACCCCTACCTAAACAAAGCAGCCGCCAGCGCCACGGGCGCAGTCGGGCGGTGCGCCGATGCGTTTATAATATTTCATTTATTCATAATAAATTATAATCGTACACATCGCGACGCTGCCGCTGACTCCATTAGCCAGCCTCCGCCTCGTTACACCTTCATTACCGCACACCCTGTATACGACAAGAGCATTGGACACTTGGAGGAATGGAAACGCTTTAGGCGCTCAGAAATAACATTTACTGTCTTTAGATCTACTAGAGGGAGAAGGTATAGAGAAATACAATCAATGCCCCGTTTTACGTAGTTTTAGAGGAATTTTAAATCAGTCACTAACCCATTATTGATCCACCACAGAGTCGGGTCTCCTCTCACAATGAGAGGGATGAAGGCCGCCGTCCACCACGCTGGCCTTGTGTGGTCGACTTTTGTTAAGAAAGTTATAAGTGTGTGCCACTGGGATTCAAACCCGGACAATTCGAGTAAGAGGCGGAATTCGTAGCCACTGGGCTATCACCGCTATTATTGATTTACAATAAAGTGTACTGCATTGAAACAGTTCAGTCCCAATAAAAATCCAACGGCCGTTCTACCAACGATAAATCATAACCAAATCCCTGCCGTCAACATAAAAACACAATTTTACTCCGACTATATAAAACGGGAGTGCTATTTTCTTCCGGCTGTCGATAAACTGCTCCCAGGAGTGCCTTTTCGACCGATTTATTCTCAGTATATCATGTTCCACCGTAATATGGACGGAAAATGTATCTATTATCTGATTGTGCAGCCACCCTTTCGAACTATTGACTTGGAGACGCGTTTTTTGACATGAAACGTCTTTAACCGTAACGAATTGGTCTATCTATATCTTGACCTTAATAACTACAAAACGATTCATCGTAGAAACATGAATTTAGTGTCATTATTTAGCGCATATAGTCAGTACGAAGCTAAAGAAAGTATCTCAGTTTATTATTATAGGAATGTTTGGCAAAGGGACATCCCATGAATTACAGTAAATACTCATAGTTCTAATAACATAATTATTGTTAAAATTTACTTACTTCCATATTTCTTCGAACAATAACTTCTATATTCCTATCGGTAATAAATTGATATACTCTTCAGATATTGATATAGGTACTTTCTCCACAAAATTTAAAAATGTTTACTCTTTTAAGACTTTTTCCACCACATTTTTTTCCACACAAAGGTCAAAAGTTTACGGCGGATTACGGGAGTGGCGTTTGGTTATTATTAACCGTATTATAAACCATACACGGTTCTTTCATACATAAATATGTACTCTTATAAAACTTCACAGTAGGTTACTTTGCTTTTAATCATAAACGCTGTCACTCAAAAATGAACCTTAACCCTTTCACTACTGAGTTGCTTTTCAAAAGCCAAAACTATGAAACGCCGGCCATTTTTTCCTCATAGTGCGATCGTATTAATTTATATTCTAATGTAATTTATGAGGGTTTTTCGAGGTTCCTATACGTTAAACCTTTACTTAATAATTCCAAAGAGTTCTTTGTATTTAATGACTGGGGCTCTGAACGCGTGAAATTATAAAAAAAATTGCAAACGCGACCTGAAATTACGGTTCGGTGGGGTTTATTTGAGATTCATGATTAAATTTTTTGTATATATATACACGTTTTTTGTGTTGAGTTTGAGTTGGATAAGATTTAAATGTCTTTTACCTATACATTAACATAGTATCAATAAATAATTTTCATTATTCAGTTATCGGTCAATCAACATAGTAAGTATTGACTTCTATTTTTTTTATTATAAAAATTGACATTAAAATTAACTATTATGTACAAAGGGAAATTTAGAAGAATTTACATTATAAGTAAAATATTTTCAATAAATAATAATAGGGAAACTCAAGACCAATGATATAGTTTTGAACTAAAGCAGAATAGTTGAATTAGCTAAATTTACTCGTATTATTTGTGTTCAGCAAAATATTTTTTCACCAGGGATAAGTTGAGGACAAATGCATTCTCCCTTACCCCACTCAAGAAACAAAGTAACTCGAAAATTTCGCATTCCGTTTTATCATAATTAATATACGCCGGAGAATTAACACATGGGCATAAATAAAAATTAAGCGTTAAACAGGTAGAGGGCGCCCTTGCTCCAAACATAATTAAGTATAACTCAATAGACCCTTTCGCCAAAACAAAAACCTACGAAATTTTATTATCATTATTTGCATATTAAAATAATTATAATTAAGCACGGGACTAAGAATGGGGGACACGATTTCCATTTTCGTGTAAAGTTCGTAAAATACGCCTTTGAAACGCTGTGTTTCGGACCACGCGCAGCGGAAGGGTTAGAATTTTGCTTGAATTAATGTGTTTTTTTATTGTTGGAGTATTCGTTATTTGTATCATAATTTAGGGCCCTAATACGGCGTATTTGGGGTTGTTATGATGACTTAAGAATTGAGCCAGTGTTACTTGTGTTACGTTTTACAAAAGAATGAAATCCTTTATTTATTAATTCATATAAATTCATAAATATCTATTTAGCTCTCCAAGTAAAATAAAGAAATTTCTTGCTAAGACATAATGTGGAAGAAACAATACTAATGACGACTTGATATAATTGAACACTAGATAGTTGATCGGAAGATAGACTCAAAGGTCACATACAAACTTTTAGATTAGTATTGCGATTCTCTAACATTTAACTAAATAAGATTGCAGAATCAAGTCTTCTCCCATAATAAGAAGTTTATAGGCTTTATTTCACCACGCCGGGTTGGTGGACTTCACATGCTTTTGATAACATTATGGAGAAATCTTATTCATGTAGCTATCCTCACGATGTTTGCGTTCGCCGTAACAGTAAGTGATATTTAATTTTATAAAGCGGGAAGTGGGAAACGGTCATAGCCCAGTGGCTAAGAATTCCGCCTCTTAACCGAGGGGTCCGGGTTGGAATCCCAGTGGGACGAACATATTACTTTCTTAAAAAGTTATGTGCGCTTTATAAAATCGATAGGTGAAGGTTGTTAACACATGAAAAAAAAATAATTTAAAAAAAATAAACCGATAATTAGTTTTGGAGATATGCGTGGACAAACATGTCTACATACATACATACAAACATATAAACATAATTACATACATACATCCATGTTTGGTATTCTTGTTTGGAAATAGTATTAGACCAACATGTAAAAATGGTGCAGTTCTGAGAATATTACATACATACGTGTCGAATTGATAACCCCCTTTGTTGAAGTCGGTAAAAAGGCGACCTCAAATGTAATTCCTCTGTACATCAGATCCTCTCTTAGAATTCAGAAAAGTAAGTATCAGTGATCTGCTCAGCCTTCCGAAAAAAGGGTGAGAGACAATTGGACCGGAAGAAGCGATTAAAAAATTTATCTTAGAAAAATGGCGGTGTAATCTCGCGCTACTAATGGAATTATAGAACCCTTCAGGTATTCGCTACCCTTAAAGGGTACGTTTATATTTCAATTTGGCAGTATCGATAAGGGTTAACTGAGTTCGGACAAAGTTTGGGAATCGTTTTGGAATTGGAATTGCAAAATTCTTCAAAAGTGTGAAAGATAATTGTTCTTCCTTATTTAAGACAAGGATAAGAATCTATTTTTATCTTACCAATGAACGTTAATACATAACACCTATACATAACATCTATACATAACACAAGCCAAAAACACATCAGCTCACCTGCGATTTTAACATTTCGATATAAAACTAAACATTTAAAAAATTTACGCAAATTTAAATCAACCATTCCGCAGCCGCATCGTTCAAACCAACTGAATTTATATCAGCAATTAAGTTAGGAAACACTCCTAAAATATATCTAATTAATGTAAACACAGAACGATTAGGGTCCGAATAAACACGCTAAATTGCTCTCCACAGCAATAAATACCTATAATATTTTTAATTACCACCCAAAAAAAGACATAAACCAGCCGTAGATAAAAATATTTCTGCCATATTGCAAATGAAAATAAAACACAATCGGTAGGGAGAAAGGGCCATAATATTTTTTAAAAACGTATTTAAATATATTTATAACGCGTTGAAAAACACAGAGCCGGACTCGGAAGGTCATCTGAATAAATAAATTATGATATAGTGGGCAGGTTTTTCAGCGCGCTCATCTCTCGGATGCAGTGAAGAGCTCAGATGTATAGAGGTGGCGTTGCATTGTATTTAACACGGTTTTCAACATGCTTTTATTAGTTTCGGTCGAGTGTTAGCATCTTAAGGAAACTTTGAACATGTGATTTTGAACATTTGATTTTGACGTTAAAAATTACGACGTTAAAGACTACTTAAAAACGTCGAATCTATTCGAAACATTGCATACTTATCAAAGACCAATGACATTGCAATAATAAAACAATCGAACTAAAAATGAAAAGTAAATATTAATTAAGGATACTGTAAACATGAAAATAAAATAATGCATTGTATAAAAAGCGTGGAGTGCTTTTTAAGATATCTATTGGTAATGCAAATAATGCAAATGTTATGTGCACATTATAAAAATTAAATATCACCTGCTGTTACGGTGAAGGAAAACATCGTGAGGAAACCTGCATGCCTGAGAGTTCACAAAAAAATGTTCTCAAAGGTATGTGAAGTCCACCAACCCGCAGTGGGCCAGCGTGGACTGAGCCCTACATCCCTCTCATTGTAGAGGAGACCCGACCCTACAGTGGGTCATTAATGGGTTACTGACAATTCAAATAAAGTATACCTCGCGAACCGAAGGACATGCTGCGTTACGACGGGTGAAGAGGCTGTCGTTAAGGTTGACGACCCAAGTAGCGCAGTGGTTAAGACACCGGTGCGCTGCGCGGAAGGTCCTGGGTTCGATTCCCAGCAGAGCAGAGATTTGGATGATGAATTTTTGAGTTTTGTTTCTGGTCTGGGTGTGTTGTGTTGTTGTCTTGTCCATGGCACCCACGACACAGGGAATCCTAGTGTGGGGCTATGAGTGTGAAGCGTTATTTATTATAAAGTACCTCCCCGGACGAGCTACTTTACCACCTATTGAAGCTGCCCTTTCTAAACCTTCCGCAAACAACACAAACGTGAGTTTAAAAAAATCTCCGCGTTGTCTAATGAATTTATAGCCGGGAACTTGTCCTCGGACCGTAATTCTTCCTCAGAGACGCGATAAAACTCCGATAGCGCGCGCGTGACGAATAGTGCGCTTGCGCGTGCCATTCGCTCGTATTTATTTAGTTCTGTTCTGGCTTTATTTTTGGTTATTTTCAAATTGTATTTACCGCTTAGCTGCCGGATGAGTCACATGTGATACATATTCGGTGTTTAACTATTGTTTCTACTTATTATTTTATCTACGTAGTTTTTTAAAACTATTTGCAGATGAATGTAGTTTTAATGAATTTGCAGTGCTATTTTTCAATACTATTCTTCTAATATTTTGCGAAAGTATGAAAATCTGGATATACGGACGGCGTACGTTGCTTACTCTTTTACGTAAAAAGTTACTCTTTCATGTGAAACACCTGTACGGACTTAAATGAAATTTTGTACACGGATAGTTTTTAACCTTGATTATCTAACAAGTCATTTAGCTAACTAAGTCGTGGGCAGAATTTCATATAACATAAAAGATTAAAAGTAAGATATGGTTTGTAATGTGACCTGAAATTCGGCTCTGGAGTAATATGGGGCGCTGGAACCACTTCTAGAGATTTTTATATGATAATTAGTAACAGGTGAGTATTTTGCGAACACGATGCTGAAAAAACATTGGATTTTACTACCACCGCGGCTGTGGGCGGAACCTGAGCATTTTTTGATTCGGATAATTTATTCTTTTAAAACTCACTTTTAATAATTTTATTGTAGAAACGATATGTGCTCCTTGTGTATTAGTAGAACTAACTATTATATAGCAATATTTGGGGTGTCAGGAAACTACGAAGAAAACGATGAACACACACGAAGAAACTAACTTGACAAAACACTGTCTGTGATTTCTTAAAGAAACAGAAATCTGAAGATGTTACAATGAGTGCATTTTGTTTGCACGTCGTAGCGCTGCTACGTCTGTCTACGTACGTGCTACGAAGGGCCCTTACCGACGTAGCGCCATAGCACTCGTAGACCTGTTTTAGTGGAAGTAACAATGGGGTACACTCTGATTGTAATTTCTTTTTCAGAGCTCCATTCTTTTACAAGCAGGGAAAATATTAGGTGTAGGTGATCTGAAACAAGAAAGTCGAGAATATAATAATATGTAGGTGACCAAATGAGTTCTCTAAATCAAACTTCGAAACTGATTTCAAAGGTTTAAGTAACAAACATGAAACAGTAAATGCATTTTAAAATTTACTCGTACATATTTAAAACCAACATTCTTTCGAATTAGTGTCAATTTTGATTCAGATACCTTCATTGTCAGACCCATTAATGACCCACTACAGGGTCGGGTCTCCTCTCACAATGAGAGGGATGTAGGCCTTAGTCCATCATGCTGGCCTACTGCGGGGTGGTGGACTTCACATGCCTTTGAGAACATTTTTTTTGCTCTCGGGCATGCAGGTTTCCTCACGATGTTTTCCTTCACAGTCACAGCAGGTGATGTTTAATTTTATAAAGCGCGCATAACTTTTTTTACATTAATTGGTTCTGGATCAAACCCGGACCCCTCGAGTCGAGGTCGAATTCTAAGCCACAGACAGGGCTATCACCGCTTTTTATACCTTCATTAATACCACTAATTTATTTTAACTATTATGATGAATTGATTGGTAATTTGGGTTCTTACAAAAATAAGGTAGGTAGTTTTGTAGTAGGGTAGTAGGTAGTCGGTAGTCGGTAGTTAGTGCAGTATAAGTGAAGGCGGCGCGTTTGATTGCGGCCGACGGCTATGCACCGCCCGCGCCCGTGCGGTGTGTAGTGCGCCCGGGTTCATTGAACCTTTGTAGTTTTTTATAATGTAGCAAGTGGACTAGTATTTTGTGGGGAGTGTTCTAATTTGAAATTAAAGATAGTTCTAATTTGCCACTGTGGCGCCAATACGAAACCATTCCTGTTGAATCCCAATGAAATTATAATATCAGAATGTCATAACCACCAAATTCAAAAATGATGTACGCCAATGAAATCGGAATATCATAATGATTCTATTATAAATATATTCAATACTAAAAATGCCATTTTATTTACAGCTAACTACGCGTACGATGCAGTTTGAAATTTGGCACAATTAAAGTTTATAATTATGGAGAAGCATGAACGAATACTAATATTTTTAAATAAAATGCATTAGATATACATGATATTCATCAAAAAATACGCCACGCACACTACCATAAGTAGTTACTATACTTTGACATGCTCATAGATAAACATTACATGTACGTTCATTCCATTACATGTCTCATTTAAATTTCAATTAATTATAGTCGAATATCGACTACTTGGCGATCTCTAGTTAATACTAAAATGTTTAGTCCATTTTTATTCTCTTGTCATATTTGGTAAACAATCTTAGAATGTCTTTTTATTTTAATTAGCGTTTAAAAAATAATGCAGACGCAAAATTATAAAAATTTAAAAACAAATTGTCATTTAATATATAAACAGATTTCTAGAAACTATCATTTATTTTTTTAAAGCAATTTAAAACTTTTTTTCAATAAAAAGTAGTGGCAGGATTGTTTACCAAAGAAGAGAACAAAAATGAACGGTAAGATAACTAATACATTTTAAATTTTTCACATCTTTGCTCGTTTTGTTAAAATATCTATGAACTCATCATAACTATCAAGTACCAAGTGGCCCCGGCCGCGATCGCCACGCAGGCCCATGACCCAAATGTTGTGATAGCTCCCAATAACAGCCCGGGGCGGTCAATTATTGCCGTTATTAATTAAGCCACCTGCTCTGGCGAAACTGCTTCATTATAGAGGAAACTCTGATGTTACTATGCGCTGTGAGATGGAAGCGGTTTGAATATTCTGTAAGGTTAATTTTATCTATGTAAGTATGTATTTAATACTATTTACTCGTATGTTCGTACATACAGGCTCACTCACGTGAGCGTCGTGAGTTGTCCCACAATATATATCTATTTATCATCCTTGTAAAATCAAATAAGTAACACTTGTAAGATCTCTCTGTCTGTCTATGTTCTGATTATTTACTTAATTAGCTTGATCAAGCTACTTTGGTATATATTTATGAATTGATTGTTATCAAACTCTGGTGAAAATAAATCTTAAACCCCATTGCATCAAAAAAGTTTTGTTCAATTGTCTGGCAATGATATCTCAAAAAAATCAAAGAGGCTGTGTCCACCAATGAAAAAGTGATAAATTGTTCATAACTCTCATTCCAAATTATCCCGAAAATAATACCCACTACCAAGAATTCGAAAAAGTCATGTCCGCCGTCTTTCTAAGTCATACAAAAATATAACAGCGTAGAGAAATTTTAAGGAGAAGTATTTTTGATATTCACCATTATCATAATAATCAGGTGTGACTGGAGATTTTATGTTGATGCTTTTAGTAACGCTTTAAGTATATTCATGAAGTATTCTTCTAAAGCGTATAATTTCTAAAAGACATGGAGGTCTCGAACGCACAGTTCAATAGCAGGCAAAGATAACGAAACCATTACAGCCAGGCCGGCCAATAACAATAAAGGGCACTGGTGACCCCCGCATCACTTGACTAACAGTTTGAACTTAGACCAATTCAAATGAAAAATAAACTTTTTGAGCGAAAATGATCACTTAACATACCATTATATTCATGCTTGTTTTTCACCTGTTATGTTCTGACTAAATATTTTGAAAACCCTTTTTATGGAAACCTTTATCAGTAAGGATGCTATATTCTGACGAGCGCTAGGATGCTATATAATTCGTGCGCTTTCTACTGGATTGTTACCTTAGTAAGAATAATTTATTGCCTGTATAATAATTAATTTTTTTTCAGAATTTTAAATCCTATAATCTTTTGACAGATAGATAAATCCATTATCCATATCTAATTATTATCTATCGCTAAAAAGATCCCCTGAAATCCAATGAATTTCTCTGTCAAAATCTTTCCTTATTGAAGTCTAACAACTTGCTTTTCTGTCTTCTATTTAGTCTATTTAAAGATAGCATGTCTGTATGAAAACAGTTCCCTAAGTACACCCAACAAAAAAAAATTTTTTACGAAAATAAATTCTTAAGTCCTGTCAACGATTTTTAAGTTTCTGAATGTCCCTAAGTCCACACTCTACTTAGTCACTCAACGTTAACATTTTCACCGATCTTTCCGAAGGGCCGGTTCCGGTCGGATATATTTTCCGCTTGGTTAGCCGATTTTACGGGCAATTGATTCGAAGGGATGGCCCGGGATCGAACCCGCGACCGGACAGCCCCGATACTTCAACGCGGTGCCATTTGATAATGTTAACAGCTTTGCGTGCGTACAGGGTGTTACATTTCACATAAAGCACAATAAAATTTTGTATTGCAATAAAGTTAAAGAACTGGTAAAATCGTCACATAAATAAATAAATAATAACGCTTCACACTCATAGCCCCACACTAGAATTCCCTGTGTCGTGGGTGCCATGGACACACACAAGACAAGAACACAACACATCCAGACCAGAAACAGAAATTAAAATTCATCATTCCAATCTCTGCTCTGCTAGGAATCGAACCCAGGACCTTCCGCGCAGCGCACCGGTATCTTAACCACTGCGCCACTTGAGTCGTCATATAAGGAATAAGCGTTACAAAGAGTTATGTCTCCTTTAGTCGACTTTTCTAAAGAGAGAAACAGACAGCGCGCAAAAAAATAAATAATAAATCAAAATCAATTTGAATCTACATATTCAACTACTAAAGTTTTGGGGAAACCTAACGGAAATATTGTGTTGAAAAAAATGCTAGGAATTAAGTTCATATAATCTTAATATCATTATGATGACGATGATGATAACAATCAAAAAAATCTAATTAAATTTTATTGAATCAATCTTTTTGCCCATAAATTTTCTCTAAGCCTGTATCATCATTTCACGATAATTATTCATTACATTAAATACTCGTATATCATCATTTTTAATTTTCATCAATATTTAGATCGATGTGTGAATTTCAAACTTTAATCATGTATAAACTTTGTAAAACGATTTGCTCAAATTATAAACCATACAGACTCAAACTCAAAGATTCTTTAAAAAGTTACATGATTGAGAGACATGTTATCGAAGTTCCAAAAGTAAGTTCAAGTTAAAAGTAGTTAAAATCCTGTCTGTATCATAACTGTAACATAACACCCTTAAAGTATTAGAGGTAGGATAAAGTTAAAGAGGCCATATTTAAAATTAGCTAACGTGTAGCAGGTTTCTGGCTAACTTCATAGGTTTTAAGCACCTCTACGTACTACGTTTTAAACTGAAAGTTTTACTAAAATGGGGATAGCGGAAGTGAGAGTCGTTTTACTGTTAACGTTGTCAATAACCATTAATAACCCACTATAGGGGCGGGTCTCTTCTCACAATGAGAGGGTTGTAGGCGTTAGTCCACCACGCTGGCCTACTGCGGGTTGGTGGACTTAACATACCTTTTGAGAACATTTTTTTTGTGAACTCTCAAGCATGCAGGTTTCCTCACGATGTTTTCCTTCACCGTAACAGCCGGCCATATATTTTAATTTTATAAAGCGCACATAACTTTTATTTACAAAATCATAGGTGCGTGCACTGGTATTCGAAGCCGGACCCCTCGATTCGATATCGAAATCTAAGCCACTGAGCTATCACCGCTCTGATTAACGATGATAACAAGGTTATTAAGTAGACGATTTGAATAAGAAGTTACCTTGTACCTTACCTACTTCTATTGTACATACCTACCATCGAACTTTAACCATCCATATGAAAAACAATTTTATATGCAATCCAACTACTATCTATGTATAAATGTGAAAGTTTGTTAGGATAGATGGATGTTTGTTACACTTTCACCTAAAATCGCCAGAACAGATTTGCTTCGAAATATGCTAACTAATTAACTAAGACAGCGAGATGTAAATCTACGAAACTATGAAGTGTAAATCTATCTTCCAACACCACACCCTGTACATGCAGGACCGGGAACACCGTGTTTACACAGGGCGAGTTACGACCGCCCCGTAATTGGGCAGCTACCCCCGTAATTATAGTTTGGCCATCGCGATAGTTTGATTTTAACTTTATCGGTAGTTAGCTATTATATATAACAACCCTTGAGTAAGAGGGGCCCTCGAATGGCGACCACGTTTAGGCAAAAGGAGCACAGGCCGCCCTCCGACCAGGTGGACTGACGACCTGAAGAAGACAGCGGAAAAGGTATATGACAACAGTTGAGGAAGAGCGGTTCTTAAATGGCGACCACGTCTAGGCAAAGAGCACCCGCTTTCTATTTATGGTTGAATACGCGCGTCCGTGGGCTGCAGTGACACTTAACATCAGTACCCTTAGTCTGAGTTTTAGCGATACCGAAACGAAACGTTTCGGATAGATACGTAGTTCATACACAACTTACTACACAGGAGTCCATAGTGTAATGACAAATAGAATTAAAAGATTTTTAGAGGAGTTAAAAAAATTAAAATCAAATTTTTGTATGGAGTGAAAGATATGAATACTTATCTTATAATACTAACAAATATTTAATACCTACGGGATAATATTAGTTCAAATTTTACAGTGCATTACGGCCAATTCGCGGTTATTATGTTTCATTAATATTATTAAATATTGAAAGAGTGTTGATTAAAAATAAAGCAATTTTTGTGATGATTTATCTAATGCTTTATTAATTTTTAAACTCTTCTAAAAATCTTTTACCTCTGTTGGTTATTACACTGTGCATTTTCGTCTGGTGAGCTGTGTATGTGTGCGTTTCGTTTCGGAACTGCTAAAACTCAGACTAAGGGTACAGGTAGCCTGCATGCCCTTTTGCTACTCAATATATTACGAAAAAATAGAAATACCTTTACATAGCTAAGCCACTTGTATTTGTAATGTTTATTTTACTGTTTTAGTTTTAATTTCTTTTTAATTTTATAAATTTGCATTCGTGAAAAGGTAAATATGGATGGACCAAAAATGCCTTGTATAATCTTAAATTAACCGCTATTCGTGCAAACAAACGTTTTTGCCTTGTGTTTGTCTTCGTCTCTACCTCCTAGTTACTACCTACTACCCAATAGTACAAGGACAGTGTAGCAGAATTAACTACGTACACGCAATCAACTACTTTTATTCGGTAGTTACTCCGATACCAATAAAGTTGCAGCCAATTTCGGTCCCCCGGTCACAAATTGGTAATTTGGTTCACGTAAGACTCTGGCCATCCTTAGTGAACCATTAAATTGATCCCGCAGACCTATTGGGCGAACTTATTGTTTTACTTCGAATCCCAGTAGTACTAATGACTTTTCTTCGTAAAGTGCGTTTTACGAAATGAAATGACTAATGTACCGCGAGTAAGCACTTACGCAGTTTCGTGTTGTAATAGTATCGAGCGACCATTAGTATGGGTTGTAAGACAGACATCAGACAAAACGACTGAACAATTTTATCCGAATTTGTTCAGTCGTTTTTGGGTGAAGGAGTAGGTAACATACATCCATCTAGAAATAGAAGTAACATGTGATTACTAAGGTAGTTTCTATGAATTAGCCTTTATTAACAAAATGTTTTCACAGGACATGCCTAACACATGTTTAGGGATGAAACCACCCTTAAGGTCCCATCGGTTGTATCGGCAAGCGATCACCCCGGCAATAAGGAAAACGGCTAAGGGTTGTCGGAATAATAAAAACTAATAGAAACCACCCCTATTAACAGTTGTGCGCGATTGTCGATCCCCGTTAACTACAGATGGACTTTGGGTAACCCTATGTACCTATAGGTATCTTTTCTTAAGGGTTTGTTCCATTCAGCACTATGTAGTTCAATCGATGTAATAAAAAATATAAGAAAACTAAAATGGAACTGGACTGGACATATAATGAGAACTAACAAAGAAAAATGGACGAAGAATGTAGAATGTAGAATGGTATCCTAGAAATGGGAAGACAAAGAGGAGGTCAAGCCAAAAGATGAGAAGACGGTTTACCAAAAGGATGGAGAAGATCAACTAGAGATAGAGAGATATGGAGGAAATTGTTAAATTGTAATTTGGTCAGTGAATAAAGGCTTTTATTATTATTATTATTTATTATAGTTCAATCGATGCTGTTCCATCTGCATTGGCTTCGTGCTTTAGTTCTAAAGAATTCTCTCTTGTAGTCCACCGCTGGACATGGGCCTCCCCTAATCAACGCAACTCCATCCGATCCTGCGCTCTCCGAATCCGCCCGCCCCTCTGCTCTCTGAATCCAACGTTGACATCCATCTTCAGGTCGTCAGTCCACCTGTTCGGAGTAGCCTGTACCCCTTTTGCCTAAACGTGGTCGCCATTCGAGGACCTTTATTCTCCATCGGTTGTCAGTCCGCACGATGTGGCTAGCCCATTGCCACTTTATTTTGCAAATTTTAAGGCGGTTGCCTTCGTTTTTCTGTGGATTTCGTAGAAGGTAAAGGTGGAACAAACGGATTCTCATTAATCTACTTCGCTGTCTGTATATCACAGGGCTATTACACACTAAAATGACAGAATATGTGTTATTGTATCTGCTATCCTAACACATTATAAAGTCATTTGTGCACGTATATGAGCGCTTCTCCGTACCTAATTTGACCAAGTTAAAGGACGTCGTAGAGCGGTGATAGCCCAGTAGAGCGGTGATAGCCCAGTGGCTTAGAATTCGGCCTCGAATCGAGGGGTCCGGGTTCGAATCCTAGTGGCACGCACCAATGACTTTGTGAAAAAGTTATGTGCGCTTTATAAAATTAAATATCACCTGCTGTTACGGTGAAAGAAAACATCGAGAGGAAACTTGCATGCCTGAGAGTTCACAAAAAAAAAATGTTCTCAAAGGCATGTGAAGTCCACCAACCTGCATTGGGCCAGCGTGGTGGACTAAGGCCTACATATCTCTCATTATGAGAAGGAGACCCGACCCTGTAGTGGGTCATTAATGGGTTACTGACAAAGGACGTTGTCGTCTAAATAAACTTCGATTAGCCCTAAATCGGAATTTTGCTGAATTTTTGCGGTCGCCGTATGAATATTAATGATGACAATATTTCGTTAATCTTAAACAAAATTGCGATAATATGCGCGGCGGTTTCTTGCCGCGAGTTGCCGTCGTTAATTTATGCTGCGACACGAACTATAGCATTTTAACTCCTTCTGAGAAAACCGCCATGTGCTAAAAGGGTGTATAGCAAAAATTAGGGTTTTAGAAAATGACATCGGTGTTTTCTAAGACAAAGACAAAGATAAAACGTTTATTTACACAAATATAGGTATAGAGTTGTTACAAATTATTTAGATCAATCTATATTTACCATTTTAGGTATGCAAATAAAATGAGTGGTTTCGTCCTACTATTGTTTGGTGGATTGTGGTTATTGAATATAGAAAAGCTTCAAATATAAGGGAAGCTTGAAAAACAAATGGAATAAGTACTGTAACACTTATTATATCCTAAAATTTAATTTATAGAGTTTCAAAAACATAATAATTTAACAAAATAGGTTTAAGAATTTATTAGAAACCTAATTAATTTCATTTATTATCAAGCGACATAATTTTATTATTAGTAGTGACTAAAATAATATTAACTACACCAATTTTACCTTATTTTTTCCGAAAAACGAAAAAAACAAATTTTAAACTTACGCCCTTTTGCCGATGGGTGACTTAGTGGCGATCTGGCTTAACCGAAGCCAAAAAGTGTACAGTCACGATCCCTCCCCCTCCCCCCGCGCTAACTTCATAAGACTATGAATTTAAATACGTTAGCCGATGTCAAAGGGTCGCGCTGCATCTACAGGGGTTGTAAAATGGCGCTGGGAAGAAAAAAAATCAGTAAAATCTAAGAATATGATTTTTGGAAAGTAATCAATTTTGTTTGATAGCCACATTTTAATTTTCATGAGTGTCATCAAATTCGCAAGTTGTTAACAGTGAATGTATTCCAAAATTGTGAATAGGCAATTATTGTTATGTATGTAAAGGAACATCCACCAACCCGCAGTAGCGGTGCGTGGTGGACGGCGGCCTACATCCCTCTCATTATGAGAGGAGACCCGACCCTGTAGTGGGTCATTAATGGGTTACTGACATGTAAAGGAAAGCAAAAACCAAATAATATTCGAAAGTGAAATAAAAATACATTAAATTAGGACTATACGTACTTAGACATTTTGTACATTATTTGTAAGTACTAACTTAACTAGCTGAAATTAGTGATGATTATTTTTCTAAAATTTTCTAATTGCAGTACTTTGGTAAATTTACGATTTTTTTATTAATATCAAAAACGCTATACGAACTGTGTGTCCCAAGAATGCAATATCATAAAATCACAACGTATCTTTAAATGCATAAAAATATTTATTATAGGTGGGACAGAAATCAATATTACGATACTATCGATTTTATCCCTTCTTATTTTAAACACTATCCCTAAACAGACCTGCCGAAGTATTCTGTAACGTTGCGACGACCATGGTATTTTTTTTAGAACAACATGCGGCATTTTAGGGCCCTTCAACTTTACTTATCAGCGTCGGATTGTTGGAACAGGGTGTAAAAATATTCGGACCACGCCGCGCTCGATGTCTGTTAATTGCTCTCTTCTCACTAATGGTAGTTCAAACGTCGAAAATTAACTGCATTTTTTATTTTGACAAATTTGAAAATTTCATATATCTAGTTCTCATGGAAATGAACAAATTAAGAATCGGAAACGGAGGTATCGCGCGTTCTAAGTGCTACGCACGATTACCTGCAGTATTGCTTCTTACGAATAGCTATTTCTTTCATATCTGATATGCAGAAATGTTGACCACACATGACGACACAAACAGACCACAATAACATACGTCACATGTATCATATCTAGACTGACTGTACAATAGCATTCGGTGCGGTCCCCGGCGGTAGTGACATCGTCTCGATCTCTCTTCTATCTAGAATATAACAAGAAGAAAATTTGAATGCTGCACGTATACAATATAGCTATTTTCACTCATTTGGACACTACACAAGCCGGTATTTGTCTACAATATTGCCAATATTTCCACCTAATTTGGTAGCGTCGCCTCATGTCAAGACTAACCGATGAAGAGATATCCTCAAACGCGCTGTCAAAGTTTAATCTATCTACGTAGAATCTGAAAATATATACAATTAATCCGAACTTAGCTAACCGCGATACTCAGGCTCTCTCCTCCTCCTGGCGTCGTTTCCTCAATGCTGAGGGTCGTGACCTCCAGCCTAGGATGCGGCAATTGTGTTTTGGACAGATCTTAACTTGTCCTGCCAAATCGTGCGATCTGTAGCGATGTGGAGAGCTTCGTGCATCTGGGTACCGAGTGTGGTGCGGATCTGATCTGACCAACGTGTCGGGCTACCGCGCGGTCTCTTTCCTTCGATCTTGCCAGTGACTATGAGTCTTTCAGTGACTATGATACCCAGGCAGAGAGACTGAATTCTTAGCCGCTGGGCTATCACCTCTTTTTCATTGTATACAGTATTGCGAGTATTTCCAGCTCATTTGGTAGCGTCGCACCTGCAATCTGCAACACATGTCGCGTCCGCACAACGCAGAAAAGGCACAATGCCAACAAAAGAACGACCCGCGGCGCAAATCTTAATCTTAGCGCTCATTACGGATACGGCGAACCTGAATTTATTCTGCGGACTATACCACTGGGTAGCTTCACTCGCATGAAATATGAAAATTTAAGATTTTTCAGTTTTCTTAGCTTCTAGCTTTGTTTTTTGATTTGTGTACAGTAATATGTACCTACGTTGCATAGCGCGCCTCATATCAAATGCTGACCACGCATGACGACGCAAGTAGCGAATTTTGAAAACAATAAGATATGTACGTCACTCACGTCATATCTAGACTGACCAATCAGAAGAGATATCCTAAATGAATGTTTCCGTACGAGCTACCTTTACTGTTTTAATGGAGCTGTAATTTATAAAAAACACACGTAAGCTATCCAAAACGACGGGAAATTGTTTTAAAAAAAGTTACATTTACCTACATTAAACATTACTATATTTATAATTTGTTTGTTCCTTAATTTTAGAAACAGAAAGTAGGTATTAAGAAAGAATGTCAGTAACCCATTAATGACCTACTACAAGGTCGGGTCTCCTTTCACAATCAAAGGGGTGTAGGCCCTAGTCCACCACGCTGTCCTACTGCGGGTCGGTGGACTTCAAATGCCTTTGAGAACATTTTTTTTCGAATTCTCAGGCATGCAGGTTTCTTCACGATGTTTTCCTTCACCGTAACAGCAGGTGATATTTAATTTCATAAAGCGCACATAACTTTTTTTACAAAGCCATTGGTGCGTGCCACTGGGATTCGAACCCGGGCCACTCGATACGAGGTCGAATTCTTAGCCACTGGGCTATCACCACTTTTAGAAAGAAAGAATATTCAGCCGGAATTCGAACCCGCACCGTGGGCCAGCACCCCCCACTGCACCCTCGCGCTCACCTGGTTGGCAATCGCACCGAGGGAGCATATTACCCGATCGCCCCGCGGCGTTTTTAATTTGCAAGAAATCACCGCTTTCGAGCTTCTAAACGTTTGACGAGACAGCACCGGAGTTATTATTACGGATCTTAGGAATCGGTCCAATAATTGAAGGCCTAAATCCAGTATCAGTGACTGAGTTTTGTTTCAAATTTGGCGGTGGTTTTGGTCTAATAAAGAATGGAATTTTAAATTTTCGTATTTCGCTTCCTTTCTGCAACCCTTTTACTGCCCACTGTCTCTTCCCATGGGTCTCTTCCCACAACAAGGGGAGGTCTGGAGCATACTCCACCACGCTGCTCCAACGCGGATTGGTGGGAAAACGAGTTAGTAACCCTTGTAAGATGTATTCAAACCGCCTATAGGGCCTCTGACAAGGTTCAACTGATGAAAATTCTTTATATAACTATGTATTTATGATACAATTAGTAGAGTTCTGGTTTTTTAGTATTACGCTTCAACCTAAAGTACCTCAAAATTAGCTCATTACAAATTTCAGACCTTTTAAAAAAAACCATCAAAAATCTGCAAAGTAAAGTAAAATAAAGAATGTATACGGAACATTGATCATAAAATTGTGTTCACCCTTGAGGTGTTTTTGTGCTAAATTATGCGTAGTATTTATTTGCCTTTAACGTAGAGATGTAGAAGAAATTTCTAGAAATTTTGACTGTTGCTAAATAAATGACACATTAAATTATTTTGGAAGTGATTCAATATTTATTTTATGTTAGACGCTGTTTGATTGTCTTTCAATATAAGATTTTCCAATCTTTCTGGACTTTCTGGCCCTACATAGAGGCGTATGGGAGATATCGGCGCGTAATAAGAAGGGTGCGTTTACGAGCAGCGAGTACCTACGCTCCCGTTAGCCGATCGCTACTGGCCGGAGCTTATATTGACGGAAGATTATGGATGTGTCTTCATAAAAATGTAAAAAAATATAAAAAACTAACGCTTCGCACTCACGGCCTCTCACTAAAGTAAGTCATGTCAGTACCCATAATGACCCACTACAGGGTCGGGTCTCCTCTCACAATGAGAAGGATGTAGGCCGCCGTCCACCACGCTGGCCTACTGTGGGTTGGTGGACTTCACATGCCTTTGAGAACATTTTTTTTGTGAACTCTCAGGCATGCAGGTTTCCTCACGATGTTGTCCTTCACCGTAACAGCCGGTGATATTTAATTTCATAAATCGCACATAACTTTTATTACAAAGTCATTGGTGCGTGCCACTGTGATTCGAACCCGGACCCCTCGATTCGAGGTCGAATTCTAAGCCACTGGGCTATCACCGCTGCACTAAAGTAAGTAAAGAGTAGAAAGTAGAGTCGTGGGTGCCATGGACATTCACTAGGCAAATATCTATACACACCCTCACAATACTTGAAGATGTTTCATAACTTTTATGACAGCATAATATGACGTCATTAGCGGTGAAAGCCCAGTAAATACGGCTTCTTATTTTAGGACTTCGAATTCTAGCAAGACGTGCCCACGAATTGCTTTTTTTTAAATATAATTATAGTTTTTTGTTATATAGCTACCTCTCCACAAATCACCATCTACACAAATAAATAAAATTGGAGTGTCTGTTTGAAATATAAACAGACACTCCAATTTTACTTACTCCACTCCAGCTTTTTACTAAATGCATATGTACGAGTATGTATACGGTTCATATACCAAAACAACATTTTTTACAATTTTTGTGTGTCTATCTGTTTGTTTGTGCTAATCTCTGGAATGGCTGGACCTATTTTGACGCGACTTACACTGGCTGATAGCTGATGTAACAAGGAGTTACTTAGGCTACTTTTATTTAGAATTCCACGAGGACGAAGTCGCGGGCGCGTCTAGTCTTTACTAAAAAAACATACCGCATCCATCCTCTTCACATATCCGAGACGATAGTTCGTATCTTTGTACAACACGTAAACAGTGGTCGATCGTAAAAGATAATGCGTTGCGTACGAGTTGCGAGCGCTATCGGTTCGTGTGTGGGTGCCTTTACTAAGTGTGTACAAACTTTGGTAATACAAAAATGATGGCGGAATAGTTGGTCTTGAAGTCTATTTGTGGTGACCAACCACAAAGGCCACTAGCGATCCACATCTCTCTTTACCCAGCGGTGGGTGGCACATAGGCAGCCGATGAGTTCGATTAGGGAAAAATCATAACTAAATAAAATGAAAATAATTAATATACTTGGCTAAGTTGACAAATAAATTGTGCAAAACATATCAGATAAATTGTGTATTAGTAATAAGTTTTAATGTTTTATAAGTTATTTGTATTAGGTACTAACATTAGTTTTTTTTTATTTTTTTATTTGCATACCTGAAAAGGTGAATATGGATTGATCAAAATGCCCTGTAAAACCAATAACTAACCCATATTCGTGCAAATAAATGATTTTGATTTTGATTTTGACATTGACCTAAGAGTGTCTATCCTATGTGTAAAAAAGTATACAAATAGTAGTTTAACTTTTGAAAGGCGGCAGCTTTTTGGAAATATGAAAAGGTATATTGATTTTTAATGATAAACTAGTTAATACGCGCGACTTCGCCCACGTGAGCTTTAGAATTTTGGCACTAATGAAATAAAGAATGGAGAAAAAAGAACATTTTTTTCTACCCCTTTTTGATAGGTGATGAGTTTTAATAAAATACGAAATAAGTTTTTCATCAATTCAGTAAAAGAAAGTTTAAGCAAAATTTGCGCTTCCGGTGATCTGTTCTGTGTCCCGAGTATAAAGTTATAAACATAATGGTCAAAGTATTCGTATAGTTAACGTCTACCATTAGTACGGGATTATGTCAGTCAGACTTACAGTCGTTACTACCAGTCCTTTATCTAACCGCTAAATTTCTACCATAACATCAAATCTATAACTAAACCAATCATCACCATCACTCTCCCCATATCCGCAGAATCCTATGACGTCACGACGCAAGTAATCCCATAATAATAATATTTTTATGCGTCATAAAACAGATTAATGCGTTATTAGTTTCATAGGGAAGCCACGTAAATGGCATTAACAAGGCATCTAAGAGCCGTAAAATATTATCGTCCAGACCGTGTATCGGATTAGCGATAAAATTATTGAACGAACTTCAATCTTAGAGCAATCTTATTAGTGGTTCTTACGGTTCTACTTATCGCATCTTTATACAGTGTGTTTGGCTCCGGCGCGGTCGCAGCCTGAAATTTTGGAGGGGTCAATCACAACACTAATACCTATATATTTTTTGCTATTATGCCATCGTACGTAGTTCATAAAAACACTACTAGATGTCAGCAAACTATAAATTTATCGCTGTTAGGGGATAACTAGAAATTTCCCTTTATTATTTGGCAAATTTTTGAGATTTTCAATTTGACCTTAAGTTTTGAGGGGGTCATGTCCCCTGTAACCCCCTTTCGGACCGCGCCTGGTTTGGCTTCGAACTAGCGATAATTTAAGGGTATAAAAAAACTGAATTTTATTGACAAACACCCCCACATACAGGGGAGTCCTTTTGAAATGGCAGCCATTTGAATGTTGTATTAAAATTTCTTGTACATACCACAAGATAGGTGGTTAAGATTTCTCTGGACCTGACTGTTCCACAGAGATGAAAAAGGTGTTGTTTGATACATAATATTTACCACATATCTGATAGTAAAAGATTTATTTTTAATTTTTTAATTTAAAATATCGTAAAAAAGGTTTTTTTACTTATTTTAATCAAATAGTTCATTATTATATAAATAAAATTAAAAAAAACTATAAATGAACTAAAATTTTGTGCATGGATCGAATGTACTTTTACTTGAAGATTATTTTAAAAAGTCAAGTGCATAAAATTATGAATGGGTGGTCTTTATCCTACTACTGTTTCAAATTTATGGTAAAACTAGTATCATTTTTTCGTGGGAGTAGGTAACGCCACCTTTCTAACCCGTCGTCATAGATGTCACAACATACAACTGTATTCAAATAGAGTAACCCAAATTTCGATTCCATTTTCAGTATATTAAGTTGACAATTAAACTGAACACTCATTAAATTCCGCAAACAACGATAATAAATAAATGGAGCCAGTCCGCCAAACTTTATACTCGCGATTAAAATAATTAATACAATTACATCGCCGCAATTGTAATCGAGTATATGCAATAAACAGGGTAATTTAAGCGTGGTGATGCAGTATCGATATTATTTTATCGATATTACTTTGTTGAGTTAAAAAGCGGTGAGAGCCGAGTGGCTTAGAATTCGACCTTGAATCGAGGGGTTCGGGTTCGAATCCCAGTGGCGCACACCAATGACTTTGTAAAAAAGTTATGTGCGCTTTATAAAATTAAATATCACTTGCTGTTACGGTGAAGGAAAACATCGTGAGGAAACCTGCATGCCTGAGAGTTCACAAAAAAATGTTCTCAAAGGCATGTGAAGTCAACAGTATGTAGCTGCGTTGTTTATTAACCATATTAGATGATGGAAATTTAATAAGTTATGTCGTTTCAAAAGAAAAAAATAATCAAAATTTTTATTCGTAGAAATTTACTTCTGTGGTGTGTCTGGTACACACACCGATCTAAAGTTATTTTTCAGTCATTCTAATTTGCTGGTTTTGTTGGTAAATTTTATCGATAATTCAGGACATCCCTAGCCGCGATAAATACTACACAGGTTGTTCAATAAAGAGCGTCCATTCCGTGGAGAGCGGGAATTAATGATGATTTTATTCCGCAGTTTGTTGCTGCTCGTGTCATCGATTGCGCCTGTGCTTTATTGGGTTTCAATTGTTTATTGTTGCGATTCTTTTAATGTCAGTAACCCATTAATGACCCACTATAGGGTCGGATCTCCTCTCCCAGTGAGAAGGATGTAGGCCATAGTCCACCACGCTGGCCTAGTGCGGGTTGGTGGACTTCTTTATATTAATAAATAGCTCTTTTTTAATATTCCTTTAATAAATAGCTATAACTCATATTGTTTTTTGAAGAAGCGATGCTAACACAAGTCTGCAACCGCTTTGTGATATTCTAAAGGAGCAGAGTCTCCTTTTAGAATGAGAAGGATATACTTAGTGCAGATTATATCCTATAAGTTAAGTTTATGCTGAGTTTGATAATTTTACAAAACGGCCCCTTTATCAGGTTTTTTTTCGATTTAAGACGACACCAGGTTTTAAAAAGTAGGTAATATAAGTTAAAAGCTGGCGTTTAGAAACATATCTACATTGCATGATTATAACAGATTTTTGATTTTACTGTACAAGACACTTTATACATTAATCACCTTTAATCATGCCGATGAAGTTACATAGAGTCAAAGAAGCTACACATTTTCCGTAACAATAATCAACGATCATCTAACCAACAGTAGTAGATTCCTCGCATATGTAGTAAGTAGCTACGGGTAGCTACGAGTACTTAAGTGCGCAGACTAAACAAATAGCAAAGAAATTCCCGTAATCAATTCCCGGCGGAGAAGGGCTGCAATATCTATGGGCACACTTTTATTGCACGGAGCGGTCACTTCGGAATTTGTGCTATTTATTTATTGTACCGTCGCCAACGTGACATATGTTGCCGATAGTCGGGCACAAAAGTGTTAACTCATAACCGATTTCCACAAATTACACTGCAAGGAAGCGCGCATCGCCTTTGCTTGAGTAGATCGCAAGCGATAGAAAAATTAAGCAATGTCGGGCGTGGCCAGTTCCTAGATGGGTAACCGCTAGTGACGAATGCACGCTTCCATGCTCCGAGGGCACGTGAAACCGTCGGCGTCGGTCCGGTTATTATCTATACGATAGGAGACGCTGGATAAGTAAGGAAGCGCAACGTGTGACGTCATTATTGTTTCAAGGTAACTAATAACAAAAATATTATTGTGTATGCTAAGAACAAAAGTCATGTTAAAGATTAAATATTAATTAAGAAAGACATTGAAAGGTATACTGAATTTTCAGATATATTTTTGAAATTAACTTTATTTTGAACGGCGGAAACACTATTGTACGCGACTGTACTGTCCAGTATATTAAACGCTGGAGGAGGCGGCGCGCGGGCCGGCATTTGGTTTTTATACACCAATACTTTGTCGCATTCTTGCGACTTTTGTATATTGGTCCACTTAGAATCAAGAAGGTTTAGACACGGCGAAGGAAAACGTCGTGGAGACACCTGCATCTGAGCTCTCCATGTTCTTAACGGCATATGAAGTCCGGGAGTTATGTTGTTTATAATGTACTCAAAAGCATGTGTGGACACACACCGCGTATTTGGCCAACGTGATGGACTAAGGCTGTCATCCTTCTCATTGTGAGAGGAAACCCGACTCTACAGTCGATCACGAAACGGTTACTGGCATACTTTACCTACATTCTCCAACGGATAACGTCATTTTGGACCCTACCACGGAGAGAAATACCAAGTCAAGAGAGTTCATTACCCGTTGTGTGAGTTTTAGCTTGTGCATTAAGGCGGGTTACCACCGAAGTAAAATTGGTGAGTCTCTAACGAAGAAAAATTGCCAACTTTTGAGTTGGAAACATAGAAGTAGCCAACAGTTTGTGTGGAACCATTGGGCTCAAATTGCCATCTTTTGAGTTGGAAATACAGTTGTCAACAATTTGAGTGGCATCACTGGACTTACAGTGATGCCTACATCTCATGCCATGTCTAGAGCCAGCTAGTTCTACATTCCAGCTCGCACAACTAACAAGGCAAAGGCAGCAAGCTAATAAATCCCACATAATGTCTCCCGCTGTTATTGATTCCAGTCATTTGGCTCATTCCTCCTGTTTACTCGGACTCACTCGATTAAGCGACATCGATTATCAGTGTCTTGTCTCTTGATGTAATTAGATTTTGCTCTAGTATGCTCTTTTGTTTGTGTTTTCGTATTTCATAGTATGGCTAATTCTTATTTTTACAAGAAAGAAAGGAAATTAGATTTGAACACGGCCCCTTTTATTAAGAGGCCGATTTCTGAGCCACTGGGCTATCACCGTTCCAAGTAAAAAGGAATTTAATAGTACCTTAAGTGTTCACCAATTTTCTTACTTGCTAAACAAGGTGGATTGTTTTCTAATATGCAATGATGACTTTTTAAGTTTTGCTTTTATGTAATACTAGCGTCCTACCGTCTTCGTTTACGTTGACCTAAGAATTTAAGTTAGAGAGGGATAAAATCCTAAATGTTAATCCAAGCTCTAATCTACCTGTGTACCAAATTTCATCCAATTTGGTTCGGCCTTTTTTGCGTGAAAGAGTAATAAACGCATTGATAATTAGTAATAGGAAGAAACATGAGTTACTGACACGTCTACCCGGAGTGCAATGACCTTTGTTTCCGCCATAAAACTACAGTCAACATTGAAAACCTAAATATCAAGTCTTTCCACCAATATAAAGAACGTACCGAGTTATAAAATCCAGTTACCTTCGAAACCTTTACGATCGCCTATAAACCTAGACAACTTTTATTTCGAAGTCTCGCGAATATCGAGACGCTATCGCGATTGACACGAATACGATCACGAAGCGAAGCGCAATCGAATGCAGTTATGGCAATGAATGGAATTGCCATTGATTCAATGCCATGCCATGAGTTTCTTAGTGTGGAATGGGAGCTTTTTTAAAATAGTATTTTTAACAAGAAGACAAAGACAGGTAGGAAGGGCATTCTCTGCTGGTCTTTGTGGATAAGCGGTGATAGTCCAGTGGCTTAGAATTCGACCTCGAATCGAGGGGTCCGGGTTCGAATCCCAGTGGCCCGCACCAATGACTTTGTAAAAAAAAGTTAAGTGCGCTTTATAAAAATTAAACATCACCTGTTGTTACGGAAGTGAAGGAAAACATCGTGAGGAAACCTGCATGCTTGAGAGCTCAGAATTTTTTTTTCTCAAAGCATGTTCGTCCACCAACCCGCAGTAGGCCAGCGTGGTGGACTAAGGCCTGCAACCTTCTCATCGTGAGAGGAGACCCGACCCTGTAGTGGGTCATTAATGGGTTACTGACATTCTATAAATATTTTTGAGGTTAAATGAATTTTTACTACACGCACAATCAGATAAACTATCTTGATGAAGTTTAGAACACAATTTTAATTTGAAGTAACATTAAAAAAATGTTACTTTTAGTCCCTTTCTGGACAAAAACCAATAGCTCGTAGATCGACGACCCAAGTGGCGCAGTGGTTAAGACACCGGTGCGCTGCGGAAGGTCCTGGGTTCGATTCCCAGCAGAGCAGAGATTTGAATGACGAATTTGAATTTCTGTTTCTGGTCTGGGTGTGTTGTGTTCTTGTCTTGTGTGTCTATGGCACCCACGACACGGAATGCTAGTGTGGAGCTATGAGTGTGAAGCGTTATTGATCTATAGATAAAAATGCAGCAAATTCTTTTCCACACTAACCAACCCTCTGAGTCATTCGAAGAATGTCGCGAGTAGCTACTGTTATCTATCGGGAAGAGTATTAGAATATGCACGCTGATAGAGCTTGACGAGCGACCTCTACCAGATTTATGGTCGCAGAGCCGATATGCTTTGATTTAGGGCTTCTGTAAGTATGACGGAGGTTTCTTTGCTTTTGTACAGAATATTTAGGGCATCGGTGCTTCAGTAAGTCATTGAAAGAATGTTATCAACAAGTTCAAATAACAACCACGTCATGTCAGTAACCATGACCCACTACAGGGTTGGGTCTCTCACAACGAGAGGGATGTAGGCCTTAGTCCACCACGCTGGCCTACTGCGGGTTGGTCGTCCAGCGCTGGCGTAATGCAGGTTGGTGGAATTCACATACCTTTGAGAACATTTTTTTGGACTCTCAGGCATGCAGGTTTCCTCACGATGTTTTCTTTCACCGTAACAGCAAGTGACATATAATTTTATAAAGCGCACATAACGTTTGTACAAAGTCATTGGTGCGTGCCACTGCGATTCGAACCCGGACCCCTCGATTCGAAGTCGAATTCGAAGCCACTGGACTATCACCGTTTTTATTACTGTTCCCCTTGGTTACTTATATACAATTAAAAAACCCTTCGTTGGCTTCATATTAGGCTCGATAAAGTTTATTGATAGTAAAGTATCATAAATATTATTATAATGAGAACCATCGATTCTAGTAACCTTTTCAGCAAAAAAGGTTTAGTTACAGCTAGTGTGTCAAGGCTAAGTGCAGTGGACCCGTTGCATGTTGCTCGCAGTAAAAACTGAAATTCACCTCTGTTTAAATTGCATAGAATATCTGGATGTGGCTTAAAAGGTGTAAAACCAACTGATGGGCGTACTTCTCTCACGTCAACAGTGGGAAAGGTGACGCATCGTTCCTTCCTTTCCAGCCTTCGTATCCCACTGTCGGACATGGACTTCCCATAAACAACGCCATTCCTGGGCCCATTGGATCTAACAGTTTCCCGCTGTCGAGTAGGAGATGTGCACGTGTCAAAAAAGTGGTCGGTACTAATATGCTAGTACCGACCACTTTCTTGAAATCTAGATATATTTCATGATTTTTTTCCTGGATAAGACTTACATATAAATAAGTCTAATGTGATAGCCCAGTGGCTTAGAATTCGACCTCGAATCGAGGGGTCCGGGTTCGAATCTCAGTGGCACGCACCAATGACTTTGTAATAAAAGTTATGTGCGATTTATAAATTTATCGTAAATATCACCTGCTGTTACGGTGAAGGAAAACATCGTGAGGTAACCTGCATGCCTGAGAGTTCACAAAAAAATGTCCTCAAAGGTATGTGAAGTCCACCAACCCGCAGTAGGCCAGCGTGGTGGACGACGGCCTGCATCCCTCTCATTGTGAGAGGAGACCCGACCCTGTAGTGGGTCATTAATGGGTACTGACAAGTCTAATGTGTTGTCTGAAAGCGTTCGCCTATCATGAGTCGTGTTGGCTATGTATTCGTTGTTTCGATAGTTCTACGCCCTGTAAAACCCCTTCTAAAGCATCGTTATAAATTGGTGTGTAAATATTGTATGGCAGATCTACCTCTAGTACATTAGTATCTTCGGAGGTAGTTGGTGACGTAATGGGACGATAATAGTGAGGTTGTCTGACATTGTGCCGTAAATGCGACTCTCGGTTACTGGGTTTGTTGGCAATAGGGCTTCTAACTGCTGTTTTGTATTAGAAATAAGGTTCTTTAAGAAGATAATAAAAGATTGTAATACGCCATTCTTAATCGGAAGCTGTAGAAGCGGTGATAGGTGAATTTGGTCTCTCATTCTAAAGTTCTTGTCTTTTACCCACCTTCATAGGTACCCGAGAGCCGTGGGAGCGACTCCGGGTTATGTGGGATTCTTACCCACTGAAACCCCCTCGGTGGCCTTCCTCTGCGCATGTGGGGGGCTCCGGGATCTCCAGTGGAGCGCACCGGTGCCCCCTTGCGCGGCGCCGTTGACGGGCTCATCCCGGGGGAGACTTCATATCGTCTTCCCTACATCTTCCGATGTGTACGACGATATGCAGCCACACACATAGCCGTCCTCCCCGGGGTCACTAGCTGGATGGTTCGAGCTCCCACTCTTACCGCCCGCAACCCCGAAAGCCCCTTATTTCAGGGAAGGAGTATGCCCTAGTCCACGACGCTGCCCTAATGCGAATTAGTGGACTTCACATGTATGAGCTCTTTACACGTAGTAGTATTTACTCCATGACGCCACCCTACGGTGAATTGGTGGACTTCACATGTCTTTGAGCTCATTTCTCATTGTAGGCTTTAGTCCACGACGCTTCCCTAATGCGGATTGGTGGGCTTCACATGTGTTTCAGAATTTTATGGGAGTTTTTTAAGACAATCTTTGAGATTTTTTTGAGAACTTTAGGAGAACTCAGGCCAACATAAGGTAAGGTTACCTCACGATGTTTTCCTTCACGGTTTCAGCAGATGATATTTTGTTTTATAAAGCGCACATCACAAGTCATTGGTACTTAGGATTAGAGCCTGGACCCTACGAGTAATAAATCAGCGTGTGACCCAAAGAGCACAAATCTATCTACAGGACGCCAAAACAATCTCAAAAAAAGAAAATCATTAATCCGAAAACTAACAAGCCGAAAACCCCGGCATCCGTGTCAATAGCATCCTTAGAAAAACCAACCGCTCGGATTGGGAAGCGTTCGGAATTCAAAAATTCAAACTGCGTTCGACGTTCCGGCGAAGTGATGCGTGATCACGGTCGAGTCGAGAGCTGAATGAGAGGCCGACGGTACTTATCGTTTGAATTTAAACCTTATTTTCTTTGATATAAGGTCGGATTACGCTTGTGAGTTGGACAGTCCATAGGTAGTAAGTCCGCCAAATGAACATAGTCGCGATTTGTGTGCGACGTTATTCAAATCGGGCCAATATTTTACGTACAGGTTGTTTTTGAGGAATAAAATATTTTGCGGTTTGGCGTTTACAATGTAGGTTTTGGTCCTTTGGAGTCCGAAAAGAGAAGTTTATGTTTTAAAGGTATGTATATGACTGTGTGTGTTTGCAAATATAACTCCAGTAAAGTGCATTAGAATTTTGATGATCGGTGAGTGAGTGACAAAATTATGAAACTTTGACTACCTAGTTATAATTCTTAAACTACTAGCTCAAAAATAATAAAATTTGAAATATACCGTGTTTATACAATACCTGCCTGACAACTAAAAATTCGGGCTCCTAGTTTTATTCACAATGGAGTTATAAGGGGTTGAAAATGGCTTGAATTGCTTCGAGAAAAGTATGGTACGGCCGTGCCGCTTTTTTGCTCCCCTTGGCGGGGGCACTACCGTGCTGCCAGATTAATTATGTGACCAATTGGGATGGACCATTCACAGTTAATTCCCAATCGTAATGTAAATTTCAAAATGTAATTCTCATTAAACAGTGTTGACAATTCAGCTCAACTTCCAATATGTTAAAAATCATTTACATTGCATGCAAAAACAATAACAATAAATTCAATTGACCAGACATATTAGATACAACATAGATGTTTTCATGAAGATCCCGGCATAAGGCTTCATTTTTCATTTTTGACGATTCAATGAAAATGTATCAATTGACTCCACTCCATTTAAGTACACATCCCAATTCATAGGTAAACGTGACACGTGGCTGAAACCCTGGCCAGCCACAAATATATTTGCAGATATTGGTATTTTCCCCACTTTTACTCCCAAAGTTTTTTCAGGGCTCAACCGATTTTCATTGAACATAATATTAGTTTGTAATGTGCACGTGATGCGCTTTCATTTGAAACCCCACTCGATTATATTTGCAGACATTCGGTTATTCTTCCACACACAAACAAACAGACAGACAGACACGTCCAACTTATTTTGCATCGGGGGTCAATAAAAAAAGCACCCTGTATCCGATAGCTACCAAAAGCCAGTGAGTAGATAGTGCGCCTTTCTTCGCCACTCGCACTAACGATGTCATTCGGTGTTCCGCGCCGTTATTGAGACTTTTTCAAGAGACAACCCCTCGCCACCCTCGCCCTTATAGGGCTGTAGGACTGTGCTGGATGTGGCTGTGAAAAAAATCTATAGCTGTCTTATAAATATATAATATCAAATACAAAGTATTAATTAAGTAATTAGAGCAAATTAATTGAATTATTTTTGAAGTGAAACCCTCTTTAGCGGCGCTGAGCACTTTTTGGTACTTATGTGTAAAATGGTAAAATTCGCGACAGGACACGTGGCCCTGATCGTAAGGTAAGAAAAAAAGTATATTTTATTGTATCGATTTTTTTTCTTACTAACCTGCACATAATTAAGTCTAATGTAAAGCGACAATGAAATGCAAATTTTGACATTACAAAGCCTTTTTGGTCATTTTGTTTGTTTTGTTTTAATATATTTCTTGGTAGGGTAAAGCATCTATACGTCTGACACAAAACTTAATATTAAATAAGTTTTCTAGTCAAATTTACCGAATACTTTTTTTTTTAAATCTCGAAAGCCTAAAAGCTCTTCCATGAGCTCTACATCCGGGCACCAGGATGTATCCGAGGATAATTATAAACAAATTGAATGCCGCTGCGCATTTCTTGCGCGGAGTGGCGAGTGATTGGACGCGTAATGACATGTTGATACTTGTCCGAGGGAGGCTGAGAGCTATTGACAGGTTAATGATGGGCGGGGGGCGGGGAGGGGTGTCTTCCCCCGCAACAAGTAGAATTTTTTTAAATAATTAAGAACTCTTTTTCTTTATTGGAACGAAGTTCCTTATCGCGCGTTGTGAAAGGGGGCTAGACGGAAAAAATTATTACGAAAAGTTGTCACGACACTTTTTGCTGTCATGACGTAAGTCATGACGTAAATGACAATGACTGGATTTCATGACGTAGTAAATGACATTGTCATGTGTCCCTTGACACCTCTCAAGTTTTTGTAACTGATAAGGACTCTTTTTCTTATTTTTTTTTTGTATATCTGATATAGTTACGTGTTTGATGAATGAAAGTTTGTGTCGTTGTCGTAGTTATGAACTTTAGGGAAATTAAAACGAGTGCGTGAAATCGAGGTATTTTTGCGTGATTATGACATGGAATTTGAAAAAAAAATTATAATAAATTATTTTTAATTGTTTCCACATATATATTATTGTAGCAACAAATTAGCAACTAAATCTTCCGTCATTGTCATATAAAAAGTATGACTTTTATATCAAGGTAGCATTATTCGCGATTTCTCGTGATTGGCTCAAGCAACAAAATCGTCGTTTTGGTAACTAATTAGCAACTATTTAGCTACAAGTTAAGGATTATTTTTTTCAATTTTGCTGTTTTGATTTTGTAAGTTTCATAAAATTTACAGTTCTCTATATAAATTAATATTCATGTTTGCGTTTCCCACACAAAATGTACAGACGCGTAGGTAATGACATGTTCATTACTCGTCCGAGGGAGGTATGACAGGCTATTGACAGGTTAATGATGGGTGGGCGGGAGCTTGCTGCTTGCTAGACGTCTTTTTTCTAGTAATTAAGGATTTTTATCATTGATTCAGGTAAGACTCTTTTAGCAGGTGGATTAAAAGTTAAATGGCATATTTTAATAATTCGCAAGTTATTATATTAGTATTTTAATGGCACTTAATATACTCGTAGGGACTATATAGAAATATGATTTTTTTGGTCTTCGAATGTTGTATCTATTTAATTTGAAAAAAACGTCAAAAGAGCTTGATTTATTTATGAGTATATTTCTCTATTAAGTCAAAAATAATGCAGTTTAGTTGATAATTCGAATTATCGTAATTTATTTATTTTACGAGTATTCCAAGTTAAAATTTTGCACAAGTCGTAAAATTTATAATAAATTTTTAAATTTTAAAAATAAATAATAAATTTTAAATTGGGTAAAATTTGTACAGCTGGTAGAATTTTGCACCTATCCAAGTACCTGTGGAGTACATAACTACTCGTATTTACAATTTCTATTTGCTTTTCTACACAAAAGCTTGATACTTCGAGGGAGCTATCATAGGATTCTTCATACTGGAAGACGTAGAAGTAGGTATTTAATTTTATCTTTTTACGTGATTTTAAAATTAGTCTATTTTAGAGTATTTTAAATCCGTAGAAGAACGAAGGTGACCGACATAGCTCTCAAAGTTTGCAAATTAAAGTGGCAACTCCGACCAGGTGGACTGATGACCTGAAGAAGACAGCGAGAAACCGTTGTATTCAGAGGGCCCAGGACCGGGTGGAGTGGCGTCGATTAGGGGAGGCCCGTGTCCAGCAGTGGATTGCTAAGGGCTGAAAGGAAGGAAGGAAGGAAGAGTATTTTAAGTTCGAATAATAACATATTAAAATTGTATTGGTTAAAAAATGTCAACAAGTTTGCATCATTCTTTAAACTCTACTTCTACTCTACGTCTGTTTGTCGAAATAAAAACCAATTTTTTTCTTGCATTTTCAATGCAGTTTTGCTTGCTCATTGCAAATAATAACAGATTACAACAATTTAAGAAAAATATTTTAGCCCCTTAGGGTCATGAATTAATATAAGCTATCGTTACCCACCTTCGACCCGTGAAGACGAATAGAGCCCTAGGCGATTGTTGCTTTATCATTATAAGGTCACTCAATAATACCGTATATTTTTGTGCTAAGGCCTATTGCCACGGCTACACATGTCCATACCTTAACTCCAATTACAACCATGCAAATATCAACCTTAAAACTTAAAAATAAGATACAGAATCCCGTGATGTTAAGGCCTGTTCTGCTGCTAAGGGTAGGGTGTACAAGTTAAATGTATTTATAGACGGTCTCGCATCAACGTTGAAGAATAATTATTCAAATGTAATAGAGTAATATTCCAGATGCTGTACGGTTAGCAAAAAAAGCGAATTTTTATTTTGTTAGGCCTTTTCCAAGTTGGCTGTTGCGATACGACACAGCCAACTAATGCGACAATATTTAGAGAAAGGGCTCTGAATGGAACTGTACTGACGACTTGCGACCGATTTTATTTATTTTTATGGTTTGGAAATAGAGATGAAGATGACGATGGGAGAATTTCTAAATAATATTATAGTTTTGAGTTAATAAAAGAGTGGAACAGATTATCTCGGCATCTCTTGTCTCTTGATACAAAACTCTCAATTCTCAGCTGCCGGGCCACTGCGTAATAAAATGGGCACAGTTTAAATAGTATTGTATTAGAAATCTGTAGTGTGTGTTGTCAATATAAGCTGCCTTCCAAAAAAATCTCAGTGGCGATCGTATAAAAAGTCAAGTAAAATTTTTTATATTATACACGATTTAAAAATTCTTCTGCTAACGCTACCTGAAAATATTATCGAGGCCGATCTGCAAAAATATGATTATCTCCGACCACATTACAGCAAATGAGACACAAGACGAGATGCCGAGAGAATTTGTTCTACTCTCTTATTTACTCAAAAACATATTTATTTAAACTACTCCTGTTCTATTTCGGAGGAAGCGTCCAAGGCCCCGCTCAGTTTGGACGCGTGTTCGTACGAATTCAACTCGTGCGTATACGTACGTTCACGTACGAACAATACCGACCTTAGCAATTCCTGTAGAAACGCTCACACTGCCTGCGAGTTAGTCGCACGTCAACTTCGCTATTGTCCTGGGCCCTGATTCTGTAACTCCCAAAAGATTTCGTGCCGATATCGTGTGACATCAAACCGTACGTCATTTCATGAACTCGGCACGACGAGGAACCTTAATGACTATTCTATAAGGCACTAGCGGTGATAGCCCAGTGGCTTAGAATTCGACCTCGAATCGAGGGGTCCGGGTTCGAATCTCAGTGGCACGCACCAATGACTTTGCAATAAAAGTTATGTGCGATTTATGAAATTAAATACCTATCACCTGCTGTTACGGTGAAGGAAAACATCGTGAGGAAACCTGCATGTCTGAGAGTTCACAAAAAAATATGTTCTCAAAGGCATGTGAAGTCCACCAACCCGTAGTAGGCCAGCGTGGTGGACTAAGGCCTACATCCCTCTCATTGTGAGAGGAGACCCGACCCTACAGGGTCCTCACCCACTACAGTGGGTCATTAATGGGTACTGACTAACTATAAGGCACACAATAGATTGTCACAATATTTGACTTTTAAGCCTTTTTTTGACTTTTTATCACCGGTAAGACACGACATTGCCGCGATACGAGTGTGAATGGTCACACAGAATCAGGGGTTAAGAGGACGTAGGTAAAAGATTGTCTCAGTTGAGTTACTATACCGCTACGATACTCTGTAAAACCTCAATATCCTATTTCATTTTACCCTGAGCCAGTAATTTCCCGTTAGTTTTAAATCGAAATCAATATTCATAGCATCGATCACCCTTACTATAATCGCCGTGAACATTGCACTAGAACACGCCATTTTGAAATCAGCGGCGGACTGATCAATCATTCCCTGCTATTTATTAACAGAACGACTGTTTAGCTACTGTGTTTTGTCAGTAACCCATTAATGACCCACTACAGGGTCGGGTCTCCTCTCACAATGAGAAGGATGTAGGCCGCCGTCCACCACGCACCACTACTGCCCGTTGGTGGACTTCACATACCTTTGAGAACATTTTTTTGGGAACTCAGGCATGCAGGTTTCCTTGCGATGTTTTCCTTCACCAAGCAGGTGATAATTAATTTCATAAAGCGCACATTACTTTTAACATTGGTGCGTGCCACTGGGATTCGAATCTGGACCCCTCAATTCGACGTTAAATTCTGTCACTGGGTTATCACTGCTACTGTGTTTTATAAAAGGCAAATAGACAATCAAAATAGACACCTGATGTTAAGTGGTCATTGCAGCCCACGGATGCCGGCATCCAACATCAAATAGAGAAGAAAATTCTATCTGAGGTTGTTTGCGGGTGATTTAAATTGCATTTGAACAAAAAGATATAGGTAACTCTCTCCTATCTTTCTCTCTTGCCGAGTTCGCTCACAAGCCCAAGCGAATGTTTAGGCTAGTTCACGTGTTTGTTAGGCACAATTACCTCGCATGTAATTGCCTGGGCCGCGCTGGGGCGTCATGGGCGATTACACCGGCGCGACGGGGTCCGGGTTTGACTCTCGATCGAAGTTGGTGCTGTTTGAATTTATGGAACTGGAAGTATTGACTCGATTTGGGATAATGTTGCGTTGAAACAGACTCTACCTATCGAAAAGTTGACAACGTTTGTTAGCAAACTTTATTAACCACACTAGTACCTATCTCTATACCCGTCGTAAAGCAAGCATGTGCTTCATGTCTTATGTTTCACAGGGTAGGCATGGGTAGCCGTTGATACTTTAATTAAGGCGAACATCTTTGTTCTCTTGAGTAGTAACGCATTTACAGTATACGACCTCAGATAGGGTGTCTATCGTATTTCATCAGCAGACAAGCAGTGACCACTCAAACTTTTCACTCAAAAGCTTTTATTCATTATTAGGTACAATTTGTGCACACATAATGAAAGTCATACAGATAAATTATACATTCTACATTCATCCGCTTTGATCGCCCCTCAGGCAAAACGTAGACTGGGAGAAAAAAGCGGGCGGAAAAAAACTCCCAGCACTCTTTTAAAAGTAAATAAAACTGACCATCAGATGACGTATATGCTACTCATATACATTAAAAGACTTGAAGTACATATGGCACCCAAATCCACGATCCATAAATCCTATTTTGTTTCGGCGAAAAACCAAAACCATCGGTCATACGGCCATCGAAATGGAATCCATTACGATACAATAAATTTCTATCAGCGTGCGACATTACGGTACCGAGAATGGGACAAAATGGAACAATGGGACAGCGAGCGCTAAAAACGGTACATCACTGTCCTTTTGCAATCTAATTGACAGATATATATTGGTACAGAGCGTACGTCAAAATTTTCGAAAACATTTCGGTGAGGGACATCAATCTCGGTTTGTTTTTTGTTCCTGCGTACTTATTTGAAGCAGGTAGGTAGCTGAAGATTGTCCAGAGTCATAGAAAAAGATTGGCATAATCATCCTCGTACAATGTGTAAAAAAATTTGGTGAGAAAAAATTTTTTGGCGCGAAAAATATTATAATAGATTTTACGAAGAAATAGAGACAATCACTCTACCATAGGTACAAAAATTCTTTATTGTAGGTATTTTTGTTTTTCAATAATTGCATCATCTAATTAACATAAAAAACATAAAAATGCCTGACATAAACGTAAAAGAACATAGGGTAAGATTAAAAAAAAAGTCACGGGGCAAAGGTAAAATCTGGTTTTATTTTACTAATGTGGTTTTTACAAGTAAATGGTTAACAATGAAATTTGTGAGTTCTGAGAGATTAAACTAATGGAGAATTTCTATGGCTTAAAGAATAAATTATATCTTTTCAGAAATTCCCACTGCTTGTCACTCGTTTTGTGTATTTTTCAGGCATTAATCTAGCTGTGTGTGTCAACGCAGCCATTACGCGATCGGACATCGGAAAATGCGGCGATCGGTGATGTGTTGCCCTTTGACTCTCAGCCACATCGGTGGAATGTGATCGTACAGACATCACCCTGTATACCAGTTTTATAATAAAAGCTTTTAAAAGTAACTCTATCTGGCTGGCTGAAAAACATTCTTATGCCCAGTTGGGCGCGGGGTGTTTTCTGAACGCAATTGGCATTATTCTTTGGCATTAAGAAGATTGCAACGAAATTACACAATTTCATTTAGTTCTGCAATATCCGTTCAATATTGGAAAAATAAGGCGCTAGTGTGCGACAATTCCAATAACGATCGATCGGAATTGATTTCAAGAGTAACCCTTGTCAGCCTGATGCTCAGAGTCGCTTAAAGCTCCCTACGAAGAAGTGAAAAAAGTGTTGGATGGATTAAATTAGTAGATACCTATTGATGCAAAGAAGCTGATCTAATTAATTAACAAAATTAACAACAAATCCTCATTAGGTATACCGTATTCGTACGTAAAATCTGTACGCACGCCGTACGCGTTGACGCGCGCGGCTATTAGCGAAGTGTTGCAAAGAAGCTGATTTATGTCCGACATCAATTGTCTGGAGTGCGGTGCGTTCGATTTCCAGGGGACTGGTTTATAGCGTATTGCTATATCGTGTCGTGAATATCGTTTTTTGCTATCTGCGCTTAATATAGCTCTGTTTCTGATAGATAGCTAGGGAATTGGTTGGTATTACCATAGCTATTAGCGTGTGATATACGTGCTAGATGAAGCGCGCTTAGCCCCGGATATAACTGAGAATGCCTATACATGAGTAGATCGCAAGCGATAGTGCCGAAAGGCCTATTATGAAACTAAGGACTATTTAGACGATAAGAAAGCGTGGGATTGAATAACTTCACTAGGCTATTTCTATACACCATATTGTATCAATATTTAATTGTGAGCGGATGGCAATGGGCCGATATTGACACACACGATAGCTGTCACGTGTGTTCCTTTATTGGGCCTAGTCATACAGCACCATAGAATAATTCATACTTATTTTTAAAAGAATGCTGGGAGTTTTTTTCCGCCCGCTTTTTTCTCCTAGTCTACGTTTTGCTTGATCAAAGCGGATGTTTGTATAATGTTAAATGTATGACGTTCATTAAGTGTGCATAAATTGTACCTAATAATGAATAAAAGCTTTTGAATTTGAATTTGATCGAAAAGTAACGCAACGTCGGGCGCGGTCAGTACCTGGATGGGTGACCGCTAGTGACGAATTAAATGCGCGCTTCCGTGTTTCGGGGAGCACGTTAATCCACCCGGTTGTGTTCGATAGCAGTCGTTAAACCTTGTCGGAGGCCCTATGGGCGGTTTGAAAACATCCGGTTGGCCACTAGTCCGTTTTTCCACCGCACCGCATTGGAGCAGCGTGGTGGAGTATTCTTCAGGCCTCCCCCTGTTGTGAGGAGAGACCCGTGCCAAACAGTGGGACTTTGAGTGCTGTAACCAACAATTAATAAATAAGTAACCGCAATGGCACCAAGGAAATTCAATTTATTCCGTTTGTTTCAGTTCGGTTTATTTATTCGGTTGTTATCACGCGACAACCAAATATGACGCGAGGGGTTAATAAATAAAAGCGTGTAGGTACGTTCCAATATTTGCGCGCTGGCATTAAGCAACTATTTCTCGTTTATGTCAATAAAGTGGAAAGCGAACCGAGTTTACACAGCGCTGAATAAGTGGAAAGGATGTAGGGATGCTAGATGTGACTTATTTTTAGTAGAACTCTGTACCCTTAGTCTGAGTTTTAGCGATACGCACAAACGTTTCGTTTCGGATAGATACGTAATACATACACAGCTTACTACACAGGAGTCCACAGTGTAATAACAAATAGAGGTAAAAGATTTTTAGAGGAGTTAAAAAAATTAAAATCCAACTTTTGTATGGAGTGAAAGATATGAATACTTATCGTTAGACATTATAATACTAACAAATATTTAATACCTACGGGATACTATTAGTTCGAAATTTTACATTGCATTACGGCAAATTCACGGTTATTATGTTTTATTAATATTATTAAACATTTTTTTTATTAATTTTATTAAAATTAAAAATAAAGCAATTTTTGTGATGATTTATCTAATGCTTTATTAATGTTTCAAATTTTCTAAAAATCTTTTTCCTCTGTTGGTTATTACACTGTGCATTTTCTTCTGGTAAGCTGTGTATGTGTGCGTTTCGTTTCGGAACTGCTAAAACTCAGACTAAGGGTACTGATGGCAAAAAAAAACGTAAACAAAAACTATAACCCGACTACTTAAAATTACAGTCTAAAAAGTTTTAAACAAGAATGAGTCCTCATCTGAAAGTGTTGAATGTAATATACCTAATAAGTATTTAATTTAATGCATAGTCCTATGAATATTAAAATGACAGTCATGGTATTAGGCCACTTTACCTACACCAAAGCTTTTACTCGTTTATTATATTTAAGGTGACATATATTATGACCGTTAGGTTGTCCACCAACCCGCAGTAGGCCAGCGTGGTGGACGGCGGCCTACATCCTTCTCATTGTGAGAGGAGACCCGACCCTGTAGTGGGTCATTAATGGTTACTGACATATTATGACCACAGCGACGGTCGGCGACCGTCAAGATTCGAGTGATATCTCATTTGCCAAATTGTGATAAATAGTTTAGAAGTTATGAAGAAATAGATGAACATACTCACATACATTGGGGTTCGAGATATCACACATTGTCTTGAATGATGTTTTGCGGACTGATTGTTTTGTGGTTGGCGGTAAGAGCGGGCTGAAAAAATACACTATTAATAAGTCATGCTAATACACGCTTTTTTCGGAAGAGTTTTTTTGGACTTGCTCCTAACATTTACAACAAAATACCAAAGGAAATACCGGACATAGAGGATATCAATTTATTCAAAGTCAAACTAAGCAAATTTCTTATACAAAAAGGCTACTACACTATAAGCGATTTTCTCACCGACAGATTTTAAAACCCTATTAAAGATTTTTTTTTATTATTATCTGATATTATTGACACGCAGGATGACTAAAGTTATTATTGTTGACATAGTTAAATTCTTTCTAATTTTTTTTTCTTTTCGTCTGCAATTTAAATTTTATTCAGCACTTGTTATTTAAGACATAAAACAATATTTGTAAGCCTATCATTGGCAGAGTAAGAGATCTTTATGTAACATAACATCTTTGTAACCCTTATTCTACAAATAAATGATTTGAATTTGAATTTGAATTTGAAATGACTATACCACCTTTTACTATGAACAGACGCCATTATCTACCACTTCCTTCCTTCCTTTCCTTCCTTTCAGCCCTTAGTAGTCCACTGCTGGACATGGGCCTCCCCTAATCGACGCCACTCCGCCCGGTCCTGGGCCCTCTGAATCCAACGGTTTCCCGCTGTCTTCTTCAGGTCATCAGTCCACCTGGTCGGAGGGCGGCCTGTGCTCCTTTTGCCTAAACGTGGTCGCCATTCGAGGACCTTTTTTTTTACTACCACTTCCATTGTCCCTAAACCACTGACTTTCATAGTACCTCCTTCCCCACCGGTGAGGTGCGTCCCAATTCAACTGTTAAGAATTTTTAATAACAGACCCGAGATCTATTCCCGCGATAAAGGAACACGCTATGTTGTACGTGACGGGCTATAGCTATTGAAATTTTAATGGTATAAGACCTTTTTAGTGATGGGTTAGCATGTTTATAAGGTGGTCGATGGAAAATATGTGGTATCAAAAAACATTTTTTTTTAATTATAAATACTGGACTTTGCCCGCGGCTTCGTACTCAAAGATATTTTTAAAGTAGCAAAGGGGCATGCAGGCTCCTGATATCAAGTGGTCACTGCAGTCCATGGACGTCCAACCTCAAGTAGTGAAAAAATCCTATCTGAGGTTGTATGCGGATATTTTAGAACTTGGCCCCAAGAGGGTTAAAAAGTATCCAATGTATTTATACAGGTTATAAACTGCGTGCATTCCAAGTTTCATCCAAATCTCTTCAGCCGTTTTTGCGTAAAACAGTAACCAACATCAATCTATCCATCCTCACCTTCACATGTATGATAATAGTAGGATTATATGTCATCTGCACTAATAAGAGTTCAACCACTTACCGATATAATGACCTCAAAATACATTATTTAATCATTAAAAAAATAAACATAAAAAATCCAAATTGCCTGCCTATCCTAAAATGAATCGGTTAAAAGTTAAAAATAAAGTCAAATGGGGTAAAACCAATTCCCTGATTAGGGGCAAATTGTACCAATCATGTGGCATTATCACCGTTCAACCCTTCCATGCGGTAATTATCTGCCTCGTTATGTCTAATGGACTAAGTTGCCGCACGCGAGCATTTGAGGGTTTGTTTGGATAAAGAAGCTATATCGAAGATTTCTTGGGAAATTTGTTGTGTAGGTATCTAAGTGATTTCCTCAAAAATTTCCTACACAATGTCGGTATTAGATACAGACTTATTTCTTGGCAGTTTTAATTATAAACCTGTCTGTAACCCGTTAGTGACCCACTACAGGATCTAGTCCTCCGCTCACAACGAGAAGGATAGAGGCCTTAGTCCACCACGATGAATTGGTGCGAAATGCGGAATGGATTTCACATGACTTTGAGAACATTAGAAAAACTCTCTGACATGCGAGTTTCTTCATGATGTTTCATTTACTATTACAATTAGAACTACTAATTTATTGTAATAAGAATCCTAGTGTGGGGCTATGAGTGTGAAGCGTTTGAAGCGTTTACTTCTCATTGTGTGACCTAATAGTGAGTGCACTGGGTCAAGCAAAGCCTAGTGGCTAGAAATTCGATTTCTTGTTCGAAGAATTCATTAATGGTAATTCGAAAAATGTATGGTGAAGGAAAACATAGTGAGGAAACCCGCCTTTGAGTACATTATAGAGAATCGTGTAGTTTCCTTCATGTTACAGCAAGTAATTTTTAATTTTATAAAACGTACATACCCGTAACTTTTAGAAATTGTATTGGTGTGTGCGTGGGATTCGAATCCGAATGCAGGTTTTATAGCTAATCACGAATCAAATGTTCTATTTGCACGTTTGCTACTTTTGCAACATAAAAACATCTAAAATCCTAACTCATACACATGGAACTTTCCATCATAGAACAAGCAATAAAATAGTTTCACAATAATAGTACCTCCATTGCTCCATTGTATTCCCATTCGTCGAAACAAAACCTCGAAACAAATTACCTAATTCACATTTGGGCATAATTATTATTGTTTGGGCCCACTTCGATCCTAAACAAACGTATAAATAATATAATTAGTACCGAATTAGTAGTAACGTAATAATTTGGCGGCAACCTCTGAACAATATGGGAGGATAAATATTTATTAAGGGTCCGAAAATGTCCTCTATCGGCCTCTAGCAGGGAAGTACGAATCACCTTGACCAGTGACTGTGACGGATGCGGTATTTAAAGACATTAAAAGACAAAGACAAAACGTTTATTTGCACAAATATGTATATGTAGGTATTGAGTTGTTACAAAATATTTAGATCAACCTATATTTCCCATTTTTAGGTATGCAAATATTAAGAAGATAAAACTAACAAATTAAATTCATAAATAACTTAATTACATTAAATTAAATAAGTACCTACTTTAAATACGATCATATTTTTTATTTAAATTTGATTTTAGATGATGAAAATAAGGCTATAAAATATAAAATTAAATATCACCTGCTGTTACGGTGAAGGAAAACATCGCGAGGAAACTTGTAAGTATGCCTGAGAAAAATAATTAAATTTTGATTTTCCAAAATCCCGAATTTTCAAAAACTGCTGCAAAATAATATTTTTCAAAAATTGCCACCTCCAAACTTCGTGGTGCTACCTATCATAGTTGGGTCAACCGTTTAAATTATGTAGCCCCCGGGGCGCAGTGGCCAGGCTGTCTCGCTGCTCCATTATTCAGCACTGCGAGCACGCGTGACGATGCCAACTTCATATTTACGTAGCTATTAAATGACAAGCGCGTTGTATCAATTGGGGTACATGACCATTTGAATTTCATTCAAATTCTACAGGTCATTTTGGCCAGTACCAACTCGTAGGTATTAGAAAAGTGTGAGGAACTAAGGCCTACCTTTTTATATGTGAGAGGAGACATTTGCAGTGGGTCATTAATGGGATAAGGTTCAAATGTTACAAGATGCACAAGGGTTTCACATGATAAGGTCATATTATTGTTTCTAAAATAAAATGTACCTACCTTTATGTTATACATAGTTAGATAATGAAGCTATCTACTTATTATCTATCTACTTACATAAAAACTTATATGAAAATATTGTGACCCCTTTCCCACTCAACCCTATTAATGTAACATCCATATCACACGCTAGATATAACTGTTATCACACATCGCTCTCAATTACTACCTATAATGGCTCCCCTCCGATAATGACGTCACGCGGTAAATGAATCAATTTACCCCCATTCACCCTACAGGTGCGCCCTTGTCAATTTTAATAAGCGATCTCTTTTATACCGAGTAATTACTTTGATTTTTTCATCAATGGGGAAAAAAGGTTGTTAAACCCTGCTCCAATAGTCGTGGGTTCATTTTTGGACATGAGAGAATTATGATTGTTCACCGTCCACCACGCTGGTCAAGTGCACGTCAGTCCGGGTTGCTAACGATAAGATAACACTCGTCAAACCTTGTCGAAGGCCCTATGGGCGGTTTGAATACATCCAACACGAGCAGCGTGGTGGTGCCCAACAGTGGGCGTAGCTAGCCAAAAGGGTTGTAGCCAGCCAGTGAGTAGAATACATTCCTTTAATTGTCCACTGTAGGACGCGGCTTTATGCCTTCGGCGAGATTTAACGACTGCTATCTTATCGATAACGACCGACACTGACGGCTTAACGTTCCCTCCGAAGCATGGAAGCGCGTATTTAATTCGCCACTACCAGTCACCCATCCAGGTACTGACCGCGCCTGGAGTTGCTTAACTTTTGCGTTCGCTTGCTATCTACTCAAGCAGCAGGCAACCCAGCAACTATATCAACTGAAGTAACATTCCTCGCAAATGATTTACAGATATAGAAGTTTTAGAAACAGAATAGATGATCCGGCTATTATTTCTTCTGCACGAATACATATTGGATGATGGATGATATTTGGAAAACTACCCCCACTCGTTACTAAATCGTTACCAGCTAACGGAAAACAATAACAAAGTTAACGCTATAAATAATTCACTACAACTCTATTGGGATCCCCTACTACTGAATTGAAGTCGATTTCAGAAGTAGTAAACATAGCAGCGGTGATAGCCCAGTGGCTTAGAATTCGACCTCGAATCGAGGGGTCCGGGTTCGAATCCCAGTGGCACGCACCAATTACTTTGTAAAGAAGTTATGTGCGATTTTTAAAATTAAATATCACTGCTGTTACGGTGAAGGAAAACATCGTGAGGAAACCTGCATGCATGAGAGTTCACAAAAATTTTTTTTCTCAAAAGGCATGTGTAGTCTACCAACCCGCAGTAGGCCAGTGTGGTGGACTAAGGCCTACATCCCTCTCACTGTGAGAGGAGACCCGACCCTGTAGTGGGTCATTAATGGTTTACTGACAAACATTTTGTAATCGATTTTTTTGATAGATTTCTAAAATTAAAAGCACTGCAGTTCATGTATATTATATCTAATATTCATCCTTAAACGGATTCATATTCTTACATTATAATCTGACTTTGTTATTGATTTTTTAGTTACTTTATTTTTATTCCTAAGTAATTTTTTTATGTTTGTAGTTCTATTATAAATGCGAAAGATTATGAGGGTATATAGATGTATGTTTGATACTCTTTTATGCAAAATCGGCTAAACAGATTTGAATGAAATCTGGTCAACAGATTGATTATAGCCTTGATTTAACCTACTTTTTATCCATCCCTGGGTCGAATTCTTAACTTTATCGACGAAGTTGCGGGTGGAAACTTGTTTCATAATTTATTATAAACATAGTCTAAAACAACGTGTTCAGTTGTAATGGCGCATTCTGCCAAACCTTTGTTTAAAAGTTTTAAAGCCTTAGACGTGACACCTTCTGAGTGACCAATTAGTTTTCAGGTGTGTAAATTACCTGAATCACCATTCAGGGTACTTTTAGATTTTCCGGGAATGTAGTTTCTAAGTCAGCGAGACTGATTTAACCATTAACAAAAGAGTCAGTGTTTCACGTTCGAGTGTTCGAGTTTTCTCGATGTGGTTTTATCGAGTATATTCGATGTGTTTTTGTGTCGAGAACCCGTGGTAAGAAAAACGTTGGGTACATTCAGCCATGTTTTTCCCTCGATTAAGACGCAGGCACACGAGCTCTCGATAATGATGCAAGTTTTCTTGTAGCGCCCTTGCCTTGGAGCGTAGAGTCAGCAAAAAAGTTTATTGTTCCAAACATACAGCGTTTTGGCTGGCTGCCTGCAACGCCTTGGCCCACTGTTGCTCACAGTCCTAGAGCATACTCTACCACGCTGCTCTTTTATGGATAATGCTTTACACTTTACCACACACTTTTCCCTGTGTGATAAGATAAAAAACACACCAAAAACAAAAATATATACCCATGGTTCATTTCCGTTCCGCTGAGAATCGAACCCTGAATCCTCCTCTCACCTATGCGCTAAGTTATTAACGACAAAGTTTGTCGAATATTCGTCTATTTTTTCTACTATCGGTACACATATTGATACGTCTACGGATACGGTCGGCAGATACGCGATGATAAACGATTGTTCTCAACTACAGTCGTTAAGCGGTTATTCTTTCAGCTTCTTTCCCATTTCATTCTGTCAAAAGCCGTATAATATCTTCCGAATGGGCCTTCAATTATGTGATAATACTTTTTAACCGATTTCAAAATAAAAAGTTATCAATTCGACACATATTATGTATGTAATACTAACAGAATTACATAATATTAAAATAATGTTATGCTACTAGGGCTTCCAAACAAGTATACAAAATTTTAAAGTATATACCTAATAAAAAAATTGACCATTTTTATACTTCTAGTCTTTTTACTTCACCCTCATAGCACACTATGGTTTCCTGTTACGTGGGTGCCATGGACATACATAACACAAGAAAACACTCACATCTAGGTGTGAAGTGTTATTTTTTATTTAATTTCTGTAGTCCCGTTAATGACCCACTACAGAGTCGGGTCTCCTCTTACAATGAAAAAGATTTAGACGGCCTTAATCCACCACGCTGGCCTAAAGCGAGTTGGTGGACTACATGCCTTCGAGAACATTTCTAGAAGCAATTTCTTTTTGTTTTGCTTTTTCAATATAAAACAGTAACATCGTTACTTAACCTCAAACGTGAATAGTTTTCCGCTCAATATAATCTTTCAAACGTCACGCTCGGGGGCCTTAAAAGCCTACGGTCAGGATTTTAATAACAAAAAATTCGCATTATTTTCTCCATTACCAACATCAAACAAGGCGTGGCTATTAGGACGCACGGTGGAGCTGAGACCAAGTTCGCTTCTGTATTTCTTGTAAGTTAAGGTGACAAAAGAGAAAATAAAGTGCAACGGATTTTAAAGGAAATTTTCTCCTTACTCGATTGATTCTAAGATTTATATGTCGTTATGATTAATTCTTATAGGTACCGATTGGAATAAAAAGAAAGGCTAAAAAGGATAATTTATGCTTAATTTAAAAATATACCACCGAAACATCACAACAACATCGCTTATCCACTATAAATAATTTGTAGACTTTCTCATTATAAGGTAAGACTCGTACCCAGCGGTGGGCAAAAAAAGACATCACCCTCATACAAAAATGACATTAAAAATTATAAGCCCAAAAGCATTGTGAAGAACTTGGCTCATTTCACACTATTTATTTTGTAGGATGCTTAATATATCTATAAGCAGTGTCGTCAAAGTCTAAACATTTATTATGAGGATAACACAGCGCCCCTCGTTTTTAATATTAGCCGTATAATAAATAGGTTACATTCGCTTTATGAAGGAAAAACCTATTAACGAACAGCAAATGTATCAGGAGGTGTATTGCTGAAGCACTCGATAAATATCGTGTGACAATGCGTCTGGTGTGCGATATTTTGTCGCAAGTAATTTTGAGTGTTTTTAGTAGTTATTACTTGGGTTTGAAATTATTTAGTTCATAGAAGATGTATGTGTACTATACATTTCATACAGTATACTTTAGTTGAAACGTGTGTGTAGAAGTAGGAAGACGTACAGATGCTACGACTATCTCCCTGCCATACTAATGACATACGTTAAGCATTCAAATGCCTTAACGACATTGTTTATGCACGTTGTGCCTACTGATCCTATTTTAAAGGACCTCTTAAGAATCTGGATTTGAAAGAAAAAAATTAATGTTTACAATTAATCAAGTTGTATTAAATTGATATCGTACAAATTTTGGTCTTTGGGGTGAATCACATGAAAATCATTTTACGCGAATATTGGAATACATAAACAATGGAATTTACTACAAGTCGTAAATGTGCAACAAACATTACAACGAAGACCAAGCAGAGTGTATAACTTTTAAAAAACATAACCTAACCATATGTAGTATATGTGAAAATATATCGCACGAAACGTATTCAAACCCCAGAATACCCGCCCCAAATGTCGTGTAAACACCCCAAAGCGAAACGCGACAAAATAAAATATCTATTACTATTAAAGATAATGATAGCCGTCTTAAACATGACTTAATATCAGCAGGGAAAAAAATTCCCTCATCAACGGGAGGCGGTATTTTTGTGTATTTTTTCCGCTAATGCAAAGGTATTTGCGATACGGTTCTGATGTAAAGCCCGTCGTTATCGTAATAGCGGGAGATTAGGCTGTGACGTCTCTGTTCGATGAATTTCATCGTTAGAAAATGTATTAGGTGTAATATTATGAAAGCGGTGATAGCCCAGTGGCTTAGAATTCGACCTCGAATCGGGGGGTCCGGGTTCGAATCCCAGTGGCACCCACCAATAACTTTGTAAAAAAGTTATGTGCTATTTATAAAATTAAATATCACCTGCTGTTACGGTGAAGGAAAACATCGTGAGGAAACCTGCATGCCTGAGAGTTCACAAAAAAAAATTCTCAAAGGCATGTGAAGTCCACCAACCCGCAGTAAGCCAGCGTGGTGGACGGCGGCCTACATCCTTCTCATTGTGAGAGGAGACCCAACCCTGTAGTGGGATTTTAATGGGTTACTGACATTATATTATGCGACTTTTTAGTGATAAGGCTTGAGGAGAATAGGTACCTCGACAGACCATAGTTTAATAACATTTTATTTTACGGGATGGGTGACCGCTAATGGTGAAATAATGTGCGCGCAACCTTCAGCTGTCGGTTGTTGTCGATTGTTGTTGTTGTCAGCAGTCGTTAAACCTTGTCGGAGGCCCTACGAGCGGTTTGAAAACACTCGAAACAGGTTCGCCACTCTCCGTCCATTTCTCCATAAATCCGCATTGAAGCAGCGTGGTGGCGTTTGCTCTAAGCCTCCCCCTCTTATGGGCATAGTCCCGTGCCCACTAATAACTTTAAAAGTAGCTAGGTATATGCCAAGTAGTGTATATGAAAATATATTCAAAGTTAAATAAAAAGAAATGATCGTATTTAAAGTATTTAATTTAATTCAGTTAATATTCATTTGTGAGCGGATGGCATTGGGGCGATATTGACACACACGATAGCTGTCACGTGTGTTCCTTTATTGGGCCCAGTCATACTGCACCATAAAATAATTCATAATTAATTTTAAAAGAGTGCTGGGAGTTTTTTCCGCCCGCTTTTTTCTCCTAGTCTACGTTTTGCCCGAGGGGCGATCAAAGCGGATGTTTGTATAATGTTAAATGTATGACGTTCATTAAGTGTGCATAAATTGTACCTAATAATGAATAAAACCTTTTGAATTTATGACCTTTCATTTGTTAGTTTTATCTCCTCAATATTTGCATACCTAAAAATGGTGAATATAGATTGATCTAAACAATTTTATTTGTAACAACTAATTAACACCAATATAAAATTTATGCAAATAAACGTTTTGTATTTGTCTTTGTCTTTGCCTCATTTAATGTTAAGCTTCAAAGCGCTATTGAACATGGTCGTAGACTATTGTCAGTAACCCATTAAAAACCCACTACAGGGTCGGGTCTCCTTCTCGCAATGAGAGGGATGTAGGTCGCCGTCCACCACGCTGGCCTACTGCGGGTTGGTGGACTTCACATACCTTTGAGAACCTTTTTTTTTGTGAACTCTCAGGCATGCAGGTTTCCTCGCGATGTTTTCCTTCACCGTAACAGCAGGTGATATTTAATTTTATAAAGCGCACATAACTTTTTTTACAAAGTCATTGGTGCGTACCACTGGGATTCGAACCCGGACCCCTCGATTCGAGGTCGAATTCTAAGCCACTGGGCTATCACCGCTAGACTATTGAATATGTATCAAATGACCTCCTGACATTTCCCCGCTCCACCATGCTGTGCTGGCACGCCAAACTTCATTACTTACCGCCTGATGCTCTGACGCTGACGCTGTGACGTCACGTCCACCTAATTGTGGATTAAGGGATGAACCACATTTAATTTTATTGGAACACATTATTTTGTTTTTGAATTTGAAGTATATTCTTGTTTGACGAGACTTTGTTTCCCTTCACCGTTACAGTAGGTGGCATCTAGTTGCGTGAGGCGTCCTTTCCATAGGACTTTCTATAGGTCATTGTTGCGTCACATGGATCAGAATCTAGACCTCTTGGGTAAGAGACCGAATTTTTTATCACCGCTTCAGCTGTTGAATAGTAATTGCCAGTAACCCATTAATGACTCACTACAGGGTCGGGTCTCCTTCTCGTAATGAGAGGGATGTAGGCCTTAGTCCACCACGCTGGCCTACTGCGGGTTGGTGGACTTCACATACCTTTGAGAACATTTTTTTGTGAACTCTCAGGCATGCAGGTTTCCTCACGATGTTTTCCTTCACCGTAACAGCAGGTGATGTTTAATTTTATAAAGCGCACATAACTTTTTTACAAAGTCATTGGTGCGTGCCACTGGGATTCGAACCCGGACCCCTCGATTCGAGGTCGAATTGCAAGCCACTGGGCTATCACCGCTTCACCCATATATATGTCAATTACGCAAATTTTATTCATTTTTATATTATTTAGTTGTTATTTTACCTACTCGAACTCATCGGCTGCCTATGTGCCACCCACCGCTGGGTAAAGAGAGAAAAAGCCGGAGGAAAAAACTCTCAGCACAGTTTTAGTTCTACTTTATTTTTTTAGACGCGCGTTTCCACATACATTTTAATAAAATTATTGTTATGTGGCTCAAAGGTTTTCTTTTTTAATTTCTTTCATTAATGAATTCATCGCTTCAGCTGTTGAATAGTAATTACTTTCAATTAATTACTGAAATATTAAAAAACAACGGAGCCCGATTGCTATGCAATGAATGTAGTTGGTCCCTAATTGGCTAACGCTAATGCCTGATTGGTGACAGGAATCGAGTTTGCCAGTAATTGATTGGCTGATGATAGCCGTGTTTCCTAAATACCGTGTGGAGTTGTCATCGGAATAGTGGACTGCAATTTGATTAGCAACGTGATAGACGGATGTATTGAATATGGAATGGTTAACCAATTGTGTGGAATAAAGTGGACTAATTCCATTTTACGGCTAGTTTGAGCTGAACTTGCTGGTATGAAGGGAGTTTTGAATTAAAATTGTATTTGCTAGGGATTAGCACCGCCGTAAAATTATATAAATGATACAATTCTTTAGTTTTCCTCAGGACTATGATGATCGTTTTTACAGCGGCACCGGTGTGAAAGAGTCCTAATTTTACATTTTAAAAACTACAACACCCAACCACTAAATTACGAAGGTACAAAACAATACTCTTTATTGTGCACATACATACACACATACATACAAAATCCACACATACACACACACATACATCCACACATACATACATACAAAATCAGTTAATAATATAACGTGAGCGAGAAAAAACACAAATGGCGGTCTTATCGCTACGAGCGATCGTCCTAGGTAAGACAACAATCTAGGTAAGGAGTTAAAGCAAGAAGGTTTCGAAGATAATAATAAAATTATTCTGCTCCATGTTAAATGGCGATAAATGACACGCAATTTAATTCCGCCTCTCCACACATTCACACATGAAAGCTATCAAACAGTCATCGATAAAATCACCATTAGCGTCGCGATGTGGTGCTGAAACGGGAGCCTCACTCTGTATGGGGATCAAATTCCGCGTGACAAATTTTACACTCGTATGCCCGACGTTGTTTTATTGTCGGCTTAATTCTGTCACAGTACAAGTTAGAAGCGACAGCGATTATTGTTGCTGCATTCACACAAAAAAGCCAGTCGTTTATGGGAATGTCAGTAAGAGTTTATAATAAAATTCCAATCGAAATTCCATCCCTGCCTTTTCATAAATTTAAAAGAACTATCAGATCAGTCCTGTGCCGAAAGGCCTATTATTACTAAGGACTATTTAGACGATAAGAAAGCGTGTGATTGTAAAACTTCACTAGGCTATTTCTATACACCATGTTTATATATGTATATTTATATTTGTGAGCGGATGGCAATGGAGCGATATTGACACACACGATAGCTGTCACGTGTGTTCCTTTATTGGGCCTAGTCATTCTGCAACAAAGAATAATTCATACTTACTTTTAAAAGAGTGTTGGGAGTTTTTTTTAAAGCTAAGCAACGTCGGGCGCGGTGAGTAAATGGATGTCGATGATGGCTCCAGGCCTCCTCTTATTGTGGAGAAAGACCTGTGACCAACAATGGGTCATCAAAGGGTTGTGACAAAGTGTACTTAATTGTACATGTTATACAAATAAAAAAAAATTGACTTTGATTTTTGCAGCCCCTTTTGTGTAATGCTACTTTCGTCACAACCAAGGGAGGTCTACAGAATTATAATACATTGTTCATGTGGAATAATGTACACTTTGTAGATTAACTCCACGTTGTTATAATTATACACAAGTAACTAAAAGCTGTAGCGGTGATAGCCCAGTGGCTTAGAATTCGACCTCGAATCGAGGGGTCCGGGTTCAAATCCCAGTGGCACGCACCAATGACTTTGTAAAAAAAGTTATGTGCGCTTTATAAAAATTAAATATCACCTGCTGTTACGGTGAAGGAAAACATCGTGAGGAAACCTGCATGCCTGAGAGTTCAGAAAAAAAAGTTCTTAAAGGCATGTGAAGTCCAACAACCCGCACTAGGCCAGCGTGGTGGACTAAGGTCTACATCCTCCTCATTGTGAGAGGAGACCCGACCCTGTAGTGGGTCATTAATGGGTTACTGACAACTAAAAGCTAAGTATAAAAGCCGCACAAATATTATTACGACCGCACCCAAGAACGCACTATAATTTCAGGCCGAATACAGCTGCAATGTTATCTCTCCAGTAAATCACGATTTTTGTACTATCTACGATATAATGTGATTGAATCTTGTAGCTTACACCAAACACCACAGCCGCCCTTTCGAATACGTATCGAAGTTTAAATTCCTTTTTCCAAATGTTTTTCAGATGTGACTGGGAGTAGGTTTGTACATTGTTTTTGGATGTGACAAGCCATTTATGAACTAAACCAAAACATTTTAGGTAACACCCGCGACCGTTATAACCCGCCGTGAAGGTTCTTGATTTTGTTCTCTTGTTTCGATTACGTTATTTAAACTCACAGTCCCACACTAGGATTCCCTGTATCGTGGGTGCCATGGACAAAAACACCCAAAACAAAACTCATCATTCAAATTTCTACTCCGCCGTTAATCGAATTACTATCCCTGCGATTACTGTCTATGGAGCTTCGAGGTATTTGTTCAAGAACCTCTGTAGATGTTTGCTATTTAAATTTGAATACTCTATAACTTTTCCTTCCTTCCTTCCTTTCAGCCCGTGGTAGTCCACTGCTGGACATGGGCGTCCCCTAATCGACGCCACTCCACCCGGTCCTGGGCCCTCTGAATCCAACGGTTTCCCGCTGTCTTCTTCAGGTCGTCAGTCCACTTGGTCGGAGGGCGACCTGTGCTCCTTTCGCCTAAACGTGGTCGCCATTCGAGGACCTTTTTTCCCCATCGGTTGTCGGTCCTGCGAACGATGTGGCCAGCCCATTGCCACTTTAATTTGCAAAATTTGAGAGCTATGTCGGGCACCTTCGTTCTTCTAACTCATAACTTTTGGCACATCCGATCCTTCCTACCTCCGACCCTCTATGATACACTTCCTATTGAGACGTGAACGGATGAAATATCGGCCCGCACTGACATTGAGCCAGTGATAAATATGTGGAGGTCCACAAATCCCTCTGAGGAGGAATGTTCAGAAGCACTGACACTTTTGTGGATTGCTTCGTTTTTTGGATGATTTATATTGGCTTATATTGTCTCGGTGGTAAAGTTTATATGTGTAGCATCGCTTCGTGACTTGTGATAGTAAGCGATAGTAAACTTGGCTTTTTTTTAATGTAGATGCACTAGACTGTGTAGATGATTTTAGAACTTGGCGCAAAGAAGGATAAAAAGTATCCGATATGTTAATCCAGGTTGTGATCTATCTGTGTACCAAATTTCATCTAAATCTGTTCAGCCGTTTTTGCTTGAAAGAGTAACAAACATCCATCCATACTCACAAACATTCGCATTTATAACAGTAGGTATATAATATAGTAGGATATATTGTAGTATGACGAGTATGCAAGCGCTTATAGTGGCTAATATTTCTGCCCCTTACTCTCCGGGTTCGAATTTCAGTAGTATGCACCAAAAACTCCCTTAAAAATGTATGTGTCGTTTTATCTATAAAAAATTAAATATCACTGTCTGTACCGGTGAAGAAAAACATCAGGAGGAAACCTGCATGCCTGAAAGTTCCCAAAAAATAAGTTTTCTCAGAAGAATGTGAAGTCGACTAACCGCAGGCCGCGTGGTGGACTAAGACCTGCATCCATCTCATTGAGGAGACCCGACCAGTAGTCGGTCATTAATGGGTTACTGACAAGAGTCATTTAAAATCTATTACCCTGCATCATTACCAACATACATGTGTGTGTATATTGGTAAATTTGCATTATACGAGTACTTTTTCCTTTCAAATTAAAATTGCATCTTCATCTTTATATTCTTCTTAACATCAAAGAAGATTTCAATATTCTTTTTTTATTACCGCTCATATTGAACCCCAAAATCAATCGTAGATCAGACACCCTCAAAACGCTTCAAGAGTTATTATTAAATGTTGCATGTATTAAAATGTATACTCCCCTGTTCGTGTGTCGCACTGCGGCAGATAACGCGAGTTTTAGTACTTAATATAGGTATGTAAGTAGTGTTGGAATGGGAATGTTAACACAGGTACTTTGTGGTAGTCAGGTAGTCCACCAACCATCTCATCGTGAGAGGAGACTCGATCCTGTAGTTAGTTATTAATGGGTTTTTTTATAAAATTCTTATTAAATTTTCGCCTCAAATAAAGTATCACCGTCAATCAACCCTCCCCAGCCGACACACAATACATGAACCACATGCTGCTTTATAACGGGCTAAAATCTGGCAGTTAGGTTTCTCTCTATGCTTGACTATTATAGTACTACGATTCTTAAGATTAGTATAAACATTACTAGTAATACAGTTACGGGCGGAAACGATTGCATAAACTTAAAATGTTTTGTGTCTTTCAACTTCATCGCTTTGCTACGAGTATTACTTCATAGCTTTACTCTTCAATAGTGAGACAAGTCCTTCCTACGATGTTGGTACCAATTTTATTGGAAGTTCAGCGGAAATATTCATTTTTTCGTAATGGCTCCCCTACCTTATGGTTTGTAAATTTTCATTTAACGAGCACTGTCTTTTCGAAGTTATGGCGATATAAATTGAAAATTTATTTTTGGTTGTACTGTTATGTCTTGGCAATTGCAGTTTGCGAATATTGTGAGTTTACAATTACATTAGTCAAGAAAAATGTCTTTGAGTTTAGAAGATGTTTAGAGACTTGGAAGACCAGATTTCTTATAGGAAAACATTGTGAGGAAACCTGCATACCTGAGAGTTCACAAAAACTATTCCCAAAGGTATGTGACGCCCACCAACCCGCAGTAGGCCAGCGTAGTGGACTAAGGCCTACATCCCTCTCATTGTGAGAACAGACCCGAACCTGTAGTGGGTCATTAATGGTTTCTGACAGTCAAAATAAAAAAATAATTGAATGTATTAAGAATAGAACTAAGTCATTATTCATGGCACAATTTGATATACCATTCACACAACTTGGTAGGCTGAGCTAAAAGAACCCTAAAACATAAAAGAAAACACCAAAGCGCAAACAACAGTCGAACAGCACTTAACATATTTCTCCCATTCAGTACAATCGGCGAAAATTGAGGTAATTTGCAAAAAGAGAAATCGTTTCGTTTTTTATTCGATACATACTCGTATCTATTGGGGTTCGATAGGGGATGCGTATCTTAATATTACAGATGCGAGTGTGTTTATTGCTTTTTTATTGTAAACTAGCTGTTCCGGCACACTTCGTTCTGCCAAACGATCGTTCGTTGTTTTACTATATTCCCGGCGTTTTTTATAAGATTTTCTCACCACTTAAACCTTACATGGATTTACACGAACATTACAAAACCAAAATCAGTCAAATCGGTCAAGAGTTCTCGAGTTTTAGCGTGACTAACGAACGGCGATTCATTTTTATTATATGTATAGATGAGTAGGAAACATTCTTTTATAGGTGAAGGAAAACATCGTCAGGAAAACTGCTTACCTGACAGTTTATAATATTGTTAAACGCATGTGAAGTCCACTAAACCGTGTAGTCCAGTGTGGTGGACTAAGGTCTGCATTCTTCAGATTGTGAGACCCTGCAGTGGATCATTAGTAGATAAGAGCCCTAGTATCTCCCCCGAGGTACCTTACCGCCACTCTCTTAACCCGCCGTGAAGCATGTTACATATTACATAATTATCTTGTATTTCGGTTGGCAAGTGGTTGCTGGAGTTACTTTATTTGAGGTTAACATCTTAGTCCTCATGTGTAGCAACGCACCCACATACGACCTCAAATTGGATTTCTATCCAAACCTTAGTTTGTGACGTCATTCTACACCCAAAATGGCGGACTATCAAAGACGACATACTCATTGTATTTCATGCATTCCTATAATACGAGTAAAAGCATTAGATGAAAGCGCTTCAAAGACACAACATACATTTTTAGCTTTATAAAAACTTTTTTTCGAAATTTCCTCAGCTCATTTTAGCAATAAGAGTATAAATAATAATAAATAACGCTTCACACTCATAGCCCCACACTAGGATTCCCTGTGTCGTGGGTGCCATGGACACACACAAGACAACAACGCAACACACCCAGACCGGAAACAGAAGTTTAAACTCATCATTCAAATCCCTGCTCTGCCGGGAATCGAACCCAGGACCCTCCCCGCGGCGCACCGGTGTCTTAACCACTGCGCCACTCAGCCTCAGTATGTACCTACTCTATCATTTTTCAGTACACTATTGTTAGTTTAAGAAGCCATTTTTCATCCATATCAAGCAGGTTCTCAGGCTGGATTTATGAACGATATAATGTTCCAATTTTGAATGCAATGTTTCGTTGGAAGCGCGTACCAGAGCCGGCAGCCGCTTGTGTCATAAATTTGTCACACGCGGTATTGTCGTTGAGTTAGACACTGTCCTATTATCTCAAATCTATCCATATATATATCATATAACTAAATAATCTAACTATAAACTATATAATAATTATAATCTAGCATCTGAAAGACGCGATTTGTGTGGCGCAATGGTTAAGACGCTGATGCGGTGAGCAGAGGGTCATGAATTCGAATGATGATAAATTTCTGTTTCTACGAGTAGTCGAGGTGTGTATGGTCTTGTCATATATGTCCACAGCACTCCTAGGTTAGCGTAGGACTTTGAATATGAACCATTAGTATCTGAATTTTGGTGGTCCCATTACGGGTGTTATTTACGAGTATATAAACATCTATTGACTCCAATAACTCAATGTCCTACGAGTATCAAATTCCAATACAATAACGGGAAACCCGTATTCAAATACTGCAGAGGAAACGTCGTATCACGGGAGGAATCAAACGCCGGAAGCGGAAAGGAGCGTATTTTTCGAATTTGAATTTCGAACTCTGGCTACTTCCGTTGCGGAAACTCGGAGCTTTTACGAGATGGAAGTTTTAAACGGAATTCGCGTTCACATTCGCATTTAAATTTCTGCCGAAATGTGGGTAGAGTTTGTATTGAAGCTTCATAACAAACGGATTATAGGATTGTATGAAAAGTTGATAATGGTTTCGTTGGTGCTTTAAAGGAAATTATTCATCAGTTTCCTAATGCACACAAATCGAGAAAAGGTGAACAATATCATTTGTTAGTCATAAGGAATATGAACCTTACAGTGACACAATATCGGATTATGGGAGTGTGTGAAATACCAATCGTTTCTAGTCATATTACAGTAACAAAAATATGAAAAAATCACATTTATCTTCCTCAAAGGTTCCTATCGTATAAAACTACGTTCAACAATGGAATATTCAAAAAATATATCTATTCTACTTGAGGGGTTCCCATCATATAAAGCTTCACTTCCCCACAGTTTTGCCGACTGAAGAGCAAATCAATGTCGCCCAGAATAGCCATACGTCATACGGTTAGATTAAGGTATTTGTTCCATAGCGATAGATAAGATAGGCGAGTGTGTAGCGATCACTGCGGCGGTCGCCTCGCAAGTGTCTACGGGTTGCTTTCGAATTCAGTACCCTTAGCTGTGTATGACTTACGTATCTATGTGTGTGTGTGTGTGTGTGTGTGTAGTAGCGACATTCTAAAACTCATACTAAGGGTAAGTACTTTTTATTTAAAGTAGCTTCCGCCTGCGATTTTATCCACTTTCACCGATCCACTTTAACTGTGTACCAATTTCATCCAAATCTGTTCAGCAATTTTGTGTGAAAAACTAACCAACATCCATCCATCCACACGAACGTTAGTATTTATGTAGTAGGATACGCAATATCTTATGACATCCCATAGTGTGACAAGGGGGCACACCGTATATCATTCGAATTCCTCTCGCAACACAAATGTCGGTTTGATGCCCGCCTCCGTCTCCGGCGGGGTTGGTTTGTTCCCTGCATATATTTCCTCGGACTTGTTTGGATTTACAGAAAAATTGGAATGATGATCTTTACCTTCGAAACCTCATACAAAACATAAGTACACTTAGGAATGTAAAAGAGCTTGAATAACTTTTTATTTTTATACGAAGAGCCAACACGCAGACGGGCCACTTGATGGTAATGGTCGCCGTTCTCCTATTGATACGAGCAGCACCAGAGGAGTCGCCAGTGCGTTGTCAGCTTTGAAGGAGAACTCTTTTATACTCTTTTTGAAGAATCCCAAGTCCTGCGACAGTAAATCAGCCGAAAAACCACTCCAAAACTAGCAAGTGCGAGGCGTGAGAAACGAACCGTGGAGGACCGCCACGAATCTAGATGATGAAGGAAGTTTAGCTGGTGATCAACCAACCGACACGACAAAATTATACACAGGGCTCTGTATAGCTATAATTAAATACGTACCTATTGACACGTGACAAACTGTACCCTTAGTCTGAGTTTTAGCAGTTCCGAAACGAAACGCACACATACACAGCTTACCAGACGAAAATGCACAGTGTTATAACCAAAAGAGGAAAAAAATTTTAGAAGAGTTTAAAAATTAATAAAGCATTAGATAAATCATCACAAAAATTGCTTTATTTTTAATTAACACTCTTTCAATGTTTAATAATATTAATGAAACATAATAACCGTGAATTGGCCGTAATGCACTGTAAAATTTCGAACTAATACTATCCCGTAGGTATTAAATATTTGTAAGTATTATAATGTCTAACGATACGTATTCATATCTTTCACTCCATACAAAAATTTGATTTAAATTTTTTTAACTCCTCTAAAAATCTTTTACCTCTATTTGTTATTACACTGTGGACTCCTGTGTAGTAGCTGTGTATGATTTACGTATCTATCCGAAACGAAACGCACAAACGTTTCGTTTCGGTATCGCTAAAACTCAGACTAAGGGTACTGTATGCAATGACGTTGTCGAACGAACTACTTTTGCTTGCATGGCATTTAGGATACGGCGTTATTCCAAATTTTCTCTTGCCTTCTACAATATGCTACTACAACATAGTTTTCTATCTGGCTCTTTCTTCTTCTGTCATCTCTTCCAAAGGTTATGAGTAATCGCTCTAAAGTGAAAAAACCGTTCTTTATTTTAATTTGTAGTTGTTAATGAATCTGCTCTTTAGCAGCAGTGATAGCCCAGTGGCTTAGAATTCGACCTCGAATCGAGGGATCCGGGTGCGAATCCCAGTGGCATGCACCAATGACTTTGTAAAAAAGTTATGTGCTATTTATAAAATTAAATACCACCTGCTGTTACGGTGAAGGAAAACATCGTGAGTAAACCTGCATGCCTGAGAGTTCACAAAAAAAATGTTCTCAAAAGGCATGTGAAGTCCACCAACCCGCAGTAGGCCAGCGTGGTGGACTAAGGCCTACATCCCTCTCGTTACGAGATGGAGACCCGATCCTGTAGTGGGTCATTAATGGGTTACTGACAATGAATCTGCTCTTTGGTTGTAAATAAGGAGACCCGATCCTGTAGTGGGTCATTAATGGGTTACTGACAATGAATCTGCTCTTTGGGTGTAAATAAATGTTTTTGTATTGTATTGCATTGTTTCACTGTTTATAAAAGGTATCCCCTTATCCATTTAGCCGAACACACAAAATCTCCATATCAAAACCGCGGAATCGAACCGCGCACGCACTCGGAATGATTCCGTTAAATCAACACCATTACTCGAAACAAGATCAGACATGTTTATCTGGAGAAAAAAGAGACATCAATAACGCACGTCGTTTAGGGCTCCAACCCGCTACCCCTGTTACGACGGGGAAAAAAGATCACATTCGATATACATCAAGAATCGAACATTAGGCCCCGAGTTTTCCTTGGGGTGGAAAATACGGGTGAGTATTTTGGACGGCTGCGTCCATCACACTGGACTGCAGTCTGTTTGATGTCAGCTTCCCATACTAATGGCACACATTAACTATACGCATACTAAGACGTTTTCATGGGCACAGGTACATGGTTATATCAGGAAAATGTAAGTAAATAAAAATAATATGTCAGAAAGAAATACAATTTTTCAGATGAGTATTGTTATTTTTGTTCCTTTTAATTTTTTGTGTACTTTTAAGTTAGTCATGTTATATCTGATAATAAATTTGGCTACAACCCTTTTACTGCCCACTTTTGGGCACGAGTCTCTTCCCAAAACAGCGGGAGGCTTGGAGCATAGTGGAGCATAGTCCACCACGCTGCTCCAATGCCGATTGGTGAAGAAACGTGTATCCAACCCATATTTGACGTTTTCAAACCACCCATAGCGCCTACGACAAGGTTTAACAACTGCTATCTTATCGATAACGACCGGGCCTTACGTGCTCTCTGGGCACAGAAGCGTGTTTAAATTGCCAGTCCAGGTACTGATCGCGCCCGACGTTGCTTAACCTTTTCGATCGCTTGCGATCTACTTAGCAGCGGGGCTATGCGTGCTTCAGGCCTACCAGCTATAAAAACATAATAATTATATTTAATGTTTCCAGCACATGTAACGCAGCGTTTTCGCCGCAATATCTTCCCGTATGTCGTCCATACAACCCAACACTTCCGCCCACATTAATATCAACTCTGCCATCTTGCGCGTACAGTACACACACGACACGCGTCGCATACGACCTTCTACGCGAAGGTATTATAAAGAAATTGTGAAATAAAATCAAAATACGTAATTTGTGACATCTTTCTCAATTTCCGCGATCGCCTCGGGCGGGTTTGACGTGCGTTTGTAAATTGGTGTTCCCTCCGCTGCGAGTATCTTCCCGTAAGTGGGATTTGATTGGTGGAGTCGCATGTTTTTGTACTTTGTCCCGATTCAATCACGTTATTGAAATTCTTGTGGGAAAAATGTTTTGAGACGGTTAAGTGATATCAAGTGGCTGGGTTCCGTATGAGTCTTGACTTGCCAGTAACCCATTAATGACCCACTGCCACTACAGGGTCGGGTCTCCTTCTCGTAATGAGAGGGATGTAGGCCTTAGTCCACCACGCTGGCCTACTGCGGGTTGGTGGACTTCACCTTTGAGAACTTTTTTTTTTGAACTCTCAGGCATGCAGGTTTCCTCACGATGTTTTCTTTCACCGTAACAGCAGGTGATATTTAATTTTATAAAGCGCACATAACCTTTTACAAAATCATTGGTGCGTGCCACTGGGATTCGAACCCGGACCCCTAGATTCGAGGTCGAATTCTAAGCCACTGGGCTATCACCGCTGCGTCTTGACTTGATGTAAATATTTTTAGAGACTTAGAGTCCGATGGGTAACAAGTGTACTCGAATGGAGAACACGTCTTGTCAAAAGAAAAACAATTAGCTTGTTCCTGTACCTCAGTCTATGTAGGTACATAGAACTGAACTAGACTACCTTGTAGTAGCTATGAATAAGGTACATTTTCGTAGGAGTACCTAGAGACCTCCTACACTAAATGAAGCTATGACCTGAATAACAATGGAACGCAGTTAGTATCTAGAAGAGTGATGAGCCTTTAAAAAAAATCAGGAGAATTCTAAGCGCTAATGGAACCTATAAACAAAACTATTTACCTACTAGACTGTGCCGGCGGCTTTGTCCGCGTGGATTGTAGACCTTGGTCCAGAGAATGATAAAAAGTATCCTATATGTTAATCCAGGTTATGATCTATCTGTGTACCAATTTAGATTCAAATCTGTTAAGCCGTTTTTACGAGAAAGAGTAACGAACATCCATCCATACTCACAAACATTTGCATTTTTTACATATAATAGTAATAGTAGGTTTATAATAGTATAATAATGCGATAACTACCTCGCCCGGTGCTGTATCTTACCGCCAGCCTCTTAACCCGTCGTAAAGCAGCATGTTCTTCATGTCTTCTCATTCGGCTGAGGGATGGTTGTTGGAGAAACTTTGTTTGAGGCGATCTTAGTCCTCATGAGTAGAAAAGCACCCGCATACACTTATAGGGTAGTGTCCGTGGGCTGCAGTGACCATAAGTTGAAGATAATAAAACGCAATAAGTTGAAATCAATATGAACAATTTACAAGATAATTTCTAACAAGTTGTATTAACTCAGAAATATTCAGACCAAACTATCCACAAATTTTGTAACCAAGTGAAATAGATCTGAAAAAGAAAATTCAAAACTTATATCTGATAGTAAAACAAGGAAATATTTAGTTTTAGTTTCGTTTTACACTGAAACGCCGCAGATGTATCCTTAGATATTTTTATAAAAAAGAGGCACATGAACTCAGTATCTCCGTCAAAAACGTCGTATTGACACGGGAGTTGGATTCAGAGCATAATCCCTTCAAGTTATTTCAATTTATGATGAAATCTCAAAAAACCTAAATAAATAACGCTTCACACTCATAGCCCCACACTAGGATTCCCTGTGTCGTGGGTGCCATGGACACACACAAGACAACAACACAACACACCCAGACCAGAAATAGAAATTCAAATTCATCATTCAAATCTCCGCTCTGCTGGGAATCGAACCCAGGACCCTTCGCACAGCGCACCGGTGTCTTAACCACTGCGCCACTCGGGTCGTTAGTGAATATTGGGTTAGTTGACTTTATTTTTAAACGAACGATAACATAATCCTGCGTGGCCATTTCCTGCTCAATTGCTATAAAAAATCCAATTTCTCCTTCACAGGTCCGCACGTTTGTTATTTAGGGCCGGAATAGTTCATTAGGCGATATAGCGCCGGGCCGCGGATTCGCTCGTAAATCCGCGCCCGTAAAGCATACGTCGTATTCTTACCGACGAATGTCCGCTACGTGATGCTACCGTCCTTCTGGAGGGCGCCTCAGAGGATGTAGACAGGACGCAAATAAGTCTCTCGGCAACCAACCGTTGTAGAGTCCACATCACCTGATGATGCTCAGTTTTGGGGCGAAACACGTGTACTATTGGAATAAGTTGTTATGGTATATACCTACTCAGAGAGATAAGGGAGGGTGGTGGGTCCATGCCAAAACAAGTTCCATGTGTGCGGATTGTTGCAAAGAAATATAAATACAACTTAAACAACAATGGATTTCCGCAAAGTAACGCCTTATACAATATATTAAATAGATCATAACCTGTATTAACATAGGTACTTACAGAACATTTTTAGGTCCACGAGAACAAAGTCGCGTACCTACTTTAAAGGCCATGTCTAAGGGCTCATAGGGCTACGTATCGGCTAGGTAAATAGCGGTATCAGAGTGACGAATGTCTCGCAGTTTGAAGGATATCCGCAGATCATGTCGACCCGCACGCACGTGACGGGAATGCGCCTTTTATTATTTACTAGCCGTGCCCGCGACTTCGTCCCCGTGGAATTCTAAAATAAAAGCAGCCTAAGTTACTCCTTATTACATCAGCTATCTGCTAGTAAAAGTCCTGTCAAAATCGGTCCAGCCGTTCCAGAGATTAGTCGGAACAAACAGACAGGCAGACTGAAAAAAATTGTAAAAATGGTTATTTTGGTAAAATTGTACCGTATATAAATAAATATTCATTTAGTAAAAATAGATACCTACAACTATAAAGATGTGAACTAATCGTCCCTGTAAGTGTCTTCCGCTTAATATCTATCCCTAACAGACAAACAAACAGCAAACAAAGCGAAGCCGCAGTCGACGGCTCATAATCTTCGGACAATGTCCGGTTGGGCCGATTCGGACAATATGTGGGAACTTGTCGGACATTCGAACAAACTTCGCTGGACGATTCAGCAACTTGGCCGGACTTCCAACTTCGAGTTGCTTCTTGGAGTGAAAGTTTGTCGCTGGTTGATTCATACCATCATACTTTGGCTTTCAGAGGCTTATTTACGATGTAGGTAGGTGCTAGTTTCTGCCTGCGACTGCGTCCGTGTGGTAGAATTTGGAGTTAGAGTAGAAGGTTAGGTTAGGCGTGCAGGTTTGTCTTCACTGTTACAGCAGGAGATATTTTTATAAAGCGCACTGCTTTTAAGTAAGTCATCGGTGCGTGCCCCAGGGATTCAAACCCGGACCCCTCCAGTAAGAATAGGTAACTGTAATGTTCAGTTGGCAACACTGTATAAGAAACATTGAAGCGTGGCATGCGGCATTCTTTCTTTTCACGTAATGGCGGTCGTCTGAACTCCTTTGTAATTCAGTACTAATAACATTTATGTTAAAAATAAAACCTCAAGTGCTTCAAGAACTTTCTAGTTTCATTTAATACTAATATTATCGTTCAAAGAAACAATACATGGCGCAGCCAGTAGGATCCGTCCGTAAACTTTCTTTATTACTTCTGAGCGCTAAGTGTGCCTCTGATCTGAAAAATACCTAATTCCTAGCTAGTGGTCTGTCACATAAAATTATAGATACTGTATTTTTGTACAATATTTTGGTATGCGAATTCCTTCACATACATTTCTGATAAATGCAAAAACGCTATAGGTACCAACTAAACATCGTTGTGCAAAAATGCATCTGCATCAGTTTCGGCACGTGGTATTGATCGTGAACACAATCACGTAGTCTAAATAATCTCACGTTGCAGTAAAAATAAAAAAATACTTTACCTCGAAATAAACTGTCCCACTGTTATTTTAAACAAACTGTGTATAGGTAATAAATATTTTTTCGCAGACAAGGCTATGTTGACATTTCTAATCAACTAGTCCATAAACTATCTGATTAATCTACATTATAAATGCGTGTTTTCAAAACGGGTGTAAAAGAGCTCTCCATTAAAGCCGGCAACGGACTGGCGACTCCCCATGCTCGTGTGGCGACGGTGACCACTTACCATCAGGTGGCAAATATTCTGTTCTGCTTTAAAGAAAGACTAAGAATCTATCATATAAGTAAATGCTAGTCGTCCTTAGAAGGTATTTGTAAAGAGTTAACATGTCTAAGTTAAGTTACAAATACTCCCTTGAAACCTGACAATAAATAAATCTAAAATTAATTCAACCGATCACTCTTTGACACTACGTAAAATTGAGCGGAACGAAATTTGTCTCTTTATAGAAGAGAAGCAGTAACAAGAGATAACGAGGAATTGTTTCACTGCGTTGAGTTAAACGATCAACTGTTTCCGTTATGGGGCTTACTTTTGAAATTAGGTAGGATTTTTGAGAATCTTGCTGAAAAATCCTTTTATTTTAAAGAGGTTTGCGAGAAAAATTACAAAATGGTTCTACCTCACACAAAGTTAATAGTAAAGTTGTAATACCAAAAAAATATACCTAGAACTATTATTATATGTGTTATCCGTATGAAAGTTACATAGCCAGACAATTTATAACCAATATAATATAATAATCAGCCAAAGCGATAAAGAAAAACGAAAAACACAAAAAATATTTATGTACTCTCATCCCTATGCGAGTCGCATAGCCAATTTAAACTTTACTGGTATTAATAGTACAAAACCCTACAATAAACCTTACCAATAAACGAAAACCAAAAAATAATTTACTGATTCAAACCTGATATTTTTCCTTCCCCATTCAGTCTCATTTTCCTGTCCCTTCCTCTTTCTCATTTCAATCGCTTCAAGCTTCCTTATTGTCCAGTTCTCTCCTTTCGCTCTCGCCTACACACAGCGTGGAACACACACCTATAGAACAAGAAAAACAGAAGTGCCACCCCTATTAAAGCGTCACGTAGCTAGCCAATTTAACACTCAATTTGTATCAAAAAGCCAACAGGAATTCGAAAAAGGGGTGAAAAAATTCCGAATCGCAATGCGATTTTTTACAGAATGAAAATATTCAGAAGGTGTCCGGTCGCGTAATTTATTCAGAAAATTTAGTTCTTCGGAATTAAATCGTCTTGAGTTGAGGCGAATTGGAGAAAACAGTCTTATTTAGATACTTTACTATTATTTAAATATGGTATATGGTAATTGATATTTATGGACATTGTCTGAATTAAATAAATAAATAAATAAATAAAAAAAAAAAAAACGTCAAAGTTTCTTTTCTGGATGTTATTCATTCCTTCATTATGGTTTTTTCCTAATCACGGCTGAAATAATATGTCTTCCTGTGTTTCCTATAGTAATCTAATCGAGCTGCCGTGCTTTCGTATAGCACAATACATATTCGTATCGAGCTGCCATTAGTATCGCAAGATGTCAGACAGACTGACATATCACACTGGACGTGTCTGTGTCCATTACCGTAAGCATGAATATATCGTGAAAGTATTCGTACGGTAAACGCCAGTCATTAGTATGACATACTAATGACTGGCAGCACGATACAATTACTATGTGAAACTGCGTAAGTTCATGTTGTAGCGGTAAAAAATTCAAAATCAAAACAAAATAATAATGAAAAATGGTTAAACATTAAACTACATACAGTCACCATAACTAGATACCATAACTCTACTGCATGTAGCGTACCTACTTCTACAATGCAACTTCGACTACGGTAAGTTAGTCGCATAACAAAGCAATGTCCAACAATGGTACTACTCCTAAGTTCTGAACATCTCAACCAGTTACCTACAAGTTTGACAAAAGAAGTAGGGAGCCACTGTAGCGAGGGCACCGTCACCCTATTAACCCGCCGTGAAGAATCTATACAAATAAATAACATTGGAGTGTCTGTTTGTAATATAAAAATAACCGCTTTTTACTAAAAATGCATATTATTATGTATGTATCGGTACATATTATACCATAATAACATTTTTTACAATTTTTGTCTGTCTGTCTGTTTGTTCCGGCTAATCTCTGGAACAGCTGGACTGATTTTGACGGCACTTTGTAGTGAAATAAAAGAGTTAGTTAGAGGTCTAGTAATTTAATACTCTTGGTGTACAAATTGATTTTAAAAAGAGATACATGTAAAGTAAAAAAGAAGTAAGCTAAGTAAAATGAGAGAGGTTGCCTGTCGGGTCCAGTTGAGATGTGAGATGTAGTCGAGAGTTTTTTTTAGAGGTCTGTTCGTCCAAGTCAGGTCGCTCGTAGCGTTGCGGCAGTCCCTCCAACAGACCCGCCGCGGAGACACCGGAGAAGTTGCCCGGATCCGAAGTCACGGCACGGAACCACACCACTTGACACCACACCAGGAGCAGAATGATCTTCGGAGATGCAGCTTGTCTCACGACCAGGACTGGAATTCTTCTATAGATGTTTGTTTGAGAACCCAGAGTAGAATTTTCACAGAGAGATGTTACTTGCTTCAAGACCTCGAACAGAATCTTCTTAAGAGTGATGTTGATCGTTCCAAGACCCCGAACCGAATTTTTTTAAGAGAGATGTTGATAGTTAGAAGACCCCGAACAGAATTCCTTTCCACAGCACTCTCGACTTCCATCTCCCAGAATGTCAAACTATTTCAAATTTAAAATATTAAATTATTTTTCGGACTTTAGAAGGAATTATCCTGAACCAGTATTAATTTACACAGAACTACAATATTTAAAACTAAATTAAAAAGACAATGTTTGAGTACTCTATGGAAATTTAAAAGAAAACTAATAATGTCATTATACAAGTCAAAACATTGATTATGTCAAAGAATAAATTTACAACACAGATTTACTAAGTAAATAATAACATGTTTTCAATAGAAAAAGGTAATTTAGAATAAAGAAAAGGTAATACTCATAGCTAGACCCAAATAATAAACTTTTAAGTAGCCATCCTAACATCGAAATAACAATATTTAATTTCAGTGAAGATTCAACCAATACAATAAATTTGTGGAATAAAATGGAAAGAAAACAACACCAAGTATATAAGAAAGAATATAGAAAAAGAACAAAGTAAATAAAAGAAGAATAAGCAATGATATAGATGTTATGATGATATAATAAATGAAATGAAAAGAATGTTAGTACAATATATATTTACAATGCTATAACTTTCACTGGCAGATAGCTGATGTAATAAGAAGTAACTTAGCCTACTTTTATTTTAGAATTCCACACGGACGAAGTCGCTGGCACAGCTAGTGTTTAATAATATCAACATCAACGCGTCCACCAACCCGTACTAGGCCAGCGTGGTGGGCTAAGGCCTAAACCCGTAGGTACTAGGCCAACGTGGTGGACTGCGGCCTACATCCCTCTCATTGTGGGAGGAGACCCGACCCTGTAGTGGGTCATTGATGGGTACTGACAATCAACATCAATCCACGTAAACGTCTTATAATGTTAATAACTTGAGTTGTGGAGTCGTAGGGAGGTATGGTTCAAAAAATGCATCTCTAACGTATTTTTTTTACATTTTTTCAAATGCAAAAATGTAGGTAACCAAAAAAGGCACCAATAAAATTTTAATGAAAATCTCTTACGTCCTCGCAGAAGATTTCCCTCAGTTTTGTGGGTAGGCCGAAAAAAGTTTTAGTACAATTGAGGGTAGTGCATCGGCACATCAGCGGAGGTGAGGACGGCGGAACGGCCACAAACCGCCGAATTGCGGATTGATGCGGCTGTAACTGTAGCGGCGACGGTGCACTGTCCGTGCTACGTTCTACTTCGTGAACAATCTTTAGGATATTATTTCGTTATGATTTCTATTTTATTATTTATCGTTATTATTTCTAGGTAACTTTGAATCGTTGTTAACTGTGAAGCATAGATTGTCAGTAACTTGTCAGTAAATTGTTAATGACCCACTACAGGGTCGGGTCTCCTCTCACAGTAAGAAGGATGTAGGCCTTGTCCACCACGCTGGCCTAGTGCGGGTTGGTGGACTTCACATGCCTTTGAGAACATTTTTTTGTGAACTCTCAGGCATGCAGGTTTCCTCACGATGTTTTCCTTCACCGTAACAGCAGGTGATATTTAATTTTTATAAAGCGCACATAACTTTTTCACAAAGTCATTGGTGTGTGCGACTGGGATTCGAACCCGGACCCCTCGATGTGGGGTCGAATTCGAAGCCACAAGACTATCACCGTTTTATTTAGATAGATTAAGCATAGATTAAAAAATAATAATTAAATCTTTTGGTAGTCTATGCAATAATAAAACAATAATTAGTAGAAAATAGTAATGCTAATGTCAATTAAAATGGAAGTTCCACGTATCGGATATTTGAAGGTGATTTAAAGTTACGTACCCAAAAATATTCCAAGCTACCCGAGTTAAGTTATTTAGAAAGAAAAAAACTAGATTTCGTCACTTGGCACAAATGTAAAGCTAGCTGGCTAACTAGAATACTCAAAAACTTTGAATTTAGTGGAATACAAAATTAATTTTGTCGACGAATAGGTATCATAATGAATTATACACCCAATGATATCATTAACACTCATTACTTTTCTGACGTGATATAAGAAGGATTTTCAAGGATTCCACCTAGAGTACATCTATGACCATAATTTATTCATTATTTATGGTAAAAAATTTATTAAATTTCATAATTTCAAACCGCTAATGATTGCAAATATTATTTAGATTAGATTTATTTAGATAGAACAAAAGTCTCTGAGTTAAGCATCTCGTTGCTTTCGATTTCCGCTCAGAGCTAACAATGTAACAACGCAAGTATGTAGACGCAGTCAATGTAGAGTCCTCCTTAAAAGGCCCGTATAGAGGCTCAGATTGATACAGATATAAAATCGCTAAGTGAGGCTGAATGTCTCCGCTGTGTCGTAAACCGCAACATCGGATCTAGCTGCGGCTGGCTTATTGCTGCATCAGCGTTACGAGGTAGATTATATTATGGTCTTACACCATTCAAATTGAAAGAATGCTAAAATTCAGTGTAATTTGTGGTTATAAACGAAGAACAAAGAAAAAATAATATTTACAAAGGAATCTTCTGTAGAAAAAAGTTTTTTTGTACAAACATTGTTTTTTGTTCGTTTTTTCCTAATTTTTTTTTGTAATATCAATGATAAGTGTGTGTAACAAATGCACAGTTCTCCTTAAAATAACTAATTATAATAATGGTCTTACACATTTGAATTTCAAGAAATTATGTAGATTATGTGGTTATGAAATAAGAACAAAGAAAAAAAACTCAAAATTGATATTTCGTAGAAAAAGAAAACGTTTTTTTGTACAAAAATTTATGTTTTTTTTGTACAAGATTTGTAATTGTGTTTTTTTAATAAATGTAAACAAAACATGTCATCTAAAACTTAAAGATCTTACTCCACTACTTTAGACATAATAAAGGAAAATTTCCTTAACTTTTCAAATAATTAAAAAAAAATAAGAATTCGATATCTCGTTAAGGCGACGATCAGGTAATGTTAACTGTCACAAAATTTTTGAGTAGCGGATTTATTTGCCTCGCATTTTGAGACGTACTAGCACCTTAAGGGTTCCTTTTTTAAAAGACACAAACTAATAAAACAGCGATAAAAGTAACGTAAAGGACAAATCTCTAAGTAGTCGAGGGCATTACGCCTCCCAACCCTATATCAATTTCGGATACCATAAAACAATGGGACGATTTGTGACTTCGCGCGTCCGGTGCCCACGTTATTGGGCCCATAAAGGGACTGGCCCCTCGCTGACCACACTTTATAGTGTTGGACGGATAGCCCCCGGATTTGGTTTCGAAGGAAATTGTATCGGAATGGGTTCTTGCTTTTTATAGTACTTTTGCTCGCGATTTTTTTCTCGAAGTGTTAAGCTTAGAACTGCAGTTAAAGGTATCTTATAGTTTAGTTTCAAGATATTATTATGACTCATATATATGTGTGTTTTACAGAGTGATTTGTCATGTGATGGATTCCCCCTAAGGGTTTGTAGATAAACTCAAAACAAATAGTTTAAGCCACGTGGAGTACAAAACAAAACGGTTTTCGAGCTATGAATTTGATTGAATTTGAAGAAAAGTTACTTAGTTACAGGCAACTAAAATGCCATGATAAATGATAAGATTTTTTATTATTTTGGAGTAATTGACATTTGTATCTTCAATAGTGAATGAAAAAATGCATAGAAACTACATCAGGTTTTATATTAAAACCTTATAAAAAATAAAATAGATAAAGCCTTGTTAAATATAAAATTTCTGAATTATTTTATTTACTTTCATACAAATAACTGCCGTTTACTAAATTAATAAAAGTCTAATAAATTAAATGTGCAAAATACGTTAAAAAATCTTATTTATCTAGCTTTCTAATGACACCAGACCTTAAAGTGTCTTGCAGACAAAGTATTCTTAGCTTCTAACATCAAACAGACGAATATGAGTAATGTCATTTTATGTAGCTACTAAAATAGAATAAGGATCGTAAAATTTTTACATCTCCCTAAGTCGGCCGGATTTGATAGCGCTTCAGTTAAATGATAGGTAAAATTGTGTGTATGAATAATTCAATAGCGGAATGGCCATGGTCAATTTGTGGGCCCTATTTTATTCCATTTTCCCTACTATTCCAACCCTTATGTATATTATAATTGAAGGAAAAAGAAACCATTTAAGTATAGGGATTGTATCTGAACAAATAAATTTACAGGCTCCTTTTTGAAATCGGTTATTTAAAAGTGAAATTGATTTTTATGTGAATCTCTATAGTCTTGTCAGTGGGGTGAAAAAAGGCCGCTTCATCGCGTTGGTATCTTTATTATCAAGTATTTTGTTTCTATTGTTAAATTTTGACACCAACCTCAAAAAATAGTAGGCCTAAAGTGTGTAAGAAATTTTATTTCATACTTTTTTGATGTCGGTTAATTTTTTTAAGGCCTACAGCCCCCCCATTGTGAGAGGAGACCCGACCCTGTAGTGGGTCATTAATAGGTTACTGACTGAGGTGGAATGGAAGAGTTGTCATGTCTCTACACACCTTAAATGATCACCTTAATATCTTTCCTCCAGTAAATAACCCCCTAACCGAAACAATACATGAAAAATATACCACGTTACAGCGAATTATGATGCTGATGGTAGTTACTACCCCTGGGTGACTTATAATTTTCCTAACCTATCGTAAAGCAGCATATTCTTGTCTTTAGTTTCGGCTAGGGAGGTATTGTTGCCGGAGATTCTTTATTTTATTCTTTATTTAACATCTTAGTCCTCATGAGTAGCAAAGTAGCAAATACAGGTTGCATTTGGGTGCTTTGCGTAGCAATGCTGAATGCTACAAAAGCTGAATTTCTTCTCTATTGGAAGTGGAATGTGGGGACCATGGGCTGCAGGTCCCACTTAACACCAAGCTGCATGCCCGTTTGCTACTGATATACCATATGAAAAATAAATCTGCTCATGCATAAGCAATTTAGAGTAGGTAAGTACATTGAGCGGTGATAGCCCAGTGGCTTAGAATTCGACCTCGAATCGAGGGGTCCGGGTTCGAATCCCGGTGGCACGCACCAATGACTTTGTGAAAAAGTTATGTGCGCTCTATAAAATTAAATATCACCTGCTGTTACGGTGAAGGAAAACATCGTGAGGAAACCTGCATGCCTGAGTTCACAAAAAAAATGTTCTCAAAGGTGTGTGAAGTCCACCAACCCGCAGTAGGCCTGCGTGGTGGACTAAGGCCTACATCCCTCTCATTGCGAGAAGGAGACCCGACCCTGTAGTGGGTCATTAATGGGTTACTGGCAAGTACATTTACAAATTGCATCCTTGAATTACTAAATTAAACTACTCGAATTGATTGAAGTTATAGACAAAAAGTGACTGACCACAGACAACGAATCCTGTGACGTTTCAACCTCTCCTCCCTTTCACTCCTATTATTGAAATATAGAATGTCTCGCTCGCGCCAAATCAGTTGCCAGTTATCATTACTTACCGCAGAAAAAGACGTCACTGACCTCAATACATTCCGCTTAATTTGACAAAGTTGTAAAAGATCCGACAGTTGTAGTAATGAACCTTATTTTGTTTGTAATGAGATTGAGAATTGTTTACAGTCAGCTGATACCACCGTATCTAAGTAGTGTCTGCCGATACATGCGAAATGGTCAGTTCATTCAGTTGCAAACGTTTCGCTGCGTTGAGAACTAGTGGAATTCGAATTTTAAATTTGAATTTGAATTCGGATTGAAGTGTGACGTGACAATCTGTTCTTAACTAATGTCAGGATTTGAAATATTGAAGTGTTTGTGTGGGACTTTCTTTATTTGAATTTTGGATTTTGGCTTTGCTCCTGTACGTACAGCCAACAACTTTCTTTTGTAAGTTTTTGTTTTTTTTTTTAACTTATCCGATCACTTTGATGAAAAGTGAACGTAGAGATATATTTAAAACTTTTTTCTATCTTAACTTTGTATCAAGAAATTAAAATTTACATGAGTAATCAGAAATTTGATTAACATCTCTACAATGATTAATTGACAATTAACAAAAGTTACTTTACATAATGCAGCGGTGATAGCCCAGTGGCTTAGAATTCGACCTCGAATCGAGGGGTCCGGGTTCGAATCCCAGTGGCATGCACCAATGACTTTGTAATAAAAGTTATGTGCGATTTATGAAATTAAACATCACCTGCTGTTACGGTGAAGGAAAACATCGTGAGGAAACGTGAGGAAATGCATGCCTGAGAGTTCACAAAAAAAATGTTCTCAAAGGCATGTGAAGTCCACCAACCCGCAGTAGGCCAGCGTGGGGGATTCAGTTCGAGTATCTCTTTTGGCTATACGACACCGTATAAAACTAAAAGACAAAACTTCTTATGTAAGATTTATAAAATGTAATAATATTTATTTATTTATTAAGATTTATTTATTTACCTATTACAAGTCAAAGAAACCTTATGAACAATGTGTTGAATAAAGCTAATTTTAACATAGAGCTAATATAAACATTTATTTTGAAATCTCAAGTCAAAATAAATTATTTCTTAACCTATAGTTAGTATAGTAAACATTTACATTAAACCTTAAATCAGTATTTACGAGTATTTTTAAACTACATAATATATCAACATATTTTTTATAGTTAGTTCTATAGTCAAAATTTATTTTACGCGACAAAACAATGAAATGGCAAACCGAATAATTCGGCCGAATATCCGGTTCGGTTAGGAAAGGTTAAACCGAATAGTATTCGGTATACAGTTATTCGGTGAAACCACTATTCCGCGCATCTCTAGTTGCATCTATTCAAACGCATTTTCCGAATCATACTCTGCTATCAATGGTTATCGAACAGTGAGTGAAAAAAGATAAATAATAAAGTGATAACGTTATCACTACTTTTGTTAGTGCCTGCCAATATAGTATACGGCTTGGCGCCAATTATTTGTTTTTATTTCGCAAAGAGTTGTATTAATTGGGTGACTAGACCAAGGATAGACGGTGTTCTTAAGGTCATCAGTCCACCTTGTCAGGCTGTAGTCCATATGTCGCGTTTTAATAAAAGTTTTCTAACGCTGGTAGCACACTTTCGTCGCGAAATTGAAGTAGCGAAGTGACTTTGAAAACTTTACGGAGAACATGCAGGTTTCCTCGCGATGTTTTCCTTCACCGTAACAGCAGCATTTTATAAAGCGCACAAAGCTTTTAAGTCAGTTGTTGGAGCCACTGGATTCAAACCCGGATCCCTCGAGCTAACTCTAGCCAAATTCTTAACCACTGGGCTATCACCGCACGCATACTAACTATTATTGTAAAGAATTGAACGTCGCATTGGCATTCGTCCTTGCTTAATCGCAGACGCGCTTGATTTACTAACAAGCGATAATGAGATATAAGAAAATAACAATTCAACAATAACAATTTAATTGCGCAATTTTCGTTAAGTCAAATATTAACAGTTTCAAGTTTTAGACACGAGCACGACAGAGACAAACTAATCACAATGAGAGGTAAAATAAAATAGTTTATTTAAGACAAGTATATTTTGTATGGCGCCTCTTATTTAAAAAGCATTCGCTTGACATCGGATCTTTACAAATTAATATAAATATAAAATATAATTTAAAAAAGTTAAATCGTCTTCAAAAAAGTATGAAATAAAATTGTTTACATACTTTAGGCTTACTAATTTTTGAGGTTGTTATCTTTTGTATAGACTACCAAGTATTTTGTTTCAATTGTTAAATTTTGGCATAATTATGACAATTTGACATTGACATAAGTACTAATGACTGACGTTTTATCGTACTAATACTTTGAGGACAGTGTTTATGCTCGGGCATTGATAAAAATGATTTATTATAATTTTGGGGTCAATCATTTGGATCTTAACGCATTGTTTACTATCAGGACTCGAAGACTTCTTAACAAATTTTCCTAAAGTACTTACCTATGCTATACTTTCTAAAAATACTCATTAGGGGATATACGTTTAGTCATAATGGAATTAGTAATACAATAATTATATTGACGTCACATTTCGACACTAGACAGCTTGGTGACAATTATGTAGATAGATGATAAGTTGCGTAGACAAATGGCGGAATTTTAACTTCGATTTTTGAATTGAAGTTAATTATTGTCTCAATATTTTGAACATTCGAATTTTGAAAAGAACATTTTACATTTAATTTTGAATTCTATTTAAATATTTATTCGATTTGCCTTACGTAAATTTGAAGTTTTATTTTTATTTTTTAAATGTGCGATTAAACTACCCTTTCCATGCGATGAAAACATTTGGTTATTTTTTTAAATAATTCTTGAACGTCATCCACACAGACAGCGTCAGCAATCAATAACAAGGAAATACATTATACTTCTAAGTGAACATCACATTGTTCAACCACAGTGGCAAAAAGGAATTCGTAAGTAGGAGGTATTCTTTAGAAAGTTTGCTTCTAAGAACTCGACCCGTGGTCAGTGATGACTCATTTGGGTCGCCATACATTCCATTTGGTGGATTAAATGTACCTACGGGTTTGCTTGGCAGAATTGGTGGAACCATTTTGGTTCACCCGGTACCAATAGCTCCCAAACCTTATTGAATTCGACGCTTTTTAACAATAAGGCGATTAACACACTGCCCCGCATCACGCAGCGTAGCGCGGGAATGCGTGATCTAGCGTTGTATGTAAGTATTTCCATTTGTATAGAAAACACGTACAATCCAACACACAGAAAACGCAGCTGCACGTACGCGCATGGATGCGTTTTCTATACAAATGGACGCGCACCCCCGCACTACGCTGCGTGACGCGGGGCGGTGTGTTCTCTCTAGAAAACCGCCCTATTCTGTTTACATAGACGTCCTAGAAACCCAAAGCTTAAGCTGTCATCACTTAATTTAGACATCATATTGATGTTTCATATAAAATGTTATGAAGAATATGTGCTTTGATTGCCCACCACTGGAGAAACCCAAAACCAAATAGATTATAGTTACCCAATTTATTATTTAATGGCCAAATCTCACTTTCACCTGGTTTTAACGGGGAATTGCCACTCGATTGAAACAAGATTTGACTTCTTGTGCAATATGTAAATGACCTCAAAGTCTCGCAAAAAACAACGGGTCAAAGATCCGACCGGTTTATTGCAAGAACTGAATAGGCTTGTAGTTGGAGGTGTTTCATTTTTTATCATCTTGTTTGCGGTTGAAACGTAAAAATAAACGCATTTAAGGCTGTTTCGGTATTAATAGGGATACAACTTTTTGAAGTTGTGAAATCAGATGTGAAAAACATAATTAATCGCGAATTTAAAAATATGAGTAGGTATTGTTAAAATTGTTTATCGTGAGTGACAGATCAAAATTATTAAATCTATTCAAAGGTTGGCTTTAAAAAATGTTTTAAAGACTGGCTTTAAAAATTATTTTTTCAATAATTTTAAAAATATTTTTTAAGTTTGTTTTAAATTATTTTTTTCAATAATTTTAAAAATCTTTTTTAAGTTTACTTTAATATTTTTTTTCAATCCCTACTAATATTATTAATGTGAATGTAACTTTGTTTGTTACGCTTTCACGCGAAAACTACTCAACCGATCACCACGAAACTTTGTACATATTCTTGGAGGTATAAGAAGTAACATAGGATACTTTTTATTAAAAAAAAAAAACATTTTTTACGAAAAATAAAAAAATTGTTTGTCAAAAAATCTAAGCTACTTTAATTTTAGAATTCCACGCGGACGAAGTCGAGGGCACAGCTAGTTATAAATAATAACGTCCAATAAATGTATGAAAATGTAGTACCTACGCAAACGTTTAATGACTAAGTGTGACGTTTGGATTTCCCATTTAGAGAGGTAACAAAGTTAGTTAAAATATCTGATCCAACAAAATTTTGTACGTGGAAGTACTAAAATTAATAGTAAAGCGACGCCTAGGTCGATTAGTAGGCACTATAGTAAAGATCATACATTAATTCTAGCGGTAAGAACCAACACATGACACAATTTTGAATAGCGGAAGTTTTTTCGTCACCTCCTCGAAATGTCACTGACCTTTGAGTATGTCATGGTTGTCAATGAGTAATAATCTATATAGCGGTGATAGCCCAGATAGCGGTGATAGCCCAGTGGCTTAGAATTCGACCTCGAATCGAGGGGTCCGGGTTCGAATCCCAGTGGCACGCACCAATGACTTTGTAAAAAAAGTTATGTGCGGTTTATAAAATTAAATATCACCTGCTGTTACGGTGAAGGAAAACATCGTGAGGAAACCTACATGCCTGAGAGTTCACAAAAAAAAATGTTCTCAAAGGCATGTGAAGTCCACCAACCCGCATTAGGCCAGCGTGGTGGAGAAGGCCTACACCCCTCTCATTGTGAGAGGAGACCCGACCCTGTAGTGGGTCATTAATGGGTTAAAACAACAACAATAATCTAATAGTATTATTTATGAGAAGATCCGGGGCCTGATTCTGTATGACCATTCACACTCGTATCGCGGCTATATCGTGTCTTACCTGTACGAAGTACTTTAAAATGCTTTATCACGCTTTTTCACAGTCCACACCAACCTCGAAATTAAAGGCGTTTCCGGAAAACGATTAACTATTAACTAAGTTAACTAATTGCTCTAGTATCTGAACTTGACCGGTTTCTTCGCTAATTGCCGAGATAAGTCAGGTCACGGTCATCTTTTGTTCGACGGTCACCCTTGACCACGTGTTGAAGGCGCTTCCTTAACGCGAATACTCATTAGATCGTTTGAACATATAATAATATAGTTTAGTGTATGTGTAGAAAACACAAAAAAATGAGGGAAGTTGATCATTTCTCGTTTATTATCATATCACTAGACTAAGTTAATTTTAAATTGCCCCGAGAGGGATAAAGTATCCTATACTTTAATCCAGGTTATAAACTACTTGTATCCCAAATTTCGTACAAATCTGTTCAGCCGTTTTTGCGTGAAAAGGTTACAAACATTCATCCATCCATCCTAATAAACTTTCACGTTTATAACAGCAGCTCTGTGACTTTAAAATAAAGGTCATAGACAGATAAAAAGTATCTTAAATATTAATTCAAGTTATAAAAGGATCTGAATTAAAAGTAAAATGATCTTTTTTAGTTATTTATAAATAAATTTATTGAGATCATTTGCATACTTAAAATGTAAAAATACCTATTAATAGATTGATCAAAATAATTTGTGACAACTTTATATTTAGTACAAATAAAGTTAAATAAACATATCTTTTCTTCTTTATTTCTTTATCTACTATATCTATGGAATTGAAATACGAATAGGAATATGAAATGCAGATTTTGAACCACTAGGATTCATTAGTTACCTACTTAAGAAATGGGTAAACACATACTGGACATACACACTGTGTCATAACTTTAATTTAACGGAAAAACCTCGGAAATATAATAAAAATACAAAGCTAACAAATTACTACAATTAAAAACTAACGTGGGAAATTAAAAGTGTTAGTATTATTTAGAAAAACCCGTAATAAAACACTATAAATAATTAGATAGGCAGGCGACTGGTGTGATGATTATGTAAATATGAAGAAAACATTACCTTGATTTAAATGACTCCTAACACACAAGTATTAGGCTTATTATTAGGTAAACAATCTTTTCACTACTATTTTTTAAATAAAGACTAAAATTGCTATAAAAATAAATTATAGTTACTAGAAATCTGTTTCAACAGCATTAATGAAAATTTGTTTTTAAATCTTTATAGTTTAATGCCCGCGTTGTTTTTTAATCGCGAATTAAAATAAAAAGGTATGCTAAAATCGATTACCTACTTAATAGGCAAAGTGTAAAAAAATGGACTAAGTACATAGTTGTTAAAACTAGGAGTATAGTGTAAATAGAGTACCTATAGTATAATAGTATAGTGATAACACATCACGTTTAATTATTCACGCTTTCTTTAAGACTTGATAATATCACGTGCTACTATAACAATATGTGTAATGTGTATAAGAAAACGATCTTATGTATTTTATAAGTACACGAACTTGTATTGAGATCGAGGAGGTAGGTACCTACTTCTGCTTAGAACTACTTTCTCTAAACCTACTACACGGTTACCCAAGTGTCTCCTATAAATTAGTCTCCTTTTTTAAAGTGAAAAACGAAGATACATAGGTACAAATAAACACTTTTAAAAGCAGCCCCTAACCTTCTTTGTTCTCTGTACTCGTAATATTGGGTTTAACGTGTTTTTTAAATCAAAGTAACAGTTCCACAGTTTACCGCGTAAGTTATACAAATTCTTATTTGTTATATAAAATGTCGGTTTATTTAAAGTAATCGAAATCATCGATAAAACTGAACGGAAATAGTTAAGATTAGACCGCCGTCAGTTATGGTCATTTCGCAATCTTTCAGATAATCACAAGTCTATAGCAAATTCTTTGATCATAACTCATCTAACTTTTACTCAATACTTCCTCCTTACTTAATGGCTACTGTACTATGAATCACATTCGTAAGTAGACCATGTTTGGAAAGTAGACCGAGTCTAAAAACAATTTAAAAAAGTTCCTCATTGCCAAATGTTATTACAATCACCGTCTGTTCACAAAGAGAGTTCACAAAAAAAATGTTCTCAAAGGTATGTTCGTCCACCAACGGGCAGTGGGCCAGCGTGGCGGACGGCGGCCTACATCCCTCTCATTACAAAAAGGAGACCCGACCCTGTAGTGGTTCATTAATGGGTTACTGACATTAAAGAATGTTGGTGCACTGTGAATATGAAATGCGTTTATATTAATAATATTATTATGTATTCGACGTAGAGTCGAATTAATCTCTAAACAAAATTAAATTCATACAGCGGACGAACGAGTGGTCTGTTTAAATTATTAAGTCTGAACAAAAACAAACGCACTGGTGAATGTCCTGTGATTAATTTAGTGACTCAGTGTGCACACTAAGGAAAACAATTAACATACTCGTACTTGCACCCTTTCCCAAGCTTCTGATTTCGTAGAAACCGCTAGTGATTAAATTTAATTTTATACAGAAAATAATTAAAAAGAAACTTAAATAAATCTTAGCTATTAAAAATATCTATTTACACAATACAACAAAAAAAAAGAAAAAAAAAACTCATAATAAAAATATTTCATCTAAAGTGCCCATGTGTTTTTTATAAGAAGCCCAAGTAAACCGCACACGGGTAGTCTTGGGTAGTTCGCGAACGAACTAGGTGGGAAGAGCGCTCCTTTAGGTGAACTCTGCAAACTAGTTCATTGATAGTAACGCTCTTAGTTCTTTAGTTCTTTTTATATATTTTTTAACGTTCACTTCACTAGACAGTGGCGTCCCCAACTTAGGGGTTTTCCCCCCGGATTTAGGGGGTAAATAAGTGAGATGGGATTTTTAGGGGTCTGAAATTTTCAGGGGTATTTTCAGGGATTTTTTGACTCTTTAATATTTTTAAATTGATAATAATATTAATATTTATTTCTTGACCTAGCGACTTATAACGACATCTAGTACGTAATTCTACAACCAGTAACCACTCTGCGGTTTTTTTCTTTATTTATTGTTCTTACTAAATTATTTCAAAAAAAGAACTAAATTGAACTAATGAACTAATACAACGACTAGTTCGTCATTGGATCATGAACTAAATTGACCGCTCTCCGTGATGACCGGTTAGGCTCAAGACTGCACACGGGCCATCAATGCCGTGAGCATGAACACTTTCGTCAAAATATTCGTTAGTAAACGTCAATGACAGACTGCCAGCTTCTGATCCCAAAATAAGCTGTGAGCAAGCGCCTGTGTTATCGTAATCAGATGGCTGATAAACGTACATGCATATTTTTAAATACTTATATAGACAACTTACACCCAAAACAAACAAAATACACTAAGTTAAATAGACACCTACTTCAGTTAACATATCGAATAACATCACGAGTACAAATAAGAGGGAGCGCTCCAATACCTTATCCGCGAACTAAATTACGCGACGCGGCTCAGCGGCGTTAACCCTTGCGAATAAAAAAATATCTTTAATCAGAATCCAGAAAATATCCCATTAACTAAAGAGACAGGGAGGCCCATCTCAACCTGGAGCACGTACCGACTCCAATGATGCCAAATTTACGCCGCCCGGGGTCTAATCGGCCATTTTTTCCCGCCTGATTACCAAGACTGCTAATATTGACCCCCCCTCCCGCTAACAAACGCTAACCCTTTCGCGCCCACCCCATCCGAAAAAAAACCCATAAAATATATCTAATTAAAAAATATCCCCGACTCAAGACTGACGTTCATAAAGAATGTCAATTAAGGGTTGGGACTTTTTTCTCGGCTACATTTTTTTGGTCGGTAATATTTTCTGTCGTTCCGCGGCGAGCAAAGGGTTAAGATAGCGAAATTAGTATCGGTATGAAATATTGAGTAATTTAATATTTGCAGCTCTGGGGTTAGAACACCCTTTGTTTGAAGTTTTCTGATACGTTTGTTTTTTTTAATCTGTATTAGTGCAACATCAAAGGGACGGAATATTAATGAGATTCGTTGATTACGTCTGTCTGTCTATTGCGCAACGCTGGCCATGGGTCTATTTTTCGAAGCTTATCTATCATAATATCCTGCTAATGTTTTTCGATTGTTCTTGACACGTTTTGGGAGGACAATAGAAAACGCTAAGTAATAAGTAATAATAATAATTTTTTCCAATGCCCAGTATCAAATTATTTAAGAACGAAATTATTGTTAATTGAGAATATTTGCCTAATATTGCGTGCATAAGACATTTTGTTTAATATTCTGCCAACGTTCTGCAAAATTTCAAATGATCTTACGTATTCCCGAAAAGTTCTTTAAAACAGCGTAAAAAACCACTCCTTCAAAGCCGGCAACGCACTGTCCACTTGTGAAGGCAACGGTGATAAGTTGATCACTTTCCATTAGGTGATTCGTTAGTCAGCTTGTTTTTACTCAATCAAAATTCATCATCTATATTCATCATCATTTTATCTGTCTGTAATTCATTAATGACCCACTGCAGGGTCGGGTCTCCTCGCTCAATGAGAAGGATGTAGGCCTTAGTCCACCACGCAGGCCTAATACGGGTTGGTGGACTTCACATGCCTTTGACAACATAACGGAGAATTTTCAGGTTTTCTCACGATATCGTCCTTCACCGCTACAGTAGGAACGTACGTCACTCTTTTTACGACACACCGTATTTTTAACCACTGGGCTATTACCGCTGTATATATTTAAAATGAAACAACTCTAATGCTAACTAAGTACTTGTCAGTAACCCATTAATGACCCACTACAGGGTCTCCTCTCACAATGAGAAGGATGTAGGCCTTAGTCCACCACGCTGGCCTAGTGCGGGTTGGTGGACTTCACATACCTTTGAGAACATTTTTTTGTGAACTCTCAGGCATGCAGGTTTCCTCCCGGTGTTTTCCTTCACCGTAACAGCAGGTGATATTTAATTTTATAAAGCGCACATAACTTTTTTACAAAGTCATTGGTGCGTGCCACTGGGATTCGAACCCGGACCCCTCGATTCGAGGTCGAATTCTAAGCCACTGGGCTATCACCGCTAACTAAGTACTTATTAACTATTAAGTACGTTAAAAAAAGAACAATTACACTAATCCTGTACCAAACACAAGGAAAAGACTCATTCGATAGCACCAACTCAAACACTGCACTAATTCAATTCGCGCCAAAATATATCGCACAGATTAGTAAGGTGACGGCGAAAAAAATTTAAAAAAAAAATCTTCGGCGAAGTGAGTCCACTTGAAAAATCCTTAATAAATCCCCGGAGTTAAATAAGTTCGTTTGGAGACTAAGAAATATATATTTTTCCTTTGCTTTTTTTTGTAAATTAGCAAACATTCTTGCCGATTTGTATGGCTTTGCTCCCGGTAATTAGTGATTGTCTCGTTTCTAAGAGGGAGTTTTTTTATTGGCGTTTTTTTTCGTTTGACTAATGAAGGGAGCGTGTCGGAAAATTGTCGGATAAAACGCTAATTCGGATAAAGGGTCTTCTGCTTATTCCGTCATTGGATAGGGAGTGTGATTAAATTGTACGTACTGCTAAATAAATTCTTGGAATGCGAGGTTATCAGCTATATTTTTATAGCAAAACAGCGCGCTACCTGAGCCGGTTTGGTAATGATACATTTCTGAATTCCTACTAGCTATATTTGAATGTTTTGGTAATCTACTATTTCAATTGTGGCATAATGGCGTCATTATAATTTTCCGATGGCATGACATTGGCATGCAACAGTCATCAAGCTAGGATTTGCATGACAAGTTACCCCGTGTCTAATTGCCATGTCGCGCGCAAAGTTGCTCATACGACAACGTCATCGCGTACAATTTGTTGCATGTCAGTGTGTAATGTTCAATTAAGACAGCACAATACAGAGCCCTGTGTTTAAATTTTGTCGTGTTGGTTGCTCAGTCGGTTATGTCAGTCAATTAGGACACGGCGTTGTCGGTAACCCATTAATGACCCACTACAGGGTCGGGTCTCCTCTCACAATGAGAGGGATGTGGGCCGCAGTCCACGACGTTGGCCTACGGGTTGGTGGACTTCACATACCTTTGAGAACATTTTTTTTTGTGAACGCTCAGGCATGCAGGCTCCCTCACGAGGTTTACCTTCACCCGACACGGCCTTACATGGAGGTTTTTACTAAGTGTACCTTACCATCGCATCCCTATGGAAAATAGTTCGTTTAAAAATTCGGTAGATTTTAACAATACATTTTATTGAGAAATTATTAACATTTTCAAGTAGGTGATTTAGACAATTATAATCGGCAAGATCCTTGAGCCCTTCTAGCCCTCTTGACCCGTTGTAACACCCTTTCAGAGGTCCTAAAACCGCCAGACACAGGGTGGTTATCAAACCGTAAATCCACAAAGCAAACCAAAGTGCATTCACCTATATCGCTGCAAAAGTTAGTACCTACTATCATATTCGCAATCAACACGACACTAACACAAACATATACAACTCCATACATACATACATACACTCCATCCGCTGTGATAAGTAAAATGGCTGTCGCCGATGAAAAGTAAATATACAAATAAATAGATGCAACCCGCTCGAAGCGCATAGAGGTTCCGAAATGTTAGTGGAGATAAGACATTTAACGTATACTATACAGGATGAATTTTACAAGTCTGCGTGCGTTTACAGTGGAAATTATGAGGAAGAGTGAAAAATGCTGAAATAAGAAAGAAAATTGGATTTTTGAAAAAATCAAAATACATGGCCAAGAAATGAACTCATTGATTTGAAAAAAAATCACACCTGTATTATTACGCCATTCGATAGTGTCACTAATAAGGCACGAATTCTGGAAAGTAATGACATACGACAACCTTAAGATAGAGATGGATTTTCACAAAATACGTTTTTTTCATGCAAAGCTTAAACCACTAAGATTGTTTCCCGACTGAAGTTTACATATAGCATTCCGGTTTCCTCACGATGTTTTCCTTTAGCGTAACAGCAGGTGATATTTAATTTTAGAAAGCTTTTAAATACAGTCATTTGTGCTTGCCTTTGGGATTCGAACCCGGACCTCTCAATTAAGAGGTCGAATTCTAAGCCTGTGACTTATCTAATATTGTGATATGTTTTCACACAAAAACACACAAAAAATATCTTTACACAAAGACTTTTTAAGTAGGTAAGTACCTATTGTGTTACTAACAAGCGGTTACTAAGAAGTTAAAAATAACTACATAAACAGTTTTATCACTAAGTGTATTGTGCGTACTCGAGTAAATCTATTGTTGTATTTCTGCTGATAATTAAGTGTGATTAAACGTAATCGGATAATCAGCTAATAATAATAATAAGTAAGGACGTTGAATAAATCATAACAAAGCGATAACAAATCAGCAATATAATTATCATTTAAAATGGTTTGGTCGATAGTTGTCACACAATAACTAATAACTTATATGCCGCGAATCAAATTAAAAAATAAATGAGTCGCCAAATAAACGGTGATAGCCCTGTGGCTAAGAATTCGGCTCTTACTCGATGGGTCCGGGTTCGAAGACCAGTGGCGCGCACTAACTTTCTTAATTTATAAGCGTTTTATAAAATTAAATATCGCTCACTGTAAGGGCTCTGTAGTGAATAGCCAATACGCGGAAGTTCGATTCCCAACGGAGAACAAGATATTTTTATTCATGAGTTTAAATTTCTATTTTTGTTTGTCAGTGTGTTGTTTGGAGTGTGTCCATAGCAATTGTCAGTAACCCATTAATGAAATCAAAATCAAAATAGAAAATGATTTGTTTGCACGAATATGGGTTAGTTATTGGTTTTACAGGGCATTTTGATCAATCCATATTCACCTTTTCAGGTATGCAAATAAAAAAATAAAAAATAAAACTAATGTTAGTAATACAAATTAACTTATCAAATATTAAAACTTATTACTAACACACAATTTGTTTGACATGTTTTGCACAATTTATTTGTCAATTTAGTCAAGTATATTGATTATTGTCATTACCCACTACAGGGTCGGGTCTCCTCTCGCAATGAGAGGGACGTAATAAAATCACTATATCAAAGGCATATCCACACTATCCTCACATCCAAACTAAGTGCTCGTTGAAACCTCGGTAAAGTTAGCGCACGCGGCGCGGTGTGAAGCTGCGTTCCGATACAGTTGACGCAAATACCAACTTGCCAGCAACCGCTGCTGCACTACAATACAATACAACACAATATACAATACACTCACCTACATACTGCCTGGATTTGACATGTTTAGGGCTTGAGTTGTAAATTAGTAGGCTTTACCCGCGGCTTGGTTTGAACTTAGAACTGATTAAAGTATCCTATAATTATGTTAATCAAGGTACTCGTAACTACGTTGTATCAAATTGGTCGGCATATGTTGTGAGCACAATTTTTATTGGTCGGTTTGATATTATTGCGCTGCGTTTCACGCGATTGGTTCAACAGTCGTCAGCTCGTCAGTGGTTCGTCGTCTATTGATTTAATGTGTTTTTTTCGAATGCTGTTCATTGGCCGAAAGAGTATAATATACCTATCATTATCTATACTCACGACTCATGACGGTAACTATACTAGTACATACCAAATTTAAAAACGTAGTAATAAACACCCACCCGTCTATCTATCTCATCTCACATTTATTTTATGGTCCTGAATTCCTTATGTAGTTATAAATAGTATATTATGTTAATAAAGCATTAGTGACACACTACAGGGTCAGGGCCTCACAATGAGAAGGATGTAGGCCTTAGTCCACCACCCTGGCTTAAGTGGGTTGGTGGCCATCACATACCTTGGCGAACATCATCGAGAACTCTCAGCCATGAGAGCCTCACGATGTTTTCCTTTACCGTTAGCTGGTGATATTTAATTTTGATTTTATTGTATTGTATTGTATTTTTCAAAATTTATGAAAAAAAAAATTTTTGCATTCTGTATTGTGTATCGGCATGCGACTAATCGCTCAAAAGCCTTCGCAATTAAACCTTTTTAGAGTCAGGGTTGTCAACAATAATAAATTGATGTGAAAATTATTATTATTATTAGTCCACAATAGATAAAATAATTGCAATGAAAATTATTATAAGATTAGTTCACATTAGTGGACTAATCATAATAATAATTTTCATGTATGTATAATGCATTATTATTTTGTAAACCTCCTGAAGACGATGTGGCCAGCCCATTGCCACTTTAATCTGCAAACTTTGAGAGCTGTCAGTCACCTATGTTCTACGGATTTTATAATTTCTGACTAAGGTTTAACATTATACATACATATTAAACATTGAGTTATTCCGTAACGATCCACCTAAACCGATACGTTTGGAGATCGGTTTTGATTTAATTTAATTTCTATCCCGTTCCGTTCTACAAGTATTATTTGTCTCACTGGCTTATTATTAATATTTATTGAGCTGTCAGCCCTAATCCGTATCCTTTCACCGTGGATTCAATTAAATCGATTGCTCAAACGTTTTTCAGTACCAAAGGATATCATCAAAGACGCAAGCATAATCAATTTTACAAATATCCACCCTTGTGTACTCGCCTTTTTCTTTTACGGGAAATCTGCTTGGAAATTGACTATTACACAACCAAAAGACCTAAACGTCACTACCCTGCAATCGAAAATGAACCTTTACGTGAAGGAAATAGGGCTGAATTTGCATTGTACAGATCTGAGTACTACAGATTTGTTGAGAATTCTTTCAAAATATGATACCACTGTGTGAAAGTATCGAACTTAACTTTATTAGGGTTGGATACGAACGATTCGCGTCTTTATTGTTGAGAGTTAAGGGTCATTTTCGGTTGATTTTGGATGGAGTTACAACTTTTTGCGTTCGTGAGACCATCATCAATACAGTATCGCTGTATTATCGTTATAACATGGCATTAGGACCGAATCGTTCAAGAGAAAAATTGCTTAATAAATGTAGAGCGGTCGGTTAAGGGAACGCAAAAGTCGATGGAAAGTCGCAAATAGGTTTTTTTTTAATATTAATATTGTGGGACAACTCACACATGGCTTTCTGATCCCAAAGTAAGCAGCTGTGAGCTTGGGTTATGGTAACCAGATAGCTGATAAACATACATATATATTTTTAAATACATACTTATACTTAGATAATTAACACCCTGATAGTAATGTGTGTTACTAAAGGTTTGAACGTGTAAGTAAATTATCAAGTGGTTACTATCGAAGTTTGTAAGGTAAATTTAATAGAAAAATAATCAGAACATTTTTCAATTTTTATAATGGAGTGTTTTTTGAATTTTAGTAAAGTTCTCTCCAGTCTCGTAACGTAACGTAAAGTTGCTTCTTCATGTCTGTTCATCATGTTTACTAATGACCGACGTTTACTATAATCTAGGAATACTTTGACGACAGTGTTCATGTACAGCACAGGTGGTTGGCAAGCCCGTTTGCTACTCAATTACTGTAAAAACTAATCGCCCGTGAATAGCCGTCCTACAATAATCACGTCTCTTCATAAGCACACGAGATACGACTACGTTGGGCGTGTTCGATGATGGCTCATTAATTATTGAGATAGGATCAGTTGCCGTATTGATGAGGGCGGCTTTATGACGGGTTATTTTTCAGAAAATGTTTGATTTTCCTCCATATTTGTATACTTATAAGTACTTTGTCAGTAACCCATTAATGACCCACTACAGGGTCGGGTCTTCTCTCACAATGAGAGGGATGTAGGCCGCCGTCCACCACGCTGGCCTACTGCGGGTTGGTGGACTTCACATACCTTTGAGAATTTTTTTTTGTGAATTCTCAGGCATGTCGGTTTCCTCACGATGTTTTCCTTCACCGTAGCAGCAGGTGATATTTAATTTTTTAAATCGCACATAACTTTTTTAGTCATTGGTGCGTGCCACTGGGATTCGAACTCGGACCCCTCGATTCGAGGTCGAATTCTATTTACCTACTGTAAAATGGTAGAACTGATGCAATTTAACTGGAGTATCTAACTACCTACTGGTAATCGTAATGAGGCATCAAATATTTCAGTTAAGGAGGAATGGTGGTCGAAACAGAAAGAAATTAATTTACGTATACGACAATCTACTCAATCAACGTTTCGGTTATACCTATTTACGACATTTGTTACGGAGGAAATTATCGTAAGACTGAGAATTCTCCAAAATATTCGCAAAGGCATAGATGTGAAGTCCACCATCACGCAATAGGCCAGCATGGGGGATTAAGGCCTATCTTTTATCTGAGATAAGACCCGACGCTTCAGTAGGTCACAAATAGGTGGAGTAATAGGCAGAAAGAACAGTTCAAAATCGAACTCTACACTTTTATGCTAATCGCTGCTTAATTCACGTCGTTATTGCCAGTAACCCATTAATGACCCACTACAGGGTCGGGTCTCCTTCTCGTAATGAGAGGGATGTAGGCCTTAGGCCACCACGCACCACTACTGCGGGTTGGTGGACTTCACATACCTTTGAGAACATACACACACATGAGAGTAACAGCAGGGATATTTAATTTTATAAAGCGCACATAACTTTTTTACAAAGTCATTGGTGCATGTCACTGGGATTCAAACCCGGACCCCTCTATTCGAGGTCGAATTCTAAGCCACTGGGCTATCACCGCATTATACCGCTGCCACGTCGTTATAACTTTAATTATTTATTAAAGGTTACTTAATCGTGAATGTGCCTTAAGATTTCAGAAAACAGATCCCATAAGCCTCATAAATAATTAAGATTCGTATTGATTCGGGAATATTCCGGATTGCTTTGAGGGACCCGTGTAAATTAGGGGAGGTATACTAGGGGTTGTTTTTGCATAATATCTGGATTATGTTGTATTTGAGAATTTCGAAAGATTTAAGGTAAAACGATACTTCGGTAACATAAGAATTTGCTATTGCTTTTATGTCTATATGTGTGCTACATTTCATCGTAATTAGTTATTGCGTGGATGAGGTTAGATATTGATATTGGTTAGATTTTAACAGATATTGTTATGCACTTGAGTGCATAATAATAAATATTTATTAACATTATTATACCTTTAGTAGATATATAACTTTGCACATAATACTTATTGTCCCCGAATGTACAGATATAGAGGAACGTGAGTTGAACCAAAGAAATCCTATTTCTTCCAATATTTTTTAAGTAAAGCTCACTAAAACGTTAAAATACAGATTTAAATGCTGATTTGATATGTGCATGGTTGACCTTAAACCGGGGTTATTGCTTACATAAGGGTAAATGATTTAAAGATATTTTAAAGATTTTATTAAATCGAAACTATTTAAAATTATTTCTATAGTCCCCAGCCCTAGTATAGGTGTACTTTACACAGGTAGGGTAGGAATCATTTTCATCATCAACCGTGAAAAGGCTCTGATTTAAGTAATAGAATCATTAAAAGTCGCATTTACCCTTATAATACCCATTTACCCAATAACTACGGTTGACTATATATTTGTAGTCAATGTAAGAAATAAAATAAATAATTTAATTACTATTTCTATTGTTTCAGGTCAAGATGCCGCCCACTAAGGAAACCGCAAAACACTCCTACGTTCGATCTTTCTCCTCTAGTAAGTATTCCTTGGCTATTTCTGTCCCCCACTGCTTTTTCAAAGCCCAGTGACCCACTGCATTGGTGGCATACAACGTGAGGAAACCTGCATGGCTGGGAGTTGATCAAATGTTCTCAGTCAGCCAGTCAGTGACCCATTAATGGCCCATTTTTATTATGGCACTTTAGTTAGCCTAAAAGTGACTTTTCTTCAAATTCAATCGAACGTAAATATCTCGAAAACCGTTGAATTTTGGATAGAGCTTTATATGGCTTAAATGATTGCTTTTGAGCTTATCTACACGCCCTTAGCGGGAATACGTCACATAACAAATCACTCTGTACATAAATATCGACGATGAAGTGACATGAACTCCTAACTGACGATTTTAGTTTTTTTAGGTCGGTAGATAGACTTTAAATAATGGTTTGCGTGAGCTGGCTTCGTTTCCTGTAAAATTATGTTTTGGTAGATAACGGTTCATGTCACTTCATCGTCGATATGTATGACGTTCATTAAGTTTGCACAAATTGCACCTAATAATGAATTTGACTTTGACTTGACTTTGAATTTTTGACTACATCCTTCTCACTGTGAGAAAAGAAGACAAGAAAAGAAAAGAATGCGTTTATTGTTGACTGTTACATGAGAAAGATGTTACAAAAATTATAATAAGTTAAGAACAGTCTACCCTATGCGGGCATACAATAATTATAATTTTATATTATAATTATGTTAAAATAAGTTGTGATCGTTCAGCAGTCCAATTAGTTATTTATTGTAATATTTTTCCTAATCGAACTCATCGGCTATGCAATGTGCCACCTTAGAGGATACGTCTTGATCTTGCAGTTGTTTAGTAATGGGTTACCGACGATTGAACTGACGACACAAGTAGCGCAGTGGTTAAGACACCGGTGTGCTGCGCGGAAGGTCTTGGGTTCGATTCTCAGCAGAGCAGAGATTTGAATGATGAATTTGAATTGCTGTTGCTGGTCTGGGTGTATTGTGCTCTTGTCTTGTGTGTGTCCATGGCGCCCACGACACAGGGAAGTGTGAAGCGTTATTTATTTATTTATTTATTTATTCATGTCAGTGAATTAAGCTGAACTAAAATTATTCTTCGTACTCTCATATTGCTCTTATCGCCACATAGGTGCTTACATGTCTTGTTTTTAAACATTGTTATCAAATTGGAACATTGTTCTGGCTGGAGAAGAGTGATAGATGTTTGGGTTGAGAGACTGTCACGATAAGATAACATCAGTGCCCCGAACATAAACACTATCGTCAAAATATTCGTATAGTTAACGTGTGCCATTAGTATGGGGAGAGGGATGATGTATAGGCCGTCCACCACGCTGGCCTAATGCGGGTTGGTGGACTTCATATACCTTTGAGACCATTTTTTTTGAACTCTCAGGCATGCAGGTTTCCTCACAATGTTTTCCTTCACCGTAACAGCAGGTGATGTTTAATTTTATGAAGCGCACATAACTTTTTTTTACAAAGTCATTGCTGCGTGCCACTGGGATTGGAATTATTCCTCGATCTCGATTAAGCGGTCGAATTCTGACCCAATGGGCTGTCACCGCTTCAAAGGTGTTTTTAATTTGTTTAATTTTATAACTGAAGCTTGGTAAATACGCCATCTGTTATAAGAAAAAATCGGTTGTAAAACATAGCAAGAAAAGTTATTTTGCTTTTTCATTTTTTATCTTTTCATTTGTGACATCTGATAGATAAGTTTACACCCAGACGAAAAACAAATATTAATATATCTATTCGTACTCAATCCAGAGTAATGCTAGTATCTAACCACTGTACGAATGCCGGTCTAAATTTTTTGTAGGAATAAGATTAAATTTTTTTTTCCTTTTTTTTCAGATGAAATGTCAATGACGGCGAGAGTGTACCACCCAGCCACGAACCTCATGCCACCGTCTCCACCTCAATCCCCCACGGGAACAGCGTCAGCCTTCGGCTCCAGACCGACCTCAAACTCCTATAGCAGACAAAACAGTCAAAACAATGGGAAATACTCATGATATTCCCCTTACAGCCATGGATACGACTGTCTATGGCTGAAAAAAAAAACAACGTCTTTGAATTTCGAGTGCCGTTTCCAGCAGGAATTTGAAAGAGCGTTCGAAGTTCGAATGTGTAAATAAAAAAAGACGGTTAAAAGAGAAATTGGAATGCTGATTGAAAATGGAATTTTGTAGTGCGCCTGTGCAATATACCGACTGAATGGATTAATTTTAAATTCTATTGTTAATATTTTTTCGAATATTAATTGGTACTATTTTACCATTTTTAAGCTAAGTTTTCCTGATAAAACTAAAAAAAATGATGCAAAAATAAAAAATAAACACTTGTGTGTATTACTTAGGTATTGCTGAATGAATGTAATGAATCTGTAACATGACAAGTAATTTATAAGAAATTTGAATAAGGTACAACCTGTATACCTAACTGTAAAAAATGTAACTAATAAAATAATTTGCTAAGTTAAAAAAAGTGTTTTAATTCTAATCTGGAAAATTCTGATTAGATGACCTAAATAGGTAAGTACCTATTCATAATTTAATACTCATAGCTTAATGTGGATTAATAGAAAAAAAAATGAGTAACGAAGGCGTGTGAAGTAAATCAACCCGCACTAACACGCCAGCGTGATGGACTAAGGCCTATATCCTAATTTTTCTTATTGTGAGTAGACCCGAGCCGAGAGAGTACTTAAGTTTTTGCTCAAATTTCATTACAAATTTCCAGTCACAACTTCTATACCAATATAGCTAAATATCTCAGTCACAGGTAGATAACAATATAAAAAATATCGTGAATAAATTAATATCCAAGATTGGTTGAAATATAATAACCTATTATTAGTAAGCAAATAAAACGCATGACGACAATAATATCTACCTCAGATTACCTGGAGGTTATCATTTGATAAGAAGATTGATAAGTTTAACAATGAAGATTATGATTGTTGTATCGATACGTACTTCGATTGCGAGTGGCAACAATACGTTACAATAGATACCATACATTAAAAAATAATTATTTGTACATAAAATAATTGATTCTAGTTACCTATTTAACAACGCCATCTATGAAAGAAATGAATTACTTTTTCGTTGAATCGATTTCTAGTTATGGCAGACTAGATTTAGTTCATAATCTTAGACTAGATGGCGCTGTAACATTTCCCGATATTAATATCCGTATTCATTAAAAATTCATAAAAATAATGTAGGATTGTAATATTTTTATTTTTCCTAACGTGAACATTATTAATTGGCTAAATATCATAATAATGACCTAGTATTTTATGGTTGACCGCCATCTAGCGGATATCATTTGAACTAAAACAATGTACAGTAAGTAATCGATAAATTAGTTCAGAAATTCCTCAACAGATGGCAGAGCGTAACCGATTCCTTCAATTTTAATAACAAAATGAAAAGAATAGGTACCGAATATTAACATGGTAGTTAATAGTTAATTAATTATTGATTCATGAATATTGCTCTTTCCTAATTACTAAGGATTGAGTAGACCAAATACAATGAGATTACGGTACCCATCCCCATTTTTTTCAAAAGTATACGTAAAAAACAAGTCTTATCTCTTCCGTTTCCGTAAAAACGGCGTTCACGCTTGACCAATTCATAAACTTTATTTATCGTTGCCCTCAATCTTTTCAATGGACGAACCATTGTGGAATTATCAGCGGAGATATGAAAATTTTAATTTAGAATTCAACTTATAGATTTATGGTCGAAGACGACTTTTAATTATCAAGTTTGTAGCGGAACTTTCGGCGGGAAAATATACGATGAAAGGAACATTTATATTTAAACTCCTTTAGTTATGTTGGTATTTAGAACAGCCATAGTACCTCGCCCGGGGACGAGTTAAGAGGTATGGTCCCATACCTCTTAACTCGTCGTAACGTAACATGTTCTTCATGGGGATACTTTAATTGAGACGAACATAACACTCGTTTAAAAATAAAGTGAAACAACGCAAAATTTCTAATTAATGGGAAAACGCAATCAAAGTTTTACAATTTTTGCATCAAAATTTTTGCAGCAAATCAAACGTAATTTTTGGAAAAACTAAAGTAGATAGAACAACATTAAAAACTGACTTGGAAAGCCTGATTATCTAGCTAGCTATTAGGCTTTATTTAATTTTATTTATTGTTAGATTTTATTGTATTTACTCTTTTAATGGAAAAATCATACGATTTTACATCATTTAATAAGACACTGCAATAAACCTTATTTTAGTCATGTTTTTTTATTAAAGACTTTATTAATAAAAAGAAATACATTAAAATCAATATGAACAATTTACAATATTATTATAATTTATAATAACCTGCATTTACTCAGAAAGATTCTGACCAAATTCTCAACAAACTTTGTAATAAAGTGAAATAAATCTTATTAAGATGATGTCCTCTTGAGTTCTGCAGCAAAGCACCTGCATGCAACCTCAAATAGGTTTTTTTTCTCTTTTCGCCTCCCTAACTCGCCATAACAGCGTCGCGGATTCATAATCATAATAATCATAATCATAATCAACTTTATTTGCACTAATATGTGTTACATTAAGACGGTACATGCTAAAGTAATTAGGTTCTATTATACCTAACTAGGCGTACAAATGTCATAATTAATTTCAATCTAAATTCAAGTCAGAGGTGTCCTTTACAATGTCAACTGATAATTATTTGGACTCATTTTGGATTTATTTCCATTGATAATGGAATTAGCCACCAGTGTGACCAATCGTGGTGACCAATATTGTGCACAGAAGACTAATAAATCACCATTGCCTGACAACTGCAGGCGCCATGCACCTAATTGACTACTAGCTAGTTCTGACTATGTTGTTGATAATTTTATTATTTAGATAATTTGTCTTATCAGTAACCCATTATTGACCTACGACAGAGTCGGTTAGAATTCGACCTCGAATCGAGGGGTCCGGGTTCGAATCCCAGTGGCACGCACCAGTGACTGTGTAAAAAAATTATGTGCGCTTTATAAAATTAAATATCACCTGCTGTTACGGTGAAGGAAAATATCGTGAGGAAACCTGCATGCCTGTTCAAAAAAAAAGTCCACCAACCGGCATTAGGCCAGCGTGGTGGACTAAGGCCTACATCCCTCTCATTGTGAGAGGAGACCCGACCATTAGTCAACCCATTAACGACCGTGGGTCATTAATGGGTTACTGACTGACAGAGTCGGCTCTCGTTTCACAATGTATGTAGGCCTTAGTCCACCACGCTGGCCTAGTGCGGGTTGGTGGGTACACATGCCTTTTTTTGGTAAGCTCTCAGGAATGCAGGCCTTCTCACGATGATTTCCTTCACCGTATCAGGAACACGGGGAAATACGGGTTAGGAGACCTCTACCTCCTTCCTTCCAGCCCTTGGCCGTCCACTGCTGGACACGGGCCTCCCCTAATCGACGCCACTCCGCCCGGTCCTGGTCCCTCTGAATCCAACGGTTTCCCGCTGCCTTTTTAGGTCATCAGTCCACCTGGTCGGAGGGCGGCCTGTGCTCCTTTTGCCTAAACGTGGTCGCCATTCGAGGACCTTTTTCCCCATCGGTTATATCAGTCCTGAGAACGATGTGGGTTTTTACAATTTGCAAACTTTGAGGTCCGACGTACCTCGCCCTACCGCCAATCAACTATGTTCTCCACACATCAATGTTATAGCAATAGATCGTCTATAAATAGATTTATGAGCTAAATGATGGTGTGGGCAGTTTGATTCGCCGCTCACTTGCTGCAACGGGTCAATTCTGATCGCTATCATTTGGCATCGTTCCCGTTGCGGTGTATTTCATTTGATATTTATAGGAAATCTTGGGTTTAATAGGTTGATGGTTTTTTATGGTGTAGATCTCAGATTGATTAAAAGTACCGTCCTAAGTGCAAGGGAAATTACGCCTTAAAATAATGAAGCAAGAAATTTTAACTGAAATTAATACAAACTTACAAATACCTACACCATAGGTAGCTAGTAAGGTCTGTTTGTAACCGATTAATGACCCACTACAGGGTCGGGTCTCCTCCCACAATGAGAGGGATGTAGGGCTTAGTCCACCACCCTGGTCTATCGCGGGTTGGTGGACTACAAATGACCATACGAGTTTCCATACGATATTTTTCTTCACCGTATCAGCAGGTGATATTTAATTTTATAAAGCGCACATAACTTTTTTACAAAGTCATTGGTGCGTGCCACTATGGGATTTGAACCGGGACCCCTCGATTCGAGGTCCAATTCTAAGCCACTGGGCTATCACCGCTGTTTACAAGTATTACAAGTTAAATTGTCCCAAACCAAAATGTACTGGACAGCACAACACCCCACTGTACTGTCAATAAAATCACACAAGGCATGCATGAACACTTATGCATTTTCTATTATTAGCGCCTGGACTATAAATAGCGGTGATCTGACTCCGGGCTGCTTGGTATCATCGATTGAGGAGTGAGGGGTTTCAACTGGTTTATTTGTTCCGCGACATTATAGGGTTATGTGCGTTTTATCTTACTAAGAAGAAAGGGGTATGATACTTCGAGTCACCGGTGAAAGCTAGTAATTTATTACAGTCTTAGGAAGCTAGTGTTAAAAGGTTAATTGGCAAATAAAAAAAAATATCACCTGCTGCTACGGTGAAGGAAAACATCGTGAGGAAACCTGCATGCCTGAGAGTTCACAAAAAAATGTTCTCCAAGTATTTGAAGTCCACCGACCCGCATTAGGCCAGCTTCGACAGGCCTACATCTCATTGTGAGAGGAGACCCGACCCTGCAGTGGGTCATTAATGGGTCACAGACACATAGGTAACGCACTTAGGTTGTTCTCCACGTTCCATAGACAATAGCACATGGGACCTTGATCCACGCATTCCCACAGACCGTCGCCGAATTAGTGCCAATCGAATTATTCAGCTGTAAATCAATTGATATGAGTCACGTTTAGAGCCGTGGCGACCGCTGGGGGACTATTCTGGACACGATACTCGCTAACTTACTATTTGAACGAGTTTTGACTAAACTAGTTTTAAGTTTAGTGCTGGCCTACCTACCTGTTAAGATCGCACGAGGTTGCATGCTGAAATTTTTAGTGTCATATAGTGTGAATGAAAAAAATTCAATATGCCTAGCCAGGGATCGAAACCATTGTCAGTACCCATTAATGACCCACTACAGGGTCGGGTCTCCTCTCTCAATGAGAGGGATGTAGGCCTTAGTCCACCACGCTGGCCTACTGCGGGTTGGTTGAAACCATTAATTTTTGATTATTCAAAAATCAAATGATGCAGTTTTGGTTTTCATCAAAAGCGGGCCCTAGACTGCATTCAGTAGATATTTTTTGCTATTATTCCCATTTCCAGATTTCCGCATCCACGCATACTTGAAAATTCATCCTGTTTTGTCTTTTTATATGCAACCAATGAAAGATGTAGGTTTGAGTCTCCTTTCAGAATGAGAAGGATGTAGGCCTAGTCCACCACACTGAACAGTCATACAGACGCATATAGTCCACACTATGTTTTGCTCCATGGCTCCGTTTTTACGTAAAAGATTCACCAACCAAACATGCACCAACCTTTAATTTTTTACAGTAGGTATATTAACATTTCTGATGAACTTGTAACTGATAAGCAAAATATATTCTGATAAACAAAATAAGACTTACGTAATAGGGACCCGCCATTGTCAAACTCAAAAGCCGTAAGCAATTGATGTGAGAAAGATAAATAAAACCAATTGACAGGCTTCTGTATTTGTGTTTGTAATCGCCCTATTTTTAGTACCTAATTTTCTTAACCTCTAGTAATAATAATAGTAATAACAGTAATAACGCTTCACACTCATAGCCCCACACTAGGATTCCCTGTGTCATGTGTGCCATGGACACACACAAGACACGCAGACCAGAAACAGAAATTCAAATTCATCATTCAAATCTCTGCTCTGCTGAGAATCGAACCCAGGGCCCTCCGCGCAGCGCACCTGTGTCTTAAGCATGGAATGGAGCTGACAAAACTCACTGATATGCAACAAAGTGTACCCAATGACAAACTTGACGCGAGCGACCGATTTTGTCATTGAACGACACCACCTAATTTTAAGTGTTATTTCTTGTTTCTTTTTCCTACAATTGTTATTTCTTTATCATAAAATTTATTTAAAAAACCTTAGTTTAACCTTCAATGATTCAACTAGTAGCTACTACTTGTGAATTTCATTGATAACATTATGTAATAATTTTGCAATTTACTACACAAAAAACGGTTTATCTATCAATCATGTTTTCATATTTAGCGTACTTATGTAGGTATTCTAAGAATACCGAAAACCAAGCAAGCGTTGATAAAATCCTATCAACCTTCTTATCATTTGTGTAATCTGAAAAGATATACTTTTTTGGTACATACTTTAAATACGTACATTATATTTGATGAACTTCTTAACAGCCTCGGTGGCGCAGTAGGCAGCGCGTAAGTCTCATAATCTTAAGGTCGTGAGTTCGATCCTCACCCGGGGCATATGTTTTTACTCATTTATTTCAATTTTAATTATTTATTACTTCACACCTAAAATAACGTATAGCGGAATTTCTTCATTGCCATATTGCGTAACAACATTTTTTTATAGTATACCATCAAAGATGAATTGAAGGTTTTTTTATTATATTTTAAATATAACTGTAAATACTGGAATTTTTGAAAAGAGAGACTAATGTCACCAGCCATTAAGCAGAGAACGCAACCAAAACACAAATAGGTATTATAGTTTAATTGGAAGCTAAGTAGATAATAATTATTGTAGAACTAAAACATTGGTTCGATCAGAATTTAGCATCATTCCGTATCTGCCATTACCAGCCAAGTCAAAAAAATGGTTAAATATTCTTTGTCGAATGTTTAAAGCATACTAAAAAAGCTAAATGTCAAATTACACGGCGCCTTCGAAAAATAAAATTGCTAAATTAAAATTGACAGATTTGTCAAAAGAGTTGCGAATCGCTGACAGCAGGGCAGGGGTCCAAAACGGTGGGCGTTAATTTAAAACGACAAAACAAATAACCGTTGGCTTCAGTTGCAGTCAAATATCACACTATTCCAATGCGAGAATTAATTAAATACTGAAAGGACACGGATGTAAAGAATTTGGAAATGCTATTTTTCGGTAAAATGAAGTGTTATATTTGAAGGGACAGGATAGCCTTCATCAGCATTCATCTGGTCTAAGTGAGTACGTAGGGCGTGGAAGAATAAATTACACGTTTAGATCGTGTAATGTCACGGGTTCAAAGCGATTCGTCAAACGCGTGGTGTGCAGACGCTGTTCTCAACCGAAGAGCTAGTTAAGATGGACGCCGTCACTACCATCAACCCTGACGCTTCGCTAGGCTGACTTTTTCATCTAAACGTCAACCTGTTTCATGCCAGTAGCAGCTGCGCCGTCATATTATTAGTTAGGTATTTATTAACGACTGGCCCGTCGGTCTAGTGGTTAGCGAACCTAACTATTACGCCGGAGGTCGATTCCTACCCAGGACAAATATTTGTGTGATGAGCACTGAGTGTTCTGTGTCTTGGTGTAAATTATCTACTTATGTATGTATTTAAAATGATATGTATGTTTATCAGATGTCTGATTACCAAAGCACAGGCTCAACGCTGAATTTGGGAGCAGAAAGCCTTGTGTGAGTTGTCAAACGATATTTATTGGAACGAAGTTCCTTATCGCGCGTTGTGAAAGGGGGCTAGACGGAAAAAATTCTTACGAAAAGTTGTCACGACACTTTTTGCTGTCATGACGTAAGTCATGACGTAAATGACAATGACTGTCAGTTACGTCATGACAGCAAAAAGTGTCGTAAATGACATTGTCATTTACGTCATGAACTTCGTTCCTTCCGGGTGTCCGTTGACAACTCTCAAGTTTTTTTGTTTATTATTTATTTATATTTCAAGCCGAAGCCGCATCCAGTGCAGGGTAGGTTGACGGCCGCCGGTAGACAGTGCGGCCCATAAATTGAGCGGCGCTGTCAATTGCACGCGCGCACCGATAGTTGCGGTCGGCGCGCGCTGCCCGTTTTTACACGTATCGGTTTCGAATGGAATTCCATTCCATTTTTGAATTATTTTTATGAAAACTAACTTACCTACATGCATCGGTTTCGAATGGAATTCTATTTTTGAATTGTTTTTATGAAAACAATGAAAACTAACTAACACGTATCTGTTTCGAATGGAATTCTATTTTTGAATTGTTTTTATGTAAACAATGAAAACTAACAAATTTACACGTATCGGGTTCGAATGAATGAATTATGTATTACATTGAATGAGTGAGGTGAGTGTGGAGTTCCATTTCTGAATTTGTTTCATGAAAACAATGAAAAATTTAAAAATTAGGTACTTCCCATTTTTCGAAATTTTGTTAAAATACCTTAGTTGATACTTACTATACATAAAAAGTCTAATATTGCAGACAATAAATATTATTATTACCACTTTTAGTCAATTATCGTACTTATTTGTCAAGAATTATCATAATCTAATGTTAAAATACTTTTAAAGTAAAAATTTAGTAAATAAAATACCTACTCAAAAACATCGTTCCATGAAAAACGATCTACAAGTTTCGTAAAATCGATTAACCAAAGGAAAGCTTTTATCAAAATTAATGAGTTAATCAAATACTTACCACCCCAACAGTAATTTAATTGAAAAATGTAAAAAGAAAAAATTTACCGCCGAAACCGCAAATAAATCATCTTGTAGATAAGCGAAAAAATAATTAGCGCCGCGGGCGAGTCGCTAGCTAATTAAATATAAATAATATAATATGCATTGGAATATCGACTTTTGATCCTCTGTATTCCTTATTTAAAATGTAAATTTGAAGCTTCTTACGTTTAATTTTGGAATACCGGACAGATTGGAATGTGGAATAGGTACAGAGAAAAGTTGCGAACTCCGATAAGCTTAATTTAAAAATGGAATTGGGATTGACAACCGTTAAGAATGAATACAATTTAAATGAAATCTATATTTCGGTTTTTAACTTGATTTTCGAATACCGGAGTGTGTTTCACCTAAAATACAACCTAAGTGTTTTTATGTCCATACAACTCATAGACTTTTTAAAATGAATATTCATTCATTCATTAGATATCATTCAATGGATTGAAATCATTGAATAGGATTTCAATGGATTCAATTCCCTATAGTGATTTTATTTACATTGACAATTTAGCTTTGATACTTATTAAAACAAAAAAAAAATATTATATTCCATCAAAAACAAATTCCAACAAAATCCCAAAAACGCATCCCATTAAGAAATCTACATATCATAAACGAACCTCACAGAGGTAGACGGGCAAAAAAGGTAACTTCGTTAGTTTGGTCCCTTTGAGCTTCTCATAACATCTTTATGCGGGGGACGCCGGGTGTAATACGTAACTAGTGAAGGTGTGTAATGTCAGTGACCCATTAATGACCCACTACAGGGTCGGGTCTCCTCTCATAATGAGAGGGATGCAGGCCTTAGTCCACCACGCTGGTCTACTGCGGGTTGAAAAGTTTGGAGCGGAGCTAATATTTTTTTTTCAGGAAGATGACATGGGATTCTTTAAAAAGGGTGTAAAAAGGGCTTTTTCAAAGCCGGTAACGCACTGACTCCTCTGGTCAGCTCCTGTCAGTTAGCGACAGTGAACACTTATCATCAGGTGGCCCGTCTGCCTGTTTGCCTGTCGTTCGTATAAAAAAAAGAACCAACTTCCTCCAACAAAATCCTAATCCCTTGGGTATGAAGCCCACGTATTAACATCTTTATCTGCGGGGCACGCCGGGTGTATTAGCTAGTGGAGCCGTGAGATATGAATCTTTAATTTTCCAAATTTATTAAAACGCTAAGCGAACTCCACGTTCAAACAGCAATATTTTTAACCACGGAGGTTAGCTGTAGTGATGGGACGACGGATGGATAATGTCGATGAATAATTTTACTGTTAATAATTTAACTGTTTTATTAAACACTAGACTTTTTAGGCTTCGTCTGCGTAGATTTTGAAACTCGGTCCAGAGGAGTTTAGGAATTAGACCGAAAATTATAATTTATTATTTATTCGACCTTGCTAGGCTTGGTTATAGTGGTAGGCTTGCTATTTAAAACCATTATTTTTGTTAAAATCTTCTGTAGCCTGATACTTTATGACGGGGTATCAAGGGCAGCCGTTACCACTAGTTACTGCTAGTTATTGCTGAAACCCATTAGTGACCCACTGCAGGGTCGTGTCTCCTCTGATAATAAGAGGGATGTAGGCCTATTCCACCACACTGGCCTAACGTAGGTTGCTACATGTGAAGAAGTAATATCATTCTATATCAGAGCCATTGAGATACTAAACCAGAATCTATGTACAATGATGTACATAGTCTAGACACGTACAAAATCGTCCCACAGGTCAATTAACACTCAACCGAATCTGATGACCGAACATCAATAGCGATGACTTGATCGCAGAACAATGTTCGCGTTGCACAAATTGATCTCCCGATGTGTGATACGATACAATCAATTCCGATCTATTCTTTGTTGGTCTCCATTGTTGGGGCGAGGACGATATTTGACGGACGATCGGCTGTAATTGTCAGAGGTAAGATTTGCAGTGTAAGGTGGTTGGATTTTGATTGAACATTTCGGATTTGGAAAAAATGTTAATAGTTTAAACGCCTTTTTAGATTACTTACAAGTTGATGTTAAGCCGAAATTTGGTTATACAACTTTTGATTGAAGTTATTAAATAAAATCAAGTCCCTTGAGGACCAAAGTGCATTATTATTTTTACTAAGAACCGCAGTCCTGATAACAGATCAACAAGCCATCCCCTTCAAGTGGTGACCGTCACCTATCGACACAATACCATGAGAAACGCTAGTGCGTTGCCGTCTTTGAAGAAGAGTTGTTTTTATTGCGAAAATACACTACCTATCTATACAACATTTATCAATACACATTGCCGTTAAAGTACAAAGGAATCAAAGGAATACCTACAGATTACTAAAGCTAGCTCCAATTTAAAACAGAACTAAAGACCTATCTGTGGATGGTTATAGACTAATACAGGAGTTAGTTAAAGTACTTAAATGTTAAAAATATTAGCTTACATTTTTAATTTATTTAATATAAACAGTTTATAATGTTCCAGACTCATTAATAAAATACATTTATGTCGTTAATATAATATTTAATACCTCAAGCAGTAGCCCAGTACGACTCTGAGTTGATCTGATCATAGTAGAAAAAATACATACTTACCGGAGTTTCTAAAGTACCCAATGGAAACCCACCATCATGACATCACCGCTTGATTGTTCGATAACCGTTCCACATTGTTATCATTCAATTATTTCATATTGATGTCAAATTGATTCCGAACCTTCGGTCTGAGGTCACCGCCATTTTAGACAAAACGGCCGTTCATTCAATGTTTCGTGATTGAGTTTATTGCGGAACGACGCTTCGGATGCCTTGCGGTCTTGTCACGGTCTATTTTGATTCAGATTTCATATTAAGAAGATTCTTCAATATTATGCAATTTTCACGATTATGATTTCATTTATTTTTGTATTATTTCACGACTTTGCTTTTGACTTATTTACTGTTTTTTAATGTTCTCCTAAATGGTTGAAAATTACTCTTTTCTCTCAATATTCAATTACAACTTTATCAGCGATTCGATACAATCCAGTAGGTAAGGACTCGGTTCCTTTTTCGTAACGTCGACGTTCGAATCCCAAAACAGATTTACATAACAGATAATAATTAATATCACGTACTATAAGAGTGCACGCTGGCCTACTGCGGAGTGTCCACCAACCCGCAGTAGTGGTGCGTGGTGGACGGCGGCCTACATCCCTCTCATTGTGAGAGGACACCCGACCCTGTAGTGGGTCATTAATGGGTTACTGACTATAAGAGTGAAGCACAACATTGCGAGGAAATCGCATGCCTGAGCGTACTTTTTTCAAAGGCATGAAACGTCCACTCGTACTAGGCTAGCGTGGTCAAGTAAGACCCTCCCTTTAAGGTCCTTTGCACTGAGAAGAGACCCGACCCTATAGTATGATTACAGTCACAAAATTAAAAGAAGAAAATATGTAAAATCGACTAATTTTATCATGACGATTAAACTTATCGATACTTTATCGATACTGTCGCCCGGAAGTCCCACCCCTACGGCCGGCGCGATAGGAAATTAAAATTTTCCTCTTCATTTAAAAGAAGAGGTGCCCCCGGCTAACTCCTTAATGCGCTACATCTATTTCAGAAAACGTATACCCATCGATGTATAGTGCCTTACATTTAGCGCTTTTTTGAATAAAATGATTTACAGTTTACTTTAGATGCAGCCATTGTAGCTCGCTCGGGGAAGTACCGCCACCGTATTAACCCGCCCTAAAGAAATTATACTCTCGTCATAGATACTACGTTATGAGAACTGTGGTCTGTAAACCCCCTAGCAACCTAGGTCGGGTCTACTCTCAATATGCCTAGCAATATGTATAGGAACCCACTGATTTGGAAAAAAACATACCCTGTATTATCACACCATTCGATAGTGTCACTAACAAGGAACGAATTCTGGAAAGTAATGACATACGGCAAACTTAAGGATAGAGCTCATTTTTAACAAAATACGTTTATTTATACAAATCTTAACTAATAACGTATCGTTCTGTTTACGTATAGTTATGGTTATTGTTGCTAATTTATTAACAAAATTAGGCAGGCCCACTGCCTTATTATTAAATCGTAACTTAAATAAAAAGACATGGCAAGATTATTTACCAAATAAGACAAGTGGACGAACTGTAGAAAAGTAGACGGACAAAACGGACGGTAGAAAAGTTTCATCGTACTTTTAATACGAACGATTTTATTTACATCCACCCGCTATATACTTATCCCAACTTCTTTTCCTTTGAGGGAATTAATTGCCGAGGAAAGAAATCCCTCTTATGCAAGCAAACGAATGCATTTCGACCGATTTTTCCTACCCTTAAGTGCATTTCACTTTAAAAGAGAACCGATTTTCTTTGAGATTTTTCTTTTACTCATTACATATTTAACATATTTATTTTACATCTGTCCACAGAAGAAGCGGTGATAGCCCAGTGGCTAAGAATTCGGTCTTTCATCCGAGGGGTTCGAGTTCGAATCCCAGTGGCGCCATTGCGTCACGGCTTTCTTAAAAGTGAAGTGCGCTTTATAAAATTAAATATCACCTCGAGTGCCGATAAAGGAAAACATAGTGAGGATACCTGCATGCCATTGTTCTCAAAACATATTAATATGAAGTCCACTGACACACATTAGGCCAGCGTGGTGGACTTTGGTTTACATCCTTGTTTATTTTTCAAAAGTCCAATGATACAACTTTAGTTTTCACCAAAACCGGGCCCCAGATTCCCTTTCAGTATTTTTCGCTATTCCTTATAGTTTCGGATTTTCCCATCCACGCACACACCCCACACACTTGAAAACTTCACCTGTATAAATCTACACCCAAACACGGTACAAACACTCGTTCTCATCACATGATAATGTGAATAAAAAGGTTACTTAATATAGAAAAAATCGTATCAATAATTATAATCATCCCCATAATGAGCGTTACGACACCACTCATACAGGGACAGTTCAAAGCAGGGTGGGTGGGGGTAGCGAATAACAAAAATAACGTGTAGCCGAATATAATCTTATTTATGGTGAGGGGACGTCTGTAAATGGGATTCGATGAGCAAAGAAGCACTTAACGCTTCATGTCCACCCTGGCCGAGCCTCCCCTTTGAGGTAAAGGCGTGTTCATAATGGGCTTTCTAAGTCTTTTTCTTCATAAAATCAGCTGGTTGATATTCCGCTAAAAGGGATGTTGCCACCTTTCTTTCTATCAGCACCGTAGCCCACTACTGGACATGGACCTACTATGATCGACGTCATTTAGCCCGGTTCACAATGTCTGCAAACTCAGCTCAACTTCCAATATCTTTAAAAATAAATGTAATTAGTCAGGTCACCTACACCATACACCATACACCAAGGTTGGCTGCAACGCTTTTTATTCACAGCACCTTCTTCAGCACCGTAACCAACTTCAAACCGTCCATAGGGCCATAGGTCCACCAAGGTTGACTGGTCGATAATGCAAACAGTTATTAAGCCCACCCATTGTGTAAAATAAATAATCTATACTTATATTATAAAGCTGAAGAGTTTGTTTGTTTGTTTGAACGCGCTAATCTCAGGAACTATTAGATCGATTTAAAAAATTTTTTCAGCGTTGGATAGTTCATTTATAGAGGAAGGTTATAGGCTATATTTTATTTTCAAAAAAATTAGGGATCCGTAAGAAAATTGAATCGAGAACCTATTTATGCGTGCGCTGCAAAAACTACTGACAAGAGAACAAAATGATGTACTACGGGTTTGTAGGTCTTATTAAGATCTACAAAAATGTCTGTGTGGGCACATACTCGTATCTATCATAATTTAGTCACAATAACCGCAAGTTCCAAAGTCCACGCGGGCGAAGCCGCGCGCACAGTCTAGTCAAATAAATAACGCTGGATTTGTCATACAAAATCTTTGAGATTTTGGGTTAAAGCAACTCAATTTACTGTAAAACCTAGAGAGACAAATCTATGATGTATCAATGTGGACACGCCCTATGATATCTGTGGCGTTTCTTCCTTTGATTATAAGGCATTAGGCTTATTCCACTAATATATGATTTATCTTAGAGGGCTTATTAGGCTCGCATGTGTTGTCCCTCTGTGCGTAGTAGTGTAATAACGTGTATTGATAGTCTTGTCTTACTTCTTACTTAACTTTAACGTAAATATGAGCTTTAAACACTAAATTGATAATTCATTTTAATATAGAAATTTAAAAGGTGGATTTGGCTGCAATTATTTTATTAACGACTTCAAAAAAGGAGGTTCCTTATCAATTCGACACGTATGCATGTAATATTCTCAGAACTGCACAATTTTTAGATAATTATGTTGGTCTATTACGGCTTCCAAACAAGAATACCAAATTTCATGGGTGTATGTATGTAGATACGTTTGTCCTCGCATATCTCCGAAACTAATAGACGGATTGTGTTTGTTCTTTTTTTGTTTGTTTGCATTTTGTTCAACTTGGGGATGGTAAAAGTTTCATCAAAATCAGTCCAGTAGTTTCCGTGATATGGACTTAAAATTAAAAATTATGAAAAAACATAAAAAAAATAAACCGACATCAAAAAAGTATGAAATAAAATTTGTTACAGTACACTTTAGGCTTACTATTTTTTGAGGCTATTTTTTGAGAGCCTGTATTCTTTGAATAGAATTAACTAACTAACTAACTAACTAACTAACAGCATAGTAGCCCCGTCAGCAAGACATGCGGTATTCAGGATTCGCAATATTGGATGCAGATCGAACGCGGGTCGGCCGGGGCAGGTTGGAACGCAAATTCACACTGCTTGCGGATTTATATAGAGCTGTAATACGCGGAAAATAACTAGCAACTAAGTTGTTAGGCAACTGTCAACGTCTGCCCAACTTGATCAACAGTCAACAGAATAAAAAAAAACAGGCAACATCCTCAGGAGCAACGACATAATATATTATAAGTTAGAATATAATATGTATGTCGTAATCTTTATAACGTTTGACGAAACATTTCCTTTGCTTTTTGTCAGAGAGATATTGGTTACACTGAATAATATATAAATATATAATTATATTCATAATTGTATTTCCTAGTTACAAAATTTATTCTTGTATAGTTTGTAACGAATGCCCATAATTGTTTGTTTTTTCCATATTCATAAATTAATGTTTTATACATGACACAGATTGATATTCTTTGAACAGCGTTTCTCTAAAGGTTCGTTTCAAAAGTTTTCATTCCTGTGTGAAGTGTTTGTCCATGGGTTGCTTAACTTAACATTAGATGACTTGTTCTCTTTGTTACTCTTTGTTTATGCCTTTTCTTAAAAAAACTAACTTACGCTGGTAGCACACCTCCGCCGCGAAATCTCAAATGCGCGCGAAATCGCGAAATGCTTGAATGTTTCACCCGTATTTCAACGGAAAAACGGTGGAAATACTCAGCGGTTTTGCATTTCGCGATTTCGCGGCGGAGGTGTGCTAACGCGGTTATGGTGGTAATAACACCTCTATACAATTCCATCGCAAACTAAAGACGCTCGTCTTGTAGTATAATTTGATTTGACTTTAATTAAATACTAACATCGATTGCTGAGTGACGTCACTCCGCGATGGCGTGATTTGGGTCCATCTCACGTCAGCTGTTTATTTGTATTGATTCCCGGGAATTTACGGAATTCTATTACCGTCTTGGGGAGTTTTTGGGGTATAGCGAAACACAGCAATGAAATAAACTGTAAATACTTGAACATAAACAAATATTAAACAAAAACTAAACGTAGGTACAGATTAAAACATGTTTGTTGTAATCGGTCCGGGTTCGAATCGAAGTGGCCAACAATTTTCTTTAAAAATATATTATGTTTACAAAAATAATATTACTTGCTGTAACGGTGAAGGTAAACATCGTGAAAGAAACCTGCATGCCTGAGAGTTACCAAAAAAAAGTTCTCAAAGGCATGTAAAGTCCACCAACCCGCAGTAGGCTAGCGTGGCGGACTAGGGCTTACATCCTTCTCATCGTGAGAGGAGACCCGACCCAGTGGGTCATTAATGGGTTACAGATGGAGACAGACACTTTTGAGGATGTCAAAAGTCAAAAGCTTTTATTCATTATTAGGTACAATTTGTGCACACTTAATGAAAGTCATACAGATAAATTATACATTCTACATTCATCCGCTTTGATCGCCCCTCAGGCAAAACGTAGACTGGGAGAAAAAAGGGGGCGGAAAAAAACTCCCAGCACTATTTTAAAAGTAAATAAAATGTTATAGATAATACTCGTATGATACAATATTTGTTAATTATCGTCAGGTTTGTTTTTTGGAATTACGCATCTACCCAAAAATAAACCAAGCCATCGCTAACTAGATAATGTAGCACATTATCACTTCCAACCTCAAACCTCAAAAGACCCCAAACAAGTCGATACATAACCGATTTTCCTCCAAGAATATTAGGTGCCGTTACATCTAATGAAAGATTTCCCTCCCGGATATTTTTCTCCCGGCATATTTTACCATTATCGGCTTACACCCGAGGGTGGGGCTTCAATATTTTCCAATAACACTCGTAATCGACGCTCAGATCATTACTGTCTGCGCTAACATAAATTAATACGCGGACGGCGATGTTTTCGCTTAGATGTCTCATCGCCAGCGATAGAGCGGCAAAGATCGGAAGTGTCAACACGAATACACAAACTAGTGGACAGAAAAGTCTGTGATCGTTGTCATGGAAGAACACATCAAATCTAATTCTTACTAACTAACGTTGAGTACGTTGTCAGTAACCCATTAATGACCCACTACAGGTCGGGTCTCCTCTCACAATGAGAGGGATGTAGGCCGCCGTCCACCACGCTACACTACTGCGGGTTGGTGGACTTCACATGCCTTTGAGAACTTTTTTTTTCAGAACTCTCAGGCATGCAGGTTTCCTCACGATGTTTTCCTTCACCGTAAAGCAGGTGATATTTAATTTTTATAAAGCGCACATAACTTTTTTTACAAAGTCATTGGTGCGTGCCACTGGGATTCGAACCCGGACCCCTCGATTCGAGGTCGAATTCTAAGCCACTGGGCTATCACCGCTACGTTGAGTACGTTAATGTACTGAAACTGTAAGATGCGTTGCTAAGTTAGCTGATGTAGGATCGGGTCATGTATGATTCTTCATCCGTGGACGTCCCCATCGAAACGATGTTAAAAAGGACTCTTTCTCGATGGACACACTCATTGTTGGATTCTTACCGGCAAAAACCCTATGGTATTTCGCTTCACGTCTGGTGTTGGGGGCCCAGGTAAATACACTTCTGTATTCTTCTATATTTCAGCTTCTGTTGGGATAGAGCTGGATTATAATCCACAACTAACTGCAATTTAGTTTTTTTGTTTACCGCTAACTAGTTTACCGCTGTTGGTAGGCCCAGTCCACAATTGTCTAGGGAGGTTAATAAAGGCCGCAAACCCATAAGTATTGATGCTCGGTGTCTCTTGCGATTGTTATTGCTATGGGTCTAGCTAATAGCTATTGGTCAGACAACACATAGTGGCCTAATATGACGAAATTATGACTAACTTAGTAGAGGATCTAATCGTGCTAGGAAAAAAGGAAATTGACATTTCTTTTGGGTTTTGTGACTAGTTTTTGGTCGGATATGATAAGTTTTTCTTCTTAGTGTCTAGCTAAAAAGAAGAACTAACTTGTCGTTGCATCGAACGTTTATCATGTTATCAGCGATTATGAGTAGGTTACTCAGTATTTCTCTACGTGTCAGAGTTCGAAATGATGAAATTCGCAGGAGAACGAAGGTCAACGACATAGCTCTCAAAGTTTTCAAATTAAAGTGGCATCGTTCGTAGGACGGACAGCCGATGAGGACAAAAGTTCCTCGAGTGGGGCACAGGCCGCCCTCCTACCAGGCTGGTGGACTGGCCAGAAGAAGAATGTGGGAAACCGTTGGATTCAGAGGGCCCCGGACCGGAGTAGTGGCGTCGATTAGGGGAGGCCCATGTCCAGCAGTGGACTACCAAGGGAGGGGAAGGGACCGGACCGGACGGTGTAGTGTTTCTACGGGAAGCTCAGTAATGGATGAATAGCTGAAAGGAATGAAGGAAGGGATCACATTAATTCAGTAATCAAAATTTTGACGAACGAATTTGCCTCACTACTTGCTTATCACTTTTACAAATACTAGAACATTGTCTTCACCTATCTAACTATAACTGTAACTGTAAGCGGTGATAGCCCAGTGGCTTAGAATTCGACCTCGAATCGAGGGGTCCGGGTTCGAATCCCAGTGGCACGCACCAATGCTTTTGTAAAAAAGTTATGTGCGATTTATAAAATTAAATATCACCTGCTGTTACGGTGAAGGAAAACATCGTGAGGAAACCTGCATGCCCGAGAGTTCCAAAAAAATGCTCTCAAAGGCACGTGAAGTCCACCAACCCGCAGTAGGCCAGCGTGGTGGACTAAGGCTTACATCCCTCTCATTGTGACAGGAGACCCGACCCTGTAGTGGGTCATTAATGGGTTACTGACATCTAACTGTCCTTTCCTCAATATCATCTCCACAAATGTACCCAGCATCCGCATCTTAAGAGCACTTCGCGAACGAAACATCAATTTTCATCCATTCGCGTCATTAGTAGCGCCCACGGACTATTGGAAGACAACCGTATTATCTTATTAGAAACTACTGGGGGTGCAAGCAAGAGATTGTAGGCTGTATGTCTATGGGGGTAAGGTGTATAATTCGGTGGCGTTTTTATAACAATTTATGTAGCATGAGGCTGCTATTACCCATATTGGGATGGAAGTCGTATTTGGCTGGAAGTGACAGGGAATTAGAAAAAAACAATATTTTATTTACATTATTTGTATTTATATTTCTTTTCAACAATCCGCACACGTGGAACGTGTTTTGGTATGGACCCACCACCTTCCCTTATCTACAGTTAGGTATATAACATCATAACTTGTTCTAAATTGTATAAAATAATAAGTATTATAGTTTACCCAAATAGAAATGTGTGAGAGGTACTCTGAAATCCTATTCAGCGTATGGATGAGTAGGTAATAGATAATTAATTTAAACTTATCATATTATAAAAATTAAGATAAAATTAGGTATTTGATTTCGACCTACCTATAGGTTTATAGGTTTATTTGCACAAATATTTTATTGTGCAAATAAAACAATTTCCCTAAATCTCTTTTTGCAAGACGACCCAAGTGGCGCAGTGGTTAAGACATCGGTGCACTGCGTGGAAGATCCTGGGTTCGATTCCCAGCAGATCAGAGATTTGAATGATGAATTTGAATTTCTGTTTCTGGTCTGGGTGTGTTGTGTTCTTGTCTTGTGTGTGTCCACGGCACCCACGACACAGGGAATCCTAGTGTGGGGCTATGAGTGTGAAGCGTTATCAAGATTCCGGTTTAGCACTTTACTTAAAAAAATGTCTAATTAAAAAAACAACTAACATAATGTGGTAAAATATTCATATATCAGACATAATTCCTGTAATCTTTCATAACTTACGTATTACAAATATAGAGTTTAAAATTATTAAACAACAATAAAGATATAATATATTTGGATAATAATATATTTATTATATCACCCTGGCACTGATTAAATATAAGCAATGATTTAATTTAAGATACGAACATGATTTTAAATTTCGATACTCTAGATATAGTTTCCGTGGTGTAGCGGTTATCACATCTGCCTAACACGCAGAAGGTCCCCGGTTCGATCCCGGGCGGAAACACTTTTTTATTTTTATTTCACATTTTCCTCACTGATATTCAAATCTACATTTAATTTTTTTCGTATTATTTTTGTGATAGGAATGGAATATTTTCTATTTTATCTAGACCAGATTTATTCTAGCTGTATCTCTCATAACATTTCGGTGGAACTTTGCTAATTTACACGTACCTATTTGATTCTCTTTAAGTTTGGACGCGATTTCTTACGAATTCAAGTCGTGCGTATCCGTGCATTCACGCGCGAACAATCCCGACCTTTTTTAAATACTATGGGAGCGCTTACACTGCGACTAAGTTGACGTACGACGTAGCGTGAACGCTGGCATAGTATGTCAAAGATCGGGATTGTTCGTGTGCGCACGGACGTATACGCACGAGTTACATTCGTACGAAATCGTGCCCAAAAGGCGGCCTAAGCCTGTTCCAGCACCTCTATAAGGGTGTGTCGCTATTGGGCGTCATTCTTACCGAGGCGTTATCGCCGCACCACACGTGCATCGATGTCTGCTTCACACAACACTTACGATACGAGTAGCTATACTTATGATAACGTAATGTAATTATTGACACGACATGTCAGTGTTGTGAAAGGCAGTTATACTCGTAGCAGTTATCATTGAGCTCCAGGAACTTGGGAATGTTTGGGGAATAAAGGAGTCGGACTATTTCAAACATAAATGTTTGGATAATTAGTTACGTATTGTTTCATATAATAACGGTTGAACAGGTTTAAATGAAATTCGGTTTACAGGTAGTTTATAACCGTTATAAAACGTCTATTATTTATTTGACGGGACGCATCTCATCTCACCTTAGATTTAAGGTAGATTTCGTTATTTTATTAATCATCAATCGAGGATACCTTTTAATACAAAAAATCGAAGGATAGCTTATGTAAATCTTTCGATGCGCTATATTAAATATTTATAAGAAATAGTGTTTTCTTGTTTTTTTCATACAGGCCGATTTTAAACTCACTAATAAAATTAAAAAAAATTAAACCGACATCAAAAAAGTATGAAATAGATTTTTTACATACTTTGGGCATATTATTTTTTTAAGGTTGGTATCTTTAACGTCAAGTATTTTGTTTCTATTGTTAAATTTTGGCACCAACCCCAAAGTTGTTCGTACGACAATGCATCCCTACATTTTGTTGCATGTCAGTTATGTTCAATAAAGACAGCTCAATATAGAATCTGTTTAAATTCTGTCGTGTTGTTAGCACAAGGCCTTAGGTACGAAAATAAGTATATAATACAATCGCAAAGACGTAAACATCGATCGCAGCACAAATCTGTCTTAAACACCCAACGAGTGCCCAGAAGGACGATCGGGGGGTTCTGCCATTTTATTTTTAATGTTTATTGCTTTTTGCCTGATAAATCCACCCTCGGGGGACGAGGAATCAATGCGGTCGGGAAGACGGAAATGAATGTACTATTGGTTTTCGAATGACAACTTTAAACGATTTTATGTGTTGATCTAGCCATAGTGTTGGTAAGTCGTAAGTAATCGTCATTTAAAACGTCATAACCTCGACTACGTGTATTTTTGTTTCGAGGTCTTAATTAAAAATCGGATCTATGTTTTTTAACCGTCTTGAGTACAATGTTCAGTGATAGGGATATGTACACTTTCGGCTAATGTACAGCAGCCGAAAAAACGCTCTAGACCAATAGACACTGACTAACTGACGATCAATCGCGCGAACCGTAGTGCAGTCAATGTCAAACCGACTTATTAAAATTATGCTAACGACTTATGCCGACTATTATGTATTCAAAGAGTGAAAAGGTATTTCTAGGCAAGCGTGCTCAACCGTCGGCCGCATCTGACTTTCTACAAAAAATGTATCATAATTTTTATCTCAGCTGTCTAAGCTTTAAATCATTTTTGAAATACTGGACAAATCCTACTTTTCTAACACGCTACAGACGTACACATTTGGATGATATATTATTTTGTACACAGAAAGTTTAAAACCTGTATTAATAGAGATTAATTTAATAAAATTATTAAGCCGACGCCTATAAAAGAGAATAAGAACTTGCGTATCATGAGAAAAAAAATCACCTTCTCGATTTTAAATTTAATTTGAATTTTAAATGCTTTCGAGTTGCTATCGAGTTTTCCCTCAGCGATACCGGACCCATAGTAAGGGCCACAGTAGTCATTCTCAGCGCAGATGTTTTCTATGTAAATTCTATTGTTTTTTTTGTTAATTTTTATGTTTCTCTTCATGGTCGATTTAGTTCGGCTCTTCGCGTCAGGATTAACGATAATGAAGCACTGAATCTCTTGCGCCATTTTCCCGGATTCTTATAGAAACTCATTAATTATTATGGATCCTTACAAGGAAGAACTAGTCAAAGAGCTGGGAGACATTTTTCGTGAAGCGTTTAAAGCATCATAAAATCATGTTGGAACGATTATTTGAAATACGTATTTGGTGTTCGGATGTTACAAATGATCGCTTAAACATGACTCAGGCCATAGAGGCGAATACAGCTGCTATTGAAGAGTACAACCTGGCTACTGCTATCAGCCACAGAGACTACCAAGTCATAGCAGAAACTCTAAAAGAATGCCCGGGACGATCCAAGGAGACACCGGGCCAAAATTGACAAAGAATTTTTCTGGAGAAACATACTACAGGAAATGCAGATAAATAACTTAATGCAAAAAAAAGGCACGGACCTAGAGTCTGTGGACAACAAACGAAGAGCATAGAAAAAAAAAAAAAAAACATGACTCAAACGTCATGATTTAACATGACTCAAACACTTCTCGAGAAACGTGTGTCAGCTCTTGGGCTATTGATGAACCCCTACAAGGGCGATCGATACAAAATGCTCTTTTCGAAATATAATTCTTGCTTATTAGTAGTAAGATGATAGATCCATAGTAGCTCGTACGGGAAGGTACCTCACCGCCGACCTCTTGTCTGTAACAGGCATGTCTCTCAGGCATGCAGGTTTTCACGATGTTTTCCTTCATCGTAACAGCAGGCGATATTTAATTTTATAAAGCGCTCATAACTTTTTTACAAACTCATTAGTGTCTGCCACTAGGATTGGAACCCGGTTCTCTCGATTCGAGGACGAATTCTAAGCCACTGGGCTATCACCGCTTGCCACCACCAACGCTGCCAGCCTCTTAACCCGTCGTAAAGCAGTTATTCATGTCTTGTGTTTCGGCTGGGGAGGTATGGTTACCGGGGATACTTTATTTGAGGTAAACATAGACCTCATGAGTCGCAACGAATATACGATTCCAAATAGGTTTTCATTCCTACTTTTAATCTAATCACTATGGATAATTTAAAATCCTTTGTCTGTATGTCGTTTTAACCCATTAATGACCACTACAGGGTCGGGTCTCCTCTCACAATGAGAGGGATGTAGGCCTTAGTCCACCACGCTGGCCTACTGCGGGTTGGTGGACTTCACATGCCTTTGAGAACATTTTTTTTTGTGAACTCTCAGGCATGCAGGTTTCCTCACGATGTTTTCCTTCACCGTAACAGCAGGTGATATTTAATTTTTTAAATCGCACATAACTTTTTTACAAATGTCTGTATATAGCTGAGTATTGTAGAAAAGCGCTTCCGTCTTTAAAAGTGGGTACAAAGTACAATAGTCACGCAGGACAATAGTAACGGGTATCTGGGCATGTTCGACGGAGTTGAGCGTAACCTAATAGCGAGGGCCACTACTGGCAGCTATACAGGTTGCCAGGTAAGAATAGAAAGAAACAAAAAACAATTTCCAATGCTCAAAAAGAACGAGAGTTGGTAGCTGGAGAGAGAATGTTAAAAATTAGCAGGAATTTGCAAATAATTCAAAAGAGGCTGAATTTTATAAGTTTTCTCCAAAAATGCATGTCTGAAAAGTCACCTAATTTTGGTTTATTTGGTAGAATAGTAAACAAATCTTCTTTAAAGTACATCTGAATTTCTTTTTAAATGTACTATAACAACACATTTGCAAATTAAAACGATAGTTTTCGCAATAAACTCACAAACACTGTTTCTTTATTATTAAATAGGTATCAAATTAATGATTAAAATTCCTCGAAAATATCAACAACTGTATTAACTGTATAAACAAATAAAACAGAAAATCTAACGCAAGACGTCTCAAGAAATATACGTTTGATAACTAAACATATTAACACAAATTTATTTCAAAATTCACACCGAATCAGAATAACAAAACAATCACATCCCAACCACCCTCTACGTTAGTCACACCGATTTTTCGCTATCGAATTTAAACGGCACAAGAACCGAATCAATTATAAAATACCGCTCACAATTTCCAACCACCCTGTACCTCAGTCACACTGATTGTTCGCTGTCACTCGACACTTGCCATTGTGTATTGTCACGCGCACATTGTGGTCACCACGCTCCGGCGCCTAAGAAGTGTTCTTACCACCTGCGAGGTGTTTACCACCTTATGTCGTGGGGCGAAGGCGCACTTTTGAACGGGGACAGAAGTAGGCTATTGTTTAGTGCATCTATCTTAGGAGATTGATTTTTGACTGCAAATTTGTCTAAGAAAGCCATGTTTGACTGCAAAGACCTCGGTCTAGCATTACAATTAGGGGATATATATTAGGCCATCCACCACGGTGGCCTAATGTGGGTTGGTTGACTTCACATGTCTTTCAAAACATTACTCGTATAAAGAACTCTCGGGCTATCTTACAACGTTTTCCTTCGCGCTTACTGCATGCATGTCATTGTGAGTTCTCCATAATGCCCTTGTTTGTGAAGTCAACCAACTCTCATTAGGCCAGCGTGGTAGCCTAAGCCCCTATATCCCCTAACTGTAAGACTAGTAGTGTCCACCAACGCGCATTAGGCCAGCATGGTCTAAGGCCTACACCCTTCTCTCATTGTGAGAGGAGACCCGATCCTGCAGCGGGTCACTATGGAACAACTAGTAATAATGTTAGACCAGTGATAAAAAAAAACAATGGCATCCTTCATCCAGTATTCATATCTTAGGGGATTACCCGAAAAAATTAACATGAAAGACAAACAGAAAGTTCAGATCTGAATCCGAAAGGGACCATCAATAATTAATCACCCGCTCCTCTCGAAATTAGCCACGATTCGGGGGTTAAACAGCCCTGTGCAAAGAAAAAAAATTCAAAGAAACCCTCAGGGAAATTTTATATAGGAACTCTGTCTATCGGTTGGTATGTAGATATAGAGATACTACATGTGACTCAGCCCCCACAGGCTGAGCGTAGTTTTGGTTGAATTGTGAGCGTACTTCAACAGATGTAGACGAGTGTTACTTTTTTGTGATTTTTTCGATCATTAAATTTTTTTTCAGAGCATTACAAGCCACATAAGTCAAGTAATAAAGAAAACAATTTTTTAACATTTTATATCTATCTATCGTCTGTTTTCTTTTGTACTTTACTAATACTGTATCAATTACGATTCCTCGTTTTTAAATACAGTCAGATTTCTTTTAAACCTAATATTATAATAGTTTTTAAATATATTCTTCTTTTCAATCTAATCCTTTTCTTTGAAATTTGGTTAATGCAATTTCACAACATCAGAAATTTTACATTCAATTATTTTGTTTAGGAATTGCATTTAAGAAGAGACTTATGTTTATCACATAAAATGCCAATTTTATAATAATTAATGGAACTGTCTTGTCTATAGGTTGAATATCTGCCAGACGAACACAGGCTAGGCTCTCAGGCTAATAAACAGTTTGATCTCAAGCGATTCCGTCACAATGTCGTTTCCAGCATAACTCTAGCTCCACCTCCCTCGAAGATGAATTAATGAAAAATGAAATCGACTCGGCAAATTTAATTTTTACAACCGTCGAGCGGCGTTGGGACAGTTTCTTTCTGATTCTAGCGATGTCGTGAATGAATGATTTTTGCATACTTATAATTATAATATTAAGATGGTATTAAGTAGTTGAAAGCGGTGATATTCCAGTGGCTTAGAATTCGATCTCGAATCGAAGGGTCCGGGTTCGAATCCCAGTGGTCATAATTGGCACCTTCGTTCCTAGTTCTTTTTTAACCCCCGACGCAAAAGAAGGGGTGTTTTAAGTTTGACGTGTCTGTCTGTCTGTGATTCGGTCGTGGCACCGTAGCTCCCGAACGGATGAAGCGATTTCAATTTAGTTTTTTTTTGTATGAAAGATGAGTTAAGGGCGAGTGTTCTTATACATGTTTGATGAAAATCGGTTGCGTCGTTTAAAAGTTGTGGGGGTGAAAGTGGGGAAGAATAACCGAATGTCTGCAAATATAATCGAGTGGGGTCTCAAATGAAAGCGCATCACGTGCACATTACAAAATAATATGTTCAATGAAAATTGTCGTTGCTGTGTCGGGGTTTTTTTTTAATTAACATTTTATATTATTACAAAGTTATTGGTGCGTGCCATTAGGATTCAAACTGGGCTATCACCGCTTACGGACGCAATAACCGGAAAGTTTGTACACTTTTGGCACGGAACCTAGTACTATTATGTATTCTGTGACGGAACCCTATAAAACGAAAAAAAAATCTTTTTTTTATTGATGCCTACTACAATTTCTCATTTCGCTACCAAATTGGAATTAAAACTTTCGCAGCTTCCGGCGAAGACGTGGAAAAAATCCGGATCAATCTGTTGATTGGATACTTTTCATTTTTATTTTTGGGGCGACATTAAACAGCTTAATCGCCCCTGCAAGGGGGTGGTTCGAAATTAATGACAGTTTAAAAAAAATTAGGTCCCTCAGGGCACAATGTAACTGTAATGCTGCAACTAACCCTCGAAGGAAAGATGGCCAATTTTGGCAATTAAAAGTATTTTTTTTCAAAACGGTGCCTCCCTATGTTTTGCGAATTGCAATGCTTCAAGAACAAGTCAGTTCTAGTGGATCTTATAAAAATAGGCACAATCGTGTTACTGACAATTAAGCTGACGAAACTTAAAAACTAAGGCTGAGTAAAATTTAAATCTGAACATTTCTCTGAAAAAAATAATAACATACATACGTACACTCACACACACACGCTCCCATTACACGTACCACTGGTTCTCATTACCACAGATGATTTTAATCCGAAAATTAGCCGAAGTGGATTCGAATTCAGAACAAACGTTTTCTCGGTCCCCGTGCGGCGGCGGAATTTTGAATTTCGAATTTTTATTTATTTTTTATCCGCGGCTTTTCCGTTAATTCTCTAGATGGATTTGGGGAGGCTCACAGATGTCATCTTCCCAAATGTTTTCGAAATTTGAAATATTGCTCATTATTGCGCACTTAGTTATGGAGTTGTTTTGTTTGGTTGGTACGCTTGTTTTTGCAGGAAATGGATTGGTTTTTGGTCTCGTGACGCGTATTGTTTAAAATTAGCCGTCCTTATTAAAGCTGGAAATTAAAAACCGATCTTCAGATTATGGATCACCTGGTTGAGATTTGGTTTTCACGCAACATTTTTACTGTTATTTCAAAGAAATTACATCTCAATAATTCATAATCTGAAGATCGGTTATTATTAATATGTTAATTTCAAATAGGATCGAAGTATTTTTGATGGCTCCCAAAATGTTCTTTACAGTGAAATATGCTGATGGCAGGAGATGGTTGCTACCTACCTTTCCAAATGAACTACAATAGTTATTCACATAATTAAGCACCGTTTAATTCTCTTTTTACTAGTGAAAGTAAAAAATGCCTGACATTTATTTAGATTACTTCGATTACACTGAATTTTAATTTATCGTATAGCCACATATTTGAATATAAAACGTATTCTAGTCGTACCGTCACTTACAGTCACAAATAAACATCACGACTGTAAAGATAATGTCAAACAAAACAAACCCTTGCTTTAACTACGGTCTCTAGTCAATCCATTAAGAAACAACATAATCCTTCACCCAAATCGAGCAAAAAAACTCCCAAAAAATCAAATCACCCTCAACTGACCGGCGCTGAATTTTTAACGAAAGACAAAATACCCCATTCGGCAAACCAAAAACCCAGTCGAAGATGGAATGGGGGAATCACTTACCGTCTTCAATTTATGTGGAAATTTCACCCGTGGGACGGCCGTGGTCGGACTAACAATATTAGGCAACTTATAAGCTCCAGGAAGCTGATATCCTCACACAATTGATTGGGGGCAGGCCCCGGCGATTTTTTACAAAGAAGAGGCTATTCCCATATGGTTTTCTTGCGGTTAGGGGGTGTAATTTCACGAAAAATCGCCAGATAGATAGATGCTTTGTTTGTTGGTGGGGATTGGGTCGTAAATCAAAATGTGTTGGGTCGATGATGGATTGGAGATGATTATTTATGTCATCAATAATGATGACATTTTACTAGTTAGTGTCTTTGCAGACAGCCAAAATTTTTATCTGTAAAATCAATTAATTATCTGTCAAATCAACGCACCAATTCGAAAATCCGGCAAAATAACTCGAATAAATTTATCCATAACGCCCTTCTTGATAAGAATGCGAGATAAAGATTGTATTGCTTCCAATTTCTGTTCCTTCTGAGATATGCCTGTCCAACCATTGTGGGTTATGTTCCCTATCTTGTCAATAGTTTATTTGCAAGGGTGAATATGAATAGGGACGATTTTTTAGTAATAAAACGGGCAATATGGTAATATTGTTGTGATAATACGAATAGTAACAAAAACGTTGTTAAGAATTTCGTCGCTTATGTTACCTCACTTCAACTCTTCTATGGCCCACTGTTGGGCACAAATCCCTTCCCAGACGACGATTCCCGGAGCATACTCTACCACGCTGCTCGAATGTGGATTGGTGGAGAAACTGGCTAGTGGCCAGACCGGTTCGGATGTTTCCGAAACTCCCACTGGGCCTCCGACAAGGTTCAACTACTGCTATCGTGTAGGTACCTGATATCTTCCCATAATAATGGCATCCGTTAACTATTGTAACGAACGTTTGCTGTTGCTGGCCACTTTATGCCAAAAGCCTGTCTGCCAAGCCAAGCTTTTATATTAGCACCCAACCGCCAAGCCAAAGTTTGGAGTTGATATAATGCCATTGTCCACCAACCCGCAGTAGGCCAGCGTGGTGGACTAAGGCCTACATCCCTCTCATTGCGAGGAGACCCGACCCTGTAGTGGATCATTAATGGGTTACTGACAATATGCCAATTTTGTCAATGTCAGCCATTCGAACGAGAATAAAATATTTTCACGAAAAGTTGATGCCGTTTTACTGTCCATTTTTACACTATCGAATACTTTGACGATAGTGTTCATGCTTGGGGCACATTTTGTAGATTTTTAAGACTACATGTATTGAGCTACGTCAGTTTCAATCGTTAACTCAGGCGTAGCATATTGGTAGTATCTGCGTAGCATAAGGGCTACAGCGTAGCAGTCTTATAATGGTTATCGATTAAGGGAAGGAAAAGATATTTTTTGTAATATTGTTCTTTTTAATTGTTAATTTTTAAACATACGGCATTTTGGGTAAATAAATTATTTAAATGAAAAAACAATGAATAAATACTTAATATTTCTTCAATCATTTCGAGTTTTGTTTAATTCTTCAAATAGTATTGTTAAATAAATTACACGAAAATTACATAATATTATTCTCTTCTGACCTTTCTACTGAAATCCAAAATATTTTTCAACTCTACTATAAGGCTCAAAAAGTCCTTTAAAAATTGTCATTGATGTAGCCTTAACATAACAATATGTCAAACATAAAGAACCCGATCCACTTACCGTGATGGCTAAACTATAAAGTGTGGATAGCCAGGGGCGAGGGGTAGATGGGGTAGGTCCATAAATATTCCCGTTCGGAAGTCGCCTCTTAGTGGTCCGTCTTATTTTTTTATTCGCCCCTATCCACAGGGCCGGATTTAGAAGTCTGGAAGCCTCGGGGCAACAAAGGAGTGGAGGCCCCTTGGTCCCAAATTATTTTCCAAATAAAATCAATAATTTTTTTCAGTTGAGTTTTCGAATAAATAATAATAATAAATTGCAAATGCTTATCAGGGCCATTTGGTATTTTGATATTTTACTGATTGCCGTGAACAAATATATTCTAATTTCTGTTAATATTTAATGTAATCATGTTTGTACAAAGTACTGTAGGTAAAGGTAAAACACAAAAAAATATGAAAGGAAAAGTTGTATACTAGTGTACTAGTCTTAATTTAATTTTTTTTCTGAAGTCTATTGTGGGGGCCCCTCTTTTGTGGAGGCCCCGGGGCTGTAGCCCTGGTTGCCCTCCCCTAAATCCGGCCCTGCCTATCCAACCCGGACACACAATTTTCGTACTTAGTTAAAATTTTGCCACAAATTTTTATCTAATTAATTGATTGTCTAGCCCGGTTGGATAGAAATTTTTTCTAGGAGTGGTCATCATTAAAAAATTATGTAGGAAAGATTGTAGCGAGTGTTTAGAAGCGTTTATTAAAATTTTTGATAAAAAGGTTCAATATTTAAAATTTAAAACAATCGTTTGTGACAATGTCAGTTTGTTTACCTCAGATTACTTTTTGAATTCGGTAACATCAGGAGCTGAGTCTCTTAGATCAGAAACAGAAAACTTTTCAATTAAATTTTGTCATAATATGCTGAGAATCAAATCATCCTATTCTATTAGTAAAAAGTTGCCTTGGGGAAAATAAAAATTTCGATGACATTTATTCAAAGTAGACGAAGCACCAACAATTTTAAAGACAAAAAAATCAAAGATACAGAAAAAACACTTAAACTTTTCACGTTCCATGTTAAGCAAAACTTTGGGAATTTACAGCCGACAAAAAAAGGAAGAGTTTCCGAAATTCTTTTTCCGATATCGAGGTCCGAGAGTTATGGCAACATTTATTTGGGAAACTTCCCAAACGGTGGGGCGGAGAGGGTTAAATGGCGATTTTTTCCCTATTCCCACTGCAACAGATTTATACAGCGCCCAAGGGGTTATAGATGGTGTTCCGATAGTGTTTATCTTTGATAGTTTCTGTATTGTACGACTTTGTACGCGAACAATTTGCATGATAAGTGACAGGGTTACGTTTATAGCATTGTCCCGTTGCTTGAGTAGATTGTAAGCCCCTTCGTTCAAGGCTACGTAAGTCTCCGATGCTAATGTCGTGTACGACTTTAGTATCGACGCCGAGGACGAGTACGACGCGGGACTAATGTCGATGACGCGACTAGTGTACGAACCTTCATGGATTTGTATGGCGGTAGTCGTGTGGAGATTACAGTCGTCGAGTATCGAACACTTGCGTAGCCTTGTATACGAAGGGATTAAGAGATCGAAAAAGTTAAGCAACGTCGGGCGCGTTCAGTACGATTAGGTTGACGATTCAAACTTTGATAATTCAAAAAATGCATACTTTGACAATTCAAAGTATTCTTCAGTCATTAGTATGTCATATGTCAGTCTGTCTGACATCTTCCCATACTAATGGCACACGTTAACTATACGAATACTTTGATGATAGTGTTCATTTTCGGGGCATTATAAAATACACCAGATGAAAGGTTTCGTTGTAAAAAAATATATGAGTTCACCCTCTATTTCGTGTAACAGTTCGATGAGGAAAAAACACTCGACCGCTAACAGACCAACTTCCGAACGGCAATATTTATAGCCCAAAGGGATGCTTTATTTATTTATTTGCAACCTTTGTTTGAGGGTTATTTTACTACACTACACTGAGATATCTTGTTGTCATTATCAAAGTACTTATCCAATTTTGTAGGAGTTTTTCAATTACAAAATTTTAATTCTAAATAATTCCATTTTGTCTGTAACACATTAATGACCCACGGGTCGGGTTCGTGCACGGGTGTTCTAGCGTGATCTTTCTCATTGGGAGACCTGATTCTGCAGTGGGTCCATAATGGGTTACAGTTACAGGAAATATAAATTAACTATTATATCTAAGTTTACGTAACTGTATTTTAAGTTTAAAATTAGAATGGTGTGCAAATAAAATATATTGCAATATAATTACGTCACGACAGATAATAAAGACAGCAATGATATAACACATTCCAAAAACGAATTCAAACTTAAAAACGGAACGCAATATCTATGAACGCACAGCGCCAATAAAGACGCGTCAAACGGTTGAAGAATGTTCGCAATTTAAATTTTTGATTCCTTCCGGAGACGGTGCCGTCACTTCAAGCGCTGCAATTTCCACCCCCACTTTAATATCGTTAGACGTGCGCTCGCTTTAAGCAGATGGATGGTGCGACGCAATAAAACTGGATGGCTTGATTGAGTGAGAAATGGGTATTCGGTTGAAGCAATTATTGGGAAAAACTGCTAATGTAATGGACTGGCTGAAAAGGAGTGAATTAATGACCGCAGTCAATCACGATTTATTTTCTGGTTACTGGTGGGTTTGGAAAAGGTTTTGACTTAATTTGCGTTGAATAATGGAAATATTCTGTCGATTCGGTCGGTTGAGTTCAAATTGCGCGAAGATCTTAATTTATTGATAAAGTGTTGAAATGAGTGCCTTGAATTTTTATTTTACGACTTTTTTGTATCTATGTCATAGGATGTATTGAAGAAAAAGAAACAACTCCTAGACTGCAGTATGTATTAGACTTGTGACATAATCATAACGACAACTTTAAAGTTTTACACCGTACATAAGCATTTTTGTTAAATTATAACAGTTCAAAGCTCGATATTTAAAAGTAATTTTTACATATCACCACTGCGTTGCATAAAATTAATTTAAATTTCGAAAAAAGAACTAACGATCCAACTACCCGCAAAGAAACAAAAAACGGAGTACCCACAAAGAAAACCTGTATGCTTTTATAAAATTAAAAACAGAGCGCAAGTAATGATATTAAAATTCAGCGCTCACAGCAAGCAAACATAATATTTGTTTTAAGCTGAGGTACCCTCATAAACTTATTAAAATATTTCTCGCCATATTTAATTAGCGTTGTCCCATTTGTCCCCGGCGTCCTCTAAGCTCAGGTGTGCCACACGGACTCGAATTCAGATACACTTTCTGTAATTATTTCATTTGAAAATTGCATTTAATTATGTTGATTTGATATTTTGTAATTTAAACATGTTCAGTTGATTGGTTAATATGATTTGTTTGTCTTTTTTATGCTGTCGAGCGTTGCATCAACTAAAAAAAGTTCACTCTCACTGCGTATTCGAAGCATCCTATGACATAGGTACCTTTTGACACTAAGAGTGATTTTTTTATACCTACTAAGGAGTCGGGTCTCCTCTCGCAATGAAGGTTGCAGGCCTTAGTCCACCACGCTGGCCTAATGCGGGCCGGTGGACTTCACATGCCTTTGAGAACATTTTTTTTCAACTCTCATTTGCCTGTTTATTTGATTGTTTTCTAAACTACTTGTTCATTAGGCATTTTATTATAGTACCTGAAAAGATCTTAAAACATCCAAAAGAGACAAAATAAGAGACAAATTACTTAATCTACGCAGCGTGAACATACGTTACAGAAACAATTAGGAAAGAATTCCTTTCGCGATGTTGTACGCAAATTATTTTTTAATTTAAACCAACAGCATTCCAACTATTTCGTTATTTAAAAAGCTTAAAGTTTGTTCCGCTATGTTTTTTGTCCGCTGAAATATACTTAAGTGTTAAAATTATTTATGTGTCGTTGGAAATTATTACAGAATTTAAAATACCTCGAATACGTTAGACTAGATCAATTTAATTTTTTTTTAATAATTTGGAAGCAAATAATCAGTTGAGGAGTTATTTTATCGTCACCCTCCTAAGCTACCCCTGTTTTTCTTCAATGACTAGTGCTTAAATTAAGAAGTCTGGTTATCGAAAATGCCTATTTTATTTGTATGAAGCATCAGTGATGATATCATAAATAATATCTCCGCCAACCACGCCTTTAACAAACACAAGAATTCAAACCAAGTTTACGGCGTATTACAAGGGTGACGGTAAAATCCTCTTTAGATAAACTCCATTAACTCTACCACTATAAGATTATATTTCTTAGTAAATCCGACTTCAACTCAACATTTAAAGTTTCCCAAAGCGGTTGCAAGCAACGCAGCGGGAATACATGCGTCTTGCTCTAGCCCAAGATACATGTTTTTAAGTGGAGACCAGATTTAACCATTGATGCCACTCTGTTCAGATTGCGAGACTCCTATTTTCTTTTGAAAAAGAAAACCGATATTGCTTGTTAGTGTTTAATAGGTAAGGTAGCACCAAAAGCACCTATCCTATCCTCTACTGGGATGGATTGGGATACTTCTTTTTTCTTTTAGGAAATAAAAAGATAATTATTGCATAATTCTTACAGGTCGTAGATTAAACCATTGAAATAAGAATAACCTGAATTTATGCTACTAACTCATAGCCAAGGTAACCTTTCAAGAGGAAAAATCCTAAAAATCCTAAAATTGCTAATACTACTGTAGCTAATACTACCCAGGTACATATTTTTGTACATAGTAACGTAGTTTTTATACTAACAAACTTACGATATTTAGTTAAAAAGAGTACAGGCCGCCCACTGACAGGTGGCCTGACGACCTGAAGATGACAGCGGGAACCCGTTGGAATAAAAGGGCTCAGGATCTGGTGGGGTAGCGTCGATTATGGGAGGCCCATGTCCAGCAGTGGACGACATAGGGCTGGGAGAAAGGAACCTACCTATTTTTTTATAAAAGGATCTGGTGGGGTAGCGTCGATTATGGGAGGCCCATGTCCAGCAGTGGACGACATAGGGCTGGGAGAAAGGAACCTACCTATTTTTTATAAAAGGATCTGGTGGGGTAGCGTCGATTATGGGAGGCCCATGTCCAGCAGTGGACGACATAGGGCTGGGAGAAAGGGACCTACCTATTTTTTTATAAATATGCAATGCAAGTACCACAATCCGAACAGCGGACGCATAAGGGTGGCTCCACACGAGGTGATGCAATCGCGTTGTTAAGGCCACCTCAGACGCCATACTTTATGCGCACTCACAATTAGTTGCCGCGAGATGGCAGGTGAAACTATTGGACTAAGGAAACCGTGGAGGCGGTTGAACTTTACTTTATAATCTAGATGTTTTTTTTTTCAATTTTGTACAACGTGGCTGCTGTTTGGAACAATTTAAATTCAACATTTAAAAAAGTACTTTATCATAGGCAACTCATTAAAAGTTCTTAATAATTATTGGCATTGGAAATAAGTTTTAGTTTTTTATTTTTTTTATTAGGACCTAAGTAATTACCTTATTAAGTGAATATTATAAAAAAAATCTACGAGAGTTAAATATTAGGTAAATGTAATGGAAAAAAACTTTGAAATTTAAAGGTCACGTAATTTAAATCTTCTCATAATTTCTTAAAAGCTCCTCCATTATAACAAAATTATAATTATATAATAAGTACAATCGAAGTTTATGACATCGAACCATAGGAATAATATTGAAGATAAAAAAAAGATTACTTTCAATTAAACTAAAACATAACGAAGCCTCAAATAAGAAACATGTAAACTAACCTTACCGAACTCAACAGCTAATTATTAATCAAAAACAGCCAACCTACTCAAAAATCGACAGTCAAGTGTCTGAATTTTTTTAATTTTTACGAACCGCTCCACGCCACCTCTGTTCCCTCAGAGCTTCTCCGAGCAGAAGTCGTTAGTAACAAACTCCACACATTTGTGTCACCGGATACAATCCCATTATAATTTTAAATTTTAAGCCCATCTATTTATGTTTCAGCCCAATCTGCCGCCAGCGATCTGTGATGCGTTTTTAATTCGCCATTTTTTGGGAAAAGCGCGTTTTGAACGCCATCTTGTTTTTAATTTTTCGAAGTTAGTCCTTTGAGTTCAGGGTTGGGGGCTTTTCATTTTCGCTGCTGATTCTTGTTATACTTTAGATTTTGGGTTGTCTTTTCGTGAGTTCGTCCGATTTTTCAGAATTTTCTTATTTAGTTTCTACTTTCTCAACACGTTATTTCTGTAGGTTCGATTTTTGAGAAAAAATACTACTCCTTACAAATTTTAAATTAGGTAAACCTTAAGAAAGACTGTTTGTTGTGACTGCCACCTCTATAGTAGAGTCTTGTTTTGAAAATGTGGAATTAACATACGAATTGGTAGGTTTATTAATATGATAATCCTAAAAAGGAGCAAAATTGTCTCTAAGATTAGAAGCGGGAAGCTTCTTCTGTTTCTCGTATAATGGTATCGAGCTGCCATTAGTATGGGAAGATATAAAGACAGACAGACATATGACTAATGACTGGCGTTTACTGTATACTATGAATACTTTGACAATAGTATACATGCTCACTGTACCCAAGTTTCGAAAAAAATTGCAATAGCTTTACTGTTTATAAAACCCTATTAAAACTTACAATCCAAATAACATTATCGAACAACGTGAAAATTGGCACTACAGCCCCCATATATCAAGAGTTTGGACAAAACAAAGATATACAAACAAGCGGGAAGTGACATTGCCAAACTAATAGCACGGACTTGGCAAAGTACGACGCAGTCGATAGAGGGCGATAAATAATGAGAAATAAGTACAAAGTATTTGGCAGGCTCTGTGTCCAGTTGCAAGGATGTACGGTGACTGGATGTGACTTGAGCGTGGTTCGGATGTAGGCGAGGAATGTTTTTGTTTCAATTCATACTTATTTTTTAAAGAGCGCTGGGAGTTTTTTTCCGCCCGCTTTTTTCTCCTAGTCTACGTTTTGCCTGAGGGGCGATCAAAGCGGATGTTTGTATAATGTTAAATGTATGACGTTCATTAAGTGTGCACAAATTGTATCTAATAATGGATAAAACCTTTTGAATTTGAATTTGTTTAATTCAATTAAATTACTTACGGAAGAGAAATTGAAAACAATTTTTTAAGGTTTTCAAACTTTCAACCAAACAATTCAAGCTCTTACGCGATGAGTTCGGGATCGAAAGTTTAATTAAATAATATGATTTAATGTAACCGTGATTGGCGGTGATAGCCCAGTGGCTTAGAATTCGACCTCGAATCGAGGGGTCCGGGTTCGAATCCCAGTGGCACGCACCAATGACTTTGTAAAAAAGTTATGTGCGCTTTATAAAATTAAATATCACTTGCCGTTACGGTGAAGGAAAACATCGTGAGGAAACCTGCATGCCTGAGAGTTCACAAAAAAAAATGTTCTCAAAGGTATGTGAAGTCCACCAACCCGCAGTAGGCCAGCGTGGTGGAGTAAGGCCTACATCCCTCTCATTACGAGAAGGAGACCCGACCCTGTAGTGGGTCATTAATGGGTTACTGGCAATGTAACCGTGAAGGAAAGTTCATAATGGCAAATTTGTAGACTTGCCCTCTCGATGTTAGGCCCTCAGTATAACCTACGGACCCATGTCTGTTTCTAATGGGATAAAAGTCCTATTAAAGGTGATACGTGGGTGAAACTCTGCAGTGGGTCACTGCAGGGGTTGCGGACAGTTTTATTTAAATTACTGTCCCATCCAGCCGCCCTACCTCCCCCAGTGTCCAGCGCGCGAAGTGGTACAATAATCGCTAATGGAGCGGCGCGGACCCTACCACTCACACCGCTGTATCCCATTTAACGCACATATTTAGCGCGGCTTCGTCTGAATAGTTCTCAATTTTATAAGAATTTGTATTTTTTTATCTAGCAGATGAACGATGTCTACAAAAATCTCTAGTGAATCGTAATGTTGATTTGCGAATCGAAAATAATGTATTACAATTGTCTCATATTAAGTTTAATAAATACCATTATGAAACTGAATTGTCAAAACCAAAATTATCTTGTTTCGTCGTTCGTCTATTCTCGTCAACACAATTTAATTGGAATAGTTTCATAATGGCGCCATTATTGTAAATTGGTTTATTCGCAAAATTTTCGCTTAGTCGTTCCCTGACCCGTGAGTCACATATGACTCATACCTTCTGTTTAAGCATTCTGTCTCCTTATTGGCCAAGCGGTTAAAATCATTCATTCATCACACATAGTGAGACAATGTTTACCATCCCGCCTATTCTATCAGTTCTATTTGCAATAAAAATTCAAAGAACAGAGACAGTATACGCGTAGAACCATCAATTCCGACTATCTGAGCAACCTGTATCCCGTCTGTGACCCGGTTAACCCGGATGTAAGGAGACTGTTCTACTACGTGCGATTTAATGTCAGTAACCCGTTAAAGACCCACTACTGGGTCGGGTCTCCTCTCACAATGAGAGGGATGTAGGCCGCCGTCCACCACGCTGGCCTGCTGCGGGTTGGTGGACTTCACATACCTTTGAGAACATTTTTTTATGAGCTCTCAGGCATGCAGGTTTCTTCACGATGTTTTCCTTCACCGTAACAGCAGGTGATATTTAATTTAATAAAGCGCACGTAACTGTTTTACAAAGTCATTGGTGCGTGCCACTGGGATCCGAACCCTGGTCCCCTCGATTCGAGGTTAAATTTTAAGCCACTGGGCTATGAGCGCTGTCATCTAATGATTTATTAATTTTTTAATTCTTCTAAAAATCTTTTACCTCTATTTAGGTTATTACACTGTGCGACTCCTGTGTAGTAAGCTATGTATGATTTACGTATCTCTGTGTGTGTGTAGTAGCGGCATTCTGAGTTTTACTCAGACTAAGGGTGGTGGGGTGAGACGTCTCAGTGCGCTGGGCGGAGGACGGCTCTCTGATCCCTAATTAGAACTCTTTGCTCGCACTATCCAGCAGAGCAACGCGATACCAAATGCCATCGCTTATCGCTCTATCGCCGTGTATCAGACCGCATCGCTACCCAGTCGTCCTTAAGTCCGTCTCATGTCACCGACCGGTCATTTATCACCGGACGATTACTGGCCGCCCGTCACAGGGATTTGGCTAAGAAAAATGAACGGTAATTGAGTATATACTGTTTACAATTTTGAATATCAATGCGGGTAGTTGGATTTTGTTTCGGAGGGTAGACGGGAGTTTTATGGAAATGCGGTTTTGGAGAGTTTGTTGTGTTAGATGAATTCAATAGACTGTGCCCGCGGCTTCGTCCGCGTGGATACTTGGTCTAGAGAGCGATAAAAAGTATCAATATTCCAGGTTCCGATCTATCTGTGTACCAAATTTCACGAGTAACAAACGTTCATCCATACTTACAAACATTCGCATTTATAATATTATAATAGTAGTAGGATGTTATATGTATAATACTGTTTAAAACAGTATACCTAGGTATTGAACAGGCATATATAGGTAGGTACCTAGGTATTGAACTAGTCTTGAGAGAAAGGAAGAAAACGTTTGCACGAAAATCGGTTAATTTATGGTTTGACAAGAGATTTTGACTAATCCCTGTTCACCTTTTTATGTATTTCATGTACATAGGTATTGTGTTTTGGCTGGTTAGGTATGGTTGCCGGAGTTACTTTGTTTGAGGCGAACATCTTAGTCCTTATGAGTAGCACCCACACCTCATGAATAGCATACAACCTCAGATAGGATATTTTTCTCTATTGAAGGCCAGTGGCCACTTACATTGCAATCAAGTTGTATGAACCACGATACCTATACAAAGAAACATGTTTGTAATATGGACAGCGTCTAAAACCACAGAAAACCCAAAACAAAAGCTCAAAACGGGGGTAATATCAAAGAGAAACACACGAGTAAGTGGCACGATGTTTTACATCAAAGGGTTGGTTGAGATATGGAGTCAATAAGTCAGAACGCATTAACGCCCGGCCTCTCTTGATGGGTCACATATGAATAATGGTCGGAAATGACGCACATTTGAACGATAGCTGGCATTCTTGGGGCGGAAAGGCAACCATTTTGAATCGGCGTGATACTGAAAGGGCATGGCACTGAGAAGTGAAAATTTCCTAGTGACTTTTTATGCATTGGTCATCCGTGGAGAGCCCATATCTATTGTAACCATAGCTATTGTAACCATAGTTATTGTAACCATAGCTATTGTAACCATAGTTATTGTAACCATAGCTAATATAATCCATAGCTATTGTTACTCACTACACGGTGGGGTTTCATCTCATGAGAAGGATGTAAGGTCTACAGTCCACAATGCTGGTCTAAGGCGGGTTGTCAGTAACCCATTAATGATCCACTACAGGGTCGGGTCTCCTCTCACGATGAGAGGGATGTAGGCCGCCGTCCACCACGCTGGCCTACTGCGGGTTGGTGGACTTCACATACCTTTGAGAACATTTTTTTGCGAACTCTCAGGCATGCAGGTTTCTCCTCGATATTTTCCTTCCAGCTCAGTGGCTAAGAATTCGACCTCTTAATCGAGGGGTCCGGGTTCGAATCCCAGTGGCACACACCAATGACTATGTGAAAAAGTTATGTGCGCTTTATAAAATTAAATATCACCTGCTGTTACGGTGAAGGAAAACATCGTGAGGAAACCTGCATGCCTGAGAGTTCACAAAAAAAATGTTCTCAAAGGCATGTCAAGTCCACCAACCTGCATCAGGCCAGCGTGGTGGACCCTCTCATTGTGAGAGGAGACCCGACCCTGGGTCATTAAAGGGTTACTGACAATATTCACAGCAATGGATAACTATAGTGGAAATTTTGTCACAATATTAAATACATTCGCATTTAATACCAATAACAAAACTTAATCAGCCGAAACACATGCGTGAACTGCGAATCGGTATCACTTTGTAAAGATGAGGATACAACTGGAGAAATATTTCGAACGATTTTTATTACGGTTTTTAATTGTATAATTATATCGTAGTCTACATCGACGTGTTTGTTTTGTAGATTTTTTTTTAATTTACATCATTGAAACTTGACTGGAGTCGGCATTGTACGTACACATCATGTTTGTCTATTTGTGAATGTCAAAGTACCTACTCAAACTTATGGTAGTGTGTGTGACGTATTTTTTGATAAATTTCATGTATTTCCAATGCATTTTATTTAAATCAGAATTTTTGCCTTCTATATATAAACTTTAATCGTGCCAAATTTCAAACTGCTCGCGTAGTGAACTGTCGATTATACCCAAATTCTTCGCTCCACGTAAGTGTTTAGCTTATAACTTACACAAGCAACGTATTATAAACTCTTGTCTATTTTGAAGTTGGTTAATAACTGGCACTGAGTGTAGTCTCAACATCATAGACCAAGCGCCAGCTGCGCGGCTGGTCATCCGTAGAGCACATGCCGTCCGATAGCCGGTCCAATGGCCGTATTGGAATCTTAATTGAGCTTTTGTTTGTTTATTGTATCGGTGAATAAATGTTTTACCTACTGAAAATTTATTATATTGATTTAAATGAAGTCATTATAAAAGAGGACTGCTGAAAAAGTATTGGTATTGGTGTAAAGTATAGTCTGTTTAAACATTAAATTATAAAAAAATATTTTCGATTCAAAATTAATTCGGTGGACCTAAACTTTGCAGGATCTTTTTTGAAAAAATATAATAATATGTTGTTACTATTTTTTTGATACTTAACAATACTAGCTGTTTTTAAATTATAGTCTATTCTTAGATAATCTTAAATATTATAACTTAAAATAACTCATCTACGTATCAACGTAGTACAGAAAAGTATAGTAATTAAGTAGTTTTTATTCTATCCCACTCGAATTTTTTGATCATGGTCTGAAGAATCAAAGAAGAAAAAAATCTTTCCCATAAGAAATTTGAAGTTTCGGCTTCCCGCCAAAAAATATGGATTTTTATTGAGATTTTTCATTTTCAGAAATTCGTCGAATTGGGTTCCAACAACCTGTTTTATTTTAGGACTTACATAAATTACCTGTTACGTCAACAAAATGAAACACTCGCAATTTTGAAAAAAAATGCATAGTCGTAAGTCGAAACCCACCCAAACTAAAAACCGCAAACAACAAACGACCCCCTAAAACATTTTTATTACAAAAAAATCGATCGTACAACAATCAGTCGACGTCAAATGTCACTAAACAGTCCGAGATGAGGCCCTCGTTTGCATCAAGGGTGGTAGGGTGGTAGATAAGGGTAGTCGACAGTAATATATCGTCGTCAAAGAAGCTTGAATAGGATTATCGTGTATCGTAATAATATTTAATATCGCTGCCCGTTTGGGAGTTCTGAAGTGCGTTGCTTATTTGTGTTATGGAAATTGTAATGGAGATTGATAAATGTTTTTGCATTTCATTTTTTAGCTGCAAATAAGTTTGGCTTTTGATTTATATGCTCATTGCATCCTATTTTTATATGGGTAAATCTATCATGGAAATACTATGTGAGTATTAAAATTCTATATCATGATCCAGTAGTCGGGTTATTCTTTACTAATTGAGTAGCAAACTGAAATGTTAGCCACCTAATGTTGAGTGGTTACTGCAGCCCATGGTGACCCACATCCTACCTCAAATCTCTATTTGAAGAGAAGAAATCCTATTTGAGGTTGCATGCGGCTTGCTTCTCCAGAGAACTAAGATGTTCGCCTCAAATTAAGTATCATTGAAACAGAAGATATGAATAACACGCTAAACGACGGGTTAAAAGGCTGGCGGCAAGGTACTATGGTTCTAATATTAGGTATAGGAGCTACCATAGTTCTACCACTCCTTGTTCTTCTTATTTTTCTTCGTCTGCGCCAGCCGTAACTTCAGCCATCTGCAGCAACCGCTTACGAGCTAAAAGCTTCTTATAGTATATAAAAAAAACCCAACTAAAATATCGTCCCGCTTAGCAAGTACTAAAAACGAATGACAACACCAATTTCATCCAATCCCGAGCTCGAAACAAAACATTCAATATCATACACAGGGAATACACACCCTCAACTATGACGTCCACATCTTCATATCCAAATCCATCCATACCCCTCGGGTGAGATCCAGAGCTTTGCAATGACAAATAGCGTCCACCCCATTCGGTTGGCATTCTGACGATAAATAAAGGAAGCGGACTAGTTCGCCGATTCGCGGATTTGCTGGTAACAAATGATTTGAACGGACGGAAGGGTTGGATTAGAGTTGGGACGGGGATGATTGATCGCCCGATTTTTGATCTCATTAGCTTAAGATGGAGGGTTGACTGATTGGGGAGTGGACAGCAGTAGGATAAGGATGTAATAAGTGCGATTTAAATCGCATGCAGTGTTTATTTACTAATAGAGTACTAGCTGTGCCCGCGACTTCGTCCGCGTGCAGTTAAACCATCTATATAATAGAATTCTAACATAAAAGCAGCCTTAGTTATGCCTTATTATATAAGCTATCTGCCAGTGAAAGTTCCGTCAAAATCGGTCCAGCCGTTCCAGAGAGTAGCTGAAACAAACAGACAGAAAGACAGACAGACAGACAAAAATTGTAAAAAATGTTACCTATTTTGGTATATGTACCGTGTATACACACATATGCATTTAGTAAAAAGCTTAAGACCAGCGTGGTGGACTAAGGCTACTCTTTCTCAATGTAAGAGGACACCCGAACGGAGTGGGTCATTAATAGGTTACAAGCAGACATAACTCAAGACATTACGTTTCCAGCAAACCCTTACAGAATTGATAGTAAACACAACGAAATGGGGTCAGCACAACAGAAACACACAATTTCGGCACATCACATATTCATGTCAAACGTTCTAATAAATATCTTTAGGAAAGGAGACAATACGGATAGTGACCGGACCCTTGACAGCCGCCATTTTGAAAAGGGATCCGACACGGCGACATGACAGCAACAATTTCAGGGCTGCCACTTGGAATACACAAATATTTATTGGGGAAATTCTTCGGATCGTTTTTTTGGAAGGGGACGTAATTGATGGCTTTTTAAATACTGGAGTGGACCTTTTCAATTAGGTGGTCTTTTTTCGTTTGGTTTTGGTGCGGTTGTGGTTGCGTTTGATGTGTGTCGTTTGGTGTATTTGTTGTTTACGGAGGTGCTTTATTTTGATTAAGACTAAACGTTTTAATGTGTAGGAGATATTTTCATCCACTTTTCGATGTTTCTTATATCAATTCCTTCCTTAGTTTCTTATGACGTTGTAAGATGATTCATTGACTGGTTTATCTTTGTACAAATACTAAACCCATTTCAACTCAAACGAACGATCTATTTACTTTTAAAACGATCACTAATTTTGGCCATACCAGATAAAATAAATTATCTTACGTCTTCGTTTTATGCTTTTTAGTCCAGTGTTGGACATAGACGTCTCCTATCGACTCCAATCCATTCGGTATGATTTATTAACATTACCTTATCTTCAAATCATCGCAGCATCGGCCATTCATACTCGTATTTAATTTTTATGTTCATGAATTTTGAATTTAATATGTTTATAAATCCGTCATAAATAAACGAATTTGCAAAACTACTTTTTGATAAATAAAGGTTTATTTTTAAATGGTAGGACCATTTTATGAAACGTCTTAAGATCTAATGAAGTCGTATTTTTCGTATTGTCGTATTACTTTGTTTTAATGTTTTAACCTTGCTGTTTTCAACATTGAATGGTGGCAGCCCTAGGACGTCATCAGCAGATGACAATCGCAGGACCGGACGCAGGCCGCCCGACACCCAATATCCCCGAACTCTGTCATTAGTTACCGAACGTGGTCTTCGTAGCCAACGCCCAAAGTCCACTTCTATTTGTAGCGTTTGAGGTTATTTAAGTACACACAAAGCGACGACTTCTTGTAAGGCATCTCGTAAGACATATCGTATAATTATGTAACAACGAAAATTCGAAACGACGAAAACTAAATCGATTTCTTGTTAGGCATAAGTAATTCGAAAGGGTTAACGTATTTTGACGTGACAGAGTCCGAAATTACTGAAATAAAAGTGACTGACAAAGCCCTCAAAGTTAGCAAATTGAACTAAATTTAAATTGACAATGGCCTAGCCATTGGTTATTGATTCTGCAAACTATGAATCGCAGAACCAATAACTAATGGGAAAGAGAGGTCTGAGGTCTTCCAATGGCGACCATGCTTCTTGGCAACAGGAGACCGCTATCCGACTAGATGGACTGATGAAGTCCACCAATCCTCCTTAGGCCAGCGTGATGGACTATAGTCTACTTACCTATACCTTACTTATAGTCACTAATGTGTTGTAGATACAGTGTTCGCGAACTCACAGCGCGGCCGCGGTCGCCCTGGCCGCGAGGGCCGCGGGGGACGGCCAGCCGGGTCCCAATCGGTCCTTGGCCCCACCACCTACACTCGCTCCCTTCGCCTCTTACTGTGCGCACGCGTCACTTTATAATCTTCCAATATACAGTCCTTCCAAACACAGAGTTTTTATTTAGTTAAGCCCCCCAGAATCCACAACTGGTGCTTGACATTCAAACATTGGTCCTTCGATCCTTCGTCTTCGTGAAATCAGCCATCATACGTATGAAACAAAGCCATCATCAACGTGGCCGCCTTTGTTTCGCCGTGCGCAACCCGTCCGTGGACTTTAGACCGCCCGCGCGCCCACCATCGCCCGTCGAGCATCGTGCACGTGGACAACGTGGACAACGTGGACAGTCAACCCGGAGGGATTTGGTATTGAGTGAGTCCGTTCCAATCCTTATTATTCCTGCCTTATTGCATTGCCTCAATCCAGGAATTTAAAATAGTGCTATCGGATCAGGCCTTATCTCGATCTCTTCATAAATAGCCTATTCATATTTCTTTTCCATAATTTTTAAATAGCATATCTATAGTTTTTCCAAAATTCTTATGTAGCTTAATCATCTTTCCTTTCTATAAAATTCATAAATTGCCTATTCATATTTTTTTCATAAGTACGCAGCTTCAAATTTCGTACGTTGCATTGCAAATAAATTCATACGTATCTTACAATTTCACACATTGCATTATAGACTATTTCTTACGCAAATCTTATTGCATTCTTCATTTTTCGTTGCGCTTAAATTTTATCTATCGCATTAAAAATTTAAAATTTGCCTATTTTTCTTATCCTTTTCGCCGCTATGCCTGAATCAAAGCTTAAAGACCTTATTAAGAAGCGTGGCAGCTTAAAAGCTAAATTAACTCAATTTACAAATTTTGTTAAATTGTTACCGGTTACTACATTAGATAATTTTCAAATAGCCGAATTAGAGTGCCGACTTAATATCATGGAATCTTTATACAAAGAATTTGATGCATTGCAGACGGAGCTGGAGTTGTTGTCGGACAACGCTGACGAGATGTACTCCGAGCGGGAACAATTCGAACAACAGTACTTCGCGCAAGTGTCGCGAGCACGCGCTCTGCTCGTGCCCGCGCGCCGCGCCTCCTCCGTCTCCGCCTCGTCGCTCGGCGATGATGACTCACCGCACGGCTCTGGCTGCAAACATGATTTCGTTCGACTGCCCAAGATAGACTTACCTCACTTCAACGGGGACTATCAGCATTGGCTCGAATTCAGAGATACGTATCTTTCCCTTATCCATAATAATAGTAGCATCAATGACATCAATAAATTTCATTATTTACGCGCGGCCCTAACAGGCAGCGCATCCTTAATAATTAAAAGTATTGAGTTCCACGCAAAAAATTATTCCATAGCTTGGCAGTTATTGTCCGATAGATATGATAACGAACGTCTTTTAATTAATAATCATTTACAATCACTTTTTAATTTACAAACAATGCAAACAGAATCTAGTTTTTCATTAAGAAATATGATTGATGTAACTAATAAAAATTTACGAGCTTTAGCTACCCTTGGACAACCCACTGAGCATTGGGATACTTTAATCATTTACATTATGTCCAAAAAATTAGATCCTGTAACTAATCGTCAATGGGAAGAATATAAAAATAATTTAAGCTCTTATCCTAACTTACAAAATTTTATTAAATTCTTATCTAATAGGGCTGACTTGTTAGAAACATTAAATGACAATAAAAACAATAAAAACGTATTTAATAAACAAAACACACACACTTTCGAAACTAACTTACAAACTAATCCTAAAAATTACCCTAATACTAACAATAATAATCAAAGAATAAAATCTAAACCTACAAATTCTTTAAAAAACATTAAATGTCCTATGTGCTCACAGGATCATTATTTATTTACATGTCAATCTTTCAGAAATCTTGACGTTGAAACACGAATTAAAAAAGCAACAGAAAGCAATGTTTGTCTTAATTGCTTGCGTCCAGGTCATACAATCAAACATTGCAAATTGTCACACTGTAAATATTGTCCAACAAAACACAATACACTCTTACATAAAGACACGTTTACAGAACCATACACATCAGACATAGCATTGACAACTTCCTTATCTTCAAATAATCAGACTCATGTTCTGCTTTCCACAGCATTGGTGAAGGTGGCAGACGTTAGAGGACGTCTTCATACCGCCAGACTTCTACTGGACAACGGCAGTACCTCTAACTTTGTAACACGAGACCTCTGTGAGAAGCTTGGTTTGGTAACATGCACCACTGACTCCACCATCTCAGGTATCAATGGTCACATTACTAAATCTTCAGAAAGCTGCAGTCTTACGTTGCAGTCTTATTGTGGTGGCTATCGGGCAAGCATACATTGTTCCGTCTTACCGGTCATCACGCAACATTTGCCTGGCTCGTACTTAGAGTCAGAACATATGTACATCCCGTCTAACATTAAATTGGCGGACCCTACATTTAACGTACCGTCGTCGATCGACATCCTCGTCGGTGCTGAGGTATTCTGGGACGTCTTAGGTCCCAAAACAATTAATTTAGGCAAAAATCTGCCTAAATTACAGAGTAGCAAACTGGGCTGGCTTATTTCAGGCTGTGTAAACACACCTCAACCCGCAGCTCCAACCATTTGCAATTTTTCCATTAATGAGGAGTATAATGTAATGAAACATTTTACATTCTTAAATATACCTCTCTTTCCCAGTCTTCCGGAAATCTGTCCAGGAAGATGAGAGTTATTAACAAAAATTAATAATTAATGGCCTTCATGACATCACTTTATTACATATTTAAAATACAAAACATTAAATTAAAATAATATTTCCCCATATAAAACTCTTGGTTTTTACACAGACAGTATTCAGATCCCTTTTTTAATTGAATTTAAGTATTTCTTCATCTAAACATCCTTTCCTTAGTTAGCCTTAGTAAGTTTTTGATCCCCTTGGTCTCGTTGGACTATGCATAGTCCAGGCCAAGCTTATTATACTACAACGACTATAGATACTTAGGTAGTTGGGTTGTAGTACCAAACGAATTAAAATCCCAATTTCTTGAATTTATGCATTCACTTTCGGCTCTTAACTCTATTCATATTCCTCGCTGGGTCTCTTCTAGCGACCCCATCTTAATTGAACTTCATACTTTTACAGATGCTTCTGAAAAAGCTTATGGTGCATGCATATACGTGAGGACGCTTGCGGTTGACGGAACAGTGTGCGTACGTCTTTTAGCCTCCAAGAATAAAGTCGCTCCTATTAAACCCACAACTATACCACGCTTAGAGTTGTGTGGTGCATTATTAGGAAGTCGATTATTTCTAAAGGTATATCGATCTCTTACTCTATTGTTCAATAACTGCTTCTTTTGGTGTGATTCAACAATCGTTCTGCGTTGGATTTCTTCTACACCTAGTCGCCTTGAACAATTCGTCCGCAATAGAGTAATTGAGATACAAGATATCACTGTTGGGCATAGGTGGAGTTATGTGCCCTCTAAGTACAATCCCGCCGACCTCGCTTCTCGGGGGGTGAAGGCTGATTACATCAGCACGTCCACACTTTGGTGGACTGGTCCCGATTTTCTCACAGAAAAGGACATACAATTTCCCACACAGCCTAATCCTTCAGACATTACACCATCAGAAACATCTTTACATACATCTACTATACATACGAACACAACACAAGATAACAATGATAACATTAATTTAATATCAAATTTAATTCAAAAAACCTCTTCATTTACAAAATTAATTAGGGTCGTAGCTTATATACTTCGATTTGTGCATAATTGTAAAAAACAAAACAAAATAAACTCATCTTATTTAACTTTTTCAGAATTACAATCATCACAGAATCTTATATTAAAAATTTCTCAGCAGGAAATGTTCCCTGAAGAATATAATATTCTTAAAAATAATCAATCTTTACATAAAAAGAATCGCTTACTTAGTCTTACACCTTTTATTGATTCTCATAATTTGATACGCGTCGGTGGACGTCTTGATAATTCAAATTATTCGTATGAGGTCAAACATCCTATTCTTCTTTGTAGTAAACATCATATTACAAAAATTATATTTGACAAAGAACACAAAACACTTTTTCATGCAGGTCCTCAATTACTTTTAGCTAATATCAGACTTACCTATTGGCCTTTAGCAGGTAAAAACCTCGCTAAGAAGACAGTGCGTAACTGTGTTCGCTGCACTCGCTTCAAGGCGCAGCCTGTCCAGGTCATCATGGGCAACCTACCTAGCGACAGGACGCACTTAGAGTTCCCTTTTTTGAACACAGGTCTTGATTACGCAGGGCCAGTGCTGATAGCCGACCGTAGAGGCAGAGGATGCAAGTTACTTAAATCTTATATTTGTGTCTTTGTGTGTTTTGCAGTCAAAGCCGTGCATCTGGAGCTGGTGTCCGACCTCACCAAAGAGGCCTTTTTAGCGGCATTCAGCCGATTCATAAGCCGTCGTGGTAAACCTCAACGCGTATACTCCGACAACGGCACCACCTTTGTGGGAGCTTTCAATGAGCTTTCACACTTCTTAAAGGTTACATCTAGTACTTTAGAGTCAGATTTAGCAAATCAGGGCATAGATTTCAAATTTATACCTGCCTATACCCCTCACTTTGGTGGCATTTGGGAGGCAGCAGTTAAATCTACAAAAACTTTACTCCGTAGGGTCATGAGTTTCACTCACCTTACGTATGAAGAGCTTTCGACGTGTCTGATCCAGATAGAGGCTATTTTAAATTCTAGACCTTTAACACCTCTATCCTCTGATCCATCTGATCTATCTTATCTGTCCCCTTCGCACTTCCTCCTCGGACGACCTCTTACAGCGGTTCCTCGTCCTCAGATAGCCGACATCGACATTAACCGGCTACCTCGGTTTGACCGTATAGAGAAGCTGCGGCAACATTTTTGGCTACGTTTCTCAAATGAGTATGTGTCTCTCCTCCAACAGAGATCCAAATGGCGGACACCCGGACAAGACCTCAAAACGGGCGCTATGGTCTTAGTGAGAGACCAACATCTTCCTCCACTTCTGTGGCTACTGGGCAGAGTAGTCGCCGTCAAGCCGGGGTCAGATGGAAACACCAGAGTGGCAGACATCTTGACGAAGAAAGGCATCATCACCCGGGCATATAATAACATATGCCCGCTTCCACTTCCTCCGGCATCATCTTGAAGCCTTCAGCCCGGGGGAATCTGTTCGCGAACTCACAGCGCGGCCGCGGTCGCCCTGGCCGCGAGGGCCGCGGGGGACGGCCAGCCGGGTCCCAATCGGTCCTTGGCCCCACCACCTACACTCGCTCCCTTCGCCTCTTACTGTGCGCACGCGTCACTTTATAATCTTCCAATATACAGTCCTTCCAAACACAGAGTTTTTATTTAGTTAAGCCCCCCAGAATCCACAACTGGTGCTTGACATTCAAACATACAGTGTATATCCTTGTAGTGTAATAAAAGAGTTAGTTAGAGGTCTAGTAATTTAATACTCTTGGTGTACAAATTGTTTTTAAAAAGAGATACATGTAAAGTAAAAAAGAAGTAAGTTAAGTAAAGTGAGAGAGGTTGCCTGTCGAGTCCAGTTGAGATGTGAGGTGTAGTCGAGAGTTTTTTAACGTTTGTTCGTCCAAGTCAGGTCGCTCGTAGCGTGGCGGTAGTTCCTCCAACAGACCCGCCGCGGAGACACCGGAGAAGTTGCCCGGATCAGAAGTCACGACACGGAACCACACCACTTGACACCACTCCAGGAGCAGAATGATCTTCGGAGATGCAGCTTGTCTCACGACCAGGACTGGAATTCTTCTATAGATGTTTGTTTGAGAACCCAGAGTAGAATTCTCACAGAGAGATGTTAGTTGCTTCAAGACCTCGAGCCGAATCTTCTTAAGAGAGATGTTGATCGTTCCAAGACCCCGAACAGAATCCCTTTCCACAGCACTCTCGACTTCCATATCGTAGAATGTCAAACTATTTCAAATTTAAAATATTAAATTATTTTTCGGATTTTAGAAGGAATTATCCTGAACCAGTATTAATTTACACAGAATTACAATATTTAAAACTAAATTAAAAAAGACAATGTTTGAGTACTCTATGGAAATTTAAAAGAAAACTAATAATGTCATTATACAAGTCAAAACATTGATTATGTCAAAGAATAAATTTACAACACAGATTTACTAAGTAAATAATAACATGTTTTCAATAGAAAAAGGTAATTTAGAATAAAGAAAAGGTAATACTCATAGCTAGACCCAAATAATAAACTTTTAAGTAGCCATCCTAACATCGAAATAACAATATTTAATTTCAGTGAAGATTCAACCCATACAATAAATTTGTGGAATAAAATGGAAAGTAAACAACACCAAGTATATAAGAAAGAATATAGAAAAAGCACAAAGTAAATAAAAGAAGAATAAGCAATGATATAGATGTTATGATGATAATTATAATAAATGAAATGAAAAGAATGTTAGTGCAATATATATTTACAATGCTATATCCTGAATTTACATTTTTTATAGTAATTGAGTAGCGAACCGGCATTCAGGCCATCTGATACTAAGTGGTCATCGCAGCCCATAAACACCCATATCCCTCCCCTCAAATAGAGAAGACATCCTAATGTTCGCCGCAATGTCATCTAGTTTCATCTCTCTCTGGACCAAAATCTAAAACCTCCGCGAACGAAGCATGTAAACATTAAACTCAATCAATTTTTCATCTAGCTATTTTCAGCGAACTATTTCCATTTTATTTTATCTAGCTAGCTATTTCATCTAGCTTATTTATCAGCTAAATCCAGCCTCCAATATTTCCCATTCAGAGCCATCAAACACCAACCACAACCAATTAGAGCCAAAAACGCGACAAATCAATTGAATGTCATCAAATATTAACAGCAGTGTTGTATACTTGTACATCGACATCGATGTTTGCGGTGAACGGGTTGAATCGGGCGCGTTAACTTTGCATTATTAATGATTCATTTAGTTCACACTAACCGGCCCGATCCCTTCGGGTGTCGGTAGGGATGGGAATGTTGATATCGATAGAACTATTGTAGGTAACTATTGTAGGTCCTATTGGTGAGACTTGGCTGGCTTTTTCTGGGTATGGTTTTTATCGTTGCTCTGTTTACCATAATATTAAATGATCTTAGCTGTGTGCTTTTCAACCGATTTCAAATTAGGAGGAGGTGGTTTAACGGGTCTATAGACCACTTTTTTGTGCCAAAAAGTAGTCGTATTGTTTGTTTATATGCGTGAATGTGTTTTATTTTCATTAACGTTAAGATTGATATTAAAATTTTTATTCAATAAACATACTTCTTTCAGTTTTTTTAAGTTAAACTTACTTAAACTTACTTTTAATTTCAAAAAAGTATGGTTCTTATAGCATAGCTAAAATGTTTGTTTATTAGGAGCACAACCCAGATCATATCTTTCAAGTAATTGCTGAAGGCTACCCAAAGAAAGTTACAAACAGAGGCTACTTAGTACTCAATAAATTAAAATCATCACAATCTATCGATATCGATACAGCCAATATTGAGCACATCACTAAACTAATGTTTAGAGAGTGCAATCGGCGATCTGATTAATAGTGTTCACGCGAAATGTTTAATCTTGGTGATTCCGTCCCTTCACTGGTGTAGTACATTATGCATTAAGTATCGATTCTTGATTGTGATTTGAGGCGGAACATCACTAAATGTACAAACTAATGTTGTGATAGACGATCTGTTTTGACTTGGGAGTTTGTTTTGTTTGTGTAACTCAATGTTTGACAATTGTACTCATCTCATGTAGGAACTACGAGTATGTGCGCTTAGTGTAAGATTGAACACTGACAATCTAAAGTCAAATCGTTTTGACGAAACTTATTCTGTTTGTTTTAAATGTTTCCGATAAAGCGAAAGTTAAATAAAGAAATTAAAAAATAGTTAAATGGTGGTGTTTGGCCAGTAGTAAACGTGTATATGTCAACGAAAATATTGCAAAAAAAACAGACTAATAGTATTGGCATATTATAACTATTAAATGGAGTTATTACGTGTGATGTCATACAAATTTGAAATTCGTAATAATCCTCGTCTTTCTCAGTAGATAACGCTGCCGCGTATACCGCTAAACTTACTGTATCACACAGTAAGTTTAGCGGTATACAAAGGCTACAAAAAAAAAACAAAAAAAATATATTATTTTGTTTCAGCAATCCTCGAATGTTTCGAACCCCTGCAATCCTATCAACTGAGTGCCACACTATATTAACTCCACTCAGGATTTATGCCAAAAATGACGTCTCCGACATTATGCCGAATACGGCATATATGGACAATATTTTTGCATACCAAAGGGGAAGAGATTTATTTATCGTGACATTCTCCACTATAAATTGGACGTAACAGACGGGGGTTTACGAGTAATCGCGGCTCAACTTACACTGGTCTCTAGGAATCTAGCGGTGTTATGTCGTAAATCATAATATTGGAATATTGCTACGGTGTGTGTATTGGCTTATTGAATGTCGTGACAAACGATGTGATAGAACACCAAGTTATTGCTTTGGCAAATGAAAAATATTTTCTTAAAAGCAGCTTTTTTTAATACAAACTTTCATTAAAATCGTAGACTAAAAGTGAAAAATTCATTTCGCTATTTTGTGAAAAGTGAAAAATTCATTTCGCTATTTCGCCTCCGACAAGGTTTAACGCTGCTATCTTATCGATAACAGCCGGGAGACGGGCTATACCATAATTAATTTTAGTAAACACAACGCCTCATCAATGCCAGCCAACATAGGCTTCTATCACGACGAATAGCTCCCGAAGTAAATTGTTTCGAAAATCGTCCCATGTGTGCGTAATAAATCCTCGTATCTGCGGCTGCCATGAAGCGACTTATTTCAACATAATTTGTTTATTTACACTACCCAATACATATAATAGTGCTGATCGCCTAGTGGCTTAGAATTCGACCTCGAATCGAGGGGTCCGGGTTCGAATCCCAGTAGCACGCACCAATGACTGTGTAAAAAAAGTTGTCATCTCTGTCACGGTGAAGGAAAATATCGTGAGGACCTGCATGCCTGAGAGTTCAAAAAAATAATAATCTCAAAGGCATGTGAAGTCCACAGACTCGCATTAGGCCAGCGTGGTGGCCTACATCCCTCTCATGGTGAGACCCGACCCTGTAGTGGATTACTTACAATAGGCTTCATTAAAACGATCACCCGATTAATGAACATAAAATCGATTTCTGTTCCTATAATGTACATTGTAGGTACAGTGTACAGGTATGCCCCAAATGTCAGTGACTGACAACAGTAACTGGCATGCTTCAAATCATGTCATGCCCTCCAGTCTACCAATCTCAGGCTCCATCGAAAACGCATGCTTCTTTTTTAAATTTAAAATTTTTACAAACCGCCACGTAATAAAAATAGAATTCGTTAATTTGAATCTGGAATCTTAAATAAAAAAGAATCGCTTACTTACACACAGGGCGTTCCAAATATTTAAAAAAAGGTTCCCTAAGACAATAACGACATGCCCTATTAGGCGACGCACGTCATGTAATAGAGTATTTTTCCAGTCTTAGATCTTGGGCCTGGAATTTTTCGATAGCTTACCAAACAGGCTAATAAAACATCAAATCACTCCCAGTCCACAGGAGTCGTATCACCGCAAACATTGCGTACAACATCCGAAGTAAATTGTTTCGAAAATCGTGCGATGTGTGCGCATTAAATCCTCGTATCTGCGGCTGCCAACAGCGCGATTTATTTTAACACATTTTGTTTATAAATGATATAATACGAAATGCGATACCGACGCGTTTCGCGAACGCGTTGTGCCTTCGGGAATTGTACAGAGATGTTGATACTTTAACACGGTAACAGAGCAATTGGACAGCTGAATTTCTTTCAATTTTAGATCAAAAGGTAGTTAGTATTAATGGAAAAGGCAAGCGCGATGTGCTCAAAGATTTTCATATAGAAAGGCAAATTATTTCAAATATCCGCCATAATAATATGCTTGTTTATCTGACGATTAAAAATCGGCCATAAATGCATTCAACACAAAATAGCATATAATTTTTTCACTAAGACAAACAGACTTGCCCAATGCACTGCGTAACTTACTGGAGATCGGTACTACCACCTTGAATGTATTTTTTTTAAATTTATTTATGTACCTACACTCAGTAAAAATACATAAATAAATAACTAGAACAGTTTGTACAAGGGCACTACTTATTCCACATAGAAATATCTTCCAGTAGACCCACTGGTGGAAAATTAATTTATTGAAGGAAAACTTAGTGTGTATTTAAATTTTGTCAAATATTTGTAATTTTAATTTTACTGTTTTTCCAACTCCCTAATAAGGTTGGCGGAAAATTTTTTTATTGAAGGAAAACTTAGTGCGTATTTAAATTTTGTCAAATATTTGTTATTTTAATTTTAATTTTTTTCCAACTCCCTAATAAGGTTGTAACAACTCCACACAATTCCTCACATATGGGGTGTTAAGAATGCTCACGTACATTTCCAGCACTCCCGCTTTATGTAGGGCATTTATTCTTAGAGCTACCCCCTTTAGGGGGTGAGACCGCACCCCGCGTTTTGTTACCGAGAAGTGTTCTGATATTGTCGCGCATTGATCTGTTGATTGATTTAAAGACTTTGGTAAAGATTGTAGAACTGATCAGCCCAAGGCACCTTCCGCCGTTTTCGTAATCCGCCAACAAATAAACCATGGTTGAGAGAGACGTTGATACAATCTGGGGGTCGCCAAATTTATTGAAATTTGAATTTGACATAACGGAATGTACGTACACGTCATATTTGTCTGTGTGCAATTGTGCGTGTCAAAGTACTCACACTTATGGTAGTGTGCGTGGCGTGTTTTTTTGATTGATAATATTATGATGTATCTAATACATTTTACGAGTATTTAAAAATATTAGAATTCATTTATTTATTTATTCATTCTTCTCCATGTAATCATTAATTGGGCCAAATTTCAAGCTGCTCCGTTCGCAAAGGGTAAGGTGTACCCAAAATCCTAAATGGCCTATTGCGGATTGGTGGACTTCACATGCCTTTGAGAACATTTTTTGTGAATTCTCACATGTTGTCCGTCACCGCGACTTTACAGCGAGTGACATTAATTTTTTCAATACCAGTAATAAAGAAATGGAAATTAATAACTTCACTCGACTTTTTAAACCAGAACGCTGAATATAAAGGCTTGGTATTCTTTCACGCTTTTATATTCAACAGAGAAAACAAGGATATATCGTATCTAGCAATACCTTAGCAAACAAAAACATACATATAGACATCAGGAATATAAATATTTTTACTGTTTCTCCGAGTATACGTACGATTTTAACCCTTACGTAGGGGTACGTACCCCTCGCGAGAGTGGTGATTTATCAAAGAATTTTCCCACCTAATAAATAACAGATATTCTCGTATTTTGGGGGAAATGTGTATATTTTATAATAGACGGCGGTATTACGAGACGAGAGGCCCGAGGAGAATAGATGTGTTACTGTTTTGAGGCTCTTTTTGAGGTTATACATTGTTTATAGTACAAAACGACTGTTTCATTCAAATGACTGGTAACTACTAACATGGAATCCTGTTAGGAGTGCTATCTAAGAGACAAAATAAGGACTGAAACCAACAATAATTCTAGAATCTCCAGATCAATCTTAATGGGAATAAAACAACGAGGATTAAGATACGCTTATTAACGGAACAACGGAGTTCTGCCGACGATAACAGCCCCCAATCCGAAGATTGCGAAAGACAAACGAGAGAATTCGGTTCAAGTGTGAAATCAACTGTATAATTAGGCCAAATATTGGCAGGCTTTGAACAAAGAAAACATTGGTAAGCGAAAGTCTTGGGGTTATCGCGGCGGCTAAAATGACGCTTATTGGTAAAGAATTGGAGAGTATACTATTTTAACTCTGTGCAAGTTACTGTGGTTCGGCAAAAAATATTAAAGTAACGATTATGATTGATAGTTAACCAAAAAACTATAATCGAATTTAATCGCTTATATTTTTAAGACCAATGTGAATTGAGTGAAAGAGAAATTTCTAGTTACAACGTAATAGGCGTTGTCGTTAAATTAATAGATTCTTAAGTCCTTACCTAATTTTATGTGATTATTACAAATATTTTAATTTGTTATCCACTCGTTTTCCTCCTCGATCGTATAAGCACGTGCATTAAACATGAGTAGATGACTGTGAAGAGACTGACTTGGGAGACGTCGTTTCGTAACCTAATTTAAAAAACGAAAAATACCGTTAGATAAAACATTAATTTATGGCTATACATGAGACCCTTCAGGCTCTAAAATGTCATCATAAATTTTTAAAAGAACATTTGAGATATTTAAATTACCAAGCTTTCATGGGAATATTTATATTGAACTCAGAATAAAAATTACTATCAACATTGCACTCTTAACAGGAACCTCAAGCGCCATTTTACAGCTCCTAGACAATAGCGCCCCACAGTTCGAGTTCCCCATGTTTGTTTGTTCGAAGACGGAGGTGTTTTACAGATTTCCGATGTTTTATAACGAACGGTGTTTGAGATGTTCGCAGTGTTTGATCTGACGTCATTATACCAAGCCATTGGTTATTGTTTGGATTATTGAATCATTCCGGTCCCTTCGTTTGTTTCTCGTCGCGTTATACGAGCCGTGAGTCGAGTCGCGTCGTGGGTCCAGTCCTGGGTTCGATTCTCAACAGAGCAAAGCATTTATTAAAGTGGTAAAATTTCTGTTTCTGGTCTGGTTGTGTGTTTTCTTGTCTTGTGCGTCCATGGCACCCATAACACGGGTAAGCGTGATTAATAATATAAAATAATCAATAAATGTAAAGTCATTACGGTTCTGGCGACAAATTTACATAAATCGCTGAATTGCGTCCAAAACCTAAGTCCCACCTGCCAACGAGCCACGCTGCCCCATTGTGCGGCAGTGAGGCATTACGACACACGAACAATTAGACCGCTTTGTCCGATATTGAATAGTGGACGTCGTAATAGCTGGTTCAGAACTGCTGATGGAAATATGTGGATACGTTACAACGTTTCAAATATTCTTGATATATAGCTATTATTTTCAGGTTTTTTAAAATTTGACGATAGCACAATGCTGAATTTTTGAAGTATACCTAACTTCTCGGTGATAGCCCAGTGGCTTAGAATTCAACCTCGAATCGAGAGGTCCGGGTTCGAATCCCAGTGGCCAATGACTTTGTAAAAATAGTTATGTGCGTTTTATAAAAAAAAATTAAATATCACCTGCTGTTACGATGAAGGAAAACATCGTGAGGAAACCTTCATGCCTGAGAGTTCAAAAAAAAAATGTTCTCAAAGGCATGTGAAGTCCACCAACCCACAGTAGGCCAGCGTGGTGGACTAAGGCCTACATCCCTCTCATTGTGAGAGGAGACCCGACCCTGTAGTGGGTCATGAAGGGGTTAAAACAAACAACAACTTCACTTCCATAGGCACCTTCTTTCTTACCACCTTTTCAGCCCTTGGTAGTTCCCTGCTGGTCTTAGGCCTCCCTTAATCGACGCCATTTCGCCCGGTCACCGGTCCTTTGTCGTCGTCCACCACGCTGGCCTAGTACGGGTTGGTTGGTTCACTAGGCGTATACACAGCCCTTGGTAGTTCCTTGCTGGTCTTGGGCCTCCCTTAATCGACGCCATTTCGCCCGGTCACCGGTCCTTTGTCGTCGTCCACCACGCTGGCCTAGTACGGGTTGGTTGGTTCACTAGACATGTCCACAGTGTTCTAACCCAGAATGCAGGGAGGCGTAACACTCACCAGTGCCGCCTTCCAACCAAACTCAACTGAAAACCGCCGGTGTGCATCGATTTGACGTTTTCAAGATGGCTCATAGCTGTGTAGGTCTATAGTTTAAACTATTTGAACCTTTCCTTGTCTGTCCCATTAATGATCCACTGGTGGGTCGGGTCTTCTCTCACAATAAGATAAGGCCTTTGTCCACCACGTTGGCCTTGCTGGCGGGAAAAGTCTATCAACGCTAGCGGATTGGTGGACTTCACATGCCTTTGAGAACATCCTGAACTCTCAGGCGTGCAGGTTCCCATACGATGGTTTTCCTTAACTGTTACAATAACAGGTGATATTTAATTTTATATAGCACACAACTTTTTTAAGAAAGGAAGAAGTTTTCTTTTGATTGGTCCAATTTTATTATTCTTCTACTTTTCCCTGCTTGATTGGTTGGAATCTGTTAAAACAATACATACCTCTGCAGTCAACATACAAGTAGTATTTTAATAACTTCATTCAACCCTTTCTTGGGCCTCAAATTATTGATGCCTCAATGCTGGCCAAAGGTATCCCATCCTGAAATATCTAATAGAGGGATACAAAGGCAAAATCCTATTATTCCTCAAATTCTCTATAATAATATATTATTCTCCAAAGTGACGTTTGGTTTACTTCTTTATGTGAAGCATGGACGTAGAACGATAGTTGGCATAACTTCGTTCACATTCCCGTAACTGTCATGAGATTCGATGCTTCCAACAACAAAAAAATGTAGGAAAAATTATGTGACAGTGTACTGTTGTTCTATTCGTGTTTAGAATAAAGTTGGATATAATTTATCGCCAAGGCAACGTGGAAACTTAATTTTAACTTAATGAAATAATTTTTCTAATTTAAATATAATTATAGAAAAATATAATTATCCAAATTACGTCTATGCAATTTTAAACTTGATGTCAATTATCGATTGAATGATCGTTAAAGAAAGAGTATACATTACTTCTTTATAGAAAAAGATTAAAATGACCATCTAGGATAAAAGATTATTTCTTACTTGGCATGTCGACAGTAGACAATACCTACCTATAATGCAAACTGGATGTGATAGATAAAAAAAGGCATTACATGAACTCTACCTAAGTGTCTTATAAAAACAAACCTTAAAACAATCTTAATAGTGAGCTATGAAAGTAGGTTCATTATAGTATTTACGAATTCATTCCCGGTTGGTTCTCACACATAAGCACAGTATGTACTGTGACATGCGGCTTGGAGCTCGTAAGCGGTTGCTGCAGATGGCTGAAGCTACGGCTGGCGCAGACGAAGAAAAATAAGAAGAACACGGACATTGAAAATAAGAACTGTCACTAATGGATAGAAAAGATTCATAAGTTGTATATTTTCGTTTTATTATTCCAGATTCCCCTTAAAGTACAAAATTATCTCATGTCGAATGTCGCGACCTTCACCAGAGTACCACGTAAGTTATCAAATACCCGCGACTACGTCCACGGCAGCCACACAAAGGGATGGTTCGCGTGCGTTGCCGAACGCTGCGGCTAATTTGCCGTAAAGGGTACGGCGGGATGGAGCAATGCTTATAATGCTGTCTTTGAGTCCATAGACAACTGAGTAGCTTTGACTCCATAGATAACTGAGTTGAATAATAGCATCCATAGGTGTTACGAGACTGCAAGAAACATAAACAAACAAGAATTTTTATAGGTGACTAGCTGACCTCGAAGACGTTGTTTTGCGAAAACCCTTATCGCTTAGGGGTGTGGAAAATAGACAGTAGCCGATTCTCAGACCTAGTGAAATCGGTAGAGCCGTTTTGGAGGAGTCAGTAACCCATTAATGACCCACTACAGGGTCGGGTCTCCTCTCACAATGAGAAGAATGTAGGCCTTAGTCCACCACGCTGGCCTAGTGCGGGTTGGTGGACTTCACATGCCTTTGAGAACTCTTTTTTTCTGAACCTTCAGACATGCAGGTTTCCTCACGCAGTTTTCCTGCACCGTAACTAATTAATTTTTATAAAGCGCACATAACTTTTTTTACAAAGTCATTGGTGCGTGCCACTGGGATTCGAACCCGGACCCCTCGATTCGAGGTCGAATTCTAAGCCACTAGGCTATCAATGCTTTTTTTTGGAGGAGTATGGTAACTAAAACTGTGACATGAGAACTTCATTATAAGATAGAGTCGTCGGGGAGTTAATTTGCAAAAAAGCAGCATGTTCTTCATGTCTTGTGTTTCGGTTTTAGGAGGTAGAGGTATGGTTGCTGAAGATACTCTATTTGATGCGAAGGTCCTAGTCCTCATTAGCAGGAATGCAATCACGACCTCAGACACGATGTCCACCCTAATTGCGAATGAACGTTGGCGTCTATGGGCTCCAATGACCACTTAACGTTTGCAGCAAGTATCATATTCAATTAAAAACTAACATGGCCGTTTCTTAAGGTACATTCATGGACACGAGATATCTACGAGTATATATCGAGAACCCTGCATTGATTTATAAATATCTGTAATAGCTGCAATTCAAACTCAAACTCAAACTCAAAAGCTTTTATTCATTATGTGGTACAATTTGTGCACACTTAATGAAAGCCATACAGATAAATTATACATTCTACATTCCGCTTTGATCGTCCCTCAGGCAAAACGTAGACTGGGAGAAAGAAGCGGGCGGAAAAAAACTCCCAGCACTCTTTTAAAAGTAAATAAAACTTAGTTTATAGTGCAGTATGACTAGGTCCAATAAAGGAACACACGTGACAGCTATCGTGTGTGTCAATATCGCCCCAATGCCACCCGCTCACAAATAAATATAACCCTTACATTGCCCACTGTTGGACACGGGTTTCTCCCCACAATAGGGGGAGGCCCGGAGTACTCCACCACGCTGCTCCAATGCGGTGCGGTGGAAAAACGGATCCCGTGTCGGATGCTTTCAACCCACCCATGGGACCTTTCTTTCTACTCATCCGACAAGGTGCACCGACTGCTATCGTATCGATAACAACCGCTACCGACGGCTAAACGTACCCTCCGAAGCACAGAAGCGCATGTAATTCGCCACTAGCGGTCACCCATCCAGGTACTGACTGCACCCGACGTAACTTTTTCGATCGCTTGCGATCTACTCAAGCAGCGGGTATGCGCGCTTCTATATTTATTCAAGAGTTGTTTATTATCAATATTGCTTCCCCTTTATCAGGTCGCTGACCTTAGTCTACACATTAGAGTCAGGTTTATCCATACCGTTTAGCAATTTCATATTCAATTTCACTAAACACTGCTTCGCTTAGCCCCGGGACGGTATAGGAACTGGCGGTATCACCGATTGGTCGCGCTCCATCGATACCGATTTCACGCCGTGAAATTGTGGGCTTTAGGTAAATTGCATTGCCTACTAATATTGGAAATTGGTAGACGTGTGTGTTAGTACGTCATTATCCTGTGGTCCTCTGTTGGAGGAATGCCTTGTGAAAGCGTAAGCAACATCCATCAGCCAGTAACCCTTTAAGGACCCACTACAGGGTCGGGTCTCCTTCTCGTAATGAGAGGGATGTAGGCCTTAGTCCACCACGCTAGCCTACTGCGGGTTGGTGGACTTCACATGCCTTTGAGAACTTTTTTTTTTGTGAACTCTCAGGCATGCAGGTTTCCTCACGATGTTTTCCTTCACCGTAACAGCAGGTGATATTTAGTTTCATAAATCGCACATAACTTTTATTACAAAGTCATTGGTGCGTGCCACTGGGCACGCACCAATGACTTTGTAATAAAAGTTATGTGCGATAAAAGTCGAGGTCGAATTCTAAGCCACTGGGCTATCGCCGCTGCAACATCCATCTATCCTCACAAAAATTCGCTATTATATTCGTGAAGTAGGCTTTATTCGACTGCATGGGTATGTAATAGTACATACCTACGTATCTATCCTACGTTTGTATGTCGTAAACAATCGAGTAGGTACACGTGTGATAGACAAGGAGAGCCGGGAGGCGTGCATAGTCAAAGCAAGTGTAGCTTCTAAGCTGCCCACCTACACTTGGACTGAGCGATCTGTTCTACTGATGGCGATAAGCGGTTGTCAGTAATCCATTAATGACCCAGTACAGGGTCGGGCCTCAGTGGCTTAGAATTCGACAACGAATCGAGGGGCCCGGGTTTAAATCCCAGTGGCACGCAACAATGACTTTGTAAAAAGTTATGTGCGCTTTATAAAATTAAATATCACCTGCTGTTACGGTGAAGGAAAACATCGTGAGGAAACCTGCATGCCTGAGAGTTCACAAAAAAATGTTGTGAAAAGTATGTTAAGTCCACCAACCGCGCGGCAGTAGGCCAGCGTGGTGAGGCCTACTGTACAGTTTTACAATGAAACTTGGATTATACTTTGTAACATAAAGGAAACTTTGACATACCTATAACTTTAAACTTAGTAATAGATAAAACGTAAAATAACATTGTGTTAATTAAATATCTTAGAACATTAAACATTGAACATCTAGTTAGTTACATTGAAGAGAATTGAACATAGAATGAGAAAAATAACAAAAGAGCATCAATAATAATAAAAAGCCAAACAGAAAATCTATGCGGCCACGGCCACCTACATCCCTCTCAATGTGAGAAGAGACCCGACCCTGTAGTGGGTCATTAATGGGTTACTGACAGTGTTGCAGCCAATAGTGAGACACTCGCACAGGTGACTATAGTTGTCTGGGTACCGCTGTGCCGCGCACGGCTCGTCTCTGAGGGTCTGCACCGCTCCCAGCTATATTGTACACGGGATAGCGACAAAGTGTAATATATAGATATCTATACACATTTCAAATACATGATAGATGGATAGAAACCTATAATAATATGCAGATCGATGCTGACTTTTACATGGAAACGAGCTTGTAGGTTATTCTACTACTATTATTAAAACGTAATAGTTTGGGAGGATGAATGGAGGTTTGTTACTCTTACATGCAAAACGGCTGGACAGATTTGAATGACATTTTTTGGTTTGAACGTTATTTGTAACCTGAATGAACATATAGGATATGTTTCATCCCTCTCTGGACCAAGTTACGTGCAAAAGCTGTGGGCAAAGTCTTCTTATTAAATATGGTCACATAATAATATCTTCAATTACTATAATGAACTCAAAATGTTTCTACTGAACACGCTACGATCAAAATCAATTATCTACTACCACAAAAGTCGAAACTTATCTCCTACGTGACGGTGTACTTGTAGGTCAGTTCAAGGTCGCGGTCAGACCCGTCGATGGGTCAAAGTTTGCGAAGACCACCCAACTTGTTGAATCGATCAGCCCTTCGGTTTGTTTGCGAGAATATTAAGTGGTTTCGGGATAAGTTCTGCCTCTATAGGGTTTAATGGGTGTGTTTAGACGAACTATTCGTATAATTTTTAACAATAAATTAAACGGGCTTAAAAAATGAAATAAAATTGATTAAATTGGCTTAGAATTCGACCTCGAATCGAGGGTTCCGCGTTTGAATCCCAGGCGTGACCAATGACTTTATAAAAAAAAGTTATGTGCGCTTTATAAAATTAAATATCACCTGCTGTTACGGACAAGGAAAACATCGTGAGGAAACCTGCATGCCTGAGAGTTCACAAAAAAATGTTCTCAAAGGTATGTGAAGTCCACCAACTCGCAGTAAGCCAGCGTGGTGGACTAAAGCCTACATCTCTCTCATTGTGAGAGGAGACCCGACCCTGTAGTGGGTCATTAATGGGTTACTGATATGACAATATAATCAACACACACTTTAACTATCTACCTACCTAGGTTTAAATACGTGATCGGTAAGCTATTACCCGTGCATGTTCAGCCACACTCCCATACCAGAGCTTTACACAAACCCCTTCAAATCTCCATAAAGCTCCCATGGAGTACTAACTGTGAACATTTCCACCTGCTCTCAATAAAGCCGATATCCGCGTGCGGGCCGCCGGGACCCCTGAAAAACGATAACTTGGACTAGGGCTGCCACTTACGTATTTATTTATTTATACTAGCTGTGCACGCGACTTCGTCTGAGATACTAAAAAAGAAGTAGCTTAAGTCACGCCTTATTACATCAGCTATCTGCCAGTGAAAGTCCCGTCAAAATCGATTCAGCCGTTCCAGAGAATAGCCGGAACAAACAAACAGACAGACGATGACTGGTACCTACTAGGGCTGCCACTTACGTATTTATTTATTAAATCTCTAGTGTTAGTCTAATTTTGGATACGAGTGTGTGTGACCGAATCACGCCACTTCATGGCGGGTTAAAAAGGTGGCGGGTTAAAAGGGTGGTAGTTAGTTATCTCCTCGGTACCATGTCATTGTGTCCGCTAACTTAATTTGTAGGTACGATTACAAAGACAAATACAAAAACGTTAATAAAATTTGCACGAATATTAGTTAGTTTAAGGTATTACAGAGCATTTTGATCAATCTATCCATTACCTTTTCAGGTATGCAAAATAGACACTTAAACTATTTAGTCTACAGTTAAAAATTATACAGTTTACAGTTACGAGAAAGTATTACATTTAAAGGTAACGACCGAAAACCAATCAAATCGCCAGCCCTGTTCCTGAAGCCAATACCACCTGTTGCACCGAACATTCGATATCTTTCAATGGCACGCCAGACAGGGACGGCAGTATGCCATTAGCTGGGGGTCAGAGCGAGAGGGGACATACACGAGGGGCCCACTTGAGCCCACACGTTTCAATGGTTTCAGCGAATCTATAAATATAGGTTTGAACTTTGACACGATAGATTTGGTATCGAGAGTTTGCTCTACTTGCATTTTAATTTTATTTTTAGAATTGCTGACTGGCTGGAACTCTACTTTTTGTGTCCGATTGTTCAGCAAGGGTCTCTCCCTACAAGGAGAGGCCTAGATCAACCACCACCACGCTGCTCCAATGTTAATTGGTGGAGAAATGAGCTAGGTCACCACATATCGTTCGGTTTTAAACCGCCCATAGGTCCTCCGACAAAGTTTAAGGACTGCTCTCTTATCGATAAATAATAGAAAACCATGGCTTAATGCCGGGCGCATTAAGCCATGGTTTTCTACTCCTTGCATATTTTTTCGATCGCTTGTTGGATACTATTAGAATAATCATTCAGTGTATGGAAATAATGTTAAGAAATCTCTGAATATGAATAAGTGAACGTGTAAAACCAACTGTTTTTGAAGATCCTTTTCCCCTTTCTCAATATCAATGCTTACCCATCACTTGAAGATTAAAAAAATTAATCAGTAGAGCACACTCCCAACCGCATCAACTGCCCAAAAAAACCATGTAAGCTCCGCAAAAAGCGTTCAAAAGCTCGTCGTATCGATAGCTCGGACTTCACTTTTCCGTTTTTTCCCTCATTCCCCCATTATTTCCCGTTACTCCCTGTTATTTTCAGTTATTTCCCGTTATTTTCACACCGTGTTCTCACGGGATGACGCCGGACGTATTTGCATAACGTAGGGTATCGAGTTTTTCAATCGGCCAAATTGGTCGGTAATTGAAATCGGTTTATTCGGTCTTTCGGTCTCGATTTTGTATTTTCGAGTGCTTTACTGCGAAAATAGATGTCGTGGTCGTATTGTTGATTGCGTTTTTGTGGGGAATAATGATTTCGCGTTTGGACTTTGATTGTTATGTCATTGTAGAGTTCGTTATGAATGGTTATGTTTTATTGATTTAGCTTTTGTTTTCAAATATTGTTTTTGTGTACAGTTGTCTGAGGTATTAGCTCTTATAATCAGCCTTAAAGCGAATCTGTTATAAGATTGAGGATATATGGATAACGAGTACCTGTAATTAAGGCGAATTTTCGATTTACACCAAATTATGACGATAAAAATCTTAGTTCAAAGTTATACCGGCAGAGACAGTAACCCCCTGTCATCTGCAATAGTTTTACCATTTTTAATGATCGTATTTAATATCGCAGCGGTGATAGTCCAGTGGCTTAGAATTCGACCTCGAATCGAGGGGTCCGGGTTCGAATCCCAGTGGCACGCACCAATGACTTTGTAATAAAAGTTATGTGCGATTTATAAAATTAAATATCACCTGCTGTTACGGTGAAGGAAAACATCGTGAGGAAACCTGCATGTCTGAGAGTTCACAAAAAAAATGTTCTCAAAGGTATGTGAAGTCCACCAACCCGCAGTAGGCCAGCGTGGTGGACGGCGGCCTACATCCCTCTCATTGCGAGAAGGAGACCCGACCCTGTAGTGGGTCATTAATGGGTTACTGGCTGGCATTTAATATATTTAATGTAATTTAGTTTTATCTCCTTCATATTTGCATAAGTACCTAAAAATAGTAGGTAAATATAGATGTATCTAAACAATTTGTAACAACTCTGTATCTACATTTGTGCAAATACACGTGTTGTCTTTGTCTTAACTTTTACGTATGTGTCTGTAACCCTCTCTCTTTACAATTATAGTTTAATAAAATGTAACAGTGAACGGCTTTAATGTATCTTTTAATAACTCTCCTTCTGTCGCAGTCGAGTAAAAACTACAATTAGTTTTAAGTGATTTACGACACAATGTCTCAACTCACCTGTCTGTCGAATAATAGCGAGATTATTATAGACATGAATTATGTCGCAATTAGACGGCCGAGTAGGTATACGGCGGACGTAGCGGACGTGACGTAAATCAATCACACATTGTTGTTGAATCAATTGTGCTTGGATACAGTTGAATTACGTGTTTAGTGGTGACGATGATGCGAGTACCTGCAAGTGGCAAAGAAAGTAACTCTGTCTGCCTGTCTTTTCTTCACGCCTTAACTACTGAACTGATTTGGATGAAATTTGGCGCAAAGATAGTTTGAGACCCGAGAAAGGACATCGGATAGTTTTTATCCCGGACATCCCACGGATCAGATTTGGGTAAAATTTGGTACCTACTTTGTAACCTAACATAGAACACAAAATAGTTTTTATCGTGAAAATCCCACGGGAGTTGTGCAGGTAAAACCCCCGGATTGTGTATCTATTAAAACGACTGAACCGATTTGAGTGGCATTTGATATGGAGATAGTTAGAGATCCAAGGTAAGAATACTAATACCTATATACGTATGACTATACGTACCTTAGAAGTACTTTGGATAGGCAGTCTAAATTAAGGGCAGGGCGATGCCTGCCGGGTCGACTAGTAATAAATAAATAAAAAAGACATATTTTTTTATACTCAAAACTCAGTGGGTAACACAATCTAACTTTCAACCAACGCGCGTTTCCCAAGACACTTAGCAAAGTGAAAATTCCACCCTAAGCGAGTTATCCCATAGACGCCATCGATTATAATATAAATCGGCGAATTTAAATTCTAACCCCATTCAGAGCCACGGGAAATATGACGAAAGCCATAAAAAGTAATAAAGACGCCCATAAACTGCTTGGATGTGTTGTCAATATAAAGTGTTGGGTAGGTATAAAATATATTTTTCGAAGAAAAGTCGCCCGTCGCGTTGAAATGTGCTTCCGTTGACTATGAAAGGTGTAGACATGGCATTTTAGGTGTAAAACCTTAATAATCGTAGCTCGTCCAGGGAGCCTTACCGCCAGCCTCTTAACCCGTCGTAAAGCATGTCTTGTGTGTCGGCTGGAGAGATATGTGTTGGGTAATTATAAGGAAAACGAAACGTGTTTACTAATTTACAAGATTTTAATTCGAAACTCCACAAAGCAACTACACGATAGAATGATTACTTGTTAATACTAAAATTAATTATTAAATTAGAAAATAATAACATTACAAATTATTGTCACCTTTCATCGCAGTTAGCCGCCCAGAACAGAATATTTAAGCTTCCCGCCAAAAAGATTCACTTCAATCCGCTTCAATCTTTCATCAGTGTACCAACATTATAAGTGCTAAAAATACGCGTAGTACCAACCGTACCGTATTAACAGATTACACACGTAAAAACACGAATGACAGAGAACAATACACGATACCTAAGATAATGCACCCTAACATATGGTTGCCGGGGATACTTTATTTGAGGCGGACATCTTAGTCCTCATGAGTAAAGCACCCGGCTACAACCTCAAATAAGATTTTTTTCTCGATGTGAGGTTGGATGCAAGCGTCCATGGGCTGCAGTGACCACTTAATCAGGTGTGACACTTTACAAGTCACATCAATAGACGCTTCATACCCATACTCACAAATGAATAGAATTGTACCTCCTTCGACGGACTACGTTGACTTACGATTAACTCGCGTGCAGTATGACCGCTCCCATTGTATTTCTAATGTCGGATTCCTAAGTTCGGGCGTGAACGTACGTATACGCACGAGTTGTATTCGTACGGACACGCGTCGAAACTGGGCGCGTCCTCATCGCTAAGGATACAAAATACTAATCAAAGGATTAAAATATTAAAAGGTAAAGATATCTAATATTGCCTTTGATTATAATAGTCTCTTTCAAACATTCTTATTCCTTGAGGGAAGCACAGGAAAAGGATATAGCAGCGCCCCGATGGCTCAGTGGATCCATTTGTCACGCGCGTTTGATGCTCGCCTCTGCAAGTGTTCCGTTTCTCGGAGTGTTTCGCGCCTCGGGCTTTGTGTGTCACTTGTCCAGGCATATCAGAGAGTCTAGAACATTCTAGATATTAAAAGAAACATCTTTAAACTCAGCTAACAAACAGCGAAGGACTATAGTACATACTCAGCAGGCGCGTGCATACCATAGTCGAAAACGCTGGCCTCCTAGCCTCGCTTTACATATTATTTTTCTATTATTATTTGACAAGAAAATTACTACCTATCGTTATTATAGGCCAAACGAGAATTTAGATGTACCTATGACTAGCTAGATCTTCAGTGCCTACCAATGCACGCCACTGCTACCCAGCTAACTTCTAAACAAAACACGCAATTTTGAAAACAGTAGAAGGGAAGCGTCGATATCGACTACAATCTCAAAGTGGCACTAAATCACTGAAAAATATGCGAATGAATACAAATGGCTTCTGATAGCGCATTCGGCTGAAATATGTTTACAATAATATCACGCAGCCCACTTAGGGGATGAAGGGGGATGAAATATTCCATACTTAGATCCAGAAGGGGTTTAATAGGATTGGTTTGAGGATTTCTTTGTTTGGGGTGCGTAGGTGTAGATGAGTGACGTGGTAATCCGAATCTATTGTTTTCGACGTGACATTAAAAGTACTTATATGATAAGATAAGATAATATATATTTATTTGAAATTTAAATTATATTACACAATATGAATAACAACAATAACAAATTCGATAGCTCTTAAGCCTATAAAAAGTATAGTATTTAATAATGAAATGCAATATTATGAATTATATTAAGACATTTTAGGTAATACTAGCTTATGCCCGCGAATTCGCCTGTGGGGGCTTTAGAATTTTATTATTAACTATAATATTACAATCCATTTTCATCACAGGTACATCCCTAAATGTTTACTTAGAGACATTGTCTTCATACCATATTATTTGCTGTGGCCTGACAAATCTCTCAATTCGAACGAATAGTTCAGCAGCTATAAACTCCACACTAGATTTTAGAATGGAGGTTTAATACACTATAAAACGAATACAAACATAGAATTTTATACTCGGTTATCCTTTGCCGAGTTCTTCGCTAAATAAACAATTACGATGGCAACAATGCTGAATATTTCGCCTCTAGTCAATAAGTAAAACAAAGCCCCCGCTTTCGCTAATTCGAGCTGCGTGTGTGTGATGTGTTGCTGGCATGTGCGACAGTCAGACAGATTGGAATATGTCTGGATATTTTTTTTTGTACTATTACATAAGTATTTACACAAAGAAAATCAGACACACAGCTCTACCAATACACCTCAACAAGGTAACCATAGTTACCATCTGATTAGTCCGTAGCTGTGATAACACAGTGGCTTAGAATTCGACCTCTTAATCGGGGGTCCGGATTCGAATCACGTGGCACGCACCAATGGTTTTTTTAAAAGGTTATGTTCGCTTTATAAAATTAAATACCACCTGCTGTTACGGTGAAGGAAAACATCTTGAGGAGACCTGCATGCCTGAGAGTTCACAAAAAATGTTCTCAAAGGTATGTGAAGTCCACCGACCCGCATTAGGCCAGCGTGGTGGTACTCTAGGGCTACTCTTAACGGATACCCTATAAGGTTTTAGTTCTGAAAAACAAGCCAATATCCCTCCTTAGACCTCTACTCAAGAAAGGCCATGGACGAATTAGACTAGAAATCTCTTGAGAAAAACGTTGCATAGCTATAATCGGCAGACTAGCAATAACAGTGCGACATAGAAAAAAAGATAAAAAAGGAAAAAAGAATAAAATAGGTCTACGTCCCACTCGTTTCCCACCTACGACAATTTTCTATACGGCACGCTAATAAGCGCGCGTGTGTGCGTGGGGTGTTCACCCCCACCCTCGAGTGCGATCTTCAACGGATGGATGTTCTAATATTCAAATGGGATATGGAACTATTATTGTTGGAGCTACTGTCGATATGTAGCGCGGTGGAGCTCTCTTGGTGCTTTGGGTGTTTTTGAGAATTAGCCGAACTTCAGTTTAGAAAAAGACAGAATATTTATACCACTTACCATCAGAGGGCCGGTCTGTTTGTTTGCTTGCTTAAGTATTTTAAAAAATAGTTAAACGAATTAAATACAGTGCAAGCTATCGAAAAATTTAAAAAATATCCTGAGCCTGCGGCCTTGAGACTCCACCAACCCTACGTAGCTGACGTAGTGGACTAAAACCTACATATTATTATTCGTCATTGCAAGAAGAGACTTGGCAATTGGTCAATAATGGGTAACAGACAATTGAAGGGTCCACGACTATTTTCGAATTTATGCGCCTTTTATTAAACTGTATATAAATTACTATAACATAGAAGAAAAACATCGTGAGGAAACTTGCATGAAAGTTCTGTGGTGCTGGTGTTCCCTTCTTCCACCGCGTGTTATTAAAATTTTCTAAAAATGGGGGTAGCTAAAAAATATTTGAAATGTAGGTATTTCCAAAGTTTTATGAACACAAAAGTAATCACGCATGATGTCGTGTCGTACTTATAATTCTTCGATCCCGCAATCCCGAATCCCGGAGTAATCACGAAGTTTAAAGCCATCAGTCTCGTGTCAGCCCGCGGCTAGCATCAAGACCGAGGCCTGACGACACTTCTTTGCGTACTTCATGTGATAGGTACTGTACTTGTCTGCTGCGAGTAGGGATGGGCGAGGGATGTATCGATATTGTATTGTGTTCTGGGACATCGATATCGATGTATGTATTTTCATAAAAAATATTAAAAATTATTTTAAAATTACTTTTTTAATTACTGCAGTTTCAAATCTTGACTAAAAATTCCAATACCTTAAGTGTAAGCGACAAGTACAAATGAAATAGTAATTGTAGAGTTAGAGGAATTTTAAAAGCTAAATACACTCCACAAATTAGGTACTTAGGAGGTTTATAAATACCGAGGCGACATACAAGCGATAAATAGCGAGGGAAGCGACACCGATTAAGGAATATATGTGTGGACTAAAATGGCCTAAACAATTGAAACATTTGATATTTTTGCAAGTTTACTCGTAATAGAAGAAGAAGCTACCACTTATGGAAAATCACCGACTCACTGTCGTAAATGTAGAGATACGTATCCGATCCTATGTACCACAATATTTACCTGAAACATCGATACACACGCCCCATCACTACAGAAGCGAAATACATCAGCTCACTTCATTTATTCGTGCGCCGTATCTTTTGTTTGCTATATTTTTGACAAGTACAAAGCGAAATCTGCGCTTGTCATATGTTTGACAGACGACAGGGGTGGGGGTTGGTGTGGGGGTGGGTGGGGGTAGCGCTAAGTTGTTATTAAGTACTGCACTTGTAGGTGTTGTGTAGTGCCCCCCGTACGACTTAGTTTTGTATAGTTTTTCTCGTGACGACTGTTGTTTGATCGTCTATTGTGATGCATGTTCAATGAATGTTAGGCGCAGGCTGAATATATGTTTTGCTAAGTAGATAATGGCGGATGCGTTGGTATGGAATTACGTTGTTGGAATCATTACTTTTATCCACGATTTCGCGATGTGAGTTGTCAGTAACCCCATTAATGACCCACTACAGGGTCGGGTCTCCTCTCACAATGAGAAGGATGTAGGCCTTAGTCCACCACGCTGGCCTAATGCGGGTTGGTGCGATGTGAGTTATGGTGTTCGAAATCTTAAGATCGGTCTTGAGTTCTTTAAAATTCATGTAAGTTCAAAAGTAAATGAGTAAGTTAATGATGTTACAGACTTGTTGGTTAAGTAAGGTAGGTACTTAAGTGCTACTAGCTACTTAAGTACTAATAGAAGTTTATTGAAACTACTATTAATACTAATAAACTTGTATGGATAAAACCGCCAGTGGCGATTTTTTTGTTATTGTATACTTAAGGGTAGCGTAGGGTATACGGGCATGCAGAATTCCTGGTAATAAGTGACCAGATAGGTATAAAAGTTTTTTTCTTTCTTTCAATCTCAACTAATATTAAAACTTTTCGTGACAACTAAGATGTTCACCTCAAAGTTTCTCTGGAATCCTCTCCAACTAGAAACCAATACATGAAGTAGAATCTTCTGCTTCTCAGCGTGTTAAGTTCAGTAAAGTATTAGAATAATAAATACGTTGATTAATACAAAAATAAACCGTACAAATTATTTCACCCGAATTTGCAACATTCCCATAATGGCGAAGCTGCCAGCGATCGTCGTTGCAATTAGTGGCGTTTCCCGATGAAATGAAAATGAAAATCGTTAAAGTTTAACGAAAATCACATTACGGTTTATTCGTCGGTTATAACCGAACCGAAATTGAGGACGTGAACAAACGATCTGCTATATTAACCGTGAAATGAACGGTTACATGCATCCGCCTGTCACACCGATGCGTAATTGATTGTTTGATTGGAACACATCGGTGTATGTTTGCGAATATCGAGTATATCTGTCAGACATGCTGTCAATCCGATTATATACTCAAATCATACAGAAGATTATAATTTAATTATTGTGGACAGATTTAAATCAAAAAATACCACTAAGAATAAATCTTTATCAAATGTATTTATCGGTATTCTAAATCTCGTCACTTGGTACTTGACACTAAAAATAAAAAAGGAACAAATAGTAGGATACAAAGCAAAAAAAAAAACTTAAAAGGAGCTAACATTTAAAATTATAACATAATGCTGGATTGAAACAGTAATAACAACAATAGCCAAACAATGGAAAAATAGTCACACTCTTAAAAACTAAGATTTTATTGTTTGTCATAGTTGAAGTAAAGTATATGTGTGTGAGGCCTAGAATCATCATTACCTACAGCATGATTGATGATTAATACCTACTAATATCATTATTAGAAGCAGTGATAGCTCCGTGGCTTAGAATTCGACCTCTTAATCGAGGGGTCCGGTTTCGAATCCCAGTGGCACGCACCAATGACTTTGTAAAAAAGTTATGTGCGCTTTATAAAATTAAATATCACCTGCTGTTACGGTGAAGGAAAACAGCGTGAGGAAACCTGCATGCCTGAGAGTTCACAAAAAAAAATGTTCTCAAAGGTATGTGAAGTCCGCCAACCCGCAGTAGGCCAGCGTGGTGGACTAAGGCCTACATCCCTCTCATTACGAGAAGGAGACCCGACCCTTTGGTGGGTCATTAATGGGTTACTGGCAATATCATTATTAATAATAAGACATTATTTTGGTGTAATGACATCATTAGTAACAAAATTACAGCACAGTGTAAATCCAATCCATCCATGTTCAAACATCCAAAAAACGCTTCAAACGTTGTCCCTTCAAGGAGTACAAAAAGCGACCGAAAATTAAATAATGAAAAAATATAGCCTCTTCCCTTGTACAGATGAAATTTGATTAAAAATCACGATTATTACGAGGCCCCTTTGTGATATTTCACATACGTATTAAGGAGCCAACGAAACGATTGTCAAACGATTATAGACTTTATTTGAACGCAATAAAAGTCACCCTCTTGGTTTGTGTGGGTATATTTTACGTGGTATTCAGCAAAGAGTCGATGCCTCCACACCCCACCCTTTGACTCCGACCCCCTTTCAATAATTTTTCATAGCACCAAACCTCTCTTTGCGGTCGACTCTTAGATTAACAAACTTTTAAATTAAAATCGGGCAAAACAAATATCGGCACGCTTTTCGATTATTCTGAAGCCTTTTGATTTAATAAAAGTTGTGATTGATACCGTTTTATGAGGAATGGAAATAATGGAATTGTATTCCAGAGATATTAGTTATTTATTTTTACTGCTGAAACACTTATAATTTTGAAATCTTCTGCGGATATTGGGGCAAGTTTACGTTAAACGTATTTTATCTTATTTAATAGAACCACTGCGGTGATAGCCCAGTGGCTTAGAATTCGACCTCGAATCGAGGGGTCCGGGTTCGAATCCCAGTGGCACGCGCACATAACTTTTTACCAATGACTTTGTAAAAAGTTATGTGCGCTTTATAAAATTATATATCACCTGCTGTTACGGTGAAGGAAAACATCGTGAGGAAACCCGCATGCCTGAGAGTTAAAAAAAATATTCTCAAAGGCATGTGAAGTCCACCAACCCGCATTATGCCAGCGTGGTGGACTAATGCCTACATCCCTCTCATTGTGAGAGGAGACCCGACCCTGTAGTGGGTCATTAATGGGTTACTGACTATAGAATCACTGGACGCCGTAATAGACCAACACATGTAAATATGGTGCAGTTAAGTCAATATTACATACATACGATACGTGTTATATTAACTACAACCTGCTTTTTTGAAGTCGGTTCAAAATACTAGTCAAACATAGAACTCCATCCTTTTTTGAAGTCAGGAAACAAGTTATTGTTTCCTGACTTCAAAAAGGAACCAACTCCAATTGTTAAATTGGAGTTAATATCGACGCATCCATATTCAATGCGCACTCGTGGCAACGCATCGCGCACTCCGCCGATACTCTTTGATCCTCAGAGTGGCTTCAAGGGCCCGTTGTTTGAGCTCAAAGGGTCTGATACTCTTTGTGAGGGTTTTCTGTTTGATTAATGTCACTGATGGGTTATTGTTAGATTAGCATGCAGAGGCGCGATTTAACAGGACATGTAAAGGTATTTATGTACGTGTGTTTGCAATCCATTAGTAGACCCGCTACAGGGTTGGGTCACCTCTCATAATGAGAAGTATGTAGAATTAAACATATTATAAGTCCAGTCAGTCTATCACAACTTTTACAGTGCGAGAACTGAGTTGCGAGACTTGGGTTTTTTACAAGTTATGTTTTTGATGGCATCCCATATAGACACGAGTATACTATCCCATGCAGCGGTGATAGCCCAGTGGCTTAGAATTCGACCTCGAATCGAGGGATCCGGGTTCGAATCCCAGTGGCACGCACCAATGACTTTGTAATAAAAGTTATGTGCGATTTATGAAATTAAATATCACCTGATGTTACGGTGAAGGAAACCTGCATGCCTGAGAGTTCACAAAAAAAAATATTCTCAAAGGCATGCGAAGTCCACCAACCCGCAGTAGTGTAGCGTGGTGGACTAAGGCCTACATCCTTCTCATTGTGAGAGGAGACCCGACCCTGTAGTGGGTCATTAATGGGTACTGACATGACATTCTATCCCATAACGTACTAGTAAATCCCAGTTAAGAATCGAAGATTAAAACTCAAAATGCTTAATCGAAATCGCGTTCACCCCTATCAATCTGGATCCCTATACAAGACCATAACCTTTGATCCGATGATTTGAATGACAGTCATCGACCGCCATTGTTCTTGTTCGTACACAATGACTCCACAGGTGAATGAGCGCTGTGGGACATGGGGACGATACTACAACAGTACGAGTACTACATACACTATCGTTAAAGTACTTATTCGTATAGTCAACGTATGCCATTATGGAAAGATTAGACTGTGCCCGCGGCTTCGTCCGCGTGGATTTTAGAACTTGGTGCAGAGAAGGATAAAAAGTATCCTATATCTTAATCCAGGTTATGATCTATCTGTGTACCAATTTTCATCCACATCTGTTCAGCCGTTTTTGCGTGAAAGAGTAACAAACATCCATCCATACTCACAAACATTCGCATTTTTTTATATAATAAAGTAGTAGGATGTCAGACAGACTGACATTTAAATAAATAATTATTATGATACTGATGACTGACGTTTGCCGTACGAATACTTTGACGATAGTGTTTATGCTTACGGCACAGCACTAATATTACTAACTAAAAAATCGTAATATATCGTGTCCAAACTGAACGTGGCCTAACATTTCGGTTGCGGCGCTAATTATAAATAATAAATTATTCCTGAAAATATTAACAGTAATAAAAAAAATATCGCGTCATTAAAAATGTTCTTTATACAAAAAATAATATTCAGTAAAAAATAAATTAGTAAAAAAAATTGACCCCGACGTGATTTGAACACGCAACCTTCTGATCTGGAGTCAGACGCGCTACCGTTGCGCCACGGAGTCGATGACGACTCACTCGAAAATAGTTCACATAAATTGCCTATCGATTGCTGCTACTCCCAATCAAAAGATAACAAGATATTGAATGACCTTCATCAAATCATTAAATTGTTTTTGATTCTAAAATCTTATGTACCTACATCATTTTATTGATAAGATAACCGGTTTATACTAACGAGTATATAGAAAGTCCACATACATAGCTACTTTTAATAATTGTGTCGGCCTAGCCTACTTTAGTTGCTACCTTATATTAATAGACATTGTAACATTTGTAACAGATTGTAAAAATATTATTTATCAAAAATAAGTTGTAGTCAGTAATCCATTTATGACTCACTACAGGGTCGAGTCTCTTCTCACAATGAAAGGTATGTAGGCCTTAGTCCACTATGCTGGCCTTCGGGTTGGTGGACTTTGCATAGCTTTGAGAACATTTTTTTGGTGAACTATCAGGCCTCCAAGATTCACTGTTGCTGAATATTCAATTTTGTAAAACGACCATACCTAACCTTTAATTGTGGATGCCTGCAGGATTCGAACCCAGACCTCTCGATTTAGAGACTGAGTTCTTAGTCATATCTATCGTCGCTTTCAGAAATTCACCGTTGCAAGTAATATTTAATTTTGTTACACACACAACCTAGAAACATCATTGCTGCCACTGGGACCCGGAACTCCCTATAAAGTGACAGTGACATTGGTCACTGATCTATAAGCATTTACAGTCATGTATTACGTAGATACATGAACAGACAAAGGTCTCCGTTATCAATATGATAGCGTATTGATCATCTTAAGTCGGATGCTGCTCACGTGATTAATGTTCGCTGTTTAGACGTGCATTAGTACTGGGCGTGAATAATTTGACGTGATATAGTAATGTCATATCGATGTCATAACAATTAGGTATAACAACATTTTACTGCTGCTGACTGTACCTATCTTAAGGCCATTGGATGTTCTTATTGGCTGTTAACCAAACGACAAACCAATACGACACAACACAATTTAACACAGAGCTCTATAAAAAGATCGGTGTACATTAGTCGCGATAAATGTAAAGATTTATCGCGACTAATGTCCACCGATTTTGTCGTCGCAATTAGGACGAGGAGTAGCAAAAAAATTATTTTAAGAAAAAAATATTTTTCAAAAATAATTTTTATTTTAGGTAGATCGTAACGAAATAAAAGCGTGTTAAAAAGGTGTGAGACAATTTCGGAATAAATCTGTTAAAAAATTTTTGCATATCCGTCTATTTGACAGAATTTGAAGATAGTTAACAATATTTATGAAATAAAAGCGATAATTACGAAGAAAAATGGCTGATTTGAGATTTCGTGACAGTAAAGCAACGCCTTCCCGGCGTGCAATAAAAGAAAAATAATAAAATAATTATGCCAACAACTAAAAAACAAAAAAACTTAAAAATATCTCTTCCTACCAACTCCAGGGTCACCGTTCTCCATCTGGCGGTTACCAAATAGTGAATGCTCAACGTTCACATCGTTTTATTTAAAAAAATTGCATCAAAATCGGTCCATCCGTTTGGGCTCTCTTTCGACACGGGACAATTACCTACATAGGCACTCTTTTTAGTTGTTGGTTAAAATGCACTACTCTATCTGCCTACACCCCTAAGTAGTATACCACCCCTCACCCCGTCAGCTGAATCGTGCAATTAATCACCCCCATCGCATCCGGCTCAGCTGATCAATAAGCTATCAGTGTCTGTCTGTCCGTCTGTCACGTGGGTATTGTGACACGTGCGGTTCCCACATATCCGGGGTATGATTTATCGAGATATCTTCTTATAGGTATGTTAAGACGTGAAGCGAAAATTTTGGGTACAATTTACATTTCACTACGCAGTGAAATTTGGCACAATTTAAGTTTATAAGAATGCCTGAATTTTAATAGTTTTAATTTGAAGTCTACCAAGCCGCCCCCTAATCGACGCTACTCCGCCCGGTCCTGGGCCCTTTGAATCCAACGGTTTCCCGCTGTCGTCTTCAGGTCGTCAGTCCACCTGATCGGAGGGCGGCTATACTCCTTTTGCCGAAACGTGGTCGCCATTCAAGGACCTTTCTTCCCCACAGCTTATCGGTCCTTCAAACGATGTGGCCAGTCCATTGCCACTTCAGTTTGTTAACTTTGAGAGTGGTGGAAGGAAGGAATCAAATTCCTTCTCACTCTGAAATGAAATCTGCAGTGGAGAACTAATGGCTTGTAGACTAGGTGCTAATATTTCTTCCAGTCCCATAGTAAGGTTGCCAACCCAACAACACGGACACGACAATAAAGACCTTAAGCCGACAGCACACGCTGGAATAATTCATCGAACGAAAACATTAATCAAAGACTGAGCCTCTGAAACTTTCAGCGCCAATCTGAACGTTATCGCGTTGCAATACGGCTAACCAAGATTGCATGTGGCATTGCAAATTCAAATTGCCGCCTATAGCCCGGTGATTGGTCAGCGCGTGGCTGCGTTATAAATAGTGCGGTTGTGTCGCGTTGGACTAGTGTGGAAGATGTACAACGATAGGTATTTTTTTTGTTAATTTTTTTTTGCGTCCGCCAGTTATGTTCTTCAGATTCTAATTCGCAAAAGAACAGAAAAGGTAAAGAGGAAAGTGTGGAGAAGGAAACATGATATTCGAATGACAGCCAATGATAACCAAAATTACCTCACCTCTGAAGACCTCTGACACCCTTAAAACACTAAACTTATTTATTAAAAATCTTAAAAAAATACGATTAAGAATTGTTAATATTTAAACGATACTATACGATAATATTTATACGATATCATCATCTTTATATCAAAAAAGAAAAGGGGAGAGCTAGGCGATGTCACTGCCTGGGGACCGTTGTCCGAATAAGAATAATAATAATTATACAATATAATCTATGGTCTGATACTAACTTCAGACCAATTGCATATAAGCTCATAGGTATTCAATGAAACTTTGAGCCTGTTTAAGGATACGTCTTATGATTGGCCAGTCAGATCAGGCACGCCATTGTCTACAGTAATTCATATATCATTAATTCATTAGTATATATAATATAGATTCTATAATTATATAGGTACTAAAAATGAATCGCTGTTCGTTAGTCTGGCTGAAACTCGAGAACAGCTGGACCGATTTGACCCATTTTAGCTTTGATATGTTCGTATAAGTCTAACGAAGGTTAAAATTTGAAAAGAATCCGAAGTAAATAGTATACATTTTCTATATTTCGCGGAACGAAGTGAGCCGTTTTGATTTAAATCAAAAATTTTGTTCACAGGTCTTATCCACAAAACGTCATCGTAAAGCCTTAAATATGCACAAGAATGGCACTACACGAGCAAGGGTGACGGCGGGTAGCGGCGGGTAGCGGCGGGTGACACCCTGTATAGATCTGTCGATGCGCTTCCATCAATATTAGAACACCTTTTAACGATCAAATGTAGGTTTTCTAATTTGTAGGAGGACAAACAAACATACGAGTAACTGTAGGAACAAAGATAGGCTTTGTGTTTTAATGGTCGACTATGTCAGTAACCCATTAATGACCCGCTACAGGGTCGGTTCTCCTTTCGCAGTAAGAGCGATGTAGGCCGCCGTCCATCTCGCTGGCCTACTGCGGGTTGGTGGACTTCACATGCTTTTGAGAACATTTTTTTTAATTCATAAATATCGGTATAGGTAACAAACAACATCTTACGTCTTGGTGGGAATCTTTCAGCAATGGAATAGAAACTCAATCATTTTTTTCTGTGTTCGACGTCTGCCTAGTGAAATAATGACGGAAAATATCTTAAGTTATGAACGGAAGATAAATCTTATTAATTAAACTGTATCACCGACAACATGTAATTATCGCGAGGAACCAGTAAATCTTGGTCCATTGTGTGACGTCACTAATGTGACCTGTACGTGTTCATTAACTGCCCGTGATGGACGACCGCCTTCCGGATACGACACGGGGAAGGTACGATTATATTATGTAGAGTGCCCCTAGCGTGAACACAATAGTCAAAGAACGTGAGCGATAGGATGATAAGAAAACTACATGCCAGTAACCCATTAATGACCCACTACAGGGTCGGGTCTCCTTCTCGTAATGAGAGGGATGTAGGCCGCCGTCCACCACGCTGGCCTACTGCGGGTTGGTGGACTTCACATACCTTTGAGAACATTTTTTTTTTGTGAACTCTCAGGCATACAGGTTTCCTCACGATGTTTTCCTTCACCGTAACAGCAGGTGATATTTAATTTTATAAAGCGCACATAACTTTTTTTCAGTCATTGGTGCGTGCCACTGGGACTCGAACCCGGACCCCTCGATTCGAGTTCGAATTCTAAGCCACTGGGCTATCACCGCGAAAACTACATAGTTAGAACCAATATGTAAACAGCGGTATAATTGTGATACCCCACTACCGACGAAAAATTCGGTCTTCTACTGGGAGGACCACCAACCCGCAGTAGGCCAGCGTGGTGGACTAAGGCCTACAACCCTCTCATTGTGAGAAGAAACCCGACCATGTAGTGGGTCATGAATGGGTTACTGACAAACCCTCAGCCCTCAGTGTGGACGCTCACACTGCGCGCGACTAAGTTGACGTACGACTAAGTCGCACGCAGTCTGAACGCTCCATAGTATCCCACTTCTAAGGTCGGGATTGTTCGTGCGTATACACACGAGTTACAGCGGTGATAGCCCAGTGGCTTAGAATTCGACCTCGAATCGAGGGGTCCGGGTTCGAATCCCAGTGGCACGCACCAATGACTTTGTAAAAAAGTTATGTGCGCTTTATAAAATTATATATCACCTGCTGTTACGGTGAAAGAAAACATCCTGAGGAAACCTACATACTCGTACATGCCTGAGAGTTCACAAAAAAAATGTTCTCAAAGGTATGTGAAGTCCACCAACCCGCAGTAGGCCAGCGTGGTGGACTTAGGCCTACATCCCTCTCATTGTGAGAGGAGACCCGACCCTGTAGTGGGTCATTAATGGGTTAAAACAACATACACACGAGTTGAATTCGTACGAAGTCGTGTCCGAACTGAACGCGGCAACATCCTCATCCCAGTAATTTAAGGCTTTCGTCGCTTTATAACAACACACATTGTTACCGTCGACTATTATTATCTATTGATAGCTATTCCCGTACACTTTTTCATTCGACGTTTCCCTGACACATATCGTATCAAGATGTCCAGACATCGCCCAACGTGCATCCACAACAACATGCATTTCCATTGCGTCTCGTATCCGTCACGTGTGCGCTAAATCATCCGAGGCGTGTCGCAGGCGGCCGTGTCTAATATTGAAACAGTGATTTATCACGCTATAAATCCGCTCACTGTCCGCCCGACAAACGTTGGATAATCGCATGATGCACCTTTGTTGGACGTGTGATAAGATTGGACTGAAGTTTCTTGTGTCGTTCCAATCAACTTTGACGGACTTTGACGACTCAATCCTGGTTGGCTTTTGTGGTCCAGTCTTGGGCACGAGTCTCTCCCCACAATAGGAGGCCTGGAGAATTCTCCACCACGCTGCTTCAATGGGAATTGGTGGCGAAACGGGCAAGTGGGCTAGTGGCCAACCAGCGTCGAATATTTGTAAACTGCCCATTAGGCCTCCGACAGGGTTTAGCGTATGCTATGATGTCATCTGCAACGGTAATATGAAAAAGTACGTACTTATCAAAGTTTAAAAGTTTTAATACCAATTGTTTGTACTGTAAGACGGAGTTTAGAGCTCGTAAGCGGTTGTTATATTAAATATCACCTGCTGTTACGGTGAGGGAAAACATCGTGAGCAAACCTGCATGGCTGAGAGTTCACAAAAAAATGTTCTCAAAGGTATGTAAAGTCCACCAACCCGCAGGCCAGCGTGGTGAACCTGCCTGCTTCTCATTGTGAGTGGAGACCCGACCCTGTAGTGGGTCATTAATGGGTTACTGACAAACGGTTGCCACAGATGGCTGAAGCTACGGCCTTCACGGTCCAATCAAGAACACGGATGTTGAAAATAAAACTTTGACGTGAAAAACGTCATAATGATACTAATGGACGTAGGTACTCGTAATAGAAAATAAGCTCACAATTGAAGCTTAATTTCGTTTTATTATTTCTGATTCCCCTTAAAATACCTTTACAAATTAAATTTGTTATTGGAATCACTTACGAAAATGATAGTTTCATTTAAAGACGTTTCGTTATACAATATCTATGTCGCTTCATATTTACCACGGGTTCTACAGATATGCGTACTGGGTATTCGATAAATGATGGTGCAATTATTTACTTTTCATAGTAGTAGTAGATTTTCTAAAAATAATGAAAAAAAATTAAACTGACATCAAAAAAGTATGAAATAATATTTGTTACATACTTTAAGCGTACCTACTATGTTTCGAATTTGGTGTCTTTAGTATCAAGTATTTTGTTTCTATTGTTGAATTTTGGCACCAACCTCAAAAAGTAGTAGGCCCAAAGTATGTATAAACAAATTTTATTTCATACTTTCTTAATGTCGGTTTTATTTTTTTAATTATAAATTATTTATTTCGTAATTTTTAGTTTTAAATTCATAATATCACGGAAACCACTGGACTGATTATGATGTAACTTTTACCAGTCCATAAGTCGAAAAATTCAAACAAACAAAAAAAGAACGAACACGGTCCGTCAATTAGTTTCGGAGATATGCGAGGACAAACACATTTACATACATACATACATACGTACATACATACATACATACAAACAAACATACATTTTTTAAACAAAATAATTATTTATCATTAAAGGTACATAAGCGGTGATAGCCCAGTGACTTAGAATTCGACCTCGAATCGAGGGGTCCGGGTTCGAATCCCAGTGGCGCGCACCAATGAAATTTGTAAAAAAGTTATGTGCGATTTATAAACAATAAATATCACCTGCTGTTACGGTGAAGGAAAACATCGTGAGGAAACCTGTATGCCTGAGAGTTCACAAAAAAAAATGTTCTCAAAGGCATGTGAAGTCCACCAACCCGCAGTAGTGGTGCGTGGTGGACGGCGGCCTACATCCCTCTCATTGTGAGAGGAGACCCGACCCTGTAGTGGGTCATTAATGGGTTACTGACAAAGGTGCATCATAATACCCCGCACGTAGCCCACACACTGAAAGTCGGTCCCAAGCAGGAGCGCGATACGCGAAATTGTTCCAGTTATCGCGCCCACTTACGCTAGTTTTAATTAGCTGTAGCGTTTTGTGCCAGTCGAAAATTAATCAAATCACTCACGGAGGGGGAGGCTTTGGATGGCTTTATGCAATATGTAAGATAGTGCGTGATAAAACACGTACATAGTACGTACTTGTATCTGTAATTTCTTATAAAGTAAAAATCAATTATTATTTATTAAATTACAATTAAAATTCTAGTTATGGAACACTTCAAATATCAAAAAAATTAATTGTGTGGTATTCAATTCAAAATTTAATATAACTTCATAATTTGCATACCTGAGAAGGTGAATATGGATTGATCAAAATGCCCTGTAAAACCAATAACTTACCCATATTCGTGCAAATAAATGATTTTCATTTCATTTCATTTCATTTCATTTCATTTCAATGTTTAAAATTTAACATTTTGAGGGGGGAAGGACAACGTGTAAAAAAGTTTGATAAATAAAATGTTTTTCTCGTTAGTTTCACGTACATTTTGGTAAAACCTTATTCACCTTTAGAAATATACAAATTAAATCATAGAAGAAAATTAATTCCATAGCAGTTGGTTAGTCAAAAAACATTTAGTAGAAGATACCTATTAAGTCCACCAACCCGCAGTAGGCCAGCGTAGTGAAAAGGCCTACATCCCTCCCATTGTGAGAGGAGACGCTACCCGGTAGTGGGTCATTAATGGGTTACTGACACGACCTATTAAGAAAATGGCAACATGTTGCATATCAGTATCCCATCCATCTGCTTCAGAAGATCGCGTGGCAACGTTAGAGTGACACCTGTTTATTATCTGCGATGGAAAATTGCATGTGTTGTAGAAATAATTCCGAGAATGTTGCTTAGAAGATGAAACTAAATTTTCAATCAATAAATACTACTACTATCTACATATAATATAGTATACATAATATAGTATCTATACTAATATTATAAAGAGGAAACATTTGTATTTTTGTATGTTTGTAAGGAATATACTCAAAAACTACTGGGCCGATTTCAAAAATTCTTTCACCATTGAAAAGCTACATTCAGCCTGAGTAACATAGGCTATTAAATAAAAATAAAAAAATAAAAAAAAAATCATTGGCAGAGCGAAGCCTGCTGGGTCAGCTAGTTAAGTATAAATACGAATGTTTGTGAGGATGGGTGGATGGATGGTTTGTTACTCTTTCACGCAACAACGGCTGAACAGATCTGAATGAAATTTGGTACACAGGTAGATTATCACAGGTAGATAAAAGTATTCTACATGTTAATCCAAGTTGGATTAACTTATAGGATACTTCTATCACTCTGGGTCAAACTTTTAAGTCCACAATGATGAAGTCGCGGGCGGAAGAAAGTTACAAAAAGTGAATGTCATGTCAGTACCCATTAATGACCCACTACAGGGTCGGGTCTCCTCTCACAATGAGAAGGATGTAGGCCTTAGTCCACCACGCTGGCCTACTGCGGGTTGGTGGACATCACATGCCTTTGAGAACTTTTTTTTTTGTGAACTCTCAGGCATGCAGGTTTTCTCACGATGTTTTCCTTCACCGTAACAGCAGGTGATATTTAATTTCATAAATCGCACATAACTTTTATTACAAAGTCATTGGTGCGTGCCACTGGGATTCGAACCCGGACCCCTCGATTCGAGGTCGAATTCTAAGCCACTGGGCTATCACCGTGCAGCAAAAAGTGAATGCCATGTGAAAATTCGCTCTTAATCAAAAGGTCTAGGTTTGAAATTCAGTGACATCTATTCTAAGCTATGTGTGTTTAAAAAATGTCATATATTATAACGGTAAAGGAATACAGTGTAAGGGAACTGGTGCGTGTCACTAGGGTTCCAACCCAGACCGCTCGAGTAAGATCTTGTCCTAATTGGCACTTGACCGACCGACCAACTAACGCAACAAAATTTAAACACGGCTTATTGTATGGAGCTATCCCAACTGACACACTGAATGACATTGTCGTACGACCGACTTGTTGCGAGCGACCGACTTTATCGTCGAACAACTTGGCGACCTGAGTGGCGCAGTGGTTAAGACGCCAGTGCGCTGCGCGGAGGGTTCTGGGTTCGATTCCCAGCGGTGCAGAGATTTGAATGATGAGTATAAATTTCTGTTTCTGGTCTAGCTGTGTGTGTTCTTGTCTTGTGTGTGTCACCCACGTATGGCACCCACGACACAAAGAATCCTAGTGTGGGGCAATGAGTGTGAAGCATTATTAAAAATTACGACAAGGAGCAAATGAACGAAAGAATGAAAAAAAAATGAAGTAGCTACTAGGCGATCACCTCTTGAATTATTATTTCAGCCAGCAAAAAAACTACCAACCAAAAGATATTCTTGTTGTTTTGTTCTTGGTACCTACAAGATGACAGTGAACCAAAGTCGTTTAACAACCGACTATAAAGCCCATTCTCATACAATCCTGATTTTTGATACTGGTTTCACGAACTAATGTCTGGAGCTTAAGGCGAAGGATTACGTCTTCATAATTTTTTTTTTTTTTTGTAGAACAAATTATCTAAAATTCTGTAAAAGGCTGGACATAAGCCTCTCATCGACGTAATTCCGTCCGGTCTTGGGCCCTTTGATGCAGCGGTTTCCGGCTGTCTTCTTCAGGTCATCAGTCCACCTGGCCAGAGGGCGGCCTGTCGTTTTCCTACTAGCCTATTAGTTCTCTCTTATATTTCTTTATATTAAAATAAAAAGGATAGGCTTTAATGAACCACGCTCATATTTTGTAGAATGGACAAGCAACTTGGTTACTTATTAATAGTTCTAGAACAAATACAAAGAAAATAGGCAAAAGAAGTAGGCATGCCTACCTACCAATATTTTGTAGAATGTACAAGCGACTTGGTTACTTATTAATAGTTCTAGAACAAATACAAAGAAAATAGGCAAAAGAATTAAGCATGCTTAAGAATTAAGCATGCCTACCTACCACCCTACAGCCATTACTTAAGTACATGTCGTATTGGGTGAGGTTTTAAAAAAATAGGGTTACCTGATTTTGAAATCTATTTCTTTTCACCCCCAAAAAATATAACTCAGTAAAAGTAGGTACCTACTTTTGTTACAACGGAGCCTTAACTTAATTTTGTCATGCACAAAAATCATGACTTCAATTGTTTAAACGGTCATGGATTCAAGAGAAACTTATATCCTCTTTATCTCTCGAATAATGCGCGTTTTATTAAGTTTTCGAGATATTTTTGACGCGATAACATCTTACAGGGAAATTGGGACGAATGTTTTTTAGTATTTTTAAGTTTGACTTAATGATGTATGCTGTCTTTAGGTAAGTAGATAAGTAACTGCGCTAACGTCACCAGTGTGGAATTTTAGATAATAATATTATGACTGCAAATATTTTGTTGGTAGTTGGGCTGGTCTGTCCCACACAAGTCCCACGAGAGGGAATATTGAAAAGTATGAAAATTGGTTTTTATTTTGTAGCTACTCGTCATATCAAATCCACGTCTTTATTCAAATAAAGTGATATAAGTAAATAATATTTTTCTAGTTTTTTAGTTTTGAAATTCCAACGGAATCCCATGACTTGTCAAAAGTATTATACGAGTAGGTATTGTTTCTTGATTCTGTGTAAATTGTTACAACAGTAATACCTAATACAAATCGCTAATCATTTTTAATAAAATAATCAGAATAGTTTTTTTGACACACTTAATTTTTTTTATATGAGTAATACATTAAGATTTTCCTCCCATACTTAAAACTAAAAATTAGGAAATAAAAATAATTTCAAAGAATTAAACCGACTTCAAAAAATGCATGAAATAAAATTTCTTATAACAATTTTTGAGTAATCGATATACATGCATACATACACCTATGAAATTTGGTATACTTGTTTGGAAGCCGTAATAAACCATCATAATAATTATGTAAAAATTATGCAGTTCCGATAATTATTATTACATGTATACATACGTGTCGAATTGATAACCTCCTTTTCTGAAGTCGGTAAAAAGAGAATGGTAATGTGGGCGATGCTATGCGTCACACGCATCGTGTGTTAGAGAATTTCATCACTTCGCATAACGACTCCGTGGCGCAACGGTAGCGCGTCTGACTCCAGATCAGAAGGTTGCGTGTTCAAATCACGTCGGGGTCAATGATACTGTATGGCCACTTTTTAAACGGTTTTATTACTGTTTTTTTTTTATTTTTCACATTAAAATCCTTTTTTGTCTTTTTTCTTTCAAACAATTTTTACTTTTAAAAATATTAAACGTTTTTTTATTTTGAGGTTACAAATTATTTTAATTACCTATATTGGTTATTATTGTCTATCTTAATTTAATTATTATTTTGTAATAAAGTTATTTTTTTTATATAATTACGTTTGTGCTTATTTTTCACTTTAAAATCGTTATTTTCTCCTACTTTTCTTTCAAAGTTATAAGATGAAGTACCCATCTACACTTATATTATAAATAGGAAAAATTGTATTTTTGTGTGTGTATATGTTTGTAATGATTTTTCATTCAAAAACTACAGTGCCGATTTCAAAAATTCTTTCACAATTGGAAAGCTACATTCACCCTGAGTAACATAAGCTATATTTATTGCTAGATTTAGTCAAATTAATTGGCAGAGCGAAGCCTGCCGGTCAGCTAGTATCTTATAAAAAAGACTATCGTACAGACTTAGCGGGCATTCATTTTTATTTTATTTTATTATATACTTGGATTAATAAATTACTAAAGCTAATCTATTTCATTTTAACCAGACACAGCAACCAGACGCCTAGTTACATAAATAAAGACATAAAGGTAAAGTGTGATCGGGGCCTGCCTAGGGCTCGCGGCAGATACCGGCGATATGTTCCTACTGCACGGAGCCGGACACCAGAGCCGTGGATCCAGGAACATGTTTAAATTATCCGTGGACAGGACATATTTTCAATTAGAACCTTTTGTAATATACCATTGGATCAGAAATGTTGTAAATCATCCATCAATGCCTCTACTACACATAGATACGTAAAGCAATGTCGCTACTACACATAGATACGTAAATCATACAGCTTACTACACAGGAGTCGCACCGTGTAACAACCCAAATAGAGGTAAAAGATTTTTAGAAGAGTTGAAAAATTAATAAAGCATTAGATCATCATAAAAATTGCTTCATTTTTGATTAACATTCTCTTTTAACGTTTTATAAAAGTAATAAAACAAGCAGCGGTGCGGTGATAGCCCAGTGGCTTAGAACTCGACCTCGAATCGAGAGGTCCGGGTTCGAATCCCAGTGGCACGAACCAATGAATTTGTGAAAAAGTTATGTGCGCTTTATAAAATTAAATATCACCTGCTGTTACCGTGAAGGAAAACATCGTGAGGGAACCTGCATGCCTGAGTTCACAAAAAAAAATGTTCTCAAAGACATGTGAAGTCCACCAACCCGCAGTGGGCCAGCGTGGTGGGCTAAAGCCTACATCCCTCTCATTGCGAGAGGAGACCCGACCCTGTAGTGGGTCATTAATGGGTTAAACTGACTGACATAAAAAGTTGTAATAGTTGCCATATCCACAACTTAACTGTCCAGGAACGTGCGGTTCCCCGAAATTTAGATGTCACGAGTGCAACGCTTTCTGCTAATGTGCGCCGTACGCAATAGTTGTTTGTTACTGACTGCATGCGGTGGACAAGATTGAAGATAGCACACGAATGTGCGCTCTTCATGCCGCCTGATGGTAAACGGCTTAAATCTTCCCCAGTGAAATGCCCCTTAATTTAGGATAAGGCCCGTTTGTCATTTAGGCTGGAGTTTTGATTTGGTTTGGTTAAAGTGAGCAGTTTAGTCGAACGCTTTTGGAAGTTTTGTTTAAGAAAAATAAGAAGAATTGTAGTACTTAAAGAAATTTCTACCGCGAAGTCTTCTATTGATCTAACACCATAGTGAGTTAAAATGGCAATACAATCGATTAATAAATGAACCAAAAAGTTAGGCTACTTACTGAAATACCACGCCTATTTATTGAAGTGCCTAAATTTGTTTGAAAATAAAATTTCGACTTTCATTAGAGGATGCTGTGAAGAAAACCAACAATGGAAGTGAAATTTGTTAGAATAAAACATTTTTTTTGCTGTGAAGAAAACAAACACGGGAAGCCTGCACGCCCGAGAGTTTTTCATAATGTTCCTAAAGGCATGTAAAGTTCATCAATACGCATTAGGCCAGCGTGGTGAACTGTGGCCTACACCCGTAAGAGAAGCTAATGGATGGACCGATGTCACTAATGGACCAAGTCACTAATGGATAATAGACCTACATCTTCTAAGTTGCAATCGGTATGCAGTCCAGTTGAGGTTGAGATATATAGCCAACTTGCAGTTGTAAGACAGAGCTATTTGCTAAATGTAAGCGGTGCATCATACCAACGCTATCTTTAATCTTGTCCACTAAATGCAGTCAGAAACCACTGCAATATCACATAATTGAAATCGCAAATAGAGCAAATTGTAAGGAGAAAATTACATACAAATTTTTCTAATAAGATTAAGCGAGTTTTAGTGATCATCGTCGCCCATTGACATGAGCCGCACCCAAGAAGTTATCAGTCCGGTGTCTGCATTGAAAGAAAGCACTCTTTCCCCCTTTTTCCAAGAAATAGTGGTCATGGTCCCAAGAAAACACATCAGCCGGAACACTATCCAAAAGCTTGCAAATACGAGACATGAAAGTGCGTGAAAATGGACTGTTCAAGTTATTAATACATGTAATCCATTTATAATATGAAAACCTACTAAATAACATCATAATTTTTAACTTTAAACAACTAAAATTTTAAAGGACATCAAAAGCAAACAAAAAACATCATTAAATCTAAAAATAATATTTCACATCTTATTGGAAACGTAAGAACTTATAAGATTAAAAGCATGAGTATTCTAGTTAGACTTTTTAAATGATTCCCATATGAAAATACGTTTTAGGTCCATAAGAATAGGAAAAGACAAAAGAAAGTTTAAAAACCAAAAAAAAAAACTTAAAGATCCACCACAGAATCCAACTATCTGTCCCTTCACACTACGAAAACCAAAACATGTACGAAACCTCCGTCCCAAACAAACACAGATGATTAATACTATCGCATTACGAAATAGGGGTGTGCAATTACAAATTCCGATTCCAAATTCATCATAGGCCGCCGTCACACGAAATCACCGCACGTAGCTGCGACAAAGCTTACAAATGACATGTGATCAACCAACCACACTTGTTATTCAATAACCGCCTTTGCCTACACGTATCAATTTATCACGGATTCAATGAAGGTGAAACTATATATCAGAGTTATAGAGCTTGACTTCGCTGAAGCCTTTGATTGTATCACCCACACATTTGTAATTAAAATCCAACCTTAAGGTATTCTTCTTAAAGATGAAATTGCAGTGAGTGGAGGGAATGCACTTAGGGAGTGCTGGTTGGATGGAGAAGGCTGCATATTGACGTCATCCGAAAGGGGGCCCGCAGTCGAATGCAAAATGGTTGAACCATGGATTTGGCATATGTTATAGGGTAACTATTGTTCTGACACACCGGCGATTATTGCCCGTGTAAACTGAAGGTGATTAAAGTTATCAATCTGTGGGTTAAAGAGTAGACCGTAACGTAGTGTGTAATTAGCAACAAACCAATGATCATTGAAATTTGACCAAAATTGATCGTAAATATCACAACTTACATTCCCTAAGCAACAGTTCTTGTTAACTCAGTTTAACCGGAGGAGGTTGAAAATATTGTCCTAAATAAAAAAAACATATAAATAAAAAAATAAGAATATTAAACTTGTCTAGAGATCCAAACTCTCTTTTACCACAATCCTGGAAACATCAGCATGAAATTCTTTAAAAGCCCATGAGGATAAAATACGAACAACGTTGGTTCCTGCTACTTCTACATTATAAATAGGAAATCCCAAATTTTAGTTTAATTTTGTATCAACATTCTTATCATCAGTGTGTATCACACTAATCTATATGTCTTAGCCGATCCGGACAGCTGTATTTCATATCGGAACTGCGTACATGAAACTAATTGCAGGGGCGTTGGATTGCGACAATCTAGTCTACGTTTGGACGCTGGACACTGGACTATGATTGTTTTGTTTATGCTCCCCTGTATAGGTAAGGCTTTTGTCTAATTGGGAGTAGGTTTTTGAAGTTAGAATAAGTGAGTTTGTGCATGTCAAATCTTATTAGATTTTAATGTGTTTAAGATCTTTTTATTGGAATAGCAAGAGAACAATATAACCCTGTGTTCTAATTGCCATGTCGCAAGCAAAAGTTGCTCATACGACAACGTTTACATACATTTTGTTGCATATCAGTGTCATGTACAGTAAGTGAGTACAGTACAGCTCAATACAAAGCCCTTTTTTCGTGTTCGTTTCTCGGTTGTCAGCCAATTAGAACAAGACCTAAATCGTATATTATAATAATTATATTTGATGCAAAATCGTTTCAATGAATAACAAAAGAAGGTCTTATTTGAATTGTCCTGTGTATTTTATATTCTTTTGTCTTTTAGTTCACGAGCACTTCACCTTAGTTGTACTTCGTAAAATAGGTCGGTTTAGTCGTTTACGATTCTAATATTAAATGACAGTGACATAGAAAAGCCAATTGCAATTTCTTAATATCAAGCAATTCCAGTATTCAATATCTGTCATAACCCTAAAAAGCGTTTGGCGGACAAAACGACCGACCCTAATAGGATTGACAAGATTCCCGTCCACCAATAAAAGATGGGCCCCGATGCCATAAAACTATAAGCAGGAAATATGTCTAGAGGAAAATTTCTGAGCTATAACCGTGTCCATTCGGCGAAACCCCAAATGTCATACCAATGAATTCATGTCGGCCATTTTTTGCCCAGTTTATCGCGTTTCTTTATTACGGTTGGACATTTTCGGCGTGTGGGGATGTTTTGGCGTATATTTTTATAGCCGCATTCGAGGGTTGAGGCAAAGTACTGGTTTTACGAATAATTTGTTTACGAGCGTCATATTGGATTCGGCTTGGCGTTCCCAATAAAGTGGTCCTTTATTTTCTAATAATGGTGCTCTGTTGTTTATGGTGTCGTAATGAATAGTGATGTATGAGGTCTTTTTTTCCTATTAGAAGCGTGCGTTTATGGGCGTTTAGGGAGAGAATTGATGGTGGTGAAAGACTTCCTTCTTCGAGCCGCATCCGAAATGGCATATGAATATGATGTCAGAAAAATGAAAATCTAATTGGATCAAATAGTCTTATTAGATTAAGTAAAAGTGTCCGGGTTATTTGATGTAAGTACATGGACTCATTTTAGTTCATTCATGTAAATTACACGTGATGATGTATGATGATGTAATGCGACTATTATCGGTTACTGATAAGCGTTTGAGCTTGTGTTTTGGTTGAAGTAGTGGCCGATGGATGATACCTACAGAGTCTTCAGCAGTAGCATCCACTAACATCTCAAACAGTATCTGTAGGCTTTGATCTGAGGTTGCATGTCGTTTTACGTAAGTTAATTTTTAATTCATAGTGATAACAATTATCAAAATTAACTAAAAAAATAATCTTAGTACTATATAAAGAAAATATATTATTATCAAGAGCAGAGAATGGCGAATAAAATAAAATTTGAACCAAGCCAAAAAATGCCATTTCTACAAATTAACATTGCATCACAAAAGTGAAAGCAAAAACCATTAACCAAGACATTCCAATATCAATTTCCTTCTGAAAAATTACATAATTATGACACTACACAGGGAAGGGCGCATCAAACACTCAAATGAGACAAAAGACTTGAATACAAAGGGGGGTATTAAAAAAAATGAATTGTGAAGGGTGCACTCAATACAAGCACTTCGGCGGATCCGGGAGTCTTCCATTAGGTAATATTGAAGATTTTAATATCAAAAATTGCCGAGACGTTACGCTAATTTTAGATGATCCGATCTGATCGGTACGACTTTTTCCGAACCGAAAATGCGTGATGATTTCATAGCTAAAGTTAAATAAATGTAATGGTAGTAAAACAAGATGTCAAAAGTGTAATTAAAAAGAGAAGAATTCTAATGTAACATGTAAAATACATATTATAGTTAGCAACAACAGATTAAATGGAAAAATATTTGTAAATTTTTTGTTACCTTGTTGTTGTTTGCTTTTGAACTAGTAAATGATATTCGCTAGTAGGTACTACTACTATGACAATTAATAAAGACATTTATTTGAATCGAAAAAAATAATGCTTAATCAATTTTTATGAATTTGTCGCGCAAAATATTTTTCAAATTGCGATTTTTACTATCAGTAATCTGTAACGATATAAAAATCGTGTACCTACACAAATTAAATCGTGACAAAAACACTTCTTACACAATTTTATCAATTTGTGTAGTACTTAAACTATTTTTCAAATTGCAATTTTCACACTCCAAAATCTCGCATAATCGTTACATGTAAAGAGGATTGCACAGACATCGTTTCCATTTTGCGCATACGTATCGTTGTATTCGCAAAGAAATTTGAATTTCGATCTCAGATACGCCTGTCATTGTTATTTTGATGTCCACTTTTGATATTATTGTTTTTTCTCTTGTTTTATTTTATTGGTAGTAGAGCGATAGCCAGTATTAGATAGTGGCTATCCAAACGACTAAATAGCCAAATAGACGCCTCGTGCTAGGCGAACGCTTTCAGACAACACATTACACTTTAAAGTCTCATCTACAGGATAACGAGCGCGAAATCTATGCTAGTACCGACCACTTCCTTTACCTGTGTACCATTGCATTTCCTTCGATCGGAACTAATTCGAATGTGTCAGTAGGAACATGGCTGTTATCAAATTTGAGCTAGTCACTAGTTCAGTAAATAGGGAGGAAATAGAAGTTAGTATATGGGATATCGCGATTTTGATTCACGATTCTTTATTTTTCTTTTTACTTTGACTTGCGGTGTCTATAAAAGGGCATTTACTCGGGTCGATTTTCGCCGTGCGGCCAGTCGCTTCACAGGGGGGATTTACACGGGTACATTTATCACTTGCGACCTAGTCGAATTGCCATTTAGACGGCTGATTTTAGCCGCGCGGCAAAAATCGTGCGGCTTTAGTCACCCGTGTAAGCCCCATATTAGGTTTTGTGGTCGTTGGTTCATGCTCATGGTAAATGGTTGTTTACTGCTCGACGATGAAAACTAACTTATTACTACTATATCTATAAGTCGTTAGTTGAGACCATAAACACATTTATTCTTCTTTAAACTAAGTATAGAAATTAATAAAAATGGAAATCCACAACTGTCAAAAAATAAAAAAGTGTTTGATAGGCATTTGATAGAAATAAATACCGTATCTGGCACCCAGCTGTGGGAATGCCGATGGAAATTGATATTTAGGGTTCCGTAGTGTTAGTGAATCAAATTTTTTTATTAAGATGCTATTTTATTCATAGGATCTCGCAAATTTAAAAATTTGGCGCTAAAACTTTCGCGTACATTTTCTCCTTAAGAGCGAGTTTGCAAAAGTTATCACCATAGGTTGATATCATAGTATATCAACCTTTGGTGATTAATTAGTTATCATTATAGGTGATATCATGTCATGTCATGTCAGTACCCATTAATGACCCACTACAGGGTCGGGTCTCCTCTCACAATGAGAAGGATGTAGGCCGCCGTCCACCACGCTGGCCTACTGCGGGTTGGTGGACTTCGCATGCCTTTGAGAACAATTTTTTTGTGAACTCTCAGGCATGCAGGTTTCCTCACGATGTTTTCCTTCACCGTAACAGCAGGTGATATTTAATTTCATAAATCGCACATAACTTTTATTACAAAGTCATTGGTGCGTGCCACTGGGATTCGAACCCGGATCCCTCGATTTGAAGTCGAATTCTAAGCCACTGGGCTATCACCGCTGCGCATAGGTGATATCATAGTATGATATAAACCTATGGTGACCACTTTTGAAAATACACTTAATAAGCAGACGGCCCTGTTCTGACAACATTTTTTATGTGGTGATCCGAAGTCAATATTTTCGAATCTGTACCCAAAATGTGACTCACGCTTGCCCTAAACCTTTTGGTAAAAAGCCCTTTTTGCGATTCGACCTGTGTTTAACCGCTGTCGGCTGTCAATCTGACCGCCCCGCCCCGGCACACCCCGTTTTAGCTAAGTTTTTAACCGACTTCAAAAAAGGAGGTTATCGATTCGACTCGTATGTATGTAGGTAATATTGACGGAATTGCACAATATTTCATACGGTTTACAAACAAGTATGTATATGAAAATTTATAGGCGTATGTATGTATTTTTGTATGTAAGTAGGTATGTTTGTTTGCATTTTGCAACTTAGAGAACAGTAAGTTTCATCGAAATCGGTTCAGTAGTAATAAAACCACACCAAACTTACCAAACTAGTCGAACTTCCCTAAATTTTGCAAGTTTGTTAAAGAATATTTTAATTTTAAACAAAAGCATTCTTAAAAACTCTCCAAAATAAAACTACAGATAATATACAGTACGAAAAAATGTATTCACCTCAACATAACCATTGAACTATCAATACCTACCTCATACCCATAGATACAAGTACCCATCCATCGGCATACCGATTCACACATCGCCGACTCCATGTTAAAAAAAAACGAAAAAAAAAACCCACGGGTCAAACAAACAACCCGCTGAGATAAACCTCTGTCAATCGCTGTCTTTCAACTATCTATTGGGCGGTTTGAACTTGGCTACAAAAAAGAAAAAATATTCTAACCAAACAAAACTCAACCTTATCGATCAGTGATAAGGTTGAGTTTACTTTATGGTAAGTGTTGGTAAAAATTGGCAAACATAGTGAAGTGACATGTGTGTGCTTTTGATTTGAGTGATTTGGTAATAATTTAGACGCGGTTCCGAATTCGAATGTTTGAGTGTTCGAATTTTGAGATGAAATGTTTGTCTAATCGATTTTGAGCGTAGCTACGCTGAAAAGCTTTTTGAATTGACAACAGAATCGGAAAAAACATAAGTTCACATATAGGTGTCCGTGAATTATAATTTATTCCTAAGTAACCTCTAATACCCGAAATTAATAATTGATCTTCGGTTATAGATTGAGATAAACGCTGTTTAGTTGTCAAGCGATAATCGATACCAAATTGCAACTAAACAGTATCACTTTATTAGGTGGAAGTAAAAGATGTTGAGCGGCGATAGCCCAGTGGCTTAGAATTCTTAGAATCGAGGGGTCCGGGTTCGAATCCCAGTGGCACGCACCGATGACTTTGTAAAAAAAGTTACGTGCGTTTTATAAAATAAATATCACTGTTGTTACGGTGAAGGTAAACATCGTGAGGAAACCTGCATGCCTGAGAGTTCACAAAAAAGTGTTCTCAAAGGTATGTGAAGTCCACCAACCCGCAGTAGGCCATCGTGAAATAACGCCTACATCCCTCTCATTGTGAGGGGAGACCTGACCAAGTAACGGGTCATTAATGGGTTACTTACAACTCTTTCATGGTCCGTGCTTTTAAATTGAATATTCCATAGCTTATCTGAAGTTCATATTGAATGTTCTGCTTATCATATTTAAAGAATTTAGCCACAATAACCCACGAAAAACCGATATTCCGAGCTGTGTATATGTAAAACAATCTCCATATTGGTTCTAACTTATTCAAAGCCCGCGATACGAGATCTTTCACGTGTTTTATTTGCTCATCGAGTTGCGATACTTTGTGGTTGGCTCAAGTTATAAACGCTAGCGGCTTAATAATAAAATGTAAAATAAAAAGGACAATATTGCTATGCTGTGTACATCTCTGTCTTATGAAATTGAATTTTTGTAACCAATATGTGATGTTAGTAATGAACCTTCGGCTTCGGTAATCCTTTAATTTAAGCTTATCCACAAATCCTCATACAAGAGACTATAAGTGACTTTACGCGTTACAATTTAAAGCGGTGAAATGGATAGACGAATGAAAGTCTATGTGAGCGAACAAATATCAGTGTGTTGGCTGAATTGTTTCAGAAATTGCCAAGTAATGGGAAGAAAAGGTCCTCAAATTGCGCCAACTCTTTGACGATTTTAAATCATTTTTGGAGCCCTTCATCCAGAAGTGAAAGATCAGGCCTCCATAATTATTATGATTAGATATAGAAGTATCTGCTTTTATTCTGCCCGGTTTCTTACGTCTACACCGGACTATGCGTCATAGACCAACAATTCGTTCTTGCCTCTTCTCCCTTAAACCGCACCCTAAAGGGGATGTCAGAATTCACGTCAAACGTCATCGGCCTGGAAGACGGCGGCTTCGGTTTTGATACACGTCTTATAAATATTACAGCCGTATGCACGCGCCTTAACATCGATACATATCAACCGACTTTCAACCCTGATGCCATCCTGTAAGGTCCAATTTCGATAGCAATCGGGAGCCAAAGGGGCAAATGTCAGAGAGAAGAGAGGCCAATTATAAGTCAAGTTTGATATTACACTTTAGAATTTTGATTTTTCAATCGTCTTATTGTATCGGTTTGACGGGAACGAGTTGGTTGTTTATAATTAAAATGGCGATTCCATTCCTGATCTTGCCCGTGGTTGATTTTTTTTTGTTTTTTTGTTTTTAATTCGCTGTCGATCAAACGCTGGGTCGGATAAGGCGTGTTAAATTGTGAGGTCTGGACGTGAAACGGATCGCTGTAAGGGAGGTCTTATTGATAGGATACATGAACTTAACTACTACTCGTCATGTTTCTATCGAACGCAGTTATTTTGGGGTTCTGTGTCCAATTGGGTGCTGATGGAACCCTATGTATCGTCTGTGATACGTCTTTCCCGTACCTACCTACGCAAATACTACACAATACTGCTCGAAAATTAAATATCACCTGCTGTTACGGTGAAGGAAAACATCGTGAGGAAACCTGCTTGCCTGAGAGTTCACCAAAAAATTTTCTCAAAGGTACCTATGTGAAGTACACCAACTCGCAGTAGGCCAGCGTGGTGGGCTAAGGCCTTCATCCCTCTCCTTGTGAGAGGAGACCCGACCCATTAGTGGGTCATTAATGGGTTACTGACACTGCTCGAAGCACTGACGTTGATACATCCCGTATACATTTACCCTTTTATCTGATACTTCTGCTAACTTTTGTCTGTTTGTCTGATTGATCTGTTCGTATGTTCATAGGTTTAAGACCTACGAGAGGTCCAGTTTCGAATCCCAGTGGCACACACTTATGAACTTAGGTTTTATGAAGTCACTCTTACTGTAAAGCAAGCCTGACAGTTCTCTACAGTATTCTCAAGGGCATGTGAAGTTCATCAACCTACTGGCTAGCGTAAAGGACCTACAGCCTTCTCATTGTGAGAGGAGACCAAATAGTGCTAAACATGACCCCTTAGGGGTTAAAAGGGTGCAGACAAATGTACAGCACGTCCTTTTCGTCGTATCACTCTTGGCAGAGCGATCGTGGTCATCACGAAGCAACGTCTTTGAGGGCAGATGTTATGTGCCTCACGAGCATTCGCCACTTCTCTCTGCCGGCTGACAGCCTGGTACACTCGTGCAAAGGACCGCCCACAGCAGACTCAATTTGGTCGGTCCATCGCATGGGTGACTTTCCTCGCCCTCTGGTGGCCTCCATCCTGCCCTGCACGACAAGACGCTCGATGGAGTCACTCTCACGCCGGGAGACGTGTCCGAAGAATTTTAATATGCGACTCTGCACTAACGCCGAAGGTCGTTTTTTAATGCCGAGTTCTTGGTGTATAGACATGTTGGTACGAAATTCGCTCCATGAGACTCCGAACATTCGCCTCTAGCACCGCACTCCAGTACAGCAGTAATGGCTGTTTATACTGTTACTATAAAATATCGTATATTTTTGGGAACCCTTGTATGAAAGCACCACACACACACCCTAATAATTAATTTTAATAAACGTGCACTTGATATTACGTTAATTATTGTACTTACGACGGTAGTTGGAGCAAGATGAACGTTGTAATACGTAAGTACGTAATTATTATAAGGGCACACAGCTCAATTTCTTATAGACAGGCTTTTATCACACCTGGTTATAATTTGCCATTGGCGATTACGCTTTCTTAACATTATTATTAAACACTAGCTGTCCCGTACACTTCGTTCTGCCAAATATATAAATTACTACTACTTTCATCGCGTTATATTTAGAATTTCTCGCGAGTTAAATTGGTAACAAAACGCATCAAGTCAAGGAAAATAGTTCCAGCGCAGGTTTTTTGATGCAAAACAAAGTTAAATCCAAACTCGATCGTAAACAAATTACTTACTATTCAAGTATGACTCCCGGACTTACCCGCACGATTGGTTTGAAAGAGCCTAGTCGGAGTTGGGTTCTTAAACCGAGAATTCCGTAGAAACGTTGCTTGCAAGTTGCAACCCATTTGTCCACTGCGTCGGACGACACACACAGGTCGGATCTCCTCTCACTATGAAAAGGATTTAGGCCGTAGTCCACCACGCTACCTTGCAGGTTGGTGGACTTCACATGCCTTGACGATATTGTGGAGAACACTCTCTGAACTCTTTCATGCAGATTTTTGCACTATGTTTCCATTCACATTCACTGTAACAGCAGAAACTAATAAATTTTTAAAACGCACATATGTAACTTAGAAATGTTATTGCGTCACACTGGGATTCGAACCGGGTACTCTCGATTAAAAGGTCGAATTTTAGGCCTAACCTACACATACAAGAATAACTATGTTAAAGGACAAAGATAATACTCTCGTTTGATCCCTAAATACGATTAAACCAAAATTAAATTTATATCTCTACGCGTTTCTGATAAGTATTTTAACAGACATACTTACAGTCCGTTTTTACTCTTGTCTTATTAGTAAACAATCTTCGCGCTACTTTTTATTGACAAAAAACTTTATAATTTCTTTTAAAAAATTCTAGTTACGACAAAATAATTTGAATATTAAATAACAATTTGTTCTTAAATCTTCATAATTTTGTGTCTGCGTCACTGTTCAATCGCAAACTTACGCTAAGATTGTTTAAAAGATAGTGACAAAAAAGGACCATACACACGATGCCTACATGGGCGTTTTTGCTCCTTTTGACGTACGGACCCCTAAAAATCACAAACATTAATACTTACTCGTTTATTTTCCGTACGACAATAATCCTGTTACCATAAAAGCCTGGGCTATTAAAAATCAATAAGGTTACAATGGTCCCGAAGAGCATGGACAAGCATTTTGAGAATTACATCGCGAACGGCCCAGTAGTTACGGGCCGATATCTCCGGCAATACGGTTACGAGCAAAAAGCAAACTGTGATTGTTTATTGTATTGAAACGTCGGTGAGTACAGTCGTGATCGTAAGTTTGGTTTTGGGTTGCTAATAGTTAGTTGAGGATAGTTTGAGCGTAGGGTTAATTATTTATTGCTTAATTTGAATTTGAAGGCTGAAATAATTATTTAATTTAATAATAAAATTGTGTAGAAGTAGTAAAGTGAAATGAAATATGAATGTAATAAACTAATTACACGTGTTTTAGGGTACGGGAAAAATGTGGCCAATTGTTTTTTTTTGACAACGTAAATTTACAAAGATTACAACTTATATTTTTTTAATCATTTAATTATGTGATTTATTTATTTCACTTTTAATTAAAAATAAGATAACTTGCACTATTTAATATCTGATATTTTGTAAAATGATATCAGTCTAGTACAGTTCTTCACATTTTTTAATTTTAAGATATATTATATTATAATAAAACAATACGTTAAATTTTACTACTATTATGTTAATTAAAATCATCTGCATTGTTCAAAGCTGTGTAGCCCTCGGTACAACAGTAGGCAAATGAGTTGTACGATGCCGATACTCCCGGTAGAGTTATTTTCATATTTGTCCACCCTGTATTGTTTAATATATCTGTCACAGGGCTGCCTGCATTACTGGTATTTAATGGGGAAACTATTATTCCAATATATTTCCAGTCTTTTCCTTATGTAACTACAGGATGAATTTTTCAAATTTTTCGAAACTGAGGAATAGCGAATAATGCTGAAAGGAGCCTGGGGCCCGATTTTGATGAAAACTAAAACTGCATTATAGGATTTTTGAAAAATCAATATGCCTATCCAGGAATCGGACCCAGTGATTTTGAAAAAAAAAATTAAACATCCTGTATTGTTACACCATTCGATAGTGTCTCTATTAAGGAACGAATTCTGGAATTGGACTTACGGCAAACATAAGGATAGAGCTCATTTTTAACAAAATACGTTTTTTCCATACAAGTAAACAACTGATTACTTGGTGTTTGAAATAATTGCCATTGTTCGCAATTTACAGCTGGATCCGGCGTGTCATAGTTCAATGTTATGTTTAGGTTGCATTTGTCTTAATTATTTATTTATTTAAACTCCTTATTGTACACACACATAGAAACCAACAATATCAATAGCAATAACAGTTATAATATCTTAATTAATTTATGGTGTCTGATGTGAATGAAGAAAATCTTCCTTAGAGGCATGTTTTCGTAACTTTTTCTCTACATATAATTTTTACACTAGTTTTCCAAAAATTTGCAACACAAAATCGAACCAAAACCAATTCAGCTAAGAGGTTAGCGGCAACCATTGCAGAATTGACGCTTGCGTATTTATTGCTCATATTTTTTACTCTGTGGTCGTAGCGCGCAAGATATTCAAATTAGGGGGGCCCATTGTGAGGCCCTTGGAGATACGCAGGGCTATGGGATGTATTACAAGGATGGGGTCAGCGCGCAATGGCGCTCCTAAATGTTTTAAATATTTCAACAAAAATAAACCGACTTAAAAAATATAGGTATGAAATAACATTTGTTGTCAGTCAGTAAACCCATTAATGACCCACTACAGGGTCGGGTCTCCTCTCACAATGAGAGGGATGTAGGCCTTAGTCCACCACGCTGGCCTACTGCGAGTTGGTGGACTTCACATGCCTTTGAGAACATTTTTTGTGAACTCTCAGGCATGCAGGTTTCCTCACGATGTTTTCCTTCACCGTAACAGCAGGTGATATTTAATTTTATAAATCGCACATAACTTTTTTTTTTTACAGTCATTGGTGCGTGCCACTGGGATTCAAACCCGGACCCCTAGATTCGAGGTCGAATTCTAAGCCACTGGGCTATCACCGCTGCATTTGTTGCATTTGTTGCTATTGTTAAATTTTGGCACCAACCTCAAAATAGTAGTCCTAAAGTAGGTACTGTATGTAATGAATTTTATTTCATACTTTTTTGATGTCTGTTTGTTTTTTTGTAAGTAATCATTTTTTTTCGTAACTTTTAGTTTTACTTACTACGGGTTGGTGGACTTCACATGCCTTTGAGAACATTTTTTTTGTGAACTCACAGGCATGCAGGTTTCCTCGCGATGTTTTCCTTCACCGATGTTTTATAAAGCGCACATAACTTTTTTACAAAGTCATTGGCGCGTTCCACTGGGTTATCACCGCTTCGGGCTTTAATCATTTGTAAATTGTTGTATGCGTTAATCCTTATATTTGCTTGAATAATTATCCGATTAGGATTGTGGTGAAGCAAGATAGCTCCATTCGTGAAGCAATGGAAATAAAGTATGTTTGTTTATCATTTCATATTATATCTATCGTTTGCATAAGACAATATCTAGCGATTGCTTACCATACTTACATACGTAAATATGTCTTTGTTCGGATCTGCTGAGATATGGAACTATAATAGGTAAAAAGAGTCAAGAATGAGTTGAGGAAATCAACAAAGAGTTCTGTATAAAGGCTTAAAAATTTTGAAACTGATTTTAGAAGACATAATTTTTATACGGAGAAGATAAACGGAGAAGTTTTGAACGATTATTGACATAAAAAACATGAATTTTTGAATTTAACCAGAGTTTATAAACATTGTCATATTAATATAAGTAGGTACATTATATACATTATGTACTGCCTTGCTTCACTCTGTGACACCTTTATGACCAAAAGCCACCCTGTTAAACGCTTCCTTCACATTTTCCCACGTCCATCTGAATTAACCATTTACCTCAAAACATAACATCAAACAAATGTCCCCAAAAAATCCGAAATATTCCCACCGAGGGTCACTCGCCATTTTTAATTCTAATTAAACGTCGAGACAAATATAGATGGATACGTTTTAAAAAACCAGATAACAGACCTGTTACAATACAAAGGGCCGGTTTCTTACCACAAAAAAGTTTTTCGCGGGCACAAACGAGAATTTTTCCCTTTGCCCTTACAGACAGACCACAGGGTTGCAAAAAGTTGTTGCGCTTCACCCGACAAAGGGGATTTTTTCGTATTTTATATTTGGAATATTATGATAGGTACTAGCGCACGCCAGCTGGTTTGCTTCGTAATGTAATAAATATTTGCTAATTTAAAAAAAATATTTGATGTCGGTTTAATTTTTTTTATTATGTTAAGGAAACTGTGCCCAAGTGTGACGCCTCAAGCTGTTGGGGTCCACGACAGTCATTCCCCTAAGTAGGTACCTACAGCAGAAAAGGAGATAAAAGGTTTGTGTCCTACAAGTTAATTGAGATACTCTTAATGAACTGTCATAAACACTATTATACCCCTTCATACATTTTGTATGGCGAACGCACGGGATGACGTCATAGTTATATCAAGTCAACTGACTAATTTTTTATTGGTTTTGCGCTGAGCAAAATTCATTTTTTAGACATATTGGATTCATTGATATATAATTATGATATATATATTCATTGATATAATATATATATATGACATATTGGATTGGATATTCAGATAGTCATGAATGAATTTTAACAGAATTACATTTTGAAATTATTTTGCGCTGAGCATAATTCATTTTTTAGACACATTGGAAGGTGGGCTAGATTTTCAGATAATCGTGAATGAATTTTAACAGAACTACATTTTGAAATTAATTGTGAATGTTGGGAAATAATGAAATTTTTCAAATTAAAGGAAGAACAAACAGAAAACGTGATGTCTCCACCAGATGATACAAATATTGTTGTCTCGTTATAAGTTAACGTTTGTTGAATATCCCAAATAATTTCGTACGCTTTGCAACTCGACTCGTTAAATTTTTTTCGACTCTTGTTTTAATGCCTTTCAAACTTTCTTTGGGATTGTTTGTAAATGCTAAGGGCTTGCGGTATTCAGTGCGGATCAAAGGTTCTAAAAAATGAAACGTTGATGAATGACACATAATAATAATTTTATAATATTAATATTATATATCATATCAGTAACCCATTAATGACCCACTACAAGGTCGGGTCTCCTCTCACAATGAGAGGGATGTAGGCCGCCGTCCACCACGCTGGCCTAATGCGGGTTGGTGGACTTCACATGCCTTTGAGAACATTTTTTTTGTGAACTCAGGCATGCAGGTTTCCTCACGATGTTTTCCTGCGCACATAACTTTTTTACAAAGTCATTGGTGCGTGCCACTGGGATTTGAACCCGGACCCCTCGATTCGAGGTCGAATTCTAAGCCACTGGGCTATCACCGCTTTCGATGTATCGCAATCGAAATACTATATAATACAAATATACTTAGACCCCGAAGACAACATCTGTGTACATTCCCTCAAACTCCCGTCACCATACAGAATCATCTTGCACCCAAAAATGTCAATAAAAAATCAAACGCCCGTCCAAAGCCCGATCTTTTTGGGAAAACAAATTAAATAATTACCGTTCAAACGCCAGACGTCCAAAATTAATATCTTACGGCAATTAAAACATTTTTTGCCGTATTCCGGGACGGAGGGAGAGCCTCAGGGTTCATCAGCTAGAACTTTGAATGCGCATCGAAATAATTATATACCGTAAACGGATAATGATTGAAAGGTGAAGCTGCACATCGGATGGCACAGAGTAGGACGGTGTAGAGCATTCAGAATGTTAGAAAGAAAGAAAGAAAGGAAATAAGTTTTTGTGTTGCACAGAAGACAATAGTACAAGGTATAAGACGGCAATGTGCATAAATAGTTTATAGTGAAACACGGTTTTCTGTTATAAGGTAGTACAAAAGTAATTAACATAATTTATTGAAATAAAACGCAACATTCATATTAAACGTACCTAAATATAAGCAACCTTTTTTTTTTTTTTGTGACGGGGGGGGAACCTTCATAGGTACCCGAGAGCCGTGGGAGCGACTCCGGGTTATGTGGGATTCTTACCCACTAAAACCCCCTCGGTGGCCTTCCTCTGCGCATGTGGGGGGCTCCGGGATCTCCAGTGGAACGCACCGGTGCCCCCTTGCGTGGCGTCCTTGAAGGACTCATCCCGGGGGAAAATATAAGCAACCTAAGATCATGTTAATTAGGGCTCTGATTATTCTAAAATAATGCTGGATGTCACGCTTTATTTTGATTATTACTTTAATTTGAAGTCCTTTTTTGAGCAATTGAAAAGGAATTGCTTTTGGATTTTTTCATTAGTATCAAATCAAATCAAACTTAGCTTCACATTTCTTTACGAAATTATGTTTAAAATTTAGTTTTTCAAGAAATACATAATATATATTTTTCATTCTGGTGTCAGAAATGAATGAATAATGAAAAAAGATAAATTGGCATTATTATTTTCCAAAACGTTTCATTGGCGTAGGTACTGCCATCATGTTTGTTTTTTTTTTTTTGACAGGATGTAACTGTGTCAATAGGATTTAATTCGAATTAATAAAATAGATAAATAAATGAATAATGGCGTCATATTGGCAAAATTAGACTTGCTCCCTCCGTTTTAATTAGTGGTGGCTGTAGCCTCTAGATAATCATCCACGTACCCACTTAGTTAAGTATTTAATCATTTTTATTTCGTTTCTTCCCAAAGCTACTCTATGTTATAAATAAGAGATAGCCTGAAGCGTCCCGTCCAAACGATTCAAATCGTATGTACTGCTGTCGAACAAACTTGAAAAACGTGTGTTATTAAAAGGTAATTAGATGCGACAACCATTTTAACTACACCTCTTTCCATTCAAAAACCACCCATATTCCTAGTACCATAAAGTCTATTGTGAAAGCAGTGTTAATCAAGCAAAGTATCACTTGTAATTGACAACGATAACAGCAGTTGGGTATTGCATTTTAATTCTTACAGCTTTGTAATAAGATTCATAATGATAGCAAATTAATGGTTTTGTGTTTTGAACGTATAGTTATTTGGAAGGCAAGACCGATTCGGATTAATGAATTAACCACTGGTTTTGTTCCAATATCGCTTTGTTTCTTAATGCTGTTACTGATGGTTCTGTTTGATCTGTTTTTATTTGTTACGTTGAGGTGTTGTATAAATGAATTTAAGGTAGATTTCAGAACGTTCTTAATATTTCGTTTCGATTGTTCAGATAGAACTGAAAGTCACCAGGCCTTTAACCAGTCAAGGTATGGAAGATATTCCTAATAGTCCACCGTGAAGCAAGCAAGACTATTAGTAAACGAGTATCGATGAGGTATGCAAGCCACCTGGTGGTCGGTCACTACCCACGAGGACCCAATGCTATCCTATGATAGGAAAGAGATGCTATCCAAAATCCTTTTGTTACTCTTGGAAATTAAGACGAATGGTTTCCGGAACCCGATGGTGGAATGCTTGCTCTCAGGAGATGTGGTTTCCTCGTCAACCGATACTCAAAACACGAAGAACAAGCTACGTTCGGTGGCTGTGACATCCCTCTTGAAATAAGAAGAACAAAAACATAGAAACACGTTCCATAGAAAATTATTATAAATATGAACCTAATTGCATGGTATCTACGAAGATAATATGCATTCGAATGCATTCCCATACAAATGAACGAACGACTAAACTCCTATCGGAATAATAGCGACGATTAACGATGCATTGGTGCGGAAAGTCCTCCTTACCCCCGCATCAGCCGGTGAAGACAGATCGAACAATTGTACTCGGATAATTCTGTCGGTGTATCCCTGAGAGATTGCTCGGATCGTGGCCTCGTTTGTACTGGAATAGTTGCTGGAAATGCCAGCTTAAATTTTAGAAGTTTCTTATCTTTATACAGGTGCTAAAACCCTTTGAGACTTACGCGATTACATCTTTCTGCCTTTCGATTGAGGAAATTAATACCACATTATATTAACTCTTGAATAGGTACTTATTCTTTTATAAATGCCAAAGAGAGCGCTTATTGTTTAATAATTCGCATTCTGAGAATTTGAAATTTCTAGCACTGGTCAGACTCAATTTATAAGGGAACAAAAAAATACAACGAAATGATTCGAGAAATACCTACACTTTAAAAGATTTAGAATAATATTTTCTCAGAAATGGTAAATCTTAAGCATAGAGTGTACGAACAATTTTTGTAAATAATTGTAAAAAATTATAAGAAGCCATATTACCATCTTTGACCTTAAATATTTTATGCACCGATAAAATGCAAGAATCAATAGTTTTAAACCAGAAGCGTTTAACAAAACTACATTGATGTTAATTGATGCTGATGAAACTGACATTGACATTAAGAAGCTTCAAATGTGGTCTAGTCTTGTTTCCAGTAACTAAACATCTGTGAACGCGCATGATTGGTAGGGTCGCCACCTGTAGTCGGAGTGCAAGTCAACAGATCCTGGATGCCCCTGGGATTGCATCGGATTGCTGAGCGTTATTCCACCTCCATTGTTGGAATGCATTGAGCTTTTAATATTGTATGCAGATTTCTATTCCCCAGCCAGAACTGTTGATTTAGGTAATTTTCTCTTATTAGCAACAATTTCGTTGATTTAAGTTTTATTCTTAGTAAGTATTATTTAGGTAGGTATAGCAATCGAAAAATTTATTTGCAAAAATATGTAAGATATTTAAACTAAATAGGACATATCTTGAATTGAGTTCGCTACAAGTAAAGAGATTTCATAATAATTTTCTTTAGGTAATTCTTAGTCCTATTTAGGTAAACCCACGTCTGCAGTTTAGAAATGAACTTTTTCAGGTGTCATAAATTTGCTATATTTAACCATTTTCAAGCTCAAAACCCAGGACATGTCACAAAATCTACATACATTCGGTGGTAAATCCGATAATGGCGGCGTACAAAGTTGCCGCCGAAAAACCCATTTTGCCGCTCGATGTAGCAGCCGCATCAAGATGGCAGCAATTAAAGGTCGGGATAGATGTGGATGCTGCGATGTTCGGATGCGGCATGAGAGTCGAGAAAAATCTGTGTCGACTAGTTGCTATACCTACCTTTTTATGTTTTGTAAGTGTTATTGAATATTTTGATGATCGTACGACTTAGAACGTAATAAACCAGAATGAATTTAAAGTGTTCGAAGACCATTTTTAAGAAGCGTGTACGCTACTGGATATAAATAACATTGTCAGTAACCCATTAATGACCCACTACAGGGTCGGGTCTCCTCTCACAATGAGAGGGATGTAGGCCGCCGTCCACCACGCTGGCCTACTGCGGGTTGGTGGACTTCACATGCCTTTGAGAACATTTTTTTTGTGAGCTCTCAGGCATGCAGGTATTCTCACGATGTTTTCCTTCACCGTAACAGCAGGTGATATTTAATTTTTATTAGCGCACATAACTTTTCACAAAGTCATTGGTGCGTACCACTGGGATTAGAACCCGGACCCCTCGATTCGAGGTCGAATTCTAAGCCATTGGGCTATCAACGCTAAATAACATACTTAATCGTAAATAGGGTTGAATAAATTCAGATTGTTCTACTAAATATCGGATATGAGGTTTATAATTATTTACATAGTCGACTTCGAATGGTCAACTAAGTCAGCACTTGTAGGTACAGTCTATAGATAAAAGTCACAATCAACACTTAAACGTGTTTTAATTAGAGCCACAAAAGCTACATTGTTTTGATCTTTTAACGACACATCTATCTACCTACTTCAGCTCAAGCTTATTTCCGTTCCTTTGAGGTTGGATGTGTTTGTGCACTAAACACTGACTCTTTAAAAAAAAAATTAAATAGTTTAGCATTTTCAAAAACATGCCACATCCATGCAAAACGGCTCCGAGTGCCGAACAGAATTGCGCGTTTTTACGGCATTCGGCAAACCGTATGACTAGACGAAGCGGATCATTAATCGCGAACTTTTAGACGTGAAGCGATAAAAATTACGCTCCGCCGCGAAGCGTCACATACGAGTATCTGTGGATAATAGCGGTTACAGATCAAAATCAAATGTAAGAGCTAGAGAAAATTGCGTTTCGAAATTAAAATCGGTTTTTATTTACTGTAAAACTGTAAAGGGTGGGTTTAATGGAACGGAATATGTGAGTTTCTGTATGGAGTACCTCAAGGGTGCGTGATAGGACCGCGATTTAAGTAAAATTAAATGATAATAATAAGTGTGGATCTATGGACATAAGTCCTTTTATATTTGGTTATTTTAGTGTTGTTATTTGATACTATTAGCACAGAAAAGGTAAGTCATTACATTACTTACCTACTGTGGTTAAAAAATCATTTCGCACGTGCAGACTAAATTTAAAATTACGCAAATAAAGAGCAGATATTTATTACTAAAGAACTTAGTGAAGTTCTACTGGATTCTTTGATATGTAATTTGGGATGTTAGTATAGGTAGACACGTAGAGAGACCGATAGAGGTGGATCTCATGTTAGTATAGGTAGACTCGTAGAGAGACCGATAGAGGTGGATCTAATTTTTTTAACTGTATAATAGATAAGTATCTAAAGAGAAAATTATATGGTCCACTAAATCAAAAACATCTATGTTTAGCCCGAGGGGAACTAAATTAGCTCTAATATCATCTTTTGAGATTGGAATCTGTGACGGATTCCAATAATGATGTGGAACTGTTGTTAATTGCCAGATGAGAGCGTCAAGGTACATTTGAAATAGACATCGTTTTGTTTTTTAATTTTCAGTTTTATTTTATCTTCGGTATGTAATTTCTTTTTTAACTTTAGGTGTCATAAGATGGGTTACCTACCACCACAACCTTTTATTCGTTAATTATTATTATTATTACTTACTCAACAATTGGAATGTAAAAGAGGTACATTAAACATTCGATTGAATCCTTAATACGCATTAAATCCTCAATAATTACTCAGGTTTCGAAATATCATAAACCATGCTCTTATGATAGGTACCTCTCTCCGAGCTATGCAATGCTATTTAATTTTGTGCTATATTATAGTGAAAACTTTGCTGATTTATACTAGACTTGTATGTTATATTATCTTAATGTGTAAATTATAATGTAATAAAAAAACATTTTAAAGGGAATTAGGGAAGTAAAGACTGCTAGTACTAAGTAACTAGGCATCTACCTATTATTACCTATTATTACATAACTACTTTCAGCAATAAATCTACTAGGTAAGGTACCTAAGAGGTAGGTACCTCATAACTATTTGGATATGCAAAAAGTGTAATTTGAGTAAGTATTTGTAAGTTTGCGATTTGTTAAATTCACTGCACGCATTTTTATATCTTCTGAAGTTTACGCGAAGAGAGTTCGAATAGGTAAAATATTAAAATAAACAAATAATTTGGACTGCTGAACAAAATAATAAATAAATAAATATAATTTAGCAGTACATAATTGTCATGAAATATAAAATTAAGTTTTAGTTATATATAAGACATAATTATTGTATGCCCGCATAGGGTAGACTGTTCTAAACATAATATCTCATGTAACAGTCAACAATAAACGTATTCTTTTCTTTTCTTTTCTTTAGATTTCTACTATCAAGTTTGCTAAGAATACAATATGCGAATAATTATCTACCAAACAAAAATGTAAAATCTCTTGTTGTTTACTGAATTTCAAAGGTAAACTAGAATCTCACTAACATTTCTTCCTCACAACATTAACTCTATGTCGATTACACAAGTACTTTGAACAACCAAACACGGTAAACAATATAACTTGTCGTATTCAAACGCCAAACAACCTCTCAATTACCTACAACAGACTGTAAAACAGGATCCTTTGAAAACTAGACTGAGCTTCCGAGAAAATTATATACAAGCGACCGTACCTACGTGACTCGACCCATCAATCGAATCGATCGAGCGTGAACAGCGTCCATCTCTGTCCGATTAACGAGAGAGATGGAGGTGGAAAGAGATGGAGTCACCTCAGAGAAGGGCAGAAGCCACGCCCACGATCGAACTGATAATGGACCAAACCCGTTCTGCGCGGGCGCATACGATTTTTATCTCGTCATGACTCCTCGCGATCAACGCGTGCGCAATGCGCATGCCTCGTATTAAAATTATCTTTATAGCCTTCAACGTGGGAGCAGTTGATATTCGTTTTAAATTCTCGAATTACAGAATGAGTCACGCAAGACGTGATGTCGTTGGCACTTAATAGCTTGGATGGTGGTTAGAGTTGTTGTTTTGTCTGATGCTGGGATAGGGTTTGGATACCAATGGTTATTGGCCGTTGAGCTACCTAAGTTAGCAGGAATGACCCTGATGAAAATAAAACGAAGATACGTTTTCTTACAAAGGTCTAAATCTTACCAAGACACAACCACTCTTTCCATCACTACGTATAAGTATAAAGAAAAGAAAAGAAAAGAATACGTTTATTGTTGACTGTTACACGAGAAAGATGTTACAAAAATTATAATAAGTTTAGAACAGTCTACCCTATGCGGGCATACAATAACTAAAACTTAATTTTACATTTTATGGTAACTATTACAGTCCTTATCGTTGGTGTCTCTTGGCGGTGTCAAGAAAACTGAGAAATCGCAAATTATAATTATCAATAAAAAATACAGGTCAACAAAGACTCCATTGTTTATTTACACTGCTAATGACGTCACGCCGATAGCTTTCATGGCGTATAGCGTTTTTGAAATTTGAAAAAACAGATTAACAAACCTGAATTTTAAAATTTAAATAATAAATGTATACTACATTTTTTAAGAATAGATATCACCATTTTTCACTTGCTTTTAACAAAATCTATCAATATTACATAATTTTGGACTTTTCCTTGCATTGCGCACCATACCCTATTCCGGTATCATCTTTTTATCTAAGTAGGTAATAGTAACGACCGCCCGCTGGAAAGTAAAGTTCAACGTACACAAGGATCCGTGGAAGTCCTCCACGTGCATTTTTCACGCATGTTCTTGCCTCTTGCGTGCAAACTTTGAAACGATTTTCCGGTTTATGTATTTTTGCAGGGCTAGGACATGAGATTTTTCAAAAAGGAAAGCTGATGAAGGAGTTAAGAGATGATTTGAATTAAATGAAAATCAAACGAACTTCCCAAGAATAGTTCGATGTCAGTTATAGATTTATGCACAATATGGAAACAATAAACTATAAATCACAAAGAAATAAGACAATAATCAAGAGTAAAAGAAAGAAAAGCATGTGTGAGTTGTCCCACAATATTTATATATTTTTATTTTTATTTAGTACCTAGGTAATATTTTCATCATGTTAAATTTTGCAAAAGACAATCTAAGTAAGCAGCTTTTGAAGCTAATATACATACTTAATTTAGTTTTCAACGAAATTGCTTACCTATTAAAGTAAACTATAATTATTATTGTCAGATAGAAAATTCGCCCAACTATAAAAAGGACTCATTTGCATAAATACGATACACAGAATAATAATTTATTACGTCCATTTTAACGATGACTGAGTACACTTTCTGTGGGTCGAAAAACGATGAACAAAACCAATGTAAGGTATTTGGAATATTAAATCAACTTGCATTAACAGCGATTAATAACCAATGTTAATATCTCGCCCTAAATATAGTTTAACATTTGCATACCCATACGCCTCATACGAGTCATATTTTTTCCCTACTATCCGTTTTATCTTATAGTAATATTTCATAACCATTACAAAAACTTGGAAACAGGCTGAGGGCATAAAGATAAAACTGGATCATTAATAATTGTTGTTTCATCTACTCCTCAATAGATGGCGTTATCTGTTTCGAAACAGAACTCCTGCGCAACCACTACTAACGCCATCTAGTGGCGAAACTTTGAACCAACAACCAGCGTAAGTAGAGCTCCGCTGTTTAGTTACACTTGTCTTTGGTGCAAAGAAAGGCGGGGACCTGATTGTTTGGTTGGCAATAATTCGATTTTAATAGTAGGCAGGCTTTGAGATATCGAGATCGGAGGAATACGATGTACCTACAATTATTTTTATAACGAATGATTGCGGGTGGGGATTGATGTCCGATAATTTGGCGTCTCGATGTGTGAGTGTGATGATGGCACGACGGCTATTCGGAATTCATCATGAATATGGGGATCATTCTTTTTTGTCATAAGCTATTTAATTTTGTGAGATTGTTAATAGTTATCGTATGTAAATAGGTAGGTAATAATTTTACATTCGTAAGTACAGTGGTGGTAGCCTAGAGGTTAATAATTCGGAATCTTACTCGAAGGTTCCGGTTTTGAATTGTGTACGAAAGGTGGGATCGCAGCCAAATGCTAACTTCGGACCATTTATATATATGCTAAGATTCTATGAAACTTTGATAGCGTGTTTGAAGATTCGTCTTCCGATTGATGAATCTCAGTATGACGCGTGTGACGTATTCTATTAATTGTTTACAATTAGGTATTCACTGCTGGGGCCTGATTCTGTATGACCATTCACACTCGTATCGCGGCAATGTCGTGCTTTACCCATTATAAAAAGTGAAAAAAGGCTTAAAAGTCAAATATCGTGAGCATCTATTGTGTGCCTTAGAGAATAGACATTAAGGTTCGTTGTCGTGTCGAGTTCATGAAATGACGTACGGTTTGATGTCACACGATATCGGCACGAAATCTTTTGGGACTTACAGAATCAGGGCCTGGGCGTCGTCGTGTGTATTCAGCATTTCATGTGAGGAGTGTTCATCTCATATTTGACGACCGGAGGCGCAGTGGTTAAGATGCCGGTGCGTCGCGCGGAGGGTACCTACTGGGTTCGATTCCCAAAAGAGCAGGGGGTTGAATGATGAGTTTGAATTTCTGTTTCTGGTCTGGGTGTGTGTCCTTGTCTTGTGTGTGTCCATGGCACCCACGACACAGGGAATACTGGTGTGGGTGTGAGTGTGAAGCGTTATTGTAATTATTATAATTATTTCCAATTGTCCCGAACACTAAACGCGGAAGTGAAACACCATGACCGATACTGACTCACTAATTACTACAATCGACGCCAAGTCCGTCTCACAGCCATTAAGTCCAATCTAATCTTGTTAATTCAACCCAAAGCCGTTTCACCCACGCGGAGGAAGTCAATCATCAGCATTTTTAAGCGTAAGTATTGGTTGGAGGATGGCTGACCTAAAATCGTATGTCAGAATGGGCGTATCTTGCCATCTTTTATAGGTATTTCGGGAGGCACTGATAAAATTTCATCCAAATACATAGATAGGTACATTTAGATACCTATAGATACCTACATTTAGATTATCTACAGGATTTGATTTTATTAATTTATAATTATGTATATTAGATATTAGAGAACAGTGGCCATTATTTTGAACGCTTTGTAATCAGTTAGATTTTTATGGAAAAAAACGAATCGTATTAAAAATGAGCTCTATTCTTAAGTTTGCCGTATGTCATTAGGTACTTTCTAGAATTCGTTTCTTATAAGTGACACGACAAGCCATTTAAGTTATAAGGATTCAAAGTTAAATTGACTCTATAAAAAGTATTTTAATAGTTATGGTAAAATGTATTATGAAGCGTTTTTACACTGTGTAGGTAACTGTTCCAACCAATTTCGATGCAATTTGACCTCAAAAGATGTATGTTACAACTTTGATTACTTTTTAAAATTTAAATAAATATAACGAAAGAAATTCTCAAATATTCAAACCACCAATTTACCTATATTTATATGACTCACTTATTCTGTAAGTTCAAGAGCTCGTCTCGCTGATTCGATTTTAATAGTTACGATTTAATATCGATTCGTGACTACATCGTAACGCTAATATGGCGATCACGCCGATAAACGTTATTATAAATCAGGGACGATAATGACATTTAGATGGTTTATACTCTAGGTGACGGTGGTAAAATTGCCTGCCTTTTAATTTCGTGTAGATCTGTCCTAAACTCAGGCTAGGAGGCGGAAGTAACATTGCCTACGAATGCTTTGGCTTCGTGTGAATCTCCAACCTCAATAAGTTACAAAATAAAGTTATTTCTACTAACTAACTAATTCTGCGTGTGTGCACACACTAATTACTAGAAATTTTCGATACCTAACCATTTCTTTCTAAATTTTAATCTGAAAATCATCAAAAAGGCAAAAGTCAATTAGTTTTTAAATTAAATGAAAAAGATGAGTAAGTATATTAAATTTTCCGTTCCATAAGTTTTATTTAAAATCCAATTTTTTCGTTTAACATTGTTATTTAAATAAATACCTAACTACCTCTATTAAAATTAAATATCTACTCATTGACCACTAGCCAACCAGTTAACTAAACCACTAGCCAGTTATAAGCTAACTGTGTAATCGGCTCCTGGTCTACATAAAATTATTCACATTACAATGTCGATTACATGGACGATTCTCTTAATTCGCCGATAAAAAGTTTAATTATGCTATTTGGAGTATTCACTTGGAAGGTTAAAGTTCTTTGAATCACATTACGATTTGACTTATCTTATTCAATCACATTATTATCACCTGTTGTAACGGTGAAAGAAAACATTAAAACTTACATTTCTTTTTGATTTCTCGTTGTATTTTAAAAACAAATAAGATACTTATATGACAACTTTATTGTTTGTCTCACAGTTTTTATTTTGATTTAATCATACCATCAAGATTTTCAATAATAACTACAGGGTTGCTCCATGGAGACAATACTACGGCCAGCCCCTTGAATTAACTAACATCGTCGTATACAAATGGGTCCTTACATTAAGCCCCCTACACACAGTCCGGCAATGTACGAAATGAGATGAAGTGACGTCTCATTTGTACGGTTTTGTACGTGGTAGAGTCACAAAAGCTCGCCCGGGGAGTTACCTTACCGCCAGCCTCTTAAGCCGCCGTAAAGCAGCTTGTTCTTCATGCCCCAGCCATGGGTGCCGGAGACATTTTATTTGTGACGCGATGTGACATCTTCCTCCTCATTATCACAAACGATCGAATAAGTAAAGCAACGGCGGACGCGGTCAGTACCTAAATGGGTGACCGCTAGTGGCGAATTACGCGCGCTTCCGTGCTTCGGAGTGCATGTTAAGCCATCGGCCCCGGTTGCTAGCAATAAGAAAGCAGTCGTTAAACATTGTCGGAGGCCTTATGGGCGTTTGAAAACATTCAACAAGGATTGGCTACTAGCCCGCTTCCAATCCGCATTGGAGCAGCGTGGTGCAGTATGCTCCAGGCCTCCGCCTGTTGTGGGGAGAGATCCGTGCCCAGTAGGTAGGCCATAAAAGCGGTTGCAGCCATTTTTCAACAAAACTATTTATTATTATTGGAAGTTTCCAAATCTTGACTTGTGTGTGAGACGCCTTACAAATTACTGATCAGATCAATTTGGAGGCTTATTGTGTTATCGTCATTGTATGTTAACGCAGCGACAGGAAATCGGGATCACGCCCCATTGAGGTAATTGTTCGTTTCACCCACCAGAAGTGAGAATTGCTTGGAGAGATTAGTATCAGTGATGGGTCAGTCTTCTTTAAATCAACCTCTTTCAATGATGATGGTGGGGTTCCTTAATCATATTCATGTTTGGCTAGCAGCTGACTCAGTAGGCATTGCTTTCAGAGGAGCTGAAAGTGTCTGTATCATTCAGAATTTCTAAGGATTTTTTTAGTCAGAAATTTTCGCCATCCTGAATTTCAAGTTCTTAGCGAAATCTAGTTTGTAGATTATAGATTATCGCATTTAAATTTATTTTTTACCATCCCGGGATAGCTGGCATTCATCCCAGGATTAAATATCCCCATGATAGTTCCGACTGCTGTTCGTCTCATCCACCAGAAGTGAGACGTGAGAAGTTCGATTTCTTCTGTCGTATTAAAAAAGCGTGATATAAATACAAATACTTTTACACACAAATGTAGGTATACCTTTGTTCTTATTTCGATCTCAAACCAACAGGTACCATTCTGTACCTGTCTTTGTACTTTATTTCAATTGATTTAAAAACAAATACTTGTAAACAATAGTGCCCATACAAACCCAGTGATTGCATCTATCATCGACAATACAAATTGGGGATCTCAATTAATCAACAGACACAACGATCAGCACTCCTACTCATACAAGATATTAATTATAATTAAAATCGACTAAACTATTAGCATATAAATCACGAAATTACAACAGAACAAGATCTGTCATCTCGGGGCTTGATTGTGGGTGTCTCACTCGAGGCGATTAGCGAGCAGCGAATCGATTGAATTGTCAGTAACCCACTAATGACCCACTATAGGGTCGGGTCTCCTATCACAATGAGAGGGATGTACCTGGCCTACCGCGGGTTGGTGGACTTCACATACCTTCGTGAACTCTCAGGCATGCAGGTTTCCTCATGATGTTTTCCTTCACCGTAACAGCAGGTGATTAATTGAATTTTATAAAACACACATAACTTTTTTTACAAAGTCATCGGTGCGTTCCACTGGGATTCGATATCGATATCACCCGTTTCGTCATAGCTCATCTAATCGATTGAATAATTTCTTTAAATTGAAGCTCCTGCCAAGGTCAAGAATTTTTCAAAGGAATCGACTTTTCATCAGACCTTTGTAAAATGGTATGAGACATTTCGGAATAAAAGTTTTTCGAATCAAACACGAATTTTGAAAATTCATCTATATTAAATTTGTAATTGTGATTTGAGTCAATGATTTAGTAGTAACGTAGTAGTCGATGAGTAAGTATCTATCAGGTACGTTAATTTTGAATTTCGAATCCCAGTGGCACGCACCAATGCCTTTCTTAAGAGTCATATTAGCGCTTTATAAAACTCAATATCTCTTGCTATAATAGTAAAGAAAATATCGTGAGTAAACCTGCATGCCTGAGAGTTTTCCATAATGTTCTCAAAGGCATGTGATGTCCACCTACCCGGGCCGCGTTAGGCCATCGGGGTGGACTGAGGCCTACATTCTATTCGTTGTGAGAAAACGCCTAACTCTAACGGGTTGTTCAGTAAATTGAGTGACTTTAATTCCATACAATTAATGTTTTCCAATTTTATGTCAGCATCATAAAAAAATGTTTTTTCTCCGTAAACCTTGTATTTCGTAAAATGTGATACCGAAGCACAGCACTAATAGGTGTATCATACTCTATTTCATCACCAGAGATGTGACATGTCACTTAGGATGACGGATTGAATTAATAAAATGACAAAAAGCCCCATTATATCGCGGTATTGAGATGAGGAGCATATTGTGACTTTCAATTCAAATATTAACACTTATGGTTTGTATGGTTTGTATGGGTAATAGTATATCAAAAAATAACAGAAGCTATAGGAACAAAACTATTCGTCGGGTTGTAGAAAGCTTTTGGGTCAGAAAGATCAACCGAAACAAACATTAATAGTACATTAAAATCTATAAATGCTGTCATTTATAGATTAAAGAATTAAAGAGTTTATTAATACATAAAAAATACAGTATACAAAAGAATATGATCGTAAACAGCGGCAATAGTATAGAACTGTGTCGCCACTTGTTACGCCCACCTCGGAGATCACAATTAACAAACTTATATTATGTATTGTAATGCTACAAAGAAAAAATATGCGAAATAACCTTAGTAAGTAATTAGTTAGTAAGTAATAGTACTTAAGAAATCACAGTATTGTTATATAATCGCTGTGATCAATGTATCCAAGCATTGTAATCAGGTATACAGTTCAAGACATGACTCTATTCTACGAGCTTTGCAGGTAATTCTTAAAATTAACAAGTTAAAATGGAATCATTGAAGGACTGATAAACCATTGGAAAGAAAGACTATGTTGTATTCCTAAATAATAACAAGTCGCCTCGAGTCCCGCAGAACGTACAGAAGAAGTGATTACAATAAACTAATCTAAAAAAAAACAAAAAAAAATAGGATACCTTTAAGTTTAGAAGTTAGAAGGCCTCTGAGCAAACAGACCGAATTGTGTAAGAAAAACATTAAATTACACGTGTATTACCTATTTCCTAATTAGTAAAATTATTTTTTAAATTAATTAATAAAAAAATCATAGTGCTAAAAAAATTTTTACACCTTTAGTCTGTTAAAGTTTCATCTGGACCTTTAGGGTGTACTATCAAAAGAGAGTTATAAGAAAACTCTTAAAGGATTAGACGCGGTGACAGAATCAGTTTCCGCCACAAAGGCGAGCCTACATCCATTGATTTATGACATCCACGCGAATAAAGCCTCAATTGAACCACTTTCTATAGCAATGAGACCTATTTTCCTGTGGCAATCACTGAATAAGCTTGCTTAGTCATCAGATGCGTGGAGTAAATCTTATATTATCCTTGAAAAAAGCTATATTGCACTTATATCAGCTTTAGTAAAAAGCACTCTATATAACTCATAATTATTTTGTGAGTTTTTTCCTAAAAATTAAAACAAAATTCAGTTACCTACTGACATTAGATTAATAATTCTGAAGGTGTAGGTATTCCTTTATTACCAATAAATTTTCATATTTACAAATCAGCGACAATGTCGTCATTTATTTAAAAAAATCTTTAAGAAACCAAAATAACATCAGCATCAGTTATTGTTTCCATAAAACATCCAAATCAAACAATACCCTCACATAACTCACACCGCTCCATACAAAAGTGACATAACTCAAAAATCCCGTTTATTCCGCGCGACCAATTCCGCGAACTGATTCTGTGAAATTAGATATAAAAAAAATCATTCCGTCCGTATTAATGCAACGCATACATTAGCGCTGGCATTGTTGCGGGTACAATGGTGTACTGAATCAAAGCGTATAGTCGGTTTAAAAATATCCCGTGCACTACATAGATGATGTATATCCTGGCTACCAGGGCTGCAAGCCCTAAGGGATTTTATTTCAATTCTATAAATAAACATATTTAAATAAAAAAATACATCTTTGTTCTCATAAATAGCACCAATTTAAAATCTTAAATATAATTTCTTTCCTAGAATTGAGAATGTAGGGGGATGTAGGCCTTAGTCCACCACGCTGGCCTACTGCGGGTTGGTGGACTTCACGTACCTTTGAGAACATTTCTTTTAAACTCTCAGGCATGCAGGTTTCCTCACGATGTTTTCCTTCACCGTAACAGCGGGTGATATTTAATTTTATAAAGCGTACATAATTTTTTTACGAAGTCATTTGGTGCCGCTGGGATTAGTACTCGGACCCCGAATCGAGGTCGTCTTCTAAGCCACTGGGCTATCAGCTCTATCAGCGCTCTCATTCGTCAATCATTTCATTATAATTATTTCGATAAATATGATAAATTTTGAGAAACGTGCCAATCCTGAGCACGCAGCAGTGCGTAGGCAGGCGACACGCGCAGCCTCCGTGAACGGAGCCGCGGGCAGGTTTAAAGACGTTACAGTTGTGCCAATATTGTCTGCGCATGTATTTTGTATTTGGATTTATGGGTTCAACTAATTCCGTCTTAGAAGAGGCCTAGTCAACAGTGGACTTGAAACTATCGATGAAGACTTTATGTCACTATTCAAATCACGTCAGGTTTTATAACATATACCTATATTGATGCCCATCAGTTTTAAAATTATTGATGTGTGCCACTGGAATTTGAACCTAGACTTATATATAAAATACTTAAGTTAGTAATTTTTATCAGGTTCTTACACAGGTTTTTTTTCATTAATGCAATGTTGACACTGTTACAATAATTATTAATAAACGTGATATCAACCGAACGTCACAAAACTTCAGTAATATCTACAAAAATATAAAAAATCAAAACAAAAAAAAATTAACATAACCCGATCTATTATATCTACAGATAATAAAGAAACCTCTCAACAAGTAAGCCACGAGCCTTTCATCGTAGCCTAAACCTCAAATTAATAGCCTCAATGAAAATAATACTATAAATCACCTCTAGTGTCACGTAACACAATGACATTTAGACAAACTATGACTTGAGGGTTTTTACACCTATTGTATATAAATATTATTAATAAAAATCTTTGAAGACTCTCTGTGTTTTGTTGACTAACAATAGAGCCTTATTTTGTCTTCGATTTCAAAGGACTTAAATCTGTTTTTATTTATTTATTTGCATTGAATACGTAATTGACATAAACGTTAGAGAGAGAAAACACAATTGGCGGTCTTATCGCTACCAGCGATCTCTTCCAGACAACCATCTACATAGGTAAGGAGTTAAAGCAAGAAGAGAGAAAGTTGAATGTAGGGTGCACGAAATTTGTAAGTACGAGTAGTTATAGAGAATCAAGTACAGAGGAATAATTATAGTGTATAGTGCAAAATGACGGAATAAGAATAGAGACAGTGAAAATCAAGGGAGAAAACTGTAGAGAAGCGTAGAGGGATAAATAGAAGGGATAGATAAAGGCAGGAGTGTTAGAGTATGTGGAAGTGACCCAACTTCAAAAAAAAGAAGGATTCAAAAATAGGAGATTATTAAAATTATAATCAGGTGAGTATTTTATGTCGTCAGTTTTGTTCATAATCCTAATACACATACTATAGTCGTTATTTTTAATTAAGGAAAAATTCGGCGTATGTTGTATTGAAAATGTACTGTTTGTTGGTGTCTACTAAATATTACTACTTATTAAGTAGCTAAGTTATCATATAATACGTCACGTGTGTTCCTTTATTGGGCCTAGTCATACTGCACCATAGAATAATTCATACTTATTTTTAAAAGAGTGCTGGGAGTTTTTTTCCGCCCGCTTTTTTCTCCTAGTCTACGTTTTGCCCGAGGGGCGATCAAAGCGGATGTTTGTATAATGTTAGTATAATTTTAAATGTATGACGTTCATTAAGTGTGCATAAATTGTACCTAATAATGAATAAAACCTTTTGAATTTGACTTTGAATTTGAATAATAGTGATAATTTACATGATCATAACCTTTTATTCTATGTTTCGAGTACAAACCAACATGCAATTCGTAGAAAACTATTACGACAATCATCCATAGCCTTTAACCCACTAATTATCATCTTTACAGATGATCCATTTCTGAATACATTGCCCACTAAACACCATATCAACCACCATACTCACATTCCAAAATAAACTCTACGCTAATTGCGATAAAGTTGATTTTCGTACAATTTATTTCGGCAGATAATTCGGTTTGCGCTCCAATGATGTTATTGTTTAACACATTTGACATCCGTTCGCGTCAAGACCGTGTCAACGACTTGATAGCTTTGAATCGTTCGTCATTTGTTCCTTCTTATCCGCCGTCAAGCAAAAGTAGTGTTCCTGTCTCGTGTTTCGTATGGGGTTACAAAAGATTTGGTTACTGTGCGACCATCTTAGTCGTTACTTGTCAGTAACCCATTAATGACCCACTACAGGATCGGGTCTCCATCTCTTAACGAGAGGGATGTAGGCCTTAGTCCACCATGCTGGCCTACTGCGGGTTGGTGGACTTCACATGCCTTTTGAGAACATTTTTTTTTTGTGAACTCTCAGACATGCAGGTTTCCTCACGATGTTTTCCTTCATCGTAACAGCAGTGATATTTAATTTTATAAATCGCACATAACTTTTTTACAAAGTCATTGGTGCATGCCACTGGGCTTCGAACCCGGACCCCTCGCTTCGAGGTCGAATTCTAAGCCACTGGGCTATCACTGCTGCTTAGTCTACTGCTGCTAGTCGTTACTTACCTCCAAATAACTAAAATTCAGACCTTTTCAAGAATAAATAATTTATTCTGCCACGTGGTCTATTAACTGAATAGAGCGCCCACTAAGGGCTTGGAATTGGCACGAAATGAAATCCATGCTTCGAAGTGGTTGTACTGGGGACCCTACAGTACACTCACATCATTGATACATGTAAAGGTAGTACTAGTACCTACCTTTCACCAGTCCTAATAATGAGAAAGTTTGAGGTAGACCTTAGAAGACTTTAGAAGGTCTACTAAATGGTATTATAAAACCACGGTGGATGAAAGTCAAACATAAAAGAAATATACCTGCATAAAACAGATAATAATATTGATATATAAAATTAATAGCTGAATAGTGTATCAGTTTTGTGGTGCCAACGTTTTTTATGACCTTTTAACGCAATAAATTCTATTAAAATAAATGACATAAGGAAGTGAAATACATAAAAGCACTTAAGAATCGTTATTAATATTCGCAATTATAACCTTTATTAAAATAGAAAGTACCAATAACGCTTGAAGCCACCTGCTTTACTTAAAATTTATCGATTATGTTCTATCTCTTTCCAATCTATCTTGATATTGTATATCTGTTTCGTCTCGCCGAACCTGTCAAAACGTCAAATAATATTAACTTTTCTGCCAAAGATCATGGAAGAAATTTAAAAACAGAAGTGCTCACTACTCGAAATAGATAAGGTAAGGTACCTACTATTTAGCTCAAAATAATATAGGTATCTATTGTTTAATGTTGCTAAATATTTTATAATATTTCTAACAGATTTTAATTCATTATCATTTAAATTAAGCCAGTTGTTAAGTTTTATTCACAATAATCGAAGTCGAAGGGTTGACGACCCACGTTTGACGACCCAAGTGGCGCAGTGGTTAAGACACCGGTGCGCTGCGCGGAAGGTCCTGGGTTCGATACCCAGCAGATCAGAGATTGTCTTGTGTGTGTCCATGGCACCCACGACACAGGGAATCCTAGTGTGGGGCTATGAGTGTGAAGCGTTATTTAAAAAAAAATTTACCGGTGGGAAAAAGTCCTCGAATGGCGACCACAGCTCGGCAAAGGGTGTACAAACCACCCTCAAAATCTTAAATTAACCTTTATTCGTGCGAATAAACGCTCTTGTCTTTGTTTTTGTAAATTATTCTCCACCTTTCATACTCTTTGAAAAACATTTATGTGTAAATCGAATTAACATAACATAAAACTACATAGACAAACGGTTATAAACCCAACTGCCTTCTGTACAAGTCCCAACTCTATGGTCGTTATCGAAAAATCGACTTATAATTAATTTCGTGTCATCCGACTAACTTGATATTCCGACTCATTAACCGGTCGATTAATTTGCGTCAGCCGATCAACTCTGAGATTTAATAAATCAGCTAAACGTCGGGTTGGTACTTGAGAAAATATTTCAATATAGAGACATGAAGTGTTTATAGCTCACCTCTTCGTTTTTCAAAAAGTGTTTGAGGCATCAAAATATCATGCTATCTAGAATCTAGACTTTAGATTATTCGAATTGATGATCCCTCAAACGCTTCTTGAAAGATATCTGACAGCTCTTGGGTTATTATTTTTCCGCTGTTAGTGTCATATTATAGCAAAATTAAATGATTTTTGTTAATATGTTTTGTGTTTGTTGAATATTACAGCATACTATTCCATACATGATATTTCATATATGTATAACTTAAATTAAATTAATTTTTTACGATTAAATTAATTTAATTGTAGCAAATGGGCTTGCAGGCCACTTTATCTGCTTTTTGTCGGGTTGTGACGACGGCGGTAGGTATTACATAAGTGGCAACACTTATACCCACTATCATCCACAAAAAATAAAATTGCCAACCCAATTCGTTCCTAAACTAACGAAATAATGCAAGTGGCTCTTTCAAAATCTGACTCCTTCGTGCCACTTCTCCCATGCAAGGTTTAACCAGAGAAATAAAACTTACCCCAATATAAAACTTGTCTGATCAATCTAAAAAACTATAAGAAAACAATTTTAGTATCGCGTCTAATGCTCTAGTCGATGAGTCAATCTAACTTTGTCGAGACGAACACGTTTATTGCATTATTTTATATGTGTTGCAGCAAGTGGGAGAAAATGGGCAGTTCGATAACGGGCTGAACTTTGACGTGAGGGCTTTGACGTTAAATAAAAAAATGTTAATTAAACTATAATTAAATGGTTTCTGCCCTAGACTTGTGTTTCTATCCATTCTCACAACTCCAACTTTCATTATAATTATATTATTATTATAATTATATTATCAAGATATTTTTTTATTAATTCAATATGATCTCTTACGTCAATACAAATTAGTAGGTATTATGGCTTAACTTCTGTGAAAGTAAACTCAAAGAAAGTTCATTTTGTTGTTTTTCATGGTAGCTATAACCGGCATAACCCTATTCATTCTAGTTTTCTGGTAGAAATCACCCTTCAGCGATTTGACCGCCGATGGCACCCTATTTTGCTCTATATATCTCTGTATATTTTATGGCTTTGGTGAGTATAAATAAATAAATAATATATTATAAACGAATGTAGCAAAAAATCAGACATTTGCAATTTTTTTATTCACTTTATTGGATTACACTAGCTCATATTTTAAACCTCTTATAGAAGGGATCTGGCCGTTTATAAAATACCTAATTTCGCGATCTCGCCCACAACATGTATCTACAGATAGAACTTATTTTAAGTTTTTAATGAAATATCCTCAACTGAACTCGATCTAGCGAACGAAAGAATAATTCAGAAGCTCCTGCAAATCCGATGAAGCTGTGGAGGGAGGGAGGTATACTGTTAGTATTGGACGACGAACCCTTTAGGAATTGAAGTTTTGTTTTAAAGATTTCGTTATCGTTATCAAGAATGCACCGTCTGACTGCATCGGTGTCTTAGGAATCCGTAATGTTAGTCCGTATCTTTTATTCTAGAGTATACCATAATTGCAGCGGTGATAGCCCAGTGGCTTAGAATTTGACCTCGAATCGAGGGGTCCGGGTTCGAATCCCAGTGGCACCAATGACTTTGTAATAAAAGTTAATTGCGATTTATGAAATTAAATATCACCTGCTGTTACGGTGAAGGAAAACACCGTGAGGAAACCTGCATGCCTGAGAGTTCACAAAAAAAAATGTTCTCAAAGGCATGTGAAGTCCACCAACCCGCAATAGGCCAGCGTGGTGGACGGCGGCTTACATCTTTCTCATTGTGAGAGGAGACCCGACCCTGTAGTGGGCCATTAATGGGTACTGACATGACATACCATAATTGACCAACTAATTACAATGTCCGCCGAAAATTTAGTTTTATATTAACAAACTTCTTTTAACGTTTAGATCGCCAAGTAGTCAAAATTAGACTATAATTTATTGAAATTTGAATTCTTCACGTAATGAAATGTTGTACACGTTATGTTAATCAAGCTTATGGTACTTTACGTGGCGTGTTTTTGATGAATTCTATGTATTTCTAAAGGTTAATTGTACCAAATGTCAAACTACTCCGTTTGCGTAGTGAGCTGTAAGTTTAACCCAAAATTTTCACGACTTAAAAAATCCCAAACACAATTTACCGACTTGAAAAATTCCAAATCTTGACTGAATATCCTGAAATCGGAAGCTTGTTGCATGAAATTCTCTTACAGATTTCTTCGTAACAAGCGAGGGTCCTGTTATCTCCCGTTCAATGTTATTTATACGATGTTTTGCTCCAACCTTCGGGATACAATCAAAACTTTGTCTTGTTCGCATCTCAATCAAACTTTTTAAATGTTCAGACGTAAATCAGCTGTCGTATTGCAAGCGAGATGCAATTGACTATTAAAGTGGCATTCGAGCAGTGTGGAGTATGCTCCAGATCCCCGTAGGTATATTGTGGAGAGAGCCGTGACCAAAAGTAAGACATAAAAGGCTACATTTTTTTTAAACATTTTAATTACTTACTTCCTTCCTTCCTTCCTTTCCTGGCAGTTCACTGCTGGACATGGGCCTCCCCTAATCGACGTCACTCCACCCGGTCCTGGGCCCTCTGAATCCAACGCTTCCCGCTGTCTTCTTCAGGTCACCAGTCCACCTGGTCGGAGGGCAACCTGTGCTCCTTTTGCCTAAACGTGGTCGCCATTCGAGGACCTTTTTTCCCCATCGGTTGTCAGTCCTGTGAACGATGTGGCCGGCCCATTGCCACTTTAATTTGCAAACTTTGAGAGCTACGTCGGTCACCTTCGTTCTTCTACGGATTTTATCATTTCTGATTCTGTCTCGTAGAGAAATACCAAGCAAGCATAGCTCTCTCCATTGCCCTCTGAGCGACTCTGAGCTTGTGGATTAGGCTCACAGTAAACGACCGCGTCTCGGTCTTACAATTACTTACTACTCCGATATATTAGTATGTCTTATTGACTTGTTCTAATTGTTCGTGTTTCGAACGAATACAAGTTTATCGATAACAGCGCTGTTTTAGCTTGCTCTTGCTTGTACCTTTGGTTTAAGGTACCTTTACTGCCATCCTCTCTATGTGCCGTGAAGCGTATTCTCCATGTTCAATTTAGGAGGGGTGGTTAATTAATAATTGAAACTGCTCAATGAGTTTCAGTAAACACTTCGCTACAACTATATAAACATACGCTGACTCACACACGTCACAATATACAGAATTTTTTTCGAACGATACGACAAATTTTCTGGTTCTCTCCTCGCTTGTAGTTTCGATCCAACACTCAAACAAGAACACAGCCTCCGAACGACATATCCTATTTTGTTCCGGCAATAATTCCATTCCGTTATCGCCTTTTCATTTTGCAATATAATACTTTTATTTGGCGGTAATATGAGAAATTTTTGATGAGATATACCGTTATAACATTTTTTTTATTATCAAATTATCATATCTCGTTTTATTGTTGCATTTTGATGGAAGTGCCTACTTGTGTATGATTTGGATACTGGGTACCAGGTATTTAAGGTAGTGTCTTGTAGGGAGGACACACACACTGATGTAATTTTTTTTCTGAATCGAGATATATACGTTGCCATTTCACAATATTCGTATTCTTCACTAAATCACTAGCTCTATAACTCGACCCCCTATCCAATAACAATAAAGAAGAACCGATGTAAATATCCAAAATCCAAAAACGCAAGTTATTTATTGAAAATCGACGTCTCTCGACAGTAACCGTACGTTTGCTTTGCAAATTTGGTTCCATACCGATACAAATTACTGAACCCAAAGACGGTATTGCATTCGGGCAATAATCGTCAGTTTGTCGCTTAAATAGCTGTTGAATGTGACGGTCCAAGTGTTGAACTGAAGCGAAAAGCACAAGCTCAAGCGGAAAACGCAATCCCCATAAGAAAGAATTTTACATCTTTATTTGTTAGTTGAAAGTAAAAAACGGTTTTATTTTTGTATTAACTGCATATTTATTGACTTATTTTATTAATTTAGGGATAAACAATAAGAAATACTCGTATACTGTGGGTTATTTGAATACAGGAGATAGACGCGTAAACCGTATGTATGGAGTGCCCAATTGAAATCATTCTTAAAATATTCTGAGACGTATTCTTAATTTATTAGTCAAATGCATTTGAATTTAAAAACGTTTTAATAAATTTGGAAGAAAAATGTCATAATTAAATGAATAGAATCATCGAGAAAAATACTTAATTATAGAACATTAATTTTTAAATTCAATAGGTTCCTTAAAATATTCATAAATTTCTTTTAACTGACTAAAAAGGAGGAGGTTCTCAATTTGGTTGTATGATTTTTTTTAATTAAATGGCTCGTCCGCTCAACGGTTCTGCCTTAACCCCACTAAAAAACCGATGTCCACATTGAATTATAATAATGGTCGCCTTAATGTATGTCTTCTTCAGTAAAATCTCTGGGTGTCCACATTTTTTGCCTGTCAAATCAGGACACGATCGAATGCCTGCTGTGAGATCGAAAATACGCGTTTTTTGAAAGGGTGACAACACTTTACTGTTTTTTTATTCGGACTTGTAAGGGCCGGTGCCTACTTCCAATTTGTTCGTTCATTGTGGATGTTTTATTGGACAGTATTTATTGGAGCTGTAATGTGTGGTTAATATATTTTATTGCTGGTAGCGTATTGGTTTGTATGGTTTTTGAAATTATTGTTGATAACAGCGGGTAGCGTGTATGACAAGGTTTAAAGTGAACTGTATAGAATATCCTCTATATTCTGTTATAATTATTAAAAACTGAAATTTTAAATTTGATTATCTTAGATAGGTTAAGGAAGTTTAGAGGAGGAGGATAAAAGTTGAAATAAAAATTACGTTGATTTTGCTCTATCGGAATATACTTATAATTGGAGTTTAGTTAGTATAGAATATATAAAAGAAAACAACTGTAAAACTCTAATAAACACTGTTAAACTTAAAAATAAATATATCGGAAATTTTATTAATTCATTAGAATTTGTAATAACTACTAGGGTTTTCCAAACAGGAAAATTAACGTGTTCTGTTTGTTTGTAATTAAAATTATCTATCCGTAATAATATTCACGTTGTCCCTATCAACCCAACTCAATTCATTCGTATCAAAATGCAGGAAGCCATCAATAAGACACGATAAAGAAAACAAACAAACATCAGGCGTCGAATTGACAACTTTAAATTTGAAATTCGAATTCAATTGACGCGTTCCAACATGGCCGAATGCGCTTGAGCGCGTTCATTTGGAAATCGAATGTTATAATCGAAAAATATTATCGACAAAGTTTTAACACTACCTCATTTTATATACTATACCTTATTAGAAAGGAATAAGGTTGCTTTTCGAATGAATTTGTGATTTCAAGTGCATTAATAATGTAGTGTGTTGTATGTTGACTTGATATGACGTGGGTACGGTAGCGACGTGCAACCAATCAGAAAGATCGAATCTTATTTGAATTCTTAAGAAACACAGATGACAAGATGATTGGGATTAATAAAAAACGAATAAGGACTTACTGGTCTTTGGTTATTAAGAGTCTAAATTAATCGAATTAGGATGGTCTTAATTTTTGATGAATTTAGTCAAATTGGCTGAATAACAACTCAGCAACCGACACGACACAATTTAAACACAGGGCTTTGAACTTCCTAATTTAACATACATTACCAAAAAAACGCCATTTATTCCAGAAAAGGAAGCAGGAAAATATTTCATATATTGTATCAGGCGTTACTTTGCGGCAACCAACCGTTGTAGAGTCCACATCACCTGATGATGCTCCGTTTTTGGGCGAAACACGTGTCGTGTACTATTAGAATAAGTTGTTATGGTATATACCTACTCAGAGAGATAAGGGAGGGTGGCGGGTCCATACCAAAACAAGTTCCACGTGTGCGGATTGTTGCAAAGAAATATAAATACAACTTAAATAAAAGGAAAATATTTTTTAAAATTGTTTTCTGAAAACTTTACAGTTGGTAGACTCTTTGCAGCTCGCAGAGGGAGGTATCTGATCACACTTTAGTGTTCTATATGTCTTGTGATTCGGCTGTAGAGGTGTGATTGCCGGAGATACTTTATTTGAGGCGACAGTCGAATGTTGAATTGAGGTTCTCATGAGGAGCCTCACCCGCGATCTCAGTTTTTCTATTCTTTTTGAGGTCTGACGTGGTCCATAGGTTACATTGATCAGTTAATTTAAGGTGGATTTCACTTACTTTTGTAATCCGTGACCACTTTATGACCCACTGCTACGTCGGATCTCCTCTCAAAGAGAAGACTTGCCTTAGAAATTGTCTATTACAATAAAACAAAAGCTATAAAATCAACAAACAAAGAGTCAAGAGGAACGCTTCCACGTATCATGGAGTGAACGAACTGAGATGCTGGCGATAGCTGGGCCCATCTCGATGCAACTATCACGTACGGACAGCACGACCTCACGGATACTCGTAAAACAACAGAATACTTATTGTGACCGCGGATGCTTTAAACGATATTATAAATACATTTTTTCAGAGTTTTCCATAATGTTCTCAAAGGTGTGTGAAGACCACCAACCTGCAGTAGGCCAGCGTGGTGGACTAAGGCGTACATACTTCTCGTTGAGAAGAGACCCGCCTCCACCAGTGAGTCATTATTGGGTTGTAGCTTTAAAGGTGATGGTGTGAGGTGATGATAAGTGGCAATACCGACCGCATAAAAAGAAAGAAACAAAAACATTTTTTTAAGAGTTATTGAGTAGCAAAAGCTCTTAATGTTAAGTGGTCACTGCAGCCCATGGACTCCATCCAACCTCAAATAGAGGAAAAAATCCTATCTGAGGTCTGCTTTGCTAGTCATGAGGACTAAGATGTTCGCCTCAAATAAAGTATCCCCGGCGGCCATACCTCCCCAAGACATGAAGAACATGCTGCTTTACGACGGGTTAAGAGGCTAGCGGTAGGGCACCTTCCCGAACGAACTACTAATAAGCGCGACCACGTAAAAGAATATAAAAAATAACCAAACCCAGGCTCAGAAACCACCCACAACCAATCTCTATGCAAATAACGCCACCCATCACCAACTTAGGGCGACAAAGCCCAAATCCCTAAAGCAGATTTGCCTTCAATTGCACTGTCCTTATACGAGGGCTCATAAGGGCTATCAATTTATAGGCCGAGATAGATCTTGGTCGCGACACGTTATTATTTACGCCTGGCTTCGCTCCTATTCGAGGAAACACCCACGACCGGAAAGGTTACATATTAATGCCTTTATGGTGATACAGGGACTGGAAGGGTCTTGGTGCGCTCGGCAGATAAAGTACGGTAGCGTCGTTGGTGTTTGATTGTCGTACTGTCGAGTACGAAAAGATAAGTTTCTTGTACCTACATACAAAAATAGAAAAAAAATAGTTCTAGATCTAAACAGCAAAATTGTTTCACCTTCGCTTTTTAGATCTTCTATAGTGCAAAAATTCTAACCTGGCAGTAATTTGGTTGTGGGTAAATCTTTATAGTGATAGCTACTTCAAATTTGAATATTAACCTGAATTTGCGTGATTTTGTCTATTGTTTTATAATGCACCAACCAAGTATTATACACTATGTGTTAGTGTAAAATATCAGACATTCATAATATGGACAATCATAGGATAAGTATTAGAATACTTACCTTAATTATCGGCGCAAAACATTCGTAGAGATGGAGATCATCACAAAAATATCCCAAAATTAAAATTGAAGACAGTATAGTGATTGATTATTATCTATAGCAAAATCTGAAAAATACCGTAAATATAGTGAACATTTATGCATTGCAAAGTATAATAATTGAAATTAAAGTACCTATTTTAATTAAATATTCAGAGAGAATTGCCACATCCAGCCGCTTTACCCCCGGACAGCTACAGAGTGGTCGTACGGTGTGGTCACCGCTCGCTATTAGTCGTTCTTCTATCTCTTATTGTGCACTATTATATTGTTTAGCCTTTGTACTGCCAGCCAGTCCATCGTACCGATGTTGGATGCTAAATTAATTCATTGCGGCGGTGATAGCCCAGGGGCTTAGAATTCGACCTCGAATCGAGGGGTCCGGGTTCGAATCCCAGTGGCACGCACCAATGACTTTGTAATAAAAGTTATGTGCGATTTATAAAATTAAATATCACCTGCTGTTACGGTGAAGGAAAACGTCGTGAAGAAACCTGCATGCCTGAGAGTTCCCAAAAAAAAATGTTCTCAAAGGCATGTGAAGTCCACCGACCCGCAGTAGGCCAGCGTGGTGGACGGCGGCCTACATCCGTCTCATTGTGAGAGGAGACCCGACCCTGTAGTGGGTCATTAATGGGTTACTGACAAATTAATTCATTATACTCGTCGTTGGTTTAGTATTCAATTCTAGTATCTATAGACTGCTATATCATCGACGTTGTAGTTAAAAGCTTCACCATGGAACTTCACGGCTGCTTGAGTAGATCGCGATGGAAAAATTTAAGCAACGTCGGGCGCGGTCAGTACCTGGATGGGTGACCGCTAGTGGCGAATTACACGCGCTTCTGTGCTTCGGAGGACACGTTAAGCCGTCGGTGGCTGGTAACTAACATTGTGACACGAGAATTTTATATATACGATTATTTACATATTTATATCAATAAAGTGTAAACAAACCTGCTTTGTATGTAAGGCAAAAGGCAACAAATATTTCAGTTCCCATACAATCTCGCGCTGGTCGTTCATCAAACCATTAACAGCCAACAAATAGTGACATTAAACACAAAAAATATACACAAATAGGTAAGTTCGATTCGTCCTTGCAACGCTGGGGTTCCGTATTTACTTGAAGTAGAGATCGGTTAGTCGATATTCGACTGTAATAAAACTTTTAAAAAGTCATTGGTTCACTTGAATTGGAACCCGGACCCTTCGATTAAGAAGCCCGAAAATAATTACGTAGGTATAGGTAATGATAATAGCAAGCGAAAGCGGCCGGCTTTGAAGAGTCAGCTATATTTTAAATCCTTAAAAATAACTGGATTACGTAAAAACTGGATTGCATTATGAATGAATTCAAATCAATCAAAAAACAATTCTATCAAAGAAAAAAATATTTTGTAGATACCAAAAATAAGATACGTTAATAAGCCTCCGCTATTTTGGCAACGGATATGTAATTCATTCACGTTGGATTCATTCACGCGTTCATTTTTCACTTTAGAACAAAAACATCTTAAATCAATTATTATTAATAAATGAAAACAGAGAAACAAAATGACTTCCTTAGATTTGCATTAACTAAAGGAACCCAAACAATACGAAACTAATAAAACAAAAGGAAAAAACTAGTATAATCTATTAACACCCAAACGGTGGCCCGGTCGAGACGACCCCGTATAGGTTTTTAATTTATTTCTATTTTACGAATGCTTTGAAATCAATTCGTTTTTGTCCTAATCCTTTAACAATTTCAACCTTAATGCTATATAGATAAGGAAAACGAAATAGCAAAATAAAAGTTTGTATCACTAAACACATTAACAAACATGGCAATGGAATATTGCGGTCAAAAAGTTGACGACCGTTGCATTTTAAACCTTATGTTAAATTTAATAGAGTTCAAACATTTTTTATGAGATATCTTCGTAATTTTGTTTATTTAGTCAGGTATTTCTTATACGCGGAGGTCCTTCATAAATAAATATCTAGAAAACTTGACAAATGAACGAACACGGCAGTTATAGAAGCGGCTTGTCTGTACCGAGCTAGTCGATGTATCGCTTTGCCATTGAAAATAATCGAATGAGCTTTCATGTTGAGTAATGCAAGATGTAAGTATAGGGTTACTAATTATATTCGTATTAATGAACATGCTCTTTCTAGTTTTAATGATAGCGATTAATGATGGTCAAAAGGAGAATTATTGTAAATAGTGGTCGAAATAAATGTGTTTTATATTTGAAGTGTTATTGGAAGTTTTTGGAAATTATTGTAATACTATTTTTACTACCTACTAAGATAAGTAGATTTGCTGTTAAGTAAATAAAGTAGCCTATGGACACCACAAACGATTTTTTGTTAAATGTTTGTCTTTCAAATATTAGTCGGTTTGGTGTTTTATTTTTATCCTTGTTACTCACAGGGATACTTTTTATTTTTAGACGCCTTTAATTTCTTAACCCTAATCTTTTACATAACCCCCTACATTTTATTATAACCATATTACTGTTTAAAATTGACATATTCCCATTATAAAATGAATTTTGACGAATAAATTAATTGGTTGCTTATAGAGTCAAAACTATATTTTGCACTTTAGGTAGTTAGTAGGTAGGTACTGTAATTTCAACAGCAGATAAATTAAGACTATAAAGTGATAAATTCTGAGTTAACCAAAAAAATACACATAGTTTCATTCAAAAGTATAATGACACCGATTCCGTTGAAATCAACCCAAAAACAAACAAGCACCAATCGAAGCGTCATAAAACCTTTAACTACGGACAACAAAAAACACATCAGATACGTTTCGGCGGCGCAAGCTCACAGAATTCATATTAGCCGATTAATAAATTCCGAGAAGTTGGAATAAGACATAAATTTTAATAAAATACACCATAACGCGGTTATCGAGCGGTGTGATCTTAAGTGCACGAAGTATTGTTTCAAGTTAGATCAGCGGTTCTCAACCGGTCCACAGACCATAATCCTTGAACCTAAAAACCAACATTACCTTACCGGCGATCTTTATCCTTTGTCCAGCATGTTCTTTTTGTCTTATGTTTCGGCCGGCAAGGCATGGTTGCCGCCGGGAATACATTATTTGAGACTAAACCGTAGTCCTCATGAAGCACAAAGCATTCGCATACAACCTTATCATCTTGGTGTTTGTGTGGGCATCTTGTCTGCTAGCACCCACGACATAAGGAACACCAGGTGTGAGTCTATGAGTGTAAAGTGTTATTATTATTAATATAATTATTACACTATTATTTATATTGTGTGGATACCCTGGCTCCGTCCCATATTCCGGCGACCGCATCGCGGGCAGGAGCAGCGTCGGAGGCGGCTGAGGGCGCCAAGAAACGAAAATATGCAGTTCTAGGTGAAAGCTACATGTTTGTGCCTTTTGGAGTTGCAACTCTGGGTCCATGGGGTCCGGAAGCTAGAATATTTTTTAAAGACTTATCTTTTCGATTAAATCACGTCACTGGGGACCCAAGAGCTGGATCCTTCTTTAGACAAAGGATTAGTATTGCTATCCAAAGGGAGAATGCAGCCAGCATCTTAGGTACCCTGACGCAGGACAGTGGTTTGGACACACTATTAAAATTTAATTTATAAAATTTTATTTTTATTTATTTTTATTCTATTCCTTTTTTTGTTCTAAGTTATGTAAATAGTTGTGTGAAATTACATACCTTAATAAAAGAACTTGTAAGTTAATATTATTACACTTCCTTAATTTGCTCGTCTTAGTACCTTGTCATGGGCAAAATCCAACGATTTCCCACTGTTTTCAGTTGTTCAGTTCCTCAGTCCTTCTGGTCGGAGGGCGGCTTGTGCCCTTTTTGTGCCATTTGAGGACACACCCCCTTGGTTTCCAGTCTTGCGAACGGTGTGGCCAAAACACTGCCACTTTTATTCGCAAACTTTGAGAGCTACGTCTGTTACTTTCGTTCTTCATATTTCTTATTGATTTAATTATTATTATGAATTAAAGTTGCACTTCAAGGTTGGGAATCACTGGTAGATCCTGAGATTTCTCGTTTCGGAATAAAGTTTCGAGATGCGATTGAGCGCGGACAGGTGGTTGACACGTTGACTCATGGATCATACGAGGGGAACGAATGGTTATTGTCTCCTTAACTGCACGTAGAGGTAATTTGGTTTATTTTACTTGCACACGTGAAATTACAATCGCGGAGTGAAGGATAACAGTGTAGGTGATAAAAAACTGAACCGGTTGCAGTTAGCAGTTTAAGTTGCGTTAAAAGTGAATAAAATGAAGAGGAATTAGCAAGCAGTTATTATAACTTTTGTTTGATTGTCGTGAAACGAAAAATACCGCACCAGGCCAGTATGGTGGAGTAAGACCTACATCGTCTCATTGTGAGATGAGACCCGACCCTGTAGAGGGTAACAGACATTGCTTTCCTAACGTTATAATGATTCTGCACATAGGAGTTACTATACGGTGAGATACGAGTATAAAGAATCGTTAAATATTTAATTTGATAAATATTTTCCTCTAAAATAATAATTTATACTAATTCGATTAGGCTCCCAAGAATTTCACGCATCGCAGCTGATGGACATGAGTCAAAACGATTGACAGGTCGTTTCGACCCGAAGCAAATTGCAGGGTTAACTTTTTTTTGCCAAGAATTTGAATTACAACGTAATATTGTTTTTTGCAACTTGTTAGTTTGACGGCGGCTGTCAATCAAGATTTCAAAATTTTCTGAGCCATTTAATTTGGGTCTAGATTTTATTATAATTATTGAACCGTAAGCATGAACACTTTCGTCAAAGTATTCGTACGGTAAACGTCAGTTATTCGTATGTCATATGTCAGTCTGTCTGGCATATTCTCATAGTAATAGCACACGTTAACTATACAAATACTTTAGCGATAGTGTTAAAACACCGATTCAGAAATCGAACTTGGACCCTTCTTACTACACAGGGTCCAAGTTCGATTTCTGGCGGAGCAAAAATGTGAATGATGAGTATCAATTTCTGTTTGTGTCTTGTCTTGTATCTATGGCATGTACTTCATAGGAAATCCTAGCATAAGGCTGTATGTGTGAAGTAAAACGATCCTATATTTTAATGCAGTAAAATAACTTACTGGGCACCAATTTTCAGTTAATCTCGGTCGGCCATCATTGATTGAGAAACAGACATTGATACATCTACAAGCAATACAATACCTACCAATTAGCAGCGCCAATAAGATTAGCAACATGCTACCAAGATTTTAATTTATTCTTCCTTCAAAACTTGTGACTAATCCAATCTAACTTGCCTCTACTCCATCAAAATCCAAACAGAAGTCGTCTGCCGCCAGAAAACGATGAATCGAATAAAAATAAAGTCGAATGAACATAATTACAATAGCAAGCAAATCGAGTCGGATCAGGCATCGATATTGCGGCGCCTTTGATGGACTGATCTTAGCGACTTAGGACGTTGCTACATTATGAGGAGAATTATAAAGAGAATTTACTGGTAATTTTCGTCAATGATATTTTATTGCTAAAGACACTTTATTTGAGGCGATCATCTAACCCATCATAACCCAAACATCGTATTCCGATCTATAACATTAAGATCTAAGCGTGTACGCTTTTTATGTTTATACCAGCAATCAAGCATACGATGCTGATTTTAAATGATCATCGCCTCCTATTGATATAAGCAAATCCAGGGGGTTTGTCTAAACATTAGAAATCTAATCAAACCATCTGGGCACTAGAAGTCTCGTAATTTGTCTCTTTTTTGTGAATAAACGTGAACGTGTAAATATGGGAAAGAGTAGATATAGGGTAGTTGCCAACTTAATCCTACTATCCTACTACTAATATATGCGAGGACGGATGGATGGATGAAAGTATATTAACGAGTACACTATCACGGCTGAATGGATTTTGATAGAATTTGGTACACAGTTCAACCTGGATTAATATAGGATTTTTATCCCTGTCTGGGCCAAGTTCTTAGGTTACCGTAGTTGGAAGCTATTTTTTTATAAATCACTGATCTATCTGGTGCTACCCCATTTCATAATTCAATCAGTTGACCGCACCATCCGAACTGCAAACTGCATCCAATTACAGTCCATATTTCTACCGCCACAGACATTACAATCCTTTCAAATCCCCCCAACTTAGGTTAGATAGGAAAAAAACATAAAAATACCCGAGCGAGACGCACTTGGTTGCCTCACTAGTGCGAACGGGATGGCCAGGGCGCCGGTTGATCTTAAGACCGGTAGCAAGATGTGGTACAATTATAGTGATTTTGGTCTCAAGGCAATTCCATCCGATCCCAGTGCAAGTGTAATTACGTAGTTTTAGTAATCGAATTGTGTGGGGTTTGTCATTATTATGATTGCAAGGATTCGTGCGCTAATCGAAATTAAGATGCGTTGCGGATAATAATTGTTTGTGTTTGTTTTGCGGGCATTGTTCTGTCAGACATCATACGTACTAGATCGCTAAGGAGTATTAGAATAATAATAATAAAGCTTCACACTCATAGCCCCACACTAGGATTCCTTGTGTCGTGGGCGCCATGGACACACACAAGACAAGAACACAACACACCCAGACCAGAAACAGAAATTCAAATTCATCATTCAAATCTCTGCTCTGCTGGGAATTGAACCTAGGACCTTCTGCCCAGTGCACCGGAGCCTTAACCACTGCGCCACTTGGGTCGTCAGAAGTAGTAGTAGAACCCCTATTTTTTAAGTCATTTTAGCAATTTAGTAATTTTTCATCCCGTCCGATAACTTATCCATAGGTATGGCAAAACAACGTCTGCGGGATCAGATAGTACACCTATAAAATTGTTTACAATGTACAATTTTTAATTAAAAACCTAATCTAGTGTACCGACAAAGGCAGCACCATAGCGGAAGACTGGCTGTCAATGGTGGATAAGAGTAAAAAATCGATTCAGAATCGATATAACAGAACAAAGTCACATCGATACCTGTTATTTATGTCTCCCACGATATAGATTTGGAGATGTTTTTGTTATTGTAGTTCCGTTGGGAAAAATTAAAACCAAATAATGGCGTCATTATTTTGTTTGAAGTGTATTTTCCATCTGCACGATATAAGTATTATAATAATGAATTTAACTAACATGCTAAATTACTCTAGACTAAAGTAAAAATAGGCAAGTATTGACGTATACAATTTTATTCTTCAATATAATAAGCACAAAAGCCTTGGTTTAAAATGAATGAGATAATTACAATATTTATCATGATCATTTTTGTATTATTTCAAGATTAATAAATAATTATATTTTTACATACGAAGTGAACTGTACTCTTAGCTACTTTTTTAATGCTGTATTTCAAAATATGAATTATTATTTTCCTTTTTTGGAATAATAACAAAGGTATAATTATTAGCTATTATTAGCTATTCTACTTTTCATCTCTTTTAATACAAAAAATAAGAGTTATAAAGTAGATTATATTAGATTCAAAGGGCTTATAGATAGATATATTATAGTAAATATAGATCGATCTAAATAATTTGTGGTCCTATATTTGTGCAAATGAACGTTTTGTCTTTGTCTTTGAATTATTACTAAATTTCATTTTTTTAAGTCCTACGGAACCTTTTCCCGACCTGTCCGTCGCACTCTTGGCATGTTTTTTCCTTTTTTCCTCGATATCAATAGCAACGTCAACCTTTCGAGTCCGAAGATAAAAAACTGCTATTGTACAGAATCTTTTGTGTTCTGGATTTAGTTTAAGAGGATTACGGTACAAGATCCGAGGTTATTCAGGCGAAAAGATGAAAAAAATTCTATGGAAAAAAACTTAAAATTCGCCTACCTGTGATTGATAGTGGTATATCGATTTGAAGTTTGATGACAACATTTTTTTGTTGAATGTAACTCACACTTGTTTTTGACGACCCAAGTGGCGCAGGGGTTAAGACACCGGTACGCTGCGCGGAAGGTCCTGGGTTCGATTCCCAGCAGAACAGAGATTTGAATGATGAATTTGCATTTCTGTTTCTGGTCTGGGTATGTTGTGTTCTTGTCTTGTGTGTGTCAATGGTATCCACGACACAGGGAATCCTAGTGTGGGGCTATGAGTGTGAAGCGTTATTTATTTATTTTTATTTCTGTTTGGTTTTCGCTCGTCACTGTTCGAGGATAATATTGTTCAAGGAACTTTGAATGTCACAGAATCCGATACAAATTTGTAATATAGTCCATCCATCCCCTGGCAGTCCACTGCTGGATATGGGCCTCCCCTAATCGACGCCACTCCACCCGGTCCTGGGCCCTCTGAATCCAACGGTTTCCCGCTGTCTCGTTCAGGTCATTAGTCCACCTGTTGTCGGTTACATTCGTTCTTCTACGGATTTCAAAAAATTCGAACAAAATTGAATAATGATATCTACCATTTAATATAGCAATGGGCCACTTCACCGCCTACGCTTCTATGAAACTAACGTTAAAACCAGCAACACAAACCAGTTATTCAAATTAAATACCTAATTATATTGATTTAATCACAAACCAAAAACGTAATATCATGAACCTTTCGTCAGAAGTCGTCACAGACCCCATAAATTGGGCACTTAATGGTCATGGAACATAAACCATTTAGGTGTCCACGAATAAGAGCGGAAGCAGTTTCTACAAAACATGAAAACTTTCAAACAATATTTTTGTCTTCTGGGAGTTTTTTTCCGCCCGCTTTTTTCTACCAGTCTACGTTTTGCCTGAGGGGCGATCGAAGCGGATGAATGTAGAATGTATAATTTATATGTATGACGTTCATTGTCCTGTCCTGTCAGTAACCCATTAATGACCCACTACAGGGTCGGGTCTCCTTCTCGTAATGAGAGGGATGTAGGCCTTAGTCCACCACGCTGGCCTACTGCGGGTTGGTGGACTTCACATACCTTTGAGAACATTTTTTTCTGAACTCTCAGGCATGCAGGTTTCCTCACGATGTTTTCCTTCACCGTAACAGCAGGTGATATTTTAATTTTATAAAGCGCACATAACTTTTTTACAAAGTCATTGGTGCGTGCCACTGGGATTCGAACCCGGACCCCTCGATTCAAGGTCGAATTCTATGCCACTGGGCTATCATCGCTATGACGTTCATTCAGTGTGCACAAAGTACCTAATAATGAATAAGAGCTTTTGACTTTGACTTAAATACTTAATTAATTTTCTTACTTTCTGGAGAAATGTTTTTGTGGAAATTTTTATGGAATTGTTTTATTGTAGGTACATAAAATATCAAAGGTCAAAGGGCACTTCAGTGATACCAGTATATCGATGTTACTATGAGTATCTCCGATAACTCCGATACTGTTTCGACTGGGGTCGAAACACAAGCAGAACGATGCTTTACGACGGATCAAAAAGCTGGTAGCAATGTACCCGAGCAAGCAACTATAGTACTCTACCACATAAAATAAAGCTTCACTCCACACCTATCTATATTCACGTCCCAGATATAATTCCGAGCATTTTCGACTAATGTCCGAATGCGATAATTTATTGTGTTACATGCGTGTGCGCACTGTATAAATCTCGACGGCGAGAGTCGTAAATCGTTCAGATTGTAAACAAAAATATCTTTTTTCTTAAGTACCGACTTATTACAACGATATCTGGGTTTTATTGGTCCACCCAAGATGGTCGCTGTAGGCACGGCTGTAGGTGGAACGAGTCGGATAAGTAGACGATTTTGTTTGGTGATAATGATTTTGCTATTGATAACTGGAGATCAGCAAGTAAGTAGTCGAAATTCGTTTATGATTTGTTGAAATTTGAATTTGACACGTAATTGAATGTACGTACATGTCATGTTTATCTATGTATGTATGCATGTCACAGTACTCAAACTTATGATAGTGTGCGTGGCGTGTTTTTGATGAACTCTTCTCCATATAAATTTCAATTCTGCAAAATTTCAAAAAGCTCCGTTCGCGTAATGAGCTGTGAATTGAAAAGTTTTCGCTTCAAGTAACAATACTTATGTTGATAATCAGTCAGTAACCCATTAAGGATCCACTACAGGGTCGGGTCTCCTCTCACAATGAGAGGGACCTCGAATCGAGGGATCCGGGTTCGAATCCCAGTGGCACGCACCAATGACTTTGTAAAAAAAGTTATGTGCGCTTTATAAAATAAAATATTACCATTTTACGGTTGAAAACATCGTGAGGAGACCTGCATGCCTGAGCGTTCACAAAAAAATATTCTCAAAGGTATGAGAAGTCCACCAACCCGCACTAGGCCAGCGTGGTGGACTAAGACCTACATCTCTCTCATTACGAGACGAGACCCGACCCTGTAGTGGGTCATTAAAGAGTTACTGACAAAGTCTCGAGTAAGAGCAAAGTATAGGCATAACAATTCTCTGTCGATAGTAACTTTCCCCTCAACTCGTTATCTCCGCGTAGAGAGGATCCGCCTCAATGGCAGCGCAGCCTCCGATATCCGCAATTTCCGATACTAGACAATAACCTGTATTGTCTCGCATCCACACGATCACAGGCCAGCCATTAGCGACGATCATTGCCCACAGAGTAATGACTACAGAGGTGGCAGAGATCCAACTATTATCAATACTACAGAGGTGGCTCCATAGAGATATTATAGTAGAGTAGGGGAGACATATGGCTGCCTGTAAGTGGAAATGTCCGACACTTAGAAAGAGATATAAGATTATGGTACCCTATCTGTCTCTCTACTAATGCGTGCGCAAAAAGAACTCAGTGCATTCGCGCGCATTAAATACTTTCAATACCTAAAATTGTTTCTCGCTAATTGCACATGCGCGAGAAGAGAAATACGGCAATCTTCTCTCTCTTTTTAACCGAAGTACAGTAGAAAGCCTGGCTTCCCCGCTCTACTATAATATCTCTATGGGTGGCTCTCCTACAACTATTTATAAATATGTAAGTCACACACAGACTTGAATTGATCACACAGATTTGAATGGAATTTGTTATGTACGTAGTTCACTAGAACAAGTTCCAAAGTATATGCGGACAGAGCCGCGAGAAAAGTCTAGTGCTTCAAATCAACGTCGATTTTCTAGGACAATTTTTAACCCTATTACCCTATAATAGGAGTCCCGTCGTGGGTGCCAGTGCCAACGTGCCACAGATACACACAAGATAAGAACACACACAGGCCAGAAGCAGACATCTAATTACCATTCTGCTAAGTCCAACTCTTTGACCGAACGAAGGCAGTATGGGGGCTACTCCCATTAATGTAAGTGACTCCCCGTTCGATGCGCCGTTTTTGTCCGTCTACGTGATTGATAAAGAAACGTCATGAATGCGACACTCTTGCGACACGGACCCGACATTTTGAACCCTAATCTCGCGTAATAAGGGTTGAGAAAACAATTGAAGCCTCCATAAAAGACCGTCTTTCTGAATATTATCGGCGAAAAACACAAATATAGGTCTAAATAGATAACGCAAGTTGGCCCTCAAGCAGACCAAGCGTGCCACTTTTTGTGCCAAATCGAAAGTGACGGGAATCTTACATCAACGTCAAAAGCCGCGCGAAATGCCGGTTCAAAAGCGCTAATAGCAATATCAATAATATAAATTATTTGATTAATTACACATTTATCATTCGAATCGATCCGAACTAGTCATAATAATGACATTTATCAAACACATCAATTTAATTAGAGTTAAGGAAAAATTTCAAATCGAATGTCTCATGTGAACAAGGGTGGAATGGGGAATAAATGAAATAGAGTCGATGATTGCGCATTGCGCATACTTTTCAAATATTGTCACACCTTTGTGTGTTCTCTTTAGACATATATCAGTGGTAAAAAGCCTATCGATCATCAGAAAATGAAGTTTAACCCACCAGAATAAGGTTGCATTTTAATCGTTTCGTTTGGTGTTTGAGAACAATTGCTTTACACTGTATTGGCTACGTGTGTTGCGCGGTTGAACCCAAAAGGATGGTTTCACCGAGGCTTGATATCAATGAACCATATCAACTAGTTAGTCAGGTGTACGCAACACCCATGTGAAGACTACAAAAAACTACACAATAGATTATTTGAAATCAGAATTTTCCGAAAATGGGAAGTAAGTACTTTTGCATATTTACTGTGTGAATTTTGTGTAGTTTGAGTAGTTGGCAAGCGTCGAAAAAAGTAAGCAACGTCGGGTGTTCAGTTATAGTGACTAATAAACGCGCGTCCGTTCTTCGGAGGGCACGCTAAGCTGATGGTCTCGGTTTTTATCGATGGATCTGATAGTAATCGTTAATCCTTGTTAACAATAGGTTAATATATTTATCCCTGGTTCTAAAGCTAAAGACTAAAGCTATCAATTAATTCATTTCTGTATAAGAAGTGAAATTGTCGTTTATCACGAAACTTACGTACCTATAGGTTGTTTTAACCCATTAATGACCCACTACAGGGTCGGGTCTCCTCTCACAATGAGAGGGACGTAGGCCTTAGTCCACCACCCTGGCCTACTGCGGGTTGGTGGACTTCACATGCCTTTGAGAACATTTTTTTTTGTGAACTCTCAGGCATGCAGGTTTCCTCACGATGTTTTCCTTCACCGTAACAGCAGGTGATATTTAATTTTATAAATCGCACATAACTTTTTTTTACAAAGTCATTGGTGCGTGCCACTGGGATTCGAACCCGGACCCCTCGATTCGAGGTCGAATTCTAAGCCACTGGGCTATCACCGCTTTACCTCAAGGTATAGCGTACCTATATAACCTATAGGTACCTACTTTGAAAGTATGGTTTAAAGATATAATATAAGCGTCTTAAGCACGACTACACTATAGCCATCGAATGTCTGAAAGCAACGATTGATAACTTGCATATTTTACGTCAAAATTCCATCCGCAAACACAATGAAAGCTATTTATTAAACCGCATTCGATTCAATACGATTTGAACGGTTATTACTCAATATCATCCTCCATTCGTTTTACATCTCTATAAATTATTTGCCACGCCAGTCTCGATCTTATTCCCAACACACGTTTGATGGCGTGTCCATCAAAACCTATTCTAAGGTGAGGCGGTCACAATCGATTTGTCTCGAAGGAAACTCGATGTGACAAAAAAAACATGATGCGAGCGAAGTGTTCAATCAAAATAATGACTTTATTTAACACTGACAATAAAATATCACGGACCCTATTGTGTGCGGACGCCGCATAAGTAGGAGGTGATTTTAAAAATGTAGGGGAAAGGTGTCTATTATTGGACTTTACGGTACCACGCCGCCTTAGGTCGCTGTCAGTTTAGTCGTACGTCGCATCCATAGTATTCCAAAGGTCGGGATTGTCCGTGAACGTACGCATCCATGAACGTACGTATCCGCACGAGTTGTATTCGTACGAAATCATGTCCAAACTGAACGTGGCCTTAAATAATGAGTAAATGGTAAAAAGAATAGGCGGAAGTTTAGGTAATCCATATAACTGTACTCGTACGTAGATCTTTAGGTCAAAACAAGAATCTGTTACATTGTCATATCCAACTTTCTCAAAAATGAACAGACTGTTGGTTGTTACATATCATCAATTTAGTATTATTTACACCTAAGATCCATTATATTTTAATTAATGACTACTTAGTTATCAAAACTGGATGTAATAATCCTTGCTAGCCGAAAAAAGGCACGAAGAAGCTTATACCTACCAAGGGTTTGTGTACAATTTAAGGTAAAACTTTGATACAGTCAGTATTAACCCTCTCTACCCTATTCGGATCAAACATCCAGATGGACTTTAAGCCGACAATACTGATTGGTTCCAATAAAGCAAGCCATTGAGTGATCTGTCATTGACGAAACAATGGGCTGTGGGTTCGATCCGAGATGGCTGGATTAGATGACGTAACTGGTTTATGACCATATGGCATTGAAGGTGGGAATTCAAGTTGGTTTTCATTATTATACATAAGTAACATGATAATAAAATAATGATATATTGCCACACATCTAAAATGCACTTTAAAAATAAATAAAAAGTCAAACAACAACAAAAGTGGGCAAAGAGAGCGACTCAGCGTTTACTAATACAAACGTGTCTAGCGTAAAGGATATCATAATTTGCACTTGAAAGCTTTAAAGTAGTCACAGCAACACCTAGACTGGCTGGCTGGCTGCTGTCTGCAACCCTTTCATGGCCCACCAGTGGGCACGCTGCACCAATGCAGATTGGTGAAGAAACCGGTTAGTGGCCAACCCGTGATTGGACGTTTTCAAACCGCCCATGCCTCCGATTAGGTTTAACGACTGCTATCGATAACAACAGGACCGAAGACTTAACGTGCCCTCCGAAGCACTGAAGCGCGTGTAATTCGCCACTAGCGGTCACCCATCCAGGTACTGACCGCTCCCGACGTTGTTGAACGTTTTCAATCGCTTGCGATCTACTCAAGCAGCGGGGCTATGCGTGTTACACCTATAGAGTCGTCGTCAGTAACCCATTAATGACCCACTACAGGGTCGGGTCTCCTCTCACAATGAGAGGGATGTAGGCCGCCGTCCACCACGCACCACTACTGCGGGTTGATGGACTTCACATGCCTTTGAGAACTTTTTTTTGTGAACTCTCAGGCATGCAGGTTTCTCCACGATGTTTTCCTTCACCGTAACAGCAGGTGATATTTAATTTTATAAATCGCACATAACTTTTTTACAAAGTCATTGGTGCGTGCCACTGGGATTCGAACCCGACCCCTCGATTCGAGGTCGAATTCTAAGCCACTGGGCTATCACTGCTATAGAGTAAGGAATGTTAAATATACCATGTCAACGAAAAAAAATGTGTCATAAATCTCGTTCCTTCAAAGTCCAGCTCACACTTGACCGGTTTACGCAAACACCTTCAACTCTTTCCCATATTATATTGATTTATAGTCACTTAGAGTAGCTACCTAATAAATGAACACGGTATCGACGGTCGAACGTTGTCCGATTCCAAAGATTATCTATCAAAGCGACAGTATCGGGCATCGAGATCCGAAGTGCTGTACCGGTTGTATACAGGATGTTCAATACGTGGAAGAAAATATCCTAAAAAAAATAATTGTTAACTTTTTTGTGTAACAAACAACAACAAGAAAAATAAAACAACAAGAAATTAAAAGTAAAATTTTATTTTAGAGCTACGTACAAAAAAAAATTTAATATCACAAAAACATGCACGTTTCTACGGTGGAATTTAAAAGGCCATTCCATGGTGGAATTATTAATCATTTTCCTATTGGGGAATCCAGGTTCGAATACCGGTTTCACAGTTGTGAGCGTTTCACGAAGTTACATGTCACCTGCTGTAAACGACTGCCTGCGTTCCTGAGAGCTCTCCAGACATAAAGCCATCGTGACCACTTTGATTAAAGTTACCCCATCTTGTTGTGGGGAAGACATCGGGGTATATCCATAGCCCAATGGCTTAGAATTTGGCCTTGATTAAACGAACTCGTTTGATTTACTTCCTTGATTAAACGAACTCGTTTGATCGAACTAATAGGTTCGAATCCCAGTGGAACACACCACTGACTTTCTTAAAAAAAAGCCGCACATCCTAATCATTATGAGAGGATACCTACTCTGCTTCGTCACTAATAGTTTGCAGTAAACTCAAATCATAATTATCATCTGCACCCTGTATATCCTAACCAGGGTATCAACGTTCGACGTTCCCTATCGGTCTCCCGATCGGATCCGACTGATCATCTCCAACACTGATGGATCAACAGCAATCCGATCCACTAAACGTGCTCGCTTTGTCTTATTTTCTCCCGTTGGTGTCGCTACATAGTTTATGAACTAACCGGATGAGTAAGTCTTATCTGTGTGGATTTTGTGACTTTCACTGAGCTATTAGATTCTAATTCTGGCGTGATTCCTTCCAGGTTCTAACTGCTTATGGAACGTTCTAACAGACTGTTAAGGAACGATCAAAAATGCTCTGTAAAATCTTAAAGTAACCCTTATCCGTGCAAATAAACGTTTTTGTATTTGCCTTACGTTTTTGTCTTTGTCTAAATATTTTCACCGAATCACCTAACATACCTTGATTCACTCAGCAGAGTGATGACTACCATAAGAAACTGAATCATGGGCCTGAAACCTAACCATATAGCGACTAAGCAACGATGGAAGTTGAAAATGATCGGATATTGACTAAGATCAGAACAGCAATATATTATTATACAAACAGCTTACAAGATGAACAAAAGATATTTGAAAACTTACCAAGCAAAACTTACGTCAGCAGAAGACAATGGCGAAAGACGACGGCTTGGGTAGGCCTACATTACAATCTTGTGGCCTGTAATGATGGATTTAGACCAAACAGCGGTGATAGCCCAGTGGCTTAGAATTCGACCTCGAATCGAGGGGTCCGGGTTCAAATCCCATAGTGGCACGCACCAATGACTTTGTAAAAAAGTTATGTGCGCTTTATAAAAAATTAAATATCACCTGCTGTTACGGTAAAGGAAAACATCGTAAGGAAACCTGCATGCCTGAGAGTTCAGAAAAAAAAGTTCTCAAAGGCATGTGAAGTCCACCAACCCGCACTAGGCTAGCGTGGTGGACGGCGGCCTACATCCTTCTCATTGTGAGAGGACACCCGACCCTGCAGTGGGTCCTTAATGGGTTACTGACAACAATAGAAAATAATTTTCGATGTACCTAATATCATTGAGAGGTTAACTTTGTTTCCTACTTTTCCTTCCAGCAATTAGTAGTCCACTGCTGGACACGGGCCTCCCCTAATCGACGCCACTGCGCCCGGTCTCCATATCTCTGAATCCATCGTTTTCCCGCTGTCTTCTTCAGGTCAAAAAACAGTCAAAACACCATAAATGTAGCCGATTCCTCTTCTCCACAAACAAGTTTTGCCTATAAATTGAAAGCAAAAGAAATTCCAAACCTATTTAAAAAACCCCAGTCCAGTCCCGATCGAACAATCAAATCGATATTAAAATTTCGATTCAATCGAATCGTAATGAGACATTTTGATAAATGAATCGAATACAAAAACGGGTCGCCGGACGTTGCGAGAAAAAAAATACCGGCTACTGGCAGTCTGAACTATTAATCAATTTCTTTGATACCTTATGGTTTCATAATCGCTTTCTTATGGACCCTATTGCTGGGTCATAAGGTTCAATTTTGTCTGGTTTTGTAGTGTTTTATGTTGGTATTATTGTTCCCTTTGCCCATTGATAAAGGTTTAGATCCTCAGGAGTTCGATAGGATGATGGATCAATGAAATATCTTAAGGATTAAAACTTAAACGCGTCTTCCGTTTTGGTTCAGGTATCTATCAGGGGTCCAAAATAAATCTTTGTTAATAACTTCTGATATGATGTGATTTATGCAATTTTTGTTTCTATTTTTGTTAGTATGGAATACCTACACTAGGTTTAAGAAGAAGCAATATGACAATCACCTATTGTAATGGTGAAGGGAAATATCGAGAGAAAACCTGCATGTCTGAGAGTTCTTCATATTGTTCTCAAAGGTATGTGTACTCCACCAACCCGCATTAGGCCAGCGTGATGGACTAAGGCATGCATCACTTTTATTGTGACAGGAGACCCGAACAGACTTCCAATCAGAGAGAGATACTACAAATTGATTGATACTTTATCGGGGTTATAAACTAATCTTTGTACAAAATTTTAACCAAATTTGTAGGTACTGTTTGTCGGAAAATAATAATAATCAAAGATACTCACAATTTTTCGCAATCATACTATAATTAAGAAATATGAATCAGCAATAAATAACATAAATGTGTAAAATAAAATACCAAGCTGTTTATTTGTAATTTTATTGGCAGATCTAACATTTATGCGAGAAATATTCAAATCTTAACTAGATATCGCTCGCCAAATCTAAAACTAATGGCGTAATTTATCGCCAACCGATAGATTAATCTAATCTACTAAACAAACAAGTACAAATGCTCCAACCAGCTACAAAACATGTTAGACCTCAAAATGTCGACTCCAATGACGTCACTTCTGATTCAATTTATTCCCAACGTAATCGATATATATTCGATTATTTTAAGCGAATCCAACGTTGTTTTGACAGATATGACTAATTGAGTGCGGCCCTGGCGGATGTCGAAGATTCATGGACCGACATGAAAGAGGGCCGGATTCTGTCTCTGTATAAATAATATTATTACCGATCCGATCGGTAAACACGTATAAGTCAAATATTTAAAATTTTATGACTGAGCCCCGCCATTCGTCTTCTGTATTTCTGGCTTTTCGATCCGTTTAACAAATTAGTCAAAAGGAATTCCTATCATTTTTGTGTGCCGTCGTTAACATTTAAATATTCTTTAAATAGTTTCTTGACGTCAATTTCATGTTATGATAAATAAAAGTTATAGACTTGCAAGTTGATTTTATATCATTGACGTTAAGATTTGGTAGGTAATTAAGAATGTGTTTGCATTATTTATCTTTAATTATGTATCAACTAAACAAAATATAAAATTAGATGACGATCATCAGATCATTATACTATAATTTCAAGGTCAACAAATATACATTACAAATCCAAACTTATTACTGTATAAATTATTTTAATGGATTTATAAGATGTGATAGCTTCTTAGATTATCTTAGATTATCTTAGATTATCTTAGATTATCTTATCTTAGATAAGATTCTGCTTAGATATCTTCTGGCATCGTGTTCCCTTCTTCCTCTTCATCTTTTCTACTCTTCGTAGTCCACTTCTGGGGATGGGTGTCTCCAAATCGACATCACTCGGCCCACTCCTGGGCCCTTTGAATCCAACGGTTTTCCGCGATCTTCTTTAGGTCATCAGTCGAACTGGTCGGAGTGCGGCTTATACTCCTTTTTCCGATACGTGGTCACCATTCGAAGACTATTCTTCCCCACCGGTTATCAGTCCTTTAAACGATGTGGCCAGTCCATTACCACTTCAGTAGACACCGACTTCAGAAACCGACATCTATAAGCTGTACAAGCTTTGAGAGATATGTCAGTTTCTCCTGTTAATTATCTATATCGCCTGAAAAAGATTGGATCAAAATTTTCAAATCCTTACCTACATCGTTTTAGTTCCCACAGTGGTGATATTTAGCGATAATAAATAAGAGAGGTGGATTGTAAATCAATTGATGGACGATCTGTCCGTATAACTGCGCGCTGGCTTGTTCTTGCGCTACTTAAATATTCACAGCTAATTACACTGGGTTTATGTTCCTTATTTGAAGTGGTGATAGCCCTGTGGAAAAGTGGTGATAGCCCAATACCAAGGCGTCCGGGCTCGAGTCCCAGTGGCACGCACCAATGACTTTGTAAAATAACTATGTGCGCTTTATAAAATTAGATATCACCTGCTGTTACGGTGAAGGAAGACATCATGAAACCTGCATGCCTGAGAGTTAACAAAATGTTCTTACACGCATGTGAAGTCGACCAACCTGTATAAGGCCAGCGTGGTGGACTAAGGCCTACATCCTTCATTGTAAGAGGAGACCCGACCCTATAGTGGGTCATTAATGGGTTACAGGTGCGAGGTGAGGTTTACTCCAGCGTGGTGGACTAAGGCCTACACCCTTCTCATCATGTGAGTACCCTGCATTAAGTCACTAATTGGCTGTAGACAGGTTTCTTTACTTGTCAAGGCTTCCTATAGCGCCGATTGGTATGGCGCTATGTTTTTGTAGAAGGAGTGATTTGGAGATAATTGAAAGGGGGCACTGATAGTATTTACAGTTTATTTACACGTAGTTATTTACACTAAAGCATTTACAAGACAATGCCGCAGTACAACTCATGTATGTAAGCAATATACGAGAAAATATAAAATAGCGAACAGAAAGAAAAAATCTCTGAAAGACGACTCTTGTTATCTCGTCTCTAGGCAACGCGCTGCTCGCGGTTGTGCACTAGAGACGGGATGGCTATGACATTGATGCGACTATCGAATGAATATTTACAAGGATCGATGAATGATCAATGTCGTGATGATGATGTAACCGAATAATGAAATAAAGAAATTTAGTGAAAATGAAGTATGGCTACATCACCCGGAATTGGAATAAAGAAGATTCAAACTGGCGTCCACCATCAGTTGTTATATGCGTTGGACAACCAAAACGAGCGATCCAAGATGACAGCAATGCCTTCGCAACCGTTTCCGCTGTTATATCTTCTATCGGTACTGCTTCTGGCCACCGAGTAAATCGGTCTACCGCCGTTAGACAGTACCGATAGCCGTGCGAAATCGGGAGTGGACCCACCAGATCGATGTGGATCTGTTTAAAACGCGCTTTGGGAAGATTGAAGGTGCCAAGAGGAGCAGTCACGTGTCGACTGACTTTAGACCGTTGGCACGGTATACAAGAGCGCGACCATTCTCTACAGTCTTTCCTAATGCCTGGCCAGACAAATCGTTCGGCAACTAGTTTAGCCGACGCATTGGTACCAGGGTGACTGTGAGAATGAAGGCTATCGAAAACTTGTTTCCGATAAGTTTTCGGAACGTATGGCCTGGAAGTTGTGTTACTGACGTCGCAGTATAACCACAAAGGACTCCCAGGGATGTGAAGCTTCTGAAGGCGCAAAGAACTTCCTTCTTCTAAGAGCTTCTCAAGTTCCGGATCTGAGGCTTGACTCTGGGCTAATGCTTCGAGGCTGACAGGTGCCGCCAGTTCCTCAACACGCGACAGGGCATCTGCGACAACGTTGTTTTTGCCAGATATGTGTCGGATGTCTGTTGAGAACTGGGCTATGAAGTCTAGATGTCTATACTGCCTAAGGGAACAGTTTTTCTTCCTTTCGTTGAAGGCGAAACTAATAGGTTTATGGTCAGTATAGATGACGAAATGCCTAGCCTCGAGCATGTGCCGAAAATATTTAATTGCCTCATATATGGCAAGTAATTCCCTGTCGTAAGGAGAGTATTTGATCTGAGAAGGGCTCAATTTTCTGGAGAAAAATGCTAACGGCTGCCATACACCATCCTTGAATTGTTGCAATACAGCGCCGATAGCTTTGTCAGACGCGTCAGTGGCAACAGCAAGGGTAGCAGTGCAGTCGGGATGGGCTAATAAAGCTGCAGAGGATAAGCTTTCCTTGCAAGCCTCAAATGCTTTCAAGGTATCTCCAGTAAGCTCAATAGGGTGTGAATTTTTGACGGAACCTTGTAATAAGGCATGTAAGGGAGCTTGGATCTGGGCTGCTCGAGGAAGAAATCGCCTATAAAAGTTAAGCATACCCAAGAAGGCTCTAAGCTGAAGCACGTTCTTCGGTGGAGGAAAGTCTTTCAGGGCCTGCACCTTAGACTCAAGAGGCTTACATCCGCTCTCTGAAATTTGGAAGCCGAGAAAGGTTACCTCTTTCACCCCGAAGACACACTTTGAGGTGTTAATAAGCATGCCATAATGCTGAAGGCGTTTAAAAACTTCGCGAAGATGCAATTTGTGCTCCGCCTCATTTCGTGAATAAATAAGGAAATCGTCAAGGTATGTATAAACAAAATCGAGTCCCCTGGTCACCTCATCTACAAACCGTTGAAAGGTTTGCCCCGCGTTCCGAAGACCGAAGGTCATGAATGGGAATTCGAATAACCCAAAAGGTGTTGTGATGGCGGTCTTCGGTATATCATCCGGGCTGACAGGTATCTGATTATACGCTTTTTCCAGGTCTATGGTACTAAAAATAGTGCACCCAGCAATACTGTGCGTAAAATCATGGATGTGCTTAATCGGATACCTGTCAGGTATCGTGCGGGCGTTTAACTGTCGGTAATCCCCGCAAGGACGCCATCCGTTGTTTTTTTTAGGGGCCAAATGCAGAGGAGACGACCAAGGACTCTCAGAAGGACGAGCGGTCCCGTTGGAGATCATGGACTGAAACTCCTTCTGAGCAATTTTTAGTTTGTCCGGCGCTAAACGCCGAGGCCTTGCGGAAACTGGAGGGCCTGGTGTGGTGCGGATATGGTGAACTGTGTTATGAGGTGTGGGATACTCTCTACCGGCTGGTCGGGTGATTTCGGGAAATTCTGAAAGGATTTTGTGATAACAAGAATCGCCAATCAGCACCTTTACAGAATATACATTTTTACAATTATTTACAGTAGCACACGTTGAAAGAGAAGTTAAATTATCTATCAATCGTTGATTACGACAATCTACTATCAAATTGTAATAATTTAAAAAATCTACACCGATAATTGGCCTATTTACATCCGCTACAATAAACCTCCAAACAAAAATTCGTCTTAAACCGAAATCTAAATTAAGAGAAACATAACCATAAGTAGCAATAGAAGTACCATTGGCCGCACTCAAGCTATAGTCAGTACGCGCACGACGATCACGTAGTGCCGACCGCGGGAAAACACAGAGGTCGCTCCCTGTATCGACCAGGAACTGTGTCTTCGAAGATCGATCGGTGACAAACAGACGACCAGTTGATGGGGTTGATGGGCAATCACCAGTCGCCAATAGCGACTGCCCCGGATGTTTTCCGCTTTGTATTCACAGGGCTGGATGCATTTGACAGCCTTCTCGCCAAACTTATTATGATACCAACATACGGGGTATTGTTTATAGTTGGACTGTGAACGCTTCCTGGTGCGACTTGAACCCGAGCTGGATCTATTCCTAGACGAGCTAGACCGTGAATGAGGTCTCCTGCTATTTTTCGAAGAAGAACTCAACATTTCTACTTGCCTTCGGAGTTCTGCGACTTCTCTCGTCAGATCCTGGACTATAGAGCTCGGTACATCGGGATTCACAGCAGCGATCCTTGGTGAGGACTGTGTTAGGTCGCAAACACGATCTGCTAGCTGGGCCAGGTCATCGAGAGGTGTCGTCGCTGGTTGGCCTGCAATAATAATCTGAACGCCTTGTGGAAGACGATCCAACCAAATAGTCTTCAAAAAATCATCAGGAACATTATCGCCAGCGAGACCCTTCAGATGGCGAAGGAACTGTGAAGGTCGTCGGTCGCCCAGTTCCTCGTGCATGAGAAGTTGTTTGATTTTTTTCTCATTAGAATCAGTGAGGCGCTTAATCAATTCTGCTTTTAATTTCTCGTACTTTCCAGTGGGAGGAGGATTGATAATAATATCCTTCACCTCCCTGGAGTATTGGTTGTCTAAGTGGCCGATGACGTAATTAAATTTTGTGGAGTCATTAGTGATACCTGAGATGTTAAATTGGCCTTCAATTTGCGCAAACCATATCTCAGGCTCTTCTGGCCAAAAGGGTGGTACACGTATACCAACCTTACACACATCACTAGAGGTTGTTGCGGCGGGTGCGGCGGCTGCGGCGGCCGCGTCTCCCTGCGCCTCCTTCCAATCTTCCATGTTCTTCGGGGGTACCGGTATGAAGAAAAACGTACCCCTGGATCACGTCGGGGTCACCAAATATAGCGCCGATTGGTATGGCGCTATGTTTTTGTAGAAGGAGTGGATTGGAGATAATTGAAAGGGGGCACTGATAGTATTTACAGTTTATTTACACGTAGTTATTTACACTAAAACATTTACAAGATAATACCGCAACATAACTCATATTTAACCAATATTACAAGAAAATATAAAATAGCGAACAGTAAGAAAAAAACTCTGAAAGACGACTCTTGTTATCTCGTCTCTAGGCAACGCGCTGCTCGCGGTTGTGCACTAGAGACGGGATGGCTATGACATTGATGCGACTATCGAATGAATATTTACAAGGATCGATGAATGATCAATGTCGTGATGATGATGTAACCGAATAATGAAATAAAGAAATTTAGTGAAAATGAAGTATGGCTACACTTCCTATTAAAGGGATTACAATCAAGGCGACACGTCATGGTTTAGTTTATGAGTATAGACGGATGGCATCAGTTAGTGTCAAATTATAATTCAATGGGACATACATCGTATCGAGACCATCGACGCGCGCCCACGCGGCTGTACTGGTGGAGTGAAAAGTGCTTCGTATTTGTAAGAAGTATTTGAATAAATACAAAGATCATAGTGTTTTACTTAGGTTGGCGTTAAGGTACTTTCTCCGGGTGTTATCGAGTCGAGTCGAGCCAAAATTTAACAATAGAAACAAAATACGTGATATAAAAAATAGTCGGCCTAAAGTACATAATAATAGGTAACAAATTTTATTTCATACTTTTTTTATGTCGGTTTATTTTTTTTAAATTATTTATTTTTATTTAAACAAAAAAATATACTTACGTAAATTAACCTCCTAAACTCTGTCAACAGAACTCGGCCTCCTTTAGGAGTTTTTTTATTTTCGAAACCTTCAACAACCTCCGAAGGTGTCTGTACGGTGATAAATCATAATTAGGCGCGATCTGCCTTTCAACGGGCGCCGATTGATTCTTCTTACACTTCGGCACACTTAGGGGGCTAAGATGGAGCTACGAGCTTTACGGACGATAAATGTCTCCTATTGGCTGCAAACAAATACTCGTATGATAGCCCAGACAATATCATACCACCATACCAGACAGTATCATAATATATATATATATATACTTTATTTTTTGTTATTTAACTCTCTTTAATATGTTTATATGTATGTATATATGTATAAATAAATAAAATCTTACTGGCTTACAATACAAAAATAGTAAGCCAGTAAGCAACAAATAAATGTTATTTCATACTCTTTTGAGGTCGGTCGGTTTAATTTTTTAAATTATTTTTTTTAACTAGCGGCGCCATTTTATCTCATTCGATCGAATTGCATTCAAAACAAATTTATTGTTAAGGACATTGCGTGTAGCAGTACGTGGGTGTAGTATTATCATTTTTTACTAAAATATTTTGACATGGTATTAAAATAACTCGTATCGTGAGTTATGCAAAGTTTTGCAATAACGGCAAAAAATTAAATTGTTGATTTGTATAGCGCAGTGGTTAAGACGCGGGTGCGCTGCTCGGTATGTACTGGGTTCGATTCCTATTAGAGTAAAGATTTGAATGATGAGTTTGAATTTCTGTTTCCGGTCTGGATGTGTGTGTTCTTGTCTGGTATATGTCCATGGCACCCGCGACACAGGGAATCCTAGTGTGAGGCTGTGAGTGTGAACCGTTGTTTATTTATTTCTTTGTTTCAATTTGTTTGCTCGTATTTTTGGGTATGCAGTCATAAGACTACGAAAATCACGGAGTATTCGGAGCAATTATTTTTAGACTTCGTGCTGTATTAATTTTAATGCGGTTTAATCGAAATTACTCAGTCCAGAACAACTGCAACGTGCGTGGGATTTGATTTATATTTTCACTAGAATATGCATGCGACTCTCCCCGCCTCCCATGGAAGTAGCGCAGTCATTTTATTCAATAAAGAAGAAGAAAATAGCCCGGTCGGTATTATTTGTCCGTGATCGTACGTATACGCACGAGTTGAATTCGTACACTCACACACTCCAATATGAGAGAGCTCCAATATGAGTTAAGGCGTCTATCTAGATTAGAAGGGTATAGATTCTATAATTTTTATTCTATACTAGCTGACCCGGCACACTTCGCTTTGCCATTATAAATATGTCATTGCAGTTTGCATAATAGAAGAGGCATCGAAAAAGAAAAACTTGACGTTTCTAAATGACATTGCCATAATTATGAAGTATTCAAACTGAAATGATATTTGGCAGGTAGAACAGTTTATATGGGAAAATTACATTGTTGTTTTCTTTACATTATTTTCAGATTTTCTCTCCGTAAGAACCATCGTCATACTTCAAGGAATATTCTAAAAAAATAATAAGCGAAATGCGCTTAGCAACACATTCAGCGATTCATTTTTATATTATAGAAGAAGATATATTCTGTCTGACTGACTGACTGATTCAGAGGGCCCAGGACCGGGCGGAGTGGCGTCGATTAGGCGAGGCCCATGTCCAGCAGTGGACTACCAAGGAATGAAATGAAGGAAGGAAGATTTCTACAGATTCTATACCATGCTGAACCAACTTTATCGCTTGCAATCTACAAGTTCGCTTTGCGCGCAGATTTAAATAATGTCAGTAACCCATTAATGACCCACTACAGGGTCGGGTCTCCTCTCACAATGAGAAGGATGTAGGCCGCCGTCCACCACGCTGGCCTACTGCGGGTTGGTGGACTTCGCATGCCTTTGAGAACCTTTTTTTTCTGAACTCTCAGGCATACAGGTTTCTTCACGATGTTTTCCTTCACCGTAACAGCAGGTTATATAATTTAATTTTTTTTTATAAAGCGCACACAACTTTTTTTACAAAGCCATTGGTGCCACTGGGATTCGAACCCGGACCCTTCGATTCGAGGTCAAATTCTAAGCCACTGGGCTATCACCGCAGATTTTAATAATAATTAGCACTAATTATAACAACGTGTGAGGCTGGACAGATCAAAGGAGATCTTACCCGTCTTTAGTCTCGTGATGCACCATTGGGTGCTTGTAAACAAGCAGTGGGACACGCTGGGGCACTGGTGGGTAATTAACGGGATTACTACGGTCTCTCGAAAGGAATTTGTGGAGAATATATTGGTCAGATTTTGCAAGTTACGGAGAGTAACTTAGCAGTAGTAATTACCTTTATTTATTCATTTATTTATTTATTTACGCTTTATTGTGCACACATTGTAAACATAATATAAACATTGAAATATAGGACAACACAAACGGCGGTCTTATCGCTAAAAGCAATTTCTTCCAGACGACCATCTCAGTAGGAGTCAAGCAAAGATAATATAAAATACGGTAGAGTGCACGAGAAAAAACTCATTGACAAATCGTACCAAAAAATAAATGATAGTTTAAAAAAAAAACCAAAAACCTTTAACTTTCTCTAACTCATTACTGACTTTTAGTGCAGGGTCAGATTTTCTCGCACCACCAGCCGGCCAATTCTTCGGATTGTATTTCTAATTCTCATATGTGACTGGAAAGCCGCCCCCAAAATGGGTCTCTATAGGGTTGCAAATTTAATTATGGTTGACCATTCTTCTAAAGAAAATAATATATGTAGTCTTTAAAGCAAAATAATTTGTGAAATTCGGGACGATGTATTTATAATGTGATGTCCACATTGAATTCAGATAATGTTTAGCTTAATGGGCATGATGACAGTAATCAAGTATCGCCAAAATATTTATCTAATGAAATAGGATTCAAAGATTTTGAAACATGTATTTATTCTATTATTAATGTCGAGATTAATAATTTATTTGTTAAAATAAATCTACAAAATACAACAATCCGCCATGATAGCTTAAACACCCATCAGATCGAATTACGTCAATTTACGTCACGTCTTAGTAAACGTCATTTTTTTCGTAAGCATATTATACGCGATCTGGCATTTTTTACTGAGCCGTGGCGCAATGACAGACGCCATGACACGGGCGAGCGTTTTGGAATGAATTTGAAACTTAAAATTTAAATGTACTTTTATTGCACAAAAACCTTAATTTTCTACAAAAATATGATATATTTTATACATAATAGAAACTTCTGAATATCATAGAAGAGTTTTTGAAAATTAGTCATCATACCTACCTATTCAACTGAGTGTTAAGAAAACAGTGTTTGAATTATGCACCTTTGATTCATTTCGTTATTTAATAGTAGGGGCTTTGGAATCGCTCCAAAAGACAACGAAGTAAAGAAGTTCTAATTATACACCCTAAATAGACACTTGAGTACTAATTAACATGACAGTGGGGGACACGTTGTCATAATTTGTGAATTCAATTCGCTGGTATGTTTTTGACCCCCGACGCTAGTTCGTGACGATGGACGAATGGATCTTTCACGCAAAAACCTGAAAAATTTTGCAATAAAATTTGGTATTATACTCTATAGAATTTTTTTATCCCTCTCTGAACCCACTTATAAAATCTACGCGAAGCCGCAGGCAAGTCTACTAAAACCACTCGACAGTGGGAAATAATAAGAGAAAGTGTTTCGACCATCACTCTTTTTTGAGTAAGTACTTATCCCGATACAAAAAACTATTATAGACAGAACATAATACGAGTGATAGTGAAATCAATCGTAATACGGTGGCCTCCCACTGTCCGGTTGATTGAAATCATCTCGAAGCCATCGATAGTCCAAATCCAAGGTATCACTGTCTTTTGTATCCGAGATTAGACGATCCTTAAATTGAATACGTTTCAAAGTAATTTGAACCTTATTTTTAACACAATAGAGTTCATTATACAAGAGCAAAGATAGCGTGGAGTGGATATAACTAATTGATTTGGTGTCGATGCATTTTGAATGCTATTTTCAAAGGAATAGAGTTTTGAAGACGGTATAAATGTAAGGGTCATGATTAAGATTATTATGCGTTTATAAAAACTTTTGTGTGGTTCTTATTGTAAAAGAAATAAGGGTTAATTTGATCTGACAGAATGAACACAAACGTAAAGAGTTACGGTTTCTGAATGCAATTTTAAAACAAATTCATATTTGTATTTAAAAATGTCCTGATAAGTCCTAATGTCCAAACAATAAGGTCGATTTTAGCTCGATTTTGAAACTTTTACCTGTGAAGTTCACTTTGTCGAAGTACAGTCGAATTTCTATTAAAATTGATAACAAAAAGGCGATGAATCGTACATTTGGTGGTTCCCATCGATGGTACTGAGTCAAATTCAACTGAGCATTAGATTAGCTTTTTGTTGATCCCTTTCGATGGGATGATTATGTTTTAGGTACTTAATAACATTAACTTTAAGATGACAAGGGGCTGGCTACATCGTTGAAGGACAACTGATGGGGAATAGTGATCTTCCAATGGCAAAGGCGCACAGGCCGCCCTCCGACCAGGTGGACTAACGACCTGAAGAAGACAGCGGGAAACCGTTAGTTTCAGACGGCCCAGGACCGGGCGGAGTGGCGTCGATTAGGGGAGGCCCATGTCCAGCAGTGGACTACTAAGGGCTGAAAGGAAGGAAAGACTTATTACTTACATGTAATGAATTTCGGTGAATGATTTCATAGGCTACAATAAGACATATTTCTGGCTACCATGTTAGCCGTTAGTTCGTAAAATCGTATCTACTTTGACTGTTAAATATATGTAAAACACCTTCTAAAACTCACGAAAAATTGTTATTTAACAACAACCTTTTTTCCCAACAATATTTTAAACTCCGTAAACAAAGAAAGGTCTCGAAGTACTCATAGTAGCATCCAGACCTTACCCTTACAGAATTGCTTGGAAGATCCTAAACTAGTTCCTGGACTACAGTAATTGGCTAGAAAATCTTGCGCTACCCTGCACTAGAGGTAGTCGATGACAAAGTAAGCGGATGCCTCCACGGGAAAAGGCGTAAAAAGGCTTTACGACGTAACTTTTAATCAGCCCCGACTAATTGCTTGTACCGGCTAAGTAAAGGGTGGGTAACGATTGCGAGGAAATTTGATGCATTTTACCGGTAAAATTCCTAAAATACCTGTAAAATAGCTGTAAAAATTAAATGTAGGAGATAAAATATATCACATCTATTCTAGATTATAGGTTCAATTTACGACTCTTAACGATGGGCGTTACCTGATTACTGAATTACAAGTGTTACGAATACTTTATTCTTATTAGGCAATTCGCTAACAAAATTCACAGAAATTTAAAGGAAGGGGTGGATAAATTTAAATCAATAACCCCCAAGTAACTCGTCTAGTCTAAGCCCATACAACCCTTGTTCAGGTCCGGCTTAAAAATGCCGACATAAATCACGATCTTTGTAATTAATTCCTTCGTTCATTAGGGGTGCTTGAAATATACGAAAAAGTTCCACCCCGGAGTACCTTACCTGAAGTGAAGCGTAATCTGTACCTATTTGAGATATTTTTGTGTTTTTGAAGTTTTATAGCAAACGGGTCATTTTTAACGTGCTTATAAGCTTCGGTAGTATGTTAGTAGTATTTTAGTATGTCTATGTAACGGAAATTTGAACATGATTTTGACCTACTTAAAACATCGAATCAATTTGAAACTTTGACAGTGCAATAATATAAAAAAATCAATTAAAGAATTAAAAATAAATAGTATAAAAAAATTTAAAAAAACACGCTTTTATAAAACCTAAAATAAAAAATGAAAATAAATGAAGAATAGTGTAAATAAAGAAAAAAAATACCTATTTCATTTTAAAGCGTTGTGAGCATGGAAATCTTAAAAAGTATTTTATGATATGATAATAAATTTTGTGGCATTATTAGGTAGTATAAAATTTTAATAATATTCGTTTTCTAAAGTGTGAGTTGCAACTAAATAATTATGTTCTGAAACAACGCGATCAAAAAAAGAAGCCGTTGACTAAAACATCGAACTCCTACTTAACATAACGACTTATTTAAAGGCTTCAGCTAAAATTTTACTAACAAGTCAAAGTGCAACATCATATAAAATAGTAGTAACAATTAGGAAATTGAAATAGCGCGCCGAAATGGGTGGTTTTTGCGCGCATTACGATGGACGCGCCGCGCTAAACGCCTTGTTGCGAATGCGTCGGCGAGCGCGCTCAAAGGATGCGTCGGAGACCATAATAGGGCTGTCAATGTTAGGAAATTTCATCATTTTCGGTATATCACTGGATAAAATTACGATTTTCTCCGCGTGGTTTTAGGAATTTAACGCTGAGAAATTAAAATAAACGGAGATTTTTTTAGTAATTTCAATACTATGAGAAAAAAAAATCATGTGGAAAATGTGTTGTGACCCCAAAAATATTATTTATACCATCTGAGGTCTTTCATAATTTTAAATAGTGTTTTTGAAGTCTGTTATTTAATTTAACTTTTTTCCACCTTCACTTCTACTAACAGTCAAAGGGGTCTAACTCAAAGTGTAAGGGAATTTGTGCAACTCTGTGTGTGTTTAGGGTTGTCAATTATTTGTAAACTAGTAAATTTAATAATTCAATTATTTGTAAACTAGTAAATTTGATAATTCAATTATAAAAATATTTAGGACAATAAAATTGTTAATTCGACCATAATGGTATGTACTATTCTTAGCCATCGTATTGGAGTCTTATAACGATAAAATAGGAGTCTTATAATGATAAAGTAAATTTTAATTACTTCTACTGTTTAATTCCATAAAAATCTTTTATAGGTCAGGTGCGAACGGTGGCATTTTCGATTTAATTAGCCTTAAATTACCAGCACATTGTGACTATTATTCTACATTCATCTACACCACCATGACATTTATCAATCAGCAAAACAGTAGAAATTCTAATGAGGTAATTAACGCTCCGTTTACTATTTAAACGTCTATAGTTCGAACCAGCCCTATGAAACATACTTCCGTCTCTTTCGGCGTTATACAGTGTGAAGGAGACAGCGCACATCGAAGGGCCCTTTGATGTCGCCGCCGCGGTCATTGCATCTCGGAGTTATGCCCTTTTTTCGAATTGGAAAGAGAGAAAAAATTGCGTAATGCCAATCCTAAGATTTGGGAGTCATTTCGGGTTATCGTGCGCAGAAGCAATCCGTCGAAACAATTTTGATTTCGACCGATAATTTTCATATTCCAAACGACTCTACAACCTCTATGGTTATATACATAAGGCCTTTATTCGAATGCTTTGGGATTCTTGGATGTCTCCAGATTATCAGGTCCTAATTGATTTTGAGGTTCGGAACAAGCTAAGGCCAGCGATTGCCGTGTTTGTTTATAACTTATTTGCGTTTCGTAAGCAATTTGGATTTCGGAAATTGATGTTTTCGGTTTAATGGGCTGTCCTCTAATTATAATGGGGTTCAGGGCCTCAAATCGCAAGGATTAGCTGATATTTGAGTAATTAAGTTGGTATATTTGCCGGGCTTTGATTGACCTTAGAAAATAAAGAGAGTTTATTATTTAGAAGAAAATCTTTATTCTTATATTGCACAGTCTTTTATAACAAAATGAGAGGGATGTAGGTTAGTCCACCACGCTGTCCTAGTGCGGGTAAGTGGACTTCACATGACTTTGAGAACATTTTTTGTGTGAACTCTCAGGCATGCGGGTTTCCACACAATGTTTTCCTTCACCGTAACAGCAGGTGACGCAGGCAGGGACCCCTCGATTCTGTCGGAGGTCGAATTCTTAGCAACCGGGCTGTCACCGCTTCACTTGAAGACGTCTGCGTTTCTATTTCCGAAGTCAAATATTCTCAAATTCGTCTATCAACCACATCTAAGGTTTATGAAAGCATGTAGCTTCTCGAGCGAGCCACAATTATTATTTCCCATATTTTTATATTATGTTGTGTCCAATTATTCTTCTCCATCAATTAAGTCTTCGGGCTAAGATCGATTGAGAGCCATCGACGACCCCGCCAGCAATCTGTTGGAAAATGACAAGTGAAAAACAAACTGACAATTGGACGAAGTTATTACGTATCGGGCCTTAATTGCTATCAGTTTTAATATTTTCTCCTTTGTTATTGTCTGTACCTCATTAACGACTCACTACAGGGTCGAGTCTATAGGCCTTAGAGCACCATACCTTTGTATTATTCATAACAATATGGGAAAAATAATAACAGAGACCAAATGTTTATTTTCACAAAATTTAATTTAGACACGTATTTTATTTCAGACAAAAGTCTTAGTCTTCTTCTTAGTTCTTAGTTCTTCTCTATTTAAGGTCAGTTGTGGGTGTCCATGGGTTGCAGTAATAACTTAATATCATGTGGCTTGCATGCCCACTTCTCATCTTTTATAAGAGAGTAAGAGATTTTTATGTTCGAAACCGTTCTGCCCTAATTTTTTTGAGTTTTCCAAGACTCACTAGTTACCCCAATGCATCATTATATTCATTTCTTCGCTATATTAGGTTCTCAAAACGTCAAATCTAATGAAAAAGTATGGGAAGAATGGGACGATTTCTATACATTCATACTTTGATGATAGAATTCATGCTATATCCCATAACAATGGCAGCTCGATACGATTGCTATACGAAACAGCGTTTTGCTCGCGGCACTGGTTGTTCGTGCGTCATAGACACAAAAACTGGAATCTCGATCAGAACACGTAATGAGAACATGGAGTGGCAATCGGAATTGTCGAGACCATCGGTTGTAAAAGTGGAGACTTGTAACAACCCTTTGGCTGAAGGGCTCTCGGCCTTCGAGTGCTCTGTTTTGATTGTTCCCTCATCTCAAGCTCTGTCTGCCCTTGGGTTTACTTTCGATTTGCCGCATACGTTTTTAAATGAGATAAAACAATGATTTATTCTCAGAATGTACGCTGCGTTTCTATTGACGACCTGAGTGGCGCAGTGGTTAAGACCCCGGTGCGCTGCGCAGAGGGTCCTGGGTTCGATTCCCAGCTGAGCAGAGATTTGGATGATGATTTTAGATTTCTGTTTCTGGTCTCACACACACCCGTTCTTATTTTGTGTGTGTCCATGGCACCCACGACACAGGGAATCCTAGTGTGGGGCTATGAGTGTGAAGCGTTATTACACGGGAGTGCGCTTAATTCGTCACTAACCCATCCAGGTACTGACCGCGCCCGACGTTGCTTAACTTTTTCGATCGCTTGCGATCTACTCAAGCAGCTGGGCTATGCGCGTTTCGCAAGTTCTTCTAAGTCACAGTCAATTTAACTACCTTACTCAACTTTCGAAGATCAGAATATATGTGACGTCATAATAGACGCCATGACACTTCAAAGCATTTTGGACCGAAATTAGATTGATGAAAGATGCCAGATAAACAAGCCTGCGAATTTGTTTGTCTGAAAATAACTAGTCTCTCAAAATACTAGCTGGCTTGGGATTCGCAAAATGACAGATTGGTTATTACTAAACACTCCGGCTTATTTCTTAATACAAAAGAGTTTTAACGTTTTTTTGACAACATTGAAAAAAATTTAATCTTAATGGAGTTCGCTCGCTAATTCTAATTACTAAATAAAAATACGCAGGTATTGGTTCTGATTGTGGTACCGTCAGCAAATCAAAAATTTTTGAATTTTCTTTATTCGTATCCCCAAAACCAGTGACAAAAAATACAGACGATTTTTAAAGTAGTACCTACTTAAAACACATATTTCTGTTAATTTAAATGTAGAACGAATCTAAAAAACAAATTAGTTCATTCAACACGCCAAAAAAAACGTTATCGATCAGTGATATAATGATCATGTAATAATTATACAATAATACATATTTCATTGTTTAATTTAATGAATAAATTATAAATTATTTTTTATTTGACTTAATATTTTTTTAAGAAAAATAAAGTTTATTTTGCTTCCTTGTACTTACTAGTAAAATTAAGCATCTACTGTATAAATAGAAATGGATAGTTAAATTATGACATTACTTTTGCAGACCATACTCATTTAGATTAGCCCTCTTCCCATTTGTTTTTCGCAATTTTTCCAAATGCCAAATTCGCCCCGTCTCCAGGGACGGACTTAACGTCCGCTTTCAAACAATAAAGGTAATACCGAGATTTTATTTTCAGACGAAAAATTATTAGGTGTTATCTTATTTCTCCATATTATTAAGAAACATATTAAACGTATCATTCGTATCTTATTAAACACTAATATCAATTACGTTATCTATCACTATGTACTAATAGGTAATATTATTCGTTATGAATAGCGGTGATAGCTTAGAATTCGACTCCCAGGGGCACGCACCAATGACTTTGTAAAAAAGTTATGTGCTCTTTATGAAATTAAATATCACCTGCTGTTACGGTGAAGGAAAACATCGCGAGGAAACCTGCATGCCTGAGAGTTCACAAAAAAATGTTCTCAAAGGTATGTGAAGTCCACCAACCCGCAGTAGTGTATCGTGGTGGACGGCGGCCTACATCCTTCTCATTGTGAGAGGAGACCCGACCCTGTAGTGGGTCATTAATGGGTTACTGACATTCGTTATGATACCTAAAACGCAGAGATTTGAGACGTTTTAGATGGTAGAGTCATTAGCTCGTCCGGGGAGGTTAACCGCCAGTCTCTTAACTCGCCGTAAAAGCACCATGTCCTTTATGGCATAATATAAAAAAAAACTTGTAGGTGGTACACTACAAAGACATGTACCACGATGAGTCATGGTACCTGTGGGCCTCAGACTATAACTCCTGTATTTATGTCTTCATCTCAAGCTCCTGATTCAGTATCATATTACATACGCTTAGTATACGAGGATTCTATCAATAACGAGAATAAGGGAAAGTGCCTTAAAACATTTTTAACTCTTCTACAATTTAATTGCATCAGATACATTTATGTTTAATGCAATTATTACTATAATTAATTAGTAATATTATAATTTTATTAAGTATAAAAAGGTAATAATGAGAAAAAATATATTAATAGGGTACTTCAGCAGTTCAGTTCTAAGAATTCGGCTCGAGAGGTCCAGGTTCGAATTCCAGTGGCAGGCATCAATAACTTTCTTAAAAAAGTGAGAAAACCTGCATGCCTGAGAGTTCACAAAAAAATGTTCTCAAAGTCATGTAAAGTCCACCAACCCGCATTAGGCCAGCTTGGTGGACGGCGGCCTACATCCCTCTCATTGTGAGATGAGACCCGACCCTGTAGTGGGTCATTAATGGGACATCGGTATCTTACCGTCACCATCATAACCAGCCGCATGTTCTTGAAGCTTGTTGCTGACCAAGTAGATAATGATGAATCGTTCTTAATAGATCCCAAGTCACAATCTGTATGTTCGTGGCGTCGTTTTCATTTCCAAAAAAAGCAACGGTTGCAATCCGGGAGTGCCGGCAGAAGTGAAAACATATTAATATGACATGTTTTCTTGGTGATTTGGACGACAGTTCAATTAAAACACAATTGAGTTACTCTGTAAGAAAAGGAAACGACATTTAATACTAATGCCGTAATGCATAATAATCGTAATGCCGAATCCAAAATCACAACAATACATATTTTCTTTAATGAAATAGGTACACTTATTTTTATTAATGTTTCCTTTTGATAGTTCCCATAGTTACCATCTTACGCATTTTCACTTACAATTAGGGTCACGTGTCCTGTCGCGAGTAGGTAACAATTTTTACCCATACCGAAAAGTGTTCAGCGCCGCTAAGGAAGTTTTCACTTCAAAAAATGATATTACCATGCAGTAGCATGATTCCAGACAAACAAGCAATTACACGGTGGTCATAAAACCATAAATACATTGCGATGGTCACGACCCCATAAGTCACCGCTCACCACAAATGACCACCTTCTCCGAAGAGATAAACTTTTAGGCCAATTACATCACGGGCGGTGTTTCCAAAAATCCTATATGTTTTTAATCTACCATCAAACCGTTCAAACGACGTGACTGATCTTATCAAATTACAAAGTTACCATCCACTCAATACCATCCACGCGATTGTGTTCCATGTACGACATTACAATAAGGTTCACAATAGCCTAAACTTTTTTTGGGCGGATAGGTTATAATTCGGCTTTTTCTTAAGATTGTAAGTCACGAGCGAGATAGGTTATTTCGTTGACTGTTTACAAGCTGATATTAAATGTTGACACAACATTTTACTTCCAATAGTTCTTTTTTAATACACCTCAAAGGGTTTGTTGGGGTTTTGTGGAGTTTTCGGAAAACGTAAGATCGGTAGCCGTTGAATTTTGAAGTGTAAACGCAATGGCCGTTTAAATTTAATGGCGTAGTTAAGTTTTGAGTTAGTGCTTGAGTTTAAGAAGTATGCAGGTTAGTTTAACTACTAACAATTTGGTTGATAATAATTAAGCCATTTGACATACGTTCTCGAAGCAGTAAACGTGGCACTTTCATATAGGAACTTTCATTTGGAACTTTGATTAAAATGAATTATGATTTTATATCTTTATATACAAATTACAATACAAAAGATTGTTTTTGGTTTAAAATTTAAAAAAATCATACAAGTCCTAATAGTTGAGTTTTATTGCAGGTTAACCGTCCATATTAGGTCTTTATAAAGCTAACTTACATATACGATCTCTTCCGAGATTTTGGTCTTTTCAGTGTCAATTGTTTGTAGTAACCACTGAACAACTAATGGCATATATTTCTTCGACTTTACCTACATTAAAAAATGATTAAACGTTGTTACAAAAAGGGCCAATTTAGTATTTTAGAATGAAAAAAATCCCCATACTTTCATTTGAACCGTCGACAGCCCCCATGTATGTTATCCAAAGATATCAGCAAAATGAATTTCAACATGTAACATTGTTTATTTTATGTTTCATTAAAGGGGCGACATTCCGTAATAAAAAATAAAAATAAAAAAATAAAAAGAGACACCTTTACATCGTTTCAATTAAAATGGGTTACTGGTCGGGCGGAAAGTGAAAATGGCGAAAGCAAAAAAAAATTGTTGTCAAAAGTCGAGAGCCACTGTCCACCGATCAAAGTGGAAATTATTAAAGCCGTTTGAATAACAGATATAAAAAAATAACAAAACCCGGGCATTCCGGTTCCGTTTGAGTTGAATTTTTTCTTGGGGTTCTAACCCTTTCGAGGGGGGTGTAGGAGGATTGCTTGGGATTTTTCAAACGGTGTAGTATGAGAGACGGTTCTGGAAATGTGTTTGCTTTTGTTATGAGCTGATTTTGTTTCATTTCAAGACTACTATTTAAATATTTAATTAGGCGTATGGTAAGTATAAGCTTAGCAAGTTTAGCAACTTTGGGAACAGAATTTGAATTGTATAATCTCAAAGAAATCAGAACATAAAGAAAGCTTTAACACTCATTAATTCAATGCTTAATTCCTAATCACGTTTGATTTATTATCTATTTCTTTGAATGTTATTCCGGTTATCTTTCTTTTGTTTGAAGAACTAATTAAAAGCTGGAGTATAACACTCCCCACTTAACCACTATCACGAATTTATCACAAATATATCATGAGAATCCCAGTAAAAGCATTCTATGTATGTATGGCCCTAATAAAAATACATATTGCAGGAAAGAATTTTGGAGGCCGTTGTTTTAAAATCATAATTTAAAATATACCCCAATGTTCTAGTACACGCTCGACTCGTTAATCGTCCAGTTGCGTTACCTCAAAATCACGGAACACCAGTGAGACGCCCCACCCCGCCACCGGCCCCCGGTCTACAGCAAGTCCGTCGTGTGTTAATTGTTTGTCGTTCATTATTTTCATCTTCAATTGCCCTATTGTTGCGCGATTCTTTTCATATTTCGCATTATGCCCAAGTCTTTCTTCTGTCGACCGATTCCGTTCATTTTCAGCCTTTTCAATGGATACCGAATTGTTTTTCCTGCGTCATCATTAACTTGCTGAATATTTTTTGCCTCAAATTTTTTTCTGTCTTTTTCACAGATATACATTTAAATAGATCACGCAAATTTAGGTGTTTCTACTTTCAAAATATTTGAAAAGTTTGCCCAAACATATTTTTTGCTGTTTAATTTAGTACGCACTCAATCATTGTCCAAATGGGACATTGTATTTGTTTTTCTTTCAATTTAACAACTCACAAATTGATTTCTTTGATTTTCGTCATGATACGCACTCTATACTAATTATTTTATGTTGTAAAACTGTTTCCTTTGTAAGTGAATTGTTTAATTCTTAAGAAGGAATAATAAAGATCTTAAACCATAATGACGAGTTTAAGTCGATTGAAATGAATGACTCAATCAATCGAATTATTAATATTTATTTGTACAATCGCTTTTGATTCGGCTTCGCGTTCGACCATACCTCAATAACACATTTTTTGTTGCAGTCTGTAACAAAATAGCGGCACCGTAGGTCTTCACACTGAGGGGCTAATTTGCGTTATCTATTTAGGTGTATGTCTGTATTTTTTTCATTTTCGACAGCTCCCCGTTGTTTTGCTGGTAGAAATTCGGAGTCGTCGTTATTATTTTTGTAGTGCATCCAATTGTTCGCTGGGGCAGCGATTTATTTGTAATGATGGCAATTTATTAACCGAGAATCTGCTGAATATAATTATGATATATATAAGATACCTTACGTTATTTACCGATACTTTTATTCGTAAGCTGTAAGTTTGGTTTGTCGTATCTGTACCCAATACTGTTTTGGTAGATCACCTCTAGTGGCAAATTACATGGATTTAGTAACCGTCACGAGTCGTGAGCACCGATTATCATTGGTAGGGATATTGTATACTTTCAGCCAATGTACAACAGCCGAAAAAACGTGCTGGACCAATTATAATAGACGTCGCACACTGACGAACTGACGTTTGTCGAACCAATCGTGTGCACCGCAGCGCAGTCAATTCAAACCGACCAATGAAAGTTCTGCTCACCACTTGTGACGGCAACTATGCTTTCTTGAGTTTCTTACGTCAAGAGTTGCGTTTAGCCGTCGCTTCCGGTTGCCGTCCATAAGTAGCGGTCGACAAACATAAAATTATTCTTTAACGTTTCATTTTTGGAGAAACGTTTGATTGGTGGACAAACGGGCTAGCGGCCAAGTCGGTTTAACAATTGCTATCGTATCAATAACAACCGGGACCGACGGCTTTACGTGCCCTCCGAAGTACGGAAGCACGCATATAATTCGCTACTAGCGGTCACCCATCCAAGCACTGACCGCGCCCGGCGTTGCTTGACTTTGTCGATCGCTTGCGATCTACCCAAGCAATGGGGCTTGCGCGCTTCATAATACTTTCTTACATAAATATGAAGCACCATTTCACTATTCAGAACAATAAAGCTTGCTAACAAAGCAACTATCAGGTTTTAAAATTCATACCAGCGTAGCCACGGCCACCTTTCATCTCAGATGCTATCAGACGCTACGTGAACACACGGCTTGCTCGACGGCTCGGCGGATTACAAAGACATATGATTTAGTGCGCTTTTTTGCATACAACGCAGCACCGACGATTGTTTAACGCAATTATTGGAAACGTTTGATTTTTACATGGCTTTATTGTTTTTGTATATTTTATATGTTAGATGCGGTGATGCTGTTAATATTTTACCTATATGTTATAAACGAAGTTGGTAACAGCCCAGTGGCTTAGAACTCGGTCTCAAATCGGGTGCGGGTTCGAATCCCAGTGGCATCAATGACTTTGTAAAAAAGTTATGTGAGCTTTATAAAATTAAATATCACCTGCTGTTACGGTGAATGAACATCGTGAGGAAACCTGCATGTCTGAGAGTTCACAAACAAATGTTCTCAAAGATGTGTGAAATCCACCAACCCGCAATAGTCTAGCGTGGTGGACTAAGGCCTCCATCCCTCTCATTGCGAGAGGTGACCCGACCCATTAATGACCCACTGGTCATTACTGACTTACTGACTGGACTTATTGCAGGACTGGATGTTGAAAATAACTGATGGATTCAAGGGCCTATACGTTCAGACTGGTGTCGGTACGGAAAAACATTAGCTCGTACCTTGAACTCAATATCCCATTAGCCCTTGTCGTATAATTATGTTCTGTAATATACATATTATATAAAAAAGTAGTTAAAACTCCAACAGGTACAAGCGAGGCTAATAAAAGCCGTGTGGTGACCTGAACTATGTTTGTTTGTATGTATTTGTGAAGGGACTGTGATTAGCATGCAAGGAGCGATTGCAATCCGATACGCCAGCGCTGCTGTGCTTTACGATCTTAGATTTTTCTGTACATGTCAAAGCTGCCGCTGCGTCGGTACAGACTTACGAATGCACAGACAGGGACAATTTAAAAGATGATATAGTCGTTAGTCCACCGCGATGTGTTATTGCGGGTCGGTGGGCTTCAGATGATTTTGAGAACATTTTTTTGTGAACTCAAACTCAAACTCAAAAGCTTTTATTCATTATTAGGTACAATTTGTGCACACTTAATGAAAGTCATACAGATAAATTATACATTCTACATTCATCCGCTTTGATTGCCCCCCAGGCAAAACGTAGACTGGGAGAAAAAAGCGGGCGGAAAAAAACTCCCAGCACTCTTTTAAAATAAAAAAAAACTTAGTCTATAGTGCAGTATGGCTAGGTCCAATAAAGGAACAAACGTGACAGCTATCGTGTGTGTCAATATCGCCCCATTGCCATCCGCTCACAAATAAATATTGTTACATAGTGTATAGAAATAGCCTATAGTGAAGTTATTCAATCCCACGCTTTCTTATCTTCTAAATAGTCCTTAGTTTCATAATAGGTGAAGGAAACTCTCAGGTGGAGGAAAACATCGTGAGGAAACCTGCATGTTCCTCACGATGTTTTCCTTCACCGTAACAACAGGTAGGTAATATTAAATTTTATAAAGCGCACATAAATAACTTTTTCACAAATTCATCGGTGCGTGTCACTGGGATTCGAACCCGGATCGATTCGAGGTCGAGTTCTAAGCCACTGGGCTATCACCGCTGTGTGGTGGTGGTGGAGTACTCTTCTTATTCTTGTTGTGAGGAGAGACCCGTCCCAACAGTGGGACATAAAAGAATTCCAGTTACTTCTTCGCCAACTAAGTAACTAACTAACTAAGTCGCCATTCGAAGTCACTGTCACTTGTATTCCTTCCCAACTCTTCAAACCTCCATACAGTTGTGTTCATTGTTTTTACATTATTTATAAAGCGGGTATCTCTTACAAATTAAGATGTGAGTCGTCGCTGGGCATTCTTTACGACAATCCTCGTCGGTACGTTATACTCTGATCGGTTTATTATTGCTCTTTTGTTCGGGAGATATGATTTGTGCCCAACGATTCGAGATAAGCTTTTGCTCTTTTATTAGTGATCGGGTTATAGGGTTATTGGTGGTGTAAATGTTTATAATTTTATTCGCCAATTTGGGAGATTTGGTTAGTGTGTTTTTTGCTGTATATTTTGCTGTAAGAGGGATAAAAAGTATCCAACATGGTTAATCCAGGTTATAAACTACGTATACACCAAATTCTATGCAAATCTGTTCAGCAGTTTTAGCATGAAATAAAAAGTAAAATGGATGAGTTACAAACTGGACCGATTTTGACGGGACTTTCACTGCCAGGTAGCTTCATAAGAAGTAACTTAGGCTTCTTTTATTAAAAGCTTTTATTTAACTTGAACTCAATTTTGAAGTAGATATCTTCAACTGATTGAGCTGAAATTTTGTATATTTAAGGGTTATGTTATGGTCAGGTAGTTAAATTCGACGCGGACGAAGTCGCGGGCACAGCTAGTGTTTTATACTTGAATCAACACCACTGCCATAATAATTAAAATGTATTTTCAGTTCTTCATTAACTCGAGGTCAGTACATACATATGTACATACCTGCCTCTTCCCGGACGTGAGACAACGGTTTTTTGGTCAATTTTAGTCGTAAATTGGGTCGGTAATTAGGCAATGTCAGTCACCATTGAACGATAAATACAGAGCTTTAAACAGTGTAGAGATGGTAGCGTATGAAAATATTCCCTTTTGTAAACGCCGTACATTAGTTTGGAATGTATGTATGTAGTATATATGTAAAGTCTATTTTTACAATTGTCCTATTTGGCAAACAATTTTAGTGTGTCTTTGTATTTTAATTTGCATTTATTTTGTACGCAAAATTATAAAGCTTTAAAACCAATTGTCATTTATCTGTTTATATATTGGTCTCCTCTCACAATGAGAGGGATGTAGGCCTTAGTCCACCACGCTGGCCTACGGGTTGGTGGACTTCACATACCTTTGAGAACATTTTTTTTGCGAATTTTCAGGCATGCAGGTTTTACGATATTTTCCTTCACCGTAACAGCAGGTGATATTTAATTTTATAAAGCGCACATAATTTTTTTACAAAGCCATTGGTGCCACTGGGATTCAAACCCGCATCCCTCAATTTGAGGTCGAATCCTAAGCCACTGGGCTATCACCGCTTACTAAAGGCGTGTACAGAACGGATAATTACCGATTGAATGACGCGATATAGCGGGCAGCGGGCACTTGACGCGACGCGAGACATGTGACGAACACCTGCGCTGGACGATGTCGTGTGGATAAGAACTTCTTCACATCAACGAAGAAGTACTGTGCCGTGAGCATGAACACTATCGTCAAAGTATTCGTACGGTAAATGTCTGTTTTTAGTACCTATGTAATATGTCTGACATATTCCTGTATACCCCAATCCAATCCAATTTCAACTTTGCCATCTCGTATCGTTTGCACGTGCGCTGCCATCTTGGAAAAATAGCGCTTGACAACAGTTTTTCGTCAACATCTCCTTTCCTAACTACCTTCCTTTCAATAAATATTTAAATGGATTTGAATAATTAAAATTAAGAACATTTTATAGAATTTATGTTTTGTAATGTTTTTTGTAAAATCAATAATTTAGGCGTATGAGCGCCTTAAAAATACTACTACTTGCTTTTGGGTAAAAATCTTATTTTCCTACTATCTTGAGCTTCTTCTTTAGAATAAGCGGCGCATTTTTGGATTGTTGTTTCCCAGTAGGCTTAACCTCTTTATTGTTTTTGATGGACTATATGATGCTAGTTCATCGTCTTCAGTATATGTAGGTAGGTACCTATATCGAGTTGTCATAGCGCAATTTCTTCTGCATCGTTCGTGATAAAAACGTCATCTATTTGCATTGATGCTGCAGTCTGTACAACAAGCCACCGTTCTTCTATCGTTATCAATAAAAATACCTAAAAAAAATCCAAGCATATCCACACTGTTTTAACTATATGCAATCCTTCGATGTCACCAAATCGACTACGATGGCTGCTCGATGCTCCATTCCATCGCTCGATGGCTTCCTTCGACTAATTACTCCGATTAACTTCGAACTCGCCGGCGGAAAAATTCCGAAAAAATTCCGAAAAAAATTCCCAAATCGACATTCACGTTGTTGATAGTCAGGTGTCGTTTTGCGGACATTCGCAATCATTTTGCGTTTTAAACGTAACTATGTAGTCTTAAGTGAAATTCTTTAAGGGATAGGTACAATTTAAACAGCCAGTTTATGAGTTTTTTTCTACGGGAATGTTAGGTAGTTATTTCAAAGAAGACACAAGATACTCACACACAATAATACATACATTTTAATAACTTTTTTCATTTATTGCTTGTTTGTTTTTTTCTTTACATAAATTAAAAAATAAATGTGTATAAAAATACCAACACACTTCAATATTATGGTATTTTTGGAGTCAATATTTTATTATAATTTAGATCGTTATTTAACTGACGTGTAAAGAGATATATAAAATACCTTAAAAGGAACGATTTACGCCAACGCCTCATAATGACGTGTGCGATCGAAATCGGAACAAGTCTTCGCAATAATTAATGCTAAATGACCAATTAATTAGTCGTTAAGTATATCAGAAGTCGTGAACTGTTTTAAAGAAGTAGTTTTTACTATAGTAGGTAAATTAATAGCAATGGAGTGTGTAACCCATGTTAACCACTTCGCTGTCCCATGAGTCACATGTGATACATACCCATTGTTTAACTATTGGACAGGCAAAGTGTTAAATCACTGCAGCCTGTGAACACCCATTTCATAACTTAAACAGGATAGAAATTCTATCTTAGCTCTTATCAGTGCATTGTTACTCATGAGGACTCTGAAGGTAGCCTCAAATTTAGATTTTCGGCAAACCCCTTCTTCTCTTTTGAAATACTAATGCCTCAAATAAAGTACTAAAGAATCTCCATATTCACCCAAAGGTGGTAGCAATGTACAGACATAATTGGGATTTCTATAATAATTTCCAGGGGCTACAGTGACTACTTAAACATCAAGAACACGGTACAAACCTATCTGAGAACTCAAAGGCTAATAACCTCTACTAGGTTATTACACTATTGCAGGGAGGGAAAGGTTTTCAATCCCTGCCATAGTGTAACCGACGTGTATTAGCGAATAGTGTCACAACAATCGAGAGCGTCGGAAAATCGATACCGGCCGATGGAATTAACATAATCGCCGGTACACCTGCCTCGGTACGTGTCATAGAGGTACGAATGAATAGAGGATACTTGTGATAAATTAAAACTCTATGCGGTACTATTAGATTTAGAGGGAGAAAAAAAGGATTGGTATTGCGTTTTTTATAAGCAACTAATTGTCCTGGCACACTTCGTTCTACCAAATTTTGAAATTTTCTCACCGTATAAGCCTTCCTTGGACTTATACGAACATACCAGAACCAAAATGAGTTGACCCAATTCGGCAGAGTAGTAAGAAAGATGAACATATATCCCCGTATCAAGTATTTTAAGGTAATGGACCATATTTTGACATAGAGGACCTTCCCTAAGTTTCCAGACGAAAAGTCACCTTTGGCGAAAATAAAAAGAATCCTAAAAAAATGCCACCTCTATATTAATCACCATTCCTACTCTACAGCTGGTCTTATCTGGAATCGCGACCATTATAAGACTAAAGTCGTATATCTAAAAGGTTGTTACAATCTGTCACATTGACAGGGATGGTCGGTATAGTCACATGTAGGTACCATCTTGGGCGATTTAATTCAGACAAAATTTAATGTAGGCACGTTAAATTAGACTCGCTTTGAAAGATTTGTTGCTGAGTGTCTCACTCAGCAACCAACCGTTGTAGAGTCCACATCACCTGATGATGCTCCGTTTTGGGGCGCAACACGTGTCGTGTACTATTGGAATACGTTGTTGTGGTATATACCTACTCAGAGAGACAAGGGAGGGTGGTGGGTCCATACCAAAACAAGTTCCACGTGTGCGGATTGTTGCAAAGAAATATAAATACAACTTAAATAACAATGGATTTCCGCAAAGTAACGCCTAATACAATATAAGTATTATATATTTTTGTAAACCAGTATAGCACCATCTACCATCTACTACCGGTTCTACCGCCAATTTCATTAGGTCCCTATCCAGCAAATAAAAGATGGTCCTGCCACCGATAAAGTTTGAAGGTCGATGTAGATTAGTCTATCAGCTACTCGTAAGTCCAATAGGTGATAAGTCAACTAAACTCGTGTAAACTGGCGCGTAGGTGGCGGACGTCGTACACTATCAATTTGATAGCCGGACTATAGTCGTACTGCACTTGGGGACAGGGTAATGGTAATCTACAATGGGTATATTAGAAAAGTAACTGAAGTGTAGAAAAGTAAATATTTTAATGATTCATAGGTAATGAAGTACGTCATTGTCAGTAACCCATTAATGACCCACTACAGGGTCGGGTCTCCGTCTCGCAATGAGAGGGATGTAGGCCTTAGTCCACCACGCTGGCGTACTGCGGGTTGGTGGACTTCACATAATTATCTTTGAGATATTTTTTTTGTGAACTCTCAGGCATTCAGGTTTCCTCACGATGTTTTTCTTCACCGTAACAGCAGATGATATTTAATTTTATAAAGCGCACATAACTTTTTTACAAAGTCATTGGTGCCACTGGCATTCGAACCCAGACCCCTCGATTGAGGCCGAATTCTAAGCCACTGGGCTATCACCGCTTCTACCACTTAACGCAAGTACTTCATAAAAATACAAAAACTAACACAATCGCTGTCTAGTGTGGTTTAGCTACTTCAAAAACTGTTTTTTTTTACAGTGATTCGAACTAAATGAAGGAATATTATATATTTATGTTTATTATAAACATAGTTCAAATCTTGAAAGACTACAGTATAAGTATGTAAAGTAAAGGACTTAATGTTTTTTTACTTTGCATGTAGCGTAACTTAAAATGATTTCCTATTTAACACTGTCTCCAGGAACGGATGCCTAATTAGTATACATTTTGATTTTTCAAAAGATTTTTTTTTAATGTAAGTACTTAACTTACTGCTAGTAAAAAATAGCAGTTAGTTCGCACCAGTCTTCAGTATAAAACTTGTAAAGTTGCAACGATTTATCCATTTTAATGTCCGAAAGTTCACAGTATAGATAGAGATCCACCAAAACAAAAATGGTGGCAAATGAGTGATGACGTGGATTGATAGAGGAAACACTTGGAATGCCAAATTGCTAGCGAACGATCGCATCCGATATGCTTTATGAAGTGACGAGATCATACAAAGATCACATACATTCATACATGAAAGCGGTGATAGCCCAGTGGCTTAGAATTCGACCTTGAATCGAGGGAACGGGTTCGAATCCCAGTGGCACGCACCAATGACTTTGTAATAAAGTTATGTGCGCTTTATAAAATTAAATATCACCTGCTGTTACGGTGAAGGAAAACATCGTGTAAAGAAAAAAAAAAGTTCTCAAAGGCATGTGAAGTCCACTAACCCGCACTAGGCCAGCGTGGTGGACGGCGGCCTACATCCTGCTCATTGTGAGAGGAGACCCGACCCTGTAGTGGGTCATTAATGGGTTAAGGAAAATCTAATTTAGAAGTAAGCAATCCTTGACCAATATTTTCTAAATCAACCATCATTTATTATAATTGAAACAAACAACAAACCACATCTGCACACAACAAAATATATTTATGCCCGCGAAATCGATATGTTAGCGGAGAATAGACATTGGTTTACAAGATTAATTGGCAATACGCGCGTGGACACGCAGACAGACAAACAAACGAGCAGACACGTGCGACACGAGTGCGACCGAGCGCCGTAACTCAACATTTGCTACACCTACGTGGTAGTCCGAGAGCTGGTGGACGTTTTTTTGGCAAATATTTGAAGCATCATAAAAGCTTTGTGTGTGTGTTTGTTGCGTGTATTTGTGATAGAGTTTAGACAAGCTTTGTTTGAGGCGTTTTTACATCTACGCGATAGCTCGAGAGCTATTAGACGTTTTTGGAGAAGAGCTTGAGGCATCATAAAAGCATTGTTGATGGCCTATTTGTAATATCAAACACAAAAATACAGGTCGCGCTTGTGTAATGATTAGATAACCCTAAAAAGTGTTAGAGGCGTTTTGAAATTTTTGTTAAATAATCTCCCCGAAACGGCCTATTTGTATTTCGCCGTGGCTTAAATAATTTTTTCGATTTTTTTAAATAATTTAGGCGTCGTCTGGCATAGTTCTGGCTAGGTAAAAATTGCAAAACAATTTTTAAATAAATTTTCAGCCTGAGACATTCGCAATAAATAATTATTTTTTCATCATTTAGGTCCTACCGATTTATGATCCCTCAAACACTCTTCGAAAAATAACTGACAGCTCTTGGGCTATGAGCTGTACCGTGTACAGCCTTATTCTGTTGCTTTCCAGATGATCTATTCCTTGTGTTCGTTACGGATAATAATTTTATTGGTCTCAAATGCTATGTAGATTATTGTAGATCATTTTATAGGCCCTAGATAAGTTAATACAACTATAAGTGGAACTACCATGCGATCAGCTAGATAAAGTTGCTTGAGACGCATTTTCCACCTTCCTTTCAGCCCTTCGTAACCCACTGCTGGACATTTCTCCTTGTCGAAGCCACTCCACCTGGTGCGGTTTTTAAGTAATTAGGGAGAATTGCAGCACTTTTACACAGATTTTAAGACAACAAAAAATGGGAAGAATGTGAATAAAGGTGACCGAGTCTGCCGATGAAATTCTTAGACGGAATCCTATGTTACTACTAAAAGATTAAGATCTTAAGATAGCAAGAAGACGTTCAATAAAAAATTGTGAAATGGCACAATTCGGACTTCAAGTAACCGTAGGAAAACATCGTGAGGAAACCTCCATGCCTGAGAGTCCACAAAAAATATTCTCAAAGGCATCCGAAGTCCACTAACCTGCATTACGCCAGCGCAGGACGAAATATTTCAGTCAGTGGACTTCAAAAGGCTGATACATAGATAGACATTTGCCGCCAACACTGCCTAAGCTCTGAATGAAACAGCGAAACAACATCACATTTCGAAATTTGCGATTTCTACAGAATTTTATTGTACCCTCACAGAATACGCCCGTAGAACACAGTCGACGTATCGTCTTGAGGGATTGGTCCAGAGGGGCACACTAAATCAAACAGTCGATAAAAAGCTAAATGTTGTCCGATAGTGTGAACTGTTGCGCATAAATTTATGCGCTGCTGATAAATTGAGGCGCGCGCGCCGTGAGTTATGGGCGCAGATTTGCGCTTGAAAAATGCGCACTTTGACTCTACGTGTCTAGTCGTATTCCCAACACTTTGGAAATAAAATATTGTTCAAGTAGAATGGCATTCGTGCGATATCCAGCATTGGACAGAGTGATTTTCACTTGCTTTATTTTCTCCGTGTTTGTTATGATTGTAATTAGAAATGCGCCGAATTTTCGTTTACAATTCGGTATTCGGCGTATTCGGCATCTTTTTCACTATTTGCATTCGTCCGAATTATTCGGTTTTGGCACCGAATATATTCAGCAGCGGTGATAGCCCAGTGGCTTAGAATTCGACCTCGAATCGAGGGGTCCAGGTTCGAATCCCAGTGGCACGCACCAATGACTTTGTAATAAAAGTTATGTGCGATTTATGAAATTAAATAACCCGAGGGAGACCCGACCCTGTAATGGGTCATTAATGGGTACTGACATGACATATTCGGTTCGAGTTATCTATTTTCTTGGCTACACGACACGGTATAGAGCTAAAAGTCAAAACTTCTAAAAATCTATATTTTAAGGCAAAGAAATCCAATGAACATTGTATTGAATAAAGCAAATAAAATAAAGCAATTAAACTTCAAATCAACATTCATTTTGAGATAAAAAGAATGCTGATTAGCGTGATATATTACTGAAACCTCAAGTCAACATATTTCTTTCTTAACCTATAGATAGAATCCGTTTACGCGGCCAAAACAATAAAATGGCAAACCGAATAATTTGGCCGAATACCCGGTTCGATAAAAGTCAAACGGTAAACCGAATAGTATTCGGTTATTCGGTAAAACTACTATTCGACACATCCCTAAATTGTTATGTACGTCTACCTAGGTTTTTTCAGTACCCGTTAACCTGACGTTGTCTTTAACCCATTAGTGACTGCATGGTCGGGTCTCCTCTCATAACGGCAAGAATGAAGGCCGTAGTCCACTACGCTGACCTAATGCGTCCATATGAACTAATAAAGGGAAAATAGAAGGAATGGTTTAATTAACATCTAGTGCGGGTTTCATCTATGTTTATGTGGCATAATAAAAAGTAAATAAAATCAACTATTGTGCCATAAGAGCCATCAACTGTTTAATTACATAGTTAAAACCACATACCTGCTTTTCTGTGGTATTTAGTTTTGTTTTTAATGTAGCCATAAATATCTGAAATTCTATTCTGGTTTTTACGGCCTGTTGACGAGTGGTGAAGCGTAGAGTTCATTTAAGTGGTCACTGCAGCCCAAAGGCGACCACATACAACTTGAAACGAGACCTACACAAGGAAACTTCACTAAACCATGTTTTTTTTAGAAAAGCAGCGGGTCACCTGATTATAAGTGGTCACTGTCCAACGTAACTAAATTGAACCATTTCGAAATAAGCCTCTTTCAATCAAAAAACAATTCTGCGACCATGTTTCTTTTTCCTACTACTGCTCAGTACTTACTACCTACTACTGTAAGGATGCGCTCAGTTTTGACGCGAGTTCGTACGAGTGCAACTGGTCCGTATACGTACGATCACGCACGAACAATCCCGACCTTAGATATACTACGGGAGCGGTCACACTCTGCGCGAGTTAGTCGTAGGTACGTCAAATTAGTCGCGCGTAGTGTGAACGCAGCGGTGATAGCCCAGTGGCTTAGAATTCGACCTCGAATCGAGGGGTCCGGCTACGAATCCCAGTGGCACGCACCAATGACTGTAAAAAAGGTGTGCCCTTTATAAAATTAAATATCACCTGCTGTTACGGTGAAGGAAAACATCGTGAGGAAACCTGCATGCCTGAGAGTTCACAAAAAAAATGTTCTCAAATGTTTATAAAATTTTATTTTTATTTATTTTTATTCTATTCCCTTATTTTGTTATAATGTTATGTAAATAGTTATGTATAAATAAATCTCAATTCTCAAAGGTACATATGTGAAATCCACCAACCCGCAGTAGGCCAGCGTGGTAGACTAAGGCCTACATCCCTCTCATTACGAGAAGGAGACCCGACCCTGTAGTGGGTTATTAATGGGTTACTGGCAAGTGTGAACGCTCCCAGCGGCATCGTTCGTGCGTGAACGTAGGTACACGCACGAGTCAAATTCATTTAAAATCGCGTTCTAACTGAGCATGGCCTTAGATAGGTATCCAAATACTAACTACTAAACGGTACTTACAGTTGCTTGCTTATCCCTTTCAAAAACGCCGTTCTTACCTAATTAAATACCCATTTTGTTTTTTACGACATGCTTAGCGATTCGGATACGTTCGAAATTATACTTAAAGCGGCGTAATTCGGACGATTATTTACACTTCGGACTAACTCTGGGAAACATTAATTTTTTCCGAAAAAGGCGCGACTACATTACTGGAGTATCTGGAGATCGAACTGTTTTTGAATTTGGGAGGACTCACACACGCTACTTATTAAAATTTTATTTTTCTGTTTTGTAGAAACACAGAAATACATACAAGGAAAATACCTATACATATATACATCCTCGGTCCCAACTAGGATTCCCTATGTTATGGTAACCAACACCTTTCATACTTTACAGGTATTCAATAATTAACATCTTTACACATATTTGTATACTTTGCGTACCTATATGTGCGTGCGTGCGTGCGTGCGTGCGTGCGTGCGTGCGTGCGTGCGCGTGTGTGTGTGTGTGTGTGTGTGTGTGTGTGTGTGTGTGTGTGTGTGAGTGTGTTGTGTGAGTGAATGTGTAGTCCTTTTGATGTCCTCTGCCTGTAGTTCATTAATAACCCACTGCAGTTTGGGGCTAAGACCCCAGTTATATTTCAGATATATTTTCGGTTTTCACTATGAGAAGGAATGTTTTCACTACGCTGGCTTAGTGACGGTTGTCATTGTGAGAAGAGTAGGTCACTAATGGGTCACAAACTGAAGTAGTAAGTGTGAGCGACCACAATAATATAAAAGCTTCCGTTTCAAAACATTTAATTACATCAAGTTAAATCGGTATTTCACGCGATAGTATCAGTGGTGGTGTGCTAACGGTGCCGGGTTCGGTGCTTAATTAATACGCCTGATTTTAATGTTGTAGCCAAATTTGGGCAATCCGATATCTGATTTGGTGTTGGTACTGTCCGATTTGTTTTCGTAATATATTATATTAGCTGCAGACTCAAGTGGTTTTTGCAGCCCATCGAAACATACATCTCTTTCATGGCTGGTAGAGCCATATTAGCTCGTCTGGGTAGCTACGTTACCGCCAGCCTGATAAGCCGTCGTGAAGCGGCTTGTTTTGCTGCTTCACGGGATCAGGCCGTATGCTTGCACTCCAGGCACTGACCGCACCCGACGTTACTTAACTTTTCCGATCGCGTACAAGCATATTTAAATAGCGGGGCTTTGCGCGTTGCATGCAAGGACCTTTAATACTTACGAGTATATCGAAAAGCATCAACAAACAACAAGAAAGATAATAGTCCAAAAGTGAATAACAAGAACATACTAACAGTACGGAGACGAAAACGTGTCGTGGCAAAGTATTCGTACCTATAGTTGACCCACTACAGGGTCGGGTCTCCTCTCGCAATGAGAGGGATGTAGGCCTTAGTCCACCACGCTGGCCTAATGCGGGTTGGTGGACTTCACATGCCTTTGAGAACATTTTTTTGAACTCTCAGGCATGCAGGTTTCCTCGCGATGTTTTCCTTCACCGTAACAGCAGGTAATATTTAATTTTATAAAGCGCACATAACTTTTTTACAAAGTCATTGGTCAAAGGCACTGGGAGTCGAACCCGGACCCCTCGATTCGAGGTCGAATTCTAAGCCACTCGGCTATCACCGCTTATATTACTATATTACCTATAGTTAACGTGTGTCAAGTATGGGAAGTTGTCAGACAGACTGAAATATGAATACTAACTGACGTTCACCGTACGAATTCTTTGACACAATACAATTTTGTGACATTAAATAAACTTCAGTCGTATCAATAATCGTTAGTATTCCCTTCACAATTACATTGCCTCTTACAGTGTATGATCAGAGGCGGTATTAATCAGTTGATAGCGGTCAATTATTGTTATTTAAAACGTCGTACAATAGCTGAATGGATGCGCGTTATTTGTTATACGGACTTTTACTTATTCTATGTCGATGTCGCTTGGTGGCTGGTTAGTGTGGAGCAGACTTTTGTACTAGTTTAAAGCCGCACTTAGTCTGGATGCGTAGCGTGTGTTTTCAATAGTATTTCTAAGGTTGGGATTGTTCGTACGTAAACACACGTATACGCAAGAAATCGCGTCCATATACAGGTCTCGTAATCAGTGGACCAACGGAAATCTGGTAATGGGGGAGACCATTATTTATCAAAATCACTAAATTGCATCGTCCTTGGCTATTGGTTTAAAAGATATACTATAATACGATGTTTGAAAGAAGCTTGTGCAAACAATTCGTAGGTATTGAATTGTGGAAGGTAACATTTACTAGGATTTTTACACCCCCCCGCCATTTTTTGACGGCTCCCTTTTTTATTATCATTGTAAATAATTTTCATAGTAATTTTGTGTTATTACAGAGTCCATCTCCATACCACTGAGCGGCGAGGCGGGCGGGCTGGCCTAGCCGTGGGCAGCTACCGTGGGCGGTGCGTCCCAACACTAGGCTTGTCGTCTGACTTCGTCTGGATTTATGTCTCTTTGTTTTATTTAGAAGCTGTCAAACATGCCCACTGGAGTTCAGTGGTCACTGCAGCCCATGGAAAACAGACAAGCAAACGTTTCTTTTGGAACTCATTAGTGACCCACTACGATTTCCACACTGAGAAGGATGTAGGCTGATGTCCACCACGCTGGACTAGTGAGGATTGGTGGGGCGAACAGGCTGAAGAAATCAATTCTCAAACAAAATCGAAGTACTGTCAACGGTTGTAAGTCAAAAGTATCGATACCTTGTTAAATTAATAAGAGGATTAAGACAGCTGCATTACTTACACACTACTTACATTACTGCTCTCTCTCTCTTTCTGTATCAATACATTTAAGTGAAACAAAAATTGCATAATTCACGGCGTTTTAGGAAGCGAACAAAACCTTCCCAGCAAACAAGATCTACTGCAGCTCTTTAGGAATTCCGATTTTAACACAGTAGATTAAAAATATCAATCAAACAAATCCTAACTGATATCCGTAGCATCATCACCAAAAAAAAAAAAAACAAAAACCGTCCATTTTTAAACAAAACACAAAATTCAAAAAACGAATTCCATTTCGCGGTAATTAACCGCATTTCTTTATTGAATTCCGACCAAAAACCTTTCCTTACGGTTTCAAAAAAAAAAAAACGAAATGTCAAAAGCTCGCCAGACAAATAGGGAAGCACCGACAACATGGTCAAATAAATCTCACCGACCATAATTTAATCGAACCATTCGATTTTGGACCCATAAATAACTGAATTTTACATTTTAAAAGATACAAAACAAAGCCTTTAATATGCCTTATCGGGTATAAATCACTTTTAACTGGCATATTCGTCTTAGGTGGCATACCTTGTTGCCTCACCCCAACCAAATATCAACCTTATTTCAAGTGAAATTCGAATCAAATTCCCTTGCATTCCTCCCACAAAACTTCTTCATTACCTCTCATTGCAATTTCAACTCTATCGCATACAATTAAGGTAGCGTTTCCGTTGAGTTGTTCCAAATAATTCACATATAAATCAATCCGGGTTCTTCGATATCCCACTATTGATACAACGAGGTGTTGGCCGCGTCACGGCGGGTTAAAGAATTAGTGGTTAAGGAACCCGAGGTCTCCAGATCTGATTAAAGCCATATGGAAGTCATCTGTTTTGGTATTGAACGCTACTTTTTATGGTAAAGTAGCAAGAGATATATGTCAGTAACCCATTAATGACCCACTACAGGGTCGGGTCTCCTCTCATAATGAGAGGGATGCAGGCCTTAGTCCACCACGCTGGCCTACTGCGGGTTGGTGGACTTCACATGCCTTTGAGAACATTTTTTTTTGTGAACTCTCAAGCATGCAGGTTTCCTCACGATGTTTTCCTTCACCGTAACAGCAGGTGATATTTAATTTTATAAATCGCACATAACTTTTTTACAAAGTCATTGGTGCGTGCCACTGGGATTCGAACCCGGACTCCTCGATTCGAGGTCGAATTCTAAGCCACTGGGCTATCACCGCTTGTCAAGAGATATATGTCGATTGTAAGAGATATATGTCGACCAAAAACTACTTCTACGTGTAACATTGTCTACGTTTTATAGGTAGTAGCGCCTTATTTGTAGAAGCGGTAATAACCCAGTGACTGAGAATTCGGCCCCTTACTCAAGAGGTCCGGGTTCGAAGCCCAGTGGCACGCACCAATAACTTTCTTAAAAAAGCGGTTCATAAAATTAAATATCACTCGCTGTAACGGTGAAGGTAAACATCGTGAGGAAATCTACATGCCTGAGAGTTCATAAAACATGTTCTCAAATGCATATGAAGTCCACCAACCCGCACTACGCCAGCGTGGTGGACTTCTCATTATGAGAGGAGACCCGACTGCAGTGGATCATTAATGGGTCATAGTTACACACAATGCCTTAGTTGTTGAAGCGCGCACAGCGTTGCTTGAAGAGATCGCAAGCGATCGAAGAAGTTAAGCAACGTCGGGCGCGGTCAGTAGCTAGAGGCTTAGCGTGCCCTCCGAAGCACGGAAGCGCGCATACATTTCACCACTTGACCGCGCCCGACGTTGCTTAACTTTCTCGATCGCATGCGATGTAGCTACTCAAACGTGACCTATGATGTACTCACGCATCAACGGTGATAGCCCAGTGGCTTAGAATTCGACCTCGAATCGAGGGGTCCGGGCTCGAATCCCAGTGGCACGCACCAATGACTTTGTAAAAAAGTTATGTGCGATTTATAAAATTAAATATCACCTGCTGTTACGGTGAAGGAAAACATCGTGAGGAAACCTGCATGCCTGAGAGTTCAAAAAGAATGTTCTCAAAGGCATGTGAAGTCCACCAACCCGCAGTAGGCCAGCGTGGTGGACGGCGGCCTACATCCCTCTCATTGTGAGAGGAGACCCGACCCTGTAGTGGGTCATTAATTGGTTACTGACTGACTCACGCATACTATGGGGGACTATGGTGTGAAGCACCCGGTCACTAATACTGAACAGCCGAAGAGTGAGCGCTTCAGTATAAATGTGTTTAAAGGAAACGATACAGACCAGCATTCGGTTATGACTAACAATAACATAACATTAAACGAACGAAGGGACATCGGCACGAACGAACATCCTAATTACGTGCACCGGCCTAATGGCGTGTTGATTATTAATTAAAAATAATTACGATTACGACCGTATTCAATGACTCTGGTGTTACATCTATTAACACTTTAGTGATGTGTGGTATTGGGGTTGTCGATGGTTTTGGGTCAATGTCGATAGTATCCTAGGACGGCTTCAATTAGTGTTTAAATTTGTGTTAGTAATTAGATCACAACTTAGGATATAAAAAAAACAATAGTTCAAATTAATGTTATAGTATTATTCAAGGTGTAGGCGTAGGTAGGTACTCGTTGCGAATCATTTCTGACCTTCTTAGAGGTCTAATGTCTACTCGGTATGATGAGGGTCTTAGTTAACCATACTAGCCATTTCGGATTTCTGGACATTGGTGCGTTCCGCTGAAATTTTAACAATTCGACTGGATTCGTCTATTTAAGACTATTTAAAAAGACGGAAGCGACAAAGGCAGATTATTATTTTCATTTTTTTTAAAATAATTATCGATATCGATACCCATCAACCGACCATCGATACATTCGGTCCTTTCAAACAGTTTTAATTAAGGCATCGGCCGTGCGCCGAGCGATGATTCTAATCAAGCGAGCCGCCGTCTCTGTGACTGCCATCTGTAGTTAATGCTATTTTTAAATATTTACCCAAAGACTTTTATAGAACAGACTGAGTGCTACGATATAAGAGAAAGAGTCAAAGTGGGTAAACTTTTTAGTTTTTAGCGTCCTTAAAAACAAAAAAGAGACCCGAGCGTTTAAGACAATTCAGTTCAATTTAACTCTTTTTAATTGCAAGAATAAGGTAAGCACGCCATAAAACGAAAATTAGCATAAACTGATGAAAATACGTTAGGTGAGGTTGTCGGGAAAAAGTGAGATGACAGCGGTTCTTGCCAAAATAAAAGCGGTCTAAAAACATTGTTTCACATTTTCGCGGTTATTCACTACATTGGTACCTAAGACATTAACGGAATATTTACCGAAAACCATTTATTTATAAATAAATAAAAACATTCATAGCCCCACTAGGATTCCCTGTGTCGTGGGTACCATGGACACTTACAAGACAACAACTCACACACCCAGACTAGAAGCAGAAATTTAAACTAGCCATTCAAATATCTGCTCCGCTGGTATTCGAACCTCGACTCTGCACGCAATCCACCCGCGTTTTAACCACTACGCCACGGTTTCAACCTCAACGCAGTAAACATCCTACCTAAAAAACCCTTATTTTACGCGCCCCATTTTTGACATCCTGACGTTCCATCTCAACATAATTAAATATCTTTGTTTCTACTAATGTAATCCATAATAATATTTGAACACCACATGTTGAATACGTCCATAAAGGTATCATAGAACGAATTCTCCTTTGATCTTCGTAAATACGAGTATAAGTTTGGGCGTCATGCCGGCTACTGTACTCATGAAAGACTGTTATGTTCATATAATTTTTACGAACGTAAATGTAAGTTACAGGTGCATTGAAAGATGAAAGGAGGAAAACACCATTTATTTGATCCAAAGACATGCAGCAAATAGCTTCTAACGTGATGACAATAATTATGTGCTAATGATGTAAGCGTATTACAATAAGCATGATGACAGTAATCAAGTATCGCCAAAATATTTATCTGATCTAATTAAATAGGATTCAAAGATTTTGAAACATGTATTTATTCTGTTATTAATGTCGAGATTAATAATTTATTTGTTAAAATAAATCTACAAAATACGACAATGCGCCATGATAGCTTAAACACCCATCAGATCGAATTACGTCAATTTACGTCACGTCTTAGTAAACGTCATTTTTTTCGTAAGCATATTATACGCGATCTGGCATTTTTTACTGAGCCGTGACGTAAAGACAGAAGCCATGACACCGGCGAGCGTTTTGGAATGAATTTGAAACTGATAATTTAAATGTACTTTTATTGCAGAAAAATGATACCTAGCTCAATAGTCTTATAAAATGACCCACTACAGGGTCGGGTCTCGACTCATAACGAGAGGGATGGCCTTAGTCCACCACGCTGGCCTACTGCGTTGCGTTGGTGGACTTCACATACCTTTGAGAACATTTTTATTGTGAACTCTCAGCGTTTACTCACGATATTTTCCCACACCATTACAGTAGGTGACATTTGTTTGCGTGTTATGAGTCACTAGGAAGGATCGAAACCCTGGCCTCTTGAGTGATAAGTTCTTTGCCACAGGGCTATTACCGCTTATTATCGTGTTAAAATCAAGTAAGTATATCAAAGTAAACTCTAATTTAGAGGCTGGCGGGTCTCAGGTAACGATAAACGGGATTAATGTTTATATTTCCTGTTCTTTCCGTCGTTAATTCCGATATAACGACCGATAATAACGATAACGATAAATACAACGAGGAGGCGTCGTCGATATTGTTATGTTGATAGTAATGTGGATAAGATTTTAAATTTAATGAGATTTAAGTAATTCGAAAATTGCACGCAACAAAATAAAGTAAAAGAACAATAAGTGAAATATTTGGATGAAATTTGGTACACAGATACATAGATATCTGTGTACCAAATTTCATCCAAGCCTCCTGGGCCCTGATTCTGTAAGTCCCAAAAGATTTCGTGCCGATATCGTGTGACATCAAACCGTACCTACGTCATTTCATGAACTCGGCACGACAAGGAACCTTAATGTCTATTAGATTGTCACGATAATATTTGACTTTTAAGCCTTTTTTCGACTTTTGATCACGGGTGCGACACGACATTGCCGCGATACGAGTGTGAATGGTCATACAGAATCAGGGCCCTGTCCAGCCGTTTTTGCGTGAAAGAGTAACAAACATCCATACTCACAAACATTCGCATTTATAGTAGTACTTAGTAGGATTTCGTAACTTCACGTTCATAGCACAGGTCGCAAATATAAAGAGGTAAGTATGTCCACATAATTCTATAGCTACCCGATCTTAAGTTACACACTCAATAACTATAAAACAAATCAATAGTACAACAAAACAATCAGTCGTAAGAACCGAAATCCCTATAAATACAGATAAAAAACATTTTACCATAAAAATGACTTTATTTCCAATATGTGGCCCATAAAATGGTCGGTTTTTGACAAAGCCGACGAGATTTAAGGCAGTGTGGTCTTCCAAAATATTTTCAAAAATAAATGGTAAAGCCACCATAACGCACTGTCTGTAACCCATTAATGACCCATTGTAGGGTCGGGTCTCCTCGCAAAGTCAGAAGGATGTAGGCCTTAGTCTACCACGCTGGCAGTGGACTTCACATGCTTTTAAGAACATTTTTTTGTGAACTTCCTCCTTTCAGCCCTTAGTCAGACATGGGCCTCCCCTAATCGACGCCACTCCACCCGGTCTTGGGCCCTCTGAATCCAACGGTTTCCCGCTGTCTTCTTCAGGTCGTCAGTCCACCTGGTCGGAGGGCGGCCTGTGCTCCTTTTGCCTAAACGTGGTCGCCATTCGAGGACCTTTTTTAGTCTTCACGAGTAGCAAATATACGACTCTATAAGATAAGATTTTTAAACTATTCGAGATTGAACCTGAACCTTTGAATTGCCTTGTGACGAGTAGGTATATGACAAATTAATTGTGCAAAACATGTCAAATAAATTGTGTATTAGTAATAAGTTTTAATATTTTATAAATTAATTTGTATTACTAACTGATCAAAATGCCCTGTAAAACCAATAACTAACCCATATTCGTGCAAATAAATGATTTTGATTTTTGATTTTGATTTTTTGAGTATCATTTACTATTATACGAGTAATAATAATATTTCCGGTGTAGACATCACATACGTTCGAGTTATATCGGTTTTAATATGCATGCAAATCTCAGCCTACTAAAAATTTGGTTGAATAACTTCAAAAATTAAATTTTTCAGAGATAAAAATCTTTTTCTGAATAACGTGTAAAAGCCCTAAATAATCTACAGAAGCCTTTACTTAGTCCAGTTCGAATTTCATTTTATCTTTATCTATCATTAACATTCACCAATCTTTTTGTCTCCCATTAACGGCAAAAGTGTACACTGCAGTGCCATTAAGTCCCACGGCGTGGCAAATCGAAGATGCTACCCTTTCGCTATAAATTTCCGCAACCCCTAATGGCATGGTTTTTGTCCCGTCTTAATCGAACAGCCGATGTAAATAACAGGGGGTTATAAATGAAGCGCTATGCTATCGGGGTATTTGCATAGTTTGGGCATTATGTGTTTAAATACCACAGGCTATAGGCACCGTAATAAAGCGTTTATACTCTGAATTAGGGAGCATGATATGTTAGGTAGAAACTCCTATAGTTCTATAAGCTTTCTTACCCCATGTCGTGTCGCTCGAAAAAGTTGCTCGTAGAACAAAGTCATTACGTACATTTTATCGTTTAAGTGTGTATTTCCATTAAGGTAGCTGTATACACAGCCCTGTGTTTGAATTTCGACGTGTTGGTCGGTCGCGTTGCTTAGGTATATAGAAATTGAATTATGCATTTTCATTAAGTAATTTAGAAAGTTTTTACAAACGCATAATAATCAACACATTCACTGTATGAATAGATACCTTCTTTCAACATGCAATTAAAAAATATTCTTAATCATTAAGTATTAGTGATGACAGGCTTTTTATAAAACATTAAAAATTAATTCGAACTAAACATATGATAAATAGGTAGTTTGTAACTAAGCCCAAGAACTTAACACCAAATCAAATCCACATGAAAACGCAGTCTCGATTACGTAATAATAATAATTTGTAACTCGATTCAAACCCCGAATCGAATTCGATAAATTAATGAATCAATTTCAATAAATAAATGAATAATCCGAATAAATACAAAAAACCATCGAATCGACCATTTGGTTTGTCAACGATCTTTATTTTCATAGCCCATTAAAGTTCTTTATCGGTTATAAATATGTTTAAAATGGTAACAGAATAGCGTTTTCTGGTTGGCGCGGTTTAACGCTCTTCTCTTCGCGTTTTTTCTCATAGTATAATTATGTGTCTTATTTGAAGTGTAATAAGATTAAAGTTATTGCGTTAAAATTATATTTATTGAAATCTAATATGTCTTTTAAAAATTGACAGGAGGAATATTTCTATCGTGCCTTATTAATAACATAAGAAAAGATTGAGGAACATCTGAAATTAAAATAATGATGATGTCACACCGTGGGTGCGTTGTAAAAGAGTATAGAGAGGTTCATATATGATAGTTCATTAAAAGTATGACCTATCTTCCTTTACTCTAAAAACACTACCCTGGTAATTATTTTAAGATTACTTTTAAATAATCAGACTTTTTGTTATTGATTCGAATCAACACGTCGTCGCGTCGGTGCCGTGCCGTATAATTAACACCATTCATTAGTATATCACGTGTCAGTTAGTTTGACATTTTCCCCGATTAATGTCAACTCGATACGATTACTAAACTGCGTAATTTCATGCTTAAAGCACAAATGTATCCCAATATCAAGCGTATCTAGCGCGTGCGCATAAAACACGCTGATAAAACGTCGGTCTACAACCACTGTAAAGGCGAAGTTCCTTTGATTATTGTTTATCGAACTTGTGGTTAATTACCAAGTTCACTACAAGAGCAAATTTGTAATAAAATTAATTGTTATGTGGTTTATTGTGACGTTTATTAGCTTTATTTAGTGGGTGCTTCGTTCAACGGTATTAATGACGACAAGTAATTATTTAAGAAATAATAATTAGAGTGAAAGTTACTTTTGAAAGTCTTTTTATCCTCTTTTATCTTGTGAAATTTGTAACTATGTACTATATCGATCAGAAATTCGAAGAAGTAAACTTTTGGTCATCGTTAATACTTTACTCTGTATGAGCCTTCTGAATAACACTGATTCCGACTGTTATTTTTATCGCCATATTAATTTGTTATTTTCTTTAATTCCCTTAGCTTACATTATCGCACCCATTTTCACTTTTAAATATTTTTGAGATATCCGACAATTCTTTTGCGGATATCTTCTGAATTCAATGGGTTCTCATTATTGTTTACTTATTTATCTTCCACCATTTTTGCTACACGAAATGAGAGGAGATTAAAGTATCACCAACTACAGAGATCTATGGCCGTCTTCCAAAATCCGTTTTTCACGCACGTTCTTGCCTCTTACGTGAAAACTTTGGAACGTTCTTTCAACCGATTTATTTTTACAGGATTATTTCATGGGGTTCTTCAAAAAGGGCATTTAAAAGAAAGTGAGGTGACAGAGTTTGCTATTCCAGTACCTTAAAATAGTGTTATCAGAATGTGCGATCGTCCAGTTGATTTCGCTGAAAGTTCAAAACAATCCACAACATTACAACGACACCATAACTTACCGATGGGTCATTAATCCGTTATGGACCCAAAAACTCATTGCGTCTAATCGGAATGGAATTCCTGGCGTAATTATCTGTACCCTTTCGCCACTAAATTTTGCCGAAGCGCAATTATCACACGATATTTGAGTGTGTCGTATAAACTAGGGATGCATCCGATACCGATATTGATACCAATATCGATTTTGATACCGATATATCGGCAATATCATGAGTTCATATTAATGTTCACATAAACCGATAATTTTAAAATTCACGTGCCGTATTGTCGCGCCTAATTCGTTTATTTTAAACGCCTTTCGCTATGCTCGGGGAATTCCCATATTGTATACGTTCTTTGACAGTTCCCTCAAAGTTATGTCTCGGCTTTCACCGAACAGTTATTATTTCTTACTGAGAATTTCAATGAATATTTTTGCCTGTACTCTGATATAGCAATTTCGTTACCAATTTTCACCCTTTATTTATATAAATATAGACCTGAGTAATTTTATTGTTCCTGTCTCTTAACCCCCAACTATTTATACCCTTCCTCGAATCATCACTGTAAGTATCAGTATTAGTATCAGCGATATTTTTTATGAATATCGGTATCGGTATCGTATCGACTACAGTGCGTATCGATGCATCCCTAGTATAAGCGCTCCTACTAATTGATGTTCGGGTCAAATCTATTAATAATTGCACATCCAGCCTTGGCTCTCTTTTGTGGGTAAATTCGGACGCACTACTTAATTGGCTAGTGGGACTAGTTTGGAACAGTTCACTCGTTTGTCATATTTAATAGATAGGCAGGATATTCAATACAATGGATTAAATTTTAAATTCCTAATGATCTGTATTTTTCTGTCCTAATGATTAGACGAGTCAGGCGGTATCATAAAGATTTAGGTAAATCGATTGCTAATAAGTCGAATGTTAGTATCGGTAGACTGTCTGTCTATCAGCAACTTAATAGTAAAGGTAGAGTCTTCTCTCGTAATGAGAAAGAAGTATACTTAGTCCACCACGCTGGCCTACTGCGCGTTGGTGGCCTTCACGTGCCTTTGAGAAAAACATGAATTATTTTCAGGCATCCAGATTTCCTCACGATGTTTTCCTACATTGTAGCAGAAATTGGCAGTATTTTTAATTTGAAAACGCATATAATTTAATGAGGCCGTATTACAGGGATTCGAACCCGGACTCTTGAGCAGAAGAAGGGCTAGCTACTATGTTATTGCTGCTTATAAAAAGCCTATTAATAGACGCAATATATAATATTATCCACTGACAGACGCGAATTCGACATAAAATCCCAAAAATTTAAATTGAAAACGCATAAAATAAACAATGAAATGAAAAATATCGTTATCAATAACCAAACCGAAAGTCTGTTGTTATATTCCCAGAGTTGAGCACAACTTTCTCAGGGGGTAGCCATCGAAAATACATATTACCATAAGGTATTCGAGAAGTTTCTTCACCCGGCCATAATTCACCACTTCTTGACTGTTAATAGCCAATAGGATTTTCTGTCGCGGAAGGGTAGAAAGTCATTAAGGGTGTAATTCTCGATGTAATAAACACTCAACGATAAATAGCAAACCCTTTCCAAGCGGCTTCTTGCTGTGGTGCCCTTATAATTACTTTGTACAAAGTATAGCAAAGTATCTTTGGTACTATTGTTTACTTTGTACAAAGTATAGCAAAGTATCTTTGGTACTATTGTTTACTTTGTACAAAGTATAGCAAAGTATCTTTGGTACTATTGTTTTGTTTTGGCTGATTTATAAATTAAGTTACGAGTACGACGCTACTTACTTATTATTTTATTTAAGTTGTATTTATATTTCTTTGCAACAATCCGCACACGTGGAACTTGTTTTGGTATGGACCCACCACCCTCCCTTATCTCTCTGAGTAGGTATATACCATAACAACTTATTCCAATAGTACACGACACGTGTTTCGCCCCAAAACGGAGCATCATCAGGTGATGTGGACTCTACAACGGAATAAGTTTTTATGGTATACACCTACTCAGAGAGATAAGGGAGGGTGGTGGGTCCATACCAAAACAAGTTCCACGTGTGCGGATTGTTGCAAAGAAATATAAATACAACTTAAATAACAATGGATTTCCGCAAAGTAACGCCTGATACAATATATTATACTTATTATTTGTTGAAATGACTACCTCTACTACTAGCTGGTAGCTAGATACATAGTTAGTTTTATTTTAACAGAGCTTTTTGTCAACTTTTTTCTCCCGCTCTATTTAAATTTCAGGAGCCTTCGCAGGACTTAAAATGTGAATAGGTATTATTAAACATTATTTTTATACAAATTTTGCAATTTATCATCTGTTTTCGATGGTTGAGCCATTGTAGCTCAGTGGAAAAGGTTCTAAAACGAATGTTTAAAACCATAGTATACTAATATAGTAAAATATTTGTAACACAACTAGACTGTGCGCGCGGCTTCGCCCGCGTGGATTTTAGAACTTGCCATTATTGTGACTAAACTATGATAGAGTGCTCTCATGGACTTTTTTTTAGATCTTAATATAACCTACAAACCCGTAGTACATCATTTCGTTCTCTTGTCAATAGTTTTTTGCAGCGCACGCATAAATAGGTTTTCGATTCAATTTTCTTGTGGATCCCTAATTTTTTTGAAAATAAAATGCATAACCTTCCCCTATAATTGGACTATCCAACATTGAAAGAATTTTTGAAATCGATCCAGTAGTTCCTGAGATTAGCGCGTTCAAACAAACAAACAAAGAAACTATTCAGCTATATAATACTAATTAATAATATATTATTATATAGTTTAGATTAATTTTACAGATTTACATGCTGTTGGTAGACTTCACATAATAATATATAATATGTCATGTATCTTTGTATTTTTTTTGTAACGATGTTTTTCTACACCGATACACCGATGTTTAATTTTATAAAGTGCACATTTTCTAAGTAACTAATTGTGCTAGAGGGATTCGATCTCGGACCCCGTACGTAAGAGACATGTTCCTTAGCCACATGGCTATCACAGCTTTATGCATATGAGTCGGTGGCGAAACTAAGTTTACTACCTTAAATTTTTTAATCGATAAACATTGACAATCGAATAAAAACGATAATCAACAACCAACCAAACCAATCGATACACAGTAAATTTCCTCCAACTTACAACCTCAATATTTACCCATTTCAAGCAGATCCCATTAATAAATATCGTAAGTTCCCGTAAGGCCTTTCTTCGTTCCAATTCCCTAACGACAGGTACTAAACAACGTACGGAATAGCTTTTATCGGCACTAAAAATTGTGATATACCTACCCACTACCCTATGCGTTTCTACCGCTCTCCTTCTACCGAGCTCGATCTCATTACCACTTTGTTAGGTACCTGTACAATCAACGGCGATATCCTATACTATTAAACGAGCAATATTATATACAGGTCGATTTGTTATGTGACGTATTCCTGCTTAGGTCATGTAGATAAGCTCAAAAGCAATCATTCAAACCATGTGAAGCTCTAATCAAAATTCCATGGTTTTTGAGATATTTAATGAGTTTGATTGAATTTGAAAAAAAGTCACTCTTAGACTAGCTGAAGTGCCATAATTAAAAAACCACTTGATAAAATTGGGATTATTTATTATTTTGGAGTACATACTTGAAATTTGTAGCTTCAATAATAAATCAAAAATATAAAAATCGTCTGATAAGGTAAATTAAACCTTTTGATAACTTAAATGACAAATATAATGTTTGTATAAACTCCATCTTTCAGTCTTTCCAGAAAAGTTGAAGGGTTCTAACTCTTATAGCGTTCTCCCGACTCATATTACATCGTTTATCGCGCTCAGTGGTGCAACACCGACGATGGCAATCACAAACAATTATTAAGGCAATAACAAGGCATATTAATGTCCTTTTACATTCTACCCGCACGCCGTACCTCTCTTCTGAGAATAGTACATACGTGCATCGGTTTCTTACCGATTTTTATCGAAATCGAAACGAGTTTTTTTGGTAAAAACGATTTAAAATCTCCATAGCCACAGTACAGAGTTGGTACAGTAATGTGTCTATACTAACTTGTGTTCGGTATTCACTCGGTACACAAACTGACGCGAATGTTCTCTTTGGCAAACAAATTAATTAATACCGATTGCGGATTTTTTATGACTGCTATTAAATTTAATTAGCTTAAAGCTGTTCGTACCCCTCAGTCAATGAACAGATACTTGTCAAATACATTACAAATATTTTTTAAATTAAAATCACTAATGAGGAAATACAATATTATTGTGCACTTTTTTGAACACTTCCTGTTTCATCCACAACGAATTTCAACAAAGAAATATAATATTAAGAAATTACAAAATTAGCAACGTACTCAAGTAGGTAATAAGTAAATAATTTAAAAATATTGTAAGCGGGCATTCTTCGCGTGTCAACGCGCGGCTGTAAACATTTCAAGGACAGGGCCAAGTAACATTAGTTGACTACGTTGACATACGACTAATAAGCGCGCAGTGTAAGCACTCCTATAGTATTTCTAAGATGAACTCGTACGAGTACGTATACGCACGAGTTGAAGACATATGTATAATCGCGTACAAATTGAGCGCGGCCTTACTGTACAATTCTTATACTGTGCCACAGCGGTTCGACGAACAATAAAATTTTATGTCTCTATCTAAGCCCGTGTGATCGAGGTGATAAAAATCGATTTTTTTGTTGACGAGTCGACTCTACAGTCTACAGTGGCATTTACTCACGTGTCCGAGATTATTTGTTTGGGGCTTATGGAGATTATGGGTTACATTACAGGTTATACACAATTCAAGGAAAGAGGGTAAAGATCCTACAAACGCTACTTGTAGTTAACGCCTAATCAAACAGTGCCAAGCATGAACTTACGCAGTTTTGTATAGTTATACCATCGAGCTGCCATTAGTATGGGAAGATTTATATATTTGTTCTTTACAGTCGACAACATGCTTACAGTAATACCAAGCGCATGTGTGCATGAAAACATTACAATACAATTTGTTTTAAAAATACAATGGTATGATATAATCACATACATACGAGCTAGACCAATACAACCTTCAGTTTATGCGTCTTAAGGCAATAATGTGTACCCTGGTACTCGAATCGAGGGGTCCGGGTTCAAATCCCAGTGGCACGCACCAATGACTTTGTAATAAAAGTTATGTGCGATTTATAAAATTAAATATCGCCTGCTGTTACGGTGAAGGAAAACATCGTGAGGAAACCTGCGTGCTTGAGAGTTCACAAAAAAAATGTTCTCAAAGGCATGTGAAGTCCACCAAACCGCATTAGGCCAGCGTGGTGGACTAAGGCCTACATCCCTCTCATTGTGAGAGGAGACTCGACCCTGTAGTGGGTCATTTATGGGTTAAAACACAAGGCAATAATAAGGTCCTGCTTGCATTCAGATAAATGATTTAACGCAATTAAAAATTCAAAGAAACCATAGACTTCACTCGTTTCTTAACTACACCTTGCGTCACTTAAATCTATTTTGCCATTATTTCATTGTTGTAAATAATTGCAAATATCCTCTTACTCTTACCGCTTAAATTTCAACTTTATTTCTGTAGTTTTAAGGTTCATTTTGCGAAGTTTTCAGAAACAATGGCGGTTTCTAAGTTGCACAAAGCCTGGTCGAGTTGTTTAATATAATTTTTATTAAAGAATGCTCAGAGCTCCGGAGCTATCTTGAAACTAATCGTCCCCTGTAATGACAGAAGCCGTCTGTAATTATTTTGAGCTATTGCTTGACTTTCGTCGGATGTAGAGTTACTGGAAGTAAGAAGAAAAAAAACTTTTGTTTTTTTGTTTATTAAAAAGAAATTACAGATCGTGCTGTAGTTATAGCATACCTGAGAGCCTGTTAGAAATTTATTGTATCCGCGTCGGTTACGAGAGCGGTAATAACCAGTACCTACAACACAGGCGAACTCTACAATACTCGTATATCATCAATATTTGTCATTAAAGGCGAACTCTACAATACCTTCTCTACAATGCCTTCATTTTCGAACGAAAGATAAATGGGTCTTTTTAAAGAAGGACGTGATTTGTCTTTCTTTAAAATGACCTCTACAAAGTAGACCTAGAAGTCAAGGAGTCATGCCACTTCCAGCACGACAGCATTATGATTTCATTACGGTCATGGTATCGATCAAGAAGTCATATCGATTCCGAAACAATAAATTGAGTCTGACACTGAAAATTAACAACTGTCTGTTGAGGACAAAGATGGAGAATGCAGAAATATCTGCAATTGGTGTATTCTGTTTTGTGTGTGTCTATGGCACGAAGAACATAAATAATCTTGTGTGTGACTATGAGAGTGAAAAGTGGCTTAACGGGATTATTTAGGATTTTCATTCACCTTCGGTGTTAAGACGTACCGGTTTCGGTGTGAATACTCGTTGACATTAATATTTTTTTTTATAACGCTTTACACTCATAGCCCCACACTAGGATTCCCTGTGTCGTGGGCGCCATGGACACACACAAGACAAGAACACAACACACCCAGATCAGAAACACAACTCATCATTCAAATGTCTGCTCTGCTCAATCGAACCCAGGACCCTCCGCGTAGCGCACTGGCGTCTTTACCAACTGAGCCACTCGGGTCGTCAATAAATTACTGCAAAATTTGGCCGACGATCAATGTCCCTTCCAGATCGACTGCACTATGATTTCATTACGGCAATGGTGTTCATGTTCCTAATGCAACCGCGTGCGTCGCCGTCTGATTGCGTCGCTGCGATGTGGCTTCGCGTACCCACGCTCGATCGTTCCTCCATAGCCTGCCATAGTTCCCATGGGAACTTAGGATTGACTTCCTAAAACGAGTCAAATAACATTAAAAAAATAGAATCATAGTTTAGAACCCCTGACATCGGACTGGGCACCAACTTAGATACACTACCTCACTAAAACAAATTAAGTATTTTTTTTTAAACCAGCTGGGTGAGTTCGTCTCACAATTTGAAGGAGGCCTTAGTCCACCACGCTGACCTAGAGCGGGTTTGCAGACTTCACACGACTTTGAGAACAATACGAAGAACAGGCTTGCAGGTTTTCTCTCGATATTTTCCTACACCATCACAGCAGGTGATGTTTAATTTTATACAGCTTAAAATTGCAAAATAAAACGAGAAAGTCCCTCTTTAACAGACCGACAATAAAATAGAGTTGTTCGTTCTGGTCCACCTTTGAAATACCGAAGTTGTCAATAAACATGATAAAAAGTAGCAGATCTCACCGCTGATAGCGGAAATGTCAGGCAAACAACCAGTTTTCACGTAAATCACTAGATATTCGTATTACATAAAAGTCGAGATGAATAAAAATAGTGGTCATTTCTCGGAACGGAGGTGTGAGGTACTGTTGGATTGATAAGTGAAAAACAATTCTTGTTTAACTACATAAAATTCAAAAATAATTATTTTTGTATATAACCAAAATTAATTTCATTTCAAAGCCATTCATAATATCAGTAATCCATTAATGACCCACTACAGGGTCGGGTCTTCTCTCGCAATGAGAGGGATGTAGGCCGCCGTCCACGACGCTGGCCTACTGCGGGTTGGTGGACTTCACATACCTTTGAGAACATTTTTTTTCTCAAAGGCGTGAGAACTCTCACGCCTTTGGTACGTGCCACTTGGATTAGAACTCGGACCCCTAAATTCGAGGTCGAATTCTAAGCCACTGGGCTATCACCGCTTACTTCTGAAAAGTGTATAGATGTTGTCAAAAGTTTTTTACGTACCTACATCTACTCTGGAAAGTCATTGGAAGTAACACTGTCCTTATGTCGAGTGATTCGGTTGGTTCATTCGGTGTTTGTCAATCAGTTGGTTATTGAAGAGGATATCCAACGCTTCTTTTTCAAGTGGTAGAGCCATAGAAACTCGCCCCGGGTTCCTTACCGCCAGCCTTAACCCGTCGTGATGCGCCATTCAAAGTCAAAGTTAAAAACTTTTATTCATCAAATATACCTATATTATATATTTTATTTTTATTTATTTTTATTCTATTCTAAGTTATGTAAATAGTTATATAAAAAAAGTAGAAGACGGAATAAAATACATATATAAAAAAATTAACAAACAAAAATGTAACCGAAAAGTAAATTTTACTTTTTTTAAATATACAATTTTTGCACAAATTTTTTTGTTACATATTTCCCTTCAAAATTACCACGCGACTGTACACAACACATGGACACGTCCGAATGCTTTAAAGATGCCGAAACAAGATAAAGTTGGTTCGTACCGCGTAAAATACACTCCTATTGCGTTTATGGGTTTTACTGTAAAATTGTCAGCGGTGCCGTATGATTGCTCACGTAACGTTTTTTATAGTAATTGAGTAAACGGACATGCAGGCCTCCTGATGTTACGTGGTCACTGCAGCCCATGGACATACACTTTAAATAGAGAGGAAATCCTATCGAGGCTGAATGCGGGTGCTTTGCTACTCATGAGGACTGACGTTCGCCGCAAATAAACAATCGCCGGTAACCATACCTCCCCAGCCGAAACACAAGACATGTAGAAAATGTTTTATTTCTATACAGGTTGAATTTTTCAAATGTGGATGCGTGGATGGGGAAATCCGAAACTATGAGGAATAAGGGAAAATGCTGAAAGGTGTCTGGGGACCTATTTTGATGAAAACTAAAACTGCACCATTGGATTGGATTTTTGAAAAACCAAAATGCCTAGCCAGGAGTCAAACCCATTGATTTTGAAAAAAAATCACACTCTGTATTACACCATTCAAAAGTATCACTTATAAGGAACAAATTCTGGAGTGTAATGACATACGACAAACTTAAGGATAGAGCTCATTTTTAAGAAAATATGTTTTTTTTTTCATACAAATCTTAACCGATTACTAATCGATCAAAAGTATGACCATTGTTCCAAATTCATAGCTGGAATTGACGTCTCAAGGAGTTATCAACTAAAGTATTCCTCACCTCACCTTCACAACCGAAACATTAAAAAACTGAATACTGCACCCCAAACTTGCAAGGGCACATGTCATATCCTATGTTATTCTATAGGGACTGAACAAAACCTACTTAGCCTACTACTCGTAACGAATGTAATCAAATCTTTCCCAACTCTAATCACTGACCACACTGAAATGAAGGTAATATTTCTTGCAATACTGTCGATTTATGTTTATTGCGAAAGTTTGTGGTTTTGTGGTGTTTTTTGATTTAAATCTAAACTTGATTGGATTTTAAATTTGCACGGAACAATAATATAAGTATTAGAGGTGTTTACGCCCCATGATTAGCAACGCAAGTAGTAATGAAACTAATGTCTTTAACCCATCAGTGGCCTACTGCAGGATCAGATCTCCCCTCAAAGAGAAGGCTGTAGGCCTTAGTCCACCACGCTGGCCTAATGCGGGTCAGTGGCCTTCACATGCCTTTGAGAACATTTTTTGTGTAACTCTTAAGCATGTAAGTTTCCTCACGATGTCTCCCTTCACCGTTAAGGCCGGTGATACTTTTATAAAGCGCACCGCCACTGGGATTTGAACCCGGACCTCTAGATTAAAAGGGCGGTTTCTTAACCACTAGGCTATCACCGCTATCAGACACATGAAACAATATAATTTCTTCGGGCAGACGCAGGCAGTTCACGCATCGTCTCGCGAAGGGTAGATAGAGATCTAACAGCTGTAAGTATGAAGATAGTTCGCTGTCGATTGTCGATATCCATATTCTTCGTCTGACGACGTCGACACATGTGTTTCTACTCCTGAGAACTAAGATTTCTAAAATAAATCATTTGTGCAACCAAGCAAACACGAAGACAGCCTGCGGAGGTCTTTGCGTTGCAAAAGGTGGTGTAGTCACGATGTTGAAATATTATGTTGTTTTGGTTTGTACTCGTACCTATTCTGATGAAAAATCCAAATTTGTGATCTGGAGAAGTGATCACTGCATCCGTCGAGTAGAAATCCGGGTCGTTCGGGTTCGAATCCGAATGGCACGCACCAATGACTTTGTACAAAAAGCTATGTGCGCTTTATAAAATTAAGTAGGCACCTGCTGTTACAGTGAAGGAAAACGCAGTAAAGAAACCTGCATGCCTAAGAGTTCTACAAGGCATATGAAATCCACCAACCCGCATTCACCCAGCGTGGTGGACTAAGACCTATGAAACACATTGTGAGAATAGACCCGACCTTGTAGTGGGTCATTAATGGGTCACAGACTACCGATAGATGTCGCTACCTACTGCGTACGCCTGCGTTCACGCATGGTCTCCCGAAGGGTAGATAGAGATCTTAACAGCTTACTGTAGATAGACGAGGTCCAACGGATTTTATGCGTCGATACAAGATATTTTGAATAAATGTAATTTCAAAACGTATTTCATGCTAATGGGGAACTAACGAACTTGCACTGTGAGGGACGCATTGAGGTACTTTGAAACATGAACAATAAAAAAAATGTTGGTATTCTTGGTAATACAGGCAGTATTTAGGCAACGGTGACCGCTTACCATCAGGTACAACAAGTGGTCGAAATTAGATACGACTTGTGTAGGTACCTACTTAATGTTTCGATCGGTATTTAATGGCTTAGTAATGATAGCCAAGTGACTAAGAATTCGGCTACTTATTTGAGGGATCGAATCCCGAGTTCGAATCCCAGTGGCATCAATAACTTTCTCAAAATTCGCTTAATAAAATTAAATATCACCTGCTATGACGCGGAAAGGAAAACATCGGTAGGAAACGTCATGTCTGACAGTTCTCCACAGTGTTCTCAAAGGCATGTGAAATCCAGTAACCTGCATCAAGCCAGCGTGGTGGACTACGGCCTACATCCCTCTCATTGTGAGAGGAGACCCCTGCAGTGGGTCCCTGATGGGTTTACAATGGCTCAAATCAAATTATTAGTCCACAAAAAATAGTTATGGTCCTTCCTTCCTTTAGCCTTTTGTAGTCCAGTGCTGGACAGCCTTGCGTTTTGGCAAAATTTGTGGGCATAAAGTAGGTTCATAGTGTTATTGTAATACGTCAAAGTGTACATATTATAGATTGCTGATGATATCGTAACGGAACCTTGTTTCTCGCAAGTTTGAGGCAAGATTGCATCGTAATCCATTGTCACAGCACAATTGGATTGCGTAGGTACCGTCACGCAGACCATTGTCTGCTGTTACGGAACACATATTTTTGTAGGTTTGATTATGAGTGACGTGGTTTTTGTTCAGAAAATTGTAATGGCTGCGCAATTCACTAAACGACCGTTCAAAAATCAAAGCCGCTGTCGTCTCAGTTTTAAAACGATGTGGTATGAAACCTACATAAGCATAGCTTAATTTAAACAGTTTCGTCCTTAAACTAGTCGGTATCAGAGGGTAGATTATAGGTGAGAAAGTAGAAGAAAAAAATATACGCAAACGAAGAACAGAATGAATTAAACGAATGCAATGGAGCTATAAAAAAGAAACCAACAGACGGAAAAAGACACGGAAGACGGTAAAAAGGATAGAAAAGAAATAGAATCTTTTCTATTTCAGGATAGAATAAAAATGTGAGAGTAGAGACCACGCCAATCACTCCCGTCGAGGTTCAAATGTTTAAAAAAAATCGTAAAAAATCGTCGACATACTCGTAACTTTGGACGAAGTTTAAAGCTCCAGGCAGTTATTAGAAGGACAATATACATAAATGTAACCACAGGTGGCATCAATCTGTCCAGCAACCTGTCATCAGGCGATACAAAGCGATGAATGGGAGTTGTGAAGCGAAACCGCTCGGATGTTCGTCAACAGCGGGATAATTGCAGTCGCTCTGCGTTTCGTATTGGGTCGTATTGCGTGTATTCCACATGTTATGTTATGTGGAATACATGTTGACGACCTGAGTGGCGCAGTGGTTAAGACACCGGTGCGCTGCGGGGAAAGTCCTCGGGAGAGCAGGGATTTCAATGATGAATTTGAATTTCTGTTTCTGGTCTGGGTGTGTGTGTTCTTGTCTTGTGTGTGTCCATGGCACCACGACACAGGGAATCCTAGTGTGGAGCTATGAGTGTGAAGCGTTATTTATTTATTTATGATCATCAATATTGGGGGGGAATCACAGAGTTATATTATGGACTAGAGGACGCAAGTCTCATTACATGTATAGAAACCAAGCGTGCCATTTTAATAACAAAATGACTTACCGATGAAAGGAAACGTTTCCGGTACCTCGTCCTCCTTTATTTGTGTAGTTTTTACAACTTAATATATTACAACAAGGCATTTTTCTCTGTGTTCGATCACGTGCGTTCGAGAACGGTTTGAAGTGACGCTAAAAGAAGACAATTTGTCTCCTTTGTTACACGCGAAGTACGTCCACTTGCGTCCTCTAGTCCATATAGCTCTGTGGGGGGAATATAGGCAATTTTGTAGGACGGGAATTGGATGGATGCAGTGGCATGGCCGTTGCATGGCAACGGTGATCAGTCACCTACTTTGGATATTTATTCTGTACTAGCATCCGCCCGCGTTCGTCCACTTTGACCTAAGAATTTGATCCAGAGAGGGATACAATTCAAAAAGTGTGCTATATATTAAACAAGGTTGTAATCTACCTATTTACCAAATTTCTTCCTAATCTGCCCAGCCGGTTTTGCGTGAATGCGTAACAAACATCAATCCATCCTCACAAATCTTCCCAATTATATTATTATAAAAAAAAATAGCCGTAGCACTTGTCAGTAACCGAGTGAACCGTAAGTTACAAATTCGAACCCGAACCCTTCGATTCGAGGTCGAATTCTAAGCCACTGGGCTATCACCGCTTGGCTCCTCTATGGCCTGTAATAACTAAACATAGGACAGCCTGAACGCATATTCAATACCATAAAACATTACACCACACTCTTTTCCATACCGCTTAATAGATCCCCTCGTAAAATACGTTAACAATACATCAAATTCGTATGTATTCATCCACGGTCCGGCAAGCGCCGATAATTGTACGACTGATTGACAGAGCTCCCAGATGTGACACACTGCTGTGAACGATAGCACGTATGACGAATTGACGACTCTTTATCTATAACTCTTTATCTATATTGTGTATCACAAATTATGTATGCCTATATTAAATAAATAAATAAATAAATAAATAACCCATTACTGTCCCACTGCAAGGTCAGGGCTTCTATTACAGTGAGAAGGATGTAGGCCGTTCGATATGATATTTTTACATATTAATACGGCTCGAAAGACCAAAAATGTTGGGACCCGATGGTATTAGTAGGTAATGCTGGTCGTGTGTGGGTTAAGAGATCAAACGCGGGTTGCACTTCAACAAATTTTATTGTAAAATTTATATAAGAATTAAAACATTGTATATAAGAATAATGGCGATGATAAAGAGAATGAATGAATGAATGAATGAATGTGAAAAACAAAACAAAATATATTATATATGACGTGAGGTTTCAAATTTGAATTATTAATTTTAAATATAAAAAGAGGTTTTGATGTTGGAGATTCCAACACAACCGCTGGCCAAATGCAGGTTGGTGGAATTCACGTGCCTTTGAGAACATCATGAAGAAATCTTATGCAAGTTTCCTTTTGTGGGACACACGTGCCCAACAGTGGGCTATAAAAAGGTTGCAGCCACACAACCCTTCTACCACACTTCACCATTCTACCATTCTTACCATCCGTAAGTACTTGAATCGTGTCCACTAGAGCATGTCTTCGAATTGTTTAAAATTCTGGCATACTCCGTGTGCCCCATACTTACGATGCTCGTATCCATAATAAACCCCATAGGCTTCATTGGCATGCCGATGGAGAGTCGATATCAATAGCATGGTGTTTGGGACATGTTCATTAAATGTTTGAATAATGTTAAAGCTGCAGTGAATGTTATGTGGTTGATCATTGTAGTCCATTGTAGTCCAATAGCGGTGATAGCCCAGTGGCTTAGAATTCGAATCGAATCAAGGGGTCCAGGTTCGAATCCCAGTGGCACGCACCGATGACTTTGTAAAAGAGTTATGTGCGCTTTTATAAAATAAAATATCACCTGCTGTTACGGTGAAGGAAAACATCGTGAGGAAACCTGCATGCCTGAGAGTATACAAAAAAAAAGTTCTCAAAAGCATGTGAAGTCCACCAACCCGCAGTAGGCCAGCGTGGTGGACAGCGGCCTACATCCCTCTCATTACTAGAAGGAGACCCGACCCTGTAGTGGGTCATTAATGGGTTACTGACTGGCATTGTAGTCCATAGTCCATTCATAAGCACACACAAACAGAATCCAAGTACCTACTTGTTAGTGTGAATGCTGATTATTTAGGATACTTTGATTTTCATGAGCACATACTCGTAACTCGCCTCAATCTTCAAAGAGTGCTTCAATCAAAACTCAAGTTTCGCATACTTCTAAGTTAGTTTCGAGAGAGTTATTCAATCAACCTCAATAAAAAAATTAAAAAGTATAATAATATTATGAAGTTTTTTAGAATCAGTGAATATTGTGTACCTCACGTCCAAAATAATAATAAGTTTTTACCAACGGAATGCAAGGAAAAAATCTCAATATGCTCCCCATAAAATAATCTATTAGTATGCGAATGTTAAGTAGAGTATATCCTCCATATAGGATTTATAAGTGACCGGCAATTAGTAGCCTAAAAAAATTTAAAGGCTGATCCTAATGTAATATATTTATGTTTCTTAGTAGGTAGTCAGTAACCCATTAATGACCCACTACAGGGTCGGGTCTCCTCTCACAATGTGGGGGATGTAGGCCTTAGTCCACCACGCTGGCCTAATGCGGGTTGGTGGACTTAACATGCCTTTGAGAACATTTTTTTGTACTCTCAGGCATGCAGGTTTCCTCACGATGTTTTCCTTCACCGTAACAGCAGGTGATATTTAATTTTTATAAAGCGCACATAACTTCTTTTTTTACAAAGTCATTGGTGCGTGCCACTGGGATTCGAACCCGGACCCCTCGATTAAAAGGTCGAATTCTCAGCCACTGGACTATCACCGCTTAGTATGTACCTATGCCCAACATTAATGCTAAAACCTTCGTCTATAACAAATTGGAATTAGCAAATAAGGGGGATCAGTAACAATACAAGAGTGACATGGTAATAACGAAGCACGGACGGACTGACGTTTTTTCTCAATAGAGAATTCAATAAAGCTCCATTGTGGAAACCTTAGAGATTGCTGTGTGTCACACCGACGTGTAACCGAAATATGATCGTTGCATCCAACAGTGTTACAATGTTCTTGTATTTAACTAATGTCCTAATAAAGCAGAATAATTATATTGAATCAATTCTATGTGTGCATAGATTTGAATTTGTATATTTCGTGTTTGCTATGCAGCAAGGCAGATTAAATGACAGTATTTTGTTTTTCATCAAAATTCTTGTATCTTGTGTCTGTAACACTTAAGTGCTTCACTGCAAAATCGGGTCTTCACTCACAATGTGAAGGATATAGGCTATAATAGTTCACTGTGCTGGTATACGAGTTTGTGGACTTCACGTCTTCATGTGTTCCCTTTCACTGGGAAATAAAATCGAATATGATTTCTAATTTGAACCACTGGGCTACGAGTATCACCGCTTTTCACAATAAAATTTGATTTCATTCAAAATTTATTGTCTCCCGTTCGTTCGTGTCTAGATCTCACCTTTTATGATATCATTGCGTTCACTTCTGTGTGCTATACGTCCAGTCATATTTAATGGCGTCTATTGTAATGATTGTGACACAAAATGCAAACGACGGGAAGGCAGACGTCTAATTTGACGTTTGACATAATTCTGACCGCCATTACTACCGACTGATACTTTGAAGATACTTTTATACTTAATTTTGGTAACTCTTTGGGTATGTAAAGCAATTTTATGTATAAAACAATAGTGTATATATGTGTAAAACAATGATACGTGTGGCTTAAGTAGCCTATTATTGCACGGCGTGAAGTTAGCTTTCGAACGAACGGGTGCTTAACGATTGCTTTAATTGGCTAACTTCAGACACTAGTATCGTGTACTAGTTCATAGTGTGAGGGATATAAATGCACAAAAAGAACAGTAGAAAAAAGTACCTACGACAGTTTATGACACACTTTGCTATACATTTTTAATATAAACTTAAAAATAGTTATAAGCTTAAGGCCCTAATGTACCTCCTTGCGCGAGCAACAAGAATACTACGAGTATCTTTAAAAAATATTTGTATAAAAAACGATATCATACAAAGACTTGAAAATATAGTCGTCTCTATCGGATGATACATCACTATGATCGAATTAACGCAATTTGCCTCCAGACTTGGCTCGGGTTACAGGAGATAATTTCCTCGCTTCTACACTGTATTCTTTTGGCAGACTGCTGTGAGTAGACTAATCTTGTTTTTAACGATATAGCTTTGATAAATCAAGAAGCGTACTTGATTTTCAGACTGGCATTTTTCTTTAATCCTAAATGTTTATACATACGTATATGTGATGATAATGATGAAGAACTATCGGGCTATACTTTGGCAAACTCGTTGTATTAATCAAGCATACTCGTATATCACGCTGAAAGAATCTTTAAAAAATACATTTTTCTCATCACATTTTCCAACAGTTTCATCGTCATAAATCATTGTTATGTTTAGAAAGGTTCAACGATTACTAGAGCAGAAACTATGGCTGTATGTTGGTGGTATGAGTAACCATATCAGATATTTCTTAAAACTAAGAACTTTTCAAATTAAGTAGCCCAGCCTGCCCCTCTAACCGTTTACCTACTTTACGGCGAAATCAGAGTGTTGATACCACATAAACATCAACGATAACTACTGCAAACTTAATTTTTGTAGTACCAGTAGCAACCCACATTAGTTCTAGTGTATTTAAAAACCTGTAAGACAATGTATTAATACTTCAATCCATAGTTCTTAATAAGTCGAGATACTCAGGAAGGACCATCCGACAAAACAAAGATGATTCACGAATCTAAAGTATATTACATTACAGTAGACGCCACTTCCTCATGGAGTACTACCTGTTGAAATATAAAGCGTTTGAGCAAAGAAGCAAGTTGGTTAATTGAAGAATTCGGTCAAATAGATGACTCGTCATTCGTACTAAGTTTCTGAGGTGTTCGACTGCGAACGAGACGAATGTTGCAGATCTATATTTTGTAATGATTTGTGAATTTTCAAAGTATGAATGCTTCAGAATATCAGAGTCTGTTTTAAGAATGTACTATTAATATAAAATGGAACATAAAGATACTTAGACTTATAGACGTCCGTGATTATTTTGATTCATAAAATTTTGAATGTGTCGAGGTTTTGATTGTGATTATCAGAACTGCAGATTAAAATTGTGAAAATTCTACATTGAAATGTAATTTTAATATTACAAATTTTATATCAAAGGCAGATGGAAAACCTTCTGAAAACTTTTAATAGAACAACATTATTTGTCAAATTCTATTTATCATCAAAGCATCTTCACAAATAACACAATTGCTTGCCTTCACAGTTATAAGGAAGAAGTAGATTTTTCCAGAGCAAATTATTATACGTCTGAAAAAAAATAATTTGATGTGAATTGCGAACGGTTTTTGGCCAAAAAACTAAGATAAGAACTAAGTAGAATTTTACGTTAAAACTACATCGCAAATGGTTCCTTGTCGATGATACAGCTAGTCCCTTACAGTGTGTGAACAAGCCCATAATGCAAATTGGCATCAATTCAAAAGGAACTGACAATTTTATACCATTTGCTGGATCCGAATGAGTCAGTGCAAACAAGATATATTCAGAAACCTAGGATCGCGTTATACTCGTATACCCTATTAATGGTGAGGAAAGGTCAGAATTGTATAACGTTTGATTTGGTAGTAGAATTGCCGAAAATACTGTAGTATAGTTGTTTAAGATGCCATATTTTTCTCATCATGCGTAATTGCTATCTGCTGCCAGTATTACGGTGTGATTAAGTCATTCACACCCTTCTCCTATTAGCCTAAGGATATTGCGTCCAAGTTGCACCGAAATTTGGGTATTTTTGGGTTCAAAGAAATAGCTTGAAGAATTGATCTGTTTCTTTAACTCACTAAAAAGTTGTCAATTTCTGCTTCTGGATACAAAACATTGTACTTGTCGTCGAAACTATGAACGATCTCGAAAAATTACAATGTATGTTTTGAATAAAAACGATTTGATTAAGTGGTCGATATTTCATGGAGATTGAATGTAAAACGGGGTATAAAATAGCCTTATAGAAAAACTAAGATTTCAATCTGCTAAGATGTCGAATCTGGGTGTAAACAACCACCCAGCACAACTGTACCAGACCATAACATCAAAAATGGAAGCACAACGACCACTGGCAAAAAACGAACCTGTGTAAATCCAGACGCGTTACACTTTTAATTTCGCAACGACATCGAAACACCATTAGCGTAAGTATCTTTTCGAATCGCCCGGTGTTTCCGAGATCTCTGAAGATATCTCCGAAGTAGACAGGAAGGAAGCGAGATATTTGAACGACAATCGCCATTATATCATCGCGCGCAGCGACGCGTGGCGCCCTCACTTGGATCGGATGCATTTGTGTTTTATAGCTGAATGGCATGTGGTTATGCTTCGGTTGTGCTGTTCGTTTGGAGTGATTTTTGAATTTCGAATTTTTATTGTTTGTACGTGTGAGTATTTGTAGTGTTTGTATTTGTAGTGTTAGGTGGCTTAAAATTTTTAAAGGTTTTCTTTAGCTCAAGAAGTTTTGTAACTAGATTAACACACGGGTCCTAATTGTTAAAAATGGAAACTTACAAGATAAGTGCTTCTAAGATAAGTGACTGATGTATTTTAAATTCTGGTCGCCACTCGATATTGTGGAGTTCCGATGATTGTATTAGAATTTTGAAATTTGAAACAGTTTCTTTGTGAACTCTCAGGTATGCAGATTTCCTCACGATGTTTTCATTCACCGTAATAATGATACATATTTAATTTTATGTACCATATTTATTATCAAATCCACTTGTTCCCTCAAATCGGTTTCCAGTTCTGCATGACAGTCACCATCAGTTCCAAGTTCATATGATTGCCGTTTCCTCCGCGTTAAGGATACGTGACCACAATCAGTCGACGGTCGGTTGGTCACGGTAACGAGCTCGTCACCACGTCAGGGCCGTTTCTGTAAAGAATAACGTTGTTTAATGAATTTGAAGATGATTTACTGGGAAAATAGTATTGGTTTGTGTATAATCCTTTATTTAATGTTTTTATACAAAGCTTAAGAGACCACCAAGTTGTCTAAATTCGACTTTAATTTATTGAAATTTGGAATTGACACAGAATGTTTTTGGAATTTTTAGGATTGACATTCATTCCAGTTACCTACTTATATCCAAATTATGAAAATAACTTCTGCGTTATTCGCAGTCGGCTAGTGATACTCAAATGTTGCAGAAATGCAGAATTTATCAATTCTCCTTGTCGCTATGTTTTTTCGTAAGGGTTATTCGTATGAGTTATGATTTACATTCTGCTTTACTTTACAGTTATCAACAGTAACTGGTCGACGGAATAATAATTAAAATTTCCCTAACAGCAAAATTAGTGACTCATAAAATTTCTAATGTTGACATTCACATCGTGGGCTACCGTGCGCTTGATCTGACATCAAACGATCTCTAAAAGCAATATATAAAAAATATTATCGCGACTGATAACGATCAGCCTAATCATAATTTCCCTTGAACTTGTGCTTATCTCATTAAACATCTCGTACACTTAAATTTTAAATAGTGTCACTTATCAACCAACTTCATCTGCGTCTACTAAAGTTGTAGCGTTTTCCAATTTCGCTGTTACGTCTTTTGAAATAGAAGCTATTTCGGCTTCTTGATCTGCTTTGTTAGTTGCATGTGTGGTTGTGTTTGTATCTATAATGTCGGGTTATTATGTGTCAACATTAGCAGCTCTACCAAATGGTGGAAATCAACATAAAAGCGGCGGTTCTGTTCCCACGGCCGATGGGCTATTACCGGGTATTACTAGCTATCGCCAATCCGATGATATCTTCGGCAGTTAAGAGGTGGAGTGATAGCTGTTTCGGTTTGTCTTGGAAAAGATTGAGTCATAACAAAGTTTTAAAGGCTTGCAAAGAGGACAAATTTATAGTATAAATATAAACTATTAGAACGTTTAGAATCTATGCTTGTTATAGTTAAATAACATTATAAGGTAGCATGACATTGCAAAGTTTTCGCGTGGTATTTAGAATATCAAGTTTAAAACAATTAAATAAATCAAATTGTTCGCTTATCAATTTGTCTAAATTTTTAACTTAAGCATGAGTCATTTTTTGCAAATCCAGCTATCCAATATCCACTTTAATCCAATTTATTGATGGGGGATACCTATTTACTTTTGAAATTTATTAAGACTTGAAATTAATTAAAATACACACACAATAGGTATTTCTATATTTGTGCATATACACAATACCCATAGTTAATATTTACTTTTATTGTTCCATTACTTCTAATTCTGATTACACTCGTATTATTGTTATCATTGATAACTTAACCTTCGACGCTCCCGTGTACTAGACTACTACTTACTATCTTTTTTTAATTCTAAATTCATGCGTGCGTTGCATCATTAGTAGTATCGCATGTGTTAACCACTACATAACTAATGAATAATTATTTAGTACTTGTACTGCTAGATATCCTACAATTACTGTCAAATTAGTATTCATCGTCGGTTCCCTTTCGTGTTTCTGTAAGTGATTCTTTACGCATCATTTAGACTCAAAGGATGCCGGTATTAGTGTCGTGTTGTCTACAATTATGTTATTACTTATCTATCGTTTAGTTATGCAAGACAATTCTTGTTTCTTTTAGAACGCTGGGGTTACCGGATTAGTTATGCAATGCAAATATTATTCATTAGTAGGAGAATTTGACCCCAATAGCTCAGAAGACTTCAAATTATTTGGATTTAAGCTAAAACCGTAACTCACTGAATAGCACCATTAGGCCTCGCTCATTTTGGACGCAATTTCGTACGAATTCAACTCGTTTGTCGACCTCTTATAAGGTTTTCAAGATCATTTTTACACTAAAAAATCGGTGTAAAGTAGTCTAAAGGTTCTAAAGTTTCCCGAGGTATCCCGAGTAGCTTTGTACCCCGATGGTCAAAAGAACCCTTTTGCAAAGGCCCATTTATATTTTAGCCCCACTACTGAGTCTATAGATCTATGTTTGGACATTATAGGAGAAATACTGTACAAATTCTTAGCGTCCCTCTATCGCCTTCAAAAATTTCTAGCAATTCCTCTACTACGAGTAGGTATATCGGAGTATAACCGACATGCGCCACTTCAAAGTCTAATTGAACAATCAAAATCGATTAATTAAAAGCAGCACATAAACATCACTGTTATCTTTGGCTCAACGGTCCGTCAGTCACCAAATGATAATCGTTACGAATCAATCAAGCAGCCACCTTTAGCCGTGGGACTAATGGCCCATGACACCGCGTAGTTTTGGTTAGTTTAACATCAATATTACGAAGCCGAGGTGACGGACTAACGAAGCGTGGAAGCCGAGGACTGTGACGGAGGGGATATTTTAACAACAACCAAAGATGTTCGATGTCGATCGACGTCTCGATATGACTAGAATATGTTTGGAGTATAAAAAAATATTTATTGTACATGGCGCAATAACCACAAAACCTAATAGACACCGTATGACATAGTGTCTACAAAGAAAAAAATCAATCAAAGCATGAGAGGGAGGGACCACGAGAATAAACAACTGAGCTTTTTAACCAAATATGTCGTTTTCTATCCGTTAATTATGACTGTAAGAAGTAGGAAATAGGTAAAGCGAAACCGACACAGAAATCCGCTTCAAAATCATCGACAGCATAAATCAAGTTACGCTACCCGATGTTCTCTTACATAAAGCCGCAATTATATATTGTATAAGAATAGATTAGACAAAAGACAATTAAACGTGGACTATCTACCAGCAAGAGATCTAGCATGGCGATAGTGGCAATAAAAATAACAGTAACTACGGTACGCAAGACACAATTAAACATCGGGACAGAGATCGTGACAAACAAAAGGCATACGTGAAATTACTTACCATTAAGGAATTGTTTCCATTGACTATGATATGTTTAGAATATCATGGAGGGATTAACCACGGAACGAACCGTTTTACAGCGAATTGGCAAAAAAATTGAAGTGCTCACCACCAGCAAAGGTAGAAGCTGGCTTGCCTGAATCACATACAGTTAATATCCCAAAGCAAAATATCGGGAAAAAGAAGTGTTGGAAGAAGAAAAACCTCATGGTTCTAGATCCTCCGCCAGAGGTTTAATAGAAGCACCCGATCATTGTACCGAGGAGCTCTATCCAGCGTACAAGTAGCCCTTATGATCGCCAACCTTCAATGAAGATGGCACTTGCAGAAACCCTATGGAAGATTTAAAAGCATCCGACACAAATTGCCCACTATCCCGTTTCTCCACCAATCCATATTGAAGTACGTTACAGGCCTGCTTCTATTACGGGAATAGACCCATGTCCAAGAAAGAGAAAACTAAACTACGAAAATAGGACAATAGTAGTAAGGTACAATGACTCTGCCACCTGAAGAATATGAAGAACATCTGAAGAAGGAATACCGTGAACCCACGGCAAATGGAAACAGTGATGAAGGCGCGTATTACGTAAATCAACCGAGTGTGGTGCACGGCGACAGATCCCGATGAGATAGCGCCATTGTGGATAGACAGATCACGGATAGACGAACGGCCAATTACGTCATTATGTTATTAATTCAATTGAAGGTGTTTTATAATGCTGCGAGGAACATGGCCGCTGATGTAAGGCTCAGGGACAAATTGCTGCTTAGTTTATGCCTGCTGTGATGTCTATTGATGTTCTTTGGTTAAAATGTCTAAAGCTTTAATGACGGTTTAGTTATAATTGTTCAAATATCTGTGATGACAGACAGACAGTGAAAAACCGTTGGATTCAAAGGACCCAGGACCAAACGAGTCGTGTTGATTAGCGGAGGTCCACGTCATGCTGTGAACGACGAAGGGATGAAAATACTACTTCGCGACCTCGAAACCGTCGGTGGCTTATGAAGAAGAATCACGGATAGGTTCTAAACTAGTCGTGATAACCCGAAAAATTCGCGTGAGTTGAACCAATGTCCTGATTGGAGCATTTAACATACATTCTTCTTCAAGCTAGTCCAATAGGATATAAAAGATGCATGTAAATGATCAGAAGTGCGAACAATTGTGCATAATCACAATGCTCTCACAAACACTGATTCAACTAAGCCCATAGATAAACGCAGACCAATATCTGTAGATCAGGCCATTAATTGAACTCGGCTAATTTTCCATGCGGCTGAATACAAAGTGTGAGATGTTTATAAATGTAGCACCGATTACAAGGCACTTAGAGATAGCATCGTTTCCTGATTAGCTTGAGACAGGAAGCGATACAATGGCGAATCGTGTACATCTTGCAGCATTTGAATAAGCTATATACTAATCACTAGAGCGTACTAACCACAAAGGTATTGAGCTTTTGTTCTGAGCCTGCAGCCTATTTATCTACTACCTCTAAATGATTCAGTCTTTATAAACAATCGGCGTATGCTTCGTTATGGTTCGAAGGTTATCATCAAGTCAGATTCGATCTGAATCAAAAGCATTAAAAGCGATACACGCAGCATAGGAATAGGCATATTTTGATTGTTCAATAATGCAAATAAAAAAGTCGTTGCCATCTCGATGCATAAATTAAATATGTGCATGTATTAATAAAAGTTAATTAAGGAAGTTCAATACAAACGAAATATTGAAACATATAGTTAGGGTTCCTCAAGGATCGTTTCTAGGGCCAGATTAATTTAATATTTTGTATATTTCGCTGTAAAATCTCAAATTTTAAAGATAAATCAAGGTGATTAGAGTAAAATCGAAGTCTTTAAAATATGTTACCTACATTAAAATGAAAGCTAAATAATTACGCACAACAAAGTACAGAAGCAGTCGTGTGAAGCAGACAGATCCGTAGATAAGCGCCATTACAATCGGTTCACGTGAGACTCACGCACTTTCGAAGGCAATTGCTTGCTCAACGATCGTAATTATAAATATATATTGACGGTGGAGTATGTGGAAAGTTTGTATGCATTAGGTATATCTCTGGCTTTATATCTACAGTTATGCACTAACTGTGGCCTGTGGCTTTGGCTGAAAATAATAAAGAATGCAGTATGAAAACTTTTTTGCAATTTTCTAGGAATAAATTTTGTTTTTGTCTTTAATTAAACTATTAGCTTAGCTTTCCTTTTTGAACTTTTGTACCTAATACAATTTTTGGAAAAGGCCTGGCTGTCATTACATAGCAATTTAAGTATTCGGTGTGTTAAATGTTGAAAAATTAAATTTGGTTTTTATTTTTAGAAAAAATAATTATTTACACAGTAACTATTTGTGCGTAGGTACTGTACCTGCCACCATACAATACGTATGCGACTCTATCTTTGGGGCACAATAGCATTTCTATACATAAAGTTAAAAGAAAAAAATCCTCTATCAAAATATTAAAACCATCCATAAAAACAGGAACCACTGAACTAGATCATACTTCATACTTAGTTTTCCACCGAAATAGTTAAGTAACTAGTAACAATTAAAACAATATTTGAACTAGTCGTTCGCTCTTAAATCATGCTGTCTAAACAAACATGATCGTATGACAAATATCTTTAATACGTAAAAAGGTGAGCTTACGGGAATTGCGACCTTACGTCTAGGTAATAAGGCGGAAGAGTAGATCCGAACAAGACATAATTATTTTGCCAAGTGGCTCGGACATGTTAATCGCGAAGCGACGGAATGATGTGTGATAAGGCCGGTTATAAACTAACGATCTGTTTTCTATTTAATAACGCTATTAAAACGCTGCCTTAATCCGCTAATTTATAAACAATGTGCCGTAATAGCACAGTACAAGCGGTGATAGCCCAGTGGCTTAGAATTCGACCTCGAATCGAGGGGTCCGGGTCGAATCCCAGTGGCACGCACCAATGACTTTGTAAAAAAGTTATGAGCGATTTATAAAAAAAATTAAATAATTATCACCTGCTGTTACGGTGAAGGAAAACATCGCGAGGAAACCTGCATGCCTGAGAGTTCAAAAAAAATGTTCTCAAAGGCATGTGAAGTCCACTAACCCGCATTAGGCCAGCGTGGTGGACTAAGGCCTATATCCCTCTCATTGTGAGAGGAGACCCGACCCTGTAGTGGGTCATTAATGGGTTACTGACAATAGCACAGTAGCTAAGAATTTGGTATGAACGTGTCTGTATCCATCTATCCACCCCTCCGTCCATTTCTTCATCAACACCATCTTCCCCATTTGTAATGTCAGTAAGATGTGATCACCGATCGCCGCCCTACAACCCGCCTAACACCAGATCCTAATTAAGCCCACGGATGAGACTATCCCGGTGGAGCGGCGCCGAATGATTTAGGGTTCCGCAAAAACTCCAGCTATTGCTTTCCTCCTGAGGATGAGGAATGGTTCTTGTTCCTTACGATTGTGACGCATGGATAGACGAATCTATGTTTGTTGCATTCAAAGAAAAGAGCAATTATTTTGTCACGTCAGTAATCTATTTATATCACAATTCTCAAAATGAGAGGATGTAGGCCTCAGTCCACAATTCTTTATTGTCATGCAGGTTTCCTCACAATGTTCTTCTCCATAACATCAGGTAGCATGGGTATTGTAAGACGGGCATAACTCATGTATGAATTAGCCGGCTAGGGCTGTAAGCGTTCAATTCCAATTCCTAATTGTGGTGTAGTCAGCGGGAATGTGTCTTTCTGTCAATAACCAAAGATTTTATTGGTAAGACAACGTTATTTCGTCATCAGTGCGTATTTCAATTAGGACAGCTCCATATGGTTGTCAGTGGTTTTATATTAGGACAAGGCCTTAGTTCTGAGCATCGACGCGATTTTTCAAGCTTTCAAAACAAAGTAACAAAAAGTTGATTTTTTCGTTTTTGTACATGTCTGTCTATTTATTAATCTTTGTATTACGTGGGCCCAGTTGCATACATCTTGTTTAAATAATAGCATCAGCACACCCGCCAAATAAATCCGCTTGCCGGTAGACTAGAGTGACATAATGGCCTGAAACTATTCCAGATATCTGCGCATTCGCGTCTTGGGGACTAATCGCGTCGCTTTTCACTTAATCGCGACCTCTTCCGGTAATTTTATAAATCTTTCTATCTATAAAACTTTTGACGTCTACTGCTTAACATGTAGTTCATAAATCTTTTATTCTGTCTATCTATCTATAAAGCTTTTGACGTTTTCTGCTTGACATAGGCCTTCCGTAATCTACACCACTCTTCTCGGTTCTGTGTCATCCTTTTCTAAAGGTTTTCCACCGTCTTCTTTAGGTCATTGGTCCACATGGTTAAAGAGCGTTTAGTATAACAAATGTATAGCAACTTACCATGCATGTCATCTTATATTATTTCTTAACGCGTGAAGCCCATGTGGACTGATAAAGGTATTCTACTTATCTTTCACTGCTGACATCCTTTTTCGTCCTACCACTGGGCATTGGAGGCATGGCTTAAGTTCTAAAACAGTTCATGGGTATCTCTGATTCAAATCTCGCCGTATACTCTGCACCATACAACATCAACTGATGGTGATCTAAAATCACACAAAAAATTCCCGGTTAAACAATTACTATTTTAGCCGACTTCTTTTCGATAAAAGTGTAAGGTAAGGTAAGTGGTCACATATACTTACGGGTACTAAGCATACCCGACGTTGGCTAATCTAGTTCATCTATTACTATCTACACTATCCACGGAGCTATACGCATGAAGAAATCGTGTTCTAAATCAGTCAACTGATACAAACTTGTTTGTTGCTCACAAAAAATAAATTACACATCCAAAACCTCCGATTGTTACAAATATGACTGACTACATGTCATATTTAAATGACACCATAAATCATTTAAATCGCATCAAAGTCACACTTCGGTTTCACCATAAGCTACCCGAAATGAATGCTAACTACCGTTTAAAGTAAAAAAAAATATTGTCACCTCTTCAGAAACAATCGAGCGATTTCTATGATCACGAAATTAGGGATACCGTCTTAAAAGCAATTGCTGTTCAAAAGTCAACCTTATTAACAGAAGGAATAAGGAAGTCGTAAAAAATATGATGGGAAGAAATGTCGTCATTGCAACACCTATGCTGTGTAATTTTCGTCTTTATTCTTTTGACATAATAGAAGAATTTGTAATATTGGTTGCTCATGTCTATCCGAAATCTCATAACAATCACGAAATTACCAATCAAGGCAAAACAAACCTTATGAAAACAGCTAAGGAACTAGAAACGCTTGCAGCAGCAACAGGTAGTGGCACTGAGCCTCTTGGTGGTAATGACGTCATGGTGCATGATCACGAACGTATTAAAATGACATTACTAGTTGAACGGCACAGTTATGTTGATAATTCTCGCGTCGGAGTAACTGGTGCCACTGATACGAGATAGACGATAAACGAGAATAGATAACAAGATTGTATTTTAAAAATGTCAAAGTCATAATGTTGCCTTGCTTTAGGGCGCTACGAGTATGCGTAGTGCCCTAAAGCAAGCGACGACTTATTTTTCAGAGGGATAATTTTACTATGAAAGCTTAACATTTCAAATACAAGTAACACAAACTTGGATTATAATTATAATGAGTGTACAAAAGTAGAGGAAGCTTGTAGAATGAACGACGAATTTTTTTTTTCCACTTCTAAAAGCAGAAAAATCTAACTAATAGTAAAAGAAAAAAAAAGAAAAGAAAAGAAGTCGATCTTGAGGTAAAAACTGCCACCGAAGTTCTGTCAGATAACCATGCCATTTTATTATGCATGAGAACTGATATAAGTGCATTGCCTTGTATCCTCAGCTAGGATTTTAAGGTCGGTCGTGGATGTCCACGGGTCACGAAGACAAAAAAAATGGGTATCCAATCATGAGGTTTTGCTTTTCTTTGTATCGTTTCTGGACAATGTAACTTCATCGCCGAATCGGTAACTTCAACAATACAACCAGCGCCTGCTGTTGATAATTCACGCCTCTAAACTATGAATGCAAAGATCCATTGTGATTTGAAAGTTCAGTAAACTGTGAACGAATGGAAACGAATGGAAAGCGGCTGTTAATGGCGGATTGAGTGTGATTCTCATTTCGCGATACTTTATCTGATCCTATTTGTATGAACATGGATTTAGTTATGTTAGTGCGTTACTTATCTTGTGACTATCAATCAATGTGTTCTCAGGGAAGTAGCTACTGCGAGTGACGTCATCCAACATGGAGCTAAATATGAGCTAAAGAAGCTTTTGTGTATTGATTGAAGATTGAATAGGCTGAATATTCCAAACTTGCCTTAAATAGGTAGCATATGTTTCTTTACCGTTGGGAAAGTTTAGTTGCCAGAAAATTTAACTTATCTGTCTATCTATAAATCTTAACCTCGGCTCATGTCGAGCGCTTAGATCCTTCAGATGTAACAACATAATATATTTTAACATTAAATAATATTTTGTCCGTTGGATTTGGTCCACTGTGACTAGACATTTTTAATTTAGGTTACGTTAAATTACAAAAGTCTTAAGTTATCTAAGTTGTATCTGATTTAATCGCATTGGAATTACTAAGAACTAATTGGGTTGTCGCAAAAACCGCAATTACTAATTTTCAACTTGTTTCTTTGACGTACTAAATATAAGTTTCAAACACAACAAAAAGAGTGCATAAGACAGTATGGATAACAATAAAATGTCAATAGAATCTATACAGAGACATGAAACAAACGGATTTAGTCCACTGTCTCAGGTTCCAACAAAAATAAGACGTGAACCATAAATCTGGTGCATCACATCTATTACACCTTTGATCTGCTGAAATAAGAGCAACTATGAATCGATATCGGCTCTTCTTGGTGCGTGTATGTGAAGGCATCAAGTTCTTTTTATTTTAGCCGAGTTTTAAGTTTGTTTTCAAAATATAGCGAATGGCAGCGAGAAACCGGTGAATTTAAAGGGACCAGAATCCGAAGGGGCATCTGATGGTAAATGGTCATCTTTGCCTATTATATTACAATGACACACTCTGAACTCCAACGATAGTTTGCTGTGGGTATTCTTCTAGTCGGCAGTCCACCTGGCAGGAGGACTGCCGGCGTGACCTGTGGTAATTTTACCTAAACGTGGTCGCCATCCGAAGACCATCGGCCGTTAGTTCTGTAATGTGGTCAGTTCATTGACACTTTACGAGTATGTGCAAACTTTAAAAGCTATGTTTGAGGGTTTGAGAGTAGTGGAAAACTATGTAATATGTATGCCCTACTTTCCATCACAAACTTCCTAGGATCCATCCACAGCCCTATTTCAGTTCTTCCGACTGCGATTAGATTTATACGAATCATAAAGCTAAATATAGTGGAATCAATGATGCATCAACTATGTAATGCGACTGCGCTCCTGACTAATGATCGTGCCAAGACTGTTTCATTACCATCAATATCTGTCCGTCTGTCTATACGAGATGGGAATGTATCAGATGAAAATTATATTGCTGTGACGGTTGTGATTTAATGGCGGATAATTTGAGGTTGGTATTGAGGGCGATCTATCTTCGGTGGTAGCGTGGTGATAGCCCAGTGGCTTAGAATTCGACCTCGAATCCAGGGGTCTGAGTTCAAATCCGAGTAGCACGCACCAATGACTGTAAAACTGTTACGGTGAAGGAAAATATCCTGAAGAAAACTGCATGCCTGACAGTTCACAAAAAAATGTTCTCAAAGGTATGTGAAGTCTACCAACCCGCAATAGGCCAGTATGGTGGACTAAGGCCTACATCCCTCTCATTGTGAGAAGAGATCCAACACTGTGGTAGCCTCATCCGCGTTTGTGGATTTCATACGTCTTTGAAAATCTTCGAGAATGTAGGTAGGTCTCTTCAGAATTTTTTCTTTCATTGTTGTACATCCCAGAAATCATTGATGTCTTGCTCTGTAAAAATTAATCCACGATCCACCTACTTCAATTAATAGGTCTGCAGCAAACTTCAAATCGAACTCTCATCACTCCAAGCCATAACTAATTAAATTGAAAATTTTAAAAACCCCCGACACAATAACGACAATTTTCATTGAACATATTATTTTGTAATGTGCACGTGATGCGCTTTCATTTGAGACCCCACTCGATTATATTTGCAGACATTCGGTTATTCTTCCCCACTTTCACCCAGTTGCGTTGCTTAAAAGTTGTTTTAAGCAACTCAACCGATTTTCATCAAACATATCTAAGAACACTCGGCCGTAACTCACCTTTCATACAAAAAAAAAACTAAATTGAAATCGCTTCATCCGTTTGCGAGCTACGGTGCCACGACCGAATCACAGACAGACAGACAGACATGTCAAACTTATAACACCCCTTCTTTTGCGTCGGAGGTTAATAAAAATACAATTTGACCGTGACAATTATAACCAAGATAAATAATAATTCCCTTCAGTTATTTTCGATCTTCGGTCAAAACACGTGATTTTGAAACATTACGATTTCGGATTACCTTTACATGAAATATCGCCATTGCCAACTACGCCATTTAATTAATCAGGTGGTAATTAATTAAAAGCGATTTGATTAAATTGTACCAAATCAATTTGGTGTAAAATAACAGAAATCACAAGATCACGGATTATAGATTTGGCAAACGTAAATCAACAAGGTAACAAGAGCTTCACCTTCAGAAACAGATTTGAAATAGAACCGAATAGGTACTATAAATATTATAAATACTGATATTTCGTTCGTTTTATAGTTTCCACCTAGAAACGCTAAAAGAAATTTCACAGTCTGACACCTAAACAGTAGGCTGGATATTGATGCCAACTCATCCCTAACTGGAATCAATGAAGCAGTCTCTCCACAACATTCAGAAAGGGTCGTCCAGCAGTGGAAATATTAGTAAATTCCAAGCTTTTTCAGGTCCAGGTTCGAATCCCAGCCAGACAAGGCAAAAACCACAGACTAGGCTACTCGCCTTCATATCTCATTTCATTAATCATCAATTTCATCTCAATGAAATATTGGACGGACAAAGACGTTCTACAGCGTCACTACATTGTTCAGAGGCTACTGGAAATAGACAAAATGATTTACTTCTAAAGCGTGTGCGTTGAAGATATAGTTAATGGTTTATAAATTATATTCGCTGCTGATGTCAGTCCAGAAAATGTATACGAAAACGCTCTACGGCTTTCGTGTTTCTACGTGTTTCTACGGCTCATCACTCCATTACTCCTTTACTACATTACTCCTGTAATGGTAAGTCGCTTGTGACCCATTAGTGACCCACTTAGTAGGCCTTAGTCCACCATGCTGGCCTAATGCTGGTTGGTGGTCTTCACATGCCTTTGAGAACATTTTTTCTGAACTCTTAGGTTTCCATGCAACCTTCCTCACGATGTTTTCCTTCACCGTAACAGCAGGTGATATTTAATTTTATAAGGTGCACATTACTTTTTTCAAAGTCATTGGTGCGTGCCACTGGGATTCGAACCCGGACCCCTCGATTAAGAGGTCGAATTCTAAGCCACTGGACTTTCATCGCTTTTAGTATGTATTAGGTGCCTATTAGGTATAGGTATTAGATTGGCGATGCATCGGAGACGCGCATCGTGATTTGTGCGCGGGCAGGTGTACGCCACAAATACACCGGGTTCGGTTCCGAGCTGCCGATCGGCGTTTTGCTGAGGTGCTCAAAGTTCGAGCAATTATTTTTAAGATAAAAATATCAAAATTCAAAATCTTTTATTCATTATTAGGTACAATTTGTGCACACTTAATGAACGTCATACATTTAAAAGTATACAAGCATCCGCTTTGATCGCCCCTCAGGCAAAACGTAGACTGGGAGAAATAAGCGGGCGGAAAGAAACTCCCAGCATTCTTTTAATAGCACAAACAATCAGATCACTTTTGTCTATAGTGGTCACTGCTACATCGGCTATCCACATCAAGGTTCAGTGAAGTAACTATTGAGAATTAAATTCTCATCACAATGCTTGCCATCTGATAACCACAATACATAATAATAATAAATCCTAGTAGACCAGGATTTATTTAGGTTGGTGGTTTGGTCACCACCAAACAAGTTTTTGACAAAGGGTAAAGGTTTGGAACGGGTGGACTAATTGACGTGCAAGTTCCATTCCAGAATATTGATACTTTTATGTATCCCTTTTATATCTGGAGATCATACTGCACCATATTAATCCAATACATATCAATATGCAAGACTGACCGATCAATGCACAGAACCACTGTGCTGAGCCAAAAGAAATTTTCGGTTAAAATTACAAAACATTATAGTACCTATCGAATTTTAACTAAAGTTCGAGAAGCGCTGATCATAAGTCGCAGCGCGTCGATAAATCTATGAAATGAACATTAGGTTAATGTCGAAGGAATGCTTTCATGGCCCGATCCGCGCAGGACCGAATTGATACTGTCATATTAATTTATAGCATAGCACAGGGCTGGACAAAGGTGTGGACAATCTTTTTAAAAAGAAAATTTCTTTTTTTTAATGACAGCTGATTTCGTGTCAAAAGAAAAAAAGAATTTTACAAACTTTAGAATTTTACAACTTAATGACCTTACACTACGGGAATGCAGGTTTCCGCACGATGTTTTCCTTCACCGTAACAGCAGGTGATATTTAATTTCATAAATCGCACATAACTTTTATTACAAAGTCATTGGTGCGTGCCACTGGGATTCGAACCTGGACCCCTCGATTAAGAGGTCGAATTCTTAGCCACTGGGCTATCTCCGCTATCAAACAGTCCGTCAGTAACCCATTAATGACCCACTACAGGGTCGGGTCTCCTCTCACAATGAGAGGGATGTAGGCCTTAGTCCACCACGCTGGCCTAATGCGGGTTGGTGGACTTCACATGCCTTTGAGAACATTTTTTTTGTGAACTCTCAGACATGCAGGTTTCCTCACGATGTTTTCCTTCACCGTAACAGCAAGTGATACCTATTTAATTTTATAAATCGCACATAACTTTTTTACAAAGTCATTGGTGCGTGACACTGGGATTCGAACCCGGACCCCTCGATTCGAGGTCGAATTCTAAGCCACTGGGCTATCACCGCTATCAAACAGTCATTGGTCTTAATTTAGGTTGAACGTCTATAGCCTCCATTGTAAACTAAAGCAACCCATTCATGTGTTTAATACTAATAGTATAAAAAAACCTTTCCAAGTTATTGAAGACATTCAATCATAAAATTCCACCAAGAAGTGCACATGATAACCAAAGGAAACATGTCTGAATTCACCAGTACTAATGTACATTAAATGCAGCTAGCATCTTGCTGCATCTAGATCTAGGTTCACGAGCTCCGGCACCTAGGGACCCTCCCCCTGTCGCCGTGTAGCTTTCTTTTTGCTTTTCCGATATTAAATACAAGACTTTGCCCACGGCTGCGTCCGCGTAGGTTTTCAGACTTGGTCCAGCGAGGGATAAAAAGTATCTTATAATAATATGTTAACCCAGGTTGTAAACTGCGTGCATACCAAATTACATGCAAATCTGTTGCCGTTTTGCGTGAAAGAGTAACAAACAGCATACATCCAACCATCCTCAGAATCTTTCGCGTTTATAATTGGGTATTTAAAAGAAATGTATTATGTTTTATGTATTTTAAAACTTTATTATTAATAATATTGATATTTAATGCAAAAAAAATAAAAAAACATTTTTTGCCAATTAATTATTACCAATTAAAATTTGGTGAAATTTAAATAAAGATCGCGTGACTATAAACGCGCAATAATTGGTCGCCATAGTTGTGACGTCATAATGTTATAGCTATCTAATAACAGTACAGCGTTTACGGCTATTACACGTGACTAGACATTAGACATTACATACTCGTAGTTTGTCATCTTGGGGAACATTTTTCTATCAACAAAAAAAATTAAAATTAAAATAATTTTGTTATAAAACTTATATATTATTATGATCTTTTCATTTATCACAAAAAACATTTTTCAAATACCCAAGTAGTAGGATGATTAGGCTTCAAAACTAAATGTCCACCAACTATTTAGGTACCTATTGTCTAATCCTGGCTCTTCACTGAAGAAAAATTGCCAACTTTTGTTTTGCCTTGCCCGACCTAATAACGAATTGACTGACCTAACCGACGAACACGACACAATTTAAACACGGGGTTCTGTATGGAGGTGTCTTTGAAATACGCACTGACATGCGACAAAATGTAAGAAATGAAGTTGTTGTAGAGCAACTTTTGCGAACGACATGGCACGGGGTAAGAGGCGATTTTATGAACAACGAGTAAATCAATACATATTTACTGTCATAACCACAGGTTAACCAGTTATGACTTTAACCGCCGTACTCAAAGACATTCATTAACGTTAATGGTTCATTAATTAAATAGAGATGACACTTATGTCAATACGAATAAAGACGATTTTATTTGTTTGTTAATGAACATTACATTAAATGACGTCTCTGAGTGCGGCCGTAAGTATTCATCGGTTCGTCCTAAGTAGTCATAACCTAAGGTTGATTTGCAGAAAATACGAGTACTCGTAAGCATTAAATGCGCCTTTGTACATTATTTTTAACGTACAGAAGAATAAATAAAGAAGACACACAGACAAACAATTTTTCCTCGCAGTGTGGAAGGAACGATATTGCAGTTGGATTTCCAGTTAACTTCCAGTCGCAATTGAAATTCCATTACGAGATTGCTTTTTAGAGTGTCGACTTCGCCCCGGTGTCGCGCGAACGTCGCGGGTGCCTTTGGAAGATGTAGAAACTGTAGAATGTGTTTAATGACTGTCATACCGTTAGCCTTAAGGCTTATTCTGTATGACCATTCAGATTTCGTGCCGATATCGTGTGTCATCCAACCGTATGTCATTTCATGAACTCGGCAAGACAAGGAACCTTAATGTCTTTTCTATACGGCACACAATAGATTGTCACGATATTTGACTTTAAGCCTTTTTTGACTTTTTATCACGGGCAAGACACGACATTGCCGCGATACGAGTGTGAATGGTCATACAGAATCGGGCCCCTGCTTTTACAGCTTTATTGGGCCGTATGACGAGCCTAGACCGCGCAAGTTTGAACGCATGTTCGTATCAATTCAACTAGTGCGTATCTATACGAACATTCCCGATCACTGAAATACTATGGGAGCGCCCACACTGCGCGCGACTTGACGTGCGACTGACTCGTAATATACCTACATAGTATTTCAAAGATCGGGATTGCTCGTGCGTGAACGCACGTGAATTCAGAAATATGAAGAATGTCTCAGAAATAATTGTTCAGTAGTTTTGTACACGAGAAAGACGATGGACAACTGGACAGGTGATAGACTTGAAGAAAACAGCAGGAAACCGTTGGATTCCGAAGGCCCACACGGGGCATAATGGCATCGATTGGGGGAGGCCACTGTCCAGCAGTGGACTTCCAAGAGCTTAAAGGAAAGAAGGACTGGCAAGACGTTGGTGGCAACATTTTTATGCATGTTTAATAACCTACATAGACGTTTAAGGTTTGCCATATTTTGGAAACTAACTGCGACATACACGTCGGGATTTCAACATTTTTATGAAGTTTGCGCGTCTGTGAATATTAGGATTTAAACATTTGGTATGAGTCTTACTTTAACTTAATAAAGTTTTGATACATTGGTAAAAATATTGAATAAGTAAACCTTATAAGTAGAACGTTGTAACAAATACATAAATATAGTCAGCGGTGATAGCTCAGATTTCGGTTTTTATCCAAGGGTTCCGGGTTCGAAGGTTAAAAGTCATAAGCTGTTTCAGGTGCGCTTTTTTAAAAATGAAATGTCATTTGCTGTAACGGTGAAGGAAAACATCGTGAGGAAAACTAAATGCCTGAGAGTTCTTCATAGGTTGCCATTGCAGGCATAGGTAGCATTTCTGGAGAAGCAACGCAATCTCAGACAGTTTTTTTAAGTCCTCACCAATAGCCTTGAAACAAGTTAGGTAAGTGCGACATAACAAAGAAAGTCGAATTTTGGAGGGAACTCCAGAAAATCTAATTTCGTTAAACCATACCGATTATACCGCCCCGAACACTTTCGAAGTCACGACGTTCGATAACGACCGACAAAATTCGCGTACAGAAACCTCAAAAGCCTCAACCCAACCCCAAAGACCAAACCCATTAAAAAACCCGTGAAAACCAATCGCCGCCCGTAAACGTAAACGCACTCCCATATAAAAGAAAAAACGTGACGTGAAAATCTACGTAACGTGAACCAATAGCCAATGGCGGATCGAACCTTCGTTTTCCGAACGCCAATATCTATGACCCTTCCACATTGATAAATCGACCTTAACACAACAGAATAGAGTTCAAATTTTTCTAGAACGCGTGTCAATTTAAACCGGTCGGTTCGATATCGAGAGAGTACAGCTGCACGTGATTGGTTGATCGGTTCTGCGCTATTGGGTACGGGTTTCGTCGATCACGTTGGCGCCGAAACGCCTTCGATAGGTATGTGACGTCAGCATCGACGGCCCGCGCTATTGGTGATCGAACGCTGTCAGCGACGATCGGAATTTGAATGTGTTCGATTCGATATTCGAAGCTGTTGAATGATTTTTTTAATTTTATTTATAGAAGAGAGAATGTGTTGCGTTGAATCATTGATTGTTTGATTTGAAAATTAATTTTCGAAGTCTTCAATGCATTAAATGTTGAAGGAAGTGTAAAACAATAATTGAGTTTATACTTTATATGTACATATACTTAATGATTTATGCAACGGAGTGTTTTCAGAACACTCCGTAATACTCAGGTATTATATAGGTATTTCAGAAAAAGTAAACCAATGATGAGTCGAGTCTGTTCTCTTCAATGAGAAGGATATACTAGGCCTTAATCCACCACGCTAGCCTGCCTTCACATGCCTTCACTTCACATAATTAAGAAAGTCATTAGTTGAAATTTGTAAAAACGTCAGCCACTGGGATTCGAACCCGGACCAAAATCAAAATCAAAGTATTTTATTCATTGTCAGGTACGAGTTGTGTACACTTAATGAACGTCATACATGATAGAATATTATCTTACATCTAACATCCGCTTTCGGTTCCCCTCCGGCTAACGTAGACCAGGAGAAAAAAGCGGGCGGAAAAAAACTCCCGGCACTCTTTTAAAATCAAAATCAGTAACAGGCGATCTCGAGACCGAGACCTCTCGAGTAACAGGCGGAATTCTCCGCCACTGGGCTATCCACCACCTGTAATTACAAGGTCTTAATAATTACAAACTCTTAAACTATTCCCAGCCCTAAGTATAACTTACCTACCTTAGACTTCTCCGTTAGTAGGTACGTACTACGCACGTAGTCCAATATTTAACAAAGATAAGGCAAATATATGTTCTTTTCCGCGCGTTTATTTAAAATGGAAAATATTTCCCGCCGTCGCCGACCGGATGTAGTTGCGTTTTCTTTTATCGTGGCTTCGTTGATACTACCCCCATTATTTAGCCGATTAATGGCATAGCGATTCTTATAGCTTTTTTATGTAAATGAACGCCCCATGATAAGTGCACTGCAGAGGAAACTCGACAAAGGCGTTTTTAAGTGCTGGGAGTTTTTTTCCGTCGGCTTTTTCCTCCTGGTCTATGATAGCCTGAGCGGTCCAAAGCGGATTTAGATTACTCTTATATTGTGTTTTGTTCGTATGAAAATTAAATCAATAATTCATGCTAATAAAGATAATGTACTACTACTTACCTTTAACACATAAATTCTGAAACGTGTTTCTTTTAAATACTATAGTGCTCTTTCTAGACACCTATAATAAATAATACTCATATGGAATACCTTAAAACCCTTTGTATCGAATGTGATTCAGTTATAACTTTAATTTAATGTAAACCCTTGATGAAACAAAGAGTCATTTCAAGCATGATTTATGACGTCATACCTTAGGTACTAAATAACGACGTCATAACTTATGTTTTCATTAGTTTAATTCATGGATTAATTCTTCACTACAATGTGTTGAAAGTTAAAAGTACGTAGAGACGTAGTAAGGGTGCAAGCCCTATTAAGTGTTATACGAAAATATACTAAAATATCTACAGGTTTTCCATAACCTCTACCAAGTACGGTAATTATAAACAGCTCCAAACGATCACCTATCCATAGCAAGCGAGCAAAAAGGAAGGAATTTCTCAATTATCACGTGGGGTGTTCGAGACGTGTGACACCCCCTCCCCCAGGGGGTGGCCTGTGACCTATTTACAAGCAATAAAGTAATGGCCAACGATGGATGGATTATAAAATTCTCCACCCTATTATAGAGTACCAGACCTTTGAATAGTAAAGAAGATTGAAGAAGATAATTGAGTGAAGTTGCATCCAACCAACCAATCTTCGGATGCTTTCCACCATCTTAGCACAAAGCATCCGAATTTAACGTCCGATACCAGTGTCCACGTCACCCGATCACAAAAAAATCCACATTCCTTTGAGCGGAACAGGCCTCGGTAAATATTCTCCTCTACCAAGAATCAGTGGCGAATACAACCAAGCATGTGCGTCCGTCAAAAACATAGACATGTACCACGATTCCTGTGCTGTTCTAAAGAAAAAGCTGTCATCTATTGCTTTGAAATGAAACGAGCAAAGCCGTAAACGCTAGTATTATAAAAAGATCAATTATAGTCAACCCCGCATGCTGCATATAAAGAAATCCATCAATATGGTATGCAATTTTTTGCATTTTTTATTTCAATAAAACTAATAGACCGTTGAACATTACAATGTTTTAAGCATAGCTCTTATTACTAAGGGGATAGTTCAAAATGCTTCTCATTGAAGATAATGTATTAAAATATTTTAATGAGAACATGCAAACGATCTGTCATCAAGCTAGTCCATGTCCATGAATATTAACTGGTTCGAGCTCCATTCGTCGCTTGCAATTATCATTAATAATGATAATGTAAATAAAAACAGCAAAAAGGGGTATAGCTCTAAAAAGTATAGAAACCCAAAGACGCAAGTTAGAGGGTGTTGGATGAGTGAACACAGACCGCTACAGTCGGATTTATACTAAGAGTATCACAATCTACTAAAACTATTTTATGTACAGAAGCGATACTAAAAGTATTAGTACTTCTACTACTTCTAAAAGTAACTTCCCAATTGATTTGCAAATTTCATGCCAATCTAAGAAACTCTCAAATCGACTCCTAATCGACTCTAAAACGGGCATTAGAGTCTACCAACCTCGGGGATGTCAGACAAGCTTCAAGGCGGTGATAAAAATTAAACTGATAATTAGTTATTATAAAACTAATAATATTTATTGTTAATTATTATTAAATAGTTATTCAATTCCAAACCAATCTATCCACTCCCAATCAACTACACTTACTCAATTCCAAACCAATCCATCTCCAACCACTCCATAAAGAAAAGCGGAATATCACACGATAAATTTAGCACGATCTGAATCCGACTAAAACGTTGTCGGGTGGAAAAAACTTAAAACCGGAGCCCGGGAGCTGGTGGATCATAAGGCATTTTTCCGAACACACACGTAATACCCCCCTCCGACACCCCGGTGATCCGGGCGCAGCACAGACCAGCTCGCGACAGAGTAAACGTCGATTGAGATAAAATATTTCGGATAGAGGAAGCTACCTTTCTAGTACTTTCTACCCGATATACCTTTCCATTCTTTTCTTTTTTCCTTTCTTTTCTTTCTACCATCTGCCTTATCTTTCATTTTGAGGTTGGACTTGGATGTCCATGGGCTAGGCAACCGTTTATGCCCCAATAGGCTATAAGGCCTCCGTCAACTAAACTCCTAACGACTGATGTCTTATCGATAACAACCAGGACCAACGGCTTAATGTGGCCTCCGAAGTACGGCCATCCAGATACTGACCGCGCCCGACGTTTCGGTCGCTTGCGATCTACTCAAGCAGCGGGGCCATGCGCGCTGTTATGGGCTAAAGAGACTACTTAACTGTTTTTTTTAAATACCTATCAGAAGCCAATGGGCCAAAAATTATTTCTCTCACGAAAAATTTGTTTTAAAAACCTCTGTCCCACCTACTCTGCGCGCACTCTTTGCTTCTTCGTCTCACCGATAGTCGATGTGTGCGCCGGGACGCTGAAAGACGCCCTATGACGCCGAAGCCTTCCTGAAACCCCCTCCCCACCCCACCGCACACCAGAAAAAACCCACACTCAAATGTCTATGTGTGCGCGTGAAAGATTGCGCTATATACCCACGATATGTATCGCTTTATGTGTGCTGTTTTGTACTGCCAGTGCCTGTGTGCGTTGTATTGACATTTTTATATGTGGACTAGAGCAAGCGCCGGATTTGTTCATTGGAATCTTAGTAGACGGGTTTTAATTTAATCTCCTTGTCGCGAGCGCTGTATTGACTTAGTGCTGGCAGTTATTGAGAAATTCATAGAGATAGAAGTACATTCTTAAAGGAATGTGATCTCAGTGTTAGTTTTTAGAAGTTTTGTGTGTCATAGTAATACTCTAGTGGGGAAATTTCGTGATGAAATGGAAATCTATGTTTGACTACACTGTCATGCTTTTGCATTAAGTTAATGATGGGTTCGACTAAGAATCAACTAGGAATTAAAATATTGAATGTCACTTGTCTAATGTTTTAACTTCATTAACATTCTAACACCATAAACTAGATTTTACCACTAGTGATATTTTACGAAATAAAAGTATGTATATTCTAGAACTATATCCTACTAATATTATTATTTTATTATACTATTATAAATGCGAATGTTTGTGAGAATGGATGGATGTTTGTTACTCTTTCGCGCAAAAACGGCTGAACAGATTTCAATGAAATTTGGTACACAGATAGATCATAACCTGGATTAACATATAGGATACTTTTTATCCTTCTCTGCACCAAGTTCTAAAATCCACGCGGCGAAACCGCGGGCACAGTCTAGTATTGCATAATCAAGTCAGATTTTTTAGTAATTAAAGTAAAGTAGCAAAAGGGCATGGGAAGGCACCTGATGTTAAGTGGTCACTGCCGCCCATGGACACCCACATCCAACCTCACATAGAGAAGAAATCGTATCTAATATTGTATACGAATGCTTCGCTACTCACGAGGACTAAGATGTTCGCCTCAAATAAAGTAAAGCCGCAACCACACCAGCCGAAACACAAGACACGAAGAACATTTCGTTCAATAAAGCTGCGGTATAATTACGATTTGATGATCAAAACCGACAATGGCCGCGCTTTAACGATAGCAGAATTTTATGTGCTCAATTTGTACGTTCCTGATGTGTGTGTGTGTGTGTGTGTGTTAGTGTGTGTTTGTGTGTATTATTTGTGGAGCTTTCGATGTTAAGTTGTTTGCGTACTGACTGCTATGTTATGATAATATTTATGAAAACTAAAATTTGTGAATTGTCAGTAACCCATTAATGACCCACTACAGGGTCGGGTCTCCCCTCACAGTGAAAAGGATGTAGTCCTTAGTCCACTGCGCTGGCTTACTGCGGGTTGGTGGACTTCACATACCTTTGAGAACATTTTTTGTGAACGCTCAGGCATGCAGGTTTCACGATGTTTTCCTTCACTGTAACAGCAGGTTTAATTTAATTTAATAAAGCGCACATAACTTTTTACAAAGTCATTGGTGCGTGCCACTGGGATTCGAACCCGAACTTCACGATTCGAGGTGGAATTCTAAGCCACTGAGCTATCACCCCTTCTTAGAATCGAAATTTGTGAATCAACTTCAATACTTTACATTTTTTAGGATGCAAACCAATAGACCATTTAAGTGAGTTTCAGACCATTTGATGTCAGGCCTAATTGGCTGTGACAATGCAACCGATCGACCGACCAATACGACAAAAATTAGATACAGGGCTCTATGTAGAGCTGTTCTAGTTGAAATACCAACTGACATGCAACAAATGTATGCAATGACGCTATACACACAACTTGTTGCAAGCAACGTGGCAATTAAGTGAACGGTTCACCAGGAAAGGGAATTACCGCCGCCTTAATAACCCGCCGTGGCGAAGCAATTTTTCTTTAATATATTCGAATGATTATAATTATTCAGGAGGAATGGGGGATTAAGAATGAAAGCCCAATTCAAGCAAGGAGCTGAATACTGAAAGCTGACTGAAAATAAGCACGACGCTGCATCTGAAACGCATTAATTGCACCCGTTCGAAGCTCGAGGCTCTTATGCATTATCCGAGGCAGCCGTGACAGCCTGCATGTATTTGTGCGTGGTTCTTTATATCTTTATTGTATGCGAGTAGCACACGTGTAGGTCACCTGTGCCTCGAATATTCAGTTTTGTATAGTAAATAAAGTAGGACTTTTAAAAGAGTGCTGGGTGTTTTTTTCCGCCCGCTTTTTTCTCCTAAGGGGCACCGAAAGCGAATGTAAGATAATATTCTATCATGTATGACGTTCATTAAGTGTAGTCTACAAAACTCGTAGGTGACCTGACAATGAATAAAAGACTTTGATTTTGATTTTTCGACTGCCTTAGTTCATAATAATGAGCGACGTTTACTGTACGAATACCTACTTAGACGACAGTATTTATGCTCACTGCACTGAAACCACACTGAAACAAAAGCGGATGTTACTTCATGGCGGATTATAACAGCGGCGGTTATGACCAATTATGACCAACGTGACCAAACATCAGGTATAAAGAACGCTTTAGGACGAAATAGAAAGTTCGCAATATACAATAATATCATGTTTATAAACAGCTTTAAAAAGAAATGTAGTAACGCGCGCAAAAATAAATAAATTAATAAATTAAAACCACAGTTTTAATTTCGAGAGTGTTTTCGTCCGGCTTTTTCTCTCTTTACCCAGAAATGGGCACATTGCAATAGTCGATGAGTTCGATAAGGAAAAATATTAAAATAAATAAATAATTGGACTGCTAAACGATCACAACTTATTTTAATATAATTATAATATAAAATTTAGTTTTAGTTTTTTAAGATATAATTATTGTATGCCCGCATAGGGTAGACTGTTCTTAACTTATTATAATTTTTGTAACATCTTTCTCGTGTAACAGTCAACAATAAACGCATTCTTTTCTTTTTCTTCTTTAAAAATAGGCAGTTTCAGCGGAATAAAAATTCGCACTACTTGATACTACCACCCGTCACCCGGGGGTGTGTGGGGTGATTTTTGAGAATATATTTTATCATGTACCCGCAACTCCGCTCGTATTAACATGGATTGTTGGAATCTGGCGGACTTATGAGTTTTCAGTGTGTAATGAGATATGGGTGGACTTACGGAATGGATAGGTTGTTTTTATTTAGTTGTACACTTCATTGCGGATGGCAATGGGGCGATATTGACACACACGATAGCCGTCACGTGTGTTCCTTTATTGGACCGCACTATAGACTAAGTTTTATTTACTTTTAAAAAAGTGCTGGGAGTTTTTTTCCGCCCGCTTTTTTCTCCCAGTCTACGTTTTGCCTGGGGGGCGATCAAAGTGGATGAACGTAGAATGTATAATTTATCTGTATGACTTTCATTAAGTGTGCACAAATTGTACCTGGTCTAATAATGAATAAAAGCTTTTGAGTTTGAGTTTGACTGGCGAATTAAATTCGCGTGCTTCGGTCACGTTAAGCGGTTGGTCCCAGTTAAGCCATCGTTCTCGATCGTTATAGATAGGTACGTTAATCAGTCGTTAACTCTTGTCGAGGCCTTGTATGCGGTTTGAAAAAAATATCCAACACGGGTTGGCCATTACCCCGTTACTTTGCCAATCTGTATTAGAGCAGCGTGGTGGAGTATCCTCCATAAAAATGTTGCACCCAAATGGTTTTTCTCCCCATAAATTAAATCTTATTTACCTTCAATCTTCGACAGAGGCGATAGCCCAGTGAATAAGAATTCGACCTCAAAATCGAGGGGTCCGGGTTCGAACCCCAGTGGCACGCACCAATGACTTTGTAATAAAGTTATGTGCGCTTTATAAAATTAAATATCACCTGCTGTTACGGTGAAGGAAAACATCGTGAGGAAACCTGCATGCCTGAGAGTCCAAAAAAAATGTTCTCAAATTATTAGCATTAGGCCAGTGCGGTGGACGGCGGCCTACATCCCTCTCATCGTGAGAGGAGACCCGACCCTGTAGTGGGTCATTAATGGGTTACTAACAACGACAACCTTCAATCTACAGAAGTTCGCAGCAGATAATTACTCCACGGTAAATTTCAATAAAAATGAATTTCAAAGAGAAATAGTAAGAAACGGGATGTAATAAAATACATTCTTAAAAATCGTTCCGTTCTCCCCTGAGGGTGGGGGGTGGGGGGTGGGGGTGTCACGGCAGGTAGTGTTACTATGTGCGCTTCTATTGGCAAAGTGTGGACTTAATGTACCAAAGCACAGAATAAATATGGCACGTGAGTTCCTCCCTGTATTTTTTGTTTTTTGGACATTTGCTTCTGTAGTAGCAAATGTGCAAGCAACCTGATTGGTTACCTACTAATGGATCTATATCTAGCCTCAAAAAGTAAAAGTAAATTAATGTCGACCCAAGTGGCGCAGTGGTTAAGACAAGTGGTTAAGTCTGGGTGTAATGTGTTCTTGTCTTGTGTGTGTCCATGGCAGCCACGACACAGGGAATCCTAGTATGGGGCTATGAGTGTGAAGCGTTATCTATTTATTTATTTAATGTCAATCGCCCAAGGGTAACCGGTTTTTATCAGAGCACTTTTTATAGCTAGCGTAATAGATGCAAAATGCATTCAATAACGGACTATAAGATCATTTCCTAGCTAATTTGTCTGTAGGGTTACTTTAAAAAACGATGAAAAATACTTTTCGAACTTTTCTCGACTAAATCGTTATACGAAATTTCGACTTCTTAATAAGTTTTATGCTTAGAGTTGGTAATTACATTATTTAGCATTATTTAGGGTCCAGGACCAGATGAAATGGCGTCGATAAGGGGAGGGCCATGTCCAGCGGTGGACTACAAAGGACTGAAAGATAGGAAAGATGAGTTACCTACGTTTTTAGAAAAAGTCATTTCTGTTTGTACTATACGTTATATTATTAAGTACCTATCTACCAGGTAATTTCAGAACTAAATCACAAAAGAAGTTTCAATGCTGCGGAATTAAAACTAAAAATATTTCAATAAATATTTGCAGTGCATGCAACGAGTATTTCATCAGAAGCTGGAATGAAACAAAATCTTTCAATTTACCCCCACCCCCTTGCGAGCTACACATCGCCACCCCAGGGGGATGAATTCAAGAACGACATACGACCGACCTCACTGATGCAGCCTCAAATAAAACTTAGCGCTGCCTTCGTTCCGATTGCAACTAAAAACTTATGTTTCATTGATGATATGGAAGTATCCTGAAAATATATTTGATTTCTAAGTAATTATGTAATTATGTATGTAGTATTTTTTGGAAGTATACAGAAGATTAAGCGCGCATAGCCCTGCTGCTCGAGTAGATCGCAAGCGATCGAAAAAGTTCAGCAACGTCGGACGCGGTCAGTGCCTGGATGGGTGACCGCTAATGAAGAATAAAATGCGGGCTTCGGAGGGCGCGTTAGACCATCGTTTTTTTGTTATCAGTAAGTAGTCTTTAAACCTTGTTAATCGGAGGCTCTATGGGCGATTTGAAAACACCGTAGGAAATAAATATTTATTTCCTACTCCAACATATGTTGGGAAAAAAATTCTGTATTACAAAATTGCCATATCATCAGTGTTTACCAAAATAAAAACTAAAAATGAAAATCTCCTAATTTAAGGTTTCCCGTTATTGGTTTCCTGAGACTTCATCGACATTTAAAAATCTTTGCAAAAATCCCAAAGTTACGGTTCCAAACACCATTAAAATTAACGCCCGTTCAAAAATCCTGGAAAAATATTAAAACTTTTAAAAAGAACTCCCAAGCAACACGAAGGCTTCTTTGGAAAAAATTTCAATATCCCGCCGCTAAAGTAAACTTATTCGCACCTTTCTAAGTAAAATCAAAGTGTACGTTCGTTGCCTTCCCCGTTCTTTATGGCGCTGTAAAAATAGCCATATTTACTGCAGCGATGCAATCTCGATGGGAACGCGATATTTTTCTATATCGTTGCTACTTATTTTATAGAATTATTCTGCGAATAAAAATATTTGAAAACGGAGCAGGAAGGAATAGACACCGATTGAAATGAAAATTAATAAGAATGGATTCTAGAATTAGAATGCAATATAAGATTATAAATGGATTATATTACATTCCAATTTTATTTATGGTGAAAGGAAAAGAGTGAAAGAAAGAAGAAATCATTTCTTAAGTACAGATTAGTACAGGTACCTACTTATTAGCGGACACTAATAAGTAGGGACCTGTACTAATCTAAAAATATTAAAGAAACAAAATGTAATAGAATTAGTAATTCTGGAATGGTATAAATAAAATGAATTGGAATGCAATAATCTGTTGGAGGGGAATAGAATAGAATAAAAGAAAGAAAGAGAAAAGGAAAGAAATGAATAAATAAAAGAATTTTCGGACACAAAGATTTAAATCCCTGATTGAAGTCCTTTTAACTTTTTATTAAACGATGAAAATTAAACAGCAAATTTTGTGGTAGTAAGTAGTCCGTCTATCGACATGACTGTCTGCTATCTGGCATGAAACATACGAGTACTTAGCACAAAGCAGTCAACAAGATTGAAAGCTCATCAAAAATCCCTTTAAACTAAAGACAGGACCTAAATAACCCTTTTTAAACCCGCTTCACTTCAGGCGAATACGTTGCATTTTAACAAGTTTAAAATACTTTATGCATAGACATTACCGAGCTTTCTGTAGCGAAATTTCAAATTTCATCCGATGTAAAATACCGCCCGCCAGCCAATAGCGAGGCCCAATTTGAATATAGAACGCGCTCGGAATTCATAACGGACACCGAACTTAAATGTTATGCTTCGTTCGAATTTTGATCTTTCCTACAATGTTGGGTAGTTGTGCATTCGTTTGGAATAAGTTGATTTTAGTTGAGGGTGCTTATGTGTGGTGAAAAGTGGCGCCCATGTTGTGACAAAGGACAGTGAAATTACATACTGAGTCAACGATTGATGAAAATCGTGTTAATTGATCACAGAATTCAATCTAATTGGAAAAGGCTTATGTCACTCGCATTCGAACAGTTTAGTGAAATATGTTTTAGACTCCTAATACATAATTAGATCTGTCTAAAATGTATTAACCACAAAAGCATTATCACTAAAAGTGAACCATAAATGAAACTTAAATCTTCTTCTTTCTAAATAGAACCTAACAAATAAATTCAACAGGAAACTTTAAAGGATAAATAAATAAAGAACTAATCTTAAATGCTATGATACACACGCTGTTGCCTACTGCTTATGTCACTTAATGAAAATGTATGCAGTAAGGTAGGCATGGCTATGTCAGTAGAAGTTTCTGACTTTCAAAGATTTTCAATCCTAGCCATTTTATGACCCACTGCTAGTAACAAAATGAATTTTTCATCAGGTAAGTTTGCATCAGTATGCGGCGGAACTAATTTGTGTAAAATATTATAAGCCGAGAGTCATCTGCTGCGAATTTTTGCAGCGCATCACTATTAAATATAAAATATGATATCGGAAGAGGTCTAGTGAGGGGACGGGGCGCGTTGTCGATAAAACTTTCCTGTTGCAGAATGATTGCTAAAATCTATCGGTACTATTTCTATATCGACAGAAAATTGATAAAACAAATGGCTGCCGCATTTGTGTTATTCAAGTTTACTCAGGGCTGACTTTGGTTGATAAGGTCACCAGGATTGATATAGCATCTAAGTCTTACTACGATTGGAGAATGGAATTGACATAATTATAATCTGGCTCTCAGCAATCGCTTAGCAAAATATCAATGTATTTAATAAATATTAAAATATCAGTGCGGAATATAGAAATATAAGCACATACCTAACTCGTTTGATGTTACCACATTGTCTTTAATAGACGTCAATAAACGAGTAGCAAGTGGTTATCACTTGCAATTGCAACGACAATTGCAATTGGGTTGTCAAGTTGAGGCTGAGCATTGAGGGCCAACAATAAAAACGAAAAAATATTATTATTACCTATTGTTATTATTATTATTACTACCTATTATTAAATATTATTATTACCTATTATTATCATTAATTTATTTATAAAATTTTATTTTTATTCTATTCCTTTTTTGTTATAATTTATGTAAATAGTTATATACTAGTGAAATATACTTCCTAATACTACTGCATATTATTACCTTATTTTCTATTTTATTGTTATTCTGTTCAGATAATAATCTATCGATAGCCGTCGGTGAAGCCCTACGTGGTACCAGCATCGAGTGGAACCGACGCGCCGTATATCGAGCGGCGACGCCTGTTCCGAGCGTGTGCAGCGACACACCTTTACACCGGGACGGAGAGCATTTCATGGAGAGAGCGTACAATTGCTTTGAGATTTGCTTTTTGATATACCCACAAGCGGTGATAGCCCAGTGGCTTGGAATTCGACCTCGAATCGAGGGGTCCGGGTTCGAATCCCAGTGGCATGCACCAATGACTTTGTAAAAAAAAGTTATGTGCGCTTTATAAAAATTAAATATCACCTGCTGTTACGGTGAAGGAAAACATCGTGAGGAAACCTGCATGCCTGAGGCCTATATCCTTCTCATTGTGAGAGGAGACCCGACCCTGTAGTGGGTCATTAATGGGTTACTGATGATACCCACCAGAGAATCCAGTAGAGAATCTTGGGGTACCGATCGATCTCTTTCAGTTAGTGAAAGAGATCGATCTTCAGCAATAAGACCGCCATTAGTGCATTATTCTGCAACACGATTGTCACGTATTTGGTTGTTTTTATGTTTGTGTACAACAAAACGCGTATAAGTAATACCTAACATAAACTAAGCAACATAAAGTAAGGTATAATGAAAGACGTTAGCGCAAAGCCCTCCAGTCCTGCGCGATGCAGAAACGTCTAACTCGAGCTCAAGTGCCGCCACGCTGCTGAGCACGTCTAGCAACACTGGTCTTCATTGCCACTTGGTACCAACATCTATACCTATGATAACATGATACAATTGTAACAGAGAGAACTGAACATCAGAAAAAATATGTAGTGTAAAATTTTTAAAAATATAGTCTATGTAAAAGTCGATAATTATAGGCAGTAAGTTCTTTTATCTGTACCTATTTTTTTATAAAATTATAATAGAGTGAAAACTGAATAATATGAGAAATTTAAAAAAATATAATCTTGCAAAAAAAAATTTCGCTACTCGCTTTATCCAGGTACCTTCATCTGTAGGTAAATAAAATTTCATCGATAGAAATACATTTTTTAAATTGATTTTCTTTTCTTTTTAAGGTTGGATACAAGCGTCCATGGGCTGCAGTGACCACCACCATGCATGACCTTTGCTATAAAACATACTATACCACTACTATTACTATACTTTTGTTAAAATACCCAAAAATTACTATACTTAAAAAGTAATAAAAAAATAAGCTTCAAAACCCCATAATATTTTCTCGTCAAGAATGCCGCGTCTATACAATCTTATCGTACTCATACTTACACCGAGCGGAGTATCACGTGGAAAATAAAACCAGTACCTCTTTGTAGGGCTCTCGTCGGCTCGTTCACCCTTCCTCGGAAGCAGGCCACGAGGGCCAGCCGCGATTGTTCCTAAGGTTTGATACTTGCATTGTAACTGCCTTATGTTTTTTTATACTGCGTGGCGTAGTGGGTAAAGGGTTGCCCTGAGAGTCGGTTCGAGTCTCGGCAGAGCAGAAATTTGGATAGTGATTGAAAGACTGTTTCTACCCTCATCACCTGGACATGTGGCGTTCCTCCACAGTCCGTTTTTGACACACTTTCTTGGCTCGTACATACAAAATTTGGAACGGTCTTCCGGCTGATGTATTCCCGCAGGACTATGACATGGGGTTCTTCAAGAAGGACATAAAAAAGCTCTCCTTCACAGCCGGCAACGCACTGGCGATCCCTGGTGTTGAACGTGTCAGTAGGCGACGGTGACCACTTACCATCAGGTGGCCCGTCTGTATGTTTGCATGCTCTACTTATAAAATTTTTTTTTAAGGAAGTCATTGATTCGTGCCACTGGGATTCAAACCCGGACCCCTCAAGTAGGTCCAACTCTTAGTCATTACTTCCACGATTTCAGACCGCATGTAACTTCTGTAACTTTTTTGTAATTCGCTGAAATTGACGCCCAATAGATAGAGAACACCATACACTATACACATACCATAGTCTAGTAATGGTCCCTCACTAAAATTGCCTATCTGCCTTCAGGCGTAGTTTCTTAGAGGCTATTCACGCTTCCAGTTACATTAAGCTGACTTTGATACGATTCTTTACACATGTTTGTATTGCTCAAAGCCTTTGAGTTCCAGGCCATTTCACGTAAAGCCTTTTACACGCTTTACAGAAGCTTTAGTAGCAGTGAATTTGAGATGTAACGGAATCCTAAAATTGTAGATGCCATCAAAATCATAACTTGTAAAAAAACCAAGTCTCACAACGCAGACCTTCTACCGTAAAAAGTTGTGAGATACATGTGGATATGTATCCATAGATTGACTTGGCCATCTCATGAAAACACAATGTATTTCACAAGTAATACATACAACATATTATAAAAATTTTGATGTTTACTGGGATATACAATACCTGTCTGGATACTAAAAATTCAGGCTTCTAGTTTTATCTAGGTACAACTGAGATATAGGGGGTGGAAAATGGTCTGAATTGCTTCGAGAAACGGATAGTACGGCCATGACGCTTTTTTGTTCGACTTGTGCACTGCCGTGCCCAGATGTAGATTAGATGTCTGTAACCCATTAATGACCCACTGCAGGTTCGGGTCTCCTCTCCCAATGAGAAGGATATAGGCTGCAATAATCATAATAATGTACATATATTACACACCTTGCGTGTCCATATACGTACCTATATTAGTTAAGGCTTAAGTCCACCACGTTGGCATATGTAAAAATTGTGCAGTTCTGAGAATATTGAGACTCTTATACAATATACACGTATGTATATTGTATAAGAGAACTACATACAATATACATACGTGTCGAATTGATAACCTCCTTTTTTGAAGTCGGTAAAAAAGAGATAAAAATTGGGCTGCAACAATAGCAATAGCACAGCACGTGAGTGACAAAACATCTTCTAGCTGCAACAAAACCCAGGAGTCGAGCTCAAAGCGGGGCGCTTGCCGGGAGGGGGACAAGTGCATCTCAAAGAAATGCAGATTGTACACGTCGCTGCACTTCGGGTGTCGTGTGTTGAGGTGCATGGACCGACAGCAGCACAGATTACAAGTATTTTATGAAGTAGTTTTATGAAGTATTTTATGAAACAAGACTGACGCATGAGCCTTTATAGTCTTATAAGAGAGACACTAACCGCCGTCATTTTAATCTGCCGTAGTGCATCAGTGCCATTCACAAGTATTTCAATAAATATATAAGATTCTCAGTTTTTTTTATAAAAAAAAGAAAATTTAAATAAATATTGCCCTACGATTAATGAAGGTAACAGGCTTGCATACCTAAAAATGGTAAACATAGATTGATCTAAATAATTTGTAACAACTCTATACCTATATTTGTGCAAATAAACTTTTTGTCTTTATCTTATTTATCTACTCAAAAATAGGCTGCACGGCCTCTGGCTGGCGTTTGCTGGCTTTCATTGTTTTTAATTTCATTTTCTTTTAAAATCAATGATACATAAAAAATGGCAGCGGTGGGATTCGAACCCACGCCTCCGAAGAGACTGGTGCCTTAAACCAGCGCCTTAGACCGCTCGGCCACGCTACCTATAAGTCCATCCTATTAAATAGATCACTGAGTAAAGCAAGCGATAAATTATTTATAGAAAAGCTATCGGCTTGGGTAACATTGCATAATATTCTGCGCGGATGGCGTAAACTGTAAAATGATAGCAGAATTTCCTGATATAATAATATGTACAAGTTTATGAAAAATGCAATAATAATAAATTATAATACAATACAATTATATACAATAAAAATACGAAATACACCTAATAAAAAAGATTTCTAAGGTATTTTTTATATACATTATTAAAAGTGCTCATATTTTTTGGCATTTTATATGTTTAAGTTTGACGACATAAGTGGCGCAGTACCATGGACACACACAACACAACGACAACACACACACACCCAGACCGGAAACAGAAATTCAAATTCACCATTCAAATCTCTGCTCTGCTGGGAATTGAACCCAGGACCTTCCGCGCACCGGTGTCTTAACCACTGCGCCACTTGGGTCGTTAATACTATAGGTATTTTCGTCAGTTATATAGTTATAGGTATTTTTGGGTGAAAAATAAATTAAATTAAAAAAAAAATTCAACCAAACTTTTCTGCAGACCGTACGTTCCGAATATGACACTCATTACAGCTAGAAGGAAGGATTTCTCTAAAATATTTCAAACGTAAGGCGACGCGATACCCTTTTGCGCTGGGCCTTTGTGAAATTATGTACAAATGTACTACATATTAACTACTACTATACTTGTATAATACTGCTAGCGTTACTGAATATTAAATTACACGAAACTTTAAACCGAAAGTTTTAAGTCACCGAACGATTTAAGTCTGATAAATTTACTGATAACTTAAAACGAAATACACGTGAATTGATAAGAATTACGTAAGAGAAATCGATAAGAGTGCTTATGAGAAATACGAGCACATACGTAATAATACTCGTAAATTGCATAATTCTTATTATAGTAATCAATCTTGAGATATTTTGTTACAAAAAAGTGACATACCTTATGATTTATATCATTACTTTGCAGAATTCGTTAATTATTAGCACAGTCTGTCTATAATCCATAAATGACATCCTCTCACAATGAGATGGCCTACCTAGTCCACCACGCTGCCCTAGTGCGGGTTGGTGGACTTTCATGCCTTTGAAAACAATTTCTTTTGATTAGCACAGTGACACTATCGAATTGTGTGGGGTGTGTTTTTTTGACGACCTGAGTGGCGCAGTGGTTAAGACACTAGGCGTGTTGCGCGGAGGGTCCTAGGTTCGATTCCCAGCAGAGCAGAGTTTAAATTTCTGTTTCTGGTCTGGGTGTGTGGCACCCACTACACAGGGGATCCTAGTGTGGGGCTATGAGTGTGAAGCGTTATTTATTATTATTTATTTATTTTTTAAATCAAATTCCACTAGTTCAATTCCTGGCTTTGAATATTGTTTTTCAAAAATCAAATGATGCAATTTTAGTTTAGGTGAATGTCGACTCCGAGACTTTTTCAGTGCCTACTTTTTGTTATTACTTATATTTCACAATCCAACCGCAAATGTAGTAATGCATGTTTAAAATAACCATACATTTTCTTTTGGAAATGGTTATGTGTAGAAAAAAACCACAACACTCTCAGTCATGCAGGTTTCCTCACGATGTTTTCCTTCACCGTAACCGACACCGATAGCATCATTTCGTACAATTTGTGGCATGTCAGCTTTTATTTCAATTTGGACACCTCTATACGGAGCCCTGTGTATACATTTTGTCGTGTTGGTTGCTCGGTTGGTTACGTCAGCCAATTAGAACCAGACCTTAACTGCAGTTAAAACAAATTTGCCCCACAGTATCGTTATTTAATGTCTCACAACCAGCTGTTAGACGTTACAGTAACTCGAATTCATTCCATTCGTTCATTCGTTCGAACGAACATAAAACGTCACCCCCAATCTTAAGAAGGGAAATGTAATAAGGAACGGGTTGCGACCGCGACCACAGATTATGAAGCGTACAGATAAGCAACCTTAAATCGTCAATCATCTTCAATATGTAGGTACCTACTCGTACTTTCTAAGTCTTATACTGGCACTTAAATTGGCTATTTGTATTGGCGTATTCGGCATATTTAGAAAACAATCGTCATGTGTGGATACTTTAATGGTTGCAATCTTTTAATAGCCCACTGTTGGGCACTGATCTCTCCCCACAAAAAGGGGGGGCGTGAAGCATACTCCACCATGCTGCTCCAATTTAAATTGATGGAGAAACGGGCTTGTAGCCAACCAATGTTGGATGTTTTCAAACCGCCCATATGGCCTCCGACAAGGTTTAACGACTGATATCTTATCAATAACAACCGGGATCGACGGCGTAACGTGTCTACAAATTTCAATTACGACAGCTCAAATCAGAGCCCTACTATTTTTAAATTTTATTGTGTTAGTACTAACCAACTCAACTATGGCTCGAAGCCTTCTCCAAAAATAGATGTCAGCTCTTGGGCTATAAGATAAAGGATTGTTCCCAGGTTGTTCAACAGCCACTGATTATCCAAGATGTAGGTACTTTTCGAAGACTTCTGTACTCTTCGTGTTTTATGCCTTAACCGTGATGGGGGAACTTTGATCGACCATATTGGAAAATGTTCGATCACAATGGCCTAAGTTGGCTTATTACACGATTGTAATGTTAAACGATTAAAACCAAACTTTTTACCAAAGGGCGTGTTCCGAACGAGTGTGTGAGGGAATTCTATGGAGCTGTCAACACGAAATCTTTAATTATATTTTAGTGTTAACTAGCATCAACTATCAAATCAATTAATGTAGCAATCAAGTTTTTTGTGTCTATTGTTAAATTTTGGCACCAACCTCAAAAATAGTCATGCCAGTACCCATTAATGACCCACTACAGGGTCGGGTCTCCTCTCACAATGAGAAGGATGTAGGCCTTAGTCCACCACGCTGGCCTACTGAGGGTTGGTGGACTTCACATGCCTTTGAGAACATTTTTTGTGAACTCTCAGGCATGCACGTTTCCTCACGATGTTTTCCTTCACCGTAACAGCAGGTGATATTTAATTTCATAAATCATATTTCTGTCAAAAATAGTACTTAGGCCTAAACTATGTAAGAAGTTTTATTTTATACTTTTTTGATGTCGGTTTAATTTTTTTAATTATTTTTATTTCGTAATTTTTATTAGTTTTAAGTCCATATCACGAACACTACTGGACCGATTTTGATGAAACTTAAAAGAACGAACACGATCCGTCAATTAGTTTCGGAGATATGCGAGGACAACCATATCTACATACAAAAATACATACATACATACACCAATGAAATTTAGTATTCTTGATTGGAAGCCGTAATAGACCAACATATTATTATGTAAAAATTGTGCAGTTCTTCAATATTACATACAACGTGTCGAATTGATAACCTCCTTTATTGAAGTCGGTAAAAAACAGTCATCTTCATTCAATAAGACAAACACACCTTTACCCAATTCTGTGGCAACCCTTAAAAAACTAATAAAACAACCCCAACCGAGGGTAAGGGTGGGTCAATCGGCCGGTAATCGGCACTATCGCGACGATCGGGGTTCGATTCCCGCGGGTAGTAATTAGATTGTTACTGGCATGCGATATTTATGTGTCATGTTCGAGGGCTGGTCGATCTTGGTCTTGGTTTGTTAATTCCAAAAAATCTATTGAAAATGTTCAGTATATACAGAATGAATTTTTCAATTGTGGAATCCGAAACTATGAGGAATAGCGAAAGCTGGGGACCGATTTTGATGAAAATTAAAACTACATCATTGGATTTTTGAAAAATAAATAAGTACGCCTAGCCAGGAATCGAACCCGTTAATATTAAAAAAATAAATTACACCCTGTGTTATTACATCATTCGATAGTGTCACTAATAAAGAACAACACAACTTTTTACGGTGCAAGAACTGAGTTGCGAGACTTGGATTTTTTACAAGTTATGTTTTTGATGGCATTAATATTTACTTATTAGAAATTGGCCTGACACACTCTTAAGGTCGCAGGGAATAATTGTACGTCGTTAGTATCGGTTCGTAAGGTATCGATAAAAGTTATAAATATGTATAATTAGTGAAAGGTGCTCACGACACGTCCATTTCTTTTGAAATATTAATAGTTTACTCGTTATTTATTGACGTTTGACACGTCACGATTAAGGTCAAATAGAACGGGTTTTTATAATATATTTAATCGATAGTAGAAGCTTAATCCGACAAGGAGTAACGTAATTAAACGAATTATTATAAAAACAATAACCAACTACATAATATAATATGAAAATGAACTTATTAGAGAAAATCAATTACTTCTTGTAAATTAGAAGTGTCATTTTGTAACGCACGTAGTATCTAAGAAAAGATTCATAAGTTGTATTATTTCGTTTTGCTATTTTAAAGTCCTCTAAAAGTAGTTACCTACATAATAAAAATAATTATAAACTTTAGCTACTATAACGCAACTTAGGATCAGTTTTAGTAGTTCCCTTCAACGATCAAAATCAATCGCGCACTCTACCAGACTTTCCGATGGCGATAAGAGTTAGTTGAAATTTTTAATATACATAATTTCTTTCAACGTACTTCGGGATAATTTATAATTTCTTTTCAATGGTAATATGCTATTGGCTTAGAATTACTCGGTTCGGGTTTGAAACCCATTTTCATGCACCAATGATTTTCTTGAAAATTATGGCTCTACATCTAGGTAAAACTTCGATGGCTCTACATCTAGGTACAACTTCTATGGCTCTACATCTAGCTACAACTTCGATAGCTCTATATCTAGGTACAACTTCTATGGCTCTACATAATTAGGTACAACTTCTATGGCTCTACATAATTAGGTACAACTTCGATGGCTCTACATCTAGGTACAACTTCGATGGCTCTACATCTAGGTACAACTTCGATGGCTCTACATCTAGGTACAACTTCGATGGCTCTACATAATTAGGTACAACTTCGATGGCTCTACATCTAGGTACAACTTCGATGGCTCTACATCTAGGTGAAACTTAAATAGGGAAGTAAAAAGTATAAAAGGCCTGTTAAAAGGTGTGTGAAATAAAGCTTAGTCACAGCTCATTAGGGGAATCCGATCAGTAGTATCGGCTTTATTACTAACGGCCACATTGACCATTCCACCTGGCGCTAAGGATTCCCGCTAAAGGTAGGGGGAAATTACAATACGTTTAAAATCCAACTTATGTAAACCCGCGATTTTGTCTTGGACTTCAGAATTTTGTCGTATGAGGTAAAAGTGTAAGTAATATCTTATAAACTATTGCATGAAATTGTCATCCTCTCACAATGAGAAGGATGTAGGAGTTGGTGGATATAATTATGAATTCATAGTCGGTAGAGTTATAAAAGTAAACTATAACTTAAGTTTAAGTTACCGAGCTTAAGTTATCTGTGTACCGAATCCTATTAAAATTTATAACTGTTTTCCCATCATTAGTAATTTCTTAGTTTCACCCCCTCAAACCACTGGTTGAAGATAAAAACCGAGTGTTTCTGTGACCCATTAGTGGCCCTGTATGTTCGGGTGTCCTCCCACAAAGGGAAGGATAAAGGCCTTAGTCCACGCTGGCCTAATACGGGCTGGTGGTCTTCACATGCCTTCGAGAACATTTAGGTATTTTGTGAACTCTCAGGCATGCAGGTTTACTCACGATGTTTTCCTTCACCGTTACAGCAGGCGATATTTAATTTTCTAAAGCTCACATATTTTTTTAAGAAAGTCATAGCTTATCATAGCTTGCCTCTAGGATTCGAACCCGTACCTCTTGACTCTTGAGTAAGCCGAATTTTTGAAAGTCATATCTTAAGAAAGTCATATAGTAGCTGCGTGCCACTAGGATTCACCCCGGACCCCTCGAGGCCGAATTCTTAGCCACTGGGCTATCACCACGCGTCTCAATACTACCAGTGTTTATTCCAGTCCACCATCTGCTGATCAGATACCGAGCTGATAAGCGTGACGCATCGCCTCCCCGGGAACCCTCGGGAATCAATTAACTGGAACACCACGAGGAATCAATTAACTGGAACGCAATACATTTCGCTAGATAACAGACGAGATTTCGCCTCATGAATAAGGGATTGACACTATCGGTGAATAATGAGAAATAGGTTGCTAACTTTCTTGGGACATGGTTATATAGAAGTAGCAATGAGCATGCAGGTTTCCTCACGATGTTTTTCTTCACCGTAACAGGTGATATTTAATTTTATAAAGCGCCCATAACTTTTTTGCAAAGTCATTGGTGCCGGTGGGATCCGAACCCGGACCTCTCGATTTGAGGTCGAATTCTCAGCCACTGGGCTATCACCGCTATAACATGGTGCCATAATCACTAAAAATCAGGCGATTCTCTATTCACGTTTGTTTTCTTTACAAAAAAAGAGTCCTTTCAACTCGTCTAACGGCTATCTAGCCACCGATCTGTTGAGGTTCTTTCATCTTTTGTTCCGGCGTTTCCTGAGGCGACCGCAGACTTTCCCATTCAGCCGTACACACGTCTAATTACATTCATATATTGGTGACCAGACCAGCAGGTGCCTTGTACCGTAACGGGCATCACTCATCCAGAACCACAACCAAAAACCGACTCTATTACGAAAGCAATACGTCTCAAATTCTATCATACACCTCCATCGTTGTACCGTCTTGATCATGATGTATGGGTAGGTTGTATTCCGAATGGTGTAGAGGTCATTTTGGTTGAAGTTACAGTTTTCGGTGGAACAATGACATTTCGTTTTCCTATTCTTAAGGTCAATAGCATGATGGGCGAATTCGGTTCAGTTAATTACCGAATGTTTTTAACGGACGATGGGTTTTCGATGTTTTGGACTTGGTTCGAATTTTTTTAAACCGCAGTGTACATTGCGCTTTTCAAATGAGAACTATTTTAAATGGAAGTTCTCTTACTTTTTGCCGAATACATAATATATTATATTCGGTTCGAGTATTTCTATTTTCTTGGCTACACGACCCGGTATAGAACTAAGAGACAAAACTTTTTTATGTAAAATTTATGTTTTATTATATACAGGTTTGATTTTTCAATTGTGCGTCATATCCATAACTATGACAGATAGCGAAACATGTTAAAAGGAGTCTAGACAACTCAAGGGCCCGTTTCCAAATTGAAAGGCCCCTGTATTAAATAACGCAATGGATATAAATATCCATATCCATTTAAATGATAGTCTTTTGTACACAGGGTCGATAATGGTAGTGACGCACGTGTTCTTGAAGATGGTCGAATTGGTATTTAATAAGGATGGTCACAGTTGGCTGGTCACCGGTACTCGTAGAGGTGTGAGGAGTGATTTAAAGTGGGCAAGGCTGAATTGTTTCAAACTGACTGTTGTTTTTTTCAAACTGGCTGTTTTTGTATGTGTATGTAATGCGATATCTGTAGGTACATAAAATTGAATAAAAAAAACAATAATTAATATCTACCTATTTTATATCGCCAGCTCAAATATTTCTAGAGTTTAATTTAGAAAAATTAATCAACAATACTTTACTTAGTTAAGTATAATATTTTTACATTGAAAAACTTGCCAGTGTCCTTAAAAAGTAAGGGTTTTAATCTTTAAAGAAACAATCAGGCCCCTCCAAGGTTGAATGCGTTCACCAATGGGTTGAAGTGACCATATCCATACACGCTTGCTTGCTACACCACCATAGGTATAAAAAATAGCAAAAAAGTATAAATAATTAGCCTATAACATGATAGTATTCTGACGCCATTTAATCACAAGCAATTTAGAGGCAAGAACTTTATGTATTACCCAATCAATTAGTCAGGCTTATTATGCGAATTAGATTGCTCTACATAACACGCGATTATCGCTCTTATGTCGCTTGTGTTTAAAGGTCAAAATCGCGTGAAGACGGGTGATCGGTTAACACAACGCATTAGGTGAGGTATAAAAGTTATTGTTAGGAATGTCTCGTTAATGATGGATTATACTCAGAATGATAGTAGAGATAGTTCTCCTCGCGTTTTCCTTCGCCGTTACAGCGGGTGACATTTATAATAAAGCGCGCATAACTTTTAAGAAAGTAATTGATGCGTGTGATAGCCCAGTGGCTTAAAATTCGACCTCGAATCGAGGGGTCCGGGTTCGAATCCCAGTGGCACGCACCAATGACTTTGTAAAAAAGTTATGTGCGCTTTATAAAAATTAAATATCACCTGCTGTTACGGTGAAGGAAAACATCGTGAGGAAACCTGCATGCCTGAGAGTTCAGAAAAAAAAAAGTTCTCAAAGGCATGTGAAGTCCACCAACTCGCACTAGGCCAGCGTGGTGGACTAAGGCCTACATCCTTCTCATTGTGAGAGGAGACCCGACCCTGTAGTGGGTCATTAATGGGTTACTGACAATGATGCGTGCCACTTGGATTCGAACTCGAATCTTTCGAGTTAGAGGCCGGATTCTGAACCATTGGACTATCACCGCTTGACTACTCACAGCTTCTCAACAGCGTAGGCGTAGGCCTAAGTTTACCAAGGTAGCTCAATGCGGTTTAATAAAGTACTAATAATACCATCAATTTTTATTCTATTCTTTTGTTTCCAAAATAGATTACGTACTCCACTCGACCCTTGCCCACAACCGATAGTTATTTAAATAAATCGACCACCTTAATTTATCAAACCGCCATTTTTAATTAATAAAAAAACATATTCGGCGTTACGCATTGGAGCGTGCCAATCTGTTTCCTATCTTATGTCTCTTCCATCCCTTACTAACACATAATAATTTATATATCCGTCTCTGTCGCAGTAATTAGTTTCTCTTGTATAATGCTTTGTTTAGTGACATGTGGCGACCGATGGGAGTCGTTAATTATCGCGTTTTAACGATACTATCGATGTTCGGTTTGTATTAATTGTATTGGGGAAAGTAAGTAATGGTAGTAGGTACTAGTGAGTGAGGCTAGGGACCGGTTACTTATTTATTACCTTTTTCTGTGTAAGTAACTTCCAATTATTTCTAAATCGACTTTGCTAGTGGCTTCGCCCGCGTCGTTTTTAGAACTTCCAGAGAGGGATAAACCGTATCCGAAATGTTTAGCTAGGTTATAAACTATGTGCATACCAAATTTCATCCAAATTTCGGCCGTTTTTGTATGAAAGAGCAACAAACATCCATCCTGTCGTATCTGTCGTATTTTGGAAAAAACTCAAAAATTATATATGTATAAGAACATCAATGTTTGCTATTAATTTTATTATTTCACCCAAGTAAAGTCACAGCAAGCAACTAGTATACCTAATAATAACCAGACAGAACGTAACGTAACCCGATACTATGTTTTGAACCGTCTTCGCATCTGTCATCGCCATATTGATCAACCCTCTTGAAATCCGCGCATTGACTATCAAAACAATTTGCATACGCCATTTACGGGTTAAAAATCGTCATACGATCACTGTTACACCAACCACGAGCTAATCCCTACTCTATGTTCCGAACATAGAGTTCATTTTGCATCGACGAGTGCAATCGAACGAAAAGCAAAGCTTACTTCTTGCTAGATACTTTTAGAGACACATGCGTTTGTTGTCGTTCAAATTGCAACTGTTTTGTTACGCAATAAGGTTGATTTTCGCTTGATAGGTGTTCGCCATGGGAAAGATACTATCCCTTTATTGCATATGCAAATTGACTTCAGCGGAATTATTTTTGCTATCATTTTTCAATAGCTCATTATAGGTTTCTAAAGGCAATCGAGGCGGAAGGAGCATAGGTTTAGATCCTTTGTCATTATTCTTGATTATTCAGAGTATTGTGTAAACCGATTTTATGGTATATTTTATGGTCCTCATTTGAAATGCGATGGCATTTGAAGGGCAAATTTGCATGATTGTGATTTAGAGTTTATTTTCGGTTTTGGGTTTAGGGTTAATGGTGGATGCACTTAGCGTATGATGGGGTGATTTATGGTGTTGATGTGATGGGATTTCGATAGGTCTGGGTTCGATTCTGCTTCGCTATGTAGAACTGTCCGGATAACTAGACGGAATTTAGTCGTTATCTGATTTTTATCGTGATAAAGGACAGGATTTCATACAGGATAGACGCTCCCTAAGAAGACAGCGGGAAACCGTTGGATTCAGAGGGCCCAGGACCGGGTGGAGTGGCGTCGATTAGGGGAGGCCCATGTCCAGCAGTGGACTACTAAGGGCTGAAAGGAAGGAAGGAAGGAAGGTGCTCCCTCATAAATCAAACACAGCCGTTAATGAACTATCGGCTTTAAAAATTTTACCGAAATCTGCTGCGTTTTTGCGTGACAGACTAACATCATTTCATAATTATTATACATAACATTACCTACGACTTCGTCGACGTGCGATTTAGTTTGTAATCCTTTTTCTAAGTAATGCGTAAAAGTAAGTTATTGAAAATAAAGTCAGTGAAGTTTTTTTAAATACAAACTGCAAGTTATCACGATCAAAACATGTGAATATTTATGTCGTGTATTTTTCCAAATCTTGCGACTTCACAAAGAAATAACACCGATAGGTTAGTTATTTAATATGTTTCAAATGATACACATGCGTCATTTAACAAAAACGCCGTCCGAAAAACTTAATCAATTCAATTAATTAGGTACTTACAAACTTGTTATTTGAATTAATCAAAAACAAAATAATCGTCTAGACGAAGCTGTGTTAGGCATTGATAAGGAATTAATATTTAATTCAAATTTTACATTTAATTATCATTTGGTCATATTTAATTAAATAATGAATATTCTAGAGATAAGAAAATATAGGTAGGTAAAAAGCGTTTTTGCTCAATTCACTATCATTATGTTATGGCGGAAAGCTAACTTATTAATTTTACTATAAATTATTTAAATAACGACAATGTCATGTTTTTGAGCCAACGAGCTTGCACCAACTTGACATCGACAACGTTATAACTCTTCTTCTATTTCTTTCAGCCCTTGGCAGTCCACTGCTGGACATGAGCCACCCCTAATCGATCCGACGCCACTCCACCCGCTCCTGGGCCCCTTGAATCCAATGGTTTCCCGCTGTCTTCTTCAGGTAATTCTTCAGGTCCCTGATTCTGTATGACAATTCACACTCGTATCGCGGCAATGTCGTGTCTTACCCGTGATCAAAAGTCAAAAAAGGCTTAAAGTCAAATATCGAGACAATCTATTATGTGCCTTATAGAGTAGACATTAAGGTTCCTTGTTGTGCCGAGTTCATGAAATGACGTACCGTTTGATGTCACACGATTTCGGCACACAATCTTTTAGGTCATACAGAAACGTTCTTATTAGCTTTCGCGACCACCCAGGCTTGCGGGGACGACTTATTCATTTTATTCAATATCATAAAAGTGGTCACAATAAGAGAAACGAATCGAACCCTATCATTACCACGTCGTATTACTGGTTAATATGCGATTATAAGGCATTAAAAGTTTATCGTCGTGAGATTATACTATCTTCAGATGCTGGCTTCCTCGACAAGTCACGTTTGATTCTCTGTAAAATTTTAAACGATCAAAATTGTCTGCTAAATTTATATCGGTAGTCAGTACAGTCCAAATCATAATAAGGTGACAAAAATGTAAACAGAGGGATTGCCCGAGTAAAAAAATGCGTTTCTAATGGTTGATTTCCATTTTGACACTAAAAACAAAATACGAAGATTGCAACATATATTTTGAAATTTTGAATTAATGTTATTAATAATAAATTAATAATAAATTAATAATAAAAGACAATTTCATTTCACGTTTAATGCTAGAAAATTAAAATGTAATACTTAATGGTGCACAATCGGGATGCAAAGCATTTTTCTTTCTGTTATTTCGATGTGTCATAGCTATTGTTCATCTCCGAGATAGTGGTTGAACTCGAATGTTTACTTATTTTCACAAGATATTTGTTAAATTGAAAAAAAACACACATCTCATTATATCATATTTTGATAGTGACATTTCTTTGTTTACATTTTTGTCACCTGATTATAAATTGGAGTTTAGTTAATTAGTAGTTAATTGTACCGAAATTAGAAATGCCCCGTTCACGTAGTAATTTGTAAATTGTGGCCAGAATTTTCGCTTCACCTATAAGATTAAAAAAAAATCGAAATGTCTTGTAGTGCCACGACGATCGTTTTTAAAAAAGAAAAAAAATGTCAATCGCAATTGTACCGTATAATGCATATTGATGGTCACATCAATAGCCGTATCGACTTGCCTGTCACTTTCATCATTAATCTGCTATCATTAATAGAAATCATTAATCTATATTACAAGGTACAACCCGTTAGTGAAGAATTTTAATGATTTGACGAAAAATGTTTTAGATACGCTTCTTTGTGTAATGGAATACGATGTATCTATTGAAAGTTGTATTCTTGATCGAATAATTAATGTGTAGGTAAATCTTGATAAAAAATAATGGTTGAGTGTAAAAATATGCTTTATATTACGCAAAAAATGTTTTAACACTTGCAACTTCTATTAAGTAACAATATTAAGTAAGAACTACTAAGAACTCTAATATGATTTCTTATAACGGACTATTACGTCATACTTTTACTTTTTACTGACAAGTAGGTATGTTGGTACTTTAGTCTTATTCTACGTATCCGAGTCGATTCCATATCTAATCAAATTTGCATGAAAACATATTATTATATAGCATGGCAACAAAATAGGCATGAAAATTTCTCATAAGACATTTGCCGCTTAGAATGAGACTTTATATCTGTCCAGTGTGTGTGCTTGCATGCGTGTGTGTCATGTGTGTGTGATGCAAATGAAATTAAAAATGTAGACAGAAATTCAAGTACCTATGCCAATAACAACGAACTTACATAATAAAATACTTTAACTAGAGTTCGCTTAGCAAGATTATAATATAGATAGTATTAACCCAGATATTTACAGCACTTTCATATCGATTGTAACATCGATATTCATACGGATATAATAAAGTGCGCTATCTAAGGGGGATCGGGTAACGTTCTAACACATAATTGTACGGAATTATTATGCAATTATTAACGGAAAACTTTCTTCGTTTCGATGGCTGGTTTAGTGTGGAGTGAGCTTGTTGTAGAAAAATGTACAGTCAAATTTATTCTGTGCGCTGTCAGAATAAAGGCTTAGTAGCTTTTGTCTGAAGTTAGCAACATTACCCACCTTCCTTCCATCCTTCCAGCCCTTGGTAGTCCACTGCTGGACATGGGCCTCCCCTAATCGACGCCACACCACCCGGTCCTGGGCCCTCTGAATCCAACGGATTCCCGCTGCCTTCTTCAGGTCATCAGTCCACCTGATAGGACGGCGTCCTGTGCTCCTTTTGCTTAAACGTGATCGCCATTCGAGGACTTTTTTTTTCAATTAAGCCACGTGTATCGTAATGTCGTGATAGAGAAGCCGTCTCCATACCACTGCGGTCGAGATTGTCGACTTGGGCAGGTGTTCGTCTCGCTTCATTTGTCCCTTTGTGTGACTTGGTGAGGGTGGCGTGTGCTGGGACGCACGGCGGTCGTGGTCGCATAGGTAGTTAGGAACCCGCGGTTTGGGTCACGTTTCAACTACTACTTTAATTGTCTGGACATTTGCATTTTTTATTAGAGGTCGCCAAATAGTCGAAATTCGACTATTTATTGAAAGTTGAATTCGACAATAACGGAATGTACGTACACGAATAACTATTAATAACCGACAAATCATGATTTAAAATACGGAAACATTTAAATATAGAATTAACACCTACAACACTATTGATAGCCAAAAAACTATCGTTTATTTAAATCTCTCACAACAAAGCAAATTCCATCCGTTCGCTGTATCCGCTCAAACAACAAACAGTTCCTGTTATTCGAATTCATATTTCGAAAGCCGATTCAAAAAACGAACGCCATCAATTAGAGTAACTCAATACGGTGTCACATTAAAATGACGAGCACCACTAATGGATTTCCAAATTTGAATTTGAATTTCAAATACAATTCGAATCGTTCGGCTTTGGAGATCGGTTGTGCACGTGCATTCTGTCGTCACCTAATATTGTTTTTTTACGTACAATTTTGAACTTTATTCCATACGAATTAGAGTTGGTTTCAGACCGTATGCTATTTTGACCAATTGCAATACTTATTGGGCTACCGTATTGGTCACATTCAAAGGTATGGTGATTCTTTGAGGGCATAGACATTGATTCTATCATCGGAACACACTTTGATGTTGTTAAACATGCAAATAAGCAAGTATCTAAGTAACCTACTTTACTTTATTACTTACATACCTTACCTTATTTATATATCTGGTAGCTATTTTGATTACGTTCTATTTTTAAAATTTCAAATAATTTTTAGGTAATTTCACTAGGTATTTTTTATAGACCCACTACACTATTACCACATTCATTTAAAACAAGATCAAAATATTACAGATACTTTTATACTCAGATATTATGATTTTTTTTACTAAACCATGTAACATTTTCATACTTAGTTTTAAAACCCCGTATTCCTAATTCGAAAACAAGCGGTTGATAGCCGCGAGATTCGCGTTACCTGGTTTAAAAAAGGAACCAACTGGCAACACTATCCGCCCACAGACAAGCAAACACACAAACCGATCTCATTACTAACAATGCGCCATATATTACTCAGTTTCCGGTCTGAATCCATTTTGCGTCTCTTTCTGACACAAGAGGGACCTCGCTCCATCCTTTTCTACAATGTCTGACGCATCAAGATCATTAAGAGGCGATACAGTGATTTGTATTGTGTTTTTTTTCTTCGAGTCGTTTTCGATTTAAAACGACACTCATACGCACAGATGATTCTAAAAGACGGTTAATTTTTTTACCTTTCAACGAGGTGACAGATAAAGAAATAAGTTTTGGCGCCAATTTGGAGTAAAATCTACAGACATGGTCATTCACATTAGACGTTGCCATAAGCCTGATTCGCAAGTTCAATGTTAATAAACCTGTAAAGAACAAAGGTACCTAAGTGATATAATTAGGTGTTAAAGTTGGCAAACGAAAGTGACAAACCTGGCTACATCGTTTGACGCTTCGTTGACCAATTTTAAAAAAAGGTTTTTGAATAGTGATCAGCGTGGGTATGGGAACCAGGTTCACAATAGTGTCGAATATTCTCTCATGATGAGAAGGGTGTAGGCCTTAGTCCACCACGCTGGCCTAATGCGGGTTGGTGGACTTCACATGCCTTTAAGAACATTATGGAGATCTATCAGGCATGCGAGTTTCCGCACGATGTTTTCCTTTGTCATGACAGCAGGCGACTATTAATTTAAAAAAATAAATATTTCCCAAAGTTTAAAAAAAGAACATCCGTTGTCAATCCCCAAAAAAAACGTCAAGCGTAAAACACAAAATGACACTGCTCTATATCGGGGCATAGATTAAAAATATGGCACAAACCAAACATTCGATGAATGGGCCCCGTTCATATGCAAATGGGTCGAAATTTTGACATAACCATAAAAGATGGATCACATTTTTTTATGTTCTCTAAATATGCTATTCTTTCTTGAACAATGGACGTTCGATCTAAATGCTTCGATTGCTGTTCCCAAATATTTGCGATAGAATTTTTGGAATACATTATCTGTAAACGGATTGGGAGTAAAAACAACTTATTTTTATTTAAAGACAAGCTTATTCATTTCCTTTCCTCCTTTCCTTAGTAGGTACCTATTATGCATAAACCCCTATTATATTAAAAAGAAATTTATTTAAGAGATAAAAAGAGAAATTTTACATTATAGACAAGAAATTTCAATCGGAAAATAAGCTCTTAGCTCTTTACAAAGTTGAGCTGTCCTGAAAATCGGGAAACATTTTCTTATAAAAATTGTCTAATTATTTATAGAATTGGTAGTTACTAGCTTCACCAAAAAACTTCAAAAAAATCAATTAACAATCCAAATCTTAACCCACTCCATTTAAACCGAAGATAACGCACAGATAAAAAAGCATCACACGCGTTTATTTCTCTAACAATGAGGCAAAGGACACGGCTTACAACTGCCAGCCCATCGACAATGGTGCCAGTCATTAGTAGATTTGAATAATAAAAAAATAGGGGACTCGCTCTTGCATAAGTAATTATAACAATTATTTTTTGATAGATAATAAATTATTTTTGACGGCGCGTACGGATGTTTTTTTCCGCTTGCGAATTCATGGGGGTTTGGTTTGGCTTGTGTTTTAGATTTTTACTCGATTCAAAAAGTTAACGTATTAACGTGTGTTAACGTAGTTAACTGTCTATCTATCTACATCTCTATCTAAGTTTAGGTAATCTGACAGGAAAAAAATTAGTAAGAAACAACCTCCTTTAAAAATGGAACACATCACAGGCATAACTAGATTTTTATATAAATAAAAATAATATAGTTGTTGAGGCAGTATATTTAGGGGAAATAAAGAAAAGCATTATCCTTAATAAATAAATAACGCTTCACACTCATAGACCCACACTAGCATTCCCTGTGTCGAGGGCGCCATGGACACACACAAGACACAACACAACACACCCAGACCAGAAAAAGAAAAATTTAAACTCATCATTCAAATCTCTGCTCTGCTGGGAATCGAACCCAGGACCATCCGCGCAGCGCATCGGCGTCTTAACCACTGCGCCACTCAGGTCGTCAATAAGAATCCTTATCAATAACAATCGTGTCGTGTGGCTCATAATACATTTCGAATCAACGACATTCGATATCTATAACAAAAAACATTAATAGATACCTGGTTACTTTCTATTTCAATACGTTTATTGACACGTCGTTCTTATCCGTCTTAAACAAAAACGACACATTTGCATTATGCATACAGGGTGACGTCACGTCCTTTGCGCACACCTTGCCCTAACTACACTTTCTATTGGAGTGAGGGCCATTTGTTGAGCGTGGATCAGATAATCAATATAAAAATGTTTATTGGATGTGCCTAAACCCTAGAAGAAACTTTAGAAATTATGGCAATAACATCTTAGTTTAAATGATAAAAATAAAATCGTCGAAATTGGTTTAATTATTATGTATTTTGAAATTTATTACTGACATAGTTCAGGTTCGGAGGAAGAGGGCATAGGGCTTGCTTGAGTAGATCGCAAGCGATGGAAAAGTTGAGCAACGTTGGCCGCGGTCCGGTCAGTACCTGGATGGGTGACCGCTAGTGGCTGTAATCCTTATTGTTGCGAAACACCTCTAGGGCCTCCGACAAGGTTTAACGACTGCTATCGTATCGATAACAACCAGGACCGACGGAAACATGCCCTCCGAAGCACGAAAGTACGCACGTTATTCGTCACTAGTGGTCATTCATCCAGGTACTGACCGCGCCAGACGTTGCTTAATCTTTGCTTGCGTCTACTGAAGCAGCGGGGCTATGCGCGCTATCTAAAACGAATAAAATAATTTAAAAAAAAATTAAAACGACTCAAAAAATTAAATAGTAAACTGTAAGTATGTAACCTATTTTATTTCATACTTTTTTGAAGTCGATTTAATTTTTTTTTTCATAATTTTTAGTTTTAAGTCCATATCACGGAAACTGCTCAACCGATTTTGATGAAACTTTTACCCTAAGTTTGATAAAATGCAAGCAAACAAAAAAATAACGATCAAAATCCGTCAATTACTTTCCGACATAAGGACAAACATATCTACATACATACATGACATTTGGTATACTTGTTTGGAAGCCGTAACAGACCATATTATGTAAATATTGTGCAGTTCTGTTAATATTACATACATACAAACATCCTCCTTTTTTGAAGTCGGTAATAAAAAGGATTTAAATACAATAACACTCACCTTAGCTTTCACTATCGTAACGTCAGACAATCAGCTGGTAAAACAGGGAGCGTCGACTCCCATACAAAAAAACGTCATCTAAATATAATAACGTCTTGATTTCAATCTGAGGCCATGTGTGAAGGAAGTGGGCGCACGTGTATCTTTTGTGATTTAATTAAGTTCGGTTGTAGTGTGAGACGGATTGGGGCAGGTTACTTGGCGTTTAAAGCGGTGATAGCCTAGTGGCTTGTATGTAGGTACGAGTATCCTCACAGCACCAGGTAATATGTAACTTTATGAAGAGCACATAACTTTCTTTACAAATTCATAGGGGCGTGTCACTGGGATTCGAACCCGGACCCCTCGATTAAGAGGTCGAATTCTAAGCCACTGGGCTATCGCCGCATACATCGAGTTATCATCAACAAGGGCAACAATCTAATAAATCAATTATTACTAAGTATATAATTTACTAAATTATTGGCAACAATGCCAGTAACCCATTAATGACCCACTACTGGGTCGGGTCTCCTTCTCGTAATGAGAGGGATGTAGGGCTTAGTCCACCACGCTGGCCTACTGCGGGATGGTGGCTTAACATACTTTTGAGAACATTTTTTTGTGAACTCTCAGGCATGCAGGTTTCCTCACGATGCTTTCCTTCACCGTAACAGCTGGTGATATTTAATTTTATAAGGCGCACATGACTTTTTTCAAAGTCATTGGTGCGTGCCACTGGGATTCGAACCCGGCCCCTCGATTCGAGGACGAATTCTAAGCCACTGGGCTATCACCGCCGTGATCGGCAACAATGACCTACTTAAAAACCAAAGCATCTCAAAAACCCGGAATCTTCTCGAACCACTCGACAACAATTGTAACTAGTGAAAAACAAAAAACAAAAATCAAAATACAAAGGCTCTACAACAATGTGCAAAGTGCATCGGCTGCAGTGAGTGTAACAGTGCGCCCGCATCGTCCATCGGTAATTGGTGCAGCGAGATGGGTAGAGTTAGGGAAGTATAGAAACGACGTTGTTACTTCGATTTGTGGGTGGGAGGTTACAATGATTTTAACGTTTGTATAAACTAGGGTTGATGAGGAAGGAGCTATGAGGATGAGGAACGGTTTGAGTAAGGAAAAAAGTAAAAACTATATAACTAAATAAATAGGCTGGCTAGGGAATCCTAGTGATTCCCTTTGACGTGTGAAACATGGAAACACGTAAATTCCTCTTAATTTAAGAGGAAGCTGTAGATGAGGAATTTTTCAGCTTTCCCCTTAGGGAGCAAAAGAGGATGTGAAAGTACCAAAAAACGTAACTTCCTCATTTAGAGGAAGAGGGCGAGGAATCTTCATCAACACTAGTACGTTATAAACACAAAAGATGCTGCTTTACGGCGGTTTATGGAGGCGGCGGTAGGTGTCCTAGCAATGTACAATGACTCTACCACGTAAAAAACCACATTATTAATACTTAATACCTAGTCATTTTTTATTGTAATGCTTTTGTTATAGTGCAGCCAATTAGATTAGAAAGACAAAGGCAAAGTCAAAGTCAAAGAACAAACAAAAAAACGTTTACTTGTGCGAATATATGGGTTAATTTATGATTTTTACAGAGCATTTTTGATCAATCCGAAATTACCTTCTCATGTATGTAAGTTTATAAAATTAAAGAGATTAAAACTAAAACTAGAAACATAAACAAAAACAAATAAAAAAGAAAAGAAATAGATGTATCTTTTCTCTGCTTTACAAAGAGAGAGAAGGCGAACAGAAAGAAAATGGGTATTGTTATTGACATTGCTACCATACAAACATGAACACAATTAATAACTTAGCCATTTCTATAAGTTCACAGATCTACGTCGTTGCATATGGAATAGTCAATTCGGTGCGTTTTCGAGAATATAATAATGTCGATTAATTAACAGCTCGTTTGAAACAATGAGTCAATGACATGTGGGCATTGTGGGTGCCTGATTAGGGAACCAAGCGAGTTGATCAACCTTTATGAAATTTAAATGGGGATTTTATAAGAAAATTAGGAGCCAATAGGCCTATAGGCCATGTTGTGAAATGGTCACTGTACATACTTATTTATTTATTTATTTATTTAGGATCATCAACAACAGTACATGTAACAAAGCTCTTACAGATCTATACTAATATTATAAAGAGGAAACATTAATTTGTATTTTTGTATGTTTGTAACGAATAAACTCAAAAACTACTGGGCCGATTTCAAAAATTCTTTCACCATTGGAAAGCTACATTCAGCTTGAGTAACATAGGCTATTAAATAAAAAAAAATAATTGACAGAGCGAAGCCTGCTGGGTCAGCTAGTAATACATAAATCAAAAACTAACAAGTACTCTTACTTATAGATGACCACAGCATGCTTGTGTGTATACTTATAGGTATGCCTTCGTCTTTTTCGTCTTTTTTCGTCTTCGTTCTTTTCGTCGTCAAGGATGTACTTAGGTCTTAAGCCACCACGCTGGACTACTGCGGGTTGGTGGACTTCACATGCCTTTGAGAACATTGTGGAGAACTATCAGGCAAGCGCGTTTCCCCACGATATTTTTAACCCCGGGTACCTATATTTTTATAAATCACAATAGGTTTTAAAAAAGTCACTGGGTCGTGGCACTGGTATTCGAACTCGGACCATTCGAGTCAGATGCCGGATTCTAAGCCACTGGGGCTACCACCGCTTGACTTTTTCAATCCACTCTGTTTCTCAGGCGATAAACAGACCTAAGCATTTTTTTTAGAATTTCCATTCCCGATCGTCCCATAAAAGCAAGCCCTCATAATTTCAATCGTCAATATTCATTGGAAAGCGCACTGAGTGCTTTTACAGAGGCATCGCATAAAAATATCCGCATTGTACGAACAAACGGACAATTTCGGTAATGTGTATCGTACGGATGGGTGTCGCGTAAATATCGGCGGACAAACATATTTTTATCATTATTACACACATTTTGTACCTTATGCCCTTGTGATAAGGGTGGGAGATCGGCAAATAGGGGTATGCGGTTGGTACAGAAATATTCAACCCTTAGAAACCGCGATGTGCATTTCGATAATAGGCCACAGATCAGCTTGTGGACAGAGACATTTTTTTTTAACGTTTACTGAAAAAAGTACCGAATTTCTATTTACGTGCTAGTACTTTAGTTATTTAGTGCTATGGAAACGTACTAGGTATCCTACTTTATGTTGTTAATTTACCTGTGTACCTGCACCCGAAACTGTTTCGCCGTTTTTGCGTGAAAAGGTAACAAACATCCATCCATACTTACAAACATTCGCATTTATAATAGTAGTAGGATTTGTGCAAATAAACATTTTTGTCTTTGTAAAACCCAAAAAGTAACTTTTCTTAGTATTTCGAATAGCTTTAATAATAATAATCATTTATTTATTCAGACAGCTTACAGTCCATAATGTGTTAGTATCAGTTTATATTCTTAACTATGTTAGTATTCAATTATTCAATTCAATTGTTCTATTTATCTATCTATCTATTTATCAGTCAATTAGATCGGTATTAATTATTTAATTATTAATTATTATCTATGTATCGAAAAGGTCCTCGAATGGCGACCACGTTTAGGCAAAAGGAGTACAGGCCGCCCTCCGACCAGGTGGACTGATGACCTGAAGAAGACAGCGGGAAACCGTTGGATTCAGAGGGCCCAGGACCGGGCGGAGTGGCGTCGATTAGGGGAGGCCCATGTCCAGCAGTGGACTACTAAGGGCTGAAAGGAAGGGAAGGAAGGATGTATTGAACATTAAAAATTCTAGCCCTAGAACTCATATGAGATCCATTCCAGTGACTTACTATTGGGCAGTCAACTGGCAAGTCAACTGGCAGTCAATTGGGCTATCCAATATTGAATTAAGGAGACTGCTAGTGCTGCCCCGCACTCGCCGCATCACCGAGGCTACTCGCTTGCGCAATATTGTGTGGAAAGCTCTCTGTGTCAGCGTGGTCTGTGCAAATCGCGAATCAAAGAATGTTAAGATGCCGGCGGATTATTGCTCTCTCTCAATGTCTGGTAATGCTTGTCTATGCAAATGGAATGTGGGTAAGTGCACCTTCGTGTGTTATGTGTTCCTGGTACAAGCGAGCTAGGCCGCGCTCGGTTTGGACGCGTTTTCGTACGAATTCAACTCGTACTAATACGTACTCGTACGTTGATGAGCAGCGGTGATAGCCCAGCGGCTTAGAATCGACCTCGAATCGATGGGTCCGGGTTCGAATCCCAGTGGCACGCACCAATGACTGTAAAAAAGTTATGTGCGCTTTGTAAAATTAAATTTCACCTGCTGTTACGGTGAAGGACAACATCGTGAGGACACCTGCAAGCCTGAGGGTTCGCAAAAAAGTGTTCTTAAAGGTATATGAAGTCCACCAACCAGCGCTAGGCCAGCGTGGTGGACTAAGCCTACATCCCTGTCATTGTGCGAGGAGACCCAATGCTGCAGTGGGTCATTACTAATGGGTTATTGACAGTGCTTATTTCAATGAGGATATCCATACAGAGCCCTGTGTTTGTGTGCGTCTGTGCAAGTGTATGTATTATAGTCCAGGAGCTACACGCATCATTACGCCTACACCTCACTAAAGCGATCAAAGCGGCTGCCGGACAAAAATATAGTCACATTAATAATTTATGAGCCTTGACGACTTTATTACGACTTGGTGATGCCGTGTTTCAATTATAGGTACCGTGTGTAGCGCAGATAGCTCGGTGGTTAAACATTCATCTACGGAGAAGTGGCATGAAATAGCCGGTTTACTAAACAGAGCAAAAAATATACTTACTTTAAAAGAAAGATATCATGATTTTTGTTTCTCAAATTATTATATAATTATTAAAGTAGGTAATTTCACACGTAAAAACAATTTGAATGATGTAAAAAATAATTTTAGTGCCAATTAGGACTAGTCCTTACTGAACCATACTTAAATAATCATTTAAAATAGGTTTATTTAACTAAAGATAATCTCAATAGAATAAATTAACAGTCGCAAATTGCTCTGCATACGGTCTAACAGTACACGGTTCTTAGCCAGTAACAACGTCTAAACTAAAACTAATCTCAAAGATTTTATATTCAAAGATAAATTATGAAGATTTAATTGAAATAATTTCTTTCAGCGCAACCTAAGGAGAAACACATCACATTTCTTAACAAGCGCCGTCGTTCTAATTAATTCTATTGAGAAAGGGAAAGAACCATCGGCAAGCACCCTTTCAATGAATACCCGTTTATATTTCTAATTTACTTTTATAAAATGTCTAATAATGCGGCTTTTGAGACCGTCCGTCCGTTTGTAATGTTGGATAATATGTTACTTGGGCACTTATACGTCCAAAGTAGGTAAATACCTATCTACTTATTAAAAATCTAAAAAGCATTGGAAATTTGATGTAATTTTATATATGTATTTACAAATTTTGGGTACAATTTAAAGCTCACTACGAACGGAGCAATTTGAAACTCGGAACAATTTAAGTTTAAATACGAATATGTAATAGTATATGTAAGTATATGGAGAAGAATACACAAATTCTAATATTTTTAAATGAAATTAAAAATAAATCATTGGCACTACACGAAATTCATCAAAAAAACGCCATACACGATCATACGAGTAAGTCTGAGTAGGTACTTTGTACACAACATGACGTGTACCTATGTACATTCCCGTTACTTATCAAACTCAATAACTTATTGTCGAATTCTAGATAAGGAGGATCTATCAACCTTTTTTAAATCAGTGTCAAAAATCAAACATTAAAAAATGAATTATAAATATAAAAACGCAGACAAACCCGTCACTGGCAACTCGTTTCTAATTAACTTTTATAGAATTTTTCATTAGGACGCTAATAAATCATTTGAAAATTAATAATTAATAGCAACACTCGGAGGGTTGAATCAAACGCAAATATTGAAAGAATTTGCATAAGAAGGGATGTTTCGTACACTTGCTTTTTTTCTCTAAATCTTTTTATTCACTTCCCGGTTAGATGAAAGGGTTGGGAAGATAAGACTATATTTTTAGACCTTATACCTACTATCTCGAAATTAAAAACAAAAGGTATTGTATTGAACCACAATGAAATAGGTACCTACGTTAGTGAAATTTTAAAGCGAATTATTGATTGTGCGTTCTACGTACTCTTATTAAAGTTGATATAAAAGTGCTACACGTATTTTTTTTACACTCGACAAAATTATACAGTCCACACGAAAAAAAATTATTTCACTAGTTATTCTTTTAAATGTTTTATTTAATTATAATTGTTTTCAATAAACGAAAGGAAGATAATGCGAGGAAGAAACATTTTTTGTCATATCATTTAGTTTTAACTTCATAAATCGTTCTTTCAGTCTTAATCGGGTTTCTTTCTTATTCATAATTTTATTAAAATAATAAAAATGAAGCTGATCAAGTCCAAGGAAGGTTAACACGGTGGTAAACTGTGAATAGAATGCGAGCAAAAAAATTCTAAATTTTAGCAGAACGAAGTGCCGAGTTCACTACTTCATAAACAATTCACCAAAAGTTTAAATCTTCCTACGAGGCATGTCCACATAACCTCTTAACCCTTCACTGCGTGGGCGCTGGGGACGGAACAGATGTTCCGATGTCTCATAACCCTCCGTTGCCTTTCTTTGTGCGTATCGAAGATGTTTGCTTGGGGTTAACTGCGGGTTATTGGTACCTGAGTTGTTTGAATTGTTCTCGAGGGGCATAGACAAACAAATAAATGTGTTGTATCAGAGACTATTGTTTTTTTTTAATATTGAAAATGTTAAATTTGTGTCATTGAATGAAATAATTTTAATATTAAAATTGTTATACAATATTAAAATTGAATAACAATTTTGTAAGTAAGTCTAGTCACTTTAATAATTGAGTCATAATCGTATCATAATGCGTTCAAGCTGACTGAACTGACTGACTAATTACATTTGAGTTTTAGTAAACAATGGAATCACAATGCCCTCATGTTCGAATCTAGTTTCGATGAATTAACAGTAGGTACTATCCACAGCTTTCTTTTGAATTACTTTTCATAAAGCTATACTGTCTTATAAACAAAAGAATTGCACTCACAACTTTTTACCGCAACCTGCAAAATTTATCTTGAAAATATCAGTAATTACTCAAACAAATGACTATTAGTTAACTTCGCAACCAAAGTTACAAAGGCAGATAATCGGTGGCAACATTAATCGTGCAAATAGCAGCGTCGTGACGAATCCGTAATGCCAACCTCGGCTTGCCCAACGGTGGCACTTGTAGATCAAACATTGCCAAACATTGGCACTTGTGGTTCAAACATTGCCCAACATTGGCACTTCTAGTTCAAATATTAAAGTTTTGTGTTTGCCACTAGTCTTGAAAGTTTATCTAAGGCTTAGTTTTTTAGATTTGAAATCGTGTGAACTTTACCTATATTAAAATATAAATGCAATAAAATGAAACAATTAATAAATGAATTCATTTAAAGAACCTGAAAACTAAGCAGGTATTCCAAATATTACAATGCAGCTTTTAATAGTGGCTTGCCTATCTACTTTAGTTTTTCTAAAATTCAGCTTTGATTTGCATCGCGCAAAGACAATGAAACTTTGATTGCGTTTTCCCACAAACTAGGAATATTGAGTTATTTCACTTTACTGTTAAACTAGCAAAATACACATTAATTCACTCTAGACTCCTCACTAGGATTCTCTCTCCATACTATGCGCACTAGCGTCTAATTTATTACTAAAAGCTTATCTCTCGTCTCTTAAACCACAAAGAACGTCAATTCATTGCGTAGGCGCATTTCTGATGACTTTCGTGTCAAAGAACCTTTTTATTATAACTTCATTTGAACAATTTGTACACTTTTTGATACTTCGGTCATTGTTCTAACTTATCTGTGCTTCCTTTGTCTGTGATTGGTCACGCTCGTTCTCAGTTTGAATTTTTAAACTTCGTTCCGGAATCGAATTGGAAATTGCTATGCAATTATGGAACTGTATTTAAATTTTCGCGGTAATTAACAGTTGGGAACATTATATTTTTATCTAGTCAATTGAGATAGGTACTTTTATTGAACTGTCAAAATGCCAATTTGTAGAAAAACTACAATGATGTAAATTCATAACTTAGAAAAGTCATTGGTGGGATTTGAACCCGGAACTCCCGAGCAAAAGAACGCAATATTAACCAATGGGTTATAGCATCTATATACATAGAGATACTTAGATTCGATATTTATTTGTACTCTAATTCACGTTATTTTAGTGACATTACCATTAAACTAAACAAACCATGAACATGTATGCCTATAATAGGCATACAATACATGTTCATATAGGTAGTCAAATCTATAACGCATACTTACTAGTTAAATCTATAACGCATACTTACTAGTCAAATCTATAACGCATACTTACTAGTCAAATCTATAACTCGACTGTTTAATATTTCAAAATAATTTCATTTATCTTCAAATTCATGGCACGCTTAATTATAATTATTCATGTCATATGAACATATATGCCTATAATAGGCATAAGTTACTACCTACGCATAATTATTTTGAAATATTAAACAGTCGCGTTATAGATTTGACTAGTTTGGTTCAGATGTTTTTAATGGTTTATTTTACACACGCATTTTACTCATTTTATTTCCAAATGTCAAACACAGGTGCAGTAGGTAGGTACCTGCTGCATTTTACCCCAATATTTGCAATGAGGTAATTATAATTGGTGAAAACATCCCTAATTAATTCAAAAATACGAGTCCATATTTTTAGCAAGTTTATAATTTTTGTAACGACACTCTTGAGATTAGTCTAATTTATTTTTAGTAACAACGAACACTACCTACCTACTTATTATATTATCATCGGGGCGCCCACAGAGCGCTCTTATGCCAGTTTGCCTACTACCTATTCCTAAAAAATATAAGTAGGTATTTACAGCATATTATAAATAAACAAATATTATTTTTTCTTGGACATTCACTGCTGTTTTCCTACAACTACACATGCACTACACACGTAAACTGTACTCTTTACTTCAATAAGGATAGTTAACTAAAAATGTATCAGAACCTATGAGTATGTTACACGCGTAAGTTTTAGAAACGAACCCATTTCGTTCCCCGCCTCACAATGACATGTTTTATCTCATACCGCGATCAAAACTGTATTTTCTTAACATTTTCCCACCAAATCCTTAAAACCTCACAATAAAGCAACCAATAATTGTTAAATAATCGGATATTAAAAGAAAATAGCGGATTTTGAGCGGGAAAATCAAGTGAAAATGAGGAAAACCTACAACTAATGCCATCTAGCGGCGAGAGGCGGTCACTAAGAAAATTTCACTGTTCGCACGTAGACAGCACGGTAACCAATGCCAATATTACCTATAGCTATAAGTTTATTTACATAATTAATTACTTTTAGTGAATTATATTAATATTCTTAATCATTAAACAATTTATTGTTAATATTAATTGCCGTCAATTAAATACCGTCTTATTGCCTTTAAAAGGTAATTTGCTATTAATTAAAAACGATTATTACCGGTATTTTTTTTAATTATAGACATTGAAGATGTTTTTGGAATAATAAATTAATCGTCGGATTTTCTATGTCGAAGCTAGCGAAATAAAAATTAAATTTAATTCTTGACGTCAATAATTCCGTGGATAGTTTTGAAAAAAGAACAGATAACGTGAAGGTCCCAATAATTAGCCCCATCGGTGATCGCACACCGAACCTAGTAACCGAATTTCGGGCGCGAAACAAAAACTGACCTACATTGGCGCCCTACCGAGTTCACCCACCCCTGCCGGCTGAGACGGGCCCTACGCGTCTTGCCCTTTCTAACTGTTCTGCACTTTCGATTATTTCAAGGTGATCTAGTGTAAACATTTTTTTGATTGTAACAATGTTTTTAAAAACTTTTAAATTCATAATTAAGTGCGACCATTTCATAATAGTACCCATGCAAAGAAGCTAAGGGCTGATAGTGTCACTGCCTTAAAATGAATAGATAAATATTGCAAGAATAAAACAAGATGCATCTTAATTCCGATGCAGCGCAAGAAAAAGAGTGCAACTGTTCTACAAGTCGTCCAAACGTAAACAAATAAATGTCGGCAAGCAGCCACGGTTTCAAGTCCGAGCGGGCAGTCGATTGCGCCGCAAAAAAAGCGCATCCTATTATCGACTACAACAAAAGGACTTGTGCAGCGATACCTAAGTACACATCTCGATTCATCGTCTCAACTCGATCCGAACCTATCCTATTGGCGCGCCCCACTGTCGCCGCGAGGGAGCGGGACGGCGAGTGCGATCGTGTTCGCGTGCGATAAGGAGGGAGACGGTCATCTTAGCTGCCGAGTAGCGTCCCACTGGGCGGGGCCGCGCCAAGGAGTGAGCCTCAGATGCGCGTAGTATGGTGGGGCCTCGTCCGAAGGATCGCACTGCAGTCGTCCGTCGCGGCATCGACGCGCGCCCGCGACCACGCGCTCCTCGCAGGATCACCTTACGTAATAACTAATCGGATCGAACCGCTCATCCGATAATCGATTGTGACAAGTGAACTCTCAATTAATGTGTTTTTATTTTGTTTATTTTTTTCCGCGGAAAAAGTGAACTTTGGTTTTTTTGTGCGCACTGTGTCATGTTGTTGTTTTGTTTTCACGCGAACTCGATTATTTTCGGGAATACCTGACTGTGTTTTGCTACAACATTTTTTAAGACTGTGAGTGCCGACGTTTTGAGTTTTTTGCTGAAACGATTTTTGTTCGGTGTGAGCATTTGACTTGATATTTAGATGTGTTTTGTGGACATCGTTAACAGAAATACTTATGAGTTATTATTACTTCTCTCCGAGATACACGTAAGTGTTTTCTTTATGTTTAGTGCAACTGATTAGTGTTAGTGAGTTTGAATAGGATTTTATTAGTGGTTCTGAGGTTTTAAACAACCTTTTATTTACACTAAAATAATTATTCTGGGAATCTACATTTTATAAACTCTTATAAGAAAACATTTATGCCTAAACATCTTTGCACTCTGTTTTAACGTGAAAACAAATCTGTGCAGTGAAAATGTGATTTTAAATTACGGGCAACCAATAAAAACCAGGACTTACAAAAAATAAATAAGTGTTAAAAATTAAAACGGAACTAACTTTAACCTCGAGTAAAGTTGTTAAAATAATGCCGTTATCTTGTAGTCCATATATTAAAAAAAAACAATTAGAAATTATGAGGTACTAATTTCTGTGAACTAAACAAAATAAACCACAATATAACACTCAACTATAAATGTAATCCGTCCATTAGTAGGAAAAGACTAAGGCGATAAGATTCAGAAAAATCCAAATCATGTGATCTCGTTAGCGATAAAAATCTATCGTTAGAAATCGTCGAATAGCGATCGGTAAATCAAGTGTTCAATTAATGAGACTCGGTTAATTGGTGCATGCGAGTTGTCGACGCGATCCGATCAACCCATTATTGCCGAAGAGATTGATCAGTGTCAATTACTGTTCCGTTCACCCTACGTTTATGTGTCGTGCGTTCCCTTTTCGAATTCACGGATTTTAAGATTCGTTCGAAAATTTTGAATTTGAGCTTAGAATTTTTTTTGTAAAAATGAATGTGTAATTTAATCGATTTGAGTTTTTTTTTTCGATATGTAGGTATTGGTTTTAGTTTGTAAGGTGTCTGTCTATTGAGGAGTTTTAATAAGTATTGGTTTTACATACCTACTTACCTAGTTAACGGGATGTAGGTAATATTTGTAGCAAGTGACGATTATGTTAATGAACAGTTTTATAGACTAATAGGTTTAGACACTATAAATGAGCTTAATAATTATGTTTAGAGCTGATAACAGTATCATAGATTATAAACCCAATGAAGATTTTTCTCAGTGATTATGTTAATTTATTTTTAAAAACCATCCAATAAGAATCTGATTTCTTATAAGACTTATATTTCGAGCACACAAAGTGTCGACTCACTAGTGCTCATAACTAAACAGTTTACAAATAGAGATATCTGTACACGAATTATAACTTAACAGTTAGTCAAAGTCAAAGAAAAATCTGAATTTTTCTTTTTCATTTTCAATGGGACAATTCCGTAGAAATACAAAATACGGATAAAAAATAACAATTTAATCCGGTCTGTTCATTGTCATTAAAATGATGAAAGTTTGACGGATTCGGTACAGATGTAGATGGCGTCCGCGGTTCTTGACCCCGTTAACATCGACAACTGAACTGTTGTCTGTGCGTCACTTTTGTGTCTTCGTTTTACATTGCAATGGGATTAATTTCCTGCTTTTTTGGTGCTGCGACTATACTGCGTTTTTCTCCGTTTCTATGATCGTGATCTATACTCCATTTTTTGTTGTATCCAGTTTGGTAAACAATATTAGCACTACGTTGATTGAAAAGAAAATTAAAATTCTTTAAAAAAAATTGTAACTATAAATTTGTTTAAGCATTAAAGGACAAGTTGTTTTTAGAATTTTGATCTGCGTTATTTTTAAATCGCAAATTAAAATAAAAGACACACTTAGATTGTTTACCAAATAGGAAAAGTGGACTTTAGTTTGCTTTCTGATATAATTTGTTATACTTCGGTAATGGATTATGGTGACAAAAGAAAAGATTAATTTAAGAATTTGTGAAATTCTTAATTAATATCCAATGTCACTCATGTTTCATTTATAATTTGTGTGAAACCAATAAAACGGTTAAAGGTGACTCCGTAACAAAATTATGACAATTTAAGTTCATAGTGAAAAGACTTTGTTGGGTTCAACAAGTGAAGTTGGTTACAATAATACGATTGTAAGCAAAAAAATTCATTGTTTATAAGCAATTAACATTTTGAAATTAAGCATTTTAAACATTTCCCTTATAAAATTAAATAATGTTAAGTACCTACCTAGGCAAGTAACCGGTCCTAGTTGTGGTAAATGTAGGTAATCGTAAAATCCGTGGTTTTTTTATAAATCAAATTATCTGGTGGCTTATAATTGCTAATCATTATTTTAAAATTTATCGCCTTATTAAAATTAAAACCCCAATTGATAGGTGTGAAAAAAGTCAATAGGTATAGATTCGGCAATAGCAAACAATTTTAATATTTAAAAATTTTATAATAATTATCATTAAAAATAAGTGTTTTTAATTCTGAAAGAGTAATTTAATATTTGTGGTGTGTTCGCTTGAAATTAGGTATTATCAGAAATTGTGATTATTATAATAATGAGCTAATGTAGTGATTATTATATGCTATGGATAGGTATGTAATAAATTATAAAATTTTCGTTGTCTACCTATATTAAAAAATATTTTTTTAATTAATTTCGTACGTCGTAAGCTGGTGTTGAAAATGTATGCTCGAAACTTCAATCAACGCTAGAAATCTTAGGTTTACACTTTGTCTAAAATTTACATACTCTGTAAACAGACGAAAGTGGGTAGGTACCTACGTTTACCTTAATATCAATTAAGTATTTAAATGGTTCCGTAGCATATAAATTTTAGTAATAAAATATAAATACCTACCTCAGGTAGGTACCTATTTTTAAAATAGTGTTGTAGATAAGTACGGCAATTGCTAATAACAAATATTTTATTTACGTATTGTAGATAAGTGAAATCATAAAATTGTTTATTAATAGGTAGAGTATTGGGAGTTGCTAACACTTCTTCTCTCTAATCTATTTGTATGACTTTAATCTATTATTTTTCTTTTACAAAGACATATGTACGGAAATTGCAAATAACAAATATTTTATTTACGTAGCGTAGATAAGGAAAATCAAAAAATTAATAAAAGATAGTAGGTATAGGGAGTTGCTAACACTTCTCTCTTCTGATAGAATCTATTATTTTTCTATTACAAAGACGTTGTTAAAGACATCTGAGTTTAATTGTTGTTGCTGATTTCGTGTTAAAACGCAACTAATCGAAGTAATGGCGACAAACAATTATTTCTTCAGCAGAACCGATTACTGTCGTGTGTTCCACCGTGGGACATACCAAACGATAATTTTCATTGTTTTATAAACTCTGCAAAATCTGACGGTTAGCTCAGACGAGCGTGATTGATTGATTGGAATTTCATAGAGTTTTTGTAGCAAATAGCGTTTTAGTTCGGTGTGAATTAAGTGACTTAGTGTTAGTGGTTAGTGTGTTAAGCAATCATTTAATTTGATATGAATTTAATTTTCTTAGTGTCTGATGCCTAAAGTAACTTGGTCAGTATAAATTAATTTCGATACTGATTTAATTATTAAAGAGTTTACCATTTTTAAGAGTTAATTCATCTATTAATAGCTGGATAGCTAGACCTAGGCATGAAGCGATTATTTCAAAAAGGTATATTAAAGTAGGTCACAAGTACGAACCTAGTAATTAGATATAGGTGTGGAGATGCAATTATATAAAAATAAAAACATAATTTATTACTTCCCTAAAAATATAATTGTGGTTTTGACACGATAATTATAAAACTGTTAGTATAAGAACACTTATTATTTCGTAAATTGTACGAAAAATGCATAATTAAATTAAATTAAAGGCTAGATACAAGAAAAAAAAACGGGCAAAAATTTGATCTAAGTACCTACGTAGCTTACAAAAATATTGTTACACAAATATGGATGAAACAAAAATTATAGGCAATAAAAATTAAAAGTTTTAAGGTGTGTGTGACCTATCTATAAAGGTAAAATTGAAATTTAATTAGAAAACTTTACATACAAATTATGATTTAAATCTGTAAGTAACTAATTTTGTCATTAATTTTAACTTTTAACATTACACTTACATTACTTTTCATCACGGCGTGTTATGAGGCCGGCGGTATTAACCCGCGAGCTACTATATAAATAAAACGTGAGAATCGTTATTATTTATGGGCCTTCTCATAATATAAAACGTACTTCTCATCGGTAATAATGTATTTATACGATAATCAACAAAGTATGGCGAAGAGCTTAGCGCCAGATGTTACAATCATTGACTTGTCTTCAACTATACTACTTCATATATTTGTAATGGTGTCATGATAGTTTGTTAATTCTGTAGTAATCTACATTAACACTTTATTACAAAGAGGAAAGATTTGTTTGGTTGTAATCGATAATATCGTAAAGTACAGATTAATCCTTAACTACTTATAAAAAGTAGGTTAGTAAAATTAATATTAGATTAAAAATATAAGCACTTATTTAGTTATTTTAAGTAGATTAAGTCTTTAAAGTGGCTAAGAATCATCCTCTCACTTCTGGTTCGGGGTTCGAATCCCAGTGCACGCATCTTTAAAAAAGTTATGTGTGCTTTATAAAATTAAATATCACCTGCTGTAACGATGAAGGAACATCGTGGGGAAACCTGAAAGACTGATAGTTCTCCAAATGTCATAGTCATGTGAAGTCCACAACCCGCCAGCGTGGTGGACTAAGGCCTACATCCTTCTCGGTGTGAGAGGGACCCGACCCTGCAGTGGGTCACTAATGGCACAGAATACATAATAGTTGCTAATGGTTTAAAGACATTAGTATTGCAGAAGTCTTTGGAGTAACAACCATTGAACTCCAATGTTAGGTACTTGTTGTTTTAACCCATTAATGACCCACTACAGGGTCGTGTCTCCTCTCACAATGAGAGGGATGTAGGCCTTATTCCACCACGCACCACTACTGCCCGATGGTGGACGAACTTGCCTTTGAGAACATAAAAAATGTTTTGTGAACTCTCAGGCACGCAGGTTTCCTCACGATGGTTTCCTTCACCGTAACAGCAGGTGATATTTAATTTTATAAAGCGCACATAACTTTTTTACAAAGTCATTGTTGCGTGCCACTGGGATTCGAACCCGGACCCCTCGATTCGAGGTCGAATTCTAAGCCACTGGGCTATCACCGCTGTTATTTGACTACTTACTTACAGGTAAGTAGATTAGTTACGAGAGTAGCAATAACTACACCCGTGGGAGCGTCCGGTGCAATATTATGACTTCGATTAATCATGACGTCATTATTAACTCTGAACTATATACAGGGGGTGTTAGTCGCGAAACTTTTCCACACTTTTTTCGCAACCTGTTGGCAACACCCCATTGGCGGGATAGGGGAAGTTTTGCTTCGTAAGCCTGACCTGTGTCACGACACTATCGTCAGTATTCGTACGGTAAACGTCAGATAATTATGTCAGTCTGTCTGACATCTTCCCATACTATACTAATATATGTTAACTAATACACAGAGACACGAAACTTATCTAGGACGGCGATTATTTAGTAAATTTCGAAAAGTACCTACTGATTAGTTTACCTAAGAAGTGCCTACTTTACATCATAAAAATATATAGTTATGATAAATAATTGACCTTCGATAATATTTAGATTACTATTTTCGTTCATTTTACTTTGCAATTCTACTGTTTATTTATGACACGGTATTTTATAGATTTTCTGATTTATTAATATTGTTTTTTAACCACATTCCAATATATATAAATTAACATGCGAATCGGCAATATAAAATAAAACTATTGACACTTCCGTATTTGTTAGTGTCGATGCACGCAATTAACATAAATATAATAATAAATATTTTTTTCTGAATGACAATATTCAAATAACTGTAAATCTTTTATTTTATTGACCTTAATTTATGGCACGACAAGATGGCCGTGTAACACAGATGATAAATAATATGTGTATATGACCTATGTGTAATATGACATATTGATAACATTACTATTGCCTACGTGGAAATGGTTAGTTAAAAAATTCATGATTAAAAATCATAAAAAATTAAATATTATGTTAATGGTGAAGATTTTAGAAGTTGACAAATGAATATGTGATAAAGTCAAGGTATCATTAAATATTGGTACCGTAATTGACCTTAAAAAACATTTAGTGCATACGACATATCTATAGGTACCCATAGATATAAAGATAGATATTACCCGAGCGATGATAGTCCAATGGCTAAGAATCCGTCTTCGAGGGGTCCGGGTTCGAATCCCAGTCGCACCAATTAACAACTTAAAAATTATTATGTGTTATAAAAGTATCATCTGCTGTAACGGCGAAGGAAAACATCGTGAGAAAACCTGCATGCCTAAGAATTTATAATGTTCTCAAAGGCATGTGAAGTCCACCAACCCGCAAGCCAGCGTGGACTCAAGCTTACATCCTGCTCATTGCGAGAGGAAACATCTTGACAATCATCTTCAAAACATCAACATTGACGACCTGAATGGCGCAGTGGTTAAGGCACCGGTGCGCTGCGCGGAAGGTCCTGGGTTCGATTCCCAGCAGAGCAGGGATTTGAATGATGAATTTGCATTTCTGTTTCTGGTCTGGGTGTGTTGTGTTCTTGTCTTGTGTGTGTCCATGGCATCCACGACACAGGGAATCCTAGTGTGGGGCTATGAGTGTGAAGCGTTATCTATTTATTTATCATCCTACAAAACACCTTGTATAAGATCAGTTTGTTTACACTCGTCTTATCGCGTAAGATGACTCGCACCTCCGGTATCAATGATTTGAACGATTATGTTATTGTAATATTATAACAGTAATGGTAATCATCGACTCCGGCTTTACTGTGGGAACTGTTGAGCTGGAGGTTATCAGCGCTGGGATCAGTTTTCACCAGGAATGTTACTACCCTTCTTATAGTAATTCAGTGGCAAAAGGGCATACAGATGTTCGCCTCATATATAATACTTCTCATTAACTGTAACTTTCATAGTAGGTTATTATGCTGCACATTTATAAAATTAAATATCACTGCTGTTACGGTGAAGGAAAACATCGTGAGGAAACCTGCATGCCTGAGAGTTCACAAAAAAAAATATTCTCAAAAGGCATGTGAAGTCCACCAACCCGCAGTAGGCCAGCGTGGTGGACTAAGGCCTACATCCCTCTCGTTACGAGATGGAGACCCGACCCTGTAGTGGGTCATTAATGGGTTACTGACAATGAAACACTATAGTGCCTGGTCTCCTCTTTCCAGGAGAAGGATAGGCCTGACCCACGCTGGCCTACTGCGGGTTAGTAACCTTCATATTATACCTCTGCAAACGTTATGTAGAACTCTCGGACATGTAAGTTTCCTCACGAACGTAACCATTTCCAACCAGTTTCCGTAACCATTACAGCAGGTGTGGTCTATAATTTTGTAAAACGCACATAGGTAACTGAGAAATGTCATCGGTGTGTGTCAGTAGGACGAACCAAGAGCACTTTAATAACAGGTCCACGTAAGCCACTGGACAATCACCGCTCACAATAACTCTACAACCCTACTGCCTCTAAAATATACGTCTCAAAAACTCAAAAATTGAACTTGAATTTTTGAGATATCGCATTCTTAGCCAATGGGTTATCACCACAACAGATAAAAGATTATCTGTTCTGTGGTTATCACCGCCTACAATAACTCTGTAACTCTACTAGTTGTACTGCCTGTAAACTCTATAAAACATCCATGAAAACTATTGCCTCTAAAATATATGTCTCAAAAACTCAATAATTGAACTTGAATTTTTGAGATATCGCATTCTTAGCCACTGGGTTATCACTACAATAACTCTACTAGTTGTACTGCCTGTAAACTCTATGAAACCTCCATGAAAACTATACATTACACTCAAACAGACATTTAAGGTATAACACACACAAATTACTTGCTCGATTCAGTAAGGTCTAGTCTAGAATTAAAAACATGTCAATGATGCTAAGCAGAATTCGTTCCCAAGGTTCTATGCGAGTAGGCATTTAATTGATACATCACTCCTTGGCTATTGTTTGCTTGCAATATTACGATACCCTACACCGTGTGGCGCAAGGTATGAGCGCAGCGGGGTGTTTAAAATTTAATTAGAATTAACTGTAATTAAGTCAATCGTTAATTATGTCAAAAGTCCACCAACCCGCAGTGGGCCAGCGTGGTGGACTAAGGCCTACATCCCTCTCAATGTGAGAGGAGACCCGACCCTGTAGTGGGTCATTAATGGGTTAAAAACAAGTCAATCGTTTGCCGCTAGTTTGACGATGGTTTGGTCGGCAGGAAAACGGGCAACAAGTGAAACTTTTTTGGTGTGAGATATTTCTTTTTTAATTGTACATAGATAAATTCGACATATTGAAAATCATGTATGTATTATGTGTTCTATTTTTTATAATAGGCGTTATTCCAAAGAAAGTTTTAAGTTAAGTACACACACTTACGATTACACTTATAATTTATGGGTATAGAAATATTTTTTACCTATTGAGGATAGCTACACCTACCTAAATATCAGTTTATTGATTTGCAATAAACGTTTATAAAAAGTATTTTAAACATTACTGTACCTGGCATTCAATAAAAAAAAACTAAAGATAAAGAAAAAATATAATAAAGTAAATACTTATTTAATTTTGATACAATTAAATAAAAACGTATAATTTAATACTTTCAGAAGTTTTCTGCAATTACCTAACTAAAATTTAACATGCAAAATTGACATCTCTCAACAATACAATTCACCTCCGTGTCTCAACTTGCACCACTCTTACCAAACCCCACGAAACTTCGCTGCTCAAGCTGTTTTCGACTTACAGATTTCGGTCATAGAATCCATTTTCCCTTGAGCAAGCCGTGAGAAAATATGCCCGGGTCTCAATAATATTGATAAGGAACGGTCGAACGGTGAAATGTGAGTCCTTATTTTTTTATTTTGAATCTTTTCCTGGAATGATTTCTAGCCACGATCTAGTACTAGCTAATTGCGGATATTTAATTTAGTCGTGTTACGGAACAAATGCTATTGATCGAACCGATCGAACGTTCTTGACTGTTAATTAAGTATTTTAATAGTTGGTACATTGTCGAAGTTTTTAGGCGGTAGAGCCATAGTAGCTCGCCTGGTTGGTTACCACCAGCCTCTCCGTCATAAAGCAGCATGTTCTTCATGTCTTTCGGCTGGGAGGTATGATTGCCGGAGATACTATATTTTAGGCAAACATTTTAGTCCTCGTAAGTAGCAAGCGGTGATAGCCCAGTGGCTTAGAATTCGACCTCGAATCGAGGGGTCCGGGTTCGAATCCCAGCGGCACGCACCAATGACTTTGTAAAAAAGTTATGTGCGCTTTATAAAATTAAATATCACCTGCTGTTACGGTGAAGGAAAACATCCTGAGAAAACCTGCATGCCTGAGAGTTAAAAAAAAAAAGTTCTCAAAGGCATGTGAAATCCACCAACCCACATTAGGCCAGCGTAGTGGACTGAGGCCTATATCCCTCTCATTGCGAGAGGAGACCCAACCCTGTAGTGGGTCATTAATGGGTTACTGACAAGTAGCAAAACACACACATACAACTACAGATAGGCTTTCTTCTCTGTAGGTTGGATGTGTGTGTCTGTGAGGTGCAAGGACCAATTTACATCAATCGTTTCTATTTTATTAAGAAAAAATAAAAATTACATTGTTTTAAACTTACCCAGATGATGAGAAGTTACCAAAAGAATTACTAAAGCAGAAACTTTTTGTACAAACCTCACAATTCAAAACTATAGGTGCAAACATAGGTAATAAAACCGAAACAGGCAGCTTTTAACTAATCTCTTACATGAACTCTACCCTTTGCTCGTCGACTCAATAAAACAACAGTTTCCGATCGGTTTTTGTCTTTTTATTTGTCCAATTTTATAGCTTCGGCCGAACATGTGGCGAAATCGGTGCCGATCTGAAAAAAAGCAAAACATCTCCGTCCTTGTCTCGTGTAGCGCGTCGTCCCTTTCCCCCGCACATGTGTTACCCTCGTGTGATCAATGAATATTGTTTTTTCAATAGTTTCAAAGGGTTTTATTATCTGTAACTGAATAACGTTCGGCGATATAGCCCGATGGTTTTTACGCGGTTTCAGATGACTTAAAAAAATGTAAAAAGACCCGTGTTTTTAGAGGATTGAATACATTCATCGGCTTTAGCCTTCGTAAGCACAATACTAACGTAGAACGATAGTATTAGCTATGTTGTCACTGCGGCCCATGTTTTTATGTGTGTTATAATGTGCCATGAAAATCTTAGGAAAACTCAGAACTAAAAGGACTTATGTAGGTCAGGTACTGAGCTTGAAAGCGAATAAGTTTTCCAAGGACTTGGTTGCAAGCCTTTTACGTCCCACTATTGGGGGGGACACAGGGGGAGGCCTGGAGCATACTCCACCATGCTGCTCCAATGCGGTGCGGTGGACAAACGGGCTGGCGGCCAACCTGTGTTGGATGTTATCAAACCGTCCATAGGACCTCCGACAAGGGTTAACGACTGCTATCATATCGATAACAACCGCTACCGACGGCTTAACGTGCCCTCCGAAGCACGGAAGCGCGTGTAATTCGCCACTAGCGGTCACCCATCCAGGTACTGACCGCGCCCGACGTTGCTTAACTTTTTCCATCGCTAGCGATCTACTTACGCAGCGAGGCTATGCGCGCTTCCTTTATTAATACTTTATCACAAAGTCATTCTTCCATAAGAGATTTAGTACGCACATAACGCATCAGCTCTTATTAATATGACATTTATAATTAGAGAGAGCGTCATTCAGACATCAGTCGCCATGCTTACACTAGATCCGTCCGTGGCTTCGTACGTACGAATACTGAATCAATTTTCAGACTAAAATCATTCTGGACTCGTGATTTGAGGGTGTATGCGGGTGCTTTACTCATGAGGACTAAGATGTTCGCGTCAAATAAAGTATCCCCGGCAACCACACCTCCCCAGCCGACACACAACACATGAAGAACATGCTGCTTTACGACGGGTTAAGAGGCTGGCGGTAAGATGCTGCTATAGCTCTGTACCATTGTACCAACTATTAAAATACGATAAGAAGAGTGTCGATCGGTTTGATCAATAGTATTTTTTCCGTTACACAACAAGCCTACCTACTGAATAAAGCTGGAAATAATTCTAGGAAAAGATTCATAATGACATACGTATACATTCGGACTAATCTAATATTGTCATAAATGATCTACCAGCACTGAACTGCCGATGGATCCGATCATCTTGATCCCCTGCCAGCGACTAAATGTCAATGCGTGGTCGTTAATGCAACCGGAGCATGGACCATACATTAGTCTATTTGCTATGGGACATTAGCTAAACACAATATTACGAGACGATTTGAGTAGAGCTATTTCTAAAGCTCTATCTGCCAAGAATTGCGGATTTTTGTATCTAACTAACTTTTGCTGCGACTTCGTTCACGTGGATCTATCGTAAGAATTACGTTAGAAAGGAAGGTTATCCTATTTGAGGATGGACTTAGTGTCCATGGACTTCAGTGACCACTTAATATAGGATGATCTGTATGCTCATTTCCGACATATTAATCAGCTCATAGCGATGATAGCCCAGAGGCTTAGAATGCGACCTCGAATCGAGGGGTCCGGGTTCGAATCCAGTGGCACGCACCAATGACTTTGTAAAAAAGTTATGTGCGCTTTATAAAATTAAATACCACCTGCTGTTAACGTGAAGGAAAACATCGTGAGGAAACCTGCATGCCTGAGAGTTCACAAAAAAAAATGTTCTCAAAGGTATGTGAAGTCCACCAACCCGCAGTAGGCCAGCGTGGTGGACTAAGGCCTACATCCCTCTCATTACGAGAAGGAGACCCGACCCTGTAGTGGGTCATTAATGGGTTACTGGCAATCAGTTTCTTGTATTTTGGCAAAAACCGGCCAAACCCAATTTATTGGATTGCTATTTCTACAGACATCTTGGAATCGATTCAAGTGACATTTCGCGGGAAAATACTTGTACATTAATCATATCTTCTGTGATTTTCCGATTCAACTGTAGTTCGTACGCAGTAGGTACATAATATTATCGTAAGAAGACGAAGCGACTGACAAGTTTTGGGATCACGATTTGAGAGTAGAAATGAACACAAAATGTTGTATGTAGGATTAAAATTGTTCCTTGTTAAATTTGGACGTAGAGTAACCCATACTAGGTTCTGTTCCATGTTATCTCAATAATGCTTATAGTTATTGATACTCATGTAAAAACACAGAGCGTCTATGACTGGCCTGTTGGTCTAGTGGTTGGCGGTCCTAACTACTATGTCGGAGGTCGGGGGTTCGATTCCCAACGATGATATATATTTGTGTGATGAGTGTTTGTTCTGTGTCTGGGTGTAAATTGTTTAGATACATAAGTATCTATTTAAAAATAATGTACGTTGAACAATTTGAACAGCGATCTGGACAGCTATTTTGGGATGGGAAAGCTATGTATTGTGAATGGTCCCACAGTATTTATTTATTAACCGACTTCAAAAAAAGGAGGAGGTTCTCAATTCGTCTGTATGTTTTTTTTTTTATTTTTTTTATCTATAGAGCAAGCGCGTGTTCATTCAAAACGACCAACCCCACTCACACCTCACGTGACGCTCACGACTTATCGCGTCCGCGTCGTATCGCCCGCGCCCGAAATAGTCGCGCGGGTCGTCCATCATTACTCTAGTCACCTGTTCGAGTGCGGATCAAACGTCCATCTGTTGCTTACACAAATACTCTCAGCTATCAATCTATCTGTGTACACGGCTCAATGTTTCTGTTATGTTGACGACACCTGTGCCGAATAGTTCGTGCATACATATTTATAGTGATGCGCCGAATACTTAGTTGGTATTCGGCGTATTCGGCATCATTTTCACTATTTATATTCGGCACCAAAACCGAATAATTCGGTCAAATAAAAAGTCAAACCATATTATTGTTTAAATTAAAGCACAGACGACTTTGAGGTTACCGTTTTGAGAAGCTATAGGATGCACGCAGTAGGTATATGAATAGTAAGTATATAACCTAATCAGTAGTATAGCAGGCATTATATAACCTATATTTATGATAATAAAAGTTTTGTCTTTGACGGACCATAAAAAAACAGCTTATTAAGACAAAATTTGATCCTGTTGTTATTCGCAGGTTACGCTAGTCGCGTCCTAACGCAGATAACCAGTCGCGAAACAATCCCTGTGTTTTGGTTCAGGAGCTCTGGTTGCGAACAAAGACGGCAGGTTCACTACAAGTAGCAGTATCCTCTTACCTACGTCAGCTCTGTATCAAGTCGGATACGGTTGTTCTTGGTTGAAGAAGTATAAAGTATGCTCATGGCCTACCTAAAATGCCTTGGATTTAGCCCAACCAAAATCTTGTCATGTCAGTACCCATTAATGACCCACTACAGGGTCGGGTCTCCTCTCACAATGAGAAGGATGTAGGCCTTAGTCCACCACGCTGGCCTACTGCGGGTTGGTGGACTTCGCATGCCTTTGAGAACATTTTTTTTTTGTTAACTCTCAGGCATGCAGGTTTCCTCACGATGTTTTCCTTCACCGTAACAGCAGGTGATATTTAATTTCATAAATCGCACATAACTTTTATTACAAAGTCGAGGTCGAATTCTAAGCCACTGGGCTATCACCAAAATCTTAACACGTAGTAAAGCTTCGTCCTTCCGTCCGGGGAGGTACTTTACCGCCAGCCTCTTAACCCGTCGTAAAGCAGCATGTTCTTCATGTATTGTTTCGGCTGGGGAGGTGTGGTTGCCGGGGATACTTTATTTGAGGCGAACATCTTAGTCCTCGTGAGTAGCAAAGCACCCGCACACAATCTCAATTTCTTCTCTATTTGAGGTTTGATGTCCATGGGGTACAGTGACCACTTATCAGGTGGCCTTCCTGTTCGTTTGCTCGTCAATAACACACTATAAAAAAATGAAATATTAGCTTTCTAAATATGACAAACAGATTCCCATACGATCACGCCATCGATAAGTTATTGTCATTGACAGTGCCAGAAATATACACGAGGGTGACGTGATGTACGGCGGAGAATCAGTGTAATGTGGCCAGGCGTTTTGGGATGACAGGAATCTGGAAAAATAGGATAATTTGAAAAAAGATATTGAAAACTATGATTGTCAAAAAATCAGAAATAACTATTTTCTGGATATTTGACTATAGTTAAAAACATAAAAAAAGATTTACTGTGAACCAATCATTTTATGCTTTAGAAATCCCACCTGATTTATTTTTTATTGCAGAATTACAGTAATAGGTATTAACAAGGCATTGTTCCCAAAACAATACTTGAACTATATCAAATATATACTGTTGGGAAGGTAGAATTTAAAAAAACGAATAATAAAAGATGACAAGTATAAATTTTACATATTATTATTTTGTACTTATTTTATTAGATTTCTCCAAAAATGGCAACTTTGTCATTCGTCTCATGTCAGCGTTCTCAATATGAGTTTCAAAAATTAGTCGAAATTATGGTCACCGTTCTTACAGGGGAAGAAAAAATATCCAAATGTCATATTCCATTCCCGTCTTATGTCCCCCAAGACAAATAGGAAATGCCATTGCACTAATGTCATTCTGAATGCAATTCTATCATTTCAATATTAAAGATATCAATGTGTGAGCTTAAAATTATTTATTTTGTAAATTTTGTGAAAATTTAAAATAAAACTTAATCATTATTTAATTGGAGGCACCCTTTAATTCGTCTCCTGTAGTTCTGTAGGTACAGGTAATTATTAATGTATAAATCGTTACGTTAATCATAATATATTATGTCTATGGCCAAAATCAAATGACTGATCAAAATAAACTCACACTATTTATATTGATACAATACTTTTTCAGATTCTCGCAATCTTTATCAAGCGAATTAACAATTTCATTATCAAACGTAAAGTCAGCCATTACGGCTTTTTAAGACACCCTAGTATTAGTAGATTAATAGACTCAGCATTTAATTTTTTTCATCCAAAATGACAGCACATACCGAACGTTAGTAGAACCATAAACAATATTTTTTTCTTCCCAAACCTCGTCTTTCCCGCGTTTTTTACTACGATTATGTCATCTCGCACTGTTTTAAAGCCCTAATGAATAATAAATTGTCTAATTATTGTCCCCTCGAGTGCTTCCATGTATTTATATTATTTCGAAAATAGATCCCACCTATCTGGCTAATTTATCTGTGGTCTTGACATTATTTCGATGATGGACGGGGCTCCTACTTCCTGTGAGCTTTTTATTTTCAATTCGACGTTACAATGTCTAAATTGATTTAGTAATTAGTATGTTGATTGAACTAGGTACTTTGTTTTACTTGTGCAGTTAGTATTATTATAAGTTTTATAGGTCAGTGTCGTCAATAGTCATGTTATTGACATGAATAAAACTTACTTTATCTTTCTGCTGTACGCTTTTGTAGATTACTTTTTACATAGAGCATATAGGGTCTTTAATTAGTATTGCTTGACGCGATCAAATCACCGCCTTCTTATTGTTTAATCTTGAAAATAACAAAATTTTCATATGCAAAATTTTGAATGATTATATTGCTGACTTTAATGAAATGAGTACAAACATGAAGAATATCTTTTTTTAAACGTAAAATATATTTTCAGCGATGCATTCAGCCAGTGAATATCAAAACAAATATGCTTCATGAATGTACTCATTAACATTTGAGTGGTCTTTGGCAGAAAATAATCCGTTTAAAAATAAACATAGGAACGAATTGTTATGAGTGGGCGTACAGAATAGACGCAGTGAAGACATAAAAATAACTACCATCATATTGACAGAAAAAGCTAATTACTGCCTCTACAACGTTAAGAATAATGGTAAGGTTATCACATTGTGTGTTTTTGTTGTCAATTTGAAACGCTCGGATGTTGTTAAACGAATAAACGAATAGCTATAATCGATTAAGTTGCAATTATGTGCAATTACTCCCGGATACGACAGGTCAGTAAAGTATATCAATGTTTGAAAAAGTTATGGCAACACCTGCCGTACAAGCTTTCACGACATGATTTGGCCACGCTACCCAGTATTAGTACAATTAGGTTAAGCAACAGTGACCACTTAATATCAGCCTGCATTCTCGTTTGCTACTCAATTTATATAAAAACTGACATTCGTTGATCAACACTTACCATCGTCTCCCAAAGCGTGTTACTAGACTTTTTTATATCGTGACAATTGCAACAAAGTCACATAATAAAGCACATACGCGATACTCGGAACCAATCGAATTGAAAATCAACAATCGGCCAATTCCGAGGCATTCGTGACGGCCTAAGTGTCGCCTAAATGGCGCTATGAAATTGAAATTGTCAATTCGAGCCGATGGTTTTACGGCTTTTATGGCTTCGATTTCCGTTATTACTCCACCGATCGATGTATTAACGAAATTAGTTGATGTTTTTATTTTCAATTTATTTACGTTTGGACACGCGACGGTTTTTCTTGTAATAACGAACTATCCATGATTAGGTCGACCGTATATCATCAGCAAGTCCCATCGAAATAAACGATGATAAATTCTTTTTAAAACGGCAAAAGTAAACAAATATTCGGCTTAAAAAACAAAAATCACCGTCTACTTCATTGCGCCAAAAAGCACTTAGCACACGTTCGGAAACAAAGACCAACTCGTACCACACAAAAATCCATCAATCAAAGAACTGCAATGAAATAATCGAATTTCCGAACGCCGAGCGCAGTTCAAAGGGCAAGAGGGACCGCAACAGATCAAAAATAAACAAGAGGAAAGTAAAAAAGCGTATGAAAGTATGACTAATATCTGGCACAAAGTTCAGTGTCAATAACGCGTCTATGGCAACAAAAGGAGGAAGAAAGGGGAAGGAATTCAAAAAAGGAACGTGAACGATGCCCATATTTCCACAGATACAAAATTTTCAATTTGGAATGCTTTCATTTATACTGCAACGATATATTGCATCTTTCGCAATGATAGTGTATTAAAAGAGGTAGATATGGCATCTTCTAACGCGCGGCGATTAGAATTTGCTCCGCCAAGCTACACATTCAAACGTATTCTTACGTCTAAAGGTATACATGTGTTTGTGACATGTGAATGCGAAATGAATATACGAAACATAACGCTACACGAAAGAGATAGCTAGAATCCGCGCCACGACTCATATCCTCTAATATAAAGGATTTTGGTCCTTATTGAAAGAAGCATAAAGGTCTATCTATCTATCTATCTATCTATCCCCATCGCACTACAACTGCGAACATATTCGCTATCCTTTTTTGCGATGGTTTAGAAATAATAGATAATAATCTTTTGTAATTTAGTAAAAATTTAGAAATAATGTAAATTATTGCTGTACTTACGTGTGATAAGACAATCCATCGTCCTTAGTTACTTTTGTAACGTAGTTTTTACACTTTCGAAACACACAATTCGATATTTTAACTATATTTAGTGCGCAATACCCACGTGCTTCACCAACCGCTGATATTATGCGACTAAGTTGCATTGTGTCAGTTGACACAATATCAGCGGCACATTTTCCGCGCGCTAGTGCGGTATCTACCTCTTTTTAATACACCATCATTGATCTATCGTGTGTTTTCGTACTTACATCGATTTGTTGTTGAGTTAGAATGTCAAACAGCGTTTATTGCTGAATTAAAAATTGTAATCAGTTCTAATGTTCTTGCTTTAGTTCTTATTTATTTTTTCTTTATTATACGCATGCAATAATAAAGGTATAAAGCTAACTATTAAGCTACTTTTAGCATTCTCTGTCAGTCTACCTATAGATATAGGTACGTACACGTACCTACCTTTAGAAGAAACTGAACATCCACTATGTTGTTGTCTTCAGATGGACATGAATGGACCTCAGCCTAATGACTATTTCACTAAAATCTTGATAAAATAATTGAATTGAAATCAAACTATGTTTGTAATTGAAATATATCATAACAAATGGATCCATAAATAAATAATTATCTCAAAAAAATCGCATGGCAATAAATAATTAACCTAGTTGAGGCCGTAAAAAGAAACGCCGAACCAAATGGCATCGATTGAAAGGGAACTGGCAAAGTTTCTGTCACGAAACTCCTTTCCGATGCACGATAGATTTTACTACCTTTCGGTATTGACTTCCATTTCACCGACAAAGTTATTAATGCACCTAATAACCTCATAAACAAAGAAAAGCAGTCACTAACACAATACAATAAGGCTCAATCAGTAATCGAAGACGGCTGAACTGATGTTGTTTTCCTGTTTAAAAAGTTTTATGCGTGTGAGGGTGATCTTACAGTTTTGTTATATTTATGACAGTGATAAAATTGTTTGCGGCGTGTTTCGTTCTGTTAGTATTGAGCACCTGTCTTTTATAATTTTATCGTCTACCGTTCTTATCGGAACGAAACGACCGAATAAATCACGTGACCCCTGACTATTTAAATGCAAGCGTTAAAAAAGTACTTACTTTTAAGCTCAGAAAATTCGAAAAAAGACTCAGAAATAGTGTTTGAATTTGGAATATTTTTAGAATTACTAACATGGCCTTCTAAAACATTGCATGTTCGAAATTTCAATTGTCATGTTGGTACCACTCGAAATCAATAAACAGTTTCCGTTGGTACCGATATTAGACCGCATTTACAATTCAAATTCGCGATCAAACGTCTTTATGTTTTAGAAAATGTACATTATGAAGTAAGCGTCATATTCGAACCGTCGAAAAATAAAGTTGTAAAGGACTCCATGTTTAATAGAGCGGTAGCAGCACGCGACTTCCTCAGATCACTATCGATGACAAATTTATGAATGCAGATCGCACATGGCGTAACAATTACAACGATCTTATTATAATCGCAGTAAAGTTCAAAATTAAAAATAAACAACAACAAACGCTCGCCCTAACCACAAGACGTTCGATTTTCGAAAAGCCCTCCTTTAAAAAATGAAATTCGAATTTCATTCGGCATTGTTGCCTTTGATTTACGCGCCACTCGACTGTCACAGATATGTGCCACAGATAAACGCTAACATCGAAATAATTAAAACGAAAGTGTCTAATCTATGATCATAGGAAAAAACGCACGAGGAATATGAATGTTGATTCACTCTGTTTTCTTTGATCAAAGAAATAGGATCATTACACTTTTGATGGATTGTGGAAGCGAATTTTCTTATATTTCGGTGGTGGTACGTCTTGACTTATCGTTATTTTATATACCAAGTAAAATTTATCTACGATAAAACTATATTTTATTTTAAAGTCTACAGTTAATTTTCATGTTCATGTCAAAATTAGCCTTTGTCCTCTTCACGAGAAAGCACCATTATAATATTACCAATAAACTTTTAATGTTCAAAAATTTTTAAATCTTAAATCTTTCTGTTCAAGTTTCCTGCTAAGCTATTGCTGATAATGGCAGTCAGGGTTGCCAACTTAGCACTTTCAGTGCTAGATTTGGCACTATTTTCGCAAACTTAGCACTGTAATTTAACATTCAGCACCTAGCACCAAATCTAGCACTAAACGGTGCGGCAATCATTCTGATTTTTTTCTGGTCACCGTAGAATAAGACGCAGCTACGCGAGAAATTGTAACATAACGCTACAGTTTATGCTAGACCACAAATGCACCCATGGAATTATATATGGAATGAATTCACTAAAATCGATTTTAGCGCTTACAAAAGCATTTTGTATTTCTTGGTAAGTATGGGTTTGACATATATCGTGAGCACTAAAATCGATTTTAGCGCAATACGGAACACAGCCAACGTTGCACGTAGTACTTAATAATTCCATGAACGCACCTATATCTTATATAGTGTCTATGTATGGGGTTTTCCCGTCAGCTGATTCAAAATTGAACGATTTTATCATTTTTTTTTCATGTTGAAATAAAAAAAATTAGCACTATTTTTGTGTTTTTTTTTACCTATCTATTTGAGATGTTATTTAGCACCCATTTGAGATATCGAGTTGCCAACCCTGATGGCAGTTACATTTTTGAATTGAATAACCTGAGCTTTCTTCAGTGTTGCTAGCGTGGAACTTGCGAATGCGTTAATAAGCCTGACCCTTGTGTTATCTGCATCTGGCCTCCCCTGCTAATGAATATTAACTAATAACAAACCGCAAATAACTTCTGTTTGTATGACTCACCTACGACCATTACGACCGACTTACCGTATAGATAAATAATGTTTACTGCAAGGACTTTTATATTATTATGATCGGACCATGAAACAATACTGAAGAAAAGTAAAACTGGGCTTAAATTCTTATTTTTTTTTAAATAAATAAGAGGCTAGCATTTTAGGGATACCATAGTAAGAAGATTTCCCTAACACTTGGGAAATATATCTTGGTATCTATTGAAAGTGACATAGCAGCATTACCCAAAAGAAGTGATCTAATGTGTTCCATTTTTTATACCTATCCCGACACTCCATCTCGACATAAAAGTCTTTGGTTTACTGCGTGTGATTTCAATTGAAACGGATTTCCAATACTTGTCGATTTTCGCTTTGTTCGTCGTTAACTTGGATAAAGGGAATTTGCGGGTCTTCATTTCAAATTCAACCTTTTGACCCGTTCCTGGTAATTAAAAATACAATACACGCTTTTTTCTTTTCTATTCTTCGAGTCTCTTCAGAAGTCGACATCGAAGTTTTTGTGGGTTAATAAACAATACCCCTTTCTGTGTAGGCGGCAGAACGTTCTTTTGATCAATGCCTTATCAAACGTGATTGTGACTTGTCTGTGGCAATCAAAGAATTCGGAATAATCGCGAAATCGCGTGCCATTTGGAGTTAAACATATTATCATATGAATTTCCATTCTCATACGCTTTATAGAAAAGGCGTAAGGGTGGGTAGACTGAAAGTTAGCCCTTGTTTCAACAAATAAAAGGAACTAATTTGCATATCACAGCACGCGCTAATGATTGGCACGTCACTAACTGTATGCGACTAGTGGCTGACGACTTGGCGGGAAATGTGACATTTGGCAGATGGCGGGAAAGTTTGACAGTTTTGTTTTTAAACCAATGTTCGATGCTATATTCAGTCAACATCGTATATTGTGTCATGTTTGTGTATGCATGCATCTTATTAATAAATGGAATAAATTCAGTTCAGCTTGTTAGTTATCAATTGGTTAATGACATGAATTACCAATACTTTAATTTAATGTAATCTTTTATGAATATATCTAATATTTATTTAGCTTCAATTTTATTAAATGAATTATATAAATTTTCTTTATTTATTTGGAATTTCCAGCAATTTCAGACGCTTGATTATTTGTTTAATAATATATAATCGCTTTCATACTGAACTGAGGGTCAAAATTAGCTACAATTTTATATTATCTAGGCTGAAATTCGTATATCTAGGCGACGATAACTTGACCGGTGCTACGGTCGCTACCATTTTTACGTATTTTCAACGCACCCCAATTTATATCGCGTCCACAACTTTACGATTTCTTTGTTTTACTTTTTCTATTACCTGTAAGCGCCTATATTTAAAATTTTATGGGCCTTCTGATTTATCGCTAGCTAATGTTTATTAGCAATTAAACCTTAAGTTTTAGTGTAAGAAAATGGAAATGAAACCATAACAACACCTAGAATTTGGTGGTCCAAATAATGAAGTAAGCCTGAAAGTAGCAAATAAATCTCATGATGGAGGCACTGATATGGGAAGAAAAATAATACCGACAATAATCGACTTTATAGTTGAACCTTCGAAGTCACGAAAAACTATCACAAGAAATCGATGGAAACAACAAACCACGAACAATACAATGCAATAAACCACCAGTAAATCGTCTCGCCCCACCGTCTCAGCGAGCTGTCAATTTTCTTTTCCTTCGCCATATCGGGCCGAGCATCGAATAACCAAATTAGTTTCGACACGAACCACTGGCCGATTGTCTGCCACCTCACAATGGAATCGATGTAAAACTTCCCCTTTCAATACCTTTTTTCTGTTTCAGGCACAACACAATAAGAATCACAAAAGAAAGTTCGGCACGCGAAGTGAGCGATCGATATTCGGCAGTCGATGATTGAGACGGATAAAAGTTGGCGGGACTTTTGAAATTCGAACATGTGGAGTTCGGAGTTTGAATTCGGTGGTCGGGTGGCGCGCGGGTGAGGACCATCCGATCAGTATGCGTCTGGCCTGAGCGCGGGTCGGTAGTCCGGATGCACCCCACCGGCGCGGCCAGCCTGCCCGCCGCACCAGAGGCGGAGGTGCAAGCTATGCACTCGATGGACTGGCTCTTCAAGAAGGAAAGGATCTATCTCCTAGCGCAGTTTTGGCAACAGGTAACGTACCTATCCGAATTGGCTGGGAATTTGGTCAAACTTAATATGTATAGGTGATTACAGAAATACACGAGTCAAAGCTACAGTAAACAAATGAAAATCGTTGCCAAACGTTTGGCGCATAAAACTTTACTTTTATTGCATCCAAAAGGTACATACACATACAAAATGAAGTAAGGAAACTTTACAAGGATTTAACGCATAAAAAAACGCAAGCACCAGAAAAGGATATTTTAATTAACAAAATATTTTTAATAAAAAAAAACTAAACAACCGAAATTAACCTGCACAACTGCGTATCAGACTGTACCAACATAACGGAAAAAACAGAAAACAATTTTCATGTAATGTGAATATTTAAACACGTAACAAACAAATTGACAAACAAACAAAATCCACTGACGGTTAGGTTAGGTTGGACCGCAATTAACCTGCACAGTAAACGGGGCCGAACAATAACCATCGTGCATTAACCGCTTTATGTTAAACTGATACTACCCTCATTACGAAACTATCGCGTACCAGATAGGGAATTGACAGGTGGTTGGAATAGTTTTGAATAAAGAAAACGGTTTCAGATCTCAAAATAGGTAACAAAAAGGAGTGGTGTAGAACCTTTTCAAAACTGTCTATTAATTCAATTATTCAATTACATATTTTCAAGAATGATGCTGAAAGCGTAAATTGGTTTGTAGAAATGAAAGGGAAGGGAGATGAACGAAAGTTCACAACACAGTCCTCAAAAAAAAACTAAAGTAATAATAAGTTGAACAAATCGTTCGAAAGAGCCATAATATACTCGTACTTACCTAATCTATTGGAAAGAAAATTTCTCGAATAAAGACCATGTACCTATTAGAGTAGGTAAAGACTGATCTATAATCAGATAAAAAGAAAGACAGACCGCGCAATAAGAACCTTACAAGTCCTTCGACTCGGTAGACTGATGACCAGAATAAAACCCGGTAAACCATTGCATTGGAAAACGCAGCTATAGCCAATAAACAGATGAGAAACCATAACCTATCGATGATACCAATCGTTTAACCTTTTACGGCGGCCCAAATGACTTCCTACCACTAGAACTAAAAAAACGTAATAGTTTTTTTAGGTTTATTGTCCTTTTGAGGTCCATTTGAGGTTGTATGGTCCCACAACCCACAGATAATCACAGTAAACAAAAACAACCTATAAAGCCACAGGTAGGTACTATCTATGTATCATAACAGTTTAGAAACCAACCAATATTATGATAACAGCTCAAATCAATGAAAAGGGTACAATTAACCCGTAACTGCCGGGTCGATCGCGGTCTATTATACCCATTGTCTCAATGCTAATCGCTACGTGCTTACTTGAGGGTTACGAGCCTACACCAGGAAAACTATTATCTATGTTATCGATACTGTTATAAATGCGGAAACATCGTTATCCATCTGTCCATTCCGCTTTCACGGTCGTGTTACTAAGACGATGATGATGCGATCTAATTAGGAGATAAACTGGGTTAATTAAGGATTTTATTGAATAAAGTTGTATTCTTAAACGTCGTTAACGGGCATTGATGTGTTGTGGTCACTGCCAATGAACAACCTCATCCATCTTCATATAATTAAGACTAAGATGTTCACCTCAAAAAATTGCCGAACTCCTCGCCAGCCGAAACACAAGACACACTTAACGCAAGATTAAGAAGTTAAGACGAGGCTAAACGATTCCTTCGATAATCTCATTTAGGTATTCCATTTTACTATTATTATTTTATATCCATATAAAAAAAAACCAAACGAACCACAATATTTCCACCGTTACACGCGAAGCACTAACACTTATTACAGCGTCTAATTATCTCAAACAGTCATTAGGTATGGTATTAGAAACAATTACAATACAATACAGCAATGATCCGATCTCTGACACTGATCTCGGTGTCAGCGACAATAAGTGTCGATCGACTGGCACTTTAATTGCAATCGGGGTTTACACGTGTGTTGGTTGAACTAATAAAAAGAACTAATAAATTTGAAAGATAATACCACAGCTTTAAAGCAAACTAGCTTTCGCGTCCGACTTCGTACTTGTTGCGCTGAGAATTTGACCCAAAGCGATACAAAGGATACGAATTCTATAATTATGTTAATCTAAGTTATAATCTATCTGTGTACCAAATTTTAATCTATCTGTGTACCAAATTTCATCCAAACCTGTTCAGCCGTTATTGAGTAAATAAAGGGTAATAAAGTAGAGAGTAAATAATATAAAGAATAACATACACCATCCATCCTCACAAACTTTCGCATTTATAAAAGTAGTAGTTTTACTAGCAAACGTGCATGTAGATGGATTTTTTGTCTGATCCTTGAGTATTTTTGGTCCTCTTCAGGACTAAAATGGTCACCTCAAAATTGGTAGTTTCGGCAACCAAATCTTCCCAACCAAAACACAAGACATGACAAGTTTTATTTACTTTTAAAAGCGTGCTGGGAGTTTTTTTCCGCCCGCTTTTTTCTCCCAGTCTACGTTTTGCCTGAGGAGCGATCAAAGTGGACGAATGTAGAATGTATAATTTATCTGTATGACTTTCATTAAGTGTGCACAAATTGTACCTAATAATGAATAAAAGCTATTGAGTTTGAGTTTGAAGATATGCATGCTGCGTACATTGCGGTATAAGACATAGGATCTAATACTTAAGACAAGTCATGCAGTAATACAAAAAAAAATCCACCGATTGACACTTTAATTAAATTTAATGGCCATTAAAACAAAATTAATATCTTTCACCGATACAAAGGTAATTGACAGCTGTAAAATATTAGGTTGGCAGCCTTGATGGTGTCGCTTGCCAATAGTGCCAACGGAACCAAACTAATTGTTTCGGTCTACATGAGTTGGAGAGTAATGGGAGCAATCGGTTACTACTTGGCAATCAATTTTATTATCGATAATTAATACGAGATCGGATAGATACCTAGAATATATAACTAAAAGGAACATGGCTTTTTAACTTCATACGAAGGAAGAAACAAAACGGTTAACTTCATTGTTTTTCGATCCACTTTGTGTTTGTGATTTTTCTCTGTGTTTTGCCAAAATTAGAAAGACGGAAAGATAGATAGAAAAGCTATGTTATTTATAGATCACCTGACCTTAAATAATCCGTGCACACCTTGGAAATAAACATTCAACCAGATAAGATAAGATAAGATTGACCAGATAAGTAGAAGTCATAACTAAAGTCATATAGTACCTATGTACAACGTACATTCCTTTTTTGCATATTTATGTAATTGCATTGCATTTGCTACTAATCTATATATATAAAAATGAATAGCTGAATGTGTTGCTAAGCGCAAATCTCGAGAGCAGCTGAACCGATTTCGCTAATTATTTTTTTAGAATATTCCTTGAAGTACAAGGAAGGTTCTTACGGAGAGAAAAACTGAAAATAATGTAAAGAAAATAAAAAACAACAATTTCATTTTCCCATATAAACTGTTCTACCTGTCAAACATCATTTCAGATTGAATACCTACTTCATATAGCAATTACAATGTCATGGATTTAGAAACGTCAAGTTTTTTCTTTTTTGATGCCTCTTCTAATATGAAAACTGCAATGATATAATTTATAATGGCAAAACGAAGTGTGCCGGGTCAGCTAGTAAGTAATAGTAATAAGTTAGGATTCGCTTAAACAAGTGTCTCCGGCAACCACATTTCTACAACCGAAACAAGATATTATGAAGAACATGGTTACATAGCGAGTTATTAGGACGGTGGTCCTTAAAAACTCTAAAAAAAAACCTATGAGCAATCCGATCGTATTTTAAAAGATCCATGGTAAAACTTGGAGTATGTTTCATTCTAGGTTGGTATCATCATAATGCCAACATAATAAAGACAAATATGAAGGTCTGAGCCACAAAGTCGGATAAATATTCATTTCTCGAAAGCGCGATGGGTTCTAAGATACCCGTAAAATTTGAATTCGCTAGATAGCATTGTTTTAGTATTGCTAGCGAGCTTCTCTATTCTATACAAATAAATAAAATTGGAGTGTCTGTTTGTAATATAAAAATAACCGCTTTTTACTAAATGCATATGTGCACACGGTACATCTATACTAATATTATAAAGAGGAAACATTTGTATTTTTGTATGTTTGTAACGAATAAACTCAAAAACTACTGGGCCGATTTCAAAAATTCTTTCACCATTGGAAAGCTACATTCAGCCTGAGTAACATAGGCTATTAAATAAAAATAAAAAAAATCATTGGCAGAGCGAAGCCTGCTGGGTCAGCTAGTATAACATATCAACATAACATTTTTTACAATTTTTGTCTGTCTGTTTGTTCCGGCTAATCTCTGGAACGGCTGGACCGATTTTGACGGGACTTCCGGTGGCAGATAGCTGATGTAACAAGGAGTGACCTAGGCTACTTTTATTTAGAATTCCACACGGATGAAGTTGCGGGCACAGCTAGTATTGATTAAAAAGCGTATTTACATTTGCAATTTACATATGCCGTGTTTCGAATGGCTATCGATTGCGGGGACATAATGCAGGAGTGTATATTAATTGTAGAGTTCGCATGTCGTGCGGTAAGGGCGATAGCACTGCGGACTGGTGCTGCGATTTTGCGATTAAAAGTTCGTGAAATTAGAAATTCAATATTTAAATAATTTAATAGTTTGTAGGAGAATTGTAGGTTTTGAAGTCTGCTTGGAGTTAGTTTTAGCTGCAGTTTTGCTTAAGATTTTGAAGAAAATACTTGCTTGAAGAAAATTTTGGGGTCTCGTATTAGTCACTACGACGACACTACATACGACATTCCAGCATATTGTAATCTACAGTATGTGGTCTACATATTATATGGATATACATTTTATTGCATTCAAAGCATGACTGAAATAACGATTACCTAATTGTCAACGTTTGATAATACTTAAAAAATTCGTCCTACGAGTAGTCTAAATGTTTTTAAATTAATTTACCGTATAATATACTAGTTAGATTATTTGTGTAAATCTGGAAATTACAAACATCTAGATAATTATATACGCACTGATGAATATTGATGATCACAGTATGAAACATCAGAAGTTCACAGTTAATTCTATCACTATAAAAATAGAACTACAATATTACCACCACCATTATACATTGTATAATGTATTATTAAAAAAAACTTGGCAAAAATCACAATGCCATCGCCACATCTTGCGATCGCATCTGCGATTGGAAGTCGCAATACGTGCGTGTGAACAGATCTCTAGTCCGAGATGCGATTCTGTAATCGCATGCAGTTCGCGCTAGTGATTAGGTCCGTTTAAAATGTTTAAATGAATGTGATTGGACGGTTTATGTGTGTTTGTTTTTTGTTGTAGATTTATTTTACTGGGTTTTCGAGAATTGTTATTATTTAATATCCATGGGTTTTATGTAACGCAATTAAGATACTTTACTATGAGCATGATTCCAATGAAAAAGTCTTTTATTTTGATTTTAGACCTGAAGACGTTTTCTTGCTTTTTCGATTATTATTTTCAACGTAATAAACATTTCATTGGATTCAAAGGGCCCACGACTGCGCTGAGCGGCGTCGATTAAGGGAGGCCCATGTCCAGCAGTGGACTACGGAAGGAAGGAAGATTTTCGTTTGCTTCCTATTACTAACCTTTAGTTATAAGAATGGGTATATCCATAGGCTTATTTTGTTTAGAAAAGCTAAACGCATTGATTTAATCGATATCGTGGCAGGAAAAAATAAAAAAAAATATTTTTCATCCGGCGCTAAAATTTTTCGAAAATATTTGAAATACATATAATATAAACTACTAAGTCGTACTTTTATTACTAGGAATTATTTTCTCTTCCTCCCGAATCAAATTACCTTTTTTGAAATAATAATTACTGATCAAACCCTGTCGATAAAAAATAAAGCTTATCACTGCTAGCGATATTAATTAACAAACCCATCAAAATTAAATGAACCATCGAGGAATCGTCAGAAGAACTCCAGTAAACAGCTAATTGCTAAAATCCGCCATTAGTTTACGCCATAGCAATTACTAGGGCATTGTAATTACGAGCAAAGTAAACGTATAATAATCTATCGAAACTAATAAAATCATTATTAGCCACCCAGTAGTTGGGACACAATCGACCTTAAAGTCGGGGTTAGGCTGGGGCCATACTTATGACGGATTAGTCGACGATTTAGTCATTAGTTTAGTCCTTTATTCATATAAAAGCATTGTTATGAGAAATATTGAAAGACTCAAAAGTATTAAAAAGCATTTATGATTTAATTAAATTTTGATACCAATAATTATGATTTCGTTGTTATTGTAATAGTATTATGATTTTACTTCTTAATACGTTCATTATCTTTTGTGATAAGAAAACGAGCAACTTTTTTGTTTTTATCGGCTCTACTTTCTAAAAAAATTAACTCTAAAACTATAGTTTTGTATTGTTATGGTTCTCTTTTAATCGTGATTGAGTAAAATAGAACCAAAACAATACCTTACGTTTCTTTAAATATTATATTAAAAACTATTATTTTTAAATAAACATACTTCAAATAGTACTAAATAAACTACAATAGTAAAAAACAGACTGATCCGTGTATTTTTATGTTTTTTTTAAAGAACTCAATAATCTGTGCCCACCGTGTAGACAACCACAGACAATTATCGTCCATAAACTGTCGATGGTCGATCGTTTATTATCTATGCCGGCGCAGGTGCCGATCGCTTCTTTATTGATATTATAGATTTAATAGTTTTTATTCATACAGAAGTTTATGTCTTATTAATAACGTTGGTTTATTAGCGGAAGGTTTGTAAAAGGTCAGAATGATTTTTTTCTATTACTCGATTATGGATGGATGAGTTTGAGGCTATCACAATTCACACACCTTCAACCATCAGAGTCGGTTGGTAGGCAATGATGAGAAAGCATTGCTCAGTATTTCTCTAGACTGTGTCTGACTCTGTCAGGGTCAGAAATAACGGAATCCATACCTAGAACAATGAAGGTAACGGTCGTTCGCAGCTAACCGACGGGAAAGAAAGGTCTTCGAATGGCGACTACGTGTAGGCAAAATGGACCTGATGTCCTTATCAGGTGATGATCTGAAAAAAACAGGGGGTATCCATTGGATTCAAGGGCCTAGGACCAAGCGAAGTGGCGTCGATTAGGGAAGGCCTATATCCAGCAATGGACTACAAAGGGCTTATAGGAAGGAAGAAGCTTGAGGCTACTCACACATACACATACGTGGTTCGATACTACCACCATCGTCTCCACATGTTGGAGAGCATATGAGCCAATGTTCGTAAAATTATAAGAGGATGACCAAATCGTCCCAATCCACGTGGATCCGAAAGATCCGACGTCTGCGGAACAAATTTGACAGATAGCGTACATTATCTGTGATGCTGTGATCGGCTGCCAGACCGACGGTATAAGGCCAAAACACATGAACGGCTTACACGCGCGGTTTAAACGTGTTATTGGTAGTGGTGGTTTGGTTGGTGGAATGTCGATTGTCTACTAACGCTGGAGAGGAAGAAATAAATTCGGATCGCCGTGATAGTTATAAGACCTTTTATAGTTAACTAACAAGATGAAACCATCGCACCATGAGCGATCTTGTTTCTTTACTCAACACACACACACACACACACACACACACACACACACACACACACACACACACACACACCACACACACACACACACACACACACACACACACACACAAAGTGCATAAGCATAGTTGTCAATGCTATAGGCACACACGAGAGTATCTATCCGTCATACAAGCCAAACAATCCCGTCTTCGTGAACTAAAGCAATTTGTACTATAGTTCTGTCGTAGTGGCACTGACATGGCGTCACCGAATTCACTGAGGATGGAGCCGTTCCATACGCGACGCCCCAAACGCTTCATCCGTAGTCATCCTAACCCCAATTCTTCCAGAATCTTGACCAGCGCGACAAAGTTAATGAGGGTGTGGCGAGCATTCGGCCAGTTTAATGAATCGCCGATACATCCCGATGGTATCGCGACGTCGGGAATGTTCCCACAGTCAGGGAATGTTCCGCAAAAACCGACGCCACGTCGATGCTCTAAGGATAGACAGGAACAATTTTGGACCATTTTTTGGGGACGATCGATGAGAACTTTGGAAGTTCGATGAGTTTCGCTGTTTAAGGTTTTAATTACGTTCCAATTGTATTCTATTTTCGATTTCTTATTTTTCTTACTTTTTGAACAGGTCTGGAAAAGAAATGATTAAAGGCGTAGTAAGTACTTTTTCAAAGCCGGCATTTTTTTTTTTAATTTTCTGCAGATTGTGTCTAATATTAAAGTTCAGGAAAAGAATGATAAAAGACGTGAAAAAAGAGCACTTTAAGCCGGCAATGCACTGGCGATTGTCCTGGTGTTGCTCATATCCATAAGCAACGGTACAACTTTCCATCAGGTGGCCCGTTTGGCTGTTTATAAGGTATTTCCAAAAAAAAAAAAGTGTAATTTAATAATACACCTTTTTATCAATGTCAAGAAAACACAAATCAGGTCGGTGCAACAAGTGTTTATTTAATGCACTTCATTTTGATTCGGTTGCATTTCGGTATCAGCGGAGGCAGGCTATTAGCCACCTACGAACCGATCGTTTGGAGTGAATTCAAGTAAATTTCCCGACCATAATTATCCTATTAGCGGACAAAACAAGGAATAATCGTCGAAATGGCGGAATCCAGCGCCGGCGGCCGCAAAAAAGCTTAACCTGTATTTAAAAATCGATTGCAACCAAAAAATTGTCACTGACAAATGATTCGAACGCCTTGCGGTTGGAATTACGAATTCAAATCTTCGAATTTCGAACAAAAACCGCCATTAACGGGCGGTTGTTACCTTTTTTCGGCTGTCGATGGTTTCGGGGCTAATCGCGTTTTTTGTCGATACCTGGCTAATCGATGCTTGCACTAATTCGATTTGCGCCCCTCCCTCGTCTATAAGTGGGCGTGCACTATCGATACTTCATTCTCATCATTACCATACTGCACTAGCCCGGCATGGTAATGGGCATTCGTCATAGATACGGTTTCTATATTCTTTACTAGAGTGATGAGAATTATTACTTATATTTCTTGTTTTAGGAGTTGTAGGTCAGAATTCTGGGTACCTAATTAAATATTCTTAACTTTTAGGTTCGTTCTTTTTCTATAACTCCAAAAATATCTACATATAATATGAAAGTAACGTATAGGAATTTACCGTACGCGCTATTTGAAAAGAAAATACCATGTTCAATTTTTTTTGCGACGACACGAAATAATTCAGCTTATCATTAAATCTACACGAATTTCAATATAATAGAGATACTCGTATCGGACCAACGTTCCGATTTTCGAATTCCACCGCGCATCTCCCCGTTTGAAATTCGAAATCGGGAATTCGATCAATCGCGTAAATATTAAATTTTTCGCCAATTATGAATGGCAAGAAATTTACAGCTTTTATTTAGGTACAGCAATTAACAAAAATGTCTTAATTTAGTTACTTTTATTTTGTTAATTACCTGCGCGCAGATTATTCGTTATCTGTGCCATTTGACAGCTGTCAAGTGAAAAGCGTTCGAAAATCGATTCGTCGGCTAATCGAGCGTGCGTCAAACCGCGACCGTGCTCTGATAATTTAATACATAGAAGAAAACGAGAATAAAAAGCACAGAATCGATTGTGGTTGATGACGCTCCGGTCCACAGTCGAATCATCAGCGTTGATGGTTTTTTAATGATATTTTTCACAATCGGTCCGATCATTGACGGCTATTAGGTATAGGCGAGTGCCTTAGGACATGACAGCGTGTGTAGAACAGAACGCACGATTTCATCTCACCTATCATTTAGATACGAACTAAATTCAATTCTATGTCACTCAAATTAGAGCTTAATTTCCCTTGTAAAGATCACTCAAAACCAACTTAATAGCACACGTGACAAGCGAATTTGAACTCTAACGTGTGCTATTAAGGTATTCGAACGCTGGCTTCACTGTCTCTAGTAATGATTGTATCGTATAAAAATTATAGGAATTAAAACGCGATGTAGGTAAATACAGTGTGAACGCGATTTCTATAAAAATTAGGAAAAAAAATTTAATAATATTCACTCTTTTCTAGATATGAGATAGCTAAGAAATACTCAACTTGGACTAAATACCCATAACTAGGATTTTATGTTTGTAACCCAATTAATTAGGGTTCCTCACGGTGTTAGTATTCACTGTTACGGCGGGTGATGTTTATTTTTTATAACTGTTAAGGAAGTCATTGATACGTACCTACCACTGGTATTCGAACTCGGACCCCTCGATTAAGACCTAACACCACAGAGCTATCACCGCTTCATATTTTATACCGTAGTTCAAATAAAAAATTCAATAAAATATCGATAAGTACAACTTTTTTATATTTTTCGAAACGCTCGTGTTTTATAGGCGACGATGACCTTTGAATAACATGGCGCGTTTGCCTTTACCTGTTATTTATATAAAAAGCAGTTTAGTTGTAACACTAACACTAGTTTTCTATATTTTATTTATTTTACCTTTATAAATATGAAGGTGCAGGAAAAAATCAATAAATTGACCGCTCAGCGATGTTCCAGTTACGCATTAACAGTAACGAATTAAAACTTTACTCAATTAATAGGTGGAAAAAAACTCCGGTTAATCGATCCTATAGTCGGTTAATCCATCCGGGCTAAGGTAATCCACTGTTTCTGTATTTAGCATTGCAGTTACACTTCATTGCATTAGACAGTTGCTGTAGTATCGGATAAAATAAGGTGTCGAAGGATGTAAGAATGTAGATGTCCCTGAGAGAAGAAAAAAGCTCTGAAAAGAGCTCTCTCTACATTTCCAATCAAGATAGGTGGACGTGACTCAGGTGTTACTTTTTCTATGCTGTTATTAAAATGTTTTAAACTGTCAAATTTTTACTATAATTCTTCTAAGGAAGCCTTTTTTGGTAATTTTCGATAAAATATAGCTTTTTGCCATTCAGCCCTTGCAATTAAAAACTTACCCCTAAACTAAACTAAAGTACGTTCTTAATTTCTTTTAGTTTATCTTTTAGGGGTACTTCTGGGCACACTACCTTTCAGTCCGGGGCCCTTTCAGCCCCGGGGCCCGTGGCATTTTGCCAGCCCTGCCGCCCTTTCCGCCAGCCCTTGGTAGTCCATGGTATTCCCCTAATCAACGCTACTCCGCCCGGCCCTGGGCCCTTTGAATCCAACGGTTTCCCGCCGTCAAAGAAATACTGATTATCACACTCAAATCTTATCATACGCCTCTGTGAGACAAGTGCCTCAATCCAACAAACCATAGCGATTCGATATTCTACAGTTATTTTATAGTTTTAACGTGAAGCGGAAAGCAAACGCAATACAACAGTAAATATAGATTTGTCATTATGTTTTTACTCATATGTAGCAAATTTTAAGTCTCAATAAATCTGTTCGTATTTCAATAGATGTGTTCAGTCTTGCTTTTTGTTAATATTTGTTCAATTTAAGAATGGCACTTTTGGCGCGAAAACTGCTAACAGATAAAGATAATTACTATTTAAAAAAGGTTCTCCGTTTGTGGTGGCATGGATGCAGGCTATTTGGCAAATGTCCAATAAATAGTTATAAATACATATATCGATACATCAGATACATACGTCGCGTAATCGTACGTGATTTATAAATTGCAATTATCAAATATCTCAAAATTTTTAAAGTCAACCTAACTATTAGGTACACCATAACAATTTGCAGATTGCATGCTGCTTTTAAAATAACATTCAGGATTCAGGTACCTATTAGGTACTCACACACATTATTAAAAGTAAAAGTCGTTGTCGTACTACTGATAAAAATATGTTAAACTTTGCCATACCGTTGCCATTTCCGTGGTATTTCTAAAAGGTTTTTTTTTCAGACCTTTTCTTGTCACTCTTACTTACAATACTTTGAAATTGTAGGTTAAAGACATATCACGCATGTCTTAGTGGTATCAGTATAAAGAGGTTCGTGTTATACGTTGATCCTTAAATGAAGATTGATAATCAGTAGCTTGTTAACCTATCAGTAATTGGGTGTAAATGTTTTTTATGAAATCGTCTTTAATAGTTGTAATCTAATTATAGAAATACCTAATAGAGCTATATAATACCTCCCTAAACAGCTTCGGGCCTAAAGGTTAATAAATGTACTTTTTTTCTTGATGAAAATTAATATTTTTTAGTTTTTACTTTTAGGAAGCAGATTCAATTCATTTTTAGATAAAGACAGATTATGGGCCCACGAAAAAGGTTACAAAACTTTCTTGTCAGTCCATCAAAATATAATCCTAATAAGATAAAAACTAATAGCATGCCTAAAAAACATACCGAGACCATAAATCTTTCAAACTGCATGTCATGGAATCGGACCTAACACCCTTTGCATAGCGCTTGGGCAAGTTAACCACTGCGCCACTCGAGTCAAACTGTGTACCTACATGTCACAGTGTAGGTAATAAGGAAAACTCATACAGAGGAGACAAAAAGCTTACAAAGCAACTGGTCCAAGGCCCGGGCTCAATGGACCATCATTAGTCTTTGTATCGGCAACAATGCTTATGTTATTACTTATTAAGAAGCGCTTTGTTTGTTTGACTTGGCTTTATTTTGACGCAAAAAATGAGATATTTTTTTTAAGATCAAAAAAGGTAAAAACGCTTTGTTTAAACAAGACTTATTTGTCATACGCTTACGCTAAAAAACAGGTTTCATATCAAGTAATGTTTTTTAAATTTTTTTTAAAAAGGTTTACCATCTATGGGAAAAACCATTTCATACAATGGAATGGCATGTAATACGACGCGACGTAGCTATCATTTCATTAAACAGAAGAACTTTTAGTGCAACAAAGAAAAAAAATCGAATTTCGAACATTTCTTCCCGTTCAAAAATAGAACACTTTCGAACCACGCCGCGGAAGTATTCCACAAATTCGATTTTACGATCGAAAAAAATTCAAATGGACGATCGAAGTTACGGCGCCATTTTCCATTAAAAATAGCCGATTAATTATCAATTTAATTCGATTTACGAAGGACATTTCGCTACGCGGAATCGATTAATTCCTACAAGATTATTACGATGATCATTCTTGTGATAGCGTTATGTGAAATATTTGTCTTGGGGTAGAAAAAATACACACACTCAAATAGAGAAAAAATCGGCGAATCTTATAAAACTTTAGCAATAAAATAAAATCGATTACAAACGATCGATATCGTAACAGATACCTACGAATGCGCTCGAGATTTACGGCCGGCGTTATCTTGAGCGACATTAAGCCGAAACTTGAAAGGTTAATTGGATACATCTTTATGCCTAAAATAGCAGTCGTAAATCCACGATACATTTATACAGCGGATACGAGTTTTCTTGTCTATTACGTTTATGGAATGGAAGTTAATCGATTTAAACGAGTAATAGAATAATCGATGTGATTGACGGCCGCCTTATCTTGTTATTGCCAACATTAGATTATTTCTCTAAAAATTATTGTCACTACAACACTAAAACGATACATCGACAATTTATTTATGTATTGATAGAAACGTTGCAGGAACCTCAACATTATTAACTCTATAGATCAGATACATTTAAGAATCGTGAGATCTAGAATTACCATAATATTTCCAAGTCATTTAAATACGGGCATAAAATACATTTAACGCCAATTATATCGAACTTGTATTATAAGTACTGATAAAGATTGATTGGCGAACGATTAACATTTATGTTTTCGATAACTGAACTACACGTATCGATCAACGTCGATCGGTTTGATCGATTTGTCTAGGATAGCGCGTGTGTGGTACGATATAAGAAGAAATACTTTAGCTACTTAGCTACTAGTAGGTACATCAATTATTTTATATTATTATATAGACGAAGTATCAAATGAGTTTGCATGGGAATGTGGTCCATGCGGACCATGGAACCACTTTCAAATTCTTCGGGACCTAAATTGGGGACCTAAAGTGGCGCAGTGGTTAAGACACAGGTGCGCTCCGCGGAAGGTCCTGGGTTCGATTCCCAGCAGAGCAGAGATTTGAATGATGAATTTGAATTTCTGTTTCTGGTCTGGGTGTGTTGTGTTGTTGTCTTGTGTGTGTCCATGGCGCCCACGACACAGGCAATCCTAGTGTGAGGCTATGAGTGTGAAGCGTTATTTATTTATTTATTTTATTTTACCTAAATACACTGAAGACCTAAAATAGGACCGTATCACTCTGAATGGATAGGATGCTACTTAGAAGACATTACACATTAGGCATTAGACCTGCTCTTTTGAAAGTTCTCTGCTATTTGAAAGTTCGTTTCAAATTTGTTACTATGGTAGTCGAATTTCTCCAACCAAAACACATAATGAAGGATAACGGTTTATGAGGACGGCGGTAGGTACCATAGCACTCCAAGGGTTCTGCTGCTGAATATCCAATTCTGTTTAATGAAGGAATGTGTGTGTGTTAACTAAATGCAATTAGTTGTTGCCTGTTTTGATGTTTAATTGTTTGGAAAAATTGCTGATATTTTTGAAACTGTTTAACTTGAAACCGCCATAAAATTAGGTACTTATGTCATTGCATCTATGTCGTAAAGATGCATCAAAAGACTTTAAAGCACTAAGAAAATGCAATAATCCATAAAAGGTAGTTACAACAGATAAATAATTCTCATAGTTTCAAAATCCTTTATTCAATTTCTAAACAGTCGACTTCAAAACCAAAGAAACTCCTGAACGATGAGATTGGACGTCATTGTGACAGCGATACAAATTTATTTTGACGTTTGTGAAAAGATTTTTTGAACGATTATAGACTTTATGCCTTTGAGATAAGGTAGACAGAAAGGTTAGATAGGTTGTTTGGTGGTTGTGGTGGCTATGATTGCACAACAAAATGTCATACAACATGTTTGACTGATCGCTATCGAACGTATTGCGAGGTACGGTGTGCAAATTAGCGGGTTATTTAAATTTATTTTTAACTAACTTTTACCAACTAACGTTTTTTTTATTATTTTGTATTATTTTTGTACCTTAAAACGATCAAAGGTTAGGTTAGGTAGACCTGCTAAGAAGTATTTCCGCCAGTCAAAGAGGGTAGTGCGAAAAGTAAAACAAATAAATTCTATGTACCTACACCATTTACACTATTTTAAATTAATTCAATTGCAGTAATATGTAACTCGCTATATTTTTTTTAATAATTCGAGTGAGGTACTAACTTGGTAGGTACACTTTTCAGTTAATTTTATTTACAAAAAGAATACATAAAAAACCTAAAAAAATCGCAGCTACCTACATCGTTTTCTGTCTTTTCGAGTGCCGCGTCCCAAATCGTTTGTGTAAAAAAATTACCGCCACTTTTCTTCATAAAAATTCTCGCGAGAGATTATAGTCTCATTAAGGTCTATAAACACTTGTAATTAGCTTAAAGGATTAAAACATGGTAGCTGCACATTATGGGGACTGGATGGATTCCTACAGATCGTATCCATTAACAAAATGGCCGAGTTTTCCTTGCATCAGCAATTATAAACACCATGTTTATCACAAATTTATATTTTTTTTTTCAAAAAACACTAAAGAAAGTATGATAGGTACTGGATACCTTTGCTTCCATAAAAATAAACATATTCCACAATAGATAAACATAAAATGTCCTAAGTGACATGGTATTTGGCGTCAAAAATCACATTCACAGATACTAAAATTATTTTGCCTTTTTGTAATTGGCGCATAAATAAAACGATTTTGTATAGAATTGTAAATTATACACAGGTGTGTGCGATTTAAACTAGGCAGAAAACTGAAAAAACATTCCTGTTACACGTATGTTTAATGAACAATAATACCAACCAAACTGTCAACCATGACAGTTCGCGCCAAATTTCACGCCCACAGACAACATAGACGAGTTGGCGCGAGATCGCAACAGATAATGCGAAAAAAACGTATCGCGTTACAGTAAATGGTGAGTGCGTGTGAAGCGCGCGATGGCCGTGCGTTTTTGCGCACTATGCGCTTTTGCGGACGCTTTTGCGCTGTGGCGCGATGCAGTGACTGAATGGCTTCGACTATTGTTTTCGCGATACGCATCTTACTTGTAGTTCACACACTTGTACTCGTATTTTGTATTTAACTGAACGACTGTTCTACGAGGACATTTTGTAATAGTTATTATAGAAATGCAAAGCGGTAATAGCCCAGTGGCTTACAATTCGACCACGAATCGAGGGATCTGGGTTCAAATCCCAGTGGCACGCACCAATGACTTTGTAAGAAGTTACGTGCGCTTTATAAAATCAAATTAAAACTATAGTCACATAAAACAAGGACAAATTGTCATAATTTTCCACACCTACAACAATAAGTCAATCAAACTTCTGGAAACCTGTGATGCTTTCTATCGACAACAGACCTTTGGAGAAGTATTAATTTTATTGGTTATTGATCTTTTAGGTAACACGGCGGTTATATCTTTCAACCTAATGAAGTCAAGCTAAAATTAAACTCTTGCAATATTAGCGGCGAATTTTCAAAGTAATGTTTCTTGACTTCGGTAATATTGACGTCATTGTGGTTGTGACGTCAGGACTTTGTGGAAATGCTTTCCCTGTCTAGTGAAAGCTACGTAGATATACCTACAATGTAAGAATCCAAAGATGGTTGGCAGCTAAATTTAGTATGTACCTTTTCACATAGATATTTTTTAATCGAAAGCGTCAGTACCCATTAATGACCCACTACAGGGTCGGGTCTCCTCTCACAATGACAGGTATGTAGGCCTTAGTCCACCACGCTGGCCCACTGCGGGTTGTTGGTGGACTTCACATGCCTTTGAGAACATATTTTTTTTATGAACTCTCAGGCATGCAGGTATCCTCACGATGTTTTCCTTCACCGTAACAGCAGGTGATATTTAATTTTATAAATCGCACATATCGTGCGTGCCACTAGGATTCGAACCCGGACCCCTCGATTCGAGGTCGAATTCTAAGTCACTGGGCTATCACCGCTGCTGTCCAAAATCGAAAATAAGAATCACAAATATATTATTATTTACCGTTTCCATCAAAATGCCACAGAATTACAACAATTATTCTCCATTCAGACTTTTCCAAAATTATTTTTATAAAAAAATAAGATGGCAAATTTGTCGGCAGTCAAACTAAAACGACCTTTACTTCAAATATAATTTAAGAAAAAATAATTCTACTGCTATTTTCCATGTATTGTGTTAAGAAAACAACCGGCAGCCGCCATCGACCGCGTCTCACTCCAATATCGAAAACATTTCAAAATTAGAACGCGCATTCGAACTCTTTCAAAAGACGCGCCAGAATCGAAAACAGCGATTAGTTTTAAGTGTCGCCGTTCGAACTTTTAAAAATATGTCGCTCGTTCGGATTTTAAATTTAAATATAAACCGGGAGAATGCGTTCTATTTCGCCTCCACTTTACGATGTTTGTCAGTTAATGATTTTCGTTACGAAAGTTTAGTGTGATATGAATTTATTGGGTACCAGCAATTTCACTGGAGTCTCTTGTAATATTATATTTATTATCAAAATAAATTTCCTCAAACTAATAAAACTCAGCTTAGAACCGCCCACGTGCTATTAAAGAAAAATCGCAATATGCTATTAGCAAACAAGTTCATGGGTTTTTGTCGAAAACTGACTGCTAATATCAATGTTTTTACAAATTTTAGTGTAAATATCGATAATTTTACAAATTTTATACAAACAACAATATTTTTACAAATTAAAAAAGTTAAAATCCCATGAAGAATGAACAAACAAGGGGATGTCAACATTTTTAGAAAGTCACTATATCAGTAAACACTAGTAAAGTCTAGTAAATGCCCAGGTTCTAGATAGATAGTAGAATGTTTGCTTGAAACAACGCATCGACTTACAACCTCAAACAGATTGAAGTACTTTAAAATTCAACAGGTTTTAAGTACTTTAAAGTCAGGTCACATGCACACCTGTTAGTTGCAAAAAAACAAGCAATAAGCATGCAGGTATTTTGTCTGCAAAAAATACCTACCCGCAATAATCCTAACCGATCCTTGCACTCGATCCGCGGTTCCCACAGATGCTGAGCTTCTAATCGCCATCTTCCAATCCCTTCCAGCATCCTCGGATTCCTCACACTGACGGACGGAATGACGTTCTGACATTTCAATCTCGAATACGATCGTTGCGACGCAAATGTTATGTATTTTCTTTTTTTGGCGGCTAATCAATTTTAAGAAAAATGTTGTCAATATTTTTGTTTGACAACAAAATAATTTCATGAAGTTATTATAGTATCCAAAATATGTTTTTAAAGTGTAAGTAGGTACCTATCAATCTTTAAAAACTTTTTTTTTTTAGAATACACAAGACACGCTAGATACAGTTTAAAATTAAAGCGGCTTAAACAAAAATCAAAATATTTTCCAAGTAGCACGTTAAAATTAATCAAATTAACTACTCTTACCGAACTCCTTTTTTTCTTTTCTGTGCTTCTTGACTTTATACCATAGATAGGTTCGTACATTTTGTATTGGTATTTTGTTCGTCACCTTTTTGAAATACAAGATGTATTCTTAAATATTCCCTCATCTCAATCAATTTTCAAAACAATGCCGCTAAATCGCTGTCACATAGCTTCATTACATCGATAAAGCGCATTTCTCGCAATATTTCATAACCGCTGTTTATTCGCTCCCGACAGTATTGTAGGCTGTCGCAACTCATTATTTACATTCTCATTTTCAAAAACAATGTGAAAAACTAAAAAAAACTTTTAATAAATCGGTTTTGTCCCATTGACACTCACCCACTTGGCACGGAACGCGTAAACCGCCTGTTTTACCAAGACATAGTGCTCAAGCGATACTCGTTTGTGAATATCGCTACGTTTAAAAAACAAACTTTAGAACTTTCTATTGAATAATCGTATTACATCGACAATCTTACGTCAATCATGGCGTTGATAAATAAAAATGAAAAGAAATGTTCTGTTACCCTTTTTATACTATTGACTTCATTGACATCAATAAAGTTCTTAACAACACACTGACATGGGACAAATTGTATGCAATAACGTTGTCGCACAAGCAACTTTTACGGTCGAATATGGCAAGTAGGAGTCCTAGTTTTGGACACGGAGTAACAAAATATAGTAGTAATCAACCATTAGCTAAAAAAACAAAACTTGGTTTTCCTTAGTGAAATAATTCTTAATATTGAGAGTAATATATTATTATATAAAATATAAGATATTTTATACTTATCCTTTTCCGTTAATAGTTATGTGCCACAGTGAAACAATATCTTAAAATACGAAAATAATATTATTATTTTCCGTTGTTATGAAAAACGCGCGAACACTTTAGGAACGATAGATGAAAGAAACGGAACACGCGTGCAATGGAATCCAAGAATCACAGATTATAACTGCCAAAACACAATGCGAGAATAGACAATAAAAATACCGATCGACTTCCCACTGTTGGGATAGGATTTGGCCAAACTTGATGCCAAACTTATTATTCAATATAATAAAAATTATTTTTCAAAATATTTTTTTATTTTCAAAAAAAAGACAGCAAACTTCAAACAGGTTGAGTGCTTCAGAGACTTCAATGTAATGGTAATAGGTACTTGTAGTAGGTATGCAAAATTCAGATAAAAAGGATTTTTCTAAATCGATTAAGAAAAAATGAAACTACGCAGTAAAAAATGTTTGAAAATAGGTTTTTTGTTGATCCAAATTATAATTACTACAACATAAGAGCGGATACAAATAGCATACGTGATACATACCTTCGTAGGGACTATTACTACTGCTTCTATAAAACTACTATAAAATAAGACAATATTTATAGCCATAAAATTCTTACTCAAATGTAAATATTGGATTGAAACTCTTCCTTTTTAAAGTCAGTTAATTGTACACACCCAGTTTCATGGATTCTTTGTTCAGGATAAAAAAAACTCGAAATACAAAAGTCAGTTCGTAAAAAAGCGTACCACATTTTTTTAATTAAAAAGTTGATCGCTCCTATTCATAAACATCACGTGACTTGTCATAACGTATAGAATCGCACATAAACATAGATTAAGCATAGACGTTATAATATTTCGAATTTCTCCCATTGTTACCGCTCAAAGGTTACATCTGCCAGAACAATGCACGCGAATAAAACCCATAAAACGCGCGATTCAATAACAAAAGAATGAAATTCGCGTAAACAAATTTGACTTGTACGTCAACATTGGATTTTGTGTTCTAATTTTAAAACGATAGCGTATAGGTATACGTATTCAGATCCCTCGTTCCGATGGCGTTCGATTTTCGAAGCTGAATGCGTTCGGAAATAGCCCGCGACAGCTGAAACACGACATCGGACTGATTTTTTATTGCCTTCTCCATGTTTATGACCACTTTATGAGTTCTTATAGATTTCTTGTATTTTTTTTTTCGAATGTCACTGATCGGATACGCTCTTCTATTTCTAATCGGACCTGTAAGCTTAAATTTAGAGTTTACGAGGATCACCGAGATTTTCCGCATAGGAATTAAAATTTTTCGTTTTACGACCGAGAAAGTTATAAAATCGGATATTTAATAACCAAGATTCGACTGAATTAGGGTGACTTCTATAAACTCTAGCGCGTTTGTGGAACTGATAATATAATTTCTATGTTTTTATTTGTTTACACTAAGCTTACGACAGACGTAATAAAGTTACATTGGTGTGTCCCACGATATCAAAAAGAATCTCAAAAGTAGAACATGGCGACATAATATTAAGACATTGAATTGAAAAAAAAAACAAGAACCCAGACAGTAGTCCTCATTCAAATTGGCTGACCGTCAAACCCTTTTGATTAGATCATTCGATGCTCAATCGATAAATAAGCGATATCCCTTCCAAACGAGGTCACTTATCGAGTGAATCGATCGAAATTCGAACCGTCCTGAATGAATGAGTTCCGTCCTCATTCACTAGTTCAATAACGAGTAATTTCTAAAAAAGATTATTAAAAGACGCTTCCAATTCATTTTTAAAAACCTTTTTTAACCCTTCAACGTATTAAGGAGCGGAAATCAACCGTCGCGAGCGATTGTGCGAAGTGTGAAAGGATCGATTCAAATGAGGTTTTTTTAATCCCTCGCGTATTGACATGTTAGTTTTTTCTTTTTTTTCCTTTAATAAGACTCCATTGTTTTAGCCCATAACGCCTAGCGGTTTGAAAAGAACGAGTGCCTGATTTATTTCGCATTGAAATGTCCTTAATTTTATTTAATCTGCATTGTTGGTTTTTAATTCCTTTTGCTTATAAATTTGTCATTTTAGTATTATTTCCGTTTAATAAATGTACAACGATCGTTCAGTTGCTGTGCCGTTTAAAGTTACTGCTATCAAGATAACTCAACAATTTTGACATTTCTTTAACGTACGCTTTAAACTGTGTCAACAGTTTAAATAAAAAACACGGTGTTTGAGCACGCCACCCTATCACACTTAACGATCTGTAAACTCAATGTCAAATATAGAAAGTTATTAAAGCGATACGTTGATAAATTTGGCGATAAGAGGCGAAAATTAGGCGGTTTTTCCCGTTTCGTGACGTCATGGCAACAATACCCCTATTGTGAAGGAGCAATGATACGTTTCTGTAATTAACTGGATATTACGTTTCACTTTTGGCTGCGCGTTTTATATTAAATTTGAAATAAAAAAACCACGTTCTGTTACCGCTGTTACCTTAAAATTTGAATTTTAAGTCGTTATCAAATATACAACGTATCTAGTTTTGGTTTTTTAGGTCATTAAAATGTATTTCGCTTGAGGAGTTGTGTTTGTGGAGAAGAAATAGTTTTGTCTTTCACAAAAAAAACCCTGTTAAATATTGTGATAGTATTTTTCCATTAATACGGTTATTAGGTATTTCCATTTTATAGTTCACATGAAGAGTGAACGCTTTTAATCGTACATCTCAACGTTTAAACGAGCGAATTTTATAGTGTCTCGGTACTTATTCGGGGAAGTGTCGAAGAAATTTCAACACCCTTTCACCAAAACTCTGGCGGCAAGAAAAAGCTCAATAAACCATAATTTTAGTGGTTTTCGAGCACTTAATGAAGTCAAATTAGGCATTTTGGGCACCATAAGCGGGTCGTAAAACGGTTATAAAGTAAGGTATTGATCGCCAAATAAACTATTTAATGTTGTTTTTATTGTTATTTATAGACGAATAAAACCTTTTTATTAATGTCATCGGGAAGAGGCTGCGAGGGCCTTTCTTGAACGGTGATTATCGGTTTTTTTGTTTTTGTTTTTTTGTCTATGATGTAGGTCTCTGGCTGTCCGGCATTGACCAACAGATAAGACAATGCTTCTGTAATATAAGGATTAATCTGTGACAGACAACACACAGACTTCTGGCACATTCTATAAAAAAATTCTAAAACAAAAATGTTTTACTTAATATTTTTTGATCAATTATCATGTTTTCTTTGGTATACTTATTTCAATTTTTATCCAACTTTTTATCCATCAGACAGTAGCTATACAAAGCTTGTAACTTACCATCATGCGAGATTAGCCACATGCAATCTATTTCTGATAGAGAAAAGAATCTAATGAATATTGATTCTTTATCAAACAATTAGTTCACCAATCGAAGCGCGAATAAAACCCAATTACTGTTAATCAATTGTAAGTTTACTGCTTATAAAATAATTTATAAATCGTAAACTGCATTAACTTTACGGTTTTTTTTTAATTTTAGTGCCGTGCCCGCATTCACGGTAATGCTCGAATCGATAATCCGTTATCGTAAATCGTAAAATCGATGTGTTCACGACGCCGTTTTTATGTTTCAGGTAATTATGTCATGGCGAGAAAAGAGAAGAGTGAGTACCTACTAAGGATTAGACAAAATTTTTATATGTAATTATGTTTTTAATATTGTAAATTACCATCAGTCTGTCTACTAGCCTACGTGTTAATAAAATAAACTACTCAACAATAATGCAATCTTAGATCGTGTTTTAATTTACAAGTTTCTGGTATTGATTGAGATGCAAAATATAGGTATTTTGATACTATTATCAGCAGTCATACAAAAATCATGACAATATCTTTATACTGAACTTATTTTATGCTACATCTTACTTTACTGTTCTAAATGTGAAAGTTTATGAGGATGATGGATGTTTGTTAAAACGGTTGAACATATTTGTATGAAATTAGGTACACCACCACGTCCACCAACCCGCAGTAGGCCAGCGTGGTGGACTAAGGCCTACATCCCTCATTACGAGACGGAGACCCGACCCTGTAGTGGTTCATTAATGGGTTACTGGCACAGTATGTACCTTTGTACGTAGTGTATCTTACCTTCGTACCAAGTTCTAAAATCGCACGAAAGAAGCCTTGAAATTGGACATTTTGTCCAATTAACATGTATTGCTTCCTATAGAAACCTGCTCTCGAAGTAAAGCAATTTCCAACCATCGCTATTAGGAAAGAGCGCAGAAACGTGTCAAACAAAACAACAGATACGAACAAGGAGTCGCAACATGATCGATACATCGAAACTTTACCGAAAAGGGAGCAAATCACGCCAGAGACACTTTTTTAACTTTGCTCCGCACGAATTTGAGTTCGCTACAATTGAGATCACGCCCTTAGAACCTCGCCGTATTACAAGCCAGGAACTGTATTCTATACAAAGTGTCATACCGTGGGTTGACTGCCAAAAATACCTCTAAGCACTAGCTTAATGTCCACTCATTGTAAAAACTTAGTATAAAATGATAAATAAGTAAATATACAGTGGTTGCAACCCTTTTATGGCCCACTGTCGGGCACGGGTCTCCCCACAACAGGGGGAGGCCTGGCGCATACTCCACCACGCTGCTCCAATGCGGTGCGGTGGAGAAAATACATTGTCAACCGCCAAAAAATAGTACTTAATTAATTGGATTGGATTATCGAACTCTATTCACTCCTCAAAAATAGATCGATCTATCTAAATTAGATTACTCTCAAGATAGATCTTAATAAATAAATAATAATGTAATTACATAAGTTATTTATGAAATTAATTTGTTAGTTATTTAATTTATGAAGTTAATTTCTCCTTAATATTTGCATACCTAAAAATGGTAAAGATAGATTGATCTAAACAATTTGTAACAACTCTTTACCTATATTTGTGTAAGTACACGTTTTGTCTTTGTCCTCAACGGTTCTATCTGTCCCCAATAGCTAATTAGGTGACAGTTACTCGTAATTCGCTAAATCGCTGCTACCCAATTGTCATACACATACCGTATCACGGGGTGAAAATTAATTATTAATTTGTTTCCACTGCCTATCCACACACCCCCGCTTTTTATTTCCATTCGCAATTTATTTTTTAACGCCTCAATAATGGCTTCGGTAATTTGTATCAATTACCGCCAGATATAGAGGTACCATAGAGAGTGGATGAACCTTTTTAAAGCGTTTGATTTTGCATTCATTAGTATGGAGGCTTTGTTTAGAAACACAATTGAGATTCGATTATCGTAAAGTGAAAAGATAGGTATTAGACATAATTTTTGTATTTCACTGTGATTATTGTGTTGTGATTTCTGACGTGCTATTTTGATACAAAACCTACAATAATAACTTTTTAACCTGTTTGTTTTTAATTGAAAGATTATGAAAAAATGCAATACAATTACCTACGTTTTAAAGCCATGTTAGACCGAAGAAAAGCCAAAAGTCAAAACTTGAGGAAAGTCAAGTCCCTTATTTTATATTTATGATAGTAAAAATAAAAGTAGCAAGAACTTAGTAAACTACCGATAAACAATCTTTATGCGTAGAAAAGAATAGGAAATATTCTAACAGCTATTAAATAACACATTCCATAAAAAAGAAAATACTGCAAAAAAGAATAAGAAATACCCGGAAATGTATTACTTTACAGCCATCATAACACATCGAATTCCATATTCATAAAGGTTCGCTACACTGACACAATCCCCTCTAAAGGCAGCGTCACACTAAGCCAATAAACCCAACACACTATTATCCTGTTCTTTGATGTTTTTACAATCCCGACGGGAAGTGCCAAATTGAGTGAACGGGGAGCCGATATCTCCGATTTTGTGTGAAAAAAGTTTTGGGTATAGACAACTTGTCTATGGTGTGTTTATATCTGTGAAAACTTGTGTCCCGTACACATGTATTTTTCATCAGAAGCATCAGAAGCATGGTTTGCATGAGAAGAGATTTAACTGTGAGGTATATGTGGTAAAAACAAGCAATGCGAACCGCAAAATTGTCCCTCAGAACTTATCATGGCGACATTTAGACTGCATACGTTTCAGTGCAACGCCCTTAAAAACCAAAATGTCAGCATCCAAACGCGGCACTTTTCATCGTCAATTAAAATAAGTAGCTCGCAGTCTATATCAATCATTTCGCAAAATATATCGCGGTTGGGTTGCCAATCGCAATTACAGTAATCGTTCCACTTGTCACTGTCCGGACAATGTTGCCAGTGGCCGGTTTACCTGGGCCGGGTAAGAGCCTCTATAACCCATTAATGACCCAAAGTGTTGCTATCAATATTGAATATTCCCAATTCACACATCCCCGTCAAACACGTTGCTCTCCCGTGCATTTTAGCACTTTTTCGAACATCCAGAAATATGAATATAAAAAGTCAAAACCATTCAACAGACGTTAAGATAAACAGACTAATAGCAAGTTTAGTAGAGTCAACATTTTTAAAACGTTTATTTGTTTTAAAATTATTACGTTCAACCTGAAAATGTAGCAACCAATTCATACTATTGAGTCTAGTATCTCACAGATATATTTATAAATTAACACTGACTAAGAATTACCTACATTGTTGCTCGCCTTCAAAGATGATGGAAACCGCAAAAATAATATTTTATGAACCTACCAAGCATGGAATTTTAATTTGACCATTGACTTTTAAGTGTTACCTATTGTTAAGATTTTCAATATTAAATTAGCGCGTAAAACAATTATTACACCCATGGACCACGTTTCCGTGATTTAATTACCGATTCTATTTGAAAAATAAATCAGACGAATTCAACAATCTGTCAAAAAGTCAGGCTGAATAAAGTAAATATCAATGCCCAAAGAGCAAACAACAAAGAAGGAAGGGAGGGATTCCTGCCATCGAAGTTTGCGACCGCGATTTGAACATCTTATTCTTTCGTTCACAAGAAGAACCCCTCGGAGGGTAGCGAACACAGGTAAAGAGGTGCTTAAAGTGTTTTTTCGGGATACAGATCACGTTCGATGTCTCTTAAGTGAGCCATCTTTGTTTCCCGCCCTCCCGATTTACGCGCCAAATGCTCAAACCTTTTTCCGAACGCAAAGAATGTTTTATTAATTTGAATTCAGAAGGGATCGGGGACCGTGGATTCGATTGGGTATATTTATGAATTACATTTTTTCGTGTTCTTTTTCTTATCTCGATATTTATACTGTCTTACATTTTATTACAAACGTAATAAATTTATGCAAATTACATTTCGACTAAGTATCTCAATTTATCAAACAGATACACTAGCTAGCGTCTACTATAATATTGTACTACTATGTAGACATTAACAGCGAAGACTGAACCTGTGCCATTCGTATGGGAAGATGTCAGACAGACTGACATTATGAAATAAATGACTGACGTTTACCGTACGAATATTTTCAACTATAATGTTCATGCTCACAGCACAGGTGGTTTTGCTGAGCCAAAATTTCAACTACCGTTTCGCAGCATATTCGATTCGATATCAAAGTCAAAAGCGTTTATTCATTACAACATAGGGTACAAATTGTGCACACTTAATGAACGTCATACATTTATAATTACCTACACGAGCATCCGCTTCATCGCCCCTCAGGCAAAACGTAGACTGGGAGAAAAAAGCGGGCGGCAAAAAACTCCCAGCACTCTTTTAAAAGTATGAATTATTCTATGCTACAGTATGACTAGGCCCAATAAAGGAACACACGTGACAGCTATCGTGTGTGTCAATAAATCAATATGTTGCTCCATTGCCATCCGCTCACAAACATTAATATTAATACATGGTGTAGGTATTATTATAGAAATTCATTCGATTTCTGCCTCCCAAACCATAGTCGAGTAGACAAACAAGTGACCGAGCATGTCCTCTCCGCATGTACGCTGCCAATTGCCTCCAGTGCCCTCCATTGTGGGATAATGCCGATCAATCCGCTCTGATTGCAACGATCCTTAGCCAATTGAGTTCGGCTTAATAGGAAAACATGCTCTGTCAATAGTTGCGTATGATGAACGTGTTTACGATATTTGAAGACGATTTCAATGTAGCTTCTGCCATCTATAGATGCAAATGGTTATACTTATTTGAAAGTTTTGTTTCTGATCATTGTGAGTGATTGTCTTTTGTTTGTTCATAATACTGGCGACACAGGAAAATGTTGTCTAGGTTCCTAATTGAAGTATTAAAGGTGTACGACCATGAAATTAAATAATATTTTACATTCTTTGCTATCAAAATAGGTATGTAAGGATACGTCTGTATAAAAACCAGAAATCTTTAACCGAAAATCCAAGAATCTTAACATTTCACGCGCCAATTTATCGATTCGAACTATCGAATTTACAACCTCCGAATTTTATGTTTTCATTTGAAAAAGCATCTATAATTACGATCGCTCGGGTCGTAAACCCACATCATTTCGGATATAATCCTCTTTAAAATCGATCGTTTGACAAAACAGATAGAGTCAACTACTGATGGGGTTCTAAAATTTTATGCGCCATAAAACCGTGACTTATGTGTACCTTGTACCTTCGGTCACTACACGATGAACTAGTTGGTACCTGTGGGTTTCCATGAGTATTAAGTAGAATTTTGTAGGTAAGTGTTATTGTAATACTTACCTACTATTACCTAATAGTAGCAAATGGGCCTGCAGGCCGCCTATGTCGTAAAGATGAACATTGAACACCATAGTCATAGTATTCGTATAGCCAACGTCAGTCATTAGTACCTATGTCATGTGTCAATCTGTCTCCCTGTATACCCAATCTCAAACCTCAAAAAGCTCTCGAAAAAGCAACGGTCGTCTTATATCGGTGGAATTGCAATGACTCTACCTTCTAAATCCACCACAAACATAATTTGGCATATTACGATTTTAAAAATTCTAAAGGTAACAGACGTACATACGAACAGTCATATACCTACTTATTTCAATAGAAAACTGTATAGATTCAAACATTAAAATTCGATATAACGAGCGATAGGTCTAATTTTACGAGTTTAAAACTGAACGGCGGGCGGTGCTAACATTTTTTCTACGATTTGACGAAAACGACTATAAAATTTTTAATAATTTTTATAGACGCAGTATTTTTATGTAAAACCGTTTCGTAGATGCCTCAATTTCATTCTAGATGTAAATAAATGTGCCGATTATAAACATATGAAATTAACGTGATTGGTAATTCGGTAGTTAAAAATCAATGTTGTTTTTGTCATCAATATATAATCATAATATTAATCATTTTCAAATATAGACGATTTACATGTTGCATTAAATCATTATAGATCTTTATAAAGCCTGATGTTTCCACATCAGCAAATTGACAACTACATCGAACACTTTATCTATTCTCAATCTCAGTGAAAGAAAGAGTGTTCTTGGAATAGTTAGGTACCGATTCTATTAATGGGTCGTGTATTTTAACTTGGATAAATTAGACTTATCGGGTAACTTTAAACCGCTTTTGAGTACGTGGAATCTTTCTGTTTTTATTAACTTGAATATTGTTTTTATCGATTAGTAACTCGTATTTTTGACTTCTCGCTTCGATTGAACATTGAACATCAAACTGAATTATTTTTAGGTTGTGATTTAAAGTTAGAGACTCAAAGTCACCCATGTTGACCCTACATGTAAAACTTAAAAATTATTCGCACTACAGACAAGCAGGACTTAGCGAAGCTACCATAAATGGGGACAGATAAAAAAGCTGACCACAGATCAAACCGGTCAGTGAGACTGTTTCGAATTCCTCCCAAGGACGGCGGGCCGCGCGCGATTCCACGCGTTTTAATTTTCAAAATTGTCGCTTTGACCATGCCGACTGGACTTTGATTTTTAAATTGAGGATTCAAGTGAATTGGCGGTTTTAATGTAGATACCTACTGCATTTTGTTATCGTCAAGAATACAGATTGTTAAAGCTTCAATAAATAGTATTTCTAAAAAAAACTTAGGACTCAAAAAACTAAACTTAAAAAAATGCAAAAAATTTAAGTTTCCTGGTTTCGCACAATTTGTAAATTGTAATTAGTAAAAATAAGTAAATTTACAAAAAGTAAAAAAAAAATTCAAAATCTTTTTTGAACTCTGTGACAACATCGAGCATACCTAAACCCAAGAAACTTAGGAGTTGGACGGCACATTATTATTACTTTATGAAGTATTTTTTCTTACAAATCAAAATGAGTCCATTACTTTAACCATTTCGGGTTTAAAATAAGAATAAGTATCTACTACCATCACCACCTTTATGTATTGAGAGTACCTTGTCAGGACTAAAATAAGCCTTCCACCTTCCATAAATACTAATAAACACATCTTAATTACCTTAAAGTACAGTTTCTCACCTCGCCATGTCTTCGCGTGACGAACCAACAAGAGACTAGCACTCGCGTTTCTTATTACGATAAAAACGCGAAACGAACATGGCCATTACATTATTTATGTCATTCTCGTTCGACTTCGGTAGTCGATATCGTTTTTGTGTCATCCCTTAGTTGATTGTGAGCTATTGGCTAACAGAAAGTGTACCGTTAAATGTGGTACCGTGGCAAAGAAAGGATTATCTTTTTACTATAAAAGGCTCGAACATGTACAAAGCGTATAAATTGTTGAAATTCAGTAAAAACATCCAATAAATTTCTACTAAAGAAACAGGTACAAGACATAATTTATAATTAACAGTTGAGTGTATTAAAGGGCGTATTATCAAGCTTTGAAATGTGAAATCGGTGTTTCCCAAGGTAGAGTTTAGGGCCACCTGTATTTTTAATTTATAATAAAAGCCTACTAATTTATCCGCAATAATGGATCGAGCTAACCTCATAATGGTCTAAATAAATCAATTTATTTGACAATGATCAGGAAAATTATCATTGATATGATTTCGATTATTTTGGAGTCAAAATTAATGATAAAGTTTTGCTTGATATTCTAATTAACCTTAATTTACCTATTTTACGAGCCAAAGTTTATCCCCAGTTCTGAGGCCACAATCTGACCATCATTAAAGCCTGTCAAAAACAAGACCCAAGATTTCCCACCGAAAAACGCTCAACAAGATTTGTTATCATAAATTGAAGTTAAAAAATCGAATTCCGAATTCGTCCAGTAATTAGACAGGTGATTCGCTAATTCCGTTCAGGAATCCATCTTAATTCCCGGCCGGTGGGAACCTCACGTAGAATACTTGGCATTTCAAACAAAAACCAACAGCACGTTTGCTCACATTTCGGATTAGAAGAAATTGGTGGACTTCAATCTTTATGTTTTTGACCATTAAGTACTATTCTGCTAATTGGTGCATCGCGACGGTTAGTGTTTCTGCTAAGCTCAAATTCAATAAATAATTTTAATTTTCTGAGTCTCGTTAAAAATACTAAATTTTGATACGGTTAGTTTTATTGCTTGCAAGTTTCAAGATCACCCATTGATTCTGGGGTTTGCTTTATTGCTCTACCATTTGACCTCTATTTGATAAGAGACAAGAGTAAATTAGCAAAGGAAGCATCATAGCATCTAGAAGACTAATTTAGCCAAAAAACGGTGTCAATGGCAGAGAAAAAAACCAAAACAGCATTACAATAGCAAAGGAAGAAACAAATCCGCAAATCCGATGATAGCCACTTGACGGAGGCAACGTCAGGACCGCATTACCATAACAACAGTGTCGAATAGCATTCCGAATCGACAATCTGACAAATTCACAACCGATCGGTAAGGGGAAACACAAAAGTGCCCTTTTTCATGCAAATTCGGTGTTTCTTTGGCGCGATTTTTTTCGCTGTAACTTCCGTCTATTTTCCCGCTCAACGCACTTCCGGCCAGGGTTGCCAGATAGGGGACGGCAATAAATTTCGAATTTCGAATTTCGAGCCTCATTGTTGAGTGTAATTTTTCTTGGTTGGTACGCGGGGGTTTATTACATTGTTAGACTTTGCTGAGACGTTTGACTGCGTCCAAAATGGTTTTGCTGCAGTAACTTATTAAAATTAAGTCTATCATTCCACATAAATAAATTACAAGATAAATAAAAACAAAAAATTACAATGCTTTAATGCTGCCTTCATTCGAACATGTTTATAAGTTGCGTGATAAGTTCGATTGAGCGAGCGACCATCTCAGTAGGTACCTAACGACCGATTCTTTTTATTTCCGTAAAATTATAGAGTTCTTGACAATAACGCAGCAAGTTACAACATCACTCTCCGTCTCTGTTTGTGTTTTGACTGTAAGGTACTGTGCCGTTATTAGACCCCAATATAGAATTGGTTTAAAATTATTTTTCTGAGTCAAAGTTGCATTGCTTCGATATAAAACCCATTTTGTTCTAGAAAATAAATTTCATAAAAATAATAAATGCAATATTCCTTTCGTCAAACGCACCCCTACCCACCCTTTACCCGTTTTTCAAAAATCGGACGAATAACACCGATATGTCTATTCGCCCCATTGAATCGGCGTGAAACGATAATAATATTTTGAAATTTATATTCTTTATTCGCCCTTGTTGTGTTGCTAGTGTTGAGTGAATGTCTTATTTTCGTAGCAACAGATATTGTTCGATAAGAATAGAGAAAATTAGGCGATAGCAGCTAAATTAACTCTATAGTTGTTTTTCTTTGGAGATGACCTTTTAGGTCGATAAAATACTTTAACTGTGAGGTGGCATGGTGATTTCCGTCACTTGCCAAGAGATCCACGAGAGAAACCACGCTATCAAAGTTTTCTGTATAGTTCGCAGAGCAAAATTCCGAGATTACAAAATTGGAGCTAGTCCGCTTCTCAGACATGATCGACAAACTTGGCGAGAGATCTTCCTTTCCTAAATTTTGAAGGGGAGATCTTCCCTTCAGTCCTTCAAAGTCCACCGCTGGACATGGGCCTCCGCTAATCGACGCCACTCCACCCGGTACTGGGCTTTTTGAATCCAACGGTATCCGTCTGTCTTTTTAGGGTTATCGCTCTATCTAGTCGAAGATCGGCATCAATCTGATCGCAGGACGACTTTTACTCCATTGTCGAGACATACAGACAGACGCGAGTCTTTCTTTCCCACTGATCAGTCCTTCGAACGTTGTAGAGAGCCCGTCACCACTCCAGGGGGAATGTTTTATGCCTTTTTGCATTTTCTCAGGCGACGACGGGGGGTGAGCTAGTCTCAATCGTCCATGCCAAGGGTCCTGTACATCCTCCGTGATTGTGTAACGGCTATCAGCGGCGGGAGACTGCATCCGAGACGCGCTCCCCATTTCCTCGCCGGGTCAGGGCCAGTCGCATGCGATTTATTTTGCATCTATGTTAATAGCAATGGTTTATCTGTGTTTGTGGAACTCAAAAATGTTTTAATAATTAAGTGTACGCGACAAGTGTACCTAGGAAATGACGTTGTCGTACGACCGATGTTGCGAATGACTAATGTTGTCGTGGAATGATTTGGCAACGACAAGGGGTAAGGTGTTTTGATTTTGGAACGAAGTTTCTTAAGGTGACATTAGAGTTTTTAAAAATCGTCACGTAAGGAAAAAACGTTGCGTTCCCATGCGACCTTTCCCTGTGTGTGTGCTTGTGTTCGTAAGAGAGATGAAGAGAGAGAGAGACAGGGAGACAAAACATGATTGTTTTGTCATTAATACCTACAAGAGGTAGTAGTAGAAGTACCTACGGTAGAGATACCTATTTATTGAGTAAATCAAGTTTCCTTGGGAAACTTGATTGTTAGGTTACTTTTTTACGGTTACTTTTTAGCTTAGACAAGTTTAGTGTAGACTGAGAAAAAAAGCTGACGGAAAAAAACTCGGCACTCTCATGCTCACGGCAACCCTTTCCACCACGCTGCTCCAATACGAAGAAACGAGCTTGTGATTTTTTTAAGATATATTTTTGTCTCATTCAAAAAAAACGAAAACCGATGTTCAATAGTATTAAGTGTCGCGACAGGCGCTAATGGTTCGTAATCGAAGAGTTCGAAAACAACAGGTGTCGGGAATCAAACCTGGGACAGTGACGACACGCAGCTGCCGAGCTATCGGGACCGCTCTATTTCGGTCGCATCGGGGATTGAAATGTTGAAGGATCATATATTTATATTTATTTATATTTATTAGTACGCGAATGAAGCAGTTTATTTCAGCACAATTAAAGTTTAAATGGAGAAGCATTCTCGAATTCTAATAGTTTTTAATAAATCTCTAGTTTCCTTAATTCTGAGACACAGTTTGTTTTTATGTTTTGTACAACCTTAAGTTATAAACATGGTCACACAAAATTAATTTTTAAATTTTATATTCAAGGTGATACAGGTGCTTGCCACACAGGTAGCTACCGCCGCCCTCGTAATCCCCCGCGAAGAAGCATGTTCTTCATGTCTTATATTGTGAGGAAGGTCTGGTTGCTGGAGAAATGGACATCCTATCTGATTTCGTATGTGTGACGTTGCTACTCATGTAGAGTAAGATGATTGCTTTTTATACCTATTTTAAATAACTACACATAAAAGAACCCACATCCTTCAAACGAAACGCACATCTGATTCTAAGTCAGTCATCGTGACGGATTACGAGGACGGCGAACTAACGGCAACGGACAAGAATGATTCTGAATCTACAGATTCTATTAAAACATCAGACGTTGCTCTAATATCGGAGCATCTTGGTCGTTAAAAATAACCAACACTCGGACAACACGCCAAAACAAACAGTTGTCGTCTACTTAAACGAAACAACTGCAATTAATATGAAAACAACACCTCCATACCAACTTCAAAACCTGACCTACAAGCCAAAACCAACCCTATTATTCGAACGATAGAGTTGAGTTTTCTTTGTTCGTTCATCGCCGTAAGCAAAAGGGTCTAACTCACAATAAAATACTTTAGGTCAGCCGCAACTCAATAAATACTTCATACTATCGGTTTGGGCGGACTTCTGGTTCGATCTAGGGATGCGACTATCGGATCGGAGGGCATACGATTTAGTCGATATTTGGATCGGATCGAAACCATACGATCCGGATACGGATCGATACAAAACAACCAGTACTTATCGATTCAATGATCAAACATTGTGGTTTTCGTAATGTAATGCAAGCATGATGTTATTGGATGCTCAATCCGAATTACGAAAGTAACTTCAAATTTATTTATTATTTTTCAACATTTCAACAATTTAAGATTGTTCATGTTACAAATGTCGATCCTTTTCATCTTTATTATTCGTAGCGAGTGCTGGCTATGGTGGGTAGAAAGGTGACACGATATAAACGTAAAGCACCTGTTTATTCTTCGAATGAAAACATGTATCGAATCGAGAGGTTACGATCCGCATCGATCCGCAGTATCGGATCGAGCCCAAAAAGTCACATCCCTAGTTCGATCCCGCGTCGAGGGACGGGATCACGGGATAAGTTTGGGGTTGCGATGGGTTTTTCGAAGTTGAACTTTGACTTGACAATTTGGCCGGACATGAATTTTGATGTTGGATTAACGATAATCTACTAGTTTACACCAATAGCTAAGTAATTACGAAACTACTCAACGGGTTTCAAAACATTAAGAAAACCTTTATATTTTAACTGCAATGGACACATAAAGTTATCTTATACGGAATGATACTCTTTTTTTAATACTAAGTGCAATATGTGACCTTAGAGTCAATTGGAAATTGAATTTCTCATTTTTGCATTGCGAGAATTAGTATGAAGAATTCGTCGTATGATGTCAATATTTCAAATCAACTGAATTTTCATTTTCCGCACATAAAATCCATTTTTAAAGATATTCGAGGGTGAGCTGACTTTTTCGATATTTCTGAAAGCACTCTTCAATGGTATTAAGTAATTACTTTTTAAATTAATTTTGAAAGCGTGGATAGTTCTTTTATTTTCACACAACACTTAAAACCAAAAAAAACGTAGGAATTTCAAAGCGTGTTATTTAGTTTTTATATGAATAATTTTACTAAAAACAATGTCATTCACTCATCCTACCAACATCCGCTCAAAAAAGTTATTTAGTTGTTCTTATATCTAAATACATAGTTCACTCTTCGTACCGAGTCCAGCTCAAAAAACCATTCTCAAAGCTCAAGATGAACCCTCGTCAGGCTTAAGGTGGCCATCGAAGAAAATCGCTTATTAAATCATTGGGGTCCGGGCAAGAGGTGTTACCGGGATAATCCGGGATCGGCGATGTAAACCCGTAATGAGGGTCAATAGTTCCCGTTTAGTTAACTGGACATCCGGGTTAAACGTTTGACAACAGAGTAGTTGAGACTATCCATAAAACTGGTAAGCCTTTATCGTTTAATTGGGTTTTATTTTCTTTATGAGCAGTCTTTTTTGATATTGAGCGGAGCAGCCCAGTGGCTTAGAATTCGACGTTGAATCGTGGGGTCCGGGTTCGAATCCCAGTGGCACTCATCAATGACTGTAAAAAAGTTATGTGCGCTTTATAAAATTAAATATCACCTGCTGTTACGGTGAAGGAACATCGTGAGGAAACCTGCATGTCTTTCTCCATAATGTCCTCAAAGGTATGTGAAGTCCACCAACCCACTGTAGGCCAGCGTAGTGGACTGAGGTACATACATATTATTATATCCTCCTCATTTTAAAAGGAAACCGACCCTGATGTGAGTCACTAATAATAATTGGTCATTTTATGAAAATCATAAAATATACTAGGTATCATAGCGTAACATTGTTTGCGATACTTATTTAATTATCCACCTTAAATGTATCTCAATACAGAGATTTATTCATAAACCAGACTCAGCTAATCCGTTCGTTCAATTACTATTGATCGCATTCATCGATCGAATGCCAAAAGGTCCTAACCCATAAAAATCATAAAAAGAGATTTTACGCAAACAAAACTACGCTCTAAACACTGCGTGTAAAGACCATTTTCGTATATCCGAGCGTTGACACGTGCAATCTGTTGAAAGGTTAACGGATATTGCTTATTAATGTTATGACTGAACTGAATCGAGCTATCTGCGCATAATAACGATAGCAACCGTGTTTGTATAATGTAGGATACCTACCTATCTAATTTTTTTATTTAGAATTATAGAGCGGAGACCACCTGATTTTGGTTCTGTGACTTTTATAATTCAAAAAGAAAGATGAGTAATGAAATGAGTGAAGGTTACATCATCTTGAATGGTGAGATAGCCCGCAAATGAGCCCCAAACCAGAATTATAGTAGTCTTCGGGATCTCCAGTAGACCGCACCGGTCTTCTGCCTACCAACTGTCAAAAAAGTAATCAGAGGCGACATACGACAGTCTAAGGACAACGATTCGATAGGCTTTCTCAAAATCACAAATCCACATTTCAATCTACACTCTCGATATCAAACTATGATAAATCCCACAAACAAAACAGCGGGAGACAGCTAGTGATTGTAAAGCTGAATGGGGCTATTGCCAATAAAGATGATTGAACTAACTACCCGTAGATACGATTACAGAGCAAAAACTCTGCTCAGCCATCGAACTTATCGTCCAATACAATCGATTCTAAACCTTAACGCAACACGATAAAGTTGAAAATCAATGAAACGGCGTACATTCAGCTGCAAAAACGATTAAAGCTATTATAGACTTAATTAACTTTTTACTTAAGGAACGGATTGGTACTGTAATTATAACATCGGGAATTTTAATATTGGACATCATTTCGAAGGAGGGAGCTTTCGTTGTATTTTGTAGCAAGACAGTTTTTTTGTTGGAAAATAATTGGTTAATTGTCCGATCAGGTAATTTTGTTATGACATTAATTTAATAACTGCGTGATAGGACGGAGTACTGCAATTTTGTTGTCTTACATGTCTTATCATGTCTATCAAACGTCATTGGTATCCCACAGTTGGGCTAGTTGCCCTGTTACTCCACTAATTGAATTGGATCAGTGTAGTACAACCTGCATTATGATTGTTATGTAGTTATGGAGCAGAAAGTATTTTGTTTCGGTTGGAAAGGTAGAGTCGCTAAGAAACTAATTAAAAAGTTACCATTTTTGTTCCCTGGAGAGACAAAGCATTCATATACTGTTTTGGAACTTTAGTTCTGTTTAAAGTTGAATTTGGTTGACCGTGATCACTTGACATTAGGAAGCTTGCAATGCAAGCTCCTACTTTCTTTCTGTTATACTATAAAAAAACTCAATAAGCTTGCCGTCTTAGCTGTCTAATATATAGGGCAAGTACCTAAGGCGTATTTCTATAAAAAGTATTATATTTCTTGTTGTTAATAAAATATTTGAGTCTTTAACAGATTGCTAACTTAATCTTATTATTATGAAAAAACAATGAAGAAATGGTCCAGGTTAAGAAGATTCTATCTTACAATAACCTAAGAGATAAGACCCGTGTTATAATAAGAGGAAATATCTCAACCAAACCTGAGTTTACATAAAATCTGATAATAAAACACATCCATATAAAACAACTAACAAACACCAAAAACGGACGGGAACTTCACATGGTTTTAAGATAACATAAACATAGAAACACCATCAATACTAATTAACCCCCGCCAGATTTATCCGCAGCGATAATAATAATATAAATAAATCATACAAAAACTCCCGCGATTCAATTAAGACACCACATGTATCATATTTTGTTTTGAGAAGCTATTTTCAGTGGCATCGAAATAACACATTAAATTCAGTAAGAAAATATCCTGCGGTAGACGCAGGTTTCATTATTTACGAGTAAAGATTATCGAGATTGGAATAAGACGATAAGCTGCTATTTAAGTTGTACCTATTTATATTTCCTTGCAACAATCCGCACACGTGGAACTTGTTTTGGTATGGACCCACCACCCTCCCTTATCTCCAGGTAAGTATATATCATCACAACTTATTCCAACAGCACGCGACACCTGTATTTTCGCGACCAAATTGACAGGTATCTATTATATAATTATAATCACAACTTATTCCAACAGCACGCGACACCTGTTTTTTCGCGACCAAATTGACATAAAATAATTCATAATTCTATAGGTAGGTACAGGCAGACAGGGGATAATTTTTAGTAATATTTTAAAGTTTTGGTCAAAACTTTCATTCAATCATTTCTCTTCACTTGGCGTTGGTGGTTTATTTTAAAATGGTGGTAAAATTTTAATCATTTCCTATCTTCTCTGTTGTAGTGAGACACCGTAAAATGCATTCGGTGTCGACATTCAAAAATTGATGTTTTTAATTTATTATTTTTTGGACTTACCGCGCTTTGCTTTAGGAAGTTATTTGGTATAATATGATAGAGTTATGGCCGTTGAAATAACAAAAAGTCAATGTTATTACTACTAATATTAGTTAGTTGTTATTATCCCTAGCTTAACTTTAGTTACATATCTAAAGCTTGGTTTGAATTTATATGAGAGTAATAACTAAGTAATCTACTAAGTAACTTGACTTTTGATGCCAGAGATAAATTATCGAGGTGACAATTTTAGTACTCATTAATAGACAGACAGTACCTAAATAGTAGACCTCTGATAGGACTTCTATACATGTAGCCTGTATACCCGTTTTTTTTTTTTTTCAGAACCCATTAATGACCCACTACAGGATCGGGTCTCCTCTCACAATGAGAGGGATATAGGCCTTAGTCCACCACGCTGGCCTACTGCGGGTTGGTGGACTTCACATGCCTTTGAGAACATTATTTTTTGTGAACTCTCAGGCATGCAGGTTTCCTCACGATGTTTTCCTTCACCGTAACAGCAGGTGATATTTAATTTCATAAATCGCACATAACTTTTATTACAAAGTCATTGGTGCGTGCCACTGGGATTCGAACCCGGACCCCTCGAATCGAGATCGAATTCTAAGCCACTGGGCTATCACCGCTGCTCCTGCGTTAATAACTTAGGCTATGCCCGTTTACTACTTATTAATAAAAAAACAAAAAAGCAGGACTTCTATCATACGTACCTACTAAAACTCTTACCAACAAAACTACGATTTTCTCATACTCGTATCATTCAAAAAGCACAAAGAAAGTAGATACCTAAAAGCAATTCCAAGCTCAAATCTCGAAAGGAAACATCATAAGAAACATTACCGCTTGCGTATTGCTATAAGAAATGCGCAGAAATTCGAACTTCGAACAAAGAAAGCGCCGTCTTCATCTCTCCAGAACAAGGACGCACATACGAAAACAGCATACGAGCGAGCAGGACGAACGCATCTCCGATAACACGTCAATACGTTCCTTTTTAACACCACACAGGATTTACAACCTTACAGTAAACGAAATATGGTTGAGTTTTTCTTGTAGGACTTAATGGAAAACCAATACCACATCAATATGTTTTACGACGCGGTAACTCAAATTTGAGCTTTATTGTTAGCTAGTAAGGTTGATTTTGGTGGTTGGAGAGTTTTTAAGAAGGCGTTCTCGATATCTTGTAAGATAGCAAGGGCGTCGGGTTCGATCGGAGCCGATAGATATTGGAAAAACGACTGTATTGGCGCCGAAGGCTTTTCCGAGGCGTGCCAGTGTGAGACACGCCCAGCTCTTATGTGAATATAAGGAACCACATTTTATGACAGCCTGGTATTTTTTATTCCTTTAACATTAATTTCGAAGAGAGTTCAATCCTCGCGCGACGATTGCTAACACCGAGTTAGTGTAAAGGACCTAAGTACATCTTATATGACAGCCTGGTGTTTTCATTTGTTTAGTTTATAGATTTTGAAAGATTGCGTTTACAATCTTCGGCGGACGCTACCTTAGTTGCCCAACTATTATGTGCAAGCATATTAAATTTAAGAACCCACATTTAATGACACAACACACATCTAAAACACAAAACTTCAAATAAAATTGGTCCTAAGTCCTAAGTTATTAACGTTGAAAGTTCTAGATAAGCCTCATCAAAATAAAAGCCCAAAAATACTTTCACAGACTGTACTATAAACACAGATTTTTATTTAAAGGACAAACTATCAAACACTTTCCAAAATACAAACAAATAGTAACACAAATAAAGGATTTGTACAAGCTTAATGGTATTATTTCCTCCCTAACACCTTTTATATAGGCTTCATGGCTTCATATTACAGACCAGATTCGAAAAAAAAGAAAAATTGGAACGTTAACATTTCAAATCGCCGCCGTTAATTCGTATTGAGTTTCACGAACAATTCCGCGCTAAAACAATAAAGCTATATTTGAATAGTGAATAATCGAATCCGCTTCAGTTTGAATTACAATGCTGTTCGAATTAAGAATTAAATAAAAACACACCGGTCAAGGCAGAGTCGATAGCGTATGGCTGCGTTCAGGGTAAATCGTAACTTATTAAAATAAAGGTTTTAGCACAACTTTTGAAATTACAAAGTTTATTAAAATGACAATTAGAGGTTCTTAAACAGTTTTAAAAAGATAAGGCGAAATACTAGTTTCTTTAAAGATCAGAAAGACTTACGTGTGTTCCTAAGGACAACGAGAATCATAATATAATGACTTTGTCCACTACGCTGGCCTAACGCGGACTGATGGACTTCACATGCCTTTGAGAACTTATGAAGAGCATGTAGATTTCCTCATGTATGTTTTCCTTCACCGTTGCGGCAGGTGACATTGGATTTAACACCCATGTAACTTAAAATTTATATTGCACTAGCTGACCCGGCACACTTCGTTGTGCCATATATTATAAATTTATACTATTTTCCACGAATTATTTTCAGATTTTCCCACCGTATAAATCTTCCTTGGACTTATACGAACATATCAAAACTAAAAACATCCAAATTAGTCCAGCCGTTCTCGAGTTTTAGCGAGACTAACAAACAGCGATTCATTTTTATTATACTTATAGATAAGTACCAATGTGTACCTATACCTCAAATGAAACCACATAGAACCCCAAGAACAATCAGTCAAACGCAAATGAAGTGAAAAAGCGATTAATGATGTTTAAATAATAGCATTTAAATAATAGCTATGCAGTATGCTTCCGAACCTAAAACAATGCCATTCAGAATGTCATTTGAATACGATGATAGACAGGCTGGCAGAGTTGAAAGACAACAATTTGTTTTTCGAAAATATTTCATATATTATGTAGTATAATAATATAGTAGGTACTAAATGCCCCCTTTTTATTTTAGCTACGTAAATTCTACTCATGAGGACAAAGATTGTCGCCTCAAATAGTCAAGCAACCTATTCTACTTCAGACAATCTTGATATTCTAACTTGATCTAAGTACTTCCTTATTTTGCTATAGGTCGCTTTTACTTGTTATACACCTATTTTCTCAATAGACATACGTATTTGCATCAAACAATAAAAAATATTGATAAATCGGAGGACATAAAAAACTAAAATACAACACTAGAAAAAAACACACACACACTTTTAGTTAAGTTAATTTAACAAAATTACTAATAAAATTACCAACAGAAAATCAAGCTCAAAGAACGAACGGACTAAAAAAACCGTCCCTCCGTTCCGTTCCTCCATTCACTCGATAGCGAACAATTTGTGTTCAACAGTGATTGATCCCAGCGATACATCACTACAGGCGTTTTCTATGAAAAATTGCCATAATCGACTTAAAAACTCATTAGGCGAAGACAAAGAAATACGCCGCCATTGATAATAACAATCCGAGTTGCCGATCGGGCTGATTGCTTTTTTTGTTCGACGGTTTTAATTCCGGCATCTCTCGTTTTTGGGATATCAACCGCTAATGGTGATGTGTTGGTGGCATTTGTCAAGATTTTCGGGGACGTTTTGTAGGCTCTTATAAGTGTCTGTTATTGGAAATGTGTGGCCTATTTTTGTTTTGTGTAATTAAAGCCTAAAAATGGGGAAATAGCCACCTAGATAGTAAGAGATCATTGGCAAAGACATAAACGATACCAGGAGATCGCTGGCATAAAAGAAAACATTTTTTTCATTCAAGAATTTTAATTTCTGTTTCTGGTCCGGGTGTGTTCTGGTCAATGCTACTGTGAGCCATGAGTATTTATTTATAAACAGAGCTTTTTAGCGGAAAAAATTAAACAATTCTTTACGACCAAGAACAAAGAACAAATAATATGATATATGAGATTATATAAATATAACTGAATAACAAATTTTAACGTTCAGTCACATAACATTCAAATGTAGTTCTTATTACAAAGAATTTGCATCCAATGTACAAATTGGACCTTCCTACAAAATGAACAAACAAACAAACAAACAAACAAAAGTCACTTTCCCTCGGCACACGTCCTCCGTCACCAGCGCCACATTCATGACTTTTGACAGCCGTTTGACAGCACCGGAAGTGGTAGGGGCAGTCATAAACAAAATTAATAAATTAAAAAAACTACCCACATTTGAATACAGCGACAATTAAAGGTGTGCTGGCGGGGATTTGGAAATACAATGGTTTATTCAAAATGCATAAAAAAGGATGTCGCGTCGCCATCGGGTATAAACGACAAGATAATTAGGGTCCCGTAGCGGACGGTTCAGATCATATCGGCCACCTGCCACCATCAATGATCATACATAAAATTTAATTTAATATTTTATTATTAAATTCAATTTAATATTTTATTGTTAAATGCAATTTAATATTTTATTGTTACATTTATTTTAATATTTTGTTATTTTACCTAAGGTTAATTAAAAACTTTGAGAAGATCATTTTAGTTTTCTTATTTCTTAAGGATCAACGCATCCAGTACCAACTTCAGAAGTCGGCACTATTTTAGGTGAAATTATTTTTTAACAACAAGAGGCTCTTTATTACATATGGACATGGACCACCAGGAAAACCAAGGAAAAATAAGTAATCCTAGTTATCCATAGTCCTTAGAGACCATTTAGGATAAGGTTACACAGTCTGCTAAAAGAAAGAATATTTATAAGTCTGCAGTTCCATTTCTCGACTCGCACTTACTTTATTGAATATGTATCCTCTGTATTTGAATAAGTGTTGCATTAATATTCTTTTGTGACACGCCCGCGCATTGTCCCGCGACTTATTGGCTCATTAGCTGTCACGTTCTTTGCGATCATTTGAATTTTTGATTTTAGAATCGAACGTGATCGATTCCGTCTCGATAGTCTGAAGTGATGATGGATTGTGACGGTGGAACGATTTGAATTGTTAATTTGTATTTAGAACGATGGAATGTTTTTTAAAGCGGCTATTAGAATGTTACGTCAGGTTTATTAATGTAGTGGGTACTTTTTTTCTATCCTAAACTGCTTATCTTCTGCTATCCTAAATTTTGTTCAAAATCCACATTGGATCAGAGATTTCTTTTAGGTAAGTGACTCTATTACTTATGTACTCCACCAATTCGCATTCGAGCAGCGTGGTGGAGTATGCTCCAGGCCTCCCTGTTGTGGTGACAGATAAATGGGTTGAAGGTGTTGCAGCGCAGGCTACTCTATTAACATAGCCAACACAGAGGAAGTTACCAACCTTTCAAACCACCAAAAAACCACTGTCACCAACCTAACAAAAACACTCAACACAATCGAGAACATCGTCCATAAACGACAATCGATTGATTCGAGTTGACGCGGGAGGTCCGTCTGACGTATTAGCATACGTAATTCGACGGTACATCGTGCGTGGGCGCGCTATGTTCAAATCATACAAATATATCATTTCTCTGAACACTTTTGGCTGTCACACCAACGGAGATAAAAGAGAAATATTATAGCTATAGGCTACTACTGCAACAAGCGACTAATTAACACCAATAAAATAACGTTTAAAATTAAAATCCCCTTCTCATATTGGAACTACTAGGAAAATTAAGTAAAAAATGCAAAAAGTGACACGAATAAAACTAAACGTTTTAAATTATCAATTTTAAATCATCATATTGGAACTGCTACGTCAAACTTTCAATTGGATTAACGTAGAAAATCTGCCTCCACAAACTATAGGAACTAAAGCTACTTACCAAGTGTGATTATAAACTCTTTTGTTTTTTAAGATTATGAATAAGTAAAGAATAGTAAACGTTGGTAAAATCTTATTAATTATTTTTTGAACACAACCTCTTCAAAATATTATATGTGAACTGACAAGTTTAAATCAGCAGTAACAATAAGTTAATCGCCATTAGAGTAAGTTCCGTCAAGTAGTTGAGTTAAGTATAGTTTTAGTTTCGTCGATAAGCGAAACTTTACTCGCTGTTGGTGAGACACTTAAAACATCTCGTAACGCGGAAGCTGTGATCCTCCGATACGCGATTGTGAGAGTAATGGCCCAGCATTGTTGTCCTGTAAGGGCGAGCCTCCGTTGTGAACACTAGGCCACACGTGTCTTATGAAAATTAATTTGATTTCTTGTGGGTATTTTTTTGTCTGTGGGTAATTTCGTTTTTCTTTGTGTGGGTAGTTATCATTACAATCGTAAGGAAGGATTCAAATTTAAATATAAGTTGAGTAGTGGAGCAGCGTGGTGGTATATGCTCTTCAGTCTCATGACAGACTCTTGTAAAGAGATACGCAAAAATGGGTCAAAAATTAGCTTGCAGCAAAGGCAAACTTTACGTCAGAAATTATGTTGTTTATTAAATTTTAAACTTGATAGGTTTCAGCGCTAAACAATTTGTGTCAAAAAATAAAATAAATAATTAATTAAACAAAATTACATTTTTATATTCAAGGACTGTAGGTCAGCATCGTAAGACAAATAAAATAAAAAAGTGATTGAACCCAACTTAAAAGCAATATCAAATCAAATAAAAATTTATTACGTCATAAACCGTAATTGACAAAGAAACGAAACATCACAATATCATATTTGCATAGACACCGCTTGTCTATGTCGCAAGATGGCGTCTGTAAATTAGATGGGACATGTAATAAAAAAATATTGTCAATCATTCTCACTTCTGCCCCATTGTGCGGAACCCCAATATGAAATAAAAGTAATATCGCGTCGGAACGAATCCGACATTACCGGTAATCGTATTTTATGAGTTTCGCGCCAAAACACAAACAGTATGGCGGGTGACACGTATCCTTGTAAAGTTAAAATTGAACGCACCCAAATTACTTAGGTGTATTAAGTACGTACCATACTAATTCATGATCGAAGTTTTTGGCTTCGTCTGTACTCGTAGGTACTGAACATTGGTTATTATAAAAAATGCCGTTAGGTATTTGATCAAACAAGAAATTTAAAACACAATCAATGATTAAGCAGAGTCAGTTAAAGGAAGTAGAAATTACTTTAAACAGTTTTTCATCCCTTGAAGGGAAGTTATAGGGATTAAAAGTTGTATGAACCTAAATAAAGAATTTACCTAGGAATATTGATTTTTACAAGTGCAATGTTTTCATACTACCTACTTAGGTGGGAAATTAACAGTCAAATCAACCAATTTACTATAAGAAGAATGGTTCAGGAAGTGTCTTATTGGAAACTAATACAGTCGAAGTGTTTAGTGTTTAGACCATACACCACTAAGTTGAATCAAACAACTATGTTACAATATGGCGACAGATATAATATCTGAACGATCGCACAGCGGCCTATTATAAATCATTATCATAAATTTCCGTTCAATATAATGGCGTCGTTGTCCAACAAAATTTTATCAATAACATTGCGATGTTTCGTTTGAAATTAGAATCAGTACCGTATCCGCTTCCGTTCGATACTCGAAGCGCGTTCGAATTAAGAACGCGTTCCAAATAGACGATAAGCGATACAGATACAAAACGTATAAATTTGTTGTTATGATCGAAATTTGAATTTAGTAAAAAAATTACCGCTTAATAAGCATCTTTCACGTTTATCCCCCTGGACGTCTAATTCCGAATCGAGGTGTAAATGATTTGTTGTAACGATCGAAATTTGAATTTATTTAAAAAGTGGCGGGAAGAACACCTGAGGTGGGTTTATTTTTTAATTTTTTTTCGTTCGGAAACAAGATAGCAAGGGAAGGCAATAACCATTAAAAGCTTGGGGAAGGCCGTTGCGAAAGTTTTCTTTTCAATAACGCATCTAATATTCAAATTAAGGCACTAAGGCGGAATGCTCAGCGATATATCATCGGAGCTAATCAGATTTTTCCTTCGCGGGCTTCGGAAGCGTTCGGAATTAAACAGGGAAGATAATTTAGTAGTTGCAACACGAATACGCTTTTATGTTAAAATGTTTCGTTGTTCTCCAAGCACTTCCTTTTAAAAGGATCGCAAAATTGTATTCGTTCGCCAATTGATTGCAAGGTGGTTAGTATAGTCATGAGGTCTAAAAAATAAAACCTAACAACGAAGAATAGTTCCAAATTATTGAAGTCTCAACGGTTTTAGTTTAAAGCGAACTAGAGCAGAAAATTTAATTCCATATTTTCTTTTAAAAAATCTTTTTTTAAAACAGAATATTATAGGCTCTCTCGATATTTTTTTTCTGTGATCATCTTCGTAACTCACACGTGCCCGCGCCATATTTACATCCTTATTCGAATTTCAAATTGCACGACCGAAGATCATAGACAATAAATCGTGTTCATTCAAAATTCACGAGCATAAGCAAGCTCATATCGTTCAAAGTATTCCAGTCAATTCCGTAGCATCCCGCGTTACTTGCTCTCAATACTCCGGAGCGCCATAAAAAATAATTTAAATTGCTCTTACAGTGACTCCTATCTGAGGACATTTGCATACTAAAATAATGCAAAAATCTATGCGCGGGAATCTTGCACTGTTTTCATTGTCGCGCGATACGGTGTGCGAGAATTAAAAAGTTACGGTCTCTGAGTGGTTTAGGATGTAAGACTTTTACAAAAAGTTTTGTCGCTATTCGTCACAGTCACTAAATTAATTTTGTTATTGCTTGTTTTTGTCACGATCATTATTTATAATTTTGGTATCTTAGGTTTTCAATTTTTATCCAAGACATAAATGAATATACATAATTTAATACATATTTTTATTTTTAGTTTAGCTCGATAATTTTATAACTAACGGGTAACAATTATAATAACACCTAACTTTGTTTGTTCACAGGTAAACGGAGAAAGACACTCAACAAATCTATGGTAACGAAACTATGAGTTGTAAGCCCCATTTTAAAAAATACATCATGGCCTTATCTTATGACCTAATGATATATAATGATATCGTCGACAGGTGCAATCTTGAACAGAAAAAAATAATTCTTACCCCACAATTTCTCCGGGAATTTCTTTATTTAAATTGTTTCGTAGGTACGCTAAAAGCACGCTGTCACGTCAAAGCCTATCAGCCCGACACAATGGAAACGCGCGCCGGCATTAGACGCGTGGGGCAAAGAAATTTTATGTGTTATTTTTTCTTGTTTTGAAATATGCGCGCCGTTACGATATTTATTGCCTCCATGGCGGTTTCGTTCGGAAATAATGAGGTTTCGTTCGGAAAGGGCAATTTAAATGTGCCTACATTGAGTCTTCACTCTTTGGGGTGTTTCTGAACGCTTCCTTGCTCGATCGGCTGAAGACAGATTAAAAATAAAAACCTCTGGGCGCCATTATGGATATTTTATGGCTGAAATATCCGTAATCGTGGAACGTTTCGCTAATAATTTTCTGCGAAAAATTTTCGTATCATTTTCGACGTGTTTTCTTGTGAGTATTATTTAAAGATACGACGATTGAACGTGGGTATTTTCGAAGTACCTACTTAAGAAATACATATATAAAAAAAACTTAATTAAAGCAACATCTAGCATTATTAAAGATATAAAACAACATAATCTTCCGTTAACATTGTAATTAGGAGATAAGTTCGAGTTAACAAAAAATATTTACAAAAAACTTATAACACCCACTTCCGGAGATAATGCGGAATTTTGTAAAAGGTAACCATCGACACGGTGGATGGAGCAAATAAAACCTGGCAAGTATGAAAATGACTGTCCTTTAAGAATTCTGTATTAATATTAAAAACAGATACATTTTATTTTACATACAATGCTATGATGTGACAATCTTTAAACAAAACGTTTATTTGAACAAATATATCTTTTAATGGTACGAAAAGCTTCCCAAACTTTTTTCAATATTTTTTTACGTTTTGATAAATTTTTAATAAAAATGATTCTGTTGATTTGGTGCCTACTAATTTAAGCTTAGGTACAAAAGCTTCACGCAAGACTCTACCGACTCTAGAGTTAACCCGTTAACACCTTCATTGTTTTTAATTCTATTTTTAATTTTAATTTTATTTTATGTGTTTCATAGTAATTATAATTATAAGTCATGAGATAGTAAAAAAACGGAGCCTTGTGTACCTATATATTATATTTGTGTAAGAAACCGTAGAATTCGAAGGTTTCTTTTCTATAACATTTCGAACCCAAAAACCGATAGTAAAACGTCCCCATCAAAAGTGTTGATCCGAGATAAGGATGCCGCAATAATAATATTATAACAATGTTAAATTCGTTATTTTTATATTAATTAAACAATTAATAGCAGTAAGTGTACCGCGACGGGGTCGACGCTCGCCGATACCGGAATACATTTTGAAATTAATTACGCAAAGGAAAATTAAAATTTTTGGAGTTTTATTGGGTTCGGTACACTTTTTGGGGGTAATTATTTCTTTCTAATTAGCGAGGATCTTAGAAAATATATTAGGTACAAGCTAAATATTTTCTTTTGTTTTCTAAACATTAATTACATATTTCTTGTTTATGAAAATTACTTGACACTTATTAAGAGAAAAATCTTTTGATATTTAAATATAAAAAAGGCAAAAGCTTCGACCGAAGAAACAAACTAAACGTCCTGTTTATTTTATCATGTTTATATTATCCTGAATCGTATCCAATTAACAGTATTCCATAGATATTATTATCCAGAACTTTCAATAGAGAAATCGCCTACGCCTGTCGCCTATCTATTGACTGACATCGGAATACGTTTGGGAAAGCGTTTAAGGTATGTTGGTAAACGTAAGTCCCCGTAAATGTTACGACTATACATACACCGCCAAAATAATCAACTGAAATAGTAATAATATAGCTTAATTAATTAACAATTCACAGATAAAAATCGCAAATTACTGGCCGAATGTACACCAGCGATCCGTCACAAAAACTTTCGAAAACACCGTTCGAAAGCCGAACCCCAACGAAATTCGAACGTTAATTCAAATTAAGGTTTACGGCACTTGTAATTCTAATTCAAAATTGTATTAATATGAACAATAACGTCCGCCGTTTCAAACAATAATTTTTCTCATAAAAAGCGGGGTTTGATTGAAGAAGAACTTGAACCTTGTTGCTTAAGTTTTACGGGTGATATTTGTGTGCACGCCCGCATAACTAGCGATCATAATACAGATAAATGATAATTAATTAAAAAGCGCGTATCCAAGGTTCCCAAACTTAAGTCCGCTAGAGGCGAGATAGCAACAATTAAAGCGATTGTTCTTTTATTGCCTTGTTTTGAGTTAACTATCGAGGTAACCTGACTAGACATGTTATACTTCTATTCATGATTATTTAAGTAATAAGTAATCAGTCAGGTGGTATAAGATACAGTTTGAAAATTTAATATTATAATTTAGGTAAAAAGCTGCCATTTAGATTAATTATGATGGTCGTCTAAAATTTGCCTGCAAAACGGTTGTCTCGCTTCAAAAAGCAAGAATTTGAAGTCGATCCAAAATTTAAATTAGGTTACTATTGACAAAGGTGATACAATTTAAAAACTTAATCAAGCGTAGGTACTGTCCCGATGTACCGATGTAAGTACCGATACGACATTTTCTCACAGGACCCATTAAAAATTAATATGCAAATAATTAAAATCTATCAAACCCTCGACCCTTTGCGTCGATAAATTAAAAAAAATAAAAATGGGTCACCATTAAAGAAACCAGTCTTCGATCGCATCCCTTAATATTGTTCTATGATTTATACGCAGTATGCAAATGTAGCGAGTTTATGCATTTTCAATAATTATTCGATATTATTTGGAAGCCGGTTTTGCTCCTTAATATGTGAATAATAATTAGGATTTTTCTAATTTCTTCAAGTTCTCACGACAGGGCAAGCACCGGGTTAGTAATAACATGAGGTCGAGTTATCGAATAATTTGATCGATTCGCTTGGTAATTATACGTTCGTCGTTATAGCAGTTGAAGAATTGTATTTTCCAACACACGATTCAATTCTGTCCGAAATCAGTCAACGATCATGATAAAGAATGCACTAGGTATTATTGAAAATTTAAAAATTAAAAATTTCGGTGCTAAAAAATATTATACTTACAAAAAATATGAAATTCGTAATCGCGTTTAAAACCATTTCACCGATTGTGCAACACTATCCTATTTATAATACTGTCAACGATTACCGATTCACATCAGCTATTAGGATGCTATTCCTCGTTATAAAAATATTTCTCAAGAGGTATTTGCGACGATCCTTTCAAATCGTTTCATTCTAACAGATTAAGAAACTCAAGAAAAGATCTATGGTGAAAAAAACTGCTCTAAATGCGCGGACGCATTATAAAAACCCCATTTCCGATATCGTTTCCTTACAATGGGTTAAAGATCAATACGAGACATTGACATCAGCTGGTCGGGGTTTCACCCTAATCCTATCTGCATCCGAACAAAGGTACATCACATATATTAAACCTGTTTTACTTATTGATAGCCCGATTCCGATATTTTAATACGACAATGGGGTCGAATGCGACTCGATTTGCATACGATTTCTTTGGCTATGCAAATGATCGGTGTAAGGAGGCTGCGTTTGTATGGGAAACTGATTTCGGGATCGCGCATATGTAAATGATAGAGATAAGACGAATATGCGTTTATCTGTGCCTCAGCCCTCAGTTGATCTCGCGCGGCTGACGTGACAACGTGCCGTGGAGGTTTCGTTTCGACAGTTACACTTCTCGAACGTTGCGCGCGCTTAGCCAAAAAACTTTTCACGCCTCGTTCCTTTTTTGAAGTTGAATTTTTTTTTTCGTTTTTTTTTTAGAAGGCATAGTTACGTTTTAGAATGTTTAAGAGTAACGTAACTTAAAATGAACTTTAAGTGGACCTTACGATAGAGTTGAATTTATCAAAAAAGCTTGTTATATGTTGACTTTGTAGTGCATGTGTAAATGGACAGATTGGTGATTAAAGGACCTTTTTGGTACAAAAAAAAATTATGAAAATCAGGAATTACTACCTAGAGGTAAGTGTACCAGTGTTTACCTAAAAGGGTAGGTCTGTGTTTTCAAGAAAACTGTTTACGTTACTTGTTCATAATCAACCTGTAATTAACAATCTAGTACATAATTAATATAATTGCCTTGATTATAGTTCTCGTATCAAAATAAATTTAAGAATCTTATTTCAGTGGTTTGAAATATTTGTGAGCGCGTTGTAATACGTAGGCGTATTGATAAAAAATATTTCGGTAGTGTTGAATTTTATACAAATGTACCTACGCATTATAACTTGTTAGTATTCTGTGTCCTAATTATTTAAAGTGATTTTACTTTTAATTACGTTACTAAATAGGCAAACACTAATTCATGAAAAATTCGAGCCGAGGTTTTCCTAAACCTTTGTTTATTTATTGTAAAAACACTAATGTTACATTATAAGATCTTATACAAAATAAAAATAACATTTAGGGTACATTAAACTCAGTAAGGGTACGAAAGTTTTCTGAAAACTTTCATGAAGTCTAAACCAAGCACGGCAAATGCCGTTAATATAGGCTAATAAATTATTACATATAAGTACATACCTATATTTCTCCTTCAATGAAAGACTGACATGGTTACAAAATTAATTTCTACAAATTGAAAGAGAAATTTTTTCAAAAATTTCTTACAAACGTCGGATACCAGCAGTGGGACAATTCAAAGGCTTTTCACCCCCACATGGGGGTTGGGTACATTAAGCGAACAAATAAAGGAAATAAAACAAAGTATACCAACGGTTTAACCCTTGAAGACACACCCGTACTAATGAAAAGAGACGTAATGGGACAATCGGAAGGAGCGCGAAATTTCGGACGCGGCGGATTAGTAGAACGCAGTTAGTATGCTCAGGTTACGACACTCAAAGTTAATATAGTTTTATTCTTATACAACATAAAGTATCTTAGTCTATAAAAAAGTAAAATAGTACAAATTAATTAAACATTAATTAAAAACATTAATTAAACATTAATTTGTACGTTGTCTATAATTAATTGAAGATTAAACTAACTTTTATGTAAAGTCCTATCGTAATTACGAATATCGTAAAAACGAGTACTTTTTACATCGATTTTACTCGATTTTGCTCTTATAGCAATGTACCTAATATCATAAAGCAACACTATGTGGTACAAAAATCTGGGTTGTTTAGATAAGTCGCAGAATTATTATAAACAACAAAAAGACATTTAAACCGTCCTAACAAAAAGACCCAAATAATTTGGAATAGACTAAAACAACGGTTTTATATAACTTTGTGCTGTGTTAAATATAATATTCAATCAAGTATTGAGTATTTTCAGAGGTACTTAAATACTACTTAAGTATTTAAGTACCTCTGAAAATACTACATAATACCTAATTTCATAGAGTTTTTATAACTTTGTGGTAGTTATTAAATATATTTTTATGTGTTTGCGTAACCTCAATAAAGAAAATTGGAGATCGGAGAATAGTTTACGTTCGAGAATTATTGAGGCAAACAATAACTATTAATTAATAATTTATTATTTGTGAAAACTTAATTAGTTTCGATTAATTAATATTAAGTGTTAGGGCCATTAAATCCGTTATTTGAATATAGAAATTATGAAAGTGTGATGAATAAGCTATTGTTTTGATGTCGTTATTTATAGGTTTATTTTCAATTGTTGTTAAATTTATTGCCCAACTTAATTAAATGATAAAGTAAATAGACGTTGATTCGCCACTAGCGGTCACCCATCCAGGTACTGACCGCGCCCGACGTTGCTTAACTTTTTCCATCGCTAGCGATCTACTTACACAGCGAGGCTATGCGCGTTTCTAGCACTATTATTTATAACTAGCTTTCGCCCGTGTCTTCGTCCACGTTGACCTACGAACCTAAAAAAGGAGGAAAAGTACTACATATATGTTTATCTGAGTTATAAACTATCTGAGCAACGAATTTCATCCAAATCTATTCAGCCGTTTTTGCGTGAAAGAGTAACAAACGTCCATCTATTCTCACAAACTTTCGCATTTATAATTGTAAAACAAGATAAATAAATAAAAAAATGTCGTACTATATTTACAATATCTTATAAGCTAATATACAACTAAATAAAAATAAAAACAATAATAACAATAACTGTTTACAATATATTATTTTATTGAATCTCAACTCTTAAAGAACCGCCTCCATAGTTCGTCGCTCGGCGGCGGGTCCCCACGTCTCCGGTAATTAAGAGACACAAATTAGCGACACAAAGACGACTGTTTTTCTTTCGCATGCGGGCCTGGAAGGTGCTGGCGGGTTATAGGAGCGGCGGTACATGCCTTGAGACAGTTTTAGGCCCTTTGATAGGCTTTAAAAAGGGCTAACTACAAGGTTACTTAAGCTTCACTTTAAAACTATGAACTAACCTTTTCTTCTTTTCTTTTCTTAGCTGACGATTTTATTGTTGGACACATAATTAATTCTTATAATATATTTTTGATGGGTTATGAATGGGAGAAAATGTAACTATGAACAAAAATCAATTACTCAACCAATTAAAACGAAATAATTTAGAATTGTCTTGATCGCAAAAACTTTCGATAAAACCGCATCGAAATAGGTCTATTCGTTTGAAAGATATGATAACAGTAAAAAAAAGTTACAATAGATAGATAGCTACATATCTACTACTTATTGAAAGACTCATCCACAGATTAACGATTAACTTAGAAATCCACGCGCCGGAATTAAAAACCACAAAAAAATAGTCTATGTAAACAAAGTAATACTAATAACAAAAAAATTCGCCATATACCGTCATAGTTTAATTAGTCGCATGTAGGCCAAGGGCATGTCAACAATTATCCTTTGTTATAACACAGAGGTAGCCATATTTAATTTAGTTAGAACAAAAGAAGACACTTTTTTGCAACCAAAATACTTAAATAGCAGTAATTTCGGAACAATTTAAGTATTTAAACCAACTTCCGCGTATTATGTGGTAGTATCTTTTTATTTTAAAAGATTAAACATTACGCGTGGCTTCGTCCGCGTAGAGTGGTAACTTGGTCCAGAGGGGGACAAAAAGTATCCTATAGTTAATCCAGTTTCTAAGCTACGTACATGCCAAATTTCATCCTAATGTATTCAGCCATTTTTGCTTAAAAGTAACAAAGAAACGTCGATACTGGGATTCGAATTGATTGTAAGAATTCTCAGCGGCTTACCACTGGACTATCACCGCTTATATCACCTATCTACTCGTACTACTATCACCGTTTAATGGTAAAATGGCAATTAAGATGTGTGCTATGTGTAAAGCTCTAATCCAAAATCGATGCAAACAAAAAAAGCACGCTCCACTTAACACCAGCACATACAGAGGACCTTCGAAATCCTTCCCTTAACTTAGCGAGATGTTTTGATACCCGTGGCTTCTATAGAAAAACATTGACGCGGATGACGTAAAAACTGGGTTGGAATTAGGGGGGTGGGTTGGACTGAGTTGGATTGGGCTGAAAAGGTAGGGATGCCCATAGCGATACGATATATCGATACAGCACAATACGATATATCGATATTTAATACGATATTTTGACTATACTATCGTATCACTTTAAAATTTCGTATCATATCAAACTGCGACATTTTTTTAATTGTATACCTTAAAAATTCCTATTACCTACATTATAGAGAAAAGATGATAAATAATGATAAATAGAGAAAAGATGATAATAGTGGATTAAATATTTTGCGTATTAAAATTAAAAAATACCATAAAGCTACTCGTTTCATTAAAAATACTAATTAAATCGCAAAATTCACAAATCAATAAAAAAGCATGCGATACGGATACGATACGATATATCGATACAAAGGAAGGCGATATTTTTGTGTATCGATACAAAGGAATGCGATACTGTAACGATGTCCACCAACGGGCAGTAGTGTAGCGTGGTGGACTAAGGCCTACATCCCTCTCATTGTGAGAGCAGACCCGACCCTGTAGTGCGTCATTAATGGGTTACGATGCGATATATCGATACAACACATTTATTGGGCACCCCTATGAAAGGGTTGTCCGCTGTCGATCTCACCGCTGAGTAGGGTCGCGATAACGTCGTTATGTTGATCAATTTTAATGCGGTCCGTAAAATTCAACTTTTTGGACGTTGTGTTAAGGTTTTTTACGATAGGTTAAAGTTTTGGGGTAAAGGGTTTTTAAGTCTTCATTACCCAGTGGCTACGAATTAGGTGTGGATCAGTCCGGATTCGAATCCCAGTGGCGCATTAAAGCGCTGTGTGCGAATTATAATAATTATGTGTCACCTGTTGTAACGGTAAAGGAAAACATCGCAAAAAAACCTCAAAAGGCGTAAATATTTTGAACTATTGATAGCCTTGTGGGTAAGAATTCAATCTCTTAAATAGTTATGGTTTGAATCCAAGTGGCTTGCACCAAAAACTTCTTTGAGCTAGGCTTTGGCATCGACTCTTCTAATAATGTGCTATAATTATAAAACTAAAAGTGTGACAGTGATGATGGATAGATGTTAATTACTCTTTCACGTAAAAACGGCTGAACAGATTTGGATAAAATTTGGTATGTACTTTATTTATAGTCTAGATTAATATATCTAATAGGATACTTTTTTTTTTCTTGGACCAATCCAAGCTCTAAGATTCACGCATACCAAGTCGCGGACAAAGTCTAGTAAAACAATAAAAACCAAAAACCAACGATACCTACCCTACTATCGCCAACCAACAAAATCCAAACACACATTTGCATATAATTATCGCGTTTGGACATCGCCGTAAAATTTTTCGGCCATATTAATTCCTTCATATTGACGCAAGGGTGGATGGGGGTGGGAGACATAAAACGTAGGAGATCGCTAATTCATCATAAGTTAAAGGGGTTTTATGTGCCACCGGACGATACTCTCTATAGGGTAAGCAAAAGCGAATAAGTAAAAATCCTGTCGTGTGTGAGACGGGGTTGAAACGAGGGTTCCGTAGCAAAAACATTATCGAATTCTTACTATGAGTAATAGGATAGGTGAGTAAAATCTATGAGTAATAAAAATAAATAAAAATTGAAATGGAACTGGGCTGGATACGTTGCCAGAATTAAAAGCCATTGATGGACCAAAAAATAGAATACTTTCGATAACTATAAAATTAACGATAAATAGCCTACGTAAGAACCTGAATAGCTAGGGTTTTCAGTACCTCCAGATCCAACCCTAAAAACGACCTCGGAAGCGATAGCGATATCCCAAAAAAATCGCCGCCTCTCAAAGGCCAAACGCAGATGAGTTATTAATTAACTTCAAGGGAGCTTTCTGAACGTGCAGGATCGGACTTGTGTCTAATGCTCAGAAGCTTTCAAAGCTTGGAGTGCTGCCATACTTACACACCCCTTTTCGGCAAAAAGTAATAGGGTAGATGGAATTGATAATGTTTTTCAAAAGATCTGGAGGCATTCAGAGAGAATTTGAATTGAATTAGGTTACGTCATATTCTCATTGCACGTTGGCAACTGACTTAATGTTCTGTTTAGAATATTCTGCTTTGAACGAGATTCGTCTGAGGACGAGTTAATCAAATCACTGAAGGTAAGGATATAGATTGCTGATGTCAGGAATGTAAGAGATAACTCTTATAGATCCGATACCTATATGCAAAGAGGAGTATAATTATACACATAGTAGAGTAGAGACCGCAACTAGACAATCGTGATGAAGATAGACCTGGAGCTGGTAGCAACGTGACCTGACTGTTTCCTAAAGCCTAAAATTTTTACATCCCGAAAATCCTTGCTTCCTTCCTTCAGCCAACAACTTCATTCAACAACAAGGCGCGCCACTGAGCTCGATCTTGAGCAGTTCTTCTCATCCAGTTGCTTCGGCGCAGAACGTCGCGCCATCAAGCATGTAAAATCCTGCCTAATTCGAAGCCGAAACTTAAGAAAAAGAAGATGGAAAATCTACAGTACGTATTGTGGTAACTGTATTCTTAAACTCCAATAATAAGAACGGTTGTGCCCCTAACCTTGTCTTTGACAATAATAAAAATTTCAAAAACGAAAAACACAAAACCAAAGACAATGAACGATCATTAGCAATCAGAGCCGGCTCAAAAGTCCGAAATTAGCTCAAAAATCAACTGGAAATCCGTTGCAAGGCCATCCACGCGTCGACAATGTGTTTGAATTAACTAATTAATTGATTAAAAAGGGCTCAGACACCGTTCGTTAGAAGTTGTTACTCAGAAGGAGAGGACCAAATTGGTTTAGCCGGGGGAACAAACGTGCTCTTGCCCCTTCCTCCCCTTCACGCGCGAAAAATTAAAAATTGGGAATTGACAATCTATGCGAAAGTTACAATTTCGCCACTTTGGAGATCCGCTGTCAAGATAAAAGGATTTTTTGATAGGTTGTTGAACCATTATAGTTTGATCGGGAGGGTGCTTCTTTTATTACCGATTACAAAAAAGGAGGTTATAAATTCGACACGTACGAGTGTGTATGTAATATTCTCCAGGACTGCACAATTTTCACTATGTTGGTCTATTACGGCTTCCAAACAAGAATACCAAATCTCATGGGTGTATGTATGTATGTATGTATGTATGTTTGTATGTATGTATGTATGTAGATATGTTTGTCCACGCATATCTCCGAAACTAATTAACGGATCGTGTTCGTTCTTTTTTGTTTGTTTTCATTTTGTTCAACTTAGTTTTATCAAAATCAGTCCAGTACATTGTTACATACTCCAACCCGCATTAGGCTAGCTTGGTGGACCTACATCCTCCTCGGTCTGTTATTGAGTTGGTCATTTCCGTACGAATACTCTGACGATACTGTTCATACTCGGCACAGAACCCCCAGAACACCATGCCACACTGTATATTTATTCTTTTTGACATTGACACAAAACGAAAATGTTGCGCGCTCCCGATTTCCGCGCGATTCGTTTAAACTTTTCGTCAAACGTCGCGGTTTTTTGTTTATTGCTAATTTGTCAAAAATTTCTCGTCTGTCACGAATTTGGCGAATTCTAAAGTGCAGTGGGGTGTTAAGCAATCGAGGATTTGTTTTGATGTTGTGATGTGATTTAGTACTTCGATATAAGCCTCGCAAATTGATAATGCGACTGGCCGTCTTTGGGTGACGTTGTCTTGTGGCATATCTGACAATTTTTATACACCCTATCAATGATATCAATCAATTTGTATAGGATGAACAAAATGAAATAATTTATTGTCCCAATTATATTGGCTTTGTCTGAGCCAAAAAAGGCGGGTTTGAGGAGCTGAATTTCGAAAAAAAGGCTTCATTTATAACGTAAGCCTCCTAGTAAAGAGGACTTAAAAGTTTAAGGTAGAAGGATCAACTTTGCAACTCCGAGTATGTCACATTTGTGCTTTAATATAACTGAAACTTACCTACTACCTATATCTATGTGATCTTGTGTAATGAATTTGTTCGTAGACATATTGAAGTGACAAAACCTAACACTAAAAGCTTTCGTAGTCAACTTTACGTTTGTTGTAGCTTTGCCTCCCTTAAAAGCTCCCCAAAGCTTAAAATTCCGATATTCCGATACGTTTAGCAAGCTGACACCTCCGAACACAATGAGGGCAACTCTTTAACTGAATTATAGTATATTGAATGCAATTATAAGTATTTTGTTTGGGGAGGCAGCCACCCCTCTGAGAGGGATGCGGCGCGCCTTTCCGACTTTGCTTGAGGATCGCTGGTATCTTTTTGCAATTGATTAAGGAATAATTTATTGTGTTCGTATTCCATCCTAAAAGGGCCAGTTATTTTGATCTGGGTGTGGCAATGTCTGTCTGTCCTGTCTGTTGTTAGCTCCCAAGAGTAGAACGCGTCCTATAGATAGTGTTTTATGGCCCACTGTTGGCACACGTGTCTCCCCACAACAGGGAGAGGCTTGGAACATACTCCACCACGCTGCTCCAATACGGATTGGTGGAGATTGGCAGCGATAGTCCTATACCCACAAAGTTTATTTATTTATTTGCACAAATACACGTTAGATTGTTATTTGCAGCATATTTGAACGCCACATCACATTCGTTTACTGCTTTTATTTTCTTCGGGATTTTTTTGCGGGACAAAAACATTAAATTTTAATGGTCAATGACCGGAATTGACGGTTTTTGCATAGTGGTGATAGACATTTAGGGATGATCTGCAGACGCTGAGGTCACGACGCACGACGCACGCCGCAGCCGCACGCCGCACCCCCAAAGTTCCATTAATAGGGATCGATCGGATTAAAAGTGAAGTTTGGGATTTGAACGAAATGGAATTAATTGGGGGTAGATTTTGATAAATACCCGCCGGAGCCGATACAGAGTTACTTTTAAACGGTTTACGAAGTTCGTTGAAGGGTAGGTTTTATTTAGAAGGTACAAATGAAGAACAAATTACAGGCGTCTGAAAATTTTCAGTTCGATTTTTGAGATGTAAAAGTGTTTTGCAATTCTCAAAAGCTGTTTATAGAAAAAAATTGCGCTATAGTGCACTGGTAAACTTTAAAATCGAATAAAGAACTAGCCAGATTTTCAGTGAAACTCTCGTAAGGAAAAACTTCAGAAAAAAATTTTAGACACAATTTTTTCCATATTATTTTGAATTTTTGATTGCAACGAAGTTCAATTAACCTAAAAGTAGTGTAGTACCTATCTATTATACGAAACTATTAATAGTAACGAAATTAGTATCCGATTATAATAATAACACAAGTATACTCACCAACAATTATACTGACCATTGCTAGCTAACAAACTAATAACAAACAAAAGAACATCAATGTCCAACAAACAGAACATCAAACAAAACGATTCAAACAACGATATCCTAACCTTTAAACCTAATTAAACCCGATCGGTGGCACTAATTAACATGTGCTGCTAAAGTGCCTGAAATACCGTGGGCCAATAAGACCACGTCGCGACTATTCTCGTCCGGGATCCGATGGCAATTAAAATCGAATGGCGACGCAAATCGAGTGCGAATCGATGACAGTAGTGCTGCCAATTGTTTGGAGTATTTCTAGTGTTTATTATAGAATTGTCTTTATACATATTGCTTTTTATGATTGGAATTACTTTTTGTTTGAATTGGAATGAAATATTTAATAAATAAATTTCTATTTTATTTCCATTTTGAAATTCTTAACATTATTTATAATTAAAAATATAGGTTCTTATCACATGTTGTAATAATAGTTTTACTTCGAAGTCAGCGTTATTTTGAACTTTTAGTGCCAATTTTTTTTCACTAAATAGCAACAAAATGACATTTCAGATTTTATTATTTTATTACTTACAACATTTGAATATTGAAATATACGATCAACTGCTTATTTCGCACCAGTGCCTTCGTATAGGTTTTCTAATTTGACTCAACTATAGAGAATCATAATATCCAAACCGTATGCGTAAAAGTAGTAAGTAAGACTAGTAACAATAAATTCTTACCGTCGAACTATCGCACTATGCTACAGCACGCACCGTTCCTTATTGAAATTCCTTTCCCTTTTGCAATTCTAACGACTGGCAACACTCATCCTTTGTGTGACGTGATTAAGCGTCGTATCGGGATGCAAATGGAAGGTCTTTGATCGTTCGATCGGTTGCCATTGATCTATGAGGATGTTCGTGGAATAATGGTCGTTCAGATTCGTATTTCTGGATGTCGTAGTGTTTTCGTTTACAAGCTTTTGTTTGTTTTGTGGAGTTTTTAAAAGGAGGAGTATGGTTGCGTAGTTTTTCTCTGTTTTAAAGGATTGTTTTTAATTTCCATGTTATTCGTATTTTTGTGGTAAGGCGTAAATCCATTTCTAATAGTTTTGTTTAATTGTATTCCTAGATTTAAACCATATACCTACTTATAGGAAGTAAAACCAAACCAACCAAATCAAGGGTTATTTATAAATTAACTACTGATTAATCACAGAGCCAAATGATTGTATTTTTTGGTTACTTTCCTTTCCTTTTAAAGACAGAATTTCAAAAAAGATCCTGAATTCGCAGATATTACGATGAATATATTAACAGACTGTTGACAGAAACTTCGGTTGTATTCTAAAGATTAAGTATGGTAACGTAGGTAAACACATTTGACCTTGAAATAAATATAACTAATTGTGTCAACAAAAAAATCTTTAATAAGACATAATCAATTAATTGTGTCAACAAAAAAGTAAGACCTAGACAGACAACACTTTCTAGAACGATCGCAGACAGACAACAGACGCTCGAATTAACAAAGAAATAGATATATAAAGATAGATGCAACATTTCAATCCGATGGCAGCTAAAAAGACCCACCTTGGGGGCCAAATAATTAAAAGGCTCCAACTCATCCAGAACTTGGCAACTCCGCGCAATGTTTGGACTTTCGTTCCGTTAATTTATAATTACGACTAATTGAGTACCCGTACGACAAGCTATCGGAGTTGCAGGGAGCTGTTTGAGTTTCGACGTCTTAAGACTTTGAACGAAATGCATATAGATTTTGATCAGTTCAAAGAAGATTGCATATTTGAGGTACCGATGCGATGCTTTAAAGTAGAGAACTGGCCGCGTCGCTCGAATGAAGAAAATGGAATCCGTGGAATATGGAATGGAATATGAGGAAAGACGTAGATTTCAATTGTACGGGCTGATACTTCACCAACAAAATGCCATTTTGCACCGCAATGGGCCAGCGTGGTGGACTAAAATTTTAACTCCTCATCATGAAAAGAAATCCGGCCCTGTATGTCACTAATAGGTCGCACACAGTAGCATAGTCTTTGAATGTCAATTCAAGGCAGATGCTCATCTTAGGGACAGTTATTCTAGTGGAGCTACATTTGATAATGCATTGATTTCGTTGACACGTTATTTTCTAATTTATTATCACCCAAAACTCTTCACTGGTAAGTGCCTCTTTTTAAGCTTATTAGATCCAATAAATATATAGCTTAATCATGATGCCATGACAAACGTGATATATCCATTTCCATCACGCACGTCCACTCCGGTCGGCACTGGGCACTGAATGAGCAGAATAAACACTTTTACACTCGCCGACTCATTGACGGCCATGCTGGCTGCTTGCCATCTTTGTTTCGGGTTCCACCTTAGAGTATATAAGTTTATAGAGAGATTGTGCTGTTAACACCAGGTCTTACAGGTGGTTACAAGTGTGGTTCGAATGCGTTCTCAAGAGATCCTTCCTGTATACGCTGGAAGGCCACGGAGAAGTTTTTAGTAGATAAAAGTCTTACATAACCCAATGTCTCCACCAAGATGTTGAATATCTTTTACAAAGGCCAGGGAATTCAGTTCCTTACATTTGTCTCTTTAACCCGTCGTAAAGCAACATGTCGTGTCTTATGTTTCAGTTAGACGTGTTATTTGGAGGTTAGTTAGAGGTGGCAGTTACAGGTATGGTAGACGTAGATGCTTTATTTGTGGCGACTATATTAGTCTTCATGTATAGCAACGCCCGCATTAGAATACTGCTTAAATACTGCCTAAAAACTAGTAACTTCAATGTTATACGGTTCTTACTAATGCCTACAGTTCATATCCACTTACACGCACTCTACATTAGTCATTCTCTGAGGCTTTCTCCTGTCGTTGTGGTCCTCTACGTTTTTTTAATTGCTACCATGTCACTTATTAATGTCTGCTAGAAAACTGAATTATGAAGGACGTTCTGAATGGGGATTTGTTGGAATTGGCAGACGTCTTCGTTAGATGAATATTCGAGTACACGACATCTTGATGTTCTGTTACGTGTACGCTTTACGCGCTAGTGTGCGACAATGCATGCATTGCCAGTAACCCATTAATGACCCACTACAGGTCGGGTCTCCTTCTCGTAATGAGAGGGATGTAGGCCGCCGTCCACCACGCTGGCCTACTGCGGGTTGGTGGACGAACATACCTTTGAGAACTTTTTTTTTGTGAACTCTCAGGCATGCAGGTTTCCTCACGATGTTTTCCTTCACCGTGACAGTAGGTGATATTTAATTTTATAAAGCGCACATAACTTTTTGACAAAGTCATTGGTGCGCGCCACTGGGATTCGAACCCGGACCCCTCGATTCGAGGTCGAATTCTAAGCCACTGGGCTATCACCGCTAGTATGCATTATGCAATGCATGCATTACCATGATCTATATCTCTTTCTATTTTCTGAGTGTTACTGAGGCGGCGTAGACTTGTCTTCAAACGCGTTGGTCGCTCCTGGTATTGCTCGTGTCAACAGGCAAGGATGACTACTTACTGTCTACTACTATCTGCTAATAGACGCCATTCCACTCAGTCCTGTACCTACTCTTAGTCTAAGTTTTAGTAATGCCGCTACTACACACACATACACAGCTTACTTAATATAAAAATTATGATGATCTAATGATTTATTAATTTTTTAACTCTTCTTAAAATCTTTTACTTCTATTTGGGTTACTCCTGTGTAGTAAGCTGTGTATGATTTACGTATCTATATATGTGTGTGTGTACCTAGTAGCGGCATTGATAAAACTCAGACTAAGGGTACTGGGCCCACTAAGTCGAACGGTTACCAGCTGTACTTAGGTCATCAGTCCACCGCGCTGGACTGTTGTCAATTCGCCAAGATGGTCGACATTCGAGGACCTTCCGACCCCATCGGCTCTATAAACGATGTGACCAGTCCTTTGTCGTTTTTTTTGGTATTTTTTTATTTATTTATTTTTACTTTGGTAGTTAGTTACAAGTATGTTGGTTACTTTCTTTCGCCTTTATTCCCTCAATTTACGACACATGCAAAGCTCAAGTGAAAATTTGATACTTCCATTTTTTACCTATAAACTAGCTTATTATATCGGTGTCGATAAAAATTCCATCTAACTATTGCTTAAAGTTTAAGTTATGGGTTGAAATGCATGCAGAGGCGGTTTACGAGGCATGACCGCCGCGCTGTCGCATTTGTGTGGACCATTACACCGCCGCGGCTGGGGTTATCTAATTTACAAACCATTTCTAATGTTTTGAACGCAGCTATGCTATTTAATAATGGAATTACTGTTATTTGTACGTATTTTGCTAAATGCAAAGTACATGTCTTTAACCCATTAATGACCCACTGCAGGTTCAAGTCTGCCCTCATAATAAGACGGTTCACAAAGAAATGAAAAGAGTGTAGGCCATAGTCCACCACGCTGGCCTAATGCGGGTTGGTAGATTTCATGCTTTTGGGAACATTATGTGATACTCTCAGGTTTCCCCGCGATGTTTTCCTTCGCCGTTACAGCAGGTGATATTAAATAATTTAATACGCGCATAACTTATAAGAAAGTTACTGGTGCGTGCCACGGGATCCGAACCCGGACCCCTTAAGAGGCCGAATTCTAAGCCACTGTGCTATCACCGCTTGTTACAAAATCTACATTAACTATCCATTTATCACCCGTCATTTCGAAACCTTAACTAGAAACAGCGCTTACGATTTTTCTAACAAATCCCCTATAATTACTGCTATCTGGGAATCAGTGAGCATCAGTGGCCATCAGTGGCCATCAGATCCAACAGAACAATGCGTGCGAACCGATAGCGATCTAAATGAAGTGGTCCAATCATTTCCTCATTGATAGAGCTTCGTGATTGTCTTAATGTAAATGTTTGTTTTAACCACCTTTTCCAGTAAAAAGGACGGTTTTTGCTGTGGAGAAGCAATGTGTAGGTTTTGATAACAAGTGGTCATTGCAGACCTTGAAAAACCACGTACAACTAACTAAACATGAGTGGAAAGTTTTCGCTCAGATTTTGCTTTCAAATATACCTGAGAAGATTACACTTTTTGGGCAAAAATCATTCTTTTATTTAGAAATAAAGTATTTTTAATGAGAAAGGAAAATAAAAGAATATGCAGATGAATTGAGAACCTCCTCCTTTTTCAAGTCCGTTAAAAAACTGGCATCACTAGTTCTTAACGATGTCCGACGACGATAGGTACTGGGACCATTATGAAATAAATATTTTTTCTAACAAAAACAATTTTGCAAAGTCTGTCATTATACGGAGTTAAGTACACTCATAAAAACATAAAAATTCGTATTGATAACCTATTATTTGATGTCAATTAAAACCGAAGTTAATAATGTGACTTACGAAACTAAAACAACGAACTAAATAAGTTTGAAACTAGATGAACTATAAAATAGCTTACCCTTTGTTTAGGGCCTAAACACAGCAGCAATACTAATTGAACGCCTGTATATTACAAGAATAAATAAAAATATAAGTGAAAGGGGCTTTAGCGCAGGTTTATTAAAACCCGGCGTAGATAGATTATATTACGGCGTTCAGCGATCTTCCTCAAACTCGACACCACCTGATTCAGTGCGGTAGAGCCGCCATCTTGGTATTGTGTCAAGGAACGTTCCTGGAATTTTGAAATTTGAAGGATTTTTTTTTTGTAATTTTATCATATTCAATAAATTCAGGGAGCCCATGACTGAAATCAAACAAATCCATTTTATAACTGTCATATAATGAGCAAAGTAAATACTAAAAAATTAGGGGTATCACATTAGTAAATTTTTAGATAATAGCAACAAACTTAAGTTTTAATTTACTCTGTACAATGATGTCTAAAACCAAAAAGCTAGTCTCTAAATATTTTGATTAAAAAACATTTGTCCTATAACTCTAATAAGCAATAACCCTGCCATGCCTTTTGAATGTAACGGTTTCCTGTCATAAAATTCCTAAAAACCGCAAAAAAGCAACATGATTTTCTTTCTTTCACTCGTTTAACGTAGTTTTTGGAATCCATTTTTTTCTTGCACACATCAAGTATTTCCGAAAAACAATTCCTTAAACAAATTCCTCCTTTTCGTACAACCTTCTTTGATACAGTCACCAGCGAACTCACAGCCTTCTTTGACACAAGTACAGTCACCGAAGTCTTGTTAAATTCCGATCCCCGGGACTATCAAAGCGTTGTCACCCCTCAATAAAGGCTTCGCCGGCGATATTAGGCTTTTATCTCGTGTCGATATCGCGTGTTAATATGTAAGTGGGTGTTCATTGATGTTATACATCGGTTGATGGAGGAACGATGTATCGATATAACGATATATTTAAAAAAATGTAAAGATGCGCTGGGTATGGTGATCAGATTTTTTTTTACGATTACTTTTTTAAAGTTATTCAGTAGCTAATGCAGGCCACCTGATGTTAGGTTGGAGTCCATGGACTCCAGCATCCGACCTCAAATAGAGAAAAGTTCTAATTCAAATTCTATCTAAGGTTATAAGCGGGTGATTTGCTACTCATGAGGACTAAGGTGTTCGCCTCAATTATGTTGACGGCAGTCAATCCCTAGCGGACTTATCCTATAACTTGCTACATTGTACATATTTATATTGACACGTGAACAGACAATCGCCTGGAGCCCTACACCCTAGACGCAAAGTACACTACACACGCGAAGTTGGAACAAAGTCCAGCGGTCAAACGACCGGCGACCGATGTATCGCTAGGGAGTTTTGTTCTGTAACTAAGCTTTCGATACATCAAAGACTATTATTAACACAGATGTGGCTAATGTCGTTCACATCGAGATATAAACGCCACTAATTTTCGACCACGAAACACTGCAAAGACCACTTTAACTACTCTACTTAATACTGTACTGAAATTTTCTACAATGTTTTTTTTTTTAAACGGTTCACACTCATAGCCCCTCACTAGGATTCCCTGTGTCGTGGGCGCCATGGACACACACAAGACGAGAATACACACACCCAGACTTAAACAGAAATTCAAATTCATCATTCAAATCTCTGCTCTGCTGGGAATCGAACCCAGGACCTTCCGCGCAGCGCACCGGCGTCTTAACCACTGCGCCATTTGGGTCGTAGTGTACAATCTCTTTATTTATGCCTTCCTTCCGTTCAGCCTCCTCATAGGCCTCCTCTAGGGGGCCTCTAATCGACCCCCAATCCTGAGGCCGGGTTCCTTTGTGGGATGCAAAGGGACCCGTCCTCAGTCGCCGTCTGTTTCAGATCCTTCCTTCGATGCAATCGCCATTCGAGGATCTTTCTTCCCCATCGGTTATCGGTCCTTCAAAAGTGGCCAGCGGCCAGTTAATAGTGGTGATAGCCCAGTGGCTTAAAATTCGACCTCGAATCGAGGGGTCCGGGTTCGAATCCCAGTGGCACGCACCAATGACTTTGTAAAAAAGTTATGTGCGCTTTATAAAATTAAATAATTATCACCTGCTGTTACGGTGAAGGAAAACATCGTGAGGAAACCTGCATGCCTGAGAGTTCACAAAAAAAATGCTCTCAAAGGTATGTGAAGTCCACCAACCCGCAGTAGGCCAGCGTGGTGGACTAAGGCCTACATCCCTCTCATTACGAGAAGGAGACCCGTCCCTGTAGTGGGTCATTAATGGGTTACTGGCAAAAGTGGCCAGCTCATTGTCACTTTAATTTGCAAACTTTGAGAGCTAGGTCGTGATTTAGTCTTAATTTATCAAGTATCTACATTTGATTCATTATTAATACACACATTATAATAATTAATAAATAATCAATTTAATCAGGACTCTCAGATGCACGGTGGAGTTAGGCATCAAAGTGGACGCAGGTGCAATCTATGTTGTTATGTCTTCGCTAACTCAATATTGGTTCGTTATGCACTAGCGTTACTGTGCGTGGCTCCGCTGGTGTGTGGGTGGCTTTATCTTCGTGTGGTGTAGAGATGTCTTTATTGGACGGTAAGACTAGGTATACGATTTTCAGATTCATTGAAAGAAAGAAAGGAAAATATTTAATCGCAACATTATATAGCAAATCAGAGAAACATTACAAAACAGAATAAAATAAGAAAAAAATAAAAAGGAAAACACTGGTTTTTCCTTTTTAATTTTCCTACTGACTTTTCGTCGCTAAATTCTGATGTTAAGTAACCCGTGACCATTTAGAATACAAAGTATGTAACACACTCTTGGGTAATGCCATAACTTGTAAAAATTTCAAATCAGACCATCGACTATTTTAGAAGTTTTCCAAATATATTATTACCTATGCTGAAACTAGCTGAAAATTGCAACAGTCAAAAAGTATTTTAGCTTTCATAATTAAGAAATCGATTATAAAAAGATATCAGTAAAATTTCAACATTTTATTCAGACAGCCCTCAGATGACACTATCACATTACGCACAGAGTTGTCATTAAATAAAAATAATTTAATTTTTTGCGATATCTAACATGACTGTTGAACACTTCTGGCTGCTTGCCAGCGAAGAATAAAATCTTTGACTATTCCACTTTTACAACGAATTTTTATTTATAGACGCCATCAAAGTTGGCTAAAAATCTTTACACTGTCTTATTAGTTTTAAAGTTTCGGGATCTTAATTGTTAATTGGAAGTACTTGACCTATACCTTGTCGCAAAATGGACAAAACACATTTCATTGACATAGCAACACTTACCTACCCGTCTCTATCTTCTGAAATGCATTATAATATTATGGCGTTTCGTTAAAAAATCTAAGTTCAAGTTCTAAAAATAGCAACAAAATAATATATTTGTCTTCAATAAATAAATACCTAAATAAGCGTTTCTTCGATTAATCCAAAAGCTATTATGCTATTGTATTTTTGTAGTACCCGAGTAAGTACACCTTTGACCGACATTGCCCGAATTCGAATTCAAATTTAAATATCAAACAAACCAATTTCGGAAATGAAACGTCACTACAAAGTCAAACCGTCGCGAGAATTACCGAAAACACACGAAAATTCAAATGTGGAGCGCCCGAACCAATCGGATTATCGTTCTACATGTACTCGTATAAAAGACGAAAATTCGCGCGGTCTTACCCCTTTCACCCGTCTCCCTTACGGGGGCAGGGGGAGCTAATGGCAGCACCACTCGGATTCATTAGTAAATTAGAAAGCGGATGAGTCCAAAGTTACGAAAATTCAATATCTAATAATGATTAGCTTCGCTCCTAATACCTGTCTATTTCCAATAGCTACAAAGCGAACTGTTTGAATTCGTCAATCAGAGTTTGAGTTCGTTGCGAATTATTCGAAATTGAATTATCTAGTTTCCGATTGACTGTTTGGATACTCGTTCCGGTTTTGTTTGCCGTCTACCTGACTTTGATTTACGCTTCGCGGGTTTTGTTTTGTGCGTGTATCCGAACGTATTGGAGACTTCGAATTTCGAATTTCGTGTGGTTAATGCAACTTTGGAACTTTCCAACTTTTGCGATTCTGTTTTGTTATCTATGCAAACGATACAGATAATTGTTTGTTTAGCATTTTCTTCGTTATTTTAGTTATCTACGGTAGCGGAACGGTATTAATTATTTTGGGAGAGCGTAAAATAAATATGTTCAGTGTCAGCATTGGATTTTTCACATATTTCAGCAGAAGCTTATATTTTTCTGGGCTGTCGAAACGCGTTTCCTTTGCCTTGTCTACGGGAATTTCAAAAATAAAACTCGGAGGTAATTCGATGCGAGGAGCAAATTAAAACTGACATTGAGAGATTAGAGCCCACCTCGAGTGGTATCGACTACGGGGGAATAGACAAACATTCTTTTTTAATATCGCCCAATTGTGCGTAATTTGATTAGGCGCGTCTTAGCTTTATTTATTTTCGAACGGACCGCTCCATTTCATTTTCGTTTAGAAAAACAACTTGTGTTTTAATTTTACACTCAAATGAAAATTTGGGAATCATTTCGTCATTTAATTTCGAAGGATATCATCCGCCGAAGTAGAGCACATTGGCTTTTAGTCATAACCTAAAATTTCTTCTTTCCTTTCAGCTCTTCGTATTCCACTATAGTATTTCCTTCCTTACTCGACACCACTCCGCCCTGAACCCTTTGAATAATGGGTTCTTGATACATTTAAATAATATTATTTCTTAATAGATACTCGTATAACTTTAGTACCTACGATTACTTACCTTTTTAATAATAAAGAAGTACAAAAACATCTCTTTTAGCTTCCATTTGATAGCTTAGACATCTATTTATTGAGGAAAGCATCGCAACAATAAATATTTGAACGGTCACACACTCGTAAATACGACAGGGGGAAAGTTAGCACAAAGGGCCGGGACGAATTCTACTAAAGTATCTATAGACAAACAGTCTGGTGGATTGTCTATTGATAATTATAAATACTTATGATATGATATTCATACTTGGTTCAAATCTATGTAAGTAAGATTCGTACGATAAAAGTTAGTCGTTAGTACGACACATGACCCATACTAATGGCACACGTTAACTCTACGAATGTTGATGTTCGTATGTTGATGGTAGTGTTCATGTTCTGCACTGAATTAATTTACAGTTCATTTTTATTCTCTTGTCTTATTTGGTAAACAATTTGGTAAACAAAAATAGTTTAAAATTGCTTTAAAAAAATAAATTATAGTTTCTAGAAATCTGTTTCTGTATTAAATGACAATTTGTTGTTAAATTTTAATAATTATTTGTCTGTTTTTTTTTTTAAATCGCAAATTAAAGTAAAAATACATGCTAAGATTGTTTACCAAAGACAAGAGAGAAAAATGGACTATACCCTACCTACGATACTTTTTATCTCTCTCCGGTCCGAATTTAAAAGTCAAAAGTGGATAATGTCCCAGGCTAAAGCTAGTAGATAAAACCTACATGACGTGTGAACCAAATAATCATTGTTTACGCACGGTTTGACAATAACAGCACATGTGTCGCTCTCACCAAATACCGTATCCATTACCTCCAAAGCGCTTTTATTACGATTTAGAAACGTACGCTCATTGAGATTCACAGTTCTTATCTGATTTCATCTTCATGTATCATATTAATTGGGCAGACTCCACATCGGTCGTAATTAACGGTAATTTTTATTTCGGCTTGTGATTTTCGGATTATTTAACTGTTTCGCCTTTACGGTACAGTCGCCTTTGATGGCTCTTTCGCGTATTACTTTGTTCGTAGCTGAGAATTTTCTCGTGATAATATTTTGGTGGTGCAGTTGTATAAATTAGATTTTAATATCGCTATTCTTTTACAAACCGTGGACGTTTACGATGTCCGTAATTGGAATAATAACGCTACGTGTGTATAGTTTTGTTTTACGATCCCGTCTCGTGGGTGCCATGGACACACATCACATCACACGCACAACAGACAAAATAAAATTCATCATAAAACTACTCTGGTGGTAATCGAAGCGAGGCATCACTTAGAACTTTACTTCTAATAGAACTCAAGACTCAACGGATGACGCTATAGTAACATCATGAAGGGTGCTTTATGCAAGTGTCATAATCAAACTTGTTATTATATATTAATACATGGAACGAAAATTTCGGGTACAATAATTTACAAATCACGAAGCATTTTGAAAATTTTAAACTATTATAGTTATTATGGATATGAATGCACGAATTCATCATAATCAATCATAAGTTTGAGTACTTAACATGCGCATATAGACTACCTGACGTGTATTCCGTTACGTGTCAAACTCAAATTTCAATAAATTATAGTCCAATTTTGACTACTTCTCGATCTAGAAAAAATAACCCAGCACCTGTACTACGTCTAAACGTAGATGCTGTAACAGCGACAACAGTTAACCTAATCACGTTCCATCGATGACCACATCCCTCAAAGACAAAATCAACATACAAATTCAATTCTCTCCGTATGAATTCGTAATAGACTGAGAAAAAACCGCTCGTCACGACAACCCAACCCTGCGTCTGCCACCAAGAAAAATTAACGCACTCGCAAGGGTTGGGTCCCCCAGACCCCGCATTATACGGGGAGCGGTCACTAATTAATGGAAAAGGATTAAATTCGTACGGAATTGAAATAAAATAAATATGATAAAGGACGGGTCTCCTTGGGCGAGGGCCCGGCCGTTTTTTCCTCCCCCGTCGATATGTAGGCGACTTGTTAATTAATTTGGGCTTCTTTGCATAGATAAGTTATCGGTGCGTGATTTTTGTTGCTTTGAATGAATGGGAGATTTTGACGATATCAAGGGAATGTTTGTTTTCTTGTACAAATACACGGTTTGCTTTGCGTTTTACTGATATTCGTTGCTACTTCCGGTCTCAGATGTTATCACCTTTCTTTTCCACCTTTTATTAATGTTTGGAGATGACAGGTATAATCTCTCGTATAGATTGTTACTTAGAAACTAATAAGCCATTTAATCTATTTATTATCTCCAATCCTTTAATCACAATAATAAATATAGAATTTTAAAAACACTTTAATGATACTTATTAATTGAACGTAAACAAATGCCTAAAAATTAACCCAAAAATTAACTAAGGAATCGTATGGAGTAAGGGACAGAATTGCCGGACACGTTTTTTATATTTAATCGAATTGGGTGAAAATCGGTCCGAAGCTTACAGGATTTAACTCCGGTCTGGTGAGCATTGCGCATTGTTTGAACATGTACTCGTAACTGGACACATCGCAAGGGTGTCGCGAAGACCCCGCAAGAAAGGATAGGGTTAAATTTGCAATTATCAAAGAGATATTAATATGTAATATTTTAAATGTAATTAAGAAAAGTAGTAAGGTTGTTCTTTTGCATGTGTCTAGCATAGAAAATATGCATCAAGTGGTTTTTAAAATATATTCTTTTCATACTTTTAGGGAGGTATAAAAAGTATCCCACATGTTAATTCAGGCTATAAATTTTATCCAAATCTGTTCAGCAGTTTGCCTGAAAGAGTTACAAACATCTATCCATCTATCCTCACAAACATATTTATAATAAGAGTGGAATTTCAGGCATTGTTTGAAACGGCAAAATGGCTGACCAAAACCCTATTATTATTTTAAGACTGATGACTCTTCGTTTTACAGTCATCATGGAAATATCAATAATGGATGTTAAATTTACATTAGAAATTCCGACGCTAATACTCTGAGTCACCTGAATGACTGAATCGGTGCCAATCGTCGTTTCGTCTAACCAATTGTTGTTTTCAGCAAATTTACTCGTGTGATGATTGAAAGTTTCAATTCAACAGGAAAGCATCATTTTTTAAAATATTCCAATGAGATGTTGTACATCTATTACTTGAGTTCGTATTCTGGCCGACAATGCTTCGATATTGCAGACTACAAAAGCTTACTTTTTGGGAATAGAAAGTAACATAGCACCAAAAATCAAACTTACTAATTTAACGAGTACGAACGATGTCCAAAGGTTAAACAGAATAACTTGCCTTTGTTAAAGTATTTACCAGCAAACATACTTTCATAATTATTATTCATAATATGAACAAAAACGAAAATTAAAGAAAATTTTCGTTAAAAAATAACGTAGGAGTACTTAGAGGGCACATGTCTTATCAAATATGAAGTGTTTACACAGAATCTAATAATCTACGGACAAAAAAAGATAATTAAAATTCTCATTACATAGGTTTAAGTACACGTTTTGAAATAAATTCTCGAGTAGATAAAAGAAAACACAACGTTGGATACTCGGCAAATGCACAAAAACTACTCAATATAGGCAGATATTTTAGTCTTGTTGCTGTACTCAAAGCTATCTACGCTCCATAAACTAAAAACGTTCCAAATGACACCTTAACTGAAGAAAACAAAGTTGAAATTCGCATAGCCGAAACAGAATTGGCAACAATAAAACGTAATGCTGATATTAATATTCATAAAAAGCTAAAACACGAAATTTTTGGCTGAGTAAATCGTATTAACTCATTGAAACATTAGAGTGTACCGTTGCTCCCGTGTGATTCGTCTAATCTGCGACTTAAACAATTTTGATGGCGATGGTTTCAATAGATAAGCGATTCATTGTTGCAGTAGAGTTAGTGAATGAATCGGACGATGTTTTAATTGCTACTTATAAGACTGATTCGATCTGCACCCATCGAGGCTGAACGCTGATGGAAAATAACTCAGTTTTACCGCCGAAGAGTCGAGACGAATTTTGGAGAATTAAATTAGGTGTAACGTACATCCGTCCAAATTATCAGTAGTTTTCTGATGTAATTAAAATTTTACAACAAACTTGTAATTAATGATCAAGTTCAGTAATTGTGAGTCGAAAACTTCGCATTTCGATAACCTTGTTTTAGCTCTTCAAACAGTTTAACGTTTTAAGAAAGTTTTTTATCTGTCATCAATATTATTTTGCTATTTTCAAATTCTTAACAGGTCGACCATATCAGAACCGCAATGAAGGGACATCGAACAGTCCCAAGAGAGATTCGGCCCACAAATCCCGTTGTCGTCAAATAAACAAAATTAAATCCACAAACTTTGATTGAGCTATCCCAAAATTATTAAATTGTATTGATGAACCGATGAAAGGACGCGAAATAATACTGAACGGGTCCGATTGGACGCCATTGTTTCGGAATCGGCTTTGTCTACAACTAATCGGGTTACGATTGTTTTCGGTTTTGTTTTCCTTATCTTCAAAGGAATATCGTATTGATTTAGTTCATAATCAATCAGATTGAATTGCTTCAGTACCTAAAACTAAAAGTTGCTTAATTATCAATATGCCATATTTATGGTTGTTTCTCTGCTTTTAAACATGAATATAAGTGTTCTTCTATAAATTAGTGTAGATAAATATCTATTATTACATCTAAAATAATAAATCAATGTCCCAAAGCTGTGAGATCGGGTACATAGTCATCAGCTCGTGGTATTTTCTCACATTAAACGCGAGTAAACTGTGTCGTCGGCCATCACAATCGTAATTATAAAAACATTTCCACTAATATTTGGGCTTTCGGTTATTTTTAACGATACCAAATTGTTATATTTTTCTTACGTTCGAGTTCTCACAATTAATGCGAGCCGCTTCGTGGATTTCCCTGCACATAATTGAGTGGGCAAACATTCATGATTTTTAATGAACGCAACGATCACTTAACTCGCTTTTCTAACTTTCTAGTTGTAAACAGTAAAATTATTCGTACCGAAATTGTAATAGCTTTTATGTAATTACATTAGAATTTGAACATGGTCGAGTCGAGATCCGTCGACCGTTGTCCGTTGTGAAATCTATTTATCATTTTTATGCAGTCAATATATCTTTACAATGTGCTATTATAATTTTGGTTGCTCTCAGTAAACCGTGTATTAAAGTCATTATACTTTATGCTTCAGTTTTTAAAAATAATTCGGTAATTCATATTTTTATTATCATCGTCATCGAAGCATTCAAAATCTTTCACCGCAATTTCCATAATATTCTTTAATGAAGATTAGCTTTACCAAAGTTTCTTTTATTCATTAAATATCTACTGCTACTTATTTTGGTTCATAATCCACTTTGTGATCTGTAATAACATCCATTTATTTTGCAATAATATCTTGTTCATGACGATTGGAGACATCTAGGCATTAATTTTTCCATTTGCATTAATGTTATCTATTACACCTCCCACGCCAGTAATCGTTCGTTACCGAATCGTAGGTCGAAAGTATAATATTGTCATCTGGCCATGACGTCACGTATGATTTGAGCTATACTCTAAATTGAGCGTGATTGATCACCCTGTCATTATCTTATGACTCAACGGATTGGCTTCAGGATAAGAATTTTTAAGTCTGTCAAGACGGATAGTTTTTGCTGTGTAGTATTTTACAAAATTTTAGAATTACTATCATATCTAATATTATTTCTTTCACATTCTTCAAACGTATGTTTATATTCACACGATTTTTTAACAATCATTACTCAGAGTTGTTAAGATAATAGATATTACATACATTTATTGTATTAATTTTGAAGTTTAAATTGTAATCGCCACATTTTTGTAATCCAATTTTAATTTAATCTTATCGTTTGCGTACATTGTAAACGCTATTCGAACATTTTTATCGATTTCCTCCTACGCTCTGTAAATTGCTTTTATGGGAATCGAAACGCAAATTCCTATCGTTAATTCCAACATTGCTTAGCAAATTTTTCACGTAGCAGCAACAGAATAAGGTTGGTATTGGCATGAAGCGATAGATAGTATAAAAACAATGCAATCAAACAAACGAATTGAGAGATAAAGCGTTAATTATCGGACGAATCTTCGCCATTAATCCGACAATCGTAGATTTCATCGGGAAACCGAAGGAGAAATGCGCGTAGGCACAGCATAGCCGCATGTAAGGGGCTTATACACTGGCATTTCTTCGCTATACTCGTAGGTATACATACAATTTCATATTAAAAACAATTAGCATAAAAACGTGTATAAAAATGATTAAAGGAAATTGTTAGGTTTTTGATTTAAGGAGCTTGTGTCCTTGATCTATGATAATTTGTGAAAGTCAGCTCCCAAATTAAAGTTCAGTTTATATAGAGAAAAAGAAATCAAAGTTGTAAGCCTAGATGCCATCAAAAACATAACTTGTAAAAAACTCAAGTCGCTTTTTACTCGTCTAAAAAGAATCGGTGCAAATCACCTTAATTCTGTCAGATTCAGTCAAATTCAATCTCAAAAACTAAGAACTAAGATTACCGCCGCTCACTTTATCATCCATCCTGTCTTCAAACCTTTCTGCTTGTGTGCCGTAGTCGATACCTCCAAATAGTTTTCCGTTAATCCCATGTCTACTACATCCTAATCAGCTACCATCCTAATCCCGCGAAGAATCGAAGTGATGGTATCAGCCCGGAGGCGCCCGGCCGTCACGTCATGCGTGCGCGCACCAACATTCCTTCTCATTTGCTTTCCTTGCGGGTCATTAACCATGCTCGTTCTAGCAAGCCTACTCTAATAAGGCTTCGATTGAGGTTCTGTTAAGGCTTTGTTATTAAAGGTAACAATGCTTCGATTGGTTGTAATTTTTATATAGTTAGATTAGGTGAGCTTAGTGATACTATGAGTAATATAGGTGAAGATAAATATTTCAATGCTTAAGAGAAAAGACTAAGTGACCTTGTAAGTAAGTCTTGTGTCAAAAGTTAGCTACTACCGTTGATCTATATCTATTGATACAAATCTTATAAGTTTTTGATGTTTAAATTACCTTCAAAGTATTAATGTATCCACCAAGACTTGCACAGTAGCGCGCTTCCCGCGATCCGAGTTGACGATCGTAAAACAGGCTTGATAACTACAATTCGAACCCAAATTAAACCGTCGACGATTGCAGCGCGAATCGGTAATGGGAACGCGATCCTGGACAAAAACCAACGGCCGAGACCCAACAAAGGCCCTGCACCGGCCAATCAGAACTCGAACATCCGTTTTAATGACGAGATCGAACAGATTAGGTAATAAATGAACAGCGTAATGAATGCCACAGGAAACGCCACAAAGGATCAGTACGTCAGCAGACCACGAATGGGCTATGGGAACTGATAAATAATTAGATTAAAAACAACAGGCGCCCGCGAATCGATGTTTCCGCTATTGCACAAAAATGAGGCCCGATCGTTCAATGAGGATGCTAATTACCTAAATGAATGAACGGGCTGTGAATAGGGAAGCGTTTTCGCTTGTTGTGTTTTCACAACGCATTTCAGTTCATTATAAAAAAAAATCATTTGCTGTTAAGGTGAAAGAAAACATCGTAAGGAATCCTGCATGCTTGAGAGGTCTTCATTATGTTCTCAAAGGCATGTGTAGTCCACCAAGCTAAATTAAGCCAGCGTGATGGATTAAGGCCTACATCCTTCTCATTGTAAAGGAAGATCCGACCCTGCAGTCGGCCAATAATAAGTTAAAAGACAAAAAAACTAATTGTAGTAGTGTAGATATTAATAAGTTCATTTTCTTTGTTACAGAGAGCGACCTTAGCGGAGAAGGAGGTAACTACGCTGAAGGAGCAGCTAGCTACCACCAGCCCCATCCCCCTCCAAGCCAACGTGCCCCCGAAGACCAATGGCACTCACTTAGAACCCACAAGGGACCAGGCCACAGAAACGAGAATACCAGACGGATACTGTCCAGAAATAAAAGAAGAAAAGAGAAGAACACCTGAAATTGATGAGGATTTAGAACATAAGATAGAAATGGCTGCTACGGCCAGAAGTAACAGCAACTCTTCGAGGAGCAGTCCCGTCGTCAACCAGGGAGGTAACTTGGAAAATGAACTCGCTGCCAAAGAAAAAGAGGTAAATCACAATTTCATTCCACTATACGACATTTAAGTTCATGGTAAGTATAAGTCACTAAGTGTTCTTTAAACTTCAAACAATCCCAACTGAATAGGAAAACGTTAATCTTTTTAGTTAAACACATTACAGACTGAATGCAGCTTGGTCAACAACCGGACATAAAGACCAAACAATGGGCGATAAATTAAAAGCACTGAAGATTCTGAGATCCCCAGATCCGAACTTCCCGTATAGATAAGCGTTAGTTGTGAGATGAGGTCACCCGGTTAACTGGTAGAAAATTAGAGGATGCAATAGCCTTGGATGCGGCTCGTATCGAACGTAACGTACGATCAATAAATCAATTACGTGTGCGGGGGCATCGCTGAATTGGATTTGACAGTTGGATAGATCTAGTGATGAGCGCTGATGTCGATAGTTTTCGGAATCAGTTTTCAATACCTTATACCAATACCTTATACCTTAATCAATATATTTGGCTGTAACTTAGATCAATACTTATCATTTTTGGAATAAAATCGGTTTTATTTAACATTTTAAAACACATTGAAGATTATTTAATTTGCAACATATGTTTAAACATTAAATTCGAGCTGAGTGTCTAACCATTCCTAAATCGACATGGAGTGTGTTAAATTCTTTGTACTAATACAATGCATATACACTGAATCGATAAAAAAATTAAGTCATGTCACTTTTTTATAATTACCGATGTAGTCTATCATTATCTCTACAACTATTCGCCTATTAGCCTATTGATCACACTGACATAGATAGGTTATTCCCATTGATAAAGGACGCACAGGCCAGTATATAAGTAGTAGCAAATAGTCAGCAATAAACACGCCATTTGACTAAAGAAGCAAAACCTAAAGAAGGTATCGATAAGCAACTAACATCGGTATCGATAGACATGGATACTGATCGGCTGACCATCACTACAAGAGGGGAACAGGATACGTTCAATGGAATGATTGATCGGCACCGAACGGTCGGTAATCCTTGCACTAAATAAATATCACGCTTTATGAGCCACAGAAACAATGTAACTCTTTCATATCGTACGTTGATACTTTATTTCTAAGTAAAGATGAAAAGACTTTCATGAATCTAATTCAATCAAAGGAAGAGCTGCTAGTTATAATGTCAAATTAGTTACACGATATAATTAAAAATGATAAGATACTCGTAAATATTAAGAGTTAATTAAAAAATAGTTCTTTATTAAATAATTAAATTGCACCTGAAAAAGATAGTAACAAACCTATAAAACTCTATTTGGATCTGGACGAATATAAATTATTCATTAAATTATTTCCTTTCATTCAAATTGTCCAAATGTCCTTAATAGAAATTAAAATTGAATTGAAATCTTTTATTTTCTTTAAAGATAAAATTTTTAAGATAAAATTGTTGTGAATAACTTTATAAATCGAACTGTGCTTACAGTTTCTTTAACAGAAAGCATTGATAAGAGCATAGTGTACTCTTTTGCAAAGAAAATAAAAAAGACAGGAGCAGACAGGACTTAAAAACATTAACCTAACAAAACCAAAGCCAACAGACGCTGTGCTACTCTTCTTAACTAAACAATGTGAATGGTCATGGAACTATTTACCGAACAACATTGTACTAAATGGTTTCAAATGGCGTCCCTTATTGATAGTGGTCAATCAATCAATATTATCGACGGTGGTAATGGGTAACCCGTTGGAGAGGCGGGCGGAGGAAGTGATATGGCATTAAAATCAATTTAACTATATTTGCCGACCATCGAAGCATTACCAGTGTTAGCTGGAGAGCTGACGGATAATGTTTGAGAAGTGTTTAAGGCATTTAAAAGCATTTTGAATACATTGTAAATCCGAATTTTGCAAAGACCTAGAAAATGTTTGAGGCGTTTTGAAATTTTTGTATTAAGTCCCGCTGAAATGGCCTGTATTTTTAATTTAAAAAGTTATTTTTATTTAAAAATATTTAAATGTAATTTCGGTAACTTATGGCGTGGTCACAAACCTGACTAAGTGTTATAACTTAATTTTTTTTAATTTCTTAAATTCTAAATTTAATTTTGTTAAAAAATTCCTCCTTTCATCATTTAGGGTTTGGGTAAATTCCATTAAGTACCTGCCAGCCAGATTCGCACATTACAAAATATAATCTCTTCAACATGATCTTAGGATGCCTCAAACACTTTTCGAAAAATGTCTACCAGCTCTCCTGCTACAGTATTACCACCCACGCCCGTCTGACGCTGGAGAGTGCATAGACTCTGAAACTAATTCGAGTGATAAATTCTGTAATATCAAGACGGATCATCTCGGAATTGTTCGCTTAGCGACGTGACACAATACATGCGGATGTCAAATGAGTCTGATAGGGCAGAGTGATGGAACCAATTGTTCTGGTGACACTTTGGAGCACGTAAGAATGCTTGTTCTAAATCTAGTGCTCTCAATGTCTATTTTGGTTTTGTTTTAATCCTTTTTCCTAATTTCATACCTAGCTATCGCTATCTCTCGCTTTAAAGATTATGTTAGTTTTAAGGAAGCTTTCGACAGCCTATATAATGTATTTCCAGTAATTACTTGTAGCAGCCGCAGGAAAGATTTCGAAATATCTCTATCAAAATTTCGGATTTCGCCTCTTAATATGAATAATTTGAAAGCCGACATTTTGTAAACATTGCCGATCCGCTGAAAGACTTCTTTAGTGGGATCATACAAAGATTTTTCGTGCATTCAATTTTCCAGCGGAGCAAATGAAATAGGCATCGTTGAGAAACAAAAGAGTCCTCCAATTCAGTAGTAGCGAGAAATTTGGCGATTCAATACGGTAATGACTGCGGATGAATGGATGCATTTAGGCATTTAGGACTCTGTTGCAGGCTTCTTTCAATCTGCAGTGCGTGAGCTTCATGTACTTCGAGTGTTTTGGCGGTTCATTCGCCGCTTTGTGAGATAGTTTTTATTGAAGCGCTCCAAATTAATTACTCCTCACTTTTGTCGTTGGGAGCTCATGCGGATGAGTTTCTGGAGCGAGCGATATTTTTTCTCGTTTTGGATGATGTTTGGAAAAACAATTTTTAAGGCATTGAGGTATAGGTCTCTCTTTATACAGCAGCGTAAGACTTACATCAGCGATGATGGTACCGTCTCTGACTTGGCTAAGGGAAGAATGGACCATTCTTGGACAATGGACCAAATTCGTCATCGAACTCCAGAAAAGTCTTCGAAGAATTGAAATTCTAAGAAATGTTTAACTTCGCAACAATAACCACGAAACTTCGGTTTGTGTATGTGTCTGTCAAAGGAAAATTTTTAAGAAGGACCAAAAAAACTTAACCGTTACATTCTGAAAGGGTTCTTGAACCATTGGAATTTTTGAAAGACTTCAAAGCATCCTTTATTTTTGCATACAATATTGATCTATAAAGGGCTCTTGACTTCCTAACTTCTTATTAACCCCGTGGTCTCTTTGGACTGTCAAAGTTTCCGTTCTGTTTTTCCGACGCTTTTTTCAAATCTCACTCGATTTTAATTAAGTTGGCAATAGAAGGGTGGCCGGAAACGTTATTTCTTTTTGATGACAACCGATAAACGATTCAGTTCAGTTTTAAAACAACTTTTCTGATTATGGGTTCTGTGAATTGGTTTTGATTGGAACCCAATTTTCATTTAACTTTTGCTTGAAAAATTATAATAAACTGGACCAATTGAGGAAGAAATGTTTTGGTTGTGGATAAAGGCGTTTGCTTCAGCAAGTGAACTGGTATTTTACTGAAGTCATAACTTAAAGCAATCACCCACCAGTCGAACACTGCAGTTGACAGTGGTCATATAAATCAAATACACTTATGAACTTAACTTTCATCTAAAGCGCTAGATGGCGTTGTACTAAATCCCGAACTGTAAATTCTTAATGTCACTCCAGCGCGGGACATGAAAGAGTGATGACGCTATTTTTGTGTACACCAAAAGGAAAACACTCAAAATTAGTTTATGACGACTGTCTGTCGTTCGATTTATTTTAATTTTGTTATTTTTGGTTCACGCACGCGTTTCTCTTATTAGGTTTCGGCCGTCGTAAACTCGCGACGTTTCAGTAGTGAATTATCTTTGAACCTCGATGACTAATGATGTAGGGGCGGAATATGGGCCATTTTGGTCTATATTGACACGTATCGATATCATTTATAATCTCAATTACTTGGCAAATGTAGTGGGCGCGGACACTGCCAACAAAGTTGTCGCTCCGTTGCCAATTTCGTCGACCGCCGCTCTTTCGGTGCACGTTCATAAGAACTCGCAAGATTGTTTGGCTCCGCTCGCTTTCTGCATAGTGTTCAATGATACATATCGAGTGGCATCGGGAATGAATCGGAGGCGAGCCGTGAAATCGTTGATTGCCTTTGAACCGAACCAGATGTCAAACAAGACAAACGCAACTCTAATCGCAGTCAATCAAAGAGAAAGCAACGGATCCGAAATGTCGACAAGAGAAGCAATCAGACGCCCCATCAAACGCAACCTATCATCTCTGAAATCGCCACGCACGATAATTTAATAACAAAAAAACCTAGAGATGCTGAGCTTAAAAAACGGCCGCAAAATGAACTCTAATCAGAGGGCATAAGGCGGGTGATCTGCAGTGAACCCCGTAATTACACACGAAACACGCAAGCGTATACATGAAAGCAAATGTCAAACTCACATATTTATTTCCAAGTATTGAATACCGGGCGGCGGTTCTCGGAAGATGCGGCGTAAACATCATCGTGTCGATGATGAAAGCGATGTGATTCTTTGTACTCGATGCTGATTAGTCTAATTTTAACGGCGACCAAAAAGAGGAATATAATTTTGGTCGTGCATGTAGCGACAACGTAGCGTGTCGAGACGTCGATAAGTTTTTGTACAATCGAAGTGTTACGACTTTCTGGTGTTGCAACTACATAGTTTCGTGTCATCAGCGAATAAATAAGCACTATATGCATCGTTGTACAGAGTTATTAGTACTGAGAATGATATTTGCTTTCGTGATGATTACTTATTAAGTAATTAAAATATATACTCTACTCGAGTGTCGTTTTTTAACTCATGATGTCGGAAGACAGATATATTACAGCTTATTTAGTTACAATGATAGAACAAAATAAAACGAAGCTTGTAAACAATTTGCCGTGTCGTTATCAAAACCTCATTTGCGACGAGAAACGTAATACCCACTGAAGTTTGTTAGACAGTCGGCAATGCTTTAATAACCTCATAATTAACTAAAACGAAGACGGCGCTCGCGTCGTACTCGGCAGTTTATTTATACACGCCGAGCGTCGATATTCAGAAGCCAACTCGATAGATTCATAGCAGCCGACATCAAAGGCTCGACATTAATCATAACTCGCATCAATCGCCGGTGAAACAGTTCTGTTTTTATTGTAAATCAGTATTAAAAAGCGACAGCGCGGGCGCATGAATCAAACGAGCGCCTCGAGACGTCAACGTATGCGATAAATTCGTGAAATGTAAACAAAAAAGTCGCGGGCCGATTGGACCACCCTGCGGCACACCTGTTGAATCTATTAGCGGGCAGCGCCGCGGAGCCCGCTGATGCTCGCGCACCAAGCGCTGATAACATCGAAAGCGTCCGCCGTTCCTGTGACCGCCACTTGCTCCCATCTCATATATCAATTCATGTGATGCGTTGAAAAAATCGGGCGATCACTCGAGTCGAACGTCCCTCACTACAGATAACACATCAAACAAACGTCTTCCCGTGCAAATTGCCCGTGGAAATTCTTTTTTAATTTGCTCAACGCAAGTACGCCTCTACACCGGCGAACTAATAAAAGTTATACTTCCTACGAAGTGATATTTATGTATGTACTACGTCTGGCTTCCATCTTTTACGATCGTCAACAGTTACATATTTAATGTTCGAAGTTTATCAACATTTCTTTCTTATGCAGGTTTTAGTGGGGCAATAAATTATTTATCTTCAAAGACTTGCTTATTTTCGAACTTTTGTTTCTCATACACAGTAATTCTCGGTTTTACAACTGACGTCACAAGCATTAAGTAAACGCCGTACACGCGGCAACATATTTTGAGATGGCTGTCATAAAATCACAGACCATTATATGTAGACGAGATGGCTTAAATTATAACAAAGAAATTGGCATGCCGTTTGATTAATGCAATCATCTATTCTCTGAACTGCTTTGATGCGTGACCCATAAATTCAAAGATAACGTTGATGAGCAGATAACAATTTGACAAAGATGCGAACCCGATTAAAGTATTCTAATGATATCACTCTACTATACCCTTTAGTCACGTTATTAGTCAGCCGTTTACATAACTGAGTCAGTCTGAAAAATCTGAAAGAATGACACATAGTGTTGAAACAACGTAAATTGCCGTTTGATATCTTTGTAAACAATATTCGTTGGCTCTTTCGCTCCCGATCGTCTGTGGGAGTGCCATCTCGTTCGAAAATACATTTGAAAGCGATATTCCAATTGTCCTTTTGTGTGTCGCCTCTTTGTGGCGCTTCCAGAATATTTTTCAAGTTCAATTAAACGACACGCATCTGTTCCTACTATATTTTGGGACAGTCTTTGAGATGTCATATTGAAGAAAGGCGATGATATTTGGTTTCAAACCGCATCGAATGATACTTTAAAATTATTTCCACTACTGATTTTGTACCTTACTCCCAATGAAATAACATCGTCTTAAGACTGAAGCTGAACGTTCGCGGTCGTATAAATTTCTAGTAATTCTGTCAGCGTCTTTTCGTCACTTTCCACGTTCTGAAGTGTTGAAAAATGTTTATTTCATGTGTCAAATATTGAAGAGGTGCACTCGCTTTGATCAGTTTAAGTTTAATTTAAACGAGTATTACGAGTATATATTTTAAATATATATATACTATCAATATTATAATATGTACAGCATAATAAGGGCACTGTAAGCAACACTGTTTACTTTGTTTGAAGACTACAAATTGTAGTGGATTTGCAAATTTGTTCGATACTAACTACTTACTTATTACCGATTCTAGTTTTTACGAACACTTCTTTCACCCTCATGCATAGTTAAAGACTATTGATTAATTATCAATTGAATAAATAAGGCAAATACATCACTACAAGCAATGATATTATGCTAAGAATTTTCTGCTTCCATCCTCTATGCATATTGGGCATAAATAAACATTAATGATAAGTACAAACATAAATACATTAGGTTTCAATTATCTGCCTCACCGCCTACGCCCGTCGCGTTGAGGAGTTATTGTAATGGCAAATTAATATTGATGGTCCGATTCAGGTACATGTCGAACTAATTACGGATCCATAAATAAAACATTAGCAGATCAAAGATGGTAATTGCATCACGTCTCATCTTGGAAATATCGAGACAGCTATCAATATCCTTTTTAATTATGTTCCGTTCCGAGTAAAGCTGCGACTGAAATTTTAAATAGATCAGACAAATATTTGATTATTTTGAAGCGAAATAGTAATGTTAGTAACATTCTGCGTGACCTACTGAATGACGGTTCGAATCATTTGAGATTCAATGTAAATACAGTTTTCTTATCGCCTCCTACATTGTAAGAATATGTTGCACCTTCCAGGTATCGAGAACTAAACAGTCGATGCATTAACATCGATCCTAATAACAGCCACTTCGCGTATTACACCTCTTATTAGAATAGGTGCTTCACACGATAATGGAACTTACACATCCAACGTCTTAACTAAAATCACTCCACGACAGGGACCGATAGGAACCAAATTCCAATGAAGCCGATCAAATTAAAGTGGTTTTGGCTGTGAGTGAAATTAAACTAGAAGTGAATGGTAGTAAGGTTGGATCTAGATTGGCCCTTAATCATGCATGTGACACATGTCGGCGCGCCAGTACGGAGCGCAACACGTGTACAGAATATGTCAATTCATTATAAACTTTGTGTAGTATAGAAGATGATTTGTGACATATTATCGGTACAAGGCCCTATCTGTTTGTGTGTACCCATTAAGAGGGGTATTGTGTGATCGGACGAATTCGGAATTCTGAGTAATTGACGAATTTCGTGAACACCACACGCCGCATAATAGCTTCTGTTTAATTGGTTTCTGCCTCGTAATTGCTCTTATTATCTCGAATTATCGCTTCTAGTTTCTGTCTTAGTTGTTTAAATATTGATTTGGCGTTTTTACAATTGGTGTCTCTTATTAGAATTATGATTCCATTCACCATTCGAATGGCATCTTTGAAAACTTTTTCCCAATTTTCTCGCTCCCCTCCCACCGCACCTGGAACTTCCCCAAACGCAATTTGGCGATGTCCAAAACATCGTCGGCCATTGTTTTCATTGAAATTAATGCTAAAATCAATCAAATCAAACTTGGTGCCCCCCATTTCGTTGGAAACGGAACATTTTTCTTCGTTTCGGGGAGCCGAGACAATGGAGACGGTTATTAATATTCCGATATAAAAACACGGTTTCTAAACAATAGGTGGCGTTAATTTACTCATTACTGATTCATGGGGAGCGCTCGGGGGTGGCATCGGTGGGGGTTGCGAATTCGGTACAGTCACATCCGTTGATACGTTACGGTTAATGTGGATTGGTATTATTTATTGTTTTTGTATTTTGATTGTCTTCTGGAATTATTGATAAAATGTGTAAAATATTTATATGTGGTGAAAAATTTTGTACAACTATTTAAGTTAGATTTTTAGTCAATTAAATTGTGCGATATTAAATATTATGTTCTAGCAAATAAAGAATTTGTATTATTGTTCTTATTGGATTTGAGGTGAAAAAGGAGAGTTTTACATTTATTGTTGTATTTTTAGAAAATTTTTGATTTTCTTAATTATTGTATTGAAAGCCAAATCATGATTTTATTTCATACCTACATTGATTTAAAAAAACTTGCAATTTGTAATTTTTTTACCAAAAATATTTAAAAACCTGGATTTCTTCGATCAGCTGCCGAAGGAAATAAATCATAACAAACGCACAATACGCGACCGGACAAAACGCACGACAACTAATGCTTTGAATGACAAAAGATCTGACCACGTTATTAAGAACCGGTTCTAACCGGTTCTTAATAAAATGCCATTCAATCGAATTTGACAGGCTACAACCCAAGTGACCGATTGGCTGTTGAACTGTACATGCTACCTTCGTTCTTATCGCAAAGACATAGTGACTTATATTGCGTGAACTAGTACTTCTGTACTATCGAACTTGGTGGCACGAATTTGTTATGTCCAGCTGCCTGTCGGGGGTCTATTGATATGGGACTTTTAATGGCGAATTTCTGCTGTCCTATGATCTATTTAATATACAGAGTAACACGCGCTGCTTTTTTTTACCGACTTCAAAAAGGAGGTTATCAATTCGACACGTATGTATGTTATATTAACGGAACTGCACAATATTTACGTAATTTGGTCTATTACGGCTTCCAAACAAGTGTACGAAATTTCATAGGTGTATGTATGTATCATGTAGATATGTTTGTCCGAGCATATCTCCGAAGCTAATTGACTGTACTTGGTGGATCTTTTTTGTTTATTTGCATTTTTTTCAACTTAGAGAATGGTAAAAGTTTTATCAAAATCGGTTCAGCAGTTTTCGTGATATCGACTAAAAACTAAAAACAGTTTTTAAAAAATAAACCGAATTCAAAAAAGTATTAAGTCGGTTTGATTTTTTTTTTAATTTATACTTATAGGGTAACACGCGCTGCTTTTTACAAACATGCGAAACTATTGAAGCATAAAAACTGAATACTTTTTCTTTCGTACACATTGAACATGACATTAATACGATCGTTTAGTCCATTTGCAAATTACACGTCTGAATTAATGCGGTTCTTGCAATTTATAAATATGTAGCACGTGTAGGAAAAAAATGCTGTGAATAATGTATACTCACGCCTAAGTAATGGGGCTCGTTGCCCACGGTTAGTGGATGTACGAGTTAATATCGATCTGATTTTATAATGTCTAAACGACCGTGAAAATTTTTCAATAATACACTTTTTTGCAATTTTCGAATTCCAACGAACACTGCGCTATCGTTATTATAGCTTTATGATTAGTTCTATTTAATTTAGTCTTATAAATCATAAATTTTTATAATAGTAGCTTAGAAATTAGTCATTCGAATATACAACATGAAAGTCAGTTGTTTTTGCAGTCTTTAATACTCAATCCTTCAGCAATACTACTTTTAAAAGATTAACTTTTAAAATTGTTGATATCTTGTACTACTTTTAAAAGATTAACTTTTAAAATTGTTGATAACAAGTAACTGTAATAAAATATTGCAAAATTTCTAAGTTACCTACTTAAAATAGTATTCTATTCAAAATTGAATGACCTTTTATCGATGCATTTATCAATGACAAACACATCAATAATAAATAATGATTAAAGCACATTCCCCATTATAAAAGACCCTTCACACCTATCCTATCAACCTATGTAAAACGAAGATGACAACTCCGTCGGAAACTGTGTAAACACTAAGTGTGAGAACGAACGCTGGCTTTTTTCTCCGCCATGCAATTACCGATTAGCGATTACGTCGGGCTGTCGATCAAAACAGTCATCGACCGCTATCTGCGAAAGAAATACTGAGATTGTAATGTCGAAGCACACATAGCCCTGAATGAGTAGATCGCAAGCGATCGAAAAAGTTAAGCAACGTCGGGCGCGGTGGATAATCGAGATGGGTGACCGCTATTGTCGAATTTATGTGCGCTTCCGTGCTTCGGAGGGCACGTTGGGCCGTTGGTCGCGGTTGTAATATCAGTCAGTAACCCATTAATGACCCACTACAGGGTCAGGTCTCCTCTCACAATGTATGGGATGTAGGCCTTAGTCCACCACGCTGGCCTACTGCGGGTTGGTGAACTTTACATGCCTTTGAGAACATTTTTCTGAACTCTCAGGCATGCAGGTTTCCTCACGATGTTTTCCTTCACCGTAACAACAGGTGACATTTAATTTTATAAAGCGCACATAACTTTTTTATAAAGTCATTGGTGCGTACCACTGGGATTCGAACCCGGACCCCTCGATTCGAGGTCGAATTCTAAGCCACTGGGCTATCACCGCTGCTAAAACCTATAAACTAAACAAATGAAAACACCTTGTTGTTATATACTATAGCAGTTTAAAACTTGTCGGAGGCCCCATTGGCGGTTTGGAAACATCCGCCACGGGTTGGCCGCTAGCCCGATTCTCCACCAATCCGCATTGGAGCAGCGTGGTGGAGTACGCTCCAGGCCTCCCTCTGCCTTAAAGAATTGCAGTGCAAATAGTATTGCAGTGCATAGGTATACTATTCAAGCAGTCGTACATAGCACCGCGCGAAAGGTCAGTTAAAGTATCTATAGCATCAACTTCAAACACAAACCAACATTCATTTTGAATAGTTCAAAGCAAGCAATGAAAATGAAAAGCTGAATAAAACCAGGCTGAGCTCCTGAGGTATCGGCTGAAGCAATCATTACAATAACAAAGCGTTGAATATTAAAACCCGTTTGTTTTCGTGTCAAAAAATTAATATTAACGATATCTTCAACAATGAAGTGGAGAAAAAAAGGGAATAATTTATGCGAGACAATTTCTTTTGACGCCTTTGTTTCGGGTATATTCAATTTAATTGAATTATTTCGGTGGATCTTCGCTGAACGTTTTTTATTTTTGTGTCTAGTGATCTATGCGAATGAACGTAGCGGTAGGGTTGGGGGATTTGTTTGGTAGGCTCCGCTAATCCGTGGTGGAGCAGCGTGGTTATGATGCTCATGCCTCCCTTTAAAGAGTGTTTGTAAAACTTACCTTAATACAGTAATATTAATTATTATTAATCGTTCGAAGAGCCGACAACCGGTAAGAAAGAAAGGACGAATGACGATCACATCTCAGTAGGAGCACAGGCCACTCTCTGACGAGGTGGACTGACGACCTGAAGACAGCGGGAAACCGTCGGATTTCTTCATCTTAAGAGGGTTCGTTTTGAGTGTCATCGGGGAGGCAAGCCAAGTCTTGCAATGCACTACAAAGGCCTGAAGATAGATACTTCTTTTATATAGCAGATAACGATTCGTCACAATAATATTAGTGAAGCATTCCAGACATGACAGGCTAATCAGTTGAAGCGGAAGCTTACCGAGGCATTGGCGTAATCCTCCCGATATTAATGTGTCAAAGCGACAGATTCGGTCTGTTTAACGTAAATAGAATCAACTAGCGTTTGGCCGTGACTTTGTCCACTTGCATTTGGACGTTCGCAAATAGCTCTAGTCAAGCTTATCGTACGGCAACCTCACCTTTCTGAGCGACCTCAAATACGATCTCATCTTTTTTCCTATCTTTTTTCCTATTTTTTTTCCGGCTGACGCAATTGGCACGTGTAGCGATCGATAGAGGCAATCGATCCGAGTAGAGTCAACGCCCCCCTTATCGACTGGGGTCAAATTTTATTTCACTTCTTCAACTATACCGAATTTTATCAATCGAACGTACGCACATTTGGTTGTTGTCAAAGTTTTTTAAGTTTGATATTTTCGTCTAAAGATTGTATTATTATAACATAACTAAAATTTAATATAGCCGAGGTGTAAAAGTAACGAAAAAAAGCGAACCCGTATGTATTCGTTACTTTTACAATTAGTACTCGTTACTATCGTATCGTTACGTTACTCGTTACTTATGATACGTCATTAAAAAACATACGCTATTTATTTAGCAGCGTCAGGTGCATTATTTTACTTTACCGTATTTTGAACCAGACTCGCGTTATTCCAAAGTTTTATTTAATAGGTAAAGGTTAGAACTACAAGTAAACTGTAGAGAAAATCTACTAAATTTGAAACAGATTTACTTTTTTCAATTTTAAAAATGTTAACTAAAAATTTTGATAATTTAAATATTAATAATAGAAATTAAAATGCGTAAAACTCACAATCAGGAAACTTTTTCAACATATGCATCAACGGTACTTGTGCGAACTAAAACAGTTACAGTACAATATACGACAATACGAAAAATGCGAGTAACGTTTCGTTACTCGGTACTTTATGGCGCACCCGTTACTCAGTACCGAATACATACGGTTTGCTACAGCTTTTAATAATAGGCAAATATACGTTTTTATAGTCATTACTATTTTGTATCAAATGCTATCTGAGGTTGAATGTGGCTGCTTACTACACATGAGAGCGAAGTTGCCTTCACATTAAGTATATCCGTCAACGATACCTCCCCAGCCGCAGCCGAAGCACAACACATGAACATGCTTTACGACGGGTAGTAAGAGGCTGGTAGTAAGAACCCGAGCGAGCAACTATGACTCTACCTCCCAAAGTTTTTTAGGTTATCTTACCTTTATTGTTGACGGATGTCCTAAGGAAGACAGCGGAAAACCCTTGAGTGAAGGGCTCAGGACTAAGCAGAGTGGCGTCGATTAGTTGAGGCCCATGTCCAGCAGTGGACTACCAAGGGCTGTAGTGATGATATTTTTGGTTCGAAAAACTATTATAATTCTTTAAAACTTTGGGAACCTCCTCAATCGATCGATATTGGCTTGTTAAGCACTCGTCCGACGACGCGGCCAGATTACACAACGCTCTCGTATCTAAGCCGGCACGCAGCATCCGCTCCAGATAAATAGCTCCAATATCGCCAAAATTCCCGTTTTTGCACAAACAGACCAAACTGAGGTTAGTGATGGTTATTTTTAATTTTCGCATGGTTTCAAGTTTGGTAGGTTCAGTGAAAAACTAAGATTTTTATTGTCTAAGATTTGTTCCAAAATAATAACTCTTCCTGACTTCAAACTGGGTTTAGTGGATATATTTATGAAAAGTTATAGAATTTTATAACATATGAGATTCCGTAGCAATTAAGTTGAAAATATTAAGTAAGATTAGCTCTATGTTTAAAATGTAGGATCAGGAAAGAATTTTTACTTCTAATTTTCTTTTGTAACTTTTATTTATTCTTCATTATTCTATTTTATTAAATCCGTTTTAGGTTATGTAAATGGTGCTGAAATAGATGTGTTCATTAATGTGTCCATTATAATAAGGTGATATGCTTTTATTTAGTTTATTAATTTATCTGTTTGGGTTGTACTAGAGATCATAACTTTTTAACATGAACTTATAACGTTCTTGCCAAAATATCGTCCTTTCTGAAACGGATTATTTCCTGATCTACCCAAGATACATTTTGTTGCAACGAAACTCAAGTTAACCAAAACATTCTCGAACTATTCTCTATGTTAGCAATATTTATAGTTTCTAAACAAAATCGATCAGTGAACTAATCCCATCTTGGATTTAGACAGGACACATCAATATGAAACTTAAGATCCGTGTTCATCTAATTCCGGCTGTCATAAATTGTGGCATTAATTTAACGACAAAGCATTAGATTGATACTTCTGTATCCCTAAGGAGTTAGTATACAACTGTTTCTAATATCCAAACCCTGCATTGGAATTTGAACCTAAAACTTAATTAATAAAGTCCAAATTCCTTTGCATCGTTCCGTCACTTATGACGTTTGCTGTCAGTGTCAGTACTCGTCCATTTCAATCGAATATCAATTCTATTGATCGGTAATTAAGTTGCGTTTTGCGTAACACAGTTTAGGGGAACATTAGGTAAATTGGGTAATGTCTTCGGATGGCGTGGCGCTGTTTTGTTTTGGGTTCCGTTCCCTAGTTTCGGTTAATGAATAAATACGGCACAAGACACTATTATGTTACTGTTACAATAAGAACATATTGGTCGCAGTTCCAAAATTTCACAAAAAATTGGAATATAATGACGAAAACCCTCAAATTACAAATAAGACTATTCTTAATAAATAAACTGTATGATACATCAATCTATTTTGTATTAAAATTGCTTTTAAACTGCGTTTCTATATACATAGGTTCATTGAAAGTTTTTAAATCGTAGAATCATTATATCGCCCGTCGAGGTATCCTATCGACACCCTCTTATCCCGCCGTAAAGCAGTTCTTCAACTCTTCATCTCTGGTGTTTCGGTTGTGGACGCGTGGTTTCCCGAAATACTTTATCTCAGGCGACAATCTTATACCTCGTGAGTAGTAACGCACTTACATACTGCCTCTACCCTAACTGACGACTTTATCATGGGTAGCAATGACCACTTAACATCGGGTGGTCGCCATGCTCGTTTACTCACTACCACTACTTATAAAAGCAGTAAAAATAAAAGCAGTAAAAAGTAGCAAAGTTCCCTTTCACATGCTTTTTGCTACTTAAAAGCAACCAGTAACCAATTCGAGTTAGTCAATTTGTAATCATTTGCGTCTCTGCGTCGCCGACGTCACGCCCCGAGGATAATGGGTTCGATTCCGCGCTGGCAATTTGAGTCACCCATCGTTTTTTACCCACCTGTTGCTTCAAGTGTACTTTATTGGCTTTTATAGTTTTATTTTTTTCACAATAGGGTAATGTCATTAATGTCAATTGCTGTTTTAAATGTCAAAAACACAATTATTTCACAGATTTTGTATGACGCAGTATGACGGTTTTGATGTTATTGTATGACAAAGTATAAGATATTGTGAAAAACTATGACGTATTGTCTCGTAACAACAATTATTATGTAGGTAGGTAGTTATATTTTTATGTAACTAAGTACATATTTGAAGAGAGATCAATCGATATTTGTTACCTTTTATAAGTATTTTATTGATTTAATTGTACCAAACCCATAACATTTACCTAGCGAAGAGGACTTGTTCAAACATTTGATCCAAAGTTTGTCTAAACAAAACGCTTGTCGCGAACAAAGGTATCGGGACCTCCGATAATTGAGAGGGGACTTAATACCTTCGATTATTTATTTAAGACTTTCGCCACCTGAGGCTTTGCCACCAAAAAACAAGTGGCAAATTAATTATTCCGACCGCCCCGCGACCGCAATTCACACCTTTATGGCCTAAGCAATTAGGACCATTTTCACATGGACCCTTGACAATGATGGTAGAGATTTTGGCGGGCAAAAAAGAAGATTTTCTTTTATACCAGCTACTTTGTGTTCGGTTCCAAGGCTGGGGTTAAATTCGTTTGTTCTAAAATTTACAGAACAAATTAACTGTCGGATTTTAAGCTGTATTTAATGGTGTGGCCGTGGCCGCCGCAGACATTGCTTTTGTACAAAATAGTATAATATTATAGAGCCCTTCAGATAACTTGAAATATGTAATAAAAAACTTGAAACTTACCGATTGGTATTGCATCTTATGGTATTTTTCATAATATTAATAGATACATCATTTTAATATTATTTGTTTTATGAGGTCTTCACAAAAATACGTACCTATCAGTTATTGACATTTAGGGCTAAGGCAACAGTCAAGAGTGAGAACAATATCGTTCGAAATTTTACAGTGCTGTACAGCCAATTCACGGTTATTATGTTTCATTAATATTATAAAAGAGAATGTTCATCAAAAATAAAGCAATTTTATGGTGATCTATCCAATGCTTTATTTATTTTTTAACTCTTCTAAAAATCTTTACCTCTATGTGGTACGACTCCTGTGTAGTAAGCTGTATGATTTACGACGTCTATGTGTAGTAGCGGCATTGCTAAAACCCAGACTAAGGGTACAGATGGACTGCTGACCCGGGGAACTGCTGGATTTGAAGAGCCGAGGACTGGCGTCGAGTAGCAGAGGCTACGTCCAGTTGTCTACGAAGGGCGCAAAGGAAGGAATACAATTAATAGGCATAAGGAGCATCAGACAAGTCAATCAATTCCACGCGTGTAATCCCGGGCAGAATCTTGCATTATCCTTACGGGGAGGTTGGGGAACCGATACACAATTAAAGAGGAAACAACCAACCAAGACGAATGTTGCGGAAAATCGAAACACCCACCCCGTCTGCAGGGACGCCTGATTTACGATTTACCGCCAAATGCTTTCCGTTTTTATTTTTAATTTTAATTTTATATCTGGTTGTTTTGTTGCGTTTTGTTTTGCGCTGCGAGTGCGGCGGCGGTGGTTATCGGTAATACATCGTTTTGACGTTTTCTGTTGTGCTGTAAGCGAGTTTTTGTTTTTTCTCAGCTTGGTTTTTTAATATTTTTGTTTTAAGTGTCTATTTAAATAACTTTTATTTAAATGTAGCGGTAACTACAAGACTGTTTCGTATTGAATTTTGTTTCTCTATGTCATCGAAAGCATTTATGATTTATAATTATGATTTTTTATGTTTTAAAAAATTGCTTGCTTCGACTTATAAAAATTAGCACATATTTGATAGCATAGGAAATTAATAAATTTTATGTAAGTATCAGTTAACACTGCTGAACGTCTGAAAAAAAAACATATGTAACTAATTTTTTTTTTCGGTTAAAAACCCTTTAATTTATTTCATTATACCTACACGACTCGAACACAAAAGTAACACCCATACTTCAAAGGTTTTTGACGTAAACGTGAACAAACGTACATTCAACACATTAATACTTACGTCAACCCCGTACCACCCTCGATTTTCTTTCTCTAATTGATAATTCTTCCGATCCCTCATCCCGCGTGTTGTACAATAATACAATTAATTCCGTACCAGAGAGACTACTTATAAATTTCTTCCGGGCCCTTACTGGGGGCTCTTCACATGAAGACATGTCAGTTTTCAAGCTCTCGAACCCGTCTTTTTGAGTGTACTTGATTTTACTCACACAGCATATTATGCCAAATTGGAATCGGCGAGGAAAATAATGATAGCGTTTAAATTGCGAACATTTTTTATTTCATAGACTTTTTGTGTTTTTAAAAACGCGTTCTTTGTTTTAATAATGTAAAGAACTAGTATTGAAAGCTGTAAGTTTTGGACTTTGAAAATTCTTGATGTCTTGTTAATCGATTTCTCATCCCCTATTGTCGGGTCGCATGGCCAGTAACATGACTAGAAGATTCTTTATCAATCTTCTGAAACAACTTAAGCTCACAACATCGTCATTTTCTAAAAATATCTTGATACACCCATCACCGTCACGTACGTAATTATATTTATTATAACAAGGAGCGCAACTCTTCAACATTTGTATGTGTCGTGTTCGCCCTGTTCACCCTTGATACCGGAGACTCGTTAGTAATTGCTTCTCATTCGAGCCGCGTATCTTTGCAACAAAAACGCCTTTACACTTGTTTGCCGAAATAAACTTAATTCGTTAAGCATTTCCCCCATTCAACAAAACATTGGAGGGAATTAACGGAGACTACTTGTACCTACATTCAATTGTACAGGACGTTCGAGTTAGTATGGATAGAAATAAAGATCAGAACGTTAGTTACGATTATGTAATTTTTTTAAACTAGCATAAATTACCCTACAGATTTGACATAAACATACCTAGATGATTTTGGAAAAGGATTTTAAAACCATACCGTGGTATACCCAAAAGCTGATATTTTGGATATCCCACGCTGAATATAATATAATGTTCTAGACAGACATAACCTAAAATATAACCGTAATCTAATTAGGAACACTAATTCACAAATAAGTTAATTAACGTCGTTTTAAGACTGAATCCTAACTCAATCGTTATCCCACGAAAATTCCATAATTCAACAAGGAATTCAAAGAATAATCCGACATATCAGTTGAAAAGCCCGCCCGCAATCATAATCGTATTCTCATACGTCTAATTTACACAGAAGACTTCACAATGCTTGTCAAAGCCACTACATTGTAAAAGAAACTTTCTGAATTGTTCCAAACGATAATGTCTCTGCCAGACGTTCTCGCTGAATCAAATCGGATGATTTTATTCAATAAGCGATTGCAGCTTCGGGGCATGTCTTAAACAAATTACTGGATTATTCCAAGCATTTGGATTGGAATTTCCGGAATATTTGTACCGTAATTCAATATCGAAAAAGCAACTAAAGATTGTTTGTCTTTTAATTTGGATTTAAATGATCTTCCACTGAAAGTATGACAGGGATAAAGAAACATTGCATCGGAAAATATAAAATGCCAAACAGTCCTGTAAACGAAGCAATATTTGTAAGTACACAAACAGACGGACGGTTTAATTTATAAGTCGATCGTGCTGTCCCACCGGCCCCTGCCTCCTCTTTCCAGATGGTTAAACCTCCTTGCAGTGCTTAAATATGGCCGCTGGTAATGACGTCATTGGGAAAGAGTATTGAAATAAAAACATTCGTTTCTAAATACATATTATGTTTTATACAATACAATGTATGGTTATAATTGTGAATTAATTATGTGCTCTCAAGTTTTAAGTTACTAATTTCGTGTTTTCCTTGCAGGTAAGATCAACATTGAAAACGTTTCGTAAGGTAACATAGAAGAATAAGAATAAACATAGACAAATATTTAAAAAAGGAATGACTCATCAATCACGGCGGGAAAGCATAAACGCGCCATTTGAATTGTCAAATCGACTGACAATATCGTTGATACGAAAACAATCGACCGAACCGCTTAACGCCTCTCATTAATGGCTTGAATTTGTCAATATCTCCGATTGTTTCCAACTCCAGCCATTTATCGGTTAATCTGACGTCGAACCATTACCTCGAATCGCGCGACTATTAAAAGGCTCCATTTTTAAACTGTTTATCGGCTGTCACTTGTTTACAGATAAAAAACGGTATTCATAGACAACTAATCCTTTAAGCTAAGACTGATCGGGACTATTTAGAAAGCTTTGTCTATAGTCTGTTGAACTCAACAAGATTGTATTTAAAAAAGGACTGCAGACTGCACATTTATTTCGCAATTCATAATCGTCGATTTACAGAAAAATCAAATTGCAAATCGACAAAAAAGAGCTCGACATTATAGCATTGATTTTCATGAAAGCGGTCCTTTAGAGCGAAATCACTTGAAAAGCTGAGCATCGCGCCGAGTATCGAATCGCACTCAGTCATTCCAGTTTCCGAACCATAAACTGTCAATAAAAGAAAACGTAAAGCTACATCTGCATATTCCCGCCATTAAAAAAACATGGCGGAAAAAACAAATACTATTTAGCGGGATTAATAACCCGTTATGTTCCAAGTGTTTTTGCTTAGCGTTTTATGCGTTCGCGTATCGATTTCGCATTATTTCGCGCTGTCATTAATAATTTTAATTAATTAATGTCGGGGTGTGTTTATGGAGGTAGCCATTGTCAGATCATCGTGTGAGATGATTTATGCGTCTTCGCGTGTCTTGTACTATCTGTGTCGACGGCTCATTGATTTTTGATGACTGTGGAACTTTGAATATGTACCTATATTTATAGCTAGCCTTTGATGCATTAGCCTACTTCTTAGTTCCTATTATGTAATTAAGGGATGCATTTGAAAATATGGATGTATTACAAACGACTGTTTACTATAGATACCTACTTCACTGCGTAATGTACGCCAGCTCACGTTATTTTAACTTTTTTAAGCATCTAATCATCTCATGCTTGAACTGTAACGTACTCGTGGATCGTTAACTCTTGGTCTCCATTTGAAATTCCGTCACTTAATAGGTATCAACGTTAATTATAGGAACAGAATTAGGTACGTAGGTTTGTTCACAGCGCAACTTTTTAGTATTTGATCAACACCAGGGCTTCAAAACATTTTCGACCTAGATTTTACTAAACAAGAAACAGAGGTCGACCTTTTCGCCAGCAACTCTTCTTGCACGGCCCTACAAACAACGTGCGTAATAGTTTTTGTCGCGAATTCGAACACTACCCATATTCATGTGATTAATTACTCGCGTTTATTAGTAAAATTCGTATAGATGAGGGTTGGAAGGGTAGGTGCGTGTGTGTGCGTGAATCATTAATATTTATTTCGCATACTAACGCGACTTTTGTATAACGTGGATTGATCGCTTAAATTTTCATAAGTAATATGCGACAAAGGGTCTATCTTAGATTGTTTGTGCGACGAGGGAAAAAAACAGCACACAATGCTGTTTTTTCTTCTTTTTTATTACGTAGTAGGTAAATATAACGTAGATCAGGCCGACTGATATAAAGTGGTCTCTGCAGCCCATGGACATCTAATTCCAAACAAAATATGATAACATGTAGCATGCAGAGGTGATAGCCCAGTGGCTTAGAATTCGACCTCGAATCGATGGGTCCGGGTTCGAATCCCAGTGGCACGCACCAATGACTTTGTAATAAAAGTTATGTGCGATTTATGAAATTAAATATCACCTGCTGTTACGGTGAAGGAAAACATCGTGAGGAAACCTGCATGCCTGAGAGTTCACAAAAAAAATGTTCTCAAAGGCATGTGAAGTCCACCAACCCGCAGTAGTGGTGCGTGGTGGACGGCGGCCTACATCCCTCTCATTGTGAGAGGAGACCCGACCCTGCAGTGGGTCATTAATGGGTACTGACAGACTCTGTAGCGATTTGTTTATTGAATTGTATTAACTTAACGCTGACTAAGTTCTACTTATGAGTATATGTAAAGACACTCGTTGAGAGCTATACAGACTAATATGCTTACAAAACTAACATACGGTTTTGTGCGATCACTCTGTTGCGATCTGTTTATTGAATAGGCATGATGACAGTAATCAAGTATCGCCAAAATATTTATCTGATCTAATGAAATAGGATTCAAAGATTTTGAAACCTGTATAAATTTATTCTCTTATTAATGTCGAGATTAATAATTTATTTGTTAAAATAAATCTACAAAATACAACAATCCGCCATGATAGCTAACACTAACCTACCTAACTACACAATAAATACCCATCTGAACGAATTACGTCAATTTACGTTACGTCTCAGTAAACGTCATTTTTTTCGTAAGCATATTATACGCGATCTCTGCATTTTTTACTGAGCCGTGACGTAATGACAGACGCCATGACACGGGCGAGCGTTTTGGAATGAATTTGAAACTTAAAATTTAAATGTACTTTTATTGCACAAAAACCTTAATTTTCTACAAAAATATGATATATTTTAACATAGAGGAGTTTTTGAAAATTAGTCATCATGCCTTTTGTACGAGTATTAGATTGAGTATTGCGCATACTTTAAGTTCTACTCATCTTTACGTACCCTTCAGACCTATACCTATATAGTACCACAGAGTACGCTACAGTAGAGACTACGGTACAAGTTTTTCGCGTTTGACACGAGCGCTAGTTTCGGCAATTAGCGATGCTATCGCCGCTATCTAGCGCTAGGGCTGCTTTATTCCGGGCCCGATATCGCGGTAACGAAGGAAACTAATTTGGCAATGCGATATTTGGGCTGTTAACGCTCTCCTTTCATGCTCGAAGGTTTGATTTTGAGGCAGTTTAGCCGTGATGCGAAGGGCTGATATGAGTTTAACGTGTGGAATAGTCGTTCCCGAATCGACCGATTTTTTTGTTTTTCTGTTCGAAAGTGACGTCACGCACGAAGATGTTAAGACGTTAAAAAAACGTACGTAAATCAACCCTTTTTAAATGACTCTAGTGCATAACTTTAAGGCGATACCTACCTAAGTATTTTATAAAGGACACACAATAAATTTTAATTTAAATTAATTTAAAGTTAATTGTAGAAGTAAGAAATTCATGTCCATAATGCTAACTCAAAACGCCTTAAAGTATCAAAAGATCTTAAAATATTCTAACCATAATGCCACAATGCTCTAACTTAGAAAACAAAAAGAAAACTCGGTCTTACTCCACTTCGAGTAGGCACACTATTATCACCGCCATTTTGAATCCGTGTAATCGCATGTCGTTGTACAATAAACCGAATTAGGCGCCTGGTTGCAACTTGTTTTGTTTTTTATTTATTTGCGCAACGAGGGTCGGCTTCGAAACTACGAAATACTTAACTACTTGCGAACGAAAGTTAGGTTCGCGCGAAAGTGAAGAATTACCCTCGAAGTAGTGTCTTTTAGTCGAAAACGGGGAAGGCCGCGGGTGTAGCTAGTCTTACTACCTGCCTACTGTCTTTTTAGTAGAAAATGGGGAAAGCCGCGCGCTTAGCTAGTTACTATCTTCTTACTTAGATACTATTAAATATCTGAGAGTTTGGATGGGTGTTTATTCCCCGATGCGAAATCGGTTGAAGAGTTGAAACTGTAGGTGAGCAAAAGACTAGCTGATGTAAAATAAACACTGCAGCTCATGAGTTATTGTCTGCAAGTCATTAATGACCCACTACAGGATCGAGTCTCCTCTCACAATGAGAGGGATGTACATAGGGCTTAGTCACTGGGATTCGAACCAGCTCCTTCAATTAAGAGATCGAATTCTGAGCCACTGGGCTATCACCGCTTATCGCTCTACTATTCTGAATTCTAAATAGAACCGACACATTGTAAGATCCAATGCGAATCGCTAGTACCTACATGTTATTTTTTAAAACCTTAAAATACCAACGTATTCGTACGACACAAAAATCAAACTTACGAAGCCACCCCGACAAGAACGGACCTCGGCCGAACTTATGTACGTCAGATATTATCGCCACCCCTTGCAATATTTTAAGCTACCCCTTTCTATCGCCCTTCAGATCAATCGATGCCTGTCCACCCCCTATTATTTACTGATTAACTCCACATAGACACGGGTTCTGGCGACACATCTTAGCAGTGTCCCATGGTAAAATTTTATGTCCTGTTAAATAAATCTGCCCTTTTCATGATATACTAGCTGTGCCCCGACTTCATCCGCATAGAATTCTTAAATGAATATAGACTAAGTTACTCACTATTACATCAGCTATCTGCCAGTGAAAGTCCCGTTAAAATCGGTCCAGCAGTTCCAGAGATTAGCCGGAACAAACAGACAGATAAAAATTATAAAAATTCTTATTTTAGTATATGTACGTGGAAACGACCTGTAAAGTTGTATTTTGTGAACTAAAAAGGTCTATTGTCCCGCGTAGAACCGTCTACGAAGACGTCTACGAGATGCCGAACTACTAAAGTTTTTCGTAATACGGCAAGTACCTACCTAAGACCGTATTAAAAGTCTTAAATAATGAAGTCTAGTCAAGTCAAGATTTGAAAGATCTCAATTAGTTTTTGAGATATCTATTTAAAAACTAAAGCTCCTTTTTCGTTTTTAGTTTATTGTTAATTTTTTAACTTTTACAAGCGGAACTTGTTTCTTTTTTCAAAAATCATCTACAGGCCATTCCGAATGACCAGAATGACACCTCATTCATACTTTTCATTCATATTACATTTATAACGACTACTAAAAATAGAGGTTTCGCCACCAATCTGCATTGGAGCAGCGGGTTACTATGCAGACCCCCTGTTTAAGGGAGAGGTGCCCAACAGTGGACTATTAAAGGGTGGAGGCCAAAAAGAAAGGTACCTAACCCGTTCCTAACACACATGCCATACCCCGACCGATATTCTACAATCGAACGTACCGATCACCAATAAATATCCAAAATCGCATCCGAATCCTGAGCCTCAATAACGTTTCGTGTTGACCCTATATTGACACACAGAGATTACATTCGATAGGGTTCAATCGGGATTTTTGAACGCCCCATCTTATTGTGGTCCCCTGGGCTTCCACCCTTAGATTATGTACACGACTTGTACATTATAACTGAATAATATATAAGCTAGAATTACGCCCAAGGGCATGCCATTGTGTTCTATGATTAAACGAGAAAAAAAAACCAAAAAAAATTTCAAGCAGATAAGTTTTGAGTGTAAAATAATATTTTCGCTATATTACAAGAGAGCTAAGTCAGTATATAAAAAACTCTCAAACAAATCGCTTTTGTCTGTTTATTAATATTTTAGATATAACAAGAACGCTAACGCGATATATTAAAAAAAACTCTCAATCAAATCGCTTTTGACTGCTTATTAATATTTTCGCTTTATAACAAAAATTTAAGTTAATATATTTTTGTAAAAGATCCTTTCCTTCAATAAACTAATTAATTCCTATCACTAAAAATAGGCAAAAACTTATAGATAATCAATGTGTACAAGCGAAATCTTGAGACACAACTCCTCTGATACAACCCTCTCGTTATTATCTATAAGAATATTTAACATCAAACATCAACCCACACACAAACAGCCGACCAAGGAGTGCGAATCGGCCGCAATTTCAAATAATACCATAGACAATTCCATACCCATAGACTACTAAGCATCCCGCTTTAACCCGAAAATAAAAACAAAGCATTTCTGGCACGCAATGCTTCAAACGGATCGAATATATACAGTCATAATCACGAGTCGGGGCCTGTAATAACCCTTCGTATAGAATTAACCCTTTGCGCACTGCAAGGTGAACAACCCAGTTAAAAAGGGTCCTTCTTACGTCATCTGTCCGGCGTACACTTTCGGCGATGTGGATGATCGGAATTCGGAATTTGAATATGGAATTTTCGAACTGGTGCATAGACAAATAGGAAAGGAATTACTTTTATTTTTCAAATTTAAAATAAAAACTCTTCTAGTAATATGTTTTTCTTAACATTTTTTGGCAAATTCAATATTGAAGTTATGTCCAGTAGGTACCTAGGTCGTCTAAAAAAGGGACATAATTTTTTAGTACGAAAGACAAAAACTCAAATGACTCATCATTAAAGCAAAAATCTAAGCTTTATCCCAAGACGCGTCTCCCGTTGTTTATGAAAATTGACGTCGTCAAAATCAATTTGAATTCGGAACACGCTATCGCTTGTGACTTGAGTTCCCCCAGACATTATCCGCAGGGCAACATGATATCGAATATTCATAATCATGTGCTCACATTTTTCTAAAAAGTTCGTTAAAATCCTGGAATCGGTCCAAAAAACGCCATCACGAGTTGTAGTAGCTTTGACATACTCGGTTTTTAATTAACGTTCTTTTTTCAATCGTTTGAAAGATTTGTTTTCATTTGGAATTTATATTACTGGTTCTGCCCGAAACTTTGTCGGTTATTTTTTAAAGTTTCATGCTAATATCGTCTGTGCATTTATGGTAAAGTGTATACAGCCAGTATTATTTCAATTTTGTTAATAACGAAAGAACTCGAGTACAAATCTGACATGATTTATAATTAAATTAATTATGACAATATTTTTCAAAAACAAAGACAAAACGTTCATGTGCACAAATATAGGTAGGTATAAAGTTGTTACAAATTATTTAGATTAATCTATATTTACCATTTTTAGGTATGCAAATATAAAATAAATAAAACTAACAAATTAAATTCATATATAACTTAATTACATTAAATTAAACAAATATAGTTTTACATTAAATATATAGTTTTATAAATTATATAGTTTTACATAGTTTTACATAAAACAAATAAAATTTTATGACTCTATTCTCCTAAACTTGTAGTCTAATTAATTCAGGGAAGCGTTCTCAGCAGTGTAAAAGCGGCGTAAGACGTCAACTAAAATGATTATAATTCGGAATGTCATCTGTCTGCTCCGGTCGCTAGGGAGGCGTGATTTATCGGATCGGATGAGACGTATCGATGAAATACGGCCGTCCGATATCTGCACTTGTGCACAGATAAATAATGCCCAAGACAAATGTCGGAGGCAGTTATTTTGTGAGTGCGCTTATCGAACCACACCTTGAGACGAACACTTCGAGAGCTCATAAATTGTATGCCTATTCTTGGCTGTAAGAAGAAAATGTAACAATATATTTATTGACAAATGGCAACTTAAAAATATCTATCAAATGACGTGATTTGTGCGCTTAGATGTTTTTGTCGTATTTTTCATCATCTTGGGGGTTGAATTTCCATAAAATATATTACGAGTAAGTATCCATTGCTCACCGACAGTGTACAAATTTTATAGTCCTCAAACAAAAGTTTCACCTGTGTTAATATGTACATAGTTCAGTCATTTAGTCACCTTTCTCTGTGATAGACAAGATTACCAGTGTTTTAGAATGTAAAAAAGTATAGCGAATAAATTTTAGTTTTTTGATGAAAAGTAAGAGCAGAAAGGAAGTTTTAGACTTTTAATGAAAGAGCCAACAGGAAATATAAGCTATCAAAAAAAAATTAATACTTATTTTCAACTAAAAATAAAATTTTTAAACTACAAATACATCGATGCACGGTGATTGCTTCAATAGCGTTAAAATTAAGTAACTTTTAAATTCGATTAAAATTAGAAAATGACAAATTAAAATTACAATCGATAACCACGCAATTCGTGTACATTCCATCTCAAAGTCGGGCAACCTACGAGGCAGCAACGTCTCTTCCAATTCGATCCCACTTCGCGTCAATCAACCAAAATAGATTATTGGGACTCGCTGCCCATTCGTTAGTTGCCAATGTCTTGGCAGACGTTGCGTTGCACCTTTATAATTGTGTGTCAAAGATTTAATTATGACATTACTGCTGCTTCAATCATCTATTACACTTGAGAAACAAGAAAAGTTTGGGACATAACCATCCGTTCTAAGTACATTTCTTAAGAAAAAAAGTTAAGAGAATCTTCAAAATTGTTCTCTCCGATCAGAAGATTTTGTAGATAGACAGATAACGTACAACTTTAAACTCCAACCACCAATTGTAAACGTCTAAAGTAAAACAGTATAGTCTAATGGTTCCTACCACGCCATAGCTATAGACATAACTTGTATTATAAGTACCGTATGTATAGACAATGCATAAATTCAAAACAACAAACACAGTTCGGCGTACTCAAACAGATATCCTAATTAATTATACAAAAAAGCGCGAACAGCACAGCGCTGCGCGTGATGCGGGAGTCGGAGTAAGCAAATTAATAAAGTTGAAGCAAAAAATAAATGGGTCACGGAGACAATGAGAGGAAACCTCACATCCTCCGAAGTATTCCATTAATTATTCCCATCGAGCTGTTCCGCGAAGCATCCGAGCAGGAATCGCAAAAAAAATCATGGGGAGTGACATCCATACTTTCAGCATGAATTGTGGAAAAGCGTAGAAGCGCTTAAAAGGACGAGGATCAAAACACAGACATAATGACAGAATTTTACCATCCATAACTGGCTGTTTAAAGTTGAGCTAAACTTTAAAAAAGGAAAAAGAAAAATCCCTGTAAAATTCGGATACTTGGACTAAACAGCAATGACATAGATATCGTATAACAAAAAATTTAGAATTTTATACACAGTATTATTTCACTGTAAAAAATTCTGCTTTTTATATGAATAATTCGTAAATACGAGTTCGTCTGTAGCTACGTTATATGAAAAGAACGATATTATATTTTTCTGGAGTCATCAAAACGTGTCTTAATTAAGAGCTTCGAAGAAACGCATAAAGCTTTTAGCACTTTTACAAACGATATTTTAATTACCACAATGAGTCAATATCGTGTTACATTTTATTAAAAAGGCGAATTTCATGAATTACATGCAGATGACATTACTCTTGTAGTTCTTGAAACAAGGTTTTGAAAAGAATAACTACTTATTACTACTTAATATTTACTATAGCTTCTAACATAAATAAAAGTATATAATTATTTATTTATTTATTTATTTATTTATTTATTTTAGGACACCCAACACAGGTTACATTAAAACATTAATTATAATAAAAACATAAAGTCTTTGGTTAACAAATGTACCCATAATTAAAGGATGCCACAGCATTCAATATAATGCAGCTAGACAACAAAGATAAACATTACAAAAAGAAAGTAGTAATAGTATACATATAATAATATATTATATTATAAAGTAAATTATAGTAACCATGATAATAAAATTCTCTTTTTGTTAGATTGAACATAATATATAGTTCAATCGATAGTTATCAAAATAATTACGTTACGTAGGAAAAACAATCGTACATGTTAGTTTAGGTTGTAATCTACCTGTGTACCAATTTTCATTTTAATCGTTTCTGCGTTAAAGAGTAACAAACACCCATCAATCCAACCACAAACGTTCGCATTTGTAATAGCAGTTGAATTAAACATTTGCTGATAAAAGCCAAAGGTACAGTCAAATAACCTATCAATTGGTAGTAATTTGACTTTGGCCACCGCGACCCACCTCTAATAAGGGCGACCCTCAGAGGGCCCAACTAGCCGAGTGACCCGGCCATCAAAGGTAACGCACCCTTCGGTGTTGCCAACTCTTAATGGAGTGGACTTTTGCAAATTCAAAAAAATTTTTTTACACAAAAAAAGCATAGTTTTAGCCTTAGGCTTTTGTGTTGTTGTGTTTTGTAGATAAAATTAAGTGCAAAAAGCGAAAATGACATCTTTTGTAAGTTTTCACCAAAAAAAATGTTTTCACGCAGCTGGTTACCACAAAAATCTGTTTTTTCGCTGACGAAATTGCGCATAAGAGTTTTTTAAACAATCATTACACCCATAAAAGAACGGTTCATCAAATTTAAAATAGTAAGTATTGTATTTCTTGACCACAATTCTTTATCAAATACATAATTATCATGAGTAGATTCCCCCCCAATTCGGTAGAATAAAAGTATTTTCTTCCTTTTATTCAAAATTTAAAATTATCATATTAAATATCATTAGTACGTGTTCCTCAACACCGCCAAAACGCAAATCACGATATATCGTAACATAAACATAACGGTGTTGCCAGCAGCCTTATTAATTTTCCATGGCGTCTCATCTTTGAATTGGATTTCCCCTTTGCAGAGCCCACATTAGTCTTGCCCACCACCCCAGCGGAGGTGCAGTAATTTTAACAAAACTCATGCATATTTATAAACTAAATGTGTATATTATTTAATGTCTGTGTGTGTAGGGTGGGCCCTAATAACAGATATTCAATCAAAATCAACCCTTCCCGCCGATATCTTTGCAATGCGTCTCCCCTTTCGTTTTGTTTTGTTATGTTCGATATTTCGTACAGTACCTACTGTATGTATAGATAAGCATCCCATTGCCTCCTCCGGCTTTAATTAGATCCGAAATAAGACTTGATAATCCTTCTTTTTCAAACGATTTCAATCATAAAATCTAACTTTCTCTTCACTCATATAAAATACGTCAAAAGTGTAGTGCTAGGCTGTATAGTATTGATGAATACAATTTTGATTCTGTTTTAGTTTGATCCCCAACGCTATCAAATTATCAAATCATTATCAAATCTTCTCTGTGAGAACAGAGAAAAGAAATTGCCTAGGTTATCGTTAAATAAAGTTTACTCTATAAATATAAAATAACTCACTTAAAAAAATTCACAATCGACAGTTGCTAGTATAATAATTATCCTAACGTACATTATTCGAAATACAAAATTAATGTTCCAACGAACATTGAACAAAGGGCTGTTATTACTTTTAAAAGAAGTTCGATCTTAGATTACGAGTTACCAGTCAGCTAATTGTATAGAGATTTGCATATGAATACACACACCTTTGTTATAAAACTATTTACGCCGCCAAGAACGAGGTGACATGGTAGTAACATGTAAGGTCTTTCGTTTTATTAATTTACTGTTAATAAAAATTAATTGAAAAAAATTCAATCTGTTTCACTTCAAACTGCGAACGCTACGAATTCCATAGACAAACATTATCCTTCTTAATTCATCCGTCTGGCTAAAGCTGTCTGTTCGTGACATGTCCTCATACAAAGACTGTCTAGTTCTTTTTGCAAAAAGTTGGAACTACAGCTCGGGTTTTTCATATAAATGTTCAACGACACACCCAAATTAAAATCACTCATCAATACTCAAAACAAAGGCTTGGCCAGACGCTCGAAAAAAAGGAATAAAATATTATGCATCTGTGATTCGGGCATTTAGACAGTATCGCGCGGGTACGTTCGTAAATCTTGTGGCGGTGTGAGTCCGTCTGGACCTAACTCTGCCATGTTTATGTATAGATATTTAAAATATTCCCTTTGATACGAATGATAATTTCGTTCGCAATCCTACGGTTCGGTAGCGTTAGCAGAAATGTCTCTAATTAAATTCAATTTTTCGTATTGTTTCGTCATGAACGCGATGCGTGATGTTTATGAAGTAAACAGTTTAACGAAATTATTTTAACATATAGTGTTGTAAATAATTAGGTATATCTATTTAGTATTTACTTTAATATTTCATTATAAATATATGTAATTAAAAAGTCGGTAGAAACACTATTCGGTTTTAAAACTGAAAAGCCCATAACACGTCGTCGTGTTTAAAAATAGTAAGGCGCCAAACGACATTCAAATTTTGAATATGTCGTTCGGAAATTAATAACCTCTGACAGATGAGGCATCGAGGCGCATTGTACTGCCACAGACGCTGAATACCGGCGACAAACTTTTTCGTTCAAAAGTTATCTGTTCGCGCAATCATACGATATTTTGTAAGGATGCGTCGAACCACGCTCGTCCTTTTGCCAACTCTACTCTGATTTTCGAAACGCTTTGATACCAACTTTTAAGCACCTCCTGTTTTGACGTCGAATATTGCATTTCCGTGTATGTTTAATACGGTACGATATTTGTTTTGTTGGTAGTTTCGCGATGCGGATTCCCCGTATTGGAATGATGTGCCTTGGAACTACCACTTTAATAGATAAGTTGCGGGATTTGTTTTGATGTTTCAAATGTTTCGATTTAGTATGTACGTAAAGTTTGTGCAATGGCAACGCTTTATGTCCCACTGTTCGCCGCGCGTGGGGAGAGACCCACGGGTCACAACAAAAGGAGGCCTGGAGCGTATTCTACCACGCTGCTCCAATGTGAATATTTTCAAACCACCCATGGGACTTCTGTCAAAGTGTGTCTGTCTTATCGATAATAACCGGGACCGATGGCTTAACGCGCCCTCCGAAGCACGGAAGCGCGCATCAATTCGCCACTAGCGGTCACCCATCCAGGTACTGACCGCGCCCGACGTTTCTTTTACTATCGCTTGCGATCTCCTCGAGCTATGCGCGCTAAATCTAAATAATAATATTGATCAATAAATGTTACTAGAGGCATAAAAATGTAACCGCGCCGCGATCAGCCCAATAACACTCACTTTCTAGTTTTTCCTATTGTGTTCACCCCACACAATCTCCCCTTCGTGAAAAAATAATAAATTATTTTAGTTAGTATGCAAATAAGTACGGACCGATATTTTAACCAACACCCCATTGGGATTGCGTTTTTTCTAAATATCTGCTCTTTATCGTTCGGAAGAATTTGACGTTGTTTTGTTACGTTCGGAAACCGGTAGCCTTTTTTTTACTTTAAACGATGAAATTTTAATAGTTTAAAATAGTTATAAAAATAAAGAAAAATACAATCACATTGTTACTTAGGAGCTTGTTTTTCAATTAATCGTTGTTATACTTTTTGTTATGTATAGTTTTTCTAATATTGCGTCATTTAGCTTCTCAAGTACATTGAAAACCCCTTTACCATACACATTATATCATTTTTAATATTTACCCGACAGTTATTTCTAGAATTTCCATATCTGTTAGTACTGTATAGATTAAAAATACTCTGATCAAGCCGTAGTAGAGGCAGTCCTCTGCGTACCTCGTCGGCCATCCCTGGAAATATGATTACATCAAATAATGATTCGAGATTTAAATTTGCGCTCCAATCTACTTTCGTTTAAAAATGTCCGCCGCGACGACCCTTCGATGGTAATCTAGATCTTAGTCCTCTGTGCATGTGTGTGTACGCGTATCTGTGTGTCAGCGTGTGAGGGCAATGATATTTAATTCGAAGGGTAGAATTTCTCATCGATTTTAATTTTATGCGCGCATCCCGTCTCGGTATTATTTGTTTTTTATGTAAATACATTCGGATCTCTTACGGCGACGAGTGGCGTCCATTTTGTGGTTTTTACTTTTCGAACGTTTTAATGCGTTCGGAAATTCGACGGTGAGTTTTGAATTAATTTCGGCAAAGTTTGCTAGATACGCTTCGATTGGCGGCCCCAAAGTTTTTCGAATGACGTATGTTGCTTGTAGATGTTTTACCAGTTTTTCGTATACAATAACATGTTTTGGATAATAATGTTTATATGATAAGGTTAAATTAATATCAAATTAAGCATTTGCGAAGTTTCGAGAGAAAATTCGGAAAACCTTATTAGTGAGCAATTATTTTTGAAACCGTACCCATCTAACCGAAATCATAAACACAAGTCAACTGATATTTTCGATATAGCAGCACACTGGCGTCCGCAAAATTAATATAGCCGAGAGTACGTCAAAAATCATTATATTTTATGGGCGGGCGGAATAAATGACGCTTATACGGTATATGGAGGAAAGTTTATATTCAAATTTCACTCAGTCCGTCCGTCCGGCATCTCCAAGGATCAATTTACATATTTTCACAGGTTTCACGATTACCGTAATGTTGCTTCATACACGGAAGCGAAGCATGTCGACTATAATCGGTTTTTGCTATCCGCTAATTACTATGCAGATGTGGTTAAGTTACACTTTGTTTTGTGATGGCAACATTTACAACATTGATTAATTGTCTTTCGCACTACTTAGCGTATCAGACTCTAACAGCCCAGAATTGAAATAAAATAAAACACAGAAAATATCTTTGCACAATGGCTGAATACGAAGTGTTACAATAGTTTAAAAAACATAAACGTCAAATATTGGCGCCTTATTCCTCGTAACAAAAGAACATCGCGCGCGCTTTTTTTAAACGTCAAAGCTCCGCATTCGGGGCAATTTTCGGTTGCCTCCTTTCGTATGAACGCCTAACCCTTACCCAGTGACTCACTGAAAACACCGTTTAGCCATCATACCATAGACAAAGGTTACACTTCCATTTTTAATTACGCCCGCCCACAAACAAACGAATAATTTTCTTCGACGCACGCTTTTCTAATTACACGTGTGTTCTTAACAATGAAAATTCCAATTAATTCTCTCGAAACAAACTAAATAATATACCTAAGGGGTATGACAAAGCAAAACTCGAATGTATGAACATTTATTTGAGTTGAAGCCAACCGCAAATTAAACGAGGAAGTTGAAGTAAATAAATAAATTTGAAGAAAATGTTTTCATTGAACACAATACGGTTGTAGGGATGGCGGTTGTTTGAACGATCGATTCATTCGATCATTCGCTCCTTATTCGATTGTATTTATAGACAATCTTTGCAGCTCTAGCTCAGCGCCGTGAATAATATTCGTTTGGTTGGTTGTGTTTAGTAAGTGATGAACGTCTCAATCCTCATGAAGAGAAATGTCCACTTAAAACCACATAATCCAGCTTCTTTGTTTATGGTTGTTCGTAGACTGCAGTGGCCATTGCGTTTTCTATTGATCTGTGATGTAAGCTATCATCAAAGTATTCATAATGTAATCGTCAGTCATTAGTATGTTATCATTTGTAATCGACTATATTTTAAATAATGCAACACTATCGAAAGATCAAAATCGTATGCAAAGAATCGAATGAATGAACGAATATCTAAATTTCGGATAATAAAATCGATGATTGCCGTTTGTTTATGAACCCCTCCCTAGTATTCACATCGCTGGCTCACAAAAGCAGTCACACAATACTTAGGTAATGCGTGTGTGGCCTACATACATATCTAGCTTTAAAGATATTCATACTGAATCGCAATAAATACTTGTGGAACAATAGGAACACAAGACTTATTGTCAGTTCCGTTTTATTTATTTAATGGACTAAACTTTTGTATTAAACACTGGAACAGCATATAACTTGTTGTAGATACGCGTATTGTTTTCTTTATAGCATTACTACGTATGAATAGCTCTTCGTTGATAGCTCTTCGTGAGTAGGTGGGTACATACCGTCTTCCTGATAATCCGCCATGAAAACCTTCACGTCTGGTGGTATCCACGCCTGTTTGCTATTATCAGTTATTAAAGCCAAATGGAAAACTTATAATATTTGGCTACAGGTACGTTAACAGTACCGCAATTGTTTCGTCACGATAGGCATCTGATACACAAAACATCTATGGCCTTGAATATTTAAAAAAAGTTTATCTCATTTTAAATGCAAAAAAAATCGTTAATTTCTAAAAGAAGTCAAAAGAAGAAGAAGGATATTTTTCAACATTGAACAAACCCGTTTAAGACCAATACCTATTTATTTTAAATTCATCCTAAACGCCATTTAAAAACCATTTTCTTCACAAACATCACACAATATCTCGACTCGCAAGCGCAAACAATTCGAAATTTCAATGAGTCTTCTTTTTTCAAAACCGCGGAACGAACGTTCCCAACCGTATAAATCCTGCAAATTAATAATTGCGAACTCATTCCTTTTCGCATTTCAAAATGAAACTAGCCGCGAAACAAAACAACTTCGATTCCCAGACGAGAATTGAACGCATTAATATTACAAAATTTGATTATCCCATAAAAGATTCGCTCCATAAAACTCTCTAGTTATAGTGTGCATTGCCGAATGTACGAATTAGGAACCCTTTTGATCGTCCCCCCTCGCCCCCCGGCTGCCATTCATTTTCATAATAAAATGGTAACAAACGGGGCAGGTAACGAAATATGGAGAGCGATCCGTAATTTACGAGAACGCGACGCTGATTTATCTCGCAACTTGAGGTTTCGGTGTGTTATATTATATAACATATTCATACGTAATTAAACGTAGCAACTGTCTACACCAACAATAGACAAAAAAGTGAGCGTCTCTTCATGTTCATTCGTTAATTTTTCCGTTTTTACCGGATGTCACCCATCACCTACAGCTACAGACCATAATGTCACGCTATAAACTTTTAAATTTTACCTTCGTTTTGATATTTTGAGTAAAATTAGAAGTATAAAATAACACATTTACCATAAATTAAAATAAATCATATTTTCATTTTTCCGTTTTCACCGGATGTCACTCATTTGGTAAGTATGGTACTTTTAGACCATAATGTACTTCCTACACCTTCGTTTTAAGTTTTTTGCTTAAATTGATCAAGCATATATCATACTTGTACTTCAACATTGACAGCTCTCTGGCGACGCTTCCGGTGTTGTTCGTGTCAATGGGCGACAGTGTCCACTTACCATCAAATGGACCGTTTGACCCGCTTTTCGTGTTTAAAAAAAAGTATTATGAAATAATAACTTTCATAATAATAGGTGGCATTTATCATACGAAGCCATATCCACACTCGAGGACGGTAGAAAGGGCCCAATCAATCTGTCTTTATGAGATACAAGCCTCTAAAATCTAACTATTGTTCACGAATAGGAAATTTCCATTTGGATTTATTCATTTGTCTAACTATTGTCGGGTGCCTTCCAATTTCGACGGCATATAGAAACACATCTACGAGTACGGAGCGCTCGCGATTCGCTTTGTAACTCTCTGTATTTCCTGCTAAGAAAACTTTCATATTGAATGAATACTTCGAAAATTATAGCATTCTGCACTGGGAATAGTTTTATGTTTAAGACAATGTTGATTTTGTAGAAGTCGTTCGAGCTGCAACTTTGGCGTCTTCCCTTGCAATGATTGTAGACTTTAATTTTTAATTTATGCGAAGCGATTAGCTATTGAAGCTTCCAAATTCGAACGGGGAGTTTTACGTCACAAATTAATAACAGCCAATGAAATTCGCGAGAACTGATCAAATTTTAACCGTTCGAAATTTAATCGGCTCGTAATTCCCAAAAATCGCGTTCCGTTCCACGTGGAGCGTGAAGCCGCCATTGTGATAATAAATTTAACGACGAATACCGATAAGAATCGAGTGGAATGGGCGCAATTTTCATAGATATGACTCAATTAACAATTGGTTTCAATCGCGAAGACGTCGGTTATAATAAACTGCCTCCCCGAGGGTGGCTGGAGGCAATCTTATTTCTGTTTGCGAATATTGTGGTGTCAATTCCGCATATTGAGGCAGACGAATATGTAGATACCGCTCTCGTATTGTCTATTAATTTGAGCCGCGATCGAATCCGTGAGCGTGGGACTCTTTTGTGTCGCGACGGAAAACAATTTCTAGAACATTCTAAGACAATAAAATATTAATAACGCAGCATAATAAGTGCGTAATAACAAAAAAAAATAAACATCTCTAGTGGCGAATTGAGTTTCAGCATAGTCGGTCCATCACGTGACAGAATGCAAAAAAAATGCCGCGTCAACACTCCAATCACGCAATCAGCTAATAAAATTCCACTCGGAACCTAAATACGAAAATCACCCGCAAAATCAAATATTGAATACAAAAAGCAATAACCGAACGCAAATAGAAAAAACGCGCGTGAAAGAATTACATTGTTCGATTGTGTTGCCATATTGAAAAAACCGCGACCCTACGCGCATTAATATCAATCTATCAATAGTAAAGGCGTGATCGGCGGTTGATCATAGATCAATCCCCTAGTTTTTCCCCCTCAATAATCTATCGATAATTCCCGATCGGTCACGGGCGAGTTTGTTTTGATTGGCCTCTTTATAAAGTGCTCTGAAGTGTATTGAGTTATCCCTGTTTAATTTAATTTGCTGTGATTTATTTTGATTGTGAAAAGCTTTATCGGTTTAGAGTGGCAACATTTTATTTATTAGCTGGGGAGAGGGATTTAGGAGATGTGTATTTACAAAAATACTTTACTATTATACCAATTTTTCTTGTTTTATTTTGTTTTACTTATGATGATATCAGAACATTCGTTTCTTTCAACGGTAGGTATATTCCTACCAAACAAGAGTTATCTGTGTGTTACTGATGTTAGCAACCATAGATAAATGTTAAGTTTTTATTTTTAAACTGTCAAACCGTTCAACCATTGTTTCAAAATTTATTTACGTAGCTTAAAAAATTTACCATATTAGGTACATAGAAAAGACATACATTTTCAATATTTACCTATAGGTATAATCGCTTCCAAGTATGAATATTGTAAAAATAAACGAATTCATTTCCATAGACAGTATTCTGTTTTTACTACAGACTATGACAAAACTTCGAACGACGACGGAAGTGAATCCAACAAAACTTACTCAGTAAGATCTATTCACTAAGAGTGCTACAATCGTATCTGCCATTCACGTCTGTTTATTACAAGAGAAAAGACATAATGGACGTTTGTTTGTGGAGAAACTACTTTCATATTAACCACATGCAAAGTACATAAGACTGGAACTAAAGTGGCGTAAAGTTTGGTCTAAATCAAATAGTATAATGAGAATTTAGTTTTGATTATGAGTACGCAGTAAAAAATACTTCTAAGAGCTTCCGCCCGCTACTTCAATTTCAACTTCAACAAAACGAGTTACAATCTACCTGTGTTCCAAATTTCATCAAAATCTGTTCAGCTATTGCGGGAAAGAGTAACAAACAGCCATACATCTATCCACTTCCCTCCTTTCTTCACAAACTTTCGTAATCCGTATTTATCATAGAAGTATGATTTTTTCAGAAATATCAACTTCCAAAAATGGATTCTTACTGAGGCAATTCAAAATACAACCAAACTGCCATTTAAAACTGTCACCAAACCAATGAAACATTCAATATCCACCAGAAATTCTTCATTTCCAGCCAAACCCGGGACACGGGGCTTAATTACTCCGTACAAATAGCGCCGATACACTCGTACCGTTATACTTAAAGACGGAGAGGGGAGATACGAATCGTATGTTTTCGGATTAATTCGTTCGTAAAATCGTCTCCGATAAGAATAGCAACTGCTGTGTACTAATTGAATGTACAATTGCTTCGGGACGTCTGATTTCATTACGCGGATGTGTGCGTGAGGGTGGCAAGACGACCCGATGAGAAATACCCCCTTCCGGGTGAAAAATTGATTATGTTAATATGAATATTACGTTGCATCTTAACGTGTGCGGGTTATGTTGTATATGTATATTTGTACTAGTATACTGTTTTTGTAATTGTGAAGTGCGTATTTATTACTGAACAGGAGGCGAAAATTTGAATTAAAATTACGTAATAATTTTAATTATTTTGGTTGCTACTTTTACAAATCAATCAGTTTTTTGTTCTGTTCAGTGTAGCTATATTACTGCGCCATAGACAATTTCTTATTTTTTGTTCATAGTGATGTGGCTAATGCATAGAAACTCATTCATTCAGTCTTTATAAAAAATCATATAACGAACAAATATTGCAAATTGCAACAGCATGCTAAAAGAACTTCTAGTTCCCTAGTTCGAATCAGACGCTAATAAGCAAGGGTTAAGTCTGTTTATGAATAAACATCAAACAAAGATGTGTCGAAAAAAATCAATACGCAGCACGCATCCGAATATTCATGAGCCGTTTGAAGTTTCTTCAAAACAACTCTACGGGGGCGAAAATGTGTATTGTTTCAGAATAATGGTATTTATATGCTACATTGGTTTCAAGGGAAATCACTCTCCGAATCGGCCATAGCGTCTGTTCTCTCTTACAGTCCTCAACAGAAAAACGACGTAACTCTCAAGCATCCGAATAGATGTACGCTCTTTCAGAACCGAGCGCGGTTCCCGAATTCGATATTACTTAAGCTCGTATTGAAATTTGGGAGAAAGGGGGGCGCCGAAGATTTGGTAGAATATTAAACATTCACGTTTATTAGTTTGTCCTCGGTGAACGTATTTGGTAGTCTAAGCGGGGTAGTTTTCGATGCGAAACTTGGAAAGTGTGTTAACGAGTCCGCCCTTACCGAATGTAGTTTATTTTGCTAATGGGGATTACATTTAGTCGATTGTGCGCGGAACTTCGCGAAAACTTCTCGCTTGTGGAGTGCGACGGAAAAGTTTTTCGGTTTGCGTCAAGAATGCACACTCGCTATGACGGTTCACGTCGCTTTGAGATCGGGACCGCCTTTACGACCCGAGTTTCGCTAAGATAAAACCCGAGTAATTTTTCACCGCCTTTAACGACTTCAAACGTGGCGCTATTTATTAAAAATCAGAGGCAAACGTCCTCGAGGAGCCAATAAGCCGGAAAACGGCGGAGCGAGTCAAAAAAGCGGGAAGAAAATTGGTATCGTATGATCTACTTTCATACAGATAAGTAAAGGGACGTTCCACAAAGGCAGCTATCGGAAGGAAAACGAAAGGGTAATGCGGGCATAAGATGCGCATCGTCACACACGGCCTAATCACGGCCTGCCTCCCCGCCCCCGACTTTTGCATATTGCCCAAAGTGCCCCATCCCCCTAACATTTTTGCTAGCGGATAATTCTTCACGATTGCCGCCGCGACCGATACTGTCGTTCGATTCTGATCTCTAATCCCTGGTAATAAGACCGCTGTATCGTTTACCCGCGTGCCGTGTCGCGACAGTCAGACAGCGGGACGATCTTATCCATTTGCGGGTGGGTTGTCGTTTGGCGTTCGATTCTCGGTTCTGTTCCGTGGCAATAAGATTTAGGGGTTGTTCCGGGGTGTCGGTAATTAGTGCAAGGGTGCGATGACGTTTGAGGGATGCGTCTTAATTGTGAGCGTGTTGTGCTCGCGTATCGATTTTTTAATGTATGGTTTCATCATTCATGTGATATTTAGATTCGAATGTTTTTGATTTGGGTGACATTCTTAAGTACAGGGAGATTAAAGTTCTAAATTTAACATTAACGCAGATGAACCTAAATCACATTGTTGAAAAAAGGTAGAAGACGTTTTTATATTTTATTCTCCCAATATACTTGCGATCCCAAGAACAGCAACTGATGAATTGATTACATACAAACTAAGCGATTTCTCACACACAGGTAATTTCAAAAACTATAAGCACTACAATAACAAACACAACTAAAAAACTATGAAAAACAAAATGGCGTCGTCATCGGAGACGCGGCAAAAACCAGCGATTAAACCAGAGCGCCCATTACCGTATTAAAGGCATAATTTCTAGAAATTGCTAACACACATCGAGTTTGTGTAATTAATGTCAATTTTATTTATAATTACAGAGCCACCGCTCGTGGAATGGATGAAAAAATGATTCGAAATTGTTACAATGATGGTAGTGACATGCGCGAAGAATTCGTCTTATACTGGTATGCCGAACTGGTATGACGGCATGCGGCCTATGACGGCGGCGTCTTTATAGTTAAAAGTTAATAATTATTTATATAAGAGGTTGGTGGCGTTTAAAATAATTGTGCGGTTATTAGAGCTAGCACAGGTTAAGAAGTGATACGATTAATGTTTGCTAACCGCTCTGGGGTCGCAAAAAATTGTTTTATATTTAATTTTTGGTTCGTTTAAGAAATTATCAAGTCCCCTGCTTAAATATTTTGTACGGGTTACCACGTCGAGTTACATAAAATACTGAAAGCATTGCCGCTCAACGTGATCTATGTGTATTCTATATCTACGTACGATTTAAAATCGTCTTCCAATTTTTCACTTTTCTTTAAATCAGTGGACAGTTTGTCCTTTTATTGATCCTTTCGTCAGTCATTCGATCAATTTCTTCTTCACTCAATCAATCATTCTTCTTCACTCAATCAATCCAAAGGAGTCAAAGACAAAATATACAGCCGATAAAAAAATTCGAAAATACAAAAAATTAATAAACTTTATTCTCATCCTCATAACAATGAAGTGTGGAACCAATATGCTTTCTGTACAAAGCATTAGGATCGGTCCTATTCTCTTTATCTTGTCATATTATTTGCTTACGAAGCATGCATACGGGTTTACGCAAGTTTAGGAACAGCTGGAAGTGACTTAACTTTTTTATTGATTCTAGCCAGAAATAGATTTTAAGAAAAAGGACAGAGGATAAACCGTGATAATATAATCTTTTTGATTCAAATTAGTAATTGACATTAAATTTATGAAATTCTTTCGTCGACATACTAAATATGACTTCTTTATATATTTATTGATTAAATTGGTCTATTAAGTGCAAATATACAACGCGCAATTAGGTCGATGATGTGAGATCAACAATCAGTTATTTCCAACATTTACTTTTAACATCTTTCAAACTAGCAGTTAAATGAAATCGCTACAATTTAACTGAGATCGCTACAAATAAACTAACGAAAAAATCAGTTTTATTTTAATTAACAAAAAATATACTTCACAACTCAACTGCAAATGTACTGTTTCAGTTTGTTTTTAAATACGTACCTACTCAAGTACTTTTGTTCATTGTTCCATTTTAAATACTAACTGTAAGTAACTTTTATTTTTTATATGTTAATTTTATCGCCTTATTCTTAATTATTGTATTCAGCCAGGTCACATCCAGTATCCATACCTCGGCGCCCGTTCCCCCTTTTACAATTGTATTTGCACAATTCCTTAATGCTTTATTTCGTGTATTTGCTCAGTCTAATTAGAAAACTCCAGCTACTAATGGCTAATATCGAAATGTGTCGTTTTTCTGTATAGTCTTTTCCTATACTTTAACATCCGTTTAAAAATTTACCATACAATGCAATACTAATTACGTTTGTAATTTATATACGACCGAATTTAATAACCGATCTGCGGATATGGGTAGAGATTGATATTGTTTGGTTGCCACGATACTCTTATAATCAATGTTGCTTGGCATGGCAACCAAACATCGTAAGGCGATACTGCAGACTTATTCCGTGCTATTAAAATTTTGCTAAACCCTGAAAGTTTAATAACTTACAATTGTACGTTGTTTACTATCTGTGCCAATTATTTTATAATTCAACGAGCTTTGCTTACAATTTCCGAAATCTCTTAAACCGGGTCAAAATGTCATCAATCTCCGGAACAGCGCCAGAGATCGCAGTACTTCCGGTATCAACTGACAAACTCACCATTGACTGTATGTCTACATTGACTTCATCGGTAGTTATTTCCGAAATTAGGAACAATTTATCCCTAATTTTAAATTTTAGTAACTACTCTTAAAAATTGTAATCTCAAAAAGTCACCTAAAAATTATTTTAAAATGTTGCCTACATAAATCTTCACTCGTTTTTAACTAAGAATCAAGAAAAAGACGTGTAACAAAAAATTTGTCGTCACCGTTCTAAAACAAAATTCGTCGATAAAACATTTTCAGATAGGTACTTGGCTGTTCAGTAATTACAGGTTGACCAGAGCTCGACTTTTTAAAAACAAACCAAAATTAGTTAAATTTGTGTTTTCTTTTATGACTCGAATACCTCTAATGAATAAAAATATTCACATTTTAATTTAAAAGGAATATTAAGAGCATTGGAACGAGATACTTGGCTGTTTGGCAATTATACGTTGACCAGAGCTCGACTTTTAAAAAAAGAAGCGAAAACCGCGGGAAAGCTCTATGACCGTATTTCGCGCTTATTCCGCCAGCCGGAATTCGGATGCCAACCGAGCGATAAATATTCGAAACGGAATTAAAATAATTATCTAGATTGCATTGCCGAATCAGCCGGTCTTTGTTGCAAACGTTGCTTGCGAAATTTACGAACCATACCTACTTTGAAAATAGTTTTGTGTCTGCCATTTTCCTTTTTTATGTGTTATAAAGTTTACGGCGCAGTGTTATTCTATACAGGACTTTTAAGACTGTATATTTGCTGCTTCAGTTGCTACCATATCACATAGACTTCTATGATTTTAATTAGAAGGAATTTTTGTAGTTGCATATCTCCTAATCAAATTAATATCGATATAAAAATGTTAATTTCTTTGCTCACTATAATTTTTGACCCGAGTCGAGTATGATTTTTTTCTCCAAATTTATTATGCATTTTTCTTCTTAATAAGTTTTTGTTAAAATAATTTAAATCATATCTAAATAACTAAAAGATTAGTTACGGTAAATTATTATTACCAACTATTGTACCAGCAACTACTTGTACCTTAACCTACCCTATAGTTATTCCCTATTTATTAAACAGATACTACATTTCAATAGCCTCCAGCTAGGTACACCTCACAGCGGAGCATTTTAATAAAAATCCTCAACTCAAAGCTCCGAACGGGTAAGAAATAGAGATATTTCTCCAGAAACGTCGCAAATAAAAGGGGCATCGCCTACAGAACGGCATTTACTTACTCCCAGTCAATAGAACACAAAGAGAAGCAAGACGGGGCACTATCCGCCGCCGTACAATTTTAATTGCACCACGAAACGATATTTTATAGTCTACTGCTTTTTTCTTCAACCCCTGCGCTGCGGTGCGCTCGGGCGCTGCGGCTGCGGCGAGCGGCATGCGGCTCGCGCGACCGAAGATGGTTAAAAGTATGGGTTCATTCACAAATATCTTACCAATTTAATTGAGAGTGATATTAAGGTTTTTGTTTCAAAGTATCTTGTGTTTTATAATATTTTCATGCTGTTTGAAAAAATAAATTCTTAAAAAATATACTTCTCCTTAGTTAAACTTTTAAAGTGCGCGTGAATAGCTACAGCAGATCCATTTGCTAAAAAATGTTATGCCATAAAAAATAAATAATTCAGGAATTAACGAAGTCCGAAGAAAATTTAATAAAAGAATAACTATGATACACGAATCCAAAATCAACACAGAAAATCTCCCTTCCTACAGATAGCTTCAAGTCTTATTTATGACAACGGAAGTTAAAGAATCCATCCAACTCAGCCGCAATCGCAGGCCGCAACCCTCGGAGCTCTAGGTACCATTACTCAAAATAATCTAGCACAGATATCTCCACCAAAACACCCGACCCCGTGATGTATGCCTCGAAAACGCGAAAGAATAAAATTTTCGTTCCGCAAAATTACTTTCTTTTAATCCCGAATGACGTAAACGTAATGCACTCGCGTGACTCCACGTGTCGGCTGACCAAATTGGGCTGGTCTATCGCGAAAAATACGAACAGACAGCCCGAGGTGTGGCAACTCAGCTTTTATAAATTGCACCTGAAAGCATTCATTTCGAGCGATACATAACAACAATAAATACAAAATTCGACCTAACTTACAATTACAACTGACTTTCACACCGAAATTTCGAATAGTTTGAATATAGTATACTCGAATGAAACACACAAACGATATCGACTAACCAGCCATCCATAATGTGAACTTATAACCGCAACAAGCAAAACTTAGTTTTCCATTCGGTTTTATAACTGCAGCGATAGACAGGCAATAAATGAGCCCCAGAACTTATAATTGCTTCATTTCGTTGTCGGCCGCCTCAAAACTACAGACAATTGCATTCCGATTGTCTATACGAGCTATATTCGGAGCAGACACCCGCTAATGTCGAAAGAACAGTCGAATAGGCCAAAAAGACGAAATAACGTCAACTGTCAGCGCTGAAAACTAATCAACGAAAGCTACCTACTAAAGGTTCTTGTCAATGTTTTTCGAACACGAAATCCGAGCGCGCGAACATCAAAGTGCATAGACAAGCTTCCCGCCAATTTCGCCGTCAACGTCAAATATGACGCCATATTTGCAAATGTCAAAAGAAATCGGCACAGAATTTTGCGCTCTATTCCGTCGCAGCGAAAACTGACTGCGATCTGGCGATTCAGTCGCATGATTTTTATCATGCACGCTCGCATTCCGATCACGCCCGCCTGATTGATGCTCGTGACGTCTGTTGTCAATCAACATGTTTATTTTATAAAAGCACCGCAGAAAATTGCCGTGAATATTTATGAATTGTAACCGAAGTCGTGACAATCCGCTAAATGGCCGATAAATTTCGCATTTTAATTCCCATAGATGCGCCGCCGACTGACGTGGCCCGTCATAATTCGAATGAAATGTAAAACGGATGGCTGAAATCTCTTTTCGAGATTCGAAACTCGTGTCCGGCCGTTCAATCATTCACGTCATTTATCATTTTTCCCCGAAATGAAACTCGCTTCAAACTATACAGTGGCTACGCTAGATGTCGAAAAAAGAAACGGGGAACTCTCGGTCCGTAGAAGCTATCCGGCGTCTTTTTGTTTTTGGCAGTTGGTACTGGGCAGATTTCGGCGCTCGAATTCGGTGGTATTTCGTCGCAGTGGATTCACCGGGTCCGTGCGAGCACTTAAATTTCGTCGGCTAATAACGGTTGCCCGCCAATTCGCTCATGTTTGACCAGTTTGACAGATCGCCGACATGGATTCCACTTTGTGACGGCAAAATGGCGTATTATGCGTTTTTTATTCGCCCACTTGTCTTTCATCACTTCTTTTGTGATTGAGCCCTGTACAAATTTATGACGATGGATTGTCAGGGCCCGAATTGGATCAGTTTTGTTTCTTTATTAAATCTCTGTCTATGGCTATTGACATCCTTTCTCATTTCCCTCTGTTTTTCGCGTCTTCGTTTTTGGGGTTGCAAGATAGGATGTGCGGTCGGTTATTGTTCCCTGCAGAGCTTAGCGAATTGCTTTTAGTGTTTTTTCTTTGGTCAATTTTGTTGAAATTTTACTGTATAATTTTTGAAATCAAACCATCAAAACTCTTAAAAATGCAATCAAAGTATTTCTATACCAGAAATATCGCTCAGCACCCACAAATCAGAGTAAAAGGAAGCAGAAATGTTGACGAAAGAACAGTATTGCTTTCCGGTTTAATCTGCACTCAATGAGGATCGGTCGACTGATGCTGGACTGGGTTTTAATGAGAAAATCTTCAGCTCTTGTTGTTTTCCTTGTCGACCGCTGATTGCTTCTCACGCAAACGTTATTGCAGCGATCTTGGCCATTCGGGAATTTCCGAGCTTATGAAATTGCAAGACCGATACGAGTCGGATTGGTAGAAATAAAAATGTTCATATGTGCCTTTGTGTAAAGTCTGGTCTCTTTCTGAAGTTCAAATAAAAAGGCGATGATATTGCTTCAGCTGAGTACTGAGACTGTCTCTAATATTTTCAAGGAAAACACTAATTTACTATTTATTATCTATCTATCTAAGAGTGGCCAATTTCAAGCTACTTTTAACATAAGTGAATTCGATTTGACCTACGAGTACTTGTACCTTATTAATTAACGGCATTCTTTGCGAGGTTTTTAGTTTGATATGATGAGGTAGAGTGTAACCCTTGGTAGAGGCCTTTGCCCAAAAGAAGACTTAAAATCTAACTGCCAATCTTCCAAGATACGTTCGACGTAAAAGAGCTAGAATTCACCTATTATCTACCTTACGTCTGCTATTAGCCTATTACAACAAACAGATTGTAAACCTTTCCGCCATTCCTGGGGAGATAACACGGCGATGTGTGGCTGAGGTCGTAAATACGAGACATGTCTCCGGCGTTATCGTGCTGCTGATACTTTGCAATCTTTGCTTTTAAACCCTTTGAGGTCAGAAAAAGGTCTGAGAAAAGAATAAGATCATAGCATATCCACAATAGACACGCACCTTTGTAGCGTAATAGTGATCAGATCATCCTTCATTAGAAATGTCAGCATGAGACCACTGTAGAACCACCATAACAAAATATACATGGAATTAACGTAGAAGAAAACGATTTCCCCTAATCGCTAAGTATACACGAACACCAATGCTAAACCCTGAGGTCAATCACCACGCATTTTCAACACGTTTACGCTCATTCGGATTGACCAGACCCCTCAAAACGCGTTTTAAAACCCAAAAACATCCCATCCACGGGGTATTGCGGACCCACAATTAAACTTGCCCTGCCTTCAATAAAAACCTGCGAGTGTGACGCTCGGTACATAATTGTCCTCAGTAATGATTGTAGGTAATTGTCGGGGCTGCCCTTTAACCCTTCGGAAGGAATGGCCCTTAGGAAGTAAGGTAGAGCCTGTGGCGATTTCCTGTCTGCTTTTGTCCGGTTGAAAGCAGTAAGTGCGACTAAAGGAGTACTTTTGAAGTCAAAAGTGAGCGTGCAGATAACGTAATACCTAATAAAGTATTCTGTAGCCCAAGGATAATCATGGAATCCTCATTCTAGACTAAAGCTCTATCTGGACTAGAGAAAACATCACTGTTTACTTACTAAAAATTACACAAAATTGAAGGGTTCCTATAAATAATACTCGTACCCGTAAACACATTAAATTTCTTATTAGCAATTTACACGAGTTTCTCGCCACCTTTTTAAGAAACATAACCCGCTCTTTGTCCTCCCCTCGCTCCTCTCGTCCCCTTGTACCAGCTACGTAATGGCGGTCAGTGCGAGCCGAATTAAGACAATAATTGGCCGCGGCTCCGTCCGTAGATTCGTTTCGCCTAATTCTTTTTATGTCGTGTACTATTTGCCTACGCTATTGTCCTCCGTTGCATCCATCGTCACCGTCCATTTAACTTGAAAAGTGTTGTTTGGTTGACACTCAAAATGGCGGACGGGACGTTCAAAATGGCGGCGCTGAAATACTCGTAGGTTTAGGCGATTAGTGCGGTCGTTAAGATGGAAGAAATTGTCTGTGGAGGCTTTAGAGATGATTTTCGGTGGATGTGAATGTTTTAATGAGTGTTTTTAAGTCTATGTTAAACTATGTTTATTAGTGTTTGTCTGCTAAGGACAAATTCTTTTACCTATCATTAGAGTGCGAGGCTCGTAACCCCAATTTTAAAGATACATAAAAATATAATCTTACTCTTGTTTAAGATTCCGTATCTTATATCAACTTCTTATAAATCCGGCGACGTTATAATACTTATGACGATTAAAACTATTAAACAAAAAATTGAAGTGTTCCCATTCGTAACGTATTTTATTATGCTATTAATGGATAAAAAAGAGATTTATGGGCGTATTCGTCGCATTATGTCAAATGAAGGCTTCTTCACAATATTTGTCATAGCATTTGCTGCTGATATACCGATATAGATGTCAAGGTGACAGCCGATGTCAGGCGATTCTCAACCGTATGACGTGCACATAAGGACCGTTAAAACAATTGTTGGTACGCCACGTGTATCGCTTACTTAAAAGAGTACAATGTTTTGAATGATTATCTTGTCTATCACAAATTATAATTATTTTAATGAGGCAAAGAAATTTTTAAAGAAAAAACAACGGTATGACAGGTGTATAAGACGCAAAATTCCTCAACATAACCGAAGGTCAGATGACAATCGTACCATAACATCGCAAAGAATCGAACCCCAACTGCGTCAGGAAGACGCGGCCATTAGATGCTAATCATCTTCGAAAACCTTGAAGGTCTCGAACACTTGACCTAAAAAACACATCCGGCGAAAAACACTAAGCCAAAAATAGTTTAAAGTGTGCTTCCATGTTATTGTTAGAGCAGAATCTTTACAACTCTTGTTTTACAAAGCGATGCCTTAGACGCGTCAAAGCTAAAAGTCACATCACAATTCCACAAACTCTAAAGATTAAGACAGTCGCCTCAATTTTTTTCCGGTAACAACATTTCCAAATTAAGCAAACAATGAAGAATTAAAGATATGAAGAAAAACTTCTTATAGGTACCTATCGCTACGTATGCGATCGCAAATGAAAAAAATCAAAAATTAGTCTTTCTCTAACGTCTTAACTTAGCACAAGGATACTTGTAGGGTACACCCTACTATTACTCATTAGCTAATTAAACACGAAATTTCAAAAACTACATGGCTCATGATCATGAAAGGTAGGAAGGAATGCCATAGTCAGGAGACGTCGGCTAAGAAAGTATTTTGCCAAATCCAGAAAAACGCGAAACTGAATCTTATAATAATTTCCATGATCAAATCATAAAGGTATGAAATATACAAAAAGAAGGAAATATTAAAGGTACATTTAAAATATACAAAAAAGAAAATTTGAAATTTATAAAATATACAAAAGATGGAGGTAACGGTAATGAATCCCAGGAATCGATGCGGAGGCTGGCTGCAGGCCAAGTCAAGGAATGCACCAGGATATAGCCTTCGCTACGAAACCTTATTTGAAAGTGAGATTGTAAATACTTGTGGTAATGACAAACAGGGCGCCATAATATAATGTTTTTATATTGACGCACCAAAAGAGGCAAATATTGATTCGGACCTTTCCGAAACAATATTTGCCTCTTTTGACTGAATTTATTAGTCTGTAATTAGGATGACGATGTGTTTTTCAACTTGATGTCAATACTTGTAATGACAAACATAGCGCCATAATGTATGTTTTTATATTGGCGCACCAAATGAGGCTAATATTGATTCGGAATGGTGACTTAATTTATTGAACTGTAAGTCTTAAATTAGGATGATGATCTGCTTTCCAAATTGGTGTCAAGAGATGACCCTCAATACAATACCTCTTCAGAACGGGTTCGGTTTCATACTCACCTAATCCTTGGTAAATAAACACTTGCAAAATATTAAAATTACAAGGAATTGTTGGGGCTACAAGTATGTTATTTATTTATTTTTAATTCCTGAAAAATATAATTAAAGATGGCCGTCTTGTTCACTTTATAAGTTTGTTTTTAAATTTTTCACTTTTAATTAAGTTCGTATTTTTGTTTCGACTACAACAAATTTTTAATATCCATTCCCTATCCAAAAAAGATGTAGACAATGTAGATTCGATAAGTAACGAGAAAATCAAATAAATTCAACTCAACTTAAAAAAAAATTCTTAAAAAATATTTAATTAAAAAATGCAGTGTACAGCGAACCAGTGACGTCACGAATGGGTACAATCGTCCATCATCAGATATGCATCTTCACGCGCGGCGACACCTGGCCCCAACAATTGATATCTTCCGAAGGTCGACAAATAACACGTTAGCGGCTATTACAGATAAGCCCTGTGTGTAGTGCGAGCTATAATATTAAAAAATATCTTACATGCTAGCTATAATTTTAAAAAAACTTGAAAATGGAAATAAAAATAAAATCAATAATTATGCTTTTACTTGGCACTCAAAATAAAAGAAAAATAAGATATTTTACTAACTATTAAACGAAAAAGTTAGTAAAATATCTTAAACTTTTAAAACTCTCTATAAACAAAAATGTAAAAATAAACTTATCTTCTATACCTTAATAAAATTGTAGAATATTCAGCTGTAAAAAATTAGAACAAATCCACCTCTTCTATATTCAATATTAAACCTCGGAACTTCCTTTAAACTGATAAAAATCATCTAGATCATTTTGATCGTTACATATTCACATTTTTAATTAAAAAGAAAATAAGAATAAAAATAATGTTAGTAGGTACCACTAAAACCAATTCGTCCTTGATTTTGATTAATAAACGTGTGTTTGGTAACAGGCTAACTTATTATTTACAATTTTTCAATTATTTCATGCTAATTTGAATATACATTCGAATGAGGTTGAAGCAATACTACAATTATTCTGAATGTATTATTTCAAGTTTATTCAGTGATATCGAACATACTCGTAGCGTACTCAATTTTGTTATCTTTTTGTCTAGATACAATTCTAGGAATTGACAAAACAATAATTATTATTCTCTCTCCCCCTCTGCCTCGTCCACCGACGATAGTTCGCTATGACTATGACTATAAGCTACTATGACTCTAACTTAATCACCTTGGTTTATAAAAAATATCCATGCCCATGATTGTTTTGAAATCATAATATTATGAATTGTAAAAAATACGTTTTCACGCATTACATGGAAAACAGTCCTCACAATCAGTCGGTCAAGCAGTTTTACTATCGCTTACCACCCTAACAGATTTCAGTCTTCATCACATACAACACGGTCTATTTTCGCCTGCACAATTTCCCGATATACACCGCCGTTTGGAGGACGTACATGAACAATTGCACGCGAAACTGATTGCTATTGCCACGTAACCAGCCGGAAGATCCGCTATCCGCCGGGCTATCGCGATCATCTCGAAGTAATCGACTATTGTCTTCACCTAGGGTTACTTACGAACCAATAGCTGTGGATCATTCAATCTTTTTATCTACTTTTAATATTCTATGAGATTCTGTGTTGAGTATTTAAAAGGAAAAACTGTAGCGTAGGACTTGGAGCATACTACAATGGAAACGATGACTACTGATTCGGGTTATAAACCAATGTTGGATGTTTTCAGAGCACGCATTGGGCCTGTAACGCATTTAAGACTGCCATATGTCAATGAAAAACGAGACAGGCGGTAAAACTTATCCTCTTAAGATGGAAAAGCGAATGTTCCTGCCACTAGCGATCTAGCCCATGCAAGAATACTTATTAACTACGATGTTGGTTAACTTTTAGACCACTTGCGTTCCAAAGAATTCCAGAAATTTCCAAAGAGTATCATTTTCATACCCAGTCAAATACTCGATGACTTTGCTTACTCGAACTGAAACATTATTATGATTAACGCAAAACCCGTAACTGAATTTTACCTGAAAAAATATTTTGATGTTGTTACGGACGGCACTGTAACGGAAAATCATACGTATAATCAAACTTATCATATTTACCAACTCACACTTAGGTATAGCTGTAAAGGACTTACTGAACTTTAAGGTAATAAAAATACTTAATAATATACTTTTATTGGCTCCCAAAAATCACGGGAAATCCAACAATAAAGCGGTAAAACTAATAATTAACGTACTTATAACCAGAATGCGTCAGAACTTGAAAAATAAAGATAAAGATGATTAGTTTGCTCTCGTTATTTGACTAATTAGAGCGATACGGCGCGATACTTCGCGATATCGCTTGTTTGAACAGTGACACCTGTCTCAGATACAGCTATTGAAAATGCTTCAACGGGAAAACGATATGGTATCAAGAAAGTGAAATTTAAATTGAAAACATCAAGTGATGAAGATAAAGACAAACCTTCATAAACAGATGATGTTTTGCGAAAGAGCAATGTGTGTATTTCAATTGGTCATATACATAGATATTTGATAAGGAAAACGTTTACCTACTTGCAAGAATATGGGTTAGTTTATAGTTTTATAAGACATTTTGTCAAGCCATATTCACTTATTTCAGTATAAATACATATATATTTATAGGTAATTTTAATGAAACATTTTAAATGGTATTAACATGGCAACGGTCTGCTTGCGGATACTCCAATTCTGTTTTTATAGTTTAGATAATTGACCTGAGTGGCGTAGTGGTTAAGATACCGGTCCGCTGCGCGAAAGGTCCTGGGTTCGATTACAAGCAAAGCTGAGATTTGAATAATGAATTTGAATGTCTGTTTCGGGTGTGGGTGTGTTGTGTTCTCGTCTTGTGTGTGTCCACGGCACCCACGACACAGGGAATGCTAGTGTGGGGCTATGAGTGTGAAGTGTTATTTATATTTATCTATAATTTCTACTTTATTTAGGTCTGCGCGCTTATTTTCAATTTATAGGTATTTTAAAAAAGTGTGACGTCAGTGTTCATCACACTGTTACATTTATTTACTATGTTTTCGGTGTCTTAGATCTTATTTTTATATTATTTGTGATTATTTTTCCTTATGTATTTCTTTTATTGGGTTTTCATTTCATTTTTCCTGTTATTTTATTGTTTAGTTGTTAAACTGTGTGTGAAAATAAATGTATATTGTGTTATATTCTATTCCTCATGTGCGTAGGAAGTTAAGTAGGTATTAAACGTATCATTTTTTCTTTTTTATTAGTGTTTGTTTTTTTCTTAATTTTCAAACTGTTATGTTCTTTATTTTAGTTTGTTTTGTAACATTTTCATTATTAGTTTCGGTTTCGTTTATCCTGTTATATAGTCGTTACACCGTTTTACAAAATAAATGTCCATTCTATTGCATTTTATTCTTTATATCTGTTATATGATCTTTCATTAGACCCTTGCGTGTTGATATAAACTTATTTTTATGTTTTCTACTCCCCACATCTGTGAAAAGTTTCCTCTCCAACATTTTTATTGCATCATATCTTACTTCTCAGTGAAAAGCTACCTCCATTACTAACGTAACCCCTCTTGTCCGCAGATCGCTCAGCTGGTAGAAGATGTGAGGCGGTTGCAGGCATCCCTTTCAGCGCTGCAGGAAGCGCACGCACAGCAGATGCAGCGGCTGGAAGAGCGACTGGACGAGAAGAAGCAGCACATCGCCAGGCTAGAAGCGAGGCTCGACTCGCAGAGGGACTACGATGACCTCAAGCGGGAGATCAAGTAAGAATAGTCGACTAGTAGACGAGTAGACCAGTAGACGAGTAGACTAGTAGACCAGTAGACGAATAGATTTATAGGTATTTTGTAGGCTTTATAGGTATTTTGTAGGCTGGAGGAGCTGTTACACGAGAAATTATGAAATGATGAAATGAGTCTCGACTTTAAGCAGGATATTGAGTGCAATGGTAGTACAGCAACACATACATACATTTTACTACACATAAATTCGACACGAAGAACAGAACATAGTTCATTAATCATAAAATCACCTGAAATGAGTGTAGCGCTTTAAAAATTTTATGCCGGAGATTTTTATTTTTAACTTCAAATCGGCTTTAAATTAGTCCAAATATACCTTTTTAAAAAAAATCAATATCCAATAGTTTAATAGCTCTAAGGAAATGTAAGATAGAGTCGAGACATGGGTGCTAACAGACGTAGCGGCCACCCTCGCGATTGGAATACAAACAAACATTGGAAAACGCCGGTATTTGATATTTTAAAGCGAGATCTCCGACGTTTTTTCTCAGACAAATTCTCTTAGTTTTCATGCTTATCAAATCTAAAAATACACATATTTAATTCTTTACCCATATAAGACAATTTTTGTAATACACTTACAAAAGCATTGTTAGACTATACAGAGTGATTTTTTAAATGAAATGAAAAATGAAATGAAAATCATTTATTTTCACGAATTTATGTGGCGTATTCCCGCCAATTTTCAATCATTTCCATAAAAATAACTGCAGTTTATTAAAAAAAAGTCTAATAAATTAAAAGTGCAAAATACATTAAAAACTTCCTTATTCATCCAGCTTTCCAATGAGTATATACTCTCAATACAGCACATACTTGTCTTGTGTACTAAGTGTACTATATAATAGATAATAGAGCTCACTAAAGCTCACGTTCAAAGGCGTGCTAATAAACTTGGTTGATAAGGCTATCTGCTATCAGTGCGTTCACCTCGAGATTACTCTGCGTTGCAACACTTGCCTTGGACGCGGCCAAGGATGTACTAACAGTGAAGGATCGTCTTAAGAACGGTTATTAGCATCTATTTGGCTTAAGAATTTGGTCTAGAAAAAAAATTGAAGTATAGAATTTGGAACTATCTATGTGTTAAATTTGATCGAATTCGGTTCAGCCTTTGAGTAAGAGTAACAGCCGTAAGAGTGTTGAACCTTAGGAAAAGAATAATTATTATTTATGGAATACGAAATGTACGTTTGGAAGGCATTGATTTTTATTACTTAAATGACACTTCGCAATTTAGTGTTATCTGGTGTCAATGATATTCCTTTGATCAAACTTGAAAAATGTTTTTCTTTTTTTAATTTGATTTCGGAGTGCAAAATTCAAATTTGGAAACATGACTCCATTTCCTATTATAAGTCGCTAATGCTAACTCCCTGTACCTTATCGAAGCAATAAGTTCAACTTTTAAAAAATGATGAATTTCACGCAAACGTGTATACTCGTAACAACACATTAATTGCGCACGCATATAATTTCTTCACTACAGAGTTGCTACAAGCGTATAAATCAACAAAGCGTTGTATTTATAGTCGCCATTTAATCCGAAAACAAAGATTTCTCTACGTATATAAATCAAAGAGCCAAGCGGTCAATATTTGAGCGGGAACCGAGTTGAACTGACTCACTTGATATTCTGTTCGGTACAATCATTCCGCAAATAGCTTTCGTTACAAGAAAGTTCTGATTTCAAAACAATCTTATCTATCATAGTCGCTAGTGTTTGTTGACCCTACCTCTTGACTGATAACAACCTTAGTTACAATGCTCACAAAACGCTCTATAAAGAGTAAGCTTTATAGAGTACGCAACTCTTATAGGTAGAGCCGATGTATTATGTACATGGTAAATTTCTCAAGTGTGTGTGGATGGGCAGATCGGAAACTATGAGGAAACGTATTTTGTTAAAAAATAATACATTCTTAAGTGTCCCGTGCTGCGGAGACGTGTGATTGCCGGTGATACTTTATTTGTGGCGACTCAAACAGGGCCCTGATTCTGTATGACCATTCACACTCGTGCAATGTCGTCTTACCCGTGATAAAAAGCCAAAAAAGGCTTGAAAGTCAAATATCGTGACAATCTCTTGTATGCGTTATAGAATAGACATTAAGGTTCCTTGTCGTGCCGAGTTCATGAATTGACGTACGGTTTGATGTCACACGATATCGGCACGAAATCTTTTGGGAATCAGGGCCCAGGAATAAGTAGTGGTCACTGACCACACAACATCAGGTGGCTTGCATGCCTTTTTGCTACAAATTTTCCTTAAAAAACAAGCTCTGTCTGAAACTTGACTTGTCTGTGTATGTTCTTTATTTCGTGGTTTTATGTTATAGTTAGTCGTATTTTTTTTTTTATAAAAAGCTACGTTATTTTGACGCGTTACGCTTTCTTCATCAAGATAAAGGTCTGGTTTGCTCTTCATCGGTCGAGTTGATGCGAGTTTAAGCGATCTTTTCGAAATCATATCGCGACGAATTTCAAGAGTCGCTCCGCGAACTGAAACTGGAGGTTAATTCTTTTCTTAGACAGTTTTATATTGTTTCTTTTAGTTGGGTGTGTATCGCTTATCTTTTATCGCCTTTCGTCGAACTGTTTGTATTTATAAACGTGTAGATTGTTGGCACTAAATTAGTTTTTCAGACTTTGATTGATCTCTCGAGATAGCTTTAGATTACAGATGTTTGGAACATAATGGACAAGGTAATTGTATTGCATTACCTTCTGTGTTCGTTTTTGTAATTTTGGTATGGAAGTAATATTTTTGAGTTTTGGTAAAGAACTAAGTAGGTAGGTATTGTTATTTTTTGAAACTGATGAAAATGATTTTCGACAATTTGAAATGGTAGGTCCATTAATTCATGTTGTCCATTTATTACTAAGTAAATATATTTCAAAATAAATTCTATTTGAATTTATCCAATCTTTATCCATCACTACTTTGAACCAAACTGCAGAACTTAGACGTCTCTCAATCCCGATCTTAATCTTTAGATCCAAATTAGTCTTTCAATTTTAAATTAATGAAAAAAATTAAGAAAAGAACTTCTTACGAATACTAAAATCACATCATATTTTAAATTTAAATCAAACCAAAATTTTAAATCAATTTCCCTAATAATAAACTTGTTCATAAAACTTTCTAAATAAATCGAATCCCTAATCCGTACATTAGTGCGCCGATAATTCTATTTATGTTTCCCACTGATGAGGCAGGAAGCTAAATAAAGGTAAAAAACGAAAAACGTAAAACCGAGAAACGTTTAGAGGTTCTCAGGGAGCGATTTGTGTATCAATAGCTACAGCAAACAGGGAGGCTGCTAAATTCCATATCTCGAAACGTTTAGCGTTCAGATGCGACTTTTCAGGGATGTCGCGGCGGCAAAAAATCCCGGGAACGACCTACGCGGGAGATTTTTTCCACGTGTATTTGGTATATTGATTCGACGGAGCCGTTTTCTTTTTACGAACTTTTTTGTAGTATGCAGACCACCTGAAGTTTAGTGGTCACTGCAGCCCACGGAAATATAACTACATACCTACAACCATATTAACATAACTAACTACTCGTATATAATTTTCCACACTTTTTGTTTGTTTTATTAATCGTTAAATTGGGCTGCAATGTAGGTCATTGTTAGATTTAATTAAAATCTTTACTCCTTCCTATAAAGAAAAATATATAAACTTGACATTTGTGTAAAAACTTTATCAATTAACGCTAAATTATTGGTAAGGGAACAAAAAATTAAACAAATATTTTTCTCAGAACGATATGCATTGGAATTTAATTTAATATCAAATTATGTATTATAATTATTTCGGTTCTCGTGCCTTTTTTGTTTAATAATTATGAAGTATAAAGTATTTTTTATATTTATTTTTTAACAGTTCATTGACACTTGCGAGGGCTTGGCAAAATTTAGATGCCATTAAAACAATATTCACATTATAACTACTAAGTGTACTTAGTTACTTATCAAAGATTTTTATATGTTTGCTACTCATATTATTTAGTTAATGTTATTATTTAAACAAGTTTTAAGGAGGACGTTCTAGAACTTATAACCTTCACTTGTATTATTGTAACGCTTCAATGAAATCCGCAAAAGAACGTTGTAGGTAATTTACCTATTTACCATCTTACATTATACGCTTTAAAATTAAATTATCACTGTGTTTATTTTCAAAGAATCAGGTTTAGCTTTATCGTTTTACAGCCTTTTTTGTTTTAAAATCACAAAAATAACACAATTAAATTAAATAGTCTTGACATTTTAACTGTTTTCAAACACTTACAACGGTTGACACAAAAACGACTTAAAAGTATGGCAACACTTAACTGTTTGTTTTTAAACCGTATTTTAAGGCAACACCCTCTGTTGTTCTATGTTCAAACCACTTCCTTAACCGTTAAATATCTGTTTGTTTGAAAATCGAGTGTTCAAAGCTTGTCAAAGAGTTTAAAGCGATTTCTTTGACGATGTTTTTGTGGCGTCTGCGTTGTCTAAAACCGAATGAATCACGATGAAGTCATCACGAGTTGAAAGAGTAACCATTGGTCAGTTATTGTTTAGAGATCTATTACCGGTTTAGCTGTTTCAAGATTGATATCGGCGTTTTCGTGATGGATCACCTTGTTACAAGGTAAACAACATAAAAAAACGTTAATTTCTTTATAAACTGGTTAAAAATAACATAATAAAGGTTTACGAAACTTTCTGATGATACAGTGTCGAGCTTATGGTAAAAAAATAATCGAAAACTCCATTGATAAAAAGTTGGTGCTTAACATCCTACATTAAAACCATTGGTCTCTTATTTTTGAAGTTTCAAAAAAAGATGAGCCCACTTTTACATGTTCCCTAATACCTATAGTATCACCCCATCTGTTCATTTAAAAGTCTTCGGTACTTTCCATCAATATTATCAAAGTTTCATCGTTATCGGTCATTGCATAAGCGGTACTAAGATCAAGTTTCCCACGTCGCTTCCGAGTATCCCGGAAGAGATCAGTCATCTGATAACACAGCATCAATTAGCTATCATGAGATCGGGATACCTACACAAACATGTACCTGCCGCTCACTGAGGTATTATGAACCATGGTACCGAGCCGCTACAGTTTGAAAGCTTCTTTTATGTTGAGGAGAAGTACGAGTACCTAGGTAGTAGTAAGGTAGAAGTACGATATTTACTATAGATTATGGGGAGGATTTTTTGGGAAGGAAGGATTCAATGTTTATTTAGTAGTATTAGTAGAAGGTACTGAAGGAGACCCAAACGTTAGCCTGTACATGATTCAATTACAAATGTTATTAAATTTATTATTTTTTTAGTTTTTAACGTTTAAAGCTTGAGCTGGGTAACTAGATATTATTATGTCTTAGTAGGCTCATACAATTTTGGTGAAAAAAACATCTTATATTTTAAGCCAAACCTCGTTTACGACTCAATCCGGCTTCTAGTCTTATTTTTTAAGTCTGAGAATATTTGAAGTTTCGAAAATCGTCTCCTGCCTATCAAAAAAATGCAAGCTAACTATAAAAATATTTCAATTGTAAAAGCTTGTCTTATCTTTCGTAGATAACTCTTTATCTTTTTAATGGCGCCTTGTCATTCGAATTCCAAATTCAAAACCAAACCAATGCTACCAACCGAATCAACGACAAAGCCAAAACACGTCCGCTATTCACCCTTACATTCAGCCAAAAATACCATCGATTTGACAACTGGCGGCGGTTAAGACGCAAAGCCGAATGTTATCCATAGTTTAATGTGTTATTCCACCAATATGGTACAGCGGCGGATCCTTTGATGCATCAAAGGGCGACATCAGAGGACGGCGACATAAAATGACGGGTGTGCCAACACCGTAAACATTGTAAACACAACTATTTATAACGGTTATTGATCGATTTTTTTGTTTACTTAGAAAGGCGAGATGGCTAATTTTAGTAGGGTTTTTTGTATACTAGATTTTGCCCGCGACATCGTCCCAAGAAACTTTTTAGAACTTGGCCTAGAGAGGAATAAAAAGTATGCTATATGGTCATCCAGGTTATAAACTATGAGCATACCAAATTTCATTCAAATCTGTTCAGCCGTTGTTGCGTGAAAGAGTAATAAACATCCAAACAAAACTCTTAAAAACCACAAAAAATCTTGTTTTATTAATGGTCATGAGTGACAGCGTCTAAAGGGATTAAGCAAAGGGAAGTTGTGAGTCCTTAAGAAAAGAAGAAAAGAAAAGAATGCGTTTATTGTTGACTGTTACACGAGAAAGATGTTACAAAAATTATAATAAGTTAAGAACAGTCTACCCTATGCGGGCATACAATAATTATATCTTAAAAAACTAAAAACTTGGAATTGCTTTAAGCTTTACGGCGGTTTATGAAAACGGCGGTAGGTGCCTTGAGAAATACAATACAATACAATACAATACAATACAATACGATCCTGAGTTATTTCTTTCCAAGCGTTCAACATACAACATACCTACAGCTATCAAATTGTACAAACATAGTTTGTTAAGCAGAACTTATTCCATACGCGGCTTCTCTATATGTTACAGTTTCCTACCGAAAGTTTTCTCTGAACGCAGTGTAGGAATAACATACTGAAATAACGCTTCATTCCTAGTAAATACTGTTATATCAGTACCTAATAGCAGTATTATCTCTGTTGATAAGTGCATATCTGTTGAAGGAATGTCTTGACTGTTATCAATAGTGTAGATAGTAGATATATAACTGGTAATGTAGAGAGATAAGATATATTAAAATACTTCAGAAGGTCTTGTGTAGGTACTTTCACTTCGAGACAGTAAATAGTATGAAGCTCAAACACCTTTAAACCTGAGAGTTCTTCATGATGTTCTCAAAGGCATGTGAAGTCCACCAACCCGCACGCAGGCCATCGTGGTAGACTAAAGCCGCGCGTATACGTACATTCACGCATAAATAATCCCGGCCTTAAAATACTATGGGAGCGCATACGACTACACTGCATACGAATCAGTCGTACGTCAACTTTAGTCGCAAATTGAGCGCAGCCTAAGATCTAAGCCTACCCCAATCTCATTGTGAGAAAAGAGCCGACCCTGCAGTGGATCATTAATGGGTTAAAGACAAGTTAGTTAGCAAAAAACAATAACCTTCGTTCGGGAATCACGATCGGCTCGACTTTGGCAGTAACATAAGAAGCAAGCTCCGTTTAAATTAAGTAGGTATTCGTAGGTTGGTTGGTACTGCGAAGATCACGCGAACATTTGTGAGTTCCCATCGCTTCGGAACTATAATCTCCTCCGGTTTGAATGCACCTCTCTCCGTCTGTTTGTTGGTTTTGTTCAGTTTTAGGGCTTTTAAATGCTTTGTAGTTGACTATTAGAACAGAACTATATCTTTGTACCTACATATGATTCGTTCGACGTGAGACGTGCATTTAAACCAGACTGATCTTACGTAGCTACTTCTCCGTACCTATCTCTTTAGGTATATTAGTAGTTGGCACCGTAGTTAGTAGTAGGCGGATGAAGTTACCGAAGACTAGTCCTAGGTATTTACTCGCAGATTTTGTTTGATGGTTGTCAATAAGACGAATTTGTAGCAACCGCTCTACACGGGTGTCTATAGGTGTGCGAAAGACCTATCAACTTTATCAGTCTAACCTATCATACTAAATCTATAGGTAGGTCGTAAGTATAATCGTATAAAATAAACACACTCTTTCGAATGCAGTAATTTCTGCGTCATCATGTAACATCAAGCGGTGATAGCCCAGTGGCTTAGAATTCGACCTCGAATCGAGGGGTCCGGGTTCGAATCCCAGTGGCACGCACCAATGACTTTGTAAAAAAGTTATGTGCGCTTTATAAAATTAAATATCACCTGCTGTTACGGTGAAGGAAAACATCGTGAGGAAACCTGCATGCCTGAGAGTTCACAAAAAAAAATGTTCTCAAAGGTATGTGAAGTCCACCAACCCGCAGTAGTGGTGCGTGGTGGACTAAGGCCTACATCCCTCTCATTACGAGAAGGAGACCCGACCCTGTAGTGGGTCATTAATGGGTTACTGGCATGTAACATCTATGGTTTTTCGACCTTGTATGTTTTTTTTTCTTTCAATAGTTATCAGATTAATTGTAGGTATTCCGATCGCATTGGCTGCGAGTTATTACCGTTCTTATGTTATCAAACTACTTTATTTCGTCCTTTCACTACATACCTAGGTAAGACACCTATATCGACGTTTCTAATACGGTAAACCTTCGTTTCTAATATAAGTAACTAGACTGTGCCCGCGGCTTCGCTCGCGTGAATTTTAGAACTTGGTGCAGAGAAGGATAAAAAGTATCCTTTAAGTTAATCCAGGTTATGATCTATCTGTGTACCAAATTTCATCTAAATCTGTTCAGCCGTTTTCCATCCATACTCCCAAACATTCGCATTTATAATTGTAGTAGGGGTGTGTTCCCACTAGTTTCGTGAACGAATCAAAGCAAGTTCTACATAATCCTTGGACGGGGACCCCAGCACCTGTAGAGGTTTATTGCTTATTTATACCCCTTCTCAAGTTGGGATTAAGTTATAGCCAGCGCCGAAGATTAAACCGTAATGGGGGATGGATTGATTTCTAGACGATACTCCGCCAAATCTCAACTAATTCTGGGATCGCGCCCCGTTCTGAATCTTGATTAAAATTCGCACGCTCCAAATTTGAATTGGAATCTGATATTTGATATTGATAATTCTCAAAGGCGGGAAATAATGCCGACAGATAAATAATTGTTTATAGTCTGTGCTATTTTGTAACGAATGTTTTTAAATTTGCTTTAGGTTTTGTAGTTACGATTATTCTGTTTATTAGAAGCAAGATGGTCGGTTCGTTAAAAAGAATGTTTACCTATAAAGGCACTTCGGCGTTCTAATAGTTCCATTACAATGTCCTTAATAGGGGTCATATTCTTATACATTTTTATTACAGAACAAACGACATTTCAACAAAATCGTAGGCAGGCACTCGTCTCGCCGTGTCAACAAGTCGTCTATGATACCACTCACGTCTCAGCACGCCAATATAAATATTGTCGCTTTCATTATAAGGAGCATAATTGTATGCACCGCTGGCAATCAAAGATTTAACTTACGATGTTGACTGTGCACCAACTTGAAATTAAAAAAGTCAAATAACGAATGAGGCACCGCTTATCTTCTTGTTTAATTAAAAACTGAGCACACAAGATTTACATAATACTCGGGGAACACAAATACACACGCATTTTATATACGAATTCTGGAGTTTACCTCCTATATATCAATACCGGGCTATCGTGGACACCTGTCTCCATTTGCTTAGGAGATGCTCGACAAACATTTAACTTAACTTTAGTCACACACAAATTATCAACTAATTTACGCTCCCCGACATTTTTTGAGACCACAAAAGCAGCATAAGCTTTTTACTGCGTCGTTCTGTTGACACAATGTCCGGGCCGCATTTGTCTAGTAAAATTTGTTTTTGAAAACTAGGAAACCTTGTAGAGTCAATATGGTTTGAGAAAAGGCGATATTTTGTGGGAGTACCTGGTACGTTTCGGATAGGTTTCTTTGACATTGACAGCGACGTTTATTTTTATCTGTTCAGTTTGTTTTATCTGTTGAAACTACGAGCCGGAGTGTGGGATGCGTTCAGAAAGGCGTACCGTTCGTGTCTTATATTGACCAATCGATCGGTCCGTGATTGGTCAGCGGGTTCGATGGGCGGAGTTTCCTGTTATCGCCAGCCGATCACTTGAGTGATAACGTCTGATCGGATGACGTCACACTCATTGTTCGCCTCGCGCGGTTTCACAAAAAGTATTTAAGCATGACGCCATATTAAAAACGAATGACAGCGCGTTCCAATTTCGATTGCGAAGTAGTTTTTGTTGTTTTTTTTTTTGTGTCTCAACTGCCAGTGTTGAGGAGTTCGATGTTTTTTTGATGATTATGCCAAATTTAATAGACAGCCTTGGAACTCGAAATATACATTATAATTATGTATCGTGTTTGTTGAGGACGGTGTTTCGAGAAGTTAGCGAAGCGTTGGATCGAAACTTGGCTGTTTTCATCGACACGAAGTTAAGTAATGAACGATTAATGAATTATCCGGAGTCGGGGGAAGAGTTCAGACATATTTCTGGAGCGGAATGCCGATATCGATTTGCGAGTAACAAATTGTTGCTCCTTGCAAGCCCGCTACCTGCTTCTTATCTGCTGCTGTGTTATTATGCCCTGGTACTTTTGAATTCAGTGCTTTAAGCTTTTAGTTTTGTTTGCCTAGAATATGTTATTTACTCATTTTAATATTACTCCCTAAAGGTAGGTGCAGTTGTGACTAGCTAACTACCACCGCCCTCGTAAGCCACCTTAAGCTTCAAACGTTCAAGTCTCTGTCGGAAAAGATGTTTGAGGTTGGCTGTAGTAATCCATGAAATGACTGCAATGAGATGCCAAGAAAAGACATCACTTCACAATCCATCTCCTGTACATACCATACCTCCCAATACTAATAGGTAGTAGAAGGTAGATATTTAACTAATCAAACATTGAATCATTGAGCTATCCGTAGGTGAAAATATTTCAAAACAAGTGGGTACGTTATTTAAGCTAGAAAATTGTAAACGTCCTTAAAGATTCAACTTAGCCTTTAAATTACTCTACCGTTGCCTCAAAACTTTAAAAAAAACCTCACAGCAAAAAAATCTCATTAAATTCAAATACCTCTAAACCCCCGGAACAGCCAACCAAACAACCAAACAACTTAAGCAACCGATCGGCGACCACTAACCAAGTTGTTGTAATTAATTCCAAAACTCCTCCCGATGTGTTCGCACTAAAATATTCAGTGTGCCACCGCCTTTACACAAGACAAAGATGCTTTTAAGCTTACGTGGAACGACGAAAGTGTGGAGATGCTTTATATCTTAAGATACAAATAATAATATATTTTTCGGCAAGGAAAGGATATTGGAAGATGTAAGAGAAACATTATTTTTCGCACAGATTTTATTAACAGATGTTCTTAATGCTAGATATTTATAAGTACCTTATAAGTAGCTAGCTCTATAAAATCAATGATAGCCCAGTGGGTAGGAATCAACCGGGAGGTCCGAGATCGAATCCCAATGGCGCGCAGTACTTATTTACTTTTTGAGTCATGTGCGTTTTATAAATTAAACGTCACTTGCGTAAAGGCGTAGGAAAAGATTATGGGAAAATGCATGCCTGAAAGTTAGCTATCCATAATGTTTTCAAGGCATGTGAAGTCCACGTGCATTAGGCCAGCGCTATGGACGGAGGCTTCCATTCTTCTCATTGTGAGAGGAGACCAGTGAGTGGGTCTCTAATGGGTTACAAAAAACCTATTAACTTCTCTTCAGTCCAATTTACACACAAAATTTACTTTGAGTAAATAGATATATAAATTTATTTATTAAAAACAAGCGTCTCTACCCCCTTATTGTTATCACGAGCTGTTAAAACTCCGGTGTATCTGAGCATAACTGTCACCTTAACTGGGTTACGTCGAGAGCCGTCAGAAGCCCCGCTCGGACTTTGCTTAAAATCTTCCGACTCTACGTCAACTCTAAGAACTCTACTTTTGACGTAGCTCTACCATTCGACTTAAAAGCTCGGTATATGTTAACCCTTATCCTAATTGCGACGACAAACTTGGTGCGTGACATTTGTCGTACGACAAAATCCTTTTTACTTTTTTTACTGTGTTTGAATTTTGTCGCGTTGGTTGGTTGGTCGGTTGTGTTGGTTCGCGACAGCCAATGAGAGTAAAGCAACACATGTTTCTAATTCCATTCTTACTTGATTATAGTTACAGATTTCTTTGCAATAATCTGCGCATATAGAGTAGGTAATAATGTATCCTGCAGATGTAGAAAAATGGTTAGCAAAATAATTTTTTTCGTTACATTTACTAATAGACAGACCTACATAACATACTCAGAATACAAAACGTATAATCAAAACGTATCCGCCCCCAAAATCCCCAAAAACCCTTCCCAACCCATTTCCTATTCAAATCACTTGCACGTTTGTGCATTGTAAACGTGAGTGCCAACTAATCATGAAAACTAAACAACTGCACTTAAATCGTAACATTCGAAACGATTAACCATTCACCTGAAAATCACCTCGGGATTTCAGCGTTTAGTGTACCAATAAAGTCCTCTGCTAGCTACAAATTCAGCCAATCCGGTTAAATACAATACACGCTCCTACAGTAACAATAGATGACGCGAAAGCTCCACTAAATTCGGCGGCGTTGTCCCGATCACACGTTTAATTGGTGATATATTAAATTGTAATTAAGGTACGGCCCCTATTGTTGGAAGTGTGAAAATCTGGTGCCGGAAGCGAATCGATACGCGCGGCCCGATCCGTCGCGCGACCGGTCGCCCGACCGGATCTCGGAGTAGTTGGTAGGAATGCCCAAAGAATGTGTTGTATCGATATATCGCATCGTAACGCTGTCGTATTCCTTTGTATCGATATGTCGTATCGTATTCGAATCGCATGCTTTTTTATTGATTTGCGAATTTAGTGATTTAATTAGTATTAATTTAATGAAAACGGGCATTTTTATGGTGTCCTTTAATTTTTATTACACAAGAAATTTAATTCTCATTAAGAATTTAAAAAAGGTCCAATGGCACTATTGATCATCATTTCGCAACTATGTTACAAAGGTATATTAATTTTCAAGTTGTAAAAATAAAAAAAATAGTAGTTTGATACGATACGATATTTTAAAGTGATACGATATATCGAAACGATAATTGTCAATTTATCGTATTAAATATCGATATATCGGTATCGTGCGATATCGATATGTCGATATATCGTATCGTAAGGGCAGCCCTACTAGTTGGGCTGGCTCTAACTAAATTATGTAGCGAAATGTAGCAAATGTAGCCGTTTACACGGGTTTGTTTGTGTGAATGCAGTCCTCTGCAAGTTCTTCACGTTCGTTTTGTTTCGTTTTCTCGTGGATTGAGAAAAAGTGTAGGAGGAACACGGTACTGCGCTTGTGGGATTTCGGTAAACATGCTTGAGTTTGGACGTAAAGAGAATTTAATTTAGTGTTTGCTATAGACGGAAATCCTATTTAAAGAGAATATAAGAGTAAATTACAATGATAAACAAAAATACTAATGTTTCCTTATTATGTCCCACTGCTGGGCAAAAGTCCCCACAACACAGTCTCGCCACTCACCACGCTTCTCCAATCTGGAATAGTCGATTTCCACTGTGCTACCTATATAATTTGCTGTAAATTTCAACAAATCCACAAAATACTTTTGCTTGAAAGCTAAATATTCATTAAGACCTTTCATCCTGTCAATAAACACAAAATTACAGAAGAACATTTTTCAAAAAACTTTCTAATCTTGTCGCTTCTACAAAATCGCTCAATTAATTAATTGAAATTAATATATTACACGAACAGTCTGTACAGCGTCGGTTGCATGAAGGTTGACTGAATTCGAAGTAGGTACCTTATCAGAGGGGCCCTTATCTGCTAATAGCTCCGAGCGCCTCAAAGGGTTGAATCTCAATAAATTTATGAAAGGAATATTGCCAATAAGGACACCGGCATATCCTATTAATTAAAATACTTAATTAATTCACCTGGAATGGTTTTAATCAATTCTCTCTCTCAATTTATTAAGGTATCGCCTTCCGGTTGACCTCAGCGTAATAAAGTCGTATCCGTTTCTTTATTAATTGGAGACATGATAATGTCTATGGTCTACGTGTTCTCAATTATCGAGTCGATCAGTGATTATGATAAATTATCACACATTTTAGTATTTTTTTCCGTGGCAGTGACGTCTCTTTATGGCATTTAAAATTCTGGTACCTGAAGCATACTCCACCACTGCTCCAAAGTTCCAAAATTTTACCATACTTAGGATAGGAACTGTTTTATAAGCATAATATCAATGAAAAAATCTAGTGACCCTAATGTCGAAACCTTCTACTAATTATGTTCAGGACGACCAGGTATTTAGCCAGCCTTGTTGCCCTATATTGAAGTAACTTATGATTGTTTCTCTTGTTCCAGCCTCCTCCGAAGTATGGACCTGGGTCCACCTGAACGGGTGGAACGACTAGAGCGAGTAGAGCGAGTAGACCGGGAACGCAAGCCGGAGCCCCTGCGCTCGCCCGCCGCCCCCCTGCGGGACGAGGACCTGCGACGCTCCTCCGTCGAGCGGGAACGGAGCTCCGAGCGACGGGACCAAGGTATGTACAAAAATACCAAAAAATTCAGCAGGGCTCACTCAAGCTATCCATACTCGTGATACATGTCTTTGATTTGAGTTTATTCCTCACAAACAAACCCCAAATAAACTCAGGTCGAAAGTAAATGTCGCCGTGTCCCGCGTCGATCGCGGTAGCTTCGCTGCCACACCCGTAGTTAGTCCGTGTCCGCCCCAACCCCCGACTCGGGATCGGTAACCACGCGCGGAGTACGAGGATCCAGTTCCCACCACCTCCACGCCTCGCCTCGCCTCGCCGGGCCGCTCACGGACGCGCGTAACCGTACCGCTGTAGGCCCCACGATTCCGATGCGAACTCGAAAGGCGCCGACGCCGCATCGATTCGGTCGTCGTCGCCGAACGCCTGCGACGCTTGCGGGCGCGCGCGACCCCTCCCCGCCCCCCGCACCCCTCCGCCTCCTCGTGTTCCCGCGTAACCGTGCTCTCGCCGTCTCTCCCGCAGGTGGCGAGGAGTGGCCCGGCACGCCGCCGCCGCTCAACAACAACACGACGCACCACAACAACAACGGCCCCGTGCCGCTGCCGCTGCCGCCGCCGAGCCCCTTCCGCTTCGAGGAGCACCGCCCCTACCGGTTCGCGGAGGACATGGGCCCGCTGCCGCCCGGCGCGCTCGTCGGCCGCCTCGGCGACTCCCTCATCCCCAAGGGCGACCCGATGGAGGCGCGCCTGCAGGAGATGCTGCGCTACAACATGGACAAATACGCCAACACGAACCTCGACACGCTGCACATAAGCCGGAGGGTCCGCGAGCTGCTGTCGGTCCACAACATCGGCCAGAGGCTCTTCGCGAAGTACGTGCTCGGCCTGTCGCAGGGCACCGTGTCGGAGCTGCTCTCCAAGCCGAAGCCCTGGGACAAGCTCACGGAGAAGGGCCGGGACTCGTACAGGAAGATGCACGCGTGGGCGTGCGACGAGGCGGCCGTCATGCTCCTGAAGTCGCTTATACCCAAAAAAGGTATCTATCACGATCATATTCGCTTCGAATGAGCCGCCACCGATCTCTGTAACTCCACTGAAGCGACTCTCAGCATCGGAACGTCCGATGGAGCTAAATGATGTTATTATAGCGAAGGACTCCGCGCGGTCCTCGGTAATGGCCGCTACAAAAACGCTTTTATTATTCCGACTCCAGAAACGCGGGACGTTAACCCCTGAGTCATCGCTCTAGACGGGAAATCTATTCGAGTCTATCATAAAAATCATTTATCTTGCATATGCAAGAAGCGAGTGCGCACCTCGGAAGCGTTGCCGCGGCCGTAATCGGCTGGTTAGTTGCGGCAAAAACGGTTGTTTAGGAGGCTAATTGAAGTGGAATTACAAGGATCGTTTGGTAGCCGTTCATTCCGCACGTTTTGACGCCGGAACGTAGCGTTCCATCAATTTCTCCCCTTAAGTCAATCTTCCGAACGGTTTGCGGCGCTACCCTTTATCAGTTCTATAGACACCATCAATCATGAGAGGAATCCAGCTAACCGCGGAGGCGATTAACCGAAACAAAAGATATTTTGCTCACGAACTTTTATCGAGGTGCGTTTGCTTAGAACGTTGCATAAGATCGATCTTTTCTGCACGGAACGATCATCGAATCACTAGATACCTAACAGCAATCGCTTATCATTTACCTAGGGTTGCCTTCGTCCCGATTTTAAGGATTCGGGCAGCTTTTGATAATTTATAATCATCTCCCCGAATCCTTCGCGACACCGAAAATTTTTGTTTCCACCATTCCGGCAACACGCGTTTCGAAACAGCGAGACGGCAGCCCTAGCCCGCACTTTTTTGTTTCTAACAATTTTATTTTTATTTTTTCCTCCTTCACCCACCACTATCCTCACCTTCCTCATCCAGTTTCCGTACCCCTCCCCCGGGGGGTGGGTAGATGCGACATGGTCAAGCTCCTCCCAGACTTCGCGACTTCGATTTATAGTTTTAATACGTGTCGCTTTTGTTAATGCAGCCGCCATTTTGTTTTAGTTTTGAAACGATTCGAATTGCAGTTGCGTTCGTTACGTTCCGTCTTGGATTTGCATAGACGAATTAAATTTTGTGAACGATATGAAAATAATGTTACTGAGTCGAGACAAAACTGTGCAATATGTTCTGTGGAAAATTACGGAAAAGTTTGCATTTACAAGATTAATGTACCTAACTACATCTCTTAAGGCGAGGCTATTCTAAAAAGCTCTATCCTTCTACGCAAAATTGGAAGGGAAAACAACTTTAAAACCCTATTCTGACCAAATAATACACTAAGGAAAGCCTAGTAAGAATCGAACATTATCACTCCTTCAAAACGAAAAGTGAACAACAAACGAGACAGTAGGTTTGAAACTGATTCAATCAAAGACTTTTTCCTCCTCCGTCCAAAGTATCTACAGAGCCATAAAATAAAACCTATACATAACTGTTGACGTATTATAATTATAAAATGTCAATTCAACTGAAATCCCCTCAATATTAAATCCCTGAATTTTATTTTACTGTTTTATTACGGGCATAAGAACGTGTTTTTAATTTAGCAAAGCCTCCACTAGCCAATCACGGAGCCTCCTTCAGAGATAAAATTAAATATTTCCAACAATAATCATTCATATTATCTACTTTTTTTTATTATCTTTACAACTATAGATATGGAACATGTAATTAGGTGTTACGAGATCCTTAATATATTCAAACAATAAGTAATGAGCACGTTTATTACATTTTTAATCAGTACTTTGTATATGTATGTGGGTTGTATAAATCTATAATAAGAACTTATAGGTTGTATAAGTAATGGAGTTCTCGTGGTATTTGCCGCCGCTTTTATTATTCAGCCGTGGAACAAAATTTTCTTTGTCTTGTGTGTCCAGAAAGTGTGATTACCGGAGATACAAGTTTAACCACCTCAGTCCTTTCAAATAGCAAGGCATCAATTTAAAACTCTAACAAGTATTTTAAAGTAATCAATACACCTGCTGCATTAGTGACCCATTGCTGAGTCGAGTCTCCTCTCACAATGAGAAGAATATTGGCCGCAGTCCACCACGCTGGCCTAACGCGGGTTCGTGGACTTTACATGGATTTGAGAACATTTTGAATAACTCTAGGATTACTTCAACGTTACAGCAAGTGATATTTAATTTTATAAAACGCACATAGCCTTTTAAGAAAGTTATCGGTAGGTACTTACCACTGAGATTTCAACCCGGATCCCTAGGAAACCAAATTCAAAGCCACTGGGCTATCACCTTGATAGAAATATCTGAGAAAACATAAAAATAACACCGCTACAATTGATTCACTCCACATGCTAAGGGTCGGGCAGAAATTAGGTCAGGGTCGAAGAGGGTGTTAAGAACATGACAAAGTTTCAAACGAGAGCGACCTTATAAGTATTCGTTTGAAAGAAACTCCGCTTTAATTCAATACCGACAGCTCTACTACTAATAAAACAATGGTTCTTTGTAAAACTCATCAGCATATTCATGCCAGTAACCCATTAATGACCCACTACAGGGTCGGGTCTCCTTCTCGTAATGAGAGGGATGTAGGCCTTAGTCCACCACGCTGGCCTACTGCGGGTTGGTGGACTTCACATACCTTTGAGAACATTTTTTTTTTTGTGACCTCTCAGGCATGCAGGTTTCCTCACGATGTTTTCCTTCACCGTAACAGCAGGTGATATTTAATTTTATAAAGCGCACATAACTTTTTTACAAAGTCATTGGTGCGTGCCACTGGGATTCGAACCCGGACCCCTCGATTCGAGGTCGAATTCTAAGCCACTGGGCTATCACCGCTCATTCACAGCAAATTCATAATAGGGTGTATCTTCATAATGTAAGTGGTAGAGAATAGCTCGTCCGGGGAGGCACCGCCAGCCTCTTAACCCGTCGTAAAGCAGCATGTTCTTCATGTCTTGTGTTTCGGCTGGGGAGGTATGGTTGTCGGGGTTACTTTATTTGAGGCGGACATCTTAGGATCAGATAGGATTTCTTCTATAATTGAAGTTGGATCTGGGTGTCTATAGGCTGCAATGACCACTTGACGTCAGGTGGCCTGAATGCCCGTTTGCTACTCAATTACTATAAAAGGAATGATACCGTACAAAATTAATTTGTATTGTTTTATGCAAAAAAGATAATTATTTAAAAACAATTAAAAAGCAGAATCGTAAAGCAGGCAACGCATTGCCGAACCGTGGAAACCTAAAGCAGGCAACACATTAATGTCGAAAAATGTATTTGCCAAAGACAATAGAGCCGAGACAATAGAACGAAGGGATGAACTCAAATAGATCGAAATCCAGATAATTTAAAAGGGACGCATTTTTCTTATTTCGAAACGAAATTAACATTATTGTTCGGACATAAGATGGCATCGATGAAATTAATGTCTTCATTTGGGGTGGAACTGGGTTCCGTTTTATATTTTCTGTCCGAAGTGATTAAACACACCCTCGGCGGCCATTCTTCTCACCCCGAAGCACAATTGAGATTTTTTTGTGAAAAATGAGATTTTTTCTTTTCATTTTTTATTATTCTTGCAACGCTTTTGACATGTGTCTCAAATTGGGGTCTAGCAATGACGTGTATTAAGTAATTTTTTTATTGTTACAAATGCACGCAATTTGTCTATTAATGAATAGTCTATTAATGAAAAGGTTACCTCATGTATTACCTTTTCAATATATAGTAATCATGAATGCAGATAGTATTTGACATAGGTGCAACCATCGACTACTAAAGTATACTTTGGTATTTCTTAAAGAACACACAGCTTCACGGTAGGAGATAAAGTCTCTGCTACCTGAAAACACGTTAACACTTTACCCGGTTCCTGACAAAGTTAATTTTGTACATCCTTCGGAATGACATGTCTGCTGGTACTTTTGAACACTTACAAGAATTGTTTGTAAACCATTAGTAAGAGTCGGGTGTCACAGTATTTTTTTTGTGACGAATGGGGAAACCTTCATAGGTACGAGTACGTACCCGAGAGCCATGGGAGCGACTCCGAGTTATGTGAAATTCTTACCCACTAAAACCCCTAGTTGGCTTTACTCTACACATGTTGGCATGTGGGGAGCTCCGGGATCTTCGGTGGAACGTTGGTCTAGTGCGAGAAGTCTTCACATGCCTTTAAGAACACTACAGAGAACTCGGGCACACAGGCACATCTATCACCCGATCAAGACTACAAGCTAAAGACACGCACTGGTCTATCACCACTGAGCCGAACAAGACTAATTTCACGTTTTCCGCAAGGTTTCTAAACGACAATCACGTCCGCCGCCGTCACGTCACGCCATCGCGTGGGAACAGTGTTGCCATCGCACGCATTGTCCGATATTCCGTTATTATAGCAACACTGCCCATTGATTAGTGACCTGAGTGAATAGTCGGCTTTTATACGGCTTGTTATTACATAAACAATGATTGAGTCTGTATTACACGGTCGTTCAATGAGTAGCATGAAATATAGTTGGTGCCTTATTCGAGAGGTCCGGGTTCGAATCCCAGTGACAAGCACCAATGACTTTGAAATGAATATTAAAATATCACTAGCACATTTTATAACTTTTTACAGTAATTAGTGCATACCACTGGAATTCGAACCCGGACCCCTCGATTCAAGGTCCAATTCTAAGCCACTGGGCTATCACCGCTCCAACGCTTATTAGGGAGGGACAACTATGTGTGTTGTCATTGAGTTCCACAGTTCCATGTTCCCCAGTTCCCACAGTCGTCCAGTTGCGGAACCTTTGTCTGGGCTTCCCACGTTTATGGCAGCGAATAATAACTAGGAACAACGATTTCCCGCCACTTAAACTGAATTTCGATTGGATGGAAACAGACTAGGAAGGTGTCTGTAACCGTCAATGATTGAAGTGTAGTTGTTTGCGGAAGAACCTACGGTGTTTCACCGATTAAGGTACGGCAAGCACACGGAGTTATAGGTATGGACTAGAGCTAGAGGACGCAAGTCTCTACCTGTACAGAAACCAAGCGTGCCATTTTTTATATAGAAACCAAGCGTGCCATTTTAATAACAAAATGACTTACCGATGAAAGAAAACGTTTTCGGTACCTCGTCCTCCTTTATTTGTGTAGTTTTTACAACTTAATATATTACAACAAGGCATTTTTCTCTGTTTTCGATCACGTCCGCGTTCGAGAACGGTTTGAAGTGGCGCTGAAAGAAGACAATTTGTCTCCTTTGTTACACGCACAGTACATACACTTGCGTCCTCTAGTACATATAGCTCTGTGGGCAAGTAGGTATACATACATACAGGAAAGAGGTTGGTGGCCACTGGGATTCGAATCTGGGCCTCTCCAGTAAGATGCCGAATTCTCATCCACTGGGCTATCTTTTTTTATTATTATTTATTTAATAATTTCATTAAAAAACACAAAACAGGCTTAAATAAAACGTGTAAACATAAACTTCAAAGGGTTTTACCGTACACCCTGTCATCGTCAAATAATCCATTAGAAATATCCATTAGAAAAAAACGATGTTCATTTCCCTAACACCTGTGTCATAGATCTTAAGGAAACAAAAACATAACAGTATCAGACAAATAGTTTAAGTACCTAGGCATATCTTGAAAATATGTACTTTCTTTGTTTTCCTCCAAAAGTTAGGTTTATAATAGTATAGTAATACGGCGCTTTTAAAATAGTAAGTTAAATTCAAGGATTTTAAGTAACTTAAACGGTTTAGTTCTGATAACAGCGCTACTAATATAAGTACTCTGGTACCTAGTTAACTACCTATATTTTTTCTTCATCAATTAACATTAGGTACATTTGTCTAACGCATTGTGAAACTTGCTAATAGTATAGCTAGGGTGTCTACAAAAAGGGTACTTAGTCCCACCTCATAGCATAGCTGTTCATTAGAAGAAAAAAACTTAATTGTCTATGCGCGCACAGATTACATAAAGCGAGCAATAAAATCAATTACTGTACACCGCCCATACTATTTGTAATGGAACCGAACGCAAAAAATGCAAAAAGCCCATTTTATAATTAACCGTAGGCGGGAATCGGCGTTTACCGTTCGTCTATTAGTTTTTTTACCCCTGTTAAGCTGTGTAGGCTTCAAAGGAGCTATTAGAAAATAATAAGGTTTCACGGCTGTTATGGCTAATTTCTATTGCCCTGTCATTAGGTTTTTCACGATCCATTTCAACTATCATCACTTCGAGCTAATTGTGTATGCCGTGTGAAAATAATGTGAATTTTAAACCGTGTTAAATCCCACAAAATCCGTTATGATACAAATAGACAATCGAAAGATTAAGCAAACGCTCGACACGTACGCGCACTCGTGAGCTGCGCATTCGCGGCTTTTTATCTAAAATCAGACATTGACGATGTCTCAATAGTTGTTCGCATCACATTTGAATTGTTAATTTGATGACCAAATCGGTATATAAAAGGCCCGCGGAACGTGACCTGAAGCCTCAATGTCCACAATTTGTTTTTTTACAAATACGAGACTAATAAGTACATTTTATTAGATTTTTAGAATACATCGCGCGTAGGACCTTCTGGAAGAATTGCGTCGGTCGCTTCGATTGTTCCTTTTTTAATTATTTATAGTCTGTGATAGGTCACGGACAAATAAAAGTCATAAATCTTTCAACAACAGGACCACGTTCGAAATCGAAGGCATTACCATAAACAAAACATTCATTAAAAAAACAATAACAAAATTAAAGGTTAAGCACAGTAGCGGCGGTACGCAAAAAATAATTCACTAATACCATAAATTAATACGTGCCACTGTAGACATTTAATAAGTGTAAGAAAACGAAAGCTTTGAGTAAGTAACCTGCAGTTTTTTAAGACTATGACGTATGTTCGTACTGGGCGACTTCCGTTGAGTCCATGGTAAAAAAAAGTTCGTTATTCAAAACTCTGCTTACTTTCTTTTTAAATTAACGAGCAAACGAACGCATCGCCAGTGTCCGTTGTAAATTTTAAATTCAAAAACCGATATCTCGTGACTGCGTTCAATTTCCGAACGGCCGACAAATAAATCGGTTACCTATCAACGTATATCAAACGATGAACATTGAAAGATAGCAAAACCCGCTTTTTTCACGGCAGCTAAGCTTCGGTGTAAGTAACTGAGAATTATTTATTCACTTAATCCTTCGGTCCAATTAAGTGTAGTTATGGTGGTTGTAGATGTAATTATTGTTCTTATGACTGGTAACACGGTTCAGTGATGGAATGGTGCTACTTTGTTTTGCGCTCGAATAAACCAATAATCGGTCGAAACTCGCCCTTATTTCCTCGCAATAAACGTTGGACCGTTTCAAATTGAAGAAGCGAGGTGTAAGACACGTCACTAATTCGAAAAGACAGGGAGAACACCGGTAGAAACAAAAACCTATTTCGTTATTGCAATGCGATAACTTTAAATTTAGAAAAAGAAAGGTCGGTCCGTTTCCTTATTGGAGTGTCTCTTTGCAGTTTCTCTTTGAGTGTTTGAATGGGGATTGTAAGCGAGCGTGTGGGGGCTTTAACGCGGCAATATTTGGACAAAGTTCGGCTCTCGAGAGCGGTTGAAGCGTAGCGTGAAAATCTATTTTCAATGGCCACTATCGGGCAGCGCAGGACACCGCCAAAGGCTTTACGCCCGAAGTTGTGCGTCCTCGATGCTCCTTTACTAAACTCCCCTTGTAGTGCTCTCGGGCTGGCGCTAAGCAAATTTTAATATTCAATTGGGCTTTTGTCCATTTTGAAATTGCTAGAAAATTGCGTGCAACGGAACGGAACACGGGCACAGATTCATTATTGAATTAGCTAGTGATGTGTCTTTTGTCTATGTTTTGCATTTATATTAAGTAATCACCGAAGCGATTTGATATTTGGAACAGAGATTGGAAAACGTTTGCGTTAATATTCATGGTATAGATAATCCTTTGTTCTGTCAATGTAATAGTGATTGATTAGCGTCAAAACCTACAAAAAGTGGAGTCACGCAAATGGCGGTCTAATGATTTATTCGTGGTTTGACCTCTGTCAATCAATTTGCTAGATAAAAGCGTTACTGTGAGATAAGGATTCGATGTAAGATATTGCGAATATGAATTAACAATAGCAGCCGACTGTACCTATTCTTTGCAAGTTATAGATAATGATACTTATGCACTTGATTAAGCATAAGTAGGTACTTAGATAACCAATACATCGAAAATATGGATATCATTTACCCATGTGATCTGATGTAACACGATTACTGCTTCCTATTGACTTTGGTCACATGAGGAACTGTGATAATCCTCAACATCCGCACCCAAATCGAAACACAAAAAATAACTTCCTTTACGGTAGGTTAAAACGAAGGCGATACTTGCTACCACGATGTAGAAAAAGGTTGTACGACCTACTGTTTTGATTTGTGAACGCAGAAATAAGTGCTTTCAAGTCCACCTCCCACTAACTTTGAAAACCACATGCACTTCGATGCCAGGTCGACTGTCACAAAAGTTTAGCGCCAAGTTGAAAGTTCGCAAGTGTATTAACTATACCATCGAACGTAAATGGACGAAAATAGCCAACTGCCCGACTTTAAAACAAGTGAATCCAAACTCAATTTTACCAACTTAAGAATAAAAACGGAACCATAGACAAAAAAAGCCTTTCGTTGTTTACCACAGACGAAACATAATAATGGAGTCGAAAATTTGTTAAATAATGATATTAGCCGTATCAATTAATTGTTATCATAATGCAAGGGTCGTGTTAATAACAGTTTTGAAAGTAAAAACTCTTTTGTCAGACTTTTTCAGCGATAAATTAGTTTTTTAAGCACGCGAAGGCAACTCGACCATACAATCTTGTTGTCTTACGCGGTGTATTTGCCGCGTAATTTCGCAACAAAAACGTAAATGTTATATACAAACAAAAACCTATTGTTTACAGATATTAATAAATTAAAAGTGTAACAAGTGTAGATGCGTAGTTTGATAGCTGTTCGATCAGGTTAAGCCTTAATTGCTAATATTCTTCGTTTTTATGAGGCCGACCCCCGGCACAACAGGCTAGTTATGCTTGTACCAACATAAAAAGTCTTTATTAAGGCGACCTGTGTTTCCTGCGTCTTTATTACAAATTTTTTTTTAAATAAAAAACCTATACTTCAATAACAACCTGTAATCTCACATACTTACCTGCAAAGTACCTATTGTCACGACTAATATCATATTGTAAACTGACTTATACATACGGGTTTATTACGTTTAGAATGTCATTATTTATAAATGTATGAGAGAAAACAAACGAAACTGAAAACCGCAACTCCTTTACTGAGGGGTACTTTAGGGATGTCCTTCGGACCAAAATATTGGATATAGAAACATACCTACTCGTATAAGATTGATAAGTTTCATCGAAGCAATAGTCATAATAATGATTTGTAAGCAAATACTAAATTATATTGCAGATTAGAGGAATCTGTAAATATAATAAAAGATATTTAAAATCAACAGTTGGAAAAAATCAAACCCATTAATTCCAAGTTTATAAACCTTTGAGTCGTATAAAAAATATAAAAATCAATTAAAATTACATTCCAAGCTAAAGATATCAGATCTCTAAAAATCAGAAGACCGTACAAAATTGTGGTACAAATTATATTTGTACAATAACAAAGGTCACATCACTGGTCCCCTCACACTCGCGCCAAAAGCTTCGATATATCATAAATTACAAACTTTGCCGAGACCGGATAATCACCTAATGATTATTCGATGGAACCTTCGGGAGTCAAACTCGATTATAGAGGTTTTGTTTAGGATGTTTTAATGTTTAAACACTTTATTTCATTTCGTTTGGGACTTGTTAAAAACAATAAACTTTATGGTTTTCTCAAATTGCGTTTGGCTTTTTAAGTCCCGTCTCTTAATTAAATAAGTAAATGGAAACCGAAAAATATCACAACTACCTAGTGTTTAATTTTTTTTTGTTATTGTGTAAGTTAAGACTTACAAAAAACTTGATAAAGTAAAAACAAAAGACAAGGCACGCCATCTATCGGCAAGTGGCGGAATTAAAAGTAATTGTAAGCTCTAATTCGATGCAACGCGGGCTCACACTGCACGCGCGATCCGCCGCAAACGAAGCTTACACACCGACAATTATGAAATTACAATGACTGAGACAGACATTTAATTTACTGCGCAATTATTACCGAGTACCTACTACAAAAGACATTTCAAGCAAAAACTCCCCCGCCGGCAGCCACTTAGAAAGCGCCTTTGAAAAACTAAATAGCCGTTTAAAGAGCGTTTATGCTGAAATAACTCGAAAAAAGTTAGAGGAAAAAGTTCGGTATGCGAGCAACAATGTACGCGTAACGCCATCTGTTGGCCAGTAGCGGCGAGCGAGGGGTCAAGAAATTATTTCGCCAAGAATGCCCGCCGTCCCGCGGCCGCTTTGATGCCTTCCGACGAAGCAATCAGACCTCTTTACGGGCATATTTATGATTATAATACCGTGTCTCATTATATACTTTATGATTTTATACCTAACCGACTGTCCGGGATAATAGTGGCCGAGTAATTGTTACGGCTATTCGCATAAACGAGCCGAGCGAGACGCCGCTCGCAGACGTCTGCCGTCCCTCTCGCTCGTCCTTAATTTGTTTGTTTACAATTATTGCGAACAAAGTTGTGTTTTTCTTTAATAAGTAATTATCGTTTTCAACACATTTTAGACTCGCTTTAATCAGTCGTTTATTTTAATGACTACTTTATTAGCTTCACAAGTAATATTCTTGTTTCAAAAATATTGCTTTACAAACAGTTACCCAATTAGCACAACAAAATTCAAAGCAAGTTAACGCTCAGATATAAAGCAAATTCACTGTCAACTTTCAACATTCAAAAACGGAATAATAAAATTCTATTTGCGTGGCGCATCGCTACCAACATAAGGAACAATAACTGTCCTGAACTCTTGCAATATAGCCCACTACGTCTATTAAGCAGGATATCTTTAGATCACCCACGACCAGTCATTGGGACGATTCCGGAACATTGCTCCGCGGTTTCAACGCCACAAATAAAACAATTAATTAATACGCCCGATGTGTGGATTTAAATTGCATCCTTGCAAACGGTATACTTAATAGATGTTGTTAGGAATGCAACGCTAACATACCGTACTCCTGTTTAATCGTCGAGAATTTTTTAACTACGAAACTAGACATTGTCAATTTAATTAAGTGCTGTCATAAAGTTAAATTTATAATACGGTTGCGGTTATAATAGGGCTTGTTTTTTATGATACCTACACGTTTAGTAAATTCAACGTAATATATCATCAGTTGAACTTGCGAACAGTAGACATATACAACAAGGCAAGTTTCTTATTTTATTCCGCGACGGTAATGATTTACGGAGGCGATAATTATAGAAAAATATTTTCAATTTTAGCGGCTTCTTAAAAAATTGCCCGTGTAGAGGTTCCCACTGGGTACACACTACACATTACACAGGTGGAGGCATATCTGTTGACAGATCAAAACGTTAATGTTGGTAACCCTGAAGCACACAGATACAGATAAAAGGCGTTGTCCAGTGCGCATTTAAATAAATATACACACTTTAAAATAAATTTATTATCGCGCACTAGATGCAAGATGAGTTGATTGCGATTATTTAGCACTATCTTATTTTAGTCGAGGCTATTAAACTGTAATTGTGCTAAGGACATAATTGTACTTCAGAGAATTTTGGCATCGCGTATGAATGACACGGCTCTCTTTATTGTTTTCACGTTTTACCTATCTTATTTAAATTAAGAAGATAACATTAGGTCATAAAAATACCAACCAATGGTAGAGCTAAGGTTTGTTAGGTATCTTAAAAATGAATTAAATCAAATTATCAAAAATCCTTTTTTCTTTAATTTTTTAGATATACATAAAACTAACTATTGTAGTTGATATTTGTAACACACGTTACGATAAGGGCCAAAAGCAATAAACCCGGCTACTCATCACTGCCAAGCCGCTTACAATTATTGCAATAAAACCTCATTCCAACTCAAACCGCAAAACGCGACATAAACATTCACGCCCACACCATTCGATCTTTAAACAAACAATCGTTCAGGAACCGAAGAATGCGTCGCATTGCAAATGCCGTCTTAAATCGGACCTGAACACTCGATATTTTGCCAAATAAATCACGAGTGATGTGTCCCCGCGCCGAGCACATGCATTATGTTTGTCCACACAATTTGTATGGTTCAATTATAAAGAGGAATTAGCAGTTGGAGAAAAAAGAACGTTGACGTCGGACGTTTTTAAATACTTGCTTGAAAATATCTGTAGTAACTTATGGAAAGGAAAGGAAAGGTGGGGGGAAATAGAATTTACACACCAACTTATACTCCTTCGACTTTTATTTGCGGTAGCAAAATTCGTTTTAGAGCATCATAATAAAAGTGTCATAGACAAACACACTTAATATCCATTAAACGGCGGAAGTGTCCCAAAAATGGCGCCAGATCCTTGAATCGCGCCAATTTGAATCTGTACGGTTGAACACTTTATAGGAAATAAAGAGCATCCCTACATATTATTCTTCGTAATTAATTACACACGTACCTTCAGCGAAAACGGAGCATAATTCACAGTTCTGTCTCGCAAGATGGGCTGTTTAACTTGTCAGTTAGATGCGATTTGTGAGCGTCCATTTTACATCTTTGCTCCCTGTCTTGCATAATTAGTAAGGATTAATGTGAGGCTATGAATGACTTGCACGTTAAATTAGGGTCAATTCAGAAAACTCGTAAATGAACCCGGGAGACTTTATGCGACCGTAAAATTGCAAATTACACGAGTGTTATCAGCATATCGGCTATTGTGTCTGTAACGGCCATAGATGATAAATTTTATGGCACCGAAACGTTTTAAAAACGTCGACAATGATGGCGTTTTCAGTATTTACGCTACGTGACACCACTTGAACAAAGGCCGCAGATTATAAATCCATATTTAATCTATTATAGACTGCAGCGCATATCGCCCCTCGCGTGTTCGCCTGCAATCAATCGCCGTTATAATCAATAGCCTACCGTGCAAATCAATGCACTAATGACACGTCATAAAGCCGTGAAAAATTGTCAACCAGTAAATTATACACAAACTAACATTTACAATGTTTGTCGTGGAAACGCTAGGCTGTATGTTTAGAATTTTAGATTATGTTTTTCCGCTTGACGATTAAGCAAATGAATCAGCGATATTGTGCTTTTGAAATTCGAATGAAAAAGACTTAAAGTTAAATATAAATACGGGTTCGTTTTTTATTGTATTCCGAAAATTATGAATAATTTCGGGGTCTAAAAATCGCGACGTTTTAATTTTCAACTCCCATCTCTTGCCGTCAAAAATTGTAGTGTAGCCAGTACCGGTAGTTCCCCCTAAATCAATTACGTTCCACACAAAGACTCCAGACGATCAGGTGCGACTAACTGCATTACGTACGAGTACGTGCAGTTCGCGCGAAATTCGGTTATTTCGTTAAAAAACTTTGCTATCGTTAAAAGTTATGCGAATAAACCCCTACGGACCGATATTAGTGCCGAATTTATAGACGGCATGTAAATGACGAAGCTGTTGTAATGTTCGTTTAAATATTAAAAATGTCGTCTATAGGCATAGACTTTGGTGATAGACTGTATACTTTGGCGATAGATAAAGCACCTTGTTCTTCTTTCTCCTTATCAAGTTTTTATCCAAAGTAAACTTACGCTGTTTACTGAGTTGCTCCACCGATAGAATAATGTAAGATGACTTTATTTAATAAAAAAAAATAATGTCACTAACAAGCTGTGCCTAACGATGAATCGTGCCTGAATTGTTAACATTTAGAGAGGAGACCCGACCCCGCAGTGGGTGACTAATAGGTTACAGACTAATGCCTATTGCATAGTAAAGTAATAATCTCACATCAGCACTAAATTTACCAAAAAAAGAATCATAAAATCGTACTACAAATTGGTACGCGTCCTCGGCGGAGTTGCAAATTGATTATCGAATCTAGTTACAAACTACCGCGTTGGCTCGACGTGACGTTTTTACGTCCGCGGGGAAATTCGGCGACGTATGCGGCAACACTCGACGCCGGGATTACCGAACCAGTGTTGCCTGCGTAAAAATTAAAAAAGAAACATTAATTAAAATGAATTAGTGTTAAACAGCGACAATACTCTTTCTTGTACACCATGATAAATAGGAAAGCATACGTACTAATAATAATATATAATACCAAACATTAGTACAAGAGGCGGCCTTATTGCTAAAAAGCAATTTTTGCAGGCACCATTTAAAAAAAAATCACAAGTATTAAGAAGGGTAGGGTAAAACATTCGAGTTCGGTCGGTTCAAATCGTCGTCCTTAGACTTTACTACAGTGAACTTGGGAGGTGTAGTTGCCGCAGAAACAGTAAATATAGCCATCTTAATAATCCTTATAAATCAGTTAAAGTTAAAAAAAGCTTATTGCCGTAATGGGAACGTTAAAATTAATGGTTTCATGTTAGTTCCAATTGACTGGATACAATGTATGTATGATAACCATGTAAAAACTCTCAATAGGAGATCCAGATGCGTCTACAGCCTACTACCGATAACACTTTAATTGAAGAAAAACTTCCATTACCACCATTGTATTAAGGAAATAACATTTTTGCCGTTGTTTTAGCTGAAAAGGTATTTATAACTGAAGACATTCGTATTTACCTACCCAAATAGGGTGTGGTAAATGAAAAGAAACAGTCATTCAGTTTGATAAGCATCAGCACACGTCAGTACTTACTCAGTTACTCAAGCGCGCTAAATCAAACAGTAGTTTTACAACGTTTTTCTTTAAAACAGCTGAAATTAATACTGCTTTTATCAAACATGTTATTAATAAAATGTTATCTGGAAGAAAGTTAAATACTACTACTACTACTACTACTACTACTACAATAAGAAAAAATATAGAAAACATTACTGAAATTAAGAATGAAAATTATAAGAGTTTGATTGGAGAGAGAGATTTATTGGTATAATTTCAAATTACAATTTCAATTATATTCTGACATTTAGCAAGTCCATAAAGTGTTAGTATAATGACACATATTGTGGGGACATAAAGGCCAAAACAAGAAAGGAAGAAGACCTAAGTACTTCCATATCTTATAGATAGATAAACACTCAAACAAGACACGCAAAAGGAATCGAATTCGGAGCTTTCCTTCCTCTCCGAGCCCTCAATTATCTCGCACGCACGAGTCGGTACCGTATCGAGGGATAGCGCCAGTGGCCAGTAGCAGTTGTTTATCGCAACGCTCCCGACAACCGCGCAGCGATCAGCCGGCTCTCGGTTGAATCAATCGTGGTCGCTGCCCCCACTGATTGCCATCTAGCACGCGAGCGACGCCCCGGCCCACGCACGCCACCGAGCCGAACTTTGTCCGAACAAAAGAAATTCCTTCTCCATCGAACGTGACGTGAACACCGCCGTCGTAACTCATGGGAAAGGCCATTGAGTGAATTATCGACGAAAATCGCTTTTTTATTCGATAAACCCTCAAGCGAATTCTCGCGTTCCGATGATACGAGTGCTAGAATATAGCTGAACAAATATATTCACATTCTTCGCACAATAAAATAGGATTTTCCGCGGTGTCGTCTACGTGAAGCTGACTAATTGGCAATTATATAGGGCAGAGCCGTATAGGAGCGTGAAACATGTACGGCATTCCTCCGCGGTGGATCTCATTTGTACATTTCATTGCTGCAACACTTAGCACCTAATTTTAAACAGTAGCCACATTTTATGCAACAATTTCTTTGCATCGTATTAACAATTCAAATGCGGGCATTTTTTCCGTTCCCCGCAACACTTTCTAGCGGCCCTGACGTCCGCCTCCTCGGACGACTCTAATGCAAATGAGCATCGATTCACGGTGTGACGTCTAAGGCGCACTCTCACCCCTTCCTTTCCGACTACCCACCTTGATTTACAATACCGGATACGCATTCCCCATTCGCCACCGAACTATATGTGTGCCGAGTAAATTACTAACGTGTTTTTTTCACTGTCACAGTGACACGATAATTTAGAGCGCCTTTACTTTCCAAAGGCTCTGAATATTCATATGGCATTAGCAATCAATAACCGCTATAAAGGTATAGTTTTCGCGTGCACGCACGCAATATGGTGTCGCATTTAATAAACAAATAATTTCTCCGCTTTTATTATGATTATTATGGAACGTAACGGGTAAGGATACCAGCGGATTAAAGAAACGTACCTGTATATAGAGTCCTATACCGTAACAGATAAGCGAATTTATGTTTTTGAGTAAGTAGTCGTATGGCATTATAATGGAATATGTAACAGTTTATTTTTTGTGCTCGGCTATTTTAAGACTCAATAAATAACACTTCCGTGACCGGACGACGTTAATTGAGTAGCATTTTTTCTTCATATATCCATCAAAAGTACACGTAATGGCCACGATGAGAAGTGATATATCGTTACACTTTGCGGGTATAAGACAACAAAAATGATGTGTGATCGATAGAGCGCGAGCGGCCATCTTGTGCACTTGACATTAGCGCAAATGGCGCGACGACGGTGTGTGGAACGAGCGCAATTTTTAAAATAAAGATACACCGGATCACGTTTCGGTAATTGCCCCCGTGATGTATGCGGAATAGCAAAGCACCTGCTGGAAGATCAAAGGCACTAATAGACGTGTGTGGAAATATATTGACGGCTGTTGTATCGAATGAATTTGAAATAAAGTAATTGGTTATCGCCACCTAGGCTCTGAGGCGCACGACCGAAATTTTAAACTGCCTGGTGTGACTAAGATGACAGAACAGTTCAAGTTAAATCAAAGTTTAAATGAAGATTTGCCTTGTTAGTCAACCTACGCATTGCCATTAAGTACCTACCTAGACATGTACAGTTGAATCAAAAATAAGTCTATAAATTGATTGTCCCCACATTGGACAAAATACCACCGACCGAGCTTGGTAACGATCCTAACGACCTGCGAACGTTACAAAACAGGAGACAGCAATATATTCGAGAATGACTCGGGTGTGACTCAGTAATCTAACATCTACTTGAAGGAAATGACTCCACCACTTTTGTAATGAGATTAAATCTAAACACAACCGAGCCGACCAATTCCGACCGGACATTAAACTATCAAAGGTCCTGCCCAATTAAGTGAACATTAAAAATAAAGCAATTACGTACACTGATCACGTATATAGAGTTATTGTCTAACATTTATGAGTCGAAAACTGAATATTATGGCCATACAGATGTTATCTGAACCGAGACAGGCGGTTTACAAAATTTATTTCGCTCACGTTCTCAGTCATAAGTCGTTAAGTCCGATTTCACAAAAAACCGCGTATAAATACAAAAAATAAAGTATAGAAGGACGTCGTTATGTTGTTTGCATACACAACCAGAGTGTATGTGTGCCGTGAGAAAAGTGATTTTGGTACAGAGTGTCAAATGTTGCGTAAAACGGAACGCACTTTTGTTTTCCAACCGTACCTAATCACACCGCGTTTGGGAGTCATGCATGGGAAGAATATTGTCATTTCTCACTTTGCCGTCAGAACGGCTCATCCACATAAAACAAAAGTCTTATAATAAATTACCCAAAATACAAAGGTGACCTATAGTGACTCATTTCAATTTAAACCACATCAAAGACAACGAAACAACTCCCAAATTACTTCAGATTCGTAAACGCATTTCGATAAATAAAACTGACTTTACGTTCCAATAAACGAAGTACATCCGAACTAAAATAAAAACATTTACGCCTCGCATAATGGTTTTTATTAACAATTAATCAAGACGTATATTCGTTTGGAGCGTCAAATAAAGCAGCACAATTGTCGAGGAATCGCTGAACATATTGTCGGTTTTAAAATAAAATTTAAGAATGCAATTAAGTCTTTGTGATCCTTGAAAATTAATACGATACATCCCGAAGCGTTCCTTCCCGGAGCTATTAAGTACTGCGGTTCGCAAAAACATGCGACATTTCGTGTGTTCAAAAAAGAACAATTATTCGAAATTTCACTCCGATTATCCGACTTTCGTGTTGTTAGTGTCATAATCGTTGTCCCGGCCGCTTGAGTTTGGAACGGGTTACGCAACTAACTGCCCGTTTCCTTTGTCATTTACCTTCTAAAGTTCTACTTTCACTTGGCGATAGTTCCTACTGTTTCTAATTTGTAATGCACTGCAAACAAGCTTCATTAGCTTGAGCGCAGTGCCCTTGGGACTCCGAAGTACTTCGGATTATTAGTACGTTTCAAATTGTCGCGCTTAATTGTTTCCCGCCAAAAAACAACCGCTCAACTTTTTGCTGTCAGTTCGAATTGCGTTCAAAAATCGTTACATTAACATGTATTATTTTCCTCAACCATCGAAGCCCGCAAATGATCGTCTCGTAAATGTAAACCAGATCCTTATCGCTTCTTCGACCGAACTCATTTATTTCTGCACAAGTAGCTCCAGGCCGATAATTACTAGATCGTAAGAAATGACACATGCTAGATATGCAGCAAACGATCGGACGAAAGAAAAACAACAACGAACACGAACTGTTTATCCGAGTATGCTTATAACACAAGGGATAATAGCCCGGCCATCTTTACGCGCGTAAATTAATGACTCGTCTTAATTAGACTAATGCGACGCATACATCAGCATCTAAATAGTGTCGCTTCATTGTGGACCAGAGACAATATGTTGACAGGATGAACGGCCGCAATATGGCGGGCGGTTTTCGCGTAACTCCGCTTGTTTATGGATGCGCGCGCGCCGTTTTAGGATTACTGGCTTAGGCGACGACTGGTCGGCCCCATTCAACGATTATCTTTAATGCGCCATCCGTTGCCCTGCCGCTTTTAATGATCCACCTAATTTCAATTGTACCAAATATAACTTGTGTATTTATCACTTGGCAAGGGTTTCAGCTGCGGATGTGCATTGCCGTACGCAATGCGATTTAACCGCAATTAAAATTGCTTGGGCGAGATGATGTACAACAAGACTATGATTCGAAGTTTTGTAATCCTCAATGCCCTCTTTCTGAAACATCACTGTCCAGTAACGCCATTTTTTAGTCTTCCTTTTAGTTTTAGCCAAAAATCTGAGTACCTAAGAACGAGTTTAGAATTATAAACAGACTTCTCCTTTCCAGTTGGAACGAAGGACGGCACGTTGGGCCCAGGGTTCGGAAGGCCCGAAGGGGAAGGCGACGACAGGCTATCACACATCCTGAGCGATGCTTCGCACATGATGAAGACTCCGACGGGACAACCCAACAATGACGATTCTAGAAGCAACGACGACTCGTGTTCACCTCGCACCCAGTGCCCGTCACCTTTCTCCAATAAGGTAAGTATTTTCGAGACGAAACTCAGCATCCTACTCCCCAAAGTCAGTAAAATAATAGTATTCATAATATTGAAACATCAAAGTTTTAATTTTCACAATTCGTCAGTCTTCAAACATTACAATGTCCGATTGACGCAAGTTAACATGTTTCTTCTTTTAATTCCAGGATTCGAGTCAAAATAGAAGGCTGAAGAAATACGAAAACGACGACATTCCCCAAGAGAAGGTGGTCCGGATCTACCAGGAGGAGCTGGCCAAGATCATGACCAGGCGAGTGGAGGACTTGCGGCATAACCGCGAAGGCTTCCCTGGGTAAGTCCTGAGAAGCTTTGTAGTTGTAGACTTTAATGGTCGACATTGGGATGGAGTATCCCTTTGTTGGCTTTAGATTCGGAAATTTAGATGGAGCTCTAAAATAAATTTTATAATTGAAATACGATTCTCATTTCATTCAAAGAATATAGAATGCCTCGTGTAACTCTTAATATTTGTATTGAGAACAGCAAATCTAAAACTAACGTATAGCATGTTTCCTCCTTTTTTCAGCGCCGGCATGCCACCGCACATGGAGAGGCCTCCGGAGGACATCCGCATGGCGCTGGAAGCGTACCACCGGGAACTCGCCAAGATCCAACCCGGGGGCAACATCCCCAACCTCCACAACTTGCCAGGAATGCCGCCCTTCCCCAACCTCCTCGCGCTGCAGCAGCAGGCCATGCAGGCGCAGAACCAACACATGAACGGGTCGGGAGCGGTCCAGGACCTCTCGCTGCCCAAAGACAAAAATGCCAAAATTAATGGAATGACTGATAGTGATAAGGATAGACAGATGGACGCCGAGGAGGCCATCAGGCACGCGGGGAGCGCGTTCTCGCTGGTGCGGCCCAAGCTGGAACCCGGCCAGCAGTCCACCGGCTCCTCCGCCTCCAGCCCGCTCGGCAACGCCATCCTGCCGCCCGCCATCACCCCCAACGAGGACTTCAGCAGCTCGGCGGCGGCGAGCCCGCTGCAGCGGATGGCCTCCATAACGAACAGCCTCATCTCGCAGCCCTCGAACCCGCCCCACCACGCGCCGCCGCAGCGCTCCATGAAGGCGGTCCTCCCGCCGATCACGCAGCAGCAGTTCGATCTCTTCAACAACCTGAACACGGAGGACATCGTGAGAAGAGTGAAGGAGGCGCTGAGTCAGTACTCGATCAGCCAGAGGCTGTTCGGCGAGTCCGTGCTGGGGCTGTCCCAGGGGTCGGTGAGCGACCTGCTGGCGAGGCCGAAGCCGTGGCACATGCTGACGCAGAAGGGACGGGAGCCCTTCATTCGCATGAAGATGTTCCTGGAGGACGACAACGCCGTCCACAAGCTGGTCGCGTCCCAGTACAAAATCGCGCCCGAGAAGCTGATGAGGACCGGCAACTACAGCGGAGCACCTCGTGAGTAATTTATCTTTTATCTTTTATAATTTAAAATATATTATGAACCTATAATTCGTAACCTCTAAAAGTTAAAAGATTTTAATCGGTTTCTTCCTTCGTTCCAGCCTGTCCGCCGAACATGAACAAGCCTATGCCCCCGAGCCAGAAGATGATCTCGGAGGCGACGTCGCTGCTGAGCAAGATGCAGCAGGAGCAGCTGCTGGGCGGCGCGCACCTGGCGCACCTGCCGCCCACGCCGCTGCTGCTCACGCCGCCCGGCTTCCCGCCGCACCACGCCGTCGCGCTGCCGCCCGCGCTGCACCTCGACAACAACAACAAGGAGCGCAAGCCGCCGCCGCACCAGCCGCACCAGCCGCACCAGCCGCCGCACCACGCGCCGCCGCCCGCGCTGCGCTCGCTGCACCAGCACATCTCGCCCAGCGTGTACGAGATGGCCGCGCTCACGCAGGACCTCGACACGCAGACCATCACCACCAAGATCAAGGAGGCGCTGCTCGCCAACAACATCGGCCAGAAGATCTTCGGCGAGGCGGTCCTCGGCCTCTCGCAGGGCTCCGTCAGCGAGCTGCTCTCCAAGCCGAAGCCGTGGCACATGCTCAGCATCAAGGGCCGCGAGCCCTTCATCCGCATGCAGCTCTGGCTGAGCGACGCGCACAACGTCGACCGCCTGCAGGCGCTCAAGAACGAGAGGCGGGAGGCCAACAAGCGGCGGCGGTCGAGCGGGCCCGGCCAGGACAACTCCTCCGACACCTCCTCCAACGACACCTCCGAGTTCTACCACTCGAGCTCGCCGGGGCCCGCGTCCGGCGCGCCCTCCGCCAAGAAGCAGCGCGTGCTCTTCTCCGAGGAGCAGAAGGAGGCGCTGCGGCTCGCCTTCGCGCTCGACCCCTACCCCAACATGCCCACCATCGAGTTCCTCGCGGCCGAGCTGGGCCTCTCCACGCGCACCATCACCAACTGGTTCCACAACCACCGCATGCGGCTCAAGCAGCAGGCGCCGCACGGGCTGCCCGCGGAGCCGCCCGCGCGCGACCAGGCCGCCGCGCCCTTCGACCCGGTGCAGTTCCGCCTGCTGCTCAACCAGCGGCTGCTCGAGCTGCAGAAGGAGCGCATGGGGCTGGCGGGCGTGCCGCTGCCCTACCCGCCGTACTTCGCCGCCAACTCCAACCTCGCGGCGCTCATCGGGCGCGGCCTGCTGCCCCCCGAGGCGGACGCCAAGGACGCCGCCGCCGGCCTCGACCTCTCGATGCCGCTCAAGCGCGAGCCGGACGCCGACGCGGACGCGGACGACTTCGAGGACGACGACGTCGAGAGCAACCTCGGCTCCGACGACTCGCTCGACGACGACTCCAAGACGGAGCCGAAGGCGTCGTCCACGCCGCAGGCGCGGTCCAGCTCGTCGCGCCGCAAGCCGGCCGCGCCGCAGTGGGTGAACCCCGACTGGCAGGAGGACAAGCCGCGCAACCCCGACGAGGTGATCATCAACGGCGTGTGCGTGATGCGCGGCGACGACTTCCGGCGCGAGGCGGAGGAGACGGTGCGCGTGGAGCCCTCGCCCGCGCCGCCCGCCGCCTCGCCCGCCTCGCGCGCCGCCTCGCCCGCCTCGCCCACCGCCTCGCCCGCCGCGCCGCACTCGCCGCACGCGCCGCACACGCCGCACACGCCGCCCGCCCTGCTGCCGCACCCCGCGCACGCCATGCTGTCCGAGGACAAGATCAAGACGGAGGCGGAGGACGACCGGTGGGAGTACTAGCCGCCGGAGAGACGGCGCCGTTCGGTGCGACTGTCCGTGTAGCTAGAAGTGTTCGTTGCGATTCGACGGTGAGGCCAAAGACTCGTGTAAATACCCGTCGACGCTTCTCGTGATATGCCAGGCATACTCGTGCGTCCGCGCGTCGCGTCGGGCGAAACTTGCGATACAAAATGATGCATTTTGCTTTAATTTTTATACGAAAAGTACCCTGAATCGGTACAAATCCCGTTATTGTTTAAGTTCCGGCTTACGTATCGTTTGATTCGATTATTGTAAATAACTATACCAAATATGTATCGAATATCGTCTGTGAGTCTCGAACGCTTGTACATATGTAGGTAGGTTAGACGTAATGTAACTGTAAGATAAGCGAATCGTTGCCGATAATTAGGGGTAGTAGGATCGATTATTATTGTTAAATAAAATTTTAAAGTGCAATCAGATGTAAATTTAAGGTATGATACTGAGCCCCAGTTGAAAAGTATTATTATGTTTATATTAGTGAACCGGTGAGGTTTAAAATATTATAATTGGGTTACGTGAGTTTAATATTTAAATTATGAATGTTTATTTTATACTATTGTATGTTTTCTATATATAATTTTATAGTTAGCGGGAGCGCTCAAGTTTGTGATCCGAAGCCTAGCTGTCGCATTTACTGCCGAGCGGCGCGCCTCGCCCGCCCCCCCCCCCCACTCCTCCCCACTCCTCCCCACTCCCACCCACTGCTCCCCTCTCCTCCACACTTCCACGCCACCCCCAGAGTCCCGAAACCTGTCACTACGCTGTAGAGCGATTTCTAATGTTTTCTTACCTTTTAGAGAACGTACAAATCTAGACACAAATACACTACGATTAAGCAAATAATTGTATTGCTTGTGGTTATAATTTTATTTTATTTTTAGCAATAAATTTGCTTTTAATCTAATTTCCGTTTTTTGTTGTTTTATTTTTTCTTTTCTTTTCCTTATTTCCTTTTGGACGTTAGTAGTTTTAATAAACGAATTGTACATTCGAGGGAACCACACTCCTTGCATCAAGTGTAAATAGTATTCAGGTATGTATGTAAATAATAAAATTGCCACATTTAGGTAGTAAAATAGTATGATAGGGAAATAGGACACCCAGAATTATAGGTATGAGTATTTCTAAAGGGTTTATTCATGATTAATCGAAATTATTATCATTCTAAAACGTGTCGGGCGTCGTGTAATGGAAATTGTCTTATAGATTTAGGCCCCTCCTTTGAAACTTTATTAACAAAAACTGTTACGATCTTCTCCAATTGAATTAAACTTTTCAAGACATTCAGTTTTAGGGATACCAAACTCCATACATATCGATAATATATATAAAGTAAATTATTAAGTTAGTCCGTAAGTGTTAGCTCGTAATAGTCAATATTCCAAGACCTTTTAGGCTGTTTGACAGTAACGGAACGTTCTTTTTTTAAATCTTCAACATGCGTAAAATAATTAAGTAAAACCTTCTATGTTTGAATAACTTTGAATTATTTTTATTTATCTTATAAGCTTTGGCTTATTAAGCGTGGTTATAAATACGGATTTTACTATATTGTTATTGCAATGGGTGCCGTAAATAAATTATTATATTCACAGTGTAATAATGCTGCCACGGTTGGAATCAACTAATTACTCTAAAATCGTATAGTGCCTGAGTGAGACAGACGTGTTGCAATGGCGCCAGTTAGGACTCTGTCCAACAATGAAGTCTTTAAGGGCTCCAGCACACACATTATTAAACAAACATTTTAAAGTAAAGAATTGGTCGACAAAAACTTGTTTCTAGAATTACAAATGAAAACAGAATTTTACAAAACAATTTGATTTTTAGGCGCCACTGTCGAATGGCCAAGTTGTTAGATGGATTCCAATCTTGGCGCGCTTTTCAAGTTGTATTTACGGCTATCTATAAATTCATTACACCTCTTGTATTCATTGTTCTATTGTTCTGTTAAATATGGCAAAGTAGAGAATGACTGTATGATATTGTAGCTATAGCGGATATTATCTCCCTAATATTACAACATAGTGATAAAATAGCGGTAATTATTATTGTTCATATCATATTAATAATGATGCTGAAACCATTGTCTTCTTTCTGAACAATTTCTAAAGTTATTAAATTTAAAATAAAGAAATTGCTAATCAATTTGTTTGTTTTACTTATATTTTACTCGTTCACTACAATGCATGGCTCACTGTATCACACTTCACACAAGCCCTGATAAACACTTATATAGGTACCTACTCAGCGGTACGACTTACGTATCAGCCCGTGACTACACAACTCAACACAACGTTATATTCGTTCTTTAAGCTCAATCTGTTCACTTTACTAAGGCACTAAAACTCAATAGACACAAATGTTGATTCTGCAAAGAGGAAAAGAAACGCAATGCCCCTGCATCTATTACTCCAGTGTGCAGCACTTGTGCACAAAAGGAGTGTTCATCTGGGCAAACACGTGCTACACACTGATGAAGCCAAAGATCTGCCCATCAATACAATCCTAACCTTCCTCAAAGCAACAGGATTAGATGGGCAGCTCTAAACACTCAAGGGCTAGGCACAAGGTACAACCGGTCCCCGTAGGCTGCAGTGCTCAGGGCACCCATGCGCCCAGCGCCCAGGCCCATTACCATTAATAAAATAAAATAAAACTCAATAACCTAAAGACTAAAAAATTAAGACTATAAAATTAAATATCACCTGCTGTTACGGTGAAGGAAAACATCGTGAGGAAACCTGCATGCCTGAGAGTTCATAAAAAAAAATGTTCTCAAAGGCATGTGAAGTCCACCAACCCGCAGTGGGCCAGCGTGGTGGACGGCGGCCTACATCCCTCTCACTACGAGAAGGAGACTCGACCCTGTAGTGGGTCCTTAATGGGTTACCGACAACCGGAAGACTCAAGAGGTGGCGAAGAAGCCACTTTCAAAGCCTAAAGGATTAGCGGGTAATTGTTCTGCTAAATGTACACAATAATAATATACTATCAGTTTCAATAAATATGCGTGCGTACCTACCTTTCTATTTAGATGTAATTAAAGTGAACAGAATTTTTCAATAAAAATAATTGTTATAACACTATGATAATTGTAGGTTAATAGTAGGTTTAATAGTAGGCAGCAGATTGAATAGTAGGTTATCACACGGCTGCAATAAAGAACATTGCAACAGCTACTCGTATTTTACCAAATATTGATTTTTGCCGATCCTATAAAACAATCTAAACTATAACAAAAGTGTTTGAAAACCATTAATGAACACCCATAACCTGCAGTGGGGGCCCTTCTCTCACGAGAAAAAGGATACACGCCTATTTAAACCACGTACAATTTACTGTATGCTTCTAGTCACGAATTTTGCTTTTATATCGCAATAAATTATAGTGCGACGGTGTAATGTTATAACAAAAAGGAGCGAGATCCCAGCTTGGATACCCGTTTATCCCCCGTGGTGGCCTCAGGGGGTGGCCCCAGAGGCCGCCACTAGTGTGACCCAACGGTAATAGGGAGCGAGCATAAAATCTTTCACCGAAACCACTTCGACTTGCTCAATCTGGACTTGGTACTAATCGAATTTTTCTATCATATTATGAGCAAACTTAAATGAATCTTCAAATACTTTCATATTTTTATTGGAAGAAGCTTTTATAACTAATTTTAAACGAAAGCACATTTTCATATGTTTAGGTTGTCAACCCTTCTGTCAAGTCAACCTGTCGGCTGTCACGCACGGTCACCGGTCACCTAATTGTCAATGTTGAATGTATGTTATATGTACATTGTACGTCATAACGTCATTATCAATATCAAGCAAGCGTGCGTAAATTTGCGGTATTTTGTTAATGTTTTATAATTTCAGTAAGAACAAGAAATAATTTGCTAAGTGATTTGTAGATATATTATTATAACAAATCAAAGACATATAAACAAATCAACACAACAAATATTGATCTTCAATAGTTTTGTTAGTGAAGCAAGTCTTTTGGCGACAGTTTGCCCTCGTGTGATAATAGTTATTTATTAATAATACTTACAATATTTTCAAAAACAAGTGATAAACTTATTGAACAATCGCAATAATGCGATACGCTCAGCTCGTGGTTGGTCCAGCAGGCAGTGGAAAGGTAATGTTTGCCATCAATCGTTGCTTTAAAAACTTTTATTTGGTACGTTGATAATTAAAGTTGCATTGGCCTCATGAGTGCTAGTCTGCTCAGCCGTGCGCCTTTTCTATGATTAGAGAACCTTTATAATTTATATCTGTTTTAAGCAGATTTATAAAATTGTAAAGTTCCAATTGTACACCTAAGTTTTTACACTTCTTTGTAACAAAGATAAAAGGTTCCAAGTAAAAAAAGTTAAATGGTTACTCTCACCTATTGACCTGCGTGAGAACACTCATGTGTTTCAGGCTCTGAATGAGAGTTATTTATGCCTATTTTTGAACACACTCGGGCATCAACATGTCTGCGCATTCTTATGACGCCTGTGATTCAGTAGGTAAAGAAATTCAATACCGACATGTACACATCGCACAAGCACCTTGGAAAATTAAAAGGCACTGAACATGTTACAATCCACATTCTAAGAACCCACCACTCCAAAAATACGATTATTATTCTAAATCCCCAAAAACTAATTTCCAGTCAACATACTGCTCGACGATAGTGAAACATGCGAGTGATGCCAAAAGGATAGTAGAAGTGGTGAACCTGGACCCTGCAGCGGAGCACTTCGACTACGAGCCGCTGGTGGACATCCGGGAGCTGATCCACCTGGACGACGCCATGGAGGACGAGGAGCTGCAGTTTGGGCCCAACGGGGGGCTTGTGTTCTGTGTAGAGTAAGTGTTGGCTGAATAACCAAGGTGCCACTTCTAAGTAAGGCGAATGGCTTATTATGTTTTGAGTAAACAAATTTTAGTTCGGACCAGGTGGACTGTTAACCTGAAGAGAACATTGGAAAATCATTGGAGGATACCTGCGACCAGGTGAGAGAGTCAATTAGAGAGACCCATGTTTAGTAGTGGAATATGAAATGCTGAAAGGAAGGATAGAATTCCAGAAAGATAATAATGTTATCATGCATCCACATGTGGCCTAATGATCCACTTGCTCAGCCCACCTTTGAAGCAAAAAAAACACAACAGCTTTTAAAGCAGCCTGATACCTGCTCAACCCACATAAAATCCTGCATCTCTCTTAAATCCATTTAAACACGACCTCTACTAATCAAGTCTACTGTACTAATATATTAAAATATATAGATGGATATCTATATCATACTAACTACTATTCAATCAGAGACATTCTTCTTATTTTATGTCTTAACCAATAACTTACCATGACAACCTGAGTGGCACAGTTGACGACCTGAGTGGCACAGTGGTTACGCGGAGGGTCCTGGGTTCGATTCCCAGCGGGACAGAGATTTGAATGATGAATTCGAATTTCTGGTCTGGGTGTGTTGTGTTGTGTCTTGTGTGTGTCCACGGCGCCCGCGACACAGGGAATCCTAGTGTGGGGCTATGAGTGTGAAATGTTATTTATTTATTTACCTTACCTTACTTACCTTACTGTACTATACCTTACTTCTAGAACATTATTAGAGAACAGTGACTGGTTAGAGGAGCAGCTGGGGGACGTAGACGATGACTACCTGCTGTTCGACTGCCCCGGGCAGATCGAGCTGTACACCCACCTGCCCGTCATGAGGAAGCTGGTGGACCTGCTGCAGAGGTGGAACTTCAACATCTGCACAGTTTTCCTCGTCGACTCCCAGTTCATGGTTGATGGGGCTAAGTTTCTCTCAGGTAATATATGAAAAATTACTTGACTTTGGTGGTAAGCTTCGAATAATGAGATGTAATATGCTAATTTAAAAAAAAACTTTGAAATTTGCAAGGTCTTATTATTTAAAAAAAAAGTTTTTAACCATAGGAAAAGGATGGACTAGGACAGCATTATAACGTTGTAGCTACCTCAGCAGCATTGATACCCTAAAACTCATTCTATCCTCAGTTGTGCTGAAAGTTCAAGAACAAGCTAATATTATTGGGGTCAGTCAAGCAAGGCCTGCAGTATGTCTGCCCTACCCACATGCTTTTTCTGTGTACTTATTTCTATAGTTTTTACATTATTGATGCAGTGATATTGAAACAAGTTGCTTATTTTTTTTTTTGTTTACGACGTTGTTATACGAAAGTAGTACGAAGGAAACTTGTTCGGAAAATTCATGATCTAAAATTCTAGTCTGATTTTTTTATTTTAGGCATGTAGTTAGATTATTCTCTTTCTTCCTACTAACATTTTCCATTTCCTACTAATAAAAAAATATTTTGTTTGTATTCTTCTGTTATGTATGATACAAGTTGCTTATAAACGTGAGGGACTAATTAACCAACAAACAGTAATGTCTTCCAGGCACAATGGCAGCGCTCAGTGTGATGGTAAATCTAGAATTGCCACACGTTAACGTACTCACCAAGATGGACCTTCTCAGCAAATCTGCTAGAAAACAACTCGACAAGTAAGTTCTAATACAAACGCTGAACTATTGCTTGCCTAGGGATTTGCAGTACCACCACCATCTTATTAGTATTTATTTATTTATTTTATTGTTAATTGGAACGATAAAAACCCTGATGCCCCCCGGTGTTGCATGCGTCAGTAGGCGACGGTGACCACTTACCATCAGGTGGCCGGTCTGCCTGTTTGCTTGCTCCATTTATATAAAAAAAAATGTATATTAGTATACTCATGTCTTGTATTTCGACTGAGGAACTGTGGTATCCAGAAATATTTGACACTTTATTTTGAGCCTTCTATTAATGTATTAATTAATCAAAAAAGGGATAGCCTTAATGATGTTTGGTTGCCAGGCAACATCTGTTATTTTAAAGTAATTAATAGAAAGTGTATATTTCTCCTTCCATATCTATTGGAACTCGTTATAAATGTTAATTAAGAAGTCAAAATTTATCATTTCAGTTACTTAGATCCAGATCCCCACATACTACTAGCAGACATGCGGAACGCGAATTCCAAATGGCACGAGAAGTATGCAAAGCTAACAGAAGCCATCGGTGAGGTGATAGAGAATTTCAGTTTGGTCCGCTTCTACCCGCTCAATGTGAAGGACGAAGAGAGCATAGAGAACATTCTGCTGACCATAGACAACATCATACAGTACGGGGAGGACGCCGATGTCAAAATACGGGACTTTGATGAACCGGAGCCTGAAGAGGATAATAATGATGATTAAACATTATTCCGTTTCTATTATGTGATTTTATTTGTAGATATCTTAAGAATATCTTTAGCCTAATGGCGGCTGTACACACTCGTGGAGACAACCAGAGACAGACCGAGAGCGAGTATGTACAATGTACATGGTGCTCTCGTCATGTCTCGGTCTCGGTCTCGTTGGGTCTCGCGAGGAAAACGAGAGCGAGCATGTACACACTTGTTCGTTTAGTTGCCCGCTGACGATGTTTGTATGAAGATTTCAGCAATACGATGCAATTGTTTGTTGGTTGTAATACATTGGAAAGAAAGTGTTGTTTCATATTTATTGGTTTTTATTGGTACATCAAATTTACATGACCACTTGTTTCATTATGCAAAAATGTTTTAACACAGACTTAGTAACTAGAAAACCAAGAACTTAAATGCTAAATATCGACATTGATTTTTCGGTACAAATTTCGTGAAAAACGTCACGAATACTGAAAATTAAATTAAAAAAACAACACACCTATTAAGTAGCTAAACGTTTTCGAGTGTCAATAGACTAGAACAAAATATTGAAAAATATAACAGGTTTTAATTACATTCCTCTAAAAATAAATTTCCAATATGTGCTTAAATTTATACGAAATGATCAAATGTCTTTATAATTATTGTATTGATCTAATTATTATTTGGTGCAAAGTTAAAATATTATAAGAAAATATGAAAGTATATTTTGAGACTACCCAAAACAGGCTGGTTTCCAGCCCGTGCCGTGTTATCAAACCGCCCGTAGGGCCTCCGACAAGGTTCAACGACTGCTATCGTATCGATAACAACCGGGACCGACGGCTTAACGTGCCTTCCGAAGCACGGAAGCGCGCGTATAATTCTGGCCGCGCCCGACATCGTTTAACTTTTTCGATCGCTTGCGATCTACTCAAGCAACGGGGCTACGTGCTTCATGTCGTGCAGCAATTATGTATAACTTTAAAATAAAAATCACAATAAACCATATTGTAGACTGTCTTATATATCAAACGATGAATGGAAACACATAATCATTGCACCTTAGCTAATCCAAACTAACTGACAATAATAAACTAAATACAAGACCAACTTCAATCGCTTTTGTGGGAATCATGACGGAAACAATACATAGCCGTAAACCATAGCCACACAAAGATATAGTCCATTTTTTTACATTTTTGTCTCATTTGCTAAACAATCTTAGCGTGTCTTTTCGTTTTAATTTGCGATTTAAAACTTTTTCAATACAATATAATGCCAAGATTGTTAACCAAATTCGACAAGAGTAAAAAAACGGACTTTATTACCTACAAAACAGTCATACCACACAATGGTAAATAAAAAGAAAAGTCCGAAGATAGGTATTCCAATTCCTGCCATCGAGTAGCCTAAGGCGCTTAACACACTGCCCTCACGCAGCGTAGCGCGGGAATGCGTGATCTAGCGTTGAATGTATTTCCTTTTGTATAGAAAACACGCACAGTCCAACACGGAACACGCGTCTGCAGGTACGCATGGATGCATTTTCCATTTTCTATATAAATGGACGCGCACCCCGCACCACTGTAAATGTAAGAATCGCTTAGTCACAGGTTTTTGAACTGCAGAAGTGTTCCAGCGAGCTGAAGACAGACGTTTCAGTTACTAAAGGCATCCAGTATGTATGTCGCAGTCGTATTATATAATCCGCCGTATTACATTACGGCTCGCTGTTATCATAAACAGGGCCGTTTTGTAATGCGGCGGTTCAACGATTAGCCGGATTGAATGCGGCTGAATAATAAACCGGCGGAATGTATTCGGCGCCATACGCCATTCAACACGGCTAGCCACAAATATTACATTACGGCTAGCCGTATATTCTAACCTAACCTAACCCATTGAAGGGATTTCTGTGTTAAATTTAGACTTCTGTCACTGACCCTCGCTCCGGGAACAATAACAATCCGGCTAATCGTTGAACCGCCGCATTACAAAACGGCCCTGTTGTTGATAACAGCGAGCCGTAATGTAACATGTACATTCGGAGATCAGTTAGTGTTAGTGTCAGTGTCAGTGTCGGCGAGGCGGTCCAGCAGGCTGAAGACGAAGGCCCGGCAGCCGAAGCGCAGCAGCGCGCCGTGCGGCAGCAGCGCGCCGCCCTCCCACGCGCCCGCCGTGTCGCGCTCGCCCGCCGGGCAGCGGCAGCCGCTGTAGCGCTCCGACCGCCTGGAATGTCACATTTATTGTTCGTTAGTGTCTGTCTATCGTGTTCGGAGAGACTTGGTGTGGTGGAGACGCTGTGTGTGTGTGTGTGTGTGTGTGTGTGTGTGCGTTGTGTACATAAATAAATAAATAACGCTTCACACTCATAACACCACACTAGGATGTCCTGTGTCGTGAGCGCCATGGACACACACAAGACACAACACAACAAACCCAGACCAGAAACAGAAATTCTAATTCATCATTCGAACCTCTGGTCTGCTGGGAATCGAATCCAGGACCCTCCGCGTAGCGCACCGGTGTCTTAACCACTGCGCCACTCGGGTCGTCAATGAATGACTTGGAGCGTTTATTTGGCGACTTGGGTGGCGTAGCGGTTAAGACGCTGGTGTGTTGTGCGGAGTGTCCTGGGTTCGATTTCCAGACGAACAGAGTTTTCTGTTTCTGGTCTGGGTGTGTTGTGTTGTTGTCTTGTGTGTGTCCATGGCGCCCACGACACAGTCAACTCTGGTGCGGAGCTGAGTGTGAAGCATTTATTTACTAGCGCTATGCTGACCTAAGACCACGTGTCGTTTATTAACGTGGTCGCTACATTCCATCCCATAAATATACAAGTATTTTCCACCTCAAATAAGATGCTAAGAAGTACACGTTGCTCGATGATTAAGGTTGAGGCTCTGAGCAAAGTACATCTATGACCTACTATCACCATTTGAGTTCAAACGTTGTCCACTATTATTTGTAACGTCAGTACACATTAATGACCCACTGGCGGGTCGGGTCTCCTCTCACAATGAGAGGGATGTAGGCCGCCGTCCACCACGCACCACTACTGCGGGTTGGTGGACTTCACATGCTTTTGAGAACATTTTTTTGTGAACTCTCAGGCATGCTCCTCACGGTTTCCTCACGATGTTTTCCTTCACCGTAACAGCAGGTGACATTTAATTTCATAAATCGCACATAACTTTTATTACAAAGTCATCGGTGCGTGCCACTGGGATTCGAACCCGGACCCCTCGACGAGGTCGAATTCTAAGCCACTGGGCTATCACCGCTGCGTTATTAGTAACATCCACATTAAATAAACACCAAGAGAACAAACGTCCCTGTAGTAAAATATATGAGTCCAATATGTACCTGTCCACCTGCAGCACCCTCCTGTTAGAGAGGGCGGGGCTGGGCTCGGTGGGCTCCGTCGCCCGCGGGCTGACGTCACACGCGTACAGCGCGCCGTTCACGCAGGTGCCCCACTCCGAGTAGTTGATCAGCTCGTAGTGTCGGCTCACCTGGAGGAAGGTAATACATCCTTTGTTTGCAACCTGTTCGTGTTCCACAGGAAGAATCACACGGGGCTTAGTTCACCGTGCTAGCCAGTCCGAGGTTGCGTGCGGGTGCTTTGCTGCTCTTTGATAAGAGTTCGATTCGGAAAAAATATTAAAATAAATAAATAATTGGACTGCTAAACGATCACAACTTATTTTAACATAATTATAACATAAAATTAAGTATTAGTTATTTGAGATATAATTATTGTATGCCCGCATAGGGTAGACTGTTCTTAACTTATTATAATTTTTGTAACATCTTTCTCGTGTAACAGTCAACAATAAACGCATTCTTTTCTTTTCTTTTAAGATGTTATTGTCAAATAAAGTATCCCCGGCAACCAGACCTCCCCAGCCGAAACACAACACATGAAGAACATACTCCGGCACATACGGCGGGTTAAGAGGCTGGCGGTAACTCCCCAGACGAGCCACTATGGCTCTTGCAGGTAACCAATTCCAGAACATGTATGAAACCCGGTTGCTGTGAAGCAAGGCAGTCAAACACATTCATTTGTCAACAGGAACAATTTGAACACGGAAATTTGAATGAATGAATTTTAGATTGCGGTGGCCCGATTGGACTAAGAGAAGACATGCCACCCGGCCAGAACCTGGTTTGTCAGAAGCAATAATATATTGCATCAGGCGTTACTTTGCGGAAGTCCATTGTTATTTAAGTTGTATTTATATTTGTTTGCAACAATCCGCACACGTGGAACTTGTTCTGGTATGGACCCACCACCCTCCCTTATCTCTCTGAGTAGGTGTATACCATAACGACTTATTCCAATAGTACACGACACGTGTTTCGCCCCAAAACGGAGCATCATCAGGTGATGTGGACTCTACAACGGTTGGTTGCGTGCGGATTGTTGCAAAGAAATATAAATACAACTTAAAGAAGCAATAAACTCGGAGTTTTATTACTGTATACTAGTGACAACGAAGAAGGAAGCTGTGGATAGCGATGTCCACATAGTCCCATCACGATGCGGTCAAGCTCCTGTCGTCATCGCGGCCATGAGACGGCTCACCTCGTCGCAGAAGATGAGCGCGTGAGTGTCGGAGACGCGGCGGCAGGTGCGCGGCAGCACCAGGTCGCAGTGCGAGTGCGTGCCCACGCGGAACGACGACGAGCGCATCGGCACCGGCGCCCCGAGGATCGCTTCTGCGTCTTCGCTGGAAACATATGTTTCATTCAAATGCAATTCATCGCTCAATAAATTAAAAATACAGATTTACACCCCTCTAGGTGATAGCCCAGTGGCTTAGAATTCGATCTCGAATCGAGGGGTCCGGGTTCGAATCCCAGTGGCACGCACCGATGACTTTGTAATAAAAGTTATGTGCGCTTTATAAAATTAAATATCACCTGCTGTTACGGTGAAGGAAAACATCGTGAGGAAACCTGCATGCCTGAGTTCATAAAAAAAATGTTCTCAAAGGTATGTTCGTCCACCAACTCGCAGTAGTGGTGCGTGGTGGACGGCGGCCTACATTCCTCTCATTGTGAGAGCAGACCCGACCCTGTAGTGGGCCACTAATGGGTACTTACAGGTGGTAGTCACGGTAGCTTGTGCAGGAAGGTATCTCACTGGCAGCATCTTAAGGAATATTAGCAGCACTCTGCCGGCCACTTTACAGCTCTTACCGACTGCCAGCATTCAGGTGTTCGGTAGCTTCTTCAGCTGCCTAACACGTGACTGCTGGCAGTAGCGGTGGCAGTGGGGAAGTATAGCGGCGACACTTACCCGGGCGGGATGTTAATGGGGCAGAAGGCGGCTCTCACTAATCCGTCGGCTAACTCCTCGGCTGGAGTCCTCGTCTTGGGCGGCTGTGGACTATCCGGCGCGCCGTACACCAGCTTGGCGATCCTCTGCCGCTCGGCGTGGGGCAGCATGGCGGACGGCAGGGGCATCAGCTTGACGCCCAGGCGCTGCAGTGCGGCGCGCTCGGTGGCGCCGATGGCGGCGGCGGCGCGGGCGCTCCACGTGCCGATTGTACTGCGCTTCCACTTGCCTTGCACTAGCTCGCCCGCTGCGATCTGGGAAAACGATTTAAAGTTTTTTTTTATATATAAGTAGAGCAAGCAAACAGACAGCCGGGCCACCTGACGGTAAGTGGTCACCGTCGCCTGCTGACGCGTGCAACACCAGGGGTCGCCAGTGCGTTGCCGGCTGTGAAGGAGAGCTTCTTAAGCCCTTCTTGAGAACCCCATGCCATAGTCCTGCGGGAAGCAGCCGGAAGACTGTTCCAAAGTTTGCATGTACGAGGCAGAAACGTACGTGAAAAACGGACTGTGGAGGAACGCCACGTATCCAGGTGATGGGGGTGGAATTTGACTACCTAGACATACAGTGCCTACCTCCAATGCAACAACCTGCTTCATCATAGCCGTAAGTTACTATTTTGAAGTCAGTTTAATTTTTTTCAATAATCTTTCTGGTCTGATCTGATCTGATAATAAATGTGTATAAATACCAATAACCTTACCTGCTGCACCATCTGGTACGCGAGCACCTTGATGGTGCTGGTGTCCAGGTCCCTCAGCTGCTCCTCGGCGACCTCCAGCAGCTTGCTGATGGCCTTGCTCTCCCGCAGCCGGAGCCGGGGCCTGGGCTTGGCTTCCAGCTTCCTCTGCCCCTCCCGCTCCCCCTCCCCCTCCTGCGCTGTGCCAGCAGGCGGGCGCGGTGCTTCTGTCTGATCCATATTTGACTCGGCCTTGGGCTCTGACGGCTCCTGTGGCTGGTCGGTTGACCGTTTGCCGGTTTGATCCATGGTTGATAGTTTTGATTGATTGCTGGTTGCTGGTTTTGTTGATGTTGTTGGTTGGTCAACCTATAAGTGAATTTGGTTAGTTTTTTTTTTATTTTTTTTTTTTTAAAGGGACTTTGTCGCTGCGCGACCACATCATCCCGTGAAGGATACACAATGTAATAATAACAAATAATAGAAACTACGACAGCTAACGTTTTGAGAGCCCTAATACAATCAATTTGTCCAGTACCCTGGCCTCTTCCGACATAGGAGAAGCCAGAATACTGTTCAAATGGCCAACCTGCATTGTCTTTGGACAGTGTAGTGTCCCGAGTGATTCCGTGCGAACACACTCCGTCAAAATGTGTTGTATTATCTTCAACTCTGCAGCAATCAGAACAATTTGGTGACATTACTTTTTTCATTAAATAGGTTAGAGTTATACAGACAAATAGGGCTGAAACACTGACTTAGGTTAAAATAAGTCGGTTACAAGCGGTGATAGCCCAGTGGCTTAGAATTCGACCTGTTAATCGATGGGTCCGGGTTCGAATCCCAGCGGCACGCACCAATGACTTTGTGAAAAAAAGTTATGTGCGCTTTATGAAATTAAATAAATATCACCTGCTGTTGCGGTGAACGAAAACATCGTGAGGAAACCTGCATGCCTGAGAGTTCACAAAAAATGTTCTCAAAGGTATGTGAAGTCCACCGACCCGCAGTAGGCCAGCGTGGACGGCGGCCTACATCCCTCTCATTGTAGACCCGACCCTGTAGTGGTATTAACGGGTTACTGACCGACCCGTATTCGCGGATATACATATTTGACGATCCGGCACATCACTAATTATGATAGACGCAATAAGTAAAAAGTGTAACAAGAACACTAAACTTACATCCTCCGAACTATCCATATCCTCGTGACCGTCGCCTCCCGCAGCCCCCGCGCCGCGCCCCCCGTGCAGCGGACAGCGGCCCTCGCCGCGGTGCTGCGGGCAGGAGGGGTTCATGCAGACGCGGCGCTTGCTCTCCTCCGTCATGTCGCGCTCCTCGTCCGACTCGTCGTACGTGCCGCTCTCTTTCAGCTGTCTGAGGACTGGGAACGAGTTCATGTATTAAAATCGTCCCATTTTAAGCGGGAGTTACCGTAACTTTATTATGAGTTACCACGCCATATTAAAACCTCAATTTTTTGCTTGCCTCGCCCCTGATATGACATCGTCTGTTATTCAACTTTTTACATCTTCTTTAACTGACATATGCTACAATTTCAGGGTATCCTGCTGTGCACAACACTTCATCAGGAGTCGACCGCCTCCCGGTCGGATGTTAGGTGGTTATCTCACCCTGGATGTGTGGTTTTCTTCTTCTTTTTTTTCAGCCCTCGGTGGTCCACTGCTGGACACGGGCCTCCCCTGATCGACGCCACTCCACCCGGTCCTGGGCCCTCTGAATCCAACGGTTTCCCCCATTGGTGGTCTAGTGCTGGACGTGGGCCTCCCCTGATCGACGCCACTCCACCCGGTACTGTCCTGGGCCCTCTGAATCCAACGGTTTCCGTCTGTGTGGCGAAGGTGTGGGCTCACCCTGGGCGCAGCGCACGAACTCCCGGCGCGAGGGCAGCAGCGGCGGCGGGCTGCGGTAGTGCTGGCGCACCATCTCCGGCACCACCACGCGCCCGCCCACGCCCACCGGCACCTTCACGCTGCGCGACACGACAAAACACAATACTATCATTTATAGCACAGTGTCACCTAAACCCGCAATTTACGCACGCTTTTTCGTGACCTAAGTTGCCTATTTCTCTTTCCGCCCGCTGCAGTCCGGGGCGGGTTTATGTCACACTTGCTATAAAATAGTAACGATACTTGTGACCCAAGCTGTCTATTATTGCTACTTAGGGCTACTTAGGTCACGCGTATCGCAATGTATTATTATCTGTAACCCATTAGACAACGCAACACAACATTATTTATCTGGTACATGTTAGTGACTTTCTCCAGGGTTGGTTCCACACTGTTTATAACCCAGTAATGACCCACTGCAGGGTCGGGTCTCCTCTCACAATAAGAAACCTGATCTCTAAGATAAGAGATAGAATCCTAATCCCTCAGTTATCACCGCTACAATTAAAAAAAATTAAACCGACATCAATAAAGTATCAAATAAAAATTTGTTACATACTTTACATACATAGGCTTTTTGAGGTTGGTGTCTCCACTATCAAGTATTTTGTTTATGCATATAGTTAAATTTTGGTACAAACCTCAAATATGATTACTTTGATTACTTTGATTGATTACTATGATTACTTTTTTTTAAGATATAATTATTGTATGCCCGCATAGGGTAGACTGTTCTTAACTTATTATAATTTTTGTAACATCTTTCTCGTGAACAGTCAACAATAAACGCATTATTTTCTTTTCTTCTTGATTTAAACTTCGATAGAATACCCCTCATACCGTCTCTTGCGATGACTTATGAAATCACATGGCCTTCAAAACAATGAAGTAACGACTCACCGGAAGGGCCTGTTGCCCCTCGCGCGGCGGATGAAGTCCACCTTGATGGCGTGCTGGTCCACCGGCCCCGCGAACTGGTCCCACAGCGCCACGCGCTCCGTGGCCGACACCGAGTTCACCAGCTGCCAGTCCTGACGCATCGTGGACAACAATACTCTTACAGCCGACACTGTTGCATGTTGCACTCATATTATATGTGTTTGGACAACGCACTAATTAAAAACGATTTTATTTGACGACCTGAGTGGCGCACTGGTTAAGACGCCGGTGCGCTGCGCGGACGGTCCTGGGTTCGATTCCCAGCGGTGCGGAGATTTGAATGATAAGTTTAAATTTCTGTTTCTGGTCTGGGTGTGTGTGTTGTTGTCTTGTGTGTATCCATGGCGCCCACGACACAGGGAATCCTAGTGTGCTATGAGTGTGAAGCGTTAATAATTAATAAAAAGATATGCTTTTTATCGCCTCTGAACTCTCAGGCCTGGGACTCAGTGTGGACTATTTGAAGTTCAATATCTCTGTAGTTACTTTTGTTAATGTTAGACTGGAAGAACTACACGATATTTCAAGCTTTAGTTAGCGATACTATTCTATACTACATTAGAAAAATACATACAATGTACTGTTCAACGTGGTTAGGGCACATCCAGCGACCGGTGGGGAGAGCAGTCAACGGCGGATCCAAGCAATCCTAAAATGAAAAATATATATTAATGACAACTGCAAGTCTGTAAGAAGAAGTGAAAACTTATAAGATGTGTTTTATTGGTGATTTGGACGACGGTTCAATTAAAACCCAATTGAGTTTCTCAGTAAGAAAACAAACGACATTTAATGCTAATAATCGCAATGTCGAATCCAAATTCTCAATACTTATAATACTTAGCTTTTTTCTATAACAGAACACACTTATTATTTATGAATGTTTCCTTTTGACAGTTTCCATAGTTCCATCTTACGCATTTTCGCTTACGATCAGCGTCACGTGTGCTGTCGCGAGTTTAACAATTTTACCCATACTGCAGCGGTGATAGCCCAATGGCTTAGAATTCGGCCTCGAATCGAGGGGTCCGGGTTCGATTCCCAGTGGCACGCACCAATGACTTTGTAATAAAAGTTATTTGCGATTTATGAAATTAAATATCACCTGCTGTTACGGTGAAGGAAAACATCGTGAGGAAACCTGCATGCCTGAGAGTTCACAAAAAAAATATCTCAAAGGCATGTGAAGTCCACCAACCCGCAGTAGGCCAGCGTGGTGGACTAAGGCCTACATCCTTCTCATTTTGAGAGGAGACCCGACCCTGTAGTGGGTCATTAATGGGTACTGACATGACCCATACCGAAAAGTGCTCAGAGCCGCTAAAGAAGTTTTCCCTTCAAAAATCAACATTTACCTGATGGAACAGCAGCGGGCAGTAGTCGCACTGCAGCAGCGGCGCCTTCCTGCAGCCGGCGGCGCACACGTGGCAGGCGCGCGCCGGCAGCCCCGCGCACCCCGCGTCCGTCGTTATCACCGTCGCGTTGCCCGTCTTGCTTCCAACTGCCAAACAACTAAAGCTGTAGCAAACCGTATGTATTCGGTACCGAGTAACGGGTGCGCCATAAAGTACCGACTAACGAAACGTTACTCACGAATGCATTTCGTTACTCGCATTTTTCGTATTTTCGTACATTGTACTGTAACTGTTTTAGTTTGCACCAGTACCGTTGATGCATATGTTGAAAAAGTTTCCCGATTGTGAGTTTTACGCATTTTAATTTTAATTATTGATATTTTTAAATTATTAAAATTTTTAGTTAAAGTTTTCTAACTTGAAAAAGTAAATATATTTCAAATTTAGTAGATTTCGTGTAGACGAACTTGCAGTTTACTTGTAGTTCTAACCTTGGCCTATTAAATAAAACTTTGGAATAACGCGAGTCTGGTTCAAAATACGGTAAAGTAAAAAAATGCACCTGACGCTGTTTTTTAATTTATCATAAGTAACGAGTAACGTAACGATACGATAGTAACGAGTACTAATTGTAAAAGTAACTAATACATACGGGTTCGCTTTTTTCGTTACTTTTACACCTCTACAGATAACGCCACATACGTAATGTTATATACAAACATGTAGCGCCTTAAGTGTATCGCAAACGATAGAAGAGTTTCAGCAACGTCGGGCGCCGTCACTACCTACTTACCTACTCAGATGGGCGAATTACATGTGCACTTTCTCACTCTCTCTCTCTCTCTCTCTCTCTCTCTCTCTCTCTCTCTCTCTCTTCACGTTAATTAAGCCGTACGCACGTTATTGTTATCGATACGATAGCAGTTGTCAAACCTTGTCGGGGTTTAAAACATTAGCCACTAGTCCGTTTCTCCACAAATCCACATTCGAGCATTAGGAATATGCTCCAGACGTCTCCCTCTCCCCGCTGGAAGAGACGCGTGCCCGAAAGTGGGCCATAAAAGGGCCTTAAAATCTTAATGATCACAAAAGGAGCCCGACAGCTTAACGTGCCATCCGAACCACGGAAGCGCGCATTTAATTCGCCACTAGCGATCACTCATGCGGGTACTGACCGCAGCCGACATTGCTTAACTTTTTCGATTGCTTCTTTTACTCAAGCAGCGAGGCTGCAGTAGTGACTACAAACGGTTAAGAAAGGAGGGAGAGAATAAATTAAAGCTTTAAGCCTGCTTTTGACTATGGGATTTAATATAATTTAAATTACATCTTGAGATATAAAATTTAATCGCTTGTCATACATTTTGTATGTGACCATTCACACTGTGCTGTAATATATATTACATCCCAAACTATAATTTTTTTCGAGCGATATTTGAAGGAATATATTTTACCTCACGTCCCCCGACACCACGTCCCTGTGCCGCCCGCAGTCGCAGTTTGAATGGCAGTTAAAATATATATCTCACAATGTGAACAGCAATCACGGATGTAATATATAGCTCAAGATCATTCAAGTCAAAAGCCGGCTTTAGAGATAAATAGCTACCTTTTTCAGTGCCTGGGAAGAGGCAGGGGATCTGCATCTCCCTGGGCAGCTCAAACTGTGTGGGGTTCATGATCTTCGCGGCATTCACTAACACCTCCATGGGGTTCGGTTCTTTCTCACTCTCGTTGCCGGACTCTTTCTCCACCTCCATCTTATTCTCCTCTTCTTCTGTCTCCCTTTCCTTAACATCATCTTTGTTCTTTTTTCGAAGAGATCTGGAAATGTACAATGTAACTTCTTATAATAAGTATACCCATGGGGTAGATTCATTTTCTTCTTTGGGTTTTCAGCAGAAGACCTTCCAAAGTCTACAAGCTCAATTACCGATCCGCTCACCTAGCTTTCTTATCATCGGGTCTGTCTGCCAGGCTGCCTCTAGAGGTGGTAGGCTTCTCCGCATCGGACCCTCGACACCGCCTGCACAGCCACCGCCCCGCCGGGATGTTCTCCTCGTCAAGAGGGGGGTCACTGAACAAGGGAACAAACGTTACTTTATACCACTTACTCCAACCATTTTGCAGTTTTACCTGAAAAGTGAAATTTTGTAAATAATTACTTTTATAGATTTTTAAATGCTTATGCATGTATGCTGCCGTATTGGAAATATGCTGCCTAATTGCAGTTTTTCCACAATAACTCCTTTCCCACTGTTATGTCTTAAAATGACTATGCGAGCGATGCTGACGCTCAACGAAGTCCACGACAGGCTAGATATGTTCTCTGGCAATCTGAGTGAGTTCGCAAAGGTAGCAATATATCTAATTTGCTACGAAAATAAATAGAGTTTGAAGTATTTAGAATATTTAGATTAGAATTAAACCTTGTAAAATTAGCGATAATATTGTTGTGTGTTTTTTTGTTTTAGTGTTAAGGATACTCTGTCGCATTTGGTGAATACCTGTTATGATAGATGTACATGGTTAAATAAATAAATAAATAAATAAATAATAAATAAATTTTAACTTGTTAAAATACAAAGTTGTGATATAAGATAAACACTAGTATCACACATCACGGCTACTTAGCATGGTTCAACAAACATTTCTAATTACTTTATGTATTTTAAGAAACATAATACCTGCTCATTTGACAATTGCCACAAGTGAAAATGTAAACTTACTAGCAACCTAAATGGAAACTGGCCGGGCAGCGATCACAGCAGATGAGGTCTCCGCCCTCACCGCAGGCATCACAACAGTCATGGTTATGACCTTTCCCGGGCCGCTTGTAGTATGGGTGCTTCTTCGGCTTCTGGGCTGGAGTCTCCTCATCTGGAGGCTTTATCAGCGCGCGAATGAGCTGCAATTGATACGGTATTGATATAAACATTGTATTGGAATAATTATTGAGAGTAATAGGTGTAAAGAAAATAGACCATTCCTGTCTGATTGTAGGAGCAATTCTTTATGGAAACTGTTTTGAATTGACTCTTTACATATAACTTAGGGATTTCCTACCAACGTTAAAAACAACGTGAAGGCACATTTCGTTTCAAATGGTTCAAAACAACCCTTTGTTTTAAATAATAGATAGTTTTTGTTAATATTATAACACAAGAAAATAACACAACATTGACTTACCGGCATAAGTCCGCCAGACGTGTCTAAATCATAACTAATGTTAGACATTTTTATCTTTATCTATCAGGCTCCACAGTTCTTCTTATAGAAATAAATTAAATCCACTTTGGCAAAAAAAGCACTGCTTATACAACATAAAGTCCAAATACGTTAATGTTGTTGATCAAAGATCCTGCTGTCAGTCAAAACATTAATGCCTGCATACTCATAGATATATTGTATATCTATGAATGCCTGTTTGAAAACTTTGTACAAATGTCTTGTTGAATGCCGTCTAATCCGTCCATCACTTAGAATGACACCAAAATTTTATATAACGCATATAATATTATGAAATACAAGGAGTATACTACAAATCATAGTAATTTAATTATTAATATTTTGATATTTTCGCATTTTTTGACATGGTCATTGATGGGAAAGAAAGAAATTAAGAAAAGAAAGATGGCAGGTCGGCCTTTCCGACTTTGCCATTTGACAACTGTGTCAATCAAATTCAATCAATGTCAATGTCAGTCATTGTCAGTCAATCAATGTTGATTGTTAGAAACTATAGATTATAAAGTCACAGATTGTCCTCTTATCAACAGCCCAAACACAGAAAGATTAAATAATAATATTTCATATTATTATTATATATTATTATATATTATTATATTATTATTATATTTCATATAATTATTATTATTTTGTAAAGTGATAACAAGGTGATCCATAGAAACGTGTGATGCGACCCTTAAAAAAACATTTTACTTTTATTCAATTCTAGTAAAAGTCTCCTCAAGTATTGGCCGATAACACATTTACGTGTCATGGCATGTCGACTCGTGACGCGCCAGAAGCACTCGGTTTCATACATCCGCTGGGAGCCCTAAGTAGCCAACAGACTCGATAATAAGGTTCTCAGATTTTTTCCTCATATACAACTTTCAAAATTTAGCTGTTTCCGGTGGGCCCCCGCTGCCAGATTACTACCGTATTCCCAAAAGTCAAAAAAATGTAAAGAATATAGATTCGTGGATTCCCTTTAACATTCCCTTAGACCTCTGGGGTCCACCTAGATCACTTTGGAAATAAGGTTTAAATTCACATTTTAAGGTCTTAATGTTAACTTTATGAATATTATGTAAAATGTGTATGAAACCGATGTGCTTCTGGCACGTCACGACACGCCACGACACGTAAATGTGTTGCAACCTTAAATATTTTGTATGTTTACTGTATTTAATTAGTTTATCACTAATCATAATTATTTCCTTAATTGATCATTCATTTTGTTCTTCATTTAAACAAAAACAGGACTACGTTATTACGTTATAGCTGCTTGTATCACACGCATAGGAAGATGCAATATGGTATGAACTTGAAGAATGATAGTGTATGAACCGCCATAAAATTTATGTATTGTGGTCGATCCATCAAAACTTGTTTTTCTTTTTTATCTCTAATCTCTTGTATTATAAAGTTGTGTGTAGTTTGTATTGCAACGATATTTAGACACTATTTTATTTAATAAACATCGTGTGGCGTTATAACAAGATATATACAGTGAATATATTCAGTGTATAGTCCGATTTTATATTCTTCTAAACAATATAAATTATTAGGTATTTGAAATAAAATAAAAAAATTATTAGATAGTCATAAAGACAACTATTTTAACTACTATTATTTGATAATAATTATAATACAGTCAATATTATGTGACTGTCTGACTGTGTAGTGTCCTGTGTGACTGTGATCCAGCAACTCGCATGAAACAGGAAATCCTCAAACTTCTACCTGGCAACATATTTGTAAACGGAAGCTGCCATTTTTATGACGTCATGGGCGGAGTTTAGTTGAAGATCGAATTCGGATTCGGTTGGCGGGCGCGGCCATCTTGGTGAATTAGTGACCTGGCGATTCGGTTTTAGTTAGTGAAAAATCATTTGTCATCCACAATGTCGGAAAGGGAAGATAATGTGTATAAAGCGAAGCTAGCCGAACAGGCGGAGCGCTATGACGGTGAGTACATATTTTTGCTATTTCTTTGGTATTAGGGACATAAAATTCCTTCGTATTTTCGCCGACAGTTGAAAGACGATTTGGTGATAGTCTGAAAATTTTCTACCTGAAAACTTGCAGTATACCTCCCTTTCGAGCATTTTTAGGGAGTAAACTTGTATTATACAGTCAATTTTTGCGTTTTATTAGCAAAACTTTATGAAATCGATGGCATTCGTTAGGCTTGGTCAGCGATCGATGCGTCATCCGCCGGTGGGATGCCCTTTACCTTTTTATAGTCTTAAAATCAAGGAATTAGCATAATTTGCTATCGAATGCTCTTCTACGTGTGTAAAGATTATCAAGCTATCTTCTTTAATATGTCTTTTAGTGCTAAAACATGAAAAATGACAGGGAAACTTTCTGAAAAAATGTGTCCTTTTTCCCGTAACTGGGAAGTCGTCTGTACAATCGATGTCATTGAGCTCACTCATGCATAGAGTACCTTGGATGGATCAGTCTTTAGTGTAGATGTCGGAATTTTCTAGATATTTAAGATAGCTAGGTTTTAGAGATCGGCTTACGGAGGTCGTTTCACCGCTATTGTTCACTACTTGTCTCAAGCCGCGAATCTGCCAGATTTATCGCGCAGCTTCGGAATCGAGATAAAGCGCCTTTTTAAGGTTATCTGGACTTACCATTGTAATGGTGAGAACGGCCGGTGGCGGCACTGCATTGATTGGCCCGATCAATAAATTCGTATTTGAAACTCATTGCAAGCACGAGTACACGTTTTTGCGTTGGGGAAAACCCGCGACAGAAAAATTGGATAAAGAAGATTCAGTGATAGTCAGTTCGAATTGGAAAGCACATTTTTTGCCCCTAATTCGGTTTTCTGACATATTATTCTGAGGCTGCAGACAAGTTTAATTTATGTATCAACACTTTCTCAGTACTTTCACTTTGTTAGTCACACACTTATTGTGATTCACACAGACCATTATTAAAGCCTGTGCCAAAATTAAGAGGTCACTTTTGAAAATTAATAAATTCATGACTTAAACATTGTTTGTCTATAGCTGTTCCACTTGGTTATAATCCATCTTAAATTTAAAAGTTTAAATAAATCCATTGCCAAATGTTTTAATTGGATAAAGATGACCAAATTTAATGTAACCATTTGAATAGCATTGGTTACTTATTGGAATAAAAATGATTTATTCAAATGACACATGGAGTTCATAAATTGTTCTTTTTCTAAAAATTTTGTCTAAGATATTTGTGACTGGAATAGGATTTACCTATCAATAAACCAATGTATTACCTGATGAAAATTGATGACTTCCATTTATCTTTTACCAAAGGTAGAAGACCTATTTGAGGCTGTATATGCATTGCTACACACAGGTTGCCTCAAATACACAATGGGTTATGTTTAAACAATTACCAAGAACACCATAAATGCCTAACAAAAATGCACTTGGATTCCTAATTCTACATTCAATTAAAACTGCCAACTGCACTGATTATCTGGCTGGTTTTAAACTACAAACTGTAATAAATTATGACTGGCTACTCCTTCCAACTGCTATACAAGATATGAAGGACAAAACAGTTTAAGAGGTTAGCTATAGGGTACTTCCGCATCTATAGATTTCATTTTCCCATATAAACTGTTCATCTGTCAAACATCATTTTAGATTGAATAGACTTCATATGGCAATGTCATGCATTTAGAGAAGTCAAGTTTTTTCTATATAAATTACAAATTAAATATAGTTTTATAAATACTTTAAGGAAAAATTGGGACCAGCTAAGAATAGCCTTAATATCTGTTTGTTAGTTGTTTTAACTGACCTTTGTGTGGTGTGCCTTTAAAGCATACTGGTATAGAAATATTAAAATTTTAAAAGTGAGTAATAAATATTTGAATTCTATCATCCTCCTAATTTTCAATTCCAAATTTAACCCAGGGATTCCCAAAGTGGTCTTAATTAGCCACTTCCGTTCAAAATCCATTTCTCAGGGGTAATAGGGTCAACATAAAAAAAAAAATGATTTTTGGGATCAATAAGGTCTAAAAATGTATCCCAATTAATTAATTAACACTTGTTCTTATTTGAAAGTTATTTGACCATGCTGTATTTTTTATTTTAAATTTATAATTTCTTAGGAGAATATATGTGTGTGTGTGTGTTTGTGCTGGAGTCCTGTAAGCATTCATGAAGTAGTGATGTCATTTACTTAGTAATGGCCTAATTTGGAATTGATTTTTAAGAAGTATTTGTGGTAGATAAAGATTATCTGAAAATAGATGAATCATTGTATTTCTGGATACTCAATGTATACATTTTGTCCTTACAGGTTTCAATGACTATTTTGTTATGTATTTTCGATGCCATCAAAAACATAACTTGTAAAATTGACTGGCCCATTGGTCTAGTGGTAAGCGACCATAACTATTACACTGTGGGCTGTGGGTTCGATTCCCACCCAGGACAAGTATTTGTGTGATGAGCACAAGTATTTGTTATGTGTCTGGGTGTCAATTATATCTATATAAGTATGTATTTAAAAATATAAATGTATGTACGTTTATCAGCTATCTGGTCACCATAACACAGGCTCACTGCCTACTTTGGGATCAGAAAGCTGAGTGTGAGTTGTCCAACGATATTCAAATTAAAAAAACCAAGTCTCGCAACTCAGTTCTTCTACTATAAAAAGTTCTAAAATCCATTTTAATACCAGGTCGTTAATTTATTTAGTCTTAAGTTATTACAAAATTAGCTGACCTAACAACATCTTACAGTGACCATATCAATAATAATTTTTTGTATTTTTTCATGACTTAGCAATCATATGAAAATTCAATGTCATCTCACAAGGTATTATTAAGATTTTTTAGTGTGATTGCCCGACAAAGAATGTGTTTTAGATGTTTTTTTATTTTATAGATGAGTAATTGAGTAGCAATCTTTCCATCATCTAATATGAAGTGGTCAGCCATCTGTAGCAAGCAACCGCTTACGAGCTCCAAGCTCCATCTCACAGTCAATGGCGTAACTAAACCATCCGGGGTCCGTGGCGAATTTATTGGACGAGACCCCAGTACTTTCTTGATTTCTTTTAGTTTTTAAACCCCGATGCAAAAGAAGGGGTGTTATAAGTTTGACGTGTCTGTCTGTCTGTGTCTGTCTGTGATTCGGTCGTGGCACCGTAGCTCGCAAACGGATGAAGCGATTTCAATTTAGTTTTTTTTTTTGTATAAAAGGTGAGCTACGGGCGAGTGTTCTTAGACATGTTTGATGAAAATCGGTTGAGTTGTTTAAAAGTTGTGGGGGTGAAAGTGAGGAAGAATAACCGAATGTCTGCAAATATAATCGAGTGGGGTCTCAAATGAAAGCGCATCACGTGCACATTACAAAATAATATGTGCAATGAAAATTGTCGATATTGTGTCGGGGTTTTTTTTAAATTTTATGGTTATTAACTTTTAGGGCTATGTCTGGGCTATGCCCGCGGCCTCAGTCAGGGGCCACCTATAATTAGGCCACTGTACATTGTTGTGTTATCGCAGAAATGGTGGAGGCGATGAAGAACGTGGCGTCGCGCAACGTGTCCGACAACGAGCTGACGGTGGAGGAGCGGAACCTGCTCTCGGTCGCGTACAAGAACGTGATCGGAGCGCGCCGCGCCTCCTGGCGGATCATCTCCTCCATCGAACAGAAGGAAGAGACCAAGGTAACCAGACCTAGTACTAGGCGCTAGCAGTACCTACCTAACCTAACAGGGACGTCTTAACTATAGTGAGCACCAGACCCCTCTTTCCCAGTGGGCATTTTCGATCTATAGGGGCCGCGCGATCGATAGGGGATCAAATACAAAGTCCCTAGTTCCTGTCAGATCACCAAACTATTAACCAATATTTATTACCAAAAAACTTATATAATTCGAAGAAATCGAACCTTAATTACTGACTACAATAGGGGCGCCATTATCCTAATATGCCCAGTATTGCCCGGGGCCTCCAATGGGTTAAAAACGGCCCTGGTGAGCACCCAGTGTGAAGGGGCGCCGAGAACCGCTAGCGGCACATAGAGCCTCGGCTGTAATGCTCCGCACGGGAATAATTTGACCGAATATTTCGATACAATACGGTCTCAGGGTATTAATTGCACCCGGGCGCTTCATTGGCTACGAAGACTTTCATGGATCAGTGGATTTAGACGCCATTTTCACTGCATTGTAGCCCCTGGCTTCTAATTATATTCGCCAGAGCAGTAATTTGAACGAGTTTAAATTTTTTGAATGTCGAGTACAAAAATTCTTTTTCTGATCTGGGTGGCGATTGTATGCATGTGTCCATGGCACCCACGACACATGGAATCCTAGGAAGCGCTATGAGAGTGAAGTTTCACCTCGTGAAGGCGGGCGCGTCTTGATTGTGCGTAAATACTCTACGTAAGCTCGCTTGCTGAATGACGTACTTAGGAAGGCGTCATATTATTATACGACTCAAAGAATTAAAATAAACCCGCTCTCGTAAGATAAAACAACTGTATCGTCTATTATACGCGTAAGGTAGGGGTGGGAGGTCCGACTATACCGCGCTCACACCTCGATGTCTTGGTTCCTACCCCCTAAGTCGCGATCTAGCTTCATGTTATCAATTTACTAGCTTCACACTTGTTTGATATATTCCAATTCTGCATAATTATAGAAGTGTGAAGACTTACTTAGGCTCGATTTTACTGACAAAGGCCTTTTGTATTTACTTGTGTTCTAGCCTTCATGCTTAGTTGCTACTCCTTACATCTTTTACTACCAAAACTTTTTACTCCAGATGCAAGAATCGATTCAGTTTTCAAGGTTTCTCGGTAAAACTTAGCATTTGGTGCGTAGATTGTGTAAATCTAAGTGCCCTGCCTACCGCTCTATTTATTCACCTTAGGGGCAGACAACTCGGTAGATAACTTTTGTCCGATAATGGAAAAAAACCTGATAAAACTCTAAACATTGTTTTCTTATCTGAGGTGATATTTACAAGTGAATTATCTAATTAGATTAGAATTACTAAATTGTTGTTGCAAACAAGCCAGTGGCAATGGCACTGGGAATATTTGTAATGGCTAATTGTATTGCGTGACATGTAACAGAATTGTTTGATTTAGATTTACTCCACAGTATAGTCCAGTCGCATGTTTCATGATTGATACATCTATTAGTTCAACAACTCGCACTAGGCCAGCCTGCACTAGGGTGCACGTCTCATTGTGCGGGAGAACGGAACCAGCAGTGGGTCACTAATGTGTTTTAGATAAGAATACATTACTAGGCCTTTGAAGTACATTTCTGGATACGGGCGTACCCTGATCGACATTACTCGTCGATACTGTACCTACTCAGAGGGTGGCCTGTTCTATTTTTGACGACTAGAAAATGTAAAGCAATCGCCTGTCGACGCCTTAAGCAGACACTCTAAACGCCTTTTCTACGAAAACTGTCCTCGCAACGTCTTGCGAGATGACGTCAGGCGGAAGACTGTTCCATAAATTACACAGTCGAATAGTACGAGCTTTTGTACATTGGCTGTGTGAACGTTGATGGTCTTTTTGGGTACACTCAAGTACTCCATTAGACTACTCGTTCGAGTTTAAAATCTTTCTAAACCGGACTTTATCTACTTGGAGTTTTTGATAAAAGAAAATCTTAGAATTAAATGGAAAAGAACACGAAAAATGATATTGTCCAAGTTGTGATCACGATTTTAAAAGTTGACTGCGAAAAATGTCACAGGAAAATTACTAAAACTGATACGGAAAGTCGAACTTCACTTGTTGCCAAGCGCTATTAAATTCTGAGATATTTATGTCGTTGATATACATCACTTGAATTCACGAGTCTATTTTTAATCTGCCGATGTGGTGTTATCTGTACTAACGTAGGTACGTTATCTTAACGAGAATAAGTAAATGAATGACCCAACATTGTCCAGTGTTGACACTTAGCTAGACACTCCTAGGATATGTTCAATCTGTCGATGATTCTTCACTAGTTTCTTCTGTAATAAAAAATAAATGTCACTGTCTAACATACTGGCCAATGCAAATCGTAGATTTTAAGAAATTCTAGCAATATTGGTCGTAATTTTTGTGGATCAGTTGTCAATTTCTCTTTCATTTGAGGCTCTTACGAGTAGGTCTGTCAATGAGAAAAGAACATGGGTATCAGCAGTATAAAAAACTGCTTTTTAGTATATTCCTCCAAATTATCATTTTAGCAACCGAAGTTTTATGTTTGTGAGGACTTGACACTCAGATATTTTAAAAATTTTCATCTTGTCATCGTCCTACGTCATTATCTATTGACTGATATCGTTCATCAAACGGGTATTGATAATAATTTGAATAGTTTCGCTTTATCGTTATACAGTATATGGGGCCATATGATCGGAACAACTCGAAAACCTGAATAGTATCTACTCGAAGATACGATATAGAAAATGACACGTTTTTAAAATAGCGAGATTCAAGTCTTAAAAAAACATTACATTCCTTGAGATACATAAAGTTTTTATGTAACTAAAAATAAATCAAAAACGGGAAATTTCTGTTGCTCGCCGGAATGTAACTGGACTGATCTTGATAATTATGTCATGGTAACTGTATCCGAAATACCTGTAACTAAACTAATCTGTACCCCTCGGTGTTCAGCGGTATTATTCTAAGAAATTGCGTTTTGATGTAAATTATGATATTCTGCAACAAAATGCCTTGAGGAGTTTGATAAGCATAAGATTCAAAGGCACCTCGTAATGTCTAAACGAGGTAGTCTCGTGTGTGTATCAGACCAAATGTCCGAGAAAGTGACCTAATCTCTTACTCTCGACGAGGTTAATTTAGTTTTGACCTAAGCCGTCAATAGTTGAACGCCCTCGTATATGTATAAGTAGGATTCGGCAATAGTTGGACGCGAGTAGAATGCAATGTAAGCCATTCGAATTAGATCAGAAACAGGGGTGACATCAAAAAAATATAAGTAGCAATTTTCCTCCGGAAACCTTTACTTCGATCATGTTTAACAGCTGCTGGATTACGATGGAAAATGCAAATTCTGAGATCCGGAACAAACTCCCACTGCGCAACAGGGTGAGAATCCCAAAAATCAAAATGTAGACTGATAGAGACCCCCTCAAAGGATTCCCGAACCAAAATTCTACTTAAAAATTTTTCGATGTGAAATTCTAATTCGCTTGGGCCAATGTAGCTTGTAGATTAGATCGCCATAGACGTTACGGAGACATTCCGACGTCCTCGCGTGGCGCGGCCGGCGGTGACTCATGCCACCACTGTACTGTACTGCAGTGGCTGCGGGAGTTAGTTCCGGAAGCCCGCGCCGCCCGACACGCGACGGATGTCAGAATTTGCATTTTCCATCGTAATCCAGCAGCTGTTGAACATGATTGAATTTTTAAATCTAGATTTTCCTTAGTGCTAACTAATTCGAGCGAGTCAAAACGGCGCAAAGGGAGCACTTCTAAACTGACAAAGCACTGTTGATCTGCCCATGTGTTATTCCTATCAATAAAAGACTGGCCACTTACAATCATCAGATGGCGTATGTGTCTTTACTTTTTGCTATAAAAACTTGCACAAATAATTGGGACGATGAAGCAGACGGCTAAGTGACATTCTCCACCAGTGAAACGTGGTCCATGTTTACCAAGATGCTTTATTTGCATGGATTGATTGCATGAGATTTTATCATTCCAAAGAATTATTAACTGAGAAGAACGACGAACAAAATCAATTCTCTAAATCCATCTACAAACCAAGTTGTAAATTTTCTATTATCACCAAGTTCTTTTTATCTTTTTTCGTATCGCCTGTAGTCGTCTCCACTTAAGCTCTCCACAGTTAAAACAAACGCTTGCGCACTCAAAGCTCGAGTTGAAATTGCGTTACGTTCGTAATCCTTCAAATTCCATTACATTTAGTCAAGTGTGACTGAGGCCGGTTGACGCAGTACGAGGCGCCGCGTCACGCCTTGACTCATATCGGTGCAAACACCGCACCGTGGTGGGAGGGAGTAGTGTCGCGCTTGTCGAGATAATGTCTTGCATCTGCGCCGTGTTCCGGTTTCTAGGGTGTAGCACATAAGTAGTTCCAATTTACTCTTCTCTCGTCTCTTTAACTTTATTCTTGGGTATGATTCTACTAACGTTATAAATGTGGATGAACGAGGGATGTCACTCTATTGAGTCAGTTTAATGGTCCGCTTGGTCGAGAACGTATGAGAATTTCAACAAAAGAAACATTTTTGGTCCTTCGAGCCGGATATGAATCTAATACTTATTACATCTCCAGCTGAACGGTTTCAATAAAGACTTCACACGTCGGCGTACGCGAACTCGATTATACAAAACAAGGGATACGACGGCCGATGTATGTAGATAGATGAAGTAGTTGATTGGATATCAGCACAAGTCGGCTGCAGACTAGATTGAATCGTTGATTGGTTATACCCAGTCACTTGTTGCGAAGACACGGCCTCCTCCCGCTGCGAGGTGACCGGTGGCCGATGGGCGATGACTCATGACGATCGTAGCATTCAAGGTTATAGATATTTAGGGTAAGTAGTCAAGATATTATGTAAAAACCAGGGCCCTGATTCTGTAAGTCCCAAAAGACTTCGTGTCGATATCGTGTGACATCAAACCGTGCGTCATTTCATGAACTCGGCATGACAAAGAACATTAATGTTTATTCTATAAGGTACACAATAGATGTCACTATATTTGACTTTTAAACCTTTTTTTACTTTTCACGGGTAAGACACGACATTGCCGCGATTCGAGTGTGAAAGGTCATACAGAATCAGGGCCCAGCGGGACCCGCGGCGGGCATCATGCATAAATCGAATTACGTTGTAATTTACGTAACATCTAAAACTTTGCTTGTAGGTATTTGCATGTAAATTGTAGTTGTTGGATGAAGGTCGTTGGACTATTGTCCTGTTACTATAAAGTTCTACGTGTTTCCGTTTCCGTATCTGAATGGAGGCGAAGAAGCGGAAGTGTGGCTTATAATAAACGTTGAATAACTCTGAAATCGTTTCTATATCTGTTTCATGCTTGAGCTATTCTTAGAATCATTAGTTCGCGGTGGTGCTTGGATTTGCTGACATCGAAAGTTTTCATTACAGACTTTCCGAGAGTTAGACTTACATAATTGTTTTGGTGGGTTTACTTTGTTACTAAACTTGAAAAAATTAAGAATAAAAATTGGATAATAAATACACACATACATATAGGGAGGAGTTGTAAATGTGCTGCTAAAAGATTTCTAATTTTAAAAGATTACGGCTTCGTCGTATTATGGACCGAAAGCTTGTCGAACGCCACAAAATTGCAATCTTATCGTTTGTCTCCGCAAATGCAGTGGATCTGCATTCACAGTCGAGCGCGCCCGTAATCGGCAAACGCGCCATATGAGAGCTCTTGCCACTGATTGGAACCTCGGCTATTGTGGGATGCTCTCAGCACAATTTTACAATTGCCACGGCCAGAGTGCAATCAAATTGAGCCGTCAATTGTTGCCATTTACACTTGGTTGTCACGGAGACGCCCGGATTGCAGCGCCCCGAGGTCCACACACTGATACTGATATTGAGTTGGACGGTGATTTATGTGCGAACTCAATGCGCTTGCTTTGTTTTTGTTTTAGATACGATCCCCTTAGGAGTGTCGGGATTTTTTATTGATGTTACCCCGTGTCCTTATTGCTCGTACGACACCGTCATTGCAGACATTTTGTTGCGTGTCAGTACGTATTTCAGTGAGGACAGCTCCATAAAGATTTAAACACGTTGTTGAAATTTTGTCGTGTCGGTAGGTCGGTGATGTCAGCCAATTAGAGCCTTACTCCTATTTGGCCCATGTCCAGCAATTGACTACGAAGGTCTGAAATTACTCCTGTTTTTGTCTGAACCGTGACATAAATGTCCAATAAATACTTTTGTTTGTCATGTAAAAACCTTATCTAGTTTGCCAAGGTCGTGTTGAAGAACGATTTATTTATTAGTTGTTCCACTTCTTCACCGTTAAGGCGCAAGTAGAGTTCAAACATTACCTACATGCTTTACAAACCTTCAAACCAATTAGACCATCACTGGTTAACTATTTTATCTCACGTGGATATATTCTCGTTCGCTTCTGTTTCTAAAGTACAAGTTAGATTTTCTCAAAGGTTGCCTTTTAAAGCCACATCTGTATATTTGAGGTAATAGTTTCGCTCAGACATTTCACAATTTATGCATGAGTGATCAACTGGTGAGAGGTGACGACTCATTGTATGATACATAATCGACTTGTCATTAATAGGTATCTGTTGTGCAAGTGTATAGAAATTAAAAATATGTATTTTCTATAAGGAACGTGAACAATGCAGGGTCGCATGTTCTCATCGGACCCAAGATCAAAGAGAGTGGCGTCGATTAGCGAAGGCCCTATGCCAGCGTCGTATGTAGTCAAAGGTCGATCTTGAGCGATGAAAAATGAGTAACTTTGCGCGAAAGAAAACCGAACCGAAACATTAGAGATTCATGTAGTGTAAATAGAGACTCGATTCGTTCTTTCGCCTGAAACTCGTACCGTCCGATATGCCTTAGGGTTCGACTATGCACACGGGATAGTTATGAATCTAGATTTGCACTAACGCTGTAGAATAACCTTATGCTGTACAAAACCTGCGAGGCCAATGATAGTAGACTAATTTGTTACTAAAATTAAACGATATAAGGCATCGTCATATTGATACTAAATTTTTCGTATATCGGCCTTGTAGCTACGAAAACGACTTGAGGATCTCATTGTATTCACGACCTCTTAGTATTCAAAACGCATTCGGAATCATCCATTAGTTAGCTTCTGAGGGTCCACTGTTCAATATCCTTTACAGTCACCGCTCCATCTGGTCTAAGGCCTTCTGAAATCAAAGATGCCTGCGTCTCTCCGTACGTCTATCTCGTTAGTCATTTCTATGACAACGGTTGTCGAACTTTGAATCGTACAGTAAAATAGTGACTCGATTGTAAAGAACCTAGCCTATTGTAACACTATACGGCTAATTCGCTCTGTGACCGCCCACAATAGAAACGGCATGGAGCACTGTGCACTCCTGACCATTCTTTTAACCGGTAGATATTTCACATGCAGGACTTGCGGAAATTGCAACGTTTCTAAGGATTGGTTTCCAAAGAGTACCAAAAAATACAATGAAATAGGGAGAACAAAACAAAACAAGTCAGGCGTTGAATTGAATTAGACTTGTCTTGTGTTACGAACCTAAAAATCAATGCCAAAAGTTTTTTAAAATCAAATATTTATAAATGCTGTCTATGCAGTCTTATTCAAACATACGCAAAATTTTTTACTCTATTTCAAATGAAAGCAATTTTGCCCTTTCAATAATTCAAAACTCAATTTATCCACCCCGAAATACCAATTTGGTTGGTGGTTCTGAGCGGATATGTTGTATTATTGATTTTACTTATTTCGTTAACTCTCGGGAGAGCTCTATGCGGGTGTTTCGCGGTTGTCAGCAAATCTTTGGAATGGATTACAGCCTCCTAAAGGAATCAATGCAGCAAATGAAATTTAATGTAGTATTCATTAGTATTCGTCGTACTAAAGAGAATCAAAGAAAGGTTATGAATTTCTTTCGTATTTGGATACTGAAAGTGTTGCGCAATCTTATGGATGTAAACAAGTGCACTCGTATGAAAAAAATATTAAATTTATTCAAATCTATAAATAAAACCAATCTCGTTGAAGATAATGTAAAGGTCACCGGGACGCCTCAATGTGTTTCATTGAATGCGCTGCGTCAAGTTCAGTGACACCAATTACGTCGCTAATTGATATATTTGTGATCGTAATGACGACTAGGACTGAAACGATGTCGGACATTTTCCTCCCGAGGCAGTCGAGCCACTCGCTTTATGTCTGAAGCGGCGTCGTTGCGAAATGAAGCGGCATTGTAAAAACGTATTCCATTCCGCTGAACGAATCGTTCCGCTGCCTCAGCTATTGAGGGCGAAAAAAAGTGTCAAGGGCGCCTCCAGTGAGGTCAGATTTACATATTGATCAAGTAATTTCAGCGCCGGCTCACCTCACCTCGCCTATCCTGTTTACGACAAACTGATTCAATTAACCATGTGAGGCGAAGTTCGGAGCTTCCACTTCAAAGTACATACTTCAAACCCTCTGTGGTTTCTCCGTCTAACAATGGCCAGGGCCGGGTGAAATTTTAAAGCGAGTGTAATATTGTCTTTGAGAGAGTGTAAAACGATGTTATATTTAAAAAAAAAAAAAAATTTAATTTAGTTTATACGCCTGGGATTTACTACGTGCCTTAGTTCCTTGTCCATAATTGTCCAAAAAAAACAGACGGAATAATAAATTATACCACACGCTCATATTTTCAGCACTCAACGGTACTACATTTACGCGGGCTGTAACTGTAACACATTCTTGCTGAACAGCACAATGACAATGACCTCAGAGGTAAAAAACATTGCCAAGTAATTTGTACTCATTAGAATTTTATGCACATTAGTGGAGGTTGCAGAGCGCTTCTCTCCAGGCTAGTAGCGTGGTGTTCGTGTATTGATCCGTGACGTCGTATGTCAGAGATTCTCAAAGGTCGCGGAAAAGGCTTTCTTCGAGAGTAATTAAAGCAAGTTACCAAAGATAAATGAAAAATGATGTTACAAAACTAACATTGAATCTGTTTCTATCGTGTACATAGTTTGAATTTCAGGGTTCGAATAGATTATATTGGCAATGACTAGTAGTTTATAAAGGGAAAATCTTGTCAGATTAGACTGTATGGAATTTTTTTTACTAGTTGGGGGTCTTTCCAAGAGGTTGAGAAACACAGTTGAATGGTAATGAAGTGGCATGCGGGCGTGCACTGCGCCCCGTGAATACTATAGCGTTGCTACGCCATTGTCGCGAAGGTCCGCCCATACGGCCATACACCATACACCGTACACCGTACACTACACAACATACTCAATGAAAGGATTCTTGACTATCAGATATTTGTTTCATTACTAACGAAATATACTGTCCATGTACAAGTAAAACGGTAGGTACTACTTTACTAAGCGGGTTTCGGATTACACAAAAAAAAAACAATTTATGAAAGCGCGTGACAAAATGAATATTTTGCCTATAGTTGTGCACGGTAAATTTTGCAGTTATGAATCAAATGTGGCACACATTTATCTGACTGTAGATAAAATTAAAAATAACAACTCAACAAAATAATTTTTATTTGATTAAAGTAAAATAATTTTTACTTTCATCTTCCTTCCCCGTTATGATTCTATGTGTAATTCAATTGTTGCTTCATTTTAACATACAATTATTTTTAATTAATTTTACATTTCCGCTGTACAATGGCACCTAACAAAACAGTGGCGGGTAATAAGCAGCTCAGGTGACCCTTACGAAGTACGAAATCGATACGGACCTTTCAAGTTACGCTCGTGCCCCTTGCCGCTCGTACACACTATGTTGACTGTCTTTCTTACTAAAGTCAATTGCCAGGAAGTGTTTATACCAATTATAAATATTTTAAATTTTATCTGGCGGTAATCTGGCTGTCAATTACTCGAAATTAACGGAATATTGAGGAATATTAAGATGGCCGAATATAAATATTTAAAATTTTATTTGGCGTTATTCTGGCTGTCAATTACTCGAAATTAACGGAATATTGAGGAATATTAAGATGGGTAAAAAGTCTGTGCAATATCTTACGCATGCAGCATATCTCAGGAAAACAGGAAATGCAATCGATTTTCCTAACCAAGCGAATTAGAATGTTGGGTTCAATTTTTACCTGAACATTATCTTTAACAGTCGTTCATCAGATTGTCCATTCTTATATTCAGGGAAAATTGGAAACTTTAAAACGGTCGAAAGGTATTGTAGATATCGGAATGCAACAAGATATTTGCATTGTTTTCATCTGGGTACCGTTGAATATGAGCCCCCGCTCATACTCATGAGCAACGTCTGTATTTGAAACGCTAATATACAGAATTCACAACGGATACTTTGGCTGGCGATGATGGACTAAAACTCTACACCATTTCTATTATTTATTCAAAGTTAATCATAAAAATGGAACATAAGTCGAGCAACACAACGGAACCTACAGTCAGTGGCGGTCGACCTTGCGACGTGGGAGCTAATGAAAGAGCTTTGTCTAGAAAGTTCGCGCACACGTGCACATCTCCGGCTACTCAAAATGGCGGCAGGACATTTTTCAATACCACCCCGGTCCTCGGGCTGAAACCTTGCATACGTAATGCCGCTACCAGTTCGCTTCCGAGATCCAATCCGCACATTACCATAATGGAGGACCCCGTTTCGTACCTTGTTTTCTACACATTTTATTTGTTCTCATATTATAGTCTAAATTAAATGACTTGGATTCCTACAATTAAATCTCCCTTCAAGATAACGTTGTCACGCCCAGCATTTTGGAATTGAAATTTAATCTCATGCTTAGAACTATTGTGAGGTGATAACATCTTGTACATTACTCTTTATATATACACTTTATATAAATTGAGCATTGCTTCTGATGAGCAGTGACAATACACTATAAATTATTGTGAACTACGTGGCCTGGTATCGTAAAATACGTTATAATTTCTTTAAAAAAGTAAGTCGTGCATATCGATCGGTGATTTCTCCGCTATACAGGTGCACAGACATGCTGAAAAACATACTATACAAATAAATAAAATTGGAGTGTCTGTTTGAAATAACGGCTTTTTACTAAATGCATAATTTTCAGTACACGGTACATACAAAGTTTGTCTGTCTATCCCTCTGTTCCGGCTAATCTTCGGGACGGCTGGACCGATTTTGACGGGACTTTAACTGGCAGATAGCTGATGTAATAAGGAGTAACTCAGACTCCTTTTATTTTAGAATTCCACGCGGACGAAGTCGGAGGACAGCTAGTACTTTATATAAAAACCTTTGTCCCTGTTCACTATGTTGGTGTATCTTTGAGTAAATATTTTTACTATTTGATTCCACGTGTCTCGTAGAGCTTGCGCCCTTGGGCCTTGGGCGCTGTCACGTTAATTACGACATTCACCTCGTAAACCTCTCGCCCGCCGGTTTACGTGCTCCGTTGTTAATTTGGCGTGTGTTGTACAGGTACAGACGTTGGACGGATTTCGCGAAACTCATTTTGCTCGTAAATGGGCTTAGTAAAAAAGCTATAAAATAGTTTTTACAAATTAGTAACTACATGCCCTAGTACAAGTGCCCCTTTAGTGCCTAAATTCCATTATTTAGGGACTTTTACAACATTGTAAAGGAATTAAAGATAAGTTTTATAGACTTCTTATAATTATAAAAACTTCGTTCCTGTAACTATTAATCGTTATTGTTTTTCGGACGAATCTAAAAAAGAGGTAACTGCTCTCTACAGTCTGCTACGCTAGCGTAGTCACCTAGTTGGGACAAGTTTTAATTAAAACATTTCTCCTTTTTTACAACACAGTATCTTTGGTGCCTCACACCAACGCTCGTAAACCCCAATTTTTTTTTCTACTGCTTTAGATTCTACTGCTAATCTAGCTCTTAGGAATTGTAGTGGTCTCCACCCCTCACGGACTTTTACCACTGTAACGACGTGACTTGGCCGAGGAGATTATGATGGGAGCTTCTTCTTGAAAGACCCCATGTAATCTGCTACTAGCGATAAACCTTAGGGTTTTGTGGCGAAACCGTATCTGGTATATATATTTTCAGACGCTAGAAACTTGAACCTACTTTTATCAGTAACCCATCAATGACCCACTACAGGGTCGGTTCTCTCACAATGAGATGGATGAAGGCCTTAGTCCACCACGCTGGCCTACTGCAGGTTGGTGGACCTACTTTTCCCTACTTTTACTTTTTCTCTATTATAGTATCATTCGCCACCCTCTGTGTGTACTCGTGTATAGTAACCGTCATGAGTCGTGAGCACATATTATTATATCAGTGGTAGGGATGTTGTATACTTCTGCCCAATGTACAGCAGCGGAAATAACGTGCTGGACCAATAGACGACGCACACTGACGAACTGACGCTTGTCGAACCAATCGCGTGCACCGCAGCGCAGTCAATGTCAAACCGACCAATGAAAGTTGTGCTCACCACTCGTGACGGCAACTATGCGTAGGTACTTGTGTAAAAGTGTTGAGTGGTACTGTATGTGTGTGTGCGTGTTTGTGTTGCAGGGCGCGGAGGACAAGCTGAACATGATCCGCGCGTACCGCAGCCAGGTGGAGAAGGAGCTGCGCGACATCTGCTCCGACATCCTCGGCGTGCTCGACAAGCACCTCATCCCCAGCTCGCAGACCGGCGAGTCCAAAGTCTTCTACTACAAAATGAAGGTGAGCAGTGAGCACACCACGACACACATGACACCACACTTTACACACTACACACGCTTTACACTTTATACTGGGCAGGCTTTATCATGGCTAGGTCGATGACGTCACGCACGACTGAATAATAATACTAATAAATAACGCTTCACACTCGATCCACTAGCCCCACACTAGGACTCACTGTGACGTGGGTGCCATGGACACACACAAGACCACAACACACACAGACCAGAAACAGAAATTCAAATTCATCATTCAAATCCCTGCTCTGCTGGGAATCGAATCCAGGACCCTCCGCACAGCGCACTGGTGCCTTAACCACTGCGCCACTCAGGTCGTCATCCTACTACTATTATAAATGCGAATGTTTGTGAGTATGGATGGATGTTAACTCTTTCACGCAAAAACGGCTGAACAGATTTGAATGAAATTTGGTAAACAGGTAGATTATAACCCGAATTAACTTACAGGATACTTTTTACTCTGGACCAAGTTTTATAATCCACGCGGGCAAGGCCGCGGGCGAAGTCTAGTACTGAATATAGTAGTAGTTGAGTAGCAAAAAGGCATGCGGGCCACCCAATGTGGGCGGTCACTGCAGCCCATCGACACCGCTATCCAACCTCATAGAGAAATCCTATCTGAGGTTGTATCCCGCATACATACAGCTTTGTTACTCACGAGGACTAAGATGTTCGCCTCAAATAAAGAATCGCTGGCAAAAACACTTCCCCACCCTTGACACAAGACGTGTAGAACATGCTGCTTTATGACGAGTTGAGAGACTGGCGGTAAGACCGTAAGGACGGACGAGCTACGTATGACTCAACTACCTATTCGAAAACTGATCAAAATCTTCTTATAACTATGAAATAATAATTTTGTCATCTTTGGTGTATTACGTCACTGTGAATTTTAATCCTTATGTATATTTAAACGCTAAGATACCTCTACATTGTGATCACAATGTGCGAACTTGAGCCCATAATGGCGGCGCAAAATAAAAGTTTGCTGGAAAGCCTAGCTTAAAGTGCTCAAGTTGCTTTTGTTTTAGCGCAAATAAATTATTCAGCAAAGGTGCCTTGGTGCGAGTCGGGTTTCGCGTACCTTTTTGTTTCGACAAGTTATCCTCTTCAAAGTACACTTTGTTTGCCTGGCCTAACACGCAAATTTATATGGATTAATATGGAATTATACGCATTAATATGGAAATGACATTAATATTGACAGTACCTCAGTTGAGGTACCAGTCGAGCTGATGAACAATTGAACACTACTTATTCACCCTCAAATATCACTGGAATATTATCTGAGGTTGTAAATAGTCGCTAACCTCTAATCCGTCTGTAGGAACATTACCTCCCTATGTCCCGACGAGTTACGTAGGCGTTCGTAGGTCCAAAATTATATTAGTCTCTTCTTCCATTACTGAGACATTAGAGGGACCCAGCGTAATGGACATCGAGTGCAGTGATTAAGCGACGAGCTGGTCTCGTGCGGGCGCCGTATCTCGGCCGTTAATGACCGCTAATGAGCTGACGAACCGCTTCCTCATTACACACGCCGCACGCGACTGAGTGTTGCTATTGTCCTATATTCCGATTCCAACCAGCCGTATACTGTAATGTGCTAATCGACCGAAGGACATTACAGTCGCTACGCGCCGACTTTGCCAAATCCTGGGAAATAATGGGCACTGGGCACTCGAGGGTTCGTTGACTTTTTCTAACGACCGAAGTTTCGGGGCCTCATTAAATGGGAATCACAAGAAGGAAAATTCACATTACCTACCACAAAGTAACTTATTCGATAGAAGTCGGCGTAGCATCGATAGCATCCGCGGTGATCCGTTGATTGATTACATTTTTCGGATCGGCGGCCGACCGAGGCATCGCAACTTTATTAATAACCATAATCCATAACACCGTGCTGACATACATAGGAAGGCTTTTATTGAATTGGGCACGTTAGTGTGGTCGCGTGTCGTGCGGGCGGCCACGCCCAGCCAGCGGCGCGGCGCGCTGACGTCACGGGCGCTGTGCGGTGACGTCACGCGGCTCCAGCTCCACTGCACCGCGCCATCGGGAAGTAGGGTAGCGGCAGGCGCTTGGCACACGATCCCGCGTTACGTAACGAGTCCTGCCTCCTGCCGCCGCCGTGCGTTGCCTCCGCCTCCGCCTCCGGGATCGATACCGTCTGTGTCTAGACGACGCAGCCGGGCCCTACGCCGCCGCCGATGCATGATGCAGTTTTGTGTGTGAGCTGCGACGTTGAATGCTCCCGAATCGTATGCGACACTCGACATCCAATCGAAACATATGCGCTCCTAGTAAAGTTATGTAGATTTTAATCGATTCCTTTCGAAGTATTTTTTCGAACGTTGAATAGGTATGTATGGATATCTACGAACGCGATGTAGAGCTCATCACAATTTATTCGTCAATATTTCATTGCGTTTATCGGGGGGTATAAAGCAATATATTCGCACATCTTATCATGGTCGGTACCGACTTGTTGATATCAGTTACGTAGACATATTTACAAATATTTTAATCTCCCGAGAGGTCTTAACTTTGATGGCTCAGGGAGATAAATTAGTTTGCGTTTGCGTGACGATGTGTGAAGGAAGGTTTGTGCTAAAACACCTTGAGTTTGTCATCAGTTACTTATTTAGGTTTTCCTCAATTATTGCGAAATCAAGTAATATTGAATGGTATCTAACTTTTATAGACATCATTTTTAACGCATGGTAATGTACTCTTAAGTCCATAGTAACTATAATGCTAACAGTCCCTTACTCTACTTGACTGAATTTTAAATTGAATTCGGATGTTGCAGCTACTAGAACTTCCAAAAAAACATAATATTAGGATCAATTCAGTTAAATGTTAAAATAAAAACCACTGCATTTAGTTAGCATGTAAACACTAAACCTAAGCAGTACAAGAAATTATGAGCGCACTACAGGTGTAATCCTAATAAATGAATAGCAATTTAGTGCATTCGCTAAGTTGTATCTATTTCTGTCTTGATGGTGTTGTACCTGTACACCATTTAATATTTATATTATATTCGCATGTTATAAATTGAATTCTTGTATGTTACCCAACATCCAAACACAACTGTTATGTTGTCATTAATCAACCATTTATTTCCATTTGGAATGACAACTTCTTGCGTTATCATCTCATAATTTCTTTATAGGTTAACCTAGATTCATGTAACACGAAATGTCATTATTCTTTATTAATATTTAAGTATCTTCAAAATTAATTACATGCAATAATGAAGAAAAACATTGTGTGGAAATCTGCATGTCTGTGAGTTCGTAATAATGTTATTTAAGGCGACGCCGCAGTGGTTAAGATACTGGTGCGCTGCGCGCGGGTTCCTGGGTTCGATTCCTAGCAGAGCAGACATTTGAATGTTGAATATGAATTTCTATTCCTGGTCTGGGTGTTGTGTTCTTGTCTTGTGTGTGTCCATGGCGCCCACGACACAGAGAATCCTAGTGGGACTATTAATATAACATAACATTTTACATTTTTTTTTTTCATTGTAAGAGCAGACCTATCCTTGCAGTGCACAGATATTTCTGGGTTGACTATATGAGTGTTTGATGATTCGAGTATAGCTATAGCATTAGTTGTTTGATGTTCCAGGGTGACTACCACCGATACCTGGCGGAGTTCGCGACGGGCAACGACCGCAAGGAGGCGGCGGAGAACTCCCTCGTGGCGTACAAGGCCGCCTCCGACATCGCCATGACCGAGCTGCCCCCCACGCACCCCATCCGCCTCGGGCTCGCCCTCAACTTCTCAGTGAGTATACTACCTACTTGCCTACTGACACGAGCCAATAGGCTGGTTCAATTGTTTGACAGGCCAGATAATCGACCACATCTTGGCAGACTTGTTTACCTACCATGATATTCTCTTCTGTCTCATCATTTTAAGATGTTGTTTGTTCGTTAAAGTAATATCATCCTTATATAGTAAGGAACGTCTAAGTACAATACATTATCGATGAAACAATACTTAAGCGAGCTCAAAGAAAAGCAAACAGCAATATTCCTCGAAGCGCTGATGGCATGTTTGAAGTGCTAATCTCCTTCGCTCGCGTGACGTGCGCTGACGTCACCGCCGGAGCCGCGTGCGCCGCACGGGCCGCACGGCCTGGCGCGCCGCCAGCGCTGCTCCGCGGCTTTGACGCCAGCAGCAATTTCACCACTCAATAAACCTATTTCTATGGCGAATTGACGCCATTCCGTGTCGCTGATACCGATTCCCCGTTGTTTCCATGCACCATTATTTCAGCGGCTTTTGTTCTTTGCACGTTTTCTTGGTTAATTTTCCTGTTTTGTACTTGCGAGATGTGCGTACGGTATGGATGAAAGGTTGTGTGTGCTACCTTCGTATGCAACTAAGTTGTAATGAATGACAGAATGGTTAGTGATGAAATCTGCGAGACATCTTGTTATTGACAAGGACAGGTGGTTACTTTGTTGTTAACGCTGAAGTATCTAGTCATTGATTGTTAAGAGCGATCTCTTGCTGAATAAAAGCGTTAACTTATCCATTTTCATTCCATTAATGGAACTTAAAACTGTCCAGGGGAGACCTGGGCGTTCTAAAATACAGGGTTACCACCACCATGTAGTGCTATATGAATTTTAAGAAATCACAAGCCGAAACTACAATAATTATTATTGTGTAATGGTGCAGGTATTCTACTACGAGATCCTGAACAGCCCGGACCGCGCGTGCCGGCTGGCGAAGGCGGCGTTCGACGACGCGATCGCGGAGCTGGACACGCTGTCGGAGGAGAGCTACAAGGACTCGACGCTCATCATGCAGCTGCTGCGGGACAACCTCACGCTGTGGACGTCCGACATGCAGGGCGACGGCGAGGCGCCCGACGCCGAGCCCAAGGAGCCCGCGCACGACGCCGACGACCAGGACGTCTCGTAATGCACGCGCCGCACAGTCTACGCCTCACACCTCTACAGCCCACATCTACATCTACATCTACACCCTCCTAGCCGGTGCCGCGCGCTCGGTCACCACGTGTCCCCCGTACCCCACCCGTACCCACCCTCTCGGTAAACACGAATCGCCCGTTCTATCCGACGACTAATGTATCGTGTCAAATTATATATCACTAATAATAATTATTATTAATTACCCTACATTTTAAATATCTACCTTCCTTTTGATATATTGAACGTTTTGTTTTCGACTACGAAAAAAAATAATGTTTAAGATGTGTACTTTGGTATCGCGTTTTTCTGTATGTTCTCGAGAACGTATTCTCTCGCCGGTACGCTCGACCGATTCTCCGACGTTCGAACTCGCCTCCTCCGCTCCGAGCCCCGACCCCGTCCTCGGCCGACGGGCTCGTCCCCGTACGCGTACCGATCTGTCTGTCTATACGTTACGAGCGCCAGTAGACTTCCATCTTTCGACGGCTACTCTTCTAAGATGGGAATTGTAAATTTTTCTAAATGTTTTATACCGCGTGTAAAATTAATGTATTTAATTATGTGGAGACCCGTACGAGCAGCACAGTGGCGCAGCGTGGCGAAGCGGCCTGTGCCGTGCGGCCCGCACGCACCCGCGCGCGGACACGTGCGGGCCGCACGGGCAGCGGGCGGTCGATCGGAGCGCACAAACTGTCCGCCAGGAGCGAGTCTTCCGCGCGCCCGCACTTTGCATTTGTATACATTTGGATCGTTGATTGATATATTTTAACGGTAACATTTATTAGAAGGTATGTGTAGTAATTACTTGCAATATTTAGCTAAGCGATAGTGGCGTCCGGCGCCCGGCGTCCGGCGTCCCGGCCGTCGCGCGCCGCGCACGCTCCTCGTTACTCGTATTTATCGCAGCGTTGTGTAAGTCGTGACTACTGTGTAGTATGTGGTTCGTTTGTCCGATGATTTGCGTATTTGGTTGGAGTCGACGGCCCGGCGGCGAGCTCGTCGATCTCCGCTTCGTTCGTATTACAACTTTTGGAGTATTCACACTTGAATTGCTTTAATTACTTACGAGTATTGTGATAGAGATTTTGTATATTTTAATTTATTTTTTAATTTCGCATGTTTCTCGAAAATATCGCTGTAGCGCTACATCTCTTACGATTTTACAGGACAAACGGTAGTTCTAAAAGTTGTGCTAGGTTAAGGTTATGCACTTGGAAATTATTTATTGTTGGCGCGTGCGTGCGGCGCCCCGTGCGAGCGTGCACGGGGCGGGCGGCGCCGGGTGCACGCGGGTGCACGGGGCCGCACGCGGGTGCACGGGGCGCACGGGGCCGCACGCGCGCTGCGCGCTGCCCGGGCAACGCGCAGCAGCCTCCTCGAAGACATTCCATCTTCACTATGTTAGTGTCAGGCCGATGCTGTTTCCTGCGAGCTAGAGCGGCAAGTGCGTGCCCGAGTAAGATATTAGCGTTATTTTTATTTGAATTTGTAATATTGCATATATTTTTGTTAATTTATCCACAAAAAATACTGATGCAATTAGCCTTAGTGTTATGCAATATTGATTTATGTCCTACCAACTACATGGAAATTTATTGTAAATGACAGTGTAAATCTAATAATAAAATTCGAAAGTCCAAAGTCTCGTTTTATTACCCATCCCCACGCACACACATATACACACACACGCACAGTCACATTAACTGGAAGGGGGAGCACAATGAAAGGCAATATCTTATAAAATATTATATTTATTGCACAAGGATAATAACTAAAATGTTTAATATAGATAACATATCAATATAAAATAAATGGAATTATCACTTTTATTATGGAGAAGCATAATAATATATCTACGGAAATTTAAGCTAACATGTGACAGGCCTGCAGTCTTCATAAATTTGCCTCATTGAGCTATTTACTGCAAATAATTCGATGGGACTTGCAAATTAGTTTTACATTCTAGCGTTTTATATTTTTGTGGACGAAAAGTTTTGAGGTTGGAGAGATTTAACCTATTATTATTCATATTCAACTGTTGATAGTAAATGAATTATTTGTACATTAATATGAATTGTTGAAATTCTCCTGTAAAATATCACTGATACAGATTTCAATTAAATAGATGGGAAGTTTTTCAGACATATTTATTGACGCCTAAATCAAAATTTAATTTAATTAATAACAAGTATAACATAAAAACATTAAGAATGATGAAACAGAGCATTTTCGTTGCTAATTTAAATTCACTATACAATTTCACTTTGGTATGGAACTTGAAAGACATTGATGGCACGAATCACCTGTTTTGAATAATATTAACAGTAAATGTACAGTATTCAACAACAAGACTGATTTCAGAGCGTTCGCACCACAAGGTAGCACTAATAGGGAAGATGGTCACTGACTATATTATTTACAAATTGTAGCTGTTTTGTGCATTCGACTACTATTGTAAGCATTTAACAAAAGGACATAATTTGTACGTTACGCGGATATTTTAGACTGAAGCATAGTATAATATTTATATATTTAAGGCAAAATTTGTGTGACCACTTCATTATTATTGAAAAGCCATAAATAAATAACATTCAAATAATATATTATGTATCTAATATGTTAATATTTCACTAGATGCCGATTGATAATCCAAAATTAAAATTAAATATTCCAGTAGGACTAACAAAACTAAATAAATTTTTAAATGCTTAATATAAACTTATTATCAATAAATTACAATAATCATAAGCTTAAAACGATTAAATATAAATGTTATATTAATTCATTCGGTTAAATCACATTGCATGTCCTATAAATATGAAATTCTAATCAATATGATATATTTTTAGTGTCCCCAATATGCACACTAGCTACTGGGTTACGGAATGCTTTCGGTAAATAATAAAGAATGTGCTTCAATTTTTATTTCCATCTAAAGTCTACACGAGACTGGGCGAATGTGAAGTGTATATTTTTAAGTCGTTTCAAGTTTATTTCTCACTGGTTATCACATATTACATTAATTTAACATTTTCATATGCATTAATAGTTCTTGACAGTTCTTGGCAGTATGTCGACGAGGCGCCATGGCGACGTCGCCGGCTACGTATCCAAGCAAATCCTATTGAAATTTCATTGCCAAAGCATCGCCAATAAAGTTAGCTGTCATAAATTTCAATATGAATTGTTTCAATAACTTAACCGGCGACGCACGTCGTCATGGCAGCTCGGTGATTACACACAGATTACACACGAATCGGTGAGTTCAAACACATGTAATCTAGTTAATTTCCCAATCAATGTAAAAATATGTATGTGCAGTAACCGCCATAAGGCATCTTAATATACGCAACACTATTCAAAATATTCATATGTTAGCGGACAAATGAGTAGATATAGCACATCACAATAATTTTATAATACAATCACCATTTCAGTGAGTTCTACTATAACCCTCTGAAGCTTTACCAGTCATTCAAATTTTACAAATGTCTTAATTTTTACACTTCTGATATACTTTTTACTAAAAAGGTATTTTCGTTTCAAAATAGGCTCTGCCTTTCGAGAATTTAAATGATAAACTACCCATGTTTTGTATATGACGCAATTGATACAAATACTTTGGGGTTTAACTTTCCACGCCAATAAGTACTCTAATAATATAATTTAACAATAATCAAACGATGCACAGAAACAAACAAACGGACAGTACAACACATCACACGTCCCTAACCATAAACAACAACAAAACAAACAACATCGCCAAATCAACTGGTCCCTGTTCGAGGTTCACATCGCTATCGGTGGATCACTCAATCATTCTTACATTTCCTTCCCAAAATTCACAAGCTGTCGAATGAAAATAGCATTGAAGCAATCCTAATTCTACGCATAGTCCGATATGCCTTGTGTATTGTCTCACATGAGACAGCACATCTAGTTCAAGGCTCCCGTTAGCTAATATACTTGTTTGGTGCGATGTGTTTACTACATCAGCGTGTGATGTCGTACATAATTATTATAATTATCTATGGCAACGCCTGTTAAATGCGGCTCTACATTAGTGCCGTCCACTACATTCACGTTGACACCAGTGTAGAGCCAGTCTTAGGTAATAAAGTTGCTCGGTTCGACCTCGCTCGGTGTGGGGGAGTGTCACTGGTCTCACATGAGGCAGCACATCTTCTTGAGGTCGGGCTCGTCGGGGTCGAGCGCGTCCCAGTCGGCGGGCGGCGGCGGGCGCGCGCTCACGTCGGGCAGGTAGCGCTCGCAGTGCAGCCCCACGCGCTCGTAGAACAGCAGGTACGCCGCGCCCGCGTCCAGCCGGGGCGCCTGCGATACATATTCAAACGGTACATTCAAATAAAAACACACACCATGTCATAATTTCAATTAACAATATTCCATTAACTTATTAGTAAATAATTTCTATTTTTTATCATGCCCCCCTAACCGCGGCCACTCCACCCGTTTGTGGGGCCTTTAAATACAGCAGAGCTTTGAATAAGTTTAAATTTCTGTCTGAGTCCTAATCCTAGCGTGAGGCTACAAATATAAAGCGTTATTTTTTATTTGATACGATTTTTGGTATGGTAGTTTTTTTTTTATAAAAACAAGCCTATGATAAGCACAACACCAGAGGAGTGGCCAGTGCGTTGCCGGCTTTGAAGGAGCATATATTAGCAGGTGTACGGGCAGAAGGTAGTAGGTGGCAGCGGCGGTCGGTACCTTGGACAGCTCGCGGCAGGAGGAGTCGTTGTAGCAGAGCCAGGCGCCGGACGGGTTGCGCGCGTACGCCACGTAGTGCCCGCCGCTCAGCTGGCCCGAGTGCGACTGCAACACACCACACCACACCTTTAGGCTCTACTTATTAACACACACTACTCGGCCTCTCACGGCGGACCGTCGCCAGCGGGACGAGGCCTTCGCGCGCTCTCTACGAGTTCCCAGACGCCGAAATGTAACTTTCTTAACGAAATGCAGTCCACTACGTATACGATTGTCGTTTTATTTATTGCCTATGAATGAAGGCATAAAAAGCGTAGGCACTAACAATGGCTGCATGAAATTTAAGATAATGTACATGCAACTTATGTATGTTCAGGTTGAACATTTATAGAATATTTTAAAAGCTTCATTACTATTTTCAAATCTCATACTTCATCATTTAATTGAAATTTAAGAATATATTTTCTTAAATTATGTATAATAAATTCTTATTACAAAAGGGAAAAGTCATAATAAATATATACAGGGAGACATTGGTGGCATACATTTTCGAAGAATAAAAAAAAATTTGGACTGACCGATGCCAGTTTCATTACTAAATCTATAAATAATAAAAGTCAACTCACCACAACAGCGTACAGCCTGTACTTCAAATCGAAGGGATCCTGCCCCTCCTTCAAGTGGTGCTGGTGGTAATCCACCAGGTTATCGTCCTCGATGGGCGTGGCGGCCAAACTCGCCGACTGCAGTCTCTCCCTCCGCCGCCTCTCGCGCCGCTCCCTCCGCTCGGCCCCCGCCCCCTCCCCCTGCCCCTGCCCCTCCCCCTCGGCGTCGGCGTCGCTGTCGGAGGCGGGCTCGGAGCCGCAGCGGTGGCGCGGCCGCACGCCGTCGCGCAGCTCGCAGTGCCGCAGGATGGTCTCCTGCGGGACGGACGCGAGGTACGGCGTGGGGTCGAAGTCCTCGAACGGGAAGTTCACCACCTTCTGCGACTTGATCCATTTGTTGTTCACGTACTGGAACCGCTTAAGGTGGATTATCTGGAAACGATGGGAATTTTGTTTCATTTTAGGGAGATTGATCGAAATTACATTTTTATTGATGTTCCTGGGTACTTATTATAGTAATAAACCATGTTTGGGTAGGAATCACTACTATATTCTTAGCCCGACAGTTTTTACTTAAGAGGCTTGGGTTTAAATGGTGTACACATACAAGTTTTAAAATAAAATAGCACCGGCATAGATATTAAGAAAAATCTTGAGAATAATGCACTTTCGTTCTCTATGATGTTTTCAGACATGCCAAATTTACCAAGCTCAAGGACTAAGGCCTATATTTCTGTCATTGTGAGTGGAGAGAATTGGTGGCTGATTAGTGCAGTGTAGCGTAGAGTAACATAGTGTATTGTAGCGTAATATAATGTAGCGTAGCGTATTATAGTGTAGCATAGCGTACCATAATGTAGCATAGCGTATTGTACTGTAGTGTAGCGTATTGCAGTGTAGTGTAATGTATCGTAGCATATTTTAATATAGCGTAATGTAGTATAGCGTATTGTAGTGCAGCGTAGCGTATCGTGTAGTGCAATGTAATGTAACGTAACGTAGTGTGGCGTATCGTATCGTATGATAGCGTGTAGCAGTGTAGCAGTGCGCGCAGTGTAGCGCAGTGTGCACACGCACGAGCACGGGCGGCAGGCGCCAGATCTGCAGCTTCTTGGTGGCGGGCTGCGCGCGGCGGCAGTGCGCGCAGTGGTAGCGCGTGTCCAGCTGCTCCTCGCCGGTGAACGCGCGCAGGCAGCTGCTGAGGTCCACGGCGCGCGCGCTCGCCAGCGACGCCGCCACCGACGAGTGCTCGATCCACGCCTGCCGACACACCGAACAAACGATCATTTATAGGCTTTATAACTGAGCGAGCTGGACCGTTGATCGGAACACCAAACATAAGCATTTAAGGACTTTCTTGGAATCCATTAGCGGAAAACGCAACGCTATTAGTGTACGGGCAACGTCCATACAATTTCACCATGTCAGCAGTTTATGCGACATCGGTAATTTTTGCATTAACATTATAATGTAATTTAAGTTAGTTCGCATCCGGTCACTAAGCGTACCGCGCGTTACTCATCCCACTTATCTACCTATCTGTAAAAACCGCTTTAAGTGACGGAAATATAGTTTTTATTAGAACAACTTTTATTTCACTATTTTAGTACGGTCATACCCGTACAATTAGCGAGACTCTGCCGTCCTTCCGCCTTTCACGGGGCCGTGTCTCATTACGGGTGGACAGAGGGTGTAGGGTACCTTCTCCCGCGCGGACTGGTACTGCAGGTGCAGCGCGGTGGGGTCCCAGTCCACGGCCAGCAGCACCTCGCCGCGCCGCACCGCGCCCAGCTCCAGCCGCCGCAGCGTGCCGCCCGCCCCCTCCGCCGCACCCTGCACGCCCAATGTCACATGGTCATATTACCATACTACCATACTACCTTACACCACATATTAATTATATCTCTTGGACGGCAATAATGCAATGTATTTCAATTAGAATAAGTACATTCACAAATTGTATCCTCGAAGTGTTAGGGGGAGTTCGAAGTTATCGAAGTGTCGAGTCTTGCATGCAGTGTTCACTTCGAGAAGGACCGAGCACCTAATTATTTTTTTTTATAATATTTGTATTATATTAATATTTGTACACGTTTGGAAATGTGTTGGAAGTGACGTGGCCGGTGGTACACATGGCCACCGGGCCTGGGTCCTGTAGTAGTGTCAGGTAGAAGCGGTGCGGACGCCATCTCACCCCGGCGTGGGTGGTGAGGCGCGCGGAGTTGTGTCGGTTGAGCTTGGCGCGCGCGATGGCCGAGCCGCCGTCCGCCGCGCAGGGGTTCAGCGCGCCCTCCGCTATCGACTGCTTGCGCCGCAGCCCCGTCTCTCCTGGCCAGATCACCAAATGGTTTACACTTGTAAAATGTATCGCTTCACAATACAGATTCATTTAAATTAGGAACTTTAGAAAACACACACTGTACCTTTATACAGGTTCAGGGTGCATATCATACAAATATTTTAATATAAATTGATCATTAAAGGTTTTAGTGCATGATTTTAGACCCTCACTGAATCTAGAGGTCGTGGAATGGGAACAATAAGCCAGTTGTCTGCTGTTGCCGAGAGTTTAAAATAAAAACTCGTACGTTTTGTGTCGTTTAATGTCTTACTGGTCAATTTCGTTGCTCGCCTCTAATGGGGGAAACCCTCTAATGACCTCTAATAATCGTAGGGGGAGGCGGGACGGGAGGGCTCACCTCGGTCGGGCAGCAGCAGCGGGCTGGCGTGAGGGGTCAGGGGTCAGGGTTAGGCGGGGCGGGAGGGCTCACCTCGGTCGGGCAGCAGCAGCGGGCTGCGGGCTGGCGCGAGGGGTCAGGGGTTAGGGGGAGGCGGGGCGGGAGGGCTCACCTCGGTCGGGCAGCAGCAGCGGGCGCGCGTCGGTGGGCAGCGCGCAGCCGCGGCACAGCGCGGGCCAGGCGCAGCGCGCGCACCACGCGCCGCCCGAGCGTGCGCTCACCGCGCGCAGCGTGAACGGGAACTCGTAGCCCAGGCTGTCGTCGCTGCGGACATCACGAATACCCATATTGACTGTTTAGTCCATGCTATACACTGATTCATTATGATAATCATGAATAGTACACGATGAACCGAACTCTAAAATTGCCATTGACAAGTTATTCACATTTTTTTAATTATTTTAAATCCCGGGTCTCCGGGAGTCGGGTAATGACTCTCTAATATGCATTAGAGTAGCGTGACAGTGAATATTTCAAGCCAGTCCAGCCTTTTCCCTGTTTTAGTAGATCAGTTTCCAGTGGGATACAAAAATGTCGCAACAATCTTATACAAATACATAGTGAGTATTTGGTGATGTGATAAGAGTTGTATGTAGTTGTATGAAGTAAGTGTAATTCGCGTCCCGAGTATGTGGGTGTAGCGTGTGGGTGCCACGTGCAGGTGGAGTGTGCAGCTAGTAAGTGGGTGCAGCATGTGTGTGCAGTGTGTAGCTACAGTGTGTGGGTGCAACGTGTGGGTGGAGTGTGTAGCTACAGTTTGTGGGTGACGCGTGTAGGTTGGAGAGTGTAGTGTAGTGTGTGTTAGCAGCGTGTGAGTGTAGTGTAGCGGTACGGACCAGTCGGTGGCGTGGTTGAGCTGCGCGTGCGGGTGCGGGGGCGGGGGCGGCGCGCGCGCCAGCAGGCGGGCCAGCTGCGCCCACACGCGCGCGTACAGCTCGCGGCCCGAGGCGCCGGCGCGCGCGCGCACCACCAGCGGCACGCCGAACTGCGCGCCGCGCCAGCGCGCGCACGGCAGGAAGTACGCGTCCCACCGCACCTGCTTCCTGCACACCACGACCACAACCATTACCACACCATGTTAATAAATACGGATAAAAGTCAAGCAACACATGTCATATTTAACATCACTCATTCTTGTGAAGTCTGTTGCAACTGGTGCATGACTTTACGTGAGTGATAGATCTTAAACCTGCTCAATTGAGCGTATATAAGTTCAATCTACTACTCCATCGCGAAATATAAAAAAGTGAACTAAACTTAAGCAGTGATAGCCCAGTTGTTAAGAATTCCTCGACCTCTTGTTCTAAGAGGCGCGGTTTAAATCACAATGGCATGCGCCAATGACTTTCGTAAAAGAATACCCACATGTGTTTTATAAATTAAATATCATCCGCTCTACCAGTGAAGGAAGAAATTCTGAGAAAACTCGCATGCCTGAGAGTTCTTCATAGTGTTCACAGAAGCATATAAAGTCCTCCAGCCCACCCTAGGCCAGTGCGGTGGACTAAGGCCTACATCCCTCTCTCTGCGACAGGAAATACAACCCTGCATCGATACGCTAATCGATGACAAACAAAGCGAGCTCACCGATGCACAGCGATGAGGTAGTGTATGTCGGGGCCGGGCGGCGCGACGCCGAGCTCGTTCATCTTGTACATGTCGGAGGGCGAGGAGCTGAACTTGACCTTGCCCAGCCGCGGCGAGGTCGGCTGCAGCGTCAGCGAGCGCGCGCTGGGCGTGGGCGAGCCGCCCGCCCCCGCCGCCCCCGCGCCCGTCACGTCGCCGGCCCGCGCGCACCGGTTCGTGTAGAACGCGTCCGGCGGGCTCTGCGACATGAGAATCTCCGATCGCGACCGCTGCAAGCGACCGAGCGACCGCTCATTTATTCGCTCCGATTCAACTTTCAGTTGGGTAGTTAAGTGATACGAGTACATGCTGAAGTCAATGGGCATGATGACTAATTTTCAAAAACTCTTCTATGATATTCAGAAGTTTCTATTATGGCTAAAATATATCATATTTTTGTAGAAAATTAAGGATTTTGTGCAAGAATAGTACATTTAAATTTTAAGTTTCAAATTCATTCCAAAACGCTCGCCCGTGTCATGGCGTCTGTCATTGCGTCACGGCTCAGTAAAAAATGCCAGATCGCGTATAATATGCTTACGAAAAAAATGACGTTTGCTAAGACGTGACGTAAATTGACGTAATTCGATCTGATGGGTGTTTAAGCTATCATGGCGGATTGTTGTATTTTGTAGATTTATTTTAACAAATAAATTATTAATCTCGAACATTAATAAGAGAATAAATACATGTTTCAAAATCTTTGAATCCTATTTCATTAGATCAGATAAATATTTTGGCGATACTTGATTACTGTCATCATGCCTATTGGACGCCTCGGTCGACGGATAAATTAGGGGTCAATGGGATTTGGTGCAATCTCGTTTCGCAGGGGTAAAGTGTAAAAGTAAGTACAGTAAAAAGTACCAACTTTATTCAACTGGCAACACTATACAAACAACATGTTGGTGACGAGTGGGCATCGTTGATGTGAGAGCGAGAACGGTTCGCAGGTGTCGAGTTGATTTCTGCATGTCGTACAGTCCCTAGTCACGTTATACGGACGACGTTGCTGAGTAAACGACACGTTTAATAACTCGGCTAAGGACTCGTTATTTGCTCGGCAATATTAAACAACCCAACGATATAGCGGCTTTGTGTGTGATCTCATTTTTAAAACATGCGAATTGTATATTAATAATTAATAGTGCCAAGCAAACCATTTAGTAAAATAGCCAAACCGCTATCCGGGTGCAAACCAAGTCTACATTAACTAGCCGAAACCAACACAAAATCTAAACTACTTTATAAAAACACTAATGAGGTTGCATACAGAAGATAATTTTTAAAATAACAATATTTGGTGCCCAATATAGATTAAATATTTTTGTTTTATGATATCATAACTACGATTAGTTTGAGTATACATAATAATCCCAATCTTTTATATCAATATTTTTTGATACTATTGGTATAATTTTTTTTTGTTTACAACCTCATTTAGGCAATAAAAAATATAACACCTGGAACACGAGACGCATGAGACACGAAAAGTCTTAGATGAAAAATTTGAAGAAACATCGACTTAAAGAAACATCATCTAAGATTGAACAAACAATAAAAATCCAGTACCAAGAAAACTTTGTTCTCGAGAAGACTGAAATGTATAGTACATACAACTCAGTCTGAGTTCCAAAATTCAATTTTCTAGTATATTTCAAAATATTTATTGGTATAATATAAAACATACTACTGACTTAAACGTTTGGCGATAACAAAGTTTCTACACTATCATATAATATGTTTAAAGCTAATACTGTGTGCATAGTGTTAAGAAGTATAAAAAAATTAAAAAAACCATTGAAGCAGTGTTGAGTACGGTAGAAAATCATGATTTATAAACAATGATTTAATTGATATGAAAACTGTCAGATTCAAATTAAAAAACCTTTTATAAATCATTACGAATTTAACAAATAACAAACATTTTATTCAGACTGAACTATATTTGAGGGTCAATCTTAAAAAATATTGTAAGAAATTATGATTCAAACATTTATGTTGTCAGGTTATTGTAATGTAGATGATTTTAGCGCAATACTTACAACCGACTATTTACACTACATAGCTGTATATCTATACAATATTGTACAAAATTAGAAAAAAGAGAAATTTTCTATTCAATTACCCCGCTTAGAATAAACTTACCAAATGATTGTGTTAATATCAAAATATTACAATTGATTTTAACGAAATGACCGGCCGATGCAATTATTACAGCCTTCTGTTTTCTAAAAAAGAATTGTATTTCAAATAAAGTAAATGTGATAGTTCGTTGAGTGTGTAATGTAGATTTCGTTTTAAGTAAATATATACCTCATTAGAACTTATTATCAAGTTGGAAATTTCAATAACATTGTGTATGATATTAAATAACAAACCGAGCATAACACTCGGCCCGCGATGGCATTATTGGACATACAGTTCCTTGAGGATCGTTATTAATTTTATAACTCGTTGTTGAATAAGGAACTTGGATAGGTTCGAATCTAGTCCGGCGAACTTGAAATCATATCCGAGTTGAGCCGCGTCTTTATATTGAAATGAAATCGTTGTGTGTATTCCAAAAGGTTGAGGTGTGTACGGCGTGCGGTAGGAAGGGAGGTGCGATGCGGTATGCGTGGTGCAAGTGTGTGTATATGCGGCTGTGTGTGTGTGTGTGTGTGTGTGTGTGTGTGTGTGTGTGTGTGTCTGTGTGTGTGTGTCTGTGTGTGCGTGCGCGTGTGCGTGCGTGTGCGCTAACCTTAAAGCAGAAGAGTGCGGGCATGCAGAGCGAGCGCGCGCCCGCCCGCGCCCCCACACTCACCTCCGCCGCGACACCCTCGCCGCCGCTGTCCGCCTCCCCGCCCTCCCCGCCCTCCCACGCCCTCGCGTCCTTGCTCTCCGCCGCCGCTTCGTAGGCCTCCTCGCCGCACCAACCTGAGGGCATCGGTTGTAACAGACGGTGACATTAGTCGAGTCAATGGAAATGCTCTATTTGAAGTCAATATAGAGGCGAATCCGCGTGAGTGCTATTCGTAATTCAAAATCAAAATCATTTATTTGCACGAATATGGGTTAGTTATTGGTTTTACAGGGCACTTTGATCAATCCATATTCACCTTTTCAGGTATGCAAATATAAAAAAAAGTAAAATAAACAGATAAAACTAATGTCAGTCACGGGTACAAATTAAAACTTATTAAATACTTAAACTTATTATTGACACACAATTTATTTGTAAATTTAGCCAAGTATATTCTTTATTTTGATGTGTATTCTTTATTTTTGATTCACGTCCTCCGAGCGCAAACCGCATCAAAATGCGTTGGGTAGTTTTAAAGATGTAAGCATTATATATTATAAGGACAGACAGGGGAGAGCGGCTTTGTTGTACACTATGTAGTGATCGAGAGCCCACCGTTCCCCACGACGTGGTCGTCCAGGCGGTCGTCCAGGCGGTCATCCAGGCGGTCGTCCAGGCGGTCGTCCAGGTGGTCGGGCTCGGGCAGCGGCACCTCGTACGCGTAGATGTCGGCGGCGCTGGCGGGGCTCACCTTCGCCCGGTCCTCCAGCACGCAGCCTATCGCGGAGCCCGCCAGCAGCACCAGCAGCATGCTGCCAACCAGAACTAATGTCACCCTTGCCCTTGCCCTCGCCCTCGTGTACAAACACACGTGTAGTCCTTTTTTATTCCCTTGTCATATTTGGTTAACAAGCTTAGCTTGTATTAATTTGCCATTAAAAAATAATGCACACACAAAATTATAAAATTTAAAAACAAATCGTCATTTAATACAGAAACAGATTTCTAGATACTGTAGTTAATTTTTTTAAGCCATATTAAACTTTTTTTCAATAAAAAGTAGTGCCAAGATTGATTACCAAATAAGACTAGAGAATAAAAATGAACTGTACATCTGTATGGAGTAATTGAGGAAGAAATAATGGCGAGTTACACGAAGCAATGGGATGTAAATGATGTCATAGACATAGTCACAAGGTGACCAAACGCTCCTAAAAAATAAAGATTAAAAAAAAAACCATTGGAAATCAAATGGAAAACGTTTGTTTGCACAAATATGAATAAGTTTAAAGGTAAGTTACATTAGCACGTATGCAAATTAAAACAATTTCAGGAATGTGTACGCTAATTCAATTGGAATACATAAATGGAAGAATAAATACATACGATTCAGGCGCTAGTCCGCACAGTTCTGACAGCTTCTTCTTAACGTCTAAGTAAGTGCCTTCTGCGTTGATCTTCACACCATACTTAATAGGAACCGAACCGTCTAGCAGTATCACTGTAACAGACAAAATCAACTCCGTGAACATTGCAAGCAATCAAAAACTCGGTCAGTACAAATGGCTAGCATCTACCATAGAATTAGTAATGCTATGCTTTTCGTCGCTCCCGATTTTTATCGATAGATAGCAGTTGTTAACCGAGTTGGAGGTCCAACCAACCAACCAACACGGATGCCTCCACCGATCTGCTCTGGAGAAACGTGATGGAGAATGTTCTCAGACTGTGACGCACGGCCAGCTCGGCCAGCACTGGGACCTCGATTGTCTCGATTCACAGCATGTTGAAGGTTACAAGCAGTGATAGCACAGTAGCTTAGATTTCGTTCTCTAATTTTGAGGAAACCTGCATGCCTCAGTCTCTAATCTCTAATCTAATGATCTTAAATGTTAATGGACCAGTATTAGGCAAGCGTGGTCGACGATGGCCTACTACCTTCTTATTATGGGAGCAGTACCGACCCCGCAGTGGGTCATGACCGGTTAAAGGCTGACCTCTTTTCTCAACGCACAGCTCGCACTCAGTAATGAGTGCGCGCCTCACATGAAAGCTGACCACGCACGACGACGCAAGCAGCGAGCGTAGTCAACACTGGGCAATCGGAAGACGTATCCTCAAACACGCTATCAAAGTTCTTTAGAATCTCTGCATATATACAAATGGTCCGTAGTCAACAAACGGACCGCGGTCCCCAGGCAGTGACATCGCCTGGTGGGAGATCTCCCCTTTTCCTCCAAAAATAGCTCCGTCACACCGACGAGTTGCGCGACGTCCACTGTGGAGTTGCGAGACGACCACTGCGCCCACGCCTCCGCCTTCTACTCGATAGCGCGGTGGACTGATTGCTAAATGTCTCTCATTGCGAGAGGAGCACCGACGGTACAGACGGTACAGGCGGTGTACGCACCCCTGGCCTCGACGCGCAGCTCGCACTCCATGGGCAGCGGCAGGGAGAGCATGTTGAACGCGTCGAAGCGCACGGAGGAGCGCGCGCACGCGCCGCAGCGCACCATGGACTTGAGCTGCCCGTAGAACAGCTCCGTCATCACCGACGCGTTGCGCGCCGTCCACTGCGCCCACGCCTCCGCCGCCACCTCCTGGTGCCGGCAGACATTGTATACTGTAGTTGCCGTCGCGAGTGGTGAGCACGACTTTCATTGGTCGGTTTGACATTGATTGCGCTGCGTGCACACGCTTGGTTCGACAAACGTCACGTTCGTCAGTTCGTCAGTGTGCGTCGTCTATTGGTGCAGCGCGTTTTTCCGGCTGCTGTACATTGGCCGAAAGTATACAATATCCCTACCACTGATAATCTGTGCTGACGACTCATGACGGTCACTATAATAACACGTAACACCTTTCAGATCTTTTAAACTATTTTAAAGTCAGAATCAGAGAGTCAGAGTTCCTGCACGTCGGGCTGCTGGTCAAAGGCAAGGCCCTTAGTCAAGTCACAACGTGTCCGCATCTTTATTAAGGGCGAAAGAGGGTGTGGGCGATGGTGAGTAGCGGTGGGGCGAGGGGTCACTTACCTCATCGGGTCGCGTGTCCGCGTCACTCTCGGGAGGGGGCGCGGGCGCGGGCGAGGGGGCGGGCGAGGGGGAGGGCGAGGGCGGCGGCGCGGCGCGGTTGAGGTCCTCGTGCAGCGCGTCCAGCAGCCAGGCGAGCAGCTCCTGCGCGTCGTGCTGCTGGCCGGACGCGAGCGTGCGCGCGTGCCGCGACACGCACCAGCGCACGCGCAGCGGCGCCACCGACCGCGCCGACCCGCTCCATACCTGTACACACACACTACAGTACAATACAATACTACAATACTAGTTCACCAATCATCAGATATTAAATAAACAAACATTTTTCAAACTCAATGGGTGTACAGCAGATACCCTTATCGCTGGACATTCACCGATCTCTTCCGGGAAAACTGTTTCTTATAGTGAATGAAGAGGCATCCAGTGATCACTGCAAAACATACACGTCCAGTCCTACCTCAAATAAGATAGAACTTCCATTGTTCAAGATGATCCCTCGTTTCTCTAGGAGTTAACCCGTATGCAACCAATACACCAAACAATTGACTCCACAGCAGGCTAAAGTGATGGCAAGTTTCAAGCAAGACGCAGCGCCATGCTTATAACTGTTCGTACATACATTCGACTACTGCTATGATATTATGCATACCTCTTTACAAAGCTCTCCGTAGCGCAACGCGAGCGCCCCCCGAGTGCCCAGCGGGTTGCTGGTGTTCACTTCGTACAGGTGCATGCCCGAATTGAAATATTTCGTCAGGGGACCCGTGTTCCAAACCTGAAAATATTAATTATGGTATTACAATACTTGGATAGTTAATGAGATGGAGACCCTCTCAAAGATGCAGGATTCTTTTCGATGCTTTTCCTTCACCACCGCATCAGACGATATTTTATTTTGTGAAATTTGGAAGCCATTACGACCCAAGTGGCGCTTTGGTTAAAACACCGGTGCGCTGCCCGGATGGTCCTGGGTTCGATTCCCAGCAGAGCAGAGATTTGAATGGTGAATTTGAATTTCTGTTAATGGTCTGGGTGTGTGTGTTGTTGTCTTGTGTGTGTCCATGGCACCCACGACACAGGGAATCCTAGTGTGGGGCTATGAGTGTGAAGCGTTATACATTATACATTATTTGAAAACATCTGTGCTGACTGAGGTAACTTGACAGTACAGTGCCCTGAATTCAGCGCTTCGGCCAGGCAGGAGAATCTGCAGTGGGTCAGTGAGTCAGTAATGGGTCTCGGGGGATACTCACGGACTGCAGCGCGGCGTTCATGAAGCAGGTGTTGCCGAGGTTGTGCAGCCCGGTGGCGCCGGGCAGGTCGGGCGCCGTCAACGTCTCGCGGCGCTCCGCCACGCGGCCCAGTCCGCTACTGTTAAATATATTACACCATACATTCAAGGTTAAATTTTCATCAAGCACGGACATTTGACACAACGCAGTGTGTGTGTGCTTGTGCACTTGAGTAGCACCTACAGCGTGTTTATATGTATGTGTATACCTGAGCGCACATATATGTATATCTTCTTGAGATCAGTGTGGTCTTGCTTTCGCATCTTATCCAGCCGCAGCGCCTATAGCGTAGGTGGTGTGTATATGAGTAGCGCCTGCAGCCTGTATGTGTGTGTGTGAGTATCTGAGGAGCGAGTGCAGCCTGTATGTGTGTGTGTGTGTGTGTGTATACCTGAGCGCGCCGATCTCCTCGGGCCAGGTGAGGTCCGGGTTGCGCAGCTCCAACAGCAGGCGTGCCCGGTCGTCGAGCCGCAGCGCCTGCAGTGTTGGTCTCTCGTCGTCCAGCAGCAGCGCCCCGCCCTGGACGCCGCCCTGCCCGCCCTGCCCGCCCTGCCCGCCCAGCAACCACAGGCGCACGTCCTCGCGCGCCAGCCCCAGCGCTTGGCAGAGGAACTCCGTCACCTGTAATACATACATTTAGTGGGCGGCAGAGCGATAGTAGCTCCTCGAGAAGGCACCTTACCATCTCCCTCGCCACTCATTGTGAAGCTTCATTGTATTTTTTTGGGAAGCTTGATTATCGCAGAAACTGTGGCGCCTTGACGCCGACTTCCGACACTTATCAAGTGAAGGTAACTAAGCCTGGTGGGAGGTTTCTCTGCCAAAATACTTAGTTTGAGCTAAACAGCCCAGTGCATTTTGCATTGCGTTGTATTTCTATGTTCAGATTGGCGTACGCAAAAATACGTCGTATTCGTGTTCAATTATACTCAATAAAGGAGTAAAATTAACCCAAAAAAAAAAACTATTCGTAGTGCGCAAATAACGTGTCACCTGCTTGATGGTGGCGAGGCGGGAGAAGGCGGCGGTGTAGGCCAGCTGGCGCTCGGGCGGCGCGGGCGCGTGCGCCCCCCCGCCGTACAGCGCCGCGCCGCCCGCCGTGCCCACCGCGCCCAGCGTGCCCAGCCCTGGACAACAGACGACAACCTTACCCGTCACTCCATAATAAATTATACTCCTTACTTCCACGCACAGCACAGACGCATGTGTGTGTGCACGCACGCATACTCATACACACACCACTAAACTTAACAAGACTGACTGAAGTTAAGTTTGAAGTCCACATTGCGGAAAAATTATGAACGTATAATCACTGCTTAGGTAATTCTAATATGATGTTTTTTTAAATACAAAAATTGATATTGACGGCATTATACAAGATAGATATATGTGTGAGCGTATTATGTTTGGGATAACTTACTCTGTGTGCTGGGAACGTGTCGTAGTATCTTCAATTGCAAAGGGTACAGCTCTAACTCAACATCCGAATTTGGTGGTCTGATAACCTGGAAAAATGTATTCAATATAATATAATAACAATTATTCCACTTCTAGGGAATGAAAAGCATTTACAGAGCATATTTTATATTGAAATTATTGTTTTTATTTTTTGTTTTTAGTCATTTCATACTGAAATAGATTTCCAGATACTATAATTTTTATTTCCAAAAAAAGCGGTGATCTATATCCCAGTGGCTAAGAATTCGGCCTCTTACTCGAGGGGTCCGGGTTCGAATCCCAGTGGCACGCACAATGACTTTGTTAAAAAAAAAAGTTATGTGCGCTTTATAAAATTAAATATCACCTGCTGTTACGGTGAAGGAAAACATCGTGAGGAAACCTGCTTGCCTGAGAGTTCACAAAAAATGTTCTCACGCGGCATGTTCGTCCACTAACGGGCAGTAGGCCAGCGTGCAGCGTGGTGGACGGCGGTAGTGGGTCATTAATGGGTTACTCGCCATACCTGTCGCGGCAGCGGGTCGGGCCCGCCGTACCACAGCGCCAGCGCGCGCCACAGCGCGTCCGGCACCAGCTCGAAGTCGCGGTGCTGCGCCAGCGTCACGTCGCGCCGCAGGTGCCCGCCCTCGCCCGTCAGAGTGCGCACCTGCCACGTGACAATTATACACACCGGCGTCAATCGTCACATCTAACAATTAAAACACTCTGATGGGAAAGATAAATTTTCTGGAACAAATATTTTATTGAAAAATTCACATAAAATTAAACTGAAACAAAAAAGTCACGGACACCCAGTCGGTCCACAGGTTCAGGGGTCAGGTCGCTGTACATTAGACACGCAATTGAGCATTCCGGGCATACCTTGAGCTGATTATTAGCCAGTAGTCGCCTGTTGTCGACGGGGCCGGGGTGGGGGGCGAAGCGCGGGTGTGGAGGGGCGGAGCCGAGCCCGCTGCTGCCGCCCGCGCTGCCCAATGACGCTGTCTCAGCCGACTCGGCTCCCTCTGCACGCCACAGCAGCGAGCCCATCGATTCTGGAACGAAACATTAAAGTTTGGCTATCATTTTCTCCTTCTATTATAAAAACGTCGAAATAATATTGATGAAAAATATTTTTTACTAAAGGTCTGTCACGCACGACCTAGGCGATACATAGAGGCATCACTGATCTCACCCGTTCCTGAACTTTCCTACTACTTTTATTCTTGTATGTTCTTGGCATTCTGAAAGTAGGTAAGACTGTCACCGTTCGACTGGGCCGACCTCCCCTTTGCAATAGAGTAAATAGAGTCAGTAACATTCTTGACCACGCCGGGATCGGTGTTCTCTGCAGTGGCAGGAAACAAGGTGTGGGATTCTCGCACTTTTCCCCCTATATATTTGATGTGACTCCCCTTTTCCCCCTATATATTTGATGTGACTCCCCTTTTCCCCCTATATAATTGATGTGACTCCCCTTTTCCCCCTATATATTTGATGTGACTCCCCTTTTCCCCCTATATAATTGATGTGACTCCCCTTTTCCCCCTATATATTTGATGTGACTCCCCTTTTCCCCCTATATATTCGATGTGACCCCCTCCCATCGGCGGGGTCCTGCGACCTCCCTGCGACACGAGCGCTGTGGTACACGCTCACCGGTAGAGTTGGTGGTGAAGCTGTCATCGCACATGGGGCCGTCCGTGTTGTCGGCGGCGTCGTGCGGCCTGGCGCGGCAGCAGGCGCGCGGCGCGGCGCAGTGCGCGAGCCAGGCGGCCCACCACTCGGCGCCCACCAGGTACCAGAACTGGCCCACGCACAGCCCGCGCGCCGTCTCGCGCGCCAGCCACCCCAGCACTGGAAACGAAACAGCTAATTGTTTTAACTCGTTTTCATTTTAACCAACGACGTTGCGCTGCGCGGAAGGTGCTGGGTTCGATTCCCAGCAGAGCAGAGATTTTAATGACGAATAATTTGATTTTCTGTTAATGGTCTGGGTGTGTGTGTTCTTGTCTTGTGTGTGTTCATGGCGCCCACGACACAGGGAATGCTAGTGTGGGGCTATGAGTGTGTAGCGTTATTTTACCGGGAAATATACACATTTGATCGCATAACCTCTACCAACATATTTTTCCCAAGTGTTAGGGTAATTTTCTTACTATGGCGTCCCTAAAAAACACGGGCCTCTGTTTTATATCCTCCGTCTGGTCAAATAAGTGTCTGATATAATCGGTTTAAAGTTTAAATCTCGAATCAAATCCACAGTTCTTAGTATAAATCCATAACTACCTTCAACTTCTAACCCAAAACAACCTAGAAGTTATTTTTAATGATCACCTGACATTTAGTAACTACCATATTGTATGAACTACCAAACCTCATAATAACAGATAACCTCAAAACTACAACAGAGCCAACTTTATAGGTGCATGTGTTGCTAGTTTTCCGTAGTCTTGACCCAACGGCCTGACTTAAAAAAAAACCTGTGTTTAAATTGTCTCTAAAATAAGAACACCCCCGCTAATAAAACCTATTACTGACCTTTGGAAAATAATACTGTGTTGAAGTAAACCGTTGAAGACTCCACAGTAAGTACTCCACATTGGTAGTCGATGTGAACCTGACATCAACACCACTAAGCTGGTTTTGTAAAATGATAGCAAAAGTCACTTTTACTTATGACCTTGTTAAAATTAAATCGCAATCAAGCGTCAATCGTCACACAACATGACTAAAATAGGCATGATGACTAATTTTCAAAAACTCTTCCATGATATTCAGAAGTTTCTATTATGTCTAAAATATATCACATTTTTGTAGAAAATTAAGGTTTTTCTGCAATAAAAGTATGTACATTTAAATTTTAAGTTTCAAATTTATTCCAAAACGCTCGACCCCGTGTCATGGCGTCTGTCATTACGTCAAGGCTCAGTAAAAAATGCAGAGATCGCGTATAATATGCTTACGAAAAAAATGACGTTTACTGAGACGTGACGTAAATTGACGTAATTCGATTTGATGGGTGTTTAAGCTATCATGGCGTATTGTTGTATTTTGTAGATTAATTTTAACAAATAAATTATTAATTTCGACATTAATAAGAGAATAAATTTATACAGGTTTCAAAATCTTTGAATCCTATTTCATTAGATCAGATTAATATTTTAGCGATACTTGATTACTGTCATGCCTATTAGCTAAGAGACAAAACCTAACAAGTACCTTATATGTTATTAAAGGATTAACATTGAACGAAGTGAAAGACTGATAATCTAGAATAATCTAGAACAAATGTAATCCTATAAAAGAGTAAATGGTCGATACGCACTTTTGAAGTTAATCGGGCGTTTATCTTATCGGCAATCGGAAGTAAACATTTTATGTTATGTATTGATAATATTTGCACGTGCCGAAAACGTTTTTGGTTCTTGTCAAAAATGTGAGGAAAACTGATACATATTATGGTATGATACATGAGAAATAACCAATTCATTTCCTGTTATCGACATTGATGCTCAATAGAAAAATAGATTGGATAATTTATTCACTGCTATAACTGTTTTTAAGGAAACAATAGTATCGATTTTAAGAAATATAGCTAGTCGATATCCAACTTGAAATTCAGTTAGTTTAAAAAACAGACCGGAAAAAGCGTTGACATCCGACAGCTATTGTGGGATTTGCAATTCTAGTGGGGTCACATTTATTCCAAGTCTTGAATAACTCAACTCGGGACAATCCTACATAAAAATCGGTGTTGTAGCCTCTGCAACTCAGGTCACGTCCCATTACCGGGGCACGCATAATACATACACAAGCAATAGGGGCGGCCGTGACGAGATAGTGAGCTTGACGCTAAAACAATTATCTAATGGGCGCTATCTAAATACTTCATTGTAGTTCGAAAGATGTTTTTGCACGCCCCGCCATATTGCGAAATGTGCAATTTTTGAACATTTTTGGTGGTAACTTTTCGAAGAGTGACAGAGTCATATTTTTGAGCCAATGAGTTTTCAAACAATTGACAGTAACCCCGTTGTAGAGGACAGCTATTTGTGTGGCCATATCAAAGGTTGAATTTATGAAGAAAAAACAGGCGAGGATAGGAAATAAAATTCTATATGTGGGTACAAACATAAAAGATATTACAGGGAAATCTACAAATGCTAATGTAACATGAGAAATTGTTGTTTTTTGTGTTAGTAGCTGCCAGAGATATAAATAATAAAAGACCATCTGCGGTCTGTGATGTACTTATAAACTATTTGATTTTGGATATTGTTTTCCAAAGGTTCCAAAAATAAAAAGTATAAACAATAATTTATATTACTGTTTCCGGTCTGGGTGTGTATGTGTTCTTGTTTTGTGACATGGCACTGGGAACGATTCAGGTACGATACGATACGGAGAATCCTAGTGTGGGGCTATGAGTGTGAAGCGTTATTTGTTTTATTATTGTGATATATATGTTTTATTTCTAAGAGGTATTGTATTGGCGCTAATAACATGTGCAATAATGTGCATACCTCTGAGTATCATCCACAGACAGATAGATAGAAAGTGATATTTAATTAGGTCCATATTTTGGGCGACTATCAGAGATTAGTTCGTGGGCAATCAGCTCATTTGTGACGGAACATTGCCGTTTGACGTACAACAATGTAATCTTTCGACAACAACCTTATCTCTTGATGGCGACGATAGCCTATCTTTAACGAGCATCGGTCTGGAAACCGTTCAAGAACCAATCTTTGATAGGCGCCTTTGAGGACCAAAATGAAAATAATCGCGGTGATAGTCCAAAGATTAGGAAGGAAATAGTGTTTTGCAAATATCCTATCTTTATCACTTTGATCCCGGCCTCTATTGACCGTATAACAACGTAAAAGTTTTATGTTATGGATAGATTGAAGTTTAACCCTTTCAGAGTTCAGTAAATAGACACAATAGTGAAACAATGGGTATGAGTCATAATGATGTGGCTCATGGGACTGTGAATGGGTTAAGTGAATTAAGTTTAATAATGAGTATTGGAATTATCTGGCACGCTTTCGTGCTTGCGAGGGCACGATAAGCTCTCGGTGTAGATTGTTATCGACAGATAGCTGGCATGAAACCTTGTCGAAGATCATATGGGCTGGTTGCAAACATAGAACGCTGTGTGACCATTAGCCCATAAATCCATCAATCCACAATGGCACCAGCGTGGGTAAATATCGTCCTCTTGTGCCCAACAGGGGGATAACGGTAGGGCTGCAGTCAAGTTGAAATAATATAGCTTAATTTCATACAATTTCGCAAGAAATTTGACAGATAACACTTCCCATTATCTCAAACGCAAATATTACGCACAGCAAAATGTCTAAAAATAAAATATTCGAGATTTAAATTTTAAGTGTCGTTTAGATAAAACAAGCGGTTAGATAAAATAGTAAACAATGTAGAGAAAATTATATAACAGTCAGTGGGGTTACTATTAGTTTGTTACTCAAAAAATTTTTTGGTTTAAAAATCAATATCAATCAACCTGCTAGTCAGAATTAACACTATGAAGTATGAACAACTCTCAGGCATGCAGGTCGCCTCTAATATTTTCCTTATTCATTACAGCTGACGATATTCAATTTTATAATGCGCACATCCCACTTTATTACTATTATAAAAATAAAATAAATGCGAATGTTTGTGAGTATGGATGGATGTTTAATACTCTTTCACGCAAAAACGGCTGAACAGATTTGAATGAAATTTGGTACACAGATAGATCATAACCTGGATTAACATATAGGATACTTTTGATCTTTCTATGCACCAAGTTCTAAAACCCCCGCGGTCGAAGCCGCGGGCACAGTCTAGTAACTTATAAGAAAGCCAATGGTGCGTGCCACTAGGATTTGTACCTCTAAAAAGGGGCCAAACTCTTAGCCACCGGGCTATCACCGCTCGTGCGTGTGTGCGGCTCGTGGTGGTTACATGTCAAGAATAATGCGTATTTCGATAAAACATTAGCGAATGATTATCAACCCTAGTTATCTCACGAGGCGACAAGTTTGACACGGTTTGCGAGGACGTCCGACTGTTGCCGCGCTGAAATAGCCCAATGTCACTGTTGTATGAATAACGTAACAGCTGACGGCGGAAACCTCATGGGGGCTCATTTGTATGAAGTAATAGAACCAGCGGTGATAGCCCAGTGGCGTAATTCGACCTCGGATCCGGGGTCCGGTTTCGAATCCCAGTGGAACGCACCAATGACTAAAAAAGTTATGTGCGCTTTATAAAATTAAATATCACCCGCCGCAGTCCTGAGAGTTCACAAAAATATATTCTTAATGGTCCGCCAACCCGCAGTAGGCCAGCGTGGTGGACTAAAGCCTACACCCCTCTCATTGTGAGAGGAGACCCGACCCTGTAGTGGGTCATTAATGGGCTACTGACAATAGAACTAGGAATATTTCATAGTGGAATTTTTGCAAGTTTTGTGGGGTGACATTTGATATCAAATCTCAGCAGACGTCAATCTACTAATGCGTAAGCAGTTGAAGTGAAAACATATTACGAGTGGAATATTTTTGACTGGTTTTCTTGCTATAATGTAAATTTCGGCTGACGTAGATTGCAAGTGATTATTCAGACTGAACAATGTTAAATATGACTATCTCAAATGGAGGCAAATTGTACGTCTCTTCGGAGGGAATGTTAGGTTGTTAGATGATATTGATTGTGCATTGCGACCCTTGTTGTATGCAATAGTTGATTAAATAATCATGACTATTATCTGCACTAAAGTAGACTTTTGCTGCCTGGCTTGTATCCGGTGTTGGAAATAAGAAGGATTTCCGTGGTGGAGTGTGTTGGGCAAAAGCCCTCTCTAGGTTCGACTGTTCCACACGCTGCTATAAACGAACAGACTTTGGTTGACTGCTACGGAGAACATCGGAATCTTAATAGACGATCAGCCGAATAGAAAAACATTCCCAAGCAGCAAAGCAAACAGTATGAGGTGCGGCTCACCGATATCCCGCTCCCGGTTGAGCTACCCGCCCCTACAGAAGGCGGGAGGGCGGAAATCCAGCTCCATCCCACCTAGGAGACGAGCTCCAATAGTAGGCTAACGCTGTCGGGGCAGAGGGCTTAACTGTCGGGGCCCCGGCTGACAATTAAGCGTTCTGCGGAACACCGCGGGGTTTTAGCCTGTAGGAGTCCGGCATCACCACCGTCGGCACCATCTCTACAGTAGGTATCCAGTACGTAACTAAAGGGGCGGACAGTATGAGGTGCGGCTCACCGATGTCGCGCTCCTGGTGGCGGCAGGCGGGGCGCAGGCCCAGCACCACGTGGCACAGCTCCAGCAGCAGCTGCAGGAAGGGCGCCAGCAGCGCGCCGGCGCGCTCCACGCTCCAGATCAGGAACTCCTCCAGCGGCAGCGCCGCCTCCGAGTCCGGCCCCCAGCCCCACGCCTCCACACCGCCGCCCCCCTCCCCGCTCGCCTCCGACGCCTCCGTCGCCTCCGTCGCCTCCGTGGGGTCCGTCACCACGCTCGACGACTCCGAGTCGGAGGGTTTACTCTGGAATACAAGTCAAAGTCAAAAATACAGATGCAAATAAGGTAGGTAATAAGGTGACAAATAAAAACAAATTTTATTTAAACTTTCGTGGACGTAAGGTGGCAAATGAAAACAAGTTGTATTTAAAATTTTTAAAACCCGATTACATAACACTCAGATCCAATGCGGCCCTAAAAATCAAGTGAACTGCTGACCTGAAAAAGACAACAGGAAATTGTTGGATTCAAAGGGCCAAAAACTGGGCGGAGTGGCGTCGATTAAGCTAGGCCCGTATCCAGCAGCGGCAAGCTACAGAGCCTCGGGCCCGCACCTATTGTCCCCCTCGACTCATTAGTTTGCTATTCATTCGCTTACCTCGTTCAAACTGATAATATCCTCGCCGTTGCTAGGTCCCAACTGGAACATCGGTTTCCGCCCATCCTTCGGTACGGTGATCAGCTTGTCCCTCAAGTTCAGCAGGAGGACTTCGGGGTCGAAGCCCTTGTCCCCCTCCGAGTCGTCGGAGGGCGTGGAGGAGCGCGAGGCCTGGCTCCTGAGGGCCTCGTTGGCGACGGTGCACAGGACGCCCACCATGTCGACCAGCTCCTTCTTGTTGAGGATCCCGTCGCGGTCCACGTCGAAGATCTTGAAACAGACTGCAACAATACAATACAATACAATACAACACAATAGTCTTTATTGTGCACATATGTACATACATACAAAATCAGTTAACAATGAAACATGAAAGAGAAAAAACACAATAGGCTTGTTTCCACTAATAATAAATCGGCTGACATAGGGTTTCTATGACTAATCATGTTATGTAGTAACCAAAAAACACTTTTTTCATTAAAATAATTAAAGATTACCATTATTTACGGAAAATAAAATCCGCACAATTGGCCATTTAATCACGTGATATTGAATGATTGAACACAAATCAGAGAAGCGTGACGTCACGCAAACATCATGTTGTTGCTGTCATTTCCGTACACAGTAAACAGCTTGTTTCGCGAGCCGTGACATCATTCAAGACGCCATGACAGCCTTTTTCTATGTCATTTTGGAGTTCAATACTAAAAACGCACAATTCTTAGGTAAAATGGCTTATTTTTCTTAAAATAATATATATTTGGAGTAAAATAGATACCAAGCTATATTTTTAAACTCATTTCCAAATTTTTTGAAATATTTTTGTTCAATCTCAAACAGACCTGAACTATATTATATCAATGATTCGTATTAATCTCTGTGAGCCACAATTCAAAAACAAACTCATGAACTGATTCACAATGGGTGGCAATAGGGAAGAATGGAATTAACCTTCCCAGGCCATTACTACATATTATAAACTAAGAACTTTTGTCTCATAAAGCATAGGTAAGTATGACCTATAACTAAACTGACCATTTTTTTCAAACCCTAAAACGGGACATATTAAAACCTCTATGATCTAAAATTTATTCATTGTCAGATTATTGGTGACCAGATTTCGTCATTAGCTTTGCTATAACGAAACACTCATAGCACTTAAGACTTCGCTTAGAATTTTAAGATCAATGTCCTTTAGGTATGACTTTATGTAGGCAATTTTTGATAAAATCTAGTCACGTTCGGTAACCCGAACAGTATGAGCGTACAGTAACTGTACGCTCATTTTTAGCAAAGCACAAGCGAGGCGGAACTGTCATAGCCAGATTTTTATAGTGATTAACCGCTTATTTTACTTTTTTCTAAAACGGGACATTTTTTTATCCCCAGAATGTTATTGGGGACACCGGGACAGAGTAGGTCAAAACGGGACTGTCCCGTTCAAAAAGGGATATATGGTCACATTACCTATAACGCACCAATATGTGTGCTTGACCCAAAGACACCTACGGGCCACGTGCGCACCGACACGACGCGCGACGGACGCATAGCCGATAACCGATGCAAATTGCCATATCGGCACTTACAATGTACGACCACTATTGGGAGCACTGTTAACAGATACCACTTATCTACCAACCATACCTTGTAACACGAACAACACACGATGTAAATTGAGCTTTATTGTCTTGGAAGTAGAGTTTGAAATGCCTTTGCAGAAAGTTCGCTATGATTACCGATTGCACAAACGAATCGGTAATCATCCGATAACGCTATGTGCATAATTTAATTACAATTATTGTAATTTGAGATAACATTGCTATTAAGGTAATTGCGATAAGATGAGAAACGTGTAAAGGTGTTGTGTTGAGTGTAATAACTGCTGTGCTGTCCTTGTTCTGAGAACAGTGAGGTAGTCTTTCGAGACTTAGTCAATAATGTTCTCACGCGACTTTTATTGTCAGTAACTCATTAATGTCCCATTATAGGGTCGGGTCTCCTCTCACAATGAGGCCGCCGCCGTCCACCACGCACCACTACTGCCCGTTGGTGTACTTCACATGCCTATGAAAACATTTTTTTTTGAACTCTCAGGCATACATGTTTCCTCACGATGTTTTCCTTCATCGTAACAGCAGGTGATATTTAATTTTATAAAGCGCACATAACTTTTTTACAAAGTCATTGGTGCGTGCCACTGGGATTCGAACCCGGGTCCCTCGATTAAGAGGTCGAATTCTTAGCCACGAATTAATTTGATATAAACACCAGTACCGTTACACCAACACAATAGGAACAGCGCCGTCGGATATCCTTATTCTTAACGCCTAAAGAGGAAGCGACCGCCTTTCGCTCTCTTACCCGTGTTGCGCCATTCCAGTGACGTCTTAACACTTGATTAGCGTGTTTTTATAAGGCGTGTTGTGTTGGTAGACTAGAGGCGTCACACTTGTCAAACAAAAACTGGCTAATCAGAAGACGTATCCTCAAACGCGCTATCAAAGTTCCATAAAATCTGCGCGTATACACAAATGGTGCAAATTCAGGTCAGCCCGTGATCTCCGAGCAGTGCCATCCGAGCACACCACAACTTCTGTAATTCTAGCATCACATGCCAGGTATCCACGTCACCGTCACCACCTTCGACGAAGACCAGGAAACAACTGCACTCTATCGCGTGTGGCAAAAGAGAAGTTAGATCGGAATCGTCTGAAGACTTACACTTGAGCCTCTCGGTCCTGGGCCCCCGGCAGGCGGCGCTGAGGCCGCAGCACAGCTCCTTGAAGTCCACGTGGCCGTCCCGGTTCTCGTCGAAGGCCAGGAAGCAGCCCGCGACGGCGGCGCGCGGCAGCGGCGGCGACAGCAGCGGCGTGAGGCTCTCCAGGTCCAGCTGCCCCGTAGGCGCTGCGTTCCGAAGCGCCCAGAAGCATTTCTCTAGCTCTATTATGTCCTGGAAAAACGTTTTAGATTAGTTTTGTCTATATATATTTTTTATAAGTAGAGCAAGCAAACAGACAGCCGGGCCACCTGACGGTAAGTGGTCACCGTCGCCTGCTGACGCGTGCAACACCAGGGGTCGCCAGTGCGTTGCCGGCTGTGAAGGAGAGCTTTTTTAAGCCCTTCTTGAAAAACCCCATGTATATTAGCAGATTTGTGTAGTTGCTGCTACAATTAGTCAGTGTTGGTACTCATGTTATCTAATATTCATGGTACGAATGGCATCTGGCATTAACTGTGATTGAATTTGTTACAATAAAAAGAAATTTTCTTTGTTTTCTTTCAAATACAGACACATTGCCGAAAGTAATATTCGCAATTAAAAATCAATTTGGGTCTTGCATAGCTATATTTATTTTGGAGGCTCGATATTTTAGAGGATTAAAATGTGACAGTGTACACACGTATCAATGTGCGTATGTGTGTGTTAGTTTCTATCAGTATATCCCCAACAACACAAAATTTTTATGCTTAGCAACAGGTAATAAGTATTTTCTTAGTAACGTGGCTCCGCCATCTTAATATAAAGTAACTTTGCTTTACTTTAACTCACTCACATTGGTTTTCCCAGATTACAACTTTAGTGAGTCATATAACCAACCTCGACTATGATCTTTCCTTAATACTACTATCAGGTCTAGACTTAGAGGTAAGGCATAATATGTAATCAAATATGATTTGTAATCTGTCTTTCTTCTTGTGTATGTACGAGTGCATACCTTTATGATGAATAAAAAATGGAGTATTGAGTATCGGCCATCAATATTTAATAATATTTCTATGTGTTCTTCATTCTTGATGTATGCAAGGTAAACGTTGCATAAAGAATACAGTCATGTGTTGCACCGCTATTGTTAGTCATACAGTGCTCATGCAAATGATACATTTCTCGTGGCAGTAATTGACACTAATTCAAACTCGTAAAACGAGACGTTTAGCGGTCGGGAAAATAAACCGGTGAGGTAGAGTTAAGGAAAAATGATTAAGAATTCATTTTTATGCTGTAAACTCACAGAATTTTTCCTGTAAATATAAATTGTACGTGTTATATTGTTATCCTTAGAGTGGATGATGGAGTTTGAAACTCTATTATATTTGGTACACAGATAGATAGTGTGTACCTTGATTGACATAATTATATATGGATTATAGGTATGGTAGACTTCAATGATCAATCTTTGGATACACTGACATTAGATTTGTTTGCCAAGATACTACTGGGTTACAATCTTTATTTAATTTCTATTTCAGTAACATTCACCGAGTGTGGAAAATTTGCGACTTATCGTAGGTAGCGCCGGTACACAGACACATGTTTGCAAGTCGATAGTGGAACTGGTTTCGTTTGGTTCGTGTAGAACAACATCTCCTTATCCGATATACTACTGGCAGACTGACGTTTACAGATCTACGGAACTAATCACTATGAATAAGCTAACTACTAACTATGAAAAACGACCTGAGTAGCGCAGTTACTTAAGACGCCTGTGCGCAACGTGGAGGGTCCTGGTTTCGATTCCCAGCGGAGCAGATTTGAATGATGAGTTTAAATTTCTGTCTGGTTGGGTTGTGTAATAATGTGTACGTTGTTGTCTTGTGAGTGTTCATGGCACCCGAGTGAGAAGCATTATTTATTTTATTTTTGTAAAATTATGTAAAATTATTTTTAAAATATCAGCTGCTTCCTTGTCCAAACTTCCTTGTCCAATATCGATCGAAATAAATCGACCTATAACTCATAAAGTTGAAGAACTCAACTCGTTATAAAATACTTAACTCAAACTTCAAAGAAACTTCACATAAGAAATGCGTCTTCGTATTCAAAGAAAGTCTAACCTATATAAAGAGAGCCTTGAATCGAGGTAGCAATACATATTATATACTTAATACACCTCAATAGAAGTAAACAACTAAATCACTCAGTAGGTAGGAGGGTATGGGTGCATGAATGTTTGTTTGTTATGTACGAGACCTTATTCATGTGGATCCATTGATTTTGCAAACAAAGTTTAGGTATCTGTATCTCGCAGACGTAAAATCCTTCAATAATAAATTTATAGATGAAAGCATATTGACTGATGTCCCTTTTCTTGTGATCGATTGATAAGGTTCTGTTCACACTGTTGTGCACGATTTCTTGAAATAGTAAGCGAGTAACTCACAGGCGGTAAGCGGTGACAGCCAAGTGGCATTTGACTCGAGGGGCCCAGGTATAAATACCAGTGGTGTGCGATTTATAAAATGTAGTATCACCTGCTGTAACAGTGAAGGAAAATATCGCGAGGAAACCTGCATGCCTGAGAGTTATAACTAATATTCTCAAAGGCATGTGAAGTCCACGCTCGCATTAGGCCGGCATAGTGGTTACTTTGTTCTCATTGTTAGGGGAGAACCGTTTCTGTAGTAGGTCATTATTGCCACCAGGTTTCTTCACCCACGACATAATGTTTTGGGAAACGCCAGATGGCTTATTGAGGAGCCTATCAGCAAAATAGAAATTTCTGTTTCTGGTCTGGCTGTGTTGTGTTCTTAGTCTGGTGTGTGTCAATGGCATCCACGCCACGACACAGGGGATCCTAGTGGGCTATGTGCGTGAAGCGTTATTATTATAATAAAAAAACAGTTTAGTTCAGTTAGTTTAGTAGGACTGGGCCCTTAGTAAAGACAGATAACAAAATGCGCGCTCGATCAATGAGCGGAGCGCCGTCGCACATGCGACAACGCGATTGATTGTCCAATATCTATCTATTGAGGTCTAATGAGGACGTCAACTCCGCATGCAAATCCAATTACTGGAAGCTTCGAGCAATATTCATTAGTGATATCTTTTATAATATAGCTCAATAAATGAAAATTTAAGGCATGTGTATGGCTTTTTTATTTGGTGGGATTTGTGTTGTTGTCCAATGGCTGCAACCATGTTGGGCCCGAGTCTCTCCCCAAGTCCCCACAACGGGGGAGCTCTGAAGCGCACTCCACCATGCTTCTCCTATGCGGATTACTAGAAGAACGCACTATTGACCAACCCGTGTCGGAAGTGTCCAAACCGCCCATACGGCTTTCGACAACGTCTAACGAAGGCTATCGTGTCGATAACAACTGGGCTGACGGCTTAACGTGCCCTCAGAGGCTCAGAAGCACGGAAGCGAGCATGTAAATCGCTACTAGCGATCACCCATCCAGGCACGGAGCGCGCCTTTCATCGTAACAGCAGGTAAAGCTGAGAAGTCTTCGGTGTGTACCGTTGACATATAAACCTGGGCCACTCGAACTCTTAGCCACTGAGCTATCGACGTTTTGTCATAAAAGTACAACCCATAACTTATAACATAACTAAGGGTTATTGCCTTTCGCCGAAACGAAAGACAAGAGCGCATCGCGGCGCCGCGTTCAAGTGTTATCGATAAGAGATTGCTACTGATAAGACGTGTTTACACCTTCATATTCGTGTACTTTCCTCAGTTAATTATAGTACTGCGAAATTATTTATTGTTATTATGCATAATGCATACAAGGCAGATTACGGACCACCCGATGTGAAGCGGGATCCAATCTCAGATGGTATCTAATTTTATACGATGTTACTTCTGAGAATCTGATTAGTTCTGATAAAATACATGCATGTTAAACAAGTGTTATTCTTTCTACGAATGGTCAAGATCGATTGTGTTTTATTTTAGAGAAGATCTGTTTAGCCCATCAGGTTTCTCAATTTGTTTATTTCTAAATGAACATCAAATCAAAATTTTGTCCGAAGAACCATGCTACGAATTAGCGATTTCAAGTACCTATGTTCTTTAGCTTTAAGCGTTTTATAGTATGTGTGTGAATATGTATAAGTACACACTATCACTATCAATACTGATATTCTGAATTAAATGTAGGCAATAAAGATTAGGTCAGCGCCAGGTTTCAACATACGATATCTGTGCTGAATTTTCGATTAGTAAAGAGTGTAATGTAATATACATGTATCTATGATGTTTAAAAATGGGTTTATGATTTTGGTTTGATGGTTACAGTGAGTGATGCCCATTCGCTAACTGACTCAATAGTGTTTTGAATTCAATTGTTAGCTAGAAATAATTGAAAAATGTATCAATCAAATTAGTTAAATTTCCTGTTGCCAAATTAGCAAATTCAAACTCATTTTCTACAAAACAGTTCAGTTCAAAACTTCACTAGTACTGAAGCTATTATTCTCTTCATTATAACAGCAAAAATTATCCAATTCAAACTAATTTCCTTCCAAATTCTTCCCTCAAAATTTTTCCCAACAAAAAAATAAGCTTAAACCTTCTTGTCCTTCTGTCCTTGAATGAAACAAAATATGTCGATAAAGTAAATATAACATGAAAATAACAAGACACTCACCCTCTCCTCCAAATGGGTGACGCCAGCCAAACTCTGGTAGAACGTGGGCGTCTCCAGATCCTGGGTGACGTTCACTCTGTCAAACAGCAACCATTTCGACAGGACCGTGGCATCTTTATGTATGAGAAGCCAGGACCTGAATTGCTCGAAGGTGACCTTCTCGTTGGCTCCGAACAAGCTGGTGAGCACTTCGATGGACCTGTGAGCCTCGGTGACCGGCAGTGATGTGTTCTCTATGTGCAGGGCTCTGGCAAAGTCCCTTTTGTATATGTAGGAGCCGTTCTCGGTTTGATTGTTTACATAGAGGGTCCACAGGAATCTGAAACAAATTAACTTGAGTTAAGGAGTTGGTTGTTGCTTATAAATTTTCTGAAAATCATAAACAAATGGGAAAAGAAATTTCCTAATAGAATGTTATAAGAAATTAAGCCTGTATTCAACCTCAAAATCTCTTGATACCTCAAGATTTTATTAATGGCATTTTTTGTATCTCAAAAGAATATATAACCAACCAAATGGTAAATAAGGAACCCATCATTCAGTCATTATCATCTTCATATCAACAAAATGCCAGGGACATTGCCAATAGTTCCTCAATATTTGTATAAATGTACAGTTATATATTATTTCCTATACAATAAACAATTACTGAATATGTACAGAACTGATTAATTACTTGCCTTAATAACCCACATACTGCACAAAGGAATAATTTATGTATATACAAATGGAAGTGCTGAATTCTTGACTAGATACCACTGTCTGCATTATGTATTGAGCAATTATTAATTAAAATTATGTCATGATTACCAATACATTATACAGGAGACTGTTTATAGATGTAACATGTTATAGCTGTTCAGTTGATGTAATGATTTATTTTACCCTTATTGGACTTACAAAAAAAGTGAAATAAACATACCTAATCAATATTAAAAAGACCAACCAAAATGCATTAGGCCAGTGTGGTGGACTACTCATTGCAAGTGGATATCCAACCAGCAGTGGGGGGTCCCTAATGGGTTCAAGACAGTATTAAGATTCATTGTTTAGTGCCCTTGAAGTTTTGAAATAAAGTATAAATTAGCTATTAAATATTAAGTAATTTATTATCTTGAAATCCTTATTGAAGTAGGTACCATGATCCAGACATTTCATTGTTTTTGAATTGCATCAGATGGGTTTCTGATATTCTTTTAATAGAATAATCATTTATTGAATTTCCTAAAATCTGCCCCAATATATTTTAAGCAGGATTATATGTATTCCAGGTTCATGTTTTATTTATAATTTATAACCATGAATATGAACTATAGTTGATGCTGCATCTCAAAAAATTAAATCTGTATAGATTGTATTAGTATCTCAATAGAGAGGTGATATCAGCTGCCTTTTTTATTGTTACTAATCCCTCTTCTAAATATAGTATAGGATATGGATCATGATGACTTTGAACAATTAAGAATTGGAGTTTGAATTAAAATATCTGAGAAAGTAAACGATATTATGCCAATGCCATATTTAGCATTTACTGTGTGTTGTGTGTTGAAAGTAAATATTATCATAGTAACGCTAAAATTAAATGATCTTAAAAATGATAAGCGATTACAGTCACTTTGCAAAATTATACACATTATGTTATATTAAATACAATCTGTAGATAAACATGTAGGTAAAACATGTAGTGCACGTGTAATAACTTTCCAACAATTATGAATTATCACTTTGTTGTGACGAGATATTAGTAAAGTTGTTTTTAATAAATAAAAATATAGGTTTTGACTTTATGGAAATCCTACTGCGCAGTTCTTATAAGAAATTTTATCCAGCAGAAAATTATCAAAATATATTATTTTTGGCATAACAAAAATTTTTTGGAACAGCTTACTTGATTTTCTCTTCGATATTGCCTTTCGTGAGCACAACAACACCACACAACAGGTCCTTGAAGGTGATGCCTCGCTTGGTCCCGCCGCAGGCCTGGTACAGCCACTCCGCCACCTCGAAGGGAACCCCATCACACAGCACTTCGTGGACGAACGCTTCCAAGCTCAAGGTCGTGCCGTTCGCACCCGCGCATCTTTTGAACGCCTCGCGTATACGCCTCAATTCACTATCAGACACTGCAAATTAACGAATACCATAACTCATACTCTAGCGATTACCAACACGATAAACTCCAACGTATGGCCCGTACCTCTCTTCGCTGCATCGTCGTAAGATATAAAAGTAGGCTTCGAATCTTTCGCACCCATTTTAGATTAAACGCAATTATCATAACATTTTTAGGCGTAATAAACACAAAGAAACAATAATTCCTACAGCTGACAGCTCACGTCGTATGATCTGCAGCCATATTGAATATTTGTATGAATGATGGGTTACTTTTTTCCTTTTTGCATAGGTAAAACATATCCTACAGCCTAAGAGATAACAGAAAATTTTGTCTTGGTTTTTCCATTTTGTCTGATATTTGCTGACAATGTACCACACAAAATATTTGATTGTTTCTTTGGGGTACAACTGGTACAAGTATTACATATTTAATAATATAAGTTTTAATATTGTAAAAGTTTTAATTTGTAAGTACTAACAGTAGTTTTTAGTAGTAGTTTTATATGTTTATTTTTACTTTTTGAATTTGCATACCTGAAAAGGTGAATATGGATTGATCAAAGAGCCCTGTAAAACCAAGAACTAACCCATATTCGTGCAAATAAATGATTTTCATTTTTCATTTCATTTCAAATTTCAAATGTTTTTTTTTTAGTTTTTGCGACATACTGAATTATTTTTAATCTATATGACTTCCAATTTATCAATGTCACTTCGCTGTCAAACTATTTGTAATTTGTATTATCCTACCAAAATTGAAAGGACTCAGATGAATATGCTTTTTCTTGGTACAAATTGCTATTTAACATGTCTGCATTATCATTACATTGAACCAACAACAGCAGCACTGCAGCTGACTTGTTGATTAGGGAAAATCGAGAATTATTTGGAAATTTCTGTTATGAAATAAAGTTATATTCAATACTTCATGTGGATTATCGATAAATAGTTCTGTTAACATAATAACAAGTAAACTAACATTCTAGAATCGTCTGTCGGGTTACTATTTTAATGCTTGTTATGATCAACTAGTAATGTTCTTTGTTGTGAAAATTTTAGTTTGAACAGATCTTGTAAATGTCTGTGTCTTTGTGCGTGTTGCGTATCGAGATTGACGAAGATCTTCCCGAAATGGGCGACAGCACTGCTGAAATTGGTAAGTTATTCTCATCTGATGAGACCTAAAAAATTGTGATTATAAATCTGGGAGGTACCTTAAAAGTTAGAAACAGACACAGTGCTTGAGTCCTTTACAAATTTTATCTTTCATCATTAGAAGCGGCTAAAGAACAGAAACGTCGTGATCGCGGAGCTCGAGATTCCAAAACCATCACTGTGGAGACGTATGCCAGTGTGCTGATGGGCCCCAATGCTGACCAGGGGATCCTGCCGACGAGCTCCCGGCGATCTCCCCCAGAGGGCAGCACCTGTGAAGACGATGACACCATCAGCTTTTTCTATGGCAATCCACTGGTTGAGGTCACTAAGGGTGTCCTACACTTGTACAAAGAAAAGTAAGTGTTTTCTACATAGTAATAGTGGTATTTTGATGTTTTATCGGTATCACTTAACTTCATTGTTGACAATCTAAAGTTGGGTAATAATCATTGAGCCTATGGTACATCACACTCATTGTACTTATTAACTTGTTAACTTATTGTATTTCGTTTCGTTTTATTTTGTGCTTTCACCACACTGCACAAAATTTTGGTAGGTACTATGAGCTTATTTGATGCTTGCTATTGGTGTGTGAGCACGTCCTGTGGAGCCGTTAACAGTTAATGTAGGTCAATTAAAGATTTTAAAAAATCTTTATACACTATCTAAAATAAGAAAATTATGAAATAAAAAAAATACCAATTATTATTTTAGTGAGTTAAGAGAAGCGGAGGCCAAAACCCTGTGTCTGCTGTCAGTCCCAGGGGCACTGGGAGCACCGGACTTGTTGGCCTTTGCAGCGGCCTGCCAAGAGGACATCGCCCACGTCAGAGTGCTCAGGGATGGGTCCCCCGACCACTACATGGCCTTGCTTACGTGAGTATATCGCAATATGATTAAAACTGTTTCATCTTTCTGTTGTGATATTGACAATTTTCACCTTTTTAAAAAAAATACGAGTCGTAAATTAAAGTTCAATCCACCTTTATTGTCGAATGTTATCGGCCACGGAAATCTTTGATAATCCTAGTGCAGAAAATTGTTTAACATTTTAATAAATTTAATGTTAGAATTAAGGACCTCAGATGTGTCGGAAACTAGTCGAGCTATCTCAAAACATATACATATGTAAATGTTGTTAATGTTGTATAAGTAGTATGACCGCCGCTCATGTCATGTGACAGATTCCGATCATGCACGGCGGCGCGCGAGTTCCACGCGGCGTTCGACGGCGTGCCCTACAGCACGCTGGAGCCGGGCGCGCTGTGCCGCGCCGCCTGGGTGTCGCGCGTGGAGTGGGCCCGCAGCGGCGCCCCGCCCCCGCACCACACCGAGCTGCCCACCTGCGCCGTGTGCCTCGAGGTCAGTGTTCTGTGTACACATGCTGTATCTACAAACACATGCAAAACAAATTAATGTTTGATAGCGGTAATAGGCTTAGATTTTGACCATTTTCCAGAGTTGCGTGTTCGAATCACAGGAACAAGCACAATGCTTTCTTAAAAAAAAGATATGTGTGCTTTAAAAAATTAAATATCACCCGCTGTAATGGTGAACAAAAACCTCATAAGGAAACCTGCATGTCTGAGAGTTCTCCATAATGTTCTCAAAGGCATGTGAAGTCCACCAACCCGCATTAGTCCACCGTGGTGGATATACTTTTCATTGGGAGAGGAGACCCGACTCTGTAGTGGGTCATTTGTACGGGTTTGCATTAAAAACATGAATGTGTGGTTCTGGCGGTTGCAGCGCATGGACGAGAGCGTGGCGGGCGTGCTGACGGTGCAGTGCGCGCACGCCTTCCACGCGGAGTGCCTGGCGCGCTCGCGGGACGCGCGCTGCCCCGTGTGCCGCTGCGCGCAGACGCCCGAGCCGCGCCCGCAGTCCCGGTGCGCGCAGTGCGACGTGCACGCGCAAGGTATGTGTCGCGGCGGCGCACGGCCGAGTGCCTGGCGTGCGAGTGCGACTCAGACGACGCACACACGAGCACGCACATCGCGTAAACCGCTTCCATAGTCAACCTCAAACCGACGAATAAAGATTGTGCTCCCGTACCGACTACTGTACTGTAGGAGGAATTCCATCTCTCATTGAATGACGGCTTTAGCTATTTGAGTAAAGATGAGAACGTAACGGGAATACGAGATAATCGTGCCTGGGAAGCGTTCGTGCTTCGCAGCCTCTTTGTTTACTTTGCGAAAGTAGCTTTATGTACGTTTACATTGCTTTAATTTAAAACTAGTGAAAATAAACACATGCAAAGTAAGTTTGCGAAGCAATTTAATTTTACGCCTTAAATAATATGTAAAAGCATATGCAGTACATTTAAAGATACCATTTCGAGATGGGCTGCAGACCGCAACGCAGGCGACACTGCGGCCGTAGGATACGCGCCGCGGCCGCAGGCTCCAGTGGTTCCACGCTCGGAATAAATATCATAGAGATTCATAGAAACAAGTTAGTGGTGTTGCCCGCGGTTTGCAGCTGCAGTTTACGGTCTGCAGCCCGTCTCGGAATGGTACCTTAAGAAAAAAGTATGTTGTGTCAGATATTTGTAACCCCATTGGCATTATTTCTGTAGACAACCCGGAGCTCGAAGAGGTGCAAGACGTGGAGGGTGTGGGGGGCGTGGCGGAGGGGCTGGCGGACGCGGAGGGCGGCACGCTGTGGATCTGCCTCATCTGCGGACACGTGGGCTGCGGCAGGTAACCACAGCATCACAATCATCATCATCGATTCATCACAACGTCTACCACAAATGATAATCTTCCATAGATGACCATCGCAGGCTGCTCGCAAAAATGTTTTGCAGTTAAATCTGGAGAGGTCTTCCTCAACATCTTCTGTTAAGGAATGCCTGTTTCACCATTACTTTGAATGTCAGATGCTGAAGAACGATTTTTACATTCTTCGGCGCATGGTCTTCATATGGCTTTTAAGCTCATACAGCTTATCGCAGAGCTGTGTTTTCCGGACAGGAGTCCATTTGTACTCTCAGGGCGTCCGATCTTTTTTCGATGCCGTTTTATATAGGACTCGAGTCGCCGCCCTTCCTCTCAGCCGTCGGTAGTCCACTGCTGGACATGGGCCTCCCCTAATCGACGCCACTCCGCCTGGTCCTGGGCCTTTGAATCCAACGGTTTCCCGCTGTCTTCTTCAGGTCATCAGTCCACCTGGTAGGAGGGCCGCCTGTGCTCCTTTTACCTAATGATTAAAAAGTTTAATAAAACATCTTTAAATGTAATCCTTAAAGAAACAAGAGGAAGAGAATATCAAATAATAAATACTTTTGCACCAGGTACGAAGGCGGGCACGCGGCGCAACACTTCCTCGCATCGAATCACACCTACGCCCTGCAGCTCGGCTCCAACAGAGTGTGGGACTATGCGGGTATGTGTGTTCTGATATATGTGGGTAGTTTCATTTACATTTTTTCGTTCCTACCGATGTATCATCGAAGACGTTTTTTTGTCATTTTTAAGCGCATAATAAAAAAAAACTGACTACTTAAGTGCACAAAGAAGAAAAAAACTTGTTTTTTTTAAATTTAGAAGCAAACAACTTTCTGAGGCTTCTCAGAAATGTCTTTGGATGTAGAATTCAAGACGTCTTGGTGGTTTATATAAGATTGATTAGCAGGACCAGTGCCCAGTGTGTCCAAAACAGAGATTGCTAATTATACCATATCGTATAGGCGCCATGACCGTTTTAGATTCATCACAACATTTCTGTTAGAATACCTAACAGAAAAGGTGTTAAAGAACATACAAAATTAAAATTACACATTTAAATCATATCTGATTAGTATTTGTACCAGTGTTGATGAGGATTCCTCTTTCTCTTAACGAGGAAGTTACGCAATTTTTGGTACTGTCACATCCTCTTCCGCTTCCTCTTAGGGGCAGTTGAAAAATTCCTCATCCTCATCCGCCTCCTCTTAAATTAAGAGGAATCTATGAGGAATTTTGTGTATCCATGGTTCACACGTCAAAGGGAATCACTGGGTTTCCCTAGCCAGCCGATTTATTATCTTATATAGTTTTTACTCTTTTCCCCTTGCTCAAACCGTTCTTCTTCCTCTTCCTCGTGGATACATCCTCATCCTCTTTGTGCTGAGATTTCCTCACCCTCATAACTCGTTCCTCATCGAGCCCAATCGCTGGTGATACTTCAGGCGACAACTTCGTCCACCGGCTGGTGCAGAACAAGGCGGACGGCAAGCTGGTGGCGGCGGAGGGCGGCGCGGGCGCGGAGGCGGCGTGCGGGGGGGACAAGCTGGACGCCGCGCAGCTGGAGTTCACCTACATCCTCACGCACCAGCTCGACAGCCAGCGGACCTTCTACGACCAGAAGATGGCCAAGTGAGTCATGAGTCATGTACTACAGGGTCGGGTCTCCTCTCGCAATGAGAGGGATGTAGGCCATAGTCCACCACTCACCACTATTGCGGGTTGGTGGACTTCACATGCCTTTTGAGAACATTTTTTTTGTGAACTCTCAGGCATGCAGGTTTCCTCACGATGTTTTCCTTCACCGTAACAGCAGGTGATACTTAATTTTTATTTTTATAAAGCGCACATAACCTTTTCACAAAGTCATTGGTGCGTGCCACTGGGATTCGAACCCGGACCCCTCGATTCGAGGTCGAATTCTAAGCCACTGGGCTATCACCGCTTTTGTAACATCTACTAGTAGACAATTTAACAGTAAACTCAGCTTGGCCAGCCGTCCTATGTGTGTGTGTGTGTGTGTGTGTGTTTGTAAAAGCAATGAAACATGTGATTTTTTAGTAAGAAGAGCAAGCGAACAGGTGAAAGGAAACCTGGTTTTAAGTGTCACGTCCACGAAATTAGACAAGACAATTGAACGTTTTAAAACATTGTTTATTTTCAGACTAGAGTCAGAGTGTAGAGCGGAGTGCGAGGCGGCGCGCGCCCGGGCCGAGGCGGCGGAGGCGGAGGCGGCCGCGCTGCGGCAGAAGCTCAGCGGCCTCGCCAAGGACAACAAGGCAATGGACAAGAAACTGCACAACCTCACTGCCAAGTGAGTCGGTACTTTGGTTTTACATAAGCTCTAGAAAAGAAAAAATAAAATAATTTTAAACAAAAATGTGAACCGACTTCAAACTAAAAAGTAAGAAATAACTTTACCAACAGACTTCAATAATAAGGTATTTTTGGAGTCTGTGCCCAAGTTCATCCTCAGTTTAACCTCAAGTAACCTCATTTTTACACATACTCCAAACATATCTTATTAAGTATTGAAGTCTATTTGTAAAGTTATTTCTTACTTTTTAGTTTGAAGTCAGTTCACATTTTTGTTTAAAATTATTTTATGATACAACAGAAAGAAAGTCTCTTTCTATTGTACATTATTGTACGGTGCAACCGTACACCAACCGTCAGCGCGTTTTTCGTATAGTACGCGCCGGTCACATTTTCAATTTAGTATGCATTTGGGATACGAACATATCACGCGCGTACTCATAACAACATCATTATCATACCTACAGTGTACAACAATAAATATTATAAACTTTAACAACATCTTTTCTTTGACTATCGTATGGTGTCGATACTAGCCCGTACAATTATAATAAATGAATAAAATATTACCTAAGTACATATTTACCTACATACTTCTTTTTTAGTAAAATATATAAAGTAGTAAGTTTTATAGTAAAACATATCATGATTTCTTCATGACTTTAAAACTCGTCTGCAAAAATGAGGTTACTTGAGGTTAAACTGAGGATGAACTTGGGCACAGACTCCAAAAATACCTTATTATTGAAGTCTGTTGGTAAAGTTATTTCTTACTTTTTAGTTTGAAGTCGGTTCACATTTTTGTTTAAAATTATTTTATTTAATGCTTTTTAGTTGTCATAGTTTCACTTCCACTCTATTATCTGACTCTGGTATCTTAGTTTTAAAGCTTCATCATAGATTGCGGCAACTGGCTACTTAATGGTAACCTTACGGATTACCATTATTAATGTTTAAATATATAATTTGTACAGTTTATTTAAATTAACTTGCTTTAAACACGATTTAATTATTCCTATTTTATAACGAGTTCCGCTATATCATTAGCATCGAAGGTGGTCAATGTTTATATAGTTCTGCAAAGGTAATGTGACCAATAATAATAATTTATCAACTTGGTTCCTTAACTCTTATCCGTTGAGGAGTTCCACTCTGTATCTTCGAAACTCTTCATCAGATCATCACCTACTTAATATCCGTTAAAGAGTTCCACTCTGTATCTCCAAAACTCTTCATCAGATCAACACCAACTTAATATGGGCCCAAATTGAAACTAACATCTTCCGAACTTAAAAGAAAAAAATTCAAATCTGGTAACAAATGACGGAATGCGGTGATAACAAATATAAAAGAAAAATAGGTAAGTATACTAAAATTCTGAGAAACCGGAGGCCGGAGGTATGGCCGTTCGGAAGTAGGTAACTACTGCATTAGATTCGTTTTCGTAGGTACTTGGGAAAATCGTGGATACCCGTCGCTGGTATTTGTTACTATATATGGCAGAGCTATGCGAAACTTTTACAGTCTAAAAACGCCAGTGGCAACTGGCTTCTCAATGGTAACCTTACGGACACCATAATTATAGTTTAAATGTAATTATAATTTGTATGGTTTATTTAAGTGAACTTTTAAACACGATTTAATTATTCCTATCTTATAACGAGTTCCACTCCATCATCAGATTCGAAGGTGGTCAATGTCTATATAGCTCTGCAAAGGTAATATGACTAACAATAATATTTTTTTAACCCGGTTCCTTAACTCTTATCCATTGAGGAGTTCTACTCTGTATCTCAGAAACTCTTCATCAGATCATCACCAACTTAATATGGGACCAAATCCAAAGTAACAGCTCCAAAACCAAAAAAAAAACAATTCAAATTGGTTACCAAATGACGGAATACGGTGGTCAGAAATATAAAATAAAAACGAGTTCCACTCCATCATCAGACTCGAAGGTGGTCTATGTCTACATAGTTCTGCAAAGGTAATGTGACCAATAATAATAATTTTTTAACCCGGTTCCTTAACTCTTATCCGTTGAAGAGTTCCACTCTGTATCTCCGAAACTCTTCATCAGATCAACACTAACTTAATATGGGACCAAATTCAAAGTAATATCTTTCCAACCAAAAAGAAAAAATTCAAATCGGTTAACAAATGACGGAATGCGGCGATAACAAATATAAAAAAAAAAAATAAAAATAAAAAAAAAAAACATACAGACGAATTGAGAACCTCCTCCTTTTTTTGAAGTCGGTTAAAAAGGAAAGAAAGCGTTTAACGTTGACTGTTACACGAGAAGGGTTTTAAAAAAATTATAAAAAAAATGCTTCGAACAGTCTAGTTTACCCTATGCGAGCACATAAAGTTATCTTGGTTTTATTTGATTTAATTTTTATATTAACTAGCAAAAACGAATGGGCTGGTACATCATTTTATTGTTATTTTTTTAGAACGGTTGTTCTGGAAGAGGTTACTTAGTGATAAGACTGCCACTTGTGCCACAGTATTTTTTTGGAATTTTTTTTACGGTGTGTAATAAAGATGATTTGATTGATCGCGCGCCCACACGAAATGCTGACCACGCGTCGCGACGCAAGCAGCGAGTGTTGTAAACAATAGAGCACGTCACACGCGTCATACCGAACTGGCCAATCGGAACACGTATCCTCAAACGCGCTATTAAACGAAGATTCTAATAGAATCTCTGCATAATCAAATGGTCCGACGTTAACTTCCGAAGTTAACATTCGGACCGCGGTCCCCAGTCAGTGACATCGCCTGGCGAGAGATCTCCCCTCGTCCTCCAAAATTGATAACTAGACTATTGACGCACCCCGCAGGCTGGCGGCCCTGCAGGCGGAGCTAGCGGAGGAGCGCGGGCTGGGCGCGGCGCTGGCGGCCAGCCAGGCGCAGTGGCAGGCCCGCGCGCGCGCCAAGGAGGACGCCTTCAACGACGAGGTACCTACGGACTCTTCTTACTGCTCCAACGACTACGACCAAAGTGGCGCAGTGGTTAATTTCGTTACCACACGCTACCCACAGTTTTGCCTGCGCACGCCGGTCTGTACACGGAATGTAACACCGTGCGTGTGGTTGGTAATACTGTATCACGCACCAATTTTGAATTTGGTCTGCGCAAGGCCGGCCTGCGCGTACTTCCCTGTGCGTGTGGTTGGGTGTTCGGTCAGTGTTCATGCCACAGTCGAGGCTAGTCGTCGTTCGGTGGGATACCTACGTGGTCGTTATCTTTGGCTGAATTCTGGAAAAATTAAACCGAAGGATTATTCCGACGGAAATAAAAAGAACTATGCCATGAAAAAAGATAAATAAAATAAAAGAGATGAGAACGTTAATATTTTAAGGAGTTGTTTCAGCGCCGACGGTTTCGACAAAAATGTAGCTTGCGCGTACTTAACTGTGAAGCCTGTGCGTATGGTAGGCCTCTGAGACACCGGTGCGACACCCAGCAGAGCAGAGATTTGTATTTGTAGTACAAAATTGATAAATCCTGTTGGTTCGCAGGTGAAGGAGCTGCGCGAGCAGCTGCGCGACGTGATGTTCTTCGTGGAGGCGCGCAACATGCTGGACGCGGCGCCCGGCGTCTCCGCCGACGAGGTGCGCGCCGCCAGCGTGTCGCTGCCCGCGCCCGGCCCCGCGCCCGCGCCCGCCAAGCCGCGCCGCAAGCGCCGGTAGCGAGCCACCTGCACCGCTGCCCTCCGCCGTCTGCCCTCTGCCCTACCATTCAATAGACCACCATGTTAGTATCATGGACGAGGTGCGCGCCGCCAGCCTGTCGCTGCCTGCCCCCGCCCCTGCCAAGCCGCGACCTCCGCCCTCCGCCCTCCGCCACCCGCCCTCTGTCTTCCGCCCTCCGCCCTCCATCCTCCGAACTCCACCGTCTGACCTCCGCCCTCTGCCCCTACTCTCCGCCCTCCACCCTCCGCACTCCGCCTTCCGCCCTCCGCCCTCCACCCTCCGCACTCCACCGTCTGACCTCCGCCCTTTGCCCCTACTCACCGCCCTCCGCCCTCCACCCTCCGCACTCCACCGTCTGACCTCCGCCCTCTGCCCCTACTCTCCGCCCTCCACCATCCGCCCTCCGCTCTCTGCCATTTGCCCACTGCCCTCTGTCCTCAGCCCACCACCCTCCGCGCTCCGCTCTCTGACCTCCGCCCTTTGCCCACTGCCGTCTGCCCTCCGCCGTCCGCCCTCCACCATCCGCCCTCTGCCTTCCGCCCTCTGCCCTTCGCCCTTTTCCCACTGCCCTCTGCACTCCGCCCTGCCAGTATGTGCCATGTCAGTATCATTGATTCCATGCCAATCATCACCTGACACTGCGTCACGCATATACTCCAAATCGTTACATACTTCCAGCCTATACCAACAAATGATGTTAGGGTTGATAATGAGACACTCAGCACACCTTTTTTTACTTAGCCACGGCCCGTCCATCCAATCCTCTTCCAATTCTTCCCCATTAGTATCCTATATTAATTCCTCATGCCCTTATTTTGTCAATGCCTGCCTAAAATTTCCTGTCACTAGATTAACCTTTAGTAGAGGGCTTCTAGAATTGTCAACCCTTCATTCGATCCCTTCTTCCTTTTTACATAATTATACATAGGCAGCAAAGTTGATTGTTGTGTTTACAGTTACGATTAAGTGCTAGATCTGTAAGTTTATGTAATTTTGATAAAGTATTTATTATTTTATAGAACAGATAAAATATAATTTGTGTAACAGCTAGAATGTAGACGTCTTAGATTTAGGTCTATGGTATTGTACTTTCGCTGTGATAAAATGTTTATAAATAAGTATGTAAAGACTTTTTTTTCGTTGTATGATTTGTGGAATGACCAAATTTAAAAAGGAGTTGACTGTTTTTTTTTTGTTACTACTACTTTACTGAATACTACAGTTATAAGGGTTTTGTAAATGTAGAAATATCTGTGTGAATTTGTGTCAATAAAGAATAAACAAAATTTTGTTATTATTTTATTACGCAAATATCTCCTTCTAAGATCGTTAGAACTTTAAGACTAAACTTGATTCTTTAGTCTACATTAAATTGAATAATCCAACTTCTTCTAGTAACAACGGTTTGCGCTTTCAAAAATGAAATTATACTGTATTCTTTCTATACTACTCCGGAACAACATATTTTTCTTGGCGTTTATGGAAAACGCCGATTGGATATATTTTTAAGCAACTCATTCTTAAAACTATTTAGCAGAGTAACTATTAATTTTTTTTAGCCTAAAGCAGGAAAATTAAAATCTTTCAATGGGAGTGTTGCACAATATATAATGTACTCTGTGGTGTTGCACGTTTTGTTATTATAGCAAGTAGCAAGTCTTATATTTTATCTGTGGACCTGATGAAACAAGTTGTATGCTGGTAGTACTTGGCTGGTACGAAAGGTGTGGATGCCGCATAATGTTTGTCCATTGACAAGTTTTTGACATTCAATTTGTTGATTGATGCCATTTATCTGTCAATGAGACTGAAAGGAAAGCCATAAATTCCATAATACTTTTTAGCAAATCCTGAATTCCTGACAAATACGTTCCTCATTTTAATTTTAACTGAAATAAAATATTTTATTCATTGGTGAATGGCGATCGGCGAAACAGATTTTGAAATCGTTACAATCCTTACAATTATAGTTCAGTATTGGTTTAAATACTTCGTTGGAGTCATTATATTTTATAAAAAGTGATAGGTAAGCGTAGTAATTAAAGTACAATCTAAGTTGGTGTTAGCATAGTAATCGATTATCGATCTAACTAGTCGATAGTTGACTGGGAGACGGCAGTTTTACTGCGTGTTCCGATTCAATTTAGCTTCGCTCGTACTATAGTGTGCTATGCGAAGTAATTCTGTGTCACACTTGCAGGGCCAGTCGCGCTCGACTGCGGCGCTTGCATTTACCTTCGCTGCGGTTTGCTAGAGACTCGACTCTGTATCGAATGTCGGAGCGAGTGTCTCGCAATTCCGCGTCTTCCAGCTGCTCAAGCACGATAAGCGAAATTCGCGACATTACGAAAGTCTACACAGAGTGATGGGAAAAAATCCAATTGCTGATGTACCTTGGATTTTTGAGTCTATCGCTGTTTGTGGACTATCTTCCAACATTCTGTCGCGTTGAGACTTTCTTATTGATTTCCGTTAGCATACAGGTGGTGTTGAAAGGCCTCGAGAGGTGAGCGTCACAGCTTCGCAGCGTTCACACCTGATGCAGAGGAGGATTAGCATGCATTTGATGCTTTAGACAAGCTGCTATATGTCCTGGTACACTGGTCTGGTCTATCCAAATCATTGGGTCAGGCTCTGTGCATGGGGCGGGAATGAAAATTGTGAAATATTATTTTTCCAATATAGGGACCGGGATTTTAAATTATACATTTCAGGGAGAGGGGAAGTTGGTTGATTTAAAACTCAAAAAATTTTAAAGTAGGAAAGGGTTGAAATTACAGGCAGATAGCTTTTCAATATATTTGATCTGTTCTTAAAAAAACAGTTTTAATTTACTTGATTCAGGTTGGTGGACCAGCATTTATGGCAGCCTATTGATCTAGAAAGTCATGCATGTTTTTAAATGGTTTTATTTAATTGCAAATTAAAATGCTTTATTTTTATTTCAATATAATTTATTTGGCATCAAAATACATTGCCATATTACAAGACAGTAGAGACTTGATTATCTGGACCTTGGTTATACAGGTACAATGTCAAAGCTTTATAGTAGTCAGCACTAGTTGTGAGCACATTCTACATTGGTTGGTTCGATGTTAACTGCCCTGTTGGTACACAAATGGTTTGTTAGTCAATGTACATCTCCTATTGGTCAAGCTTGTGTTCTTCGACTGCTGTACATTAGCTGAAAGTGTACAATATCCCTACCACTAATCTGTGCTCACGACTTGTGACATTTGCTATAAAACTATATAAAATCATGTCACAAATTATATCTATGACACACATGTATGAAAATTAATTTTCTTCAAATTCAATTTTTTCAATTTAAGATTATCAGAATGCCTTACAACACTAAAATGTACTGATCAATCAATTCTCTACTGTAATGTGCAATAAACAGTTATTTTTATTTCTTTTACTTGTTTATTTTTGTATAATTTACAGAAGTGAAGCAATATAAGAAAGGTAAGGTATGCTCAATTGAATAGTAATAGTTTCAATTACAATTTTTTGTTATTTTAATTAAGTTCAATTAAGGCACAGTAGTTTAGCTTAGTTATGTGATAGTGAATGAGGCTATCATGTGCAAAATCAATACAGGCTCGTTTGAGCTAAGTAGCAATTACTATAAGAAAATCATAAAGACATGGCGAGTATCCTACAGCACATAGAATCGTTATAATAGACTAGCTACATTTTGATTTATCTGGCACATTCATAAAGCAAGTGGTCGAGCTATCTCAGTCATATCAATTGGAGAGATACCTCCTGCCACCCTTGTAACATAGTCCGGCTAGCAAATTAGAAGTGACTTAATTAGAATTCTATCAACTTAAGAGCGTCCATCAGTGCTTTAGTCTTGTTTTGTGTGGGCTATGTTCATGGACCCAGTTGCTAATATCATGTTGCCGGCTTGTTTGCTACATCTATACTACAAATCAAAAAGGGCTAACCATAATGGTTTTTGCTTTTTCTATGGTCTACATAAACTCATTGCAATGCCTTAACTTTATGGGTGAATTTGTTCAATAAAAGAAATGCTTCTGCGGTCACATGCACACACACACATCATGACACATTATGTTGTACTTTATTACAACTAGGATCATCCTAGTGTTAGGATATGTCAACGAAACAAGTGGCTATTTCAACAAAGCCATAGTTATTTAATAGCTACTAGCAAGTATTCTGTTGTGTTAATTTCCATACCTGAAAAGGTGTTTATGGATTGATCAAAATGCCCTGTAAAACCTTAACTAACCCATATTCGTTCAAATAAATTTTCATTTTCATTTTTCATTTTTAAGAATAGCTTAGTTTGTCAGTTGACAGTGTGTTTTTTTTTTAACTTTTAGGCACAATGAAAGAGATGAATGAGGAGGATACACATGATGGAGGCTTGCCTCCGGCGAAGAAACAAAAGGTGGTAGATTCTAGACCTGCAGACAATGGGTTGGGATCAAAAACCAGCTCCACTGATAATAACACTGAGTCAGATAAGTACACTGATTATGTGAACCCTGAGGAGGTGGAGAGACTCAAGGAATTCAGGGTACTCGATGAGGTGAAGTCCAACGATGAGGCGAGCCATGACTCGGATTCAGACTCCTCTTCTGGTATTCAAATTTTCTTTTTTATTATCTTACTTGTCAGTACCATTAGTGACCCACTAGACTAGAGGGTCGGGTCTCCTCTCACAATGATAGGGATGTAGGCCTTAGTCCACCACACTGACCTACTGCCCGTTGGTGGACTTCACATATCTTTGAGAACATTTTTTTGTGAACTCAGGCATGCAGGTTTCCTCACGATGTTTTCCTTCACCGTAACAGCAGTGATATTTAATTTTATAAAGCGCACATAACTTTTTTTTACAAAGTCATTGGTGCGCGCCACTGGGATTCGAAACCGGTCCCCTCGATTCGAATTCCAAGCCACTGGGTTATCTTACTTAATACGGACTTATATCTTATGTCTATATGAAGCGCGCATAGCCCCGCTGCTTGAGCAGATCGCAAGTGATTGAGAAACTTAAGATTAGCTAGTGGTGAATTTAAAATGCGCGCTTCCGTGCTTTGGAGGACATGTTAAGTCGTCGGTTCCCGCTAACGATAACCGTTACGATAGCAGTATTTTAAACTTGTCGGAGGCCTGGAGCACTGTGGTGTAGTTTGCTCCAGGTTTCCCACTGGTGGAAAGAGACCGAACCCAGCTACCCACAGTTGGGTAGGGTACCCACATTAAAGGTTTGCAGGTGTTGTGGGCCATAAAACTCTAGTATACTGACTTAAATTTGTAACAAATAATAATTCAAAATATATAAAAGATGTAGTCCCCGGTAGATAATTAGCACACATTTGTAGGTGAGTCCGCCGAGTTGCCCGAAGAGGAGATTGAGAAGATGTTGGAAGAGAACTTGCCTGATGATTTCAAAGCACCGCCCAAACCTAAGGAGAAGCCGTATGTAATCCGAGAGAAGATCCTCCTGGAGGGTGAGCTTCCTTTAAGATACAGTTTACGCAATGCTCCATTAGTTTGAGAGTAATCCAAAGTCCTACAGCCAAGAGTTTCAAGTGCCAATTAAAGTAGTTGTAATTATGTTACGATGTAAGTATACACAATACATAATTATACCAAAATAAAATTTTTATAATTTATTTCCGTCTGTCCGATTTTGACGGGTCTTTCACTGGCAGATAGCTGATGCAATGAGGAGTAACTTAGACTAATTTTATTTTAGAATTCCACGCGGACAAAGTTGCGGGCACAGCTAGTTTTAATTGCCTTTTTTTACTTCTAGAGAAGGGCGTGAATCAGTTTGAAGTACTGCCTGCGGACTGGATTTTGATCCGCCATCAGAGTGGGATCCCGGTGTATGTGCACAGGCCGTCACGGGTTTGCACTGTTTCCAGACCGTATTTTATTGGCGCAGGCAACGCTAAGGTAATAATTTAATTAAAATTGCTGATATATTCCTGCTTTACTATTTCTCAGGCTCGATTTTCCTGAATTTTCCTGCTGTATATTAATAAGAATTATCTCTCTTATTATTATATGAGAAGGATGTAGGCCTTAGTCTACCATGCTGGTCCTGGGCGGGTTGGTTATGATTGTATAGTGGGTTCGTATCGATCGTATAATGACTTGCCTCACATATTTTTTGGGATAGCCAGACTAGTTTCTATAACCTCCACCAGAAATTTTGGTAGTGGCAGAGACTATGATTCTTATCAATAGTTGTACGATAATTTTTCATTTACTTACTAATGGTAATTCATCTAATATTACAGAGACATGACATCCCAATAAGTGCAATACCGTGCCTATCGTATCGGCGAGCATTAGAGGAAGAAGAGCGGCAAAAGTTAATAGATCAAAAGGTCGAGGAAGAAATAAAAGTAGATACAAGGGACACTAACAACAAAGAAACACAAGATAAACCGACTATTAGCGAGACAGATAAGAAAGATCCCGCTAATGAAAATGAAAATTCTAGTGGAACAACGGATACAGGATCTCAAAGCAAATGTCCGTTTAAGCAAGGGTTAATAGAACGTGATATAAAAATCTGTCCCGTTACTAAAGCTACAGTAGGTAACGACGATTCAAGCTCAACAACTCAAGATGTACCTATGGCTGATACTGACGATGCCGAAGCGAGTGCCAAGGGAGCTGTTGACAAACCGGGGACTGCGAATGAGAATGGATCCACGGACCGTTCGAGTGATAACATAGTGAAGGAACTGGCGAAGGAAGCCGCAGAGATGGACAAGGTGGCGTTCCCGGTGCGCCGGCCGCCCGTGGTGCTGCCCGACGGCGTGGTGATGGCGTCGCCGCGCGTGGAGACGGTGAGCGCCAGCTGGCAGACGCAGCACCTCACGCACGCGCAGGTGCACGACTACTGCAAGAAACTGTTCAAGTTCAAGGTCCTCAGTATCATGCACTTCAAGTAAGTTTTATGATGGCTGTCATTGTTGCTTGAAGTTTCTCTGGATCATGTTCTAAAATCCGCAAAACCAGACCAAAACTAGTAAAATGTATGTCGGAGAAGACGTTAAGATCGCGGGCTTTGACCTCGGGGGTCATTGATATTAAGTAATCGTTGAGTGTGCACGCCTTAGCCCACCACCCCCGCCTTAACCACTACTGTGAGTTGGTGGACTTCACAATACATGCCTTTGAGAACATTTTTTTTTGAACTCTCAGGCATTCACGATGTTTTCCTTCACCGTAACAGCAGGTGATATTTAATTTTATAAAGCGCACATAACTTTTTTACAAAGTCATTGGTGCGTGCCACTGGGATTCCAACCCGGACCCCTCGATTCGAGGTCGAATTCTAAGCCACTGGGCTATCACCGCTATCTCTCCGACTCTCACATATATGTAATAAAATTCTCGTGTCACAATGTAAAACCAAAAACTAATCCATATTTATGTACCTATGACCTATACTCTGTACTTTTACACTGTCTTGTCCAATTTGGTAAACAATCTTAGCATGTATTTTTATTTTGATTTGCGATTTAAAAATAACGCAGATACAAAATTTTATAAAAGCTCAAAAACAAATAGTAATGTAACACTGAAACAGATTTTCTAGTAACTATAATTTTGTTAAGCAATTTTAAAATTTTAATGCCGAAATAGGGTATTACGGCCTATGTCAAAAAGCTTTTTATATGAATTCGTAAGTCATAAAAACCCATAAAAAATTGGAAAAAAAAATTTGCAAACAAATACATAAAAAAAGGCTTTTCAATTTAAATTTCAAAAATCCCCGCGAAAACACGGTCTCGGCCGTCTCGGCGCTGCCGCCATGCTTGTGACGTCACTCGCAGTGTAAACAATACATGTCAGCAAAGGAAGAATGTTATACTCCATTGTTTATTTACACTGCTAATGACGTCACGCCGATAGCTTGCATGGCGTATAGCGTTTTTGACATTTGAAAAACAGATTAAAAAACCTGAATATTAAAATTGAAATAATAAATGTATACCTACTACATTTTTCAGAACAGAAATCACCATTATTCACTTGCTTTTAACAAAATCTATCAATGTTACATAATTTTGGATTTTTCCTTGCATGGTGCGAAACACCCCATTGTTTACCAAATAGGACGAGAGAATAAAAGCGGAGTGTAAATAAACGTTATGTTTTGTTTGTGGAACCCCGCAGCAGCTGGGCGGACCGCCGCAAGTACACCAAGGCGCGGAAGGCGCTGCAGTACCCCGTGCTGCCCGAGGGCACCAAGCTCATCTCCATCCCCGTGCAGCCCGCGCCCGGACAAGACGCCTCCGGTATTGTGCGAACACTCTTGCCTTCCCCTCGCTCCCACTGGCGCCCGATCCTGTATCACCGTTCACACTCGTATCGCCGCAATGTCGTGTCTTGTCTTGTTCAAATTCCAAAGCTTTTATTCATTATTAGGTACAATTTGTGCACACTTAATGAAAGTCGGCAGTGTCGTGTCTTGCCTTATTCAAATTCCAAAGCTTTTATTCATTATTAGGTACAATTTGTGCACACTTAATGAAAGTCGGCAGTGTCGTGTCTTGCCTTATTCAAATTCCAAAGCTTTTATTCATTATTAGGTACAATTTGTGCACACTTAATGAAAGTCGGCAGTGTCGTGTCTTGCCTTATTCAAATTCCAAAGCTTTTATTCATTATTAGGTACAATTTGTGCACACTTAATGAACGTCATACATTTAACGTTATACAAGCATTCGCTTTGATCGTCCCTCGGGTAAAACGTAGACTAGGAGAAAAAAGCGGGCGGAAAAAACTCCCAGCACTCTTTTAAAAATAAGTATCAATTATTGTATGGTGCAGTTTGACTACGCCCAATAAAGGAACACGCGTGACAGCTATCGTGTGTGTCATTATCGCATCATTGCCATCCGCTCACCCGTATTAAACAAAATCGTGGTAAAAAAAGGCTTAAAAGTCAAATATCATGACAATCTATTGTGTGCCTTATAGAATAGATATTAAAGTTCGTTGTCGTGCCGTGTTCATGAAATGACGTACGGTTTGATGTCACACGATATCGGCACGAAATCTGAATGGTCATACAGAATCAGGGCCCTGGCCATGTCCCATGCTAAAGTCGCTCGTATGACTACGTTGCATTAAACTAAAATTGCGTTAAAAATGAATGCGGTACCAGTGTGAAGATTTTTGATTATTTATTACTTAATTCATATTATGATATGAATGTACATTGCTCATACATATACCAAAATAGTATTTTTTACAATGTTTGTTTGTCAGTCTGTCTGTCTGTCTGTTTGTTTGTTCTGCAAGCCGCGGGCACAGCAAGTTGTTATAGATGCGATTGTGTGTGTGCGCGTGTGTGTGTGTAGGTGCGGGCAAGCCGACGAAGCGCGACTGGGTGATGAACATGAACGGGCGCAGCTACCTGTCCGTGTTCCACGAGTACGCGCGCCGCGCGCTGCAGAAGCAGCCCGTCTACGAGTTCAAGCAGCTCGGTCAGTGCCCACCGCTCCCGTCTATACTATCTATACTATCTATACTAATATTAGAAAGAGGTAGACATTTGTATTTTTGTATGTTTGTAACGAATAAACTCAAAAACTACTGGGCCGATTTCAAAAATGCTTTCACCATTGGAAAGCTACATTCAGCCTGAGTAACATAGGCTATTAAATAAAAAATAAAAAAAATAAAAAAAAATCATTGGCAGAGCGAAGCTTGCTGGGTCAGCTAGTATATAATAATGACGCTTCGCACTCATAGCCCCACACTAGGATTCCCTGTGTCGTGGGCGCCATGGACACACACAAGACAACAACACAACACACCCAGACCAGAAACAGAAATTCAAATTCATCATTCAAATCACTGCTCTGCTGGGAATCGAACCCAGGATCCTCCGTTCACCGCTCCGGTGTCTTAGCCACTGCGCCATTTGGGTCGTATAGTCTAGTTATGACAGTTATGTGTACTCTATAGTTTTTGCGCGTTAGGTAAAGTGACATGCCCAACAGTAGACCATCCTTCCTTCCTCCCTTTCAGCCCTTGGTAGTCCACTGCTGGACATGGGCCTGCCAGCCCTCCGAAGCACGGAAGCGGCGCATTTTATTTGCCACTGGCGGTCACCCATCCATGTACTGACCGCGCTCGACGTCGCTTAACTTTTTGATCGCTCGAGTTCGGATGACTCATATTTCCACTTAAAATAGTCACGCCCCTTGACCGATTAGATGCTAGTAAATTATAAGGCCATGTTCAGATCGATCGGTTGAAGCACGTCAGAAACAAGTACAGCCATGTCGAAGTATAGGCGTGGGCGTTATCGTTGTTCCAGAGAACGCGTCGACCCCGTACCAGGCGACGGTGTTCATCGGCGGCATGCAGTACGGCGTGGGGCGCGGCTCCAGCAAGCGGCAGGCCAAGTCGGCCGCCGCGCGCGCCTCCATACACATCCTCATCCCCGAGATGCGCGACCACCTCGAGCCCGCCGGCGACGCCGAGCCCGACTTCGTGGTCAGTCGCGTGCCCGCACCCCCCACCCCACACCCCACTACACGTGCCCTGACCTAATCCAACCAATATTAGGAAACTACATACAAGATTTTCTTATTCCGTAGCTCTTGGTTACGAGGCCGTAAATAATACCATAATTATAGTATACGGATCTTGACGCCAGTTCGTAAGACATGACTTCCGATTTCATTACGACAGCACTCATCCTATAATGACCAACAAATAGGGTATTTCACACCATGCAAGGAAAAATCCAAAATTGTGTAATATTGATAGATTTTGTTAAAAGCAAGAGAAAAATGGTGATTTCTGTTCTAAAAAATGTAGTATACATTTATTACTTCAATTTTAAAATTCAGGTTTGTTAATCTGTTTTTCAAATGTCAAAAACGCTATACGCCATGCAAGCTATCGGCGTGACGTCATTAGCAGTGTAAATAAACAATGGAGCATAACTTTCTTCCTTTACTGAGATGTATTGTTTACACTGCGAGTGACGTCACAAGCATGGCGGCAGCGCCGAGACGGCCGAGACCGTGATTTCGCGGGGATTTTTGAAATTTAAATTGAAAAGTCTTTTTTTACATAATATTTGTTTGCAAATTTTTTTTTCAATTTTTTATGGGTTTTTATGACTTACGAATTCATATAAATAGCTTTTTGACATAGGCCGTAATACCCTATTCTTTTTAATTCGATTCAACTGCAAATAGGACGAGATGAGATGTTGCAGACTTACAACACTATGAAGCACGCCATGACGGTGATGGCATGACCGATACGTGTAACAGTTGTCTGTACTGTATCATGATATTATTATCATTGAGCACGTGTGTCGGGCAGTTCTTCGACTACGTGGGCATCGAGGACCCGCGCATCGTGGAGTTCTGCGCGGCCACGTGCGAGCCCACGCCGCACGCCATCCTGCGCACCTGCCTGCTGCGCAACTTCGGCACCGGCGACCGACACATACACACCGAGGTACGGCCCCGCTGTCCCACTGTCCCACTGTCCCACTGTCCCACGCCGCCCCACACTCTGCACCAGCCCACGCCTGAGCGCAACTTTGGCACCGGCGACCGACACATACACACCGAGGTACGGCCCCGCTGTCCCACTGTCCCACTGTCCCACGCCGCCCCACCCTGCCCCACACTCTGCACCAGCCCACGCCTGAGCGCAACTTCGGTGCGGGCGACTGACATTTATTCAGTGGTACACAAGTACACAAGTGCTGCGGTGATAGCCCAGTGACTCAGAATTCGACCTCGAATCGAGGGGTCCGGGTTCGAATCCCAGTGACACGCACCAATGACTTTGTGAAAAAAAGTTATGTGCGCTTTATATAAAAATTAAATATCACCTGCTGTTACGGTGAAGGAAAACATCGTGAGGAAACCTGCATGCCTGAGAGTTCAGGAAAAAAAGTTCTCAAAGGCATGTGAAGTCCACCAACCCGCACTAGGCCAGCGTGGTGGACTAAGGTCTTCTCATGAGAGGAGACCCGACCCTGTAGTCGGTCATTAATGGGTTACTGACTGACTGACACAAGTACACTTCCATACGCTACCCCACGCTGCCCCATGCTACCCGTCACTGCCCCACGCCGCCCCACACTATTTCAGATTCAGATATTTTTTGACTAATATTTTAAATTGATAATATTAATATTTATTTCTTGACCTAGCGACTTATAACGACATCTAGTACGTAATTCTACAACCAGTAACCACTCTGTGGTTTTTTATTTATTTATTATTGTTCTTACTAAATTATTTCAAAAAAGAACTAAATTGAACCAATGAACTAATCGAACGAACCAGTTCGTCATTGGATTATGAACTAAATTGAGCGCTCTCTGTGATGACCGGTTAGGTCCAAGACTATTACAACTTCATTCACTCAATCTTGCGGGACTATTACAACTTCATTCACTCAATCTCGCGGTCTCGAGTGCGCGCAAGGCCAACGAGAGAATGAAAGAGCGGCGTCGCGCTATCGGCGCGGACACACGCCACGTATAGATTTCGCTATTCCTCCGTTGACCAAACCAAGGGTGGTTGCAGATAAAGAAGCTGGAGCACCAGAAGGTGGAGCTCACCATGAAGGTGGGCAAGCACAGCGCCACCGTCGTCTGCAAGAACAAGAAGGCCGCTAAGCAGCGCGCCTCGCAGGCCATCTTGCAGGTACTTAGCCCAATATTTACTGACTTCAATAAAAGGAGGTTATCAATTCGACACGTATGTGTGTATGTATCCGCGGTCAGTCCGTCCGACCCTGGCGCCTTTTTGGGATTTAGGGCGAGAAGCACTTCTAGCTCCGCTTCCGTAAAAGCGGGGTCGTCCTCAGGCTACTTTACTGTACTCGTCCACTTCGAAAGCGGTGATAGCCCAGTGGCTTAGAATTCGACCTCGAATCGAGGGGTCCGGGTTCGAATCCCAGTGGCACGCACCAATGACTTTGTAATAAAAGTTATGTGCGATTTATAAAATTAAATATCACCTGCTGTTACGGTGAAGGAAAACATCGTGAGAAAACCTGCATGTCTGAGAGTTTACAAAAAAATGTTCTCAAAGGCATGTTCGTCCACCAACGGGCAGTAGTGTAGCGTGGTGGACGGCGGCCTACATCCCTGTCATTGTGAGAGGAGACCCGATCCTGTAGTGGGTCATTAATGGGTACTGCCATGACACTCGTCCACTGATCCGCTGCACGTGGTGCTGCCGGTCCGTTGTCTCCGTGTCATCGGGGCGGACGTCTTTGCAAGGAGCTCCGCTGACTCTCGCGGACTCAGTGTCTTACCTTCCGTGTCACGTAGCAGCACATCCTCGCGCTTTGTACCGGTTTTCCTTATCACTCTGTAGATGTCGTCCCACATGCCCTCTCTGGCCCGTGTTGAGCAGAAATCCTTCCAGCTCTCCGTCTGAGCTATTTCTGCTTTGAGAGCGTACTCGGCTTCAGCTGTTAAGTAGTCATCGATGACTACTTGCTTCCGAGTGGGGGTCGCGTTCCCGATTCACCTTTTTTTACCGAAAGACAGTGTGTATGTATGTGTATGTATGTTGCATGGTGTCGTGGTGTCGCGGTGTCGGTTGCAGGCGCTGCACCCGCACGTGCGGTCGTGGGGCTCGCTGCTGCGGCTGTACGGCTCGCGCTCGGTGAAGAGCTGCAAGGAGCGCAAGCTGGAGGAGCAGCAGATCACGCTGCTGCAGGACAAGGCGCGCCACAACGAGCCCAACTACGCCGTGCTCGACAAGCTGCGCGCCGAGATGCGCAAGGTACGCTCTAGCGCTCTACCCTACACTGCACACTGCACGCTCTACACTGCACACTACGCCGCGCTCGACAAGCTGCGCGCCGAGATGCGCAAGGTGAGCTCTACACTGCACCCTACAACACACTGCACGCTCTACACTGCACACACTGCACACTACGCCGCGCTCGACAAGCTGCGCGCCGAGATGCGCAAGGTGAGCTCTACACTGCACCCTACAACACACTGCACGCTCTACACTGCACACTGCACGCTCTACACTGCACACACTGCACACTACGCCGCGCTCGACAAGCTGCGCGCCGAGATGCGCAAGGTGAGCTCTACACTGCACCCTACAACACACTGCACGCTCTACACTGCACACTGCACGCTCTACACTGCACACACTGCACACTACGCCGCGCTCGACAAGCTGCGCGCCGAGATGCGCAAGGTGAGCTCTACACTGCACCCTACAACACACTGCACGCTCTACACTGCACACTGCACGCTCTACACTGCACACACTGCACACTACGCCGCGCTCGACAAGCTGCGCGCCGAGATGCGCAAGGTGAGCTCTACACTACACGCTCTACCCTACACTGCACACTGCACGCTCTACACTGCACACACTGCCCACTACGCCGCGCTCGACAAGCTGCGCGCCGAGATGCGCAAGGTACGCTCTACACTGCACCCTACAATACACACTGCACGCTCTACACTGCACACACTGCCCACTACGCCGCGCTCGACAAGCTGCGCGCCGAGATGCGCAAGGTACGCTCTACACTGCACCCTACAATACACACTGCACGCTCTACACTGCACACACTGCCCACTACGCCGCGCTCGACAAGCTGCGCGCCGAGATGCGCAAGGTGAGCTCTACACTGCACCCTACAATACACACTGCACGCTCTACACTGCACACACTGCCCACTACGCCGCGCTCGACAAGCTGCGCGCCGAGATGCGCAAGGTGAGCTCTACACTGCACCCTACAATACACACTGCACGCTCTACACTGCACACACTGCCCACTACGCCGTGCTCGACAAGCTGCGCGCCGAGATGCGCAAGGTGAGCTCTACACTGCACCCTACAATACACACTGCACGCTCTACACTGCACACACTGCCCACTACGCCGTGCTCGACAAGCTGCGCGCCGAGATGCGCAAGGTACGCTCTACACTGCACCCTACAATACACACTCTGCACTGCTCGCCCTACACTCCACGTCCTTACGTCTCGTTAAAATACCACGCTTCCATAAGCCACCTTCGATCAACAATACACTAGATTTCGGGTCGGCGCAAAAAATACGTCTCGGTGAATAACAGCTCACTTGAAATGTGAGCTCTAATTTTATTTAGTTCGCTTGTAAAAGAGCCAATGTAAACACGTGTCACAATGCCGCAATGTGCATTCAAAAGTTGCAAAAATAATGCCCGAAGGAACAATTTAACGGCCGGAGTGTCTTACTTTCGGTAAGTACATGTAGAATAAGTTGTATTTTAAGCTTTAAACTAACAAATAATATCAAATTTAAATCAAAATTACCGATTTTATATCACCGCTACAAATGTTTGACCAACGTTGGCGCAAAAGTGTGTGTAACAGAACAATAGATGCATGGAGTAGATTTGTACTGTAATAATTTATTTGTTACTAGATTTTTAAAATTGGTTAATACAAACTTTAGCTTTCCTTTTTTTATTATAGCTTTCCGAGCAATCCGTTTACGTGTGCAGAATGGATCTCGACTTTCTATGGACATCAGTTTTAAAATTATATATTGACAAGAATGTGTTTCCTGGAGGAGATAAACACAATCACGAAATTATTTACTCAAATCAGTGGTTCAAAAATTTATTGACGTCAGGTTACATTATATATGTAAAAAAGCTACCGATATTTAATTATTATTTTGATATAATTATTGCACTAAACTGTACATGTATTATGAAGATTGTAAACATGAATATAAAGATATTGTGGAATTTAGTGATATTTTTATTTGTGACAAAAAACTATTGTCGATTCGCACTTTTACCACCCTTTGTTCCCATTCATCCACATCTGCACAAAGTATGTCTAAACACGACCGTACTTTCAATATTACGGTTTGTGATACCCTAAAACCCAGAAGAATCCCTTTGTTCACATTCATCCACATCTGTACACAGTATGCCTAAATACGACTACAATACTAAGGTACCTACTAGCTACAACAGCGATAGACACCTTGGCCAAAAACATATAATACATACACATAAATAAACATACACACAACAAAACGGTAACAAAATAACATATATGTATGTATACTATCAAACATACTCGTAGATGCCCACAATATAAATAATTGTAACTAAACTTTCGTGCATAATAATATACTAAATTATTTTTGTGTTCAATGCGACTCCATACCTTCTGTAGTTAAATTTGAGGAAGCAAACTGAAACGAAACCAAAGGATGTAACTCGCAAGGTAATAACGGGAAAAAGTACTTTATTTATAGCTCGTTAAGGTTAATTTCACATAAAATGTTGTTTAACTTATGTCTTTTCATTTCTAAGTGACGGGAGTAATTTATTGCTTTGCTCGTTTTTCGTGACGAATGATTGTAAGAAAAAGAATATTTTGAAGAATTGCTACCTTATTGCTAGGCGTCATGGTTGTAATTAGGTTGAACTTACAACTGTTTTAAAACGTTTCTCTTATTTCGTTAGTAAAGAAATGAAGATGTATAAGTATGTATTCACGCGGACAGTATAAGTTTTGATTTTGTACGTGACCCGATATCTAGTGTATTGTTGATCGAAGTAAGCCACACAGCCATAAGTTTAACATCCATTTAGCAAAGGGACATCTCCCACCAGGCAAGGTGGAGTAGTCGCGTGCTCTAATTACGTCATGTCGGAGTTTCTTTTATATAGAAAACTTGTATAGCGTGATTCGGGATCGTGTGGCGCCATCTGTTGACGGGTGGCGGAAGTGGCCGCATCCATGTTGGTTGACCGACATGGTGGTTGTGTGTTGCAGCTGCGCGAGCGCGACGAGGCCGTGGTGCCCATCGGCACGCTGCTGCTGGCGCACGACCTGCCCACGCACTCCGGCTCCAACCTCAACAACGTCGACCTCTAGACCGACGTCTACACCACACCACCCACCACTCACCACTCACCACTCACCACTCTTTGGAGGTACAGGGGAGACCTCCCGCCAGGCGATGTCATTTCCGCCGGACCGCGGTCCGAGTGTCAACTGCGGACCATTTGTATACAGGGTGGATACCATAAGGCTGCGTTTCCACCAGAGAGGGATGCGTTTTTGAAGAATCAATAGAATTGCTTCATTTACCTAGCCTCGCTCCGCTAAGCCGTTTCCACCAGAGCTGTGCTAAGCGAGGCTAGGTAAATAAAGCAATTCTATTGTAACAATAAAAACGCATCCCTCGCTACGCATCCTCGCACCTCTCTGGTGGAAAAACAGCCTAATACGACAATAGCCCCATTATTAGTTATTAGGATTGTTTGAAAAAAAAAATTTGTCAAATTCCATGTTGTGCTTTTAATTATTGCAACATGTTCCAAGAAAGGAGTAGGACTTGTGTTTTCATTTATTGTCGTATGAAGGTATCCACCTTGTATATGCACAGATTCTATGGAACTTTAATAGCGCGTTTGAGGATACGTCTTCCGATTGGTCAGTTCGGAATGACGCGTGTGACGTCGTGCGTTGGTCAGCATTTCATATTGTGAAGCGCGCGCGCATTTTATTTGTATTTCTTTGCAACAATCCTCACATGTGCGGGTCGTTGTACGACAATAAATATAAATAAAATAACAATAGATTTCCGTAAATTAACGCCTGATATAATAAATTGTGTATGAGGGATGCCACACTGCATATGTGTGACATAATGTCACACATATGCAGTGTGGCGTCACGCAGTATAGTTACTCATACAGCACACTAGCGTACGTACGAGTGTGTGTATCGCCCAGTAGTAGCTCATCAGCCTGAGCCTGTGTTACCCACTAGTTAGTGATGTGAATGCGCGTTGTGTATTACTTGGCTACGGCTACTATGTTAGTTTTTGACTTCAAAAGTGAAGTAAGTTCTTAATTCGGTTGTATCTATTTTTCTAAGCTTGTCACACTATGACCAAAAAACACACTTAGTTTTGCATATGCGTTGTAATGTGAAAATGTTATAATATAGAGACTATAATTAGATCTTAACTCAGACCATTTATTCTGATTTAGGTGCTAACATTAATATTGAAAAAAAAGGAGCTGATAAAGCTTATCTTTTAAGGAAACCAATGAGACTTAGTGTAGGATAACGGGGTAGGAAAATTGTATACCTTGAGACCTCAACATTCAGAATACTAAATTCAGAATACCAATACTAAGATCCACTATCTTAACCCTCCGTAAAGTAAATTTATCAGTTAATGAGGTTTTTGGGGCAAATGCTTCAGGCCTCAAGAGGAGGGTCCTGTCAACGTGCACCTCAAGACAAACACTAATCAACAGGATTATTCCTATCTGTCCCCCAATTTTGTCCCCTAGGGGAGATAGGAATGGAGGGTTCGATCGGTCACCTTCTCGCTAAAAGGGTGACAGATCGAACTTTTTATTTCTATATGCATTGCAATATGCATTGGACCTGAGTTGTATATTCTTAAATACGTTAGGTATTATTAATTAATGAATTATAATAGCTTTTCTATTCTACACAAATAATGCGTTAACTTTTGGAGGTATTTTTAAAATAATAAATCTATTTATTGTTATTAATCAATTTTATTAACAGGGGGCGCCTTTTTGATTTGAAAATAAATGAAAAACAGATATTACTATTCAAATTCCAAGAGCTACACTATTTTCTTTTTTAAAAGATTATTTATTGTCTTATTTTTGAGTTTAATTGATATTTTCTTATGCGCCTTGTTTTCCTGCGAGAATATATTTATAATATAAACTGTACACGCTAAACAAAAATGTACAGGTTTTGTAAAACTTACACATTTTCTTTTAAAGTTTTAAATCTTCAATACATATTTTTTTCTATAGCACGTAGCGCCCTCTAGCATTCACTCGTGATATTCTACGATTTCCTGTCCTGATGAGTCAAAAATAACAAATAGAAAAAAAATGATTATGTAAGGCATATCGAGCTATTAATAATAAGTGTAAAATATAATAATAATATGTTTATCAATATACATATCTAATAATATTTACCAACAATAAAAAAAAAAGTTAAAAAAAAATCTGTACTTGTGTTTGCAATTAAATAAGAAATAGGTGATGTATTAATGAATTAATTAATTTAGTGGAAACTTGTTATTAAATTAAGTACTGAATCTGTCAAAAGTTGTCTGCATCTTCAAATACAATAAGTATTTAGTAATACTAACTAAATAAGGTAGTTGTGTGGTCTGTGAAATGATTAAAACTTAACGTAAGACAATACCTACGTGTACATTGCTTTAATAGGCAAAATTGCACCGCAGTACTGGACAATAGGGACGTGTTTTAGCGACGGAGTGTAATGTTGGTCAGATCAGAGTCAATTTCAGAATCTGAGTAAGTGTCGTATCTGAGTAAGAATCGGGTAAGTAAACAAAATTAACTGATGACAAGATCATAACCGAATGAATGGCTTAAAGATATGATTTCTATGAACCGAATTCAATTTTATCACGAGTTACGTTTTAAAGACAACGATAATTTTGGTAAATAATGTAACGGATACTATAAATATAAAATTTATACATTTTATTGGATAAGCATTGTTCATTTATATTGATCGTTTAGTTATATAAGTATTACCGTATGATTCTAAAATAAGCGCTTAAAAATTACAATTATTTTTTAGCAGCTTATTAGAGACTGACGCACCTTGGCATAATTTAACGTTTACCGCTGCCATGTAAGCAGCTCGAACGTCTTTGCAATAATTTTAAGACAAGTAATATTCTAAATTATTTTATAATGTGGTAGGTCCATTCAAAGCAGGTGATGAAAGACGTGCTAGTTTAAGGAGTCTTCGAATGTCGATCCATTAGGATAAGAACCGAGATGCCAAACTAATTTTAGGCAAAAACAATCGTACGAGTAATGAACGATATTGTTAATTGAGACAAATAAATCTAAAATTATTATATTTTATGTGTTTATATTAACTTTAATAATCTGAACGTTAGATTTAAGGCCGTAATTATTTATTGTATCTATACACAGCTACCTATTTGTGCTACTTGTGAAATGTAGCTTATTACGATAAGTTGTAATTAAGTTTAAAGATTTGCCGGAGAAATAAAAACATGAGGCCATCGATGGCATATCTCTATTGACTGTGTAGGTACCAAAATTCAATAAAAAGCGTTTTTAAAGTCAACATGGATCAAAATAATCGACTCCGTGATTAAAGTAATACACGTACTATAAACAAAATCGATGGACAGGTGTAATATTTCTCTGTGCAAGCTTCAATGTTCGCTCAAAATTAAATGAATGTGATGATTCCGCAATTTTTAGTATATTTACTTTACGATACCTACACCCGGCCGCTTGCATTTTATTCATAGATAGTTTTAATACTGTCTATTGCCTTGTTTTGACTATTATTGTATAAGCGTGTAATTCTGCATTATTTTTATATTTTTATCGTTGCAAGATTATAATATGTATTAGGAGCCGTATGCGTGGAGGTCGTAAGTTTTGTGATATGACCAGAGTGTGGAGTGCAATATTTTTGACGTCTTTAAGTTTCCTCTTTAAGTTATTTTCTATACAGTGTGTCCGCAAACAATTTTGCACAAAAACTGACACCAGGCTTCAGGCCGATTAAGACGACGGTCGACGACGCTTTGAATGATACTCACAGTGTGCTAGTATTCGTGTATGACCTCACACAAACACATGTTTAGACCGAGGGTACCGTTTAAATAGACCTTTAGAGCAAATTGTTTTTTTGAAGCCATTCTTAAATATCGGGTTTTTTTGTTTTACGTGTTATAGCCTAGCCTTGATATTTTTTTTCGATTTCAGTAGACTACGATTTGATTCTGGTCGCAGTCTGTTTATTTAAGTGGTTACTGGGCGAGTATGCTTCGTAGTAGATTGTAAGCACGTAATTTTATATGAATTGAGGGGAATATTTTAATTTTAAGCCTTAAACTTATAATACGGCCGATTGACCAATTTATTGATGTTTATTTTAGAGAAGCTATGGCTATTTTAGCACAATTTTTGTTTCGCAGTTAGCGTATAAGTTTGAAAGGGCAGGATGCAGTATATTTAAGGGTGAATTAGTTGCATCATTGTATGTATGGATTATAAATGCCATTGGATTCTAAGTTTTTGCCGTCGCCAGACATTTTATAATAAATAAATAAATGAAGCAAATCTTTACAGCTGATCAAAACATAAAGGTCTGGTGATAGATTTAAGCGGCGTGATTTAATCACTGTTTGATTAAAATATATTTAAATCTATCCACGAAATAGTACTTTAACTATTCAATTCTTGAAAAAGTAATGGGGTTAATTAACGCCGTGATTTGCAGTGGCCACTGAATTTTAAGTATTCATAGTGCAATATGTGACGTGCGTTAGATAAGTGTTCGTTTAACTGAAAATAAATGTACTTAAGATGATGCTTGAACAGTGATGGACTTTGGTTTACTTTTATTACAAAAGGTCAACCGCCGTAAGCGCGACTCGCCCGCGCTGTGCGGGGAGCGGGAGGGGGGGAACTGACCAATAGCCGCTGATTTCTAATTCTTCGGTTACCATCTACGACCATAGAGGTATTATACTAGAGTAGGGGAGTCATACGGCTGCCTGTGAGTGGAAATGTCCGACGTTTAGAAAGAAGAAAGAATTATAAGATTATAGTACCCTATCTGTCTCTGTACTAACGAATACGCATTAAAGAATTTAGTGCATTGGCGCGCTTCACGCATGCGTATTAAACAATTTCAATACCTAAAATTGTTTCTGATAGAGACAGATAGAGAAGATCCGCAATCTTCTCTCTCTTTTTAACCGTTTAACGACACGTTTTTATGACAACGATAACGTCATCTGTCAAAGGTTTGTTCTTTCGTTCTTGTAAAAACATTACGATTGATTTACAAAATAATAAACGCACATTTATTAAATATAAATTCTTATTAATTATTGATTTGACTATAAAAAATAAACAGTACATTGTTTTCAAGTAATGTTTTTTATGCTTTTAAATTCCATCTAGATTGTTCTAGCATAAGCACAACGCCAAAGTATGACATTGTCAATTTAACTGTTCGCAAGCAAAACAACGCTGAACTCGCGTCGCGCGTTTTATTTATTGGTGTTAGTTGCTTATTGGTCAATTTTGTTCCCTCCCGCGCCCCGCACCTCACGGGAGAGCAGCGCTTATAGCCGTCGGCCTCTATTATACTATATATCGCACTAATTGTAACATTACAAACCTTGTAAGTGGTAAAAATCTACTATAATTTTAATATGTGGATAAATTTTTATACTAGGTAAATATTTTATGAAAATGTGGACTTGAAAACCTGAAAACTATATTACTCTCTACCGTATTACATACTTTTTTTTGGTTTGTGACATTGTTTACTCATTTGTGGGTGTTTTGATAATATTATGCCATGTCTCGAAAAACCGATTATTTTTTCGAGAATATGTGCGAAAATGAGATAAAATGGTATCAGATACGAAATTGTACGGATTAATTAATACAGTTGTATATTTTTAGTCACCTTTTGCATAAAGAGATCTCTATTTAGGCTTCTGTACTGCATAAAGTGTAGCTTATTCGTATTATTGTAGATCTTAAGATGAAGTATTTTAGACAGTCATGTGCGTAGAATTATTATTAGATATTGTATTATTATAAAGGTGTCTAATAATGAGCCAAAAAATCATGCCTCGAGTTTTGTCCAACTAATGTGAGTATCTTCACAAACTAGTCTTCTCATCGTATTAAACTTAAATTAGGTGAGTCAATTGAAGTTTTACACAGAAAAATTTAGAGTCGGGACTATAATGTAGACTCATTGTATTGATGCTTGATATATTGATATATTATGCTGACTAAAATGTCTTGTAATGAGTATAGGGGTATGATATGCAGTCAAGAGTGACTGCTTCAAGCGGTCCGTGTGTGGCCGGCCTTAGCCCGATGTAACGTTGCATTCATTAGGTTTAAGTTCGTTTAAATATAAGGAGATGCAAAGTGTCTGCGATACTTAAAAGTTGGTTAAAATTTTCACCTGATATGTCCTAAGAACATATGTTTGATATAAGGTAGAACATATGATATTATGTACTGTATCACTACGTGTTGTAAATGTTAAAAAACCGTTTAATATTTGACAGTTTCCCGCGTAAATAAATGTCTTACTTCAACTATGGTTTTATTTCCTGCATCACATAATACCGCCGTCGCGTGGCCCTTGTAGTCTTGTATCCGTGGGTGTGTTGTGTTGTGTCTTGTGTTGTGTCCATGGCGCTCACGACACGGAATCCTAGTGTGGGGCTGTGAGTGTGAAGCGTGTGAAAATGTCAATGCTTATTTGTCGCATGTCAGTGCGTATTTCAATTAGGTCAGCTTTATACAGAGGGCTGACTTTAAATTTTGTCGTGTTGGTCGGTCGGTAATGTAAAATCATGTTAGACAATAAGGACAAGGCCTAACACGCCGTGAAAAACTGAAAAACTTAGAGTATAATATCTCTTAAAACTTGTAGGATTAGGTAATTAGGGAAATAAAAAAGTATAAAAGCTTCAATTTATTATCTATGGTAACTTTAATTACATTAAAATAGGAATTTTAGGTAGTAAAAATCTCACGACAAGTACCACTCGATACCTAACATAGGTAACAGCTAATAAATATGCATCAATACTCTCACAACGTCGTACATGAAAACTTGTTCATATTTACTATTATTTACCATACCGTATTCACCTTATTTCTAACAACTTATATAGGTACGGTTTAGACAACTTTACAAGATGAATGGAGAGTACCTATTATGTACGAGTAGGTATGTGTTACACAACAAAGTTCATTTTAAATTATAATTCACCCTAGGGTGAATTTTTCAAGTGTGCGTGGATGGGTAAATCCGAAACTATGAGGAATAGCGAAAAATAAAGCTGAAAGGGCTCGGGGGCCTGTATTCAATGACCTTGCTTGAAAATTTACTAAATTATCCAAAGAATTTTATAAATATGTATGCTCGTAACTTAACTTAAAATATATTCTACTAACTACTACGAGTATTTAGAACTAAAATCTTAAAGAATTCTTATTAATAAATATTTAATACTTTGTACAAAATATAGTACTTACATCTAAATTAAATTCGTCACTTATCGAAGATTACTTAATATTAATGGTAACTTTTTTAGAAGTCTTCTCTCAGAGGCAGGTACCTTACCGCCGGCCTCTTAACCCGTCGTAAAATAATGACACTAAATTCATGTTTCTACGATGAATCGTTTAGTAGTTATGAATATCAGACGATATAGACCAATTCGTTACGGTTCGGTACCTTGTGTATGGTAACGATTTTAAAGCTGTTTCACGTGAAAATCCGACAGATGTAAATCCATGAGATGTAGGTACTTATTGCTTTCCTATTTACTCGTACCCTGTAAGCCAGACCGCCACGCGCCAGCCGTATTCTTGAGCCTTTTTGTAGAAACTCCGACGTCTGAACCTCTGTGATGTAGGAATGGCTGGGCTATTGCTGGTGCTATTTCCCCTGGAAGGACCAGCCCCACTGCCAGCCGGGGTGGCGCGACTCGCTCGCCGACAGCACGTTGGACACTCCGCCGTGCCCGCCCAGGGGGAATGGCGCCTGTAACATTATACATACTCGTTTATAGAAAAACTTGCCTATAATAAGACTAAGTATTCCTATGACCTTGTCCTGGTTACACAACTTTTGTAGTCCGATCGACCGACAAATGCGACAAAATTTAAACACAGTGCACAGGTTCAAATGGAGTTGTCACAACTGATCATAGGTACTACTGAAATGCAACAAATGGATTGAACGACTTTGTCGTGTGACCACCATGTTGTGTGCCACCGATTTTATCCTCGAACTATTTGACAGTAGATCAAGGTTTAAGACGCCGCGCGCTCCTGGGTTCGATTCCCAGCAAACCAGGGATTTGAATGATGAGTTTTTTACTTGTTTAATTTTAGTGTTCTTGCCTTGTCTTGTCTTGCCCGCACCCACAACACGTTAACTGCCATGTAACAATGGTAGCTATGAAAAATCTTTAAGCATGGTCCCATCAAATAAAGTATCTCCGGTCTGTTAATGTCCTGAAGGTGGTAAAGGTGACTGACCTGAGTGTTTCCGAGCCAGCGCTGCTTGATAAAATCTGCAGCGCGTTCGCCGATCATCACAGTTGGTGCGTTGGTATTTCCAGAGGTGACGGTGGGCATTATACTGGCGTCCGCTACACGCAACCTGTCGATGCCTTGCACCTGGAATGTCATACTTTATTTTTACACTTTACTTTATATTAAGAGATCCCAAGTCGAGGTCTCGTAAGAAGTGGTAATTTAACCAAAGTGTTAAAGAAAGCAGTAGGGTTTTCGCAGCATTAGAGCCAACCAGAAGATATGGCTTGATGATTCTGCAGAATCAGAATGCACGTTTTATTAAAATAATAGTGAAATCTTTCGCCAACTCACTTGCAAGAAGTTATCAACCACAGCAGTAGGGTCTCCTCTCGGTCCCATCTTGCAGGACCCTGCCTGGTGGTTTTCCGGAGCTGTCTGCATCCTGATCGCGCACTCCCAGTACGCATCACAACCAAACTTGAGCTTCTCACAGCCTTTCACTGGAGTCCGGTCCAGCTTCACGCCGTACCGCTTCAGGGCTTTCGTCTCTGATAGCTTGATCGCAAACTTGATGCCTTCAACTAGAGTCTTGACGTCGTCTGGGTGAGTGAGATAGCTGAGGAATAAAATAAATGCTGAATTTTTTTGTGAATACGTAAATTTTGTAGGGCATCACTTGCGATGGTGATGGAAGCCATTGAGAAACCACCATATATACAAGAGTTCTCCATAATGTTCTTAATGGCACATAAGTCAAAAAACTTACACTGGGCCAGCATTGTGCTCTAACCCACATTCTTCTGAGTGAGAGAAAGAGAAGAAAAAGAACAATGTTTGAAAGAGAAGAATTTAGATCCGACCCTGCAGTGATGCACTAAAAGGTTGCGGACAAAATGCACGTAAGATATCAGTCACTGATGTATGCTGCTGGGATCTTAGCCTCTGGAATAAGAGGTAGAATGCCTAGACCTCTCTTCAAATGGAGACTTCTCTTTGCTGGGCTGGGCTTAAGGTAAAGGGATATGTCTCACCCTGCTAAGTTATCACCACAGGGTTATTATTCCCACGATTGGTACTTACTTAGCATAAATCTTGGGATACTCGAAGGGATCGGCACTGGCGATCTCCAGTCGTCCTCTGCTCTTGGGGTGTACGACTGTAGGTATGATTTGGATACTTCTGGAGCCGTTGTCCAGTCTCTCTCCGACCATGCCGGTCTTGGCGCAGTCCGCGAGGAAGCCGCCGAAGAACAGCTGGACGTCAGGGTTGTCTTCCTCTGGGTTGGAGTACTTGGTGTTGATGAAAGCAGTTACCTCGGATATACCTGGAAAATGTCAGAATAGAGGTTTGAGTTGTATATTCTGTAAATAATTGATGTGATTGTTTTTTCCTTTTTGTTATTGATGAGTGAAAAAAGGAATCAGGAATTCTTAGTCCCATTGTAGTATTACGAAACACAAATTACAAATTTGATGCTTTGCTATTAGGAAAAGAAAATCATGCCTTGTTAGATACAAATTACTAAACTAAAACTAAGTAAGAATAAGAAGCGCTTGATGATTAGGGAAACTTTAGACCTAGGATTCTCGTCTAGTCTTAAGTAGGATAGAAATTCTATTTGAGGTTGTATATGAATTGAATACATTGCTAATGTCAGTAAACCATTAATGACCCACTACAGGGTCGGGTCTCGTAATGAGAGGGATGTAGGCCGCCGTCCACCACGCTGGCCTACTGCTAGTTGCTAGACATTGCTAATAATAAGTATTAAGTTCGCTGCCTTAAATAGTTGTTTATGCAATTTAACTAAACTAAACTAAAATAACTCCTGAACTGAAACACAAGACAGAAAGAATAGGCTACTGCAGGAATTATGATTTAAAGATACTCTACTAGTTCTACTACTGGTGAGTCTGGTGAGAGAATATATCGTGGTATCTAAAAAAGAATTGATAACTTTTACCAGTTCCAGACATAAGCCCATCTCTGAACAGCAGGTACTCCATCGCGGTGGCCCAGTTGAGTGGGGCAGTGTTGTTGTCGTTGACGTGGAAGTTCATGAAGTGGGCCACGTGGTTGTGGAGATTGCGACCCACTGCCGGGAGCCGGTGCACCAGTGGGACGCCAGCTTTGGACAACACTGCGGGGTCTCCGATACCGCTCAGTTGGAGGAGTTGGGGTGATGCTACTGCTCCTGCGCTGTGAAAGAATGCGTTTCTAGATGAGTTACTGAAAGGTGGGCTGGCCACGTCCTGGGTATGAGTTCTGGATTTGAAGGACTTCTGTTGCGGAAGATAAGATTTGTGAATGGTAAGAGCGGTGATAGCCCAGTGGCTTAGAATTCGACCTCGAATCGAGGGGTCCGGGTTCGAATCCCAGCGGTACGCACCAATGACTTTGTGAAAAAGTTATGTGCGCTTTATAAAATTAAATATCACCTGCTGTTACGGTGAAGGAAAACATCGTGAGGAAACCTGCATGCCTGAGAATTCACAAAAAACAAATGTTCTCAAAGGCATGTGAAGTCCACCAACCCGCAGTAGGCCAGCGTGGTGGACTAAGGCCTTTATCCCTCTCATTACGAGAAGGAGACCCGACCCTGTAGTGGGTTATTAATGGGCTACTAACAAGACATGTCTTGGTTAAAAAAGTTAGGGCTGTTAACTTAGAAGTAGAGCATCATTTGAGCGTCACTTGGTATGCACCTTAAGATGGTTTCAAATCTGGCAACTTGATGAACTGCAGTAATTAACACATTGGTTGGAGTATCAAACCTGTTGATGATCTCATTATTGGTGTAGATGGTCTCAGTTATTCAATAGCTGTTACGCACTTGGTCAGCATAGGCTTGCCTCATTGCCTTGTTGATGAGAAGTACGGTATTGAGATAAGTAGTTTAGGCACTGTAGATTTCAGCATTATGAGAAGGTTTGGACAATTTAGAAGTGTCAAACATTTTGAAAGGAGTTTTACCTGATGATGATTTCATTGTTGGCAAAGATGGTTTCTGTTCCTCCAAAGCTGTTGCGCACTTGCACGGCATAGGCCTGTCTCGTGGTCTGGTTGATCAGGACTCTGGCAACAGTGGCATTCAGCATTACGTGAAGATTGGGACGGTTCTTGGCCGGTCGGAGGAAGGCTCGCGCGACACTGAGGCGGGATCCGTTGCGGTTGGTGGTCTGGGCGATCGAGAAGCCTGTGTGGTATTCGCCGTTCAGATCTCTTGCCTGGTATCCTGGAATTCCGTGCCGTGATCCGTTAAAAATAGGGCGTTGACTACCAATTTCAATTCTACTCAGCCTTCTTCATGATGCTGAAACTCCAGGGATGAGAGGAGTAGGAATATTTTTATATATTAGGTGGTCCAGTGGCTTATGGTGTCCCAGGCATGAGGAAGTAGGGCAGAAAGTTTAAGGGAAAACACTGATAATTACTGCAGACTTTATCAGCCTAATTCCTCTATTGCCTTCACATTGTCGCTCAACTCTCTCAGTGAGTAGTGAGTAGTTCATTTACTGCATGGTACCCAGGGTTTCATGGCGTTTGACTTCTTGTAGTTCTCAAGGATGTAGGGGAGAGCAAAGTGAGAAGGTTAGCTACGACCTCGGATGATCTAAGTAAGACATTAGAAAAAGATTACCAACCTAGTTCTTCTCCAGCCTTCACAATACTGTAGCTCAGTGGTGGATGGTACGGGAACTGTGACACGGTGAGTGGTCCTCCAGTCCCGTGGTATCCAGGGTCCATGTTCTCCAGCTGCTTGTTGTCTTCCGACTTGAGGAAGTATGGCAGGACGTCTTGGTAGGACCAGCCCTCGTTGCCGGCCGCGGCCCAGCCGTCGTAGTCAGCTCGGGATCCGCGGATGTACATCATGCCATTCATCACTGATGTGCCTCCAAGGACCTGGGATGGACAAATAGATTTAAGAATGAAGAAACAGATTTAACAATAGACTTCTTCGATAAAATGAGATAGACAACTACTAATTAAAGGACTTGGTGGAAGCGGTGACAGCCCAGATGGGCTAAGAATTCGCTTTCTTTCTCGAGGGGTCCAGGTTTTAAATTAATTTTATGTGCTGTTTATAAAATTAAATATCACTTGTTGTAAAGGAAAACATCGTAAAGAAAACTGCATGCCTGTGAGTTAAAAAAATGTTTTCAAAGGCATGCGATCCAATATGCGAGCGTGGTGGACTAAGGCCTATATTATCCTTCCCATCGTGAAAGGAGACGCGGACCTGCAGTGCCTACCTTTCCACGCGGCCAATAACATTTCCTCCCCTTCTCAGCAAGACAAGCGGCTGGTTCCGGCTCCGTTTGGTATCCCCAGTCGATACTGCTGCCGATGAAATTCAGAAACATGGATGGCACCTGCGTCCCTGTTGGTTCGTCGAAACCTGAAAAAAAGTTATTCCTTAAAATTGGCATTTTAGGGTTGACGACGGTGATGTGAATACTTCTCGTAGCCGTGGTAGATGGTAGAAGCGATCGAAAAAGTTAAGTAACGTAGTGCGTGGTCAATAGCGGGATGGGTGACCGCTAAGCGGTTAAGTCGTCGGTCTTGGTTGTTATCGATACGATAGCAGTCGTTAAACCTTAGAGGTCCGATGGGCGGTTTGAAAACATTCGACACGATTTGGCCACTAGCACGTTTATCCTCCCATCCGCATTTGATCAACGTGGTAAAGTATGCTCCAGGCTTCCTCTTGTTGTGGGGAGAGACCTGCCCAACAGTGGGCCATAAAAGGATTGAAGCCAAACATGAGATGTATAATATACATTGTATATACCTGCTTCTAACAGAAGAACTCTCCATTCAGGGACCTCTGAGAGTCGCGCCGCCACCACCGACCCCGCTGATCCGCCTCCGACCACTATAAAGTCGTATACGGAATCCATGTGCTTGCGATACTGTGGAAAATTAAGATTCATTCCGTTTATCAATCTATCTATCTATAAATAATAATAAATCTACAAAGTTTGAACGAAATCTGGCCGTATAAAGTGGGTCAAAATCGCGCCCAAAGGAGTCGGTTACAAACAAACCTGCAGGTGAAGCTAATAAAATTATAAAAAGCGTGTAAAAATGATTCGCTGTTCATTAGTCTCGTTAAAACTCAAGAGCGGCTGAACCAATTTGTCTAATTTTGGATTTGAAATGTTGAAATGAAAATCTGAAAAGAAATGCCAGGAACATACTCGTAGTATCTAAAACAACAATTTCATTTAAATAATGGGTTTGAGATTGAGACTGTTTCGATGCCAAGATAATCTAAATACTCTAGGTAGGTATATAGTATCTTTAAAATAACAAATGTTGCCTGGTAACTAAATGTTATTTAGGCGACCCGTAATCTGAAGATCGGTGTTTAATTTCCGGCGTAAAGACGAATAATTATTGTGTGGTTTTCAACTATTACCTATTCACTTGACTTGACTATGTTGTCTGTACTTGGTTGATTATAACCGACAGTTAAAGTCCTATGACTCCATTCAAATGCAATAAAAATGTCCCTTCAAGAAAGCGGAAACTCTTTACACAACTTTACCGCAAATAGCCGCGCCATTAGCGTGCTTCACGACTGGATTCCAGTGTCGGACTACAACATCTGGACGTCTTACGACTTACTTTCTAGGCTTATACTGTGTACCTGGTTGTGTTTGTTTCTGTTCCTAGTGTATACACAAGGCTATAGAGCAACCGTGCAGCCTTACTGTTCAGTTTGGGCGTAGGTACAAATTCAACTCGTGCGTATACGTGCGTTCACGCAATAACAATCCCGACCTTAGATAGTCATGTACTATGATATGACAGTGTGCAGCTCTCATACTTAGCGCAACTATGTTGACGTACTACTAGCATTGTCGAATTGGATCAAAAAAAGGGTTGACATCGAAAAAAATATAAGTAGCAATTTCTTTAATTTTCCTCCGGAAAGGAGATTCACTAGCAATCTATGTTTCGGCTTTCGGAACCCGCACCCTGTTGCGTCATCCGCCATCTTGAATTGAATGGTGAATTTTTGTTTACCATCGTTCCTCGGTAACCAGTCAATAAGATAGATAGATACCTATGCTTTTTCATCTGATTTTTTCTCTCATGTACAAAAAGCTTTTTAAATCCAGCACTGCCTTTTCCAATCATTGATCCAGCGTTGTGCCATAAAATTGCCCGATACTGCGTAGCAAACGACCACAAATCGTCCCCCGAAGCAACGGTTACCATCCAAGTGGCAACACAAAGCATAAGGCAACTGTAACCTTTCGTAATTATCATCTTATAGATCAAGGATGCTTTAGCTGTCTAAATAATGGTTTACTAAACTGATGACTGATAATTTTAGTGCAAGAACAGGACTTACGAGTTTGAGAGCACACAAAATGAATTGGTGTCGAAATTCCTCTTCATGGCATTCAACAGCCGACTAACACATCGAATCCCAGTGGCACGCACCAATAACTTTCATAAGTTATACGCGCTTTATAATATTAAAATATCACGCTGTTACGATGAAGGAAAACATCGTGAGAAACCCTGCATACTTGAAAGTTCATAAAAAAGTTCTCAAAGGCATGTGAAGTCCACCAATGTGCACTAGGCCAATGCGGTAGACTAAGGTCCTCCCCTCCATATCCCTCTCATTGTGAGAGGGGACCCGATCCTGTAGTGGGTTACTGGCCATTGTATGGCTCTACCACGTTAGTCTCACCTGTGCCCTCCCACACGGGTCCTCCAGGTCGCACTGGCTGCGCAGGAACACCTCCAGCAGCCCCATGAACAGCATGAAGGCGCCGCCCCCGCACGTCGCCGCCAGCGTCGGCCCCGGCTGCGTCATCGGACAGTCGCATGTCAGCGCCATCTGGAAGAGAGAACAGTGGTGAGAAGGGAGAGCGAGATGAGAGGAATTGTGCGATCAAAATTTTTATTATGTCAAGATTTCGAAGGAGTGTCGGGTGAACCCAGGACCTTCCGCGCAGCGCACCGGTGTCTTAACCACTGCGTCACTTGGGTCGTCAATCAGATAAACATCACAATTCTATTCCGGCATTAGCCTGTTGGGCAATGCAACCGATTGACAGCAGACATAGAGAGACAATTTATTCAGTCTGAATCATAAAAACTAATTTACAACAATGGGCAGTCTTATCGTTAATAGTTATGTCTATCAAATTATCTTTGATCGAGACTTTATCTTGTTAAAGTTTATCTTGACAGTATTATAACGGTGGTCGCAAACGCCGTAGTTAGGTATTAGTCATCAAAATTCACTTTAAAGGGCATTTTAATCAACCTTGCGTTCTAATGATGATTTATGTTCTATTCTCATCAATTCGGCGGCAAGATTTCTTACTTAACTCGTCGTAAAGTAGCATGTTCTTCGTGTAAGCTACATCTTCCTGCACACGGTTTTGTCTGAACTATTTGAGATATTCGTTTTGCCAATTAGTTTCTCAGCCGATTTGGTTTGAACTCTCTCTCGAAGTTGGAATCAAATTAATCCATTTGCATTTTGTCCATGTAAATACAGCTACATTACAGGTTAACGTATAATACAATACAGGACTATTTAAATGATAAGAAAGCATGTGGTTGAATAGGCTTCACCTGGCTCTTTCTATGACAGTAGACTGATACTGACACACGCGATTGCTGTCACGCGTGCTCATTTATCGGTCGTAAGTCTTACTGCAATATTAGTTAGTTCATAATTGATTTTAAAAGAGTGCCGGGATTTTTTTCCGCCCGCTTCTTTCTCCTGGTCTACGTTAGCCTGAGGGGCACCGAAAGCGGATGTTAGATGTAAGATAATATTCTATCATGTATGACGTTCATTAAGTGTACACAACTCGTACCTGACAATGAATAAAAGACTTTGATTTTGATTTTGATTTTTAACCCGTCGCAAAGTATGGTCATGCCGTGTAGTTCGGTTGGGGAGGCATGCGGAAAAGTACTTTATTAGAGAAACTTTTCATAGTTGTACGCAGCACCTCTACCCTACCGTTTATCTCCGTCCATTATTATGCCACATTATGCAACGTCTAAACACGTAATTTTCGATTGTGGTTTCTCCGAGACATGGGTCACCTTGTAACCCTTGGTTAGAAAGATAGTAACGTTGCTGTCATGTCAAGGCCGGGCAATCTTCGCCCCGGGCGGAGACAGGTGGCAGAGTTAGGTAAACTGGTCATGTGTACTTGCACACATCTGGCAATGTATATAACCTTTCTAGAAATACTCGTTTGGTCAAACTTGTACCTTGTTACCTCTCTGATTAAATATTGGGCATGTCAGGTTTCTAAAAATAAACAATTAATGTTGTATTAAAAATTGTAATTTGTATTACATAATTCGTCATAATCGTGATCAATAACCCAGTCGTAGTTAATAACCCAGATATCGCCTATTCACCTGTCTCGAAGAAAAGTATTGGTGTGACGGGGAAGTGTGGTTGCTGGAAAGACATAATTATGTACCTATTCTCAAATACGCAGCAATTCTTTTTTATTGTTAATTGATTACCATTATTGTAAGAAGCACAATAGCGTTTTAAATTTACGAAGACTTTTCTCCAAGAACCGTTTAGTAAAGGTTCTCAATGGTTCTCCATGTCCTATTGAAGTTGGAACGCGATGGGAGCTTCGGTCCATTGTTTGACTGACATCCCGATCCGCCGATTGTTATTTGAATTGCCTGCCAACCGCTTGTCGTATTATATGCGAGTGAATTGTTGCGATACAACTAATAAAGACAACATAATTTTTTTATAAGTCCGCGATTCTTGTTTGATATTTAGGATAAATAAATAAATTTTAAAATAATTATTTCCATTACCTGGAATTAATTATAGTTATAATTTATTTACAAACAATGCAGACGATAAATTGTTTTAAATATACAGTACATTGTCTCAAACGTAATTTGCGAATTATTACATTAATAAATTGACTTTATAATTAATTGAGTAACGACTTACATAAGAATGTCATGCACACGATTTAATATTACTATCCCATGTGATACTTATACGCAATAAATTTTGCTTGAGTCGCGATTAGTTATTGCTTTTTACAAAGAAAAACTCTCTTTTAGACCGTTCTGCTACAGTGAGGCAAGCGTCTTAGCACTAAGAGCACAATAGTTGCCCCCGCAAGGCCGAGTCGATCATAATTAAGATTACGTTTGCTAAATCGACTGTTTTGTGTAATATCCAATTATCGAGCAGTGACATATTCTTACGTGTTAATCAAGATTGATTCTTGATTCTTACCCTAACGGAAGTTGTATAGCTCTGGATCAGCGGTTCTCAAACATTTGCCAACGGAAAAACAACAACAACAAAATAATATAAAAAGGAGTTTTAAAATTATTCATAAAACAAATTATTCTTTAAAAATCACATAATTGATCAACCTCCTTCATAATAACTGAATCCTTCCAGTAATATTATTTTAGTCTGGCTATTATTTTTTAGCTAATTTAGAAGCTAATTCAGCTTCTTTTATTAGAAGATTTTAAGAAAAGAATTATTATTATTGCAAAATAACGATTTAATTTAAGAGTTTTTACATAAATGTTGTACTTAACGAACTATGAATGAATCTTAATGATAAAAGGGCAAATTTTCGTCCTTGGCAATCTACTGGCATTGGCAGAATAGAGTTTTAAAAGATCTAATAAAAACAAACAAAAATAAAAAATGATTTACAGAACATTTTGAAAAATCCACATGAAGTTCATGTTTTCAGGCATACAAATAACAATTAGAATTTCACATCAGCTTATTGGTGAAACATCGTAAAATAAATACCATAAAAGTAATCTAGAATTACGGTTTGGTTCGCCACAACATTCGTTCTAGTTATACGGAGCATCGGCTGGATTCGATTAGCTTTTGGAGTGTTGCGAAACTTGCGAACTCTTACGCAACTTGGATCTTTAACCTATGGTTGCTAAGTTCTTGCTCTATTTGCTGTTTCATGTTTGTTTAGGCTAATCTTAGACTCCTCTTATTCGAAATTAAAATTCAATTGTTTATTGCCAGGATATGTTAGTACATAGTTTAAATAATTATAATTAGAATGGTGTTAATATATACGGTGCGTGTCTTATCCAACTTATATTCTGTAACAATCAATGCGACTAAATTTCTTATAAGGCATTTCTCGTACCGATGGGTTACGAAAGGTTTCACCTTCCTGACATGAACTATTTTTGTTTTATGAAATCTATTACTGCGTAACAATTAGCCCTAGTAGCAATTGTCGTTTTCTTTTGGTGTTTTTAAAGATTAAATAGTATAAAATTACTATAGTACTACATTTTGTAATTGTAAAATCTAGCTCTACGTAACTATTAGCCCTGCTATTTTTGTTTGGTTTTCTTTCAGCACTTGTAAAGATCAAACCACTAAAATACTATTTTGCTTTAAACTCTATGCCCTCATATCTATTAGACAATCTTAAGAGTAAATTACTATAAAATTTGCTAGATCCCAAATGTTCGCAACTCCGCCCTCTACGTCTCAGACAATAAGCAGTATGGCCAACTAATTGCCCCACGAATCATTACTCAAAGTTTGCTCAACCTCGTTTGAACTGCGACCTCACTAACATCTTTCACGCTAAGCGTGCAATCTCTATCCTAATGCCGCTGTGCGTAGCCCCGCGGCGCTGTATCCTACGAGTACATCGTAAACGACCAAGCGGTGACCTCGGAGGTCAGATGACCGTGACCCGTTAAAATGCTCTACTAAACTAGCTGGAACCGTCTCCGTGTCCTAATCATGGGAATTAGACTGTACACAACAGAAGGAATCTTGTAGAGTTTTTTAAAATTATAGTGTGGTATATAAATGTCAAAGATCCACTTATTAAAAGTCCAACGAAAATATTCAAATTTACCCGATTTGACTATACACCAGTTATTCTAAGCACAAAATCGAATAAAATGTCTGTAAAGTCACTGAAGTTGTTAGATTTAATTTATGATAACCCAAGTTTATAATAATTATAGACGTTAACATTTTAAACAATTTTTATATGTTTTTGAGTGAGTAATTGTCACTAATTGTGATAAAATGTTGACACCTTGACCAATAGATAAACGCTGTAATGCGGCATGTACAATTACCGAACCGCAATAAAGTAAATAAGGCAAATTACCTCACATCCGTCGCGTGCTAATGTACACATAGAGTGTTATATAATTAGCAATCGTAGGTACTATCGACCATAAGAGGGCGGTGGATACATACGAGTACCTCACTGATCGGTAGTAGCATCTATAAAGCATACAAACATTGAAGCAGATTCGAGCAACATCAAATGGGAGGTCATAATTCGAGCCTATCCACCGTTCCATTACGCATTGTTGTTTAGAAATTTCGTTGTGCAATAGATATGATCGAAAAGTGTTTTATGACCCAGTGTCGGTTATTACGCGACCTTAGCTATGTCATTGATTTGAGATCAATAATCGTAATCTTTTATCTTGTTAGAGATCTAATTTCGTTGGACCGTGGAGTTAGTTCAAAAGTGTTTTCAGCTGGACAAGCTCAAAGCTCAAAAATACAACGAAACTAATTTCAAAGTAAAATATTTTAGACTCTTGTGAAACCATCAGTAGAAGAATTATTATTAGGTATGGCAATAATTAAACTTTATTATTTGTTGCCTAAGTTATGAATAATTCTACTAAAATTAATACTGAAAAACAATTTTTCATAATTAAAAATAAATAATATAAGATTTTTGAGTAATTATGAAATTTTTAATGACTTCAATTATACGATTTTAAACTTATAATGTAATCTATAATGTTGCAAATAAACCGAAGTCCTTCTTTCAACTTACGTAAGTATATTATAAATCTAAAAAAGAGCTTTCCTTTTGAAAACCTACTAACTTGGGACTAACTTTTTCAATAACATTAAAACGTACGCTGAAGAAATATAAGGTAGAGCTACATCATCCCTTGTTCTATACATATAATAAAAATGAATGGCTGTTCGTTAGTAGGTATCGCTAAAACTTGAGAAAAGCTGGACCAATTTGATTGACTAAATTGATATATTGATATATTATGTTTTCACATTTCCTTTATAATACCTAGTGTATTGAACAATCCTACCAATATTCAGCCAAGTGGGAATTTTTGTAACCTTACCCCTATTTTTTAGTCTAATTTGACCGGACTATTTGTATAAGTCCAAGGAAGTTTTACACCGTCAGAAAATCTGAAAAAAATTTTGGACCATTTTAGTTTTGCTATGTTAGTATAAGCCCAATGAATGAACGACGAGAAAATCGATCGATCAAAGAATGCGTTGAAAATAGTAGAAATTTCTATATTTTGCAGAAAGAAGTGTGCCGAAACAGCCAGTTTAATTAAACAAAAATACATTATTTCATATCACAGACATGCCAAGTCTAGCGTTATTCATATTCACTAAAGTGATTTATGAATAAGCTGTCAATTATTACGAGATCATACCGGCGTCAGTCATTTGAGGTCAAAAATCATACGCCTACAGTGTGAGTGGTCTTGTACCATATATGGGAGAAGTGGCATGAAGGAGCCAGGTTATGAAAGAACCACTTGCATTATTTCGGTAGATTAGGAACGAATTTGGAAATTTTATATTTTGTGAGTGGGACAAGAAATCAGTGGTGCCAATTAAAAATAAAATTTCGAACTAAATTTGTTCCTAAACTACCGAAATAATGTAATTGGCTCCTGGCTCCTTCATGCCACTTTTCCCCTACTATTTTGATTTGTTTTACCGCCCCCTGAGACACTAAGTTGCTAATAATTAATTATGCAATGAGTTCAAACTTTCAAATTCGAAATAGATTGGTCGGTACATTATTGATATATATTTTTTTACATTCAACAGCTGTAGATTACGAAATCAAAAAAAGGATCAAACATTTGTGCTGTCACCTTTTGTGGAATTTTCAGGGGTTTTCAAATAAAATTATTTATTCACGTTATTTTCCCGGATTTTGTCAATTATGTAGGAAAATCAATCAAAAGTAAAATATCATAAGCATGAAGATAACGTTATACGAAAAACTAACCCAGCAGTTATTACGTAAATATGATTTTTACGTTTTTTTATCCAGAAAACAATTAACTGCATCGTAAATCATCTATTACACCTAAATATGTAATACTTAATAACGGCTAATAAAACTTTCGTTCATAATAATGCCTCGGTCGCATTTCACCTCGTTGAAGTCTTTTCTAAGATACTGCACGTGTGGCAAGTGTCATTACTAGTGCTGTTACATAATGGCACAGCTTCATAGATCTGCTAAACGAGCCGTCAAAAGTTATAAGGCACGTCACCACGTCCCAATCCGATACGCGAAATGACACACCACTTTCACTGAATGATAGTGACGTCTGTTTCCATTGTCTTACATCACGTCGTAATATGGAGCTCCGACTTTATTGTGTGTCCGTCATTTTTTTTTTGTATTTTCTGTAGCACATAAGCGACCCACTCTCACAATTGGAAGGATGTAGGCCTTAGGCCACTTCGCTGGTCTATTGCGAGTTGGTGGACTTCATGCCTTTGGGTTTTTTTTGTAATTTCTAAGGCATGCAGGTTTCCGCACGATGTTTTTCTTCATTAGGCTTAGGGCGATAAAATTTAGTGCTTTTGATATATAATGATCGATGACCATTACCAGTTTTCCAATGATCTACTGATGACGGGACAACCTGTATAAGATCTCAAACTTATGGTGTTTTAAATATAACACAAACTTAACTAAGAATAAGGCCAATGGACACGCGCAAACCTGCATTCCCAGCAACTAGAAGTCCACATATGAACACGCCCGAATTGCTCCACATAAGGCGCTAGAGAATTTCCGCAGTTCAGCGCACGCCAGATGATAAACTTTATTGAATGCATGTTTTGGTTGAAATTAATTAGAATTTTTTTAAGGCAGCAATAGAAAAGGCGAAAGAGCACAAAGAAGAATTCTCATTTGAATCTAGGAAGTTCTCTTTATAAACACCGCTTACCTATCAAAATGCTAAATTGTAATAAATGCAAATTGTCATCATTATCATTATTTCTGAATTAATTTTGTACGCGTCGTATTATATTCTGAGAGCTAAATAAAGATTTATGATTTATGAACTAATACGCAAGAATGGAAATTCAAAACCTTTATAACTTTATTTTTCGTAACTAACTTAGAGTTATGCAGTTTGTAACGACGATGTAAAAGAGAGAGAGAAGATACCTACTTATAGGTACCAAATACGGCGGATTTTTCGAAAGATTGTAAGACAAATTTGCCTCCATATCTCTTATCGTCAAGTCGTGACCGCGAGCCGACGACACCCGCGCGACAATCGCACGCGACACGCAGTCGTGACTGAAAGCGCCGCTCGTGAACAATGTGCTTGTACGCCTCTGTGAACTCTGACACCGCAGACAATCGCACAACTGCGGCGGTGCAATGGCGGGCCCTTTACATGTTAGTTTCAAGAGGTGCGCTTCAAAACAATAACGTTATGTCAGTCAGTAACCCTTAATGACCCACTACAGGATCGGGTCTCCTCTCACATGAGAGGGATGTAGGCGGCCACCACGCTGACCTACTGCGGGTTGGTGGACTTCACGTGTCTTTGAGAACATTTTTTTTGTGAACTCTCAGGCATGTATGTAGGTTTCCACAGGATGTTTTCCTTCACCGTAACGGCAGGTGATATTTAATTTTATAAAGTGCACATAACTTTTTTACAAAGTCATTGGTGCGTGCCGCTGGGATTCGAACCCGTACCCCTCGATTCGAGGTCGAACTCTAAGCCACTGGGCAATCACCGCTCTCTGGACTCTCACCGCTCTAAAGTATAGACATCAACCAAAACGCGGGTAACTTAATTATCTCCATGTAAGGCTATCTGATTCTGCGGTAAACAAACACCTCTGCTACCGCCCGCAGTATCGATGTCTCGTAACTCGAGTATTTTGTACTTGCTACCGAGCAATTATCCAATTATATGATACTAAGTTTACATGCGTGTGAGACACTCGATACTCGTACGAAATATCTATTAGTAACAGGTTGGATCGTATATGTTTCATATTGCCTAAGCATAAAGTATCATACTAATAATTTATATTGCAAGTTAGGTGTATTAGATTGTAGAGCTCTACAATAATGCATAGGAAAGCATTACACTCTTAGAACGAGAAAAACAATGTGTTTTGATATGATTAGAAAGATTATTTATGAAAATATAAATTGTACCTATACTTATATATATGTAGATACTAGCTGACCCCGCAAACGTTGTTTTGCCATTTATGTTATCGAGCGTTAAAAATCGACTATTAAAAATAGGGGTTGGTGATATAAAGGTGAAAATTTTGGGGTGTATGTATTTTTTGATGCCACATTATTGAAAAATAAAATTAAAAAAAATTGACCATAAACTAAAATAAAAATGTTAGGTATGGACAACCCTTATAACTTAAGGCAATGAAAAATAGACGTTAGCCGATTCTCAGACCTACTGAATATGTATATAAAATTTCATAAAAATCGGTCAAGCCGTTTAGGAGGAGTATGTTTTTTAGGTGGTGAAGTCATATTAGCGGAATCCCGGAACCTTACGGCCAATCTATTTATAGTCCAAGTAGTAGTTAGTAGTGACGTAGCACGCAACTTACCTTCCCACGATCCCGGATAGGATTACCTATTACCCTACTTGAGGTTGTCCATTACCTGCAGTGAAATCTCATTATCAAGTTGCCAGCTACTTAATAAAACAAACGAAACCATTAATTTAAGTTGTATTTATATTTCTTTGCAACAATCCGCACACGTGGAACTTGTTTTGGTATGGTAGTTCCACGTGTGCGGATTGTTGCAAAGAAATATAAATACAACTTAAATAACAATGGATTTCCGCAAAGTAACGCCTGATACAATATATTATACGAAACCATTAAATCAGACATCTCAGCAAAAGGGCGGGTAATTAAACTATTTAATTTTATATGTATGTATAAATTCAATTAGCTGAAAATTTCCATGAAAATATTTAAATAAATAAATAACTTGTGGTAGCTTGGCTAGGTTCGCTAAATGTGTCAATGCGTCGTTAAACGGGTTCAAACTACAGCTACCCTAATAAGTTTCAGTGCATATCAATCATCGTCAGTGCATTGCGTACATACTCGTGTATTGCAGTTGGATGCGCGACCGAGCATCTTAGCAATAAAACACCTGTGTTTTGACAACTTACATCGCAAGGGTTCGCTTCACTTCACTTTCTAAGTTACTAATTAAAAGTTACTTAAACGTGATTGACTGGGGTTTTCACGCACATGTTCTACACATTTGACGACCCAAGTGGTGCAGTGGTTAAGACACCGGGTTCGATTCCCAGCAGAGCAGAGATTTGAAAGATGAATTTGAATTTCTGTTTCTGGTCTGGGTGTGTTGTGTTCTCGTCTTGTGTGTGTCCATGGCGCCCACGACACAGGGAATCCTAGTGTGGGGCTATGACTGTAAGCGTTATTTATTATTATTATTTAATTTTGTAATAATATTTTAAATATAGGCCATTATGGGCATGAACAACGATGACGTTAGACTTGGAGAATTTAAATATCCGTCAGGGATTGGCCAGAAACCTGTACCAGACCTAGTGCAGTGCCCTTTTGAGCTTATTGAACACTAGGCCTCTTCTAGGGCATATTGAAATTATGAAAACTTGATTTAAGGAAAAAAGTTATGCTAATTTTAAACAAGCAAAATTATATCAGTCGTTAATCTTTGATTTTTTGATATAATTTATTGATATAATGTTTTTCGATAATACATTTTGATTAAGTATTTTTTGGTATTATTTTGATAATTATTAAACATATGTATATCAAATCTATGAGGCCCTATACGATCTCGGGGCCCCCGAGTCCCCAGAAAAAAGAGGAGCTTGCCTACCCCCGTCATAAATAATATCAAAACTATTATTGAACTAACTTTGCGTTGAATAATTCTGTTCAACGCAAAGTTAGTTCAATGTGCAACATTTTATGAAATGCGAATTATGCAACGCAAATTAATTCATCAAAATATTAGTTTCGTTCACGTAACGTTATTAACGCGTTGACATTATTCTCGAAAATTCTCCAAGCGTTTGTTTTAGTCCGAAAAAGTTAATACATAATGTGCTAAGAGTAGGTCTGTTCGGTTCCCGTGGCACGGTTCCCACGTGAGATAACCATTGTGGATGCTGATTCAAGGTGGCTGGTAACATCGAGGCATTGTTACCATTTCGGTCGAGACTTTACATTGATATGCTTAATTCTAAGCGAAAATTTAGGAGGTAATATTAGAGCATAGTAGCTCGGAAAGGTAATGTACCGCGAGCCTTTTAGCGCGTCGTAAAGCAGCATAATATATATATGTTCTTTATGTTGGGACGTATGGTTGCTGGGGATACTTTATTTTAGGTGAAAATCTTAGTCTTCATGAGTAGCAAAGCATCCGCATAGATAACGTCAGTTAGATTTTGTTTTTCATATCTGAGCTGTGATGCCAGTCATGATACTTCTATACTAATATTATAAAGAGGAAACATTTGTATTTTTGTATGTTTGTAACGAATAAACTCAAAAACTACTGGACCGATTTCAAAAATTCTTTCACCATTGGAAAGCTACATTCAGCCTGAGTAACATAGGCTATTAAATAAAAATTAAAAAATTCATTGGCAGAGCGAAGCCTGCTGGGTCAGCTAGTGGATAATAATACTACTCGTATAATTATATAGTTAAACAGAAATTAGTTCAATTAGTATTTAACGCAATAAAAAACTTAATAGCATGTAATGTGTAAACAATCGAAATACCATTAAATGACATTTTAATTTTTTGTCTGTCCTATTTTTTATTTATAAATTACTACCAAGAGATATATATTCAATGACGTAGTCGCTTCATCCATCTAATTTACTCCTGACTACGTTAAAATCATTTGTGGTCTTTACTTATACATAAAGGAGGCATGTATATACTTTAATTTATTTATAAACCATATAAATAAATTAGTTTGACCACAGGCTCATCTCTACCTCGTCAAATACGTATTTAAACACATAATTTCATCACGATCTAATTATAGTTGATAGCAGTCATAAAGTTTATTAATATATCGTTAAGCTAAGAAAGATTGACATAGTAAGTAGTTTAATAAATAACACACATTTATGTAACATACGAGTACAGTACGAGTATATTACTCGTTATGTTAGTAACTTTCGTTTCTTAATAATCCCTGCAAATCTTATCAAATCCTTCATCGGTTCAAGATTACGGGTAATTCCGGTTTTTAGTTGCGAAATCTCTAGCGAAATGTTACGTTTTGACCTTTTTAGACCGAGATACGGTTTTCAAAATCTCAATCTAGATTAGGCAAGGCTGTCCAACTTTATAAGTAAATTAATCACACATGCCCTTGAATGTTTCTTCTTTACTTTAAAATATTACTTTTTTGTGCATCTGTTATGATCTTGTACATATATTAATACGTGAAGCGAAAATTGTTGGGTACAATTTACAGCTCATTACGCGAACGGAGCAGATGCAGGTATTATAATCGTTTAAAATAAAATATCAATAAACACGCCACGCACACTACCATAAGTTTCAATACTTTGACATGCACACAATAGACAAATAACATGTGTACATTTCGTTCCGTGTCAAATTCAAATTTCAAAATTTTTTTGCGAATTTCACCTACTTCGGGATCTCTAGTTTCTTTTAAACGCGATCTATCTATCTATCGCAAGAACTTTCGAAGTCTCTGTCCGACAAAATAGCTGTATTAGTGGACTAATGGTGATGGTTATGAGCCCTTGCTAAATTATAATATGTAAAGTTTCGAAACAACTTTTATTGCGAGTCTTGAGAATGAAATAGACCTACCTTGTGATAGACTGAACTCTATATAACGTGTTAGTCACAGATCATAAAAGTGCTCGTAATAAAGGTGATTTTGCGAACGCTGTACATGCCGTTGATATTTTTCTATAGTAGGTAATATTTAAAGTCGTTTGTGTAGAGACCTGAAATAATATAATAGGAGTATAAATTTGTTAGGGAGAAAAAACTCTTCTAATGTATTTTCTATATAAATATCGTGGAAAAAATGCTCATTGCTCAATGCTGATGTTTTAAAATTAAGTTATTCATACAAGTCCATCATACAATTATGTTAAACATCAGACATTACCGAATTTTATAAATATCATGTTTCAAATTTTGTAGTTTAATATTTACACAAGTTTGATAATACAATAATAATAACGCAGAATATCGATTTAGTTAGGAAGACACAATCATATTTTTTTATCCCCTTAAATTAAAAAAGTGTAGAACCAAAATTTATATTTCACATTTTTTTAAATTTCGTGCAAAAGTTATATTATAGCAGGAATTGTAAAATACTGATTAAACAATGTCTTTTAAACCACTACCAGTATCTCGTCGATGCACTACTTACGAGTCAACCTGTATTACATACTACTAAACTTTTAAACACTCTGTAACTCGTCTCAATCAAATTTCACTCTACGTATTATCCATACATACTTAGCGGTAAGCCCGTCATTATTGACTTATCTTCTAGCTCTAATTAAACAGGTAAATGCCCTGTGATGTATGTGTTACCACGTCATATAGTTACATAAACTGCTATAAATTTCCCACATACGAGGCGAGGTGGGATTGTGAAACATTATGCTATATACATCTAGGAGATAGGAACCGCTTTTCATGCTTCATTCTGCCTTATACCACATTGTGAATACAATTCGCACAAGTCATTAATTGCCTTGATTTTACAGTAGTACTGGTCTATAGAGAAGTATAATATTGGGATAGGTATAATACAAGGTATACGTGTATAGTAGTACCGGCCTATAGATAGATATGGGAGTGAACATTCGTTTCAAGAAGAGCGCTGGGTGGCATTCCCTCAAGAGCGAGTGAGCGGCGCGGCGCGGTGTAATGTCAAGGAGCCGATCTCTCGTCGCTTGCAGGGCTGCCACTACTGCCTTAGTCTTTATGACCAAAAGGTATAACTGTTCTAAAGTCGAGTGTTAAACGAAGAAAAATTGCAAAATTTTGAAAATCGGCAACGACATCGTTAAACGCGTGAAATGGATTAAGTACACTTTTTACCATTATTTTATATTGTGCCACCCCTAGCAACATTTCATTTCGGGATTTGTTTACTTATTCGTGCGGAAACAACACGCTGGAGTCGTTTAATAACAACACAACATGTTAATGTTGCATCAGTGCACTTACCATTCCTAATTAAACTGAAGGTGAGTTTGTTTCACTTTCAACGGATTAAAAAGGATTTTGGGCTGAGCATGGTGAAGTTTATGGTTTATGGTGACACAGTTATACACCCTTCATAGTTCTTTACAAAAGCAAAGCTCAAAATTCACTCCAAAAAGCGCTTTATTTTTGAGATTGGGTGTGGATAAAGATCTTCCCGTAACTAGCTATTCTCCTCTACAGAAACTCAAGAAATTGCCAATATCGCTTACTTCGTACAGTCGTACTTCTATCGGCTTCTTATGTTTGTATTATCTTATGTTAAGAAATCTTTTTTTTGTACAGAGTCTAGTCTAGTAAATACGCAGATCCTCTTTGATCATATTCAGGTTAAACATACGTGAAAGTAAATTAGAAGTAGCTAGTTAGCTGTCATAGCTCACTAAACCAGTTACTTCTAAGAACATAGTTCTCTAATCGACGCCACTTCACCCGGTCCTGGGCCCTCTGAATGCAACGGTACCCGCTGTCTTCTTCAGGTCATCAGTGCACCTGGTCGGAGGGCGACCTGTGCTCCTTTTGCCTAAACGTGGACGCCATTCGAGGACCTTTCTTCCCTGTCGGGTGACAGTCCTTCGAACGATGTGGTTAGCCACATCGAATGGGTTAGTTCATTGTCACTTTAATTTGCAAACTTATCAATCTAATTACGTGAAAATTATTGCATTTTGTGCTACAAGTATCTGCGGTTGGTCCAACACCCGGTTATTAGATCTGCGGTCGAGTGGCGGGCGGTAATCGCAGAGAGTGATGAACTGAGACCGAGATTAGGTCATTAGGTCATACTACGATAATTTGGACTTGTGATTTTAACTGATACATAATTTTGAGATTCAGTCCTGCTTAGTTTGAAAACTAAACATTTGGTTGTAATCCATACTATTTTAGTTAATTAATTTTGGCAGTTTAGCATTCTCTAAATAGACCCATATCTCCCGGAGTTTTGTTTTTAATTTAGGGTCTAAACTGTCTGTAACCCATTAGTGTCCCACTGCAGGGTTTGGTCGCCTCTCACAATAAAGGAAGCAGGCCTTAGTCCAGTTGCAGATCTTAATTGATCAGTAGATAATTTAGCGTATTAGGTACTTGAAAATTATTGCGTTTTGTGCTGTAAGTATCTGCGGTTTGACTAACACCTAGTTATCAGAACTGCGGTTGAGTGGCGGGCGGTAATCGCAGAGAGCGATGAACTGTTTGAGCTAGAGGCAAAATTATGAGACCGAGATTAGGTCATACTTATTTGGACTTGTGATTTTGTATGCTACTAGAGATAACCAAGTAATAGAAATTCTACTATAGTTCTTGGAAATTTGAATCTGACACGTAACGGAATGTAGGTACACGTCATGTTTGTTTATGTGTGCATGTCAAATAACTTAAACTTATGTTGTGCGTGTTTTTTTTTATTGAATTTCATATATTTCTTATGCATTTTATGTAAAAGTATTTGAGTTCGTGCATTATTCTCCATATAAAATTTAATTGTGCTAAATTTCAATCAGCTCCGTTCTCGTAGTGGCCTAAAAATTGTTCGTTTTAGGCCCGGTGTTTGTATGTGTTTCCAACAAATTTTTTTATTTCCTTTTCTTTAAATGAAGTCTTTATTGATATTTAAATTTTTTAACCTAGACGGTGCGTTAAATACAAAACTTATCGAAGAAATCACTTGATGATATTTCTTATCATCCGTCGTGACAGCAAATCACGCCCGAAAGTTTGTTTAAAGCTTTAAATGGAAACAGTAGGTAGGTACAGCAGAAACGAAATATTGAAGGTATGAGTCACGATTTCAATACGGACTCAAATGTTGAATCCGAGCAAGGTCTTCGGGCCCTTCATAACATTGTTCTTAAACAAAATAATTTACTTTAATTATAACATTAATTGAGACTAAAAAATTTTTTTTGGCGTCAAAATTGACGGATTTTGCATTCCTTAAATTTTACTTTTGAAAGAAAGTAGCCTATATTTATCTTATCTATTTCTTTACCAAAACTAATCAATCGTATTTTACCATAAGTTATTGAAACCCGGCTCGTCGGGTGTGAACCTTAATAGACAATGAGTTTACAATACTATATAAGTAGAGTATGGCATGAATATGAGTTAGAGGAAAACACTTGATGTTAAGTGGTCACAGAAGCCCACGGTCAATCACCAGTGCGTAACTAGTCTTTTTGCTCCTGGCATCAATTTTTATAAATGTGCCCTTAATTATTTTTTCTAATCATATCCGGTTCATTGGCGGTGATTTTTTATCACAATATGGTTCTGGTTGCTTCTCCGCCCTTAATGATGTGCGTGACTACTACAGTTTATTTGTCAAGAAATGGCTATTAATTTCTTCAAAATAACCTAACCAACCAGACTGGGGCACGACTGTCTATATCCAACGGCAAGTTATTGAAACCCACCGTTAAATAGATGATCTTAAAAGCACGGAAATCGATTCGATCGATGCTTAAAAATAGTCCAGGAAGTAGGAAATCCATACTTCTAAGGGTCTATTAAGTTTTTACGTTAATTTCGTGTAATAAATGGGCTCAAAACCTCAAGATATTAACATCCAGAGCCATTATGACGTGTTTACATCGGCATTATAAGGCAAGGCCAGCCCATTTCAATTTCTGCTCCTAATTGTATTCTATTTAATAGTAAATTGTGCATTGTTATGTAGCTGACATTTGTTTCCTATACGGCAAAAAATGCCTATATCCGGGTTCGTGAAAAATGATTTAATTTCGATGCATTTACTATTGACGACCATCTGTCCTCATAAACTTTCGCTTTTATCATAGTCTGTTTATGATTTGTATGTCTGTACATTCGCAGGTCCAAGAAGAGTAGCCCTGAGCACTGGGCTTTGACAGTGTGGTATTTGAAGGATTAACAAGAAATTTTACATAATATTGCACTTGTATTTAAGAGAGTATATAAATTCTTTTTATGTCAAAGTTCTCACGCGATACTTAATATCAGAATTAAACTAAGCTATACCTGAGGTGTGGTTAGTATTCCATGCATAGTTTTTTAAGAATTGCTATAGAGCTGAGCCTGTGAACGAAACGATCTTGATTGATTAAAGATACACCACACAATACTTATCTAAAACAAAATCCATAGTACTGTCTGCCTGTAGCGGTTTTTGCTATGAATGAGCGAACGAATGGAGTCTAAGAATGGCCTTCTACGTAATGGGCAAAGGAACTTGAAAGACGGACAGAGATATGAAAGGTAATAATTTATTCTTAATAGCCACTTTGAGTTTGTACAAGACTTATTCGTTGTCGAATCGCTGTACAATACGTTTTGAACAGAATGGCTGGCCGGCTCCAACTCTTGGACTGTTGGACTAAGATTGTTCCCCACACCAGGGGCCTCGGTCATGCACCACCACGCTGCTCCAATGCGGATCGGTAGAGCAACTTGCTAGTGTAGCCACTAGTCCGTCTCGGATGTTTTCAATCTGCTCATAGGACGTCCGACAAGGTTTAACGACTGCTATCTTATCGATAACAGCCGGGACCGACGGCTTAACGTGCCCTCCGAAGCACCGAATTCGCCACTAGCGGTCACCCATCCATGTACTCATCGCGCCCGACGTTGCTTGACTTTATCGGTCGCTTGCGATCTACGGGCTATGAGCGCTTACGAGAGAGAAGGCCTAAGGTAGCAAACAAATAAACGGGTTCATCAGACTGCGAGTTTTGAATTTATGTTTAGTGGAATGCTTACTTTAAAGCGGAGGAAATAATTAATTACTCAGTTATATAACTCATTCGGTATTGTTTAGTTTTATGAAGTAATTGGCGTGGCCGTTATCAGATGACGGCAATGAGTTAAGCGGCTCTGGGAATCAGAACACACCTAGTTACAGGACATTAAGTCATTATTGCTAGACCCGTAGATAAAGAAATATGATAAAGTTCTTTTAGTCTTGCGTTTTTATCTTACTAACAATAGAATTATTTTTATAAATTATCTAGTCTGGGTTAATAAAGTTTTTTTGACTAATAGCAATGAATTCTGCCTGTGTGCAAATATAATTAGTTCTACACTGATAAGGTAGGTAAATTCTAATTAGGTTGCATGCGGGTGCTTTGCTACTCATAAGGACTAAGATGTTCGCCTCAAATAAAGTATCCCCGGCAACCACACCTCCCCAGTCGAAACACAAGACATGACGAACAAGCTGCTTTACGACGGGATAAGAGGCTGGTTCGACCAGGTAAGGTAAGGTAAGGTACCCCCCGGACGAGTTACTATGGCTCTACCGCCTAAATCAAATGTAAAAATTTAGTATGTTCGCGGCTATCCAACTTTGGTACTTAATGCTTGCAAAATAGACACATAAATTGAGGATATTCCTGGCGACAAATAAAGGTTTTCTTGTGTAAAATTCCTCCCATACTTAGGCGTAATATTTATGATTAAAATCCATTTACGTTGAACGTTTCCTAATCGAAGCTTTCCACATACGAGTCCGCTTAGAATATAAAGGGCCCAACCACAATTTAACCGTCAAACCATTTTGGGCTCTTCAGACAAGTATTTATGGGATAAATCCGTGTGATTAACTTAGCTAAAGTGACTTATCTCGCACCGACCGTAGTTTCGAAATGTGAGTAAAAAGTTACATACGAGTGCTAGTGTCGGTATGACTGTTCAAGTACACCGATGGAGAGTATTTTTCCAGATCATTTGATTTATGTAAAGCGTTCGGAACTCTTGGTTGAATATAGAGTTGGTCCACTTTTAACTCTAGTCTTACTGTCTTAGTAGAGTTGGGAAGGAATATTCATCATAAGATTTTTGCCTGAAGGCATGTCGCATTACATACATGCGTGTTTTGGTTTTAAGCGCTCAGAACTCTTGGTTGTATGTAGATTAGAGATGCTTGACGCATGTAGTGTTTTTGTTGAACAGGTTCAATTATTACAAACCAAATTTTATTCATATCTGTTCAGCCCATTTTTCGTAAGGGGGAATAAACATCCACCCATTCGTAATCTGAATAAGATGATTACAAAAAAATTGTAGGATATGTTCCGCCTGTCTTCGAGATTGGAATTGGATTTCTATCAATTCCTAGCTACTCACATCTATTTACTTACGTACTGTAAAATGTATATTTTATTTTTTGGGAATTATTTCTTTGTATACACAACCAGAAAAAACCATCAACCTTACATACGCGGTCATAATTTTAGTTTCAAAACGCATAAAATTTATTGCCGACGCCGTTTTTGTGCGACAATCGCGTTGCTTAACGAACGCTTGCAGAATAGACCCCAGTGGAGTTTTGCGTGAGACAACCTATTGGGGGAAGTGGAGCGATCTGGCTGCTATTGTCAAGTTCCGATATTATTCAATGGAGAACTTTAGGAAATTATCCGATTTATATGAGGTGACCTCTATCACGACGAATGAACTTGCAAATTAAATTTGAAACATTTGTAGCTGTCCGATGCACATAAGTCTAGCTTATGTGCCTGATGGTTCTGAGAAAGGAAGGAGAAAAATGTTCTTATTCATAGAATATTTACCTATAACTGTTGAACTATTGATTTTTCTACATAATATACAATACAACTAAATTGTACTATGAACTGTTTGTTAGGGGAATACTACGAGTATAATTGCCTTCGACGATTTTGTGTGATTTTTTGTTCTCGTCCTTGCTAATATGTCCTAAAATTTTATTTGCTCGCCTGATTTCGTAGGAGTTACTACTACTAGTACTACAGAAAAAATACAGATTATTTTTGAGGGGAAAAGTAAAGGAGGATTGTTCCGAGTGGTCGATACCCGAAATGTTTGATCTCATTTTGACAGGACTGTTTAATACAGGAATTGAGGAAGTTCAAAGTCTGGAAACAAACAGCTTTTCATATAATTTTTTTTATAAAAATCGTAAAACCAAATTTTGCCCTATAAACTAACATTCGAAAAACATCACCCACGATCCCACGATCTGGTAATTTCATCTGAGCAACAATGGCGCATTGGCCAACTGCCATTATAATTGTGTGGAAACTATCGCAATACAGCTCCATGCCGATCGGGTCTCATGGTATAAGTTCTTGGATAAGTGGAAATGTCTTCCGGCTGATGTATTCCCGCAGGACTATGACGTGGGGTTCTTCAAGAAGGGCATAAAAAAGCTCTCCTTCACAGCCGGCAACGCACTGGCGACCCCTGGTGTTGCACGCGTCAGCAGGCGACGGTAACCACTTACCGTCAGGTGGCCTGTCTGTCTGTTTGCGTGGTCTACTTACAAAAAAAAGTAAAGCAAGGAGATGATAACCCAGTTGCTTGGAACCCGTCCTACATTAGGTACGTTTGCCCAGACGTGGTCTCCATTCCAACAGCCACCTTTTTTCTATCGTGGGGAAATCCCTCATAATAATCCCGGCCTAGTCTAATTCCCCCACTCGACAAGAGATGACGCCACATGATCCTGAATCACGCTACTGATTTTTTTTACTTCTCTGATATATTATAATATTTATACAAGCACGGCCACTCTCCTGGCATTATCACTTCGCTTGGTTCCCTTTACCAAAGTGGGCTACGCTGGACTCCTAAAATTAGTTAGCAAACTTGAGAGTTCTAATTAGATATGCTCTAACAGCCGCCGTTGGCAGATGACGCCAGTTTAGTTTAAGGGCCTGTTTTACATAATGATGATGATTATTTCAACACTTGTCTAGATGTAATGGAGATGGTTGCCTGCGAGAACAATGGGGTATCGTGGCTACACGCGCCCGCCACAATGGGCGAGGAAATTGTTGGATAATGTGAGGATGATACGTGTATGCGATATGCATTTAGGTGATGTTAAGAATTTACGGGTTAGGACAAGATCGGTATATAATATTATAGCTATGCCCGCGACTTTGTCCGCTTGGATTCTAAAATAAAATTAGTCTAAGTTACTCCTTATTACATCAGATATCTACCAGTGAAAGTCCCGTCAAAATCGGCCCAGCCGTTTCAGAGATTAGCCGGACCAAACAGACAGTCAAACAGACAGAAAGACAGACAAAATTGTAAAAAAATATATTTTTGTATCGGTACATATACCGTGTGTATATATACATAGTATGCACTAATTTTATTAATTTGTATAGTCATCTAATCTCACCTTATCCTGCAAATGAATGAATGAATTGAATTATTCTTCAACAATTCGCCCTGAAGACCTAAACTAAAATAGCTTTGTCCACCCATGTGAAGGCACACATATCCATACGTAGCGTAGTATTATAAATTTAACGTTACATTATAATGTATACCTAATCATAAAATCGTTTGGAGTTAAAATTGAAGTATTCCTTTTTTGGATGCGTATTTTAAAGCTCTTTAAAATTATCTTTACGATGCTCCAACACCTTTCTGTAGCAAACGAGCAAATGACACTGACATTTAGCTGCACATGCGATCTTTGCCTTTCCATTCCGAAAATGATAAACAAACATATATTCTCACTCCTTTACTTTTAAACCAGTTTGAAAAGTTGTACAAAATTGTATTTATATTTTAACGCTTTTCAAAATATCACCTCGTTTACAGTATGAGTGCTTTTGTACGTATACGGTAGCCAATTAAGACGTTTTCAACATTAAATAACAATTATTTAGGTTATTTAGCTGCGCATAGCTAAACGCTACAGAGTGCAGCTGACTTACTGAAATTCTGCTACTTCTCTGCTCCAATAATGTGACCTAATTTCAAAATATCAGATTTTGGAAAATGCTTGCAATTTTTGATCGCCGGTCTCTCGGGCTATTATTTTGAGTTGTTGAACTTGTGACCGTGAGGAATTATGAAACCGAAAGCTCATTGTGGTCATCTTTGAAATCGTGTAAATTAGATTCTGATGTATGTGTGTCAGGATTCCATTAATGACCCACTACAGGGTCGGGTCTCACAATGAAAGAGATGTAGGTGGACTTCACATAGCTTTGAGAACATTTTTTTTGTGAACTCTAAGGCATGCAGGACCCTACCCTGCAGTGGGTCACGAATGGGTCGGAAACAACATAATTAGACTGTGCTGTTCTGGGTCCACCCTTGCATTGCATTTTTGCAAAAGAAATGTTATTTTTAGAACATTAATTGCGTTGTTGTAACATATCCATTCTCTTTAATTATTTCATAAATATTTACCTATATACTTTTAGTGTTTAACTGAGATGTGCATGTATTTTAATATTCATAATGAAATAATTTATGAAAATATTTGTTACTTTCTTTTTATATGATGCAGAAGGTTTTAAAAATATTTATTGACAGTTAATAATGCATTAACATAGAACTTATGTATATTACTCGTTTTTCAGCTTTACTTTGAATGCGGAAAAATTAAAGGAATTCAATAAATAAATTATCTATTTTATGATTTAAAAACATATAATTCATTTTTGTAAAAATATCCTAAATTAAATTATATAAATATCCTAAATAAAACAATAACGTCAAAAAAAATTAAATGCAAAAAAATATAAACCAAAAATATAACACTCACCTTATCTCCCACACCAACACAATCACACAACCAAAATAGGCAATCTTACAATCTTTTTTTTTAATTTTTTTTATTTAATAACAATATTTTTTATTGGCGCGTGCGCGTGTTCCGCGTTCGGGCTCGCGACTGGCGCACCGCGCATCGTTCGGTCGGGGCGATAGTGCACTCATATTTGGAGCACCCTTCTGCCAGAGGTCTCATGCATCCAATGCACCTCTGCTGCAGGACAGGATCACCATCCTCACCACACTAACTCACCCACATGCACCGTCATGCAAGCAATGGTCGCTTTATTGTCTTTTTTGTACATGGGATAATCTTTCATGGATACCCTTTTCAAGTCAACACATATCAGAAGGCTTTGCCGGACTCCTAGAAGCTAAAAGCCCCCACGGTGTTTCTCTCAACGTTCACTGCCGCCTGCTGGGGATGCGAAAAAGTCGGGTACTTCCGGGGCACAACGCACCCCACCCACGTCTAAAGCAATAAGCAAATATCTGAGATCTTACTTTAGTTTGCTGCTACTCCTAAGGACTATGATGTTCGTGTCAAAAAGAGTATCTTTAGCAGCCACGCTTCCTCAACCGAAACACAAGACGTGAACAACATGCTGCTTGACGGCGGTTTAAGTGGGTGGCGGTAATGTTCGCAATTTAAGTAAAAGAGATAGGAAATGAAAGTAGAGATAACCTAGGTATATGCTTTTTTTATTTGTTATTTAGCGGTAACCTTCTTTCGGAACAGGAGGCTGAACTAATAATTTGATTACAACTAAAAAACGTATTATTGACTGCATAATAACTAAACCGTAACAAATCACCGTTAAGTTTGGCCCTCGCAGATATTCATTTAGTGGCAAAAAGTACGAGTAGTAAGTACTTAATAACTTATTTTAGGGTTGCCTGGCTACAACGCTTTTTTATGTTCCTCTGTTGCTTACAGGTTGTAAAACCTTTTATTTAAATATTATATCACATGGGTGGAATACAGAAGTAGCCTGCTGTCACTCACCCGGATTTTGTAGCATTTAGAATTTTGTAAAAAAAACTACCTACCTACAACCCGGAAACACTAAAATCTGAACATTATTTTGTGAGTAGTACGTACATTGTACACATATTAAAATTGAATACGGAACCAGTGACAAATAAAGTGAATGACTTATAAAACCTTCGCCTTCGCCTTGGCAGCTGACTTGCACCGACTATGACATAACACAATGGAATAAGAAATGCATTATTTATAACTTTAGTGCTGTGACTAATGTGAGGCAATTAAACCCATACAACATTGAAACATTTATTTGGTGGGAGACTTAGTAAGTACCTACTAGTACTTAGGTATTTTATGATATGAGAAATTGCAACCGAACAATGTCAGGTGGTCACTGTAACCCATGAACACATCACTTCAGTTAGAATCTTAAATGGTTATCGCTAGTGGCGAATAAAATGCGTACTTCCGTGCTTCGGAGGGCACGGTTGGACCCGTCTGAGTTTTAGCGATACAGAAACGAAACATTTGTGCGATTCGTTTCGGATAGATACGTAATTCATACACAGCTTACTACACAGGAGTCCACAGTGTAATAACAAATAGAGGTAAAAGATTTTTAGAGGAGTTAAAAAAATTAAAATCAAATTTTTGTATGGAGTGAAGATATGAATACTTATCGTTAGACATTATAATACTAACAAATATTTAATATTATTTAATAATATATATTTAATATAATTCACGGTTATTATGTTTCATTAATATTATTAAACATTGAAAGAGTGTTAAGCAATTTTTGTGATGATTAATCTAATGCTTTATTAATTTTTTAACTCTTCTAAAAATCTTTTCCTCTGTTGGTTATTACTGTGTGCATTTTCGTCTGGTAAGCTGTGTATGTGTGCGTTTCGTTTCGGAACTGCTAAATCTCAGACTAAGGGTCCTGTTGTTATCGATACGATAGCAGTCGTTTAACTCAGTCGGAGGCCCTAGGACCGGTTGGGAAACATCCGCACGGCCTGACTACTAGCCCGTTTCTCCATCTATCCGCACTGGAGCAGCGTGGAGAATATTGAAGTATAGAGCCTCCCTCTGATGTGTGGAGAGACTAGATCCTAAATTGGGACATTGAAGGGTTACAGAGGCATAAAAGGGTTAGAGTGTAAAAAAAAAAGACACTCAAGCGAGATACAAAGAGTTTACAAACACAAAGTTGAAAGGCAAGCCTCATTAATGGTTATGGGCATGGAACGGACAATTTTGGCCTGGATTATACCCGTTTGTATTGTACAATATAAACAATACAATACAATACAATAGAAATGCTACTGGTTAGTGGTTACAGTAGCAACAAAGGCAGATTGGGTTACGGTCTTTCTTTAAGGAAGTCATTTCTTGCTAAAAGTAAACTCTTCACAATTGCAGGTGTGTGTGTGTATGTGTGTTTGAGAGAGTAAGAGTGTGACGTGTTTGTGACATGTACCTATTATTATACTTACGTCTGAAAGCGGTCAAACTTTGATCAGCTAAATTTTTGGTCTGGTATTCGACAGGATCAGGTTCGAATCCCAGTGACACGCACTAATAACTTGTCTATGTAACGTACCTACCTGATGTAAGGACGAAAAAAAACATCGTGAGGAGACTTTCAAGTCTGAGACTCCTCCATCCTCTCAAAGGAATGTGGACTAGGTCACCTGTAGTTTGCAGACAATATACACGACTTATATAAGTTGTAAAATTAAGAATGAATACCAACAATCAACATGTTATTTATATTGTGATAGTTAAAAATTCAAGTGCCTCTGGGAGTCTTTCTCTCTCTAAATATAAAATTCCAATCGAAATTCAATCCCTGCCTTTTCATAAATTTAGAAGAACTATCAAATCAGTCCTGTGCCGAAAGGCCTTTTATGAAACTAAAGACTATTTAGATGATAAGAAAGCTTGGGATTGAATAACTTCACTAGGCCATTTCTATACATTTTGTGAGCGGATGGCAATGGGGCGATATTGACACACACGATAGCTGTCACGTGTGTTCCTTTATTGGGCCTAGTCATACTGCACCATAGAATAATTCATACTTATTTTTAAAAGAGTGCTGGGAGTTTTTTCCGCCCCCTTTTTTCTCCTAGTCTACGTTTTGCCTGAGGGGCGATCAAAGCGGATGTTTGTATAATGTTAAATGTATGACGTTCATTAAGTGTGCATAAATTGTACCTAATAATGAATAAGAGCTTTTGAATTTGAATTTGAATTTGAATCTGTTCGTTGATAGCTTCTAAAACTTCTGGTTAAAATTGTAGTCTTAATCGGGCTACATTAATCTAACGAACGGTTATATGTAACCCTACTTATGTTATTTCGAAATCAGGAAAACTACATCCTACGTAGTTCACAAGCTTGCCGTACGGTAGTGTTTACACACAAAAAGTTATTTAAATAACAATTTTAATGGAAAAAGCTCCTAGCCCTCTTTTAAAGTGCAGCTTACGTCCCACTGATGGGAAAGTATTCCTTCACATGAGGGGGAACCGTTTAACAAAAGTTTTTTGTTTAACACACCGTCTCTTACAGAGAACAGAAATTTTGCAAACCTCGGCATTTTGCAGAATAATTTTGAACTAATTTCTTTTATGTTTTGTTTTTCAGCCGATTTGCAAAATTTAAAACTTTATTAACTTAATCATATTGGTGTAGGGCCATATCATAGGCGAATGTGGCGCCACCTTCGACAGTGTATAAAGCCCTGGGCCCTGATGCACTAAGTCCCAAAAGATTTCGTGTATCGATATCAAACCGTACGTCATTTCATGAACTCGACACTACAAGGAATCTAGACTATTCTAATCTAGACACGTATAAGGCACACAATAGATAACGATATTTGACTTTTAAGCTTTTTTTGACTTTTTATCACGGGTAAGACACGACATTGCCGCGATACGAGTGTGAATCTATATTCATACAGAATCAGGCCCCTGGTCAGACTATGCATGTAAATTAATGTATCACTTTGACACAACTACATTGTGAACCTAGGCCGTAACTGTGAGGCTGTATGATATTATCATAATAATATATTGAGTGAGATATGGTACGAAATACTAGATATGATAAGGGCGCGGCGGCGTTGCGTCACGTCGCATGTGACATGTGGGTAGCGTCCGCAAAACAAAGTGATATGCTCCCACTAGTTTTATAAGAAGAACGGTCAGCAGACTCATGGGCCGCATGGGCCGCTAGCATGCACTTACGCAGCTTCGTATAGTAATCGTATCGAGCTGCCATTAGTATGGGAAGATGTCAAGACAATCATTTCACATACTAATGACTGACGTTTACTATACGAATACTTTGACGATAGTTATCATGCTTTCGGCACTCCATTTATTTACGGATGCGGATTTTTCTCTTTTTGTGATTTCGGGTCCGTTATTCGGCGTATATAAAACATGTCCTTTATATTTACTTCTAGATTAAGTGTAACATAATTAAATTACACAGATAGTATAAAAATAAACATAATGAGTTATCTTTTGTTGTGGTTGGTGAAGTAGGAGATATTTCGTAAATATCCTAATTACCTAAAAATCTTTTTTGTGGCTATCATCATTAATTAAAAAAACACACACACTTAACGTGTATAAAAATTTTATTATTGATTTAAAACATTGTAACTACATATTTTTTAAAACCTATCTTATCTTTACCCTTTTACACCTACCTTTTTTGCAGCTCGTACGAGAACCTATCCGGACCGACGGAACAGTACACGTCTTAGTTAATTCCTCTGTTAAATGTGTACAAATAATTACTGTAATTATGAACTCTATCAGCTAGCTAATAAGGGGTGTTTTCGCTAATCACTCGGTAAACTGTTGTAACTAGCTTTGCGACTGGGTTTCCGCAGTAAAACAGCCTAATACCAGCCTACTGTAGGAGATGTGTGTTTCATTACGTGCATATTATAAGTTTTACCTTTCGTGTACTTAATATGAAAATAATATTTCTATAGATGTATCTTAAAAAGTACGAATTTTCATATAAATCAGCATGAATGATCTAACGTTAGTGATTTATAATACATCGATGCAAAAGTTTATTCTACTTTAGTTTATTTTACTTTATGGTTAGAACAAGAATAGTGTACCCAAATGTTTACCTAAAATTTATATCCCATTTCAATGCGTTTCCGTAGTGTAGCGGTTATCACGTGTGCTTCACACGCACAAGGTCCCCGGTTCGATCCCGGGCGGAAATAGTTTTTGATTAAATATGAATTTATAGTGTTTTTCATTAATATTGGTGATTATTCATAATACTTTGTTTTTCATAATTTTTATCTTTTAATGAACAATCATTTACATGGTATTACAAAGTTTCAGTCTTATTAATTATATTATTAATACCTACTCGTATGTTTACAGTTAAAAATAATAAAAAATGTAGTTAATAGACTAAACAGGTTTGAAGGACTGTTGGTTGGAGGTTCCTCCGACAACCACATCTAAACCGAAAAATAACCGGATACCCATAAACAAAAACCGGATAAACAGATACCCCCTTTAACGAGACTTATGAGGGTGGCGGTACCTACGACTTATTATAGAAAAATACTTTTGAAGCGAAATGCTATTGTACTTTTTCAGGCGTTAACGATTATAGTTATGGTCAAGCCTCATCAAAAGGTGAATACCACGTTAATAAGATAACCGTAAAATGAATTAAGAATTTTTAATGTAGGTAGGTATGTAAACACAGCCTAAGAATAGTGTTTTTAAATGAGTTTCGATAGGTACAGAAAGGGTCAGTAAGAATGTGTGAAGTAGTTTTTCATTCCCTAATTAGATTCCCTCAGAAATTACTGGACCGATTTTAAAAAATCTTTCACCAATAGAAAGCTATGTTCCACCTGAGAAAAATAGGCTATATTATATTTTCAAAAATATTAGGAAAAATGACCCTTTAAATTCCTTAGATCGCATAAGCTGCGAGAACTATTGAAGATGTAACAAAATGATGTACTACACTTTTGTAGAACACGTTAATTAGAAGTACTTAGGATTGAGCGTCTAAATTAAGGGCAGGTCGTCGCCTGCCGGGTCGACTGGTAAAAAATAAAACATAACACGTATTCAACGTGTTAATTAACCAAAGCATTTATAATATTAGCGGGATATAATCATAATAGTGTGTAATTACGGTCGGTCATAATAATTTCACGGTTAACAGATCTTTAGCCACGTTTACGGTTCCGTGCATCTGTAGACGTGCGTTCAAGGCTGTGTTGTGTGACCACAAATAAATAAAATCCTACTGGCAACCCTTTATATCCTGACTGGTGGGCATGGGTCTTTTCTCACATCAGGGGGAGAGCGTACTCCACCACGCCGCTCCAATGCGAATTGGTGTAGAAACGGGCTAGTGGCCAACCTGTGTGGGTTTTCAAAAAGCCTATAGACACGGTTCAACGACTGTTATCGTAACGATACCAACCGAGACCGACGGCTTAACTTGCCCTCCGAAGCACGGAAGGCAAGGCATTTTATTTGCCACCAGCGGGCCATCCAGGGCCCTGTTTTACCGTTATTTAAGTCCCAAAAGATTTCGTGCCGATATCGTGTAACAACAAAACGTCATTTCATAAACTCGGCACGTCAAGGAATCTTAAGTCTATTCTATAGGGCACTTAGTAACTTCTTAGGATGCAGTATAATGTTGATTAATACATTATCACCCTCATACTGCATCCTAAGAAGTTACTAAGAGCATTAGTTCGCGTGCACTCTTATCTAAAGTCAGCCGCGTTTAAGAACCGCTAAGGAATTATCAAATAATATATTAATTGCATCGTTGTTCGACTTAGTAAGTGGAATTTAGGTCCATTGGGATTAAATTATAAAATCAATTAAATTTATTCTATCATTAAGGAAGAAGAGTTTTGGAAGATTTAACACAGCAAGGGAGGATTTGTTTTATTTTCGAGGTAAGTTGTTTTAAATCTTCGTTATAATCATTTTGTCTTCGCTTATATTTATAACTATCAATAGTTATGAGAGCGGTGATAGCCCAGAAGATAGCCCAGATTTCTAGGCTTAGAATTCGACCTCGAATCGAGGGGTCCGGGTTCGAATCCCAGCGGCACGCACTGCGAGAGGTCACAAAATGTTCTGTGAAGCCCATGCCTTTAAGAACATTTTGAGAACAACCAAAATAGGCAGTAGGACAGGTGGACGGCGGCCTACATACCTCTCATTGTGAGAGGAGACTCGACCTTGTAGCGGGTCATTAATGGTTTCCTGACATCCAGAATTCTGAACTTCTTCTGACGAATTAATAATACAAATGTTTGCAGCTACAAAATGCCGGTCGTCAAGCAGTTCCCAGTAGAGAAGGAATACGATAAGAACCCGGACATCTCGCTCGACGATGTGAAGAAGCTGCGGGCATGGCTCACCACGCAGCCCCATCTACCAGTGGAACACCTGACGGGTACGTACTATCGGCATTTTCCTTCGAAACGAACTTCTAAAAATCTTTTACCTCTATTTGGGTTATTACACTGTGCGACTGCTGTGTAGTATGTACATATATAAGCTACGTATCCATGTGTAGCGGCATTGCTAAAACTCATACTTACGTCTCACCTACCTTGTATCTAATAGATAAGTGTAAGGACCCTGGAGAGGCGATCAGTATAAGATGAGATGATCTTTACAAATGTTCCCATGGCCAGTAGATAAGCGTTTGCTAGATGCGATTATGCCGCGAGGTATTGCTAGTATTTTTCTATAATTGCACGTGCATTATGCAATTATCAGTGGTAGGGCTGCGATTCTTTTGTGAAATTTACTTTTTTTTTTTAATTTATATTATTACTGCGGCTAGTGCGACTACAGAACTCCCAAAACTAAAGGGCTGAAAATCCGTAAGTACATAAAAAATCCGTCTTTAGATAAAAAAAAAATGTCTAAAGTTGTAAATTGCATTCGTTTGCACACCTGAAAATTAAAAAAAAAATATGGACTGATCAAAAACTCTGTTCTCATACGTCTGTATAAATAAATAAAATAAAAATCATAAACTAATCGTTCAAATAAACCTTTTTGATTTGATTTGGGAGAAGGCTTGAGCTTTAGCGATTTACCCATCCTTACCTCGATAGAACCTGCACAAAGCATTATGCAATTAATAACCTTAACATCATTTGTAGCCCTATAAGTATTTATAAGGCGTATGTTGGCACTGCAGCCCTAAACTAGTTAAACAGGTAGGAAGTTATAAGGCAATATGAACGTAAATGAACTGTGAACGAATAGAACGTTTAGGTCCAATAGGACTTTTTAAATGTATAGGTACTTTAAAAGGTAAGTTACACTCAGATAGGATTTTTTCTCTATTTGAGATTATTGATTATAAAGAATGACCTTTTTTGAAGAACCCCCTGTCTTAGGACTTTTTAAATGTACATACGTTACAGGTACTTGGTCCAAAGAAAGTTAAAAAGTAGTATAATGTTAATCACCAATCACTAAACCCGCGGAAGGCCAGCGTGGTGGATTAAGGCCTACTTCCCTCTCATTGTGAGAGGAGACTCCTCCCTGTAGTGGGTCATTAAATGGGTCATGTCAGCACATGACATAATGTTAATCAGGTTAAAAACTTCGTTATTATCAAATTCCAAAACTGGTCATCTGATTTTGCGTGAAAGAGTAACAAACCTATCCATCTATCCACACCAAACTTTAAAATTTATAATAGTAGTACCTACGAGTAGAATAGAATAGGATTGATCTATCGACTAATAGACATTGACATCGTTCACGGATGTCCAGTTAATAGACTTCATTATAATAATTTCAAAGCCGTAATCAAGCGAAAAAATGGCAGTTAACAGTAAATGAGTTCTTATTGTTTTGTCCGGCAGTTGCTTTAACTGTTGGACTTTATCTTTTAACTCATTTTAACTATAAGTGGTTATCTGTATTCTCTTTTGCAGCCTTCCTACTACTAGTAGGTATTATAAATGCGAGTTTTTGTGAGTGTGGATGGATATTTGTTACTCTTTCACGCAAAAACGGCTGAACAGATTTGGATGAAATTTGATACACAGATAGATCATAACCTGGATTAACATATAGGATACTTTTTATCCTTCTCTGCACCAAGTTCCAAAATCCACGCGGGCGAAGCCGCGGGAACAGTCTACTATTATCGTAATAGTATTGACGTAGCATACAGGAAACCAAATCCAACCTCAAACAGGTAAGAAATCCTATCTGAGATTGTATGTGGGTGCTACACTCATGAGCACTAAGATGTTCACCTCAAATAAAGTATCTCCAACCATACCTCACCAGCAGAAACACAAGACGTGAAGAACATGCTGCTTTGCGACGGGCTATGAGGCTGGCAACAAGCTACCTCTTCGGTCAAGCTACCATAGCTCTTCCTTCTATAGATATAATACAGCCTTATCTACTCTTCTATTCTAATATTATAAAGAGGAAAAAATTGTATTTTTGTGTGTGTGTATGTTTGTAATGAATAAACTCAAAAACTACTGTGCGGATTTCAAAAATTCTTTCACCATTGGAAAGCTACATTCACCTTGAGTAACATAGGCTATATTTATTGCTAGATTTAGTCAAACTAATTGGCAGAGCGAAGCCTGCCGGTCAGCTAGTATGTTATAAAAACCATTGATTTATCGATCTATAGACATTGATATGTTTAACGGATGTCCAGCTAATCATCTTCATTATAAGAAGGCTATAATCATATGAAAAAATTGCAGTTCACAGCAAAACATATTATCTATTTTTATTGTTTTGTCCGGTAATTGCTAATATATACTACTGACGCAATATTGTTGTTCTATTGTAAAGTGAAGTACTATTTATGTTGCTATCGCCACTAAGTTCACTAAGATGTTAGCCTTTGTTCTCTAGTTAATGTGGTTAACTGTAACGATGCAGAAATATTTAATTGTATGTTTTTCTGAGGTTCACGTTGTCTCTGAAGAATATTATTTAATTTATTAAAGACAAGTTTATTTTTTTCTAAAAACACATTATACTGATTGGCTTCTCCGTGTTTCCATTTATGTCATTTATAATAGCAAAGTCGACGTTTTAAAAACCAGCCAAGTGCGAGTCGGACTCACGCACCAAGGGTTCCGTACCATTATCCATTAAAACTGAAAAAAATGTCTGTTGTATGGGAGCCCCACTTAAATATTTCTTTTATTCTGTTTTCACCGACTTCAAAAAAGGAGGTTATCAATTCGACATGTATACAATGTATGTAATATTCTCAGAACTGCACAATTTTAACATAATTGTTGGTATAATATTACGGCTTCCAAACAAGAATACCAATTTTTATGGGTGTATGTATGTATGTAGATATTTTTGTCCACGCATATCTCCGAAAGTTATTGACGGATAGTGTTCGTTCTTTTTTTGTTTTTTTGCGTTTTGTTCAACTTATCGAATGATAACAGTATTGTGATTTATTTAAAGAAGTGATTTAGATATTTATTATAATATCTTAGCAGTATTGTTTTAATGCCACTGGGATCCGAACCCGGACCTACTATCACGTCTAAATTCTAGGATGTTATATCTTAGTATCCCGAGTTTGAAGAAGTAAGGATATAAATAGAAATATGCTATATTAAATAACGCTTCACACTCATAGCCTCACTAGGATTCCCTGTGTCGTGGGCGCCATGGACACACACAAGACAACAACACAACACACCCAGACCAGAAACAGAAATTCAAATTCATCATTCAAATCTCTGCTCTGCTGAGGACCTTCCGCGCAGCGCACCGGTGTATTAACCACTGCCCCACTCAGGTCGTCATATTAAAACAAACGGTGTCATTTGTCCCAGACCTGGACGTCCTGATAACGTTCCACTGCTGCGACAAGAGTGCGGAGGTGACGAAACAGGTGCTGGACCTACACTTCACGGTGCGGACTCTCTTCAAGGGCTTCTTCAAGGACCGCTCCTTGGACCAGAAAATCCTTAATGTTATGGATACCATGTGAGTGTTGTTGTCATAGCTTCAGCTTTTGGTAGTCCACTGCTTGGGTTTGATTTGGACCTCCCCTAACCGACGCAACTCCAACCGATCCTGGGTGCTCTGAATCCAACGGTTTCCCGCTGTTTTCTTCGGGTCGTCAGTCCAGCTGGTCGAAGGCGGCCTGAACTCCTTTTAAATCCATGTAAAAATACGGCCCCGTCGTCACACTAATTCAAAGCACAAGTTTAGTGTGTATGTCGGTTCTTCCTAGTCAACCCATTTCTTATTTCTTTCTGTTCCTTCCCGTCACTACATTATTCTATATTTCGATTTCAACGTAAAGAATCCCTACTATGATCTCCTTTATTGAAGTCGGTTAAAAAAATTAAAATTTGTTTATGTTGTATGTTCCAGTCTAATAACCCCACTGTCAGCCCCCTCAGTGGGCGGATACAAGGTGGTGTACGGTCGCGTGCTGAACAACGACCCCCGGTACTTCAACTTCTGCGACACCATCCGCACCTTCTTGATGATCTTCGACCTGATGCAGCATGCGGAGGGCACGTGGCCTGGGTACGTGTCAATCATGTCTCAAGGTCGTGAAGCTGGCAGCAAAGTGTGGCGACCGCTCGTCAAGAGAGGGCGTTACGGGTGTCCTGAACCAGGCTATCGAAGTTTTTTACATCGTTGGCATATAATAAAGTTCGACGTAATCGAAGCACGAGCGCTTCCCAGACCTCCTCATGTTGACTGCATGATCTCGGTTGCCAACAGAGTCAACATTTTAGATGCGGAGTCAACTCCGATATCACGCGATGTTGGAACATTGTTGCCAGAAACTAAGATAAATATAAATAATAAATGACGCTTCACACTTCATAGCCCCACACTAGGATTCCCTGTGTCGTTGGTGCCATGAACACACACAAGACAAGAACACACACACCCAGACCAGAAACAGAAATTTAAACTCATCATTCAAATTTCTGCACTGAGTCGAACCCAGGACCTTCCGCGCTGCGCACCAGCGTCTTAACCACTGCGCCACCAGGTCGTCGAGTTAGATGTTAAGACACTTTGGCGTTGAGCACTACCACGGGCAAGTTTGCCGCAGATTGGATAACCGATGAGTTGAGACCGCGTCTGGGCAAACGTAGTGTAGTAGAATGCTCTCCGACTAGGCTCCCGACAGCAGCTGGATGAGGAGAGCCGAAGATCGGGCTCAGTGATGCGCTGGGAACGGCCTATCTCCAGCAGCGGACTGATGTCGGCTGAAATGATGACGGTGATGATGAATTTTGTTTCAATTGCAATTTCCAGGTTCGTCCTCATCATTGACATGGACCAGACGGTCCTGGGACACATCGCCAAGCTCGACGTCATGACGATACGACAGACTCTATACTTCTTACAGGTAATTATGGTTTTGCCGTGAAACTTGGTACATTGATAATTGGAATCCCTGGACGGGTAAAGGACTCTTTTTGTCCCAGGATGAATCTCGGCCATCCCGGAAAAATCAAAAACTGTATTTAGCTAACAGCGATGAACTCAGAAATTCCTGAAACGGTTTTAGTTAAACTTGGTATAGTACTTAATAGTTTTATCCTGAAATATTGGTTACTCCTTGGTATAGCAGTATTTCTAATCCCAGGGCAGGTTATAGTATATTTTAAACCGAGATACAAAAGCACTCGATTTATAACACAGCTAACGACAGCTAATCACTGTTCGTTAGTCTCGAGAACGGCTAGATCGATTTGGCTCATTTCAGTTTTGATATGTTCGTATAGGTCCAAGAAAGGTTTATACATTGAGAATATCTGAAAAAATGCGTGGAAAATACCAGCAATTTCTGTATTTGCAGAACGAAGTGTGCCGGGTCAGCTAGTAAACCATAAATCCTTTTCAGGAGTGCATGCTAGTGAAACTAAAAGAGGTTCACTTCATCAACGCGCCCTCGTTCATGGATAAGCTGATGATGATGCTGCGGCCGTTCATGAAGAAATCCCTGCTGGATATCATCAGGATCCACCAGGTCGGATCTGACACCCTGGACAAGTTTGTCCCGAAGAAAGCGTTGCCCAAGGAGTCGGGAGGTGAGGAGAAGGACTGGATCAGTTTGAAAAGTGAGTGCTATCTTGATGAATTACTAGTTGACCCTGCAGGCTCCCATCTGCCACTAATTTTTACTATCTATCCAAGGTGTTAAGATTTTTTTGTATCGTAAATTTTTATCAACGTTGCGTGACATTACGTTTTCACCAACACATCATTGTTTATTTACAGGGCTCCTTAGAAACCGACGCTCGATTCTAAGCTTGGTACTTTAAATACCTCCAGAACTTTAAATTTCCGAAAAACATGTCCTAATGGAAACTAACGTTATAAAAGAAGCATATTAATTATGTTACAAGTTTTAGTTTTTTGGATTCAGTACTTTTGTTGCCACGTTAATAATAGGTCAGAATTAACGATTTTACATTCATGATATCTTCACCGAGTCCTTTTCAATTCCAGACGAAAGGCTCCAGATTCTTAAAGATAACCCTGAGTTCTTCAAGATGGAAAACCTCAGAAGAGTAAATGAGAGTCTACGACCCGGTGGGAAGCCAGCGACGGTGGAGGATCTGTTTGGGATTCAGGGAAGCTTTAAGAAACTTGACATTGATTGAAAATCTGACAATTGTGATGCTAGGGATAAGCTGTAAAGATACTGGGTGATATCTTATGATCTATGAGGTGATATCTTATATTTGTCTCACCAGTAAGACAAATTGTTACAATGTCTAATAGTCGTATGTTGTTTGATAACCGAGGATATAGTTTTTACATAACAATAAAATTGATAATATTATAATAATTTAATTGGTTTAAGGAATAATTTTAAGTGTTCTGTAAACTGTTATAATAATTGGTGAATAAAAAAATATTTCTTACGTAAAATAATAATTGTAGCATTTCTTTTTGGAAAACGAAATGTCAAAACATCTTGAGGAATGCGCAAGCTTTAGTCTTTCATAATAGGTACTGTCAAAGGTGGCCAGCGTGGCGAACTACTCCTTCTTATACTGAGAGAAAAACTAAATTTTCAGTGGGTTTCAACGTGGTCTGCTATTAGCAGGCGTTATTTAATTGTGTAATAGGCACCTTTAGAAAATCATTAATGCATGCCGATGCTCGCCAATTCTCGATTTCATCGAATTCCCGAATTTTCATGTACATATTATATAAATGTTTTTTTATAAGAAGGGCAGGAAAACAGGCAGACAGGCCACCTGATGATGAGTAAGAATCGCCTACTGACACGAGCAACACTGAAGTCTTACCAACTGGCGTAAAATTACATATTCGACACCATTACGAAACACCTGTAATATAATATCGATGATTAGCTTTTAAGAGCAATTTTCGCACCACTACGTCCAAGGGCGCATTTATCACCGCTCCGGTGGCTGTAGAAATTATCGGTCAAATCGCCAACATTGTGATATTTCTCTGAATAAATTGTACATGATTTCTGGCTTCCTGTATGTGGAATATATAAATTGCTGGGTTTACATCAGTGAAACAGTTCTGTTGAAGACCAGGATCTAACATGAAGGTGTTGGCAGCTTTTCTGGCCATCATGGCTATTGTTTTCGCCGTTGTGGTAAGTTACTATTTGCATTATATTCACCCCTAAAACTTGCAAAAATTTCGTTATTTTGCTTAATTTTGCTATTTTGAATAAAAATGTGTCAAAAAAACCAGTTAAAGTGTGGTCGTGGTAAAAGAATACTGTCCTGTCCACCTTCTGAACATTTTATTATGGGCGGACGGTTTCCTTCTGTCATCTATAAAATTGGAAAGATCGATCTACGCTATTGAACGATAATGCCGGCAACACACTGGAGACCCTCCCGGTGTTGCCCGTATCCATAAGCCACGGTGAGCACTTACCACCAGGTGGCCCGTTTGCCTGTGTTTTTTGTATACAAATGTGTGTATGAAAATATTGTTGTTTTAACCCATTAATGACCCACTACAGGGTCGGGTCTCCTCTCACAATGAGAGGGATGTAGGCCTTAGTCCTACTGCGGGTTGGTGGACTTCACATGCCTTTGAGAACATATTTTTTTTTGTGAACTCTCAGGCATGCAGGTTTCCTCACGATGTTTTCCTTCACCGTAACAGCAGGTGATATTTAATTTTATAAATCGCACATAACTTTTTTACAAAGTCATTGGTGCGTGCCACTGGGATTCGAACCCGGACCCCTCGATTCGAGGTCGAATTCTAAGCCACTGGGCTATCACCGCTATCATGAAAATATTAAATAGGATTATTTTTATAAAGTGTATTATATAGCTAGCTGAAAATAAAGTGAAATAACTTGAAATGTACTTTTGTAAATGTAATTTTGTATCATATTACTTTATTATTTTTAAACGAACGATATGTACCTCGTGCCCATGTGCGTTTTATAAATTTATTTATTGTTACGTTTCAGAGCGGCATGGCCCTCGTGCCCAACGCTGGGATCAAAGGCAGCAAGGATCGCGCTGAGTGCCACGGCGGAGGCGGCGGAGGCGGCGGCGGCCCCCCACCCCCACCACCACCACCGTCTAGTAAGCAAACCCCTCGATTCTACTCCCAATGTGATTAAGGAAAATCATAAGTTCGATGGCAACCGTCTCAGAAATGTAGATACTTCATAGTGAAAAACTTCACGATTCAACATCAAACCTAAATTTAGTTATTAGTATTTGAGGTTGCCTAGAGATGATGATTTTCCGTGAACTGCAGTGACCACTCATCATCAGCTGACAGGAGGTTTACTTTCTACTTCAGTGTGTAAAAATGTAGATTTTGTGGCAACTTTTGCCACTCATAAAGAGATGTCGCCACGGAATCCTGAATCAGGCAATGTTTTCTACATCGCTGACATGCACATATCTGACATGTACAAAACATCAACATTTCATAATTAGAGCACAGCTTTTGCAATGTTTATTTGGTCAATTGAACTTTATTTATCAATTTTAATTTATTTTCAGACAGCAGCAGATAACTGGAAAACGTCGGACTCTTGCGGCACTCTCAACAATACGTTTGAAGCACTAATAAATCTGTGAAATCACTCTATATCTGTTCATTTTATTTTCTACAACCTCTCACTAACCAAGGATGGCGTATGTTCCAGGCCTCCCCGTTTTGGGAAACATTCTGTTGTACGGGAGCATTAAGTCGCGCTCAGTTTGAACGCGATTTTGTACGAATTCAACTCGTGCGTATACGTACGATCACGCACGAACAATCCCGATCTTTGAAATGCTATGGGAGCGCTCACACTGCGCGCGACTAAGTTGACGTACGACTAACGCGCATGCAATGTGAGCGCTCCCACAGTATTTCAAAGGTCGGGATTATTCGTGCGTGATCGTACGTATACGCACGAGTTGAATTCGTACGAAACCGTGTCCAAACACAGCGGCCTTAAAGTACAGCTAATTTGACAAGCATGTATACTACATTGTGAAGTAAGTATGCTCTGAGCCCGCCAGGCCGGGATTCCTTTGCTCAAAAAACGCTAAATGTTATAAACAAAATGAAAGACAGATGTTATATCTTTGCCGAAACCCGGGATCGAACCATGGACCTTTAGATATTCAGTTTAATGCTCTCCCAACTGAGCTATTTCGGCTGTTGTAATAGGACCGATTTTTTTTTAAATATGGTTTGACAATTTATAAGTAGGTAGGTATTTTCTTTTGAAGCAAAAAGAGGAAAATTGCTAACCTAGAATATTGTTAGTCGTATAAGTATAACTATATAGGTACTAATATTGGATCAAGTACCTATATTGTTTTGGTAGATTGTTAAACTAATTCTTGATGAATATGTGGCCAGTATGTCCAACATAGAATTGTCAATGTAGATTTGTGCAGCCTAAAATTGTAGAAGAAAAACAGAGTAAAACACATAGTATGTAAAATATTTTATTTTCATTTACAATATGGCGATTGCATAAAACGTTATAAAATTACAAAATATTACAATAAAAGTTGTTCGTTGTCGACGTATAAATAGACACACTATACATAAAACTGAATACAGTTACAAAAAGACTTACTTAATTAAACAATCTTTAATTATGTAAGTCTTTTTGATTTATAGTGATAAACTGTTAACCATTTTCATGGTTTAAAAGTTACGAAAGGTACTAAACATGAAAATTGTACAGTTAGATATGATTAAAATAGCAGATAAACGAAGTATTACCTACTGGATTTTATTTCTTCCTTATTTATAAACCAAGGCAATTAGATCGTATAATTAACTTTCCGAGTATAGAGTACTATAGGTACTTAGAGATATAAGAAAACTTTAAAATATATAAACTTAAAGATTTTTACATAAAAATTATGTTTAACTTAATAATAAACTATAGGCACAATGTCATTGAAAATCACAGTTTAGGAAATATCGTAAAAAGTAGATAGTATTTTCATTTACATAAGGTTCTAATTGCACTGTAAGTTTTTCATATTATTACACATTTCTACAAAGAAAGTAATATTTTGCGGTTTTTTATTGTCCACCCTTCTCAACTTATTAGCCTGTCTTTAATAAAATATAATCAACCACTACCCTGATTGCTACTGTCATTAGGTGCTGGTGTAAATGGTACCTAGGCACCTAGTTTGACTTTGATACTATATCATATGACCTGGATTGAATACGTCAAACACGATTCAAGGGGTAAGTGTAAAAACTCATGTCACCCGCCGAGTACAGATGCTAGCCGCCATTATCAGTGCTCCGAGCATGGACACTATAGTTAAAGTATTCGTATACTTAGTTAAAATGCGGTAGCGAGAGGACAGCGATCACTTGAATTTCAGACCGCCAAACGATATCTTTCTTACAAGTTGCCTGGCGGTGCATATCGTGAAATTTGCTTTGGTTATTTACGAGTACATATAAATTGGCGTTCTACGGGAGCTGCGAGCCTGCAACTGCGGCGGGTGTGGGTGAAACTGAAAACCGTATCGTGAGTTCTTAGCATGAAAGCACTGCAGTTCGATGAAGTTTTTGATGAAGAATTGATCTTGGAGACTAAGGATACAGAACATGTTTAGTGATCAATCTGGTCGTGATCATCAAAGCAGTTATTTGTTACTGATCTTGGAAGTAAGGGTACTCCGATAAATGATTACGATCAGACTAAGAGATACACCGTTCTAACTACCAGACTCAAAGCCCTGAGGTTTGATGAAGTTAGAGATCTTGCAATCTGGTCGTGGTCGAGCTGCTAGAGAAGCTGTCGTTACTCCTTCTGTTAGCAGTTATTTGTTGTTGATCTTGGAGACTAAGGGTACTCGGATAAATGATCACGATCAGACTAAGGGTTACACGGTTCTAACTACCAGACTCAAAGCCCTGAAGTTTGATGAAGTTAGAGATCTTGCAATCTGGTCGTGGTCGAGCTAGAGAAGCTGTCGTTACTCCTTCTGCAGTTCCCGCAAAGCAGTTATTTGTTGTTGATCTTGGAGACTAAGGGTACTCGGTAACTACCGGACTCAAAGTACTGAAGTGCGAAGAAGTCATTGATCTGGAGAGTTAGGGTCTGAGGGCTGAGGGTGTCAGAACAGGTTTAGTGGTCGATCTGGTCGTGGTCGAGCTGCTGCAGCTGCTGCCGCTCGTCCTCCTGCAGCTCGCGCTCGGCGGCGATGCGCGCGTGCTGCTCGGCGATCACGCGGAACAGCGCCGCGTGCTCGGCCGCCGCCGCCGCCACCGCCGCCGACTGCCGGGGGATGGAGGATTCTGGAACGTTCCACAAGGATTCGTTGAGTATGTGGCCCATTCATCAGCCTATTAAACTACTGCTCCCATTCATCATATCATCACATCACCTTTCTCCTGAATGATGGATCAACGCATAGCTTAAACCGCTGATCGTAGCGACCTGATCGTAGAGACCTGAACTTCAAAGGTTCAGACCTTTGAAGGTGTGTTCTTTGTATGACGTCTAGATTCGATAAGAAAGGATTTTCCGAAATTCTGCCTCTAGGTGGGTGGCAAATGGGGGCAAAGTTTGTATTGGACAACGTGATTCCTTGATACAATCTACTTCAAATCGCGTAATGGGTTTAAAAGGATATTTAAATTATTCTTTTAATGTTTTAACGCCATCTGTTACCATATCTGTGAATTTCACAGATCTTTGGTGGAATTGGAACGGGATCCACTTTATTTCTCTCTCGACCGAATTCCCACGCCTACGCAGACGAAGTCGCGGGCATACGAGTAAGCTAGTCAGCCTATAAAATTCAGCTTCTGCAAGGTTTTTTTACACTAATAGGGCCGCGATCAGCTCAGTCATTGGATTGATTAAAATTTCTTACCAGGATCAGGGTGGGGATGAGTGGCGTGATCCTCGGCTATCCTGGCGTACAGCTGGAAGTGCCTGTCCTTGGCTCTCGCGACCGACTCCGAGTCCTGGGGGTGATCCGGGGGGAGGTCGCTGAGGGAGGGGTGGAAGCCGTCCTTGTCGGCCTGGTACTCTACCGTGCGGACCTGCTGCCGTGGGTCTACGTAGGAGAATCGACCTGGAATTGAGAAAACAAGACGTTGAAATAGCGTACGAAATGTTCTGTAGATTTTTTATTTAGCTTAATTTCTCATTAGTGATAAAAGCAAAGAGAATCGTACCTATTTTAACAGGTAGTATTAGATATAAATAGCTTGCTCAATTATGTTTCAGTAATGGAGTCTCATCAAAAAGTAAATCAACCCATGATTTTGTTCGCAGATGATAGTACTGCTGTATTTACTCAAAATAATACGACTGTATTTGAAACCGAAATGAATAGTGCTCTTGTTGATTTATTAGATTGGCTAAATAGTAATAAGCATCGGTGGAATAAACGACTCCTAGAGTGGAGACCGCAACCCGGAAAATGTAGCGTGGGACACGCCCTCTTGCTCGATGGTGCGACGATCTGCTTGAGGAGGCGGGAAGCAACTGGATGAGAAGAGATGATGATCGAGCTCAGTGTCAAACCTTTATCCAACAGTGAAGGAAGGAGGAATCGTTAAGTTACCTCTCACAACTCCACTCCCATCGCTGACTTCAGTATGCTCTCTGTCAACATGTCCCGGGTATCTGCCAGCGGTGTAGGAGAAGGCGTAGGGCCTCGGGGGCGGCGGCTCCGTGGAGGGCTCCTCGAGGATGTGGGATACGTCGCCGCTGGACATCGCCAGGGTCGAGGCTAGCAGCAGCACCTGGACCAGCATCTGAAACGAAATGGCAGAAGATTCAGCATAGAAGTAAGAAGCTAAGGCTATGCGGCATCCGGCAGGCGTACATTCTGTGACTGTATAGGAGAATTATACGAGTAGTTGCTTCTTGCTCTGTAGCCAATGATGACAGATATAACGAATGTACTTACTGTTACATTCGGGATATGTCTGTTTTTAAGCATCTCAAATCAACTGGAGTAACTCAGCACTACTACGCAGTCACACCATAAGGCCTCAGAGCTTTTGAGACCTCAGATCAGCTTTTGAGTTACTCAGCAGTTAGACATTAGGAATTCAGCCGAGCCAATCCAAACAGGCTATATTAGCTAATTGCGTATTGAGATTGGATATTCGCAAAGCCACACCTGTTCCATTGAGATCATGTCTCAATCTAAAGTCGAGTGCCAAAACGTTTGCTCCACATAGGTTCTATTACACCACGGCGTCCCTATCGCGTTACGAGTTACGTATTCAAACTGGTTCAGCCCGTTTGTGTGCGCTATGCTTAATACCGTTATCGTGGGGTAATTTGCAAGAGTGTTGTTTAATCACTTTGAGATCGTACTTAGTATTTGAATTCTCATTTCGTCGGATTTGCAAAGAAAATTGATAGAGTATCAGAGCGGTTCAGGATTGAAAAATGCCCTGTTGTTTGACATTGACATGACATTACTGAAATTTGGAAGTATATAGCCTACATTCAGCCTATCTAGCCTTATTTTCAAGTAAGTATAACTATCTCGTTGTAAACACTTAAATTACTTGATATTTATTTATTTGTTTGAAACACATTCATATTGTAAACATAACAGATTTCTCTTAAATCTAAAGCGTTTACAATGTTTGCACATATCTTCGGAGAAGTCGGCGTTCAGAATATTAGATTACTAACATTTTGACGTAACTGGTAATTTATCAACAAACAAATCACTATCGTCATCTGCATTTTCCTCGTCCGACCACTATCCGACGACATTTCAGGTCGGTGACGAGAGAATTAAATAAAGAACTGCGTAAAATAAAACCTTTTTGACGATCTTAAAAACAACAGTCTTTCAGACAGCAAACATAGACCATCAGATTTAAAATGGTCCCTAGTCACATCACCTTCACCTCAAAAAGGAAGGAAGGAGGAGTGCCATCGGAAGTAGAATGGATGAATGGACGTTGCTAATTATGAGAACTAATATGTGTATCTCAAAAAACTAAAAGGCAAGAACTGGGTTGCTTCAGATTTTGAATCATATGACGAGTACGAGGATATCGAATCAAATCTCTTGAAAAAATCTTGGTCTAGATCACTTCAATGTGGTACAACAGGTGACGAGAACATCTCGCAGGCTTGTGATGCTGGAATCTCGCTGGAACTGGTCAGAGTGACCTTTCGCTTGCGTCACGTGCGGCTATCGAACGCGCGGCTGAGGTGGAGCGAAACAACGAAAATTTAAGTCGTGAGCACAGATTATCAGTGGTAGGGATATTGTACACTTATGGCCAATGTACAGGCGCCGAAAAAACGCGCTCGATCAATAGACGACGCACACTGACGAACTGCCGACTGAGGAACCAATCGCGTGAACCGCAACGCAGTCAATATCAAACCGACCAATAAAAATTGTGCTCACGACTTATGTCGTCTACTATACTGACACTGAGTTAGAGCAAATTGTATGGCCGGTTTGCATTGTAGTCCAGCTTAAATGCTGTCTTGGTTGCAAATTGACATTTTAAAATGGGTAACAGTAATTTCACTTATATTTTTTTTTACTTCTGTCTACTTCGATAACTAAGCCGCAATAGAATAACTTGGTGGAGCTAAATCCTTTTCTTTCTGAGAGTAGACTTGACCCCGCAGTGGGACATTAATGGGTTGCAGGCGGCTCGGAAAACATCGGAAATGCTTTATGAGATCAGACTCTATCACGCTTGTTTAATGGCTGCATGATTCGCTGAGCGTCTCTACTTAATTTATTGCTCATTTAACACCTCAATATCAATCAACATACGAACAAAATATAATATAAACGAATAATATAGTTTTTTTTTAATTTACGCCTTTAGTAAACTTTAGTCCACCAAGCCGCAGTAGGCCAGCATGGTGGACTAAGGCCTACATTCCACTCATTGTGGGAGTTATAATATCCACAAGTAAGTCGTGAGGAGGAAATGCCTAATAACGTAATCCCACTGTAGGCATACATTGTTTGCTAAAGGTTAAATTAAATATTTTCTGGTAAATAGAGGTCTCTTTGCACACGATACGTATTTCGCGACCTTTGAAATAAGCAATAATTAGTAAGACGAGATACGAATGGTCTTTACCCGAAAGGAATAATGTTGAAGCGTTATGTCACGTATACGTATTCATGTATGAAGCGTATGAATTGTATAATTGTAAATATTTGTGGTCAGCCCATTTCGGTCTACTCTAACCACCTAAACCACCCAAGTTGACAAGGTTTAACGATGTTTAATATACTCGTAGCATATTTCGATAGCGATATAACTCGACGACTTAAAGCGCCTTCCGAAGTAGGTACGAGTACCATTCTGAAGAGGGTGCGACGTTTGCTTGGTCAGCTAGTTACTATATAAAAAATAATTTATACCAGTACGTAGTATCTAACTAGGTACTATACATCACAAGGATGCAGTGGCAGATCGCATCTCCTCACGACTCACGACGCTTGTAAATTAATTGTCTTATTATAATAATTTATTCAACGCTCCATCGATTTCCATAAACACATTTGTGCATAATTTGTTTTTGTTTCTTGGGTATTCCCGAACGAATAATTTGCATAAACAAGAGACGTCTTTGAACAAAAACAAAGAGACTCCATCGGATTTTTCTAAATTTAGATGGGATCATTTCGGAATAAATCTATTTCGAACTAAAAAGAAGATTATTATACCTGTCTATCAACTTGCGAGAAATACACATAAAAACATGTATACTTTTAACATCCAAATTGATAATAACATTCTTTTTTTGAAGGCGAGGTAAACATTAACGTCCGAATTAATGGATTGTGTTTTTTTTAAATCGATTAAAAAAGAAATAAAATACCTTGTTTACATTCCTATAGACATCTTCTAGACATCAATCAGATAGGATGAGCTAACACACGTGTTTTTTAAGTGCAGTATTATTTGTCAGCATTTTCAACTTATTGCTTAGACAAAACACCTCTTTTGGTAGGGAATCAAGCAGGAACTACTGGTTTAATTTGCATCATGTCTATAATGCACTGCATCAGCTATAGATAATAATATAAATCACATTACAATTGAGAAAGCATTACAGATTGATTAGTTACGCAGAACGGAGTCCAATCGATTGAGTGCAGGGATTGCTACACTGACCTTAATTCGTCCAATATTCCAATATTAAGTGCGGGTTTTGCGATTTTGCCACCGGATATAATGATTAAAGTTCCTTCAAGTACCTATTGTTATCAACTAGCTTATTCCTATGCTATGTTTGTATCTGATGTGTATTTGTATTTTTATATAAGTAATATAATATGTATGTGTATAAATATGTACGCATGTACCTATGTATTTATTATGTATGTATGTATGTATGTATGTATGTATTTAATGATTTTTGTATTATTAGTATGTTATGTTCTATATTGTATTCTGCACACCCTACCTGTTTCTCACTTCCCTTTTCTCTTCAACTCCAAACCACTTGATTGTCTAGACAATCAAGTGGTTGAGATCGCTTTTAGCGATAAGACCGCCATTTGTGCATTGTGCTGTTACTGTTATTGGTATTGTTGGTTACTATGCGTGTGTACAATAAAGAGTTTCAATAAATAAAGTTCTTTTCTATAAAGCTTTTCTATAAATAACTATCTATTTATTGAGCAGCAAACGGGCATGCAAGTCACTTCATGCAAGTCGGGGTGTTAGTCACTGCCGCCCATGGATGCCCACATCCATCTTCAAATAGAGAAGAAAGAAATTACATTCGATCGTGATTGGGGGCAGGTTCTTTGATACTCGTGCACTAAGATGTTCGCCTCAAATAAAATAACTCCGGCAACCATACCTACCTGCCGAAACGCCAGACGTGAAGAACATGCTGCTTTACGACGGGTTAAGAGGCTGGCGGATAGGAGCCTTGCCGGGCGAGCTACTGGGCGAGCACCTAAAAGTTGCTTTTACTATAAAGAGTCGTCTTGTGTACAAATATAATAAAAAAACGAATAAGGAAAAACCACCATTTACATATTCAAAAATCGAATGCCAAATGCATTATTTTTAATCTGTAGGTGTTATCAAAGGGGGCGAGCCCACAGGCCTTAAACATCTGCATCGTGACGTATTATATTATATTAGAGTACCATCGTCTATTGTTTTCGAATGATTCACGCGTGTTCAAATTCAAATTTCGAGTTCGCAGTTCCGTAAACAAATTCTTGCATATAAAAGTAGGTATGTACAGCATCTTTGAATGTTGAATATTTTTTTACGTATTTTTCAAGGACATGAGGCTGAGGTGTCTGTAATAGCTATAAGTTTTTTTCGTAGCAATAAAAAAAAAGAAACTAGTATCATCAACAGACCGCGCGATTTTAGCGCCTTAGGGTGCATTAAAGGGCGCAAGGGCTCAAATAGTCGAGCGTCTTCCTCTTTCAAAACATTTCGACAGATTCAGAGCCGAAGCCCGAACGTTTATTTTATTGCGTCTACTAGGAATTAAGAAATTAGCAGTTCATTTGACTGAATCAAGTACTAATTTCTTAATACCTAGACGCAATGAAACGCCTAATTACGTACAAAAACTTTCGATCTAAAGTCAGTCTTTGTATCGAGAACTATAGAATCGATTCGATCTCGATCGAGATGTCGGTCAAGAGTAATCGAGCAGGAAAGTGAGTGTGTGGTCAAGGTCGTTCTATCCCACGCAGCTTTCACCATTACCCACATAGGAATAAGACATACAATAGCTTATTAACAACATGATAGAGTAAGTGACATGTAAGCTACACTTGCATGGAACTTTCATCCTTACTATAGTTGATATAAGGTGTGCATTGGCGTGATTTGGATAGGTAGTCTTTTTGCGGTTTTGTCTGATTAAGATTTAGACGTTAATAGGGCTGTATTTTGTAAGGTTACTCAACTGTGCGATCTTTGTTTTTGATGTCATATGATATCCCAGTATGTGTAGTCCAGTGCTGGGACTTATAAATATTCCGGGAGCCAGTAACAGATTTACATGACCAAGTTCCTCCCGATCGAAAATTCCTGAGATGCATAAGGGGCTTATACTATGAATACTAGTGGCCGTCAGCTGCCACTCCGTTGGTGGGTTGGGCAGTGGCACCCTCCCAAACATGCAGAAAAAAAAATTTATTTCAGTCATTTCCTCTCATTTGAAAATACATTCAGATTATAGTTTATCTAGTACTTTAAAAGAAAAACATCGTCAGCTGACCATAACGCGGTGGATTATACGTCAGCTGGCTCCTTGAACATGAGAAAAAAAAATTTTTTTTCAGTGATTTCCTCTCAACTAAAAATTTACCTGGTGATAGTTTATATGCTACTATGAATGAAAATTAACGTCAGCTGGCTGTATCTCGGTGGAAAGTTCGTCAGCTGGTACCTTGAAAGGGGTAACGCAACAGCATCTATGACCTACTGAATCTTATCAGCTGACGACTTTTCCCTTGACTTACAGGTAGCTGATGTTTTTTATTATTTACTAGAGTATTTTAACAATTCTCATAACAATTTTCATCCGGGAGGAAATAACGGTTTTTAAGTTATTACCGTCTTCAAAAAAGGAGGTTATCAATTCGACACGTTTGTATGTAATATTCTCAGAACCGCACAATTTTTACATATTATGTTGGTCTATTACGGCTTCCAAACAAGAATACCAAATTTCATAGGTGTATGTATGTATGTATGTATGTAGATATGTTTGTCCTCGCATATCTCCGAAACTAATTGACGGATCGCGTTCTTTCTTTGTTTTTTGTTTGTTTGTATTTTGTTCAACTTAGGGAATGGTAAAAGTTTCATCAAAATCGGTCCAGTAGTTATCGTGATATGGACTTCAAACTAAAAAATACGAAATAAAATAATTAAAAAAAATAAACTGACATCAAAAAAGTATAAAATAAAATTTGTTACATAGTTTAGGCCTACTATTTTTGAGGTTGGTGCCTAAATATAACAATAGAAACAAAATACTTGATACTAAAGACACCAACCTCAATAAATAGTACTTAGCGCGCGCGAATGATAACTATTTATTAAATTATAGCGACAGCGACTCTGATTGGGACGAAGATTAGTTAACACTGCTATTTGACTGACCTGTTGGTCTAGTGATAGTGGTTAGCGACCCTAACCACTACGCCAGAGGTCGTGGGTTCGATTCCCATCCAGGACAAATATTTGTGTGATGAGTAGTGCCAAGATTGTTTACCAAATAAGACAAGAGAATAAAAATTAACTGTAGTGTTTAATTACTCTATGAGCGTGTTACTATAGTAACAGTTCAGTATAAGATAAACATGTCGAACGTATTACCTTTTTGTGTCTTTTGTAAAAAAACTAATGGTCAGTTAAAATTATTTAGCGAAGATAAAGTTTAAAGTCCATATCACGATAACTACTGAACCGATTTTGATGAAACTTTTACCATTCCCTAAGTTGAACAAAATACAAACAAACAAAAAACAAAGAAAGAACACGATCCGTCAATTAGTTTCGGAGATATGCGAGGACAAACATATCTACATACATACATACATACACCTATGAAATTTGGTATTCTTGTTTGGAAGCCGTAATAGACCAACATAATATGTAAAAATTGTGCGGTTCTGAGAATATTACATACAAACGTGTCGAATTGATAACCTCCTTTTTTGAAGACGGTAATAACTTAAAAAACGTTATTTCCTCCCGGATGAAAATTGTTATGAGAATTGTTAAAATACTCTAGTAAATAATAAAAAACATCAGCTACCTGTAAGTCAAGGGAAAAGTTGTCAGCTGATAAGATTCAGTAGGTCATAGATGCTGTTGCGTTACCCCTTTCAAGGTACCAGCTGACGAACTTTCCACCGAGATACAGCCAGCTGACGTTAATTTTCATTCATAGTAGCATATAAACTATCACCAGGTAAATTTTTAGTTGAGAGGAAATCACTGAAAAAAAATTTTTTTTTCTCATGTTCAAGGAGCCAGCTGACGTATAATCCACCGCGTTATGGTCAGCTGACGATGTTTTTCTTTTAAAGTACTAGATAAACTATAATCTGAATGTATTTTCAAATGAGAGGAAATGACTGAAAAAAAAATTTTTTTCTGCATGTTTGGGAGGGTGCCACGGCCCAACCCACCAACGGAGTGGCAGCTGACGGCCACTAGTATTCATAGTATAAGCCCCTTATGTATTTTACGAAGTTTCTCTCGAGAGGAAATGATTGACCGAAAATGCACCTGGCTCCCGGACTAAAAGGGTTGTTGCTATTCCTTAAATCCCTTATGTACTTCTTTTGATGCTTGCTTCACGATGGGTTATTTGGGTGTTACTACTTTTTTCCTTCTTTCAACCCTTCGAAATCCACTGCTGGACAGGGTCCATAAATTGGCAGCGAAAAGAAGTGTAACAACAGTTTTTGTAAATGATTATTATCTACAATTTTGTCTTAGCTATTTTTATCATAAAATTAACCGGATTTCCCTAATCCAGAAAAAATCCTATTTTTCGAAATTTGGTTTTTTCGAAAAATCGATGGGAGCTTTTTACAATTTCATTACAATGGTATGCCTGACTTTCATGTAAATTTTCTGCTTTTTTCTGACTAAAAAACCAGACAATCACTGGGCTATCGCCACTTCCTTCATCGACAAACGTTCATGAACGTGTGTTATTGAAAGTATTTTACAGAACATTCAGCTGACATTTCATACGCAAGGTCGCAAATTAATATTTCCTAGACGCAAAGACAATATGCAGTTAACTATTTATTGTAGAATTCACTTTCGAAATTCACGGCTACGCTAGCACCTATCGTAATAATTTGTTACAAATTTCATTGGGATTTTCCCTGTTAAAGATTTGTCGAATATCCTGCTTCAAATATTTAAGTCAAGGGTATACTTTGGCTTTCCAACTGTTGATCTATTTATTATTTTGTTTACGGATAGTAGAGCCATTGCAGCTCGCTTGGCTCTAGGTACCTGTCACCACCCTTTTAACTCGTCATAACAAACAAAATACTGCTTGAATTTTGTTTGCATCTTCGGTCTTAGGTTCATGTAGGTTACTTACAACTTTAAATATTAAATTAATATAATTATAGTATTCACCTCCTGTCTATGCTGTCAAACCGATCTTGTCTGTGTGGAACATGAAACACGGAAAGTCGAATTTCCTATCTATTCAACGTCTATCCAATATGTAAATTACCTATTATCCTGTTACAGTTATCACGTGAAACTAGGCCTTAAGGTAAGTTACATCGTTTGCCAACTCATGAGGCAACGCATGATAACATCTCTGTTGAAACAACGGTTATCCATGTTCGTATCACCTGCACGAATGCACACTTATTATCGTACTTAGAAATGATTAAAATTGCTTAGATATGGGGGCCATCGCCACAAGCGGTGATAGCCCAGTGGCTTAGCCTTTGAGAAAATTTTTTTTTGTGAACTCGCAGGCATGTTTTCCTTCACCGTAACAGCATGTGATATTTTATTTCATAAAGCGCACATAACTTTTTTACAAAGTCATTGATGCGTGCCACTGGGATTCGAACCCGGGTCCCTCGATTCGAGGGCGAATTCTAAGCCACTGCGCTATCACCGCTTGGTCAAATCAATTGGAAGAATGAAACTCAGACACTCAACTTACTGTGGACCGGACAGCTAAACGTTGAGGAATATTTTTTGCATGCTCTTTTGCTAATCAATTACTATAAAAAGTAGTCTTAGCTAGTCAATTCAATCGAAAGAATAAAACTTAGATACTATACTTAATGTCACTACACAATCCATTTCTAGTTCTCTAAGGCTTAGAGTCTAAGCTCATACATAAATAGAAGAAAAAGTGCATTAAAACTCGTAAGGCAACATCCGCAACCATATAAGATGACCTAACACATACCTTACCACGTGTGCTTTCAAGAATTCGAGTTGTTCATGACCACTGCCTATATCAATATTAGCCCGCGAGTGTGTTCGTTAAGTAAAAAATCTAAAAATCCTATGTTATCCTATCCTATCCTCAAATGTAGGTTTTCATTCATTTGTGTATTAAATTTGGTCCAAATCCCTTTAGCTGCTTTGCGGAAAAGGCTCATCAATCCAGAAAATATATATGTATAAGAGCCTATAATACAAATGCAATCCCAAAAATGTAACTTTTTAATGGGCTAATTAAAATTTCTCAAATGCTACTTAAAAGATCGGTAAGTATATCGGTAAGTATAAGTATATCGGTGGTATAAAACTCTGAGTGCACAAATCCCATAACAAATTGACAGGTTTTTTTCGTTTACATTTACTTAAGAGTCATAACACAATTTCTTCTCTTTGTAGTCGCAAGATCTAATACAGACAAATGCAGTCTTATGCGAATGCTGACTGATTACTAGATTAACTTTAAGGTAGTAATGCTTTGACGAGAGGAGCGGACGCGGTAGGGGTGGCGGGTTCAATTCCAACTTGAAACTGTGATGCGGATTTCAAAATATATTTTATCCATTTTTTTAAAAGTCTGTGCCGGTTATTACGCGTATATTATTATGTGAATCATCAAGTAATGTCATATACCCTAGAGTAATACGATCCCCTTAACTGCTATACCTACCTATTACAACTAATAGGAAATAATTTACGCGTCTATAAATGCCATTATCATTTATGATATTAATAATTACATTTATAGCTTGTGTATGTTATTATGACGCACGTGTTTATTAACTACGATTAGTCAAGTCAATCAAGAGGCTATCTTTGTATCGAATATAATGTATAATAACACATTACTTATTAAACATTTTGCACGTACCTACAATTTCCAAAAAATACCCCTACAATTGAGTTAAACCATCTTATTATTGCTAAATGGTTACAAACTCTCCAATACTTCAATCATAAAAGTGCTAAAACTGACGACATTATTAAAGGAGTAAAATTATTTTGTTAACCACTTTTTGGTAATATCTGCTCCACTGATCCCTCCTCCTATCACCATGTGTTGATATCTGAGTAGAGTAAGTACTGTTACATAATTCCGTTTACTTGGTGAAACCTAGTTCAAAGTTGCGTCCACGCCAAGTATTGCTCGACCGATTCATAAAACGTCTCCTAAATAAATATTAACTTTTCAAATTAACTTTTCAATATGTCTTGTTAGTTTGTGCTACTAGTCATGACATTTTCTAATAATTTGGCCATTTTCGTTCTGACTAGTACAATCTTTATGGTTTCTTTATTTGTTTTTCTTTTGCTCTTCGGCAAAGGAAGATGGAGATCCTGGTGGGAGCACCAGGCCAGGTGGTCATGCCTGGAGAGCGGCCGTTCTCCAATTGTGTATAGGCATGTCCAGAAGTACTTAAAAAAGTAGCTCCAACTTATTAGGCTCCTCTAGACATGGGACTTGTACTATTATGTATTCTGTGACATGGGTATTTGTTTCTACTAGTGCAGGTCTGAAGCATCCTTTACTTGGCTGCTAGTGCACTTCATATTATATTGGAAACAAGTGCTTTTTGGAATTAAAGGGTCTTCAAGGTAAAAGCTTTAGGCACCGTCGACCCGTTCAGCTGCTCTCCGAATCATCTAGCTAAGCGCAAAGTTTATCGAATCTCACCAAGATCCAGTTTTTTTGAAAAGAATTTAACAATTTTATTTTTCTACATCCAGCGGAGTTCATCGGAGCCTATAAAGAAGCAAGTTATATGACCTTGCCGGCAAAGAAGTCATGTATATGAAAGGTCACCTTACGTAAGCAACGCTAAGTCTATGGCGGAATGCTAATTCTGTAAAGGTTACTTTTGATTTTGATAGTACATTAGAAGATTTTGCTCACACGCTTCTTGGACTATACAAGTAATAATAGCATACTGGACATACGGAATTTCAGTCACTCGAAGAATAAAATTCGCCTGAGCTGCGTTCGGGTAGCTACTTGATTGACCACAGTGCCTGATGTCAAAAGTTTTCGAGCAATGTGTGTTGCCAGTGATGATCTACGGAGCCGAGATGTGGTCCTTTACTGTGAGCATTATCCACAAGTTCAAAATCGCTTAGAGAGCTAAAAATTGTAGTTTGATAAAATACGATATTTTAAAGTGATATCGAAACGTATCGTATGGTCAAAACATCGCATAAATATCGATGTATCGTATTGTGCTGTATCGATATTTCGATATATCGTATCGTAATGGGCCTCCCTAATTGGTGCGCGACTGTACCTGTCATGTCAGGTACGATACTCGCGTGACGATATCTTAATCACCAATCAATTAGCACCTAATTTTGTACTCGCGCATAATTTCCAATAATTTGGGTGTCAATAAGACTGCTACCTATTACGGCTTAATGCGGATTTGACCAGCAATTAACAAGAGAAGGTTTGATTAAGTTGCGTGAATTGGTGTGCCATTTCGTCAGTAATTGGCTTATATCCGGTGGAGGTGTAATGAATTTTAAGCAGATTTGCAAATGCGCTATTTTGGGTGGACACCAACCTCAAAAAATAGTAGGCCTAAAGTATGAAACAAATTTTATTTCATACTTTTTTGATGTCGGTTTAATTTTTTTAAATTATATTTTACCATAACGAAGTGTAGTAGTCCATCAACTCGCACTAAGCTAGCGGGATGGACTAAGGTTTACGTCCTTCTTGTTGTGAAAGGAAACCCGACCGAGTAGGTCATTAATGGGTTAAAAGCAACGATGTTTTAACTTTATATTTTGTTATTGGTAAGTATAAAAATATTATGAGCTATTCACTATTTTTATGATATTTTCTTACTGTTAATACTAGTGATCTCTTTCATTTTTATCTATCGATTCCTAAGAGCTCTCCGTATGTAACTTTTGGCGAACACATCTTTATTAACTAAGTTAGTTAGATATTAACTAAATAAGTAAGAATAGTGGATTATATTTTAACGTGTATGTTATAAAACTCACATAATTTTTCTCAAAGCACACCAATACCGATGGGAAATGTGTGGTAATATTGGTAATATAACTTGGTAATACTTATTCAGTATCGTCAACAATGACTGCATACGATTTACTTTCATTCACGTGTCGTGTTAATTAGTACAGCGTAATAGACATTGTGTAGTTAATCAATTTATTTTGTAGGAAGCGTTTGTCAGTTGGTTTTTTGTATTTTTTAAATTTACTAATTTTTGTTTCCCAATATTGTTTATTGGTTTAGCAAAGTCCTGTGCCAATTTCGTTTTATATCATTTTTAGCTTCATTTTTAGCTTTTTAGCTTGAAGTCATTATTCGAACATTTCTCGACCGTTTATTGTGTCCAATTTTTTAAAGTTATTTCAATGAATATCAGCACAGTGATGAAATATTGGTGAAGAATGTCGAAGGTTATTGTTTTGTTCGGTAGTTTTTATATGATTGTATTAATATATCCGATCGAATGCCGATATTTCTATACTTAAAAATTCATAATATGCAACTCTATTAAAGTTTTTGCTAAATTGCATTAAACCACAAAATTTCCAAATAGAAACAGCTTTATACGAGTTCTATGAAACACGACCTTTTTACACATTCAAGCAGAATGGTATTTCAAAAAAATCAAATGGCAGAATGTCTTAAAACCTGTTTGAATGTATTATTATTTCAGAAAAAAATTAAAAACTTACCTTTAGAAGATCACTGAACCCGCGTAGTCACTTCGTGAACACAACACTGACTGACCGGGTTCGGCTGATTAGAAGGTGAACGGGTTGAACGAATGAGTGAATGTTGTTTCGAGAATGTACCGCGAATCCCGCACTCTCCGCTTTAGTTCTTGTCATTTTTTTATTCATAATCTGTGGTTCTGAAATTTAAACCACAGATTAAAAATATAGGTAAATAATTTAAATATTTTTGTTTGTTATTTGTCAGGATGCTTTTATACAGTCCACATAAAATAATAACATTGAGTTATTTTTGTATTAAAATGGAATAAAACAGCAAAAACAAACGTGTACTAATAAAGTAATGAGGTCATAAAAGTGTAAGGATATTTAATTTAGCAAGAAAAATTGAAATAATTAAACTTTAATTTAGCTTAGAGTACCTATCACTGTTCGTCCGAAGAGACAACACAGCCGCTCATATTTTATCCACTGTAAGAACACAATTCGTTCGCAGGACTGACAACCGATTAGGCAAAAGGAGCACAGGTCGCCCTCCGACCAGGTGGACTGATGACCTGAAGAAGACAGCGGGAAACCGTTGGATTCAGAGGGCTCAGGACCGGGTGGTGTGGCGTCGATTAGGGGAGGCCCATGTCCAGTAGTGGACAACCAAGGGCTGAAAGGAAGGAAGAAAGGAAGAACACAATTAATAAGCTCTTGTGATTTGAAAGTTCGATGTTTCAAAGTGGAGGTGGGAATGCTTAAAGGATTGCTGACGAAGAGAGAAGAAAAAAAAGAGGGAGAGTGAGAGAGAGAAACGGCGGGCACGTCACGGGGTAATACTCAAGAGCCTGTTAGAAAAAAATTATAAACTGTTTATAATATTGTTGCTATACTTTGACTCGAAGGCATATAATATTATAAGGCAAAATTGCTCGGGGTATGTAACAGGCACTTTGGTATTGTCAGTAACCCATTAATGACCCACTACAATGAGAGGGATGTAGGCCTTAGTCCACCACGCTGGCCTACTGCGGGTTGGTGGACTTCACATGCCTTCGAGAATATATATTTTTTGTGAACTCTCAGGCACGCAGGTTTCCTCACGATGTTTTCTTTCACCGCAAGAGCAGGTGATATTAAATTTTAAAGCGCACATAATTTTTTTACAAAGCCATTGGTGCGTGGGATTGTTCGAATCCCACGCACCAATGGCTGGACTATCACCGCTAATCACCGCTTATTTGGCATTAAATTATTATTGTGATCTGTTGTAGGTCCATAGCCTGAGCCTCTGATCCAAGTAATGTCTCGGTGCCTGCAGGGATAAATTTACGAGTATAAAATGGTACCTGGAGCGTGCTGCTGTTGCTTCTGTTCCAAGATAAGTAGATGAAATGAAATGGTTAAACATTGAATGATTTTAACCGACGACGTTAGACGAATGCTCCTATCCACAATATTTAATTGAATAATTAATTAAATATACAATATTAAAAGAATAATTATTAAAATATTATATAATCAATTATTCAATTAAATATTGTGGAATGTGTATATAATATTTAATTAACTGAGGTTGGTCCCAAAATGTAACAGTAGAAACAAAATTCTTGATACTAAAGACACAACCCTCAAAAAATAGTAGCTATAAAGTGCCTATGTAGCAAATTTTATTTTATACTTTTTTAAAATTTTTTTTTTGCTAGACCTATCTAAGTACGACCAAAATGCTATCATGCGTAGGCGGAGCGGTGCAAAGTCCACTGATGTATCTCAATATCAAAAATCATTATAACTACCAGTTATTGTTACAATGACGAACGTAGTTTGAACAAACGGCAGGAAATTGCTAGCTCAGTGTAATTGTTGCAAACAACCAGACATTAGCATAATTTGCTATTATACATAACTGGTAGGTACTATCTGCAGTCGATGCCTTCATCGCCAAATATAATATTAACAATTGTAACAGGTTTTAATCTGCTATTTAATGTTTTAAGTAAGCGCTGATAGCTCAGTGACTTAAAATTCTCCCTCTTACTCAAGGTTCGGGTTCGAATCATAGTCGCTCGCACAAATGACTTAATTTAATGTAATGTGCGGTTTATAAAATTAAATATCACCTGCTAAAACGGTAAAGAAAAAAAATTAAACCAATATAAAAAAAGTGTGAAATAATGTTTTTTACATTCTTTAGGCTCCCTTTTTATTTTTTTATTTATTTATTCATTTTTTGAGGTTGGTGTCTTTATATCAAGTATTTTGTTTCTATTGTTAAGTTTTAGCGAGATTTGTCGAGGACCTCTTTTCCCCATCGGTTGTCAGTCCTGAGAACGATGTGGCCAGCTCATTGCCATTGCCTTCGGTTATCGGTTGATTTTTGCATAACAAAACAATGTTAAAATAATATTAGTTACACAGTATAAAAGTGACAATTGCTTTATGTTATGTTAATTATTGTTATTATTCAGCATATTTAACTACGAAGAGTAATATAGATAATATCCATACCATTATGTACATATTATATTACATAAATTTAATAATGCTTAATTGGTGTCGTAAATAGCCATCGCTAAATATAAAAAAATAATAAATAAAATAAATATAGGTAGTAATTAAGTTAAATCGTAATTGTAAATAAATTAAAATAGTAATTGTATTTTGATTGTTTTGATTGATTAAATGTCTAAAAACTGAAAAACACGCTTTTGAAGAACATCGAATTAAAACCGTTATTTTTGTAAATAAGTTAAAATAATATTTATATTTATTTTTATTTTTTGTTTAATCCATGTCCAACAGTTTGTAATTATGAGTTTTATCCAAAGAACATAGTACGGAACCCACATTTAATTTTCATGAGTCAGTCATAACCGGTATTTATTTTCGTTTTATTGATACGACTTATTACAAGTTATGCGAGTTGCCCCATCTAATATGTAGGTAAATCGCGGATGTGAGGTTGGAAGTATCGCCTTCTATTTAAATTTTTGTATGTGAATCAGAGAGACGTTGTCCTTGGTAAAAATATTTTGTGGAATCTGATTTTGGGCAATTTTTTAATAAACAAACAACAGAATTAAATGTGCTGCTTCACGATGTGTTAAGAGGGTGGCGGCAAAGAACCACCCCAGTTTATCCAAAAAACACACTACGGTTTCGTATGGGGTGAAAGATATGAATACATATCGTTAGACATTATAATACTAACCAATATTTAATACCTACGGGATAATATGAGTTCGAAATTTTACAGTGCATTACAGCCAATTCACTGTTAATTAATATTATTAAACATTAAAAGAGAATGTTAATTAAAAATAAAGCAATTTTATGATCATTTATCTAATGCTTTATTAATTTTTTAACTCTTCTAAAAATCTATTACCTCTATTTGGGTTATTACACTGGGCGACTCCTGTGTAGTGAGTTGTGTGTGTGTGTATGTAGTAGCGGTATTGCTAAAACTCAGACTAAGGGTACGGAACTCACATTTCATGAGGCAGTCTTGCTTATCCAGTATCTATTTTCGCTACCTATTGTTGATACGACTTATATAGGTACAAGTTATGCGAATTGCCCCTTCTAATATAGCGATTGCCGACCTTACTCTTGCTTCTGACTCCTGTAGTGACGAACGTGAACGTTATTGTGGTGTGGAATTGACGTAACCGACGTGAAAAAAAAGTTTTTCAAAAAGTGTGTTTTTCTTAAATTTGGTAAGTGTTTTTTGGTAACAAAATACGTATCATAATAATTATTGTTTACAAGGAAAATGTGGTCATAATTTTTTTTATTACGAAGGTAGGTACGTTTAATTTTTGCGAATAACAAAAACGCGGATGCTATGAGACATTGCCTTCTATTTTAATATTTTGTAAGAGTAATGTGATTAGCAAAAATATTTTATTGAATCTGTTTTGGGGAAATTTATTGATAAAATAGTAATAGATTTTCAGATAAGTGAGTTAGGTACCGGTCTATTAGAAATTTAGGGCACGGCACGACGATTTTACATGAATACAATTCGAGATACCATTAAACGAACTAATAAGGTACATCGTAGGTTCAATTCAATTACGACTTGTTATTATAAATGTGGGCACTGCAGCCCATGGTAATTCTCTATATAATCCAGGGATCCAGTTTTAGATGAGTGGTAAGTAGCAGTGCAGGAAAGCCCAGTGGCTTAGAATTCGACCTCGAATCGAGGGGTCCGGGTTCAAATCCGAGTGGCACGTACCAATGACTTTGTAAAAAAGTTATGTGCGCTTTATAAAATTAAATATCACCTGCTGTTACGGTGAAGGAAAACATCGCGAGAAAACCTGCATGCCTGAGAGTTCACAAAAAAATGTGCTCAAAGGTATGTGAAGTCCACCAACCCGCAGTAGGCCAGCGTGGTGAACTAAATCCCTCCCCGCCTACATCCCTCTCGTTGCGTTCTCGCAAGAACCCGTTCCCCAAGAGACCCGACCCTGTAGTGGGTCATTAATGGGTAACTGACAATACGAGCATTAACTGTTGACGGTTCAAAATTCAAAATTATGGTTTCAGGAAGATGCCGTCAGCTGAACTGACGCAGTTTCCTCTGGACGAGGAGTACAAGAAGGACACAGGGATCACCCCTCAGGATATAGCTTCGTTAAGGAGTTGGCTGGAGACGCAACCGCATCTGCCATCAAAGCATATTACAGGTATGTTTCCTTGAGGTATGGTTCTTTACTTACGAGTTTTTTTTCTTCAAGTACCTATTAATAAATAAATATATAACGCCTCACACACAAGACAAGAACACACACACCCAGACCAGAAACAGAAATATAAACTCATCATTCAAATATCTGCACCGCTGGGAATCGAACCCAGAACCCTCCGCGCGGCGCACCGGCGTCTTAACCGCTGCGCCACTCAGGTCGTCAAACGATACGTTGTTTGTAATTTGCTTTAGTCGTCGAGGATAATAAGATCTCATTTTAAAATGTGCAAGGCAAAAAATAGGTACAAATTGCAATAGCAATTACGAAAGTTGAGTATGATGCACAAATTTATGTGTTTACCAAATTTGAATTGAAAAAGTTTTATTGCTTCAAATTTAATTAAGGTAGTAAAACTGAATTGATGAACTGTGTATGCCAGTAATTGCCAGTACCCATTAATAACCCACTACAGGGTCGAGTCTCCTCTTACAATGAGAGGGATGTAGGCCTTAGTCCACCACGCTGGCCTACTGCGGCTTGGTGGACTTCACATGCCTTTGAGAACATTTTATTTGTGAACCCTCAGGCATGCAGGTTTCCTCACGATGTTTTCCTTCACCGTAACAGCAGGTGATATTTAATTTTATAAATAGCACATAACTTTTATTACAAAGTCATTGGTACGTGTCACTGGGATTCGAACCCGGACCCCTCGGTTCGAGGTCGAATTCTAAGCCACTGGGCTATCACCGCTGCTGTGTATATAAGTTTGAATTATGATGTTTTGATTTTGGCAAATGTCGGATATTTTAAGCTAGCTTTTATCACCTTAAATATCGCAGATGTATAACCTTGGCCCATAGGTCGGCTTTGTTGATGAAAAATAAGTTGTTATTACCAGTTTTAGAAAATCAAAGAATTACGTAAGTATGAAATGCTGTAATAGGTCTGTATGTGATGTTTGAATGGATTTCCGCCATACTATGTGCCTAAGCGTGAATAACCTAGTGGTTAAGAATTAGGTCTGTTATTTGAGAGGTCCGGGTTCGAAAGTCAAGGTTGAGTCGAACGTATCAGTGACGTTTAGTAATGTGTGTTTTGCAAAATTACATGTCACCTGCTGTAATGGTTAAAGTGAAGGCGTGAGGGAAAACTGCATGCCTGAAAGTTTTCCAATGTTCTCAAGAGCACGTGAAGTCTACCAACCCACATTAGGCCATTGTTCGATTAAGGCCTACATCCTTCTCAATGTGGGTGCAGACACACCCTTAGTCTGAGTTTTAGCCATGCCACTACTACATATAGATACGTAAATCATACAGCTTACTACACAGGAGTTGCACAGTGTAACAACCCAAAAAGAGGTAAACGATTTTTAGAAGAATTAAAAAATTAATAAAGCATTACATAGATCATCATAAAAATTGCTTAATTTTTTAACATTATCTTTTAATTAGCCGTAATGCACTGTAAAATTTCGAACTCATATTATCCCGTAGGTATTAAAGATTTGTTAGTATTATAATGTCTAACGATATGTATTCTATATCTTTCACTCCATACAAAAATTGGATTTTAAACAAAGAACAAATTTTGTGTTTGACGGACCTCTATAATTTTTACACCGCTACGCGCTACGTCACTTTTCTATGCAACAACGGGTAATGGTATACGAGTTGTAGACTATACTTTACGGTAGGTAATTACTAGTAGTAGGTACACTAAACATAAAAAAAAGGTTAAAAAAAAATTTAAAAAAATTTCATAAACCTAGGCTGACAACGATACCTCTACAATTTATAAAATTGATTTGTGTAAAATGATACGACTTCGAACTTCGACTTCGAAGGGCCGAAAATAAGAAGTATGTTCGTAATCCTTTTAAAAAAATTAAATTGTATAAGTGTCAAAGCAACGTACTCGTATTATTATGGAGACAGCACGCCAGTTACAATCTAATTAGCGTGTAATTAGCGGGCAATTGTACGTGATTTGCATGCAATGTGCGTTGTTGGCCAACCGTTGAACCGGGCAGATCGTGATTCGCCTAATATGTCTTCTTCCTTACTTCATTTAAGTAGTCCACTGCTGGACATGGGCCTCTCCTAATCGTCGCCACTCCACACGGTCCTGGGCCTTATTAATACAACGGTTTCCAGCGTTCTTCAGGTCGTCAGTCCTTTTGTCTAAACGTGGTTACCATTCGAGGACCTTTCTTCCCCATCGGCTGTCAGTCCTGCGAACGATGTGGCCAGCCCATTGCAATATTTGATTTTATTTAATTTGCAATCTCTGAGACAGGATACGTCAACACACTCTTATTTGGTAGCTCGCACAATTTTGTGTCTCACAATATAACAGCGTTGTTCTTCGTCGTTTTAAAAAATTCAGTTCAACGCTGGCGGGTTCTTGTAAGATTCATCCTAATCCATTGTATTGTGCTACATTTGCAATTTTAAATTTTTATCAATTACGGGCCCTCTATTCACGACCAATCGTGAATGATAAAATCGTAAACGTTCAACGATTCGATGTTCTGACCGGGCATTTCATAACATGGCCAATTCTACAATATGGCCACGACACATATAAAGCGTGTGTGTGTGTGTGTATGTTGTGTGTGTGCAATGACAATCATGATCGATTGAGACAATTGATCGCGAGGACGGTTGCGCAACCGATGGCTGTCAGTTCGCTGTATCGACGAGCAACAGAAATGATGTGTAGTTGTGTAGTCGCAGTAATTACAGCAAGTCTATTATAGGTACCTATAGGTACCTACTTATTGGCTATCACGCCCAATTTGACAGAGCAAAGTACAGTCTGTAAGCTATTAGCTCCTGCCACAGGGTAAAAAGCTTAAGTTAAAAACTTTTATTCTTTATGTCATCAACCCATTAATGACCCACTACAGGATCGGGTCTCCTCTCACAATGAGACGGATGTAGGCCGCCGACTACCACGTTGGCGTAATGCGGATTGGTGGACTTCACGTGCCTTTGAGAACATTTTTTTGCGAACTAAGGCATGCAAGTAACGAATTAAGTAACCTTTTAAATTATATCTAACTCAAATCAAATATAGTTTACAAGCCCATGGATAAAAATAACCTGTGAAATGAACCAACGTGAAATTAACCAAATACTAAGTACCTAGCGCGATTTGCAAAACTTATTTTCTAAAGATTTTTATTTTTGCTTTTAAAAAGACAGAAAAGTAGATTTTATAAAAAAAAAATTGATTTTTTCAATAGCCGTATAGGTAACAAAAGTGTTCCAATTGTTTAAATTTTGTTTACAATTGATATGTCCTCTACAAAAATTTCCGCGACATAAAAGAATAAAGCAATGTTTTCTGAGAAAATTTAATTGCTTTAAAGAAATGTGAAATAAAATAGGTACTTATATGAACTATACTTATAACTTTAGTGACGTATATCATTATTATAAAAATGCGTTGTTTTTATTTCTAATGATGTCATTTGATAGAGCCTATTTTTATAGTTAGTAGGTACGTAGAGCAGGGAAAATGGGTGAAGTAGGAAATATTAAAATATAATATGAACAATAATAATAATAAATAATTAAATAAAATAACGCTTCACACTCATAGCCACTAGGATTCATTCATTCATTCATTCATTTATTCATTCATTCATTCTTCACTAGGATTCCCTGTGTCGTGGGTGCCATGGACACACACAAGACAACAACACAACACACCCAGACTAGTACGAGAAATTAAAATTCATAATTTAAATCCCTACTCTGCTGGGAATCGAACTCAGGACCCCCTGCGTAGCGCACCCGTATCTTAACCACTGCGCCACTCAGGTTGTCAAAGTCATAATTCCAAAGTCAAACAATTAATTGGTGATAGTTTGTGTTTGATAATTTGTTATGATAAATGAGTTTTATAATTAGTTAAATATAATGTTTTTATTTTCACTGTATGTTTTCCTAATAAAGAAAAAAAAAAGAAAAAAAAATCTTTGTAAGACCAAACCCTCTGTTGAAAACACTAGCATTCTTATTTAAATCCATTATTACGAGTACTTAAACTTGTCTCGGCTAAATGGGCAGTTAAAAACCAGTTGCAGAACATTATATTTACTCGTCACAAAAACTTTATCTAGATCTTCGACTCTTCCTACGTTGTGCTGAATTATCTTGTTAGTTGAAGCAAGTGGCACACAATAAATAGAATTGTTATTGTTGCCGGTTGAACGAGGTTTCTAGCTTGATATTCATTGTTGAATGTCCATCACAATACCAAATGATATTGCTCGTCAAGCAACCAGCTAGAAACAGACTTGCAGCGACCATCTTAATTCTTTATAGGCCGGTCCAAGTTCAGCTCATGAACGAACCTGAAATAGAGAAAAAAATTCAATCTGTGGTTGAATGCGGATGCTTTGCTACTCATAAGGACTAACATGAACTAACATGATATTTGGCATAATTAAAGTTTATATGAAATGCACGAATTCCATTGTTTTTAAATAAAATGCATTAGAAATACGTAATATTCTTCAAAAAACACGCCACGCTCACTAATTAAATACCACTTGCTGTAACAGTGAAGGAAAACGTCGTGAACAAACCTGCATGCCTGAGTTAACGAAAACAAATGTTTTCAAAGGTATGTGAAGTCCACCAACCCGCACACGGCCAGCGTGGTGGACTAAGGCGTAAGCCATCCTACTCACTGTGAGAAGAGACCCAAGTGGGTCACTAATGGGGTATAGACATATTCTGATCACGTACCATCATAAAAGATTGCGATCCTTCCCCGTGTGGTGTTTTAAATAAATTGCAAGTTTCTTTAACATTCATACAATTCATGTAAATGGCTTCATTTGAAGCGCAAATTATCAAAAGTGTGTAGAAAATCTGGTTTCGTAACAGCTATAGGCACGTCAAATTACGAATAATTTGTTAAGACTTCAGAGGCCTGCGGGTTATTTCCTATCTCTGTGTATGCTTGGTATTTATTTTTTAATGTTGGCGAAATAAAAAAAGTAAATTACCTAATTATTACAGACACTAAGAGCTGTAATTAATACCAACATTTTTGCTAATTAATAGACTTATAACTTATAGAGGATAACAATATGTTTGGTGGGGTTTTTCTCGAATTCATCGTCAAGCGGACTTTAAAAAAAGTATGAAATAAAATTTGTTACATACCTATTTTAGGCTAACTAATTTTTGAGGTCCTCGAATGGCAGAACCACGTTTAGGCAAAAGGAGCACAGGCCGCCCTCCACCAGGTGGACTGACGACCTGAAGAAGACAGCGGGAAACCGTTGGAGTCGATTAGGGGAGGCCCATGTCCAGCAGTGGACTACCAAGGGCTGTAAGGAAGGAAGGAAGGAATTTTTGAGGTTGATGAAAAAATTTATTCCCTCTCTTGCAGACCTCGACCTGATCCTGGCACTGCACTCCTGCGAGAGAAGCACCGGCGTCACCAAACAGGTTCTGGACCTCCACTACACCCTGCGAACCCTCTTCACTTATTACTTCAAGGATCGGTACTTCGATGCCAAGATTAAGAAGACTTTAAATACTGTGTAAGTCCCCTTGTTATGTGCGCTTTATAAAATTAAATATCACCTGCTGTTACGGTGAAGGAAAACATCGTGAAACCTGCATGCCTGAGAGTTCACAAAAAAATGTTCTCAAAGGCATATGAAGTCCACCAACCCGCAGTAGTGGTGCGTGGTGGACACGCCTACATCCCTCTCATTGTGAGTGGAGGCTCGACCCTGTATGGGTCATTAATGGGTCAATGACAAGCAAATTTTCTGAGATGGTAGAGCCTTAGCAGCTCGTTCAAGGAGGTTCCTTTCCGTAATAATTGTTTAAAAAAGAAAAACCTTTGGTTCCCCAAACATTTTTTCAATAGTTCTACACAACAATGAAAATTGCACTCAAATAAATTAAATTATTATTATTCTGTTCCAGCCTTCTCACTCCGTTGCCGATGCGCACAAAAGAAGGATACGCAATCTTCTACACACACTTCATAGACTACGATCCCAAAAACTTCGTGTATGGCGATGCGGTGAAGTAAGCTAGATATAATATATTGTATCAGGCGTTACTTTGCGGAAATCCATTGTTATTTAAGTTGTATTTATATTTGTTTGCAACAATCCGCACACGTGGAACTTGTTTTGGTATGGACCCACCAGCCTCCCTTATCTCTGAGTAGGTATATACCATAACAACTTATTCCAATAGTACACGACACGTGTTTCGCCCCAAAACGGAGCATCATCAGGTGATGTGGACTCTACAACGGTTGGTTGCTCAGTTGTTATGGTACACACCTACTCAGAGAGATAAGGGGGGTGGTGGGTCCATACCAAAACAAGTTCCACGTGTGCGGATTGTTGCAAACAAATATAAATACAACTTAAATTCATCGTTCTTTCAATAATTATTCCTTCAGGTCTGTGCTGATGATACTAGACCTGTGGCAGTACAAGGAAGGCACGTGGCCGGGCATGGTCCTGGTGTTAGACTTCGAAGGCATGGCCCTCGGCCACCTGGGAAGACTCGACGTCCAAAACGTTCAGCAGTTCCTGTACTATTTGCAGGTGAACAAATAATATATGAAAATCTTATCTAAAGGGAACTAAATCAAATTGTACTCGTATTTGTAAAAAACTAGACTGTGCCCGCGGCTTCGTCCGGGTGGGTTTTAGAACTTGGTCCAGAGACGGATTAAAGGTATCCTATACGTTAATCCAGGTTCTGATCTATCTGTGTACCAAATTTCATGCAAATCTGCAGCCGCAAGCAAACTATATCTTGTACTTAAAAAGATTGATGTAACCTGTGTTGAATGAAATCTCCCGGACTAACACGAACCTTGCAAATTCAGGAAGCGATGTTGGTGAAATTAAAAGGCCTGCACTTCATGAACGCGCCAAGCTTCGTGGACAAGTTGGTGATGCTGCTGAAGCCGTTCATGAAGAAGGAGCTGATGGATATGCTCGGGATCCACACGCCTGGCGCCAAGAGCCTGGAGCAGGCGATACCCCTGGACGCGCTGCCCAAGGAATATGGCGGCAAATACAAGAGCTATAAAGAGTGCAGAGGTGCGATCATTTTGTTTTAGCTCGGTCATAGTTTCACGTTAAATGGTGGTAGACCAGGCACGGGTTCTCCCCACAACACACAGAGGCCTATTACTATTCCACTACTGCTCCGATAGGGATTGCTGGAGACACGGCTAATGACCAACCCTATTGGATATTTTCGTTTGGATATCCGCCCATAGGGCCTCCGGCAAGCAGGGCCGTCTTAGACTATGCGGGGGCCCTCGGGTACACAACAATTCGGGGCCCTTGTGGAATGTAAAGAAAGCGAACTTTAATTTTTTTTACATAATACAATAAATAGGTTAATTATATTAGTATGTATGCTGCTATTTTTTGTTGTTCGTGTTTCGTTGTTGTGTGTTCGAATCACTCAAATTATTCATTGAATATAAAATATGTATTGATTTGAATAAATCTGAAAATAATCGACGTTCGTGCAACGAGAATAGTGCAATGCGCCCGACCATAATAATAATGTTTTGATATTAAATGTGAGAGAAATTATCGGTCCGTCGGGGCTCTCTGAGAATGGGGGCCCTGGGCACTGGCCCCGAGTGCCCTTATGGTAAAGACGATATTGCCGGCAAGGTTTGACGATTGCTATCGTATCAATAACAACCGGGACCTACCTAAAAATGGTAATATAGATTGATCTAAATAATTTGTAACAACTTTATACCTATATTTGTGCAAATGAACGTTTTGTCTTTGTTTTTAAACAAACGTCTTAAAAATATGATCACATTGAAAAATGTCGGTATCAGCTCACAAAGAATTACATCTAAAATGTTTTTAAATAGTTTATTGTATCAGGCGTTACTTTACGAAAATCCATTGCTCTTTTATTTATATTAATTAAATTAATTATATTTGTTTTGGTATATGTATATCCAATCATCCAATAGCACACAACACGTGTTTCGTCCCTTGAAATCACAACCAACCAGTCGTTGTAGAGTCCCCCTCGGTGAGTAGGTATACCTACCCTGAGTAGACCTACCTGGAGATAAGGGAGGGTGGTGGACCCATACCAAAATCCCTTCCATATGTGCGGATTCTCGCAAAGATTCTGTTTTGAGGTTGAACTTAAAGTAAATGTAGATTTAAAGTTCAGTATCAAAATACTTACCTACGTTTAAAGGCACAGGGCCGTTATCAGTGTCTTTATCATTATTATTCTGTTGCTCCATATTATAATTCACGGTGGATATTATTGGGTAGGCGTAGGTAGATCGGGCGAGGAGAATAAAAAGTAGCCTTGTTGTATAACAAACGATAGAATCACAGACTAATAGTCAAACAAAAGTCACAATGAACTAATCACACAAAATCATTGACACTCCACCGAACACGTAATGCACTCGCACGACAGTGAATTTCTTATGTTTAGCGCCATCTTCACTTTCGCGCGCTTTTGTGCACTAGCGCCTAGAGATGTGCCGAGTCAGACTGACTCGAGTACTTACTCGAATACCTAGCAGGTACTCACGTACTCGAATACATAAAATACGGTATTCGAATCCACATGATTCGAATTCAGGATTCGAGTACTTACGGTATTCGAATTCAAGATTCGAGTACTTACGGTATTCGAATTCAGGATTCGAGTACTTACGGTATTCGAATCCTAAGTCGTGTACTTTAATAGAAACCTTCTGCTTTACGCGTACAGTCGAATTTTGAATGCCCCGTTCACTTTAAAGAGCATTGGGAAGTTAGTCCCGCCGCGTGACTGATGAATCGTTGCAGGTTTCAACGTGTTTATGTTTTCCCAACGGTCAGTTTAATAAAGATTAATATAATTAAGATTAAGATTAATATAAAGATAGATATAATTTTAATCAGTCAAACTGTTAGTCTGTCAGTTAAATAGTGAAATTAAGTGTTTAGTTTAATTGTTTTAGCCAGGTCTGTGATAGGATGGCTCCAAAAAAAATCGGAAATATGGAACTTATTCAACATTTTAGAAGGTAAAAAAGTGGAGTGCAAAGAGTGCAAAAAAACATTTGTAAATTTTGGGAACACAACAAATTTACAGAAACATTTGAAAAAAATACACCTTTAATATCTTACATGATTTGTGATGAAATATTAGGATATGTTATTGTCGTCAAAGTTCGATTCAAAAGGTACTCGAGTCCACTAAAGTATTCGAATACTCGTGCCAGTACTCGAATACCTGTCCGTGTCTTCCGACTCGATTCTGAATTCGAATATTTTTTTAATGAATACCAAAATATTCGAATACTATAAATAGCCGACTCGGCACATCGCTACTAGCGCCCGGAGTTGCGTCAGAGCGGGAAACGTCAAATGTCATTCATTTGCGTTCCACTCACTCTATGATTTATGGAAGCGCCGTCACGTTAATAATTTTACGATTTCTTCCAGAGGATGTACTAGAACTGATACAGTCTGGAGAGTCATACCTCAAGAAGGAAAACCTCAAACGCGTCACCGAGTCCCTGCGGCCCGGCAAGCCGAAGACCATATCGGATATCTTCGGGGGAGTCGAAGGATCGTTCAAGAAGCTGGATATTGATTGAGGATAGTCAGAGTTATAGGAATATTAGGCCGCGCTCAGTTTGGACTAGGGTTGATGAGGAAGGAGTTATGGGGATGAGGAAGAGGAAGAGGAAGTATGAAGCACAAAGTAAAAGGATGAGGATGAGGATATATTCACGAGGAAGAGGATGAGGAAGAGACATAAAGACCTTATAGAATAAACATTAAGGTTCGTTGTCGTGCCGAGTTCATGAAATGACGTACGGTTTGATGTCACACGATATCGGCACGGAATCTTTTGTGACTTACAGAATCAGGCTGAACGCGGCCTAAAGCTTTGATAGGATCAAATAGGATGATAGGATAGATAGTATAGTTCATGGTCTTCCATCCTGCAATAGGCCAGGGAGGACCAAGGCCTAAACCCTTCTTATTCCGAGACCTCTTCTCAGAACTGATGGGCTGTTTAATTTTTGGTGTCATGCACGCAATTTTTATTTAATTAACTATTATTATTATTATTATATATACAGATGGGGTAAAGCCCTCGTAGCTTGCCTGGGGAGGTAGCTACCAACACCTTCTTAACTCACCCTGTCTTACGTTTCGGTTGGGGCGTGGTTGCCGGAAATACTTCATTTGAGTCCAAAATTTTAGTCCTCATTACTAGCAGACTAGCAACAAACCAAATACGATCTCAGATAGGATAGGATGATCTCGGTTGGTTTTTTGTCCTATTTGAGATTGGATATGGATTGGATATTAGGGTGGAGCGATTTAATTTTTTTTTTACAATCGCTCCACCATGGATATCTATGGGTATTTATGGTGGTCAATTCCAATAAGAAATACCAATAAGTGTGTTGATTTTTAATCCGGGTTCTGTATAATTTTATTTCATTAAGGGAAATGTATATTAATAAAAAATTAATTAAGGCCAGTAAAAGTACAAAATTGTAAAATAAATTTAGTAGAGAATACATAGGTATTTTTCCACACTTGATTTGGTTTCCACAATTACGTTATAAGTTAAATTTAACACTGATTGTAAATAAAGTTCTTACTGTGTGATTCATTAATTTTATTTCCAAAAAAAAAAAATCCTTTTCCTTTTTATCGTTTTTAAAGTCCTTGCGCTAATCGCTTATCTTGAAGGATAGTAAATCCTTGGGGCTATCTCTATTATAAAAATTCAATAAACCTAAAGTGCGTTATATTTTTTCATATGAATTATTAAATTATGAATCTTTAATAAGCAATTAAGCGTCACTGCTGGACACTGTTTAAATAAAGCGACGAGTTTATTTCAATCGCATTTCGTACATTGCCCGATCTTGCGCAAGGTAGACGAACGAAATTCTAATAATTCAAGCGGTTAGCAACGTTTAGCGCCTACGTAACATAAGTACTAAATAAAAATGAGCTTCAAAAACAAGACAGTCATCGTCACCGGCGGTGGTTCTGGCATCGGCGCTGCGATCGCAGTACAGTTCGCGCAGGAATCGGCCAATGTCGCTATCGCCGGCCGAAACGAAGCCAGGTTGGCTGAAACGGCTCAAAAGTGCGCTGCGTTCGGAAGTAAAATCCTGACGATCACAGCCGACGTCTCCAAAGAAGAAGACGCGAAGAGAATCGTTCGAGCGACGATCGACAAGTTCGGGAGACTCGACGTTGTGGTGAACAACGCAGCCGTATCCAAACACGGGAGCCTCTGCTCGGGAAACGTTCTGGAAGCGTACGATCAGGTGATGAACACCAACCTTCGAGCCGTGATACACCTCACCGCGCTCGCCACGCCGTATCTCATTGACACGAAAGGGAACGTGGTCAATATTTCGAGCGTGTGTGCGCTCAGTACGCTGGGAGTGCCCGTGCTGTTTACGTACAACGTGTCGAAGGCTGCTCTGGATCATTTCACGAGATGTGCTGCTCTCGAACTCGCTCCTAGGGGGGTGAGAGTGAATATCGTGTGCCCGGGTCCGGTAGAAACAGATTTATTGATCAACAGTGAATTCCCGGGGGATTGGGACGATTTCAAGCAGAAAACAGCTCTTGACAAAGTGGCTGACACACAAGAAATAGCCGACATTGTGTTGTTCGTTGCGAGCGAAAAGGCCAAAAGCGTTACCGGTTCTAATTATGTTTGTGATAACGGTCTGTTAATAAAACAGTAAATGTTATTTGACAAATATACAGGGGCGTCTCTAGCCCACGTTAAAACACCCTTGCAGATAGCTTTTCTGTTATCTGTTTCAGTTATTATCTGGGTTAAAGGTTTTAATACGTTGTGGATATGTATCGGTGTCATGTAAAGTTTAAGTGTTAAGTTAAATAATTATAAGAAGTTTTGTCATGGTTCCGCCAAACAATATTAAAATTCTTAATATGTATAATATATTTTTATTATGCTCTTTATTAACTCGTTTTACCAGATTTTTTTTTGTTGATAGTGTTGATTATCCACTAATTATAAATTGTAATGTATACTTAATGCAATAAACATAAAATGCTTATTTAATAGCATTATAAATTGAAATTATTACAAGCATTATTCATTGAAATTTATGGCGCTTCTTTTATTTTAAAAAGCTGGAAGAAAAACTCTCGGCACAGAGTTTTGGTTCTACTTTATTTATTTAGACTTTAGGGCTTTTTTTAAATTTTCCATTTAATTTACAAGGAATTATGTAGTAGGTACCTACTTGAATATTGGGCCTTGAAACACTTGAAGATCGGTTTTTTAAACGCATAGCACTCAGGACTAGTACCTATAGTATTATTATGTAGTCTGTCTCTGTGACTCAGTGAATTTTAGTCTTAGTAAAAACTGTAAACATCAAATATAAAATTTATCATCTTTGCATTTGTTAATTTTGTAAATCTTTCAATTCAAGTAAGTAAAATATTTTAAAAATCAAATTTTATTTATTTGTATAACTTTAGCATCTCTCATCATACGAACATAACGAATACCTACCAAACAAACAGAGTTAACCAGACCTATGTACTTTCACGTACTGTTCTCAAAGGTATGTGAAGTCCACCAACCCGCAGTAGGCCAGCGTGGTGGAGTAAGGCCTACATCCCTCTCATTACGGGAAGGAGACCCGACCCTGTAGTGGGTCATTAATGGGTTACTGGCATGTACTTTCGCATCCCATAGGTACTTTTCCGTAGGACAAACTAGTGCCTCGCAAAGACCTGCCGCCCGGAGCCTCGCGATGGGTAAAGCCGCCACTGCGCTTAGTACCGCAGTTGTGTTCACTAGGTACTTTTGTTAAAGGCGAATCCATTCTATGGATAATTGTATGCTCTTTAATAAAGGTTTCAGAATTATAGTTTCTTTTGGTTGATAGTGAAAATTATATATTCTACTACTTATTTTATGGAGGGAGGTTCCTACAAAAGATACCCGAAAACGTAGGTAGCTTTATCCCGAAAGCAATGTCGGGTTATGTGGGATTTTTACAACTCGTGGCCTTCCTCAGCTCACGAGGACTCCGGGTTCTCCGGTGGAACGCACGCGGTGGCCTCCGATCCCCAAGAAAAGGTGAATATGGATTGTATAAATGTTTTGTAATACATATTATTATCTTAAACAAACCCATATTCGTGCAAATAAACGTTTTTGTCTTTATCTTTGTCTTAGTCGAAGGTTATCGTACAGTATTAGTTATAAAAGTAAACTGTTGGTACGTATTTATGTAAATTAAATCTATATTTTATAAAAGGCAAACCTGACTGATTGAACCTAGAAACTTGAAATTTGATACAGGGGTTCCTTTTATGATGTAAGCACTAAGAATGGATTTTTAGAAATTCAACCCCTAAGGGGGTAATAAGGGGTGATAAAGTTTGTATGCAAATTCTTTATTTATCGTGAAATTAACTTAAAACTTGGTATTGATATTCTTCAACACATTAAGTGGACATGTGTGTACGGATTTTTCAAAAATCATCCTTTAAGGGGTTTATATGGGTAAAAATGTTTATGATTTGAATTATATGAAACTTGGTATCTACAATTTTGAACATATTTAATTGTGTTTGAGAATATTTTAAAGGTATTTGAGGATTTTCCAAAAACATCCATATACGAACGAATTCGCTGGCAAAGGCTAGTAATTCAGAAGCTTTATTATTAGAAATTGCAGTTTCTAATGCAATTAGCATAAAATGCATAGCATTACAAATTGCAATTTATAATGCTTCTTATAGTTTTATAATGCTGGTTTTAAAATGAATATAAACTACCTAAGTATGATATCTAACCGTTGTGAGCAGGCATGTAGCCCAGAATTTGGCCTTTTATTCGAGTGGTCGGGGTTCGAATTCCAGTAGCTACACATGACTTATTGAAATATACAGCGTGTTCTTCAAATCTTATGTTTGCAGAATAAAAAAAACCAACTGCGCCACCTGAGGTGTACGTTTTCTTGTATGTATGTAGGTGTGTGTTATTATGTCTGGATTTGGAACGAGGCGTCATTAATTTGGGCCTGAAGTGTCGTTAGTGACGCTGGGTGAATCTAAATTAAACATATTAAAATGTACACTTTCTTGGTCTAGTCTGGTCTAGTCCGCTTATTGTTGTAAGTACCTAAAAGTGGGACAAAGCTAAAAATCGTAATAAGTAACCGTGAAAATAATCCTATAAAATAGGGACCTTAGAACGTTTTCTGCGATTCTTTTTGTTTTTTATTACCTATTCAAAAAGTACTAAATATGAAATTAGAAAAACCCTAGGTAGGTAACTAACCTAGGTACCTACTATTAAAATGCAAAAGTTTATTGTTGTTACGAAATTTGGTATAGAGAGTTTATTACCCGTGTTAACATACTCGTAGATAGAAGATACTTTTTTCCTTTTAAAGTTTTAATTCTAGGACGCAGACGATGTCAAGCGCACGAGCTAATTCAGAATAAATCTCAGAATAAATTTTGTTATACTTTTATGATTCGTTGGGTACCTACTAGATAAGTATGAAATATAAATTGCGTATCGTCGATGATTTTTGCAACCATTCCGTACAAGATCTGATTTGGACGACAAGTTTGCAATGTGGTGTTTACTCGTATAATTGCAAATTATATACAATCCAAAAATGAATTCAAATAAGACAGTGATCGTTACCGGCGGAGGATCAGGCATCGGCGCTGCGATCGCCATAGCCTTCGCAAAGGAAGGAGCAAACGTTGCAATTGTCGGAAGAACTGAAAGCAAGCTCGTTGATATCGCAGAAAAATGCGCTGTAGCCGGCAAAAAAGCTCTCGTCATCAAAGCAGACGTATCCAAAAAGGAAGACGCGGAGAGAATCATAGAAAAAACCCTCGAACAATTCGGCAGAATCGACGTCCTCGTCAATAACGCGGGCATATCTAAAGCGGGGAGCATTTTTGCCGGAGACCTTCTTGAAGCGTACGACGAAGTTATGAACACCAACGTGCGAGCCGTGATCCAACTGACGAAGCTGGCGGCGCCTCATCTGGTCGAGACGAAGGGTAATATCGTGAACATTTCGAGTGTCGCCGGCTGCAGTAGTAACATGCGTCTCGTTGTGCCCGATCTGTGCGCGTACAGCGTCTCGAAGGCAGCACTGAATCAGTTCACAAGATGTTCGGCCGTGGAGCTCGCCGCTCATGGCGTCCGAGTGAACAGCGTTAGTCCGGGACCTGTAGTCACTGATATATTGACTAATACTGCGACAGAAATCAGGGTGGGGAACGATTGGGAGTTCTTTAAAAAACTCACACTCCTCAATAGATTAGGAGAGCCGCAAGAGATAGCCGATCTAGTGCTGTTTCTTGCCAGCGATAAGGGAAGAAGCATCACGGGCGCCGATTATGTTTCTGATAATGGTTTACTTTATAAATACTAAAACAAATTTCATGTCTGAATTATGTAAAATTTGTATTTTTCATATTTATAGGTATATGTATAACATTTGGGTATTAGAATTATCAAGTTAATTCACTGATAATGATTGCATTAAAATACTATAAAAATTATATTTTATCAATTCAACTTTCATTAGATATGTGAATGCAATGGAATTTCTTTATGTTAACTTTGTATAACAGTTTTATAAAGACAAAACGAAATAAAATTGGAGGATTATTCCATCCTTCCTTCCTTTCAGCCTAGTCGACGCCAATCCACCCGGTCCTGGGCCCTCTGAATCCAACGGCTTCCCGCTGTCTTCTTCAGGTCATCAGTCCACCTGGTCGGAGGGCGGCCTGTGCTCCTTTTGCCTAAACGTGGTCACCATTCGAGGACCTTTCTTCCCCATTGATTTATCAGTCCTGCGAACGATGTGGCCAGCCCATTACAATTTCTGTATTTCTGAATCTGTCACGTAGAGATACCGATAAGATGATTAATGTTTGCAAAACCGATACCCAAGACATCACGGACATGCTTATATGCTTATGACCTTCATGGCTCCTTCGGTGGGGAGCAGTGAGCCCCTAACGAAACTAGCCCAACTAACCCACTCACTACCCACATCACGATGTAAAATTAATCAGATTTTTACCTAGTTTTTTTTATCCTTTTTTGTATAAAAACCGACTGTAAATTACCTACTTACCTACTAAAATATTCTAACCTTCAACTACGTCCATAAAATTTATCAGATAACTCAGGCTAATAAATGAACAAACACCATTAGAATAAAACTTAGCACAAAAAATTAATAACCTACCTAATGTATCTAATAAACAGACAAAAATAATAATATTATAATCTCCAATAATTTTGAAGGAAACCCTCGTGAGGCTATTTAAATATACCTGGGAATTCTACATGCTTTTCACAAAACATGTGTCCAATGGCAACGGGTTGAACTGTAGGTATTAACTTGCTATGGTATATACTTGATGGAGAGATTTTAACCCACCGCAGGTTCTGGTCTCCTCTCAAATTGAGAAGGATGTAGGCCTGAGTCTAATACGGGTTGGTGGACTTAACACGTCTTTAACAACGAAACTAAACAAAATAACTCAAAAGCATGCTAGTGATTTTATCCTACACGTAACAGTAGGTGTGATATTTAATTTACGCGCACACAACTTTTTCAATAAGTCATTAGTAGGAACGAGCCACTGGAATTTTTAGTTAGTAAAAATGAAGTAGGTAGGTATGCAATGTAATCGCATAGTAAAAAGGTTCACAAACAGGCCAAACAAATTAAACAAGTAGGTATGTATTAAAAATAGATATACTTTTTGATAAACACAAAACAGACTAGCTATCTACACATTTCATAATCAAATTAACGTTTCAACAGCATGCCGTTATCAGAAACGTAATTAGCTCCCGTGATGCTCTTTGCCGTATCGCTCGCTAGAAATAGCACTAAGTCGGCTATTTCCTCAGGCTGCGACACCCTGTTTAACGCTGTATGCTGCTTAAACACATCCCAATTGTTTGGATATTTGGAATTTTCCAGAATGTCCGTATACACGGGCCCCGGGCTCACTGTGTTCACTCTTACTCCGTGCGCTGACAATTCCAGCGCGGATCCCATAGAGAAGTGGTTTAGTGCAGCCTTAGAAACGCAGTAAGGCAATAACTGAGGCACGTTCGGAGCAAACTGACCGCCGATAGCGGATATGTTGATGATATTCCCTTTGGTTTTTATTAAATGCGGCGAACATAACGATGTGAGTAACATGGGCGCGCGGAGATTAGTAGCAATGACCTCGTCATACGCTTGAATCAACCTCCCGTCTGTTACGCTTCCCGGCCGGCTGATTCCCGCGTTGTTGACCAAAATATCCAGTTTCCCAAACTTATCGATTGTTGTTTGCACTATTCTGGCAGCTTCGTCGTCTTTTGATACGTCGGCGTTGATAACGAGCGGTGTTTTACCGTGGGTTATGCATTTTTGTTCAGTTGCGGCTAATTTCGTTTCGTTTCGGCCTACTATAGCGACATCGGCGCCTTCTTTCGCGAATGCTATGGCAATGGCCGCGCCAATACCCGAACTTCCTCCCGTAACTAGCACTACTTTGTCTTTAAAACTCATTTTAACACTATTTTGATGCAGATTCGCTTGCAAGGTTTTCGAATCGTCATTGACAGCGGCGCAAGCGCAAGTGACTGACACGAACCACGAATGACGAATGATAGCACAGATAATGTAATATTTAAAAGGATTGATTGAGGTTAGTTATCAGTGCCAGGTATAAATATTGATAACGTGGTACATGAAATTGATGCGAGTCTTAATCGGAACGCTGTATCAGTAGAACTAATAAATGCGAACATTTGAAGCATGGATGTTTGTTGATCTTTTAAGCAATAATAACTACACAGATAATGGTTATTTGATACAGAAAAACAGGTAGTTACCTGTTTTTCTGGTAGTTCCTATAACCTATAACCTTCATCAACACACTGTTTTTGCTCTTGTCTAGGTCCGCGACTTTGTGCAATTTGGTACAAAATGAACATCGTCTAACTTTCGCGTGCCTATTTAGTTAAGTAAAATTACACGAGTTATGCTGTATTCACACTTAGGTAAAAATTAAAACGACTAAATCTGCAAATTGCATTTGCGACGTGATTCGATTGCTAGTCAACTAGCCTCACTAATATAGTCGAACCTAGCATATTAAAAATATTATTGTTTTAGGAAGATTAATACGGACTGTCTGGTCTGAAGGCACTATTGTCTTTGTATGCTTGATACCAAACTATCAAGGTTATATCTAGCATTTTGGCTTGCATATTTAGTGGCGAATGTACCTTGATCAAAATGTGGGGTAAAGTATTGTTAAAGATAGGTTATCCAGTGACAGTAGCACACAGCTTACTTTAAAATAAATCTCTAATTGTTTGGATTGAAATAAAACAAAGCCCTTTTTGCACAAATATATTTCACAGAAACATACTTGTCAAGTTACTCTTATACCAAAAAATGGAATAAAAACCGCGTGCCCCGCACTTTCTGTAACAAAGAAACGGTAGAATTAGCAGATTTGGTTATAGAATATCCACAATATACAGGTGTCATATGCTATATGAGAGGTATTGCACAGGGATCAATGATTTTTTAAACTATAGATTAGTTACGTTCATAGTAATTTACGTTTTAAACTGTTCCAAGCAATCCAAAAAAATACGTCCATGGCACACATTGACAAGTTTTACTGATAAGCAAAACAAAAGATATGAAATAACAAGAAATTGAAAGAGATAGCTATAATTTTAATGGTTGCACTTCAAATGTTTCAGACATCCCATTTGGGACGTATTTGAATCTTCACAGCGCGCGCTTATAACATATCTGCTTTTGTTTTATACAATATCATTGACAGGGATTAAAAACAACTCGAAGCAAAGTTTGCAGGTTGTGGCGCTAGGCTCTGCTTTCAGACTATCTCAAGTGATAAATTAGTGTTGAGGATTCCTCTTCCTCTCAATGAGGAAGTTACGCATTTTTTGGTACTGTCACATCCTCTTCCACTTCCTCGTGAATATATCCTCGTCCTCATAACTCCTTCCTCATCAACCCTAGTGATCTGAGCAAGATGTAGTACACTGGGGGCTGCACTACTGATCACATGAAGGATTTAAGGCATACTGATTTTTCCTGCGTACTACTTTCACATAACGTCGTAGGTAATCACCCACAGAGATGTGTATGCCATTATATTTAAAAAAATTTTATAACCCATTGATGACCCCATGAAGCGGCGATAGCCCAGTGGATTAGAATTTGACCTCAAATCGAGGGGTCCGGCTTCAGAGCCCAGTGGCACACACCAATGATTGGTAAAAAAGTTATGTGCGCTTTATAAAATTAAATATCACCTGCTGTTACGGTGAAGGAAAACATCATGAGGAAACCTGCATGCCTGAGAAATCACAAAAAAAATGTTCTCAAAGGTATGTTAAGTCCACCAACCCACAGTAGGCCAGCGTGGAGGACGGCGGCCTACATCCCTCTCATTATGAGAGGAGACCCGACCCGCCAGTGGGTCATTAGTGGGTCATTAATCGGGGAGGGGTTTAAAGTCCTAAAAGTCGTGTGACGTAATTTATGGACGGCCCCTAATGGGAGATTTATAATATTTACCTGAAAAATATGTTTAGTCAAAGAGACCGAAGCCCATGTCCTCATCGTCGGACTCGGATTCTTCCTTCTTGGCCTCCTTCTCTTCTGTAAGTGGAAACAACACAAAATGTTAGTGAAAGTACTTCTTTGCTGGCAGCTTGTTTAAATTGTACGATCTTCAGTTTATGAAGTCCACAGCATGGTAGCTCAGTCGAAAGATGGTGTGTGTTAAAATCATCATAAAGATTACCATTGAGGGCTATTCAGTACATGACACGAGTAGAACTTAGATAATAGAAGGTAAAATAAGAAAGCAAAATACGCCTAACAAAAGCATTTTTCTGTTTCTTGATAAAGTTTCTATAAACAAGTGGTCTCTACAGTGGTGCTTGAAATCTCTAATCCACATCAGTGGAAGTGGAGTGGAGCTAAACCAACTTTTGGATAAAATTGTTCTGTCCAGATGTTAGTCCAATGAAATAATCAAATGGGCTATGGTGCCCAGAAGTTGACCAAACTCAAGAACTGATCAAAACTCAATACAGTTTTGATCAGACATCACTGTGCCTCACTTCAATGGAAATACTTGTTGCTTTTCACTGTTTTTCTCTCAACTTGTCAATTGGTATACATGTTCAGTCTCTGTGCCTCTCTCTTACAAGTTCAGTTGGTCTAAAGTACACTATTAATTCAGAAATAGTTCAGATGTTATTTTAAACCAAGACTATTTGATACTCGAGTCTAGACTCATCTGGTTACTATCAAAGTTACAAGTTCGGTCAGTCTTTTAAGTAAATTGTTAATTTAGTTCAGATGTTATTTTAAATCAAGACTATTAAATTTGAAACTCGAGTCTAGATTCATCCGGTCATCATCAAAGATGCTAGTTACCTTTCTTCTCCTCTGCGGCGGCGGCGGCGGGGGCGGCGGCTGCGGCGGCGGGCGCGGCGCCTCCCACCGGCATCGACGACAGCTTCTCGCGACCTGGACAATAACACTAACTGTACTATCTGCGACTGTGTGTTACCCCGTGTGATGTGTGGGCTGGAGTCAGATATGGTTGGTACAGCAAGGTCATTCAGACGAAAGATGTGTGTTGTTTTGTGGGTTCATCATTGAGAAATTGAATAATGGGTTAAACAATATACAGTGTAAACTCTTTATAACGTTATCCTTTATAACGATAAACTCCCTATAACGTTGAAGTGAGCCCAACTTGGTTGGTTTGCGTTAAAACCCATATATTGAAACACTCTTTATAGCGATACGCCATTCTCTATTACGAAGAAATGTGTTCATATTTTTAGACAGAAAACCTTTATTATCGGTATTATTGTTTATGTTATGTTATCAGGCAACAAAAGACTTTGAAGCTCCGAAACATCTGAGGTCGGTCTAGCTTTTGTTATCCTTAATTTGCCTTGAACACGTTCAGTATGACCCATTGTTTTCTCGGAAGTGATGGTCTTCGACTAAGCATACTGGGTACCTATCGTATTTTCAGTCGTAAACCTACTTTGAAACTGTTAACATGGCCGATTGAAAACGTCAGACATAGTTATCAGACTATCTATATGTGTAAACAATAATTTATAAGCATTTAGGTATTATCTACGTACATATTAAACATTCTTGTTAATTTGGTTGTTTTTTGTTCACTCCATATAACGATAACTCTCTATAACGACAAAAAATACTCAGTCCCTTGAGTTTCGTTATAAAGAGTTTACACTGTAATTGCATTCTCACTGTACTCACTTATATCAGAAGTCACTTAGTCAGATATGGGTTGCACATCAATTGTGTTGTTTCATGAAATTATTATTGAGAAAATATAAAAATTCTGATATTCCTTATAACCCTGGTGTTAACTTCTGAAATATAAGCTAACCTATGTCATGAGTAAATGTAAATAGTTACATTTTGAATTTTGATTGGTTATTTTTGAGTACATAGGTCGGTGCCACATTACAAAAATTTTAATTCATTGTAGTTCTATTCATAGCATATTGACATTATGGCAACTGCAGTTTCGTAATAATAATTATGTTTCACCCAGTCATTGTGTAAGTAAATTTCTGAGTAAAGTAAAAATTTCAAAAGATATTCAATTGTTTAATAATGAACTGGAAAAGCTCTTCTGGTTTCAAGTTCTGCAAAGCTTTTAAGTACAATATAAACTTCTACACCATCCTCATTCATCCTTTACGAATCGAACATCACATACCGGCAGCGATGAGATCGTCAACGCTCTTGCCGTTCAGCTCCGAGATGACTCTCTTGAGCTTCTCCGCATCGGCCTCGATGCCCACCGAGCTGAGGATCTTCTCCACGTCGGCGGCGACGGGGGCCGCCTTGCCACCCAGCACGGCTAACAGGTACGCGGCCACGTAACGCATTCTGTGAACAGGTCAGTGGAGAATATTAATATTCAACTACAATTATAATTGTGAAATTTTGTGAGGATCGATGGATGTTAGTTACTCTTTCAAGCAAAAACCAAGTAGTAAAATCCATGTGGACAAACCAACAGGCTAAGTCTAGTTACTAACAGGTGTCAATGCGGAGTCAAAAAGGCCACCCATTGAAATATAATGGAAACCAGAAAGGAGAAAATTAACATAAGCGTTAACAGGTACCAACGCAGACCTATACATTGGCCATCCAAGGAATGTACCTAAGTAATGCCAATGTTTTTCGTTCTGTTATGGACGGGGATTACTTGATGCCAAAATAGGAAAAAAATACTATCTAAAGAAATATTGTATGAAAAATGTGTCAACGCGGTGGACTACGGCCTACATCCTCTTCATTGGAAGAAGACCCGACCCTTCAGTGGGTCTCCAATGGATTAGACAGACATGCTTATACAGCCGACACCGAGAGATTAAACAATTCTATTCTCTAGTTAGACTGCTTAGTTAGGTACAAGATTCAGATTTTCACGTTACACATGCTTGCTCGAATCCACGTGTACAGTACTAAAGCACCCACCTTTAAATTATAATTTAGGATAGATAAACAGCTTTATCTAAATCTAATACGTATGGATACAATGAACTATGAAGATTCGTCACGTCACATGCAAATGTTTCCTACCTTCTGACACGCGAAATATAACGATAAATAATGAGTACTGATGATTTCGAATCATATTGTGAAACGTGTATTTTTACACTCCAAAAAATACACTATCACGCTACAATACCTTTGTGAGTTGAATTATTGTTTTAATTACAAGTGTTCATCAACTGATTCGATTAAACATCGAACTATTCTGGGATTTTATAGCCAATAGCTTCATGCGACTTTAGCGTTCCTGGGGAACATAGAGGTTACCGCTTTCAGGGAATCCAACGAAATCTCCGATAAATAAAAATATAAACATATTTTCTTTTTATCCACTGATGATCAAGGCACTAAACAATAATTACACACTAATATTTCAGTAAATTCACTTACTTTTAAGTCGTATCGACACGAAACGTGTTATGCCGTAAAATAAAGATGTTTGGTGAACGAATGTCAAACCAAAAAGGAAGACATTATATCTAATGTCATGTCAGTATTGTCAAAATTAACAGATTTGTCTATGCTTTTCGAGAATGTTGCCAGCGTGTGCTAGTGTCTGAACCACAGATTCATTATGATATTGTGGCATGCAATATTATAATGCTTGGGACACACTAACGAATATAAACTATACTATCGCAGTTATTTATATTGACTATAGTTTAGTGCATTCAGTCCTTGGCAAGTCTTATATAATATTGTTTTATTACCTTTTCTAATTAATTAAATTGAAGGTTTTAATAGTTTATAGTAAGTACTAATGTTTTAATGTGAATGGGGATTGATCTTAATCTGTTGTAACTCATCCAACATTAACCGCGTTAGCACACCTCCGCCGCGAAATCGCGAAATGCGAAACCGCTGAAGTTTTGCCACCGTCGCGTTGGTCCATTGTAATACGGGTGAATTCAAGCATTTCGCGATTTCGCGCGCATTTCGCGATTTCGCGGCGGAGGTGTGCTACAGCGTAAGTCATTTTTGTGATTTTTTTAGTTTAAGTAATACGACGTAATATTGAAATTATAATTGAAGGAATTGGAGTTAGTCGCAACTTCAAGAACCATATTGCTACGAAGTTTTCTGTTTGAATGAGGCTTATTTTAATCTAGTGAAATGAGTAACGTGCAAAAAATAAAGATAATATTATATTATTATGTAATTTTTTTAGCACTGTGATATACAAATCTCAACAAATAAGTGTACGGTCCACAGGATATAAGTAAATCAATTAGGATTATTTAGAGGGATTACTGGGATTTCCAAATGTTGGAAATCCAAAAATAACCTTTTAACTGACCACAACAAAATATAATTTCTTTTACTTTAAAAGTTACCAGGTAAAACACAAATTTTAATCTCGTTACTATGTTACTTTTGCGGTGATAGCCCAGTGGCTTAGAATTTGACCTCGAATCGAGGGGTCCGGGTTCGAATCCCAGTGGCACGCACCAATGACTTTGTAAAAAAGTTATGTGCGATTTATAAAATTAAATATCACCTGCTGTTACGGTGAAGGAAAACTATGTGAGGAAACCTGCGTGCCTGAGAGTTCACAAAACAAAAAATGTTCTCAAAGGCATGTGAAGTCCACCAACCCGCAGTAGGCCAGCGTGGTGGACAGCGGCCTACATCCCTCTCACTGTGAGAGGAGACCCGACCCTGTAGTGGGTCATTAATGGGTTAAAACAACTATGTTACTTTTAAGTAGATTTACTCGGACGCTTCGAAGATTTAACAGCGTCGAATGGTTTCTACAAATCGCTTTTTTATTGATCGTACTCTATTGTTCGACAAACAACAGTTCCCCGGTTCTAACTAATAAATCCTATCTAGTTCTATCCAGTTAAATCCAGATCCTTCTAGTGCCGCAGGTGGAAACCATCCAACAAAGTGCTGGAGCTCGGCTAAAGTGAATTATGTTTGTGACAAATGGATATACAGACAGACGCAATTAAAGGAGTCGTATGTGAACTCGTTATTTGTTACACGAAGTATGTATTTTAGACTTCTCTTAATTTTTTTAATGTGGCGTAACTTGATTGGTGGTGCTACGGTTACCTAAATATCCCGTTGTGGTTAAGCGAATTCCTGTTATTTCCGAAATGAGACAATTTTAGTCCTTATGGTAATTCATGTGCTCGCGTTTACTATTACTTATTACTGTACTAGGTACCTATGCCATTAATGTGGCATAATAAAAATATGGAATATAATATTCAATATTAAATACAATAATACAATAAATTTAATATACAAAAAAATAACAACCGATTTAAAAATAAAAAGTAAGAAATAATTTTACAAACATATTTTAACATTATGTTTCTTTTGTTGGGGTATATCATCATTCCTACTAGTCGTGAGGTTTCGTAAGGCAGCGCTTCTAATATGAAATAACGCAGATCATGTATCAGTTTATAAGAAAAATAAGTTTGTTTATCAGCCGTATATCAGAATTGGAAGGAAATTTATGTTATTTATCCTATGAAGCAATTTCCATGGCATTTTTTCGGTATGGGTTATCGCGATGGGTTTAATCAAGCGACATGGGGAACATGGTTATAGCACATTTTCAATATGTACGGGTATGAGATAAGTTGGGTGTAATATGAGACGATTGGAATATAAATGTGTATTAATTAATTTATGTTTATGGTCAACAAATTTGATAAATATTTTATTGAAACTATATTGAAGTGAAATTTTTAAATAATTATATTTTCTTTCTTTCTTTCTAAAAAAATATTTTCTAGTGTTTCTAAATAATATAGACTTCAAAAAAGTAATTATGTAAATCTTATTATTGTGTATATTATCTGTTTTTCATCGAGTTTAGGCAGGTCTAGACATGCCTATATGATTTAAGTTGTATTTATATTTCTTTGCAACAATCCGCACACGTGGAACTTGTTTTGGTATGGACCCACCACCCTCCCTTATCTCTCTGAGTAGGTATATACCATAACAACTTATTCCAATAGAACACGACACGTGCTTAGCCCCAAAACGGAGCATCATCAGGTGATGTGGACTCTACAACGGTTGGTTGCTGATTTGGCTTCATAAATCGTTTATTACACCTTTTTCTTTCGTTTTATCTTTGTTAAATGATTGTTGGTGAAAATAATCGTTTTTTGTTAAAAAAAAAAACTCCTCAACAGATTGTCAGAGGTTAATCAGGTCTCTAATCATCCTTTTCTAAGCAACGAACATGTATAATAAATGAGCGTGAACCACTCGGAAGGCAAGTGGAGCTAATCCCCGAAAGGATTACAGGATTCATCGCAACGAGTGGAATTTGCATAATGGATGGCTGCAGCTGCGGAGCGCCGTGTTCCCGTGAGAAAGGTTTTCGCATGTCACTTATCATGATAAAGGTACTTTTAGACGTCAAATGTAATTTATGGACGGTGCAACCGTTGCAGATAGCCAGCGGAGGTACCACTGTACTCCTTACAGCAGTTTCCGGACATACTTTATTTGAGGCTTAGCAAACAATGAATCCTCGTTGTCGTAGAACCTCAAATAGGACTTCTATCCTTATTAAATACAGTGTCCGGATTCCCAGTGGAGCACACTTGACTTTTGAGCTGTAACGGTGAAGGAAAACATCATTAGGAAACCTGGATAATTAAGAGGTCTCCATAAAGTATTCAATGGCATATGAAGTCCACCGACCCGCATCAGGCTAGCGTGGTCGACTAAAACCTACATCCTTCTCATACAAGAAGAGATCCGACTCTGAAGTAATTGGTAATGGGTTACATTCAACCTGAATGGTCGTTTGCTGCTCTTAACTATTAGCTCTTACTCTTACCATTAAAGCACATATTGCACACACAAGCAATATTACCCAAGATGTTTTCGATGGTTTCCATGACAAAAATCAGTCTAGCTTCAAGCTTGGCGCTAAGCTCAGCTGTCCAGAAATACTCCGCAAATAATAAAAACTAAAACTGATACGGTACCGCCGTCGCACGCGCTACTAATATTAGACGGGAGAAACAAAGATAATGTAGGGCAGAGTCTACGCCTCATACAAATGAGAATTGGGAATTTGGACAGTAAATTAAAAAATGATAAAAAAACAAAGAGTGTCTAGATTGGTGTCCGAATAAAATCTGAAGCCGATGCGATGTTTGTTTGTCTGGCTGCTGACGAAAGGCTGAAGTGGTAATGTCTTAAAGAAGTCGATGTTTGCTCATCTGATTAACATTATGCAAACATTAACTTATCGGAACACGTATGCATTGATCTGTTTTTCTTGCTTGCATGCAGTCACGGGTTGGATGTAAGCAGTTCTATCAAACTGTAGTCGACCAGCATGGAGGAGTAAGTATGTGCCATACATATAGATACAGATATCAATGCATAGAAAGACATTATCATAATATCAAACCAGCATTGTAGTCAAGATTGAGTCTACAGGAAAAGAGCTATAATCATTTGCTGTTTTCTATACACATCTGATCTATATCGATTTCAATTGCAGCAGCTGTTTGAGTTCACCAAAAATCCTCAATAATGAGGAAGAAAACATTCGAAAGTTAAAATTTCTTTTTATGCAATCATGTCGTGATGTCACTTTTATTGCACGGTTCATCTATGGCGTCTTTAACCCATGAGCGAGGAGTGAGTTAGTCCGCGCACGCGCACGCATCCATTCGCACTATCAATTTTACCTGTAACCCAACAACTCATTTTATTCGTTTAACTATATATTTTATTGTGTTGTGTTCCATTTAGTTTACATTTTCGGTAGTTTCTTGACTTTATTAATGTGCAGTGATCTGAATGGAATGACAGTTTCATATTTGTTAGTGTTGTGACATATTCTTGTTTGTAATGATTTGTAAAAGACAGGTGAGCTTTTTAGTTTATTTTGGGTCCTTTTTTATTGCAACTTATTAAAAATAGTTAAAGTTAAAGTAGTCAGGGAGAAATCGCAAGAACTAATGTTTTATATTTCTTTAGGGGCAAGGGGCAACCCTTATTTAACATGGCAGTATAAACAAAATATTTATAATTTCCAAATCGGACCCTGGCAGGGCATAGGTACAGAACACAGGACCCATGATAATTTAACTGCATAGTAATTGATCGATCAGTAAAATCGTTGACTACTTAATTAAATTAATCGTGAGGGACTAGTTGCATTTTTTGCAGATGCACTCAGAAAGATGTAAGTAAAACAAGTGTTTTTGTAGTTATATAAACAATTTTTTATTTAGCTAACTATTCATAATATTTTGGTATCAACCCATTACCAGTGAACTATACAAATAAGAACCAATAAAGCATGTCTGAGTTGATTTATTTATAAAAAAGGTTGACGCTCCGTAAACCATTTACTGTGAGTGTTGAAAAACAAATGTTAGGATATTGTGTTTATTTACAAGAGAAAAAACTTCTTCTTGAAAGTGTAGGCCGCTTGAAGGGGTGTTAAAAGATTGTAAGAGGATATTTTCCGACTTCTATAAATATACGTAGTTAGGTATATAGACCGGCAACTTAATTACGTGAGTGCTTCGTAAAATTGCTAAATTTTTTTTTCTATTTCTATCGTTAGATTGTGTGGTCATTTATAGTTCGTTTTTCACGTTTGCACCTACCTCGTACTTAGACTTCAGGCAATACATTTCCTTTAATTTCGTATTCATATCAACTTTGATACAAAGGTCTGCCAAAAGCTCACAATGGCATGATGAGCGCAGAATGAGACCAAGCGTGACGTCACGCTGACAGATATATCGCTTGCAACGTCATCACGCCCACAAGCTGCAGTGACGAGACAAGGAACAAGGCATAAGAGGTTGACGGTTAAAAAGTTGTACTGTTTTCTTTCGAACTGAGACAGATTATCCCTAAGACAAACAAGACACATAAAATATACTCGTATGTATGTACTCTCTTATGTAAGTGCACGAGGTTTCTAGGTGGTGTGCGCATAACATTAAAAAATAAAACAAAAAGCCGTAAAAATACTAAACGCTGGGAGGCGCCTCTATTCCTGAGAACACTTTTTCATGTGGCTTTTTCTCACACCCAGCAAAGCCAAGCAAAGATCATGTTCAAAGAGCTATTAATCTGGAGATATGCAACTGAAAGCAACTTTTAATGAAAAAAGAATGTGTAAGTTCTATTTTTGAAAAAAATCATTAAAAACACCTTTTTGTTGAAATTAGGCATATTATCGTTATTCTTAAAAGTAACACACTGTATATTGCTATGGTATATTGGTGTAGCTGTATCAAAAATTAACGCCTTTGTTTTTTATTTTATTTTTCCGGTATAACTGTAGGTACCGATTATCGATTATTGTGATTAATTAATTTAGTCTATGGTTCCGCTGCCACTTGTGCTTTGACCACAGATAATAAATAACTATTACTATATTAACAGTGACGAATGGATTGGACACGCAACGAGCGTAATACCTAATTAGCTTTGTGTTAGAACTAGGTTTGATTAACGTTTTGATGCTATGATCGTATAATTATTAGTTTACACATCATCATGTACATAGCCCGTTAATTTGTGTAGATTATAATTATGCATACTCGTAGCCCGATAATTTGTGTAGATTATATGCATTGGATATGGGTGATTAGCTTTCAGTCTTTTGGTCTTACCTTCCCTGTTTGACGCTATCTGGTCCTGTGCCTTCGAAGTCGGTCTCCCGCCGCCCGCCCGTCTTCCTTCATAGGTGACTACGAGCAGAAATACGCACTGGTACGCGACAAAATGTACCCAATAACATTGTCGTACCAGCAAATTTTACGAATGACGTGGAAATTTGGATGCGGGGTTATTTTAATCGAAACAATAAAATTATCCATTAATTGGATTGTTTAAGAAGACACGCGCGGTCGTAGGCGTTATCTTTATCAAACCCAGATTGCAAGGATTCTCAGAAATAACATGATCATTTAGCAAATCGCAAACTACAGCAGCGTTAGTGAAATGTAAACAAGACCGGCGGGACCACTTTATCTCCGCCAGATCGTCGTAGATTAGCGAAAAACTGTGTGTTTATTAAAGTTAAGTAGGTGCTGGATTGATCTTTGTTGGTTTTTTTCGAAATATATTTATAAACTGATCGGACTTTTGTACACGATTAAAGGAGGCGCCACATTCACCTTTAATAGGGCTACACCAATATCTGTCATATATAAATGTCTATAACGATGTCAATGTAAATTTTTTGCAAGCTCATTGGCTAAAAACATGCCATTGTCATTATTCCCGCAGTTGCCAGTAAAATAAATTAGTTCAAAATTATTCCGCAACATGTCGAGATCTACATTCTACAAAACTCCAGTCAGCGTATAGGCCTGTATTAAATGTATATCACCAAATGTAAGATCCTGTCCATATAAAATCCCAGATTTTAGAGAAGTGGCTAAAAAATCGGTCTCATTCTCGAGAGGTACAAGCACAGAAATATATCTAGATATTATATTATATTTCTGTTTGTACAAGTATAAATCTCTGTTCCAAGATAAGTACGATATAAAAAATAATCTGCTGGTATGGTGAAGGAAAACATCGTGAGGCAACCTAGGTACATGCTTAATAGTTTTCCATAATGTCTCAAAGGTAAATAAATAAAGTCCATCAAACCGCATAGACCAGCACGAAAGGCCTACCGCCTACATCCTTCTCATTGTGGGTTAGAGTTTGAAATTCGCTTTGTTACGTCTGTAAAAATATTGTTGGAATTTTGGATATTGTGTAATTGATTGAAAATGATTTCTTGATAAATACAAGCAATAAAATATAGAAACAGGCATTCTGGTATTCGTCTTTGTGCACTGGATTCTATCACGATTTGCTAACGTTTCGGTATGTTTATTGGATACACTCCCAACAAATATAAATAAATATTATCCACATAACTTTATGCGTAGTTTATCAACATTAAGATTTTAGTGTGTAGGGGGTGTGAACGATCCGATGAGCTGACAGAAGTCCATAAATTGGCCAGTTTCAATAACATATCGTCAGATATAGATGGATGGCCCTACCGAAGTTTAGTTACAAGGCAAAATCTTTTGGAAGGTGTTTAGGTCTGCGAAAATTGTCCAAATAGTACCTACTCTCCTAATGAATTGAGTGGTACAGTGGTTGAGAAGCCCACGCCAAAGCACGCCCAAGCCTGAGCTGCACGGAGGGTCCTGCGTGCGATTCCCAACGACAGAGATTTCATGATGAGTTTAAATTTTTGTTTCTGGTCTGGATAATTGTGTCTGTGATACAGGGAATCCTAGTGTGGGGCTGTAAGTGCGAAGCGTTAACAGGCCTAGCGGCTTAGCCGAGCTGTAAAATGAAAATAATGTTACAGTTCCTCAAGATCGTATTAATTTGACAACGTAAACTGTGCTCCTTGAAACAATTGGTGGATTAATTTTATTGGAGGAATGGAATGACGGTTTTTATTTCAATTAATTGCAAATTTTTCTCCATCCTCAAAGAAAGCAGAGCGTGGGTGCGATCCTACTCATGGCATGATCGCCTCAATCAAAGCATCTTTGGCTAGCATACATTTTTCAGATACAATTCCTTCATCGTATTTTCCATTTCCTGATTCACCAATGACTGGAGTACATAAATGGGGTCGACGTTAATAGATGTGTTTTGGAATTTACGACTGCTCACCTGCCGACTGCCAGCATACCTCGGTTACCGTTCGCAAATCTATTTATATGTTCTACAAGTGCCTATAATAGCCAATCATGTGCCTAACCGTAACTTAAATATCGCATGTTTAAGGAATAACATACGAGTACTTAACTTGTCCATAACATAAAAATTATTGAAGGCACAACTAATTTTTAAATTACAATTTAAACGTCACACACACACACACACACAGAGAGACAGACTCACTCACTCACTCACTCACTCACTCAGTCACACACACACACGCACACACACACACACACACACACACACACAATTGCACACACGCATATTTTAGTACGATAAGTTTTGATTGTTAGAATAAAATAGAGGAATAAATTATTATCTATTTTTTGTTTTTTGAGTTTACTTTATGTTTCGTATAAGATTTTATAACTTGTGGAAGAGCGAAGGCTCCTCTATAGGCGAAATATGCTTAAGGAGTCTCTTACCACATACTAATTGTTAAATATTTGTTGAAAAATAAACATTTATTTTATTATTTATTTATTTATTTATTAAAAAGACCGATCCCATCGTCATCCAAAGTGTATTTCGTTCTTGTAGCGCTTCTCCCGAAAATTAATTTTAACTTTGTTAATATTGCAAGTTATTTTCAAAGTTCGGCTTTGTTGGCGTTTTCGTTTTTTGTCGAGCCCCGCGCTAATTAGGACCTCGCCGGCCCAACACGCTGTCACCTAAGTTTTACAATTTTTCTAGTAAGTACCTACAATGTTCTTATTTCGTTTATGAAAAGAGAATTCTAAATTACTTAATGACTTATTTTTGCCTAACGTAATTCTGAGTATTTATGAAGCTCATCCGGCTCACCTTGTCAGTAACCTATTAATGACACACTACAGGGTCGGGTCTCCTCTCACAATGAGAAGGATGTAGGCCATAGTCCACCACGCTGGCCTACTGCGGGTTGGTGGACTTCACATGCCTTTGAGAATTTTTTTTTCTGAACTCTCAGGCATGCAGGTTTCCTCACGATGTTTTCCTTCACCGTAACAGCACATGATATTTAATTTTTATAAAGCGCATATAACTTTTTTACAAAGCCATTGGTGCGTGCCACTCTTGGATTCGAACCCGGACCCCTCGATTTGAGGTCGAATTCTTAGCCACTGGGCTATCACCGCTAGAAGGTACCTAGTGCTTCTTAACCCATCGTCAAGATGCCTCAAAGATACCCTCAGGATGTTTTCCATGTCTTACGTTTCGGCTGGCGAGGTGTGGTTGCCAGGATACTTTATTCGAGGCGAGCATCTTAGTCCCCATGAGTAGCAAAGCACCCGCATACTACCTCAGATAGGATTTCTTTTCTCCATTTGCGATTGAATGCGGGCGTCCATCGGCTGCAGTTACCACTTATCATCACCTGATGCATAGTGCATAGTGCATACCCTTTATAGTTAACGAGTAATTTTTGATTGTTTTATAGTAATTGATTAGTATCAATTACTATTCAATTAGTCCACCAACGGGCAGTAGTGGTGCGTGGTGGACTAAGGTCTACATCCTTCTCATTGTGAGAGGAGACCCGACCCTGTAGTGGGTCATTAATGGGTTTACTGACTATTCAAAAAATCAAACTTACACCCAGATCACTTTTAATTTTTAACCTACCGATCGCTAATATCAAATTAGTCCCATTCATTCGCAAACGCCCGAATTCTGAAAATGATTGTTTCAAATTTGGAAATTTTGGCCCAAATACCGGATTCCATGCCGCTTGTTCGTTGAAGTCAATTAATAGGACGCCACCATCCCGTGACAAGTTGGAATGTCTGTCGTTCGGGAATACACATTTTGTTATTAGATATTTGCTTTCATTTAATTCAATTAGAGCGTAAACTGACGGATTTTAGATGGAGCTGCGCCCAAAGCGTCTCTTGCTGGAAATTAAAAATATTTATAAAACACATTTGTGTGCAAAAAAAAACTATTAAAAAGTTTCATCATTTTCAACGTTCTCCAATCAAAGATTCTTAACTTTCAGACCAGCTTTTGTAACTTTACAAAAGAAGAAAGGCTCAACGTTTGAGGGATACCATAATAAAAAAAATACCTTAACACTTGGGAAAAATATTATGTTGGTAGAGGTTATATAACTACTATATACAAACATGACACCAAGTATAGTTCCCGCCATAATAAAAGTTACTCCAAGTTATAGGACATCCGTTTTCATATTATAAAGTCCTTGGTTTATTTTATGCCAGTTTATAATAAATACAGGCACCTATCTAGCGTCATGCCACTGCAAAATTACATTCCACGGTTTCAACAAATGTCCATTGTGAAAATTTTCGAAAAGCTCATCAGGAATAGCCTCATTTGTTAATGTACGCATCATTTCATCTCAAAATGGATTTTAATATTAATGGCCGGCAAAGCCGTAAAGGCGCCATAAATTACATTTTATAATGAGCGTTTTAAAAGGCTTTTACAGCTGACTTTACAAATTTGTAACACTTATAGAAGTAACTTTTGATTTTTACTAATAACTGAAGTAATATACAATTGTATCTGACCTATATTTATACGACTAGCTGACCTCGCAAACGTTGTTTTGCCATATAAGTTATCGAGCGGGATGAAAAATTATCTTAAACTTCGGTTTATACTTTCCAAAAAAATTTACGCAAGCTGCTAATAAAAGCAAACATCGCCGCATCACCGGAAGAAGATTGTAACACTATCGCCGTACAATAGCAATAGGAAGCCACCGACCATTACTGTCTAAATTAACACACAAAACGTAATGGATTACATTAAACATGTCGTAAATCCACCACAACGCCCAGAAAAACCACTGTGACCGGAAGTCGTTTATATTATATGTAAACTAAAGTTAAAAGAATATTAGTTTTTATGCGGCTAACAGATATCATGGTAGAATGGTTTGTGGACAAGATGAAAGCTAATTTTGCTAAATTTTGACTGGAACGACGTTCAACTATCATAATTTATTGCCATTATTTATTTTTGTTCTTCCATAATACTATATCTAATTCATTAATTTGCATTTCATAATCTCTTAAAGCACTGAATGATATATTATTAATGTTCTAGAGCACGCTCTAGGGTTTGGATGTTTTTTGAATAGCATTTAAATTAATATTAAATATATCTGACCAATCAGAGCTTTAGGCCGAGTTTATATGAATTTTCCAACAGCGCACGACTGTAATGTTTATCCCGCGTGGAATCTTTTGATAGGACTCTCGGTTATACGAATGATTCTGGACCTACCGCGCGGTCATATGAACACTGCCTTATCTTCATTATCTTCAAACGCGCTATCAAAGTTCCATAAATCTGAGCATACAATTATTAGCCCAGGCCACTGGCAAGTAGTATGTAGCACCGCTTGTATGTACTACGTTAACCTCACAGTAAAGGACCACGACTCAGCACCGTAGGTCATTGTCCTTTTAGTGATTACTTTTTAAACTTTTGTTTCAGATGCTCTCCACCATGAGCTAACGATGGCGCGACGCAAGCGGCGGCTCGCGTCTCGCATCCGCGGCTGCATCAGGAGCTTTCTGGCATTCCTCTTCAGCAACGTGGGCGTCGTGGTACTGCTCGTCGCCTACACCATTGCTGGTACGCCGACTGCTCAGATGTTTTATAGAAAGTAGGGAAGAAATCTAGGCGATTTCTAAACTATTTGAGGTTGAATTTGGTAGTATAAATATGCGTTGCAGTGACCACCTTACCTGATTACCGATACCTTGACGAATCAGTCAAATCCATCCCTGACTTTAACAAACAATAGGCTGGATCGGCTCTTGCTTTGTTCCTTTCAAAACATTTAATTACCTTTCCCCCTCCCCCCTCCCCCCTCCCCCTATGTCATTCAAAGGCTTCGATATTGTGCTGCAATAATGGAATAAGCCATTCGCGTCGTTAGCGATTGAATGAAGATTGACTCCGAATGGATGGGCTTCAGCTAATGGCTTTCAGTAATTCTGTGTTGAAAATCAAATATTTCATGGGGCATTTGTAAATTTACGGGACTACCATCGTTATAATAGCTAGCTCAGAATTCAACCTCGAATCGAGGGGTCCGGTTTCGAATCCCAATAGCACGCACCAGTGACTTTGTAACAAACTTATAAAATTAAATATCACCTGCTGTTACGGTGAAGGAAAACATCGGAGAGGAAACCTGCATGCCTGAGAGTTCAAAAAAAAATGTTCTCTGGAAATGAGAGGTCCACCAACCCGCGGTGGTCCAACGTGTGGACTAAGACCTACAAACCTCTCATACTAGATACAGATTTTTGTCTAAAAATCTGTATCTAGTATTTGACTTCTACTACGTTCTAGACAGATGACCACAACAGATTTATAGTAACGACCACTTATAGCTAGATCTTCGAAGTTTTAGATTTCTGATTTGACTCAGAACTGAAAAGAAATTCAATTAACATCTTCTATAATAGTATATTTTTCTGAACTCCCAACGTCTTATAGCAGACACAGCGGGGTAAAAGTTAAACAAGGAGTGATAATTGAAAAATCCCTCGCCAGCGATAAAATAATTTATTCCAGCCAAGACTCCAGTAGTTTAAATAATAATGGAACAGACAACAGTGCTTTTAGCAAACTTTTGAAAGCTCATTAAGTTGGGGCAACTTTTTGAGCTTGCATCTGAACACTTGAACTTCGGACAGTTTGAAATTAAAGTAAGAAAGTAACAATTAATGTTTGTAGTGGATTGTTTTTCTTTGAAGTTGCTGCTAGTTCTGAATGCATTGTCTTCATAACTATGAGTAGATGTGCTTCGTTTGTTGCCTTTGTTTCTAAATATTATTAACTAACTTCTTTCCGCAACTTCGTCCACTGTGACCTATAAATTTGGCCTATAAACCTGTGTATCCCAATTTCATCGCAATCTGTTCAGTAGTTTTTACGTGAAAGAGTAACAAAAATCTATCCATCCATCCTCACAAACTATCGTCTTTATAATAGTAGGAAGGATTGTTATTATTTGTCAACGTTTACGCCACTTAAATGACCACTGCCATCCACGAAAAATCTTATCTATCTATCCTCAAAAGTAAAGTAGCAGAGCCGAAGTACTAAGGATGTGGTTCTACTGTAGAAGATATCCTTCCTTCCTTCCTTTCAGCCCTTGGCAGTCCACTGCTGGACATGGGCCTCCGGTAATCGACGCCACTCCGCCCGGTCCTCGGCCCTCTGAATCCAACGGTTTCTGCTGCCTCCTTCAGGTCATCAGTCCACCTGGTAGGAGGGCGGCCTGTACTCCTTTTGCCTAAACGTGGTCGCCATTCGGGGACCTTTTTCCCCCATCGGTTGGCAATTCTGCGAATAATGTGGCCAGCTCATTGCCACTTTAATTTGCTTTGAGACTTAACTTTGAGAGCTACGTCGGTCACCTTCGTTCTTCTACGGATTTCATCATTTCTGATTCTGTCTCGTAGAGAAATACCAAGCAGAAGACATAAGTAGTAGCATTTGTTTTCCCATCATCAAAATCGAGTTGACTACTCGATTTTTGCTACTTAGTTTAGGTTTTAGAATCATTTTAGAGCTGTAGCTAGCCGGTGGGGCAACGCACTGTCAGTTTTTATCGTCGTGAATGGGTGAAATCTTCGCATTATGTCTCGATAAAGGGACGAAGACTTCCTTACTTCGACAATTATTTGGTCCTCTTCTTTGTCCGATGTGTACAGTCAAGACAAAGACTTAATGAAAGAAAAATCTTTGCAGGTAAATGTAATTTTCAAGTCATTGTTCTAAAACTACTGAATTTGGCTTCCAAAACAATTATATAACAAGGTGCTGACGCTGACCTACCACGTTTCGCAAGTAAATAGGCACCTTTGTCGTTGATTAATTAATTATTTGCCTTTGTCTGCCAGAGAGCGGTAATGATGAATGTACGAGTCAATTATGCGTTCACAATTGTGCCTCATTTACTTTTTTAATGTCATTATTTTCCCTAACGATATGCGAGGGAGGACAGATCGTAATGAGGTAGGAGGTTCCGTGTTCGTTTATGTAGAGCCATTGTTGGTAAGATCAAACTCTCAAACCCTGATGTATCACGATATTCATGTCTGGTGTTTCGGTTCAGGAGGTTGTCAAAGTCAAAGCCAAAGTCAAAAGCTTTTATTCATTATTAGGTACAATTTGTGCACACTTAATGAACTTCGTACATTTATTTATACAAGCATCCGCTTTGACCGCCCCTCAGGCAAAACGTACACTGGGAGAAAAAAGCGGACGGAAAAAAACTCCCAGCACTCTTTTAAAAGTAAGTATGAATTATTCTATGCAGCATGACTAGATGGGCCTAGTAAACACATAACTTTCTTAAAAAACGTTATATGTGCGTTTTATAAAATTGAATATCACTTGCTGTAACGGTGAAAGAAAATATCGTGAGCCGCATTCCTAGAGTTCACAAGGCCAGCGTTGTGGACTAAGGCCTACATCCTTCTCATTGTGAGAGGAGATCCGACCCTGCAATAGGTCATCAATGGGTTATTTTTGATCTACGGATCCCCAAATCATGGTTCTAGGTGTCTATATTGTTCCGTTGTGAATTTTTAATGAAGGGAATAATTTATAATTATTACTTAATTACGTTTTATGTTCTGCCGTGGTTTGATATCAAATGCTTTGTGAAGAAGGATATTTATGAATACGATAATTGGACAGCAATTTTAATTTAAGAGATCGTTTGCTCATAAAAAAAAAATAAAAAAAAAAATTAATCGACATAAAAAAGTACCTATGAAATAAAATAGATATCTTATGGGAAATGTAACCAGCTCAACCGCAGTTCGTAAAAAAAATTTTAGATCGTGCTGTTTTTTTTTTTAATTTTCCTTCACGGTCTCATGAGATGAGATTATAATTAAAACACACTTAACCAGGCCTGGCCCACTCCCCGTGTAGGTATCAAAAATGTACCTACGCACAGCGGCCTATCCGAGACGGCTAGTCAGTGGGGGAAAGGAAAGTGGAATAGGTAAGACTTACGCGTTAGAAAGAGACGCAACATGTAGCGGGAAAGTGGAAAAGGTAAGAGTTACGCGCTAGAAAGAGACGCAACATACTATATCGTAGGCGATAAGCGCTGCGCGATCTGAATTGAACTTAATCGTATCGTAGCTAGAGTCTATATTATTTCTTTAAATGACTTTTCGAAGTGGGTTTTCTTAACGAGTATTCTGTGACTTAACTTAGAAAAGTCATTGAGAGTGCTACTACCTAGGATTTTAACCCGGGATAGAAAGGTGAGAGACCAAAATCTTAGCAACTGGGATATTGAATTTAGATAAGTGTGCGAATTTTTAAACAAATCATGAGTTACTTATATTAACGTTGGATTTTTTTTACACGGAAAGGTAGATGCAATTAAATAGAATCGCGTTAAAACTGGATTTTGTTCCAGGTGCCTTCACGTTCCAAGCGATAGAGGGAGCGAGTGAGATAGAGCGAGGGCACCATATGGCGAGGGAAAGAAACAGCACTGCCCAGTATTTGTGGCAAAATGTCACGTTAGCGCTCAACTTGTTTAATGAAACTGCGCTCAAAGATAGGTGAGATTTTTCTAGAATATAAGAGAACTGAACTAAATTAAATATTTGTACGTATGTCTGCTGTATGCAGGGATTTTCATCGACCCTGCAGTGGGTTAACCATTACTCAGAAGATCCGAGTGGCGCAGTGGTTAAGACGTTGGTGCGCTGCGCGGAGTGTCCTAGGTTCGATTCCCAGAAAAGCAGAAATTTGATTGATGAATTTGAATTTGTGTGTTGAAAGTGTGTTGTGTTCTGGTCTTATTTGTGTCCACAACACCCACGACATAATCCTAGTGCTATGAGTGTGAAGCGTTATTATACATAAATATTGTCAGAATTTTTCAAAATTTTCTTCTTTTACAGAATAAGTTTAGAATTACAGCAGTACCAGCGCAAGGTGGTGTGGGCGGCTCGGCGCGGCTGGGATGGAGCCCGCAGCGTGCAGTGGAGTTTCTCCTCTGCCTTCCTCTACTCTCTGACTGTCATCACGACCATTGGTAAGCTATAACCAACCCCAAAGTATGCCCGCAACGTTCAGTTCAGTTTCTCCTCTGCCTTCTTCTACTCTTTGACTGTCGTCACGACCATTGGTAAGTTATAACCAACCCCAAAGTATGCCCGCAACGTGCAGTTTAGTTTCTCCTCTGCCTTCCTCTACTCTCTGACTGTCATCACGACCATTGGTAAGTTATAACTAACCCCAAAGTGTGCCCGCAACGTTCAGTTCAGTTTCTCCTCTGCCTTCCTCTACTCTCTGACTGTCATCACGACCATTGGTAAGCTATAACCAACCCCAAAGTATGCCCGCAACGTTCAGTTCAGTTTCTCCTCTGCCTTCCTCTACTCTCTGACTGTTATCACGACCATTGGTAAGCTATAACCAACCCCAAAGTATGCCCGCAACGTTCAGTTTAGTTTCTCCTCTGCCTTCCTCTACTCTCTGACTGTTATCACGACCATTGGTAAGCTATAACCAACCCCAAAGTATGCCCGCAACGTTCAGTTTAGTTTCTCCTCTGCCTTCCTCTGACTGTTATCGCAACCATTGGTAAGCTATAACCAACCCTAAAGTATACCCGCAGCGTGCAGTGGAGTTTCTCCTCTGCATTCCTCTACTCTCTCACTGTCATCACGACTATTGGTAAGTGCTCTATAACACCAAAGAAACGTATGATCATACTACCCATAGGGTGTGTCTACATTAACATGGTAACGCGTTACACTACCAGCTAAGCATATAGCCTGGCTGCACAGCTCTATTACGAAGGTCTACAATTAAATAAAATGTTTGTACAAAATAGTACAATAGTCGAACACAATTTTGCCATGGTGGTCATCAATTAAATAATGTTAATTTGACAACTTTTATGTGCATATCGCTTCATTAAGTGACCGACGCGCTGTCGAGTTTGAAACTTTTGCAATTAAAACCTGAATTTTGTATTAAAATAATAATTTACCCGAATACGAGCAGTAATTAATGGTAATGAGGATTTCCAATGTAAAATAGGTACCTTATTATTACTATTTACGGGGTTCAGTAATGTGACAGATAAAACAAAATGACTGAGACAATCATTTATAAGTTTCTGAAGGTACAATTTGTCCCAACATTTATATAAGAAAATTTCAAAATTCAGCTTTTATTTCGTTTGTTATTATATTTACCTTAATTTATTAGGTAATAGTGATTGTATGTCTAAATACTGATATACTATTACATATTTTCTGGCGGCACGGCAATGCCCCCGCCAAGTCGAGCAAAAAAGCGGCACGGCCGTACCATCCTTTTCTCGAAGCAATTCAGGCCATTTTCAACCCCCTATAACTCCATTGTGGTTAAAACTAGTAGTAGCCAGACAGGTATTGTATAAACAAGGAATATAACAAATTTCATTCAATTTTAGCCAGTAGTTTAAGAATCACAACTATCAATCTATGGATACATACGAGTACATACATGGATCTCATAACTTTTTACTTTGCAAGAATTGAGTTGCGAGACTTGGGTTTTTTACTTTTGTTTTTGATGGCATACTTTTAACTCCAGATGGTCTTTAATTGGTTGCACGTAAGGACTTGTAAGATGGTAGTTTGACTATCTTTTTGTTTTTCCTCAGGCTATGGTCACCTCAGTCCCCGGACGAGTTGGGGCAAGATCGCAACCATCTTCTACGCTCTTCTGGGGATGCCCCTCTTCTTGCTTTATCTGAGCAATGTTGGTAAGAGTTTCATTTTTTTTAATCTACACGAATTTATGTGAAGATTAAACATGAAACCGTTATCATAGGAGACTCAGTGCAGGTCAGTCGCCTCTCACAATGAGAAGGATAAACTGTATTCCACCACACTGGCCTAATATGGGTTTTATTATGGCAGAGTATAGCGGCTCACCCAGTAAGGCACATTACCACCATACATACAATAAAAAAGATACTTATCTTTTATATAATATATTGTATCAGGCGTTACTTTGCGGGAATCCATTGTTATTTAAGTTGTATTTATATTTCTTTGCAACAATGCGCACACGTGGAACTTGTTTTGGTATAGACCCACCACCTTCCCTTATCTTTTATCGACGTCAGGTGATGTGAACTCAGCAACCAACCGTTGTAGAGTCCACATCACCTGACGATGCTCCGTCTTGGGGCGAAACACGTGTCGTGTGCTATTGGATTAAGTTGTTATGGTATATACCTACTCAGAGAGATAAGGGAGGGTGGTGGGTCCATACCAAAACAAGTTCCACGTGTGCGGATTGTTGCAAAGAAATATAAATACAACTTAAATAACTTATCTTTCACTGCAATTAAGACATGGGAGTCAATCTTATGGACCACAGCGTTTAAAGTGTCTGTAATATGCCTACTTTAACCGCGTTAGCACACCCCCGCCGCGAAATCGAAGTAGCGAAACCGCTGAAGTTTTGCCACCGTTTGTCCGTTGTAATGCGGGCGAAACATTCAAATATTTCGCGATTTCATGGTGGAGGTGTGCTAGCAGCGTAACATGTAAGTATTTTCCCATAGGGGAGCTGCTAGCCAGCTGGTTCAAGTGCCTCTACGCGCTGGTGTGTCTCTGTCGAGGGTGTCCTGGCTTCACTCGGAGACGGGTCATTAGGATACGGCATCCGGTAGGTAAAAGTTTTTTCAACTGCCTTCATACAAGGCACAAAGCAATCGGTTGCTGGTGTTTGAAGATTAACCCTGTATAGTAGGATTGAATGAATACCCATCAAGGGGACGATTTAAAGTTGAACTTGCTACATATACTAGGGAGAGAGTCTATGATTTATAATAACTGTGAGTATGTTTTAATCTGGAATTTTCATCGCAGGTAGACATGAGCGAAGCAGAGAGTATAGAGCGTCCAGTCGGCTGGAGATCGGGATATTCCGAGTCTGACGTGACTCCGGAGTACAGAGTACCACCGCCACCACACATAGCTATGTACTATAACAGGTAATATCATAATCCACAAAATATAGTAAGAAACTGCGTGACAAGAACAATGAGTGTGTGAATGACTAGGACAAGACAGAAGTCAGTGTTGAAGGTTTCCCACTATTTGAACATTTCAATCGTCCAGGAGACCAGAGTACGTGCGCAGCGTCTCCATGCCGCAGCCCTGGCGGGATCCGCGCGTGGAGACGGCGCGCGGCTGGTCCGCGCCCGCGCGCAGGTCTGATAGCGAGAGCAGCGCGTTCAGCTACGTCACCTTCGACGCGCAGACCATCACCGTGCCCATCGTCACGTGTGTCATGGTCATGGTGGGGTGAGTGTCTTACACCTTAACCAGGCCTGGCCCACTCCCCGTGTAGGTATCAAAATTGTACGCACAGCGGCCTATCCGAAACGGCTAGAAAGGAAAGTGGAATAGGTAAGAGTAACGCGCTAGAAAGAGACGCAACATAATTATAACGTAGGTGATTAAGCGCTGCGCGATCTGAATTGAACTTAATTCTTCGAAGACTTCGAAGTGAACCTTCTGTACAAGTGTACTATAATGTATTCTATGCGTTAGGCTATAATATTGTTTAAGGTTTGCCTGCAACCCTGGTGATTTCAGTGTTGGAGAATTTTTATAGTCATCGTTGGGGAGTTTCTCATATCTTCGGATTTGAAAACTACAGGAATTTCATGCCGTAACCCTGGAAAGATCCTTTTGTAAAGGGCATCCGTAGCTGGTGCCTACTGTTGTGACCTGGAGGTTAGAAAGCCATAGGCAGTAGATGCTATAACCCTGGCAGAATTAGAAGAATCCTTGTATAAAGGTCCGACGCTGCTTAACTTTTTATAAATAATAGTATAAAACGGCTCCTCAAAATGCATTTTCAATCCGACAAAAGTAGTTCTCAATAAAGCTTCAAGCATCAATTTTTAAAGAATTTTTACTGCAACGGGCTTTTAGATTTACATTCCACCGGAGAATAGATACGGATTATCTCGTGGAGCACTCAGCATCAAGGATTTAAAATTTTAAACAAAGCATTTCTCTAAAACATTAATTGAGAATTTTGTATGTGGTAGAGCTGTTGTAACTTATCAGGGAGGAATAGGGAATTTCACACCATGCAAGGAAAAATCCAAAATTATGTAATATTGACAGATTTTGTTAAAAGCAAGTGAAAAATGGTGATTTCTGTTCTGAAAAATGTAGTATAAATTTATTATTTCAATTTTAAAATTCAGGTTTGTTAATCTGTTTTTCAAATGTCAAAAACGCTATACGCCATGAAAGCTATCGGCGTGACGTCATTAGCAGTGTAAATAAACAATGTAGTCTTTGTTGACCTGTATTTTTTATTGATAATTTGCGATTTCTCAGTTTTCTTGAACACCGCCACGAGACACCAACGATAAGGACTGTAACTCATTTTGTTTTTGCAAAAATAACTTTCTTCCTTTATTGAGATGTCATATGAGACGTATTGCTTACACTGCGAGTGACGTCACTTGCGTGGCGGCAGCGTGACGGCCGAGACCGTGTTTTCGCGGGGATTTTTGAAATTTAAATTGAAAAGTCTTACAATTTTTATGGGTTTTTATGACTTACGAATTCATATAAAAAGCTTTTTGACATAGGCCGTAACACCCTATTTTAATCCTATTTGAAGTTGGACGTAATGCACGCATTACAGGGTCCGGTCTCCTCTTGCAATGAAAAGGATGTAGCCCTTAGTGGTGCATCACGCTGGCCTAATGTCGGATGGTGGACTTCACACGCCGGTGATAATTTTTTTTAAGGTGAACATGCAGGGTTCCTCACGATGTTTTCCTTCCCCGTACACCGTACGGATATAAAGCGCACATAACTTTTAAAAAGTTATTTATGTATCGTCGGCAAATATTGTAAAAAATCTATATTTATAAAAGCGGGAATGTTGAATAATTTTTAGAAACTAAATCTAGTCCACACGAAATAGCTTTTCAAAAGTCACCGAGGCGAGTTTTGAAAAGTTAAGTAGTGTATTGAAAATGTTTTGTTTTTGCTCGTCAAAGGGGTTTTCAAATAAAATTGTTGATATTTTTTTAAACTTTTTTAAATATATATTCTTTCATTATGAATATCGTTTATTAATTTCGGGCGTTTAAAGATCGTTTATTAATTTCGGGCTCTTTGCGAGAGATTCAGAAATAAGTGAAAAACAGAAAATCATAGATAATAAAACGAATAATGTTTTCAGGTACATTATGTTCGGGTCGATGATATTCGGCATGTGGGAGAAGTGGGACACGCTGGACGGCGCCTACTTCTGCTTCATATCACTGAGCAGGTACCTTTATTACCTGTATTTCTTAACTACAACCTGCGAAGCCGTTACAGAAGCCGTTGTAGCCATACCGTCCATTTTTAATCCCTTGTCACATTTGGTAAACATACTTAGCATGTCTTTTTATTTTAATTTTCGATTAAAAAATAATGCACACACAAAATTATAAAAATTTAAAAACAAATTGTCATTTAATACAGAAACAGATTTCTAGGAACTATAATTTATTTTTTTAAAGCAATTTTAAACTTTTTTTCAATAAAAAGTAGTGCCAAGATTGCTTACCAAATATTTACAGCTTGTTTGCCTGCTCTAAAACCATAACATAGAGTCATGTGTCCCGCAGTATCGGGTTCGGCGACTTCGTTCCCGGGGAGCGAGTGTACACGCCGCGCATAGAGACGTCGTTCATCGTGTGCTCGCTGTACCTGATGCTGGGCATGGCGCTGGTGGCCATGTGCTTCAACCTCATGCAGGTGGGAATATATGCATTTAGGGTGATTCGGTTTGGTGCCACTTTAAAATGTTGAGGATCTGATGATTTGGAGAGAGATTCTTCGAACCCATGTTCCGGGGTGGAGTGGAACATCTCGATAAATGAGAATACGTGTATAGCCGCTTTAGAATTTGTACACTTTAAAGGTAGCACCACAGTCACCTTTGGTAAGGCTAAACCTATATCTGTCACTATAACGTAGTAAATGTCAATTTTTTTGAAAGCTGATTGGCTCAAAAACATGAGATTGCAAGAAAGAAAAATGCTATTAAAGTTAGCTTTTGTAAAAAATATATATAGTGGTATTCCTAGAAGTCGGAAAGGTATATCATATGTTTTTTCTTGTAAGAAATATTCATTTTGTTACAGGAACAAGTGATTCACTACGTCGCAGGGATCAAGCGAGCGCTGAAAAGAATTTGCAGGTGCAAAAGATGACAAATACAAAAGTGAAGAAAATATAAATTTTAGAAGTACATGAACTATTTTATTTATCGTATTATACTATGAGGCAGCAATGATAGCCTATTCCGTAAAAATTCGACCCGAATCCCAGTATACACCAATGACTTTCTTAAAAGTTATGTTTGGGATTCGTACCTGGCCTAGCATAAAGAGACCGAAGTCTTAACCACTGCGCCACTTGGGTCGTCCAATGCGGGTCGCGCGGAAGGTCCTGGGTTCGATTCCCAGCAGAGCAAGGATTTGAATGATGAATTTGAATTTCTGTTTCTGGTCTGGGTGTGTGTGTTCTTGTCTTGTGTGTGCATGGCACCCACGACACAGGGAATCCTCGTGTGGGGCTATGAGTGCGAAGCGTTTTTATTAGCGTTATTATTATTGAGTAAACTAATGAATACTAATGTATACATTGACGATAGAGTTCATGCTTACTGCCGGCACTGTCCGCTTATTTATCTACTACTGCTAATGAAAATGTTTAATCTCTACGTCATTAGAAAACTCTAGATGTGGAAAGTTCTAGCAGTTTCCGCAATAAGCGCAATTTCTGCTGTAAATGTTCTCAAGTGTACGAACAAAAACGAGATTTAAAGCTAGGTAAGGACCAGCCGAGTTTTAAGTTTAGGGTTCTGTAGTAAAACATGAATACTGTGAAGATTTTTCTGAAAAAAAATGATTCGGCTATGACTTTTTGGGGGATTGCTTGGCAAGGGAGCGGCCGTGCTTCGGTTACATCATGATTGAGTTTTTTATATATGCCAGCGATGAATAAATAAAAATAAAGCAATTTTTATGATGATCTATCTAACGTTTTATTAATTTTTTAACTATTCTAAAAACCTTTTACCTCTATTTGGGTTATTACACTGTGCGACTCCTGTGTAGTAAGCTGTGTATGTGTGTGTGTAGTTGCGGTTTTGCTAAAACTCTGACTATGGGTACTATTTCGTACCAATTCTACTCGTGCGTATACGTTCGTTCACGCACGAGCAATCCCGACAATTTAAATACTACGGAAGCGCTCATACTGCGCGCAACTTAATCGCATGTCATCTTAATAAGTCGTATGTCTTAGTTATCCTTAGAGTCTTAAAGGGTCAAAAATTTCCTTCCTTTCTTCCTTTCAGCCCTTGGTAGTCCACTGCTGGACATGGGCCTAAATTAAAAACAGTTAAACAGTTACTTGAGGGTTTTTGTCAGGTCTACGGAACACTATACCACAGCTCTCGCAGCAAGAATGAGTGCATTCTTAAGCACCTAATGTCGGTAAGTGGCACGGGATTAAAAATGTAAGGTTTTCCTTTATTTATTTGCGGGTGCGGTGGTGCGGGGAGATTAAGCCTTCACGAAACTATTATTTCGTTTAGTGTTATGTTAACCCAAATTAACTATCGTTACCCGAATCGTGACTATATGAGGGCCGCATAGCCCCGCCATAGTAGATAGGGTAGAATACAGATTGTAGATTAGGTACAGACTTAAGAGAATTAGCACCTAGTTCACTGGGGGAGGTGGCACAATTACGACAATGTGGGGCTGTGAGTGTGAAGCGTTATTTATTCATTTATTTTTGTATTTTCCCGTCTCGCTTGTCAGTGTGTTAATCCCACAATAAAGGGATGTCTCGACTCACTGGGCTTCTGTTTACAACCGGAAAACATGATCATATTTTATAGCAAAGCTTCGTAAACCAAATAAAATAACAGGGCGCCATAAAACACTGGCCGTACGTACAAAAGATTCATGGAGGGCTACGAGTACTAACGACACTGGATTTGCAAGATTTATTCCCCACGCGTTTCCATTGACGGCAGTTATATGGATATAATTTATTACTTACTCTTTACAGTACATACTCAAGTGGTAGTGGCTTAGAATTCGGACTCTTATTCGATTGGTGCGAGAGCGGTGATAGCCCAGTGGCTTAGAATTCGACCTCGAATCGAGGGGTCCGGGTTCGAATCCCGGTGGCACGCACCAATGACTTTGTAAAAAAGTTATGTGCGCTTTATGAAATTAAATATCACCTGCTGTTACGGTGAAGGAAACCATCGCGAGGAAACCTGCAGCTGCACTCTAAGTTGTGCACCTTTAACAAAAATTAAATGACACTTGCAGTAACGGTGAAGGAAAACATAGCTACGAAACTAGGAACTCTCAGGAAACTGTTCTCAAAGGTGCCTATATCGTATCTAAGGTGCAATCTTCATCGAACAGGCCATAGAGGCAAACACAGCTGCTATTGAGGACTACAACCTGGCTTCTGCTATCAGCCACAGAGACGAGACAGTCATAGTAGAAACGCTGAAGGAACGAGCGGGACGATTAAAGGAAACACCGGGACAAAAGCAACAAAGAAGTTTTTCTGGAGCAAAATGATGCAAAAAAAGCACGGACCTAGAGTATGTGGACAGCAAACAAACATAGAAAAAAAGGTGCTTATATGGAGTCCACCGATCCACAATAGGCTTTGTCCTAATTGGTTGTTGCAATACGACACAACCGATCAACCAACCAACGCGGCAAAATTCAAACAAAGTCCGAGTGATTCAAATTACATTTGGTCAGTTTTTCTGCACTTTTAAAAACGTCAACGTCTATCGAATTAATAGACAACAATGGGCACACGCCTGAATCTAACAGAATAATACAAAAAGATATCAGAGCCGTTATTTCCAATATTCGAACATGGATTTAATTTTAATTGCTTCGGTTTAAGGGAGCTGTTTGAAAGGAACATTTATGGCTCTCATTTCCAATATTTAAAATTCATTTATCATTAATTCTTTTTTTTCGTTATTTTGAATAGGAGGGTTATTCCAAATTTGAATTTGCAAATGCGAGCAAGATTTACATTTTTTGTTTTTTTCAAAACTGGCAGATAAGCGAATAAGTTGGTTATTGGAAGTTAGTGCCAGCAAGTGGTGGGCAAGCCATAGTAGCCTACCCGGGGACCGGGGAGGTACTCTTTCACGCAGAAACGGCTGAACAGATTTGGATAAAATTTGGTATGCACTTATACTTACTAACTTGGATTAACATAAAGATAACTGTTTATCCCTCTCTGGACCAAGTTCCAAAATCCATGTGAACGAACCCCCGGGTCAAGTTTAGTATGACAATAACTCTACGAAAAAAGTGGACTGCGGTGACCATGTAACATCGGAGTTCTGCATCGGAGTGCTCATCGTAACAATACTAAAATTGTCAAAAAACTTTAGTATATACTTCTTCTTTACCTCAAAACGAGTGAAGTTACTTCGCCCCCAGTTTCCACAGCCGTCCATCAAACTGCCCTCATAAAGAGAACTGAGGCATTTGTTCTTAAAGCGATTACCTTCATCCCCTAAATGTAGGGTTGCCACTTTTTCTTCTTATTTTAACCTTCGTATAATTTAATCTTTGGTGGATTTAAGAATCTTTTAAATTGCTTTTTAAAGACACAATAAAACTCCAACTTCTGATTGATAATATTCGTAAGAAGTAAGTTCTGATTTATAATATCATAAAATCAATAAAAAATTTAACAAAAATGTGCAATATCGTAAAACGTTATATAAACTGACGACCCAAGTGGCGCAGTGGTTAAGACACCGGTGCGATGCACGGAGGGTCCTGGGTTCGGTTCCCAGCAGAGCAGATATTTGAATGATGAATTTGAGTTTCTATTTCTGGTCTGGGTGTGATGTGATCTTGTCGTGTGTGTGTCAATGGCACCCACAATCCAGGGAATCCTAGCGTGAAGCGTTATTTGTTTTAAAAATTGTTGTGCCAGCCCTAACCCCGAAGCACTCAATCGTCCCAGAATGATGTTATGAGAGCAATGTCGCAGCGGAACAGGTGCTGCCATCTCGCACATTGATCTCCCACGGATGTTGCAATCCCTCAACTTTGGGAACCGTTCCCCATTTGCGACTCTATCAAATAAATGTCACGTCGAGTGCCTACGGTTTTTGGTTCTTTTCACAAGGGTTGATGGATTTTGGAGAATGATTATGAGCTTGGGAGCTACGATGAATTGCTTTTATCGGCGGCCATCTTAGATTTTCATTGACCCAAATAAACAAAAAAATAAATAAATAAACAGGGCAAGCTAAATAAAACCGTTTAAACAGGCTGTCTGTTGTGCTCGTACCGTGTACTAAGCACTTTGCAGTTATAGTAGGTAATCAACATTTTGAGAGCACAGAATATGTCGGAAATTTACATTGTTATTACACGTTGGAAGCGATCAGTAAGTAGGGACATAAGTTCAATTCAAAACCAACCCTTGACCCATTAAAATAAAATAACGCCAACCAATAAATTTAATAGTTTACGTTCAAAAACCATATTAATTTGTTATTTAATGGCGTTAAACTACACAAAGGCATTAGCATTACATTGTGTTACCACCGTGGAGCCCTGAAAAGGGTTGAAAAGGGTCTCCTGTGCCCTAAACGTGAAGTGGACAATGCGCCGCAAAAGGTCGGAATGTACCTTATTAGTGACGTGACTGTAAATATATTGTAATGTGCCGTAATCCCTCGTAATCTTCGGGTAAACCGGGATAATCTAGGGATACACTATTGAAAGCCACTTACAATAGTAACCGGTGCTAAATTGTAAAATTGTAAATACTACATGTAAAGTGTGTCAGTAACCCATTAATGACCCACTACAGGGTCGGGTCTCCTCTCACAATGAGAGGGATGTAGGCCTTAGTCCACCACGCACCACTACTGCCCGTTGGTGGACGAACATGCCGCGTGAGAACATTTTTTGTGAACTCTCAGGCATGCAGGTTACCTCACGATGTTTTCCTTCACCGCAACAGCTGGTGATATTTAATTTTATAAAGCGCACGTAACTTTTTTAAAAAGTAATTGGTGCGTGAGACGGCGATTCAAACCCGGACTCCTCGATTCGAGGTCGAATTCTAAGCCACTCGGCTTATCACCAGCAAGCTAATCCAGCTGCATGCCTGAGAGTTCACAAAAAATGTTCTCAAAGGTATGTGAAGTGCACCACCGTGCGTCGTGGACTAAGGCCTACATCCCTTTCATTGTGGGAGGAGATCCGACCCTGTAGTGGGTCATTAAAGGGTTACTGACATAACCCAACTTATAACACAAGCAGCGGGAGTATTATCGCTATAATTCAACGATAAACGTATTTAAAACAGCTCAATCAAGCTTAAAATCCGTATACGAAACCCATTAGTATTGTGCTCGCGTCGATCTACCCAAAAGGGATGAAAAGGGCCAGGTTGTTGCTGTATTGTGATAGTGCCCTCAAATATAAGGTCAACGAACGTTCCTCACTAAAAGCTTTAGGGCTTGTCCACATTATTTTGATTTTTGACGGTTTTTTTTTTGTAATCGGTATTTTTTTTGCAAAGGTAAATAAGGACTTGAGTTTGCGGTTTTAGAGCCATCGTGGCTTGGGAAGGTCACCGCCACCCTCTTAATCCGCCTTGAAGTTGCGTGTTCTTCATGTCTTATACGGTGAGGGAGGTATGGAGATATTCTATTTGAGGCAAACTTCTAGATAGACTGAAAAATCAAAAATCAAAATCAAAGTCTTTTATTCATTGTCAGGTACGAGTTGTGTACACTTAATGAACGTCATACATGATAGAATATTATCTTACATCTAACATCCGCTTTCGGTGCCCCTCAGGCTAACGTAGACCAGGAGAAAAAAGCGGGCGGAAAAAAATCCCGGCACTCTTTTAAAATCAATTATGAACTAATTTATATTGCAGTATGATTTTCGACTGATAAATGAGCACGCGTAACAGCAATCGCGTGTGTCAGTATCAGTCTACTGTCATCTGCTCAGATTTTTTTTAAATTATGAAATTATGAAATTACTGTTAAACATAGACACATACATTTATTTATTTATAGTTGATATATAGAAATATATCACAAAATCTAAACACACGACATTCACAAAACACATAAACAAAAATGAAAGAAAGAACAAACCCATGTGCGATAGATATAATTTCTATACTCCATGGGTTGCAGTGACGACTTGACATCAGTTTACCAATAGTTTACGATACCAATAAAAACTAGCCAGTTTTTAATATAATTATTTTCCGAATTGTGTACCTGTATAAACACAATTTCAGATAAATCCCTTCGCGAAATAAACAAATTGACTAATAAATCATGTCGCAATTCTATTTCGAGAGAGATAAAAGTTTTGTAAATGGTCGACGCACACTGATGGGGCATTAGAACTATTCTCTAGTTACAAATAATAACTAGTTTTGCATGTTTGTATATCGTAAATTACTCTTCCTTTATGTGTAAGATATTTGTCTATACAAGGTCTTGCCTAAAGCCTTTGTCTGATGAACCTGTAAATTTCTGGAAGAAATGTCCTCGAATGGCGACAGCGGGAAACCGGTGGATTCAAATTCATGTTCATTCAAAATCACATTCCTACAACTTTACACTAGTAGTGCAGATAAAGGTTTTTTTAAACAGTCAGTGTGCTCGAGCCCTGAAGGCACACGATTCGTTCATATCGAAATAATTAATGCGTAGAAATTAGTCAGTTTTGTTACGATCTGATGTTTAAATACAATGTTTGTTATCAACTTCAATTTATTGTTGAGCTTTTACACTGAATACACCCTCTTTACGAAAAAATATCATTATGAATGATATAACAATATTTTCCTGATTGAAATCAATTTTATTTAGTGGTGATAGCCCAGTGGCTAAGAACTCGACCTCTTACTCGCGGGGTCCGGGTTCGAATCCCAGTGGCACGCACAATAACTTTCTCAAAAAAGGTGCGCTTCATAAAATTAAATATCACTTGCTGTAACGGTGAAAATAAGATCGTAAGATCGTAACCTGCATGCCTGGGAGTTCTCAAAAAAATTTTCTCAAACGTATCTGAAGTCCACCCACCCGCTTATGCCAGCGTGGTGGACTAACGCCTACATCCTTCGCATTATGAGATGAGATCCGTGGGTCACTAATGGGTATTTAATTAAATTTACGTCTAATAAACATTAAACAAAATAAAACGTTTAGATTAACGTACTAATTTAAAAAAGTCTAGCAAAAATATTTAAGTCAAGAAAACTCATATCAATAGCAATAGGTAGCTGCCTATTATTCAGAATAATATATAGAGAATTAAACCCTTCAGTAAACACATTATTCCGTCTCTATTCATCATCACCATTACACGAATCCCCTCTAAATGTAAACGTACACAATGTGGAGCCATCTCTGTATACTATGAGGGAACTATGTCACAAACTCACAAATAATACAATACACACATTGTCATAATTAAGGAGACATCAATTAAGCCCGCTTCGTCAGTCAACACGTCGTGTTCCCGTTCGTACCTTGTCCCTTTGCCCTTTACTGTTGCCCCGATGACACACTGCTCCCTTTTGCTACCCCTTAATTAATAGTGAAATCATCGAGGGGGAGGAATAATAATTAATTAACTACGAGTATAAACTGTCACATGCTGTACGGTGAAGGTACGAATCGCGAGTAAAAACCTTCATGCCTGGGAGTTCTCAAAAATGTTCTCAAAGGCATGTGTAGTCCACCAACCAGCATTACGCCAGCCAGCGTGGTTTTAAAATTTTTTGTTAAGACAATTAAACACTGCACAGTATCTTTTTCTCCATGTTTTAAACAATGCAACGAGCAAATGAAGTACTTATATAATCAAAGGAAAAACGGAACAAAACAAACCTTACGCGTACAGGAAGTCACTGACAGCTCACGCGTGAGGCCCCACTGATTAGCCGTTTCGGATAGGCCGCTGTGCGTAGGTACATTTTTGATGCCTACACGGGGAGTGGGACAGGCCTGGTACTACTTACGAGTAGTTACGAGTAGGATAGTATTGATAAGAACTGAACACGGCCGTTGGTCTGACTGACGGACAAATTAGGTGCTTGTATAAGATTTCACAATAAAATAAAATGCCTGACCCTTGCACAAAGCCTTGGGCACAGCTAGTGTTTAATATATTGTATCAGGCGTTACTTTGCGGAAATCCATTGTTATTTAAGTTGTATTTATATTTCTTTGCAACAATCCGCACACGTGGAACTTGTTTTGGTATGGACCCACCACCCTCCCTTATCTCTCTGAGTAGGTATATACCATAACAACTTATTCCAATAGTAATGGCAAAGAAAAAATGGACAAACGTAAACAATCAGGAGTTTATAGTATCGCTTGTCCAGAATGTAACGGTATATATGTGGGTCAGACTGGTAGAAATTTTGACACAAGGTATCGAGAACACCTAGCAGCGTATAGAAATGGTCGCGCAGACAGGTCCAATTTCGCAAAACATTTGATAGAATCAGGCCATTCGGTACCTACTGGCCATACGTATAACATTTTAAATAGATGCGATAAAGGAATTAGGCTCAGTTTGCTAGAACAGCTACAAATTATTCAATATAGTAAAAACAATAGTGTTACATTGCTGAATGAACAAATAGACGTATCTAATTCTCCTTTGCTGCATATTTTTCCACCAAAATCACATGTGACGTAAAAAAGACATAAGTCACTAATATCAAACGTCAAAACACTGACAAGTGACGTTTTATTCGATTTTTGATTACACTCGATGTGTCATAATGGCAGGGAGAAAAGGTATATAAGCAGCTCACTCGAACGGCGACCTCACTCAGCAACCAACCGTTGTAGAGTCCACATCACCTGATGATGCTCCGTTGTGGGGCGAAACACGTGTCGTGTACTATTGGAATAAGTTGTTATGGTATATACCTACTCAGAGAGATAAGGGAGGGTGGTGGGTCCATACCAAAACAAGTTCCACGTGTGCGGATTGTTGCAAAGAAATATAAATACAACTTAAATAACAGCTAGTGTTATTAATAAAGCCTAGCTGCTAACACTCGTGGCTGACGTGCGGTGACGGATCCAAGGTTCAATTAGCGACGTTGGACCGCTGCCAGCTAAGCTCAAAGATATGCTTTTGGGGTTCCCTGCAACCCTTTTGGAAACCCTAATACTGCAGTGCTAAAAGTGCTAAAAGCGGTGATAGCCCAGTGGCTTAGAATTCGACCTCGAATCGAGGGGTCCGGGTCGAATCCCAGTGGCACGCACCGATGACTTTGTAATAAAAAGTTATGTGCGCTTTGTGAAATTAAATATCACCTGCTGCTACGGTGAAGGAAAACATCGTGAGGAAACCTGCGTGCCTGAGAGTTCGCAAAAAAACAATGTTTTCAAAGGTATGTGAAGTCCACCAACCTGCAGTAGGCCAGCTAATGTGTTTTTAAATTACTTATATTATATTTAAAATAGTGGACGAAAATACATGTCTCAAAGTTCTCCATACTGCTATTAAGGTAAGTACATAATTGTGAAGTACCTATGCTGCGCACAGTAGGTCAACGTGGTGGACTAAAAAAATGTTTAACGAAGGTTTATCTTTTTGGTGCCTTTTGGCTACGGAACCTTGATTTTACTCAATTCCCACGATCGTGAGAAGAAAGCTATTATTGTTCTGCCACCTCACTGGTAGAATAAGGTGGTCGGTTGTCGCAAATTACTGTAACTGCTGTAGCCGTAACTTGGTGGGAAGTAAGGCCCGTTTGTTGAGCTGCGAAAGATTTCTCTACTTCCCGATGTAACTTTATCTGTTTGTTCTGTCCCATTAGTGACCCACAGGGACAATGAAAGGGAAAATGCATGGATGTCTGTATGTTGATAAATCGACTGAAGCTAGTATAAACACGTAGGGTCTTAAAATTGTTGCAAAACTGAATTAAATCCCGCAAGTTTCAAAATTATACTCTTACCGTCCGATATTAGCATTCGATTCACGTCCTCACTTTCAATTAATCACACATATTCAAACGGGGCTCATTAGCCGCCGTCTCCGTCGCACACATGCATAATGCATGAGTTGGAAGAGTTAGAATGCCTATCCCGATGCTAATGCATTACTCTGATTCATTCTTCGGTGCGCGGCGTAATGGTTTGTCGTAAAATTTGTTCCTTTGGGATCATGTTCTCCTGGTACCTGACGACCGATAAAGTATGGAATAAAAGAAAATAGCCCCACACTAGGATTCCCTATGTCGTGGGTCCCATGGACACACCCAAGACAAGAACACACACACTCAGACCAGAAACGGTAATTTTAACTCATCAAATCTCCGCTCTGCTGGGAATCAAACCAGGACCCTCGGTGCGACGCACCAGCGTCTTAACCACTGCGCCACTCGTCGTATCGCGGCAATGTCGTGTATTGCCCGTAATAAAAACTCAAAAAAAGCTAAAAAGTCAAATATCGTGACAATCTATTGTTCAGACAGACGACAACCCAATAGAACGCGAGTAAACAAATTAACAAGTCGGAACCGTGATAATTACAATCCACTGGGAATGTCCCGTATAGTAATACGAGTACCTATGTTGAAAAGTTCAGCGAACCATCTTTTTGTCTTTCATACGGATTGATAGTCAAGCGGCTAAGAATTCAGCCTCTCACTAAAAATGTAAAATGTGTCACCTGTTGTAACGGTAAAGGAAACATAGTGAAATACCAGACAATCATATAACTACTTGAGTTAATTATAGAGTTAAGTACAAAGTAGAGGCAGTGATATACCTCGGATTAGCGGTGAACCTTACGGGGTTATAATGTACACACAAATAGGGGTGCTGAGGTCATCGTACCCTGATTAAAACTACTTTAAAGGGCTGAGACGGCACCTCAGACTTACAACATGAAGTGCGACGAATTACTTTTATTGCTCACTTCATGGCAATGTGTGACAACTAACAATTACTTAAAAACGGTGAATATCACCTACATACATACATGTTGCCCTCTGGACTCATAAACTGAATAAGACAGCAGGAATCCCTTGAATTCAAAGAAGAAAAGGCGTTGGATTAGGGAAGGTTATGTCCAGCAGTGTACTACGAAGGGCTGAAAATATGATGACAGAAATGCGAAGCGAAAGTGGTAGATTTTCAAAGGGAGATCTCCCACCAGGCTACAGACCATGACTGGGGAGCGGCCGTGCTCCGATTACGTCATGTCGGAGTTTTGTATATATGTCAGCGATGTAGAAAACTTCGATAGCGTGATTCAGGATCATGTGGCGCCATCTCTTGACAAAAAGCGGAAGTCGCCACAAGCCGTTTAAATACGGCCCTGTCATGTGAATTTACAAGTTCATTTTTACTAATTGAGTTACGAGTAGTTATAAAACGTAGGCCGTTGATCTATCCTTCCGGGATTATGTTATTACACGAAGAGGGGTGGAACCTGATTAAAACTTCTTCGAGGCAGGTCAAGCTGCACGGGTCAACGGTGGTTTTACATTATTTACGTGCAAAATTCTGGCAAACTTATTCTCATTTGTAAAACAAGCCAGATGTAATAAGTTTCATCTTACTCGATAGTATGGAAGTTTAAATATACAGATTTTTGTGTACGAGTATATTACAACGTATTTCGTTGGCTGAGGAAGAAATAATATTTATTGTCCTTATGCGTGCATTACCCCACTGTAGGATCTGTACCCTTAGTCTGAGTTTTAGCAGTTCCGAAACGAAACGCACACATACACAGCTCACCAGACGAAGATGCACAGTGTAATAACCAACAGAGGAAAAAGATTTTTAGAAGAGTTAAAAAATTAATAAATCATTAGATTAATCATCACAAAAATTGCTTTATTTTTAATTAAGACTCTTTCAATGTTTAATAATATTAATGAAATATAATAACCGTGAATTGGCCGTAATGCATTGTAAAATTTCGAACTAATATTATACCGTAGGTATTAAATATTTGCTAGTATTATAATGTCTAACGTTAAGTGTTCATATCTTTCACTCCATACAAAAATTTGATTTTAATTTTTTTAACTCTTCTAAAAATCTTTTACCTCTAGGTATTTGTTATTACACTGTGGACTCCTGTGTAGTAAGCTGTGTATGATTTACGTATCTATCCGAAACGAATCGCACAAACGTTTCGTTTCTGTATCGCTAAAACTCAGACTAAGGGTACTGATCTCCGCTCATAATGAGAAGGATGTGTGAATCTGTGTGAACAGGGCTTAATGACTATGTTTGTATCCCGAGTGCTTACGTATCAGTGTAAGTACTAAGTTATTCATAAACATGACAACAGGTTGGTTTACGGGTGTTTGCTTTCTTTATCTTTAGAATGGTCTTCCAGCTGATGTAATTTCATAGGACTATGACAGACAGAGTCCAGACTCAGTGTACCCATGGTGTCGGTCAATCTACAAACGTTTTATTTGTGTTTCCTGCTTTATACTCAACATAACGTTAATAGCTTTATACTTAACGTACCTAATGTTAAGTATAAAGCAGGTATGTGTATAAAGCAGCTAGGTATATTGTAATTAACGTCGTAACAGTTTCAGATAACATGATGTGGTGGAAGCAAAAACCCCTCTTTTCGAGGGTCTCCTTGAGGTGCTTTAATCGTTATGATTTCGACTTAAGAACGACACGACTTAAGAACGACACGATTTAAGAACGACACGACTTAAGAATGATACGACTTAAGAAGAATGTCAGTGTAGAAGACTTGATAGCCTGTCAGCAAGTAAACAAGACCTTTTGTTTTAATTCGTTAAAAAATTAGTCATCTGTGCCTTGACCATGAACGTCTTACACGGTTTCGTATAGTAATCGTATCGAGCTGTCATTAGTTTGGGAAGATGTCAACACAGACTGACATAATGACATACTAATGACTGATAAACTGACGTTTCGCCCGCGTGGATTTTAGAACTTGATGCAGAGAAGGATGACAAGTATCTTATATGTTAATCTAGGTTATGATCTATCTATGTATTAAATTTCATCCAAATCTCTTTAGCCGTTTTTGCGTGAAAACATTCGTATTTATAATAGTATAATATATAGTATATACTCGTAATAGTAGGATTCGTTAGTATTATTGTGTAGTAGTGTCGTTGTATGTGAAGCGGTCTCGCCAGTGTGAGTGTAAGGGTAAGTGTATTGTAACGGGAGATTAGCGTGTGACACGTTATTAAGGCGCGCGACGGCTTACATTCGGGTCAGGACACGGTGTTAGGAGATGGCGTTTTGATTTTTTATAATGCAGAAGCTGCCGATATAGGACTCTTCGCCTGATGTAGGATTAATACTGCGTTGCCGTTGTTTAGTGAGATGCCCGAGGTCTGCCAAAAGAAACAGAGAAAGAGACACTGATGTCTCAAGGCGTCTATAGTTAAACTCAGAAGGTACCTTACTCCTTTCTGGTAGACAATTTTGGTATTAATGAGCTGCAGTGAATATTTTTAATACGCCAGCACGTTCTTTGTTATTATTTTATGTAAATGCAGGAGATCTTAAAGATGGATGGATATTTGTGACGCTTTCAAGCAAAGACTGCTGTTGCATACATTTCATAAAGAATGTAAATTTCATACATACAATAAGCGGTCATTTGGATCTAGAAAGTGGTTCACTGAAAGTTTTATTGGCGTTTTCATTTTATAACGTTTAGAAATTGATTCATGGGATATTTTTTAATTCTTTCTCGACAAAAAGACGTAGATCGAGAATTATACTTTTAAAATTAAGTAGGTAAACTTTCAATAAGCAAAATATCAGGGACAAATTTCGGAACGAGATGATTTTTCGGCAGGAAGCAACTGGACGTGAAGAGTTGAACATCGAGCTCAGTGGAGCGCCTTAAGATCGGCCTATGTCCACCAGTGGACAAATGTTGGCTGAAGGAAGCAGAAAGGAAGCAAAATATCCGCCCTGCTCGTTACTAAGCCTTCAGTCGAACAGTGACAAGAACAGCGTCCTATCTGAGAGGGTCCTAATCCTAACTTTTTGTTGTTAAATTATACACAATTATACACATGCGGCTTTTTGTCCATTTGCCCTGAGTGTGCTTATGTCCTGGAAATTAGGAAGGGACTAATCCGTTTATGTTTTAAATTACAACGCTTAAATCTTTACACAAACTTGCTGTTTAATTTTTTTATAATAGGACTTGCTTATATTCGACGTAAAGTGGTTAATGCAGCCCATAGGTACCAGCGACGTACTACCTCAAATAGGATAGAGGTCCTATCTTGGAGGAGGAGGAGGCCTTGATGTGGGAGATTGCTGAATTAGACTTCAGTCCTAGTAGTTACGCATTTTTTTTTCAAAATACAAAATACTTTATCAACATTCCAATTTTGGTGACAATGATACAAATTGTGAGGAGATCCTTTAAGTAAAGATTACCCCGTACTTTGCATTCTTACCTTAAGACCTGTCTGTCTGCAACCCATTATTGACCCACTGCAGGGTTGGGTCTCTTCTCACAATGAAAAGGACGTAAGCCTTAGTCCACAATGCTGGCCTAGTGCGGGTTCGTGGACTTCACGTGCTTTTGAGAACATTTTTTTGCATGCAGGTTTCCTCACGATGTTTTCCTTCGCCGTTACAGCACGAGATATTTAAATTTTAAAAACCGCACATAACTTTTTTTTTTAAGAAAGTTATTTGTGCGTGCCACTGGGTTTCGAACCCAGACCGAATTCTTAGCCATTGGGATATCATCGCTTTATTAATTAACTTGTAATCTTCCTGTTATGTTTATCTCAACAGTCAGGAATACTTTATATGTGTATTAAAATAAGCAATAAAGTTCTATTACACGCCACTAGACCAATTGCGTAGAACCGTGCCCGTATTGGTGAAACGCAATTTCCCGATACATTGCCGTCGGCACATAAATTACACTCGGTGCTCACAATGTGATTCGTTTACGATACGAGATTACATAAGCTGTTCCACACGTTGGTATAACGTGATCAGAGGGTTAGTTCGCGTAATAAAGTTTGACGGAGTGAGGCTCGGCTAGGTCATTGGGTAATGGCCACGCTCCAGTTATAATTATTATATACCAAAATAACATTTTTTACAATTTTTGTCTGTCTGTCTATCTGTCTGTTTGTTCCGGCTAATCTCTGGAACGGCTGAACCGAGTTTGACGGGACTTTCGCTGCAGATAGCTGATGTAATAAGGAGTAACTTAGGCTACTTTTATTCCGAAATTCACGCAGACGAAGTCGCGGGCTCAGCTAGTTTGAGATAAAAAAATCTCTATATAATAAAGAATTAGTAAGTCAACGTAGCATTGCTGCTACCTTTACTTCAAGTAACTTCTATAGATGTTCTCCCTTTACTGCATCCTCTTAGTTTATTTATTCAACAAAGTTACACAAAGAAATCGCTCAACCGCTGTCAAAAATTGTGTCATTTTCACGAAAAAACGGGTAGGTACTTCGACACAACGGCCATTGTGGACTGACCCGCTTTTAAATCAAGATTTTTCACTCACCGAAATTGCTTTCACTTTTCCAAAACAAGATGAAAGGCGAAAGGAAAGTTTTCTTTTCATGTTGTTTTTTGTACGCACAATTAACCATTTTTTACTCGAGCAAAACATCCTTTGATGGAATTAAATATTATTTCTCAAATCTGTAAGGCTTCTAAGCTATATTTCAACGTTATTAAGATGTAAGTAAATCTATGAAGTATTGTTATGAGGTCGGCTATTTTGAAAATAAATTATGAAGCCCCGTTTTCTCTAGGGAACATTTGTGGTAACTCTGTCGCTCGATACCAAATGTTCGTGTCCCGCGTGATGTCGCGCGACGTCGTTTACGACATCACTGCGACTTGTCGCATTGCGCTTATAGAGTGTGAACAAGTCAAAATATTTTGTATGACATTTCCCACAAAGTCGCAGACATACTTAGATAGGTAATATCACGTGAATGTCGGACGATATGTCTCCGGAACATACCGCCCAGTGAAAACATGGCGTGAAATATTGATAGATTCATTGGTTTTGTTTTTAATTAGCATTAACTTAAGTCAACTCAAGTTCTCGTGTCCTACCGTACATAATCGAACGACAAACCAACACGACAAAATTTAAACAGGACATTAGGGAGCTGTTGCTGAGCTGTTACTATCCTGATTGAAATACGCACTGACGAAACGACGAAACTGTACGAAATGCTTACATTTGTCGCCTGTCGGTCAGTGTCACTTGAACGTGTTCGTTGTACGTACACTTGTTCGTTGTCGTACGAGCAATTTTTGCTAGCGACATGGCAAAGTGCCCACCACAGAGCTTTTTGCACTAGAGGACGCAATTGTGTGTACTTCGCGTGTAACAAAGGAGATTGTCTTCTTTTAGCGCCACTTCAAACCGTTCTCGAACGCAGACGTCATCGAAAACAGAGAAAAACACATTTTGCATTTAAATGCCTTAATTTAAGAAACTACACAAATAAAGGAGGACGAGATACCGGAAACGTTTCCTTTCATCGGTAAGTCATTTTGTTATTAAAATGGCACGCTTGGTTTCTGTACAGGTAATGAGACTTGCGTCCTCTAGTCCATATAACTATGTGGTGGTGTGGTAACACGGTAAGTTGTAGCAATATGGATGCCAATAGCAAATTGCGTCTCTTGGCACGGCTAATTTGTGTTATGTTCATTCTGCTTGATTTATGACAAAGGGAGGGTCAATTGTATTTTTACGGTTGCGGTAATGTGAAAGGGTGTATTGTATTGGCGTATTGAGTTTTCTCTCCTTGGGAGTAAATATGAGTAAAGGCTGAGTCTTATTAAGTTTTGAGGATAAAACTTATCTGGTAGGTAAGAGGGATTGCTTGTGTACATGTTTTAGTATTTCAAATACGTCATAAGGGAATGGTAACATAAGATGTCTTTCAGGGGTAACCGGAATCATATTTCAAATTAGTATTAAAAATTCGAAAGATTGTGACGACAGATGTTGGAAGATGCATCCAGTACGGATGTACTCGTACATTACTCTTTAACGCAAGAACGGCTGCACAAATTTGTATGAAATTTGGTACACAGGTGGAATAACCTGGATTAACATGTCATGTTATGTCAGAACCCATTAATGACCCACTACAGGGTCGGGTCTCTTCGCACAATGAGAGGGATGTAGGCCTTAGTCCACCACGCTGGCCTACTGCGGGTTGGTGGACTTCACATGCCTTTGAGAGCATTTTTTTGTGAGCTCTCAGGCATGCAGGTTTCCTCACGATGTTTTCCTTCACCGTAACAGCAGGTGATATTTAATTTCATAAATAGCACGTAACTTTTATTACAAAGTCATTGGTCAAAGCCACTGGGATTCGAACCCGGACCCCTCGATTCGAAGTCGAATTCTAAGCCACTGGGCTATCACCGCTGCGGATTAACATAAGCACTCTTTTTATCCTCCTCTGGACCAAGTCTTAAAACCCATGCGAACTAAGCCTCGGGCAAAGTCTAGTTCAAATAATTTTTGAAATGGGAAAAACAAAAATGGGAAATTATGTCTTTGCACGTGTACAATTTTCAGAATAGGAAAAGTATTTTAATATCAACAGCAATACACGAAGCGACGGTCGTAGTAAAAATAACAGAACCAATTGTTCCATTTAACAAAATAGAATATCCGAAACATAAAACTATCGTACATTTTATTTCTGACAAATCGCTAGTAGTTATAGTCAATTTTCAATTTCTGCGTAGTACGAGTAGATACTTCATCATAAACGAGCAACTTCATCACTATGAAACAAGTTACGAATTCTCTAGAAATTTTCAGATGAATCCTTGAGAACTGCTTCAGAAAGATGTAGGTAATAAATATCTTTAAATGATGCGTCAAAACTTTAATAATAACACTCGCTACTATAATTTATCGTTGTCTAAACACAAAAATTCGTTTAATAACCCTTATTCATTTGTAATAGAGTCGAATATCGCTCGCAATAGTGCCATGACGAGTAGCAAACGGAATAGCAAACGTAAATTTGGCGATTCCCAATTTTATGCTTCCTAAACTGTCTCTTTGATAAGGCTGTTTGTGTGAAATTTTTCAGCAGAGTTTTAAAAGCGAGTTTGCGGAAAGTTAAAAAGTTGTCTTTTTATCGGTGCAAGTTCTTAACATTAACGGAACTTGGCTGTATCAATTTATTGGTATGACTGTCGGTGGTGAAATTAAACTTAGCATTTACCCGTTTATCTTAGGTATCTGTATAATGTAACCTGGAAGGCTTTTTACTGGCACTTTAAAAAGTAGCTGGGACACACTCCAGTCGATCAAGCATCATCGGTAGGTATCATAATCCTTCACATGATGAGAACCTGGCTAATTGTAACTTGATTGACTTCACTTGCCTTAGAGAATGTAAGACACGCTAATAATGACAAGACTACCTACCTATTAATTTTACAAGTCTTACTTTCTTACTTATTAATATGCTGCATATTTAGGACCTACCTATAGACACTTAAAGTCGAAATGTTCCGCGTAAGTTTTCAGCAATAGTTAAATAAAAAAGAGCGCAAAACCCTGCCTTTTCGCTTTAAAAACGTGTAATAAGCAGCTACTGCTTAGGTGCGGTTTTCTATAGAATCGAGGTCAAAACCTAAGCGCCTGGTGGAGCTCTAATAGCAATGTTACGACTAGCGTAAAATAGCTAAGGTTATATTGAAAGGCGTTTTGATGGGATTTCAGTGCTTTTATCGCACTGGTACACACAATAGTACTTAGTTCAAGCCTTTATTCAAGTGTGTTAGAAATTACTTGCTTTCTTTGCAATGCAACGTTCGTTAGAATTTAGAATTCCGAGAATAAACTAGTACAATACGGTCTTTTATGGAAGCATAAATTTAAGTTACCTAAGTAAAGTAACTACAAAAGAGATTCTTTGAATTCAGCTTGTAGTTTTGAGGTAGGATGAAACTTCTTAGTGTAGGTAGATTTCCGCGGTTTTTATTTAAAGGTAGCTTATTTTTACAAGGAAAAACAATGAAGCGCCTGCATTTTTATTCGCGGTTTAATCAACGTCACATATACTCAAAAGCACCGCACAGAGGAGCGCATTTCTCGGCTGCACGCTATTTTGCCGTTTAACGTGAAACAATAAAGGTCATTCTAGCGCGCACGCTGACCCGTTTCCGATAGCCTGCGTTAACAAACATGTCATGGGACCACGGTGCTCAAAGTTGGTAAAAACATTCCGAAATGAAAAAGAAATAACCTTTAAAATCGACGTGTTCCTTTATTGGACCTAGTCATACTGTACTACAGAATAATTCTTCTTTACTTTTAAAAGAGTCCTGGGAGTTTATTCCGCCTGCTGTTTTCTGTCAGTCAACGTTTTGCCTGAGGGGAGATCAAAGCGGATGAATATATAATTCATATACCTATGTATGACGTTCAAGAAGTGTGCACAAATTGCACCAAATAATGAATAAAAGCTTTTGACTATGACTTTGACAGTGAGCTTGGCTTAAGACACTAATGTGTCATAATTCAGTTTGGAATGTTTTGCCTGTGTTTTCAAATGACAGGTAAATTAAATAAAAACTTTGAGAACCAGTGCCCCGGAGGAACTCATCGCCAGTGATCGTAATTATCCGCTCGATTCAGTCCAACAACACTGAATAAAGTTTTAATTACACCCACAATTACTTATTTCGCTTTGTTGCTACTCTTTTTCAGTAGCGTGTGATTTTAAGCAAAATTGTTTTACTTTTTTTCGATATGGCCATTGTTTGTTCTCGATACCTTACCGTCACCCACATAACTCGCCGTGAAGGAGCGTGTTCTTTATGTCTGTCACGTAGGTAATTTATTCTTTGGGGAGGTGTGATTACGGGATATACTTTGGACCCTATTTCGGATTATTATGGATGAATAGAGCGGTGATAGCCCAGTGGCTTAGAATTCGTTAGAATTATATCTTAAACAATTAAGAAACACTCGAGGAGTTAAACTCGAGAAACGTACTGACTTCATTTTGGAAGGGTTTCTTGAGTTTATGCAAGATGAGTAGGGAAGGTCGTCGGCTTAATTTTTCCCTAATTTAAAAAAGCACGTCGAGAAAATGTGGGCGGATCTAACAGCCAAGATTATAATAAGGGCTAGCTTAATTAACTCACTGTCGGTGTTGTGTTCCTTACAAACGAGCGGTTGTTTGTAATCCATTCATCTTCTTATATAAGTTATATCCACTACAATTACTGAAGGTTAGCAAACAGCATACTGTACCTACTGGGTTATTTTGCGCTAGACGAAATAGATGAATAAATAATCCATTAATCACTCTACAGAGTCGGGTCTCCTATCACAATGGGAAAGATGTAGGCCGTAGTCCACCACGCTGCCTAGTGTGTGTTGGTGGACTTCACGTGCCTTCACATTATGGGGCTATCAGGCATGATCTCTTCACGATTTTTTCGTTCACCACGTTCGTTTTAGCAGGTACTATAATAATAATATAACGCACGCATAACTTTTTTGTCAAAAATATGTAAAAATATTATTAGTATGTTAATGGTAAATTAGATATTACAAACGTCATTACCACTCCAGTCGTAGGCTATCTGAATCTAACGACGCTTTGCTATCGTCCAAATAATCCAGTGCCTGTATGACTGTTAATTCATATCAACCTATATGCTACCTAAAGAATACTAAACGGTTAAAAAATCGCAGCGTTACCCCGCCCGTCTGTGTTTCCTTACCCAGCGGCACAAAATCTCCCGTGGGCCCATTCAGCAGGACCGGCCCATTTTAATTCAAACCTTTTGACACTCCACGTTATTATTTGAAGGGAAAGTTTTCCTTAAAATTCGGTCCTTTCTCACCGGCTATATTTTAGGGTTCTTTAACCAAAGGGTGACAAACGGAGCTCTATTGTGGATATTTTCGCCATTGTCAACAGATGGCGCCACATGATCCTGAATCACGCTATAGAAGTTTTCTACAACGCTGGCATATATACAAACTCCGACATGACGTAATAGAAACACGGCCGCTCGCCGTGTGATCACCTAGCTTGGTGGGAGATCTCCCGCTAAACTATTTATGCACCCGCATCATCCGCTCACCAGATCTGCATAAATTATTGTTTGGATATTACAAATAATTTAATCGATTCAACGACGAGTTATCGATGCCGCAAACACTTTTTGAAAAATGCCTGCCAGTCCTTGGACTGTTAAGCCGCGTTAAGTTTGGACGCGTGTTTGTACGAATTTAACTCGTGCGTATACGGGTCACGGACGAACAATCCTGACTTTTAAAATACTATGACAGCGCTCACACTGCGTGTGACTAACCGCGTTAGCACACCTCCGCCGCGAAATTGCGAAATAGCGAAACTGCTGAGTTTTGCCACCGTTTGTCCGTTGTAATAAGTGATAGCCCAGTGGCTTAGAATTCGACCTCGAATCGAGGGGTCCGGATTCGAATCCCAGTGGCACGCACCAATGACTTTGTAAAAAAGTTATGTGCGCTTTATAAAATTAAATATCACCTGCTGTTACGGTGAAGGAAAACATCGTGAGGAAACCTACATGCCTGAGAGTTCAAAAAAAAATGTTCTCAAAGGTATGTTCGTCCAGCAACGGGCAGTAGTGGTGCGTGGTGGACGGCGGCCTACATCCCTCTCATTGTGAGAGGAGACCCGACCCTGTAGTGGGTCATTAATAGGTTACTGACAATGAGGGCGAAACATTCAAGCATTTCGCGATTTCGCGCGCATTTCGTGATTTCGCGGCGGAGGTGTGCTACCAGCGTAATAAGTTGACGTACGACTAACCCGCATGCGGCGTGGGCGCTTCCATAATATTTCCAAGGTCACGATTTTTCGTGTGTGAACGCACGTATACGCACGAGTTACATTCGTACAAACACGCGTCCAGTCTGAGCGTGGCCTTATTTGTAGGGAACCCTACGAGTATGTTGGAGTTCCATTAGTACTTTACGTTTACGTTTTTATTGGTCCTAATGTACCATTGAGAGCTTCATAAAGCGAATACGTCGTTATCGTAATGGCATTTTTATCCTCATAAATTAAGGGATCAACTTTTTTGGTGGATTTCGCGGTTTTGATTTACGGTGATTCGGATTTGTTTGCGGGATGTTGCGGCTTTCAATGTTTTTTTCTTTAAGCTGGTTATTAATTATAATGGCTGGCTGTATTATAAATGTTGGTTAGTGAATGATTGTAGGTAAATCAGGTTTTTCGTTGCGAATATAAACTTTTAACGATTTTTATTTTTCATTCTGCGAAAGCTATTTGATAAATATGATTAGCATTGGATACATTAAGTTTATTTTCAACTTTCTTCTCGTAAAGAAAAAAAAATTTGTTTATTTTTTTAGGGATGTGGCTGGCTGCACCCATTTACGTCCCACTGTTGGACATGGGTCTCTCCCCACAAGGCCTCCGACAAGGTTTAACGATAACAACCGGAACCGACGGCTTTACGTGCCTTCGAAGCACAGACGGAACCCTGTACCTTTTAGGTATCAACCCTGAAATATCCCTAGTAAAAATATTCGATGTGTAAGTTTTCTGTGGTTTTTTTCAAATATTTTTTCACCCAAACACGAACCGACTATCACAATGATTATGGTAGAGTCCAATTTCCGATTGGCGTACACGCAAATATTTTTCTACCGGATATGACAGGAACTCTATAAATTACGGGTTTTATGGCGTATTTGTGGTTTTTCTATTGAATTTTATGTGATATTTCGTGGACGAGAAAAACTACTTTTGTGGCGGAAAACTGAAGTAAGTAATGACGTAGATGTTGCAGAAGGAAGTCACTAATATACTGTGTAGGTAATAAGTTAATAATAAAAAAATATGTCCAAAAATATTATTATTTTTGAATTATTATTGTCTGTTGCAAACCCTGTTACTTGCAAGATTTGACCTGAGCATACATACAAACATTACAAGTTAAATCTTGTACTATTATTAATGTATTTTGTGGTTAAATGAATCTTTTAAAATGTAGGAAATAAAACAAAACTTTTTTTTAACTTTTAATAGGCATTTATTTATAATTGAACACGTAATTAAATTACACTATATAATGTATGTTTTCATAATAAACTTTTAAATTATCAACAATACATAACATGTTTTGCTACCTTTGTTTACTTTCTTATCACAATGTTTATCTTTTTCTTTTAATTCCTTGAGCATGATTTTTACTTACTTAAGACATCAGAATTATATATCATATTTGATACTACAAGGACCGTATTTGACACAGTGAGTAATTTATGATTTACAAAAAAATTCTGCATTAGTTTTACCGCGATTTTTTTATAAATACAAGCCAAATTATCATTACTCTTTACGTCACTTTTTCAAGTTAAATTAAACTTAAGAAACAAACTTTTTTGACAAACTAATAATAAAATCAATAAGTTATACATAGTAGGTACAAAATTAGGCTTTATTTAGTTTTAAATTTACAACTTTAAAATCAATGTATAACAGAAGGAAACATACAATAATATAATAATAATTATGTTTTCTTTTATTAAAATTTAAGTATCTTTAGCATTCAAAGGGTTTCCATTGGACGGATTGTTTGAAAATTGAATGTTTTTGTATGAGAGTATCCTACTTTTATATTATTATAAATGCGTATGTTTGTGAGTATGGATGAATGTTTGATACTCTTTCACGCAAAAACGGCTGGACAGATTTGGATGAAATTTGGTACACAGATAGATTATAACCTGGACTATAGTATAGGATACTTTTTATCCTTCTCTGCACCAAGTTCTAAAATCAACGCGGGCGAAGCCGCGGTCACAATCTAGTTATAAATAATTTGATGACAGCGTTCATGCTCACGGTACTATTAACGATTGTCCTATAGTACTATATAATTAATCTTTTTCAATTAGCAAGCATAAATGTATATATAAAGCCCATGGCTTCAAATAAATAATAACAATAAATTTTTATTCGTTATCTTACCAGCCACATACATAGGCCTTGCTGTAGTAAATTAGATCTTAATTTACGAACTATAAAGTTCAAATTTGGTACTCTGTATAGTCCCAATGCCATGTCTTGTTCACCCTGTTATCGTATACAGGGGTCATCGGAGATTTGATAGTGTCTGGTACCTGAAAAATATAAATATTAAACCTCAAAAATATACCTCAAAAAAGTATAAAATAACATTTCTTACATACTTTAGGCTTACTTACTATTAATTGAGGTTGGTGTTTTGCACCAAAAGTATGTAACAAATGTTACTTCATACTTTTCTGAGGTTGGTTTAATTTTTTTTTAATTTTTTTCGTAATTTTCAGTTTTAACTCCATACCACGAAAACTACTGGACCAATTTTGATGAATCTTTTACCATTCCCTAAGTTGAACAAAATGCAAACAAACAAAAAAAGAACGAATACGATCGGAGATATGCGAGGAAAACATATCTACATACATAAATACATACCATACACCCATGAAATTTGGTATTCTTGTTTGGAAACCATAAAAGACCAACATTAATATGTAAAAATTGTGCAGTTCTGAAAGTGTTACATACATACGTGTCGAATTGATTACCTCCTTTTTGGAAGTAAATTAATGAAGCAAGCAACTTACGAACAAGCTCTGCGCCTGCTCCTGCAGCTGTAACGGCGGCTGCGCCGGGTTCAGCGGCTCGTATGCGTCAGACACGCCGCTGTCTGGTGAGTCTGGCGTCAGGGCGGAGTTCAGGTACCCCTTGGCGGCCACGCGGCTCTTGTGCACGCAGTAGTCACCCGTGAACGGGTTCTGGTACGCCACCACCGTTCTGGAAAGGAACGAAAAGGAAAGGTGGTGGTTAAGGCGATTAGCAGTGAATCGAGGATCGCGCTCGAATCCCAGCGAGTGAATGAATAAGAATGGAATCTTATCTACCGTGGAAAACATTTAATTACCGTTTCTCACGCTGGTAAGTTCTGTTCACGAGCTATTCTTTCGTTAGCAATAAAGAATTTCGTTGGATTAAAGAACATTAAGCGGTGATAGCCCAGTGGCTTAGAATTCGACCTCGAATCGAGGGGTCCGGGTTCGAATCCCAGTGGCACGCACCAATGTCTTTGTAAAAAAGTTATGTGCGCTTTATAAAATTAAATATCACCTGCTGTTACGGTGAAGGAAAACATCGTGAGGAAACCTGCATGACTGAGAGTTCACAAAAAAAAATGTTCTCAAAGGCATGTGAAGTCCACCAACCCGCAGTAGTGGTGCGTGGTGGACGGCGGCCTACATCCCTCTCATTGTGAGAGGAGACCCGACCCTGTAGTGGGTCATTAATGGGCACTGACATGACAAGAGGCTGGCGGTAAGCTACCTCTCCGCGTGAGCTACATTACTCTACCACCTAAAACGATGTTCATATTTTGTGCTTTTGACATAAAAAACACAGAGAAAATCTCTTTCGTATATGAATGAATTTCTACAACAGTACCTTAACTGCTCAGTACTTTCTCCTTCTTTTCTATGAGAGAAAAGAACCTTCGTAGGCCTTAAAAGAATCTCCACCTGAAAATAATAAAACAATTAGATTTGGTTTCAATCAAATTTGTTAAGTTGGTTGTAAATATCATAAGAATTAAGCATAGACCCTCGGAGTATATTCCAAGCAGTTAGAGGCTTTATTCAAAACGTTTTGGATTAGGTACCATACGTATGAGTAAAAGACTAAATCTTGCGAACGTATATGGGAGGAGCGACATATATAGTTTGTAGATGTAACAATATTTTCATACACAATAACATTATGTTAGGGCCGATATTTCAACAGCAAATATCAGATTGAAATCTTAAGAGGGCACCGAGCTTTTTATATGAAATTTGTGTTAGTTTGATGTCGTGCTGTGTCGTTATTACGAAAGCTATAGCTATGCAATTACTAGGTAAGAAACTTAAGGATATACTCTATACATCATGTGTTTCAGAAACACGATTACTTGTAGTTTCCTCGATAGAAAAAAAATCCAAAGTAAGCTCTTAAAAGTTAAATAAAAGCATAGTATGGCGTAAATACTTCACGGAAGGTTATCAGTTTTTGAATAATAATAAAACGATATGTTTTCTATAACTTATGTGTTGTACATTTTCAAAATGTTTACTTGTTTGATAATAAGAAGGAAATACCTAAAATATCGCGCGTTCCGCCCATTCTACGCAGAGCTACCGCGCTCCCCCCATGTCCGCTTTAGTCCCGCTTCGGCGTTTAGACGGGGAGGTTGTGTCGCTTGTGGACAAAGCGTTGCCTAGCAACCACTGTCAAGCAGCGCTGTCAAGAGTACGCAACATTGTTGTTTTATTAGTTGAAATGGATTCATGGTAATAAGGTTGTCACATCATAAGTTTAGCAATTAATTTTTTGTTTGATCGGTTTGACCATATTAAGTTGCAGTTTGTACTTTTAAATTAAAAAAGTAAGGATACTTATATCTACATCTGCATCTACACTAATATTATAAAGAGGAAAGATATTTGTATTTTTGTGTGTATGTTTGTAATGAATAAACTCAAAAACAATTGTGGCAATTTAAAAAATTCTTTCACCATTGGAAGGCTACATTTAGCCTGAGTAACATAGGCTATATAAAAAAAATGAAAATCCAAGGTGGCCGCCGCCACAAAATGGCGGATTACATAGTTTCCACAACTGCCTCTATATGGGTATCAAATGAAAGGGCTTGATTAGTAGAATAGAGCTTACTATGAAGAAAATGAAAATCCAAGATGGCCGCCTCAACAAAGTGGCGGATTACATATTTTCCACAACTGCCTCAATATGGGTATCAAATGGAAGGGCTTAATTAGTAGAATGGAGCTCATTCTGAGAAAATTAAAAAATAAAGTCAATAGATTGATAGTTTGTAAATAAAACCGTTTAACATTATAAACTTTTTTTATGTATTTAATTTTTTTGGATTTTCGCAACGGACATTTCGCGACAATCCTAAAAATACATTTTATGGTTTGTTTACATCGTGTCCACATCGAACGTGTACGTATTGCACGTGCAAGTGCAAGTATAGGTAGAAATATATATTTACTTTTATATAATGTTTTACAGTTTAATTAATCTAACTAGATTAATGCACCTACAAGTCAATGATTTTGAAGTCAATAATTTGGAAGAACCACGGACTCGTACTTAAGTATAAAAATCATGCCTACGCTGCTTTGCGATAACCAACCAATACCTACTACCTATTTAGTGGGAAAAATTTACTGAATGAAATTTACCTACTTTAAATAGAATTGAATCGTCCTCTGTATTTCTTTTTTATTTTTACAGGGTAATTTATTTCATACATTTTTGATGTCGGTTTAATTTTTTTAAATTATTTTTTTTCGTAATTTTTAGTTTCATATCACGGAAACTACTGGACCGATTTTGATGAAAATTATTTACCATTCCCTAAGTTGCACAAAATGCAAACGAACACAAAAAGAACGAACACGATCCGTCAATTAGTGATAATAAACATATCTACATATATATATATACAATACAAACAAACATACATACATACACCCATGAAATTTGGTATTGTTTGGAAGCCGTAATAGACCAACATATGTAAAAATTGTGCAGTTCTGAGAGCATTACATACATACGTGTCGATTTGATATTTTTTTCACGATATAGTTATTTGATGATTCATTTTAAAACTGCTTTTCGGGTCTAACCACGATAAGTACGTACTTGGTCGTCGTGGGTTTTAGGATTTATATCCAAGTTATAAACTATCTGCGTACAAAATTTAATCCAAGTTGATTTAACTATTTTCTACTTTTCTTGATGCTGAATGTGAATTATTGGGAACAATGGCCATCATTTTGAATGCTTAGTGATCAGTTAAGGTTTGTATGAAAAAAACGTATTTTGTTAAAAATTTGCTTTATCCTGAAGTTTGCCATATGTCATTACTTTCCAGATTTTGTTCCTTATAAGTGACACTATCGAATGATGTAATAATACAGGCTGTGATTTTTTTTTAAAATGAACGTGTTCGATTTTATGTGGCTAGGCACATTGATTTTTCAAAAATTCAATGATGTTTTCATCAAAATCGGTTCCCAGACTCCTTTCAGCATTTTTCGCTATTTCTCATAGATTCGGATTTCCCCATCCACGCATACTTGAAAAATTCAACAGGTAAAGGAAAAAGTATACAGGTACTTAAAAATTGATATTTGGAAATTTTCTTTAAGAATTTATTTTTTGTTTATTTGTAATGGGAAATACCATCAAAAACAATACTTGTGAAAAAACCTTGTACATATGTATCCATAGATTGACTTGACCATCGCATAAAAGCACAATGTATCTCACACATAATATTATGTATTATATGAAATTAGATTGTTTACTGCGATTGCCAAGTCAAGCTATGGATACATACATGGATCTCATAACTTTTTACGGTGCAAGAACTGAGTTGCGAGAATTGGGTTATTTTATGTACATTTGTATGGGTTTACAAAGTTAGTTATGCAGTTGGTGTATCTAGAAAACTAGACCGAAATTGATTTTTTTTTTAGTTTTTCCTCCACTTATACACTAAACACTACTAAATATTCTAAATTTGAACCTTCTATATTTGCTAGAAGTGTCTTAGAATTTTGTTGATCGGTGAGTGAGTGAGTGAGTGACAAAATTAAGAAACTTTGACTAGTCATAGTTCTTAAATACTAGCTCAAATTGAATGAAATTTTAAAAATACTGTGTTTATACAGTACCTGCCTGGCTACTTAAAATTCAGGTTCCTAGTTTTATCCACAATGGAGTTATAGGGGGTTGAAAATGGCCTGAATTGCTTAGAGAAAAGGATGGTACGGCCGTGCCGCTTTTTTGCTTGACTTGTTGGGGGTACTACCGTGCCCCCAGATAGGCTTGTATAACATCGGACCGATCTTAAAAACTTAACTCTCTTGGACTTACACGAATATTTTAAATCCAAATTTAGCCAAGCAGTCTAGCAATTCTCTAATTTTAGCGCGACTAACGAACGGCGATTCATTTTTATTGTATAGATTGTGTGGACCAAGAAATATAATACTGGAAGGAATCTATATAAAAATGAATCTTTTTCCTTTACACGCTCTTAGATTGTCGGTCCGATTTGAGTAATGTTTTATATTAATAAAGCTGTTCGTATGTTTAAGTTGAGTTATAAATATTTTTTAGTTTCAAATTTATAAAGATTATAATTAAATTTAGTAATGAAAAAACACAACATGTTCTTTTATTGACGTGTCATTTTCATTTACATACAACTAATTTCATAAGCATAATATAATATTAAAAAATCTCAGAATTAGAAACAAACTAAAGAAGTTGTTGCGGCAGCCCTATCGCGAGTTCGAGCAGGCAGTCGGACTTGTGTGAGCCGCACGCACACTGAGCTTTTGCACGCACACATTGACACTTTTGACAGTTTCGTGACAACGAAATATGCTCGGTGCCCTCTTAAGAAAATTCTCAATATTTTATTGCTGTCATATTATTTACAAAGTCTTATGTAATACAACAAGGTGCACAATGTGTTTAATAAATTATTTATTTATTTTAAAAAGATCCAATGTATCTTCTTTGGTATAACAGTAGCAGTACCAACCTGACCAGTCCTTTGCAGAGTATGAACTCTGTACACACAGTATCCACACGTAAACAAAATTAGTACCAACTGGAACAAAACGAACTTGAAAATATACATATATTATTTTGGTTATATCTGCGATCCATTAGTGAACCACTTTCAAAAAGCAGATGAAGCTTTGTGACATGGCTTTTTTACAGTACCTAATTACCTAATTGTTTGTCACACCTCCCTTTTTCATCTGCCTCATAGTTTAATTTATACAAACTAAACAAAAAATATTGTTGTACATATCGGAAAAAATCTATACATACTCTCTATCTAACACTAGTTCCTTCACAAACTACACCGGTCGCAAGGCTATTAGCGCGTAAGTACAGGAACTTTAAATATTCAAATTGACAAGATAACTACCTTAAAGAAGGAGTCTATTGTACCTAAATGGTAATAAATTAAAACTTGTTATTCAAATACAAAATTCCATTACAAACTAAAGATTTTCAATACCACCAATTAAGTTCAAAAAATATTTTTAAAAATTTACTATTTATTTTATTTTGTTCTAAAAACCTCTCGAATTCCAAACTAAAACCATTCTACACGACCAAAATTTCAAATGTAGGAACTTTGCCAAAACGAAGTCAGTGCTGACTAAACATTTACGAAAACGCAGTAACTCACCAAAATAATAACAAGTATGATATCAATATAGATGATGATCATTGTACTAACACGATTACACTTTTAATAAACACACACAGATCACTGTTTCATTATTTAAACAAGAACAAAACCGAACGAAATCAAATTTGTAAACAGAAAACTGAGTTCTGGTAAAGTCCACACTGAAATCGGAACTGAAACCGATTGGACACTTAAAATCTAAGTCTGTTCTGTGATTGGTCGAGTAATAGCGTACTTGAACGTGATTGGTGAGAGCAATGCAGTAGATGTCGAGTGACCAATGAAGTTTCGCTACAGTTACAAGATGTGGCAACTGAAGCTGTTTTGTCAAAGAATAGAGAAATAAAGATATAGTTAAATACCTACAAACATCAAATCAAGGGAATGCTATTGATTGTATCGTAACTAAAATAGGAAACCAGAATTTTGAGTCATTAAGTATGAGTTATTGAGGGAACACCTTCGAGGAGTTTAAACAGTTTATTGATGGATCCTTCAATATTTTCTTGTCAGAAGGTATTTAATATTCAACATAAACTTTGATGGAATAGGTACTAGAATAGGAACTATTTATAACGGAACCAACAGTCAATGTTTGCTTAGAGGTCTATGATTAGTCCAGGAATACAGTCTGTTTTTCAAAGCTTATATTTAAATAAACCAAAATACTTAGGTATATCATTTTTCGTATTACTAACTAGCTTGATCACTAGTTTTTCGGAACATTTACATTTACCATTACCATTACCATTACATTACCCATGCAATTTACAGTTAGTAAGAGTTTAATACCATCAAATTACTACATGACATAGAATATAATGACCAACTGCCTTCAATCACGAATCCTAAAGATATTTTCGCATAAACTTATTAGTTTTAGTGTATCATTCATAATTGGTAGTGCTCAGGTCCAGTTCGCCCACCGTCTTTTCATCCAAATCAACATAGCCGTCTTTGCTTGAAAACGTTACAAAGGATATTTCTTACATCCATCCATCCTCACAAACTTTCGAAATCCTAATAGTATTAAGTAGGATATGTGGATCATTTTGCTAGGATTTCCTAACTCGTGTACGCAATTATAATACGCCTCATAGTGATAAAAGTCGTCTCTCCTTCTGGTGTTACCCTACTCTTTGCCACATCGGCTGGCCGGCGCCAGCAGTGTCGCGTCGTCTGTCGCCGATCCATATCCCACGCTCCCCTGCGCCAATGTTCGGTAAGTTGGGGAAAATCAGCTGAACAGCTGAGAAAAACGATTCTCTTTCTTCGTTTCAAATTGCACACGTGTTTTTTTCGGATACGTCGATTAGTTTCGAAGCTGTCCTAGGTCCTTAGAATACAAATTAATACCATGTAACCCATTGATGACCCACTGCAGCGTGGTGGACTAAGGCCTACATCCCTCACATCGTGAGAGGAGACCCGACCCTGTAGTGGGTCATTAATGGGTTACTGACTGACTAGGACTTGTACAAGTAGATTACTAAAGAAGTTTAATCAAAACAGTGTCAGCTTCGCATAAAGTAGCCATACTAGCCATGTAACCAGCGAAAGAGCTCGCAAACTCAAGCAGAACTCAAAGTTTGTAAGCAAGTTGCAAGAAAAGCAGCTTTGTCGTTTGTTTGTTAAACTACATCGATGTTGAGGAGACACTACTTCTTACTATACTTTAATACTAAGACTGGAAGAAATAATGTTAAATATTAAAGTAGGTAGGTGAGGAATAGTCTATCGTGAAGAAACTAATCAAGAATTTTCTTATATTACAGTTCATGAGTTTCTGAGAGGCAGCTAGAGTGTACTCACGGGGCGACCATTTAGTCCGGATATTTTATGGTACATGTCCACTTTACTGCACCTGTTTCATGGCTCACTTGAGCACCACAGGCCTCGAGGAATGCTGCTGCAATGCGGGTTGGTGGATAAACGGCCGCGCTAGTGTCCTACTCATGTCGGATGTTTTCAAACCACCCATAGCCAACAAGGCTTAACGACTGCTATCATATCGATAACAATCAGGACCGACGGCTAACGTGCCCGCCGAAGCACGGAAGCGCGCATGTAATTCGCCACTACCGGTAACCCATCTAGGCACTGACCGCGTTCGACGTTGCTTTTTTGATAGCTTTCGATGTACTCCAGCAGCGGGGCATTACATTACTTATTACTAGAGAGAAAATAATGTTGATCTTCAAGTTGTTTTCCACAACTGCCTCGGTGTAATTTTAATAAAAACAGCTTGTTTAATATCTCATCTCCGTTATGGCTAGTTTTCCCGGTAATTCCAGACTTTCCTGGTTTTGCTGAACCGGCTTTCCTCGCATTTAAGTGAAATATTAGCACAGTGGCCGCAGGCGAAACTCCTTTGGACTTTAAGACTGAAAGTTAAAAGTAATCTCAATATTAAACTAGGTAAAGTGAGGTAAGGCGTACTGAAGAAACTAATCAAGATTTTTTTTGTGTTTCAGTACGTGGCGACCAAAAAAGGGGGCAGAAAAAAACTCCCAGCACTCTTTTAAAATTAAGTATGAATTATTCTGTGGTGCAGTATGACTAGGCCCAATAAAGGAACACACGTGACAGCTATCGTGTGCGTCAATATCTCTTTTATATTTAGATATTCAAGCAGGTAACAAAGTGTACCTCACCCCAACCGTAACTTCACCTCAGTTTAAGCTTCCCCTTTCTCACAAAATTCATTAGAGGTCCACTAATGACAAAGGTAAATAAATTTCAGCGGCTTGTTCTGTTGGCGGCTTGCCAGCACAGATTTACCAGCCAGTAACAGCTAAATTTTTGTAGGAAATCAAGACCACGAAAATGTGAAAGAACTGGAAGGAAAGAGGAGGAAAACTAGGTTGTAACATAGTTTTAATAGTCCAGTTAGAAGATTACTTTTACTAATATTATTCTCACAATTAGAGGGATGTAGGCCTTAGTCCGCTATGCCTGCTGCGGGTTGGTGGACTTCACATACATTTGAGAACATTTTTTTTGTGAACTCTCAGGCACGCAGGTTTCCTCACGATGTTTTCCTTCACCGTAACAGCAGGTGATATTTAATTTTATAAAGCGCACATAAGTATATTTTACTAAGTCATTGGCGCGTGCCACTGGGATTCGAACCGGGACCCCTCGATTCGAGGTCAAATTCCAAGCCACGGGGCTATCACCACTTTGTCCACAATAAATAGGTAAAAATGCAACACAATCTCGTCAATCCCATCTGCACTTCCGTCCCACACAATGGGCACTAAAGACCCGCAAATGACCAGGATACATATTTGAGAGGTCTTTTGTCTCAGTTGGCAGCCCGCCAGAGAACATCCCGCAAACCTCAAAAAACCGAAAATAGAAAACTCCGACTCGGTTAAAAATTAAAAATTTTGAGTGAAACTTCACAAATTGGAACCAAAAAGCCACGGGTTTAGATTTATAGTAGATACTCGTAGTGAAGTGGGTCCGAATTTGAACTGCGGAAAATTGAAAAAGATTGACAGGAATGTTGCTGTTTCCAGGGAGTTGAGTTTATTGTCAGTTTCGCTGAAATAATAACGGTCCTTAATAATAACCCCATCCTCGGCAGTAGTTCACAAAAATACATTTTGTTATACCCAAAGTTGCAGTTGCATCTCTTCCTAATTAAACCTGCAAAAATAAATAAAAAACATTTATAAAACGGTCAACAAAACTCGGATTGTTGGAAAACTGTAAGCGATCCAGGACACGACCAAAACAATTGTGAAAATGTTTCATAAACCAAGCACAAGAGGACAAAAAGGACAAACCTGTAGCACACCGAGGTCCTTCAGCATAAAAGGATCTGGTGCAGCAATAAAACTATTATTTCACTGCAACCCTCTCCATTGTGAAGTGGGCGTTGTTACTGGCCGTAGGTTTGCGAACTGCGCTTGCATTGAATGCGAAAGTTTAAATGACCCAGGTACACTCATGAGCCAATATTTTGTTGTTCACTTTCAGAATTTCGCAAAATAGTTTTTTGTGTTTTTGTGAAATTTGTCTCAAACATACTAGGCGCAACTGGCGACTTTTTGTATGGTATGATAGTTCCTGATAATGCTCAAATATAAAAATCGTGAGTATGACTATGTACGTTTAAAAAACCAACCGAGAAAGAACTACTTTTTAGTCGAAGCTCACACAGTTGGTTTGCAAATTAAAGAGGCAATGGGCTGATATCTTTCGCAGGACTGACAACCGATGGGGAAGAAAGATATTCGAATGGCGCAGCGTCTCGGTAAAAGGAGTATAGGCCGCCTTTGGTCCAGGTGGACTGACGACCTGAAGAAGACAGAGGGAAACCGTTGGATTCAAAGGGCCCAGGACCGGGCGGAGTGGCATCGATTAGGGGAGGCCCATGTCCAGCAGTGGACTACTAAGGGCTGAAAGGAAGTTTTGTTTTTGTATTAGGCTAACAGGACTATCGAGCGGTGATCGCCCAGTGGCTTAGAATTCGACCTCGAATCGATTCTGGTTTCGAATCCCAGTGGCACGTACCAATGACTTTGTAAAAAAGTTATGTGCGCTTTATAAAATTAAATATCACCTGCTGTTTCGGTGACGGTAATCATCGTGAGGAAACCTACATGCCTAAGAGTTCACAAAAAAATGCTCTCAAAGGTATGTGAAGTCCACCAACCCACATTAGACCAGCGTGGTGGACTAAGGCTCTTTCTCTATCACTCTCACTGTGAAAGGAGACCTGACCCTGTAGTGGGTCATTAATGGGTTAATGACAACAGGACTATCAGGAGAAACTTACAAATACCAACAAATCCTCATAACAAAACGATAACACAAACTCCTATACTCTCCTATCATTCAGGCTAGACTCGCAATACGTCATAAAACCAAACAATTTCAATCTATTCTCAACTATAACTCATTGTAATTAGGTATATTTTTGAACGATAAGTTTACACGTGATATAGTACGGCGAAGAGGCTTATTTATCTTGGCGCCTCCGAGAGTAAATCATAGTGATAACAAGAAGTCGAGATAGGTAGTACAAGGTAACAATAGCTCGCGAAAAGCTTTGAAATAGAAAGTTGTAGATAACAAAGTTTCTATTTGGGTAAAGCTACTTGTTTACTAGAAGCGGTGATAGCTCAGTGGCTTAGAATTCTACCTTGAATCGAGGGTTCCGGGTTCGAATCCCAGTGGCACGCACCAATGACTTTGTAAAAAAGTTACGTGCGCTTTATAAAATTAAATATCACCCGCTGTTACGGTGAAGGAAAACATTGGAGGAAACCTGCCTGAGAGTGTGCCATTAATGGGTTACTGACATGACACTTGTTTGGGAAGCGGCCATGACTTCAATAATAAAAAAATAACATTTCATACTCTGTCACGTTAAACAACGTCGGGCGCGGTCAGATCCTGGGTGGATGAATTAAATGCGCGCTTCCGTGCTTCGGAGGGCACGTTAAGCCGTCGGTCCCGGTTGTTATCGATACGACAGCAGTCTTAGAACCTCGATCAGCGGTTTAAAAACATCCGACATGGGTGGGCCAGTGTTGTGGCCAAAGCAGTAAACAACCATGCCAGCTGCTCAAATAAAACAACACTTTATTACTAGTAGAAATTACAAACACAGCTACCGATTACATAAACTCTGACAGAAATTGAAATAAATATCAGGAGTAACTCAAAGTGAAATTACACTTCAGAATGTCCGTTATTCAGTCAGTGTCGAATGTCCGTTATTTTCAGCTGAATTGGGAAATTAATACTCATTCATACTATTATTTTCCGGATAAAATGAATACATTATGTAATTCGTATTTTATTTGTACACTAAACGTAATACGTACAAACGTACAATGCAAATAAACGTTTTGCCTTTGTCTTTGTAAAAAAAAATAAGTGAGAGAATAGGTGACCTACCAGCTATTGTAGATTTGCCGACGCAATGAAGTATTACAGATATTCTGCCAACAATATTTTTTAATCGTAAACTACGAGTATGATAAAATGTATGGAAAAATCAAATCTATAAAGGTCATCAAAGCAACCTTTCACTATCTCGGTAGTGAAATAAAATGGAATCAACTGCGACCTCAAAGGCTCCATTCGTATAATACTCAAAGGACAGTACGTATGCTTTTAAAATAAATATCGGAGTCGAATGTGGGATGCTTTTGCTTAAGCTGCCTCGGGTAGCAAGCTTTATTGGTACAATAAAACGTACCGTACGTACCTATCCATTGTTATGAAAATATTGGTTAAGAGCAAAATCGTATAGTTTTATTTCTAGAAAAAGGTAAGAAAAGTGAAATTCTGACAGTAAGTCTTAGTTTGGATGTGGCAAAAATTTTGTTTGGATTGGCAAAAATGTTCGCCTGAAATCCTACTTATATACTATTTATAAATGCGAATGTTTGTGAGTATGGATGGATGTTTGTTAATCTTTCACGCAAAAACGGCTGAACAGATTTGGATGAAATTTGGTACACAGATAGATCATAACCTGGATTAACATAATAGGATACTTTTTATCCTTCTCAGCACCAATTTCTAAAATGCACGCGGACGAAGCCGTGGGCACAGTCTAGTAAAGTATATCTGGCAAGTACTGGCAACCATACCTCCCCAGTCGAAACACAAGACATGAAAAACATACTGATTTTCGTCGGGTATAGAGGCTGGGGGAAAGGAACCCCCCCAGAAGAGCAACTGGCTCTACCATCTAAAAACAAGCTTAAACAAACCACTGTTTATGATCCACGTAGGTCATTCACACGTAGACTCTACCTATGACGGTCCACTATAGCGGTCGTAGGGTGTCGGATATCTGCGAACTGAATGATTCCCGGCGGCGGCGGAATTGCTCTTACGGCGTGGAAAAGGGTGCAGCCTTATTGCTCATTCGGGATAGTCCGTGGTACAAGTCACGAAACTATAGCGTTTATATCGTCATTCTTTGTTCTTCCCCTAAAGAGTCAAGTAAATAAGCGTCGTCTGTATTTGATTCTTGCTGATTACGAATCATATAAATCAACAGCGGTTGTAAGTACTAATAGCTATTTTAGTAGCTCGCCATAGTAAGGTCTCTTATACCCGTCGTAAAGCAGCATGTTCTTCATGCCTTTTGTTTCGGCTGGGGAGTTATAATTGTCGGAGATAATATCTGCGTTACCCAGTCATAGCTCTTGAATTGACCGTGAAGGCTGTAGCTTCAGCCACCTGCAGCAACCACTTATGAGCTCCAAACACCATCTCACAGTACATATAAGTCATCTTTTGATCCTGTATGCGTATCCGTGTGATGCAGTTTTAGTTTTCATCAAAATCGGTTCCCAGACTCCTTTCAGTATTTTTTTCGGTATTCCTCATAGTGTCGGATTGCCCCACCCACGCACACTTGAAAAATTCAACCTGTAGGTATATATTTAGTGTTATCTTTTGTACCCGCATAATCTTGTAACATGCACCAGCTTCCTGCCAATTGGAATCAATGGTTCGAGCTCTGTAACATATTCTGTTCGACTGCGCGCTTCATAAATCGCTGCTGAAATATTTTCATATGTTGCGCCTTATACAGTACCTACACACCCTTTGTTATACGGCGTGAGCCGCAACGTATGAAATGTTTCTGGGATATTTCAATTCAGTTATAATTCGGGTAAAAGCGGTGATAGCCCAGTGGCGTAGAATTCGGCCTCCAATCGAGGGGTCCGGGTTCGAATCCCAGTGGCACGCACCAAGTAATAAAAGTTATGTGCGATTTATAAAATAAAATATCACCTGCTGTTACGGTGAAGGAAAACATCGTGAGGAAACCTGCATGCCTGAGAGTTCACAAAAAAATGTCCTCAACGGTATGTGAAGTCCGCCAACCCGCAGTAGGCCAGCGTGGTGGACTAAGGCCTAAATCCCTATATAATATATTGTGTCAGGCGTTACTTTGCGGAAATCCATTGTTATTTAAGTTGTATTTATATTTCTTTGCAACAATCCGCACACGTGGATACCAAAACCATACCAAAACAAGTTCCACGTGTGCGGATTGTTGCAAAGAAATAATAATATAAATACAACTTAAATGCCTAAATCCCTCTCATTGTGAGAGGAGACCCGACCCTGTAGTGGGTCATTAACGGGTTACTGATGAAATTTTCAGGTTAATTATCACAGACAAGCTTTTCTTAAATTCTCAATATTTGTCTTTAAACGGATATACAATCCACCTGCTATCAAGAAGTCACTGCAGGACATGGACTAACGTATCTAAACTCAAATAGGATAGAAGTCCTATATAGAGCTATTCATCAGAACAAATTTACGACGGCAGCGCGGCTGCAGCGCGTATACCAGTCACACGCACTAATCAGAGCGACGCAGCGTTCAGTTGTGAAGATTAACTGCTTTTAATATCAGCCCGCCTATCTACTATATTATGTAGTTTGCTGGGTGTATTTGCTGGGATATTTGTCTGTATGTTGAAAGACTTCAAAGTAAAAGTGGGCTCAATATTTAAGCGTCTTAAAAAAACAGCCACAAGTAAAACCTCGACACAACCAGCGGTTCCCGTCAAAATAAAAGCGTTAGTAAATAATAGAAGCGTGTTCTTTTATTTAGACGATAGTTTTAATTGGATTAATTGATATTACTCATAGAAGCACAATTTTATTTGTTCCTTAGCTACATACTACAATTGATATTATTACCATTATTCATTAATTATACTCGTAATTATGATATTCATTTTCATTAAAATTTCTTAAATTAAATATAATTATAATAATATAATTAAATATAAAAACATAACGTCGTACTAAAGAGTTTCTATAAAATCGCTTCTAAACGCTTTCCATGGTGAATTAAATTCATGCAAAAACCTTCCTTTAATACTCCTTTTAAAACGTATAAATAAGCCATAAATTTCAACCGGCTGACTCAATTATCTGTAGGTTGACTTCTTTCACAGACCTCAAGCCGCACAAATCATCTAATTCGGCCACTCGAGATAATATTTGACGTTTTCATCAGCCCTCGCTCACCCTTCCTTTCTCCTCGTAGAATGGTATCTTAGAATGGTAGCCCGGGAGCCGGGAGACGTTTTTGACAAGTATTTGAGGCATCATAAAATCATGTATAGCATATACCTACATATGCGGCTTGACGGGTAATGGAATTTCGCCAAGCCCTAAATGATGAAAGAACGAATTTCTATTTTTCGAAAAAATTGATATGAATTCCATCCGTCACAAGCTAGATCTCTTGCCACAAAAAAAATTACACAAAATCGATTCAACATCATTTCACGATGTCTCAAACGCTTTTCAAATAATGTCTGCCAGCTCTCGGGCTACATTCTCGAAAAGGTTCCTGAATCGCGTCTCTTCAGATTTAATGAGTCGACGACAAACAGTTATTGAGAGTGCGCCAAGCCTAATTCCTTGTGTCAAAGATCCCTTTTAAGATATACCTAAAAGGATCTCAATTGTTGGGAAATAACTCGGAAAATACCTAAGGAACCATTTCATACCTTTTAAATCTGCCTTATAAAGATTGTGGATTCAGTCAGCTTGTCAGTATAATTAAAAAAAAAAATAAAAAAAAATGAATATCTGATTTTTTTTATAATAAAGTATTAAATAAACAAAATCTATCTAAAACTCGAGTACGGCTGGACCGAATTTCCTAATTTTGGTTTAAAATTTTTGTTTTTGTAAGTCCAAAAAAAGGTTTAAACGGTGAGAAAATTAGAAAATAATGCGAGAAAATAGTGTTTGTGGTTCAGTAGTATGAAACTTCTTCATTCGGAAGAGCGACGTCTACCGGGTCAGCTAGTAATGAATAAGTATTTGACTATAACACTAAATATTTGACTCTAGGAAGCAAACTTCGTTCAAACTTTGCCTCTGAATTGGAGCTTGGAATTCATATCGTTCCCAATTTGAAATTTGGCGAAAAGCGTAGAGCTTTGGAGTAGGTTTCAAAATGTCTTCATCAGTCGTACGTCAATTTGCTTTATGTCCTGAAGCTGCCAGTTACCCATTAATGACCCACTACAGGTTCGGGTCTCCTTCTCGTAATGAGAGGGATGTAGGCCTTAGTCCACCACGCTGGCCTACTGCGGGTTGATGGACTTCACGTACCTTTGAGAACATTTTTTTTTTGTGAACTCTCAGGCATGCTGGTTTCCTCACGATGTTTTCCTTCACCGTACCAGCAGGTGATATTTAATTTTATAAAGCGCACATAACTTTTTTACAAAGTCATTGGTGCGTGCCACTGGGATTCGAACCCGGACCCCTCGATTCGAGGTCGAATTCTAAGCCACTGGGCTATCACCGCTTCCATAGTCCTGAGGCTATTAAAAGCAAAACCTCCAATACAGACATCTCTTTCTACCACGCACGTACAATATCTCTTTTCTCTTCATTCGAATGGTAGACGGAAAGGATTTCGAGGAGGTAATTCAAAAATTCCCTCCGGCCGTTCCACGATAGTTTTAAGCCGAGATTAAGGAATTTAATCGCGTACGTTTTGCGTATTTTTCTACCTTGTAGTTAGGTGCTCGACTTAAACATTGTGCAATTCTGCCAATATTACATACCTACATACGTGTCGAATTGACAACCTCCTTATTCGAAGTCGGTAAAAATAATAATTGTAATTTTACTTCGTCGATCACATACTAGTAAACAAAATTTTCCTCCTTCTAAAGGTAATTAATATACATTCCAAGAACTGAAATATTGTTATTAGGCAATCGTCATTGTTAATAACATCGAATATTACTAATTAAATTGAATTACTTAGCAATTAGTTTGATTAAATCACCTTGAACATACATTTAGGTATTTGATAAATCATAATGAGTAATATCAGTTGGTCTGAACATGGATAAACAACGTTGTTATTTCTATATCTAATCAAAGTGTTACAAATCACTGCTCAGCGTTCTCTTCGAATTACTTTAAATCTCCTTGCTCATAATATTATTAAATTTTAGTAAAATTTTACATACGCGCATACCCCGCTGCTTTAGTAGATTGCAAGCGATCGAAAAAGTTAAGCAACGTCGGGCGCGGTCAGTACTGGGATGAGTGACCGGTTGTGGCGAATAACATACACGCGGATGGCACGTCAAGCCGTCGGTCCCGGTTGCTATCGATACGTCTTGTCGGCGGCTCTATGGTTTGTGAACATCCGACACGGGGTGGCCACTAGCCCGTTTCTCTACCAATCCTCATTGAAACAGTGTGGCTCTACCACAGGAGAAATGCTCTAGGCCTCCCCCTGTTGTAGGGAGAGATCAACCGCATTAGGTCAGCGTCATGGACTAAGTGAAGTATTTAAGTGAAGAAATCTTTGTTCTATACTTCTCCTCGCAAAGAAAACTCCTATAATTCCACGATATTTTTCTCTCTCTCTTCAGAACTCCTCCTGTTGATAGGAGGGACCCGTGCACAACAGTGGGACATAAGAGGGTTGTAACTAGGTTATACTTATTACTTTAGTAGCGTAGTCGCCATAAGTCGTGAGCACAATCCTTATTGGTCGGTTTGACATTGACATCGCTGCGGGTCACGCGATTGGTTCGTCAGTCGATAGTTCGTCAGGGACCGTCGTCTATTGGTCCAACGCGTTTTTTCGACTGCTGTACATTGGCCGAAAGTGTACAATATCCCTACCACTGTTCATCTGTGCTCACGACTCGTGATGGTTACTATAAAGCCCCGTATTCATGGTAAACATTAGTTTAGCAACATTTGATCAACATTGTTGATGAGCGGAGAGAATGTTGCTGGAAACTTTGTTGAAATAAATACAGGTTGTCCACACAACAGTCTGCATTAAAATGTTGCCCGAGGAAGTAGTGTTGTTGTGTTCTCTGTGTCTGATGTATAGGATTTCTAATAAAAGAAAGAGAAAAAGATGGTGGATTCGAAACTATTTTCTGCAAAGAGAAAATTTGATGAGTGACCTCAGAATGACAGATGGATCATTTATTAACTTAACGAGAATGTCGAAAAGTGATTTCGAACATCTTCTGGAAATGATTGGTCCGTCAATAGCCAAAAGGGAAACAAATATTCATCAGTCAGTTTCACCTCAAACGAGGCTGGCTACTACATTACGATATGCATCGTTATTTTTGTTTCTATTTTTGTATTCTTATATAGAAGAATCCCATAATAATGGTTTAGATTGAAACAATTCTATTAATTGCATTATTTTATCATTGCTCCACACTACTGCCATGTTTATAAACTGTTGCAAACACGTTCACACACGTCAACATTTGTTGCTAAACTGACGTTTACGCACATCGGGTGAGAGCTTGTCAACATGCCGTTATGAACTCCGCAACGCGCAGTGTTGCCAGCAACATGTTGACAGCGACCCCGCAACACGTTGATTCAACCTTGTTGCTAAACTAATGTTTATCATGAATACGGGGCTTAAGTAATAATTTTACTGCAAAGTAAAACGAACACATTCCGCTTCGAAAGCTTTGCCGATATATTGCCGTCGATTCTGTCTTACAAGGAGCTCTAAGCTGCGTATTTCTTGCACCGTGCAAGAAATACGCTTTGTTTTCCTTCTGTTCGCATTTATTAGAGTCAACCGTTTGTTGATCTGTTACAACGCGATCTGTACACAAATACCTTGAGAGCAATTGATGTTTGACCACGCGTTCCAAGCGTTCTTTTTCAGCTTATCTTATATTTTAGAAATTAATTATTTTTCACTTATGCCACATAAATTACTCTTAGTTGCAGAAATACGGCCAATATAATCAAACTATGAGGTTAAAATAGTCACTTTAATTTTTTAATCTAAAAATATGACTAACCTTTCCAATGAAAGTTTTGTTGCAGTAGTTACCTGCTTTCTCTGGTATAATTTTCAGGTTTCCCGGATAAGGTACTTATATTTTTATAAAGAAAGAACAGGCAAACAGGCAGATGGATCAACTAATGGTAAGTTATTACCATCAGTTCCTGAAACGAGAGCATCACCAGAGCAGTCGTCAGTACGTTGCCGATTTTGAAAAGAAAAGAAAAGAAAGAAAAGAAAAGAATGCGTTACTGTTACACGAGAAAGATGTTACAAAAATTATAATAAGTTAAGAACAGTCTACCCTATGCGGGCATACAATAATTATATCTTAAAAAACTAAAACTAAATTTTATATTATAATTAAGGTTTAAGAGTTCTTTATTCTCACAAGAATACAAAAATTCACTTACATGAGAAATTCTTATAACTATTTTTTTTTTACAAAGTTCGGCGTACTAACACATGCCACAAGTTAAATGATTTTAGACACAATAATGTACTTAGAAACAAGGTAAAACTGATGTAAGATATACAAATCATTACTTTTTTTAACCAGAAATATTAACTTCTTGTACCTAATTAGTAATCACAAAGTACGTAAAGTGGGTAGAACATAAAAACTAACATATCACAAGGCACTGTGTACATGGATTTACAGCGACAAGAAGTGACAAGTGTAAGTAATGGCAGTACAATATACCTAATTATTTCATTTTCAATTTTGAATTTTGAATTTTGTAACTTTATTTTTAAGAATTATTATTGTCCGTAATTAAATAAAATCGGATTATTTTACGTTTTTTCTGATTTTGTTTTAGAAATTATTATAATATATAGCTTTTTATCAAAAAATGAAATTATTCTTTTTATGAGTGTTTTACAATTTATGTAACAAATGTTTTATGATTTATGAGTTAATTTTTATAAATTATATTATATTATTATTTTATATGTTTTTATTTATTGTGCTTTTAAGATTAATTTTAAAATTCATTTAATAGGTGTTCTTTTAGCATTTTTTTAAAATAAAATAGGGTTACAGTTTCTTTTACATTATTAGGCAAATTGTTATATATCTGGGCACTTTCAAATGTAATGTTTTTCTTGCCGTAATTTGTCCTTGGTGGTCTTAAGATAATTTTGTTAGGATTTCGCAATCTTCTCAATTGGGGGTGTTCTTTTTTGGTTTTAAGTGTAATATTTGAATGAATCTGTCCAGATAATATTTTACGTATTAAGATTGAGGTGCGATACTTATACGTTTGATTGATGTTCATGATATTTGTTTCTTTATATAGTTTTATTGTAGGGTATAAGTAGTCATACTGAAACAGTGTTTTTATTAATTTGTTTTGCGATGTTTGTAATAATTTTAGATGTGTTTTGGCCGCTGATCCCCATATTTCGATAAGGTACTCAATGTGTGGTTTTATTAAGGAATTGTATATGGTATATCTAACATTGCGGGGTAAACATCGAACAATGCCGCGGATAGCACCACTTAAAGATGTTAGTTTACTTTTTATTTGCATTATGTGAGGCTTCCATGTTAAATTAGCGTCCAAGACAAGTCCCAAGTACCTTTCACTATTGTTTTTCGTAATTATTTCATTATTAATTTTTAATGGACTGAAATTGGAAATCTTTTTATTTTTTGCTGCAAAAATGACGTAGTGAGTTTTAGTAGTATTGATTGTTAACAAATTACATTGAAACCATATATTTATAAGATTTAAATCGTGTTGGGCATCTTGACCTATTGTTTCCATATTATGACCAAAGTAGAAAAGAGCGGTGTCATCAGCATACAAAGATACCTCCCCCTTGAGATCCAACGTGCTTATACTGTTTATATAGATAAGGAATAATAAAGGACCGAGTAGCGATCCTTGGGGAACACCATAAGTGACATTTGATGCTGAGCTTTGAAAATCTGCAATTTTTACTACTTGGGATCGTTCAGAAAGGTATGATTCAATGATTTTAAGAGCGTTTCCTGAGATACCAATATCGGTTAATTTGTTTAAGAGAATTTTGTGGCTTACTGTGTCAAAAGCTTTTTTGAGATCGATAAATATGCCTAAAGCTATTTTTTTTTCATCTATATTATTTTTTATTGCAGTCACAAGGTCCACTGTTGCGCTCGTAGTGTTAGAGTTTGGTCTAAATCCATACTGTTTGTGATAAATGAAGTTTATTGATGTAAGGTACGCTTCAAGACGATCATAAATTACTTTTTCAAAAATTTTGGATATTACCGGAAGTACAGATATGGGACGATAGTTGTTGGGATTTGTCTTGCTTCCTGATTTATAAATTGGAGTTACTTTGGCTGTTTTCAGATTGACAGGAAAAGAGCCTTGCTTCAAACATTGATTTATACAGAGACTTAGAGTTTTGGCTATTGAGTGTTTTATACATTGGATCGATTTAGTGTTAATTTTATCAATTCCTGAGCTGGTATTAAGTTTAAGATTACTTATTATTTTTAGAATTTCGCTAGTAGAAGTTTCATTAAATGATGTTAGACCAAAATTGTGATGTTTGATATCAACTTTAGTGGATGTAAAAACTTTGTTATTATGGTATTTAATGGGTATAGCTTCAGCTAGTTTCTTTCCAATTGTTGAGAAATAGATGTTAAAGCACTCGCAAATCTCTCTTCCGTCAGTAATAGTAGCATTCTCTACTTCGAGTTTAGTCGGTATAGAAACTTCTTTGATTTTATTATGAGTTAAACTGTTTATTAGAGACCACATTTTCCTTGGATTATTTTTGCAACTAGAAAAATTCTTATGATAGTAATCACTTTTCATCTTTCGAATTGTTTCAGAGACAAATTTATTTTGGGCCAAAAATTTGTGTTTGATGTCTTCATCCTCGGGATACTTTTTAAATCCTTTATAAAGAATGTTTTTATGATTTATGCTGCGAAGTATTTGTTTATTTATCCAATCTTGCTTTGGTGGATTAAGGTATTTTACTTTATTTATTTTGCACTTCTCAATAATTTCATGCAAACGATATTCAAATTTGGCATACTCGCAGTCACATATATTTTCCTTAAGTTCCTCTGCACACTTCTGTAGCTTTTTGTAATCTATCGCTGTATACTGTACTTTTTGTTTCGAAGATGGCTGATGTTTATTTATTTCAAAAAATATCTGTTTGTGGTCTGACATCGAGGATTCAATTATTGCGAGGTGAAATTTGTTTCCTATAAGGTTCGTTAAAATATGGTCCAATAACGTCTTTTTATGGGATTCGCGAGTGCAGTACCGGGGGTCAATCTTGTTAATTATTTTTAATCCGTTTTCCTCCAGCGTGTCCTTATAGTCACTAACTGAACTGTTTGGGTCCAATAGATCAAGATTGAAATCTCCAGCAATGACGGTCCTCTTTCTTTTGTCTAGCTGCTGCGAAAAGCATTCACAGAAATCTTTAACATTCGTTCTTCCTGGTTTATATACAGCTCCAATATCTAAAGAAAATTTCTGAAGGTGTATCCAGAGGAAATTATTGTCATCTTTCGAAAATTCATCAATATGGTAATGCTTAAGGTTATTGGTCGCAAATATTGAAACACCTCCACCAATAGAATGTCGCCTAAAACTGTAATAGTGAGTGTATCCAGGTATTTGTAATCGCTTTGCTTCATCGTCGGATTTTATCCAAGTTTCTGCTATTATAATTATATCAATCATTGACTTTAAGGATTTAATAATACAGCACAGTTCATCAAATTTATTTGGTTTGACAATGCTTCTAGCGTTTAAGTAGAAAAACTTTAAGGAATTTTGGTTATATCTGATTTCATCATAGTTGTTAACTGTTTGGTAGCTTATCTCTGCTTTTTCTTGCGAGAGTTTTAATTTTTCTAGTTTTTTGGTTTATCAACAATTTGGGGTATACCTTTCACATATTTAATTATTAAATTTTCTTCGCCTTTTGACGTTCGTAGAGAGAGCTCTTCCTTAAGTTTCCTAAATCGTGCTTGCTGGAACGGCGTTTGATCAGAAAATATAGATACTGGAGAATTTTTCAGTTTGCTTTTGTTACGTAGTACTAGTTTAGCAATATCTTCAGTCTCGAAGCATACTTTTACTGGGCGACTTATATCAGGCTTATATTTTCCAATGCGTATTACCTTAACAGGTGCGGAAATGTTCGGATCAATAAGTTTAATGATGTTCATAACTTCAGTTTTGTCAGTGTCACGACGTACTATATAGTCACTCGATTTTGCTTCTTGAATGCCTGCTATTATTATATTATTTTTTCTTGAATTTTGGTCATGGAGTTCAGCCAGTATACTATTATATGAATCAATAGATGAATAATTTATTGAGTTTTTAAAAGTTTGTATTTCGGTCTCCAATGTTAAAATTTTTTCATCTGTTAATTGCACGCTACTAGTGAGACTTTGAATCTCAGCTTTAATTTCCACTTGCTCTGAGCCTAAAGATGTAATCATTTGCTCAGTCAAAATCATACCTTGTTTTATTTCGTTCATTTGGCTTTTTATTATTGCGATGTCACTAGTAATCTTCGAGGTATTTTCCTTTTGTGTACTTATAGATGATGTTAGGAGTTCCATCATGTTAGCCATTTGTTTCTGAATGTCGGCAAGCTGCAGACTAATATCGTCTTGTTCAGCATGTTTACGCTTGTTACGAAAAGTGACGGATGTTACCTCCGAAGCGACGGCAGACTCAGGAGATAGGTTTGGGTGCGATCCAGTTCGCCCGATGTCACTTCTAGTCGGTGAGCGTACTATATTCATGTCGAGGTGTGACTCAAGCGTTGTTGCAAGCTATGTACTCAAGACTGGAAAGATGTAACAAATGTGACAGTATTCAATGTAATCACTGACCTAAGTACTTGTAATAAGGATGAGATTAGATAAACGTAAAATTACAATTTTTATTTAATAATTAGCGATACGAGTGGACACGACCGTCTTGTACGCGCGCGGTTAGGTTATTATAATTATGTTAAAATAAGTTGTGATCGTTTAGCAGTCCAATTATTTATTTATTTTAATATTTTTCCTAATCGAAAATAGAGCTCTTTATATGATCTTTTTGAAAATACTTACTTTTTATAATTTTTGTGGACATTTATCTCATTAAAATAAAATTCTTGATTTTTTTATCGAATCACGCTTTTTACTAGCAACATCGGTGGCAAGATATATTAGAGTCCGTTTATCGTCCGGCAATACGGACGCGGAGGTAGGGTGCTGCACGTAACTTGGCGCATTTTTCACAGCCGTGAAACATGGCGCCCGATACTGAGCGAACAGTCTTGAACGGCTTTTAGTTCCCAGCGCATATTATTGGGATTGCTTTGCGTAAAAGTAGTAAACCAGCTTTTAACAGAAACATTGTATGAGATTACAATTTTCTATTCCCTAAATTTCCATGACGATCGATTAGTCGATTTACCACTATATTCTTGCCTTGCGTTGTGGATTAAATCCACCTACATCTTTTCTAAAGACAAAATTTTACACAAATTCTCAATATCTCCTAAAATACTCTTCAATACCAAATCCCGCTCGTAAAGAACAGGATCATCCCAGTTCCTCGAAATAACTCAATGCAGCTGGAAACTTTACACAAAGTCTTGCGCGGCTTTCATGTGAACTTTCAACACGTATTTTTGCCGGAGTTATTGCCTTTCACATCAAAACATCTTCGGAAGTTTTGTGAACTGAATGTTTAGCTCGGATTGAACCTGTTTTAAATTATTTGCCTTTAAAAAGTTTATGAAAGTTGTCTTGGGTAGACCTATTATAATTGCGTTAATCTTGTTTGTGTCCCATTAGTGGCCCCACTGAAGGATCGAGTTTCGAATAGGCTGTCCAGGGTGGGCCCTATTTTTGTATCGGGGGGAAATCTAAAAATACCAAATGTCTTGGAAAAGAAATTGAGGCATGTAAGATTTTTAAACGTGTCAAAAATCTGGAATCCTTTTTGAATGGATATCCTTTTTGAATCAATCGTCCAAATTTCCTTTTTCACCGAACAAAGAGCGAAATCATTCAAGTTCCACAAAATTACTCAAAGGATTTCCCGGAACTATACAAAGTCTTTGTGCGGATTCCATGTTAACTTTTGACTCTTATTTTTATGTCCGTGTTAGATCAACAGCTACGGTAGTTCCATGAACTGCACGTCTAGCCTGATTGCAATTTGCTTTTGCGTCTGAAATGTTGAAATTTTTATGCGTGGTTTGCATAACCTAACTTTTATAAAAACTACTGTTATTTTTATATATTCTCGCAGTTTGGATGCGTGTTCGTACGAATTCAACTCGTGCGTATGCGAGTTAGTTGTACGGCCACTTAGTTGCGTGTAGTGTGAGCGTTCCCATAGTATTTCTAAGGTCGCGACTGTTCGTGCATGAACGTACGTATACGCACGAGCTGAATTCATCCGGAACGTGGAAATTCGTGGGAGGACCAAAGTTAGTAACATAGCCTAGAAGGCTCGCAAGTTGAAGTGGTAATGGGTTGGTCATACCTTACGGAGACCTGACCTGATCATTGGAGCAAAAGGTTTCTAGTGTGGAGACCGCGGCAAACATAGTGTGGGACGTCCTGTTCGATTTCACGATAACCTGCGCCGAGCAGTGGGAAGAGACGAGTGAGACGAGCCAAAGATCGGGCTCAGTGCTGCACCTTGGGAGAGCTGCTTTTTCCAGCAATAGACTACGGTCAGTTGAAGAGAAAGAGAGAGAGAGAGAGAGTGTGTTTGCAAAATTTTAAAATCGATTTGGGAGAATCCAAATACGTTTATTTAGGTGTCATCATTTCGTAAGCTTCATAAAATTTACGTCAAAAGTTTTAAACCCATCAAATTGGGGTCGTCTGCATTTAAACATAATATTTTCGCAAAATGTAACATGCAGTGCTTCATAATCCTTAATTCCGCGTTAAGATATCTTTTAATACTGATATTGTATCGGTCTGAATGCCCTATGGTATGTAGTTACTGGTACTTTATTGTTTCCCTCCATACCCACACCGTCACTTCTTATCTCGAGATTGGGTCGACAATGAACGTAATCTTTGAGTAAATCGATATTATAATCTTCGATAGTAATGTAATCTAAGCGTAACTGGTGTTGTGGACCATTGGTTGACGACGCTCGAAGATGAGAGGATTTCTCCCGTTTGTTGGTTTGCTTGTTGCTGTGAGTTCGGTGATTGCTGGTAAAAATGATGTCTATGCAGGGTATGTATTTGTTGCATCGTTATTGACTGTCGGGTCCACAAAATTATTATTTTCATGTGTCATAGATTAACTCTATTTTTTTTTAAGTTTAATTCGGTATAATTTTTATTTTCTTTCTTATTTGCTGAATGCTGAAAAGTTAGTCGATAGAGAAGACTAAGATTGTTTAAATATTCAACAATATTTTAATTATTTCTAAAATGTACTTTTAATGAATTCGTTTTATTAGTTAAAATGATAAGTTAGTATTTAATTAGTAACGAAATACTTATATTATTAGCAAGTAAATCTTGTTTTCTTGATCCCTTTCACTCTCCATTCGAAATGTCTAGACGAAAATATTTTTTGAGATGACAATACATAATCTTGTAATATATCGTTACTAATAACTCCAATATACTTGTAGTTATACTTATTACTCTTGTGTCAGCAGTGTTCAGATGCATTATTTTTTAAGTTTCTGCTTTAACAAAGGGTTACAAGAAATTGGTACGTGCAGTATACAATACGTGTTATAAAAAAATCTACACAACTTCTAATCAACTATTAAAAATTCAATACACATTATCAGGTAACTAAATAGCATTTCCCACGCATTTCTAGGTATACAGTCCATGGAGTGAAACTCACTGAGCGTTCCCACTCGGACCTACTCCAGAGGCTGGAGGTGGAACTGGACCTGGATGTGTGGCGATATGGCTCGGTGGGGCAGAGAGATGCCATCGTCATGGTGGGACCGGAGAAGAGATTGCAGCTCCTGGACTCACTGGACGAGCAGGATATCCAGCATTACTTGCATCTTGGTGATGTTGTCAAGTAAGTTGCATCAATGTATAGCATGGAATGTAACAATCTAAATATATTATAATTAATATAATTCTAAAATAAACGTAGCATAAGTTACTCTTTATTACATCAACTATCTGAGGTGAAAGTCCTATCAAAATCGGTCCAGCCGTTCCAAAGATTAGCCAGTCCGAAAAAAGGTCCTCGAATGGCGACCACGTTTAGGCAAAAGGAGCACAGGCCGCCCTCCTACCAGGTGGACTGATGACCTGAAGAAGGCAGCGGGAAACCGTTGTATTCAGAGGGCCCAGGACCAGGTGGAGTGGCGTCGATTAGGGGAGGCCCATGTCCAGCAGTGGACTACCAAGGGCTGAAAGGAAGGAAGACAAATGGTTAGGTATAGATGTAGGAAGGGGTCCAAATAAAAGATTTCGTCTCCTGAATTATTTTTTATTTTTTACAGCACCCGAGAACCATGACACACCCAAATTGACACCATCCGTCATCTTCCTTTTTTATTTTTATTTTTAATTCCTACAACTCGGCCCTCCTGCACTCAGTCTGGCCTCAGACTGTTTTATATTATAAGAAGTTACAAAACCAAAAGAAATAAAACTATATAGTATAGCCATTAGCTAGACATAACAATACTTTAACATATTAACTTTAACAGCATAAGAATAACTCAAGTTTTAAAGTAAATAAGACAATCTTCTTGTAACACAAATCTTTCGACCTAAGCTTTACTCTTTTATACAGCATTACTTTTAAAAAAAATCAATTTTCTAGTGTTTACATTGTATAAAGGTAAAAGATTTAAAAAATAATTACTCATTCAAAGAAACTATGATATAGCAGGTTTAGCTGAATACACATAAGTACTTATAAGAAAATAGCAAGACAAAGTAAAACCATTTCTGTAAAATAAAATTTAGTTAATTAGACAAAAGATAAGTTGTATCACGGCCACCTCTTCATACAGTCTGAACTAGACATAGTTTTAATTGGCCCCTCCTTACCTCTGTCTACCTTCTGCACTTCATATCTGTCCTTCCCTAATACCCGTATAATCTGATATGGTCCAAAGAATTTGGGTTTTAATTTCAAAGCATTCCCAAATTGTGTTCGTTGAATGGCTACTAAGTCACCTTTCTTGTATTTCTCTCCTTCTTTGCGTTTTTTATTGTAGGTCTTTCTATTCTCTTCTTGGATTCTTAGTATTTGTGCTTTAGCTTCTCTTCTCAATTCTTCTCTTCTATCCATAAATTCCTTTCTGCTTTCATCTTCTAAAAATTCTAAAATAGATAAGTCTTCTTTCAGCTTAAGTTTCACTCCAGTTAAAAGTTCAAATGGCGTCATTTTAATTGATCGTTGATAGGTACTGTTAATCACTCTTTGTAGCTTACTCACATACTTATACCAATGACCAGGCTCTTCGATACACATTTTCGTTAATGTAGAAATAATAATACTGTTCATCCTTTCCACTTGGCCATTTCCACGTGGAACTCCTGTAGTGATAGCGATATGCTGAATGCCCTCTTCCTGACAGTATTCTTGAAATTCATTTCCAGTGAAAGCTGTTCCTCGATCAGTAATGATTCTTCGTGGATTTCCATAATCTTGCTGATGCTGTTGCAATTTTTGTACAGTTTCTTTTGAGGTCACAGTTTTAACAGGATAAATCCAGACAAACTTCGTATATCCATCAATTATCGTTAGTATGTAGTTGTACATTTTCTTGGTAGCATCTAAAGGTCCTAAGTGATCACAATGTAAAGTGTCTAACGGCGATTCTCCTTTGTCAATAGGGTTTAACAAGCCTTCTTTTTTGCCCAACTTCCTACTTGCCATCAAGCACGGTACACACACAGAAATCACCTTTTCTATTTTGCTATCCAATTGTGTAATGTAGTAATCTTTTTCTATAATGTCTTTTATTTTCTTTTTTCCAAAATGTCCTATCCCGTGTGCTTTCTTAATTATTTCTATATCCATCATATCAGGCAACACCAATTTCTTTTCTGTTCCTTTATAGACAATCCCATTCTCTAAAAAGTAATCTTCATATTCATTTTTGTCTTCTAGAATTTTTCTGATAGTTTTCAATCCTTGGTCTTCTTCTTGTGCCTTTTTAATTCTAGCATGTAGCTCACTGTCAACAAAGAATACGTTTCTGCTCAATGCATCCACATGCTGCATCCTACTTCCATTTCGGTGTTCTATGGAATAGTCAAAGTCTTGTAAGAACAGTATCCATCGAGCCACTTTTGCTGAAACATCTTTCTTGTTCAGGGTCTTCTGAAAGGCTTCACAATCTGTAACAATTTTGAAGTGTATTCCTAAAAGGTACCTCCTAAATTTCTTAATGCCTTCGATAACTGCTAAAGCCTCCAACTCGTAACTGCTGCATCTTTGCTGAAGTTCTGTAGTTTTTCTGCTCATGTAATGTACTGGATGTTGTTTACCATCGTTAGGGTCTCTTTGCATTAAGATAGCAGCATAACCATGCATACAGGCATCCGTGTGTAATTCAGTTTCTTTTTGTAAATCAAATACCTTCAAAACCGGTTCACTGCATAACTTTGATTTCAATTCCTCGAAAGCTCTTCGTTGCTCATCTTCAAATTTGAATTTACCTTCCTTTAACAAGTCACTTAATGGTTTTGCTATCAGTGCGTAATTTTGAATGAATTTCCTGAAGTACGATGTCAGTCCTATGAAGCTGTGGACTTCCTTTAAATTCTTAGGCACCGGAAACATACTTACAGCCTTCGTTTTATCCGAAGATGGTCTCACTGTTCCATTGGAAATAAGGTAACCCAAATATTCAACAGATCTCTGCAGTAATTGTGATTTTTTCCAGTTAATTTCAAGCCCGTATTCTGCTGCGACTTTCAAAACACTCTTAAGTCTTGAAATCCCTTCTTCCTCATTCTCTGATAATATAATTATGTCATCAATGAATATCAACACAACTCCACTCCGAATAAACTCTGAAAATATGATGTTAATAAACCTTGTGAAATACTTAGGGCATATAGAGAGACCAAAGGGAGCTCTGAGAAATTCATATTGGCCTTCTGGGTTACTCGTAACAAATGCAGTATACTTTACAGATTCCTCTTCGATCGGCAGGTGAAAAAAACCATTTTTCAAATCAAGGGTACTGAAAACATTTACTTTGCTCAATTTGTCTATATGATCTTCGATAACAGGCAAGGGGTGCTCATCTTTTACCATCTTTTGATTTATTTTTCTATAATCCACGCATACTCGTGTACTACCGTCTTTTTTCTTTACCAACACTAGGGGACTTGAATATTCGGAATAACTAGGACGAATGATACCTTTATCCAGCCATTCATCTACCTGCTGCTTCACCAACTGCTCCTCGGTTAATGCCAATCTTCTAGGACGTTGTGTTACAGGTACATCATCTTTCAATACGATTTTCAGCTTAATGGGTGCATCTTTAGTCTTCAATGGCGTATAACTATCTATAATATTTTGCACTACTGCACAATGATCATCATAGCTGGAAGAAAGAAAAATAGCATTTTGGTACAAACTGTCATAACTAGGCGGCCTTATCACAACTGAACCTTTGTCAATAACGGTGATAGTATGCATCAAAAATGGTTGACCTAAAATTACATCGTATGGTATCACTTTGTTTGGTACAATATGAAAACAAATATTATAACTGTGATCATCAATAATTAATTCCGTGTCGAACTTACCAATCGAAAATACTTGGGAACGTCCTAACCCAGTAAGTAACATTTTTTCCCGCGTATAATCACTTTTTAATTTAGAAAACATATCGAAAGTTATCAAATTCAAGTCACTACCCGTGTCAATTAAACAGTTCGTCACGTAATTACATATTTTTATGTGTTTTACACTCATATTGATACAAGATTCACCTTTGCTTACATTAAATACCTCTGTTTGTTGTTGACGTAAGCTGTCACCGTCACTCTTCGATTGATTGAATGGTTGACTGAACGAACAGATTGGCCTACGATTACTCACTCGTTCCTTGACCTCTTCGTTCGTCTGTTCGTTTTGTTCCCATTCGTTCACGTCCGCAGCGCCACCTGACGTCTGATACTGCACAACCATAGACCGACGATCTTGTTTGGTTCCTCCGCCACTATTGTAGTATGATTTTCTAGGATCCCGTTCGAGCGATGATGATTCCACTTTCTTGCAATTCACACCGATGTGCCCGAACTCATTACATTTGAAACACTTGAGGCCTTTTTGACAGGAACTCGATAAATGCCCGATGTCACCACACCTATAGCACCGCTGTTGTATACCGGCATTCGTTTTTTCTATCGTCTTCACCGATTTTGCTGTTCTATCGCGTTGTCGTGTCACGTCTTGTTTCTTAGTTTTCTGCTTGAATGTTTCATATAACGCCAATTTCTCTTTCAGAGCTGCATACGATGTCACGCCATAGAAAAGAAGCTTGTTCGATTCGTAGTCTGAAATACCGTCGACAATATACTGTATTGAAACATAGTCAGGGAATTTTGCTCTTTTACCCAATTCCTTCATCACCAGCATATACTGATAGTATGTTTCGTTCGGTTGTTTTTTACGCTGTGACATTATTTCGTGCATTTGTTTTGTATTGACAGACTCCGGAAATTCTTTCAGCAATGCAGCTTTAAGTTCATCGTATGACTTGAATGCTTTCTCTGTTCTCAGCCATAGCCCTGCAGTTCCAGCAAGACAGCGTCTAGCGATTATCAGCTTTTGTTGTTGGCTCCACCCAAAAATATCCGCGTTGTCTTCTAGGTCTTGAGTCCACCTCGTGGAGGAATACGTCATGTCATCTCCAGTGAACCTCGGAATGGAATCCATCACATTTAATGGATTGCATCTGCCGTCGTCGTCTTTGTTGCTCTCAGCCATCGTAAATCTTCAATCGTCTCGTCTTAATTGTAATTATCTGCGTCGTTCGTTAAAATCTTCAATCGTCTCGTCGTAAGTATTAATTACTTGCGTCGTTCGTTTTGGAGTAATGGCGGCACCCGGCGTACATGACCACGCCGCGCTGCGCTGAATCTTCTTTATTCTCTTTATATCTTCTTTATCTTCTTTAGTCGTTATTATCAAAACATTTAGGCCCCCATTATCCCGGACGAGAATTTGTAGGAAGGGGTCCAAATAAAAGATTTCGTCTCCTGAATTATTTTTTATTTTTTACAGCACCCGAGAACCATGACACACCCAAATTGACACCATCCGTCATCTTCCTTTTTTATTTTTATTTTTAATTCCTACATAGATATAAATATTATACCATTATAATTTCTCGTTACAGGGCATTCGATGAACATGACAAAGACATAGATCGTTGGAGACAAACCAGAGCAAACTTGGTTCCTTTTGAGAACTACCCACGATATGCTGAAGTAAGTAGGATCCTTATTAATATAAATGCGAAAGTTTATAAATATGGACAGATGAATGGATGGATGTTTGTTATTCTTTTAAGCAAAAACGTCTAAACAAGTTTGGATGAAATTAGGTACACAAATAGATTATACCCTGGATTAACATATAGGATACTGTTTATCCCTCTTTGGATTGAACCCTTAGGCCAACGTGGACGTAGTCGCAGGAAAAAGCTAGTATTATATTCTATGCCTACATTTGAAAATTCTACAGCTTCTAACAGCTTCTAACTATAGAATATATGACAACTGTTACGTTCGCAAAGGCCGATAACGAGTAAAGTGGTGACGATTTTCATCAAAGCTCTTTGCTGAATGAGATAATTATTATTATTCAATTTTTACAGATAGATGCCTATATGGAGAGGATAGCGCGAGAATATCCAAACTTAGTCACTCTTGTTAACAGCGGACCAAGTTTCGAAGGTCGTGCTGTCAAATATTTGAAGGTAAATGTTTTAATTTTCTTACAAACTTCTAAATATAAAAAATCTCAAATATATTTATATCTCATGAATTTCTTTCATGAACATAAACGTGAATTCCTTCGCCCAAATTAGGCGTTGGTGTAAGTGATGGAAAAAAGTGAGTAACGTTAAACGCTGTTATTACTAGTAGTAGATCAGCTATGCTACAATATAAACATTGAATGTTAAAGATATGCGTTCAATTTCCATTAATATTTTAATTAAATTTAAAATAATAAACAAACTTAAATGAAACAAATGAAACAAATTTTAAAATGAAAATTAAAACTTTAAATATTACTGCTAATTTTTATTGGTGAAGGTCTAATCTATAGTTTTTTGCTTCAAGCAAACTAAACCTATTTTCTCTTTCGCCTCCCAGATCTCGACAACCAACTTCACAGATAGAAGCAAACCAATATACTTCATAGACGCCGCGATCCACGCACGAGAGTGGGTTACGACTCCAGTGGCTTTGTACGCCATACACAGACTGGTTGAGGATCTGAGGGATTCTGATAGAGAACTACTGGAGAACGTTGACTGGATCATCATGCCACTAGTCAACCCTGATGGATATGAGTTTTCGCATACTGATGTAAGTATTGAAGGTGAAGTAACTTGGAGTACAACAGGTACTCTTAATGAAAAGGATTTAAACAAAACTTCAGAAGACGCAGTGACATCCCTGATAATAAAAGTTTGGTTTCTTATTTGAGAGGCTTAGGCAATAGTAGCTGAAACGATGAAGGAAAATACTGTGGGGTAACCCGCATGCCTAAGAGTTCTTCAAAATGTTCTCAAGGAATCAATTGTGGAGTTAAGCCTATGTACTTCTTCTCTTAAAAGGATAACTTGTACTGCAGTAGGTCTTGAATACGCACAAACGTATTAATAAACCTGAACGAATTAATGCTTTTTTTAATAAAGACCGTTTTTGGTAAAAAACCTTGTCAAGAGTTCTATGGTTTAAGTACATCTGATATTGGCAAGCTATCCCTACAACTTTCTCTCTTTCCAATTGGCAAGCGTTGGGAATATCTTAAAGATTTTTCAGGCTTCTGTTATTTGCAAAGATCGTAAACAAACAATATAATACATTACAGTAATCACCAATCTATTCCAGTTCCGTATGTGGCGCCGGACTCGCTCCTTCAACCCAGAAGTCAGCACCGAGTGCTATGGTGTCGACGGCAACCGCAACTTCAACCACTCCTGGGCCACCGTCGGCGTCTCCAGCAACCCCTGCTCTGACATCTACCCCGGACCCGAGCCCTTCTCCGAGATCGAGATCAGATACGTCCGGGACATCCTCCACGAGTACATCGATAGATTGCAAGTGTACCTCGACATCCACAGTTTTGGGAACTACGTTCTCTTTACGTATGGAGATGGGAGTCTGCCCCCGAATGCGGCTCAAGTCCATCATGTTGGGGCGCTCATGGGCGCTACTATAGATGCCCATAAACTGCAGCAAGCTAATTTCTATTTGGTGGGGAATAGTGCTCTTGTGCTGTATCCAGCGTCAGGATGTGCTGATGATTATGCTCAGGTAATGTTCATTTAAATTTTAATGACGACTCTCATATTATGACCTCGTGGATCATTAGAGTTCATTGGTATAGTATCCGATTTAAAAGTTTAATTTACTGAATTAAAATATTAAAATTGCATTAAATATACTCGTAAAGTAGCCGCTCAAAAATGCTTCGTGATAAAATATATTTTTGTGTTGCTGTTAAATCATAACATTTCATAATTATTATTATACATTTAAGAGTAGGTTAATATTAATAATTGAAGTTTGAACCTTTGGTTACAATTATCTCATGTTACGAGTATGTTTGATATACATAATTATTTAGCCATTGCTTTGTATTTGATATTATGTTACGCTGCTTCTTTAAAAACTGAATTTGTTCCATTTTTCAAAATTATCTTTTAACTTGACGTATTCTGATGTTTTGACTATAACGTTTATTTGATTTAACGTTTTTTTTTCAGTACGTCGGCGTACCTCTCTCCTATTGTTTGGAGTTACCAGACTACGGATTCGACTTCAGGGTGCCCCCGGAGTTCATTGAGCAGATCAACAAGGAGTCATGGGAAGGTATTGCTGCGTCTGCTAGAGCCGCCATCAGCCACTACCGGGCGCGGATCAGGAATGTCTAGTTGAAGGACTACATGAGTTGTTATTTCTGTAACGGCTTTTTGGACAACTGTGTGTATTGTAATGCCCTTGACTGATTTAGAAATAAACGATGTTGCTGAATTATGCTTTTCATTTACTATTCCATTAGTATCAAGTAAAACACAGATAAATCTTGGAATTTTTGGTGTTGTAGACCCTATAATTTTTTCACTTCGGTTAAAATTTTACATAGTAGTTTCGAGTATCGTAGAGGATTGTGAGATCATTGTTTTATGAATATTGCTACCAATGATATAACATAGACTAATAATCTAAAACAAATAAGTCAAGGAGACTTTACTTTGGTGAATGCTCCGAAAAACGGTTCCTGATAAAACCTACTATGATACAGAAAATTATCTGACAAAACCTACTATGATACAAATGGGGTTTTGAGAACTTGGTCCAGAGAGATAAAAATAATCCTATTTAATATTTAGGATATAAACTATGTGCATACCAAACATCTAATGCGTTCAGCCGTTTTGAGTGAAACAGTGACAAACATTCACCTATCCTCACAAACTTTCACATTTTTACTATTAAAAATGTTATTAGTAGGATATAATATCTTACGTAATTAATTAAGTGTTAACAATGTGTTATAAATGCAAGAGCAAAGTTATTATTATTGGAAATAGCTATTAAACATCTTATCAAATGAGAAGTAAAAAGTAATGGTATCTAATCAGTAAATAATATTATCGCCGCTGATTATAAACCTTTCATTGCATCAATGAGTATGATGACTTAATTTACCATCAAATAATAGTCGCAAAATGGGATGGCAGAAGCGTATGTTTACTTAAACAAACGATCTTAGGTTCCGAATAGATCCATCTAATGCTGTAAAATTATACTGAATCACCTTATCTGTTAATTTTCCTGCTTTCATTAAGGCAGCTTGATCACATTTTTAGAGATTTATTAGGTTTCTCAACAAATCCGCTTTGGAGCAGCGCGGTGGAGTATCCTCCAGGCCTCCCTCTGTTGTGGTGAGAGACTTGTGTCCAACAGTGGGACATAGAGGTTGCGGACAGCCCAGTAAATAATAGAAACTTATCTAATTGTTTTGTTACTGGGTCATTACTTCATCAATGGCCTATTAATCAAAAATCGTGATTTAAAAATTAAAAATTTTAAAAGCTACAAATTTTGTTGAAGATCATTGATAAAAAGCTTGTAACACACCAAATTCAACAGACAAGAAATTTTCGGCATTCCTTTGTTCGCACTATTAATAAATCATCGACAGATTGTCTCGATAATTAAAATAATCACTTAAGTAAAGATAATAGTGCATAATCCTTCGGAAGATAAAAAGAATGACTTTTTGTGTTCAGACATATTAAAAGTCATTCAACATTAGTTGAAGATGGTACTTGCCAGGGTTTTAGTGATAGCTGCTATAGTGAGTGTAGTAGTAGCTGGAAGACATGACGTGTATTCAGGGTATGTTTTCTTTATAGTAATTGAATAGCAAAATGTCCACCAACCTGCAGTAGGCCAGCGTGGTGGACTAAGGCCTACATCCCTCTCATTTTGAGGGGAGACCCGACCCTGCAGTGGGTCGGTGGTACAAGCAGGTCATGTAAACTTAACCCTGCAGGCCATGGATGCGCACACCCAACCTCAAATAGAGAAAATGATTCTATAATTTTGAGATTGTATGAGGTGCTTCACTTAATTATATGTACGCCACAAATAAAGTACCATACCTCCTCAGCCGAAACACAAGGTATGAAGAACATGCTGTTTTACGACGAGTTAGTATCACACCTAACAGGAAGATATGAAAATCTTGATTACACATTTTCTTTCGTAGGTCATCAGTCCATGGGGTACAGCTCCGAGACCGTGAAGACCTGAGGGTTCTTTACGAGTTGGAAATGGAATTGGATGTAGACATTTGGCAATACGGGTTCCCGGGGAAGAGAGACGCGCTGGTGATGGTCACAGAAGAAACAAGAACGAGGTTTCTGGATGTGTTGGATGAGAACGACGTGACTCATTACTTGCATATTGCTGATGTGGTCAAGTAAGGATGACTTTATTCATTACAATTCATTCAAAAAAATCATAAGAAACCTTATCCTGGTAGTCGTAATGTAATCGGAGTGTTAGTGACGCAGTAAAAGAGAACCTCTTTCCATCGTTTCATCATGTTTGTTATAAGATGTTCACAGATTGAATTGAAATTTTTATTTTAGGTATCTACCACAATGAAACATGCAATGGATTTCTTTACTTATCTAATACAAAACAAATGTATCATATCCTACTAATGTAACTTACTGTCTTACTAATATAATAAATGCGAATGTTTGTAAGGACGAATGGATGAATGTTTGTTACTCTTCCATGCAAAAGCGGCTGATCAAATTTGAATGAAATTTGGTATACAACTAGATTATAATCTGAATTAACATATAGGGTTCTTATTAGCCCTCTCTGGATTAAATTTTGAGACCCATACGGACGAAGTCTGATAAATAAATAAACTTTGTTTCTCTGCAACAAGTAACTAATACCTAATGATAACCTTTTTTAGGCATTTAGAGGAACAAGATGAAGAGTTGTCTCAGTGGAAACAATCTAGAAGTAACTTAGTTCCATTTGAAGACTACCCGCGTTATGCTGAGGTTGGTAAAACAAGTAACTTCATAGCTCACTTTAGCGGCTCGAATGAGCTTCAAACTTCATTTCAAAAGAACCTAGACGGAGGTTCCCTTGAAGATGTAGTAGCCGATGGTTTTGACTATTATGCAGTGTTTATTAAGATGAGAAGAAATAGTAAATAAGTGTTTATAGGAGTCTGTGACGAATGCCTTTAATAACTGAACTGCCAAATAAAAAGCAGACTCATAGAGCACAGAATTGCGGTTAAGAAGCGCCGATAAAAATCTTATTCAATAAAATTGCTAAAACAGTTTTTGGTTATCTTTTCTTTAATTTACAGATAGACGCGTACCTGGAAAGGATAGCAAGGGAATACTCAAATTTAGTCACTATTGTCAACTCTGGAACAAGTTTTGAAGGCCGGTCCGTCAAATATTTGAAGGTAAATATTACAAATTATAATATTTTTCAACATGATTTAGAAATGTGACAAAAAGTTCTTGAGACATTAAGCACTTAGTAACGTAGGTAGTAAGTCTTTTGTAGAAGGTAAATAAGTAATCCAGCTCCCATTTTCGTTATATTATTATTTTACTGAGTATATCATTCTTTTACAGAATCTTATTTTCCGGGTCGGAAAAGAAAACTAATCTTCTTTTACTGAAATCATTCGTTGAACCAAATTCTAAAGAAGGATAAAATTTTTGATGTTACATTTTTTCGGATGTCAGTAACCCACTAACGACCCACTACTGGGTCGGGTCCCCTGTCACAATGAGAGGTATGCAGGCCTTAGTCCACCACGCTGGCCTACTGCGGGTTGGTGGACTTCACATACCTTTGAGAACATTTTTTGTGAACTGTCAGGCATTCAGGTTTCCTCGAGATGTTTTCCTTCACCGTAACAGCAGCTGATATTTAATTTTTTATAAAGCGCACATGACTTTGTAACAAAGTCATTGGGGCCATTGGGATTCGGACGCGGAACCCTCTTAGAGGTTGAATTCTTAATTACTGGGCTCTCACCGCTTATTTTTTCAGATATCAACATCAAATTTCAACAATGCCAGCAAGCCTATCTACTTCATCGATGCAATGATCCACGCTCGAGAGTGGGTGACTACTCCAGTAGCGTTGTACACCATCCACAGACTCGTTGAGGACTTGAGAGACTCTGACAGAGACCTGCTTGAGAATGTCGACTGGATCATCATGCCGCTTGTCAACCCAGACGGCTACGAGTACTCGCATACTGAGGTAAGTCTTTCTAAAACACTCTGAATTATAAATGATTGCGTTAATCACTTAAATAACTATTATGATAATATGAAATAAAAATGTTGGTTTACATTGTTCGATTCAATAAAAATTCTATGGTATGTTCCATAAAGACATTATTCTTATTCAATGTAAGTCACTCTTGAGGATAAAATCGTTTATCCTTACTGAATATTGGAACAACGAACCATTCTGAACCATGGAACCAAAATTATTAACTCTAGGATCATTTATTTTATTATATTAGTTTAGACTCTAGTATGATCATAAACAATATTCATATTAAAATTTTATTTTTTAATTTATATATTTTTTAAGAGATTCTGCTTTCTTTAAGAGGTTTTTATTATTAAAGGTCCTCTTAAATCATGAGTTACCAAAATTTCATAATATTCCACAACACACAAATCCACTTTACCATAATTCCGTTACAGTTCCGTCTATGGCGTAAAACTCGCTCGTTCTACCCTGAACTGAACACCACCTGCTACGGCGTCGACGGCAATCGTAACTTCAACGTGTCCTGGAATACTATCGGCGTTTCATCAGACCCTTGCGCCAACACCTATCCAGGTCCTGTGCCGTATTCTGAGAACGAGACTGGATATGTCAGAGACGTTCTCCTCCAGTACCGTGATAGGATTCAGATATACATGGACATCCACAGCCACGGGAACTACGTGCTGTTCGGTTTTGGAGACAGGAGTCTGCCGGAGAATGCGGCACAACTCCACCATGTTGGCGCCCTGATGGGTGCTGTCATGGACGCTCAGAAGCTACCCGAAGCTGGGTTCTATTTGGTTGGCAACAGTGCTTTGGTTCTGTATGTGTCGTCAGGCAGCGCCCAGGACTATGGACAGGTGAGTTTCAAAATAATGACTGGACATTTTCCAATTAAATGAGGTAGGAGACATAGACAATGTTACAGCATTAATACAGTGTGATCCATTTCGTTCGTCGCAAAATATTGTATTGACATTCTTCGTTATCTAATTAAATTTTGAAAAGAAAGAAAAGATACGCTTTTCTTTTCTTTTCAATAAAATTTAATTTCTCTAATTACAATTTTAAGATGTGGATGGAGCATACAATTAGCTTAGTGTTTAATATAGTAGTGTTTTGTTTTTTTCTGTCGGTTTTTGTGTCAAGGAAAAGTCTTTGGAATATACACTAAAGAACTATGTTTTCCGTTGATATGAAAATTTTACATACAATGCCTATCAGATAACCCAGTAAAATTATTTCAGACTCATTTATTTGATAACGATTAGGAAGATATGTAAGTAATGCCTCTGATAAGATATTTTTAAATTCTGTTACGTACCGGTTTTACTTTTGTTTGAATTAAAAAGAAAATATTTGGTTGATAAAATTATAATTAATCACTATTACTTTAGTATTTAAGTACATCTTTACTCGACTTATGCCTGAGAGTTCACAAAAAATGTTTTCAAAGGTATGTGAAGTCCACCAACACGCAGTAAGCCCGTGTAGTGGACTAAGGCATACATCCCTCTCATTGTGAGAGGAGACCCGACCCTGTAGTGGGTCATTAATGGGTTACTGACTGATGTCATTCCCATGAACCTATTCCTCTTGTTATAGGAAGCTTCGAAACATCTCTTACACGATATCTTTTTGTGTCCAGGCCGTGGGCGTCCCCTTCTCCTACACCCTGGAGCTGCCAGGGTACGGATACGCGTTCAGTGTGCCTCCGCGTTTCATCGAGCACATCAATCAAGAGACCTGGAGAGGCATCGCGGAGACAGCCCGTCTCTCCGTCCTCCACTACAGAATAAGGATCCAGAACCAGATATAGATTGTGTAGACCAAAGAGACAGAAGATACGATCAGTGCCCCATGAAAACTATCGTCAAACTATGTTTTAATTCCAGATTATTGTACATCAAAGAGAAAGAAAATACGATCAGTGCTCGGAGCATATCGTCAAAGTATTCGTATAGTTAACGTGGTCTTTAGGCTGGAAGATGTTAGAAAGACTGACGTATGACATACTAATAACTGACATTTACCGTACGAATACTTTGAAGATTGTGTTCATGCTCACGGTACTGAGAAAAATTGATTGAATGTTTTGTTATCGGAGATACCAAGAATTAGAGTTAATAAAGAGGAAGATAATATACGAAACGAAGCCTAATAATTTCTATTGTAAGCTAATAAATAAAACGTTAAATGAAAAAATCTTTTATTTGCGACAACATTGGTAGGTAGCATCTTACAGACAAACATATCAGTAAAAAATTGTGTTAAAAACTAAATAACCTTACAATAAAACGAATTGGTTGATAAACTTTATGGTAATAATGGTACTGTAAAGGATATTGATAACATTGATGATCTAAAATCTATAGCAGACATTACGAACGTCGTTAAAGATGGGTGTGAGTGAGGTGTTCTTTGGAGTCAGCCTATTGGTGAACTTGGTGCTAGCTGGAAGACATGATATTTACTCGGGGTAAGTCCATTCAACAAATTAAAACAGATACCTATGACCTTAGCATTAGATGTGTAGTAATGTAAAAGATTGTAAATGTTGATAATTGTAGCACATTATAATGCCATTGTAACAAAACTCGTCGTGGGAAATAAAATTATTGTATAACAATAATGTAGATCGCTTTTGTTGGACATTTAACCTTTAGCAGTAATATTATTTCATACAACTGCAATTTTACTGTGTAACTGTAACTTTAAACTGTAATTTATTTCTGTTTATGATTCTTCCTGATGCCCATGTAAATAAAAAATTCAAGCTCCATTTAATACTTCTACATGATAGAGGTTCCTTCTTATAACTATTTCTATTGAATTATACATTTCTATTATTTTTTTCTGCTTCTGCTAACGTCTCTAATTTCGGCAGAACCTACAAAATACCTAGTTCACTACCTACCTGATTTCTACAGGTATTCAGTCCATGGAGTGCAACTTCGAGATGCATCAGACACTAAGCTTCTCCATAACTTGGAGTTGGAGCTTAAACTGGACTGGTGGGAGTATGGTGCTCCAGGTGTCAAAGACGCGTTGGTTCTGATTCCTCCGGAGAACAGCGCTGAATTACTGGATAAATTGGATGCTATTGGTTTAACTCATTACTTACATGTTGCTGATGTGGCTAAGTAAGTATTCGCCATCATATTTCATATTTTTGATGATTTCGGTATTTTAATTCATTTTCCTTCCGTCATACTAATATATGTAAGATTCAGGTTCTCATAATAATTATGCAGAAGTATTATAGTAAGTTACAAACTAATCGCTCTGGATGCCTTTTTCTATCAAAATTCGACTCATCAGTTTTGAACTTTGTAAAGCAGATGTTATTATCTGGATAGTTTACTTAATAGCTTTCATTATATTCTTTGTTTTTTTACAGAGAATTAGAAGAACGTGATAAAGATATTGCAACATGGAGGCAAAGCAAAAATAACAGACTGGTTCCTTTCGAAGACTACCCGAGATTTGCAGAGGTTACTATATTTCTTTTATCTTGATTTTTCCTATAAAAAAGTAATCCTTATTTACTCTTACCTTTAAACTTTGAAAAAGCTATAATTTTGACCAAAATTTCTCCCTCCGTTGTAATAAAATTTCTTCTTTATTACTTATTTATTTAATGGCTTGGAAATTGCTTGTTGGATTGTTTTAATTTTAACAACAAATTTATACTTTCCCGAACTAAAAGTTTTCGTTTTGTTTCTAATTATTTTGGTTAATTTTTCAGTAATTATAATTATATTTTTTGTAACAGATCAATGATTACATGGAAGGATTAGCATCACAGTACCCGGAGCTGGTGTCTATTTTCGACGCAGGATCGAGTTATGAGGGTCGCACCATAAAATATTTAAAGGTAAAAAGCATACTCGTTTTATTTCTCACAAAATTAGAGAAAGAAAGAGGGAGCTTTGCTATCTGTAGCATTATTTAAGCATGTTTATCCTTATTTTACCTGAAAATATTTATTTGCGTGTTCCTAGAAATCGTAATTCACCAATAAAATAATAAAATATAAACGTTTATAAAAAGATCTAGACGAAGCAAATAGCCAGAGCTTTATACTAAAAACATTAAATCGGATTTGTCCACACGAATATTTTATTCATGTTAATTTGAAAAGAAATCACCTGACAAGAACAACTTAAGATTTTTTTTACTTAAATCTGTAGGTATACGTATAGCCGAGATATCTGAAAGAATTCCATAGATATTCTAAAAATCTGTAGACGAACAAGAGTAACCGAAACAGCTCTCAAAGCTAGCAACTGAAGTGGCATTGTCAGTAACCCATTAATGACCCACTACAGGGTCGGGTCTCCTTCTTGCAATGAGAGGGATGTTGGCCGCCGTCCACCACGCTGGCCTACTGCGGGTTGGTGGATTTCACATACCTTTGAGAACATTTTTTTTGTGTACTCTCAGGCATGCAGGTTTCCTCACGATGTGTTCCTTCACCGTAACAGCAGGTGATATTTAATTTTATAAAGCGCACATAACTTTTTTACAAAGTCATTGGTGCTTGCCACTGGGATTCGAACCTAGATCCCTCGATTCGAGGTCGAATTCTAAGCCACTGGGCTATCACCGCTATGATACCATACGGCTATGAGACCAAGACCTAAGTGGCATTAAGATAGCCATATCGAAGGAAAGCAGCCAGCAGTGTACTTCAAAGGGCTGAAAAGATGAAACTAAATTAGTAAAATAGGTACTTAATAGTTTGTTAACTATTTTAGCGTATCACCTATCAAATTATAAATCTTACTGCATCTCCTTAATACACATGTTTTGATACCCCGTTCAAACTGCTCCTTTTCTAAATCGCTATCTTCGCAATTGCCTTAATTTGGACGAATCTTTCCGACCCTCATCATTGTACTGGTCCTTATTGTAAGAAATGAGACCTTTACGTAAATCTTTGAAGTTATTGAGCCGACGTTAGGCGGATTCCTTGTAATACCTTTTGAAGCATCAAGCTTAGATTTATCGAATGCTTTGATTCTCAGAACCGTTTGCTATTTACTTCTTTCACGGATATTTTCAATTGTGTTGTCAGCAATATCATGAAATTGCCTTTTTTCGGAAATATTATGAAATTACCTTTCGTCGGATATACATGTACGCAACTTGACGATTTTTTGACAAAATTTAATAAGAGTGTTTGATTATTATTATTACTATTGTAAGCGACCCCTCTTTTGTATCTTAGTGTATCCTTTTAAATCCTATTTCTTTATAGTGGCCGATGCTAGAATAAGTAAAACCCAATTGTATCGTGAAGTATTTATTTATTTTACTATTATACAGCAGCTGCTTTACAAATTTTATATTAAAATCCAATCGCATTCAAAATTCTACATCAATCCCCCGACAACCCTCTTGACAACCCCCCTCTGTCAAGTGACAAGTTGTTTCTTCTTTCGGCTTACATTTTTAAATGTCTTATATCGGACCTCTGTAGTAAAAATCAAAATAGAGATAGTCAACGTTGCCATCATAAATAAATTACTAGAGATTATTATTGAAACCTTTCACTATTAATGTTTTTCTCTGCGGATCCGACAATAGATGATAAAATTATTGTTGGGTACTCGCCCGTTGGTTACCACCTCTTGTACATACCCTTTATTTTCCAAAAATATTTTTTTTGTTCAATGCTAGACATGGCTGACCTTAGACCACGTTATCGACTACTTAATAGATTTTAATATTGAGTATCTTTCTTCCCTATTCGATACTGGTTCTTAGAAAATGCACTTAGCCATAGGAAAAGAAATTTAATAGAACAGCAATAATAACATAGTGCAGCGGTGATAGCCCAGTGGCTTAGAATTCGATCTCGAATCGAGGGGTCCGGGTTCGAATCCCAGTGGCACGCACCAATGACTTTGTAATAAAAGTTATGTGCGATTTATGAAATTAAATATCACCTGCTGTTACGGTGAAGGAAAACGTCGTGAGGAAACCTGCATGCCTGAGAGTTCACAAAAAAAAATGTTCTCAAAGGTATGTGAAGTCCACCAACCCGCAGTAGGCCAGCGTGGTGGACTAAGGCCTACATCCTTCTCATTGTGAGAGGAGACCCGACCCTGTAGTGGGTCATTAATGGGTACTGACATGACAATAACATAGTATTGGTTCCGAATCCACTGTACACTATTTAATCTAACGTCATTGTTAGCCTAATTCATTCTATCCCTCTCGCTCCCAGTCGCAAGGGGAGTAATATGCGCTCAGTTCGGCATAATCTAGGGTACGCTTGCTTGCGTTGCATCTATTTCTTATTTCTTTTTCTTACTTTCATTAAAATATGAAAGTGTTGAAGCAAACTGGACAAATGAAATCTTACATACATAATATTCTTTTCAGATCTCGACTTCAAACTTCACAGACACTACCAAACCCATATACTTCATCACTGCAATGTTGCACGCCCGGGAGTGGGTGACCACGCCCGTTACGCTGTACACCATCCATATGCTGGTGGAAGACCTTCGGGAAGGGGACAGGGATCTGCTGGATGGGACCGACTGGATTGTGATGCCGCTCGTCAATCCAGATGGCTATGAGTACTCGCATACTGATGTTAGTATTGTAGTTACATCTTTATTACGTCAATTATTTAGATATTCTTTTCTATTGTTTGACAAAGGTAGATCTCCCGGCAGGTAAGGTGGTCGTGACTGGATACGTCATCTCGGAGTTTTGTATTTAAGTATTTGGAGGAAAAGGGGAGATCTCCCGCCAGGCGATGTCACTGCCTGGGGACCGCGGTCCGAATGTTGACTTCGGACCATTTGTATATATGCAGAGATTCTGAAGAACTTTGATAGCGCGTTTGAGGATACGTCTTCCGATTGGCCATTTCGGTATGACGCGTGTGACGTGTTCTATTGTTTACTACATTCGATGCTTGCGTCGTCATGCGTGGTCAGCATTTCATGTGAGGCGCGCGCTCATATTACTGTAGGTATCGCGCCGCTACATCACTCCCCCTCCAATTGGAATGATGTCGTAACTCTCATATGCCAGTGTCGTCATCGGCCACGTCTGCCGGAATGATGCGATGCGTGCGCAGTCACGGTGAGGGAAACCCAGAAACCTCTGCTGCGTGCTGCGGATCGCTAAACTTGAGCGTTGAAGGCTGCAGGAACCAATGCGCTTTTTGCGGCTGCTAGTGGAACCTGGACAGTATGCTCCTTGCTTGCTGGCTTGACTCCATGACTCCTTGTACTTGCTGAAGGACGTCAGATACTTCGAGGAACACCAATGATGTGGACAATCACGTCGGTTGAGATGGATATCATCTGGTGAGACATCAGGACGGAACTTCGTGGATGAAGGTGCTGGAACCCTTGAAATGTGGTCAGCAGGGCGTCAATCACGTCGGTTGATCACGTCGGTTGATCACGTCGGTTGATCACGTCGGGGTCACCAATTTGGAGGAAAAGGGGAGATCTCCCGCCAGGCGATGTCACTGCCTGGGGACCGCGGTCCGAATGTTAACTTCGGACCATTTGTATATATGCACAGATTCTGAAGAACTTTGATAGCGCGTTTGAGGATACGTCTTCCGATTGGCCATTTCGGTATGACGCGTGTGACGTGTTCTATTGTTTACTACATTCGATGCTTGCGTCGTCATGCGTGGTCAGCATTTCATGTGAGGCGCGCGCTCATATTACTGTAGGTATCGCGCCGCTACAAGTATATGTCAGAGATGTAGAAAAATTCGTCATATCATCACAATATGATATTAGGCGATCACTGATCCCAAAAGGCTGTGATTGTCTTTTTGTAAGGAGACTTACTCCTTTTGCTCTCTTTCTTTCTTATTTACAAACTACATCAAATTCACTTTTCAGGAGCGTCTCTGGCGCCGCACTCGTTCGTTCTACCCCAACGAGGACAACTGCTACGGAGTCGATGCCAACAGAAACTTCGATGTGGACTGGAACACCATAGGCGTTTCGTCCAACCCCTGCTCCAACACGTACCCTGGCCCGGAGGCCTTCTCCGAGCCCGAGATCCGCTACATTCGAGACATCCTCCTCGAGTACCGGGACAGAATCCAGGTGTACTTGGACGTCCATAGCCAGGGGAACCTGGTGTTGTTCGCATACGGCGACGGCTCCTTGACTCCCAATGCTGTGCACCTCCACCACGTGGGCTCCGTGATGGGTGCGGCGATCGACACTGAGAAGCTGCCGCAAGCGCCGTTCTACTTGGTGGGGAACAGCGCGCTGCTGCTGTACGCCACCTCGGGAACTTCTCAGGACTATGGACAGGTAATTGCCATTCTTGGGAGAAAGGTCCTACAGTAACAGAACGTCTAAACGAGAGGAGTACAAGATGTTCTCCAATCAGGTAGACGACAGACTAATCCCCTAAAGAAGCCGTTCTGAAGCCACTGGATAGAGGAATCCTAAGGCCGATTGCAGCGGTGATAGCCCAGTGGCTTAGAATTCAACCTCGAATCGAGGGGTCCGGGTTCGAATCCCAGTGGCACGCATCAATGACTTTGTAATAAAAGTTACGTGCGATTTATGAAATTAAATATCACCTGCTGAAGGAAAACATCGTGAGGAAACCTGCATGCCTGAGAGTTCACAAAAAAAATGTTCTCAAAGGCATGTGAAATCCACCAACCCGCAATAGGCCAGCGTGGTGGACTAAGGCCTACATCCCTCTCATTGTGAGAGGAGACCCGACCATGTAGTGGGTCATTAATGGGTACTGACATGAAGGCCGATTGGAGTAACATCGACTAAGAGAAACATAAGCTGTGTTCTTTAAATGTCAGATTAGATGGATGAATTGCTGTTTGGCGATATCTGGTCCTGCAGGTCTCAATAACTTCTATGCTGCTTGGGAGTGGGAAAATCAAGTGAACTTAGACTTCCACTGTCAGGGCAACGTATTGGAATCACGTATTGGAATGTGGACGAAGCCTCTTAGAAAGTGCATGGATATATTGGAATATAACATAATCTTGTGTTTAATTTTATTTTCCAGTTGGTAGGAGTACCGTTCCCCTTCACCCTGGAGCTGCCGGGGCTGGGGTATGGACACAGCGTCCCCCCGCAGTACATCGAGCAGATCAACCGCGAGACGTGGGCGGGCATTGCAGCATCCGCCCGGGTTGCTGCCCTACATTACAGGGCGAGACAGAACTAGGAAGAAGTACCAACAATAATAAAAGTACTTTATTACCCTACTCCCCCCTGAAAGGGTAATAAAGAAATAACGATGAGTGAAGTAGGGGGAAGCAGGGTAATCAAGAACTGACAGATTAGATTAGTTGGTAGAAGCACCGTTCCCCTTTATCCTAGAGCTGCCAAGGCTGGGGTACGGACACAGCGTCGCAGCATCCGCCCGGGAAAAATTTTGACATTAGCAGAATAAATTACTAACAGTTATTGGTCTTTTATTTTATCTTTGGGACTGTCCTTTCTGCTTCATTTATAGGTTCCACTGTTTAGGCTGGTGTCGGTACGCAAATCGTTAACTTGTTGCTTGAATTCAATATCGTATTATAGTTATATTAACCTTCTAAATTTGAAAGACGATGATGACACTTGTAAGCTTAAGTAAATCTTTTTGAAAATTCAAAAAGGTTTTACAAAATCACTAATCCGTCCCCCAATCGAACCGTTGAACAGTGAATAGAGTTCGATCTGTCACCTCTTCGTTAAATGGGGGACAGATCGAACTTTTTATTCCTATCTGTCACCTGCAGGGGACAGAATCGGGGAACAGATAGGAATAATCCATCAATATTGCAGCTGCATTTCTTAGCATGCTGTTACTCGTATCTTCGAGAGATATTTGCGGTGGAACATAAAAAGACTGCAACAAAAATCATTCATATTGTGACCTACCTACCTCATTCATAGTATCTAGTAGGTTATACTACTCACTTAAAATGATTCTTTAAAATACCTAACAAGAACAACTTCATTTCTTTTGTTTCATTAGGTAATTTAGGTACAGTTCGATGAAAGGATTTCGGTTAAATCTATCGGTATTTCTATCATTCTCACTCAGGGTCACGATGAGACTGAGAGTTTGAGCAGATATGCGCTCAGTACACAATAGGACCACAAAGCCGTTCTAACTACTTTTCTATTTCTATGTAAATTGAGATAAGATGCACTACCAAGTACCAATATCACAGGTGAACGCGTGCGCTGCAAAATCAAATGACGCATCCAAGCGACGTTGCCAGCTCGTGCACACGCCATTCATGCAAAACACCGCTCTAATTCGTTCCACATACGACCTACTTTCGCCTGCTTTAGTTCTCATACCTGGCGCTGTCACTTGGAGCACACAAAGTGAGGTCATCGTATTCCAACTACTAAACTCTGTGTTGATTCTAGAACAAAATGCGTCAAAAGTGTTGGGAATTCAAACGCTGTGTCGCCTTATTTCGCTCGATCGAGTTTCGATTGGTTCTTTCCTTTTCTGTTCTGTGGCTAATGTCATTTGAGCGCGAATTGCGTTGTCGCGTGTTGTTTCGATTTTCGAATGTTTATGTTTTTTGTGTTGGTGTAAATTAAAAAGTTCGAAATGTTTTTGACGTACGAAATTGTTGCCACTTTCGGAGTCTCAGCAGTGAGTTGATATTTAAATGTTTGTTTAGTGTATAATTTTAATATCGAGCAAAGAATATAAATTAAATCACATACGCAAGAATGCGGGAGTTAATGTGTCACACCTGTAACCGGTTTGTTGACAAAGTAGATGTTTTTGGCGTTCCATTTTTGTGAAATGACCTACAGTGGTTCCGTAAAGCACTGAAAGCACCAAATTATAATGATTTTTGTGCGAGAGTAGGTGAGAAAGAGATACTCCATAAACTTATCTTTAAAATGAATTACTGCACATCATCCATGCAGTATGATTAAACTAAAATTTTAATAAGTTTAAACTTAATCAAATAAATCAGAAACTCACAACATAGAACTTGCCACAAACCAATCTAGCTATCTAGAATTCTAATTATGAATTTAAAATTATTTATACTCTAACTATTGGCAGGTAATATTCAATATACATAAAATATCAACCAAGTACTAATCTCGGAATTGAATATAAAGGGTTCCGTACAGCCTAGTTAATCGGGGCGGCTCGTTATTAAAATATTACAATGTGAATGAAAACATCGTGAGGAAACTTCCCAACTAAAAGGCAAGTGATATCTAGGAACCCACACCACGCCAAGCGTTCTCACTGTGAGAGGCTCAGGGGCCTGATTCTGTATGACCATTCTCACTCATATCGCGGCAGTGTCGTGTCTTACCCGCGATAAAAAGTAAAAAAAGAGTCATCGTGAGAATCTATTGTGTGCCTTATAGAATAGACATTAAGGTTCCTTGTCGTGCCGAGTTCATGAAATGACGTTCGGTTTGACGTCACACGATATCGGCACGAAATCTGATTCGTCATACAGAATCAGGGCCCAGAATCTGCAGTGGGTCATTAATTGTAGACGGACAGACTGGTTTGCAAACTAATAATGGACTGGCCACATCGTTCGCAGGACTGACAACCGATGGGGAGGAAAGGTCCCCGGAAATGGCGACCACGTTTAGGCAAAAGGAGCACAGCCCTCCGACCAGGTGGACTGACGACCTGAAGAAGACAGTGGGAAATCGTTGGAATTATAGGACCTAGGACGGGGTGGTGTGGCGTCGATTATGGGAGGCCCATGTCCAGCAGTGGACTATAGCAACCTCCATGAGTCGTAACCACAAAATATAATCAGTGGTGGATATTGTACAGTTTCGGTCAATGTACCGCAGCCGAAAAAACGCGCTGGACCAATATTATAGACGACGCACACTGACGAACTGACGACTGAGGAACCAATCGCGTGAACCGCAGCGCAGTCAATGACAAACCGACTAATAAAGATTGCGCTCACGACTTATTTTGACTACTATACGTAGGATTGAAAGGAAGGAGGGAAGAAGCTAAAGGTAGAGAGGGAGAGAGGATTGGTATGTCCAATGGTGGGTTCGACTCTCTCTCTCTCTCTTCTCTTCAGCCGACATTGGTCCACTGCTGGACACATAGGTGGGTTCGACGCGATATGGAACCCTAAAATGCTGTTCTAATGAACATTTGTATCACGTCTGGAGCTAAACCGATTAAAATTCAGATAAATAATTTATGCCGCAACTGTATGTAAATTTTATTAACGTGTTTCCGTTGCTCCAGCCGTTTGTCTTTGAGATAAACTACGAATAATAATAATAATTGTTCGATAGGATTAGATTATTAATTAGACAACGGCAAAACAGTTAAACATTTTTCTTTTTTTTGTCAATAGATTTACTTAAGTACTGTTTTTGTTTTGGTGTTACCATAATTTTGCAATTCTTAGAATTTTAATTTTGAATATTTTTTAAAATTTTGATATTCTTTCGAAAATGTATATTGGTTTTATTTTCACCACTATATACTTAGTGGTGAAAATAAAACTATATACTTAGTGGTGAAAATAAAACCAATCGTACTTCAATAAATGTGAAAGTTTGTGAGGATTATTACATATTATTGAATATTATTTATAATAAATTCTTTTACGCAACAACGGCTTAACAGATTTGAATGAAATTTGGTACACAGGTTGATTACAACCTGGTATAAAAAATAGGATTTTTTCTTTTTTACATGCTTTTTATTTCTCTCTGGGTCAAATTCTTAGGTCCACGTGGGTGAAGTCGCGGACGGAAGCTAGTCTAAAGTAAATCTACTATTTGCTTCTCTTTTGACGGATCTTTGACCTTATACAAATTCCTCTTTCCAGTTGGTGTCCTTCGCAGTATCAGCGACACTGCTGCTGACGTTCGCAGCGAAGAAGGGGCTGCTTCGTGCGGGGGGCACCAGGTCCCCCCTGCTGGTGCCCCCGCCGATACTACGCGAGAAGGCCCCCGAACTCACTCCCTTAGCGGCATCCAACTAAACTAACAAACGAGAGAAATAAGGAATTTATATTATAGAAAGAATTTGTATGGACATATAGGACACGGAATTGAATTTGGGGTATTTGTTAAAAAAATGACCAAATGTAAACCGCTGAGTGTACTTAATTAGTATCTAACGAATATGCCGTGGCAAATGTATAATAATAATTAATTTTATTTAGAGTAATACAGAATGATAAAATGATAAAATTAAATTAGCTTTAATAAAAAGTATTAGAAGACATATTGAAGTAATAATTAGCCTCATGATTCAATAATAAACAACAAATAAATGTCTCAAATTTAATTCATTTACCGTACCAATTAAGTACTTACTTAACGTTTTATTTTTGTGATTGAGTATTGTATAAATTTAAGATTTCATTAAAATTACGTTATTTTGAATTATTTGGAGCTTATTGCACTAAAATAGAAAAATGCGACGCAAGGAGCTAATTACGAGTAGGTACATACATCAAAGTTATGTTAAGTGCATCAAATCCGAAACAATGGCATTTGAATATTGCATTAATCTATTTAACCTATGTATATAGGTTACTAACTAATATGTTTTAAATAATAATTAATAATAGAACGTTAAATGGCAACTAACGTATTATAAGTGTATTTTTTCTTATATTTAGCGCCTAACCGTTAAGTTTATGTTTCAGTAAATTATATTGAAAGCAAAGTGTTTTAATTTAATTATATATCCATTTTTAGACCTTTACTAAGTAAAGAACATTCTGCTTTACGGCGGATTTACTGTACCGGGAGGTCCTGTACCTCCCCTGATGAGTAGCTCTATTACCTCTAACGAACTAAAAGCGGAAACCCGTTGGATCCAAAGAGCACAGAACCGGGTGGAGTGGCGTCGATTAGGGGAGGCCCATGTCCACAATGGACTACCAAAGGCTGAGAGGAAGGAACACATTATAACAATAAATTAATAACCTCGATCTCATGATAATAATTGTTATCTTTGGAAGGCTCATCCAGCTATGCCTGTAGTTTACCCATTGTGAGATCTACAAAAGAGTGAAATTAAAATTACTTGGCGGATAGCCACATTGCAAGTTTAAATGTGAATAACAATGAGATAAATGAATTTATTGCTAGATAATGTCCAATTTACTAATTCGATAACCCCATTACCACTAATTACTAATTGCTACTCATTTGTTTCGCTAAAATTAGCATAATCCACTGAAAAAAATTAACAAACCAGGGCCAGTAGTGTTTAATTTAAAATATTTCACCTGGAAACTAAACCAATTGGGATGAATGATGCAGTAACTGGAAGGTTAGATTTCGTATCGTTCTACCGCTCGGCAGCTTTCTTCTGCGATATAACTTATTCGCAAAAGGAAACCTTTGCATTCCACTATACCTCACTTCCGTCTATAGTCTTAACTAGTGCCGAAAGCGGGTCGATACAGGAGTGAATAATAATAATATATATAATTTGCCATTAGCGGTCTCTCGTGTAAGAATTTGTCCTTATTGGCTGTCGCAATACGACACAATATTTTGTTGTTCGGCCGACAGAAAAACGCGACAAAATTTAAACATGAATCTCTGATTGAAGTCGCTACACTCTTGACAGAGTGGTCGTGGTCGTCTGTTGAAGGTTACCTTCATGACGACTTTCATGGGAAAATAGTGTAGTGGTTTGAGTACAACACACTGCATAGTGCTAATAATAGAATGAATGCAAGAACATTCTAGAAACATCATTGACATCCAAGCAACTGCAGTGATGTAATCAAGGCAGCGCCGGAAAACGATCGGGAATTGAATTTTAGAAAAAGAAAGAAAATAATTACCCACGGCTATAAAAATAGGTAGATCTAGAAATCAGACAGAATTCAGGCTAGGCAGGATTGTTTTTAGTGGTGCCTTTCTATCTAAATAATCTACTGAACCTACTACTCTACACTACTATTTAGGTTTTTTTGACAAAAATATTCATCAAAGCACAAAACTTGAGACCATTTAGAATTTTTTCTAAGGTCTTATTGAATTTAACGTTCCTGAAAGGAGCGTTAAAAGCGTCGCGATGTGATTTGCCGAGTTAGAGCAGCTGCAGTAACGCAATCAAGGCCGCGCCGGAAAACGATCGGGAATCGAATTTTAGACTCCCGCGGGAAATTGCGTGACGCCGGGGGGAATTTCCGCATTGTGCGGCTGCAACCGATTTGGACAGCGCTTTTTATTTAAGTCTGTCTCCAAGAAATTCCGAAAAAAGACGTAGGGATAAATAATTCCAGAGAAAAAAAGGTAGGAAGGCAGATGTTTCTGCGTTCTTTCTGTATGTATACAGCTGTACAAAGACCTCTCCCGAGCATTATTGAATCCAAACTTAGGTTCTTCTCACTATCAGAGCAGGCATAGCCTACATCCCGAGGGAATTTCACACTCAATTAACTACATTACTTGTCACGACAGGCGACAATTTAAAAGAGATTCCAGAGAATGTTAAGGAAACCCTTGTATTAAACTCTTCATCGTCAGATGCCCTTAATGAAAAGCAAATTAATTGATACAATACAATAAATTCCTCTCTTTTTAACCTAAACATTGCCCTTAAACATTAAGGTCAAAGCAAATTAATTGATACAATACAATAAATTCCTTTCTTTTTAACTTAAACATTGCCCTTAAACATTAAGGTCACTAAATATTCGAGTACCAACAAGTGTAGAGACTCCCTGAGTCCTTAGGTCACTAATAAATAAATTGATAGGTACTTAGGGAAAGGTCAACCGGGTACGCCTATCGGGAAAACTTGGCTTTCAAGATTTTGAAAAGCTTTTACATTTTATTGGCTTCTATCCTTCCGCCCAGGACGCCGCGTTGTTGACGTCGTTATAAGTTGGGTAGTTATACTAGTATGATAGATGAACAAAAGAAAAATATTCATAAATCGGCCCTTTGAAATACTAATATAGTTTATATTCCTGCATTGGCAAAAGAAAGATCACTCATCAAGCTAGGTGATCATGCCTTAGAAGCGACATGATCATCTTACGTCATGTCGAAATTTTGTATACATAACTAGCTGACCCGGCAAACGTTGTTTTGCCATATAAAATAAGGGTTGATCGTAGAAGGGTGAAAATTGAGGATTGTATGTATTTTTGTATGTTGTATCATAAAAAAATAGAAAAAATTTAGGGGTGGACTACCCCTAACATTTAGGGGGATGAAAAATAGATGTTGGCCGATTCTCATAGATACCGGATAAGCACAAAAAATTTCATCAAAATCGGTCAAGCTGTTTCAGAGGAGTATGGCAACGAAAACTGTGACACGAGAATTTTATATATTAGATATATGCCAGCGATTAAGAAAACTTCGATAGCGTGATTCAGGACACCAGTGGCGCCATCTCGTGACGAGTGCTGGAAGTTGCCATACTGCTCATTATAATTGTCCAATCAATTCAGTGTATTGTGTATTCTGTCACCGCTCACGGTATCCGACGGTTGTAAATATTCGCTGCCCTTACTGTGGAATTCACAAGGCTTAATTCCTTTCGCTAAAGAGGACAATGACGATTATTAAGTGTGCACAACTTGTACGTAAAAGAAATGATAAATAAATAAATAAATAAATAAATATTGGGCCACAACTCTCACACACCGCTTTTTGGTTCCAAATTAGGTGGTAGTCCTGCGTCATGGTAATGAGATAGCTAATAAATAAACATAGGTACAATATACATACATACAATAACGAATAAAATACTTTGACTTTTTGAATCTTTTTCATGCTAACCGCCAAAGAAATACTAATGTACTCGTATCTAACCCAATCTCCATCAGTATTTTACCTTGTAGTTGAGTAGATAGATAGTTCTTTACAGTAGATACTGATAGAGTTAAATTAGGTTATCCACTTACAATCTAGATAAATAACAAGTGCCTGAAGTCGGGCGTAACAGCACTTAAATGAGTACCTAATTCGACAACTTTCAGCCGCAGACTTCGAAAGTTTGTGCTTTAACGAAGTTCACGACGAACCATTCTTTAGCCCGATGATCTGGCGGTTTTATAGGTCGATTACTTGTTTTTAATAAAGATTTGGAAATGCGTGAAAGGTAAGTGAGAATCGCAGTCCAACTTCATGGTTCAGTGTCTAAAATTTGTGCACCTACCATAAAAATGTTTGATTTTTTTCAATCAATTTACATAAAGAAGCCCAGAAAATAGATTTTTTAAAATTTAAATTTAGAATTGATGTATTAAACACAAGGTTTGACGCAATAATTCAAATTGAATTTTGATACACCTTCACCTTCATTACTTTTCCTTTCAATACTTGTATATCAGTGGCACCAATGACTTAAAAGTAATGGGCGTTTTATGAAGTTAAATGTCATCTGCTGTAATGATGAAGGAAAAATCTATGTAACTAAAGTTCTTCATAGTTAAAGGTATGTGAAGGTTATCAACCCGCGTATAATAATGCTAGTGTGGTGAAATTTGGTCCTAGTCGTAGTGAAAGGAGACTTGAAGAATCTAGTTACTCATATATTACTTATGCTAAAAATTTACACATTTTACTTAACAACGTGTTAAGTCCCATTATAATATTTAACAACCTATTAAACCCTATTGTAAATTACAAACAAAAACCATCAAAAATGACACTTTAATTTATTCCATTATATTATTATACTGTCTTTGACACCAGAACGCTAAATGAATTTCCTCCCAGAAACACAAAATGTTCACCCCAACCCTTGTTCTCACTGAATTCAATTTTAAATTTTAAACAGTCCCCAATTAAAAATAGAACGACTTTTTGAAATGTTCTCTTTTCAAACCAGTGATTGCGCAATGGATGGAATAGTTCGAGTCCTTTGTGGAGTTAATGAGTGCGGAAAAAAGAATGTTGATTGCAGAAAAAAGTTATCCGCAAGACTGTTGATTGCAGCGAAAAGATACCGGAAAATATTACTGATTATTGAGACTGAAGAATATGTTGCTGTTCGATTCTGCGTATTGAATTGTTCCTTTTTAGAGACACTATCAAATGGTGTTAACAGGCTGTGGTTTTTGTTTTCGAAATCAATGGGTTCGATTCCTGGCTAGGCATATTGATTTTTCAGAAATCCAACGATGCAGTTTTAGTTTTCATCAAATCGGTCCCCAAGCTCCTTTCAGCATTTTTCGATATTCGTCATGGTTTCGGATTTCCCCATCCACGCACACTTGAAAAATTCACCCTATATATTCGTACATAGATGTATCCTATCCTGAACAAAATGAGTGACTGGGAAGAGTTGCTATTGCTCTACTACCTTAAAACATGGATAGACCCTATCTTGAACAAAATTTCAAATTTTGTTCAGGGGCCTGATTCTGTATGACCATTCACACTCGTATCGCGGCAATTTCGTGTCTTACCCGTGATAAAAAGTAAAAAAGGCTTAAAAGATTTGACTTTCTCGTGATCGTGACAATCTATTGTGTGCCTTATATAATAGACATTAGGTTCCTTGTCGTGTCGAGTTCATGAAATGACGTACGGTTTGATGTCACACGATATCGGCACGAAATCTGAATGGTCATACAGAATCAGGGCCCAGGAATTTCCACCCTGAAGGCTCGAGACGCAGCGGAGTAGAAAGACGTGTTGAGGTCGGACCCATTTGCGAGTTGTGGTTTCTTTCCGACTTAGTGCTCGCAGCTAAAGGCTGCCAATTGAAATGTTTTGGCAACATTTAACTGATAGACTGATTTAACGGAGAGATGTGAAGTCTGTGTAGTAGAGTTTGTCAAGAAATTATTGTGTTAGAATTTTGGGCGTGAAATCTGATAATATCTCATTATTAATTAATGAATTTTATATAGGCCAGTCGAATTAGATTAAAGACCGGGAGTTAACATCGAAAAATTACAAGTAGCAATTTTCCTCCCGAAAAACAAAACGTAGACTGCCAGACGTAGACTGACCGACTTCAGAAGGAAAATTGCTACTTATAATTTTTTCGGTGTGAAATCCTAATTCGATTGGTCTATGTACTCTATGTGGTCATATTGACGGAATGATACTGTACTACAGAAAAAGTAAAAATCCGCTCTATAAACTTTTAGTAATAAAAAAAGTTGCTAAAGCGTTTTAGGGATACCATAGTATGAAAATTACCTTAATAAAGAAAAATTATAGATAGAGAAGAAAGTGAACTGAAAAGTGACCAAATCGCAGTCCCCACCGATATAAAAGCGACTTCAAAATAAAAGTATCCTGCTTCTAAAGCATCTATTTGCATTTTTAACTTTTAAAATTGTTTATAGTATTTTATAAAGACATTGCAATTCCTCTGAGAAGATATCCACTTTCATTACCTAAAATCCAACGTCAAGGAGCAAAAGTAAATTAAAAACATTAATTACTTTACATCCATTGATACTTTCTTGATCAACGAGAGATCGCATCTAAAGCATAGTTGCAAACTAAATAGAATTTATCTCAGAGTTCGCAATCCATTCAACAGAAGTTTTCAAAAGCATCATCACTTTATGACTAAACCCTCTCACTATATTTGGATGTAATTGGATTTGGATTAATGGATGCTGCAATCCAGATTCATCAATATTCATTGCAGAGCGCGCGATACATTTTACACTGGCGTTAGATTGGCTCAGATTGTGCGAGTAGTAGTTTCTAATAAACGTAATTTCGGTTCTGATTTCTATTTAGTAGTAAATTTAATGTAATGACAATTATTTTTTTTTAAACTAACGGACCAACGAGCGCACAGGCCACCTGTTCCCCAAGCATGAACACTATTGTCAAATAATTCGTACAGTTAACATGACTTTACTTTGGTGATTGCTACTTCGGTCGACCTCACCGTTCATCACGATCCTTCAGCGTTCGACACACCCACTGGAGTTCCACCCCCACCATCTGGATCTGTGGCGGTCACGTTCTTGCCTCGTACGTGCAAACTTAGGAACAATCTTCCGGCTGATGTATTCCCGTAGGATTATGACATGGGGTTCTTCAAGAAGGGCATGAAAAAGCTCTCTTTCACAGCCGGCAACGCACTGGCGACCCCCCTGGTGTTGCACGCGTCAGCAGGCGACGGTGACCACTTACCGTCAGGTGGCCCGTCTGTCTGTTTGCTTGCTCTACTTAAAAAAAATAGCCATTAGTATAGGAAGATGTCAGACAGACTGACGTATGACATACTAATGACTGACATTTACCGTACGAATACATTGACGATAACGCTCATGTTCACGGTGCTGATGGTAAGTGGTCACTGAACCCCATTGACTGACGATTTTTGTATAAAATACATTAAAATGTACAGTGTGAGTTGTTTGTTTAAAAAGAATAAAATAAAATACCTAGTGTTTAACTACATAATAATTTTAGGAGCGAATATTTTTTGTTTCATACTATTTAGGGCGTGTTTTTAGTACCTAGTCGGGTTTTAGTTTTTGCTTAAGATACTTTTGTAAGACGTTTGCTTTATTATTATAAACATTATATCGTTTAAAATAGCTTGTTGCATTAAATTAACTTACATTGTTGAGAAGTGAGATCGCTCCATCAAGTTAAGTGCTGGCTGCCAGAGCTAATGTATCGGTTAACTTGTTTACTCATATTTACTGTTAGAAAACTTAGTAACTTTTAAACTACATTATATTAAAATTGAATTTTTTTATTCTTTTGCTTCCGTCCGCTTCCAGTCTCCCTGTTCATGAACCCATGAGCTCAAGAACAAAACGCAAAAGAACTCAATTTTCAATCTCTCTCTCTCTATTTCCCTCACTCTTTCTATCTCTATATCATAATTATCTTTAATTTGATGGATTATTGCCAGATCCACACATATGCCACGAAGCTCAGCGAATAGGCGAGAACGTGAATGTAAATGGTTTTCACGGGATTCACACATTTTCAAGCTGGTTGTCTGATTGGCAGCTTGACATAAGTGAATTCATGGCATAATTTTTCGGCAGTAGTGTAGAGCAGGAGTAACAGATACAAAAAATCACCCGAAACGCATTGTAGAAGTTACAAAGACACAAAAATTCCAAAACGAAAAATACCTCGAACGTAGCTAATGCAACCTCAACGGAAAATATCCGCTTGGAAAAATGTTTTTCCAACTCATAAAGGAAGCGGCTGCTTTGAAATTTTCCAAATAACCAAAAAAAGCGGACGCTCGGAGACACGTCAGCTGTACGAAGTTTTACTTCGGTTGTCTCTGGTAGGGTGGCCATATGTTTGTTGGCTCTTGGGACATCAAATAATTTTGTTATTATTGTTGTCTAGCCGCGTTGAATGTAAGCTATAATAATTACGGGTACGCTTGTTAGCTTATACTTTATTAACTTATTATTTTGCTGTGACCTGCGTAGTATGTAGGGCGCCCTATAAAATAATTACCAGAATACTCGTAAATAACCTGTGAGCAATATTTAAGAATATTGATAGCCCTGGTAATGACCTCGAGGGGATGTGGACTTGGACTAAGGCCTACATCCTTCTCCTTGTGGATGGACCCGACCCTGCAGTGGGTCACTTATAGGTTACAGGCATTCAAGGCGTCTGGTTTTAGTATCCAGTGTAACGCACATTGGTGCGTCATTGGACCTTCTTAAAATATATGTGGGCGTAATCAAATTAAATTTAATCTGCTGTAACGATGACGAAAACCATTCTGAAGAAACCTGCATGCCTGAGAGTTTTCCATAATATTCTCAAAAGCAAGTGAAGTCCACCAACATGCATTAGGCCAGCGTGGTAGACTAAGGCATACACACATCATAAGGCCCTGTCAATGATTTATTAAAGGGCTAAAACAGGAATAAATACGTCATACCAAAATAACGGCGTTCCTACCCTCGGTCGCAACGCTGTTCCAGTTGGATTCGCTCTGGTGTTACTTGTTCACGCGTTCATACGTGGTGGGGATTTTGAAAAAAAAACTAAGTTTCATAACTCGAATATTGGTATAGCTTACCCTACCAACGTTTCCTTTTCTTCTCTCGAACTGATACATAACGCATAGAGCAAAAACACTCTAAAATAGCCGAACTGTCCAAAATAAACTATCGGCCAGAAAGGCTTCAGTGGGTTCTCAGAGGTAGCATTTTACAAATTCGATCTCGAATTCAAGACGTCCCTTCCCCGGGGGTCGGTAAGTCTTAAGTAAATAGTTGGGTCCTCAACTCCGCAACCGGGGTCAAAGTACGAAGTGGTGTGTAGTAACGCGGCGTTTTGAACGCTCGAATACGGTCGTCCCTCCTTCCTACTGCAAAAATGCGAACGATTGCGATCATGGGTAAATATTTTTGCTATTCAATGACAATCAGTCGACTGTATAAATAATAACTTACTTAATAATTATATCAGTATGTACACGGTAATTTTAGTTTTAAGATCATTAATTTTCATTAAACTTAACAAAATATGTCGACGCTGTCTGAGGGCATTTTTGACGTTTGAGGGATAAGACAAAGTTTAATTTGTGTATCAGTTACATGGTTAACGCTTTAGACAATAGATATTATGGTGTGTGGCTATATCAAAAGCGAAAATGGTGCCGCCTTTGGAGGTTCGTGTTTTTCTGGTATAGCTATATATACATACATAATATATTAAATACCAATGGTTGCGGTAAAACGCGCGTTTTTGCTACTATATGCGTGTAATTCAAGCTGTGCAGTTCGGTTCTCGTAACTTGTGGCTGTTTGCTGGGACAGTTGCAGAGGCTTCTTTCATAGTAGAAGTGGTCACTTTGAACCATTCAAAATGAACTTCATCAGTAACTTGATGTGAAGTGGTCGCTGCATTCTATGAACTGATATATTATACATTCTCTCTTTAATTATAATTATATCATAATTTATAATTTTTGTTACATCATTCTCGCATCTCTCCTCTCCTCTCCTCTCCTCCCCTTCTCGCCCCATCCTAGTGTGGGGCTAAATCGTCACTGCGTCTATGACACTTGTTTTATAATTTACTAGTTTTTTAACATTTATATTTATTTCACCTTTATTTAAATAAATAAATAATAAATAACGCTTCACACTCATAGCGCCACACTAGGATTCCCTGTGTTGTGGGTGCCATGGAAACACACAAGACAAGAATACAACACACCCAGACCAGAAACAGAAATTCAAATTCATCATTCGAACCTCTGCACTGCTGGGAATCGAACCCAGGACCCTCCGCGTAGCGCACAGGTGTCTTAACCACTGCGCCACTCGGGCCGTCGTTTTTAAGTGTGGATGGATATAAATAGCAGAAAATAAACAAAGAATTGCTTTCTAATTGCCCTGTGTCATTTAAACTTAACTAAAAGTGCTTTGCTATTTAAATGCAACTTGAAACCAAAACACCGACTCAAATGTTCACTGTTTAAATTCAGTTTAAACATGAAACTCAGCAATTAACTCTGACAACTGATACGACTCGCAGTGGAAATTTTCTCAATAACAGAGACTATTTTGAATGGCTTTAATAAAGCTAGAGTGAGAGCGGTGATGGCCCAGTGGCTTAGAATTCGACCTCGAAACGAGGGGACCGGGTTCGAATCCCAATGGCACGCACTAATGACTTTCTAAAAAAGTTATGTGCGCTTTACAAAATTAAATATCACCTGCTGTTACGGTGAAGGAAAACATCGTGAGGAAACCTGCATGCCTGAGAGTACCTACACAAAAAAATGTTCTCAAAGATATGTGAAGTCCACCAACCCGCACTAGGCCAGCGTGGTTCACGGTGGCCTACATCCCTCTCATTGTGAGGGAGACCCGACCCTGTAGTGGGTCATTAACGGGTTACTGACAAAAACAACACGAACAGTTATTTCACAGAATTAAACTCATTTCGAGTTCCAAAAATAAAATCGCCTTTTTATAAAAGACCGAACAAATTATTCTCGTAATGAACTTCCGTCGACATAATGAGTCAATGGAATGGATAATTCTGTTTGTTAAGCCCTTTGGCGGGCAGGTGACTTTTTATTGAATTTTGCCGCCAAAAATTCGAGACAGCCGACCGGAAGGCGCTCTGATTAGCAATTAAGAGTTTTGAAAGGTTTTTGTGTTTTTATTTTCGCTTTTCAGGGTGGCTTGATACGAAAGCTTCGAGGGTTGCGACTGTTACCGGTATGCTTTATTTTTTATTAGAACAGCTAGCTTCTGCATTTGAGCACCATTCAAAATGCTTCTGTAAATTTTGTAGGTAATTGACTCCATTATTTCTTCAAAAGTAACACTTCGAACATTTGAAACGTTATCTCTGCTTTTTCCCTGCAGATTACTATCTTAGTCTAAGATTTACGTAATCGTATCGATTATCGCGATTTATGAATTAGAATAGGCCTTGTTCTGAATTGACAGACATAATCCGACCAATCAACACCACAAACTTTATACACAGGGCTCTGTATGAAACGGGCCTTATTGACATTCGACAAAATGTATGCAATGACGTTTGCGTACGAGCAACTTTTGCAGTGGTAATTTGGACACGGGATAAGTCAAAGAAATACCTTCCTACATTAATATTTGGACGTAGTAAAAATGGAGCAGTAGGTACCTAGTGCATATCTATTATCTTTAAGTCTGAAATTTCACTTATTATTTGCAACTTTAATTTTCTTTTAACTCCCAGTTTTAGTATTTTTACAATATTAATTCCAGAAAAGTAAGTAGGCATGTAAAATTTTATGAAAATAAGACGTAAAAAACCCACGTGAAATCATGATATGATAGGTATTATCATAATAATAACGCTGTAATTTTAGGATATCGTTATATTATCGGTTCAACATTACATTTTATCATTCAAAGTTAATAGAATTGGTTATTACAAAATATTGGTAATAGTTAATTTCTTACCTACTTCTGCAAAATTTTTATAATTACCAATTTTATTTTGGAAATTTTAAGACATTGCCTTATATTCCTAACTAAGTCTTAATTAATCGATGGCGCTGTAAGACATTTAAAAACAAATTCAAATATTTTAAATAATAGCTATTTACGAGAAAGAAAATTTTGGAAAACGTTAAATTTCCACAATTATATTAGTTAAATAAGTCGTTTTATCTTAAAAAAAATCAAAAATAACATTCGAAAAGAACGCTGAATAATGTATTCCATGTTCAAAATAAATCTTCTCGGGGAACAGGAACACAACGCACCCTGGCAGCCACCGTGCAATAACCATAATGTCTCCTAACACGTTTACGAGTGTATTTCATTTCACAGATGACGAAACTCCACATTAATCCAATTCCGAAATGGACCTCTCGCCAAGAATAAATAACATTAGGTGGCGGGGTTAGGGCGTTTGCACTCGTACTGATATGCGATTTTGCGTCCGATCGCATGTCTGATTTTGCTTTCGAAATAGTTTTGATTTCAATGGTAAAGTCCTTTATGACTACCTATTTGTTTTGTGTATCTCATTTTTAAGATAAGAAATAAAAAAATGTAATTTTCAGGATCAACCTAATGAACGTCAATCATATTGTACTATAATACTTTCATCCGCTTCACGTCATATGAATATCTGTCAGGGTAGATGGATAGAAATGGGTGTTAATACGATAATTGAAAATAGAGAAAACGATGTGAGGAAATACTTTAATAAGTAAGGAAAAGGGCTATTTCAATACATAAGGGATAAAAACAAGTTTTGTAACTGAAATAACAATGTTTTTATGAGTTTAAGTTAAAGCCATCAGATGTTTACGAGCCACTCATAAGTGTTCAGGTTCGGTTATGACACGAGCAACACCAAGAATATACCAGTACGTTTTTTTACCAAGTTTTACCAATGTTCATAATTTATAAGTTTCATAACATTTTAATCGTCGATGTATAACCCGCCTAAACAGCCGGCTAGAAAAAACACGCCGAGCTCCAGCGAGCTGCATCCCTGTCTTCAGTAAAAATTAAATCATGTTACTACTTCCAAGTTCTCCGCCGCAAACTTCTCCGAGAAATGTTCTCAGTTGCGTATCCGAGAACTGTACAACTATTCTTGTTCTTTATCATTAATGTATCTGCGATGTTTGTCGGAAACTCGGAATGGTTTTATTGTGTTGTTGAGTGTACAAGCAATATACACTATACTTAACACTTTATGATAAAGACAAGATATTTGTTTGAATTTGAATATCTCAAACTGTAGCGATGATTATAATCAAATCAAAATCAAAATCATGTACTCGTATTTGCACGAATATGGGTTATTTACAGGGCATTTTGATCGATCCATATTCACCATTTCAGGTAGGTATGCAAATTAAAAAAATAAAAATAAAACATAAAACTAATGTTAGTAATACAAATTAAAACTTATAAATTATTACTTATACGATACATAAACACAATATATCTTTTTATGTTATTACACTGTGCTAGTCCTGTGTAGTGAGCTGTATGATTTACGTGTCTATGTGTAGTAGCGACATTATTAAATCTCCGACTAAGGGTACAGGCCTTCCCTGTTGTGTGGCAAACAGAGTGGCTACGGGTGGAGTGGCGTCGATTAGGGCAGGCATGTCCAGCAGTGGACTAAAGGGCTAAAAGGAAGGAAGGAATAAGAAAACATACGTAATGTAAACGCGATTCAATTCTGCGCTCGCAACAGAACCAAGTTGGAGCAGATAAGAAGTTTTTCAATAAATACTTCGGTTCGACGCGATGCCGGATTGGAAGTTCGCGAACTTTCCACAAATATTTGTCACGGTCTTTACACTGAAATGCGAATAACAAGTCTGTCGCAGTTTGTTCGCATAATTTATGGGTTTCTTTATAAATATTTTATCCACTGACAGTTCATTCTCCTCCTCCTCCTTTCAGCCCTTGGCAGTTCACTGCTGGACATGGGCCTCCCCTAATCCAACGCCACTCCACCCGCTCCTGGGCCTTATTAAACCAACGGTTTCCCGCTGCCTTATTCAGGACATCAGTCCACCTTGTAAGCGGGCGGCCTGTACTCCTTTTGCCTTAACGTGGTTACCATTCGAGGACCTTCTTTCCCCATCGGTTGTCAGTCCTGCGAGCGATGTGGCCAGCCCGTTGCCACTTTAATTTGATTGACTGTTCACGATTGGCTTATATCTATACTGACCCTGCCCGAACTACACTCATGTAGTAACCATCACTCAAACTCACAAACACTTATCCGTGCATAGTAAATTATACATTTATCCGCTTTGATGGCCGTTTAGGCCCGCATGGTCCATTGTTGTCCACTAGTCATTAATGGGGTTACCGACAAGTTACCTCTAGTACTAATGGTCCTATTTAAAACCATTTACATATTTCTGTGTATTTCGTAAATTTTATTTATCCGTCTTTAGTATAATCTTTTAACACTGAATCCCAAACCAAGTTACCGCAAATGTTGAACAATGTCTTGCAAACGCGTTCGCACTGACAGCTCATTGTCTCGCGACAATGTACAGTATTGTTCACAAACACTAAGATGTATACCTACGTAATGATACTTTTTACAGTTTGTTCGGCATAAGTAATACAAGTAAGGAATTAAACGGATAAAACTAAGATAGAAAAAAGGGGCGATAGCAAACTAATGGTTTTTCGTAATCCTTTATTAAGTGACTAAAATGGTCACGGTGTAAGAAATATGGAGTTTGTTTAGTATAAGTAACACACGTAAGAATTTAAACCGATTGTCAGTAACCCCACTACAGGGTCGGGTCTCCTTCTCGTAATGAGAGGGATGTAGGCCTTAGTCCACCACGCTGGCCCACTGCGGGTTGGTGGACTTCACATACCTTTGAGAACTTTTTTTTTGTGAACTCTCAGGCATGCAGGTTTCCTCACGATGTTTTCCTTCACCGTAACAGCAGGTGACATTTAATTTTATAAAGCGCACATAACTTTTTCACAAAGTCATTGGTGCGTGCCACTGGGATTCGAACCCGGACCCCTCGATTCGAGGTCGAATTCTAAGCCGCATGGCTATCACCGCTCTAAACCGATTAATAATTAAATATTTTGATAGAAAAACAGCGACAGCGGACCAATTTTTCAAATATAACCTTTTTTGAAGTCGGTTAAAAAACCGCCATGGGAGCGAAAATGTCCACCATTGGATTCAAAGGCAAAATGACGTCGATTAGGTCCAGTGGACTACAAATGGCAAAAGAAAAAGGAAAGCATTGTTAGGAAACCGGAGTTCTATTGAGTGTTCTATTGAGTGAGAACCGATCAGGGCCAGACATTCTTCTGGCGATCGGGAAATTCTTCTGCTGCGGTTCAGATTTTTCCATGATTTTGCACGGAATCCTAAATCCAAGTGGGGTGGAGTGCAATCCAAGCATGCATTCACACTGACAGCCATTGTCTTGCGACAGTCTAGTTGTAGAGCTTCGTGAAGTAAGATTACATTGTTTAAAGCATAGCCTTAGCAGATGTAAATCGCAAGTGAACGAACCTTAAAATGCTGGAAACGGTTAAATGTGGATATAGAATATTTTTGAAGTGACAACTTCTTATGGGAGGGTAAACCGCTTCGTTACCTAACGCGTTACGGTGTCACTCTGTCTGACGTCTGACACGCTTTCCCAGGCTCACATAAGCATATAGAAAGTCAAAAACGTCAAAATTCACGAAATGAAAAAACGATCTACCTTTTAAAAATTCTTCATACTATACCGCGCTGAAAGTACTAGGCTCACATAAACACATAGAATGTCACCCATATTACAGCAGCTGGTCAAAGTAGCTGCAGCAAAAGTGTCAAACCATAGGTCATTCAAATAGATGATAAGTGGTCACAGTTGTCTATTGACACGAGCAACACCAGTCATCCGTGTTTTTGTCAGTTACCCATTAATGACCTACTACAGGGTCGGGTCTCCTCTCACAATGAGAGGGATGTACCTACTAGGGATGCGCCTACTGCGGGTTGGTGGACTTCACATGCCTCTGAACTTTTTTGTAAACTCTTGGGCATGGAGGTTTCGTTCACCGTAACAGCAGGTGACCTTTAATTTTATAAAGCGCACGTAACTTTTTTTACAAAGTCAAATTACTTTGTGACCAATGTGCGTGCCACTGGGATTAGAATCCGGACCCCTCGATTAAGAGGTTGAATTCTAAGCCACTGGGCTATCACCGCTTGAAATGCAATGATTAAGTGTTATAAAGTGAAAGGGTGAACGTGAAAAGTGAACCCAAATAGTCATACAGTAGATAATTATAGTAGTCTTAGTTCACGTAAAAGAACAAAAAGTACCATCCTGACCTGAGTTTGCTCTTGGTTGTTTTTTTTTGTGATTTATCAACAGTATATTCGCAGTTATAATTTAAAGCCGCACTTCATTCACCCAGAAAAACATCCCCAGACCATTTCTGTGGCCATAAAAGTCGAAACTTTGCGCACTGCATCCGCAACGTCCCAAAAAACATTTAGAGAGTTTGGTATTCGCATCAATCACGAAAATATTGTCCCCCGAGCGGCCACAATAAAACTATGGGGCGGAAAATATTCCACTTAACCCAGAATTAGTGGTTTAACGATCCCGCCTTATGTACCAGGTGATAAGGTCGAGGTTCCTTTGACTGCGCGCCATGGTGAGTTGCGAGATGTAGGCGACGACGATGAATTTATTTCTCGGGAAGTTTGAAACATTCATAAATTCAATGCAGACTTGCAAGGTCCCAGGTGCGAGATGTTACGTGTTTGTCGGAAATATGGGAATATAAAAATTGGATTTTGAAATTTTCTGCTCTTCAATGCAATGATAAAGACTCATTTCATAGCTGGTGAAATTTATGTAGGTAGCTTGCCTACTTTCGCTCTTATAATCCACAGCGACGCTGTATATAAAATCCTACTTCTGTTATAAATCCGAAAGTTTGTGTTTGTTGGAAAAACGGCTGAACAGATTTGGATGAAATTTGGTACACAGATAGATTATAGCCTGAATTAAAATATAATTATGATACTTCTTATCTTAACGTCTCTGTTTTGCTACTTTCCTACTATTTCACAAAAATAAAATCATTTTCCGCCCGTCAAAATTATCATATTCTTATTGATAATCTAAAATTTAATCATTCCAAATAAACAACAACAGCCATATATCCAATTTAAATTCGTCACAGCTTTATCGGACAGCAAACATAATGGATAACAGACAGAGCTTGACAGCTGTACTTCGCACGACTGGCTTTGTATACAGCATAATTAGAACGAGAAGCGAAACATTTTGGTATGTTTTGGACCATTTTCTGATCACAAATTCATTGTTATTCTTCCTGCTTCCTAATTCATAAATGAAGATTTAGTTTGTACAAGTGTGCAAACTTTGGAACGGTCTTCCGGCTGATGTGTTTTCGCAAGACTCTGACATTGGGTTCTGAAAAAGGGCGTAAAAAAACTCCTTCAAAGCCAGGAAGGTTGCAATTCTGATGCGCACAACCAACATGTGACAACTGAACTAAACACGCCTGATTCACATCGTCAAGCAATTGGAATGAAACCCTAACCAATATAATCTATGTTGGTATTGATTGTGTAATTCATTCACATAAAGTCAAAAATACTTATTTCTATCGCCCAAACTGTTGACTACTACACATGCCTAGCCGAGTGGAAATGTTGTAATAAAATCTTCCCCAAAATCGAACTTATCCAATAAATTCACAGGTCCGTTATTGAAAACCAAATATCAAAATGAACTGATAAAATATTAAAAGCACTCGATTCGTCGTCATCACCGGAATCCATTCATTTCATAAAAGATACCAAATACACCGATCACTCGTTTCTTGTATTAAAATGAAAAATATCTAAGCGAAAAGAAATCTTTTCTTAAAGGCTTCTAAATATCTTGCGAGATAAGCTAAGACGGTTATTACGGGTTCGGAAACGCTGATAAATAATAACGAAATCTCCTCTGATGATAGAGTGAGGGCACAGTATAAACATATACAGTAATGTTGCAGCCCCTTTATAGCCCACTGTTGGCCACGGGTCTCTCCCTATAACAGGCCTGGAACATACTCTACCACGGAGATGAAATGGGCGATCACGTGTCGGATGTTTTCATACTTATGGGCGTAGCGCCTCCGAAAAAATGCAATTTAATTTTAAATATACACATTACGATGAAGGAAAACATCGTGAGGAAACCTGCATAGGTACCTGAGAGTTCACAAAAATATTCTCAAAGTCCACCAACCCGCATTAGGCCAGCGTGGTGGACGGCGGCCTACATCCCTCTCATTGTGAGTGGAGACCCGACCCTGTAGTGGGTCATTAATGGGTTATTGACATGGGTTACATTACGTTTCAACTCACGCACATTTTTCGGGTAAACCCGACTAGTTTCGAACCATTTCTGAGGTACTTTTTCATGAGCTCCCGCCGGCTCGCCGATGTAATTGTCAGTTTCAAATTTACAAAGGCGTTTATTTTTTTGATTAAAACTTCTAATGAAACTACACAATTATGTAGGTACTGTTATTGAACACTTCCTGTTTCATTTATAACGAATTTCAACAAAAATATAATATTTACGAGTCATAGAACTAGAAACATACTCTAGTAGGTAATGAGTAGGTAGATAAACACAAATTCTGTAGGCAGGCTGTCCTGTCACGTAACAACGAAACGCGCGGCTGTAGAACTTTTTTCAAGGACAGGCCCGACTGACATTACTGTAGAATCTTTATACTGTGGCGAGGGTCTTTGAGCAGAAAGATAGCGGAATGGACATGCCGATAAATAAATAATTTAACAAACTCTTTTCTTTTTGCGACGTCCGCGTGGCCTGAATAATGTTTGTACGAAAATTATAGATTGAGATAAAATGAAGTAGTTATTCGCAACAACCAAATAACAGTTCTTGTACTAACAGTTTATTTACTCCTATTTTTTGAGGTTGGTGCCAAAATTTAACAAGAGAAACAAAATACCTGATACAAAAGACACCAACCTCAAAAAATAGTAGGCTAAAGTAAATTTTATTTCATACTTTTTTGATGTCTGTTATAAGTAATAGTTTTACTAAAGTAAATTTTATTTTATACTTTTTTGATGTCGGTTTAATTTTTTTAAATTATTATTTTTGTTAAATATTTTATGTATGTTATGTCCGATGTTTCATCTTCTTTCCTTCTTTGTAGTGCACTGAAGCGTATAGCTTCAAATCCACCAAATTTACGCTCTCTTCTCTCACTCTTACACTCTTACACTCTTACACTTAACATGCTGCCCTCATAACCCTTTTGCTCACTCTTTCATCGTTCATTTGTAACGAAACATAATTTAAATTTTATAAAAAAGTAGAAACAATTATAATAAAAATCCCGTAAAATTATGCAGGACAGTAACTGACAAACAATCCCGAATCCCAAACGAAGCATTGTTTTAAACGGGTTTCTTGCGGCTCGCGGTAAGCCCGGGGCGAGGCCGAAATGTGGGTATAAACTTTAGGGTAAGTATCTTGTACGGCAGAGACTTCTATAGATAGATGGATATTATAAAAGCGAGCTTAACTTTTTAGCGGTGACAGCCCAGCCACAGAATTCGACCTCGAATCATCCGGGTTCGAACCCCAATGATTTTGTAAAAAGGTTATGTGCGATTTATAAAATTAAATATCACCTGCTGTTACGGTGAAGAACTCGTGAACTCTCAGGCATGCAGGTTTCCTCGCGATGTTTTCCTTCACCGTAACAGCAGGTAATATTTAATTTTATAAAACGCACATATCGTAACTTTCTTTACAAATTCATTGGCGCGTGCCACTGGGATTTGAACCCGGACCCCTCGATCCGGTGTTCGTTTTAAGCCACTGGGCTATCACCGCTCGGTCGTCTTGGTTACTCGGACGGTTATGTCAGTCGGCTAGCCTAATACACGAGTTGACAATTGAATTCCTCTTTTGTGGTTCGACCAGGAACGGTAACCGACCCCTGACTGCTTAAAACGTCACTAGGACACTAAAACAACTACCTCTAATATCAATTAGAACCAAACCTCTAACACTTGAAAACGCTAACATCCATTATGCTAAAACAACAGAACGCAATAAAGCAGTTACTAAACGCAAATTTTCATTAACTCTAGAATAAGTTTAGGGTAGGTAATTAGTGTGCAAAGCTGAGCCTAGCCTGCCATTGTTTGCGCCATTACCCGCTAAGCAAAGAGCTCTGGCCCAGAATTAGGCAAAGTTCGCCTATTTACCTACAGGTAGACCCTTTGTGAGGGAGTTTGCATGTATAAGCGTAAGCGGATAGAAAAGGTTTGAACGAGTAGGTCTCATAAAAAAAATAATTAAAAAAAAATTAAACAGACATCAAAAAAGTATGAAATAAAATTTCTTACATACGATACTTTAGGCCTACTATTTTTTGTTGTTGGTGTCTTTAGTATGAAGTATTTTGTTTCTGTTAAATTTAAATGTTGTTAAATTTTGGCACCAACCTCAAAAAATAGTTGATTAATTTACTCTCAGGCATGCAGGCAGGTTTCCTCACAATGTTTTCCTTCACCGTAACAGCAGGTGTAATTTAATTTTATAAAGCGCACATAAGTTTTTGCAAAGACAATGGTGATTCGAACCCACACCCCTCGATTAAGAGATCGAATTCTCAGCCACTAGGCTATTCCCAAGTTAAAAAGTTAACAATAGGGTTATCACATCTACGTTAATCATATTCTCTTGAATGCCTGTGCAAAGGCTAGACAATGAAGTATCACAGTACGAACGCACTTAGTATATATTGATAGGACGGGGTAGTGTCGTTTTACGACTACCAGTAACAGTGAAATGTCAGTGAGCCCCTTCAAACGATACGACACGACAAGGATACGACCTCAAATAAATTGATATAACACGGGTCTGAAACATACTATTATACTACTGCTATACGGCTTCAATGTGACTTGGTTTAGATACAGGCTAGTGACCAACCCGCGTCTGACTTTTTCATATTGCCTATAAGGTGTAACGATAGCTCTCTATCGATAGAAATCATGTCTGACGGATAGATGTGTTCTCCGAAGCACGGAAGTAATTCGCCACTAGCGATCTACCTGGATGGGTACTCATCACGCCCGACGTTGCTTGTCATGTCATGTCAGTACCCGTTAATGACCCACTACAGGGTCGGGTCTCCTCTCACAATGAGAAGGATGTAGGCCTTAGTCCACCACGCTGGCCTACTGCGGGTTGATGGACTTCGCATGCCTTTGAGAACATTTTTTTTGTGAACTCTCAGGCATGCAGGTTTCCTCACAATGTTTTCCTTCACCGTAACAGCAGGTGATATTTAATTTCATAAATCGCACATAACTTTTATTACAAAGTCATTGGTGCGTGCCACTGGGATTCGAACCCGGACCCCTCGATTCGAGGTCGAATTCTAAGCCACTGGGCTATCACCGCTATATATACGATATTTATACCCGACGTTTCTTAACTTCTTCGAAGCAGCTAGGCTCTATAATGTATGTACGTTTAGTTGCATTTGATTTCTTTCCGCCCGATTTTTTCTCCTGGTCAACGATAGCCTGAGGGGCACCGAAAGCGGATGTATTATATTATTAGATATATTTCATAATATTCTATCATGTATGACGTTTAAGTGTACACAACTTGTACCTGACAATGAATAAAAGACTTTGATTTCGATTTGATTTTCCTGTTTGTGAAACGTCTTATTTGTGATATTTTAATAAAGTTTCATCGTAATATTTTTAGGCAGATAACCATTACATAAGTGCCGTGAACATGAATAATAACGTCAAAGTATTCGTATAGTAAAGGTCAGTTATTAGTGCGTCATATTATGTCAGTCTGTCGAAAACGTTGGAGCTAGTAACTAAAAGGTTGCACCTATCGTGCACTATAAAAGTCCCACAGAAAAGGCGATAATAGGCAGACAGGACTGCACTTAGCGCGATTGGCTGGGCGATTCATTAGACAACCCCTGTCTTGTTGGAGGGACACTCTCTTGTAATTTATGCGACCTTGGTACTTTCACTGTATAAATATCATATAGCACCTACGTACAGTCTTCGTTCAGTGCCTCAAACATCGAGATGCATTAGTATGGGAAGATGTCTAGAAATTGCCAATGTCATGTCATGTCAGTACCCATTAATGACCCACTACAGGGTCGGGTCTCCTCTCACAATGAGAAGGATGTAGGCCTTAGTCCACCACGCTGGCCTACTGCGGGTTGGTGGACTTCGCATGCCTTTGAGAACATTTTTTTTTGTGAACTCTCAGGCATGCAGGTTTCCTCACGATGTTTTCCTTCACCGTAACAACAGGTGATATTTAATTTCATAAATCGCACATAACTTTTATTACAAAGTCATTGGTGCGTGCCACTGGGATTCGAACCCGGATCCCTCGATTCGAGGTCGAATTCTAAGCCACTGGGCTATCACCGCTACAGACACTGACAACATCACATAATAATGTCTGACGTTTACCGTATGAATACTTTGACGATGTGCCGACTGAGTCATTGAAAGTAGTCGGCTAACTAATGTAACAGATAACTATAATAATAATATTGTTGACATAAAAATGTATCGTAGATAGTTATCGAAGAATATAGAAATCAGCAATAAGTGTGTACCACGTAACAATGAATGAAACTCTTGAATTTATTAACGTCTTTCCATCATGAAATAGTCAGCGATAAGTACCGAATTAATAATGATAATAATCGGTGTAAAACAAACCCGGAATTGGAACAATAAAGCGGAAATATGAGATGAAGTTAATTAATTATGAGTATTGTAATTAAAATACGTAGTACCTAATGAGGTTTGCTTAAAAAGACAAATAATTAACGGATTCTCTTGGGAGGGTTGAAAGGGATTGTGAACATTTCATAATGGTTCGTACAAAAATAATGACAATTGTTCATCAGTTGAAATGAGGCAAGCGATCGAAGGGCCCTTCTTTATATAGGATACCTATATAGGATAAATTTTTCAAGTGTGCGTGGATGGGGAAATCCGAAACTATAAGGAATAGCGAAAAATGCTAAAAGAAGTCTGCGGACACAAAATATATAAACAGCGGCAATAATAGTGTCGAACTGTGTCGCCACTTTTTACGCCCAAAAGGAAATCACAATAGGCATGATGACTAATTTTCAAAAACTCTTCTATGATATTCAGAAGTTTCTATTAAAATATATCATATTTCTGTAGAAAATTAAGGTTTTTATGCAATAAAAGTACATTTAAATCTGTCTTTGCGTCACGGCTCAGTAAAAAATGCCAGATCGCGTATAATATGCTTACGAAAAAATGACGTTTATGGAGACGTGACGTAAATTGACGTAATTCGATCTGATGGCTGTTTAAGCTATCATGGCGGATTGTTGTATTTTGTAGATTTATCTTAACAAATAAATTATTAATCTCGACATTAATAAGAGAATAAATACATGTTTCAAAATCTTTGAATCGTATTTCATTAGACCAGCCAAATATTTTGGCGATACTTGATTACTGTCATCATGCCTATTAACAAACAATTAAAAATAATAGTCTCCAATTCCTGTAAGCTCCGCGCGTAATATAAGAAGGATAGCGAAGAACGGAGAACCGTGCAAATGCCTTTGAAAATTTATAGCATCACCATAAAAGCCATATTAGCCAGACGCGAATAGTATGAGCGACTTCCAATAGGGGGTTAGCGTCTATTTACATAACTTAAGCGAGTGAAGATTCTGTAAATAGTTTAAATATACTTTTGTTATCACACTTTTAGGTGGTAGACCTTTTACCTTGCCGCCAGCCTCTTAACCCGTCGTAAAGCGGCATGATTCTTCTTCATGTCTTGTGTTTTGGCTGGGGTATGATTGCTGGAGATACTTTATTTGAGGCGAAAACCTTAGTCCTTATGAGTAGCAAAGCAGTCGCATACAACTTAAGACAGGTTTTCTTCCACGGTTAAGGCTTCTATGTCTTTCTGCGTCTACTTACTTGGTATTATGAGGGAAGACTCAATTCTGCAGTTGGTCACTAACAGGCTCAGAGCAGCCGATTATGATTCAGATAACACTCAAAATGCATAACCAAAGTTTAGGGTTATCTCCGCCAAACCGTAAAACGAAAAGTCCAATTTTTAAAATAAAGCTCGAATAATCGCCGCAAAGAAAGAAAGTTCAAAAGTTTCACGGCTCTGCGGGACTTTTGCATAATTGGCCGAGGGCATTGTGGGCTTAATTAAAAATGGCATAGTTGAGAAGTTAGTCGACTCATACCTCGGCGTTCCTCCATATTTTAGTGGAGATAGCACACTTAAGGCAGCGTTCAGTTTGGACTCGATTTCGTATGAATTCAACCCGTGCGTATACGTACGTTCACGGACGAAAAATCCCTTTATACTGGTCAGTCGTTAGTTGACGTACGAACTGTACGGTAAATTCAACGCACGCAACGCAAACTGAGATCTAATATGCTGGAGATCATTAACCTCAAGACTTACATTTCTCGACTGGTCTTGCTTATGTCAATAGACAACGATAATGACTAACCATCGAATGCCATGTAAGCCTGTTTGCTGATTCAAAAAGTAAAAAAAACTGACGATACAGACCCATCGTAACTCATCCAGTTCACATGTTATCGTTTTGTGAATTGCTCTTAACAATAAAAAAGGTGATCTCTGACAGAACATGCGTACACATACACTCTGCTCTCAACTGCCTCGTAAAATTTAGAATGAGAGTATAAAGTGATGTCGCGGGCTCAGTAGGGTGAACAGGTAAGCTATTATAATAATGGGACGGAAGGAAAAATTACAGAAGAATTCACAAGTGCCATTAAGATTTAATTATAATTGTCAAATATGACTATTCCGTAGATTGAATTCAGTTAAAAACCTGAAGCAATATATATATTTTTATTTTTTAAGATAAATATGACAGTCCTTATAAACAACTCAAAACTGGTAAATTAAATTATATTCGATTGTTAATAGTTGTAAAATCGTATTTTTTTTGGTATAAGTAGCAAATGCAAACAAGCAGAAAAGCCACATCCTACCTTGTATGCCTATATCTCTTCTCTTCAATCTGGTTAGTGAGTAACTCTGGACATCTGAAACACTCGTCACTGATATGTACGTAATAAAAAAATAAAGGGTCCAATTGGGATGTTTCTTCTACGAGTATCTAAAAATGAATTTTGTTCAGTGCGAAAAAATAAAAAAATATTAAGTTGTCTTAAAAAAATATTGTTTCTTTTTTCCCCTTTTTGACGTGTCAAAAATCGGAAAATCCTGCAAAATCTAAACCCTTAGTCCCCCTACTCACAGGCCGATTGCGCTCCGAATTTTTTAATGTTTCGTCGCAAACAACTCTGATTGAAATTGTTTGAGCAATGTTCGGGTCGGGTATAAAAACGGTTATTGCTTACACGATATTTTTTTATTAGTTCCCTCGCTTCCGATATTTGAAGCATATTTTGTGAAGAGTTTTGGGCGGGAAACGTCAAATATTTTTTTTCTAACTACGACATATTTAGGGAAAACTACTATGCGTCAAATTATATTTTTTATTAACATCGAAACTGGATGATGCTAAGGTGCTCCTTAGTTGGATTTCCATTACAAAATAATTTAAGAAACTTAAGTGATTACTCCAGTAGCTTAGAATTCGACCTCGAATCGAGGGGTCCGGGTTCAAATCTCAGTGGCAAAAAGGTAATATTATGTGCTTTATAAAATTTAATAACGCCTGATGTTACGGTGAAGAAAAACATCGTGGGGAAACCTGCATGCCTGAGAGTTCACAAAAATGTTCTCAAAGGTATGTGAAGTCCACCAACCCGCAGTAGGCCAGCGCGGTGGACTTAGGCCTACATCCCTCGCATTGTGAGAGGAGACCCGATCCTGTAGTGGGTCATTAATGGCTTACTGACAAGTGATAAGTAAATTAAATAACGCGCAGATTAAACCCTTGGATTTGTTGCCTACAGCCATTTGCGATTATGGCGAAGGTAAAACTCTCGTTGCTAACTCCTATGTTTCTATCCCCTATATACAATTGAATAACTTATAACTTGAGCGCAATAATTAACTACAGGAAACTCAAAGATCAGAGCCGTACGACTCCTCCCGGGAATCAAACCGAATCGCTTTGTTAACACCGCCACAGAATTAGCCAAGTAGAAATTGCAGTTGCATCTTGCTATTCAACCCGAACGTACACACAACGTGAAACAAATTTTATTCTTTACGACATAAAGTCCAAAATCGGTTGACATCGCTACCTGCAAGCGTGGCCGTAACCTTTAATAAAAATGCTATGGAATTTTCGATCTTATGTTGTTCATAATAAAGTGGGTTATGGTGTGGATATGAATATGCACGGTTATCCTCGAGAGTATCAAGTAATTAGGCGGATATCTCCGGTGTAAGTTCATGTTTTCGTATAAAGCAAGCTTTGAAGGGGTTAATAGAGGACAATCAGTACAATTTGTTAACTAGTTCCGGTTTCATTAGCTAGTCATGGACGCGAAGTTATAATCAAAGTTTAATCCTTGTTTAATCAGTGTGTAATTTGGAATAATTTTAATATATCATTAAAGCTATAGCCATTTGAAGGGTTGAAACTAGCGGAAATAGAACCTTTAATTTTTTTTGTAAGATCACTAATCATTGCAGTCCATTGATAGTACAACTTCAAATAAGGTTGCATGCTGCTGGTTTGCGTAGTGAGATGTAAATTTCAGGAAAAATTTTTGATTTATGTATTAACATAATTAACAATCCAATATTGAGAGTATTGTTGCTGGGAAAATTCCTGCCTATTCTTTAAATTGTACTACCATTTTAGCTAAAGGAACTAACTAGCCTTTTGACAGAAAAAACCTTTAAAAGTTGAAAAACGTTTACCCTCAATCCTTTCTTATTTTCTATAGGTACTTTTTAAAATAAATAACATCCTGAGGGAAAGGCGTGTAGCACGTAGCGCCGTAGCACTGTAGAAGCACGTAGACGTGCGTTCGTAGAACGCAGTAGCAAGTGCTAGCTCGTTTGATAAATTGCTTCCTTTGATATGATTCAATGGGAAATAGAGGAAGTAATTTAATAAAAACTTTACTAAAAGTGAATAAAATGTTAAAGAACTAAGTTGGTTTTTTTACAAGTTATGTATTTGATGGCATCAGCCTTGTTCTGTTTGCCATGAGGTTTTGATGTTATAGATCTAAGTAAAATCTACTTTTCTATCTATGTACCTCCATAAAATCTACTCGTATGTATGCCTCGGTCGCGGGCCCAAACATATGACGCCATTACATGAAGTAGCGATATTACTATGCAAAGCGTTTAATCGGATGCCCATACTAATAAGATGTAAGCACCGCGCCCGGGTTTGCTCGATATCGTTACCCTCGAGGCATTTAAAAAGCAATCTTGGGCTATGGAGTGCGCGATTCTGACACATTATTTAGATCCGATTTTTTTTAGGAATTTTACTATGGGATCCTCATAATGGTGAATTGGCTGCTACCCTTATGGCCCACTGCTCCTGAGAGAGAGTCCTGGAGAAATAGTATATAGTAACTGTCATGAGACGTGAGCACAGATTATCAGTGGTAGGGATATTGTATACTTCCGGCCAATGTACAGCGGCGGAAATAACGTGCTGGACCAATAGACGACGCACACTGACGAACTGACGTTTGTCGAACCAATCGTGTGCACCGCAGCGCAGTCAATGTCAAACCGACCAACGAAAGTTGTGCTCACCACTCGTGACGGCAACTATGTATATTGCTTGTTTCATAGCCCCAATGAGTTGAAACAGAGCGAGCCTCAGAGGCACTGTCGCCAGCTGCGCTCATCTAATTATACGACTACACTAATGATAAGTAAACTCGTTCACGTGAATGCCATGCTGGAATAAAAAGAGAGTAACAAAGGTATTTTACTCGTTAATTTAATAGGTTATAGTTTCAACTTACATCACACAGGCTGTGATAACCCGGTGGCTTAGAATTTGACCTCGAACCGAGGGGCCCGGGTTCAAATCCCAGTAGCAGGTATCACTGACTCGGTAAAAAGTTATGTGGTCTTGTATTCAATTCGTCGTACGTGTAGAGCAACCATTATTTTTATAATAAACTAGCTGACCCCGTAAACGTTGTTTTGCCATATAAGTTATCGAGCGGGATGAAAATTATTAAATTACTAAAATGACTATTAAAAAATAGTTGCTAATAGAAGGGTGAAAATTTAGGGTTGTATGTATTTTTGATGCCACATTATTGAAAATAAAAAATAAAAAAAATTGTCCGAAAAATACAATAAATATGTGGACAACCCTTATCACTTAGGGGAATGAAAAATAGACGGTAGCCGATTGTCACACCTACTGAATATGTTTATAATATTTCATAAAAATCGGTCAAGCCGTTTTGGAGGAGTATGGTAACTAAAACTGTGACATGAGAATTTTATATGAGGTATAAGATTTCTGCGTGTCCTTTAACAAATATTACCATGTAGGAGCTTAGGTAACAAAATTAAATACTGTTACCTTACCGCCCGAAGTTGTATTACCCTAATTGTTGAGCGTTCCAAAGCAAGGGTTTCGTAGTTTGTAAGTCCCTAACGATGCTGGAGTAACGAAGTTTCTGCAGACCTATCTCCGTATTCCATCTTTAACAAGGCACTCAAATACAATGAAATATGATAAAACATTTATACAGACTCCAAATACTAGTTCAAACTTGTCAGTAACCCATTAATGACCCACTACAGGGTCGGATCTCCTCTCACAGTAAGAGGGATGTAGGCCTTAGTCCACCACGCTGGCCTACTGCGGGTTGGTGGACTTCACATGCCTTTTGAGAACATTTTTTTTGTGAACTCTAGGCCTTAGTCCACCACGCTGGCCTACTGCGGGTTGGTGGACTTCACATGCCTTTTGAGAACATTTTTTTTGTGAACTCTCAGGCATGCCGGTTTCCTCACGATGTTTTCCTTCACCGTAACAGCAGTGATATTTAATTTTATAAATCGCACATAACTTTTTTACACAGTCATTGGTGCGTGCCACTGGGATTCGAACCCGGACCCCTCGATTCGAGGTCGAATTCTAAGCCACTGGGCTATCACCGCTGCTTCAAGTTCAAACTTACGATACGAGTACAATAATGGACTGCTTTTTGGTACCCACTTATAGTAACCGACTCAAGTTGTAAGCACATGATTAGTGTTAGGGGTACTGTATAGTTTCGGCCAATGTACAGCAGTCTACTGACTGACGAATCGCGTGAACCAATTGCGCAGTCAACCTCAAATCAAAAAATAAAGATAGTCGACTACTATAACTACAGTTTTTCGCCTTTCTTTCACAAGTACTGATCGAATGCTGACTGTGGAGAGGTTAGCTACTACTAGCCCGTGTAGTGATGTTTCAAATCACATATCGTAGCAGCACAGTCATCACATCACATTTTTCATTCATACACATTCGAAACATTCACCCTATATATGCCAGCGATGTAGAAAACTTCCAGTGGTGGAAGTCACTATGTAATTAGAGTATTCTGTATGTCTCTCGGCAATAAACAAATCAAATATGAAATTTTGGTACAAAACACCTCAAACTCAAAGGAGCTGTCAAAATTTAGTTTACAAATCCTTAAAAACGGAGGACTCGGCGACAAAGGCTAATTTCGCTTGCATCGTCGCCTCATCTACATTCACTCTGCAGTACTCTACACAACATCTCATTATGCAAATAACGCCTGTAAGTGCATGCCTTATGAAGTTGCAGTGGAGTGTAGTAACGTGCTTTATTAACAGCTAGAAAATATTACAATTAACTAGCTTATTCTCATGACTTCGCTTTCAAGATCTTCCGAATTCGACCTGAAAGGGATAAAAAGTATCCTATATATTAATACAGGTTATAGCCAAACTGTTCACCAAATTTCATCCAAACCTGTTCATCCGTTTTGTGTGAAAGAGTACATTTATAATGGTATTAGGATAGGATTTTCGGGGGTTATAATAATGATATACGAGTATATACGGCAGCGAGTTACAGCGTGACGATAAGGTACTTCTTAACTCCCTTTGAAATCAAACGAAGGCTTAAATCTCCTCAAACTATAGGTACATAGCTAGACATCTATACAAATAAATAAAATTGGAGTGTCTGTTTATAAAAATAATCGCTTTTTACTACAAGCATAATGTACATGCACAGTTTTTATACCAAAATAACATTTTTTATATTTTTTAATATTTTTTGTCTGTCTGTCTGTTTGTTCCGGTTAATCTCTGGCAAGACTGGGCCGATTTTGACGAAACTTTCACTGGCAGATAGCTGATGTATTAAGGAGTAACTTAGGCTATAAACTTTTATTTTAGAATTACATTATAGTTATATAGTTAAACTCCACGCGGACAAAGTCGCGGGAACGTAGCTAGTTGTAAACAGAAGTGAGCTTCAGAGTCTACGTGCCGCTCCGTAATTTCCATTGTTCAGCTTCAAGGAGTTTCATGCGGAAATTTAAAACTATTAGGATAATATACGAGTACGTTAACGTGGAATTTTATGGAGATTCGGGTTTTAACTCCTTTATAGCTTTAACGTTCTGGAAAATTTAAAGCAAGCAATTACGATGAGTAAACGTTAAGACCACTAGTACCGTTTGAGTAGACCGCAAGCGAACGAAAAAGTCAAGCAACGACGGGCGCGGTCAGCACCTGGATGGGTGATCCCTAGTGGTGAATTAAATGCGCGCTTCCGTGCTTCGGAGTGCACATTAATCCATCGTTGTAACCGATAGATAGGGATACCAGAGTAACTGACTAATATTATACTTACCAAGGATTAAGCATAGTACCAGCGTAGTAAAGCAGCGGAGTTGTAGGCGAATAGGCTAGTTGTTGCCGTGTCGGATGTTCACAAACCACCCATGGGGCGGCCGACAAGGTTCAACGACTGCTATCGTATCGATAACAACCGGGACCGACGGCTTAACGTGCACAGAAGCTGAAAAGCGCGCATTTAATTCGCCATTAGCGGTCATTCAGGTTCAGTACCCCTGGTCTGAGTTTTAGCAGTTCCGAAACGAAACGCACACATACACAGCTTACCAGACGTAAATGCACAGTGTAATAACCAGCAGAGGAAAAAGATTTTTAGAAGAGTTAAAAAATTAATAAAGCATTAGATAAATCATCATAAAAATTGCTTTATTTTTAATTAACACTCTTTCAATGTTTAATAATATTAATGAAACATAATAACCGTGAATTGGCCGTAATGCACTGTAAAATTTCGAACTCATAATATCCCGTAGGTATTAAATATTTGTTAGTATCATAATGTCTAACGATAAGTATTCATATCTTTCACTCCATACAAAAATATGATTTTAAATTTTTTAACTCCTCTTAAAATCTTTTACCTCTATTTGTTATTACACTGTTGACTCCTGTGTAGTAAGCTGTGTATGAATTACGTATCTGTCCGAAACGAATCGCACAAACGTTTCGTTTCTGTATCGCTAAAACTCAGACTAAGGGTACTAACCGCGCCCGACGTTACTTAACTTTTTCGATCTCTAGCGATCTACTCAAGCAGCGGGGTGGGCTTTTGTTAATTTACTGAATTATTGTAAACAATAAAGACTATTTATCCTATCTTAAAGTGTCAGTGATTAAATCCGGAGATGGAGATAGATAATGGAACTCTGTAACTAAGTAACACAGGGTAATCGCGTTGGGTTGGTTGATCTTTAGATGCGCTTTGACAATAACTGCATTAGTGGTCCCATCTGTCTGGTCTCATGATGAAGTTATACAAGACGATGGAGAATATAGGACTTAAGTTTCAGTTACAACATAACTTTGCTAGGCTATTTTTTGGTTAGTTATCCTTTATTGATTTACTATTATTTAAAAGTGTATCACAAAAAAATTGACAATACAGTGGTTCTTCCCAAAATAAAAGCTACCAAAATGTCCTTCAATTTTATGTGTCCAATTTATGAAATCCTGATACTCCATCTTGACATTAAAAAATCTAAGGTTACTATAAATGTTCTGTTGTAAAATGATTCCAATTAAACTTTTACTAATTAATTATATCAGTGCCTGCTGACAGCAATCGCCACATTCACTGACGACTACTTAATTGTACTTATAAAACTATACACTATTTCGCTGTTTCTGCTTATATATCGTTAAAAAGATAATGCTACAGAGTATCTTTTGTTGCACGAATAGAAGTTGATCAGGAAGGTGTTGCAATATACCCTGAACTAAACCGGAAACACGTAAGTCAAAGAATTATCTTTCTGCTTGACTCTCGATTTTGTTATAAATTTATTACAATCGCAGTACAATGAGCTTTATGACTATAGCACTAAAGTATAAATTGGTTTGAAATCTAATCTGAAAAAAGACCGTTTTATCAAATTCCTTGCAAAAATCGAAAGTTTTTCCAAAGTCAAAGTTGTTTGAAGTCAATTAAAAGTTGCGTGAGGCTTCGCATTCCCTTTGATCTCGAGCGGAATTTGGTTTTTTTAACAATGAGGTGATTTCCAAGATTCGTACCTCGTTCCTACAACAGGCGGGAAGCTTGCTATTTTACGTCAAATTGGATTGCTTTGTCCGGTCCAATTGTCCATAATCCATAAATGAGCAATAACATTCGTGCGAAGAAATTTTACCTTCGGCTTACAATAACAAGAGTTAAATTAAATAAATATTCGTGACGTCTGGCAGCTCTAAGTTCTTAACCTAATGCCATTATTTATTTAAAAAAATATTATTCTCTTTTTAAATAAATAAATATTTCCTGTAAAACCACAAGACTTACAAATGATGTTGGCAGGTCCTTTTTAAGGCTTGTATTTAAGCGAGTTTACGGCCTGTTAGGTCCAGGATTTAAGTGCTCTACGTGACGGAACTAGCTCGCTGTAATTTTCATCCTACTGCACTTTGAGATATTTTATACAATTCCCTTTTATTTTAAGACGCAGACAATGAGAGAACAATTTAAACGGTGTCTAACAATTAGCCATCCTTTTTAAATTGACGTTGCTTAATTTTTTCGCTATAAAAATAATAAGCAATTATTACGATATACAATTATTCCGCATCATGCCGAGATGCCCAAAAACTCCGGTCGGTATGAAACCGTTTAAATATTTTTGACAAAACCTAAAACAAAAGATTAGGTATTACAATATTATAATAGGACAAAACAAACGATTATTATTATTATTGCTTAAATTATTCACGGTGTCATTTAGTTTGATAAGGGTCGGTGGTCAGGCTCGTGGGGACGCGGGCAGGGACTGACGCTGCGGTCACCTGCTGCTACTATTAATTTATCAATAACGGTCATTAAATTAATCAATTTAATTTAATTTTAATTTAATTTTACAGACTGTGAGTAACAGTATTAATCGTTAATACATTTTTTAGGGATTTGATTTGACGAAGGCGATTACAGAGGACGCAGCTTAATGAGGTTATTTTTGAAAAAAAAAAAAAAACTTTTACTTAACAGGGAAAAAAATACCTAAGATTCTCATAGTATCGGAAAGCACACTGAGATATTATACTACTACTATTATAAATGCAAATGTTTGTGAGTATGGATGGATGTTTGTTAGTCTTTCACGCATAAACGGCTGAACAGATTTGGATGAAATTTGGTACACAGATAGATCCAGGTTATGACCTGGATTACAATCGCTTGCGATCTACACTAGCCACAGAGCTATACGCGCTTACTGAGTTACTTTGAATCCTTACTCCCTCATAGGTCAAGGGCATTGAAAGAGTTCATAAATAAAATAATAAAAGAAAAATATTAGTTACGGTACCACAAACCCGAATAACCGCTATAAATTTTTGTGTCCTAACAAAAAGCACCTAGCAACTTGAAAATGTATTCCCTCAAAAACACTCATATCACACGAACCCGCGATAAAATTTGCTACCAAAATTGACTTTACGTAACCAAAGATTTCCATGTTAGAGCTCAAAAATTTTAGGTAACATTTTCGCTGAGACTCAGTCACAGATATAGATCTAAATGGATCACGTAAAAGGGAAGTACTTACACTTCCCGTGTCAAAATATTTGAAAAATTTGCGCATTACGTAAACATCGTCGCTGTTTAATTTATTCCGCACTACATCGTTGTTCACACGGGACGTCCGATTTAACATTTTTCAAATCCAATAACTCGAATAAAATCGTTTTTTTTATACTCGTCATTATTATGAAGAGCTTGAATCGATTGGAATGAATAATCGAATAGTTCACATAATTCGTTCTGGCGCTTTTGATACGGCATTGTGTTCATGTAGGATTCTCGTAGAAACTTTTTTGATTTGCTTCAGTAAGCAGTAAAAAAGCAACACGCTTGGTCTTCATTCTTCTACTGATGCGTGGGCTAACTTGCGTTATCCATTAAGGTTTATATATGAGAGACTCAGTTTTAATTTTCTTATGGGCCGTAAATCAGAATTTGCGAGAGTAATAGAATTTATTTGAGGGAAAAATTTATTCAGAATGCTTCGCGCTATTGGTGAGGTGGCATTCCCCGACGGATTAATAGGATTTATGGCCATTTAACCCCATGAGGTCACGGATGTGATAACACCTAACTAAAGGTCCTCATTTTAGTAAATAATAATAATAATATGGCGGTCAAAGGTAATTGTGTCGTGCGATGAAAATCGTTTTGATTCTTTAAAGGATCAGATCCACGGAACCCTAAAATTGAATTGTAATTTGCATACAAATCAAAATTTCACTTTTTTAAAAGAGAGCGAATAAAAGGAAAAATATGGTTTTTGTCTCAAGCTACCTTATTTTGTATCAAATTTTTATGTGTATCGTTGATAAAAATGTCTCTCCTTTAAAAATTTAGAGTTCTCATTTGTGGTATCTTTGAATTTAAGCAGCGAATGGTAAACCTAAAATCGTTTGTCGCTACACGCTGAGTATAGAACAAATCAAATAACGAGGTAACTTGGAGGATATTAGACAAATTCGCGAATTCTGAGCGACTTATTGTAACGCGATATTCTTATGTAGTAGTGTGTCCATCATATCTGTTAAATGTAAAATAATATAATAATAAAAGTTACATAAAAACAAGACAAGTATTTAATTATCCATAAAACGGTTTGTAGGATATCACGCAAAGGAAAATTGTGTACTCGTACAATTTTAGCGAGATTAACGAACAGCGATTCATTTTTATTAATAGATGACACAAAAAAAAATATTTAAGAAATTAAATCAATACAAACTATAAAAAATATAATTATTTTTATATAGTGACAACTGGAGTATTACTGTGTTAATATGTTTTTGCATACCTAAAAATGTAAAATTATTCATTTTTCATTTTTAGGTTCATATTTAATATAGATTGATCGGCTTGATTTTCTAAGGGTTCGCGTTGAAAAAGGCAAAAACGCTCTAGAGCAAGTGCTACAGTATTTTAAATGATGGATTCATACTAAGCGCAGCACTTAATTGAAACATCTAAAATTAAATAAAAAATAAAAATGAAAATACAGTTTCTCACAGTATCATTAAGGGTAAATATCGTGGTCGCCCTGCATAGGGGAAGATAGGGATTTATTAAACGTCGTGCGGGAGGATTCAGTCGTTGGACGATTGTCTGTCTGTTCTCTGAGATTTAGATTAATAGATTCACTTACACAATTGTTCTTATTACGCTGAAGGTACGGGTGTTATTAATGTGGACTAAATTGCTTTTTTATCTTACCTCACATAAAATAATACCTGTCTCAGATTTTTTAAGGAAGTCAATAGGGATATAGCTTATTTAAAGTGGCCACTACCGTCTACGGACATCCACATCGAAACTGATAGGATAAAATACTACATAAAATGTACGTTGCGACTCAAGAGGTCTAATATCGTATAAGATTAAAAACCTAAACGCTTCGCACTTAAATTAAAACTGCATACAAGAATTCCTTGTGTCATGGGTGCTATGAAAAAAAAAGACATTTAAATTCAACATCACAATCCCAGCCTCACTGGAAATCGAACCCAGGACCCTTCACGATTTGGTAGTAGTTAGTATTACTTATAATGAATCGCGACAGACATCTCCAACAAAAACATAACAATTTGAGCAACAAACAAAAATCAACCAGACGAGTTAAATTCAAAACAATCTCATCAAACGAAACCCCTAAACGTAGATTATTATTGTAACCAAAAACGGAATTCAATTTATTCCGCAAACAATACAAGTTATAAGATAATACTTTGCGACGACTTTCATACTATAGTCCAGTCAGTTTGAACATTTAATTCACAATAATTCCAAAAGTTTTCAAATTTTGATGTAAGGTCGGGAATGGTATTAAAACAAACAATAAAATTTTGCAACCTGTTCTGCGGTCCGGAACATTGTTAAAATTGCAATTAAATTAATTTTTGCTATATGGTCGTGAAAAAAATTCCAAAAGTTCTGCAAACTTGAAGTGGTGTTAAATATATTATTTTACATCACGTGTCAAATTTGCAACCAATTTAAGTGTACGGAACATTTTTTTTTATTAAAAATTAATGTTTTTCTTTATTAAACTGAAGGAAAACGTTCCAAAAATTCTGCAAATTTGACAGATATATCGGAAAAATATACCGAACGATTGTATAAATTTGCAACCTTTTACGTTGACCGGAACATATTTATTTATAATTCTTTTTAATTCGTGGTCATTTTTTCGAGTAAGGTGGTCTCGGAATAATTACAAAAGTTTTGAAACTTGGTTGCAAACTTCGAAAACATCTATTCTGATGCATTTGCAAATTTGCAACCTCATACGCGATCCGGAACTTTATGCAATTTTCAAAAATGTAATTTTTTTATTTTATCACCTTATTACATTTTTGCAAATTGCATAAAGTTCCGGATCGCGTATGAGGTTGCAAATTTGCAAATGCATCAGAATAGATGTTTTCGAAGTTTGCAACCAAGTTTCAAAACTTTTGTAATTATTCCGAGACCACCTTACTCGAAAAAATGACCACGAATTAAAAAGAATTATAAATAAATATGTTCCGGTCAACGTAAAAGGTTGCAAATTTATACAATCGTTCGGTATATTTTTCCGATATATCTGTCAAATTTGCAGAACTTTTGGAACGTTTTCCTTCAGTTTAATAAAGAAAAACATTAATTTTTAATAAAAAAAAATGTTCCGTACACTTAAATTGGTTGCAAATTTGACACGTGATGTAAAATAATATATTTAACACCACTCCAAGTTTGCAGAACTTTTGGAATTTTTTTCACGACCATATAGCAAAAATTAATTTAATTGCAATTTTAGCAATGTTCCGGACTGCGGACAAGGTTGCAAAATGAGATTTATTGTCGTCCCAATGTACCATTCACTTGACCGAAGTTTGAAAACTTTTGGAATTATTGTTAAATTTTCGATTTTGAATGTTCAAAATGACTGGACTACTAGGGCTTAAGGCTAAGACACTCATTTGTCAAACACACGCGTTTCCTGATTTGAGGCGAGGGGGAAATAAGAAGAGAGGAAACGTTGAGACGAGATCTCATTCTATTTGTGGCATCTGGAATGTCAAGTTATTTGGGAGATAAAATTATTTTTGTCATTTGTTACGCATCTGAACGTGTGTTTGACTTGACTTCAAATAGGGAGACGCTTTTATGTTCATTTGTGATATCGGTTTTTCTGTTACTTGTTCTAAATAAGTATTATTGACATTTAATTTTGTATTTAAGATGGAGCTATAATTTTTAATGAAGATTTTGTATACAGAACAAGACCGTTTGGGGGTTGTTTTTTAGATTCTAAAGTTAATATTGCTAGTTACTCTGTTCAAATCAAAGTTAAATTTTGACTTTATTGTATATCTCAAATACATAACTAGCTCACGTATCCATAAGATACTGTACAACACGTAAAAAGCTAAACGCGGTCATGCATATTATTATCAGAAATAATTATGCTAAATAATAGATAGCTATTTCTAGCTATTTAATTAATGTCAGATATCAGAGCATATCAAATGATATAGCTAGAATTTTTTCCATATTCACACGGCACTAATTTTTATCCCATTTTTTCTGAAAACTGTAAACAACCACTGCGACATATGTAATAGAATTTAGTAAACGTACAAAAATTATTTTGAACCGAATTTCAGACATGAGAAAGAATTAACAGGCTAGATACTTATTTGTCAAACACACGCGTTTCACGATTTGAAGTTGGGGGAAACAGGAAGAGGGAAAAAAGTTGAGCGAAGAAACTTGAGCGATCAGATTCAAACTTGGGCAAAGATTTCATCTTATTTGTGGAGTTATCTTGCTTAATATTGCTTCTTATTATTTTGTGTTTAGTTGACTCAGTTGATGTTTTAAACGGATATAGTAAAAAAATGTTTACAACCCATTCCGTTACTCACTGCAGATCCTAAGGTAATGCCGGATTTATGATGAATCAAAGGGCTGTCTAGAAAATCTAAAGCCTTTGAAAGGTTCTACCTCTTAACTAAATTTCCGTATTGAGCTATTTGTTTGAAAAACGTTATACGTACTACTATAAATATCGCTCATTACCTTTAAAGGAAATTCATCTTAAGTTTGCCTGGTATAAGGTCGTTTGTTGCGTGAAGCACCGTTGCTTTGATAACAGACTCCTCCTTATAGTTTAAGGCAAATATTTCATTAAGCCTTCTTTGTTGCACTTAATTTACTTACGAGGTCCATGAAAACTTTATTTATTACTTTAGTACAAAGAACACTTCATTATCGAGATCAACATAGTAAAGTGTGTATGAAACTTAATACTTTTATGATTAAAAATCTATATTTTCGTTTTAGAAAGACATCTTGAAATATAAGCCAAAATTGAATTTCACGTGACCATAAATATTGCTTATAAAGTATATATTTTATGTTTGTTTAAGATTGAATGCTTGTCCCTGCTACATGCCTCTAGTAATATCAGGTGATCTATTTTTTAAAAAAAGTACGTTGTTAAAAACCTATTAAATCGAATGTTAAAAAAACTCTATATTTGTTTTTTTTTCTAATAGTTTCGTAAAACATACATTGTCACATATAAATTCCTTTAAAAACGGCAACAAGGCATATCCAGTATTAACATTAACATGCAATATGAATACCATCTTAGGAGCTCACGATCTACTTTGGCGTAGCAAATTTTTACCCAAATACGTGCTTCTACAACGCTGATGCTACAGGCTACAGTGCTACGGCGCTACGGGCTACACTGCTACGGTGCTACGGGCTAGTTCGCTAGCCTTTCTCCCCCGGGGCCATAACTTCCTTCACGATTGCAATTTACGTTCCACAAAGAAATGACACTCGCGTGTTCACCAGAATTTTATTCGAATTCAGAATATTTCCGATAAAACTGATTCTATTTGATGTGCTATCTAGTTGCGATATTAGATTTTTGTCCTAAAGCATGTCTCTCTAAGATAGTAGCCTTGAAGAAAGTCAATATGGGATGCAAATAATATTTGAGAAATCAACAAAAGACAGAGAGTTAGCTACTCTTTCAGCAGAGAAAAGGCTCACCCAGATTTCATTGAAACCTTTCCTGACATTATTCCTTGGTCATTTAATTTGCTTCTTTGAAGGCTTCGTGACTACTTTCAGAGTGAATCAAGAGGCATACACCAATAACTTCTTTAATTTACTTTTTTATAAATTAAATGTCGACTTGTTGTAAATAAATACTTTTTGATATTTATTTTCACATACAATTAAACATCTATTGATTTTTATATTCTTTATTTTACAAACAATGTTTTAAATATTTCAAGCAGGTGTTGTAAATAAACACTTTGATATTTATTTACAGTCAACCAATTAAACCTCTATTGATTTTTATATTATTTATTAAAGAATGTTCTGAATATTTGAAACCTAAATAGCACATAACCATTAAAGAAAGGAAACATAAATCAAAATGGCGGCAGATCTAACAATAGATTAGGCAAATGTTCACAACATACGGGAATATTCACGTAGCTTAACGCGCCATAACATATCATAAAGCCGCTGGGATTGGGAATGTTTCCCAAAACAATGATACATTTACTGAGCAAATTGCACAATTGGGCTTGATAGCGTAATATTTTCTTAGCGTTTAAAACTGATGTGTTATATGCTTTTGTTATTTTTCAAGAACCTTTGGGGATAAACTGCTTCAAAACAAATTAATTTTCTGTTTCGTGAGTTCGCACACTTGATGAATGTAATTTTTAATAAAAGAAATATTTACTGCGAAATATGTATCTAGAATAGAAACACTAAAAGGTAATTCTTAGGTACGAGTACATTACTCTAATTATTCAAGTCTGCTGCCTTTGGTAAACGTGTTATTGCCTCAAATTGGGATTTCCTGTGGCGTGAATACCGTGGACACGTTCACACCAGATCACACACAGAAATGTAAACTCGTACTCCAAATTCATACCTTGCTTATTAAGTATACAAAAATAAAAATAAAATATGACAAAAATTAAAATTTCCATTAATTTCAAAAACATTAAAACCACTTTCATAATCGCGCCCCTTCATCAGTCCTCGATAATATTAATGAAGACAGATTGATTTTCCTCATTACCCCCGAGTAGGGGCGGTAATCCCTCAAACACTCTAATTGACCCAAATTGACCCAGCGGGACTTCCGAACAAACTAACGGATGTCGGGCAACGACTGGTTTGATCGTAAACGAACAGCTGTTACGGTGAAGGAAAACATCGTGAAGAAACCTGCACGCCTGAGAGTTTGCAAAAAAAATATCTCAAAGGCATGTGAATTCCACCAACCTGCAGTAGGCCAGTGTGGTGGACGGCGGCCTACATCCCTCTCATTGTGAGAGGAGACCGAGCCCTGGGTAATTAAGGGGTTACTGACAAGCGAGGAACGTCATAAGGTAACCTGCAACCCTTTTATGGCCCATTGTTGAGTACGGGTCTCCCCACAACTGGGATGCCTGGAGCATACTCCACTACGCTGCTCCAATGCGGATTAGTGGAGACACGGGCTAGTGGCCACCCTGTGTCGAGTTTACAATTAAGTTCCGTCTCTCTCGTTAAGGTTTCTCTGAGTATTTTGTAATCAAAGAAACTATAAAAAATCTGAAACCACCTCTAAAATAAGTTAGACATGGAAAGTTTTCCTTGCGTTTGAAATAAAAAGAAAAATATGATGGAAGATTACTCATAATGTGCCTAAGATAGATTAATTTACAAATTATGAATGTAAAGATGAATGAATTTGTTGAGCTCTTCAATAAAACATGGAAACATAAAAAACTGATGTCGTTTTTGGAGGCAAAGGAGGAACCTAAAAACCCAAAATTAATAATATTCCTTTCGTGATGAAAATTGATAATTTCATACTCGTGTCGAATTTGATATTCGATTTTTATTTACGGAGAATAAAATCATGTTAACCTTTCATCGCAGCGGTTATAGCCCAGTGGCTTAGAATTCGACCTCGAATCGAGGGATCCGGGTTCGAATCCCAGTGGCACGCACCAATGACTTTGTAATAAAAGTTATGTGCGATTTATGAAATTAAATATCACCTGCTGTTACGGTGAAGGAAAACATCGTGAGGAAACCTGCATGCCTGAGAGTTCACAAAAAAATGTCCTCAAAGGCATGCGAAGTCCACCAACCCGCAGTAGGCCAGCGTGGTGGACTAAGGCCTACATCCTTCTCATTGTGAGAGGAGACCCGACCCTGTAGTGGGTAATTAATGGGTACTGACATGACAAAATTTCATGAGGTTTCGCTATTTCTTAAATCGCTTGCGATATAGCCAATCGATGGGACTATTGGTAGAATAATGAATATTTCAAAATGATTGGAGTATTTAATCCATTTCAATGTAGATTTGATATATTGTTTAATGCACCGATGGGATATAGCTTATGATCTTGTTTATATTATTATATTGTCTATTATCTTGTTTATGAGAAAGCGAATTATATTATTATTGTACGGTTTTACAATGAAACTTGGATTATAATTTCATTAAATATAATTACAACTTGTACTTTGTAACATATAGGAAACTTTAACATATAACTTTAAACTTAGTAATAGATAAAACGTAAAATAACTTTGTATAAAAATCTTAGAACATTAAATATTGAATATCTAGTTACATTGAAGAGAATTGAAGATAGAATGAAAAAATAACAAAATCGCATCAATAATAATAAAAAATAAAAATGAAAATCTATGCTGCCAGGACCACGCGCGCGGCGCATGGACGCTGCAGGCACGCATCGCGCCGGCCGCTTTTGTTCCCTGAACAATCATTCTTTTAGATTTCATTAGAGCGAATCATGTATGTACTCGTATATTAAGGCGGTTATATGTTAAGTAACGAATGTAACAATTATTACAATGAAACAAACAGAGGGATAATAAATTAAAATTCTAATTTTATCATTGTTTTAACTTACTGCAACCTAGAATGAAGGACGTAGGCCTTAGTCCACCACGCCGGCCTATTACGAGTAGATTTCACGTGTCTTTGAAAACATTAGAACTCTGAGGCACGCAGGCCTCCTTGCAATGTTTCCTTTCACCATTAGAGTAGCGGTCTTTTTTATTTCTATAAAACGCGCACACAAAAGTTACAGTGGGATACGCTGCGATTCGAAACCAAAATACTCGATTATCAGGTAGTATTCTTGGCCTTCGCTACACCATACAGGTGATAGTATAGTAGTAAGTACATATTAGTAGTATAGCATGAAATAAACTGTCAGTGTATTATTATGTATTTTGCCCAAATCGGATTCCTGTTTATCCGGGCTGGGATTTCCATATGTAAAAGATTATTAGGGTAAAACGTCAGGTGTACGAATAAGGGTACAGGGTTTCGCTGATGTAGGAAGCGGTTCAATTTCACCCTCGTCGGAAAAAAGTGTTTAAAATCGCTGAATATAAGCCGAAGTGTTTATGATAATTGGTATTGCGAATTTTCATTATGTTTTTGTAGGTGTGAGTAACGGATATTTACAGTCATTTTTTTCTGAAGGGAAAATGTATATAAGAAGTTATTTGTATTAAAACGTATCTGCTAATTTAAAAATATATAACTTTAACAATGGCATATAAAAACAAAGCGGTGATAGCCCAGTGGAAAGCGGTGATAGCCCAGTGGCTTAGAATTCGACCTCGAATCGAGGGGTCCGGGTTCGAATCTCAGTGGCACGCACCAATGACTTTGTAAAAAAGTTATGTGCGCTTTATAAAAATTAAATATCACCTGCTGTTACGGTGAAGGAAAACATCGTGAGGAAACCTGCATGCCTGAGAGTTCAGAAAAAAAAAGTTCTCAAAGGTATGTGAAGTCCACCAACCCGCAGTAGTGGTGCGTGGTGGACTAAGGCCTACATCCCTCTCATTGTGAGAGGGGACCCGACCCTGTAGTGGGTCATTAGTGGGTTATTGACATATAAAAACAACAACAAATTTACTTTAAAGAACTATATATAAAAAAGGTCCAATTATTATATTATTTACCTAATTATTATTATTGAATTCCCCAATTATTTGTAATAAATACCAAGTGCTCTGCTTCAGGTAAAAATGTAAGCACTCTGGTACAGTAATAACACATCACACTCATAACCTCACATGGACACACACACCCAAAAACAGAACCAAAAAAGAAAACCAAAACCAGTATTTTAAACTCATCATTCACACTTTTGCTTTGCTGTGAATCGAACCCAGGACCCTCCGCGTAGTGTCCGGCCACTACCGGCCACTACGCCACTCAGGTCGTTAAATCCTTAAAACAGATGTTAATTTGTTTTCTCCCTGGATTTTCCATCTAACATCTAAACGTAGTAAACATATTCACAAATAACTTAAAGCGTCATCGGGGTATCTAGTGAATTGATAAGTATGCTTGTGGCTGAATATATTACAAACCTTTCTAGCTAGACAATCGGTAAGTTAGGCAACAATCGATAATGAATACTTTTAAAACCAAAACTTTATACAAAACTAAGGCTGTTTACATGACGACGACTTTTTGACGACTTCTTTGAGTAGGTATTTCTAATTTGGTATAGTGGATAAAGCGTCGGTGTGTAATCGCCAGTTTTGACTTTCAAGATAGCAGGAACTTGATTGGTCTGTGATGTCACTGTCTGGAGACCATTTTTACATATCCACAGATTCTACGGAACTTTGATAGCGCGTTTGAGGATACTACTTCCGATTGGCCAGTCTCGGTATGACGCGTGTGACGTGTTCTATTGTTTACTTTATTTGCTGCTTGGTCATCATGTTGTCGTCATGCGTGGTCAGTATTCATGTGAGGCGTGTGCTCATATTACTGTAGGTATTGCGATACAAACGTACCTACCGGTACCTAAGGTAGCAAATGTGTACGCGCCCTAAAGCTTGTTTGTGCAAAGTGCTACAAAACAGCGGTTGACAAAGGTCGCTTCGAGCGCCAAATTAAATAAGTTTCTTCATAAATATTTATCAAACCAGCCATTTGGCTCAAATCAAGCATTTCTGATTTCCCCGAAACTGGCGCGCTGATCTCAAATCCGTTCGACTTTGCATCTCTGAAGTCAAAAGCAAAAGTTTTAATCAAGATTCTAATTATTCGAAAACATACAATTACCAACAGTTTGTGGAAGTTTCGAGGGTGTTCCTTTTGCTTTGAAGTGCAGTAAAACAAATCTAATAAAATTATTTGAAAGAAAGCAAGAAAATCATTTATTTGCGAAAAAATATAATCTGGTGATACTAGTCGACAACCACCGTTGTAGAGTTCACATCACCTGATGATGCTGTTTTGGAGCAAAACACGTCTCGTGTACTATTGGAATAAGCTGTGATGGTATAATATACCTACCTGGAGATAAGGGAGGGTGATGGGTCCATACCAAAACAAGTTCCACGTGTGCGGATTGTTACAAAGAAATATAAATACAACTTAAATAACAATGGATTTCGGCAAAGTAACGCCTGATGCAATAAATTTGCTGGTGATATTTACTCGTAATTTAATATTTGATTTGATATTACATTGGTGTTTAACACTGGAATTCGAACCCGGACCCCTCGATTCGAGGTCGGATCCTAAGACACTGGGCTATCACCGCAAAATGAAGTAAATACTCGTAAATCAACAGCGCCATAACTCGCAAACAATAAAGCGAACTGAGACGTTAAATTGTAACGGTTCCAGTAAATAACGCAGGCAATGTAGCCGTCGGTAGTAAATCCACTGGAGTTAACGCATCGTGGCCATTCGTTGCGTTGTACTGACGTATGACAAGGTACGATATGAGTGTTGCGCAAAGAGAACTGGTATAGTATATGGAACATAATATATGGAAGGAATAGTTCAAGAAGTAATAAAAAATTAGGAAATAAAAATAATTAAAAAAATTAAACCGACTTCAAAAATGTATGAAACAAAATTTGTTACATACTTAACTACGACATATTTTTTGCATTTAAGATAAATTTTGTCACCAAAATGTTTTTGAAGTCGGTTTAAATTTTTAAAATTATTTTTAGTTTTAAGTCGATATAACGAAAACCAGTGAACCAATTTTGATGAAAAGAAAAATGCAAACAAACAAAAAAGAACCATCACGATCCGTCAATTAGTTTCGGAGATATGCGAGGATAAACGTGAATGACGGATTCGATCGTTTCAAAGAGATTTTCTGTACAAAGTACCATTGGGACATTATATTCATCATCTCGTCAAATATCGACTACTTCTCGAACCCGTACAAATAATTAACAAAACATTTTCACCGTACATATCTAACATGTTATCAGCGCGGTAAATCTAACAGATTTTATCCCTTTGTTTCAGTTCAAAACACAACTTTGAAATACGGAAGCATTATATCCGAGTAAACCCATCTAATATAATTTACAAATCCCGAAAAATGTAACCCATTACGTTCGGACGTTGAATAAACATCTCGCGCTCCGGCCATATTTCAGTTTACGTAAAAAACTAGAATCTGAGGTGGATGGGAGCCAAAATTTCTAGTAATTAATAACACAGATTTTACTCGTTTTAGACGCGGAGCCGAGTTGCAGAGGCGGCGGCGTAAGTCATAGAAGATTAGAACACATTGCAATCATAATAAGCGTGATAACCTTCTCTTTTTTGAAGTTTGTTGAAAATTCTTCAAATGCCGTGGATTAATATGACATAATATTATTATAATTATGGTTTTACAGATTAGGAAGAAATCTCGTTTAACGGTGATGGGGTCGTGCTAATAGAACAGTAAGTAACCGTTTGGTTCAGAAAGCCCAGAATCGGGCATACTAGTGTTTATTAGGAAACACTTGAAGCGTGAATATCCCCGCAGCTTGAGTAGATCGAAAAAGTTAGGCAACGACGGGCGCGGTCAGTGCCTGGATGGGTGACCGCTAGTGGCGAATTACACGCGCGTTTCCGTACTTCGGGCACGTTAAACCGTCGATCCTGGTTGATATCGATACTGTTGTGGGGAGAGATCCATGCCCAATAGTGGGCCATAAACGGATTGCAGCCAGAATACACCTGAACTCCATTTTTTGTTGATTTTTTTCTTCAAATTTTGAAGAAGAATCTTGTAACCTTTGTTCTACACTTGTTTGATTATTCTTCACTATCACATGAAAAATCATCAACCCGCTGCCGCTTATCCCTTACGCTACAACCTCTAGAGTTTTGTTTCCCTCATTTCAATTAGAATAAATGAATGCTAAACCGGTCGTTTTGTCTTCGGCTGTTGGGGCGTGCCGCACTTAACTTACGGGTTTTGCCCCATTTGCTTTGATTCAAATAAATTATGCGTGAGCCTTTAAGGTGGATTGCCTCAATCGATACCTCATCGAGTGAGGTGTAGAGGTAATTGGTAGGAAAAGCTTGGATTTTTATAAGGAAACTACGAAGCGTCTTGTCTTCTGATGAACCTTAATAACAGAAGTTGCAGGTATTTGAGTTTTATCAAAGGGAAATCTCGCACTAGGATATGATATTGCCTGGAGAGCGGCTGTGCTCCGATGACGTCATGTCTGAGTTTTGTATATATGCCAGCGATGTAGAAAACTTCGATAGCGTGATTCAGGACACCCGTGGCGCCATCTCTCGACGAGTAGCGGAAGTCACAACAGAGTTCTTTACTGTGACTATGATCTAGGACAACCGATAGAGGAGAATGTGACTGCGGATTGATGGCTCGACGATGTTAGCGAAAACTATTCATTCTTTAGAAGGCTTTGGCTATGAAGAGTGCTTTGACATGTGGACGGAAACAAAGGCAAAAGCAACAAAACAAACGAAGAAATTTTTATTTATGTACATAATTGAAATATCAAATGGCCTACCGGATGTGCTTCTTCCGTATATTTAAAAATGCAAAAAATAATACGCGTGTACAATATATTAAATGTTTTACTCACTAGTATGTAGCTTTTGATGCCTAGTCCTTTGTATATCCATACGGCGGACATTGAAACCATCGTTTTTCCATGCGGGTTGTAAGGCGTCATGCAGTACACAGAAAACATCATCTAGATCTGTGTAACAGACCAGAATGAGTTCTAGGGATGTAGCGTGCACTGGTACCGATGCCTTAATCTGGTAGCCGAAATTAAAAAAAAAACATTAAAAGAATTGGTAATGCGATGGAATTACACAAAAATAAATTTATTAGGAATAATACCACCAAAATAATTAAAATAAAGGAATATAGTTTTTATATTAATGTACCTTTTAATATTATTATGTTTACAAAATGAAATTGTAATAACGATTAAAGTCAATCTCATTGTGATGCTTATTTAAAATAAAATAAAAATATGTATACTTGTAGGAGAATCTGAAATAATAAAACGATACTATACAACTTACCTACAACGTTTTCTATTTTACGTCCATTAAAATAATGATAGTTCTTATTTCAACATCCGCTTTCCTTTTTTTCAACATCTGTGTTCTTTTTAACACGCTTTTTTCTTTTTCCTGGTGGCCAGTCCTAGCTCTTGAATTGACCACGAAGGCTTTAATCTGCAGCAGCTGCTTTCGAGTTCCAACCTCCGTATTATATTTACAATTATTTCGCCGATCCGAAACCACATATCACTCACATCCCTAGTGTATTCCTTTCTTTGCCTCTCTGTAATGAGTTTCCTTGTATTTTGTCAGCGTGGCGTACGTTTTTAATAGATCACGTATCATTCTTGTAAACGTAAGACAGACTGGATGAATAGAACAAAGAAAGGGAAACCGTCTTTGGGAGTTTAATTTAAAAGCATGTACTACAAAAAGATGATTTTAAAATATTATATCTCCTAAAATCAGAGGTTGTAAATGTAACTCCTAAGTTGCTAAGGATGCTAGATGATAGATGTGCTTGTCTTTAAACAATGTCTTAAATATGGCCTCCCCGATCGAAACACTATAATTTATTTCATGAAACGCTACTTCATAAATATGAGTTATATCACTTTAAAGCGTTGTCCTAATTAGCTGATATAACTGACCGAACAACCAATGTGACAAAATTTAATTACATGGCTATGGTGCCGTCCAAACTAAAATGAAAAGTGCATGAAAGTGAATAAAAATTTCTGATTATTTTGCTTTTAAAGAAAATACCTCCGAAAAGGTTTAACCGCAACTATTGCATCGATTAATTTAATTCGCCTAGCGGTCACCCATCCAGGCACCAACCGCGCCCGATGTTGCTTCACTTTTTCGATCGCTTTCAATTTACCCAAGCAGCGGGACTATTCGGTTTTTCTGTCAAAAACAGTTACAGTAATATAAAAACGACAGTTTGCACACACACTTTTAAATTTCAATATACTCCGGCATTTGTGAGATGACCATTGGCAAAGCTACATAAATCATAAACCTCCAGTTCCATTCCAACAAGGCAATCTGAACGCAAAATGTGGACCGTGGTAGGTTCTAAAGCAAGTGTTGATATCAATTTTCGACGCTTTAGAGACTTCGTCGCAAAGATTGCGACTACGACTCAACTAGGCCCGTTCCCCTGGGATCTGCTGCTAGTATAATAGATCAGGAGCTGGAAGGCATATTTCGAGAAGTGTTTGAGGCGTCAAAAAAGCATTTTGAATCGATTTTATAACACCCGAACGCCAAAAATACAGAGCTGCCTGGTGATTAATGGAATTTAGCCAAACCTAAATGATCAGTGAGTTTTTTCCGTCCGCTTTTTTCTCTTGGTCCATTCTAGCCCGTGCGCCCGTGCAAGAACAAATTAAAAAAATGTATGTAAACCAAAACACTGATTCGGGTTTATAATCTTGCCAGGCGCCTTAAAATTATTTTTTTGAAATCAAAATCTTTTTTCGACAAATGTTTACCGACTCTTGGTCTATATGGTCTAACCTAGATTTTTAGATGAAAGATTGGCTCAGAGACGGATATAGGATGGCAGTTGTGATATCAAAGTGGTGGCTATTTTAGTCTGCACTTTGACTTACACTGGTCTCTTTTACTAAGGTTTCTTGCAAAATACAACTTTTTCTTTGGAAAGAATTCTCATAGAATACAGGTTAATTGATTTGGAGTTTATTTTCGTGCTAAAGGGTTTAATTTAGATTATTTACACCTACTCCATTGTTTGAACTAATTGGAAAATTTAAGAAAATCATTGGTGCATGCTACACCCGGACATCTCTAGTAAGGGGACGGATTCTTAGCCACTGAGCTATTACCGCTATCAGACAAAACACTACCACCTAATTTAACATAGAATATAATCAATCAAATTAAAAAATTTAAAAAACCACCTACACAATAATTTATTTGCAGATATTGGATAATTTCCCTACTTTTACCCCCAGAGATATTTCAGGGTTCAACCGATTTTCATTGAACATTTTATTTTGTAATGTACACGTGATGCGCTTTCATTTGAGACCCGTAGTGCGGAATTATGAATTATATTTGCAGACATTCGGTTATTCTTCCCCACTTTCTCCCCCCACAACTTTTAAACGACTTATCCGATTTTCATTAAACATCATCAAAGGTGAGTTACGGGCGAGTGTTATAAGACATAACACAAAAAAAAACTAAATTGAAATCGCTTTATCCGTTCGCGTGCTACGGTGCTACAGACAATGCAGACAAACAGACAGACCGACACGTCAAACTTATAACACCCCTTCATTGGCGTCGGGGGTTAAAAGGAATTGTTGTGTCTTTAGCAGTTTATATTTGGACTTTACAATATTATATACTAAGTTTCGCATACAAGAAATACCTCAATTTACACGTACACTTTACATTTACTCAGAGACGGCTGAAGGATTCCTAATGAGTGTGACTCACTAATTACATCCATACCGAGTTCTTAGTCATTATGGCATAACACGGTCCCATAATTAATTTATTTTCTAAGAACTAGCATAAGACGAACCTCTTTCGCTAGTAAATCTACTCACGTCATACATACACTATTATACATAGCTGATATAATTATACATATAAGTTGGTTCACATCGTATAATATGTTGGTTGGCTGCAACTCATTTTATAATCGTACGCCGTAGTATCTGGGCCGCTGGTATACTTCACCGCCCTTGTAATCAGTGTCTATATAAACTACATTTTTTTTTATAAGAAGTTGGCATTTTATTTTAGCTGGTAGAAGTTGTATTTATATTTGTTTGCAACAATCCGCACACGTGGAACTTGTTTTGGTATGGACCCACCACCCTCCCTTATCTCTCTGAGTAGGTATATACCATAACAACTTATTCCAATAGTACACGACACGTGTTTCGCCCCAAAACGGTTGCTGAGCAACCAACCGTTGTAGAGTCCACATCACCTGATGATGCTCCGTTTTGGGGCGAAACACGTGTCGTGTACTATTGGAATAAGTTGTTATGGTATATAGTCAGAGAGATAAGGGAGGGTGGTGGGTCCATACCAAAACAAGTTCCACGTGTGCGGATTGTTGCAATGAAATATAAATACAACTTAAATAACAATGGATTTCCGCAAAGTAACGCCTGATACAATATATTAGCTGGTAGAGCCATATCGGTGAGCACTGCAGTAATACTTCATCACGCTTGTAATCAGGTTTAGGTTTAAAGAAGTTTATTCTCAAAAAAGACATGTTTGTCACTTACTTGAGAACATAGTTTACAATGAAATGTTAAATATAAAAAGATCGTACTATACAAAATTATTGCACAAAACAAAACAGCAAAAACAAAACAAAAACTTAATGTCTTACAAGCACTACTATTAAACTAATTATATTAATACCATATTAATCAGTGTCTATATAAACTACATGTTTTTTAATTATATAACAAGCTTTCATTTCATTTTAGGTGGTAGAGCCATACTCGTATTTTCGCTATTCCTCATACTTTCGGATTTCCCCATCCACGCACACTTGAAAAATTCACCTGTGTACTCGTAAGTACTTAATAACTCTATATCACATAAGAAATCAACCTATATTAGTACCGACTTACCTAGGAAACTATTTGTCTTACAATTTAATTGCCTACGCCCAAGTTACATTAACCTACTACCGAGAGTTTAATTTAGAAAGTGCACTACTTTGCTCTGAATACCGGTGAAGTTTTGCTACATTTATTTGAGTTCTCCATACCAACCATTTATTCGCATCTTATTTTATAAACCTGGATTTTAAAGGCCTTTTCAACTTGTTTTAAATAACCACTGAAGACTCAAGTAGTGGTTTGAATTTAAAATGTTAATTCGCGTAATTATCAAGATAACGTTAAAGTTTTAATTTTAACATTAGGTAAAGTTAAAGCCGTTTAGAGGAGTATGGTAAGTAAAACTGTGACTTGAGAATTTTATATATTATTATATTTATACCTAAGATTACAATTATATTCCTTGCAATAATAATAATTATTATTGCAATATTACAATTTATTAAAATAGCTTTAGTTTTCAAATTTTTTTTTTCCGTAAGATATTTTCATATCAGCTCCCTTCAGATGTTTTAGAGAAAAGCCGAATTCTCACAAAAATACGAAACAAAGGAACACCCGTCTCATTCGATTATAAGAGCATCAATCACCATAACTCAAGGTCTCCGAAACTTTGTACAAGGTTACACGACGAACTCTCGATCTATCCATCTCGCTGACGTAATTAATTATATTAATAGTAGATAATTAAATACTTAGCAACACATTAATGACCCACTACTCTACAGGGTCTACTCTCACAATGAGAAAAAAAACTCGAATTGTTCTTTTGTATTATGAGTGTTGGCTCCCCTCCCCCCTCTAAATGGAAGAGATGGGGGCAATCTCCGTAGCTGTTAATTCTATGTAATACAGAAATCATCGACTAACATTATAGTATAGATTTAAAGTCACTTTGTTTCCTTTTTTGTTTCGCCTGCAAAAACAGAATAGAAATAAAGAACTTTCTGCATTCCAAGATCAAAGAACTAGAAGAAAGTTAAAAGGTCCTAAAAAGCCGTAAAACAGGAATGGGCGTCGTATAATGGGATTCCTGCAAACTCCGAGGGCCGTGCCTGGTCTCGGAATGGAAATAGTTACTGCTGCGGCACGTGACTTAGTTAGCGATAGACCCGTGTTCGAGTGAGAGCGATTAGCGATTTATATTAAAAAAATCGCAGTACTACGATATGGGGTGTTTCAAAAGGGGCGTAAAAAGTTTTTTTAAAGTGTTATACCAGAAAACAAGCATACGAGCTACAAACTGTTAAGTGATCACAGATGCCCATAGACGTCCAACATCAAACAGGATAGATTTCTATCTGAGGTCATATGACCACGACTGCCATTTAATATTACTAGAACAACGTGTAGGGAAGAGAGGTCCTCGAATGGCGACCACGTTTCGGCAAAAGGAGCACTGGCCGCCCTCCTATACCAGGTGGACTGATGACCTGAACAAAACAGCGGGAAACCGTTGGATTCAGAGGACCTAGGACCGGGTGGAGTGGCGTCGATTAGGGGAGGTCCATGTCTAGCAGTGGACTGGCAAGGGCTGAAAGGAAGGAAGAACAACGTGACGTAAAGTGGCAAGTTCTATATCCATCTGGTCATCAGTCCACCTGGTCGGGGGCCGCGTAGCTCACATACATGAAAACCACTGTAGAAGCTTAAGTTAGAAGCCAGGTAGAGAAAATAACAAAGCTGATATATTACCATATAAATATTAATATATCTTGTAATATTCATTAGTGTATTTCCCTTACCCGCGGCCCTATCTCTGGCTGAAGGCTGTACCGGTAATATGCTATATTTCACCCGATGTGCGGTGAAAGGGCTAATGTTTATTCAATACGAACGGCTTCGCGTTTCGTAGAACTGTGCTTAGTAACGCGATTATGCAACCAGATAATCGCATCGTGGAGGTGAAACACGTCAACAAGTCACGTGAAAAATATTAGATATTAAACCTAAAATCTCATCTACTACAAAACTTCAATAAATAAAATATTTCAATATTATAAAAGTTTCAAAATAAGGTGTAGGTACCTTAATAACCAATCGTTACGTCGTTTCTACTTTGAGTTATACCATCTTTCGATTTTTCAAGTAAAAATTCGTACGACTGATCGCTCTGTCTTGTTATTGACACTCCCGCTTAACCCGTCCCACGGTGAGCCGATTACCGTTATAGAATAAGCACTTAGCCCAATTTCATAACTCATATAGGGGATGTAGGCACAGCCTGAACTCAGGTTGAATCGATCAGATTATATCCGGGTCAAATAGGTGTTAGGCTGTATCGGAGAGACTAATAAGGTGTTAAGCCTTCCAAGAGAAGCTTTTGAGGTTAATTTATTGAGGTGTTGGTGTATTTACGTTGTATTTGAGGCAGTTTTGTTGGAATTAGTGAGTAGTTTTCACTTTATGACGCCTAAAAAGTTTGTACGTCAAACTTTTAGCTCAAGAGCTGCCAGAAAATTTTCTGGATGTATTTGCTTTCACGATGCCCGCGAAAGCATCTTGAATAGCTTACTTTAACATGAGTTGTCATAAAAGCACGTTTAACAGATTTTTTGTAATATCTGAGAACAAAAACTGTAGATGCCAATGCCTGGCGGGTGAGGGAATTAAGCGATTAAATCAGTTTATGATTTTATAATGCCTCAAACACTTTTCAAAAAACTCTGCTAGCTCTCTAGCTATTTCAGTTACGGAGCTATGGTTACCGGAAAATCACATGTGAGACAAATATCTCAGTTCTCATAAGTAGTAGTACTAGTAACATGATGTGGTGACATCAAACTCAAATTGGGTAGGTCAAATAGGATAGGATTTCAGATAGGATTCATCCTAAATTGATGTTTGAGAATTGAATTATAAATAAAATAAACACTTCACACTCATAGCCCCACACTAGGATTCCCCGTGTCGTGGGCGCTATGGACACACACAAGAACACAACACACCCCGACCAGAAACAGAAATTCAAATTCATCATTCAAATCTCTGCTCTGCTGGGAATCGAACCCAGGACCTTCCGCGCAGCGCACCGGTGTCTTAACCACTGCGCCAATTGTTTCTATTTTGATTGCAACAATCATATAATATCGATTCTGGTCTGCATGTTAATTTACTGAAAGGAACTATGGGTTAATTTAAACAAATTAATTAAAATTAGGTACAATTCGTATACGGATCATTAACAGCGAAGTGTTTGTTGACGGATCAAACAATCAGCACTCAGGAGCGCGATCGCACGTGAAACAAATAAGGGTCCTTATTTGACAGATATCGGGTAAATTGGACCCAATTTAACCCAAACTTGACCAAACATAATATAAACCAATTGAACATTAAAATGTATCCATGTATCCAAGTCACCGTTTAAGGGAGCGTCAGAAATAAGTCATTTCTTTGAAATCTTACATTTATTTAAAACACGGCTAACCCCATGTTGTAATTACTGCAATTTATATCCCACTATTCACCAACCCGCAGTAGGCCAGCGTGGTGGACTAAGGCCTACATCCCTCTCATTGTGAGAGGAGACCCGACCCTGTAGTGGGTCATTAATGGGTACTGACATATCCCACTATTGGGCACGGCCCACAACAGGGGCCGTTCAAAGATTAGACGGAACAAACAAACAGACAAATAGACAAACAAGTGTATTGAATTGTAAAACTGTTATTTTTGTATATGTACCGTGTGCACATACATATTATTATGCATTTAGCAAAAAGCGGTATTTTTATATTGAGTATTTTTGTAATACAAACAACTTCAATTTTATTTATGTATATTAATATTATGTAGATGGCACTGACGCAACAAAATTTTAACGTTGTCGTCCTAGTAAGTAACTTGTGCGTGGAACATTTAGGAGACGGGATAAGACCCTTATTCAAACACGTATCTAAACTTAAACTACCCCTACCTTTAATTACCTAAAACCCTAAAACTATTACCATAAAGATCAAGTATCATTGACTATACCTTTACTATAAGTTATTGCAAAGTAAACTTTAAGTTTTCGGAATAAAGTTGAATTTCTGTTGTCAGTGCTATGGTCACGATTGTTAGTCTGTTTGTTCGTCAACATTGATTGATGGCAGGTGTGAAGATAATATCGGACTAATAATTACCTAACTTGGGCGTATGTTTGTTTGAACAGTCCATAGGTTTAGTTTACTAAGAGAAAGTCAACCTAAAGGCTACCTACTTTAAACTTAAAGTAATAAGAATTTTTTACCGAAGTAATATCTTGGTTAGTTTGAAGATATTTCTTCTCATTTGTAATATTTTTTGTATTAAGAATTGAACTAGAATTAATGATTAAAAATACGATAATAATTTAAATTTTGATTTGCATATATCATTCTCACACTTCAATTTATTAAATTTACGCTGGTAGCACATCTCCGCCGCGAAATGCGCGCGAAATCGTGAAATGCTTGAATGTTTCGCCCGTATTACAACGGACCAACGGTGGCAAAACTTCAGCGGTTTCGCTACTTCGATTTCGCGGCGGGGGTGTGCTAACGCGGTTAATGATAGTGCCGTGAGCATGAACATTATAATCAAAGTAAACGTCAGACTTTAGTATGTGATATGTCAGTTTTTTTAACGCTTCACACTCATAGCCCCACACTAGTGTTCCCTGTGTCGTGGGCGCCATGGACACACACAAGACAACAACACAACACACCCAGACCAGAAACAGAAATTTAAACTCATCATTCAAATCTCTGCTCTGCTGGGAATCGAACCCAGGACCCTCCGCGCAGCGCGCCGGGGTCTTAACCACTGCGCCACTCAGGTCGCCTGTTTGCCTGACATCGTCCCATACTAATGACACACGTTAGCTATATGAATACTTCAACGATAGTGTCCATGCTCGGCACACTAAACATCTCAAGTCCATCACGAAACATTTAGAAAATGCTGGTTTGCGACGGGTTAAGGGGCTGACGGTACCTACCTGGATGAGTTACTATGGCTCTACCGCCTCTAACCCCTTTCTTATATCAATGTACTGTATAAGAGAGAATGACCTGATCTGACCTGACCCGGCAGACTTCGCTCTGGCAATTACTTTGACTGTTAACATAACTTTTTTATATACATGTTATATACATAGACCCTCCCCTTGAATTACTCCATCTAATAAAAAAACTACATAAAAATCCGTAGGGTAGTTTTAAAAACTAAACATATATATAAGGACAGACAACGGGAAGCGACTTTGTTTTATACTATGTAGTGATAGTGATGTATAATTCTTGCCATAAATATCCATTTAACAACATAAAAGTAAAGCTGAGCAGTTAAAAAGTCTCGCAATAAAGAAATCTGCAAAACAGCCATAACCGGGCATTAACTCCGCCTTCGTCCATAGCCATACGACGTTTATATCGCAGACAAAAAGTTACCATCCATAAACTTGTTATCAAGAGCAATATTGCGTGTATTTCGCCAGTGAAACTGTTAGGTTAAATTTTGTGGGATACGTTAAAACTTTAGCTAATACGAAATGGGATTTCCTGAGACTGCACTATGAATATTACAAAATGCAAACCAACAAAATGTAAAATAGTTTTCATTCTAAATCATGATATTATATTGATGTATTTCCCAAAATAATAGCTATCTAAACTATACAACAGTTTTCCACCAGAAGTATTTTCGCATGGCTACGATATGGGGTTTGTTTAAAAGCTCTTCATCAATGCTAACAACGCACTGGAGATTCTCTTGGTCTTGCCCGTGTTAAAAAAAGTCATTGACAACAACGTCAAATTAGTTTAGATGTGAAAGAAAATCTAGCTATATTAAAAAGTTATTAAAAATAATATAGCATTTCATAACATGGCCACACTAAATTAACCACATAATTTGAAATAATGCAATAAGAGTGCGCAACTCAAAGTTAACCGCACCATGCAGCGACGCAGCGCTAACTCGAGCCTTTGCAGCGCTAATTTAGCGGAAACCGTTCTAGCGTTTTAGGGATACGTGCATCACATACTTTGATGATGCCTGGAATATGGAAAATTCTTTTTTTATTTAAAAAATAAAACTATAAAATTTTAGAAGTGTAGAAATAAAATAGCAAGCGGTTGTTTAAGTGGGGCGATTAAACGCGCCATTGTGATGTAACTGGTCAAAAAATGGTGGTTGAAAATATTTAAAAAAATGTTTTTCTTAATTTGAGAAGATTATACGATCCAGCAGTCGAAGAAAACAACAATGTTTTACCTTCGTATCTGACATTTTATATACCACACGATAAAAAAAAATCAAAAATCATTTATTTGCACGAATATGGGTTAGTTATTGGTTTTACAGGGCATTTTGATCAATCCATATTCACCTCTTCTGGTGTGCAAATAAAAAAATAAAAATAAAAAAATATATATCGGCGCAACACTATTTATTTAAATCATTTATAGTTATTTAAAATATGAAGTAGCTAAAATATAAACTATTTACAATTATTTCAAATAAATAAGAATTGTTTTTGATTTGCTTTTTGAAAGTGTTGATTTGATTGTTGTTTTGACTTCCGTCAAAGATTTTATTAAACTATTGGGTTTACTTAGGGTTCAACTTTAATTATTTTGTTAGTCGTTTGTTAGGTAAAATTAATAAGTTTACGTATTGAAACTAATTACTCATTTTTACAACACAGTTTTTGTAAATTACATTAGCACAAGTCCCCCACTCCGATTAGTCTATAAATACGAGTGTTTGTTCTCACGAGCGGCATTCTTGTGCGAGCAGCCGAGCAGAGCGGAGCTCTCTTGTACGTTTGAAACTAATAAACAAAGTATTAGAAGAAGTGATCGTTTTAATTATTGTCACTATGGAACACTATGATGAAAATGTGGAAAGTGACGTCAGCATTGCTGACGTCACACCTTTTAAAAATAATACGGTGGGCAATGCGCCGTTATCAGAAGTGGGATGCGTGGCCACTTCCGCTCAACAACCTGATGCAATAGAACCGCAACGAGAACAACAACCGGTGTTATCTAATGCACAAATGAACAATGTACCACCAGAATTCATTATGAAGATGATGCAAGTGATGCAACAAATGTCGGAACGTTTAAATTCACCAGCAGATACAAAAACACGCATTAACGACATCTATTTGCCATCGTTTGATCCTGATACCAGTGTGGGAGTGCGTGAATGGTGTCTACACATTGACAAAGCCATTGAAACATACCAACTGAACGATTTTGATGTACGTATGAAGGTTGGCAGTCTACTCAAAGGGAGAGCGAAAATGTGGGTTGATGATTGGATGGTTACGTCAGCTTCATGGGCGGAGCTTCGTAACAACCTGATCACGACCTTCGAACCTGAAAACCGCTACTCTCGAGATGTAGTTCGTTTCAGGGAACATACCTACGATTCTACAAAGGATATCTCTGAGTTTCTGTCACGAGCTTGGGTTTTATGGAGAAGGCTCACCAAGGACAAATTATCCAATGAAGATGCAGTTGAGGCTGTGATTGGTTGCGTGAACGATGAAAGACTTAGGATCGAGCTATTGAACACAAGGGCTGCAACAGTACCGGAATTGATATCGGTTGCATCGTCAATAAGAACAATGAAGCGTTCTCACCCGAGTCCCAACAACGTAAACACAAGTAAGCGACCACGTCTTTTTAACACAGCGGCTTCAACATCATCATGCCGCATCTGTAAGAGATCTAATCACAATACCAGCGAATGTTACTACAAGGCTACCGATTTAAAACCTGAACAAAGAATCAAAGCGAATACTGAAACAAACAACAAGGAAACAACATCCAATCAAAACAGTAAAACAATTTTCACATTCTGTAAAATTCCAGGACATAATTTTGAAACCTGTTTTAAACGACAACGATCACTAACATCAGACGTTAATTACATTTCTGGGTCAAAATTAGCTCCAATTCAGGTAAAGATTGGGCTAAATACTTTTGAAGCAATCTTTGACAGTGGAGCAGAATGCTCGCTTATACGAGAATCTGTAGCAGCTCAATTGCCTGGAAAAAGAGTAGAGACAGCAAATTACTTGAAAGGAATTGGACAATTTCCTGTACTTTCGATAGCATTACTAGATACTATTGGGACCATTGATAACATCAACGTGGAATTGCAGTTTCACATAGTGGCGGACTATGAGATGACGACAGATATTTTAGTTGGTATGAACTTAATAAATAATACGAACCTCACTATGACTATTAGTTCGAATGGAACAAAGTTAACACGTCAACAAAATATTAATCATTTGCAATATATGAACCCGATCTTCGAAAAATTAGATTGCGACCTTACAAAGGAAGAGGATATCTTAGCATTACGTACACTTTTAAACAAATATCAGCATCTTTTTATTAGAGGATACCCGTCGACTCGTGTGAAAACTGGCGAACTGGAAATCCGTTTAAAGAACCCAGACAAATATGTGGAACGAAGACCATATAGGCTCAGTCCAGTCGAACGAGAGAAAGTGCGAGTTATTATAAAAGAATTGATGGAGCATGGCATTGTACGCGAAAGTAAGTCACCGTACTCCAGTCCCATCATCTTGGTAAAAAAGAAAAATGGCGACGACCGCATGTGCGTCGATTTCCGAGAGCTCAACGCTAACACTCTACGGGACCACTATCCACTACCACTAATCTCGGATCAAATCGATCAACTTGCCAAAGGACAATTTTTCACGAGCTTCGACATGGCGGCAGGTTTTCACCAGATACCTATTGCGGAATCATCAATCGAAAAAACGGCTTTTGTCACACCAGATGGGTTATATGAGTACTTAACGATGCCATTTGGATTAAGTAATGCATCTTCGGTCTACCAACGATGCATCAATAGAGCTCTAAGCCCGTTACTAGGTGATGCTGCTCAAGTGTATGTTGATGACGTACTAAGTAAATGTGAAAATATTGCAGAAGGATTATCAAACATTGAACGTATTCTTATAGCATTGCAAGATGCGGGTTTCTCTATAAATGCTGATAAATGCAGTTTCTTCAAACGTTCAATCGAATATTTGGGCAACGTGGTATCAAATGGACAGGTTCGCCCAAGTCCACGAAAAGTAGATGCTCTGGTCAAGGCACCAAAACCAAAAACACCCAGACAAGTTAGGCAATTTTGTGGTTTGGCGAGCTATTTCAGGAAATTTATTCCAAGTTTTTCAAGCATCATGATTCCTTTATACGAGCTGACCAAACCCGGTGCTAAATGGGAGTGGAATGAACGCCACGAGACAGCAAGGGAAAAGGTAATTCAATACTTGACGTCGTCTCCAGTACTTACCCTTTTTCAAGAAAATGCACCAATTCAATTATACACAGACGCAAGTAGTCTTGGATTCGGTGCAGTGTTGGTTCAGATAATTGCAGGACGACCTCATGCTGTCGCTTTCATGAGCATGAGAACTACTGAAACTGAAAGTCGCTACCACTCCTATGAATTAGAGACCTTGGCTGTGGTTCGAGCAATAAAACATTTCCGACAATACCTCTACGGACGCAAGTTTACAGTCATCACTGACTGTAATGCGCTTAAAGCGTCCAAACATAAAAAGGACTTGCTTCCTAGGATCCATCGCTGGTGGGCATTTTTACAAAATTATAATTTTGATATTGAGTATCGCAAGGGGCAACAGCTCCAACACGCCGACTATTTCAGCAGGAACCCGATGGAGCTTGCAGTAAATATGATGACAAGAAATCTCGACTGGCTAAAAATTGAACAACGACGCGATGAAACACTACGAGCCATAATGGATGACTTAAGTAAAGGGAACATAAGAGATGGCTTCGTACTAGAAGACAATGTTCTTAAGAGCGTTGTACAGGATTCAACCTTTGGACGAAAACTTTGCACCGTTGTTCCCAAATCGTTTCAGTGGAGTTTAATTAACTCATTTCATACTGCATTAAAACACCCTAGTTGGGAGAAGACCTTGCAGAAAATTAAAGACAGCTACTGGTTTGATAAGATGAATACCATTGTCCGGAAATTCGTTGAAAATTGCATTGTCTGTCGGACATCCAAAGGGCCATCCGGTGCTGTACAAGCACAGATGCATCCGATTCAAAAACCCACTACTGCTTTTCAAGTTATACATATGGATATAACTGGCAAAATGGGAACATCCGATGACAGACAGTATGTTATCATTACCATAGACGCTTTCACTAAATATGTGCTGCTTTATCATGCAATTAATAAAAACCCACACAGTACTTTAGCTGCATTAAAACGTACGGTTCATCTATTTGGAACTCCGGTACAAATTATAGTTGATGGTGGAAGAGAGTTTTTGGGTGAATTCAAAATCTACTGCGATCGTACAGGAATAGAAATTCATGCCATAGCGCCAGGAATCAGTCGAGCAAACGGACAAGTGGAACGAGTAGTAGCCACACTTAAAAATGCTCTCATAATGATCAAGAATTACGAAATAGAAGAGTGGCACACGACTCTGGAAGAACTTCAGCTGGCTATAAATTGCACCCCTCATCGTGTAACTGGTGTAGCCCCACTTACCTTACTCACTCAGCGTATACATTGTGTTCCCCCAGAGCTACTGACGCTCGTAAACATTGATGAGCAAGCTATTGATATGGAGGCACTCACTAGACATGTGCAACAAAGAATGTTGCAAAATGCAGAACAGGACAGGCAACGGTTCAATTCAAAAAAAGCAAGGGTCCACAATTTTCAGCGTGGCGATTACGTTCTCATAAAAAATAACCCTCGAAATCAGACTTCATTGGATCTCAAATTTAGCGAGCCATATGAGATCACAAGGATTTTAGATAAAGATCGCTATTTGGTTAAAAAGGTAGTTGGTTCAGGGCGCCCAAGAAAAGTAGCTCATGACCAACTCCGTCGTGCACCTCAACCCGGTGATCAGATAACCGTATCGGCGGAAGAAGATAATCTTCCAGCCTCATTAAACGAACCAATACCATCCACTTCACGAGCCAGCATGGTCGAGCAGCAAACCCAGGAATCAGCTGAGTAAAGCGAAGGGTACGCATAACGACACCTTGTTTCATCTTAATTCTTCAAATACACAGTACCACAGAGTACGCCATACCCCAGTACCACAGAGTACGCCATACCCCAGTACCACAGAGTACGCCATACCCCAGTACCACAGTGTACGCCACACCCTAGTACCACAGAGTACGCCATAATTAATGTAGCTTAACAAGCAAATTGTTATTCTCCAGTTAAAACTTATGATGGGTACACAGATACAAATCTTAAAAGAAATAAAACATTGTTTCAGCTACAGTGAAGCACACGGCAGGTGCAGAGCGCGCACCGCCGGTCAGAACGGCCGTATCGGCGCAACACTATTTATTTAAATCATTTATAGTTATTTAAAATATGAAGTAGCTAAAATATAAACTATTTACAATTATTTCAAATAAATAAGAATTGTTTTTGATTTGCTTTTTGAAAGTGTTGATTTGATTGTTGTTTTGACTTCCGTCAAAGATTTTATTAAACTATTGGGTTTACTTAGGGTTCAACTTTAATTATTTTGTTAGTCGTTTGTTAGGTAAAATTAATAAGTTTACGTATTGAAACTAATTACTCATTTTTACAACACAGTTTTTGTAAATTACATTAGCACAAGTCCCCCACTCCGATTAGTCTATAAATACGAGTGTTTGTTCTCACGAGCGGCATTCTTGTGCGAGCAGCCGAGCAGAGCGGAGCTCTCTTGTACGTTTGAAACTAATAAACAAAGTATTAGAAGAAGTGATCGTTTTAATTATTGTCACTATGGAACACTATGATGAAAATGTGGAAAGTGACGTCAGCATTGCTGACGTCACACCTTTTAAAAATAATACGGTGGGCAATGCGCCGTTATATATTATGATATCTTACTAGATTTCTTGGAAAAAAATGAGCTATTGGCCATCCTTAATATTTAACCAATACCAATACTTAACTTTCAATAAGACATTTTTTTTCAAAAATTAATATAAAAAGATTAGCTGGATTGTAGATGTTTCTTTTTTACTCTTTGACAAAAAAACGGACTTTGATAAAACGTTTTTTTATTAATTTAACTAACACGAAGTACACTTTAATATCTGTTACGTCCATTTTTAAGAGTTAAAGCTAATTTTGAATAATGCAATAAAACTCGGCAATTAAAAGTGCCCCTAACCGCAACATGTAGCGACCCGAGCGCTAACTCGAGCCTTTGAAGCGCTAATTTAGCAGAAAGCGCTCTAGCGGCAATCTAGCTAAATGGAGTTCTATTCGGTCACACTAACTTTGATCACGCCTGGAACATGGGCTTTTTTTTTAAATTAAAAAAGGAAAATAATACTTTTTTTTTCTAGTTAGTTAGCACGCGGGACCTTGTGCGTTTGACTTTGATGTTAACTGGAAATTGCATTTTTCTTTTTTCAAATATTTAGAAATGGAAAAGATTTTTTTGAAATTTCCTTAATTTTCCCTTCCGTCTCTCATTTCACCTAAGTCTAATCTTATGAAGGGACGAACGAAAGAACCAATAGATAAACCAAAAACTTATATGTATGACCTTATATACTACTACCTATATGTATACCCGCGGCTGAAGACTAAAAAAAAGTAAAAGTGGATTCCAATTTTTACGTTTTAGAGACACCATAGTAAGAAGATTATCTCAAGATTGAAATAATTAAACATAATAATATAATTTGGAATTAGAATTGAAAGAGGTTATGTAGACAATAAAACTGTCATAGACAGTCCACCAAAATAAAAGTGATCCAAAAAGTAGCCTAATTTTAGGAGCCCCAATATAAATTGATAGCGGTGATAGCCCAGTGGCTTAGAATTCGACCTCGAATCGAGGGATCCGGGTTCGAATCCCAGTGGCACGCACCAATGACTTTGTAATAAAAGTTATGTGCGATTTATGAAATTAAATATCACCTGCTGTTACGGTGAAGGAAAACATCGTGAGGAAACCTGCATGCCTCAGAGTTCACAAAAAATGTTCTCAAAGGCATGCGAAGTCCACCAACCCGCAGTAGGCCAGCGTGGTGGACTAAGGCCTACATCCTTCTCATTGTGAGAGGAGACCCGACCCTGTTAGTGGGTCATTAATGGGTACTGACAATATAAATTAGTCTCAATCGCATATCATATAAAAAATTGTATCTAACTTTCATCACCCATTTCGCCTAAATCTAATCAAATTAAGGGACTCATTTACTCGTAAATAATAATTATAATCTGAAAATTTCTTTGAAAAAACAGATAGCCAATCGTATAAATAACTAGGTAAGTTTTAGTTAAAGTATATAAACCGTTCTATGAAATACCGACCACCTCTGTAAATAATGCAGTCGCGTCGAATGACTTCGCAAAAACTTTGATTTGTTTATAGACGGACTTCATCTAACTTTCTCGCTTTTCATATTCCAGATATTTCCAATGATTTCCTCTGAAATTACTTTTAGGTTTCCTGTTCGCTATCTTAAGAATATGAAGCATTTTATTTTAGCACTAGCTGACCCAGCAGGCTTCGCTCTGCCAATGAATTTTTTTATTTTTTTATTTTAATTTACCAATGGTGAAAGAATTTTTGAAATCGGCCCAGTAGTTTTTGAGTTTATTCGTTACAAACATACAAAAATACAAATATTTCCTCTTTATAATATTAGTATAGATTGGCACAAAAAACAAGTTAAATGATTAAAATATGTATCTCTAACAATCATACCACCCCGCCGTAACAAGATTTTTCTTCGACATTTACGTCTTAAGTAATAAAACATTTCAGTCGGTACTTGAGTGTTATATCAAACACATTTATTCCAAGTACAAAAGGGAGAAACGGGACGCGCCCCAATCGTGAAGGGTGGCCAACAGATGTCGCTATTAAAATCGCGGCTGAATCACGCTGTTAAGGTCCTGTAGGAATACTATAAGCATTTACGGAGCACATCCGCCGCTACCGGTTTATCAACAAAACAACGCAATAATGCGAATATTTTTTGAAAGGGTACTCTTTCTAGTACCTTGTAATGTACTCTGATGTAGGAAACCTTTCTATGTTGGAAATGACCTGACCTACAGGAGGGGGAGGCGTGGATCATTGAAACAAAGAAAGAAAACATTTATTTGCACAGAATTTCTGTTATAATAATATAATAGTTTAATTGTCTTTTCTAACCGACTTCGAAAAAGGAGGTTATCAATTCGACACGTATGTGTGAAATATTTTCGGATCTGCACAATATTAACATATTATTATTATGTTGGTATTTCACGGCTTCCAAACAAGTATACAAAATTTCATAGGTAAAGGTAGCCTAAAGTGTGTAACAAATTTTATTTCATACTGTTTTGAAGTCGGTTTAATTTTTTTTAAATATTTGTTATCGCCGCATTCCGTCATTTGTTAACCGATTTGAATTTTTTGCGTGAAAGAGTAAGAATCACCCATCTACCCATATTATCCATTCTTGCTCGCAAACATTAATTGGACTTTATGTGAACAATAATGTAAAACATTAAATAATTAAGGAAAGCACCTTGTGGAAATTTTTCATTTCAACTTTAGGCAATGTGTATAAATTCATAAACAATCTTGAATATTGTAATTAATATTAATTTAATTTTACAAGACACTCAGAGCTCGTCTTTTGAAGACATCCTTATTAAATTTTAATTATAATTAAAGTGATTTCTTACATCAGGAGGCCATAAAGCATTTAGGCTTTTGACATTTGCATAAAAATATATTTATTCAATTATTAGATATTATGACTGGCTGACCCTGCAAACGTTGTTTTGCCATATAAGTTTGCGATAAAAAAATTATTAAATGACTATTAAAAAATAGGGGTTGGTGATAGAAGGGTGAAAATTTAAATTATGGTTGTATGTATTTTTAATGCCACATTATTAAGAAATAAAAAAAATGTCCAATTATTTTCCTATAAGTTAAATATAAAGACGAATAACGCATATCCAATATAAAGAAAGAGAGAGAGAGAGAGAGAGAGGAAGAAAGAAATAAAGATGTTTATTTTCTTAAGATCAATATCGACCACACTGTATGTTCAAAGATACCGTTCATTGATATAATTATATAGTAATTCTTTGCAAATTCTCTTCAATTTTCAAAATACTTTGTCTGCTTAAGTTGAAGGCGATACATTTTGCTAGTAGCTAGCATTTTTCAGTTTTACGCACCTGTATTACAGCCGAAGATTGCCGCTAAAATATCCTGAAGCTAACTTATTTAAACTAATATTGTGATGATCAAATGAATATTAATTAAAAATGGATTAACGGGTTTGGGTTGGAAAGGAAACTATTTAATTAATTATTTACTACCCAATGTCCTAATTGGCTGATATAGCTGACCGACCAATTAACGCGACAAAATTTAAGGCGAAAATGTGCGGAGAAATCTTGAAAGATCAATCTTGAACGATCGTCCCCTGGACCAGGTGTTGCAGGTCTCTGACGAATGTAAAACACATGACCCTGTTTTAACTAGACTTCTTCTTCTTAAGGTGCCTCTCCAACTAGTGAAGGTTGGCAATCAGCTTGCTACAGTCGGCCTTATTATTTGCACGGCGGAACAGCTCAGCCGCGCCGGCTATTCCGGTCCACTCCCTGATGTTACGCAGCCACGACTTCTTTCTCCTTCCAACTTTCCTCTTTCCGGCAACTTTTCCCATGATTGTAAGTTGGAGCAGGTCATATCGCTCATGTCGAAGAACATGTCCTAAATAGGAGACCTTCCGCCGCTTGACTGTTAGCATTAGACCACGTTCCTGGCCGGTAACTAGACTTCTATATAGCTCTATTTCTCTTCGCCTAGCCTTTTCCCATTCTTCGCCAAACTGCCATGTTCTGGTTACCTCGTCGTTAATTTCGGCTTACTTTAGGTCAATATTGAAGGGGTCTATCGATGTAGTCTACAGTATCCTACTACTATTAAATAATGCGAATGATTGTGAGTATGGATGGATGTTTGTTACTGTTTCACGCAAAAACGGCTCAACAGATTTGGATGAAATTTGGTACACAGATAGATCATAACCTGGATTAACATATAAGATACTTTTTATCTTTCCCTGCACCAAGTTCTAAAATCCAAGCGGGCGAAGCCACGGGCGTAGTCTAGTTTGAAATAAGAACTCGCGCCTTCTGTCTTCTCCTCCAGCACCCCACAAACAGCAGTCGACCTTTAGCTTATAGCTTTCGTTCGTTGATAAGACAGGTTCATTATCCTCTAGAATTTTCCGGAACCCTCTCCAACAGCTGAAGGATATACCTGTGCGAAACAAAATATGCTTCTATTTGAGGCAGGCTTCATCCGCGAGCACTCCCGACACTGAAGTATTAAGCTCGCTTTATGCCTTTTAAATTCTGCTCTCTATGAAAATGTTCTGTTTTCAGAGAAAGCCTCCTTTTATTTTGGTAATGTACCTTCTTTCGTTTTGGTGTTACTTTTCAAAGGGAATATGCAGCTCTGAGATCCTATAGTAAGCGGGAATGACTGCTATTTTTATGTGATCCTATACTGAAATCTACTAATTTTGTGCAATACAAATCAGGTAGGGCTATGTACACATGGCCGTTTGATTTTAACTCTACTCTGTAATGGAGTGGTATCAAAGCACTTGAGATCTTTCTCCTTCCTTCCTCTCAGACCTTGGCAGTCCACTGCTGGACATGGGCCTCCCCTAATCGACGCCACACCAGCCGGACCTGGGCCCTCTGAATCCAATGGTTTCCCGCTGTCTTCTTCAGGCCGTCAATCCGCCTGGTAGGAGGGTGGCCTGTGCTCTTCTTGTCTAAATTCGAGGACTATCTTCTATATTCATCAAATCTAATATTATTTCTTAAATAGGTCACCAAACAACAATAATTTCGACTAAGCCTTGTCTCCTTCCAATTTAAGTCGAAACAAACTGAAATATTAAAGTTTTCTTTAAATAGAATGCGCTCGACAGAATTAAATTTCCCCAATGGTAGAAACAAGGCCAGGTAGCATATTATATTATGTACGATACGTATTATGTTAAATTCTAAGAGAGTGTTTACATGAGCTCAATTTTGAATACAGCATGAAAACGTGGTAACAATTTAAATACACTTGATAATATCAAAAGTAGCTTCCATTACCGTCGTCCTAACTATCGAATAAAGAATTTTCAGATAATTTCTAATAGGTTATCTAATAAGACATAATTAATGTCTCTAAAGTTTTTGGCTCTGCTCATCCGCCAACACTTCTGACAGTAAGGACAAAATATTTGTTTTAACTGCTGGAGTTACTTCTTATGAAGCGACGGTTTTAATTTTCATGATTAGGAATGTACAAGGGACTATAGATAGATTTCTATCCTATTTGAGGTAGGGTGAAGAGGCACAGTGCCTACTTACCTACAGTACGGTGACGAGTCGCACGACTATCGCGCGGCGTCAGTCGCTCTTTTCGCTCTGGTATGAAGTCACCCTTACCGGATTTGCTAAAACAAAGGGGGTGGCAAAAAATGAAATCACGCCGAATTCTATTCAAATGTAGGGATGTGAACAAAAAATGGAGCAAGTCAGGCTCAAGTAATTATAGATGCGCTTTTTGTTAATTTTGGAGCGATTTATTGACATACTTTTTACCGTCATTTCTTTTGTGGACGCTCCAAGCGGTGATGGCTCAGTGGCTAAGAATTCAGAGATTCAAACTCTTTTATTAGTGATTAGGAACAAGTCGCGTACACTTAATAAACGTCTCTAAATAACACATTTAATTCGATCTCTTACTCTCAGAGTCCAGGTTCGAATCCCAGTCCCACCAAACTTTTTTTAAAAAGTTATGTGCGTTTTATAAAATTAAATATCACTTGCTGTAATGGTGAAGGAAAACATCATGAGGAAACCTGCATGCCTGAGGGTTCACAAAACCAATGTAGCTAGCGTGTTAGACTAAGACTCAATACGTCTAGGCAAAAGGAGTACAGGCCACCAACCGACCAAGCAGAAATTCAGAAATTGGACCTTCCAACTTTTTAGGAATGATGCCGCACTTGTTTTTTACTTCTATTGTACATAGAACTTTCCCTTTCTTCATCAGTACGTGCTCTTGTTTTTTGTTTCTATTGTACGTAAAGATGTTCGACATCAAAGGAGCTTTTAAGTTAAACTTATTTTAGAACACTCCAGTTGTTGCGCGCCTGAGAGCGGCACATAGTGTTCACTTTGCACTTTGCACTTATCACTCACGTTTCAGAGAATAACTCCAAATTTTTGGTTGGGAAATTTTGGTTTCACATATTTTCCTTTTTATACCTGTTTTTAGGCGTAATATTCCCTGTGATTGATCAGAATTGGTCTGACATCATCATCGTTGGATTCAGAGGGCCCAGGACCGGGTGGAGTGGAGTCAATTAGGGGAGGCCCATGTCCAGCAGTGGACTACCAAGGGCTGAAAGGAAGGAAGGAAGGTCAAACATCGTATTTTGTCTTGGTGGCGCCATTGACTGAAATCAAAGAGAGACGGATAAAGAGAAAGCTCTTCTCTCTATCCCTCTCTCTTTTATCTCTTCTCTCTCTTCTCTCCTAGAGAAGCTAGACCTAGAAGGGCTCCAAAAAACGTATACCTAAAAGGCTTAAAGGTCACATTGATATCCTTTGACTAACTAATCATAAAAAATGCCGAAACACAAGACCACCGTCACCACGAAAAACGAAGAACTTTCACTCATACAGTTTCCCACACACTATATTCTCTCAACGCTCCAGCAGGTGATATTTATTATTACATTAATCATTGACATATTTAACAAAAAGCTACTACGGTAGGCGACAGACCAACAAAGCGTGGCCATATATTACACATGTCGTGGTGTCAGTCCCGCTGAGCCGCGCTGACAGCCTGACACGGCTCATGTCGAGGTCAGCTTACTGTGAAAATTTGTATTAGTTACAAATATTCAGCAGTATTTATCATGTGAAATACATTTTCGTATGAATAATAAGCAGCGGTGATAGCCCAGTGGCTTAGAATTCGACCTCGAATCGAGGGATCCGGGTTCGAATCCCAGTGGCTTTGTAATAAAAGTTATGTGCGATTTATGAAATTAAATATCACCTGCTGTTACGGTGAAGGAAAACATCGTGAGGAAACCTGCATGCCTGAGAGTTCACAAAAAAAAAAAATGTTCTCAAAGGCATGCGAAGTCCACCAACCCGCAGTAGGCCAGCGTGGTGGACGGCGGCCTACATCCTCCTCATTGTGAGAGGAGACCCGACCCTGCAGTGGGTCATTAATGGGTACTGACATCAACAATTATGAACTAAGGCCGCGATCAGTTTGGATGCGATTTCGTACGAATTCAACTCGTACGTATACGAGTACGTACGACTAAGCTGACGTACCACTAACTCGCACGCAGTGTGTTTCAAAGGTCGGAATTGTTCCACGTGAAGGCACAGTTACGCACGCACGAGTTGTATTCGTACGAAATCGTTTCCAAACTGGGGCCCGATTCTGTATGACCATTCACACTCGTATCGTGGCAATGTCGTGTCTTGCCCGTGATAAAAAGTCAAAAAAGGCTTAAAAGTCAAATATCGTGACAATCTATTGTGTGCGTTATAGAAAAGACATTAAGGATCGTTGTCTTGCCGAGTTCATGAAATGACATACGGTTTGATGACACACGATATCGACACGAAATCTGAATGGTCATACAGAATCCCGATTCTGATCGCGGTATGCGGTTGGCGGAATGATTGAAGTTTATTCAAGATTATGACTGCCGCCATTGATAAATAGAAAAAAAAACAACTAGGATAACACGCTCGCAGGACTGACATTCTATGGGGAAGAAAGGTTTACGAATAGCGACCACGTTTGGGTAAAAGGAGCACAGGCCGCCCTCCGAGGTGGACTCACGACCTAAAGAAGACAGCGGGACGTTGGATTCGAAGGACCCAGGACCGAGGGGAATGGCGTCGGTTTGGGGAGGCCCATGTCCAGCAGTGGGCTACCAAAGGCTGAAAGGAAGGAAGGATAACTCACTTTAGACTTAAAAGGTTACAGGTTTACAGGTTTACTTTTACATTCCTAGCTAAACATACTTATTAACTTCTAAATGCACCAATAACAAGCAAGCAAAGCTCTCCAAATAAGAAACGTAACAATAGAATTACGACAGTACATATAGTAGAACACATTCACCAATCAAATTTTCACCACCACCAAGTTTGATTGGGCGAAAATGTTCTCACTGTTGTAAAGACATAAATAAATGAATTAACCACTTAACACGGCTTGGTCTGTACTTTTGGTTTGCTTTTAAATTATACTTAAAAACTATCAAGCAAACTAATTTAATCTTTGTTTATTTTTTAATACTAAAGTATGCTTGGTAATTTTAAACGAATATAAGCGAGACCTCGGAGCTCTAGAGTAGAGGGTGGTTGAATAAATACAGCTATCCTCTGAAATAAGGAGAATAAATAGAAATGTTGAAGCCATAGAAATAGAAAGGTGATAGAACGGCTATATGGGTGGGAATGGTGCTGGTGTATTCTGCTCAAATAAGCGCAAATTAACTCAATGTCAACCTTATCACGACTGTGAATGAGAGTTATAGAATCAGTTTGGAGCCGTGAATGCCTCTAGCGGAGCTTCAGTGGATTCAGAACAAAACATCGCCGTTCTTTTAAATACCTATTTCTACGGTTGAAACTTAATACTAATTAACATCGTAGTAAAGGTTTTAATCGCGTTTAAAACTTTATTAGTATGACGCAATTAAAATTTGGGTACTTTTGTGGTTTGAATAAAGTATTTAACTGTCTTTAACTTATTAATGAACCGCTACAGGGTTGGGTCTCCTTTCGCAATATAGGCCCGTAAGTATAATATTAAAATGTAGTACGTAAGTTGAAGAAAAAAAATTGCTCTGACGTCAGAAACTCCATCAAAATGGCGCCGCTGAAACAACAGGGTTTACAAAGTTGGATGACGTCATGAAGATTACGATCTTCGCGAAATAATGATTCAATAAATTAAGCTATCATCTTTCTGGCGGTCCCGATGGGTCTGAAAACATACGGGACGTGAATTTGATCAAGAAAAAGTAGATAATTATCTTTAGACGAACTGTATAAAGAAAGAAGTTTACTAGAAATTCGACGTATTAGATATATTTTTTGACGACCCAAGTGGCGCAGTGGTTAAGACACCGGTGCGCTGCGTGGAAGGTCCTGGGTTCGATTCCCAGCAGAGCAGGGATTTGAATGATGGATTTGAATTTCTGTTTCTGGTCGGGGTGTGTTGTGTTCTTGTCTTGTGTGTGTCCATGGCACCCACGACACAGGGAATGCTAGTGTGGGGCTGTGAGTGTGAAGCGTTATTTATTACTATTGTTTTATAAAATCAAATAAAATTATAATGAAAACCCTGTGAAAATTCATGTCCAAATTTTTATTAGTAAGTGTATGTTTCATCTGTCACTATCAGTGAAAGGACGTCCGAGCATGCTAGAGTTCTACATGCTGTTTCAAAAGCATTTGAGGTCAATCAACCTATAATGATGGTTATGGTCTAAGGCCTACATCTCCTCATTCTGACATTAGACCCGATCTTGCACTGAGTACCGTATTGTAGACAGCAAAGAAGTATTTCGCCACCATCTAATAAGAGTTCTAGAAGGAACGTTTCAGTTGCCTCGAAAACATTCTCCTCCGTATATTTCCGAAGTTATTTCTGTACAAACAGACGCGGCTCAAATACATTGGCTTATCGTCCACAAGATAACACAGCGAGCGACCCACCCGGTATTGCAATAACAATTTTACGTTTTCTTTCAATTTCTACAATCAATCAAATTTTAATCAGATAAGAAAAAAACCAACCATAACCGTAACGCAAATTTTTGAACAGGCCATCTTTATGCTTTCACAAACTTTAATAAAATTTTAATTATCAATCAATAAGAAAACACAAGTAAGCATTCATTATTTCTTTGGAAAATTCGATTGATGCAATTAATTATGAGATTTAATAAAAAAATACTAATCCACCTTTGAGTTGTTCTTTAGACTCGCTAAAAGTAGAGAACGGCTGAACCGATTTATTCCAAAGTTCAAAAAATATTTTTGGGGAATATAATTAAAAATTCTTAAATTTTTAAAAGTGCTTGTTAAGTTCTACTTTCAAAAATTCAATAAAACTCCTTTATTTGCCGGAACAAAGTATGCTGAGTCAATTAGTATTCGATACTAAGCAAATTTAATTTAACATGAATGCAAATTTTTAACTCAATCACACAAAGTGGGTTAAAAAAGGTTAATTATTATGCTACGAAAACAACATCTGCCCATCAAATCGTCCTTTTCAAAAGAGGTTAGGAAAATAATTTGTCTCCGTTTTATTAAATTTCTGCTTTTTCTTTCTTTATCATATCATCTTAATTTGGGTGCCTTATGCCTTTCAAAATATGTGCTGCGAATGTACTCGTATTTTCCTTTCTTCCCTCTATTTACCACATCCGATGTCTTCACTACATTGGTTGGTCATTCTGTTCCTCCATTGTTGGTCAGCACAAAGACTTATCTAGCTAAAGTAAACGCACCCTACCCTAGCGTATAGTTCCTACCTTATCGTATAAATTACTGGTCCAAATATCCCGGTCAGAGCGAGATGAACACATGTTTTGAACACACAAAACATAGAGTACAGAAGGCACGCATCAATATTGTTCAGTATCTTCTGTGACTAAGATCTGCGTAACGCAATGGTTGAGACGGTATTAAGAGAAGTCCGGCTTAATTTTTTCTAATTGTTAAAAAAATACTTAATTAAAAAAAATTAAACCGACATCAAAAAAGTATGAAATAAAAATTGTTACATACACCAACCTCAAAACAGTAGGTCTAAAATAAGTGACAAATTTTATTTCATACTTTTTATTATTATGAGTGTGTTTACACTCCGGACCCGCTCTGTACTAAGCTTACCCTCTGTTCACTTACTGTTCTATGACCCAAGCCTATTACTTTCTTTCGCAAATTTATCCACAACGTTTCATTTATGATGAAAGGGTTTCCAATAGACCAATTTGTTATCACCTCAACACGGTTACAAAGTTATCCATACGTGCTTCGACCCATATCTTGTCATCAGGAAAATGAATGATGGTGACACAGCACCAGTTTAAATGGATCCCCCAACCTTCCCTGACGTCTTAGAGGTGGATATGATGAGGGCGGTTTGGTCTCAAATGTAGAGCCTTTTTAACACTGGTTGATAGAAACTTTTCGGTTCTAGCCCGAATATCGGTTGACGGATAATTTCGTTGGTTAGATAAAATTCAGTTAACCCACCCAACCCTTGTTCAATGTGTTTGGGGTCGGATGAGCGGGAATTAAATAATGTAAACGAAGTTCGGTGGAGATTGTTGTTTTAATGGATTTTTTTGTTTCTACGGTCCTGAGTATTTGAACCTCGATTTAAAATTAGATTCGTGTGTTGCTGAGAATCTAACACAAGATATTTCATGGTATTTATTCGTCAGGTTTTTTCACCAACAAAACAAAAGCAAAACGATCGAAGAACCCAAAACAACGTTTTTTTTCATCTGAAAATATTCCTATTCTACGATGTTCAAACGAGTTGCGAAATATACACACAAAAATTATTCAAATCTGAAAACCCCCGTGGTAAATATTGCGGCGCGCGGACCGGTGAAAACCGGCGGATTCCGGTTTCGCGTAGGGTTATCAGAGGAAAATCGTTTGTTCGATGGAAAAATATAGAAATTCTGCGAATGACTTTCATAGATAAATCTCGATTTTTTTATTATTTTAATTAATTATTTTAATTCCCAGTGGCTAAAAATTCGGCCTCTTACCCGAGGAGTCCGGGTTCTAATTCTATTAATAATTTTCTTTAAAATAAAGTTATGTCCGGTTTATAGTACAATATAAGGTGTTTCAGTAATGATATTCCAATATGTCCTACCCATAAACGGCATACAAAAATTATATTATATTTTCTCAATTTCAACTGGAATACATTTAGTATCTAACTTGCTCTAAATTTTAACCGGAATACATTAATTATAGTACTATTGAATGCATACTTATATAGACTATTAACACCCAGACGCAATAAATAATGAATGAGAATTTTTCACTTACAATTATTAAACTTATGGAATGAGAGTTACTTACGTTTTCAATTTCGTTCAATAGAAAATATCCAGTACCTATCCAGTATCTACCTGGAATGTCAATTCCAATTTTTGTTAGTTCCAGCACAGTCAGTTGACGCGAAAAATCGTAAAATCTCCGCATTTCCAACTTCCAATGTTGGAACAATGTAAGGTTAGAATTTTGTATTCTCGTTTGGTCCGATAGCATTCGCTCCATTTCCTGTTTTGCTAAAACAAACCAAACTATTTCGTTTCCTGTATTTGCATTGCGTCGTACGTGAGACTCTGGTGACCGTTTGCCACAGATTACAGAGAATACAGATAAAACATTTAAAAAAATCAGTCTTTTATGCATTACCAGGTACAAGTTGTGTGCACTTAATGTACGTCATACATGATAGAATATTATAAAATACATCTTACATCCGCTTTTGGTGCCCCTCAGGCTATCATAGACCAGGAGAAAATCGCGGGCGGAAAAAAACTCCCGTTGATATTTTGTATTGCCAATACACCTTACAAGTGATAACGTCGATACAAGTGATAACGTCGTTGCCATATAACATAAACATTTCGGCGATTATGAACCTTATTTTAATAGAAATAACCTTGAGGGATCTTGAGTTCCCAGGACGTTTGGCGCTACTTTTTTTTGGGAACTCGAGTTTCCCGGACTTTCAAGTGGATAGCGGGAGTAGATCGCAAGCGATCGAAAAAGTAAAGCAACGTCGGGCGCGGTCAGTACCTGGATGGGTGACCGTTAGTGGCGAATCGGAGGGTACGTAGGCCGTCTGTCTCGGCTGTTATTGATACGATAGCAGTCGTTAAACCTTGTCGGAGCCCCAACGGCCTCTACCAATCCGTGTTGGATCAGCGTGGTGGAGAATGCCCCAGGCCTCCGTCATTGTGAGAGAACCTGCCCGTTGTAGCTTGTACGTACTATAATATCAATCGTGAATTCTGGCCGCTATGTTGTGTATGGCCTCTATGTCTGTGTTGTGTATGATTCGATTTGATTGCTAACACAATCCGAACACCACAGGACAAAACCTTATCCGACACTATACATTGATGCGCGAGGCACAAAACTCCATTAGCGATGCGTCCTGGGCCAGCAATGTATACCGTCGTAATGCTTTTGACACTTGTAGTGATAAGTTTAGTTTGTTGTGGAGTGCAATAACGGATAGATCGGTGTGTTACATTGCTGCGCGAGTATACAGGGCTCTGTTTACGATTCTATCTAAACCAGCAATGTATGATTGTCGGTGCAAGAATGGTTTTGACGGTACAAGTCAAAGATTGTGTTTGTCGTGCAGAGAATGAACAAATAGATTGGTGTCGACAGCATCGCGGTGACAATTTGATTCGAATTGCGCTGTAGGTATCCGATATGGGTCTTGCCTCATACATCAGTGCGTTGGTAAAAATGGAACGAAAATTATTACTACTAAAATCGATCATGAATAAAGGTTTAATAAGTTTTTGAAATTGATTCGGCCCCATGGGGAAGTGGGGAAGAAATGTCCTCGAATAGCGACCACATCTCGGCAAAAGGAGTACAAACCGCCCTCAGACTAGCTCTACTGATGACCTGAAGAAGACAGCGGGAAATCATTGGATTCAAAGGCTAGGGCCCAGTTACGTTTCAATATTAACAACTTTTAATTCTGTTCTAAAATATAAGGGGTCTCCCATTGGAAAATGAAATACAGTCGACTTTATGGGTATTAGTGGACGCATGTATGCATACTCGATGTGTTTGAGCATAGAACGAGCTCCGTAGGAACAAATTTGCTTCGTATAAATCTCCACGCAAACGTCTACTTCAACTGTCGGAGCGTCCGAATTTTGATAGGATTGTCTTTGTGGTCACGTTATGGGAAATTTCTATGCTTTGTTGGTTTAAATCTGTATTTGTATATAGGCGGTATTTCTTTAGGTGTAGAGCCATAGTAGCTCGTCCGGGGGGTAGCTTACCGCCAGCCTCTTGCCAATTACCCATTAATGACCCACTACAGGGTCGGGTCTCCTTCTCGTAATGAGAGGGATGTAGGCCTTAGTCCACCACGCTGGCCTACTGCGGGTTGGTGGACTTCACATACCTTTGAGAACATTTTTTTTGTGAACTCTCAGGCATGCAGGTTTCCTCACGATGTTTTCCTTCACCGTAACAGCAGGTGATATTTAATTTTATAAAGCGCACATAACTTTTTTACAAAGTTATTGGTGCGTGCCACTGGGATTCGAACCCGGATCCCTCGATTCGAGGTCGAATTCTAAGCCACTGGGCTATCACCGCCAGCCTCCTAACCCGTTGTAAAGCAGCATGTTCTTCATGTCTTGTGTTTCGGTTGGGGAGGTATGGTTGCCGGGGATACTTTTTTTGAGGCAAATATCTTAGGCCTATGATTAGTAAAGTTTGGACGCAATTTCGTACGAATTTAACTCGTACGTATACGTACGTTCACGCACGAACTCAACGTCAACTTTAAGTTCGTCGCGCGCCGTGAGCGCTCCCATTGTATTTCAAATAAATAAATAAATAAATAAATAAATAACGCTTCACACTCATAGCCCCACACTAGGATTCCCTGTGTCGTGGGTGCCATAGACACACACAAGATAAGAACACACACACCCAGACCAGAAACAGAAATTTAAACTCATCATTCAAATCTCTGCACCGCTGGGAATCGATCCCAGGACCCTCCGCGCAGCGCACCGGCGCCGGCGTCTTAACCACTGCGCCACTCAGGTCGTCAAATGTCGCGATTGTTCGTGCGTGAACGCAAGTATACGTACGAATTGAATTTGTACCACATCGTGTCTAAACAGAGTCCGGCCTTAAACTAAATTTGGGCATTTGTCGGTGAAATTGTATTGGACGCGGGTCTCGGTCGCAACTGACGTGTTTATTGCAGCGCCGAGAGATGAATGGTCGCCAAATTAGCGGATTTCTCTACATTCTGGTTTTAGTTACGTTAAATTTTTAATCAATATTAATTAATTATATTGTCATTTAATCTACGAGTACGTCTATAATTCGGCAGCCATACCTCCCCAACCGAAATACAAGACATGAAGACCATGCTGTTTTACGGCGGATTAAGAGGCTGGCGGTAAAGTGTCTTCCCGGACGAGCTACTATGCTACCACTCTGGCTCTACCACCTAAAGAATGAAACATATTTACACAAATATGCTTGAAATTAGCTTGAGACGTGTTGTTACATGAATATGCACGAAATTAGACCCAAACTATTAAAGGATAGTGAAGAAAAGAAAATTTCTCGCACATTCTGGAACGAAATTACTTCCTGTGACATCACTAATTTCACGAACCATTCATCTTGTGCGAGTCTCGACGCTGCAATAAATACCTCAGTAGCACTAGCACTAGCACCGGAGAACAACTAGCGGTGACAATCAACAAATTGCTGCCCGCTTATTTTAACTGCTTCTCACTTTGTTACAGGGTTTGACGATGCTGCGAATTAATCTTGCAATTTGTTTAATGTTTTAAACTCGATGTACTAATACAAACTCATCTTAAGTCAATAGAGCGTAGCACTTTCTTTCTACTAAAAAAAGAATGACTATTGAGTCATGTCAGTAACCCATTAATGACCCACTACAGGGTCGGGTCTCCTCTCACAATGAGAAGGATGTAGGCCGCCGTCCACCACGCTGGCCTACTGCGGGTTGGTGGACTTCGCATGCCTTTGAGAACATTTTTTTTTTGTGAACTCTCAGGCATCCAGGTTTCCTCACGATGTTTTCCTTCACCGTAACAGCAGGTGATATTTAATTTCATAAATCGCACATAACTTTTATTACAAAGTCATTGGTGCGTGCCACTGGGATTCGAACCCGGATCCCTCGATTCGAGGTCGAATTCTAAGCCACTGGGCTATCACCGCTGCCCTATTCTATTGAGTAAACAATTGAAATGGGAATTGCCAATGGAATAAAATGTGATTACAATAACAGTAAATTTTACTCTGATCTTATTTACAGAGGCTCTCCAGTCAAACCGGTGTATCCATACCATACGCTTAGTCTGAGTTTTAGTAATTCCGCTACTACACACACATACACAGCTTACTACCCAAGAGTCGCACAGTGTAATAACCCAAAAAGAGGTAAAATATTTTTAGAACAGTTAAAAATTAATAAAGCATTAGATTGATAATCATAAAAATTACTTTACTTTTAATTAACACTCTCTTTTAATGTTTAATAACCGTGGCCGTAATGCACTAACTAAGACTAACAGACTAACAGACAGAAAAGAAAAGAAATTTAAACTTATAGCTGAAATATTTGTTAAACCGTTGGTGCGTTCCTCATTTTGGTAGAGTCCTAATAATCTTTAGTTTAATTGGTCGATTGGTGCGTTGAACCTGTAACCAAAAAATTACCTACGGGAAAGAATTCATACATGTAACATAGAGCACCTGTTGCCAGGGTTGCCTTGAGTTACCTCACACGGATCCAAAACGAGAAAGTGAAACCAAAATATGTCCAGAACTTCCAATTCTGGCGCGCACCCAATACCGTTCTAAGTGGCGACTATCCAACATGTCGTCAATTTGTCGTCCACCGGCCACTGGGTGTGCGATGAGCTAGTTCCTGCCAAGAGAGGTATTTATTGCTTGTGTAAAGTATTGTTGTTGCGTAAACTTTTGCCAACTGATTAGCTTTGTCATATTCTAGAGAAGTAGAATAAGACAGGGATCAAAACGTCCTCGTAAGGAAACTACGTTTAGGCAGGCCGCCCTCCTACCAGGTGGATTGACGACCTGAAGATGGCAGCGGGAAACCGTTGGATTCAGAGGTCCCACGACCGGGCGGAGTGGCGTGGATTAGGGGAGGTCAATGTCCAGCAGTGGACTGCCAAAGGCTGAAAGTAGGGAAAGAAGAATAAGATTTAATCAAAAAAGCGTTGACGACCGTCATTGTAATTCGATTATATAAAATTAATTAATTCGTTTCGGCGTTTTTATTAACACGGTTTCAGGAGACGAAAGTATCTATTTCTATTTCATTGGTTTGTTAATGAATTATTTCTTATTAAAAAAAGTAAATATCGTGGTAATTGTACGTGTGTACCACAAAGACTTGTACCATTGACCTTTTTAGAGTTAACAGCTGACCTAAAGGTAAGCACGGTGAGCATTTACCATAAGTCCACACATCCACAACGAGTCCAGGATATTCACCGCAGCATCCTGGCGACCACCCAAAAACTGCGCCAAGTGGCGTTTCATGCGACAACACGACACGTCGTCCATTTGACTTTATCACAGATATAGAACTAGATGGATAACGCAAGTTCGCCCGTCAGTATGTGAGCCAAGCTTGCCACTTTTTTGTTACCGACAGAACTGGAACGTTTTATTGAGGGGGATCCTCAATCCTCATAATCCGGATCAACGTGAAGTCGAATTGAGAGCGCCAGAAGGAATAATAATATGAATTATTCGGTTCATTGTTCATCATCCTTCGAATCAATTCGAACTCAAATAAATGGATTTTACTCCGGTAAGTGAGGATTAAAATTGAATTAAGGATTGGAGGAATGTGAAATGTGACGTCCATTTGTTTAGAAAACGCATCTACGCTCGTACATGCCGATGCGTTGTTTGTGTGTTGGACTGTGCTTGTTTTCTATACTCATGGAAATACTGACATACAACACTAGATCACGCATCCCGCGCTACGCTGCGTGATGCGGAACAGTGTGTTAATCTCCTAAATCAAACAGCGAAGATGTTTGTAGTGCATTGCACAAAATTTACAAATGTTTTGACATAGGAAAATGGAAATACTCACTTACATTTGCGTGATCTATGTAGATCTATATCTGTGATCTGTCCACTGGCCGCTGGCTGTGAAATGAGCTGCAACACTTAGTTCCTGCCAAAAATGTATTTATAGCTAACAGTTTTTAGTTCGTTAGTTTTACTACTGGTATATCATACGAGCAGCAAAAACTACGACTAAGTTTAAGCCCAGTAGCTTAGGATTCAACCTCGAATCGAGGGGCCCTGGTTCGAAACCCAGTGGCACATACCAATGACTTTGTAAACAAGTTATGTTCGCGTACGCGTCTCTCATCGTGAGAGGACCCCCAACCCTGTAGTGGGTCAATAATGGGTTACTGACAAGCTTTTTAATTCTTTAATGCTTTAAAAAACAATTACTAATCTCACCAGGATTTTGGCAAAACTTTCAAAAAGTAAACAGAATTAACAGATTTCCTCCAAAATCCACACGGAAGAAGATTCTTATCGTAAGTCAACAGTACCCTTAGTCTGAGTTTTAGCGATACAGAAACGAAACGTTTGTGTGATTCATTTCGGATTACTACACAGGAGTCCACAGTGTAATACCAAATAGAGGTAAAAGATTTTGAGAGGAGTTAAAAAATTTAAAATATATTTTTTGTATGGAGTAAAAGATATGAATACTTAACGTTAGACATTATAATACTATCAAATATTTAATACCTACGGGATAATATTAGTTCGAAATTTTATAGTGCATTACGGCCACTGTTATTATGTTTCATTAATATTATTAAACATTGAAAGAGTGTTAATTAAAAATAAAGCAATTTTTGTGATGATTTATCTGATGCTTTATTAATTTTTTAACTCTTCTAAAAATCTTTTTCCTCTGTTGGTTATTACACTGTGCATTTACGTCTGGTGAGCTGTGTATGTGTGCGTTTCGTTTCGGAACTGCTAAAACTCAGACTAAGGGTACAGCTCCTACCGCTATATATATATAATCCCGTTGTTAAAGCCTTCGTCCAGATAATTTGCACCGAGGTTCCGGACATTCCGGGAACTTGCCCAATGGACCAGCGGCTTGATGAGGGATGATAAAGGATAGTAATTAAATGTCGATCGTTTTTATTACTTTTAAAGAAGATTTTACTGATGTTTGAAGGGAGAATTTAAGTGCGTTTCCAACACACAAATCGAAACGATTAGCTAAGAAACTTATTCTTGTTTTTTAATGAGAAGATGTAGGTACCCTTTTTAAGAAGGAAAGACTGCGAAGCAATATAATTATGATAACGAGACATTGTTTTTGTTAATATCAAAATAAGTGATTTAACAGTGTGTTTTATAACACACGTAATAAAATTAGTCTCGGAGATATGCGAGGACAAACATATCTACATACATACATACATACACCCATGAAATTTTGTATACTTGTTTTGAAGCCTTAATAGACCAGCATATGTAAAAATTGTGCAATTCTGAGAATATTACATACATACGTGTCGAATTGATAACCTCCTTTTTTGGAGTCGGTAATAAAAGGGTTCCGATGATACCCTTTGGTCACCGAATCATGAAATATGTCAACGAAGATTCATTAGAAATTGACGAACCATTCGTCAAAAGAGTTCTGCATAAAAGTGAAGGTACATCAAAAGAAGGACTGGTATGTCTGATTAAAAGCAACACAAGGACCATTTTAATTCCGCTCACGAGTTCTCAAAAGGCAAGCATATGGAAGCGGGAAAAATAGCAGCCTTGGGATTCTCTACATTTGGTGATGCAACAACGGCCGATGCTAAAGCATATAAATCCTAATGTCAATGTAACTCTGTCGGTTGATCTGTTTGTAAGTCATTGGACTGGTGATAAAATTTAAAACGATATAATAAATTAATGGTTAAATTTTAAACTGAAATATCTGCTTCATAGTTTCAAGTGAAATATGGCTTCATCGTTTCAAGTGAAACTAGGAAAGGAACAACGTGACGTGAAAAGAGTGCGATAAAGAAATTAAAAAAAAAGTTGAAGGTGAAGTCTTTTGTATAAATTATTGTGTTAAAGCTATTCATCTCATCTATGTATGAGATATAACTAACGAATTTCTTTTAAGAAATAACGCTTCACAGTGGAGCTATGGCCCCATACTAGGATTTAGTGTCATGGATGGTATAGACAAACCCAGACCAGACACAGAAATTCATCATTCAAATCTCTTCTCTGCTGGGAATCGAATCTAGGACCTTCCGCGTAGGGGTACGCATTTTTAACCACTGCGTCTATCCGGCAATTTGTCTTCTAAGAACCCTCCTATTAAATCCCTAGTTTATTGTTTGATTGAAATTCCCATCAGACAACCAGTAGGTTTATTCCGGGAATATATAGGAACACCCTCATTTCTCGCTGGTGTCAGACAAAGACGGCTCGCCAAAGGTTACACATTCCTGGCGCAAAGTTGACATACTTCTGCGTCCTCTATTCCCCTTCACTCAGTAGTACGAGTTCAATAGAAAAGGTTTTGAATAAACGGATTTTGTGCACTGAATTTTAGTCTTCATGTCGCTTGACTCTCGTGTTCGATTATTTAAAATATTATGGTTTAAAATTCGAACATTAATTTTGAAACCAGTATTATAAATGACGATGTCATGGAAAGTTTTCACTTTCGTATAAATTTATGCAATTATTTAGTTTTTGTGCATGAAATTAATGATGGTAATTAAAAATTATATGCAATTAACGAGCAATTTAAATAATTCTAATTATATCATGAGCGTTAATACTTAATACATTAAATTAATACTAATACTAGTATTATCTATACGTTTTTTATAATATTTTTATTTATTAAATCGTAACATACTGTTACGATATACATGGTGTCCCAAAATTGAACGATAACGTGGCCCACACCATGATTACTCGAGATAAAAATAGAATAAAATGTCATTTTTTTTAAGAATACACTGCTGCTAATTTACAATTAATTAATTAATTTAAATTGACATGTTCAATTCGAGTTCCTTCAAAAAATATATTTATTTACTTAATTTATTTACTTAACAAAATGCGACATGGGTCAAAGACTAGACGTCTTTACAATATTAACGATTATTTATTTCAGTCGGAGCGTGATCTGAATCGCCATAAATAACGAGTCGCTGAAATTCTTTCAATAACACCGAGACAGCTTTACGTATTACACCCGAGGAGACGTTAATATGGATACACACTTGAGGTCATTCCTCAACGACAAAAATCCTTCAATGACTGCGTCGTATAGTCATACTAATGTCTGTCTTCTCTTGACGCGTAATTAAACGATCATATTGCATAAATTAAACAATTAAACAATTAAAGATGTCATAAAGATAGGGAGGGGGGATAAATTTAATATTGTGTCTTAATCTATCTTGTCATATTTTACAGTTTTTGGATTTTCTGATGAAGTGTAAAAATATCGTGGTTTTGGCAATTTGACATAATGTCCATTGAATATTGACGATTGACTTAAAGTTGTGGTTTTTATATAATTGAAAAGCAAATGGACGTACAGGACATCTGATATTATCACATGACAGCCCATGGACACCCAAATCCAACCTCAAATAGAGAAGAAATCCTATCTGAGGTTATACGAGTATGTGGGTGCTTTGCTAGTCATGAGGACTAAGATGTTTGCCTCAAATAAAGTATTCCCGGCAACCATGCCTCCCCAGCCGAAACAACACATGAAGAACATGCTGCTTTACGACGGGTTAAGAGGCTGGCGGTAAGGTACCTACGAACCGGTACCGAACGAGCTACTATGGATAAACCCACTAGTGTGGACCCACCTTAACATATTACATCGGTGGAAACATTACTTATCTTTCAAAATGTCGGATAAAATGTACCATCTTTTACGCCGCTTTCAACTTTTGTATACGCGCATAGAATTATATGACGCACGGTTGCCGTTTTAAAAACGCTCTATAAAATATATTAACTGGACAGTTGGACAACTTGTTTTTGATTTATATGTGTGTCGGGATTGTTCGTGTGTGAACGCACGTTTACGCACGAGTTGATTTTGTACAAAATCCATAACATTTTTACTAGATTTTTCTCTGAGTATCTCGTAACAGATTCAATTAAGTACCGAAGAAGACAAGACCTTATACTGACAGAGACGGATGGGCTATAGGATTTGACTAGTTCTTTATTGGCCCCCGGGACCCAACAAATATGGCGGGATTTGGTGTTTTTAGGATTCCGCTGTCACATTTGTCAGTAACCCATCAATGACCCACTACAGAGTCGGGTTTCCTCTCACAAAGAGAAGGATGTAAGTAAGGACTTGGATTCGAACCCGGACCCCTCTATTCGAGGTCGAATTCTAAGCCACTGGGCTATCACCGCTATCGTAGCTGGCACATTACAAAAATATAAACCCTAAAAAATCGGGTGGGGCTGTGTATAGGAAGTAGTTTATAGCTTATCAATTTTACCAAAATTGTTTATTCGTTTAAACACTCAAATTCTCAGTTTAAAATACTAGACTTTTTTTATCGATTGCCAGTGTATATTTAATTTTATTTTAAGGAGAACTTTTCAAATCAAAACTGCGCATTCTATATCTGTTATTCAATTCATGCGCATTTCGTATGGCGAAGGTGTATCCAATCAATTTCAAGTGGAATAGAAATTCATTCTTTATTCTTTTTTCTTATTAAAATCTTATCAGCCTCGTTTTTAACTTTTCAAGTAATGAGAGATCAATGAAACAGAGAAAAATAAAATCCGAGAGTACACAAGCCCCCAGATGATACAGCTAAACTTGAACGGAACCAGCACACTGAGTCCGACTCATGCTAAGATAGTTTTTTATTAGATTTCTTTCAGTGATCGTGAAATCTCTTACCGTATTTGATGAACGTGGGCCATTGTGGCCGCGGACAGCCGGACATATCGGTTATTACTTCGCTACGTGATATTGTACGGCCGTCCCTCTTCGATTGTATCTGATACACTATTTGGGCATAATATTTCTACGAAGATAAATCAATTTTATGCGTAACGGAAAACCTTATTTTCTATATTTTTTTACTAAACAGAACTATGCATATCCCCGCTGTTATTAGATCGCAAGCAATCGTAACCGTTAAGCAACGTCGGGCGCGGTCACTACCTGCATGGGTGACCGCTAGTGGCGAATTAAATATGCGATTTCGTGCTTTTCATAGCACTATTAACCGTCGTTACCAGATGGTCTACCACCAGCCTTCATGCTCGTTTGCTACTGAATTATAGCATAGTAAAAACCATCATTAAACAAATTTTGAAGGTCGTCGCCACTACACAGCACTTCCGAACAGCCATGTATTCGCTTGCAACTTGCAAAGCTATGTTTTGATTGATTACAGGAAGTTCAGTTGGCAGCAAGTTCGCGACACACTAATTAATCAGTCGAGGTCATTGCTCGAGCTACGAAGATTGTACCGAGCCGCTACGAAATACGTAGCATATTGCTACGACGTAGCAAACTCGTTTTCGTGATACGTTTTCGTCAGAAAACAACTTATTTAATCCAAAGCTTTTATTTATATTACCATGCTTTATTTTTACCTCTTGCTGTGGTGAGAAATTTGACTATAAGAGAAACCAGTGATGCTCCTTAATCGCCAAACCTCGGCATATTTGCACGATCTTCTAGCGAACTTAGCGCTAACACAAAGGCGCATTGTTTAGAAATATGCGCTGTCATCGTAGCGTTAAAGCGCTTCACACACTAAACTGAAACGAGCTGTTTTGCTGAAGGTCAGTCGCATATTATGTTAAGGCTAGGATTTCCATTTAGGATTTAAGTTCACATAACTTTTAAAGAAGTCAGTCTACGTCCTGAGGGGCGATCAAAGGGGATGAATGTATAATAATGCAATATGTATGTATGTATGTTATGTATGTATTCAGCGCACATAGATTGTACCTAATAAAGAATAAAAGCTTTTGCGTTAAAGTTTGAGTTTGCCACTGGGATTTGAATCCGGATTTAAAGTAGCAATGTGCAAGAAGCAAAGGCCACCCTCCGACTACGTGGATTGACAATTCGAAGAGAACAGCGGAAAACCGTTGGATTCAGAGGGCGCAGGATTGCGCGAAGTGGCGTCGATTAGAGGAGGCCCATATCCAGCAGTGGACTACCAAGGGCTGAACGGAAGGAAGGATTTAATCGTTTCACCTGCCGGTCGTGTGGAGCCGCTCTTAATGTTCCCGTGTCGTGACTCGTCACAATCTGTATTGAAACATTCTTGGGAACGCGATTAATTGGATTTTTAAACCCCGGACAGCGCGGTCGCTTTCAAAAACTGCCGGTATATTCCAAAATATTCCAATAAGCGCCCTTTGAAATCGTGATTAATAAAACGTGAGATGATTTTGAGTTTCTCCACCCTGCCGTCGTATCTCAGTTTGTGGTCATTAATTAGTTTCTAATCTAATTACAGTGGTGATAGCCCAGTGGCTTAGAATTCGACCTCGAATTGAGGAGGCCGGGTTCGAATCCCAGTGGCACGCAACAATGACTTTGCAAAAAAGTTATGTGCGCTTTATAAAATTAAATATCACCTGCTGTTACGGTGAAGGAAAACATCGTGAGGAAACCTGCATGCCTCAGAGTTCACAAAAAAAAATGTTCTCAAACGTATGTGAAATCCACCAACCCGCAGTAGGCCAGCGTGGTGGACTATGGCCTACATCCCTCTCATTACGAGAAGGAGACCCGACCCTGTAGTGGTACACTAATGGGTTACTGGCAATTAGTTTCTAACACAATAGCAATCTTTCCTTTTCTTATTTAGGAGAATGGCGTACACGGTAGTCACTGGTAAGGTCAATGAAGTCTGTGTAGACAGGTACTTTTTACATCCCACTGTTGGGCACAGGTGTTTACAGGATTGCTAGAGCATACTCTACCACGCTTAACGACCGAAACAAAGGTGCGCATGTTATTCTATAACCTGTCTGTCTGACCCACTACAGGGTCACCCTTGGTCTGAGATTTAACAATGCCGCTACTACACATACGTTTGCCCAGACTCGGTCCCCACTCTAATGCTGGTAGCACACTTCGCCCGCGAAATCGCGAAATGCTTCAATGTTTCACCCTTCAATGTTTATTACAACGGACAAACAGTGGCAAAACTTCAGCGGTTTCGCATTTCGTGATTTCGCGGCAGACGCGGCCGGCCCTTGCCACATCTGCTTGCTAGCCTTCATAACTATATCGGTGACTCTAATCTTCTCTCTTGTAGCGTAGGTACACATTTATTTTGGAACAATAAAACAATTCATAAAACCTCCAGCGTTATGGCGCTCAAAACAACATTTGAGCAGCTATAAACAAGGAATTATTCCGAGCCATAACGCCACTGAACCACGCGCCATTTTTCGGTCAGCGCTGACGTTAGCTAGCGAACAATGCGCGAACTATTATCACAATTTTAGATGAGGCTAAACATTTCTATTATTACGGTCGGCAATACACTGATGACTGATGATACCTGTGTCTATAGGGAACGGTTATCGACAAAAAAAAGGTACGTAATCCACCAGAAAAATTTTACAGCTTGGCCTAAAAGACCATTATTATTTACATAAAATCGGTCGTTCTAATTTACCAGAACGTAATTTTGGAACAAATTTTCACCCTGCTACCTGAAACTTTCAGTGTTCATTTTGTGCCGTTTCGCTAACGACAGGTCTACGCTAGGGTTGACGGGTTTATGAATAATTATACCTTTTGAGCTTTTGAGCAGTTTTTTGTTAAGTGGTTCAGATCATAGGTAACTGCCACAGAAAGCCATAAAACTAAAATTTCTTTGTGCGCGAGGCAAGTTAAATGTTAAGATCGCGTGATAATTCTCGTATTACTGATGATTTTAATAGATTTAGAGAGAATTAGGTTTTTTGTTTTGTATGGTAATATGATTTACCAGTTAAATAATTGAAACAATGTTATAACAGACGTCTAAGACAACTGTTTAAAATGTTTTGTCGTAAATTGTTATATGAAAATAAAATAAAACATTTATTTGCACGACATCATTAGCCTACCTCAAATTCTTACTATTCGTAAGTCAACCCTTGTAGAGAATTTCATGTATTTTGCTGCAGCTACTTTGACCAGCTGCTGTAATATGGGTGACCTTCTATGTGTTTATGCGAGCCTAGTACTTTCAGCGCGGTATAGTATGAAGAATTTTTAACAGGTAGATCTTATTTCTTTTCTTGAATTTTGACGTTTTTGACTTTTTATATGCTTATGTGAGCCTAGGAAAGCGTCTGTCAGGCGTCAGACAGAGTGACACCGTAACGCGTTAGGTAACGAAGCGGTTTACCCTCACATAAAAAGTTGTCACTTCAAAAACGTTAAAAAACTGAATTTATTTGCAAGTAAAGCTGAATTCTTTAAATGGACAACCCTAGCGGATCGTTTATTCGCGTCATGCCTATTGTCGGTGCCTTGTATGTGAATAAGCAGATTATAAATGTTTTAGGTTTCTGCGCAAGCATATTTTGCTTAAATACCTTGTATATTGTACACTAAATTCATTCTAAATATTATTTTGCGAAAAACTTTTTGGTACACAAGAAACTAGATTTCATGACTATAGAATTACGTTCAAAGACCTCCAATTTTATCTTACTACAATTTTATTAAAAATGCGAAAGGTTATGAGGATGGATTGATGTCTGTTACAGTTGCTGTTTCATATTAAAAGGCTGAACAGATTTGGATGAAATTTGGAATACAGATAATTTATTACCTGGATTTACATATGAGATAATTTCTTACGTCATTTTAAGCAAATATAACCCTTTTTTCCAATGAATAAAGATGAAAATTGCGTGTAGTCTTCAAGGAACAAACATGTTATTTGTCACTCGTTATACAATGTAAAGAAGTGTGAGGAGTCGCGTTGCAGAACTCATCAGGATGTTAATTGTTCTTTGTAACGGTACGCGCAATTTTCTGAATGTAACAAGGAACAATATGGGAGGAACAACTTGTCGCCTTCTTGACTGGGAACAATTAATAGTTACCTAGCTACATACTGATATTTCGTGTTAATTAAATGGGGGCGAGTGAAGTTCTTCGATCACGAATTTTATTTATGCATTATACTCATTGCACAGCAATATGTACAAGTATATGGATGGAATGTGTGACGGTTTAGCTCAAAACTTAAACAAAACGATCAACAAGTATTCTATATTTCCATCATTCCACCAGCGCTGGTATTGAATAATATTATAATATTACTGTCATATTCTTGATATTTCCGAAGCGGAAAATCCTGAGGATTTCTTGGGATGAAATATTGCGGTTGAAGCGTTACATTTAGGGTTATTCTGGTGAATTATTGTTTCTTGCTAGCCGTCTTACGCGGATTTGTCTACGAAAATCCTACTATCTTAAGTATCTTTATAGTCGTACGTGTAACAGAACGGTGTTCATGAGAAACTATTAAATCCCTAACAAGGGCTACACTAGTTCCCTCTATTGCATATTAAGCGGTGAGAGGGCGCTTCGTTGTGGTGTATGGGGCAATTATATTTTATTTACGGGCTTGAGGGATAGCGGCTATACGTCAGGGTTACGAGAGATGTAGCGAGATTGCTGCTTAATTAGATTTTGACCAACCTTTTGTCAGATATAATAATAATATAGATTATTATATCTATACACTAATCTATACTAATGAGGAAACATTTGTATTTTTGTATGTTTGTAACGAATAAACTCAAAAACTACTGGGCCGATTTCAAAAATTCTTTCACCATTGGAAAGCTACATTCAGCCTGAGTAACATAGGCTATTAAATAAAAATAAAAAAATAATAAAAAAAAATTCATTGGCAGAGCGAAGCCTGCTGGGTCAGCTAGTAATATTATAAAGAGGAAAATTTTGTATTTTTGTGTGTATGTTTGTAATGAATGAACTCAAAAACTACTGGGCCGATTTCAAAAATTCTTTCACCATTGGAAAGCTACATTTACCCTGAGTTACATAGGCTATATTTATTGCTAGAAAAGATTAGGGATCCTTATTAAAAGTTTGTGACTCAAAAAAACTTTGTATGTTAGTCAAATTAATTGGCAGAGCGAAGCCTGCCGGATCAGCCAGTAATTCATAAAAAATACGATATATTATTCTCTTTTATTCAGTATCAGGTACAATTCACGCACATTTAATTAAAGTTATGCATGCTTTGTTCAGACATTAGTAGACTGGGAGAAAAAAGCGGGCGGCAAAAACTCCCAGCTCTCTTTCAAAAATAAATACCTATACTTAGACATACCATTGGTTTTGTCTAGCTCAACAATAATTTGCTCGTGAAAGCCCTACGACCCTTTGTACTACTTTGGACCCTAAACAACGACGTCTAACAAACCCTAATCGTTCCATCTACCTTCCGAGCACGTCCAGACCTTTAGAATTACTAACCAAAATGGCTCCCGAAGTGAAGTGACGACCTAAAGCGTCTTAAAGACTTCACCTGATTAAACCTTTCTTAGAGTATCTTCACACCGTTAATTCTATTAAGTGCCACTATAAAACAGAGTGAATGGGATAGAACAGGGTTTCTCAAATATTCTCAACCTTATTGTGTGGGGTACCCCTATAAGACTTTGCAGATATACCGTACCCCATTACAAAACACATTATAGATAATAATATATGCAATTATATTTTAAAAAATGAACAATGGACACACAGTAAAATTATGTTTTTAATTAGAGTACTGGTCAATAGTCAACGTTAGTACTTGAATGAATGTGGACTTTTTTAGTTACAAAAAACTGAATTTAGAAACAGCATAATAATTGATTGAACTCCATTTTGTCAGTATGGTGCAGTAACTTTTGTCTGAGTAGTCAATGTATATTTACCCATCCTTAGAATTTTTAGTAACAGATAAAGGATTTTTCATTTCCATTTTTAATTTCACTCAATTTCAATTCATATTTAACTTACCGCACGAAAAGATCAGCTAAATACGTGCTAAGTATTACGTACTGTTACATAAGACAGTCGGAAGAATCGGGAAATACATAAGTAGGTACATAGCCGGCCATAAATCACACGGCCGCCCGTCGCTGACAGTTATATACATGCCTTGTAATAGAATCTCAACCCTATGCCTAATGTGTTAAGGTTCAAAATAGCATGGTTAGTCTATAGTTGTTTACAACTTTAGTACATTCTACCCTAGTCTATATTGTTCAGGATCATTCCAGAAACCTCTAGTATATCTATAGTCGGGTATAAATAGATGCGTGGCGGACATTCATGGAGTCATTCTGTAATCAGCGATCGGAGCGAACTATCCAGGCGATAACAAGTGATACTACTGCGACTAAGTGAGTGAGTTAATTAAGTGCGTTCTGTGAAAGTGTGTATACGTGTTTTGCTGTATTTAAAGAGTGGTGATTTGTTGTGTGGACGTTCAATAAAGTACTTGCGGAACCAACTGGTGTTTTCACGAACCCCATTATCCTGACGACGCGACAATTGGTGACAGAAGCGGAATGCCAGTCGTACCGCAAAGTGAAGAAGGAGTGCGAACTCGACGTCAGACGGCTCTGGATGCATCGCGGATGGAGTCGCCGCAGCGAGAGCGTTCGACAACAGTGACGACCACACCACCTACACCTGCACTCGGGTCGACTGCAGAACCTTCAACCGCGCCGGCCGCTGCGACCGCTGCGACCGCACCCGTGCCAGCAGGTACGATGAGTAATCCAGGCGGCTTCGATATACAGGCCTTGCTCGGTGCTATGCAGGCCATGCAAGAAAAATTGCAAGAGAGCCAACGCGAAGCCACTGTCCAGTTGCAAGAGAGCCAACGCGAAGCCACTGTCCAGTTGCAAGAAGTGCGTCAAGCCACCACCCTATTACAGGAGACAATAGACACGAAGCTCGAAGGCTTCCAGGGAGTGTTGGAGCACGTGAAGGAAGACGTCGAGATCCTTAAGACGCAAACGCAAGATCATGCTGCAACCTTTAGCGCCTATGAGCGGAAGTTCGAAGAAATAGGCGAAAAGCTCCAGAAGGTTACCCTCGTAGAAAAGAAGTTCGAGGAACTGGAGAGGAAGCTGCGGAAGTCCATGACTGTAGGCACCTCCATTACACCTACAATGACTGCTGGAGGTCCAAGGCTAAAAGTCCCCAGTTTCGACGGCTCTACATCGTGGATAGCCTTCAAAGAGCAATTTGCAATGATTGCTAAAGGTAATGGTTGGGAAGAAGAGCAGAGCCTCATGGCGCTTACTCTTGCTCTTCGAGGAGACGCCGCACGCATCTTAGAAAACGTGCCAGCGAATGAGAGGACACTAGAATCACTATTTGAGGCTCTAGATGCCCGTTACGGAGACAAGCACTTGGAGCATGTATACCGGGCGCAACTAAGAGACCGGGTGCAGAAGCCCAACGAAAATCTGCAACAGTGGGCTACCGAGGTAGGACTGCTGGTACGCCGTGCCTACGCATCAAGCTCAGCACCCATTGAAGAGAAAATTCTGGAGGCGTTCACGAACGGGATAAGGGATCCAGAGGTGAGAGCTATGGTGCGTTTGGGTCACCACACTACCATGAAGTCCGCACTGGCGCATGCACTCGAAGTGGAGGCAGTCCGCAATGACTATAGAACTCACAGAGTTCGAGAAGTAGTTGCTGCAATACAACCTCGTAGTGGACCCGTATGCTATGGGTGCGGTGAACGAGGTCATATACAAATCAGCTGCCGGGCTCAGAAAAGACATAGGTTGGTGTCGACGGCTACCCAGGTCGACACTCAGGAACTAAATGGCGCCAGGGCCGCGTGGCGGGCACTGGCTGGACTTCGTCGAGCCCCAACATTCCAAGTATCACAGGCTTGTGATGGGAACAGCCTTGTTACCACTGAGGAAAAAGGGGAAATCGCCGAAGCTTCAAGCCCGATGGGAAGGCCCATATAAGGTGATCACAAAGATCAACGATGTCACCTATCGCATTAAGCAAGCAGACAGAAGGCAACCGAAGATTGTGCACATCGACAGATTGGCACCTTTTCATGGGTCGAATAATGCTCGGGACGAGCATGATTAAGAGGGGGGCAGTGTTACATAAGACAGTCGGAAGAATCGGGAAATACATAAGTAGGTACATAGCCGGCCATAAATCACACGGCCGCCCGTCGCTGACAGTTATATACATGCCTTGTAATAGAATCTCAACCCTATGCCTAATGTGTTAAGGTTCAAAATAGCATGGTTAGTCTATAGTTGTTTACAACTTTAGTACATTCTACCCTAGTCTATATTGTTCAGGATCATTCCAGAAACCTCTAGTATATCTATAGTCGGGTATAAATAGATGCGTGGCGGACATTCATGGAGTCATTCTGTAATCAGCGATCGGAGCGAACTATCCAGGCGATAACAAGTGATACTACTGCGACTAAGTGAGTGAGTTAATTAAGTGCGTTCTGTGAAAGTGTGTATACGTGTTTTGCTGTATTTAAAGAGTGGTGATTTGTTGTGTGGACGTTCAATAAAGTACTTGCGGAACCAACTGGTGTTTTCACGAACCCCATTATCCTGACGACGCGACAGTACATTTAATCGCGTACCGCCTATAACTCAATGCCGTACCCCAGTGGTTCGCGTACCCCACTTTGAGAAACTCTGGGGTAGAGGAACGGTTTGTCCTTTTTACTGCTACACCTAATTATCCAAGGCTTAAACTAGAAATAGGTGACAGGTACCGCAAAATAGATCGTTCAATTTGTATTCCAATGAGGTGAACCCTTTGGCGGGAAATTAAGCAAGGTTGCCCCAATCTAGCCAATCCTTTCGTCGTGACATTCATAGATATTTATTAGGGCTCCAGAAATTTCTCGGATGGAAATCCGTTATATAGATTCGGACATTAACCTGCTAAATCGTATCAGAATGATTAAGTAGCAAGACTACTGCGATCCGGAATGGAAGCTTCTAGAAACCATTTCACGAAACGAGCTCCCAAACGAATTTTTTGCGCACGCCCATTGGTAATACCAAATGCCAGCTTATGAAAGTCACTACTTTAATTGTTTATAACTTTTGGAATTTTTAATGTGCTAATTTACTTTTTTTGCACAATGATTTAGAAACGATTCCGGAACGAATATATCACATAAATTTAGCATCATGTTGAATTAACACCACTCTCAACTTCTCGGCTAGACTACTAAAAAATTACCATTCATAACTTCCTTATTCTCCAAATACGATCAACTCTTTGACAGCCGCTTCTAAAATTAAGCTCGATTTCCCCAAATCAAGGGACCACAATCTGGGATTCCCTGAATACCCTCGAAGGACATTTATAGGGCACCCGCGATTAACTCACGTCAACCTTCCTTGTGAGGCTTAAAATATGTCATAGGGCGTGATACCCTTCTTTGTGGACCTTCGACCCGACCTTTTGAAGAATAGCAACGACTATATTTTACACTGACATATTTTTTTCATGTCCCTTCGTGAATGTGAATGGTCGAAGTAGTGTTTTCGTTGCGTCGGGTCGCGCTGACGGAGATACGAGTAGGTCGTTGTTTTGTGTATTTACATACGAAAATAAGTGAAAATTCTTGCTTCTATTTTTCTTCAAAATGTCGCCGAGTTTGTTGAAGACGACGACGACTTTGTGTGGAAAAAGAAACTTAAGTGCGTAGATGTTTTGTCGCGTTGAATAAAATTTGGTTGTAATGCAAATGTTGTGCCTTTGAGCGTGTTTTATTGGCGAATTAGACTTTGCTAGTCTAGATGATTCGTTTATCATTGGCTAATGGATATATTTTATTCTTTAATACGTTATTTTGTATTTCGATTTAGTTTTCTGTGTGTACAAAGTGTTCTGTTCAGAAATTACAGTCTTACTTATTCAATATAAACTACTCGTATGATCATATCAACAGTCACGTTACTTAAAGTCCTCTTTGGACTTATAAAAACTCAAAATCAAATAACTTTCAACATAACAACTTCTTCCTTCCTTCAGCCCTTGGTAGTCCACTGCTGGACACGGGCCTCCCCTAATCGACGCCACTCCACCCGGTCCTGGGTCCTGAATCCAACGGTTTCCCGCTGCCTTCTTCAGGTCGTCAGTCCACCTGGTAGGAGCCGCCGGCCGCCCGCCTGTGCTCCTTTTACCTTTTACCAAAAACATAACAACTATTAAATATTATTCCAAATACATACATAAATCATACATGTTAGATATCGTAAAATCATACATATTAGATATCGTTAAATCAAATCCTTTTATAGAAAACCCCTTCCCGTAAAGTCACGTAGCCCCATAAACGTGTAAGAACACGCCATGGCGGTACGCAAACCCATACATCAAATAGATAATGCTCGTATGATAAAATGATGTATGAGTAGGATCGCCAAATAAACTGTTTTTCCGCAAAAACTATTAGAGACACCAGTTTCTTGAAAAAATTACGGACATGGTGGTTCTGTCATTATTATTATTTGCGTAAAAAATATACACTTCGCACCTATTATTTTAAACGAATAGTAATAATGTATTGGAGGTTCCGTAAACACAAAAACACAAACAACAGAGAAAAAGCGGTAAGAAAAACAGGGTTGACTTGGTAATTGTAGGATTGTAATTGATTTATTTGTTAAATAGATAGTTTACAAAATTAGAAATTAATGCAGACTATTGCTTTTTTCCATTAATAGAATATCCTGTTAAAACCAAAAACAATAAGCTGAAAGTCAACATTTGGAAAAGTTTAAATATTAAAGATTAGAAGAAAATTGAATAAAAACCATTGTACAAAAAGACGCATTTTTTATGAAACATAAATTCAACATGATAACATGCACACAGAATAGAACGTTAACAAATACTTCAAATTATCTTGGAAACACCTAGCGCTTGGTCACCGCAATATCACGCGAATATTTTGGAAACAACTGCGTATGGTGCAGATAGCATCTCTTATTTTGGCTTCGAATATTATCCATTAAACGATTAATATAGTATTTGGACAAGGAAAAAATAAGCATAAATATTTTTTAGTCCCCCGTTATTTCGCCGTCGTGTACGATAATAGCAATTGGCTGTATTTCCTTTGTCTTTGCAAAGATTTGTTTTATGATACTGTCGAGTATGTTTTATGTTGGTTCCGATTCCTTATAGAAAATTCTTTTGATACTCCTCTGTAATATTCCAATGTTTTACAGTGACGACAGCTCTGTAGTTAAGAATTTGCCCTTTTAATCGGGAGGTCCAGGATTGTATCCTAGCGGAATGCACGCGGCTTTATCTGTGTATGTATAAGAAGACGCCTGTGTTTTAAACTACGAGTATTCCTTAAGGGCGTACAAGGTTTGTTATACTTTGGCAAGTAAACAGCTGCGTGAGTTGGCGAGACTTGGTCGCCAGGGAGCTGCGCACCTCGGTGCGTCGTGTTTGAGTTGCCTCACATCACCTTGGCAACTAGTTCCACGGCAGAATTGCGTATATTTCGTTTGGGGTGTTCTTCCCTTTCGGTTCAGTAGTTTTCGTGATATCGGCTAAAAACTAAAAATCAATAAATAAAAATAATTTTAAAATATTAATTTAACCGACTTAAATTTATTTTATTTATTATAAGTATTTAGTGTTTATTTTTTTTGAAGTCGGTTTTTTTTTTAGTTCTTGTTATATCGGTATGTATCTTTCCTCCTGAGATATCAATCTGTATGCACTCTACACTCTACCTAAGTCCAAGGCTGAAGCAACACTACTCTATGTCACTGCAAAGGGCCATCCTAAACCCTAAACAAACAGGCTTGAGTTGTACCGGGAAACATCCGTATCCTCGTTGCCTTTGTTTGAGTTGGACCTCGCGTAACCTTGACTACAGTTTTGTAACCCCAGCCTCTTAGTCAGGCTTCTTACAATGTAGCTGCGAGGGTTACTATGAATATATATATTATATAAGTGTATTGGAAACAGAAGAAACTTCTGAATTAGTCAAGGTTTTTGTCAAGTTAAGGCGTAACGTAATGTTTACTTAACTGTAAGCCATAAAAGCATTTTCCCAAGGTGAATAATCAAGGGTTAATTCGTGTCCTTAGCTCTCGTAAGCCCGCTGATTCCCTCGCGCTTTCTTACGGCACTTAACGCTGTAATGACCCCTTTATGCGCTATTCTAATTATTTTATAGTGTTCTTGTTAAATGTAGGACAGTGTTTATACCTTTATTTTAAGGTGGAGATTTATATGGGTCATTTTAATCGTACACGCAAATCACGTGATGGAAAGAAATCGCTATATCAATTGATGTAAATGACATGAAATCTGATTATAATAGCGTTAGTTAATAAGAATACGTCTATGATTTATCTTATTATTTTATTTCGAAAGAATGCCGAAAAAATTTGAAAAAAATTTCTCGGTTTATAACAGATTTCTTTTTACACCCATTACTTATTAGTCGCAGACTAAGGCGCGTGAACAACTAGAAAAGAAGAAAAGAAAAGAATGCGTTTATTGTTGACTGTTACACGAGAAAGATGTTACAAAAATTATAATAAATTAAGAACAGTCTACCCTATGCGGGCATACAATAATTATAATATCTTAAATAACTAATACTTAATTTTATATTATAATTATGTTAAAATAAGTTGTGATCGTTTAGCAGCCCAATTATTTATTTATTTTAATATTTTTCCTAATCGAACGTCTAGGGATTAATTAAGAATGTACAAGTATCTGAACGAACGATTATGTTCTCTCTATACGTGCGGAGCGTATCGACTACGTATCGCTCATCGATATGCGCGGCGCGTGACCGACGTTTATCGACAGCCGCTTGTGGTGACCGGTCGCTGTACAACAAACAACATAGAGACCAATCATATTATTAATATTGGAACCCTTGCGATTCAATATGTTCAGAATTTTTATGAGTTATATTTGTGTCGTGGGTTTATATTAGAGGATGATTTGTTTTGGGATAAAAAGGTTTGTGGTGATATTTTAAATGAAGCGCGCATAGCCCCGTTGCTTGAGTAGATCGCTAGCGATGGAAAAAGTTAAGCAACGTCGGGCGCGGTCAGTTTCTGGATGGGTGACCGCTAGTGGCGAATTAAATGCGCGCTTCTGTGCTTCAGAGGGTACGTTAAATCATCGGTATCAATGACATGGTAGTCGTTAAACCTTGTCGGGGGCCAGTTTAAGGTGAAAACTCAGCTAAGATAAAATTAAATTAATCATTCTCTTTTATTTCTCGCTGTAAGACACGCAATTTTCTTTACAAGTCTCCTACAAAACAAAAAGCTTTTGTAAAATTAAAAGAATTTTAAAAAGATGCTTTGTTAGATGTCTCAACTTTTTTATAACACCTTTACCTTTTGAAGCAAACCCTTTACAACGTCGAGAGCAAAGGGTTTTGTTAATATTAAATTTGAAAAAGTGTAGAAGAGATATTCGGGATAAATTTATTATGAACCCGCATAATAGCTAGGAGTCTTTGAATTTAAATTTCTCCTATTAAGTACAGCGGATTTATTAATATTTAAAATTGTAAATTCATAATGAAAACTGTAACCTGTACTTTGTATACACAATCCTTCCTTCCTCCTTCCTTTCAGCCCTTAGTAGTCCCCTGCTGGACATGGGCCTCCCCTAATCGACGCCACTCCGCCCGGTCCTGGGCCCTCTGAATCCAACGGTTTCCCGCTGTCTTCTTCAGGTCATCAGCCCACCTGGTCGGAGGGCGGCCTGTGCTCCTTTTGCCTAAATGTGGTCGCCATTCGAGGACCTTTTTTCCCCTTTGTATACATAGGTAATACGAAGTAATAATCTTACGACAACGTCACAGAAAAGTGACGTAGCGCGTAGCGCAAAAACATTAACCCACAGTGTAAAAATTATAGATAAAGGTCTGTCAAACATAAAATTTGTTCTTTGTTCAAATCCAATTTTTGTATGGAGTGAAAGATATGAATACATAATAGACACTATAATAAGTACTAACAAATATTTATTTCCTACGGGATAATATGAGTTCGAAAATTTACATAGCATTACGACTGCGACCAATCACGGTTATTATGTTTCACAAATATTATAAAACATTAAAAGAGAATGTTGATCAAAAATAAAGCAATTATTATGATGATCTATCTAATGCTTTAAAAATCTTTTACCTCTATTTGGGTTGTTACACGGTGCGACTCCTGTGTAGTAGGTAAGCTGTATGATTTACGTATCTATGTGTAGTAGCGGCATTGCTAAAACTCAGACTAAGGGTACTGGTATCTTTGGATAACATGCCACTGATTTAACTTTCAGTAAAATAATATAATCATTACTGAGACCTAAATTATTCTTTTCAAGAGACAACTTTCTTCGAACTTTTAAGTCTTTTGATTTAATGAACTTTATTCTTTTTACCATGCAAATAAGGTTTATTTTAAGTTGTTTACTAAGAAATTTTGTTTATTCATCCCTGTTTATTATTCTTGACCCAGACTTCACTAATTGTAATAGTTTTGTTGTCCGGACACGTGGATTGTATTACGAAATTAATTAGGAATTTACGTTTTGTAACATCATTCGTTAAGCTATATTTTAAGATCAGCTCAAGAATGAATTTCTAAGTAATTTTGATGCTACCATTGAAAATTGAAATTAATTAAAATTTGTAATTTTAGCCATGTAGCTAAGAATTCGGCTTCTAACTAAAAGAGTCCGGTTTCGAATCCCAGTGGCACGCACCAATAACTTTTCTAAAAAAAGTCGCTTTAACGGTAAAGAAAAACATAGCGAAAAAACTTGCATGCTTGAGAGTCCATAAAAAAGGTTCTCAAAGGCATGTGAAGTCCACCAAACGGCATTAGGCCAGCGTGGTGGACTAAGGCCTACATCTTTCTCCTTGTGAGAGAACCGACCTAGTGGGTCACTAATGAGTTACAGATGATCAATTTATAAATAGCATACTGTAGGCAAATTCTGATATGACAACGGTTGTATATCAACCCATTAGCCCCAAAGTGTCTTCATAATGATTTCATTGTGATGTCTCAATATTTATTCACTAACCCCCCTTTAATTTGGCAGCGTATATAAGCGCTGTTTTTACGAGGAGACGATAGCAGATATTAAACAAAAGGCCATAATTGCTTTAAGGGCTGCAGATGCGGCGGTTAAAACGCGCGTATTTGCGTCAACCTGAAAAATAAAATAATTTTAACATAAATGTGAACTGACTTCTAAGTAAAAAGTAAGAAATAACTTTACAAACAGACTTCAATAATTAAGGTACCTATGTTTGGAGTCTGTATAAATGGAACAGCGCTCTTGTTCAGGCACTCCCTCTCCCTAAGGTGTAGAACAGGAGTGGAAGTATCTCTCTTTAAGCGTATTAACAATAGAAATTTTATAACGGTTGCTATATATGTATAATGATCAAACTAAATTTAACCGCTTCACGTGTCACCGTCCTAAGGTTATTCTCTATAACGTTAATTACAAGACGCAGATATTAGATAATGCTTTATTACCAGCCTGTTTACAGACTTGTCGGTTTCTAAATTGAGCACAGATATTGTAACGGGGCCTGTGAATAGGTTTAATATGAGTATATTTATTTATATTAAACTAGCTGAGCCCGCGACTTCGTGGTCGCGTGGAATTCTAAAATAACGGAACCCAAGTTACTCCCTATTACATCAGCTATCTGCCAGTGAAAGTGCCTTCAAAATCGGTCCAGCCGTTCCAGAGTTTTAGGAACAAACAGGCAGACAGACAAAAATTGTAAAAAATGTTATTTTGCTATAATTGTACCGTGTATATATACATATGCATTTAGTAAGAAGCTGTTATTTTAATATTACCAAAAGACACTTCATTTTATTTCGTAGTATAGATAGATTTTTCAAGGAGCTCGCCTACTTCCAAATTACATTAGCAGCGAAACGTTCCAAGTATTTCGCAAACTTGGTAATACTTCTCCGAGGCCGACCGCACCAAAGCTACGGCATCCGTTTCGTGCAAAACCGAATAATATTTGCATAGAAATAGTTTGTTTTACCATAAAACGTAATATTTTTCAGTTTCGCTAAGTTAATAAAGCGGTGATAGCCCAGTGGCTGAGAATCCAACCTCGTGGTCCGGGTTCGAATCCTAGTGCCACGCACCAATGACTTAAAAAAATCACCTGCTGTTACGGTAGAGGAAAACATCGTGAGGAAACCTACATGCCTGAGAGTTCACGAAAAAAATGTTCTCAAATCGAGGGACGTTATATCTTTTTACTTTCTTCTTTACTTTTCACTACGTACAAAAAACAATAACTGCTCTAGTTCTGTACCCAACAAAAGAGTTCACATAATATCATCCCTCTTTCTGTTACGTTACGAGCATCTGCCATTTTCCCTTGTCTAACAAATTCCTGTCCGCCCGCGCTCACCGGAAATACTGTTAGCGGAATTTTTCTCCGCGTCACAAATGATTGCCAATGTGAGCTCCACTTTGATATATGGCTTCACAAATACTATTCGAGTTTTCTTTCTACTGGTTTAATAACTTTTTGGTTTTTGGACCTGCTATCGGTAGTGGGGTTAAAAAGATGAACGACAACATATGGAATTTCTTTATTTTCTTGGTACCTAATTCCTTCATTTTTTTCTTTGATGCTAAAGCTCCCTTAGACTTTATTTTGCTCAAAAATAAAACTCATAAATTGTAGCTTGCATCTTTTTTAGCTTTTATAGTACTACTAATAGCGGCTTAGAATTCAAAGGAACTGAAAACAAAAGAAGCGTATTATTCGGTTGCGAAATTAAAAAAAGGAAACTCTCAAACTGGGCTTACTTAACTTAACGACTAATATATGCTAAACCAATTATTTATTATGTAAGATTAACATAAGTTAAAACAAAGTATCTTAATTTTTAAATATTTTATTTTTAAATACGTATACGTATAGATCAAAAGCTTTTCAAGACCTTAAATAAACCCATACTCGCAAATGAACGTCTTTGTCTTTTGGCTTTTTTACGGCTTCCCACAAATCCACAACGCTATAAATATACGCCAGATGCTGCAATACACCACAAAAAGTTCGCCACGGCACACGGGAACACGCCATTTCCCGTCGCTGGACGTTCTGACGTGAACTCGCCGTTATATATCGCCCCACACATTCGACACGAACGATGACGTCACCAATCGTTTGTCATCGACTGAATAGAGAGTGTTTTGTGAGCAGACGGCAGACGGTCTATATTTATTGAGTTTTTATAACAGTATCGTTATAAAAACTCAATAAATATAGACTAAATATATATAGTTTTTATAACGATACTGTTATAAAAACTCAATAAATATACACCGTCGATGTAGGCCTTAGTCCACCATGCTGACCTAGTGCGTAGTTGGTGGACTTCACACATGCCTATGAGAACATTTTTTTATGAACTCTCAGGCATGCACTCATGATGTTTTCTTTCACCGTAACGGCAGGTGATATTTTATTTTATAAAGTGAACATAACTTTTTTTTTACATTGGTGCGTGCCACTGAGACTCGAACCCGGACCCCTCGATTCTAAGCCACTGGGCTATCACCGCGGTTAAATCTATTATAGTTATGTATAATATCGATCGTTGACACCTATTTGAACCACTGGTCTCTTCCTCTATGTTAGTGTCACCGGCAATTTTTTTCCGCGCGGTCGCTCGTCGGAGATTAAACTATAATTAATTCGCGAATCCCGAGCTCTGGCAACAATCCAGCTGTTCATTAAATCTTGTGTTTGCTTCCGAGATATTGCTTCCATTTTGTATCGGTGGCAAGAGATGCCGATTAACCCGGCTTCACAGTACCGTGAATCAACAAAATTTAAATCTGTACTACGTAAAGTAAACGCCACGCTCAGTTTGAACGCGATTTCAAAGGTCGGGATTGTTCGTGTGTGAACGTACGTATATGCACGAGTTGATATAACAATAATGAACGAGACAATTTCCGTAAGACCAAATACCTTATGCCAATAGAGTTCCAGCAAATTATTAAAAAAAATTGGCTAATATATTTGGGACTGAGGTAACGTTTAGGTTAGACGCGATTTCGTACGAATTCAACACGTGCGTATATGTGCGTTCACGCACGAACAATCCCGAGTTTTGAAATACAATGGGAGCGCTCATAGGTACTGCGCGCGACTAAGTTGCGTATAACTAACTCGTACGTCACGTGTAAAGACGCGGTCTAAGATTCCTCCCCTAACGTGCTACAAAGGCTCTATCTTATTTACATAGGTTCATTTCCGTAACAGTAGGCAAGCTCGTTAACGGGTGATGTATTTACGTTCCGTCCACGCTTCCTAATCCATCGCGGAATCAATTAGTGTTTTAATTGGACTTAAATCGAGTTTGTTTGAGATGGCTCGTTAGTCAAACAGATTTGAACTGGGCGTCTTTTGCCGTTCAGTTGCGCAGCCCTTTGCTGTAGGTACTTGGTGACGTAAGCGAAGGGATGTGATAAAAATTGAAAACAATGTTAATAAAATTAAATAAAAATAATTTAAAAAAAATTAAATTGACTTCAAAAAAGGATGAAGTAAAATTTTAAATGTTGGTTTATTTTTTTATTATTATTTTTGTTTTAAGTTATTTTTATCTCCTCATTTTTAGGTTCACGAAAACTACTGAAACGATTTTGATGAAACTTTTACTATTCCTTAAGTTGAAAAAAATGCAAACAAATAAAAAAAGAACGATCACGATCTGTCCATTAGTTTCGCAGATATGCGAGGACAAACATATTATCTACATACTCGTACATACATACTTACATACACCTATGAAATTTCGTATAATTGTTTGGAAGCCTTAATACACCAACATAATAATGTTAATTTTGTGCAGTTTCGATAATATTACATACATACGTGTCGAATTGATAACCTCCTTTTTTGAAGTCGCTTAATAATATTATCTGTTTTATAACAGATACCTAATCATTTTTAATTAAAGTTAAGTTGCAAACAACTTATAAATCAAAACTTTTTCCAAACTGTAAAATGAAATCCAACAAAAATCCGAAAAATTTTATTAGTTTGCAAATGATAAAAGTTAGATTAGTATAGGACTGAAGTTTTTGAGTGATTGCGATGAACTAGAGGCGGGCTGAGAATTGTAAATTAGTTATTCCAACTCCAGTATGTTTAAATTAACAAACAGTCGGATGACTATAAATTATTTTGCCTAAAGTACCTTTATTTATCTAGAGAATAACCGAATTAGTATTGTCATAAATACAAGACCTTTTTGACCTCTTAAGGGGTCCGGGTTCGAATCCCAGTTGACGTTGTAAAAAAAATTAAGAGTCCGTCTTCTTAGCCACTAGGCTATTACCAATCAGGCTTATATAATCATTCATAATTATTTAATTGTAAATCCATTCTAAAAGCTGAAAAATGCATTTAAATAATCATGATGTGAAATGTTCTATTTAGCGTCCGAGTTTGACATTTAAAAATGAAACAAAAAATTAACACTATAATTCCAAAAAAGAACACGCAACTTTTTCTCTTCATCGAAGCAATTGGCATCTCTTAAAAACAAAATGAAGTCCAATATTTCAAAGAAATCATGTTTTAAAATACATTGTGTATCATCTCAATTCCAGTCATTTAAAAATGTTTCCTAAACTAGTAGCACAACTAGCAAAGTCTAATCTTCTAATAAAGCGAAAAATCAACACTCCATTTCTAAAAGAACGCGCAACTTTTTCTCTTCATCGAAGCAATTGGCATCTCTGAACAACAAAACGCCGATGCCGAGTTTGACACCCGACCTACTGCATCCACGTTTAAACATGTCTGAGTTCAACACGACACTCGGCACACTGCAGACACTTAATTGCCTCTCGACACTCGTAATTGCCACTTTGACGTCTAATTGGGAATTTTTGGGATCGCGAACCAAAATTACGCAGGAATTTCTTAATTACTGGAGTGTTAACTTAGATCGTGTTTGGATGACATTTTCAGATCTTCGGATCATGTATTTGATGATAAAAGACTAGGTTTTATGTTTTACTGAACTTTGCCCACGGCTTCGTCTGCGCATGTTTTAGAATTTGATCCAGAAAGTTCTAGAAAGTGAAAACCAAATTCATCAAAATCTGTTCAAGGACATTTGCGTGAAAATACTCTACTATCCATCCATCCGTCTATCCTCACAAACTCACACAATTTTGTTACTCGTAGGATTTAGCAATCAATTTCATTATTTTAGCAACAACTAATACGAATGTACATATAAGAGTACCGTAACGTTAATTAAATAGAATTTAAGATCAACAGATATTATCAAACAAAATTATTATGGATTCCTTGAGGGAAAACTTATATTTAAAGTTTCGAAATTCAATTGTTAGATGAAAAAATATCGACGAAACTACAGCGATAGAGAATATTTCAATTCAAAGAGTAGATATAGAAATTTTTAAGAATCAAGATTTCACGAAAGATGAGCAACTTTTGCTCGCGACAAGACAATCAGAGCACGGGGTTAGATTCATTGTTAGTCTACTGTGAACCAAGTTCGCAATATTACAGGCCAGCGTGATGGACTAAGGCCTGTGTCCTTCTCATTGTAAAAGGGTAAAAGTATAATATACAACCTTACAGTCAGTAGGTACAGTGTCACTTATGTGTCGTAGATACCTAGACTAACAACATACCAGGTAACATCTCAGAAAGGAATTCTTTACTGCAACTTTAGATATTTCTATTTGAGGTTAAACATACTTAGACGGTAATACAAACCTTTCTGAAAAGTAATTGAAAGCAAAAAAGCCGTCTTATATTAAAAGGGCGTCGCGATACCAATATGTAGTTAGTTAATGTTTCATGAGAACACAATTATTGCGAGATTACGCTGAAAAATGGAAATAACATTCGACGCCGCCGGTCTCGAAGCCTTCATGAAAGCTTAATGGAAAAATAATTGAAAATGCCGCGAAGAGTAAGGGTGAAAAATATCTGTAGCGTTCTGAACAAGTACTATTTAAGTTACTTTGCTCGAAATATAGTCAGAAAATTGACTTCACACTTGTTGTAAAAAATGTATAGAACCTTAATAGTTCAAACCAATTCAAATTAGTTCAATTCAATTCAATGACTCATCGATTTTTTTTTTTGAGTTACAATTGCTCTGAATGATGTGGATAAACTGGTCTTACACTTATTTTGAACATGTATAGGATCTAAACATAGAGTTCAAATCAATTCAAATTAGTTTAATTAAATAAATCAATTAGTAAGTACGATTCCATTTTCTTCTGTAATTTTCTTAATGCTGTATTAAACGACTATTATTTAGTTCAGTGTTGAATTTCATTTGCTTGTAATAAAGTAGCAAAAGTAGGCTAGCACCTATTGAAGAGTTCATTTCGATTCAATATAAATCGTTTGTTTCAATTCAATATTATGATTCTTATTGAATCAATTCACGAATAGTTATAACGCGTCTATGGCGTTATGTCTCCGTTGTCAGTGCCACTGAGAGTAAAAAGAAGTAAGCTGAATAGCAACATCAACATACCTACTCAAACTAAATGAATTATTACCACATCTTTTTATCGATAAACATAAACCCCCGACATTACTCCGCGACCTTGTAACATAAAAAATGCGCTTAAAAATATGGCGATTCGTTTAACTTTACGATGGCTATATGCGTTTTACGAGCGCCCCGATCCATTCGAGCTAGTTGCTGTCAACGCACGTCGGTGCTGTGTTGGCGTTGCGTGGGAAAACACTTTTGGAGGAAAAGGGAGATCTCCCTCCAGGCGATGTCACTGCCTGGGGACCGCGGTCCGAATGCTTACTTCCAATGAAACTAGCGAATATAAAATCCCTTAATTTAATAGGGGGCTTATACCCTTTAGGGGGAAATAAAGGGAATAAGCCCCCTCATTTACGAAATGATAGCAATTTGAATTTTGTACAATAATTATATTTTTTTATGACCCAAAAAATATAAATTAGATTTCTCTGGACCAAAATGATTTACAGAGGTAAAAAGGTATTATTTGATAGTTTATATTAACACCTATCAGGTAAAAAAAGAATTTTGTAAATTTTGTTTTCCCTAGTAAATTAATTTCACGTTAATTTGCGAACTCTTGAGATTTTTGTCTTTTTCGTTCTTTTACTCCTTTTGTCATTCTGGACGTCCTCTATCACGTAGAAAATACCAGGTATGGTTGACATTATGTACGGGGAAACAAATAGTACAAGTATATAAAGCACCATCTTTACTTGACGACCTGAGTGACGCAGTAATTAAGACACCGGCGCGCTGCGCGGAGGGTCCTGGGTTCGATTCCCAGCAGAACAGAGATTTGAATGATGACTTTAAATTTCTGTTTCAGGTTTGGGTGTGTGTGTGTTCTTGTCATGTGTGTGTCCATGGTACCCACGACACATAGAATCCTAGTGTGGGGCTATGAGCGTGAAGCGTTATTTATTATTTATTTATTTATCTTTACTAACTATTCAAACGTCCTAAATACTCGTAACTTTTAAATTGTGTACAATTAAAATAGTCGCGAGTCGTAATCAAAAGCTCTCCGTAAATAAAACTACGAAATTGTTCACAGAAAATTTTGTACCAATTTGATTTTCGGAACGATTTTATTTGCGACACTTTGCTAGAAGTGTAAATAATAAAAAATGGGTAAGTTCGTGTGGCAACGTGTTTCAACTAGGGTTCTGGCTGATGTAAGTAGAATAAGTAGCCTTTTTTCACTTTGTATTGGAGGAAAGTTTTCAATGAATTGATTTAGGCTAAGATACTTACAAAGATGGGTATATTGTACCCTAATTATTAATACTTTTACGCTTTTTGGGTTTTGTACTTTTCCCTAATTTTAACATCATAAAAGCACACTCCTATATATTATTAGATTGAATTTAGTTCTGACTTTAAATTTAGATTTTTATTTACAAACATAATTATATTTATTGTGTGATCTCATTCGACATTGATTCAAACTTCATAGGCCCTTTTTCAATTTCAAAATAGTTTTACTTTTAACTATGAGATATAACGATTAAAAGATGTTAAGTCCATGATTTCTAAGTAGTCGGGTTTTAGTTTCTATTAATTCTCTCACGGAACCCTAAAAACCGAAGTGGCAAAACTCATAATACGGTTATTACGTCTAAACTTCCACCGGAGCGAACAAGGGAGCAATTTTTACTTTTTGCTCAATATGTGGCAAGCGATGTGGCAACCAGACAAATATTTGTGGATAACATCAGACGTTGGCCCGACCCTTCGTTATCAACTCAAACACCAAGTTGGGAATTTTAATAATATCATAAACCGACTTACGATTTTATTTCATTTGGAGGGAAATATGTAGGAATTCGGTATTTTAGCAAATTGTCGGATTATCTGATGAATCTTAAGAGTTTGTTGTCTGAATGAGCCCGAATTGTTACCCAAATATGTTTGATATTTAGGTGCTTGATTTATTCTCTCCTTTTAGAAATCTTTCGAGATTCATTGTTGAATAATATTAATATAACTAACCACTGCCACTATGAGGGAAATTAAAGATTTAAGCTTTATTTACAGCAGAAACACTTAGCCTATTCAGTAAGAAGATATTATAATAGTTAAATAGCGCGTATCAGTCACATCACATGTGACTCACGGGACAGCAAAGTTGTTTAGAAATGTATCGTCCTTCGTAGATCAACATTCCACTTTCCATTTCTTTCAACTTTACTTTTCCACTTGTCAGTAACCCATTAGTGACCCACTACAGGGTCGGGTCTCCTTCTCGCAATTCAAATTCAAAAGCTTTTATTCATTATTAGGTACAATTTATGCACACTTAATGAACGTCATACATTTAACATTATACAAACATCCGCTTTGATCGCCCCTCAGGCAAAACGTAGGCTAGGAGAAAAAAGCGGGCGGAAAAAGCGATGAGAAGGATGTAGGCCTTAGTCCACCACGCTGACTTACTGCGGGTTTTTTTCCACTTACCAAAAAGAATTAGGAACAAAAAAAATTCAGCGTTAAACAAATTCATCACTTTAAAACTTCCATAACGAACCTCAACAAAACCTCAACTAAACATACGAAAACATCGGCTTTGTTTTCTCGGCTGATCAAAATTCAGAGTGCTCCACGTCGCCCCCAGATCTTAATGTATGCCTTATTGAAACATTCGGACTGCTTGATATTCGAATGACGTCACGGGTGATTGGCATGAATATGAAATGAAGAAAGCCTGTCGTCAAACTGTCAACGAGATACTAGTAGGTAAGTCTATCTATATAATAAAAATGACTCGCTGTTCGTCAGTCTCGCTAAAACTCGAGAACGGTTGGACCGATTGGGTTAATTTTGGTTTTGAAATATTCGTGCAAGTCGAAGGAAGGTTTAAACGGTAAGAATTTTTTTAAAAAATGCGAGAATTATAGCAGATTTCTATATTTTGCAGAACGAAGTGTGGCGGGTCAGCTAGTTTAGCTATAAATTCACGCACCGGGTAGGCACACAGTACATATAACAAAATAATATTTTGTCCGTCTGTCTATCTGTATCTTTGTTCCGGCTAATCTCTGGAACGGCTGGACCGATTTTAACAGGACTTTCACTGGGAGATAGCTGACGTAATAAGGAGTAAGTACTAGTACTTGGCTACTTTTATTTTAATATAATTTAATATATTATTATTACAGTTAGATAGTTAAAATCCTAGCTGGTTTAAAAAGCTACTTTCGAATAAATTGCATAAAAATACATAGTTTATCGTTTACGCTACGATCAAACTGACAAAGACAAAATGGAGAGCGCCTTAGAGCCTTAGGTTATACGTCGTAAAAGCTAATTATTTACATTGTGAACTCTGCTTTATTATTCATATCTTTGTTGGCAGTTGTTTAAGGATCAATAAAAATGTCTTTATTGTCCATAACTGAATTTGGATACACAACAGGATAGCAGAAAATCTGAAGCGCTATTTTAATACTAACATAATTTTGTTTCTGTTATTTTAGATTTTTACTACTTTTATTTGTTACTTTTTTATCAAATTCCCATCAAATTCATGTAGCCCATTTTATTGTATAATAAAAAGCATTTATTTGTTTGTATGACGTTCATTACGACGACCTGAGTGGCGCAGTGGTTAAGACACCGGTGCGCTGCGCGGAAGGTCCTGGGTTCGATTCCCAGCAGAGCAGAGATTTGAATGATGAATTTGAATTTCTGTTTCTGGTGTGGGTGTGTTGTGTTGTTGTCTTGTGTGTGTCCACGGCGCCCACGACACAGGGAATCGTAGTGTGGGGCTATGAGTGTGAAGCGTTATTTATTTATTTATTAAGTGTGCACAAATTGTACCTAATAATGAATAAAAGCTTTTTAATTTGAATCTTTATATTTTGGTCCATCGTCGTCTTTATATTTTGAACTTGAGAAGTTCTTTGAAGAGAGCAAAACCCTTTAAGACAACTTAAAGGTAAGCAAATACAAATTTATCCTTTTTCCAAAACTTTATTAGTCACCTTCATGATTTCTTTCTCATGTGGTACCTATACAAATTCTATTACTATAATAAAAGTAAAAGTTTGTGGGGATGGATAGATGGAAGAATGTTTGTTACTTCGTCACGCAAAAGTGGCTGAACAGGTTTGGATGAAATTTGGCATGCACGTAGTTTGTAACCTGTACACTTTTTATCCCTCTTTGGACTCAATTCTAAAATCCACGTCGACGAAGCCACGGGAAAAGTCTATTACAGTATTTTTGTTTTGTATTGTATTGATACCTTATACACGTTACGTTACTTGTACCGGTTAATATTGATCTGTCTGTGGGCTGCTAAATTGATCAAAGGCGGACGCGTCACGTACCGCCCTTCCGGTTCTAATTCATTGACACTGTAGTTGGTCGGACGTGCCTCCGACTTTCCTTATATCTTCTGCCCTATGACGCCTTAATCCTTTGAAGAACTCGTTACTACTTATCGTATCTACTTTCGCAGACTTTTTTAATCCACTTCTGGATATTGGTCCCTCCTAAGTAGGGTTGATGAGGATGGTGTTATGAGGATGAGGAAGAGAGGAGGAAGTATCAAGCACAAAGTAAGAGGATGAGGATGAGGATATATTCATGAGGAAGAAGATGAGGAAGACAAAGAGGATGTGGAACGGTTTGCCAGTAACCCATTAATGACCCACTACAGGGTCGGGTCTCCTTCTCGTAATGAGAGGGATGTAGGCCTTACTCCACTACGCTGGCCTACTGCGGGTTGGTGGACTTCACATACCTTTGGGAACGTTTTTTTTTGTGAACTCCCAGGCATGCAGGTTTCCTCACGATGTTTTCCTTCACCGTAACAGCAGGTGATATTTAATTTTATAAAGCGCACATAACTGTTTTACAAAGTCATTGGTGCGTGCCACTGGGATTCGAACCCGGACCCCTCGATTCGAGGTCGAATTCTAAGCCATTTACTATTTACAGGGCTATCACCGCTATTTTGAGTTTGAGCAACGGTTTAAGTAATGGAAAAAGAGTAAAAACTATATAAATAAATAGGCTGGCTAGGGAATCCTAGTGATTCCTTTTGACGTGTGAACCATGGACACACAAAATTCCTCATAAATTCCTCTTAATTTAAGAGGAAGCGGAAGAGGATGAGGAATCCACATCAACACCACTCCTAAGGCGCGCCACTGAGCCCGATTTTCGGTTCTCTACATCCAGTTGCGTCCCACTGGTCCAAGCAGATCTGAAACAACACACCCAGACCAGAAACAGGAATTCAAATTCATCATTCAAATCTCTGCTCTGCTGGGAATCGAACCCGGGATCTTCCGCGCAGCGCACCGGTGCCTTATCCAATGCGCCACTTGGGTCGTCAACTTGTTAATACTTCTCCAGGTTACAAACAAATTAATTAATAAATATTGTGGGACAACTCACACATGGCTTTCTGATCCCAAAGTAAACTGTGAGCTTGTGTTATGGTAACCAGATAGCTGATAACCTACATAATTTAAACACCCAGACATAGAACAAATACTTGTTCTCATTACACAAATATTTGTCCTGGGTGGGAATCGAACCCACGAGCTCCGGCGTAGTAGTTAGGGTCGCTAACCACTAGACCAACAGGCCAGTCAAAATAACAATTGATAGCAATTGATGAAATAACAATTGATATAATTTGTTCCATCACGTAAGAAACGCTATTCGTCCTATAAAACCTACGAAACATCCAGTACAATAAAGGCAACAAGAAACCTAATTACTGGCTCTCTTACTCCAATTGAAAACACAATGAGCCAAGACAGCTTGTGGCCTTAAGCCGCGTATTCATTGGAGTTCAACTAGCTTTTATAAAAGGATATATCTATTAATAATCTTTAACTATCTTTTTCTATTTTAAAATGGAAAAATCGGGTGGGGCTGTGTCGGTGCACACTGCCGTTGGTTGTATGTCAGTTACCTGAGGTGGACCAGGACCAGGTGGTGAAATTGTCAGTTACCGCCGCCCCGGCCGGCCCCGATGCATACTCAAGGTCTTAGCAGCTGAAGTATATAAGCTAAATATCGTGATGACACTAAAATTCATACTAAAGTCACTACCATAAATTAATGAAGTATGTATTCGAGAGTTTGTTATTATTTTACAAAGAAACGGCTGATTGGATTTAATTGTAATTTTGTACATAGATCGTTTATATCCTAGATAAAGCTTCAGTGAACTTCCCATGTATTCTTAGATTTAATTTTCATCCACCACGTGGACAAAGTCTAGACCACTAGTTGTGTTACAAAAATAAGGCTATTATTTTATGAAAAACAAATTACAACTACTTAACAAAGCTTTAATGAATACGTATCTTAACAAATGGTTCCTTGTCCCACTGGGAACTTCTCATTTCTTTTTTATTTAATTAGGTATCTCATTCTTCGAGTTTTGTTCTCTTAATTACATTAGGAATACGACGTGGTTCTTACGATGTATTGCGGTATTGCTCTACTGTTTTTTCTGTTTGGCTCTTGAAAATACGGACATTCTTTTCTAGATATTAAAAGCTTTTTTAAATATAAACGAATCCATCTTTAGATGTATTTCATTCGGTGCCTGCTGTATTTCGCAAAACAATTGCGAATTATTTGCAAACTAACACTATGTAAATGCATTGGATTATAAAATCTGTAATGTTTACATGTAATGTAGTAAATGGAAATAAATAAATAAACGAAATTTTTAAATTAGTTCACGAATGATACTAATTTTATGAAAGGCCTAGTAATGTTTTAAGGGTTATGGTGATTACTAGTTTCTGCAAACCTACACCCTTCTCACATTGAGAATGTTGTAGGCCTTAGTCCACCACGCGGGCCTAGTGCCTGTTGGTGGACTTCAGATGCCTTTGAGAACATTATGTAGAAAACTTGCAGGTTATCTCATCTCTCTCTCACCGTTATTACGTATAACACGTAGCATATTACGTACTCGTAAATTTATTTTTCTAAAGTGCACAAAATTAAATAAAAGATTGTTGTGAGCTATAGGAAATCAAACCCGGATCCCTGGAGTAAAATGCCAAATTGCTAGCCACTAGGCTATTTAATTTAAAAAATATAATAAATAAAATCACACTGCAATGAACAAAAAAATCAGAGAAACCACAACCCACAAAATTACAGACAAGAAAATCCAATAATTATTTCAATCAGCCAAAAATTTAAGAAACCACCAGCACCCTAAATAAGCCATTAGCGAAAAACCAGGAAATTTATTTTCATTTCGGAAAGAAACAATAACATCATAATAAATGAGCAGATTCAGACGAAAGCGACGCAGCTTGCGACCTTAAGAGCCATTTGGAGATTACACGAGGCTTTTCGTTAAGTTTAAGTGCTTTTTAAGATCCCGACAACAGATCACTGAGATTTTTTTCTATTACAGGAGTTGTGGCGTGGAGAGTTGTGCCATTCAAAAGATGGCGCCATTGGCGTCCTGAATCACGCTATCGACATTTTTTCAACATTAACAAAATTTTTCAATATTCGACGACCTGAGTGGCTCAGTTGGTAAAGACGCCAGTGCGCTGCGTGGACGGTCCTGGGTTCGATTCCCAGCGGAGCAGAGATTTGAATGATGAGTTTAAATTTCTGTTTCTGGTTTGCTGTCTTGTGTGCGTCCATGGCACCACGACACAGGGAGCACTAGTGTGGGGCTATAAGTGTGAAGCGTTATTTATTTATTAGAAAGCTCAATTAAATAGAGGTTCTATCTGAGGTCGTAATCGGTCGAAGGAAGTCGAAAATTAATCATTTATATTCTGTTTTCATATCTTCTAAGTTTGAAGTTATGTACCAGCAACCGCGCTATCTGATATAGGAAATTAAAAGTAACTTACGACGATCAACGTCACAATTTTGCTACAGCAAATTGTGGCAGAATATTATCATAGTACATTGGTAATGCGGTTAGCCAGCATCAACTGGCCATCAGGGCTACCAATTTCATGGACCCTATCAATTTTATTAAAGTCAATCTATTAGAATATTGCCCTAATCAAATATTTTGTTGCAAGCCCTCTTTTTTCGTTTTTTATTACTTCACCAACTGACCCGGCAGACTTCGCCCTGCCAATTAAGTTGACTAATATCCAAAGTTTTTTTTGAGTCACAAACTTTTACCACCGAGTCCGTTGCGGGCGTTATACGGATTGTTTTACATAGTTTTTGACAGTTATAAGTGGTTATAGTTGTTTTTAACCCATTAATGACCCACTACAGGGTCGGGTCTTCTCTCACAATGAGAGGGATGCAGGCCTTAGTCCACCACGCTGGCCTACTGCGGGTTGGTGGACTTCACATGCCTTTGAGAACATTTTTTTTTGTGAACTCTCAGCCATGCAGGTATCCTCACCATGTTTTCCTTCACCATAACAGCAGGTGATATTTAATTTCATAAATCGCACATAACTTTTAGTACAAAGTCATTGGTGCGTGCCACTGGGATTCGAACCCGGATCCCTCGATTCGAGGTCGATTTCTAAGCCACTGGGCTATCACCGCTAGTAGTTATAGTACGGACACGTAAAATATCGTGGTTTAATTGTCAAAAGTTATGTCCCCGAAGCGGCGCGTTCAACGGACAGCCACTACGTGTTTGCCATTCAGAGGTGCCGACAAACTTTGCCGACTGACGTCGAATTAACTTCTCGACGATGGTTGGACTAGCGCGTTCGAATTATGAATGTTAAATGTTGGAAATTAATGTACAGCTTAATATTGGACGTTTTATTTAATGTCAGAGGAGGTATTTGCGAGAATTCAAGAAATTATCAAATGAAAACAGGTTTATGAATTAGATTCACATTCTGGTGCAAATAATTGTGTTATTTTTTAAATGACATGTCAGCTAAAAACTGTCATTAATCTTACAGACAAGCCTATGTACTTCTCAACATGAGAAGTTAAGTACAGATTCTACCTTCATTTTCTTGGTTTGGGATTCAGTCTTGGATTGTTCTAATACGCCCTAATACTAAGAACTACATAGTAAAAAGAGACCTGGAAGTTTTTTCCGCCCGCTTTTTTCTCCTGCTCTATAATAGCCAGAGGGGCGATCGGCATCCGCATATTTGATGTTGGATGGAGTATGTCCTACATTGATCACCTAACCGCAGTCTGCATGTACGCTACTCAATTACTATCAAAAAATATAACATCTGAATATTATTATAACGTGTTAAAACTTGCCTGAATTTAATTTAATTACGGTTAAATAATATTATGCGTGCTATAAGTGGTTTTCGCAGGTGTTTAACCCTTCAACTGTCGATCCCGTTAATGGAAAATCAACGAGTTGAGTGCTACTCGATCGTGTACTAAGACGCTTAGTGATGGAATAATCCAATTTGATGTGTTGTTTCAAACTCTATAGCTTTTCGTATTAGTTAACATTGAAATGGTTTTATTCAATACTCTAACCGAGGTTCTAACTAATTGGATCTTATTAGCTTTTTTATAACCTAAACAGCTATTATTTAATATTTTTAGTATTTTTATTTTTATTTTACTAAACAGCTAGTCCCTCTCGAAGCGGTGATAATCCAGTGGCTTACTCGAGGGATAGAGATTCGAATCCCAGTCTCTCTTTTACCACGCTGGCTTAATGCGGTTTGGTGGTCTTCACATGCCTTTGAGAACATTTATCAGGTGGGCAGATTTCCTCACGATATTTTCGCTCACCGTAATAGTGATATTATAATAATATTTATTTTCATAAAACGTATATGACTCTTTAAATACTTAAATAGTTATTGGCGCATGCCGAATCCCAATAGACAGCATCAATCAATGTGTTGTACAAATTGAAATATAACCTGCTCGGTGATGGAAAAATATTGTGAGTAAAACCGCATGGAAAACTCAAAGGCGTAAGTACATGCATCGAGCATGAAGCTACGCAGTTTCATATAGTAATTATATCGAGCTACCATTAGTATGGGAGGAAGTCAAGACAGACATAAAATGACATACTAATGACTAAAGTTTATTTTGACGTGATTTAACATATCGATGACAGGTGTTAAAGTTATTTTAACCACCAGGTCGCTCAGGCATAATATGGCGTCACCATTGGAGGGTTGAATTTTTTATGGATCCGCTTTTCTTTTCATTTCTCAATACACAAATTTCCTCATTGAGTATCCATTAGATCCAATAGGGATCTGAAAGGCACGATTCAAACATCAAAAAATCGCCAAAAGATTCCAAAAAGCTTCTTTGTTGAATCTAAAATGCTCAGCTAAGGAACCCTTTAAAGATGTTATCAACGCCGAGTCTTATGACTCTTATTGTGTTGAGAATAAGGTTGAAAATTGTCTGTTTCAGGAGTCTTCATGAGATATCTGACGGAATCTGAAGATTATAAGATTAGCGCTTCCTTTGTCCTGTCTTCGAGTATTTAAGTGTCTTCTATAAGAAAATCACTTTGATCTCAATGCTTAAATATTTTATTGTTGTTCAGCTTTTAATTTTACCTTTTTTCATTTTTTTTGACTGAGTTTGTCCCCGTAAAGCAAAACCCTTTCATATTCCCGTTATGTAAATTGAAAATTTTCTTCAGAAATGGAATGTGATTATAAAGCATTTTAAATAGTTAATTCAAGGTGTTTTGTGATTATTACGGCCGTAATTGTTGACGACCTGAATGGCGCAATGGCTAGGACGCCGGTGCGCTGCGTGGAGGGTCCTGGGTTCAATTCCCAGCGGTGCAGAGAATTTAATGATGAGTTTAAATTTCTGTTTCTGGTCTGGGTGTGTGTGTTCTTTTCTTGTGTGGCATGGCACCCACGACACAGGGAATCCTAGTGTGGCTATGAGTGTGAAGCGTTATTTATTAAAAAATATATCATTAATATTATAGTATATAGTATCCCTTATCCCATATCCCGTAAAACCCAGAAATGGAATTATTCGTTGAGTTTAAAGAATTATTCCACGCTCTGTTTACGAGATGTGGTTATTTATGAACCAATCAGATGTTTAATTATGACAGGTATTCGTATAAAAGCGCCGGCTAATTTGTTTATGTAAATGCGGTCGGTGACGCGCTCAGTCATACAATACGCAATCAGCGGCAATACGACAGGATAATAGTAATTACTTCGTGTTACTGTATTGGGATTATTAAAAGCGGTGATAGCTTAATTACTTAGAATTTGACCTCTTAAACGGGATCCGGGTTTGAATCCCAGTGACCAATGACTTTGTAAAAAGTTTTGGAGGAAAAGGGGAGATTTCAGGCCAGATGACGTCACTGCCTAGTACCGCGGTCCAAATGGTAATTTTGGACCAATCGTATACATACAGTGCCGTGATCATGACTACTATCGTCAAAGTACTGAATCGTACGAAGTTTCCGATAAGTATACAAACATAAAACAACAAGACAACGAAGTAAAGTATCAAACTTTGCAATATTCAAATATAGTTGGTGTTCGGGATGTTGCGAGTTTGATAGGAAGTAAGAAGAAACAGGAAGTGTACTAGCCAGGGCCCGTAAACAAGATTCTTAGATTAATTTGCAACATCTTTCAGAAGAAATAAGTCATTGACCCAGCACTATTGACGCACGGTCGGAGTTTAAACTCTGAGTTGCCAATTTATAGCGTAGTGTCGCATGCTTATGTTAAGGTTGTCGGTACGGAAAAACGTTAGCTCGTCGCTCGAATCCGGCGTCATTCATATAAGAAAAGAAAGAAATTAACACTCCAATATCGAATTTTAGTACTCTAAGGCAGAAACTGATCGCGTTTGGACGCGATTTTGTAGGAAAATAACGTCGTTCTCTCTGGACGAAATTCTTAGGTCCACGCAGACAAAGTCGCGGTTTGGCGCTAGTTTCGCAATATTTAGTCTTCACCAAACACAATAGCCACAAGCTAATTTAATCAGTGCCCAAATTAGTCCCTTTATCTACTCAAAGCCGTAAGGCTGAATAGATTTAATAAAGGTAGAATAGACAGTGATTATGGTTATGGTTATAACAATTATTATGACCGTAATAACAATTACGGCTGTAATAATCACAAAACGCCTCGTCAGTTGTCTACTAATGGCCATTGGAAGTTTGCTGAAGATGACTTCGCACTATGGTTTGGATTTTTTAGTAAATTTACCAACTACTATTTTTAAATAGTGACGTACTAACCCCTTAGTGGGAACACGTCACATAGTTGTGTTAACCCATTAATGACCCACTACAGGGTCTCCTCTCACAATGAGAGGGATGTAGGCCTTAGTCCACCACGCTGGCCTAATGCGGGTTGGTGGACTTCACATGCCTTTGAGAACATTTTTTTTTGTGAACTCTCAGGCGTGCAGGTTTCCTCACGATGTTTTCCTTCACCGTAACAGCAGGTGATATTTAATTTTATAAAGCGTACATAACTTTTTTACAAAGTCATTGGTGCGTGCCACTAGGATTCGAACCCTGCTTCGGCTATCACCGCTGTTGATATGACTGCGTAATATAGTAGATAGGGTCAAAACAAATTGTTTAAGTCATGTGAAGCCTTATCCAAAAATCAACGGTTTTTGAGATATTGAGGTTGAATTAATTTGAAGAAATTGATTTTAAAGGTATCTAAAATGCCTTGTTAAAAAACATTCGATAAAATTCGGGTATTTTATTATTTTTGAGTACCTACGTGACATTTGTATATTTAATTATAAATAAATAACTGTATAAGAACTACAACAGCTTCGATATAATAAAATTAGATATAAAAAGTTTAAATAATTATATTTACCCGTAGTTTTATACAAATAACTACTGTTTTTTTGCAATCTCAATAGCATTTTCTTTATACTAGCAACCAAAAACATTACACATAGAAAAGATTAACAAAATTACATTAATTTAGATATTCAACGATTCAGAACGTATTTCTAAGCCAAGGTAGAGCGAGCCTTAATCGACATTTTAACGGGCGAAAATCGAAAAGAAAATGGCGTAATTTTCAAGCTCGAATGGCCATCAATTGTCGAATGTAATTCACTCGAAACGACTTCGATTGTGACTGTTTTAAGCGAGCTAGCTTAACTATAATAAAAAGAAATTAAACCGACATAATTATGTTTTTTCGTAATTTTTAGTTTTAAGTCCATATTACGGAAACTACTGGACCGATTTTGATGAAACTTTTACCATTCCCTAAGTTGAACAAAATGGAAACGAACAAAAGAAATTAAAAAACTAACTGTTAACTACCTTCATTTTTTACGAATTTCGTCATTTCGGACTCTGTCACATCATCTGACACTCAAGAATACTATCTTTTTGAAAACAAAAATGATAATAGACCCCATCAGTGTGTACAGACCTTTAAATCCAAACAAACTGTTTAGAACTTACTTTCAGAAAATTCAGCAAAATATTAAATAAAGGCAATTATTGTTCTCTTCATAAAGCTTTGTCACTTTTCAGTCCACATTCAGTCCAAGGTCGTGCTTAATTACCGACAAGGGGATGAAATTAAAAGGCGGTTTAGGAAAATGGGTATTTCAGACAAAGTGTTAGTAACCCATTACTGACCCACTATAGGGTGTAACACATTACAGACCCACTCACAATGAGAGGGATGTGACTTAGTCCACCACGCTGGCCTGTTACGGGTTGGTGGAGTCAGACAAAGTACAATTTCTAAACTAAAACATACCTTAAGTAAAATAGAAAATATCACAATTTTAATGGTAATAGAAATTACACCACATCTGTCTGTAACCCATTAATGACCCACTGCAGGGTCGGGTCTCTTTCATAAAGAGAAAGATGTAGGCCACCGCGAAAGAAACTATTTCGTATATCTTAAGTCCACTCTCAGTACGACATTTCAATAAAATTCCGAAACTTGCTCCACACGCCGGCAAGATCTGTGTGTGCTCTATTTGAATTTTATAAGGTCTTAGATTTCTTTGCACTTTAACTTCTGACTTTAGAACACTTTGTTAACTAATGCTCTTGCTTCTAGTTTGGGTTTTATTGGTAAAGTTTTCGCGGATTGCCTCGTTTTTGGGGCGAAACTTAAGTTTAACTGACTTACAAAAATGTGCTAAAATAAAGAAGAAAATAATTCTACTCTTTTTACCTAACTACGGCGAAGCAAAAAGGAAGGTTATGTGTGAATGTGTGTATGTATGTATATATGTTTGTATATAATTATGTATATTCATCTGTTTCCTTATAACTTCCAAACTACTTTGCACTATTTTGACATTCACCATATCATTACAATCGCCCGCTGTTCATCTGTTTCCTTATAACTTCCAAACTACTTTGCACTATTTTGACATTCACCATATCATTACAATCGCCCGCTGTTCATCTGTTTCCTTATAACTTCCAAACTACTTTGCACTATTTTGACATTCACCATATCATTACAATCGCCCGCTGTTCATCTGTTTCCTTATAACTTCCAAACTACTTTGCACTATTTTGACATTCACCATATCATTACAATCGCCCGCTGTTCATCTGTTTCCTTATAACTTCCAAACTACTTTGCACTATTTTGACATTCACCATATCATTACAATCGCCCGCTGTTCATCTGTTTCCTTATAACTTCCAAACTACTTTGCACTATTTTGACATTCACCATATCATTACAATCGCCCGCTGTTCATCTGTTTCCTTATAACTTCCAAACTACTTTGCACTATTTTGACATTCACCATATCATTACAATCGCCCGCTGTTCATCTGTTTCCTTATAACTTCCAAACTACTTTGCACTATTTTGACATTCACCATATCATTACAATCGCCCGCTGTTCATCTGTTTCCTTATAACTTCCAAACTACTTTGCACTATTTTGACATTCACCATATCATTACAATCGCCCGCTGTTCATCTGTTTCCTTATAACTTCCAAACTACTTTGCACTATTTTGACATTCACCATATCATTACAATCGCCCGCTGTTCATCTGTTTCCTTATAACTTCCAAACTACTTTGCACTATTTTGACATTCACCATATCATTACAATCGCCCGCTGTTCATCTGTTTCCTTATAACTTCCAAACTACTTTGCACTATTTTGACATTCACCATATCATTACAATCGCCCGCTGTTCATCTGTTTCCTTATAACTTCCAAACTACTTTGCACTATTTTGACATTCACCATATCATTACAATCGCCCGCTGTTCATCTGTTTCCTTATAACTTCCAAACTACTTTGCACTATTTTGACATTCACCATATCATTACAATCGCCCGCTGGTAGGAAACGTGACGTCGGTTTATTTAGCAGTTTTCAAATGTATATATGTAGGTACCCAAAAATTTTGAAAATTTTAAAATTTAAACTACTTAATTAACGTCTAAGTACTTTGACATGCACACGCAAACATGACATGTACATTCCGTTACGTGTGAAATTCAAATTGGAATAAACTTAAACCGAATTTCGGCTACTAGGCGATATCTATTGGCTGTAAACAAATCCTATCCATCCGCTGGCAAGTTTAATATTGTATCGCTATAAATCACTTAATATAACGCATCGCAAACAATCCCATTGGCAAATAGTATGTGAATGTGTTTCGTAAGCATTCGATCATTTCGTGCAAGATAGAAATACCACGACACCCTAATATGTCATCTAAATTGATATATTTGATTAGCTTGAGCTTGTTAAGCCTTCAAGTAAAGTTGCTAAGCACTTGGCAGCAACCCTTTCATGGCCCACCGTTGGGCATAAGTCTCTCCCCACAACAGGCTTGAAGCATACTCCACCACGCTGCTCCAATGCGGTGCGGTGGAGAAACGGGCTAGTGGCCAAGCCGGGTCGAATGTTTTAACATCGAACCATCAACAAGGTTTAATAAGTTATCTTATCAGACACACACACACACACACACACACACTGAGAGAGAGAGAGAGATACACACACGCTTACATATACACTCATGCACCTACACCGAAGAAGTGTGAGAAGAACTCACACTAATCTTCTCACCTTAGAATGTAACTCCTTGAATAGTTGGAACCTAGTTTTTTACCGACTTTAAAAAACTGAGGACATTTGATGATTATTAGAAAAAATACTGATTTTTCAGTATGTTTTCTAATTTTATTTATTTATTTAGTTTGTTTATCAATACATACCATTAATGTTACCGATAGAATTAGATCGCTTGTGATCTACTCAAGCAGCGGGGCTATGCGCGCTTCAAATCCTTATTCCGTTAATATTTGGCAAAAGTTGTCAACTCCGAAACGGTAATATTGAAATGCGACGTGATGTGAGCTGCAACGAGTTTGCAACAAAGTTTCTCCACGAGCGGACAGAGCTCGGCTGCCGAGTTGGACCTGTGTTACACGGAATAGAATATGTAGCGGAGCGATACCTACAGTAATATGAGCGCGCGCCTCACATGAAATGCTGACCACGCATGACGACGCAAGCAGCGAATGTAGCAAACAATAGACGTCACACGCGTCATACCGAGACTGGCCAATCGGAAGACGTATCCTCAAACGCGCTATTAAAGTTTCGTAGAATAAACATCCGAACGACCAACGCGGTGACATCGCTTGGCGGGTGATCTCCCTTTTTTCCTCCTAACCTGCATGTCTGAGAATTCTCCATAATGTTCTCAAGGGCATGTAAAGTCCACCAACTCAAATTAGACTATTAAACAGACTAAGACCTATATTTATGAGAGGAGACCCAACCTTGCAGTGGGTCACTTAGCTCTTCGAAAATTCTATCTATAGGCATCTTTCACCACATTTGTGCAGTATCCAAAGTAAGCAATTCAAGTTACGAATTGTGTTGTTACACGTTAACATATTCCCCACATTATTCAATTTGACAGTTATGTAAATTGACAATTAATCACAAAGGGGAGCAATAAATATTTTAATGTGAATTATTATGCAAATAAATGGGTTCGGTGCGTGCGGTACAGCAATTTATATGAACACGGACGGACTATTAACATAGATAGACCTTGTTTCAGTCTCGTATTATATTGCTGGTATGGCGAATATGTATTACAATATCTGGAGACATCCTTCTACAATTATGAATGTGGAGGTTGTGGGGATTGACGGACAAAAACGTACGTGATTGGTGCATGCCACTAGGATACGAAATCGTTACATTTAGCAGTCGTTAACCTTGTCAGAGGCCTGAGGGTGGTAAGAAATAATCTGATACGGGGTGGTCACTAGCCCGTTTCTGCACCAATCCGCATTAGAGCAGCGTGGTGGGGTATACTCCAGGCTACCTGTTGTGGTATAGGTGATAGCCCAGTGGCTTAGAATTTGACCTCGAATCGAGGGGTCCGGGTTAGAATCCCAGTGGCACGCACCAATGACTTTGTAAAAAAGTTATGTGCGATTTATAAAATTAAATATCACCTGCTGTTACGGTGAAGGAAAACATCGTGAGGAAACCTGCATGCCTGAGAGTTCACAAAAAAAATGTTCTCAAAGCCGCAGTAGGCCAGCGTGGTGGACGGCGGCCTACATCCCTCTCATTGTGAGAGGAGACCCGACCCTGTAGTGGGTCATTAATGGGTTACTGACCACCTGTTGTGGAGAAAGACCCTTGCCTTACAATGGGACGTAAAGTGTTACAGCCACAAGTCATCAGATTCCGTCGTCAGCTTTGATTTCTTCAATTGAGTTCGGCACTAGAAATTCCATTCGTGTGAACACTCTTAGCCTCTGCGTTATCACAACTATAAAATATCTTTATTTGATACTTGGAAAAATTACTGTAAAATTTTGGAGCACCGCTCGTGTAGTCAACTGCTCCGTGGGTACAAACGCAAAGTTGCTTTAAGAACGCTATATTTTTGTAGTCGGAATGTTTTCCCGGAAGCAATAAGTTGACCCGTGACCGTCCAAGCGGTCAAAAGTTCCATTATTTATGACCACTTTACTTCACTTCAAGTTTCCAACGAAAATAAATAAAACATGTTTTTGAAATTTCATTTAGGTACCAGTACTCCAGAAATCGCTGAATGTGATAAAGTTTTATCTTTATGGGACAGGAATAGCGTTTAGAAATATCTATCTAGATATATACGGTTAAAAATATTATATTTTTTTCTAAAAATGCAATTATCGATGCAACGTAGAAACGGTCGACTGGTATATTTTCACAGGATTTTTAAGTGGTTACTACAGCCCATCGCCCACATCAAACCTCAAATAGAGAAGAAATTCTATCTGATGTTGCGTGCGGGTGCTTTGCTACTAACGAGGACTAAGATGTTCGCCTCAAATAAAGTAGGTATCCCTGGCAACCACACCTCAAACATAAGACATGAAGGACATGCTGCTTTACGCCGGGTTAAGGCTACTCTCCCTAATTCTGTACCGAAAAAATATGCAAATACTTGTAGTTAATGATATTGTAAAACTAATAAACCTTGCTCTCTAAAACTAGCCAAAAAACTTTTAAACTTTTTTACCAACTAGTACACATCGCTGCTTGAAACTCTACTTTTATAAAGGAGAGCGAATCAAAAGTGATTTTTTTTTATTCTCAAACTACCTTATTTCTTATTAATATTTATATGTCGTAAATGTAGCTTAAGGCAAAAATCAGTTTTTTCCCTTTAAAAAGTAGAGTTTTGATTTGCGGTACTTTTAAATGTAAGCAATAGATAAATTTTTGTTACTATTAAAATAACTACAAAACATTTCGCACCATAAATAACATACTAATTAAGATATTTTCATGTTGATGGTGGGAACGAACGCGTTCTAATTAACGTTGTTTTCAGTTCAACTTGTTTTTGAAGCCGTCGGATGGAAGTTGTAACTTTACTTCACACCGAATATTAAAGAGAATATTTATTGCTTACGACCTTTTTAGTTGTTTTAACATTTGATGCTACTATTTGAGAGTTGTAAGGATCGTTCCAACTAAGGCCTATAACCTTATACATCACTAATGGGCTATAGACAAGAATCGTTTATAATTTATAATCGTTAAGGCTGCAAGACTAAATATCTTTAGACATCGTAAATTATTCCCATCCCTGTATCTCCAAAAGCCATCTTCAAATCGTCGTCAAATTAAAATGTCACAAATCAGAAATTAGTCTCTGCACAATGAAAGAAATTTGAAAATCGGTTCACAATTGGCGGAGAAATCAGCGAACATATATAAAAAACACCAGTTGAATTTTTTTAAAGGAGCTTCCAGTCCCGGTTGATATTAGATCAATGTCATCATGATTACTGTCGTCAAAGTATTCATATAGTAAACGTCAGTCTTTAGCATGTCATGTCAGTCTCTCTTGACATTTTCTTATAGTGATGGGAGCTCGATACGATTACTATACGAAACTGCGTAAGTTTATGATCGAGGCACAAGTAGCAAGTCGAGGCACTAGTAGCTCGAGGCACTAGTAGCAAGTCGAGGCACTAGTAGCATGTCGAGGCACTAGTAGCAAGTCGAGGCACTAGTAGCATGTCGAGGCACTAGTAGCATGTCGAGGCACTAGTAGCAAGTCGAGGCACTAGTAGCAAGTCGAGGCACTAGTAGCAAGTCGAGGCACTAGTAGCTCGAGGCACTAGTAGCAAGTCGAGGCACTAGTAGCAAGTCGAGGCACTAGTAGCAAGTCGAGGCACTAGTAGCAAGTCGAGGCACTAGTAGCTCGAGGCACTAGTAGCAAGGCACTAGTAGGTCGAGGTACTAGATTGGCAAGTCGAGGCACTAGTAGCAAGTCGTTGCGACAGATCGTGAGGTGTAAAAGCAACAAATGTCATGGATCGCAGCCGATGAGTTGTCAAATAGAAAACCCCAGGGGCTGTAATTTGTCAACTGTTCCTGAGGTATGTACGAGTACATGACAAATTACGACTCGATTTGCCATCTACGTGCGGAAAATCCGCAGAAGTTTTTTCAACAACAAAGTTTAGATTTATTTACATACCTTTTGACTTTGTTCACAGTTCACACGCTTTTATTAGCTTTAATTTTGTCTATCTATCAATTAAGACATGGACCGAATGACCATTTAGGATTACATACAAATCAGAAATTAGTCTCTGCACAATGAAAGAAATTTGAAAATCGGTTCACAATTGGCGGAGAAATCAGCGAACATATATAAAAAACACCAGTTGAATTTTTTTAAAGGAGCTTCCAGTCCCGGTTGATATTAGATCAATGTCATCATGATTACTGTCGTCAAAGTATTCATATAGTAAACGTCAGTCTTTAGCATGTCATGTCAGTCTCTCTTGACATTTTCTTATAGTGATGGGAGCTCGATACGATTACTATACGAAACTGCGTAAGTTTATGATCGAGGCACAAGTAGCAAGTCGAGGCACTAGTAGCTCGAGGCACTAGTAGCAAGTCGAGGCACTAGTAGCATGTCGAGGCACTAGTAGCAAGTCGAGGCACTAGTAGCATGTCGAGGCACTAGTAGCATGTCGAGGCACTAGTAGCAAGTCGAGGCACTAGTAGCAAGTCGAGGCACTAGTAGCTCGAGGCACTAGTAGCAAGGCACTAGTAGGTCGAGGTACTAGATTGGCAAGTCGAGGCACTAGTAGCAAGTCGTTGCGACAGATCGTGAGGTGTAAAAGCAACAAATGTCATGGATCGCAGCCGATGAGTTGTCAAATAGAAAACCCCAGGGGCTGTAATTTGTCAACTGTTCCTGAGGTATGTACGAGTACATGACAAATTACGACTCGATTTGCCATCTACGTGCGGAAAATCCGCAGAAGTTTTTTCAACAACAAAGTTTAGATTTATTTACATACCTTTTGACTTTGTTCACAGTTCACACGCTTTTATTAGCTTTAATTTTGTCTATCTATCAATTAAGACATGGACCGAATGACCATTTAGGATTACATAGAGTAGAAAGGTCCATGGCGACCATGTATCGAGAAAAAGTGAATAATATATCTCCAGGATTAATTGGATTGACATCCCGAACTGAGAAACGAACAGAGAAACGGATCGGACAAACCTATAAAGCACGAATGTTTTCAGAACGTTCCTATGCCGCCTTTCCCTACCTGTTCCCTGTTGTTTATATCCATATTTATCGTCCATTTGATGAAGAACTTTCATATTATTATTTTATTGCGTAGTGTTATGGATGTTCTGATCGTCAATCATTCTTATTACGTCTTCGATGTAACTTTCGGGATAATGCCCTTAATAATACAAGAAACAGTCTACATTAATAAGGCATACTTTTGTTGGTGTATTTTCAACACGCTTCGGTATGGTATTCTATGATTTTATTGCTAAAAAATTTTGAATCATAATAGCAGTTGATATTTAATTTTTATAAAGCGCATAGAACTTATTCTTACAAAGTCATTAGTGCGTGCCACTGGGATTCGAACCCGGACCACTCGATTAGGGGGTTGAATTCTAAGCCACTGGACTATCACCGTCGTTCCTCTTATTCATGCAGAATTTTCTTCCGCAGCGTTTAAATATGATTAAGAGTATAAATCCCGTGGTACAAAGGAATAATCTCCGCAGATGAAGTTAGCCGGGATAAAAGATGACTCTCTTTATTGGTGTCGCCCATCGCAGATTATGACTTCACTTAAGTTTTAAGTGCCGTTTCTTAGAAAGCGTTTCCGAGTTTAAGCTCGCAATACACAGCGGGTATGTAATATAAGACTATTTTATTTATTTATTTAAACTCTTCATTAAACACACATAGAAAGAAATAGACAGAATCAAAAAACAATAACTAGGACCACGTGGTACCTCGTAGAAAATTAAGATAAAGTGTCTATAATTTACTAATATTTCTAAAATTGTAGATGCAACTTACTTTCTTACTTTGATTCAAAGTTTTCTTGCTATATGCAGATAAACCAGATACCCCAAAGGTAGAGCTAGACTACAAAAAGTTAAACTAACACCCCTCTATATAAATAGGTGTTGTACGTTGAAATGCGTGATAGCATTTCATTTTTTACCGTAAAATATTCATACGTCGCGCTCTTTCGAATCGTCTTAAATATTTATAAGTCCGTGTATGCATAGCTCCAAGCGAAAATTGTTCTATGAATTTCTGAGCGTAATTTCCTAGTGGTACCTACTACCTCTAACTTTTTCTTTGAGTTGGACCACTTTCTAACTTCTACGAGTCTCAGTAACCCGTTAATGATCCACTATGATGAATGATCGGGTCTCCTCTCACAATAAAAGGGATGTAGGCCTTAGTCCACCACGCTGGGCTACTGCGGGTTGGTGGACAACATTTCAAATATCATATTGTAGTAAAATTCATACTTTTAAGTAATGTTTTGAACTATTATAATTATATTTTAAACCAATCAATAGGCCTAGGACGATAAAATTTAATGATTTTGATACATAGTCCCCCAATTGGGTATTACACAATTTTCTTTGTGATAAATGAAAAGATCATAATTATTATACATATACGTAAGTTTTATAACAAAACTATTTTTTTTCGCAATTATTCATAGTTATTTCAAAATAAAAATTAATCTTTGAATCCGGTACCGAAGACACGCCGACAACTCCCGAGCGCGTGTGACGTCATAATGTTAGTTTTCACTCCTTGCAGTTGATAGAAAAATGTTGATGTCTGTCTCAAATGTCTGGTCACGTGTAATAGCCGTAAACGTCGTACTGTTATTAGATAGCTATAACATTATGACGTCACAACTATGGTGACCAATCATGGCGCGTTTATAGTCACGCGATCTTTATTTAAATTTCATCAATTTTTAATTGTTTACAGTTAATTGAAAAAAATGTTTTTTTAAGTCTTTTCATTAAATATCAATATTTAATCAAATCAAACAAATCATTAATAAAGTTTTAAAATACATTAAAAAAATCAATAATTTTTTTTTTGAAATACCCAATTACCAGTTTTCCGTCGGTCCATTGATTACGCGACACCCTGTATATTAGTCTTAGACTTCATGAGTAACAACACAAGCATGAAGCAGCTCACACTATATTTATTTCTTTTTTTCAAGGGTTGCAGTGATTAAATGACTATCACGAGCACACAAGCTGTATGCTTTAGTTTAGCTAAGTCATTTTATGCTCGTAATAGTCATTTAGGCATAAGACAACAGTGTTATTTGATCTTCATAGGTATGATTTGTATTTGAATGTGTGTATGTATTACAAAAAATGTTACACATTGTCTGACATGTCAAATCAGCGTATCCTTTACCCGGGCGGAAAGCTGCCTTCTCGGCCGATTTCCTATTACCTGTCATGTCAGTCAATACTTATGTCTGTTCTCTATGTGTAGGGTTCTTTTCGTTCTTTAATAGTTTTATGTTTTTGCTATCTCGAGATATTAGGAATGTTAGTTTGTTTTAGCTATCTCGAGATATTAGGAATGTTAGTTTGTTTTTGCTATCTCGAGATATTAGGAATGTTAGTTTGTTTTTGCTATCTCGAGATATAACGAATGTTAGTTTGTTTTAGCTATCTCGAGATATTAGGAATGTTAGTTTGTTTTAGCTATCTCGAGATATTAGGAATGTTAGTTAGAGTAACTTTTTAATGTTAGTATAGATAGACAAAAACTAAGACAAAATGTTTAATTGCCCGAATATAATATATGTATGGAGGTGGTGGGCTACAGTGAACACTTAACATCAGGTGACTTGCATGCCAGTTTGCTTCTCAAATACTATAAAAGTCCACCCTGGGAAAGCTCCATTGGGATTGCCATTTATAATAGTTGTAAGTATTTACCGGATACGGAACCACATAATATAACAATGACTTCAACTTTTCAGGAAGCTGATAGTAAACAAAACTTGTACGCCTTTCCGTTTCCTTTGAACATCCGTCAGGTAATGATTGAAACGTTCCCCTTCTGTATTGTAAATGATACGCCAGAAAATAAATTATAGTTTTCCACTACACATTTTAAACAGCCACTAACATTTCTATCCTCGAAATTCACTAAATCATACCGGCTGATAGTCCACTATGATTTGACCTCAGCAAATTTGAAGCATCAATAAATAATTTGTATTGTCAACTTAACTTTTCTATGTCTCATTACAGGGTAAAGATGTCTCCCAAACCCTATTCAAGTACGAACCCTTTCTTTCATAGGGACATTCATGGATACTTGAGGCCTTTCTCTCTCGAAGGGGCCACGATATACTTTTGCATGTGTTTGTTGTAAACAATGCGTTGTACCAGGCGTCACACGTGTCATACCGAACTGGCCAATCGGAACACGTATCCTCAAACGCGCTATCATAAGTTACATAGAATCTCTACATACACAAATGGTCCGAAGTCAACATTCGGACCGCGGTCCCCAGGCAGTGACATCGCCTGGCGGAAGATCTCCCTTTTTCCTCCAAACATGCTTCAGAAACCCTGACAGCGTTGGCTCGCAGCAGACTCCCATCGTGCTGGTCGAGTAAAATTTGAGTTCCTCCATCACGTCTTCTACAGAGAAAATTTGAAAGCCAAACGCGCCTTCTCGAGGCCTTTACGCATGGCGGTACCCGACAGATCCTGCCCGACGTCAACAGAAATAGCGAGTTTATTCTGCTCGGAATAGAATCCAGAGCCACGGCAAGGTTGGTTATCAATATTACTTCTGCATTATGTCTTATACCGCGTTTCATCATAATGCTCTAAATGTATGTGAAGGTACCAGGCGACCATGAATCGCTAAGGCACGACCCAGATAGCATCATAATAGGTCAGTCAGTAACCCATTAATGACCCACTACGAGGTCGGGTCTCCTTCTCGCAATGAGAAGGATGTAGGCCGCCGTCCACCACGCTAGCCTACTGCGGGTTGGTGGACTTCACATACCTTTGAGAACATTTTTTTTGTGAACTCTCAGGCATGCAGGTTTCCTCACGATGTTTTCCTTCACCGTAACAGCAGGTGATATTTAATTTTATCAAGCGCACATAACTTTTTAACAAAGTCATTGGTGCGTGCCCCTGGGATTCGAACCCGGACCCCTCGATTCGAGGTCGAATTCTAAGCCACTGGGCTATCACCGCCTCCCTCGCCTCACTCATCATAATAACGTTAGCACAATTACAAACTATAAGACAACAGAGTAAATTCGTTCTTTAATCGAATCGCTACTCGTCCCAAATTTGTTGACCCTGGTGACCTTCAGAGATCTCGGAGGAATACAAATAAGGGATGTTCCTATAAAACAAGTTGTGTTTAGCTGAAGAGCCGAAGTTGTTTTCCATCCACTTGAACAACCATTTAATATTTCCATTCAGCTTTTCATCAGTTCATTGAGGTTGAGCCAAGAACCTCATTATAAGCGACCAGATGTTAAGTGGACCCACATTCAACCTCAAACAGATTGCTATTTGATATCGACGATGAAGCGACATGTATCTTTATCTACCAAAATAATATAATTTTACAGGAAACGTAGCCAGCTCACGCAAACAATTCGGTATTTAAAGTCTATCTAGGTACCTAAAAAAATCGCCAGAATGTCAGTTAGGATATCATGTCACTTCATCGTCGATATAGGTTATTGTCTTTGAAGTAGTGTCGCAAATGACAACCTGTCAACTAGAGACTTTTAAAAATTTCTTGTATACTAGATGCTATGGCATCATTCTTTATAGCACGGCTCTCGACTCGACAAAATATTTATTGGAATGAAACTAATAAAAGAGTACTTTGTTTACAGCAGATATATTTATTCGAGTAAAAGCTCGGTCGCCCTGGTACTAAACTCCTAAAAAGTATTGCACACTTACTTCAATGCCGCTACGCTTTCCTGCCGAACCTAAGCACTGACCAATTATCCTCAATCGAGAGGAAACCTCTCTAACGCTTCGACAGTACCACCCGTCACGCAACAACCTAAACGATTTCACAGCTTGTCTTGGCTAATTATATGAAAACCCCGTACCTGGACAATGTAAAACCAACCTTATACCCACGCCACAAAGTTGAAAATCCAGTGTTCAAACGCGCCAGATTTACAAATCACTTTGAAGGAAACTGCACAAGAAAATATACCCTATTGTAAAGCATTAGAATTTATTTTCGAGTGGAGTGTTTTGGGTCGCCACTGAATGAAGTCGTGAAGGCGAGATTGGTTTGACGAGCAAGCATTAATTGCCGTGGACGACATTTGGGGGTTGGTCGGGGTCACAGACCTCTGAATGCAGCCCACTGGGTCAATCTAATGAGGTTGTCGTGAATGGACTTCTTTTGACGTCTGAACGATTTCAATTTTCTCTACGCGTTTCTTGTTCGTGAACGATTTGGAGATATATTTTAGGGTGGACATTATATCAGTAATTTTCCTTCTCAAGCCATAATAACAGGATTATTTACCGAATAATTGGTATAAAGACCAACGATGTTAATTCGATTTTAAAGACTAGTAAGGTGAAAACAAATAGACTGATCATACGAAGATTTTAATGATGAATTGAGCAATGTTAAAACTGCTTAAATGGAGACCCGTCTCTGCAAAGACTCTGTTAGTTGGTCACTTGGTCAGTAAACCAACTGCGTGCCGAATGGCAACTGGATCAGAGTCAAATATAGGAATTAGGGCACTTTCTCATTGTGTTGCAAGTGCGGAGCTTACAGGATAATGAGAAGACACCCTTTGAAATGGGGCTCCTTGTGAGAGACCTATGTGAACCATTAGACTACCATTGGTGGGAGAAAGAGGGAGAGAACCGGCGGATTGTGAAAGAGCGGACAATCACTTTTTATTCCTTCAAATGAATACCAAATTACTAACAATCAACGAAAACAAGGTAAAAATTGAAACAAATTCAAGTATTTGTAACGAGACTTCAACGAGACGTCACAGAATTTAAATTATCTTTTCCACTCTTCAAGTTTACAAACGCTGTACGAAAAATAAAACTTAAATGCATTCGTTACATGCTGGAGAAATCCGCGTCTTGAGTACACGAGTGCCCGCTCTCGTCAGTGTAACTAACCATAACTTTATCATGTCTGAACATCTTTCTGAGATGAAAAAAGTAGTGGTAGCCCGGTGCTTGACATTCGACTGTAATTTGTTACATTTTTACACGCTATTACCTTCAGCTGTACTTTATAACGTTCAAAGTAAGTGGTGATAGCCAAGGCTCAGGCCACGCTCAGTTTGGACACGTGTTCGTACGAATTCAACTCGTGCATATACGTGCGTTTACGTACGAACTATCCCGACCTTTGAAATAGTATGGGAGTGCACACACTGCGCCCGACTAAGTTAACGTATGCTCCCATAGTATTTCTAAGGTAATGACTTCCTTTAAAAGTTTTGTGTGCATAATGCCAGGAGTAGGAACATCCCACATTATGTTAGAATCCGTAACAACATTCCAACAAATAATGTTTGTTCCATCTTCAATATTGCATGAGATAAGCTTGAATGCAACCACTCGTAACATTCTCAGAGAACAGATGAACTAGTAGACCGAGAGCTGGCTGGCATTTTTCATGAAAAGTTTGAGACGTGAAATAATGTTCAATTGATTATATTTGTAATATCCGAACACCAAAAATGTAGACTTAGCCGGCAGGTGATGTAATTTAGCCAATATCAAAAATTGTTTATAATTTTGACAATGGCCTGAAAAAACCTTGTTTTTCAAATATTATGTTGTAAAAATCTCAACGTGTCTCAAATGCTTTTTTCGATTTAAAAATTAATGTTGGAGACGCCCGGGCAAGTTATAAACATGATTCAGTGTTTTGGCTTCATTTTTATTAATTCCTTACTACATTTTAATTCCTTGTTGTTAAAATTCCAAAACGCCTCAAACACCTTTTTTGGTAAAAAAAACGTTCTTTCATAATTTAGAGTTAGTCAAAATTCCATTACCCGCCAGCCTGGTATTTTTGGTGTTCGATTACAAATAACCGCTTCAACATGTAATATGCCTCAAACACTTCACGAAAAATGTCCTCCAGCTCTTGGGCTTTAGGTACTACAATGATAACAATACTACCCACAGTTGCACAACTATTGCGTTCTTATTGACGCCAAAGCCGAGGCATTTTCGACCTTATTGCTTTACGCATAAGAGCCATGTGACATGACTTCGTCGAACGAAGTTACGGCCAGCTCCGATACCAAGTATCGCAACTCCATACCCCGTAATCTGCCCAGAACGACGTGACTCTCATGCCAATGGGAATTTGCTCAAAACAATGAGCGACTATCCATTGCCCGGTTGGTACCAACGATTGTATGTTTTACTGTCAATGCAATGCAGCAATGGACACCGTTCGTGAGTTAAATTACTTTAAGACATAAAGTATAATAATAGTATCGTATTGTCTTGGCTTCAGTTTGCCAATTCTCTAATTTCAACCTTATGGTCTTGGTTTTAAGATTGATTTTCATTAGTTATGTTAATGCATCTACTTCAGTCGTACACTTCGTAGATGAATGGCATAATCGCAGCATCTCAGTTTCACAGTCTTATTTCACAATGGTTTTTATTTCAGAAGCTCTATTTTGTTACCTCCTGAATTTTGATTAGTTATTCCTATGTTATCTCCAGGTGCTAATTTTCCTTCACTAGGTTCCTCTACTTTGATTTATAAGTTTATATATACTTACTTTTTCTGAGGCCTGCAGATTGTTGAGAGGTGATCATATAGGATTATTATTACTCTTTACAATTTTACTCCCTACTTATCATTGACAAGTATTTCGAGCTTGAATTTACATTCTTATATTTATCTATCACTATCGTCAAAGTATTCAAAGTAGTCATCAGTACATAAAGCAACAGTCATACCATTCGTCAGTCTGTCAGAAAAAATCCCATATTAATGACACACGTTAGCTATACGCGACACTATAGTTATCCAATAGTTTAAGTTTTCCTTATTTTCAAAAATGCTTCCTTCAGTTTCTTGTACACAAGCAGACTTATCAACAAAATCACCAGCCCTCAAACAGTTATTATCAACTCGTGTAAGATAATGGCGCGCGCTGTCGTCGTCGTCTAATCATCGGCGTCTTTACTTCAATGGTTGCTAATTATAAAGAAGATAAAGTTTCAATCAAAGATGTAGATCTAAATAGATAACGCAAGTTATCCCATCATTATGAAGAGCAAGCGTGCCGCTTTTTACTACCTACTGAGATAAAACAAGAACGTTTTAGTGATGGGGATCCTACATCTACGCGGAGCTGAATCAAAAGCACCGGTTTGAATAATATTCGATTATTAATGTTATGGATCTTCATTCTAATCGATTCGAACTAGTCATTATAATGCCGATTATCAAACAAATTGATTTTATTCCTGTTATTGGATAATTGGAGTAATGATAAATGCGACGCCCCGCTCCCGTTGTTCACAGTACAGTACCAACTAAATGAAACAATAACGATATGTACATTCCGAAAACTTTTCAAATATTTTGACACGTAAAATACCTACATTTGCGTGAGCTAATTAGATCTGTGTCTATGGTTTCAATGATAAAACTTGTGACAGCGAATTTGCGCCTCTATTGCTAAATGAGGAGACTTCGCTTTTGTGATCTTCCGTTTATAAACCTTTTGTCTCTCAAGGATGCTGGAAACAGGGAAATTGGAAGAATTTGAAGTACCTATCTTGACAAAAAATAGGACATCTTTGGTTTACGTTTTCCTCGGTAGATTTTGCAATTATTTAAATTCGTGTACTTGGCGGGTTGTCGTTTTAAGACTGGTTGTCTGTGCTGTGAGTTCGATTCCCAGCAGAGTGAACGTTATAATGATTAAAAATTTCTGTTTCCAATGTGTCCTTACTTTTAGTATTCTTGATGTAACAAAAAATTCTCTCTTGAACAAGTCGTTTTTGAACAAATTAGAAAGAAGGTTAATAGAAAACGACGTTTCTATGTTTAGCCCGCGCACGAAATTTATAGTATCAGTCACATAGGTAAATCCCCGGACAAAACGGACACAAAGCGCGCAGTCAGTCGTCGATTGCTCGTTAGTCGCTGTCGTTGTAACTTGACGCCTGCACAGAACCAGATTATCTCGCTGTTCTTTACACGGCTTGTCTGTCAATTTGAGATACGTATCTCCCCACTGGGTAAGATATCCGTTGATGTTTGGGATTTTTAAAGTCTTGTGTCTTTTATATCTATGTTTTGGTGGGTATTGTTTGTTTTACGATTTCGTAGTTTTTTTTTGTTTACTAATATCTGTCTTCTTTAACGTTCTTCGACAACTAGCCAACGCTCAAAGTCATGTAATTGGCATTATTTGAACAGTTTCCAGTAAAATAAATTAGTTCATTGTTATCCTACATTGTCTGAGAACTCCAGTCGGAGTATAAAAATCAGTCAGATAGGTAAATCCCCGGACGAAACGGACGTCTTCAGGAAATAAGGAAATTCTGAAAACCAGTTTATTTCACTATGCTTTACACAGTTTGTCTGTCAATTTAAGATCTATCTCGTCACCTGGGTACGATTAATGGTGATGCTCAAAATCTTCATGACTATCTTTTGTCTCAGTTGTTCTTGTTTTGTGAAGGTTTTTCATTTATTGTTCCATTTTTGCGATAGACGAAAATAGACTTAGAATTTATTTGATTTCTACTAACGTTAATGTTCATGTTTTACTACTGTTCTTCAAGTTGAGATATAATTATTTTGGTGCATTTAGGTTTATATTTAGAATTAGATACTTCGATCATTAGTTTTGTGATTTTTTTTTAATTATTATATGACCAACTAATTTCCTGTATTGAGATAATTACCTGTATTAATTTAAATGGTCACTAGACACCAATTTTTACTAATATAATCGTTATTTATTACAATTCCTCTAAAGTTTTGTTTTCGAAAATTTCTTCTAAATATCACATTATGAAAAAAAATCAAATTGTACAATACTCACTTTGATTTGAGATTTTGCCAATAATAATACTAATACTACCACCATTAAACCATTTGATAATAGAGACAAGACAACAACTCGAAACACCAAAATAAGATGACTTTATTTGCAGTATTGTTTCCAACTTTAATAAAAACAGTAGCAATAACAACAGAACTGTTCAACAATTTCTAGATTACACCAACGCTCGCCCGCAGACCACTCCACCAAGAATACCTCATTTTACAATTGCAAGTAACCTAATCTCTAATACCTAAGCAATAAGGTTGAAAATTAAGGAAGTAGAAAGCCCAAGCTCAACGACGTATTTTAACTGCGAATACGAAGGAGATAACCAATGCTGCTCTATAATAAGTTGAACAACTAATGTGTGATCAGCGATCAATGGTTCGATAAGTATAATTATTAGTATGGTGGTGTTTGTTACTGGAACTGAAATTAAGAAAATAGGATGAAAATGAGCTGATGAAGAAAATGAGATCACAGCAGGTGAATGGGATAATAGCCCTCTGTTCTGACTATCACTTCAGTAGACGATTAACAAAAACTAAAAGTCGACTACTTATAACACAGTTTAAACGAGGTATTATTCTCATCTGAAAAGGCTACGTGGTCTGCAAGTGTGGTATGTTGGTATAGCAGTCGTGGTCATCCAGTAGTCCAGTTGTGAAAATTTTCAAAATTATTGAGCGCATAAAAGCAAAGCTGAGTTGAGCGTATACGAGCAATATTAGTAAGTAGTATTATACATACTCGTACATACCAGTACGTACCAGTCAAACACATAACCCTCCATTTTGGTTCGCCGTAGTCAAAAATATGGGATAAGAAAATCCATAACAATTTCAGATGAGAATATTTTCTTCTTGAATACTTTTAAGAATCTGATTTTTAAGTAGACGCGTTTTGATTAATTATTTACCTATTTTAATTCTAATGAACTGATCCATTTCAAAGCACTCATTCAAAACTTTAAGCATCGCATAAGCTTTAACTCCCGAACTTACAATCAAGTTAGGTTCTAATTAAGATTACAATAGATCTAATTAAGTTTCATAACTGCTTTATCTAGAATAATTTACTTATATAAACAAATTAACCTAGCCTTCCGAAGTTTTAGTAGAATAAATTTTAATGAGATACTCGTTAGATTAGGATTAAGTAACAAAGTTGGGATCTTGTATTTGAAAGTTTCTACTTTTACCTTGTAATGACGGTTAGTGCTTGTAGAAGGGATCTGTTTATATTTGAGTCGTAAATTTTGTTTCTGCTTCAAGAGTTAACAAATGAGATTAATTAGTTAAAAATTTCGAAGGTAATTGTTCAAATCATGCAAATTAACGTACCTATAGTCCAAATTTTATACATGTCGTATTTGATAAAAATATTGGCACAATTATTTATTAAAAAAAATTAAAAAATAAATAAAGGGTCCTGGGTTCGATTCCGTTATGCGCCGCATCCTTTCTTTCAAGATGGCGATCGTGGGACAAGGGCCACGAATCCACAAATTTGGATTTAAGCTTTCACTGTCCCCCTATACATCTATAATATAGAATTTTATTTATTTATTTATTTCTTGGGAAAACTTACAGCTAGTCACTCTACTCTTACTTACACTCTGAAAAATGCACGCAAAGCCCAAAAAAGTACCATTTCAATGGACTCTCGTAATGATACATATTCTGAGTATATTTCATGTGACTGTCAGATATGATTCATGGATCTATAGGACAGACAGTAAAACTCTTGTTATAAGGTGTGTAGCACATTTTGGACATGAAACTCCAAAATTGAAGGGCATTATCAGATGAATAATAGAACAGCTCTATAGATATAGTACGCAGTTAATACCGAGACATAGGTAGTATGGACGTCTGACTCAATAGAATTACAGTAATGAGTGAACGTCCTTTGGCTGGGACTAGGGATTTAGATCAAAACGCTTCTTTGTTTCAGACTACGAGAGAAGCTTCGCATTGTTCGGAATTACGACTAGTTATGTTGTTATGTTAATTACGTTAGTATGTAACAAGAATAGATTTCAACGAGCTTTTTGAACGGAAATTAGAGAAAATAATAAAAAATGGAGAAAATAAATTGTTTTCTATATTCTATTATTTTTGAAATATTTGTTTAATTTTTATTCGAACGGTACTTTAAAGGAAACAAATATGAATACGAATGACGAGAATGCAATGACGTTCAACGAGAATGAGATATTTTAAACAAGTACGACCACAAATTTTCGCATAGGTATTACTGATTTTATTTTTGTTTCGATAACGAATGACCACACACCACACAATGCTTAATAATCCCGAAATACCTTCCCAACATTTTTACACAAAACTCAATCAAAATAACATTTTTTTTTCATGAGTAGTTATGGGCAGGGTCACCCACTGATTCCGGCTTATTGTCGAATCTTGGAACACGTAGTAATAAGGCGTGTAAGAATGGCTGTACAACCCTAGAATCGGATCCACTTTTCAGCGAAAAACGAAAGGTATTCGGAAAGTGCTTCTATTGGCAGAAACTAAGACATTCTCTACAAGTAATAAATTCAACTATGCTTTACAACCTTAAGCTTAAGCTTAGCGTAACAGCAGATGATATTTAATTTTATAAAGCGCACATATCTTTTTTACAACTTTTTACAACTTTTTACAACTTTATACTTTTTTACACTTTGTAACCCAGCGGCAAGAATTCGAGGTCGAATTCTAAGCCGCTGGGTTATCACCGCTTAGTAATAAAATATAATGATATATTATGTTAAAAAATATTATCACTTAATATCGACGCCACTCCGCCTGGTCCTGAGCCCCTTGAATCCAACGGTTTCCCGCTGTCATATTATTCAGGTCGTCAGTCCACTTGGTCAGCCTGTGCTCATTTTACCTAAACGTGGTCGCCGTTCGAGGATCTTTTTTTTCTTTAATTGCTATCCACAGACTCTAGGTCCGTGCATTTTTTGCATCACGTTACTAGTAAGATTATTGCTCCAGAAAAAGTTCTTTGTCAATTTTGGCCCGGTGTCTCCTTGGATCGTCCCGGGCGTTCCTTTAGGGTTCGAGGATCTTTCTTCCCCATCGGTTGCCAGACTTGTGAAGCTGCCTGCCAGCCCATTACTACTTTACTTTGCAATCTTGAAGAGCTACGATAGGTCGGTAACCTTTGTTCTTCCACAGATTTCTTCATTTCTGACTCTGTTACGTGGAGAAATATCAAACATAGCTATCTTTCTCTCTATTCATTTACTAAAAAAAATATCATTTATACTGGCTTTGTACCGAAGTTATAAAATAAAGAACCAGATCAAAACGAGATCACATCATAATTATTCTTTCTCGACATATAAAATGACGTGAAAGTTCAGCATGTTTCAAATAAAATATTTTACACAACTGTATTTATGTCGTATCACTCAAAAATCTTGAATACGGAATCCAATTATCACCCCGGGTGTATCGCAAGCTTCCCTTTAAAATCGTTCGAGAATTTTCCGTTCGTTAAAATTTCGAAAAGAGGCAGAATTCTTAATTGCTGGAAGTTTTGAGGTGTCTCTCGTATAAAATTTCAGCATTTTATTGGTTTATTGGTGTGTTTCGTGCTGGAAATTTCCAAGTGGAAAAAAATTGCAAACAAAGGAAACAAGAGTTGTTTTTTTTAACTTTCATCGACGTAAAGTGATTGATCATTTTGTAGAAAAAGAGGAGATCTCCCGTGATATTGCAGCCCGGGAGTGGTGATAGCCTAGTGGCTTAGAATCGAGGGGTCCGGGTTCGATTCCCAGTGGCATGCACTAATGACTTTGTAAAAAAGTTATGTGCGCTTTATAAAATTAGATATCACCTGCTGTTACGGTGAAGGAAAACATCGCAAGGAAAACTGCATGCCTGAGAGTTCACAAAAAAAATGTTCTCAAAGGTATGTGAAGTCCACCAACACGCAGTAGTGTAGCGTGGTGGACTAAGGCCTACATCCCTTTCATTGTGAGAGGAGACCCGACCCTGTAGTGGGTTACTGACAGCTCAATATTTATATCTAAATAAGGATACCTATACAAAACAAAACAAATATTTTATAAAAAGAAATCTGGACTAACGCCATATTTTGTTCAATAGACCTGAAAAAATAAATCCGAGTGTTCATTATTCAAAACGCTTCGTCGACTAGAAAGAGGCGGGTCCTTCTCATATATTTCACGAGATTGGGCGTCTCAATTAGGATTAATATTTTCTTTTGAGGCCTTTTGAGGCGCTTCAAAGAGATTGCATTCGAGGATCCTACAAATTGGGGCAGAGGGAACATCACTTTGGGAAGGTTTAAAAATAATCTTACTCCATTGAAAACCATTTTTATGAGCCGTTAGTGTGTGTATCCTATGTAACTCCGAAACTAATTGACGGATGGTGATCGTTCTTTTTTTGTTTGATTGCATTTTTCTCAACTTAGGGAACCGTAAAAATTTATTAAGTTTATACGGTGAGAACATTTGAAGGGAGTGCGATGAGAATAGCAGAAGTTTCTATATTTGGCAGAACGAAGTGCGCCGAACTAGTATCGAATGAAAAATAAAGTAACAGCAATTTGTAGTCGGGTTCAACCAATTCAAATATTATGCCGACATAAAAATCAATCCCCAGGCTATCCGTGGCAGCTATGTTTATTGAAATGACCGGACGGGGTTGTTTGCAAACCCGCAGCGATCCCAAGGCTTCATATTTGCATAAGCTGTTTGCTCCATCTGTTAGAAGCTGTCCTGAGGAGAGTTCGCTAAATAAAACAAAAATTTTGTCAATAATTTGTAGTCATGTCGTCAATCAAGTGGTGATAGTCCGGTGTCTAAGAATTCGGCCTCTCTCTCGGGGAGTCCCAGTTCGGATCCCAGTGGCACGCAATAATAACTTTAAAAAAAAGTTATGTGCGCTTTGTAAAATTAAATATCACTGTGAATAAAACATCGTGAGGAAACCTGCATGCCTGAGAGTTCACAAAAAAATGTTCTCAAATGTATCTGAAGTCTACCAATACGCAGCAGGCCAGCGTGGTGAACTAAGTCGCCACCCTGATAACTCGCCGTGAATCTGTGTCCCGCTTTTAGTAAGTGTTGTTGCTGGGTATATTTAATTTAAGCTGACAATCTTAGGTCTTATTCTAGTTGGTTGTTGCAATACGACACAACCGACTGACCAACCAGCGCGACAAAATCTAAACACAGATCTTCGAATTGAGCTGTCCTAAGTGACAATACGCACTAACAAGACAAATTCGCGACAAAATCGTAGGATGAACTTGTTGTGAGCGATTGATTTTACCATCAAACGACTTTGCTATAAGGACAAAAGGTTATTCTTAATCAGAAACCGAAACCGAAACCGAAACGTATGATCTTAGATAGGACTCCATCATATTTATAAAATGATTCTCCAAACGCTATCATTATTTACCTGGTTTTAATGGAACATTTTCCTGTTCCTTTCAATTAACTGTATTGTTTCGCGGGGATGTTTCGGTAATAAAATTTACAGTCAATTTAGAAACGCTTAAAAACCATCAAAAAGACATTAATTTGAGATCATTTGTAAGCAGAGTCGTGATTGCTATTACAAAGTTAAGAGAGATTCGTACTGAACGAACGAAAAATAAAGCAACATCGGGCGCGGTCAGTATCTGGATGAGTGGTCACTAGTGACGAATGAAATGCGAGATTCCGTGCTTCGGAGGGCACGTTAAGACGTCGATTCTGGCTGTTATCGATAAGATATCAGTCGTTAAACCTTGTCGTAAGCTAGCAAGTTTCTTCACCCATCAGCATTGGAGGAGCGTGGTGAAGTATGCTCCAGGCCTCCTCCTGTTATGCGCAGAGACCCGTACCCAATAGTGGGACCAGTTGGATGAAGTTTGGGCTAAATTTATCCTCGACGAATATCAAAATAACTCGACGATGTCCTGAAATGGGAAAATCTATCGTCCCCAAAGAAGAAACTGACAAACATATCGTCACTTTTGTATACGAAAGTGTTTCCTGAATGAAGAATGTCAGGGGTTGTGAACGTTTTCCTCAACCTAAATGAAAGCGATGTCGACAAACACTTACAAGACGTCCAAATAAAGCAGCACAGTATTAGGCGCTTTGTTTTCCTTAATATATCTTATTGAATGGAAATGAAATGTATAGTGTTTTTGCCATTTAATTACTTTCGTAGTTTTGTATGATGTATACATTAAACCCTGTTAAGAGGAGTTATTGTCACTTTTTGTTTGTATGTCATTTCATGAACTCGGCAAGACAAGGAACCTTAATGTCTTTTCTATAAGGCACACAATAGATTGTCACGATATTTGACTTTTAAGTCTTTTTTGACTTTTTATCACGGGCAAGACACGACATTGGCGCGATACGAGTGTGAATGGTCATACAGAATCGGGCCCCTGGTTGAAACGTAAACACTGTACTCCCACTTTTAAAGGTCGTTGAGGTTTTTTATTCTTACTTCGAAGACTTTTTCGCATTTTTTGTTATTTACCTCACTGATTTGTCCCCTTGCGTACTAACTTAGTCCGCACACATTAGCAAATTTAATCCTCAAAAAATATATATTAATATTCTTTTTTAAAATTGAAATATGATCGAACTATAAAATTTTATATTTAATTTATGAGTTAATATGGATTTAAGTGGTTAATTATCTCCGAATGCAATTTCCTCTAAAGTGCGCTTTATAACATTAAAAGCCCTGAAAGGTAAAGGAAAACATCGTGAGAAATGTACATGTATAATTGCATATTTCAATTTAAACTCAAGTTTTCAACATTCCGAAGTCACCATTACAAGTTGCTAACTCACAAAGACAATAATATTCAGTTGGAAGCAAGAAGTTAACTCAGCGAGTAGCAGCGAGCGCTAATATGCCACACGAAGTTAGCGGAGCGGAGCGCTAAGAGGGTTTCAGTTGCGCTGCCATTACTGCAGGACTTGGTAACTGCATACAAGTGTTAAAGATACTTCACTGTATATTTCAAAACTTTTTACTTTTAGGGTTGACATAAAAAGAAAAACAGCTAGGACCAATACATTTCAACTACATTATTAATCACTGTGATGATTATAAATAATCCACCGTTAACGTAATGTAAGTAAAGCATTTAGCCACTTGTTAACTTAACTGGAAAATTATCAAAGACAGTTCAGCGTAGATTATGTAGGAGTAGATTATGCGAAGTAGACGTCAAGTTAATATTCCTATGAATCCACTTTAAAAAATCTTAAAGTAGGTAGCCCACAGATGACTTTGTTATTGACCTGATAATTTGACCCAAAGTGATAATAATATACTGCATAAAAGTGTGAAGAAATACGTTAGCGGAAATTTCGAAACCTTTTACCTTTGAGGAGTGTAGAAATATTTTGTATAACCAATACAGTTATAATAGTTAGTAGAAATTCTACCACCATCCCTATCCACCGAATTATTTTTTATAGTTGCCGTCACGAGTGGTGAGCAGAACTTTCATTGGTCGGTTTGACATTGACTGCGCTGCGGTGCACACGATTGGTTCGACAAACGTCAGTTCGTCAGTGTGCGTCGTCTATTGGTCCAGCACGTTTTTTCGGCGGCTGTACATTGGCCGAAAGTATACAGTATCTCTACCACTGATAATCTGTGCTCACGATTCATGACGGTACTATAAAGCTTTACTTATTTAAGTAGGTACGAATGAAAGGGTGGGTAATACAGAAAAAATATTTTTTAAATTATTTATCTACTCAATATTATTTCTACCAGATAACTAAGGTTATAAGAAGTAAATATTGGTTCACATTAAGCTCCTATTTTAGTCACATCACGTGATTTAGTAATTGATCGCGTATAAGCAACGAAGATTCATACAAACTACCTTAACCGTTAACTTCACATTCGTTCGAAATTCCTCGTTTATTTGACCAAAACTTTCACCACATTCATGATTAGCAGTAATAACACTCTCAATTAACATCAACATGATTACAAGCCCTCATATGAAACTTCGTTCCGAAAACCGACGACCATCAAATTAATAAACCGCATCATCGACACCGATCAGCACTAATCTATGAGCCGGTGCAAATTACCATCCGCCGAAATTAATATCCAACCGATTGGGGGAGGATCGATTAAAGGGAGCGTTGACCTTTTGACAGATATCGACGACTTGACATTTTGCTGATTGTTGAGCACCTGAGAATACATTGAATACCTGAGGCATTTTCAAATTCAAATTCAAAAGCTTTTATTCATTATTAGGTACAATTTATGCACACTTAATGAACGTCATACATTAAACATTATACAAGCATCCGCTTTGATCGCCCCTCAGGCAGAACGTAAACTGGGAGAAAAAAGCGGGCAGAAAAAAACTCCCAGCACTCTTTTAAAAATAAGTATGAATTATTCTATGGTGCAGTATGACTAGGCGCAATAAAGGAACACACGTGACAGCTATCGTGTGTGTTAATATCGCCCCATTGGCATCCGCTCACAAATAAATATTGATACATGGTGTATAGAAATAGCCTAGTGAAGTTATTCAATCCCACGCTTTCTTATCGTCTAAATAGTCCTTAGTTTCATTTACTTTTAGTAATAAAATTTGTTACATTGCTTATTATTTGAGGTTGGTGCCAAAATTCCAATTGATAACCTACTTTCTTGAAGTCGCTTCATAAAAAAAATAATTTTAAAAAATTAAACCGCCTAGCATCATGCAGCCTAAAGCGGGGACGCGTGATCTAGCGTCGTGTGTAAGTAGCGTCGTATTTCCATTTGTATAGAAAATACGCACAGTGCACCACACAGAAAACGCATCTGCATGTACGCGCGTGGATGCGTTTTTTATACAATCGTTAATCGTTTAACTCAGTTAGGTCTTATCTCATTTGAGGCTAGAAGCAAGCCTCAACATCAGGTGGCCTACTCTTTTGCAACTCATTTACAACAAAAATTATCGTAAATTATGACAACATTTCAAGCATGTTTTATTACCAGAAATAATATTAATTTTGGACAATTAGTATAATTGTACGCAATTTGCTCTGTGTGATGTCGTTAAGAAAACATGCCGGCGATATTAGGCAACTCATCCAGATACCGACGTTGTTTTTAGTACTTTGTAGGAGAAATAATTGGCTACACTGCAACCTTTTCATGGCTCACTTTTGGTCATCTTTCCCCATTACAAGCAAAGACTTGAAGCATACTCCACCACGCTGCTCCAATGCGGATTGGTGGAAAAACGGGCTAGTGGCCAACCCGTGTCGGATGTTTTCAAACCGCCCACAGAGCCTACGACAAGGTTCAACGACTGCTATCGTGTCGATAACAACCGGGACCGACGGCTTCACGTGCCCTCATAAGTGCACATTTAATTCACCACTAGCGGTCACCCATGCAAGTACTGACCGCGCCTGACGTTGCTTTACTGTTTCGATCGCTTGCAATCTACTGCAGCAGTGCACTCTATGCACGCTTGAAAAATAATTATGAAGGAGTAAGCTTTGAAATCATTTCGTATGCAGCGAGAACTTTGTATACCTAAGTGAGGTTCGTAACTTTTGGCATAATAAGAATTTTTGAGTTTAATTTTTCTCATTACAGAAGTAGACAACTTTTTACTGGGCTACATTTTTACTGAGTGAAAACTCCACAGGGATTGATCCAATAACATAAATCTTGAAATGGCTTCCGTGATACCACATCTCTCTCGCCACTTGGCTCCACTGATTCTGAAAACATGGCTCCACTGATTCATTACGTCATGATCATCTAGCCTGGTGGGAGATCTCTTCTCTCATTGCCAAATTATGCTGTTGCTTATAGCGAGAAAGCTAATACATTATTTTTATATGAAAACTAACTTGAAATAAAATTAATTTAATGAATTTTACAAATTTTACTTATTCGATGAGTTCAAAGCATTTAATCCCATAACCTCAACAAATACCGACTTTTAATGGGATTCCGTATCTGAAAGTTATGAATTGCGGTCTAACTAATATTGGCGGGAATGTTAGGCAGCGCACAATAGTTCAACGAAACAGTTGCGGTTCGAGTGCCGCGCCCACTAATTGCTTGATTAATTGTATTTTATAATTAACTATCGAACATTACTAGCCTCCATTGAATTCAAAATTCCATAACTTTTATTAATAGTCAGGTACCAGTTTTGCTTATTTCACGTCATACGTGACACGTCAGAGAACAGCACTTACACTGTGATCACCGTGATCCAGGAAGGTCATCGTGAACCAGGAGAAAAATTCCGACGGAATAACAGTCTCAGCACTATTTAGAAATCAATTTGTGAAGTATAAGATTGCGTCATTTCTGACTTAGTCTCAAAGAAAAGTGTCAGGCATTGCTCTCTCCACCTTTTACTGGGTGTCTTATTTCGGGGTGACTAAAGTTTGTGAAACTCTGATGCGGTTAAAGTAATAATGGCGGATAATGTTAGCGGTCGCGCACAATAGTTCACCAGAACGGTTGTAGTTAGGGTATTACCGTGCTAACTGTTTGATGAATATAACACAAATAGTGAGTTCGATCCTGTCTGTAACCCATTAGACACCACTTCGGGTCGGGTTTCCTGTCGACAATGAGAAGGATACAATACCCTACGTAATTATTAAGGATTCTTTGGCATGCAGGTTTTCTCAAATAACTCTAATGGAATAACAAAAGAAAAAGGACCATTTATTCGCAACAGTAACAAATTAGATCTACAAAATTAAATAAAAAAGAAACACAAAAAAAACAAAACAATTTTTTACATTTTTTGTTTGTCTGTTTGTTCCCGTTAATCTCTGGAACGGCTGGACCGATTTTGATTGGACTTTCAATGGCAGATAGCTGATGTAATATGGAGCAACTAAGGCTAATTTTATTTCAGAATTCCACGCGGAAAAAGTCGCGGGCACAGCTAGTTATTTAAAAACTTTGTCAACAAAATCGTCTATTATAAAAATCTTTTGACTTTATCCCGCTAAAATACGGCAACTGTTAAAGTTTTTAATTACTTCGAGTGTTAGGTTTTAAAAGCGAGTGGGGTTTTTACCGAAATTAAAAATTTGGCTAAAATTTTCAAGCGTTCAGCAACGTGAAGCTGTTGTTTCCAGATTTCCGTAAAAGCTTTTGACTATAATAGTATTATTCAATTTTTGTTGAAAAATTTTTAGCCTCAGTATACTTATGAATTGATTTATGATAGGATTTACATTTTTTACCGGAGATACTATCTATGTGTATCTATGTGTATGGGATGTGTAAGTGTAGTAGTGTGTATGTGTAGTGCGGCATTGCTAAAACTCAGACAGGGTACAGTATATCGGTCGTCAAACGTATTTTGTCGTTTCGTTTTCATCGTGTCATATTTTGCCAAACCTCCCTTTTGTTAACTACATTAGAATTAAAGTTAATTATTTTTTCACCCGTAAATTTTCAGAAATTCAATTAAAATCCTCAGAAACCATTTAATTCCCGCCTCAGTGTGGTCGTCGCGGAATTATTATAATTAAACAAGGAAATAAATGTAAAGCTTAACTTAACAGCAACGCAGGTATCTGCAAATTAATTTGCATTAGGTAGCTCTTTGCATTTGTTTGCGAAAGAACCTGGCTCAAAATTCACCCTCCAACCGAAACCCGACCTTATGGGCACAGCTTAGAGTTTATTTTCCTAATTATCGTGTGGTTCCAGGTAATCCCTATACAGATATGCAGATACTTTCAGACAATTTAACTGGAGAGCGGCGAAATGCACGGCTGGTTCAGACGGGCGCTGTGTCGTATATAAAATAACGTTTAAAGGTGTTTTGTGTTAAAGTAAGCGAATAGATGGCCATATAAAGGGCAGTTATAGCTAACGTGACCATACATTTTGAACGGGACAGTCCCGTTTTGACCCATTTACCTACTTATATTAATAAATTTAAAAGAACTATCAAATCAGTCCTGTGCCGAAAGGCCTATTATGAAACTAAGGACTATTTAGACGATAAGAAAGCGTGGGATTGAATAACTTCACTAGGCTATTTCTATACACCATGTATCAATATTCATTTGTGAGCGGATGGCAATGGAGCGATATTGACACACACGATAGCTGTCACGTGTGTTCCTTTATTGGGCCAAGTCATACTGCACCATAGCATAATTCATACTTATTTTTAAAAGAGTGCTGGGAGTTTTTTTCCGCCCGCTTTTTTTTCCTAGTCTACGTTTTGTCCGAGGGGCGATCAAAGCGGATGTTTGTATAATGTTAAATGTATGACGTTCATTAAGTGTGCACAAATTGTACCTAATAATGAATAAAAGCTTTTGAATTTGAATTTGAATATGTGACATTTTTAGAACGTTAAGTATTTTCCAATACTACTATAACCTTTAGACTCAAGATTAAATTTGACCTTAAACCATATTGGTCGACTGCCAACTACATCAAAGTGATGAACACTCAGCAGTATGACGACAAAGATTATCGTATCACTTCAATGATTTACTTCAAGAAATTAAAGACAGTCATTATCATGCTAAGATGATGGCATCAAAGATCCAGAGAAGAAAATGAAGTAAATGTAATATACAATCATTATTGGTAATCGTGGGTTCGATTCCCACCCAGGACCAATATTTGTGTGATGAGCACAAATGGTTGTTCTGTATCTGGGTATAAAATATCTATATTATAAGTATGTATTTAAAAATATATAGGTAATGTATGTTTGTACATTACCTATATATGTTGTATATTATGTTAAATTATCTGATTACCATAACACAGGCTCACTGCCTACTTTGGTATCAGAAAGCCGTGTGTGAGTTGTCCCACGATATTTATTTATTTATTTATTATTATTAAATGACTAAAAATCTAAAAGCGTTGATGGCGCAGTGGCTTTGAATTCGACCTCTTAATCGAGGGGTCCGGGTTCGAATCCCAGTGGCATGAGTTAGTCATACCTCTTAGTCGTACTTAGTCATACCTCTTATTCGTACTTAGTCATGCCTCTTAGCCGTACTTAGTCGTACGTTATACGTCGTGTACTTAGTCGTGCGCAGTGTGAGCGCTCCCATAGTATTTAAAAAAAAAGGATTTTTCGTGTGTGGACGTACGTACCTCTACGAATTCAATTCGTACGAAATTTCGTCCAAACGAAGCGCGGCTCTAGACACACTCCATCTAAATCATCAAAGTAATAATTAAATATTATAAAAAGCTCTCCATAATTAACGACATAGTAGTGTATGAAGAGGCATTTCGTAGTTAATAAGCACTTAGCTGGAGAGCCTTCGAGCTTCGGGCGAATGAATCAATTAATTATGAACCCATTAGTGGCCGCCCGATGGCCGATCAATCTGAGCTTAGGTCTTGATTATTATTTAGACATTTAGTCTGGAATATGAGTGATGACAGACCAATTTTCATAGACTAAGTTTGGTCTTTATGAATGAAATATCACTTGCTGTAACGTTGAAGGAAAACATCATGTGGAGACCGACATGCCTGAGAGTTCACAAAAAATAACTTCTCAAAAGCATGGGAAGTCCACCAACGCCATAAGGCCAGCCGGGTGGACTAAGGTCTACATCCCTCTCATTGTGAGAGGAGACCCGACCTTTAATGGGTCATTAATTATTTTTATTTAATTTTTTTATTTAAATCTACTTAAAATTTGACACTTAAAATGGCGTGGTTTTTGAAGACTCCAAATAAGTGATACAAAGTTCCGTGCATAAGTACAAATTGATAATATTTTATGAAAGTTTGATAGACATTTTCGAAAATCTTTTAGTAAAACTATCTACTACCTGACAAACCCAGATAGTTCGCTAGTCTTCGCGCTCGAAGAAAATTCCGTTAAAATATTCAAATTCCCGAATAAAGCAATATTGTCACCGACAAATGCATCCAGAAATTCCGTATTCTCGGAATATTTTTAAATAAACATGGCCGTTTCCACAATTTATTCCGGTGTGATGTCGGGAGCAATATTCAAATGTCAACTGTTCAAATATAGAACGGCGGTGACTTCGAGGCTCTAAAAGTTGTTTTTGAGGTGAAACCTTTTTCAAAATCGTACCGTAACATACGGTGAAACCTTTTAAGAATCACACTGTAATGTAGTTAAGGGTGGCAAGGAAAGTGGACCGTAATAAAAAGGCTTTATCCGCCATTGCTGATAGGTGCACAATTATGTCATAGAAACACAAAAATCTACAATCATGACAAAGAGCTTAAATGCTGAAATTTGACCTGGGACCATCTTATTGTATTGACCTGGAATTTGACCTGGGACCATCTTACTGTATTGACCTGGAATTTGACCTGGGACCATCTTACTGTATTGACCTGGAATTTGACCCGGGACCATCTTACTGTATTGACCTGGAATTTGACCTGGGACCATCTTACTGTATTGACCTGGAATTTGATCGGAGACTTAAATTAGAGCTTAAGATTCATTATTCGATTTTCAACACGAAATAAAACAATAAATTAACTAGCAATACTCTAACGGTTCTCGAAACGAAGCTCGAAGTTTTCATTTTAGGAGCATATTTTATAAATTGGTGTAACCAATTTTTCGTTACTACATTTTCCTACATACTGCAGCTGACGATTCCCAGGCTTCTTAGTTCTACTCTGTTAAGCAATCTCTAATACTCTCTTATTGGCCAGGAGCAAATAGGTCGCCAAAACCGGTCGCTGGCTTACGGACCATAAAGAAAATTCTCACGTGCAAAACCTACACTAGCGATAACTTAGCAGCACACCTAACTTGTCATCTCCATAATGAGCGTTTACGTAAATCGAGTTAGCGTAACGCGAGTGTGAAAGCCACTTAGAGTTTGTACTCGAGCGAAGTTCAAAGTTGAACAACTTAGCAACACCTACCTGTAAGATTTACTTTTACAAACATCTACACCGAACTACAAAGTTTGACTAATAACACGTTACTACAGGAAGTTTAATAAAGTTGGAGTTTCATATGATAGGTACATACTCTATACCTTGGGCAAATAAACTTTTTCTTTCTTTTGAACGCCGAAGTGCGCACTCTCACGAAATCTGAAATCATCCATTTTTCTTCGTTTTTATGTCTTCTTCCCTCTAATAGATGCTTCTAAGGAAGTATAATTATAATAACTTCTAAATATTCAACTACATTTTTGGTGGTAGGACAGTACCTATCTCTGGAGCTTTGGTTGCCGGGGATACTTTATTAGGGGCGAACATCTTAGTCCTCAAGAGTAGCAAAGCACCCGCATACAACCTCAATTTTTTAAATCTCATACAACCTCACCCTTTTTTTGCTATTTAAGATGAGGTGCGGGTCAGATATTAAAAACAACGACAAATTAAATAGGCACTAATAGGTATTTAAAGACTTTTCTATGTAGATTATGTCGATCCATACAAATTTTATTTACTCATGTATGCTGGAAGCTAAACTCATTAAAAATTTTGAATTTGCACGACAAGTACATCGGTTACCCGGATAACGAGATATGAGTACTTAAAAACTTGGGATATTTGGACACCCGAGCGGCAGTAAACTTAGTGTAATTGGGGATTTCAGGGATTTTATCGGTGGTATACCCATAAGCGGTGATAGTCCTGTACCCTTAGTCTGAGTTTTAGCAATACTACACATACATACGTAAATCAATAGTTTTTTTTCTATACATGTCCGCCCAGTGACGTGAATCGTGTAGTAAAGTGACGTAGCGCGTAGGTACCTACATTAACCCACAGTGTAAAACAGTCAAATTGATACCCTCCTTTTTTGAAGACGGTAAAAACAATGTTTTATACCAGCGGGCATTACTCTGAATAATTTAGAGCGTCGGCCGTTTTGTAAGTATAATTGGTTTTGTGTTAATGTCATTAGCGAATAGCTGGCGGGGGCTGGGAAGAGCGGCGCTGTAATTCATACCAAGAATAACTAAAATGACTTAGAACCGTGTTTTAATTTATCTTCAAAGTCAGAAAAAATGTTATAAATAGCGAAAAGAATAATTTTATCTAGTGACCCACTGCAGGGTCTTGTCTCACAGTCTAGAAGGATGTAGGATACAGTCCACCACGCTGACCTAATGCGGGTTGGTTGACTTAATATGCCTTTAAAAACACGATGGACAAGTCACAGGAATACAAGTCTCCTCAAAGTGTTTTACTTTAGGATACGGGTGATATTTAATTTAATAAAGAGCACTGAATTTTTGACGGGATTTGAACCCGGATCCTTCGAGTAAAAGACCGAAATGTTAGCCACTAGGCCATTACAGCTAGTGATAGAGCAATAGATTTTCATAGTAAGTAAGTATTGATACTAACTTTTTTTAAAGTAACTACATAAGTAGCATGCCTATTACGACGTTTCACTTTTTACATAATAAATCAGATACCCGCCTCAAAATGTAATTTTCACCTCAAAACGTAATTTCCATCAGAAAAAGCAGATGTTTCGTATCGTCAAGCGCTGAATAATGCATTATGTCAGTTTGTAAGTATAATGAGTGTTATGTTTATTCCATTGAAGACATTAACGGCTCCATCTCATCCACATTAACGTTTAATGTTCGATTTCAAATTCATCTTTTCAGCTCTTCGTCGTCCACTGCTAGTCATGGACCTCCCCTAATTGACAGCGGTGATAGCCCAGTGGCTTAGAATTCGACCTCGAATCGAGGGGTCCGGGTTCGAATCCCAGTGGCACGCACCAATGACTTTGTAAAAAAGTGATGTGCGATTTACAAAATTAAATTTCACCTGCTGTTACGGTGAAGGAAAACATCGTGAGGAAACCTGCATGCCTGAGAGTACACAAAAAAAATGTTCTCAAAGGCATGTGAAGTCCACCAACCCGCAGTAGGCCAGCGTGGTGGACTAAGGCCTACATCCCTGTCATTGTGAGAGGAGACCCGACCCTGTAGTGGGTCATTAATGGGTTAAAACAACAATTGACACGACTCCACCCGGTCCTAGGCCCTTTGAATCCAACGGTTTTCCACTCGTCCTCAGGTCATCAGTCCACCTAGTCGGAGGGCAGCCTTTACTCCTTTTGGCGAGATGTGATCACCATCTTATTCCTTAACAGTTATCGGTCCATCGAACTTCTGAAATTAGCGTGAATGTGAAATTTTATTTGCCACTTCTGAACACGTGTGTTCTGAGTACGTTTGTGCCTACTTCATTAATCTAAATAAGATGTCAGTTTCGACACGTTTCAGCTTAATTGTGTCCCGGACACATACAGGAATTCTGATGAGGTGTCTCTGTGTACTTCGCAGAGGTTGTGACAATACTCACTTAACTCTGAGAGCTAGTTAGGCGAATAAGCCGTCTTCATTAATGGAATGTACCTACTCCATACAAAAGTGTAAAGGTGTGGTAACTAAAATAGCACTTGTTAATGGGCAAAAGAGTATGCCTAGCCTATTACACCAACGTATTATCGATGGTTGGATGTTATCAATCCCAGGTCGACCCAGGGCACCCGACAAGGTTCAACAACTAATATCTTATCGATAACAACCAGTACTCTTTATCTGAATTTTAGCAATGTTGCTACGACACATTCATACTCTCTCATAGATAGATCTCTCATGAGTAATGAAACCTCGATACAACCTCAGACATTTCTTCTCTACTTGAGGTTGGATATGTGTGCAGTGACCCCTTTACGTCATGCCCGTTTGATAGTCGATTACTTAAGAAACGTACATAATTTCATTGGAAAAGAAAAAGCGATCCTAGTGGGCTGCTCAGTGCTTATGTTTTTAAATGTATACTCGTAATTCGTCTTTTTTGTTATGATAAGAAATTGCTTTCTCCTTTCTCGTTGAATTTTAATATCTTCGTGTATAGGTACAGTCTTAGAGATAATATTATTTAATTTCTTTTCAATAAGTATAAAGTTAAATAACAAGGCGAGGAAATTGCGTTATTGAAAATTATTTTATAAAGTAAGATAAAAACTCAGACGACGCTAATTTGAATAATTTTCATGAATTATTCCTCGTTATATACCGAGTTGTATACGTGAAGTACGTCATTACTAGGCTGTTAAACCACTGTGAAGCAAATTCTTAATGTCTAGTATCCTTTTTGGAAGAAGAAGTTTTTTGAAGTGTCTGTGATTTAAAGTGTTTGGTAACAGTGTGCCCCATATAGTCAGTTCCTCGTAGCTGAGATCATTAAATTTTAGGGATACACACAAATAAAAGATGAACTGTGCAAAAACTTATTTATTACAAATAACAAACCGCGTCCAAACGAGATCTACGAGCGTTGCGTCACATGAACACGTCGTCGCCGTCCGCGCTCGCCCCCGCGACCGGACGGTCGTCTTCGAACGTGACCATCTTGTCGCGCCGACTGCGACCGCGCTCGTGCGTGGTCACCGCGCACAGCTCACTGCTGGTCCCCGCGCCGCTCAGGTTGAACTCGCTCAGACTACGCGGAACGAAGTATTCGACGCAGCGATCCGCGTGCCCGGCGGAGCGACGCGCGGGCGTGTTCCGCTGAAAGTTCTCGTCGTTGTACGCCGACGACTTCCTTCGCGGCAGGCTGTTGAACTTGGTGGGGTTGGTGCTATCTATCTTAAAGCTGACCTGCGGCCTCTTCTCGTGGCCCGAACCCGACGGCCCGTCGGCCGTCTCCCTGTGTCAGGAGACCAGGGCCATCGAAATTTTTTCATCGCACGCCTCGACGCTGTGCACCGCGCGCGACTTCGACCCGCCGGAACACAGCGTCGCGAACCCGCGCAACGCCACGCTCGAGTCCTCCTGTATTAGATTAAAACACATGGCCACCACCACTATCCCCACTAGAATATATATACAACACACCCCCACCGCTATGTCCTCCGCCTTCGCGGACACGGTGCTCGCGTAAAGCCCCGGCCTCAGGTTCCCGAAGCCGATGGTCGCGAGGCTCGAGAACGAGAAGAAGCACCCGTCTATCAGGTTCCACTTCTCCGTCATTTGGAATACGAAGGTCCCCAGCGCTATGTACAGGGCTATGAGAAATAAACTAAGCAGTATTGGCACTCGCGTGTGGTCCCTGCACGTCCAGTGGTAGCCGCCGGAGAAGCTGTCCTGGTTTAGGGCGGCCTGGAAGGGCGTTCGTTTCTGCCGCTCCTGGTATATTTCTCGTCGGTCGCAGTCTACGTACTGTCTGCACTCCGCGCCGGGGAGGCTGTATCTGCTGAGACAGTCGGCCTTGGTGTGGAAGTCTCCGCTTTTGAGGCGCTCGGGGCATATCTTGGAGTAAAGGACGCGGAAGTTCCTCGCGAGCGCCTCGCCGATGGTGGAGAGGTACAGCATGATGAGAGGTATGCCGATGCAGGCGTACAGCACCGCCATCACCTTTCCCGTCACCGACGCCGGGGTGACGTTCCCGTGGCCTGCAGACAAAATATAGCTTTGAGTGATCGTTTCTAGTGATCAACAAATAACGGTAACCTTAACTGAACAAGAACGTTTTAATGGATTGGATAGATGCACGTGCGTACATATATACTCGTTGATGTCTATAGAGACAGAAATTTTGTTTTGTGCGTCAAACCATCTGACGTGGAGGTTTTTAAAATCCCTCTTATAGGCACAAATGTTTCCTTTCAACCTTTCGGAATATCTAGAGCAATCAGATTATAAATTTCTTGTAAATAAATAATTCATTCCTAATCTTACAAAGGTCGTGCAAATGCTTATGCTAAACTAAGACTTGATGACTAGAGGTTCCAAACTTACCAATAGTTGTGATCAGCGTAAGAGCATAGAGGAAACTGCCGGCGTACGTCCAGCGGTAGTCGGCCGAGTCGTAGTGCGGGCGGTCCTCCAGCGAGCCGCGTCCGCCGCGCATCGACTTCATCAGCACCTTCTGGAAGTCCATCAGTTCTTTCGCGGCCAGCTTCGTCCAGTTCTCCTTGTACAGGATGTTCAGATCCTCCGTTATCGACCACAGCCGCTCCACCGTCTTCGAGCGTAAGTCCCCCCCGCTCGATCGGCTCAAGTTCGGCATCGATGCCGCGACCGCTGTTTCCTCTGTTACTGCGCCGCCTTCGATGGCCAGGAAGAGGAACCCGCCCAGGAGGTTGTAACTCAGCACAAGGAAACATATTGCTAAACAGGTCAGCGGCGACGCCCGACGCTTGTGAGCGCATCGGCAGCAGAACGATCGCGTGTCGTCCGCTCGCTTCGAAACGAAACAACACTTGGGCTCTTCTATCGCGGGCTCTTTACAGTAGGTTCGCTTGGACGGGTCCAGAACCTCTTCTATCATGGTGATCGCTGGCGCATCGTTCACCGCACTTTGTATTTCTTGTGGTGCCTCTTCCTCTTTACCCTGAACATTCTAGCAGTCTCAGCGCTTTAAACTCTGACGGAAGAAATCTGGAACAAAGAAACGAACTCTATTAATTTCATTTCTATGTTAACCTTGTATTGAGAGTAAAGAGAAATGTGGAATTAAAATTACATCTGAAATATTACTATGGGAAATGTTCACGTGATAAATTTCAATAAAACCTTGGTTCATAAAATTGTACGAGATTTGTTTGAACGGGAACGTTTTGTGAGTGTTTATATATAATACCTATCACATAAATATCCAGAACAGTGAATCATTACACCCCAGTGAGGAAAATAAACTGGAAGTTACGAATCGGAATAAATAATGGACGCAAAAAATGAAACATTACATCGAATTCGTTAATTTGAAAAGTTATACCTCGTGGGGACACACGTTTGTATTCATGTATACATTCGTAGCCAGCAGTACGTCAAGGAATTAAAATTTAATTCTAAAAAATACCTGAAAAAGCTAACATGGACTAATCAAATGTTTTATAAATCGTTAAAGTAATCCGTAGTTGTGTAATAAACGATTTGGTCTATGTCTTTAAAATTTTAATTAATTTAAAATTATATTTTCGAAAAGAAACGAGATAAAATTTTATGGCGACTTGTATACTCGTAGTTAAATTCGTAGAAATAGCAAAACTAATTTCTACGATTAGTTTTGCTATTTCTACGAACTAAATAAATTAGTTTTGCTCACCTTTCAAATTTTTAAAATTTTATAGCTCACAATTAATTGCTTTTTAAGTGCAAAAGAAAACATTTTGGAACTATATATGTTTGTATGTAGTACCTACTATTTATTTTAGAGTAATTGTGTGTTAACTATTCTTATGATAATACCGACTGTACTTCGTTTCGCGTTCTAACCAGAATTCGACTGAAACCGCGGGCATGCCATTATAATCTTGGGTAGAATTTGGCCTCTTATATGACTGAAAAAAACTAAAAAGCGAACTGGGGGCATACATTAGTCGCGCTACGTTGAAGAAGAATACTACATCAAAGTCTGCGAGTTTATATCCAAAAATTCTCTGATTAATTGACGTCATCAATCAAGCTTTGAGGAGCTTAAATTTTAGGATATTTTTATCATCACAGATCCCATTAAAAATTGATGCCTTCAAAATGTTGGACATGAAGAGAATGAAACATTATCGCCCGTCACAGTAAGCCGATTGGAATATTCATTTTTACCAATTTCATGCGTGCGCTTTTATTTTGAATCTGAACTGTTGATGTTTTGCATGAGTTACGATCTTGCTATTAACTTTATAAGTTTAAATAAAACCAAAAAAACAAACATAGTCTAATCAATAAGCTGAAAATGGTGACAAATAGACATACTTTTCCGTCACCATTTAGAAGACGACAAGACATAAAATGAAATAAAAGAACTTTCTATTGAACTCAACGCCGTTCCAACAACCAACAAGCACTTGTATTTCTTTTCCAAGTTTTCAGTAGGGATGCCCATTACGATACGAAATATCGAAATATCGATAAAGCACAATATTATGATATATCGATATTTCATACGATATTTTGACCATACGATACGTTTCGATATATCGTATCACTGTAAAATATCGTATCGTATCAATCTTAGGCAATTTTTTACTTTTTAGTTTTAAAATTCATCATACCCAATGATGTGCCATTGAACATTTTGTTATTTTTCATTCTTAATCATATATAATTTTTTTCTGTATTATAATTAAAGAATGCTATAAAAATATATACCCGTTTTCATTAAAAACAATAATTAAATTGCGAAATTCGCAAATCAATAAAAAAAGCATGCGATTCGGTTACGATACGATAGGTATATAGATACAAAAGGAAGCGACATTTTCACGTATCGATACAAAGCAATTCGATACAGTTAATATGCGACATATCGATACAACTCCTTTTTTGGGCATCTCTAACTTCCAGTTTGAAACAATTTAGAAGCCATACGACGAAGTTGTGAAGTAGGGCGGCATTACACATGCTGTACCGCACTCGTACACAGCATCAGACGGTCTTATATCGAGCAGGTTTAGTTTGTTTCAAATTTTATTAAAGGGAACCAAAATGAAAGCTTCCGTGTAAGGTTTAAGTGGAACTGAGATGAAACAAAATTCCCGTGGGATTTCTCGGGTTTTGATTTGGATGATATATACGTACTCGTATGTACTGTGTGATGGAGCTTGGAGCTCGTAAGCGGTCTCTGCAGATGGCTGAAGAAACAAAATTAACACAGGATTCTATCAATTTTGATTTTAAGGGAGAGGAAAGGGGGGAGTGTCACTTTGGTGTAAGTTAAAGGTACTTGGAGTCATGTATTTTAAAAGTATTTTGGATAGACAGTCTTATTTACGATTAATGTTATTTTTTTATGTACCTTTTTGCTCTTTAGAAAAGTTGAAATAAAAAGAAAAATTAAAAAATTTGAAAAAATTCACGACGGTCAAAATGTACCCAATAATTGAAAAGTTTAAAATGAAGGATAAATTTACCATATAAAGATGATTATAATCTCAAACTGAACGTAAATGAAAAGGATTGTATAAATTGCTTCCAAAAGGCATCGCATATAAAATTTTTATCATCGCTGAAGTATTTCACGACCATTATAATGAATTTTCGATCGCCAATAAACGGTTCGGATGAATAATGATAAGCCCATTAAATATGAATTCAATTAAATTGCTTTTCAGTGATTAACCGATTCTGCGATAAGCTCCAAATGAAGGTTGGACCATCAATTCAGCGATCGCATAACTTAGTCTAATCGTGATTAATAAACGTTGGATCGTCTCCATTGCTGGCTATGATTACAACATGCATTTTATTATGAGCGTCAGTGTGTAATGGATTGGTGAAGGTTACTTTATTATTGTTAAGAGAAAATCCTGGTTATTCCGTGAAAGCTTGTGATGTTCAGTTCAATATTACTTACTTCTTTCGTCATCTACGATCCATTAGAGACCCACAGCAGAGCTGAATATCCTTTCAGTAAGAATATAGGCTTCAGTTTAATACCCTAACCATTTTCAGGTTGGTGGACTTCCCATGCCCTAAAAATTACGCAGAACTCTCAGGCCTTCTAGATTCCATACGATGTTTACCGTCACAGTTGCAGTAGGTGACACATAATTTTTAAACTTACGTAAACCAAGAGCGTTGGTGCATCGTGATTTGAACCCAGACCTCTCAAGTAAGAAAAAAATTTAGTCAATAGCACAGTTACTAATTCATTCTTATTGGCACTTATTTATTAGTTGAGAAGCTTGTGGCTTTAGTTCAAGGTTTAATACTGAAATCTTCCCTACGGGACAGGTGACGAGTTTCTGTCACCGTCATCAATTATTAATTTCACTCTATTGCTACTTGCACTTTGATACGCGCTGATTTATTCATCGTGATAATCAATGTATGCTGTCGTAACGCAGGAATCGCTTGAGGCCTCGGTAGCGGCTTTCAATGCGGTCTCAAAGTTTCCAGTCCCCTCGGGATCGTGGAATGTCGTGGATTGCTGTCACATTATGCCATCTGCGTCACGTATTAGCGAATTTTGGAACGGGAATTGAGTTTGGAACTTTTATTGTTATTAAAAGAGAAGTTTTATTGCGCATCACGTGTGTAATTTCAGGTATGCGAGGTGATATACTCGTAGATATGTCGCTGGATTTGAGGGAATCTTCGCAGTTTTCTTTAGCCAATAATACAAATATCAATGCAAAAAGTTCGTGACTGAAACCTGAAAATGAATATTTTTTAAGAATGAAAGGAAAAAGTTAAGTTATAGGACATAAATTTTATAAAAAATTTAAACCAAACGTGCTCTCGAGTATGGGGGCAAGCAATAAATATAATTAAGTTTTTAAATTATATTTATTCCTCTTCTTGTTATTTTTCTTCTTTACTTCAATTTTGGTTCTGAGTTAGCTGAGAGTTAGTCTTAATAATTCTTTTGGTCTTATTGTTAATGTTACCTGTATTCGTGGCTAGTTTTTAAATTCTAAGAAAACTATTCAAACATTTCGTTTAGTTATAAAAATGACATCAGAAAGCATTTTTATCATTTTGTCGTCACAAAATGTATTTCAGTGATTCCAGGGTATTTTTATCTGGTTTGATATTGGAAATTCATTTAAAAACAAACATTACGAGGAATTCTCTCGGAAAGGAAGAATTATCAAAAACATGAAATCAAAATCATTTCCGTGTAATCTTAATAAATAACGGAAGAAAATACATCGAAACTAAATATTCAGCGAATCTTTCCGCTGGATTACACCCGCCCACAAAAGCCTGTTACAAAGGAGTTTGGTAAAAAATCTCAAGCGTCCCGGAACGATACGTCTCTGTACTTATTATTCTGTGGACCCTCTATACCAGCGCTTCTCAAATCTTCGACAAATACCTGGCACGGAGCCACGAACATGGCTCGGGCCACAATTTTGCCCTTAAAGTTTTATTGTTACTTCAGCATATCAAAAATGGCACATCTTAAATTAGAAGACTTTTATTTATGGGGCGCTTTTATTCTACCCTATGTGTGTATAGGACACACGAGCACCATCAGGAGAGTCACCAGTGCGTTGCCAGCTTTCAATGAGAGCTCTCTTTACGCCCTTTTTTTAAAAAAAGCCGATATCATAACTCCGCAAAAATGTATCAGCTAGAAGACCGCTGTAACAGTCTTCTTCGTACAAAGCAAGAATATGCGTGAAAAGCGATTGTGAAGGATCGCAGGTTCAAGTGGTGGAACTTCAGTCTCCACCGAGTAGGATAGTGAAGAAAACATCGACAATCATGTAAGAGAATAAAAAAATATATTTGATGGGTCTCGATACCGAAAAATTTTCAAAGTCAGGTTCTTTAATCCAAGACGTAACAATGTTTGGGAAACACAGCTCTAAACCCTTAAGGGATACAGCCATTCGTTTTGTTGAGGAAAACTTTGGCGTAACGAGTTGATAGGTCCGAAACTTTGGAAGATACACAATTATGGGATCTTTTGAAGTTTGCAAGACATTCGCCGTCGCGCGCAGTGATTGCTTCCGAAATACTTGATCTGTAGACGTGTCTATAGCTATAAAGGATTAAAGTGAGAACAAATGGAACTGACAAAGTTACTATGAATTTAAATGATGAAATCTACGAAACGACTGAAAAAAGTAAGCACATGCAAGCGGATGAAGAAACGACGTATACATCAGAATAAGAATAAACGGGTGAAAATTTGATTTGTATTACTTAAAGTAATTTCTTTCAAATAATATTGTGTTTCAGAACGGAAAAAAAACCTTTACATCTCATAATTACATAGATTCTGCAGGATTTGAAATCTTAAACCAACGCGAAACCTCGGAACAGAAGAGCTATTTGTAAGCAAACATTTAGAAAAAACCAATAAAAACTAAGCTTACGACTCCTTTCGATTACTTTAATAATTATAATAATTAAAATCGTGATGATTAACACATTTAAAAAAAATATATAATGTAAAGTTATATGCTCGTCTACATTATAAGTACATATGAATTATAAGTACATATAACATAGCTTCCATCCACACACACACACACACACACCCACACACACACACACACACCCCCACACCCACACACACACCCCCACACCCACACACACACACACACACACACACACACACACACACACACACACACACACACACACACACACACACACACACACGCACGCACGCACGCACTCACTCACTCACATACATAACAATAACCTGTCCTCCTTCGTTACATAATTATCTATAAATATTTTGGTAATACATTGTACTGTATTGTATAAGTTCTAGTTTCTTCCACTGGTGACCTGTACCACAGGTCTACCTAACTCTTACTTAACCTAACTCAGGCACCAGGTTCTCACGCGTAGGGCTCTGGGATATATATATATATACACACGTATAATAAGTTCATGTAAAATGTTTAAGTTAAGTACCCTATGCTTGTGAGCACAAATAAATGTCTTTATTATTATTATTATGACACTAATCATCTAAGTTTCCAATCTCGAACCGGTACAAGTACAACAGAATCAGCTCAATGCATAAACTTTGCAACTGAAATGAAATGCTGCGGCGTGTTCCCTTGCGCGTCGTGTGAACTTCGACAAGTGTTGTGGAGTCACGAACCAATATTCATAAATGTGTCGAGAAATACAATACTGTATTATTTTAATAGGTATCAGCTTGCTTACAAAATTAAAGCGATTTCGTCGTGACATTATCGCGATCGGTGGGAGCTCACGATTAAGAACATCCACATGAAACTATTTGAACCAACCCAATATTTTAAACTTGGCAACAATGATGACCACTTATGGTCATTATGTCACTGTGGTCACCGACCACCACGCCTACTCGTTCCTTCAAATATAATTTTACTTCGTTTGTCGTCTATCATTAATACAAAAGTTTGGATTGTATTTTTATCGTTAATACAAATTTCTGTATTCTGAATCGCTATTGTTAGAAATGGTTAGAAATTCGACTATTTAGTTTGAAAGACAGAAGAATAAATTTGAAAATCTATACAGATAATAATTTTTGTATTAAAATATTAAAGAAACGGATGAACGGAAATGGAAGAATGGAATACGAGAAGGCACAAATAGAGAAAAAATAAGATCTGTTTTTGATTTTACTTATTTACATTGTAAGTATTTGTTGTTTACTTTGCACTATCATATTATAAAGTTCCAATAATTGTATCGTAGCTATAAGACCTCATAAGTTAAGACAATATTTTTCCGTCTTATTTGTCGAAGTCCTTTCTTTTCTACCAATCTCGGCGATCGTTTGTTTTAGGATCGGAGTCACAAAAAGAAACGTTTGAGCAAACAGTACGGTTTTTATTTGATGTATACTTTTCTCAATTTGTAAATATATTTGAACAGACTCTATTCTGGGTTAAAATTGGATTTATTATTGTTAGAGTTCTTTTTGATAGTTGTTAGGCATTGTACAAAAATTGTGTTGTTTTTGCACGTCTTTTAGTGTTTACTAATAGGTAAAAATTGACCATTCTAATTTTTTACCTACAAAATCCTATACGTTTTGTTTCAGTATATTGTGTTTAAAGTTGATCTCCAGATAGGAATCTCAAATTTATGTAATACGTTTTTTTATATTACAAACAGACGCTCCAAATTTATTTATTTGTATAGATATTATTATATAAATATAGAGTACATCACCCCAGAGACAGTTCAATCATATCCCATGCAAATAACATGGTCTCCGAGGTATATCGGTTGCAGAATCCAATTTCAGATCGTTATTGGATGCTGCAACTAGTCGGAATCAACAGATTATTATAATTTCCGGGCCCGGTAAAGCCTCTCGTAACACGTGTATATGCTGTATATGTTTTACATAATAATTGAAGGGATTGCAGATAATAATTATTTCGAAGGGTTTATAAAATTTAATCGGAACAGAAATATATAATTGTTGAATGATTCGTGAACTATCGCTTAACATTTCAATGATACAACTATGATATTTTAATCTAGAATATAGTTTTTTTATTGTTTAAATTTGCGTACGTGTAAAGGTAAATGCGGATTGATCGAGATGAGTTGTATTTTCTTTTCATAGCCCGAATATGTAAAAATAAAGGTTATTTCATTTAATTTTACCGCAAATTAGCTGTGACGTGAGGCTCATAGAAATAAGAAAGAGTTCTCAACTAGTTGGGTTATCCCGAAAAATACGTAAGAAAATATTTTTAAACTACAAAAGAAAATATGTACGTGGAGTTCACACAGGTGAAGTCTGCAGTCTTTGAACAAACACAATCAATCTCAATTAGAACTGATTTCCATTTTTTTAGCTAACTGAGCTAACTGCAGTGGATTCGGAACTAAAACGTTATTACTGCCATTCTATTCACTTCCTTTTTCTATGGTTTAAGTTCTCTTTTCATCAAATTTGGTAGAACTCTTTATAATGTCTCCTACATTTTACATAATGTTAGAAATGATCAGAAATGAACTGGCTCCGCTTCTATTCCCGCAGATAAAGTGACAGTGCGAGCGCCGTGAATACTACTGAATATTTTACACAAATGAGTTTTAATATTTTATCTTCTATGTCATTGTATGCTTTGTTCGCGCCACGGTTTGTGCTTAACAGTGGGTTGGTCTTTTATATTATTACAGCGAGTGTTCAACGCTTTTGTGAACTTTATAATATCAGAGTAATTATTATTGAAATTTATTAGTTCGTTTTAATGCTGTGTGTCGGTAATGATATCTATCTTTTCTTTCCTTTCGCATATCTTTCTTTTTTTTAATTCTTACGTTTATTTGTTTCCAACCCTTTTTATGTCCCACTGTTGGCCACGGATCTTTCCTCACAACGGGGGGAGGCCTAAAGCATACTACACCACGCTTAGCGTACTCTGTACGGAATCGCATTTCATTCTACACTAGCAATCACCCATCCAGGCGAGTGCGGTTATCCATAATGGGTAACCGCACTCGCCGTTGCTTAACTTTTTCCATCCCATGCAATGTAAATCAGCGAGACACGTTTCGTTTATCAAATCAATTAAAATTTTCTTATCTTTTTTAGAGAAAATATGCACAAGCAGTCAATCTAAAGATATTTGCACTAAACTTTAAAAAAGACGAAAGTGAAAGTGAAATAACAAAAGATATACTTTTGGAGCATTACCTTCTAATTACGCCGTTCCAGAACGTAACCTGATTTAAACTTAAGACAAAGGTGTTTTTAAGCCAAAACTTAATAGTCAAAGGTTATCGAACTCCGCCGTGGCAGCACTAAAGTTTTCCAAAGGCTCCCGTATTTCCGAAGTTGGGAGTCAGCAAACAAGTTAGTGGTCGTTTCTACAATGACGATGAACCGACTATTGTTTGACCAAGCGTCGATAAGATACAATTAGCAACTTGTTAGTTAGTTAATCGGTCAAATACATTGTTTTTCAAGTGTTCCGAAGAAAGTTCTAGTAATTATTTATTATAATATTTTGATAGGAAGCAGATATTTCTAAGCTAAAGCGGTGATAACCTAGTGGCTAAGAATTCGAGGTGTCTGAGATCGAATCTCAGTGGCAGTAATAACTTTCTTTCAAAAGTTACATACGCTTTATTAAATTGAAGGAAAACATCGTGAGGAAACATGTATGCCTGAGAGTTTACAAACAAAATGTTCTCAAAAGCATGTAAAGTTCACCAACCCGCATTAGGTTAGCATGGGTTACAGATAGATATTTCTGAAAGACGCTATAAAGACAGGTTTTAGAAAACCTTACTGAATTTCTTATTAATTTATTAAAAACCTTGATTCAATACAAATAAATCTGATTTTACAAACTTATCAAGGTGTGAAACAACAAACAGATAATAAAATGATAGAAGCATCAATGGTAAATAGAAAAAAGCAAAGTAACAACTTCGATACGCAACAAATATCGTTAGGTATACAGTTGTACATAACTTTGATGAAGCTTTTTACACAAAAAGATAAAAAGCTTTTGTTTGAATATTATCTTTGTATAAATATTAAATAGTAACGCTGATTTATCTGCTTGAAATGATGGAGGTAAATGTGTGATGGAGTAAATCTTTCAAATATAAATTACGCTGACATGTGCAGACATAAAAAGCAAAGAATATTAACTACGCAAAAAAGCGCTAAAAACAATTTTGAACAACGAAACAGAAAGAGACTTAATAAGACATCTTTAAATAGACGTCTTTAGGTGAACATAACGTTGACAAGAGAGCTAATCAAAGCGTATCTAAAAATACATTTTCATAAAATTAATCCAATTTATTACATCTATTTAACGCTAAATTTAATCTTCGAAAGCAACTAGGTTCATCTACGTAAGATGACTCATGTACTCGTGTCATTTGACGTAAATGCGATCAAAAACCACAGTCGTTTCAACTTTGCACAAGTTTCTCGAAACTTCAATACTGTTGCAAAAACTTGTTTCATAAACACCGCCGCAAACAGCGCTGGTCGCCGCAACGTTTTCATTTCCTGCAAACTTCTGCAGTTTTCATATTGCTAGTCTAGTGTTTGTGATGATATAGAACGCCTGTTAAGAGCCTAAATGTTTCAGTTTGGTGTACCTCAAGGCAGCGGATTAGGCCCACTTATGGTTTTCTTATTAGAGATTTTTTTTAATTTCGTGTGCAAACTTCTGCATTCAGTTTTTATTTTGCTTGACTAGTATTTGTGATGATAATAATATAGGATGCATTTTAAGCTTCTTTAAGTTTCAATTTGGTGTACCTCAAGGCAGCGATTTAACCCCACTTACGTGTTTCTTCTTTAAAGTAAAAGTATATCTTCAACGACTGAAAAATGGGATCAGTATGCGCATAGATCTTTAATATTCTTGAACATTGAAACTAAATATTTAAATGTAAAAGCTTGTGAAAAAAGATGATATAGAAAGCATACATCTACCGAATATTAGCGTGGTCGGTTAGGGAAATCACTGGCATTAACAAAATAAACTTTTATTCTCACTGTAGATCAAACTCTTTAAAATAAAACTGCTTTTGCGTCAGTAGCTATTACAAACAAAAAACATTCTATCCCAAAACCTTTACAATATGCAGACGCAAGTCACCTGTTTACATTTATTCATAAGTATTAAAGCTGTTTATTTTGCGTCTCAGCTTGTTGACAGATCAAAGAAAACGTCGCGTGGCAAGTCTTCTTATCGCAACATCGCTTTATAGAGCGCCGGTGGACGTACATATAAGTATGCTGCCGCTAGCGTTTTATTAAACCTTTTGAAACTGTACACGACATCTCATATTGTTATTTGTCATGATATATTATCTTCTTTGTTGTGGTAGACTTATTTTAGTTATTGTTACATTAAATGCCAAGTAAATCATACCTTCATCAGCATCATGTTTACAGCTACCTCCTTTGTTACGAAATTTAATATGGAAAAGGTCTTAGCTATTAATCTTGAAAAAAGTAAAGTCATGAACATGGAATTACCAGAATTTAATTTTTATGGACTTCAAAACAATGAGGTTATTAATTTGACACTAGTCACTTGACGAATGTATTTTGATTTATATAGAAAAGAAAGAAAAGAAAAGAAAAGAATACGTTTATTGTTGACTGTTACATGAGAAAGATCTTACAAAATTTTATAATAAGTTTAGAACAGTCTACCCTATGCGGGCATACAATAATTATGTCTTATATAACTAAAACTTAATTTTAAATTAAATGGCAATTATTGCTAGATTATATTTATTTATTTATTATTTTGTTCAGCAGTTCAAATTATTTGTTTATTTTAATATTTTGCCTATTCGAACTCATCGGCTATGCAATGTGCCACCCATTACTGGGCAAAGAGAGAAAAAGCCGGAGGAAAAAACTCTCGACACAGTTTTTATTTAATTTATTTGGTTATTTATACGCGCGTTACTACATTCCTGTTTATAATTGTTTATCTATGAACATAATTTACATTGAAATTGCGAACCATCCATTCATTATTCCGTTCGTTATCTGCATTTTTGTGTGATAGTGCATTCTCTCTGATTATACCCTGGTATAAACACAAGGAAGCACTTGAAGTCGGCAGCTTTACAGGACTGTAAATGTAGCCTCTGTCCTTCCTGAGATTGTTATTTTATTTTATCGTTAAAGAATTCCTTTACGGTATAATAACCTTTTTTGACCAGCCACTGTTTTAAAGACCATTTAAATTTATTGATTGGTAGTTTTTTTAGTTCTGGAGGCAAATGATTGTATATGCGTATGGCAGATATATACGTACTTTTTTTATAAATTCTACATTTTATTCTAGGTAAATACAACAGATTTTTATCTTTTTGTCTCATGGGTACATTTCTTACACGCATATCAGATTTATTTTTAAACAAGTGCATGTTTTTTACGACAAAAAGACATATTTCAAGAATATATATACCGGATAACGTCAGGAAATTTTCTTCTGTGAATACCGCACGTACTGATTCGTCACTCGCTTTACCATATAGTATTCGCATACAGCGTTTTTGCAAAAGAAATGTACTGTTTGCATTGACTGAGTCACCCCAGTAGATTACGCCGTATAATAGAAGAGGATAGATATTACCGTAGTAGAAACTTTTCGCAACTTCTATAGATGAAGTATCTCTTAGTATAGATAGAGCATAACAACAGCTCGATATTTTATTATTTTATTTTATTTTATTTTTATTTTATAACAATTTTTATATTACGTAAATAATAATTTCTATTTTTTTGTCATAAGGGCTTAATGTATCTTCGAAACTCATTGTCGGATTGAGATCGCTCTTTTTATATGGTAACATTATTTTCACCTTAGGTAATGGTAAAAGTTTAATCAAAATCGGTTTAGTATTTTTTGTTGAGATGAAAACGTAATGGCTTGAGGTATTGATACAAGCTGCGGGTATGATATCAGAGTCTTACACCTTATCCAGTAGTAGACAAAATCACGTTAGTATCTTTTCTTGCAAACACACATTGACACAGGTTGCATGTTAAAAGTTCTTATATAATAATTTATTCACATTAACGTAAAGTGAAAAAAGAAATACAAACCGAACACATCGCGACACATGAGACACTCATGTTCCACAACACAAAATATAAGATTATCTTGATACACAAATCGAATTGGAATCGAATGTCGGTGAATTGAACCGATACCGTAACACCGTCGGGTGTTATTTAATTAGGAATTGTTTTCTTTCATTACTACTAGCTTTTGCTTTCCTTTGCCAAGTATCTTAAGTTCCTTTTGTAGTGCTTTCAAAAGTAACTTTCTAAGATTTATTACCTCGCCGATGGCTCACAGTTTTCAACTTGTACTGTTTGAAAATAAACTTTAAATTCTGTAATTAACTACAATGCTAAGAAGCTTGCCCAAAAATAAAAAGGAAAATTAAATTTTTAAATTAAAAAATGGAGCGTTCTAAACTTTAATAGAAATTTACTAACTTATTAGTCATGATGTTATAGCCCAGTGGCTAAGACAAAGACAAAACGTCTATTTGTACAAATGTACGATAGGTATAGAGTTGTTAGAAATTATTTTGAACAAATTTGGAAATAAAATCGATTTTATTTATTTAGTAGTTTCACCTAATCGGATACCTAATAACTCTTAATTCGAAATTCAAAAACACCAATAAATTTCCTAAAGTTATGTCATATTGCTTTATAAAATTAAAAAAAACAGGAACGTGAGGAATGCATGCCTGAAGCTTCTTAAATTATAATTTATGCCTAATATTCTCAAAGGCACGTGAAGTCCACGAAACATCATAGAAAACGTAGGCCAATTATCTCCGTCAATATTCATGAATGTTCTACGAATCCTATTAGGTACCTATGTAGCTAGCATACGTCATATTACTAAATCAAATCGATGTCTAGCGCTTCCAGGAATGTCTGTTGCGGATATTCGATACAATTGTGGATGTAAACCAGTCCTTCATCTAAAATGCCTTAACCGTTTTAGAGCTGAGGTATGCTCTGGTATGTATTGTATTTGCGGATAGATGAAATGTGGTATCTGAAAATTGTAAGTATGATTTTAATGCTATTATTCTATATTATGCTATGCTATATTCTATCGGTCAATAGACGATATGACGTTATTTTTATTAATATTTTATGTGATAAAATAATATTTAATGTTATTTCATTCTAAGAAGTTAGAAACTTAAACCTGGCTACTTGAACATCAGTTTTAAATATATTAAACAAGAAAATATTCTGAGTTTAAATTGTTAAGTTGTAGTGAATTAAGAATATATTCGGCAAGCTGGAATAGCAAGCACTCGTAAGCAAAAGCTAATAAAGTGTAAACAAAAAAAAACACTGAAATTGTCCTCTAGAGGGTGTTGTATTTGTTAAACATTATTCTTGTTAAATTACGTTCGATGTAACTTGACCTTACATTTCCTATAACCAGCCGACGACTAAGACGTTTCTAATAATACTTTACTTGGGAAACTATGATAAGTAGTGAAGAAGTTAAGAGAGAACATACATACATACATACATACATACATGGTCATTGCTAACTCTCCTTTTTGCATTGCCGTAGTCAGGTAAAAAGTCAAGTCTAATTCTTTCATTTTCTTTGATTATAATAACTATGCCTGTTCATCTTAACAAAAGATACAATATTGTAGTTATTCTATTACATCTCAATTAGTTAAGCTTGTATCTAAGAGGTAGCACAGACTAGAGCCCTCCACTCGAGTGGAACATCGATAGCGTCGTGGCGTAGTATCGACTAACAACCTCGCTCGTGTACCTTACAATAGCAAGGAAAATGGAGAATTTCAAGTCTTGAGGATACTTGTGAAATGTAGTTACTTGAAGCAACCCTTCTATCCTATTATGCCGTTGTAACGGAGTCAGGTTAACAGCGGATATTTGAATTGAAATATTATAGTTGAGTTTATTTCAGCGGTGATAGCCCAGTGGCTTAGAATTCGACCTCGAATCGAGGGGTCCGGGTTCGAATCCCTGTGGCACGCACCAATGACTTTGTAATAAAAGTTATGTGCGATTTATGAAATTAAATATCACCTGCTGTTACGGTGAAGGAAAACATCGTGAGTAAACCTGCATGCCTGAGAGTTCACAAAAAAAAGTTCTCAAAGGCATGTGAAGTCCACCAACCCGCAGTAGGCCAGCGTGGTGGACTAAGGCCTACATCCTTTTCATTGTGAGAGGAAACCCGACCCTGTAGTGGGTCATTAATGGGTACTGACATGACATGATAGTTGAGTTTATAGAAACGAATGTGACTGAAATATTAGAATCATTAAAGTTACCTCCGCACGTATAACAGACTGATTGTAACCCCCTAATGGCCCAATGTCGGGCCTTGTCTTACAGAGAAGGATGTAGGCCTTAGTCCACCACGCTGACCTAAAGCGGGTTGGTCTAACAAGTAATTGATAATTTCTTGTTTTTCAATTGAGAGCCAATGAAACAAATTAAATTAAAATAAAGTGGATAGTACCTAATTCTTTAATCGAGCTGTATTCTCCCTTTGTAAGCTGAACTAAACAAATTTACATAGTTACGAGCGAGCGTCCCTAGGGCCGTCAGTTGACGCGATTTAGTACAAAGGCTCTAAGTACTTAATGCGGTTACACTCTCCTCAGCGCTAAATACTCATATGCGTATTACATACCCTTCAAACTTGTGTGCTTTGATACCCTTATAATAATGCTTTCAATGTTATGATAATTTAATGTGATAGGGTTCCAAAAAGCATTATAAGAGCTCTCCTTTAAAGCTGGCAACGCATTGGAGACTCCTCTGGTGTTGCGTGTGTCAATAGGCGACGGTGACCGCATTCCATCAAGTAACCCGTCCGTCTGTTTGCTTGGACTATTTATAAAATATATAAATAATAACGCTTCACACAATAGCCCCACACTAGGATTCCCTGTGTCGTGGGCGTCATGGACACACACGAGACAACACACACACCCAGACCAGAAACAGACATTCAAACTCATCATTAAAATCTCTGTTCTGCTGGGAATCGAACCCAGGACCCTCCGCGCAGCGCACCGGTGTCTTAACCACTGCGCCACGCAGGGCGTCAATAAATGATTTCACTATTAATAACTGAAATTCACATCTGTCATTAATGTGTTCACATCTACCGTACGCAAACGAAGCGTCTCAAACCGTCAGTGATGTGAATACATTTGCGTGATGGTGTCGGCCAATTTATTTTAAGCTATGCGTGTCATACGATATTGTAATATCCTCTACAAGCCACTGCGCGTCCCAAGGGGCACACGGTTTAATTACAGGGTTGACGCACGGGACCAGTATGTTATGGTTAATAGTTATGCAAGCATTAATTTAGGTTCTGTTACGGATCGATAGTTGCCTAGTTACCATGCGACTCATGTTCAAGTTCACTCAAGTTCATGTTTTTCATTCAAACACTAACAATAAATTATTATATCTTCATATAATTATGGCAATCAGTGTGGTTCAAGCATAACACTTTACAATGTGTAAACAAATTGGTGTTCAATAATTAAATTTTAAATGTTCGCTCGAAATTTCATTTTCCGGTTCAAAGGAAGGAAACGACACATCGAGGAATTTAATACAATATGAAACAAAACAATTCCATTTAAAATATTCCAATCGTTACAGCTATGAGCGTGAATTTTAATCATATTCATTCGACTCAATTTATGGATTACCAGAATTTCGATTAAATAAATGTTTCATCGCTTATAACTATGAAACACTTGTCAATTTTATAATTAATCATAATCATAAATCGTTGTAGAGTCTACATCACCATCGGTTTTGGGGCAAACCCTAATTTTAATGTCGTGCTGGTGTTGGGATTTCCGATGGTAAAAACTTTACCTATTTGGAAAGGTTTCATCATGATAATCCATATACGCGGACTGTCGCAAAATGAGCGTAAAAAGACACTAAACTATTACCATATTAATAAAAAGATAGGCTTTACTCCACCAGGCTGGACTAATGCGGATTGGTAGTCCTTCACCGTAACAGCAGGTGATATTTAATTTTATAAAGCGCACATAAGTTTTTTTACAAAGTCATTGGTGCCACAGGGATTGGAACCCGGACCCCTCGATCAAGAAGTCGAATTCTAAACCACTGTGCTATCGCCGCTTTTTTGCTTAGCGGTCACTGAAACCTATCCATATACACTACAATAAACTTCACGTAAACGTTACCTACTATACTCGTAGAGTACCTCGGCGTAGCACCGTACTCAGCTGATTATGACATGAAGTGACTGGCGGTGGGACGTGCTTCAGCTAATGTCCTTTTTGTAGTACTCTTACCAACGTAGCGATGCCGCAGAGAATATTGTGATGGAAAACTCTTTGGTCCACGAACATGACGGTATATATAAACTTCAATAAAAAATCTGTCATTAATTTAAGTGTAATTTGGGAAAAGAGGCTTTATTGCAATCAAAAACGTGTATCTTTGTGGTTGATGTACGTACGTACATGATGTAGTGTGTGTGAGTGTAAGCGTTTGTGTGTGTGTGTATGTGTGTGTGTGCACAGTTTGTTTTTGCACTTGCGAATGTAGAATTATAGAAAAGTAGTCCGAATGTGCGTGCCTACGTTTGTATGTGTGTGTGTAGTGTATGATGTGCAGGATTTTTGTATGTATGTGCTCTAGCGAATGTTTGGTGTATGAACAAACAGAAAAAAGGATATTATGGGATGAGTGTACGAATGTTTGTGAGTATGGATGGATGTTTGTTACTCTTTCACGCAAAAACGGCTCAACAGATTTGGATGAAATTTGGTACACAGATAGATCATAACCTGGATTAACATATAGGATACTTTTAAACCTTCTCTGCACCAAGTTCTAAAATCCACGCGGGCGAAGCCGCGGCCAAAGTCTAGTAAAGTCATAAAATTGGCAATTCCAAAGGTTATTGGGGTGTCGCACCTCCCGGGATCCACGGCACGGAGATAAAAAGAAGGTGAGCTCGGAACAAGTTGAGCGAAGCATTTTAACGAGACCTCGCCGACTGCAGCGCAGCGGGGCTGATATTCGCCTGCATCGGGAAGTAACGACCAAGTCTTTCAGTTATCACCAAAAATCATTCACAAATTTAAAAAAAAATAAACAAGCAAATTTCGTTTTGCAGCGCTGACAACAAAATTTGTTTGAGCACATGTTAAGTGTCCACCAACCCCAGTAGGCCAGCGTGGTGGACTAAGGCCTACATTCCTCTCATTGTGAGAGGAGACCCGACCCTGTAGTGGGTCATTAATGGTTTACTGATAAGTAAACATTAATATTTAAACAAATATTTCAGGTCATCTTTACCTTTAAACGAACCGAATAGCAGCACGCGAAATGTTAAATAAATTAAACTTAAAAAAGTAGCTTTTTATCAAAGAACATGAGATGCATAAAAACTTTTTGCAAAAGTTAAATTAGCATCAAAAATTCAGTTTTCATCCCAAAGCTCCGGTAAAATGACATTGAGATTAAACCTATCCGCTGAAAATAAAATAAGAGTGTTCGGTAGTTTGAAACGACTTTTTGGGGTCCAATTTTGGATTTTAAAGTAAAAACAGGCGACTAATTTAAGGCACTTAGTTGTTATTTTAAGGGGAAATGGCTGATATATAACACTACTTATAGAGTTAAAGAAAGTCGTAAACAGCACGGGTGCACGCGAAGTGTTGAAACCAGAGTAGATTCATATTACGATATGCGTGACATAAGTAGCTTATTATTGCACGACGTGAAGTTAGCACCCTTTAGTAAGTTGAGCCGTTAATGCGACAAGGTTCTAGCACATAAGCAATTTACGTAACTTAATAAATTTGATTCCACCAACCCGTATGACTAAGGCTTCAATCCTCGATCCTCTCATTGTGAAATGGGTCATTAATGGGTCACAGACAATATTTGATTAACTAATTACCAACGCGACAATATCCCAAGCGAGTTTAGTAGAGTATAAAGAATAAGTGCAGGGAAATAAGAACACGGGAATAAATTTAATTCATTGCCCATTCTCTCCGCTGGCTCGGTCACTGCATAATTCTTCCGCCAAATAATTCAGGTTACCTACTTCTGGGGCTGCAGGAAGCTCGTTAAATCACCGATCATCTAGAACGTCTAATTAATGCTTTATTCACTGCTCTCAATCATGTCTTTCAAATCGTTAAAAAGAAAGAAGGTCGCTCTACTTTAGCTGAGTTTAACTGAGATACTTTTTAAGCAACTGGACATAGGACTCTTTTGAGAATGAGGTCCAATTGTGAAATACGTTTCCATACTACTGCAATATAGGATTAGAATATAGGCTTAAGGTCTTGATGTGTAGTCGCATCAAGGCAAAGATTTTCTCTTTTAATTAAATATCATCGGAAACCACACCTCTCTAACTCCAACCGAAAGACAAGACGTGACGAACATTGCTTCACGATGGATTCAGTATAGCGGTAAGGTATTGTCTACTTCTACTTTATTTATTCAGCAACATATTATAATACATCTGATACGTAGGGAAGGAAGCGTTTGCGACATAAGATCCCTTTTTATCATTATCTAGCAAAACACAAAAAGTAAGGAAGTTAAGTCAAATTCTCGCACGTCTGCGTTTGTCCCCAAAATTCAGACAATTTGTTACAAAACTTTGCGGACACTCCAATTGAAAAGCTGATAAAAGTTACGCCTAAGTCTCTAAATTATCCTGAACATTTCTCGTTGGGATTCAAACGAATAACAGAATTTTCTTTTTTATCTAAACATCACGAGAAGTTTTTACGCTTTATGATTTAGCAACGATTTGACTATCTGCCTGGCGCAGTGGTTATATGTTAAGTGTCCTATATGTTAATCCAGCTTATAAACTATGTGCATACAAAATTTTATCTAAATCTGTTCAGCTGTCTTTAGGTTTAAATGTAACAAACTTCCATCCTCAATTTTCAGATTTAAAACACTCGTAGTAGTAGAATTTTTTGTGGTTTTCGAATTTTGTGGTTGCGCTCGACTCTTGAGCGAAGTAGTCAAAAATAATTGATATTTAAGTACCCAGTTACAACATATCTGTTTCTTAATTAACACCTTGTATTCTCTCCACTACAGAGGTTCCAGAATGGCAAGATTATTTCGACCTAAATAAACGTTTGCGATACCTATTTGTGTTACAAATATTTGCCCGCCAAGATTACAGCCATCTTAACGGATAATCCCACCGAGTCCATCCGATATTGATTATCGCGAAACACACATTCATCATAAGAATACCTAGGGATCTTCTGAGGATATAATTCTGCTGTACCTTTATCTATAAGGTACGCTTTATGTATAAGGTAAGGTAAGCTGTATAGCGTGAGCGACGATAGCCCAGTGGCTTAGAATTCGACCTCGAATCGAGGGGTCCGGGTTCGAATCCCAGTGGCACGCACCAATGACTTTGTAAAAAAGTAATGTGCGCTTTATAAAATTAAATATCACCTGCTGTTACGGTGAAGGAAAACATCGTGAGGAAACCTGCATGCCTGAGAGTTCAAAAAAAAATGTTCTCAAAGGCATGTGATGTCCACCAACCCGCATTAGGCCAGCGTGGTGGACGGCGGCCTACACCCCTCTCATTGTGAAAGGAGACCCGACCCTGTAGTGGGTCATTAATGGGTTACTGACAAGCTGTATAGCTTACCTTGATTGTATCAATAATTGTAATCAGGACAATGGTTTTTAATTCAATTTCACACATTTATGACATTCACCAGCAGGACACACATTAGTTGAAAGAATTTCTGCTGATTTTTCTGAGAATTTATACTTTTCAATGGCCCATTAATGACACACTACTGGTCGGGTCTCCTCTTAGAATGTCTCCAGAATGTTTCCTCACGATTTCTTTCTTCACCGTTATAGTAGGTGATTTAATTTTAATTTTATAAAGTGCACTTAACTTTAAAGAGAGTCAAGTGCACTTTATAAAAAAAGATATAAGAAATAAGAAAAAAAAGAATGCGTATAATTGGGATTCCAATCCCTTTCTCGAACCCCTGAGCCCTGTCGAGTAAGAGGCATCTTTTAGCCACTATATCACCTCTGATATAAAGACCTATCCAACATAATACATGTTGCCCCAACATTTCGCAATCATTGTCACGTATGTGTAATTAAAAGTTAACACGTACACTGCTAGGTAAGTAAACAATTGAAAATTGTTGTCCGCTCATAAACACCGTAGTGTAGACTGACGACAGAGCTAACGCTGACGTGTCAGCGACGCGTGGATGTGGACGTAGTACAGTAAAAGTTATTAAGGATGAAAAACAATTTTATAGCTCTGAAGCCTCAGCAAACCGTTTTCGATTTTAAAAATAATAAGCACACATTGATTTTCATTGTCATATAAATATTTTAAACGGATTTCACCATGAATAGTCACCCTCACTAAATTCATGGTCACCATTAAGGTCACCATTTTGAAAAACTCTAAATATAAACTAATTTTCAGAGTTTTTCAAAATTTCGGCTGTAATCTATTCTTAAGGTTAGGATAAGGCTGAACCCATTTCTTTCACATCACTATAAAAGGTCTATGTCGTCTGAATCCGGCGTCTAATATCCAAAAACATCAAGACCCATCAGACTTAACAGACCGACCTACCAACTCAACAAAATTTAAACACTGGGCTCTGTCCATACAAAGGCTAGCTCCATGCTGTCCGTATTAAAACTCAGTGATATCAGACAAGATGAACAAAATGATGTTGTAGTATGAGCAATTTTGGCGTGCGTTATGGTAATTAGGGTTACACAGGGTAAGGCCCATTCCCTTCACATCACTATAAAAGGTCTATGTCGTGTAGATCCGGCGTCTAATATCCATAAACATCACGATCCATGTTTGTGCTAAACGCGGCGCCACGTCGCGTCTTCGAACCTACGCGGTTTACGACTCACTAACATTTCCTTCAGTATAGGGTTCAAGAACTTCCCTGATCTAGATAAGTGTTATGAGCTTGTGGCGTCTTCAGCTTCAAGTATTCCAGAAAATTCTGAAATGAAACTAACACCAAAGTCAAGAAATTCAACTGCGTATAAAGCGATTCACGGCTTACAATATTTTTTTCACATTTCACGTAAGGAACAAGTGTGGAACTTGTACATTCCATAACTACTACTACAAATTAATCTACCTTTCAAGAGCTCACACACTCACAAACAAACAGAAATTTGATTCAATCATTAATTTTTTCATTATTTGCTTAGTTAATGACATGAATGACATCAGTTAGTTACATGATCTTTAATTTATTGACTTTTAATGAAATCTGGCATTTGCCTGAACTAAGATCTACTTGCTAACGATTATATTACTAATTAGTAGTAAGTCAAACCAAATCTGGTCCAAATTAGGGGCAGAACGATGCCTGGCAAGTCAGTTAGTATCCAACAAATATAATATCCTGCAAATATAAGAGGGTACAAGCCTATTGGTTAAGTCAATAAATCTATTTAGCACAATGACATCTTGGTACAGTCACAAAGCTAAAAAAGGTCCAGCACAAAAAATCCATAAGAATCTCCAGAGAACGCCGAAGAACGGAAAAGACAACGTACAAAATGAAATAAAGCGCCAATAGCCGTCTAATACGAAAATTGTTGAGTTCGCTTCGTTTGCTTTGTTCTGAACAAATGTCGAGATCTTTAATGAATAAAAGCCTTTAAAGAACAAGACAAACGTTTAGCAGCTGAACTACCCGCTTTACAAAATGGCTGATGGTTAAGTAATTGTTTGGAAGGTAATGATTTTATTTTTTAATCTTAGCACAAACACTGCGATAGGATACTGATACATAACAATGATACACAACAATGGTTTTGCTAAAATTATGTGCACTTTACAAAATTCATTTGTCAAAATCAAAAATTCAATGTCAAAAAAGGTTTATTTACACGATATGGGTTAATTTACAATAAAAAAAAACAAAAATATTTTTGTATTCTTTTTCTAATTTCAACTTTAAAATAATTATATTTAGTGCTTACCTATCGTATTTATTTATCGTACATAATTTAAAAATCCCTTCAGAAGATCACTACGAGTATGTTGTCATTGAAATTAATAGACACATAGAAAATAGTGATAAAATGCAATATTTGGTCTAAGCTAACATTCTTAGGCATAAAAAATGATATTATTATACACTATAGCTCATAAAACATTTCTCTGTAAACTAGGTTATTTCAAGTAATGTTACAATCTACTCGCAATGTTATTATGACTCAGTATCATTTTCAATTACATTATGCTCTGTATAGAATAAAGCTTAGAACTAGATTTGAATTATCATCACATTTCTAAAGCTTAAGAAAATATTAAACTTACATTAACAGTTACGAGTGTGAGCCATATTATGGTAACCATTGAAATTTCGGCTTTACGTTATGAGGACTGTATTCAAGGCATTTTCAATCTTGTTGCTTTGTAAATAAGTGTCATGTTACATTAATTTGTAAATTACAAGCACTCCAAGTAACTCTTGAGTGTTTTATCAAGTTGTGTAAACAGAGGAAGTTAGTCTTAACAGATGCTTTGTCAAACTTATGTCAAGGAATATTATTTGTCACCAAACTCCAAGATGTTTTATGAAACACATTGTGTTTTCTTACGAACAGCTTTTCGTTTGTTATTAATTTGAACTTCTCAATTTAATAACAAGAGTAAACAAATATTAATTATTTGACTTCCTATTTAGCCACAGCAGATATGCAAAATATGAATAGCCATGAATTCGTAAAGAAAGAGCTTCCAAGAGCTCAGCATTCCAACGTCTCGGGACAAATATCTTCTAGTGAAAACGGGGCATGATTTGATCTTGTTTATCTTGCTTTTTAAGCCAAATGTGCCCTACATTTTTACATGAACGATATCTAATTTAGGTATTATATGTAATATTAGATACGCAGAATATTGTTACCTATACGATGTTATCCTATCATAAATTGTAAATACGATTTGTAACATTCATAAATCCATCCGAAAAATAACAGTTACGCGAGAATGCCTACAAATCACTGCGAATAACACACGAAGTTGTCTCAGACCCCGGTAACAAACTACAAACAGATTGTCCGAATGTCTCGAATAACTTGGGAATGTCCTTGAGTAGTTTCATGACTACATGAATAAAACGTCTGTCCACTACAAGAATACTTGGGATAATTTGATGAGTAGATTGTACCGCTTGTTTTTCTTTTGTTTGAATGGCTAGGGTTTGTGGAGTTACTGATTGTACGTTAAAATAGGAAAAAACAAGCATTTACGCCACCTCAGTGTTGTTTTTAAATCTGTATCGATACTAACGAAGTATTTAGTAACAAAACTCCTGTTTCAGATTGTATGTATGTAAACATACGCAGAATCAATGCTGCAAACCACTCATCTTCAGGTACCCTGTACCTACCTACTCGTTAGCCATTTCTACAAAATATATAATTATACGTATAATGTTAAACATCAAATACTTCATTTCATCGGACTGCGTTTCAAAACTGAAAGTACACATAACAAACTTTACGGAAATATGGAGCCGTAATCCTTTGTGGATTTATGTTGTAGGTAACAGGGATGAAAATATTTTTTTCACTTTCAGAAACTTTTTATTGTATACTGCAGTAGTGCTGGTTTTTTTGCAGTAAAATTTCCATTGTGTCTAGTAGTATATCACCAATAATAAAAAAAAAATTTTGACTTTTGATATGATTGATTGACAGGTTTTCAGGTTTCTAAAGGATGTTAAATTTTTATGAACAGAGTAATCTTTTACCAAATTCTGACCCTTAAGATACATTATTATCGGTAATTTCTTTCTAAGTTAGAATTTAAAAAGAGAACGATACAGCCAGCTCAAAGTTACTTAAATTCTCTATTTTTTAATGCTATCCACTATTTTAATTTGTTCATTCATCGTCATCATCATGGGCTCTATGATGTAGAGTATACATCGCTTTCTATTTCTAAATAGGTTTAACAATAATTTACATATTTCAACTTTATCCATTAGTTGCTAAATAAAGGACCTAAGCTGCGATTAAAACGCATGAACTGAACATGTTGCTAAGCCAACAACTTCACAATCTCAGAACTAAAGGACGATAAACTCTGTTTAATTCCCCAAAGGTCTAATCTTTACTCTTTCTTCATTTAACAAAGACATTAGATTTTCAGTTCAAACAAAGCTTTCCTCTCGAGACAAATAGATCTAAGCCATTTAACTTCGTAATGAGTACCTGAGAGCTAGGAGAGACACAAAGACGGTCTAATTCCAGCAGCTCGCGCGCACAATACGTCATTATGAGCTCTGATTAGAATACTATAATAGGTATATTCCTTTGTGGCAACTTAAGAATTATTACAGGAAGTTAAATGAACCTAAATTTCACGCAGACTACTTTTATTCGTTTACCCAGATGATTGCCTGTAAAAAACCACTAACGAACGTTTTTATTCACATGTATATTAGAATAAGGATATAAGCTACTATGTATATCTTTTCCACTAAAACTCTACATATTTACGCACTATAAAGGATTTTATTTAAGTTCTTTAGCACCAAAATATTATATTGAGTATCCACACAAAACTTGTCCATAAAAAACAGCGGACTCAAAGTACTGCCCTGAGGGACACCAGTAGAGAAACAAGCGAATCTTACATTCTGTACATAAACTTTTGAAAGCAAAGTCGCAATTCGACCCATTTTCACTCAGCGGTGTTAAAATACGTCTGTTGCTTCGGCTGCGAATATTAACAGTAATATTACCGAGTAATAAAACGACTCGAATGTTTTCAGTAAAACGAAAAATTGCGCCTGCAAAAACCCCAATGCTGTACGTCGTTAGTACATCGCATTGTGGAGCGGATCGTGTTTCTGCATTCATGTGCAGACGGGGCACGGACAAAGTAATCTTTTTATTCGAGAATACTTTCAAAATGCTACTGCAGTCTAAACTTGCGGAATTTGCTCTGGAATCATATCTGCTTGGGATTCCTAATATACTCGTAGTTTGCGTTACTTTTATCGTGTACACGAATTTTCTATTTCTTGCTGTTGTGGGAAAAATTTTAGATAAAATTTTATTGTATTTAACGTTGCTGTTTAGGATAATAAATTGTACGATATATATCGGTCGTATGTGTTTTTTTCCTTTCCGTTAATTTCTCACATTTTTACCAAATAAACGATTTTTTTTAATGAAAAGGTTTGCTGATTTTCAAACTATTGTGAGGTTGACTAATAGCTTTTATTATATTAGGCCCCTTTTCTAATTCGTAAATTTTAAAATCTCCAACTGATTTGGTTACAGCGTTTCGGTTAAATCTAAATCAGGTTCAAGTTAATTTGATCAAATCCGTAAGCCCTACTAATCGCGGCAGACATGATGTAGCGGTGTACCGTCGTATAGAGGAAGCAATTAGGGGTTTATAATGACCCATCATTAGGCTGCTGAGTCAGGCTTAAGCTGAATGGGGGTTTGATTGAGATTGTACTGTATCAGATTGAATAGAGCTCTCAATGCCATTGATACAGCTATTTGTGTTGACGACTTTTTCATCGCCGATTCATTTCATAAGTTAAAATGCTTTCATCTATTTTTCTGCTTTTATTTATGTGCCTAGTTACTGTACGTATTTAGTGGAACTTCTATTGACAACACAAAATGTTACCATTTGTTATAATATTTTTCTCATTAGAAACCGGGTTCTGTGAAAGGCTATATTATGTACTCTTCGCTATATTTTTTTTAGTTTAGACATAATATTATTTTATCTTGTTTATATTTTTCTGTTTTTTTCATGTGTATTTGTATTCTATCCTAAGCCAAAGTGTGTCCACAAGATGTTAGGTATTATTTCTAAATTAAATTTAACATTACTGATTAAGGCCTCTGAATTTCTCACATTGCCTTTCTTTACAATCTATCATCCCACTCTGATTGGATATTACATTTGAGAGGATTTGTACCTGGAGCTACTCCGATACATCAAAGAACCTCCTGAAATCCATTTCTGATGATACATTGAGAGTGACGCTGTTCTAGAGCCGAGTAGTTGATCAATCAAAGGACGAACATGACGATGCAATTTGAGTCACTAAAGGCAGTAATTGAGTTACTTATACTGGAGTGGACTTAGTTCCAGGTATTCCAGCTTATGAATGAACATGTTAGTAGGACAAAGAGATTAGTTGGGCCCAAAAAGCTAACTGCACTTGAAGTGAAAATGTAGCCTGTAGTAGTACAGTAATATTACATTATAGAGATGAAAAGAGAAAGAGAATCAAAAAACTAACGGACAAACTTCAAGAGTTTACAGGCACAAAGAAGAAGACAAAGGCGGTAATCTAAAATATTGGTATTAATAATTATAATGAATAATGTATAATGATAAAAGTTAAAATCAAAATTTACCTTCACTGCAATTAAAGATTGAAGGTCTGTGTGAAACCTGAAACAAATAAATAAAATATGAGCTTTTGTTTTGTACTTTGCCGCTAAGCTTTACAGCTATTCAGAATAACCAAAAAAACTATCTCTTTTAAAACAGAAACAGTGTTCAATTGTATCAGCATTCGTTATTGAAGTTTAAATATTGATTTAAACGAGATGGGTATTAACGAATCGGTTGTGTTATCGATAGAGCTACTGCGAATTGAATATGCGCCAAATATTTATACGAGTTGAAAGCTTAACACTAACACTAGCAATAGAAACAACCAACATTCAATTCGGAGCACTCAAAGCTAACACGTCAGAATAAAGTGCTTCATTGCAATATCTAAATCACTTAATTTGTGTAACTAAATGAGCCACAAAGCTCCCAATTCAAAAGCTAACTGATTATTCGGTGTTGTATCCGTTGATAAATTGGCTGTTTTGAATACATTTATAATGTAGCGACACGAACTTTGACCCTAATTTGAAACAAATTCGCTCGGGTGAATATTTGTGTGTTTACTTATACCTTACCTGTGTATACTTATAACCTACACCTACACGTGAATGTTTGTATTTTTTAATAGTAATTGTGTAGCAAACGAGCACGCATGTCACTTGATGTTAAGTGGTCTCTGCAGCCCATGGACAATCTCAAATATAATCAAAATCCTATCTGCGATTGTATGCGGGTGCTTTGCTACTTATGAGGTAACACTTAAGATGTTCGCCTCAAATAAAGTATGTCTGCCGTCAATGCCTTCCCAGCAAAAACACAAGACATGAAGAACATGCTGCTTTAAGTTGAGTTAAGAGGCTAGCCGTAAGGGACCTCCCCGGCTATTATAGCGCTACCACCATGTGTGTTCATCTGAGTAGTAGTCACTGCCACGCAATGCAATCAAATAAACGATTTGAATAGATTTGATGCAAAACTGCATACTTATATTAGTAAACACACAGCACTGCGTGCCAAGATGAGTGAAAGCATCATAACGTTCTAATTTTCTCCATAAATATTCTCCAATATGATGTCTAGAAGCAAAATTCTTTAGAATTTTCGATTGCTATTGCTTCTGTTATACAGGCTGTCAGCAGCAGAGCGCGTTTTGCTGCTGAGTGCACATTGCACATGCACACAGCCTTGCAGTATGCAGTCCAGTTAGTCTATTGCATTACAGAAATCATACGAGGATTCGTTATAAAAATTTATCGAGTGAAATTGGAATTTGAAGGTATAAAACATAATTATAGGAATAATAAAGTCTCGTTTTTTACTGCACCAAGGAGTACGAGTAAAGGTATATATTTTTTATTATTATTGTCTATTTAAGTTGACTTCAACCGCTTAGACACACTATTCTAAGTAAAAATTTTAATTGTATGAATTTTTTCTGTAAATTATAACACATCAGATTGAATTTGCATTTTGAACATAAACGCACGAGTAAGTATCTATATAGTTTTATAGTAATGGTTGTTGAAATAAATATGAAACTTTTTAGTTTTTACATTAATTTTGAGTCGTTTCTGTATTAGGATGTATAAATAACAATTAAATCTATTCAATTAACGTGGTATAGTAGATTGATCTATAAAGTTGAATAATCAAACACAATAGTTAATTTAAACAAGCGTTAACGCTCAAACTGTTATTAACAAATTGGGTTATAGAACTAGTTAACAACACACACATGCAGGGATTTCACTGTAAACCGATGAGCTTGAAATAATAGCTTTAATAAATGTTAATATGCGTATGTATTTAATTTAATATGCGTACATAATGCATAAGTAATAAGTCTTTATTATCAAATGTTTGTTTTATGATACACTGTTGTTTTTTCGAAAATTTCTTTTATTGTCTATTGTTTTTAACTTACTAATAGCATAAATCAAAAAGCTATTATATCTACATGCCTGTAGCGTTTAATAATTTCATTTATTGTATTGGTTTTTTTGGGGCATATAGATAAAAAAAGATTTATGTGCTCTCGGAGTTAATAGTATTATATAATCTTTAAGTTGCATTTGTTGTTAAAATTTCTAATTCCACTACTTCACTCAAAGGCCATTGGACATACATAGCTGAAAGAGCCACCAATATTCAAACGGGAATGTTTATACAAACGACGTTTACACTCCAGTCGTTATTGACAAATTGGCTAATACCTAAAAGCTAGTTAACAGAACACACACTGGGATTTTGCTCAAATCCGGAGCATTATATTATGAAAGCTTTCAAAGTGTTATTAGGGCTGGTGGAATCTGAATAGAAGCTGCTAGAAAATCGATGCTTGAGTAAATTAACATCAAAAATCAAGTCATCGAATTGAGTAAATTGTGATCAAAAACTTAAAACCTTTTTAATACTTGAATGGCTGATAGTGCGAGTACTTCGACAACTCGTCAAGAGATGGCGCCACGAGTGTCCTGAATCACGCTATCGAAGTTTTCTACATCACTGGCATACAAGTATATACAAAATTCCAAGATGGCGGTATCGCAGCATGGCACTCGTTGACCTCGACATGACGCGAACATTTTCTGCTTTAGAAGTACATATATCTTACAAATCAACATTAAATACCCGTTTTAGATTTGTAAATTTCTTGCTTGCATTTTATGAAATATGAATTTCATTTTATAAATATTTTATAAAATATGAAGTTAATTTAAAATACATTTGACAAAAACCGTAATATTGTAACCAGACATTACACTTTATCCAGTGACATTTCCAAGGATCCTTACCATTACTGGCCCAGTAAATGAACTTTTCCACGCAAGACTCAATTACCGTAATCGCACTTAACGTCTCCGAATAGAGACTAATATCGCGTGGCAACATAGCTGTAATAAAACGAAGTCGGCAACGTTTTCAACGAACCGTAAAACTAAGTTGGAAAAAATACTAAGCTGAAGGTTTCACGCGTCATTCCCTCACTCATAAATGGGTTTCTGTGCTATTTTGATGCAGTAAGAGATTTAAAGAGAGTTTCTGGTTTTGTGGAAAAAATTAAATCTGAAAGAATAAGTCCTATGACGATCCCAAGTAAACAGTAAACAACACAATAAAAATAAACAATCGTTGAAATAAAAAATCGTACTTTTAAAAGAGCTCACATGTAGTTTTTGAAATATCGAAAGCTTTTGTTCTTGTATCTCGTTTTGTTTTACTTTTCCATTTTCTGTTTCGTTTTATGTAAAAAATTTCAATTTTCATAGCGGGCAGTTAAAATATCTGGAAATATTCCTGGCCTTTTAAAGTTAGCACCATTTCAGAAGTCGTGGCTTGAACCGAACTATTAGAGACCAGAATATTTTTCGAAAAGTAACGAACAGTAAAACTCGGTCGGCGATTTCAATATTGACGCAGAAGTCGAAAGAATTTGTACAGGAATTTATTCCTACCAGAATATTAAAATATACTGAGGATTCCTCCTCAAAATCATGAACGAACACACACATGAACAGAGATACTGTAACATAATTTCTCCGTTTTGAGCTAATGAAGATCGGGAGAAAAAAGCGGGTGGAAAAACTCTTTTTTAAAACAAATCAATTTGAAGAAAAAAAATTCTGATTTAGGTCCGATGCCTATCCCTTAAAAACTATTTGGTATGGTATCTCGAAATCTTTCAAAGTTAGAATATTTTCAAATTCGTAGCTCTAACCAAATTGTCCTCAGTCAGAAAATTTAAAAGAATATTTCAATAGTAACAAAAACAAAAATTCGGTCGGCGATTTCAATATTAACGTAGAACTTCCCCGTTACTCCTGATATAACTGAAATGCACCAATAAAAAACTCAAGGGAATTTATTCAAATGTGAAACAGTTGATTTTTAACTACCAATATGCAGACGGATTTCTGAATGTATCGTTGAGACTAACTTTATTGTAGAATTTCGTTCCAAATGCACCAATCTCTACAGAGAATCTTTTATGAATTCTTGAAAGTATAAAGATCTCCCAGCAGGCGATGTCACTGCGTTGGGACCGCGGTCCAAATGCTAATTTTGGACCAATAAAATTGTTTAATATAATTATGCTGAGATTGTATGGAACTTTGATAGCGCGTCAAGATACGGCTTCTCATAGGTCAGTCTCAGTATGACGCGTGTGACGTATTCTTTTAAAATTTGTTTACTATATTCGCTGCTTCGCGTCGTCATGCGTGGTGCATTTCATGTGAGTTTCGCGTTTATGTACTGTGGGTATGCACACTGCTTCTTATGTGTATAATATTGATATCTGTAATATTATAGACAAGAGAATTACTCGTATAAACATGGGTACTACCTAGTAGTACTAGTAGGTAAGTAGTATATGAGTTGCAGACAAGACGCATATTTTTAATGTCTTATACTCGTATTTGTATCAAAATAGATTTTATTATTAACTTTACATTTACTTTTGAAGTTAAAAACATCCGATACCATAAACTTTGGTAACCGCAGAGTGGCCATATCCATTACATAGACAACTGTAAAGCCTTAAAAATGTTGGAATGGTAGGTACAAAGTTTTATTGCTTATCAATGAAGAAAGAAATAATTCGTTATTTTTTACTAGTAAATAAAATTTCATACTAGTAAATAAATAGTGTTCTACGTAAGAATGTCAATACATCTACATAGATTTTTTTTCTTACTTCATAAAGTCTGATTTTTAAAACAGTTAAAACAAATGTAAATAGTAATCGTAGTGCCTCATATGCAGTTTCGTATAGTATTCGAATCGAGCTGCCATTAGTATGGGAAGATGTCAAAACTGACTGACAATTATACAAATTTATACGTTGACGATAGTGTTAATGTTCACGGCAAAGATCACTTACGTGACTTACTCGTAAGTAATATTATATCGTAATGTGTATGAACTTTCGTTTTGACAAGTAATTAAAATAATCACATTGAACTGGCTAACTAATAGTCCATTACCTTTTAAGTAACTTTGACTTTAATAAATTTGATGCAATAACCATATTTTGCACGGTTACGTTATTATTTTCACGCGAACACGTCGCGCGTATTTTTGAACAATAATAATGGTGCGAGGAACAATAATAATATAGGCGAGAACAATGTTCTATCACACGGCACGAGACGCGAATTCATTAAACATTTTCGACTCCTATTTGGAGCCGTCCAAAATGATTTTATGAACACAACGACTATAGTTAATTAATATAATATTATGTCACGTTGCTTGTTTGAGTGGAACCTTTAAAATGTTATGAGCGGGGTTTGATAGGTGAAACGTTATACTCAAATACTTCTTTAAAGGGATTGGTCCTCATGAGAAGCAACGTACCCATATTTTTTTAAGTGTAATTGAGTAGCATACAGGCATGCAGACCACCTGATGTAATGTTCACCTTAAATTCAATATAACCAGCAATCATACCTCCGTAACACAAAACATGAAAAACATGCAGCTTTACGACGGGTTAAGAGGGTGGCGGTAAGGTAGGTACCTCCCAGGGTGAGTTACTATGGCTCTACCTCTCACTAATTTTATCTCAGATTAAATTTCTGTACTTTTAAAGATGGACTTATTCTAATGAAGCGTATTTAATTACTAGTAGAGATTTACTCCCAACAAAGAACATACGAGTATGTCCGACATTGCTTAACTTGACTATTCCTTCCGATTCACACAAATCGCGGGGCAATAAGCCCGAGACAACCGAATAGGCCGTTAAAATAAATTTACGTTTCACTACCAACATACTATTGCGGTAATTTACAACCACTATTAGCTTCATAGGGTCGAGCCAGCGTCCCATAAATAAGCTTTTGTTTGAAATATACCCATTGTGCCCATTGAAAAGGTGCACTCATATTTATCGGAGGAGACTTTTCCAAGAGGAAACTATTGATTGTAGGAGCAGGTATTCCTTCCTTCCTTCCTTTCAGCCCTTAGTAGTCCACTGCTGGACATGGGCCTCCCCTAATCGACCCCACTCCGCCCGGTCCTGGGCCCTCTGAATCCAAAGGTTTCTGGGTGGCTGCGTGGATGGGTCTTTCACGCAAAATATTTGTTACTTTTTCATGCAAAAACGGCTAAACTGATTTGGATGAAATTTATGCACGCTGTTTAAAATCCGGATTAAATTATAGTATATACTTTTATTTACTCTCTGGACCACATTCAAAATTCGAAGCGGATGAAACCGAGGGTAAAGTGTAGTCCTATATTCTACCACCTGTTCAAACCAAAATCCAAACAGGTCAAAATTTATGCCGCTATATTATCACTCAGAGCGTTAGAGCCACTAAATATATATACGAGTAGTAGCGCAGTACGAGCCCAATACAGCGCAGTCACGTGACTGAGGAGAATTTGAATTTGATTGGGTTCCTCTATAATGATTGTGCTGCGAAATTGATGGTTGTCGTGGCTTACAACACAACAGGAATATGAAGGACTAATAGAGCTTTATAATGTAGGTAGCAAAGGCCACGTAGCTCACCCTGAGGGGTACCTTACCGCCACGTTCTATTGTAATATGTATGAAAGGAAAATAAACAAACAAATATTCCTCCAAAATGAAAAGATAAAACACATCAAGTTAAAAAATAAAAAGATGAACCACGTCAATTTGTTGCTACGTTTCAGCGCCAATTAAGAACAAACAAACAAAAACCATTTCACGTCATCTAATAGATCTACAAATCAGTATCTAATTATTATGTAGACATAAAGCTGCTAAAATTAAAATTTAAAGAACCATCAATCAAAACTCTACTTTTTCAAAGGAGAGCAAATAAAATGAAAAAAGTTTTTTTGCCTCAAGATACTTTATTTTATATTTTTGCAAAGTAACCGAATGAATTTCCACAAAGTAACTTATGCAATGAATAAAATTAATGATGTCGATAATAACTATGCTTTCTAAACCGAACGCTGAATAGAACTGAGTAAATACGATATTACCGCCTTAGTGATCTATTAATTTGATGAATCAACTTGATTGAATGCAGGAAATCAGACAAACTTGCAATACTCAGAATTGAGAAGCTAACATACTCATCATTATGCGTAATGTAAGAAGTTCATAATATATGTTTGGGTTAGACAAGTGTGTTTGAGGAAGTTATATTTGAGGTTACCTCAAGATAAACCTTCGGAGGGGTAACGCATGCGTGTTTGAAATTTCAAATTCTTAAGACAACAGAACTATTTAATTGTTCAGATAAAATTTCAATATTATTAATAGAGTATTCTCCTATGTTTGAAAATGTATGCATAATGTTTGAAAGAACTACATAAAAATGCTATTTCTTTGGAGAAACAAAATGCCAGGCATCCAAACGTCACTAAGACGGTCCATAATCTGAAGATCGGTTATTGATTTCCGGCGATAAAGAATATCGATTTTTCATTTAAATAAACCAATAAATTAGTCTTTATGACCCAAACTGAAAATATTTAAGAATACATTGTATGTTATTATTTCTACATAGATTTTATTTATTATCAAACTTTTTTTCAATAGGTACCGATTATTATGAAAAAAAAAAAGCAGCCGGCGAGAAAAAAATATTTTTTTTGCGTGGTCGGCTAAAATAAGTACCTATTTTTTAGTAGATAAGCTATAACTATTAAAATTCAAAGCCAGTGTTATTATTGAAATAGTTGCTAAAGGTTGTTCTCGACACGTAATTAAAATTAATGAATTTTTCAGCTTCTAAGAACCATTACGTCGGCGAACAGACTATTCCTATAGCGACCATTAATTTATTTGCTATTGGGAATAATTTAAATTATTAAATAGATTTTTTTGTTTTATTTTTTTGTTATTGCTGATGAATCGTTAGTGTCGTGAAAGGAAATAAAAATGAGTTTTTCGACGCCAGGGACTCACGTGCTAATTGATATTAATTAATTGTGAGTATACACTACACATGTCTTAAAAATAATAATAAAAACTTTGCTTCTTTGATGTCAGCCTACCTTGTTATTCTTTCTATAGAGCGTCGTTATAACTACGTCGGTGTTGGTACGGAAAAACGATAGCTCGAATCTCGATTCAAGCGCACGTTATTATACGTATTTTATATAAAATAATATTATTTAGGTGGCAGACCTATAGAAGCTCGCCCGGGGAGGGAGAACACCTCCTTTACCGCCAGCCTCTTAACCCTTCGCAAAGCAGCATGTTCTTAGTGTCTTGTTTCGGCTTGTTTCGGCTGGGGAGGTATGGTTCCGGAGATACTTTATTTGGGGCGAACATCTTAGTCCTCGTGCAATAGCAAAGCACCCATACCACCTCAAATGGGATTTCCTATCAATTCGTGGTTGGACATGAGTATCCATAGGCTGTTGTGACAAAAGAAAATAACTTTAAATTCCAAAAAAATACCTTTTCCACTGAACTTTTGAAATATCACAAGCTATTTATTAATCCATGTAAACGCTGAGTGCACCCCTAAACAATCATTGGGTACCGCTGTTGACTTCACGTTTTAACTCCAATGGATAAATATTTGACGGCGATTGTTAAGCCGCGGCTCATTCGGTTCTCGCTGGCTCATTCGATACGGCTATTGGAAATCCCTATCCTGTTTAATTCAATAACTGAACGCCGATAGAATCATTGTTTCTCTATTCGCAGCGTTTGCTTTGTTAGTGTTAGTGGCGGATATAAAATCGTGATTTTCGAAATGTGTTGCATAATTGTAGCTGTAAATGAGATTGGCCGCTACCCTTTTATAGCCCACTATTGGGCACAGGTCTCTCTCCACAACAGGGAGGAGGCCTGGAGTATCTTCCACCACGTTGATCCAATCCGGATTGGACACGAGCTAGTGGCCAACCCGTGTTGGATGTTTTCAAACAGTTCATAGTGCCTCTGATAAGGTTTAACCACTGATATCTTATCGACAGCAAACGGGACCGACGGCTTAACGTGCCCTCCAAAGCACGGAAACACGCATGTAATTCTTCACTAGTGGTCACCTATCCAGGTACTGACCGAAGTTGCGTAACGTATTCGATCACTTGCGATCTACTTAAGCAGCGGGGCTATGCGCTCTTCATAATTTTGGTTATGGAAGAAAATATAGGTAATAAAACATTAATAAAATTTTATATTACCATATCAAATAACCACCATAAAGCTTTATGCTGACCACATAAAGCTTGTATTCATTGATCTTCCTGGATGACTTTACTTGACATAATAATCTCTTTCCGATACCATTTTTCAACAAATTCTTACCACTTTACGTTCTGTAACTGCATCATGGCATTGCCTACCCTTAGGCCCACAGAGCTATATGGACTAGAGGAGACAAGTGTGTGTACTTCGCGTGTAACAAAGGAGACAAAATGTCTTCTTTTAGCACCACTTCATGCCGTTCTCGAACGCGGACGTGATCGAAAACAGAGAAAAATGCCTTGTTGTAATATATACAGTTGTAAAAACTACACAAAAGACGGAGGACGAGATACCGAAAACGTTTCCTTTCATCGGTAGATAACTTATTTCGTTATTAAAATCGCACGCTTGGTTTCTATACAAAAAAATGCACGCTTCCATAGAGGTAATGAGACTTGCGTCCTCTAGTCCATATAACTCTGTGCTTAGGCCACACACAAGTGTAACTAGGCCACTAACGGAATAAGAGATAAAACTGTAACTTCTCTTATCTTAAGCGCGAACCAATCTAAGTTGTTACCGAACGTGTTCCAGGTATTTTGTACTTGCGCAACTTATAAATTGGGGCTCATACTCCCGGGAGCGGCGGGAGGCTGGTTCGCTCGCTTGCTGATTAGAGGAAGATTTGGGAACCGGTAGAATGTGTTTTAGCTGGATTAACAGACAGGCAATTTTCGTATGCACTGATTTTATATAAGTGTTTTGGTTGATTGCAGTGTAATTACTAACGTTTCTCTACCAATCCGCAGTGGGACAGCCTGGTGGAGTATGTACCAGGGCTCCCCTCGTTATGGGGAGAGACCCATGTTCAACAGTGGAACAAAAAGGGTTGCAGCTAATTACTGAGGTTCACGTGAGGCTTTCCACTCTATGACTAAATTGACTGCAAAATTATCGTGATTTAGCCCCACCCAATGACATTGTCAGTAACCCATTAATGACTCACTACAGGGTCGGGTTTCCTCTCACAATGAGAGGGATGTAGACTTTAGTCCACCACGTTGGCCTACTGCGGGTTGGTGGACTTCATATGTCATTACAACATTTTTTTGGGCTCTCAGGCATGTAGGTTTCCTCACGATATTTTCCTTCACCGTTACATCAGGTGATACTCAATTTTACAAAGCGCTCATAATGTTTTTTTACAGCCATTGGTGCTCACCACTGGGATTCGAACCCGGACCCCTCGATTCGAGGTAGAATTCTAAGCCACTGGGCTATCACCGCTCTTAAATACTTGAGGCTTGTTCTATTTGAGGTTGCCTGCATATCTCCATTAGTACTAGATACTGTGGTTACTACTATGCAGTAGGTAGAACAGTAAGTAAGGCCACTATAACAACATTAATTAAGCCGCTCCATGGTCGGCCGTGAGGGGAATCTAAGGAGCTTACGAAGGGTTCAGGCGTCGGTAACGCGACGTTATATACCTACAAATAAAAAGCTATATACATTTCAACGGAAACGATCCTACTGACTTTTATAAATGCGGAGGATTGATGAATGGATGGCTGTGAGCTTGTTACTCTTTCACGCAATTATAAAACCACGTTAAAAATTATGTTTGTGATTTGCCATAGGGTACAGTGACCGTTTAATGTAAGTGTCACACGCACTCGGTTACCAGCTCAATGTTTCTAAAAATAAAATAATAATGTATTGCAAAGAACAATGAACACAGACAAAACAATAGTATAAAACATAACACTATAGCAACCATACAATACTTTTCTTGCCTGAAAAAATCAGATAAATCCTACAGAAATACGAGTAGTACCGTTTCAAAAAACAATAATAAGCAGTTACAATGTAATGCTATGCCTCGTTGCTACGGTGCTACGGCGTAGCCATTGTCTACGAGTGCTACGGGCGAACAGGCACGCACAAAACCCATAACAGTTAGTTTGCCCTGTTTACAGTTTGCTCGCGCCTGATTACGTTTTTTATTGCATTTGATCTTATAATTAAAACCTTGAAATTGCGTCCATTCAGCCAAAATAAAAGCTTATAATTATTTTTACAAAAATTGAATTACAGAAAAAAATATTTTTATACATGAAGTTTTTGCCCATAAATCATAATATCTACCACACCTATAAACGCGAGTCTTAATTTACGAAAGCAATGATTTCTACGTCAAGATGGATTGTCAGGGTATCAAAAATGCGGACCTAAAATAAGGGTACTTCACATTTTAGGATACTTTTATTTTGACGGAAACTCGGTTGTCATATTTAGTGCTACTACGAGTAACATAACTTTTATCAACATTTTTTCCAGTGTTTTAAGGTAATTTCTTGTTTATGTGTTATATTTTCTACGACGTTAAAAAGTTGAACTAACTTTTGCTTTTTATCTACTAAAGTATCAGTCCGTCCCGTCACAAAAAAATCTGTACCATAGTAAATAACAATATCTTTCTCAGCCAACACTTCAGCCCTCATAAAAACAATGAAATGATACGAAGTATTCTGTTAGCACAAAAACATCGTTCCTTTGCCAAATTTCCCTAAAGTTTTATGAATACTTCCCACGTAAGCGTAAATGCTTTGTTTGTTTCGCACATTGTCATACTTAGAGAATGTGTTCTTCTTATTTCAATTTTATATCTCTAAGTCTCCTTTGTTTAGTTCTTTATTTCATGTACAAAGAAAAAACAAACATTGGATTTCCGCAAAGTAACGCCTGATACAAATTTTTCGCTACAATTATCACAAAAATAATATTGTATTATTGTCCTAGTACCTTTAAGGACTTATTTTTAATTACGAGTATTTATCCCACTACCTTTAACGTGAAAAGCAAGAGTGTTCTATTATTCGTAAGGTAACTTGAACAATTGTATCTCTAAGTTCAAATGCAAGTTTTGACAAAGCATCGACTTAGGCAACTCCGACGAAGTTGTGCGCCGTATTTGCAGAAGTATAGACAGATAAAACATTACCAAACTCACACCGAAAGTTAGTCCTATACGTTACAATTATAAACCTTATTGCATTGACATAGGAGCTAAAGTACCGAGCGGTACTTACGACCTTTGTGAGAATAAGTTATAATGTTATTTTACATTTAATCCACCGACATAGTGCTGAAAATTGTAACTTTATGGAAATAAACCTTCAGATGTTTTAAGCTGGAAGTATTATTCTCTGAGTTTTTTTACTTCTTAATAATAATATTTTAGCTTACGTCAGCGAGGTTATGCTGTTTTAACCGAAGTGGTAATCTTAATGTCAAATAGAGCTCGAATGAAGGATATTATATTCCTGATTCCCGTAGGCTTTTGAATACTATAAGAGAAATTAAAATGGAATGAAACTGCAAACGTTATTTAAAAATCAGTGTAGTAAGAAACGTATGTTTGTAACCCATTTGTAACCCACTGCAGGGTCGAGTCACTTCTGAGTGAGTGAGTGAGTGAGTGAGTGAGTGAGTGAGTGTGAAGTGTACAGCGTTATTTTACAATATAAGTAATATTTGCAGCTTTAAACAGTAGAAATACGACGCACACAAAATCTTTCTCCCAATTCGAATCAGAATTATCATTCGCAAAAACTTCGAATTTCGGGAAAATCCTAATTTACACGTCGCTTAAATTTTCATAAAAATCTTGTCGAATAATTCAAAAACATTAGGGCGAAGATAACTTTTTCATAACTTTCATCAGCATTCAATTGGCAGCGCGAAGTTTCGGGAACAAATTGTCCGCATTCCGCCCGACGGTGGACCACCTGCCGCCCTCCCCTCTTCAGCCCCCGCCCTGCTAGGGTTGTGACTCACCTATACAAATAATATTTAGGGCTCGAGTATTTACGTCAGTTCAGCTAGAAGAGTACTTTCTACTATTATACGTGTAATAAACCGAAGCAGCATTGTTTTCACGATTTGTGTTTTGACTGTGGAGATTGCGTCTTTTGCAGATACTATTAGTATAGGGAGATCTCGCACCAAACATAGTGATCATACCCGGTAGCTGTGCTCCAATTACGTTTCCTCAGAGTTTTCTATATAAACCAACTACGTAGAAAACTTCGATTGCATGATTCAGGATACCTTTAACGCCATCTCTTGAGGAGGAAATCACATCATAATTTAATTAGGATGATCTCCTAGAATGTTATCGCACTCGCGGGTAACAATTTTCGTCAAAATTATATAGCATTTTTAGTCAAACTAAATTCGTTACTCACGAGCATCATCTTACTTTAAATAATAAAAAGTTTCATCCCCCAAAGCAAAATCTTAAGCGAAGATAACAACAAATGACAGTTCACTCGCCCACCCTGTGCCTTCATCCCTTAGTCGGCCTCATTCTATGAACGTGTCTTTAATACGATAGTCACGGCTATACTATTATCACTACAGATTCGGTTCACTATTTACAATGTTATCGCAAAGTTATTATTAAAGGGAATACGACTCTAGAATCCACTCACCTACCGCAGTCGGGGGCATCAAATACATTAACTCAGTATTCTTATTTTGTTATTAGTCGGTAAATAAATGAAACAAATTGAATTACCAAAATTTAGACACAAGGCTGTCACAAGTGTTATGAAACATTCAATTTAAACGTTGAAGTAACCAACCAACACGACAAAGTTTCGACACAGGGATCTTTAATAAATAAATAATAAATAATAAATAATAAATAAATATTGTGGGACAACTCACACATGGCTTTCTGATCCCAAAGTAAGCTGTGAGCTTGTGTTATGGTAACCAGATAGCTGATAAACATACATATATATTTTTAAATACATACTTATACATAGATAATTTACACCCAGACACAGAACAAACACTTGTGCTCATCACACAAATATTTGACCTGGGTGGGAATCGAACCCACGACCTCCGGCGTAGTAGTTAGGGTCGCTAACCACTAGACCAACAGGCCAGTCTTTATGGGGTTAGACTGTGCGTGTATTCTATACAAATGGAAATACTTACATACAACGCTAGATCACGCATTCCCGCGCTACGCTGCGTGACGCAGGGCAGTGTGTTATCGCCTTCGTTATCTTAAAGTTGTCGCTGAAGTCATTGAGTGTTAAGCGTTATTTAATAATTAAGAGCTATAGTAGTGTATATTAGGAAGGTATTCCCTATGACGATGCAATGTATTCTCTTCTTATACTCAGCAGACAGACACATTGTACTACGAAAGCGTGATTCAGGAAATTGAGAGGCAAGGAGCGCCGAGTACTATTACAGCTTTCATCTCACGACAGCGCATTCAAGGGACTCTATTCTTCTAGGCATAAGGTTGAAAATTGCTTGAAATTTAAGTCTACGTGAGATGACTTAGTCCCAACGTTGAGGCGAGATTAACGCAATGCGCTATATGACGCTAATGATACTTGCAAACATTTTGAGTGTACATTCAAATACACATTATGACGTTTTATGTTTGTAAAGCCGTGAACGGATGAATGGTTTATTCGAAGCCTCCGTGTGGGTAGTAAATTTGCGTATTAATGCGTGAAGCGAATTTTGGAGCCTTTTTAAAGAGCTTTCACACATAGAAAGTGTTGACAGCAATGGAATTTTAATTCAGAGGTCCGGATTCGATTCACACTAGCAGGCATCTTAATTTGACTTTAATAAAGATGTATTTTTAAAGAGTCCATATGCTGGTGAAAAGAAACGTCGTGAGTAGACTTTCATATCCTACCATACATAATTGATAATATTATGTCCTCCAACCTGCAATAATAAATAAATAATAAATAACGCTTCACACTCATAGCCTATGATTTCCTGTGTCGCGGGTGCCATAGACGCACACAAGACAAGTACACACACACCCAGACAAGAAACGGAAATTTAAACTTATCATTCAAATATCCGCTCCGCTGGGAATCGAACCTAAGACCTTCCGCACAGCGCATCGGCGTCATAAGCACTGCACTACACAGGACGGCAAATAGGCCAGCGTTACGGACTAAGAACTATATCTTTCTCATTTTGAGAGGAAACTCTACTAACAGTGGGTCACTTATGGTTCAGAAGTATGCTGACAGTCTATCAAAACACATTTAATAATATTGAGTTTAGAAATGCAACATACGTTTAATTTTACGGTACGTTACACGTTTAATAGGGTTCGTTCGCTTATAAATTCTTGGAAAATTCAACTTAACACTTAAAAGCAGGTACTAGGAGAGAATGGGTTTCTAAGAAACTCTTCAGTCTTTGTAATTAGAAACGTGATTACTTGAGTTACAGCTAGGTACTACGGGGTTTAGAATATTGTTTATTTAAGTTTTATGAATAGAAATGTATTTTGGAAGAGGAAAGGGGATGGACCTTACTTCCATCCTCTTAACCCGTCGATAAGCAACGTGTTTCGGTTTTAGAATTCTATTGTAAGACGGAGTTAGGAGGTCAAAAGCGGTTGCTGCAGATGGCTAAAGCTACGGGCTTCACGATCAATTCAAGAGCTAGAGATGAAAAACACATAAGATTTATAATTTTTTTTCTTTTTGTTTTATTGTTTCAGATTCCACTTAATACTCAGTAAAATATATAGAGACAACCTAATCCTCCTTCATTAAGTAACGCATATAACTATCTACAACACATAGCCACGCAATTAAGGCAGTAATTAGAAATGTTAACTGCCACCTTTGATCTGTTTTCAACCGACTCTTGAATACTCGTTTCTGAAGGCAATTTCGTAGACTTTAGGACGAATAATAATGATGAATTATATCATTCATTCACCTTTTTAAATTGAAAGGGTACTGTTTGATCGATTGATGAAAATGCCCTGTAAAACGTTAAAGTAAACCTCGACGACCCAAGTGGCGCAGTGGTTAAGACACCGGTGCGTTGCGGCGGAGGGTCCTGGGTTCGATTCCCAGCAGAGCAGAGATTTGAATGATGAATTTGAATTTCTGTTTCTGGTCTGGGTGTTTTGTGTTCTTGTCTTGTGTGTGTCCATGGCGCCCACGACACAGGGAATCCTAGTGTGGGGCTATATTGTCAGTAATCCATTAATGAGACACTACAGGGTCGGGTCTCCTCTCACAATGAGAGGGATGTAGGCCGCCGTCCACCACGCTGGCCTAATGCAGGTTAGTGGACTTCACATGCCTTTGAGAACTTTTTTTTTTGAACTCTCAGGCATGCAGGTTTCCTCACGATGTTTTCCTTCACCGTAACAGCAGGTGATATTTAATTTTATAAAGCGCACATAACTTTCCCCCTCGATTCGAGGTCGAATTCTAAGCCACTGGGCTATCACCGCTTTGGGGGGTCTATATTATATTCATGCAATTACATCTTCCTATTCATTTCATTTTCATTTTCATACCACAACTACGAGCTACTATGGCTCTATCATCTAAAGAGTTGTATTTAGATGCAATCTACATATCGTCAGATCTAAGAAAGGTATGCAGATGTACTGCATGTCAATGTGTGGCAGTAGGTCACAGTACAAAGCGTCAACATACGCCATCGACAAACGAAGAAACTCTAGAGAGATCCACTTGATCTAGTTTTAACGATCGCAGCCTTTGGCGAGATTAGAATTTATTTTCTTCGCAAGTTAAAATTTTTATAAAAATTATTCCAAGTAGCTTTTATTTTCTTATGACTTAAAATGGAAAAGAAATTCATTAACTAAGTTTAATATTACGATATTATGCTTGATATGAGAGTAATTTTAGAAGTTTTGTATGATGTCTGTTAAACGTTATTTAAACGCAGTTAAGTGGGCACTAAAATCCATGGACATTGTGGACAATCAATTTAAATTTCCCCAAAACGTTATAAAAAGGGTGGGGGGGCCACCCTTTTTTTCTCTTCCGTAATAAATAACTTAAGGGGCACTCAATGCAGATGAACTTTTGTTTTTTTTACACTTAGCTACTGTTAGTGTTACAACAATTTCTATGTAATTTTTATTTCTTACTTGTTTTCACTTCAAAGTTGTTTTTCGTTTCCCACCAGAAAACGAATCTTCGCCTCTAATTAGGAAACTCTATACACAACTAAGTAGGATCCAGAGTTGTAAACATCATCCGACTCCGTCTTCAAATAATTGTTTCTTAACTCTCACAAACAAGCGGCTAAACAACTCGCGTTAGTCGCGAGGTCTAATTAGCTCACTTCTCATTAAAATTAGTTCCTTGCGATGCTACGAGCCTGGTAGCTCGGAGACAATTACTTATCAGCCGTCGTGGCGAAACGTGGGTCGAATTGGTGATGTACTTTTAAATGGTGTTTGTGTTATTGGAAGAATAAATTATGGTGTATATCTGTATCTGTCGGGTCCCCTTTCAAGTTAAGAAGGATGTAAACCTTAGTCCACCACGCGGGCCTAATGCCGGTTGGTGGACTTTGAGTGCTTTTGAGAACATTATGAAGAACTTAGGCATGCAAGTTCCCTCACGATGCTTTCCTTCACCTCTTCATATTTTTTGTAAAGCGCACATAACTTATAAGAAGGTCATTAGTAACATTGTATACTTTGTTACCTTTAAAGGCAAACTAAGACAAATAAGAAGTGCAAGCGATAACTTTCTACAGATAGGAAAGAAAGTGCAAGGCACTACTTAGGTATCTTTTATTAAATCTTTTTGTAATCTTACGTATTCTAGGAAGGAAATTAATACACCGATACGGTATTTATGGATAGGTTATTTTATCTCGTCCGGGGACGCTCTCTACTCGATAGTACCGTGATTTACTGATGAGCCGTTTGGCACGAGACGATAAAAGCTCCAAACGGCCGCTCTATATAATCCACGCGTCGATTGAACGCCAGGTTAGCTGCCTTTAAGTATATCGCAGTTCAGTTATGGCACTACAATAAATAAAATTATATAGAATACTGTACTCGTAGGCCGCAGTATACAAATACAATGTACGTAAAAACCAACTTGGAGAAAATACGTGACGTCAGTGATGTTTTTATGTACCTTGATTACCTGGTACCTGTAAATTGGCCGTCTAAGCAAGCTAGCTGGTAGGCGTGCGATCTTAGTACATACTAAAACTACTCAATCGTTTACATTTCGTTCGTCAGAAAATACGTGACGTTTGTCAGCCCTGGGATCTTGGACTATCTGTCAAGTTGGTTTGTGACTGTTGGAGAGTCAGTTAGTCGAGTCATCAGTTAGCCTTATTCAGTCAGTAAAATATAACCAGCCACTCAAAAACATCTCAAACACCCAATCGGGGACTAAATCAAGCATTCACAAAGTTAGAAGATGCTGCTAAATTGACATCCGCCACACACAACCACATAATAATAATATTATCATGCGATCACTCATTTCATTTTGAAAAGGATAAACATGATGGAAGGACTGCGTTGTTGAACACAGATATAGATCTAAAAAGGTATTGCAAGTTTGCCCATAGTTTAAAGTCGTTGTTTAAAAGTGTTGATTAAAAACCAAACGTGTCGCTTTTTTGTTTCTGTATGAGAATAATAACCATTATCATACAAACCGATTCTATTCGAATTGTTATTGGATTGGAAGAATGATAAATCAGACGTGCCTTTTGGGCACAACTTGTTTTGCATTGAACCTTATATAAATTATTGCATCAAATGTAATGCACGATAAAGAATATTTGTATTATATTGTAAATGAAACAACGACCATTGAACGTACATGAGCAACAATGAAGAAACAAGACAACGACGACGTTACGCATTGCACCAATTACACAAATACTTTGACTTGGGAGGTACTAATATTGGCGTGATCTATTTATTTCTACATCTGTGGTTCCGACAATCCTCGACGCGTTTCCGACACCAGCCGAGAATCGCGCGGATACATTAAACGTAATGCGCGCCGAAATTACATCGTGCGAATATTTTTATGACGTGCTTTGCCTTAATTATATTACCGAGACTATATTATGAGATTTTACGATGTAACACATGTTGAATTAATGCCAGTGTTGTTTGGATTAAGAGAATATAGAAGAAAAAAATTATTAGAAGAAATACAAAAAAGGCTTAGCAAAGGTCGGGATTGTTCGTGCGTAAACGCACTCTGTACGCACGAGTTGAATTCTTAGACAATGGCGTCAAAACTGATCATGGCCTAGTGTAATATTATATGAATCATTTTGAGACATTTTTGATCTGTTAGGTTCATCTACAATTTTTAAACAATAAAAGCGTTAAATAAGCGGAAAATTCCACACCAGCACCTAAAGAATAAAGTAGCCTAGAAAAGTTTTAAGTTGAAACTTATTCTACGCTTCAGTTAAGAGCGCCTAAGTCGAAGGCTAAGCGCTTAACTCGCTTTATTCGTAGCACGTCTACGAGCTCCGTAGCACATCTACGAGCTTCGTAGCACTTACATAGATCGGACGAAACTGTTGTAATGTGTTCGTTACACATATGTGCAACCAAGTTCTTTTCTACATAGCTGGCATATAATATACAAAACTCTGACAAGTAAGCACGGCCGCTCCCCAGGCATGATCACTTTACCGGGTGTGAGATCTTTCTTTGCCAAAAGCGTAAATATTATCATAATTATAGGAGGTTCGAAGGAAAAGAAATTTGTAGTGAATAAATAAAGTGTCAGTTGAGATGCTTTTAACGAACTAAACAACATCGAAAACAATGCACTTCTACTCAATAGATTTAACTTCGTTAAACGAATCCGTGATTTTCTCAAAGCCGGCGACGAAGAAATGGGGAAAATAAGAATAACAGGAATAATAGGCGCCTGCTAGTGACAGCGCGATTAAGGTTCGCGTCGGCTGCGGTAAAATGACGTCACAATTCCTACTTCCAGCAAAAATTACTCTGCAATCCTTTTTAACGCTTCACACTCATAGCCTTAAACTAGGACGTACCTGTGTAGTAGGTGCCATGGATACACGAACAAAAACACACTCGCCCAACCAGAAATAGGAATTAAAACTCCTCTTTTAAATTTTTGCCTCTCTGGAATTCGAACACATCGGCGACTTAATCACTGCAACAGTCAGGTCGTGTGGTTGTTTGAATTTCAACAACATAGCAGTACAACTAGTTTAAGTATAAGCACTGGGAATTGAATGTAATTCATCCATTGGATTAAAGAAACATAAAGCGGTTGTGGCGAATTTGGTCAGTACCCTTAGTCTGAGTTTTAGCAATACCGCAACTACACACACTCATACACAGCTTACCACACAGGTGTCGCACAGTGTAATAACCCAAATAGGAACCTATCTAATGCTTTATTAATTTTTTAACTCTTCTAAAAATATTTTACCTCTATTTGGGTTATTACACTTTGCGACTCCTGTGTAGTAAGCTGTGTATGATTTACGTATCTATGGGTGTTTGTGTGTAGTAGCGGCCTTCTAAAACTCAGACTAAGGGTAGAGTGGTCAAGAGATGGCACTATGGGTGTCCTGAATCACGCAATCAAAGTTTTCTAAAACATTGCACGTACAAAACTCTGAGTTTACCCAGAGGTAGACCCTGAGGTTTGACATAGTTTTGCTTAACAATTTTTAATAATATTTTTTTAACAAAACAAACAGAATATAAATAGATGTTCATTACTTACATTAATGAATTCGAGAGCAAAAGTTATTATTTTATTTTATTTATTTGGTTCATCAACAATTATTACATCAATAATTAAAACTAAATAACGATAACATAAATATATTTTCTAAATGCACTACCAGTGACAGGCAAACACTGCATGCAATTTATACAAAAATTATGTTATAGGTCGTATCGTTAAAATAAGTGCTAAGAAAAAGTGATCAATAAAATCATTGAATATGGCGCTTTTAAAACAGCTTTCCCACAAAACTGTTTAAAAGTCATCAAAATTAAAAATCAACTACCACATAACAAGAGTGAAGAGCAAAACCAATGACCCATAAATATTTTAAAACTATTCAAAATATCTGCAATTCTTTAAGCATGTTCATTTGATGCAGTGGGATGTAAAAATGATTTCTGAGTGAAATATCGGATGCATGAAGCCTCGTCGTGAGTCTAATGTATCATCGTCATATTATATTATCGTGATTTCGGAGATTTAAAATCACCTTTTTCCGACTTTATGAGCTTCACATTAATTAATTACAGTTGACTTGAATTACTGCTGAAATTATTGGATCATTTTATAATCACTTTTCGTAACTAGCAGTCATCGAATTGTATTTATTTATTTATTTATAGTAATTATACAACTACAATGATATGGAAAAAACTATGAAGTTGTACAACTATGAACTCGGAATTTGTAGTTTATTTGTCATTGTTTCTTATTTATAGAGAAAAGGCTAACGGAGCTCTCCATCACACGCGAATTTTTGCCTTAATAATATTCTATCCCATATGAATAAAAAAACGCCATTTTTAATAGTAGCTAAATTTGAAACGTATATTATTATACAGGCTACCATGTTAAACATCAATTAAGATAGAAATATTATCACACATCAAATAAAAAACATATTTTTTCCAAGGGTTAAGGTTAAAGTTTACCCTTTTTCTTATTTTTCGAAAGTTTTAAAAAGTTGAGCTCATTTTAACTTTCGTCTTATCTGGTATCACTCCATCTGGTCAAATAAAAGTGTTTGAAAACATCTATAACTCTATCGATTTTAAACCCTCGTATTTTTAAAAAAGCGTCCAATAATACGAAGTTTTTTAATAAAAAAAATCATAACTGCGTGATATTCAACGCATAATAAAGTCACGCGGGCTTTTTATCGGGGGCTTAATTTGCGACGCACGGCGCTAATGGTTTCATTTTAAGCGCTGTTTCCGCTTTACGGGCGCTATTGTGCCAAGGTTATTACGAAAAAGGCTACTAATTTTTTTATTTTAAAAACGAAAATATTACCAATTTTTATTTCAAAATACGAAACGGTATCAGAGAGGTGTGTTGATCACCACGAGGTACGAAAAAGTGTATAAATTTATCCATTTTGTTCAGTAAATAACAGCAAAAATAAAATAATCGAAAGACCTTCTCCAAATTAGTGTTTAATGTTTTAAATTGGATAAAGTATTCTGCAATACATGAATGGATTTATTTAGTGTGAACTTACTGTATTTAATGTTAAAAAAAGCTCAAAGTGACAATTTTTACCGAAGGCTTAATTTGCGACACACGGCGCTAATGATCTCATTTTAAGCGCTGTTCCGCTACGGGCGCTATTGTGCTGTATCGGGTTATTATGGAGAAGGTTACTTAATTTTTGTATTTTAAAACGAAAATATTAACAATTTTTATTCCAATTCCCATTTTCTAAATTTAAAACCGAAAGTAATAATTTATTTTTATTCCAAAATACTAAAACAGAAGAAATGTAATGCACGAAAAAATATTTAGATTTGTCAATTTCGTGGTAGCATAAGTTCGGTGAATAAAAACCAAAATTAAATAATCAGAATCAATTGCCTAAATTAGGGCCTAGTGATATAAAGATGTTATATAACTGCAATATAAATATGTATAAGTTATATATTTTGTAGGATAATCTTACTGAATAAAACCTCAATGTGACAGTTTTATTATCGGGGGCTTGATTCGCGACGTACAGCGCTATAATGGTTTCATTTTAAGCGCTGTTTCCGCTACAAGTGCTACTGTGTTGTATCGGGTTATTATGAAAAATATAAACGATGAAAGCATTTATTTTCTAACAGACTGACGATGAGAACGTACGCGTACATTATCGTAATGGCTTTTACACGCATTGATGTTCAAAATGAACAAAGTGAACATTACGAGTAACACAAAGCGTCGATTATGTAAATTAAAATCCTTTTTTATTGTTAAGGAGCAAAAGAGCAAGTAGGTCTTTATAATCCTTTTTATGTGGGGAATCCACGACACGTCTCTTGCTGGGATAAATTTGTCGGAAGTCCGTACCTATCCGGTAACGCTATTGGTTCCATAACTGACAAAATGAGTTTCTGGACAAAATAATCGTACAAGGAAATTATTTACGGCCAATTTTTTAATTTATCACGAAGCAGCATGTTCTTCTTGTGCTGTGGAGGTATGGTTGCCGTAAATACTCAAGTTGAACCCCTCTTATAGGCGCGAATGGAAATACCATACTTGCCACCTTGAGACCTTTAAGATACTTAACTTTAAGTAGCGTAGCCTGTGCTCTTATTTCTGAATACCAGAAAATAAAGTGCTAAGAGTCAGATCCCAACGGCGCGGTTGTAATTCAATCCCCGATCAGAGAGGATCGTGGCTACAAAATCTTTTAGCGCTAGCAACTAGCACTAGCTGCTTGAATTTTAATAACTTTCATCGGATTTTATATAAATAATCTGGAGGAAGAAGAAACAGCTCAGCGTAATGTGAAATATTGTCAGCAAAGCACGGCTTTGAGAGCGTCTTGCAGAGGAAGGAGGGAACGATCATTTTATTTTGATTGATTTGGATCAGATTTATACGAGTACAATTGATCTTCTTTTTTACCCACTTCGAAAAAGGAGGTTATCAATTCGACACGTATGTATGTATTGTCGTATTGTCGGAACTGCACAATATTATATTCCAAACCATTAAACCAAATGTCAAAGGTGAAACTAAATGTCGGATCGTGGTCGTTCTTTTTTTAATTTTCTGTTTTATAAAAAAAAATGTTTGTGTGCACCGGTTGTCTTCGGACTTCCATAATGCTGACGATCCCCTTCGTGACGTGTACGACTTCACCACGCTAGCCTTCACATGCCTTCGAGGACATTTTTTTGTAAATTCATGCCTTCCTTCACCGTGACAACGGGTGATATTTAATTATTTAAAGCGCACATAACTTTTTTTACAAAATCATTGGTGCATGCCACTGGAATGAGCCTATTCCAGTGGAATAATAGGTCGAATTCTCAGCCACTGGGCTATCACGGTTAATGTTACGCATAAAAGTCATTTTTTCTTTCGTCTGCAAATGTAAGGCGACTTCACTGTGAATCAGTGCGCGGGCAACTACAGTAATACAATAACAGGAGCAAGCTCGTCCGTCAACAAAACAACCAAGACGTACCGTCTGCAAAACTCTATTTTTTGCCCGGCGCACCGGGGATAAGACGGAGATTTCTACTTAAGATCGGATGCGATGTTTCTGGAAGGTTCTGTTTCGAACAATAAATTGTGGTTCTATGTCCCACTCAGTTTTCACGCGATTTCGTACGAATTCAACTCGTGCGTATACATACGTTCACGCACGAATAATCCCGACCTAAGAAATACTATCGGAGCGTTCACACTGCGCGTGACTAAGTTGACGTGCAACTAACTATCGCACGTACAAACTTTCGAACGGTCTTCCAGCTGATGTATTTTCGCAAGACGATATGAGGTTCTTTAAAAAGGGCGTACAAAGAGCTCTCTTCAAAACCGGCAACGCACTGGCGACTCCCTGGCGACGTTTCAGTAGGTATTGGAGACCACTTACCATCATGTAAGTCTTGTGAAGTCTTTGGGGTATCCGCATAGAATTGACATAAGTGACATTAAAATAAAAGGACGCTAATTTTGGGTGTCTCATTTTTGGTATCCTGATAAAACATTGCCTACAAACATGCACTAAAGTACCTATTGTATAATGTCAAATCTCATCTTATCCTGCAAATGAATGAATGAATTTAACCCATTTTTATTAAGTTCGATTCGCTTCACTTTCCAAAGTTCATACTTAGTGAACCGAGAATGGAATCCCCTCCCTCATTCCCCCTTATGAGTAATAACTTAGAGCCTCTCCATCTTAGAACAATATACTCCGCTGCCTGGCATCTCGCTCGAAATGATTGCATTATACACGTGTCAATGCATTATTGTGATGCAGCCGTTTTTATGAGCAGTAATAATGAGAAATCTTCAAAGTATCGACAGTATTAATAAGGATAGTGATTTTAATGTAATTTTGAAAATTAAAAAGACTTAAATAACAACAAATACAGGTATAAATAGCGTGTCGTAATAATTCATTTCATCTCTCGCCGCAACACGGGGAAGTCTGGAAGCATATTCCACTACACTGCCCCAATGCGTATTGGTGGAGAAACAGGCTAGTGTCTAACACGTGTTAGACATTTTCAAACCCCCCCTAAGGCCTCCGACAAGGTGTAACGACTGCTATCGTATCGATAACAACCGTGACCGGCTTAACGTGTCCTCCGCAACACGGAAGCGCGCATTTAATTCGCCTAGCGGTCACCCATCCAGGTACTGAACGCATCCGACGTTGCTTAAGCTTTTAGATCGGTTGCGATCTACTCAAGCAGCGGGGCTAAGCACTGTTCTTCATTATTTGCTACATCCATAAGCATACATCACAAGCCACGTCACTGTCGCATCATGCTTTGACTCTATCACTTAATTTCATATTGCCGTTATGCTTCGGCTCTATTACCATCTTAAGTTAAATTAAATAGGTACGCAAGACTTCTCTCAGCTGCAGATTAAATCAAAGGTCGTAAAAGCTGGTAATTGAGGGTCGCCACTCGCCGCGCGTCGACACTTTACGAGCGGTTAAATGCATTGTGGACGGCTATCGTGTCTCATGCTGTGTTCATCAAACATAAATATAGTAAGAAAGTATTCCATGTATTTACCCACGACTATGACATGGTGTTTTCAAAAAGGATCAACTCCTTTAAAACCTGGAATGACGATGATTCGCCATGTGTGGCTCGTGTCAGTAGGCGACGGTGACCACTTACCATCAGGTACCTGCCTGATTTACTGATTTTCCATTTAAATGGTTTTTAGGGATCCTTACACAAAGGACAAACGGGACCATTAACACTTTTCCCGTCCAATAAATAGACAGAATAGTTAAACAATAGGTATGTATCACATGTGACTCACGGGACAGCGAAGTGGTTAATATGCTTTCACTATTTGCATCATAAGGTTCTATTTCTTCAACGGAAAGGTCAACAACATTAAAAGGCAAAAACTCTTCCATGCAAAGAATATCCTTTTGCAGCAGAATTTTGCAGAAAGTGGAAATATTACCGTTGAGATTGAAAAATAATACGTCATTTCCGGTGCAGCGTCTTGCCGGGGATTAACCTCAGCGAGCTTTATTATAAATTCTCAGAACTATTTCGTTTCACGTCTTAAAGCGAAAATTAAAAATGTGCCTTAAAGCGGGTTAAAATTAAGCGTGGTCGTTAAAGTTTTCTGAGCGTAAACAGCGTTTGCAACTAAACCTTTTTAGTTAGAAATGAGAAAAAAAATCTTGTTCAATGGACAGCTTCAGTGAACCAACTAGTGACCCACTGTAGACTATTGGGCCTCCACTCAAAAAATGACTCAACTACCCGCAATTCCCCACGCAGGGCCCATGTGAAGTCCTCAGATGCTTTTAAGAATATTGTGTTTAATTCTCAAGCAAGCACTGGTTCCTTAAGATGTGTTTATTACCTACACCGCAGGTGGTATTAATTTATTATTAGATGAGATATTTATTTTAAAACACATATAACTAACTTCGAATGTAATTGAGTTTAAAATTATTTATGAATATTTATTTGTTAGTTTTATCTCCTTAATATTTGCATACGAAATGATGCTGTCGTAGATAACCTCAATGCAGCGACCAATTTTGTTGTCGAATGAAGGCAATAGGAATTCGGACAGGACCTCAGTTTGGGCCACTGGGCTATGACCATAAAGTAGTAGTAAAATGAAGGAAGCCCCACACTATTCATTCCACTAAAAGCGGAAAAATCTTTATTCATAACAGTAACTTTCCCTAAGGATTCCACCACCTCCAAAACTAATAAAAAGGCACTTTATTATTTCCGTACTGATTGATAACCTCGCAATACGTCCATAAGACTGACAGATTGCTTTCGCAAACCGCTACGTCATACAAGACACAATAAATAAGGATGGTCCGGCTACATCGATCAGTTATCCTAAAACTGTACGGACCCTCATAAATTTATAGGCAGTTAACATGAAGGGCGTAGACCCCGCTGCTTGAGTAGATCGCAAGCGATCGAAAAAGTTAAGCAATGTCGGGCGCGGTCAGTACCTGGATGGGTGACCGCTAGTGGCGAATTAAATGCGCGCATCCGTGCTTCAGAGGGCAACATGATGAACAACTATCGATGAGGCAGCAATTATATACGTGTACATACAGTTCAGATAGACTTCCCGTAAATATGCTGCGTTTGTAGTTAGTTTACAGAAAAAATATTAAATCATCAGCTTCGTCAGATTGCCTTAAAAGATAAATATTTGGCGTAAACAAATTGCTGTAACCCTTAAAACAACTCATATTCGTGCAAATAAATGTGTTTCATTCCACTTCAAAAAGGTTGAGGAACTTTGTTAGGGATATTTCGGGATATCATATTTACTGAGCATCCTCCCATATAGGCTTTTTCACTACACAGAGTCAATATCAACTCTATGTATTTATACTTAAGGTAGAAAGTCGATTGGAAGTCTTATGTTTGTATTGGAAGGTTTTAGTAACCGCCATAATTTATAACTTCAAGTTGACATAATCCTTGAACTACAATATTCATAGAAAGAATAGTTTAAACTACATGTCATACTCCATAGTCATCAAAAACATCATAAAACAAAAGCGACCGGAGATATTTTATTTTAGGTGAACATCTTCATCCCAATGAGAAGCAACACACCAAAATATGGCTTACATACCTGTTTGCTTCTTTTTTTCAATATAAAAATATTTTTAAGTCGCCACTAGTGTACTAAACTCTAGGACTTTTCCTAAATCCTTCATATCTTTGCCCTCGTTAGATCCACACAAGCCATCCACACTTAAGACTCGTAAGAGTAAATCCGTACATTCGTTAAAGGCCGCTAACACCTATGTTTAACTACTGTCGCGATTTGCAGACAACTTCAGAGCGCATTAGCCGCTTCCGTGCCTACGTTCACTCGAGTGTCTTAATATCGAAACTTCCTGCATGTAATACCGGGTTTAGAAGCGCATATTACTTAAACTTCTATATGATACAAGGTGCGGAGTTTCAGCAAAGAACTTTACCTGTATGAGCAGACTATTTGACATGCTGCAACTATTTTAATTAAATAGTTTGAGTTACGAGTATTGAAGTATAAGCAATGTGAAGTCACTTCTTCACTTGAAGTTAAGAATTGAATAAACTACATTTCCAGTGTCATTTAACAGAGTAATCGATGGGGAAAAAATGCGGTCTTAATTGAATACAGACGTAGAAACGGTAAGCAATTCAATTGGTTAAATCCAAGGGATTTATTGGGGTTTTATTTGTGTGTTAACTGAAATCTTTTCTCATTTCGTTTCGTATTATTAAAACGTGGGTCCATGAAGATCAAACAATAAGATAAAAGGGTACCTTCACTGCAATTGAAGACTCAGTCTGTTGTTACTTAGAAACCTGGAACAATCAAACGAATCAATTTTAATTATTTTTCTTACAATTTAACTTTAATTATTAATATAAAAATATCCAATTTTGATATGGGACCTTATTTATTGGCATGGACGCCTCTAACCATTACAGCCGTTTTCAGCCCACAGGCTGCTGGCAGTTTTCCAGCTTGAAGCTAAAATGGTCATTCGCGAGCATAGTTCTCGCCAGAACATGTGAAACGTCAGGCTACGAGTATATTAAGCGCCGAACGCTCAGTTGCCATGACGTTTTGCAGCTATGTTCAGTGATGTGGATGGTCGTTAAATTTTAGTATGGATAATAAAAATGTTTATTCAATATTTATTCAACTCGAAGGAGTACAAACCGCTCTGCGACCTTTTGAGGTGATGATCCGAAGTACAATCGTTGGATTTAAAAGGCGTAGTATCAAAGGAATGTCATATGTCGTGAGAAGTCTTTATATGGCTGTAGGTAGCTTAAAAAGCTAAATTGCTACTACCAACATCTTTATTTTGCGCTGTAAAATTACATTATCTTTAACCAGAACCTTAGGAAACTTGAATAAAATAAGATCCCTTCACGTTTCTTTAAACACTTTTTTACAAACACACAATCAGACGTTTGCCTTTGGACTATGACACACAGAAAAACATGACTAGTTGATAGTCACGCGTGTAATGTTTCACACCCATAGAAACAAGTGCTCCAATATTTGTTTTACGTTATTCAGAACGTCACAGTCACTACTGTATTGTACGAAAAAGATCTAAAAATAAACGTCCGAATTCGAGAGTACACCTGACAAAGGAAGACCTGAAACTGTGCAAACAGACCAAGGTTTCTGGCTCTCTTCATTCGAATTTTATAGGTTTCGGCTCTTGACACTGTTTCCTTTCTTCCGTTCTCGGAGGGCGCTGGTCGCAGAAAGGCAATGTTTAAACTTTCACGCGCCGCCTGCAGTCATTACAGAACGCTACAGTCATTAAAAAATGGCTGGATGCGAACCAAACTTGTAAATCGAGGGTTCTGTACTCTAAGCCTTAGTTACACCATAAATGTAATCGAACCAACGTATGATGTCGGTACGTAGTTGTTTATTATAAACAAACCGAAGCGCGCATAGCTCCGCTGCTTGAGTAGATCGCAAGCGATCATTAAAGTTAGGCAACGTTGGGCGCAGTCAGTAACTGGACCGGGCGAATTAAATGCGCGCTTCCATGCTTCGGAGGTCACGTTAAGCCGTCATTCCGGTTGTTATCGATAACAACTACTATCGTGATGTGGCTCTATGGGCGGTTTTAAATCTATAAGGGTTGGTCACTTGCCTATTTCTCCACCGCACCGCATTGGAGCAGCGTGGCGGAGTATGCTCCAGGCCTCCCCTTGTAGTGGGGAGACCCGTGGCCAACAGCACGACATAAAGGGTCAATCTCCACAAATGGGTTATAGATACACCTCGCCTATATGAAACCTATAGCGGTGATAGCCCAGTGGCTTAGAATTCGACCTCGAATCGAGGGATCCGGGTTCGAATCCCATAGTGGCACGTACCAATGACTTTGTAAAAAAAGTTATGTGCGCTTTATAAAAAATAAATATCACCTGCTGTTACGGTGAAGGAAAACATCGTGAGGAAACCTGCATGCCTGAGAGTTCACAAAAAAAATGTTCTCAAAGGTATGTGAAGTCCACCAACCCACACTAGGCCAGCGTGGTGGACTAAGGCCTACATCCCTCTCATTGTGAGAGGAGATTCGACCCTGTAGTGGGTCATTAATGGGTTAATGACATATGAAACCTATAAATATACCCAGCCTTTTCTAAAAATGACATTAATTAAACGACCGGACTGAATTAAACACAAGTCTTAGCCCTTTGACTGCGAAACCCTAAAAATGTTAGCCGCGTTTAAATTTAAATCAATGGCAGCCATTGAGACGAGAGGTTCGTTTATAAATTCCCGCGCCCGGCCGCAAGTGTACTAGTTGTTTTTGCTCCAATTTTGCATTTTTTGGAGCTTTTCGTGTATTACTGTAGTACGATTTAACATTTTTCTTTTGCTTTGCTTAGCGAGTAAGTAAATGGTGAAATACACTTGTGATTAAGCCTGTTTTATGTTTCACTGCAGGCATGGTTTTCTTTTCATTTGAGGCAGAATCTAGGATACGTCTGCTCTGCCAACCTAGGTCTTTAACCCATTAGTGACCCACTGCAGGGTCGGGTCTCCTCTCGCAACGAGAAGGATGATACATCCTCCTTGATACATCATACATGCCTAAGTCCACCACGCTGACCTTATATGGGTTGATGGACTTCGCACGCCTTTGAGATCATGATGGATAACTCTACAGCACGGAAGCGCACATAACGTTTAAGAAAGTCACTGGTGTGTACCACTGGAGTACCACCCGGACCTAGATTAAAGCCAGATTGCTAACCGCTGGGCTATTACCGCTTTTTATCTACTTCCTATCATCCGCGATACAGTATCGGACCGCTCGCCAGCTCTCACATTAGCAAAGCTTGCCTGATGAATGGCTGCTGTCGTACTGACAAGGTAACGCATCAATCTTGTGACCTTGTAGAATGGGTATACCTTGAAATTTTTCTAGAAGTGATATGAAGTATGATACTTAATTTATATGTGTTAATCGAGATTACTTTATGGTTAATGTCGAGGTTTTTATGGTTTTAATCTGCATATCTGAAAAGGTACTAACCCATACAATAGTAAGCAAGTACAGTAAAACATTGTAAAATTCATGTCAACTGTGTAAAGGAATAAATAAAAGCTATTTTATTTTTATTTTTATTTATTTTATTTATCTGAAAAGGTGAATATGGATTGTTCAAATGGCCCTGTAAAACCTTAAACTAACCTATATTCGAACAAATAAATGATTTTGTTTTTCATTTTCATTTAAAAAATTTCATCCAAATAAAAGAGTAAGTAATTATAACATTAAATTTATGGATATTTTGTAGCGGAACAAATAAATAAAACTGAGTATAATTCTGCAAACATTTATTAAAAATACTGAAATAAATAAAAAAAACACGCACATTTCTCAAAAAGTTAAGTCCGACCTAACAATAATTCCATGAGGTACATTATAGTAAGTGGTAGAACACTAGCGAAAATGCCCTCAATATTTTCGGCCTAATCCTAACTTTTAGGCATAAAATACTTTCTAGGGATGCCCATTAGGATGCGATATATCGAAATATTGATACAGCACAACATAATTATCGTTATTTAATACGATATTTTGACCATACGATACGATTCGATGTATCGTATCACTTTTAAATATCGCATTAAGGAAAGATACTAAAGTTGTAAACAATTTTAGTACTTTCCGAGTGTAGAACATATTTTAGAAATGTTTTTATATCATAAAACTTAAATTAAATTATATCATAAAATAAACGTTTTCATTAAAATCGCAAAATTCACAGATCGATACACAGGAAAACGACACAGTTACGATTCGATATATAGATATATCGATACAACACATCCTTAATACTTCCTTATAACCCGCAGTCGTCCAACTTTACGAGCTACTCACAGAGATTGACAGCCGCCACTCTATATTAAATTCCGATGGCCATGGAGTGGCTGGAACGTAATGTTGGACGTATTACAATGTGCCTGTCAAAGATTTTCATTTGTCAAGATGGAGTTTCAGAATATCAAAAATGGGACACATAAAATTATAGGATTTTTATTTTGGGCCGCTTATGTTTTGACGGGAACTTGTGTTAATTTTTAGCATGTTATTTTCGTAAAATGCAAGTTCCGGTATTTCTTTCACGGTCACTGCAGCCCATAGACATTCAACAATAGAGAAGAAATCCTATCTGAAATTATATACGTGTGCTTTGCTGCTCGTGAGGATTAGTTTTTCCGCCTGAAATAAAGCATTTCTGGCAACAGAATATCAAAATGTGGGACATCTAAAATTAGGGAAAATTTATTTTTAGATCTCTTTTATTTTGGCGGAAACTAGTATCACTTTATTGTGATATACATAATCTATCTTCACATATTATTATTTCCGCAAGAGATCAGGTAATTTTCTATGCCTGGACACTTTTTTGTTTTTAAAAAGCTAGCGCCCACGTTTTTTTCGAGTCATCCGGCTGATTACATAAAAGTCTTTGGTGCCTGTTTCCTCGTATGTGAAAGAGTCGGAAGCGGGTATGGAGCTCAGAAATGGCGTATCTCAAGTGGTCCGACTAATTTAAGGCAATACGTTTTGTAGTTCGTTCGATTTTTTATTTAGTTCTTCAGATTCCTTTTTAGTTTGTATTTATAGTACATCTCTATTTTTTTCTGATGTAGTGTAGTAGTAGTACTGTATCTCTGATGTAGTTCAATTCTTTTTAAATTTAGTCCTTGTAGGATGAATTGAAGAATATATTTTGCTTATTTATTTAATCACAGGACTGTTACCATTTAACAGTTTCACCTTTCACCTTTGATACACGAGTAGCTACTCCAATATCTGTCTCCTACAACGTGGTTGATGTCAAGATTTTGAAACTCATTGGCTCCTAAATATGGCATTATCATTATTCAACAATTATCAGTAAACGTATTAGTTCAATTTGCTACACAAAAAACATTTAAAACGTTATTTCGTTGCGCATAATCTTTGCTTGCTTGACAATTTTTTGTGCATAATAAAATAGTGTACAACAGCTGTACACACCTACTATCTACTTATCTAATTTTCTTTTTCTTTATAAAATAAATTCAATTTACCCGAAAGCATTATACACAGCGACACAGACACTACTTCACTAAGTGCTCGGAGGCTCTACCTGGAGCGGTAATCAGCTTAGACACGGGTCTACACTCCCATTCGGAATTCAGTTTCACTCAAATAATGGAATTGCTATCTATTTTCGAAACTCAATTCTATGCAAATAACGGCACATTGGTAAAGGGTTCAGTTAAAGAATTATCAGTTTTGAATTGTTTTTTAGCGATCAAAATTGCCTTTAGCGTGTTATCACATTATGTGTTTTTTAATGTAAGAAATGGTAAAAGTTTCATCTAAATCGGTTCAGTTGGTTCAATGATACGAACTAAAACGTACAAAATACGAACTAAAATGTACCTATAGGCTTGACTTATTGATACAAGCTATATTTATTAAAGGAAAGACATCACATAGACGAAATTTACTGCTCATAATAAAAAACTTTTTAGAGTTTGGGCTAAAATAGTAAAAAAATTAGCTCACTTAATAAGAAAAACTCCTTCAAAATTCTACCTTGAAATTTTAATTTTTTGTTTACTCTTATTGAAATCTGGCTTTCTTTGATGTTTCGAGCAACACGAGCGGGGCTACATTTCGAGAAAAACTAAAATTGGATTGTTCACTCGCGACCTTTTTGCAACTCTAGTATAGCTCTAGTATCGACGTGACGGTATTGTTACAAACAAACAATAGCCTACTTTATGCCGTTATATCTGACATTACGTTCACCTTTTCGTCTCGAGTAACAACACCGGTGGAGTTATTGCGCCGGTATACGTACTACGTACTACGGGGCCACTTCACAGGAATAATATTTGAGCAAAGGTTGGTTGTTATTCAGTTATATTGATAAAAAAAATATTTTTGATTTGAGAACCGAATAAGATATTGTTGTAATTAACCTAGTAGGTTTATTTGTGTTTCTACTAAAAGGTGCGAAAAAATTGTATTAGAAATTAGCCCAAAAATATTTTGTATCTTGTAGTGCTTGTGCAGAACAATTTATTATAAATATTGATAATCCATAAAATAATTAAAACATACCATTTTTTGTTTAACAACTTGTTTCATGGATACTAACTGTGTGTTATACTCGTATACCTAATAACTATGTTAGCTTATACGTAGCTCTAGTTTTGTCGGACTTTCAAGGTAACTTGTTATTACACCGGTATACACTAGCGTACACCGGGGCCACGATATGATCTTAAACTAATCTCCTAAGTTCACATAATTATAAAAAAAATTAACACCAAAAAACCTTTAAATACCTTCATGTGTAGTTGGCTTTATCTACCACCCCTCGACACTCCAAAATTACATCTGAGATAGGCACTGACGTGTCGAAATTGACTCTGCGCTCTTTTATTCGTTTTACGACGTGACAAATGACGTGTCACGTCACGTGACGCGAGCCGAGTGTCAGTGTAGAAGGAAGCTCGCTCGGGATTCAAAGGTCGATAATGATAGATTGGTGTGAGAGCCTTTATTAGGGTTAAATGTGCGTGTTGTTTTTGTGCACTTAGAAGAACCTTAAAAAAGCGGGCGGTAAAAAACTCCCAGCAATCTTTTAAAATCTATTATGAACTAATTTATATTGCAGTATGATTTTCAACCGATAAATGAGCACGCGTGACAGCAATCGCGTGTGTCAGTATCAGTCTACTGTCATCTGCTCACAATTTCTTAAATTATACATGGGGTATAGAAATAGCCATGTGAAGCCTATTTAATCCCATGCGTTCCTATCATTTAAATAGTCCTGTATTGTATAATAATAATATGCCTTTCGGCATAAGACTGTCTTTATTGTTCTCTTAAATTTATGGAAAGGCAGGGATTGAATTTTGTCTGGAATGTTATTATACATTCTCACAGACATACCTATAAATGACTGGCTTTCCTTATGAAGCCTGCATTTAGGAAATACTAGTTTGTGGCTGTTCCTAGTTACCATACAGTTAGATTCAATATTATGTAAGTCATTAAATGTAGTAAATATTTGCTTGTTTTTATAAACATATATGATATTTTCAAAAATATACTGCGATGCAAAAGTTACTCCCTACATCCTAATTTATAAATTGCACGAATAGCCTTCTTCTGCAGTACAAATATAGTCCCTTCCATATATCCCTTGTCTACGGAACGTAGACCTTGTCTATAGAACGGTCATTGAATGGCGACCATGTCTGTCCAAAAGGAGTATAGGCTGCCCTCCGCACGGCCGACGCATGACTTGAAGAAGACAGTAGGAGACCGTTGAATTAGGACCCAGGAATTCAGAGCGAAGTGACGTCGATTAATTCCTAATTATAGATGCATTATGTAGTAATACAGTCTAAAAATGTTAACGCGAGCTATATAGGCGGTTAATTTACATCAGACACGTTGACATCCGCATTAACCGCAGCCAAGCCGTAAGACATGACAAAATTAATAATGTTGCAGATAGAACGACGGACATAAAACTCATAATGAATGAAAAAACAAATTCTAAGTATTCCTGTCGGAATTTAATATCGCGCCAAAATGTAAAATGGAAACGCGAAGTGTAAATAATAATACCCTGAACATTTTACTGCATATTGGTCAATCACCTTTTATTTTGTAAGTCATTAAATAGAATTGGATGTCTATTACGATTTGGACCCTCTCGTAAATCGCGAAAGCGGTGGACTTCAGAATTTGCTTGATGAAATACATAATTTATATGTTCCGGCAACTGTGTAGGCCGGCTGCATTTGTTGTTTGTGCTTTACAAATGTGGCCGCCATTAAAGGGTTAATTACATTTTCTCGGCTCATTTCAACATTACAAATGTCTATAGAAAGAAAATCCTTCAATATAATATGAACATTCCTAAAATCGTGCCCTAAATTCAGGCCCTAAACTCAGGATCTAAATTTACTTTAAAAATGTGTTTTGATCTTATGTATACCATACATAAGATTGAGAAAACCCTGAACAGACACTGTATGCAATAAAATTAATGAAACAAACATAAAAATCCTGAAAATAAAAAATTCTGAATTTGATTCGGTTTCATTTGCTACTATGGACTGACTACACCTTTGATTGCGAAGTATTTACAAATATCCAATAAATAAAATATCTGTACGGAATAGCTTTAGAATTATTTTATTTTATGTAGTTTTCCATGGAATATTGCGATGTGGATATTGCCAAGCTTCAAATTAGAGATGCTCGCTCCGTATCGATACTTAACTGTATCGAAACAATGGCATTCGATCCATTCGATTTTTGTAGCGATACAACAATATACGATTCGCTTGTGAAATACATGAAGGATCAGATCTAATAAATTGTATAAAATAAACATTTAGTTATCAGTATCAAAATGCAAACTCGCCTACTCCAAGGGCTGATGGAATCAAATTCATTTTAGAGACTTCTCTGGTGTTTGAGTCCATTAACCCTAATAAAACAAGTGTTGGTAACATTTTATTTATTGTACCTATGTTAGCAACTTCAACTTTTCACTTTTGCTAGTTCATGATAGACTGGTGTTATATTCATAACATATTAAGTGAAATTGTGAACGGTGGATCCTCCACAAAATATTATTTTTAATCATTGGTTCGATATTAGAACTACTGGTTGCTTTGATATGGGATTAATCCACTGGATCGTATTTAACGAAGTTCATTGATATTCGCATCGATACACTATGTAACGAACGAACATTTGCGATCCAAAAAATCGATACAAGAGGACTGGATCGACCATCCCTACGTCATACAATATGAAATACCGCTTCAAATTGCGAAGCGTGTACCCGCCTCCATTCACCAGAGAGTCTATTGTTTAAAGATATTTTACGAGTACAATATTAAATTTATCTTTGATGTCATATAGTACATTGAAGTTTATGCGATTTTTAATCATAATAAGATGACGTTGTCCCGCAGATATTATTCCCGCAGGGTTGAATTAATGAGCTCCACATATTTGCCTAAAAATGAATTAATAATAAAAATTTTGTTCATTTTTCAATATTATACTATGGGTTGACTTTCAAAAATCCTCTCAAGGTGCTTATCTATGGAATACAAGCAAAATATAAAGGCGTTTTCACGATTGTGTTCTTTTTAAAGAGGCATTTATTTAATTACCTAAGCAATTACCAATTAATATAATATAAGCAATTACCTAATACAGCAATTATGAGTCACAAGACATTCTAAGCAATACATTACAACCTTACAATATTCATAAATGATTATTGGCTGCAAATCTTTAATGGCCCACTGTGTGCCACGGGTCTTTCCCACAACAGGGGGAGCCTTGACCAAACTCCACCACGCTGCTCATATGCGCATTTTATGCGCATATGAGCAGCGTGGTGGAGCATTTTATGCGCGGGATTATTTTGAGTAAAATTAATTTTACTCATAATAATCCCATGATTAGGCTTAGTATCTACTCTACTACTAAGGATCTACTCAATAGCTTAATGGTGCAATTAATTGTTAGACTGAAATTAAATATCGTAAGTAAAACCCACCATAAATAAAAAATACAACAATAAAATGGGCCTTTAGATCGCGCATCTAAAATAAATCAACCCATAAAGTAGCATTTCATTGTATCGCCAGCATCCTCCATCATGCAAAAACCTTCTCAGCTCTTGAATCGATGGCGGAGGAAATATTCCGTCGTTTCGCTGAGTTATTGCGAGAAAGAGATGCCGTAAATATCCGATTGCATTATAAGTATTTTCGCAGGGCTATGACGTAATATCACGTCATGTTTGTTTATATTACGAGTATGTGGATGGCAAAAAAATATAAATATATATATTTATAATATAGTCTAAATATTTTGGGCGAAGTGAACGACTTTGCACTTAGGGCAATTTATATTAATGGAGAGAACGTCCGATACACAAAGTTAATTTGTTTTGACGGATCGTTTAAAATTTTAATGATAGATTTTTTATTCTTTTGACTTCGCTATAATCCCTTCCGTTTAAGATTACGAGAACGATACCGTTTCTTATACGCACGTTTAGTGTCACATGTGAGTAACAGTGTGCACCTCCTTCTGACATAATGAATCGCTCCTCCCGCCGGGCCGCGGCCGTGACAGGAGACGTCATGACGTCACGCCGTCACTGACACGTTGCCACTAATTGCGATGTGTCAAGGGACGGATGTATCAATTATGTATTGACGGATTGCAGAACCGAGTCAGATGATAAAGGATCAGTTTTAAGATTGTTTGGTACTTAATTCTTTTTGTTTTGTTTTATTGTATTTGCTGTATTTGTTTTTGTTGTTGTTGCATTTTGTTTTTATTTTTGTTGCTGTATTTTAATTCATACTTTATCCTACCATTCTTTAACTATTTGTCTTTTGCTTCAATTTTTCCGCAGGTGTGAGATGAATGAGACAAATAACAGTATGTTTCGTACATACGTTGATTTGATTGGATTTCCAGTGTTCAAATTGAGACTTAGGGCAGAGTTCGGGAATATTTGCCCTCGGATCGTGAGCAAATAGAACTTCCTACACCCCAGCGCTTGAAGATGTCGTTTTAATTAAATCTTACTTCAGATGCTTATCGTTGATTGTAGTTACCGATAGACTTAGAAACTATTTGGATTAGAGAATAAAAGATAATAAAATTACGTGTTTCTTAAAGTGATAAGTTTGAGGCTAAATTTGGCAAAAGGAGTCCTCCTACCAAACCAGGTGATCATGCCTTGGGAGTGGTCGTTCTCCAATGACGTCATCTCGGAAATTCGTATATATGCCAGCGATGTAAAAAACTCTGATAGCGTGATTCAGAACACTCGTGGCGCCATCTCTTGACGAGTACTCCAAGTACTCCAACACACATGGCAAGTGTTGTATTACGTACTTTTAAGACATTCGTCAAAAAATCTTTTCTTTTCGGTTACATACATTCAGCTCATTCAAGGTTTTATGGATTATAAATATGCAATAATAATTATACCAACTTACTTGCTGTCATTTTAATATCAGTTGAAAACTATTCAAATACTTCTTTGAAAATAATTGGATCCATAATTTTCAGTGTTTTCGAAGTCCGGGCATTTCTTATTCAATTGAAAATGTATGAATTTCCAGCTGTAAGAATTTTAACGAATACCAGTGTCGACCGCACTGACGTCTTGGTAATGACAGTAGAACTGCGGATAACATTTTAATCAAATTGCAACCATTTAAACTTCTAACGATCTTAATTAGAGTTATAACCTAGTTTTTAAAAATCTTTGCAATTTTAGTCAGTCTTGATATTGAGGGCAATAATCTTTGGTAATTAATTAAATTAGGCAATTTCATTAATTACATCTGTAAGCTTTTGCCTGAGGCTATGTCCGCGCCTTCAGAGTAGAATCAAGATAACTGATCATTTTGTATGTAAAGTAGAGACGAGAGTCTGTAGAACCATTGTACGAGTTCATTACCGCTGTGAAACAATATTTGTTTAAATGTCTTTGTTTTCGCTTGAGGTGAAGTAGAGACATAAACAAATACAAGTATGCGGTGCCCATAGTTTTTGAGGTAACAATTCATCATACTATCAAAGCTTTTCTCATTTTTAGTGACAATACAAACCATATAACTTTAGGTGGCACACCACTGACTCTGAGGCTTTTAATAGTTTAAGGACCTTTTAAGTATAATATAAGGGCTAAACTCTTGCATATTTTCGAGGTAGCCCAACTAGTTTCGGATATAAACGAGATCCTTAATCATGATAAAATAATTAAAGGACTCGCAACATTACTTACGATGGTTCACATTCATATAACTACGAACCTACAGACTTGCAACACGTTTAATGCTTTAGTGCAGCCATTCAACTCGTTACAAGTACGAAATAGGCCCGTGGCTTGGCGACGAATAATGTAACAAACCGCGGTGCATTTAATTCTGGCGTTTATTCCCTGGCCATTGTGAGCCCTTTGTATGATACGCAAAATTAAGTACCTACAATTTGAATAAAAAATTATGCCGCGAAAAGCACATGTCACTGTCATCATTTTTTTGCAAAAATCGAGCATATGTTTTTATAAATTTCTGAAAAAAAATTTTAGGTATAAATTAACCACGGTTTAAAACTGCTATTCTTATAATCTAATGAGACAAAAAAGTTTTATGTAGGAGCTGGCATTGATACAGTAAGATAATTGGGTGTTGATATTACAATAGAAAGTAAACGCAGTATTCAGGCATGGCTACGACTGAAGTTTGAAAACTTGCCCTGGCTACCATTAATATTGATAAAAGATAATTTAAAATTCAATTCGTTTAGTAAAATTAAATAGGTCCTTCAAGAAAAATTATAGAAACATTTCCTTTCGTTAACGTTTTATAAACAATTATGGCAGTTAATTAAATGGAACTCTGAAACTTAAATATAGACGTGCAGCTTGTTTAACGCTTTAGCGCAGCCATTTAGCTTGTTTCGAGTATGCAATAGGCTGGTGGTTCGATGAATAATGTAACAGTGTGGGCGCGCGCCATCGTGCATTTTAATTCCCACGTTTATTCCCTAGTTTTGGTTAGCGCTTAGTATCAAAAGAGATACAATTTTGAAAATACAGAAATGGATACTTTGTTGTATAATATACTAAGCACGATAAAGCTTTGCCATTGAAATAAAAATACCTAGGTAGCTAGGAATTTTCGAATGTAAATAATTATAGAATTTCTGAATTTTTATTAAAAATCCAGGTAGTGATTATTGCAAATGTCATTATTTCTCTTGATATAAAATAAATTCTTGGAAAGAAAGTAGTTTGAGATTGGTTGTAGTTGTTAGCAGACATTAAAATTAAAGATGGATCCAACTGACTTAGACCTTATATTGTTTTGTCGTATTATTGGTAGTCCGCACTTTAAAAGTCCAGACAGTTTTAGTTTTATGTAATTAACTGGAATGATTAATGACAGAACATAATAAAGGGGACTAACTATATACTTGTAGCTGGTTATATGGTTTAGTGGAGGCATTTAGCCTGTTTCGAGAACGCAATAGGCCCGTGTCTCGGCAATGAATAATGTAACAGAGTGCGGTGCGCGCCGCCGTGCATTTTAATTCCTACGTTTATTCCCTGGCTTTTGTTAGCTCGCATGATACATGAAGTAAAATACAATATCTATTACCTTAAAAATTATACTTTAGGGAACGCTTTGTTGTGAATCGTATAAATGTAGAAGTATGTACATTTTGTAGAAGTTTGGAAACTTCACATCTTTAAATCGAGCTTTAGGTAATGGTGTTGTAATGAGGTGCCTACCAATCGTTTTGTGGATGGGATTTATTGCGAGTTTAAAGCTGCCATCTAAAAACTCAGGAGCTAGGAATCTCAAGAGACTCAGGAGACTCAGAAAGATCTTAAAAACTTTGGAAAGAAAACATTGTAATTAAAACCCGGTTTTGAAATAAAGTACGTAACATAATTGCTATCATAATTATGTATACAAATCATAGAGTGACTACTTCATGTTAAAGCACTTATGATAGTGATTTTAGGCGATACTCGTTGTTTTCATATTCCAGTCACGCGCTGAAAGAGATTGTGTACTATCATGTTATGATTTAGATATTTACTCACTCATGAGAGGAATAACATAATAGGATTATTAGGATTATTTGTGATTGATAAGATTACAGTTAGTAGATAAAAAGTGACCAATATTTCAGTCCCTTACTTGGTTCTAAGTTTAAATATCAATCTGGTTTAAATACCAGTGGGATTTCTAAATAAATAATCATGCCTTAGTGTACTGAATGTTTGAAAAATTAAATAGGAACCTGTTTGCCTGAGATTCGCTATGTCTGTCTTTTCATCTATTTTTTCTTCGTCTTCCTTATGTTCCCTATTAAGATACACGAGTAGTCAAGCGCTGGAAAACAAAAACTACTGACAAAGCGAAAGAACCACTATATTTACCTTTCTTACAAGATATTTAATTAATTTCGCTAATTCCTCAGCAGCAATTTCCATTACTTACGTTCCAATCCTGGTTAAAACAATGAACCGGTGAAGTCATTTAAAACAATAAATCGTTGGGAGAGTTCTCAATCTTGTCACGTGCGGCTTCGAGCGCTCACGCCCCGTTATTGAATTAATATTATCCGCAGATCCGCGCTCACTATGAACCAACATCCGCTGATATTATGAACAATTTTATAAGTTTAATATGCCAACAGAGTTAAGGTTTTTCTCGTTATTTGTGCGAGCATAGGAAATAATCTTAATTAACGGAAAATATTATGCGTTATTTACCTTATTGGACAACTTTTTTCAGGACTGTGCTTTAAGATATATCTACTCCATCTTAATATTAAATTAAATTCAAATGAATATTTTAATACTTTGGTTTTTAATTCAATTATTTTAACAAAATTAAATCCATTTTTTTAATATAATGATATACGAGTAGAAATAAAATAACTGCAATATGAAAAAGTTGGAAAAAAAACGGAATAAAAGAATTATAAATAGTACTAAATATTGATGTGTAATAAATACACAAAAAATGCTAGGTAATTTTGGCAGCTGAATTAAGTATCATAAAAAATCGATCTGTAGTCGACCGTATCTACTCGTATTTATAATATTGATATATACGACATCAAAAAAATCACGTTCCACAAACCCCAAACAGTTCTGTTTTACATACCTTGGCATTCAAAGCGTTTACAGGCACAGTACGTTGTCTTGACAACAGCCTAGCGCACGAGTCAACAAAGCAATCGTGTTAGATGAATATTAATCAGAGCCACAGGTTCGCTCCGGATTAATTTAAATTCCCATTATTATTGCTCAGCGAAGCCCAGCCCCGTGCCGAATTGAGCTTGTTCTTGCAAATTGAGAAATCTTAATGGTTTTTGGTTCGTTGACATGGGGGCGATTAAAGTGATTTATTTGAGCAAATTCGAGACTTAATTTTCCTTATTTTACACAGAAAATATAAAATAATGTACCAACTCATTCAATACTGTGAATGTCATTGATGAAATTGTGAAAGCATTATTATTAAACACAGAACAAAATAGCGATTACAATTGGTTAAAAACGTAACGCTCTATAATAATTATTAACGTTCCATTTTGAAGCATAAAGTTTATTAAAATAAGATTCTTATTAAAATAAGATTTAAAAGATTTCTTTTAAATTCGCTTTCACTCACAAAAGAATACAAATATTTAGTATGCGGTCTACCATAATAACAACACTATGAGCATAACATATTTATCGTAATTACGCATGATTCCCCCGAGATTGCCACATCTAGTCTGATGAGATTGCATAATAAATTGTGTAAGATCAATCAGAAACCTTGACCTACTGTAATCATGTGTGTTTCGTATTACGTGTGATTTCATCAGAATACGAAATGGGAGTCAGACATCTTATTTTGTTGAAAATAACGGTTACGGCAACGCACTGGCGAATCCTCTGGTGTTACTCGAGTCAACTCGTGCGCAGGCTTGGGCTTCTTATAAAAAAAAATGGATGCACTCCGGGAGTCCGGCAGAAGTGAAAACATATAAGATGTGTTTTCTTGGTGATTTAGACGAAAGTTCAATTAAAACACAATTGAGTATCTCTGTAAGAAAAGAAACGACATTTAATGGTAATAATCACAATGTCGAATCCAAAATCACAATAATTATAATATTTAGCTTTTTTCTATAACAAAATACACTTATCATTTATGAATGTTCTGTTTTGACAATTTCCATAGTTACCAGACAGAGTGGTGCCGTAACGCGTTACGTTACGAAGCGGTTTACCCTACCATAAGAAGTTTTAACTTCAAAATAGTCACAGTTAAGGAATTTAAATTTCATACCCTGACTATTTACAATAATTTATTATTTGTTCAAATTTAAAAACGCCAAAATGTACTGAACAAAACAAACTAGAAAGAATTTGATATTTTTCAGCGTGTAAACTCGACAAATACGATGTCATTTCCATATTCAAATCTCGTGAAAAATTCAGAAAGTTTGCACCTCCCAAATACATAGTAGGTACACGTCGATTGTTGTTATTCGTACAATATTCTTTTGTTATCAAATTCTATTCACGTCTCGTTTGCATGCTCGCGCGTGCGTCGACTTCATATCCGCGCAACCTGAGCGATCCACGGACTTGGCTGCAACACTACTGTCATATTTTCACTTTGCAGCTGATGTTTATTATTGATCATTCAACCAATGTATTACCGACTTATACGTGACAGTAGAAATATTACGGAAAGTTAATGATACTTTTGCTGCATACATACAGCGTCGAAATAATCACATTTATTACATCAAGTAGGTAAAAGTTGTTATAGTTGCGAAAAGAAGAGATTTTTTACATAAAGCGAGTGTAAAAATCAAACATTAATCATTTCTTCAAAAACTATACATATTATTAGACACTATGTATTTTTAGCAATTTTCTGTTTTAATAATAATCATAATCATTTTATTTACGGTAATATGTGTTACACTAAGATAAATCAATTAATTAAGAAAGCGTAAGAACACAGAAAGACATAGAGAGAAGTAAAAGAAAAAGGAAGAAGAGAAACAAAACAAGAAGGTGAGGGAGATAAATAGAGAGTAAAGCCTTTGCCCCTTTCCCTCTTCCCAACTCTCTCTCTCTATTCATCCCCCTCTCTCTTTTCTCACTCTCTTCCTATAATTATATCCCTTTCTGTATCTTTTCCACCACTCTTTCACGAACAAACAAACAAACATACAACCTAACTTCGTTTCTACTTTACTGTATACGACCAACATTCCTTACTTTTTCGATTGCTTACGATCTTCTCAAGTCTCTCTTAGAAGCGCTTTATATCTCCAGAAATATACAAATGTATCGGTGTCAGAGAACACAAAGAACAAAGCATCGCATCGAGCCCCAGTGCGGGGACACTCGGTCACGTCGCTGACAACATCAGCTTCCCCAGACGACGACTGGAATTGAGAATCCTCCAATTTTACTACGGCTGCGTGATTTCATCTTTCCAAAGTGCCTTTGTAAACTTCTAATGTACTTTCTGACACGGTTTCTGTTACTTTAGAATGTGGCACGCGTGGTTTTTAGTGAAGTTTCTCAATTATATTATTTCCTTGTTTTGCACAGAATGAAAGAGGTTTAGTTTCAGAATAAAAGAAGAACTCGAAGTTACGAGTTCCCTTTTTTATACAGATTTTTTTAATTTATTCGACTCTATTCTTCTCGGAATTTGCAGTCAATTCAGTCAATTAAAAAATTTTCATACCATATCGTTGCCTAACTTAGTTGATAACTTACGAGCAAAACAAACTATGGAACAATGTATTTCTGTGTAGTATTTTGTAGTAATTTCTTTCACTGACAACCGCTCATAAATAATGTTACTTGACCCATATTTGACCCAATTAACCTGCAAAATTGATAGGTACTTATAATAATATAGAAGACACAAATTGATGTGGCTATATCAAATGTGAATATGGCGCTTTTGAAGGTATACAGACACCCTGGTCAGGCTATGAAATCGAGAGTAAATGTCCGCGTCCCCCGTAGTAGCAGCAAATGAATACAATTAATACTCGCACAGCGGCGATGTCCGGAACAGCCAGCTAATGGACCGTTGCAAAACAAAACACATTTTTAATCGAAACAGAACAAAGTTGGTTGAAACGAAATAGTCGTCCATTTTGTTCGGAAATAACGAAGTGATATAATGTTTTGTTCGCTCGTGTACGCTTGTTTTTTTGTTATTCAGTTTCAATTTAGTTATAGATTGGTACTTTTGTGTAGCTTTCGCAGGCATGGTCAGAACAAACTGCTCGATGTATTGTGATGTAATAAATATTGATGACTGTTTTGTGTCGTCTAACTAACAGGCCACGCGTTTTCATCTATTTTTTTTAAATAAGGAAATCAAATCTCAATAATGCGGTTTGTTCTTTAAATATAAAACGAATATATTTTATATTCAGTGGCTAATAAAAACGTATAAATCTTTAAGTATAACAATAGGTATTACATATACAAATCCTTGTTTATTGGCAGAGAAGCTTAAAAAAGTCAATTTTAGATGAGAGTGCGACAAAGATATGAAACGTAAAGCGCGTGTAGGTACTCGTACTGTAGGTGTGTAAGCCGTTTGAACTCTTCGCTCCAGCCGCATGTTGTTCACACATAATTAGTGCCTTCGATGTGGTTTTGTGGTTCCCGTGATAATAGACGCTGGAAACATTAATTCACTCTGTACTATCTTCTCTAATAAAACCTGTTTTGATATTAAAAATTTTATAAAAATATTTACAGAAAGAAAATCTGTATTTAGAAAATATTTTGTTTTTTCCTGAAACTTACTGTAAAAATCTTATCTAAAAATGTTAACCTTAATAATATACGAGTAGTTAAGAAATAATACTGCCGTTTTAAATAAACGGGTGTTAACTTTAAATTACATGAAAAAAGTTAATGTTGTAAATTACGACAAAATCTTATGTGATAATGATTAATGGCGATGAAAACAGCGATAAGCACGTACCTGTAAATAGGTAATTTATTGCAGATTATTAGAAGCAAATTAAAATAAACATTCAAAACAAATTCCCCTGAAAAAAGTAGATAAAATGAAGCTTCCGTAGCAATAACTCAGCAGATCCGATAGGATACATTAAGAAAGCCCAGCGAGCTGCTTAATACCCGATAATGCTACCATTTTTATGCGGAATCTATAAAACAATATTTCTTTCGCCTGATTTCTTACATTATCAAAATAAAAATACAAAATTTACTCCTCGTCTTTGTCAAACCTTTTTAGGTATATCTTTAATTTGGTTCAACAAAAAATGTAGCCAACAATAAATTTGACAAAAAATGTTGAACGGAATGACCTAGTTGCTAAATAGGAGAAGGCCTGTAATTGTTTGGTAGTTCAGTGCGAATTAGTGGAGATATGGACTCGTGGCTATGGCTATCAAGATTATCTACTCTATAGATAAATACTTATTCCCCTATCTAAAAGCATGATTGGCATATTGCGTGCCTATTAAACCTTTAACATTATTATCCTTTAGTTTTAAAGCAATTGATGCTCAAAAATTGAAAATCCTAAAGTATAATCATGAGGCTTATTCGTATATTATCACATTCATCAGTCTGACCAATTCCAACCAACATCATCATTTCATTCCCGTGAAAGGCTGGTACCTTCACGGAATGTTCTTCCTAGTTATTCACGACATCTTTTGTTTGTGCAACAAAACCAGCATTATCTAAAACGTTTTGTCTGTCGCTCCACAGATAGGGTTGCCTAAGATACGATATATCGGGATATCGATACAACACGATTTAATATATAGTTTCGTTATATCGTATCAATTTAAAATATCGTATCGTATCAAATTACGAAAATTATTTACTTTTATAACTTAAAAATTCCTATAATATTATTACAAATAAATAGTGCCATTGAACCTTTTATTATACTTAATTCTTAATAAGTATTAAAATATTTGCGCATCGAAATTAAAAAGGAGTATTCTAAATGTAGAATACCCCTTTTCGCGATAGGCCTCCAGCAAGCGATACGATTACGATACAATATATCGATACAAAGGGAAACGATATTTTCGCGTATCGATACAAAGGAACACGATACAGTTACGATGCGATATATCGATACAACACATTTTTGGGCATCCCTATCCACAGATAAAGACGGCACCGAGCCAGACAATGCCGCACCATTACTGCAGCTAGCGGAAATATGGGAATATTTATCGTTCCATTCCTATTCACCGATGTAATAAAGATAACAAATACTTTTATATCATAATCGAAAGCAATAAACGTTATAGTACGTAGTGAGTCTAGATTCTTTGATAAGTATTTTAATTCAGAAAATCTGGGTTTGAATTCTGAGGGACTGAAATTTTCTAACGCAAAACTTGCTTTAAGGAGCCCGATGGTCTCTAGTCGAGATTACTCGAGATAAATAAACGGGGGATGGTGTCGATGATGGTTTATTTTTTATTGGAGGGACAAAGGATAGACTGTTAAATGTACTTCACAGGATTTTGTCAATGCGCATAAAACAACTTGACAAGATACCACAGAAATATATTTAACCGTAACCCTTCATACAGCTCAAATTTTCTCCTCAATTGTATTATTTTGTTCCTCAATCGTTTGGATACCTTCATTTGTACGCGCTAATGAGAAATTCTGATTCTAATCTCTAAATCCGATCAAAGCTGCCTGACCTTGGGTCCTTAGTCGTAACCATTCTGTTGGAAGTGTCATTTTGATTAATAGATCTTCGGCACCCGGCTTACCAGTCTGGAGCCTAATTTAAAATAAAAATACCTAATAAGTTTGGATGTAAAAGTTAAAAAACACTCATCAAATAGTGATTCTCTGAAAATTGTTTCTTGGAAAGACGAACATAAATTTTGAAATCTCTGTTTGTCAGTCAAACCGGTCGATCGATCATGATGAAATTTAATACCAAGATACAATGAAGACAAAAGGTAAATAAAAGGTGCTTTTCAGTAAAAATACAATCTCTGGGGATGAAATCGGAGTAATAACATTGAAGTAAGTTACATTTACAGACAGACCGTTGGGATTCGAGTAAGGCTAATTTTCTTTTACAAAAATATCGTGGATTATAATATGGTTGCATCTATTTTTACGAGTACATCAATTCTACTAAGGTATCTCTCTATGTGGATTAATAGAGATATGAACTCGTAGTCAGACGTATTAAATATTTCAAAAACGATCTTCGACGAAGTTTAACGACTGATGACCATCAGAACGATCTAGCTTCCTTTCAAGTACGCATTACTCACCACTCGCAGTCTACCATGGCTTATGGATAAGCAAACGAATCTGGATAACAGGCAAAGTTGCAGAATTAAAATAAAATTGCCACTTAGATAACTTCAACTATTAATTGCAAAAGCAGCTAAGTTGGACTCTTGCACGCGACTGGCGGCCTCATGAATAATGGATGTCATCAGACGGAACCCTCGTCGATAAATAGCCCGACGTGTTGAATGACGCCTAGTATTGGTTCCGTAATGAGCGGAGCCGTAAATAATGGCAGGCACGTTTTGTGATCATTTCTGCCACACGTCAAAAGATTACCAAGAGTATTTTTTTATATAAAATTCCACCGGGTCAATGAGAGAAAAGAGGTAGACCTCCCTAACCGAAAGACAAGACATGAATAACACGCAGTTTCACTCCGAGTTTAAAGGGTGGGGGTAAGGTTTCTCTCCGGGTGAGGTATTATGACTCTGTTTGGGACCCCTTTGGTTAACCACAGAAATGTCGGGTCTACTCTCACAATGAGAAGGATGTAGGCCTTGGTCCACTATGCTGGCCTAATACGAATTAGTGGACTTTCGCCGTTACAGCAGGTGATATAATTTCATAAAACGCACGTACTCGTTACTCTTAGGAAATTCATTGATGTATGTAACCAGAATTTAAACCCCTCGACTAAAAGGCCCATTTCGGTAAGAATTAGGGTACTACTCGTACCACCGACTACTTTACACAAACTTGAGAAACTTAAAAATGTTTATTGTTTCAAAGTGGAACTAGAAGCCATCTAGAAGAAATGGATTTAAAGCTTAAAGAGTACGCTTCTATTTTTGTCACGACTGATAAAATAACACGAGTGCCCAACAATCGCAAGGGAAGGAAGCCAGATGGAAGCAATGATCTCGTACTCGTATGTGTTCCGCGTCGCCGAGCCCGTTGGCGACACGCGACGTTTGAGGTAAGGCCCGGAATGGGGTAACATAATCAGTACAAGATTCATATAAATTTCAGAAACAAAAAGAAAGACGTGCCTTCATTATTCGCTTTTTAACAGGTATTATGAACATTTCAAGATTCTTATCAAGGTTGGTGCATGGTATCTCTTTCGTTATCAGTTGCATCAGATTCATCAATGAAAAATTTCATAATCTCAGAATTTACCGAAAGGGTAAATTCTTAGTCCTTACCTAAGGCTTTTATAACCAAATCGCAAAGTGGCTGCCCTATGTCCTCGATAGCCTCACGAATTCTATCTTTGAGGTCTTCAATCGACGCTGGGCTCTTGGCGTAGACCTTCTCTTTCACGTGGCCCCAAAGGAAGAAGTCACAAGGTGTTATCGATCGTCAATTCGTCGATTGTCCTCGGACATAGGGCAGCCACTTTGCGATTTGGTTATGGAAAATTTCATGAAAAGGATATGGTCCTGTAAGCGTGGTCGTAGCGGTCATTTGCCTGATGTTATTTTCCACTATAAACGTCATACCTTCCTCTTTATAATGAAATAAACATCGGATCATTTATATTAAAAAATGGTATTTTTCTTTGAATATCAAAATGACACCTCTTATTGGAAAACCCTATACAATCGCAAGTGTAGCCGTACCCTACGAGACATTCGAGAACGCACCGCATGATTTTGATAATAAAATACATGTTCCGAGCAAATTGAATTATTAGCGTCCCCTCGAAGGCCCCGGCGCTGGTAATTCCATTACGCTCTGAACGAGAGGAGATCGCATCAATTGTTGTCGTAGTCACTCTGTAAAAGCTTTTCTGGCCGGAAGCTATCGTAACTGTTAGGTTTGTGACGGATATGAAATTAGAACTAATACTATAATTTGTCAACCACCTCTTGTCAAGTTTTATGTAAAACGAATAATAGGTAAACGAACATAAGGCCTCCTGATGCAGGAACTGAAACTGATAACTAAAACGTTGCCAATATTATTGGAAAATGAATAATAAAATAGTTACTACAGCCCATGGATCGTACGTATCCGGCCTCAACCCAAGACATGACAAACATGCTTCTGCAAGATGAGTTAAACAGAAAGTGATAAACACTTTTCATGTTACATCAATGGCTCTATGTCCTTGTCCTAATTGGCTGATATAACCAACCAACCAACCATATTAATACGACAAAATTTTAGCTCTGCATTGAGCTGTCTTAATTGAACATGACACTAACATACAACAAAATGTATGCAAAGACGTTGTCGTACGAGCATTTTGCGTGCGACGTGGTAATTAGGACACGAATTACATCGGAGTCTGCGTGGAATAAACAACCGCTGAAAGTATTCTAGGCAACAAAAGTAGTGAATTAATAATGTCTTTGTGACTATAGATTTTAGACATAAGCATGAAAATGTGGGTCTTTATCTAGATGATTCCGCATTAACAGTTTGTCTTAACATACTTCAATACTGCAATTTAATCGTAATGGAATTGGTAAGGATAAGTCAGATAAATAAATGAGGAGGAACGGATGATGGATAAGGAAATAGATATTCGCCAACAATAATAAACTGTTATTTCCATGGACAACAGACACGTTAATATTTTCGAAAGAATACAGTTTATAACGGTCCACTTAAATAGATAAGGAGACAATACAATTACTAAAAGTTTTTTCTGCATTGCAACCTACGTGACCGAAATATTCTGTCGAACTCATCGGCACTCACTAAGTCATCTGACAAGCAATATGTTACGCCAGGCGTCCTTCGATACGAGTTCAGGAACATTCCAGAATGTTCCCGACCCTACCTTCCTTCATGTACCCGCGAATTCAATTACCTGTAACCCGAAATTCGGGGTACGTGTGGATAATCTAGAGAATGATAACGTGAATTCGGCGAAATACGTGTACCAACATCGGAGAATCCAGAATGAAATCGGAAAATAATTTTAACACGTCGTTGCGACGGATTCCCGTATTGTTTCTGCGTCACGTCTGGTCACGTGACCCGCCTCCTGATTTAATGTTCCGTGACAAACATGGCGAATATTGGAATTGCTTTCAGCAACGAATATTCGCCTTTTCAATCAGCTTTGTTTTCTATTTCGTTGTGAAGTATAACTATGTTGGACTTTTATTCTTTGTTAGATGTACGCTTCATGGCCGACGAATTGGCTGCCGCCTTTTTGTATGTCCCAATTTTGGGAACTAGTTCTTTACCCAATAATAGAAGGTCAGTCACGTACTCAACTATAATACTGCTCAGTTGCGGATTGGTTGCTGCGTAGGTCTTTTGTTTGAAAAATAAACTTTTGACAAACCCACAAATAAAATCATCAATATATGTGTTCAGGGAACATGGCCAACACAAAGAATAAAAGTGTTCAACAAAATTAAAAACATTATTTCTCGTTCCTTCTAGAGAGTATTCTTTGACTTTTTGGAAGGGTAGCCCGGGATAAAGATAATAAAAAGTGAAGGAGGGATAGATTTATCCCGAGAACTAACTGTAATGCAAATAGCGATCTCCGGCACTCACTCGGACGAACTCTATTTATTCTGTTCTCTTCGTAGAGTGAGCGACTTTTTAACATATGAAATGAGAGGAATAGGTTTTCTATATACCCTTTTATGTCCCACTGTTGGACACGGATCTCTCCCCACAGTAAGGGAAGGTCTCCAGAATACACTTTACCACGGTTCTCCAATGCGGATTGATTGAAAATTGATGATTCATACTAGCAATAGTCTCGAGTGTAGATCTGTGATCTTCGATTATGTAAAGAAGGGCCGAAATAAAAGTGGTAGAACAATTAATTGCCTTTCAATCATTGCCACCCTCACAACCTGCTACGAGTATAAAGCAAGTTATGGTTTTTTGAGAGGTGCGGTACGGTTCATTCGCGGAGTGTCGGGGAGGCCCATGTCCAGCAGTAAAGAAGAAAGGAACTACTTCTTTAATTAAAACTCCGAAGTGTAAAATGTATGTGTAGAACAAGACACACAACTGCCGACTGCGGAGAAATGTTACCTCCGAGGCTGGCCTAGACTTGAAGACGTAACTTATCAAATTTCCATAATCCCTGTGTTATTACAGCGGAGCGGGGTTTGTCGGTAGCGTAATGGAATTTGAATACAGTTGCAGGCATTGTGGGCGCGCGCCGGGCTCTGAAAGGTTAGTAATGGTAGACTTAGCGCGAATTCTAACATCAGTTAGAATTCAAGGAAATGTTCCGACCAATTCGACTTCGCTTCATTGTAAGCTCCCAGCTTCTTTGGAATCATTCTTTAAAAACTGCAGTAGATTTTCTAGGATTTCCAAATAAAAGATGATTGCCTACGTTGATCATGTCTTCTTAATTTAAGTGTAATTTTGTGCTGTGTATTTTCTTCTTCTTTCTTCATCAGTTGCATTGAAATTTTCTTTTCCGTCATAATTGCAATAAAAGTAGGAAGTACCTCTAAAATCATGCCAATATTCGACACGCACGTCTCAACCCATAACAGAAAGGCATTGAACGTAATACCACGCATCTTTAATAGAAATGGTTCGATCTTAAAAATACATTTCTAAAATCATTAAGAATTTATTTTTAATAGCAGAACAAGGCATGGAAATAATTATACCACGCTATTTAAATGGAAATGGTAAAACAGGGTGACAGATCGGAATAATTTAAATGTACGCCCTAGTTGCCAAACCGTATTTGATTGGGGAACTTCGAGAGTACCCATGGGGGCTCCGAATAAGTTTTAAGACCGTTATCTATCGATACCACCCAGGATTAAAGGCTTTAATGCCCGCCGAAGCATGGAAGCTTTGAAGCTTCAAAGCGTCTCGCCTGTGTATTTAAGATTTCATAAGCTAATGGTTACACAAATGTTATGAATAAATATCTTTCATTTTTCCTTTTTTATTGTAACGGAGTAGCTGAAGGGCACGCAGGCACTGGATGTTAAGTGGTCACTGCAGCCCACGATGCCTGCACCCAACCTCTAATAGAGAGGAAATCCTATCTGGTATTGTATGTAGGTGCTTTGCAACTTAAAACTTTAAACAACTTAATCCTCATGACTTAGATGTAGACTAAGATGTTGTCGATGATGACTCTAAATAAAGTATCTCCGCCAAATAATATCTACCTAGCCAAAACAAAATACATGTAGATGAAGTTAAATGGAAATTAAATGAATACTGCTTTACGACGGATTAAGAGGCTGGCGGTAAGGTACCTATCCGGGCTACTAAAGCTCTACCACCTTTTTATGCTGCAATGCAATCCTTCAATTACAATTGAATTTGTTAACATAAAATCTCAAATTACAACACAATTATCACCATACTCTGTACACCGATATCACCAATCACATCACGTAAAATCAATTGTTTCATCGTAACTGCAATAACATACAGACTCGATCCCCTTCAAACGCTTCGAAGTGCAGTCGCTGCCACTGAAATTATTTAAATTCACTGCAACACGCTAATGGCGGCTGCAGTAATAATGCATCCGCATTAGCCCCGCTAGCAATCTACTTTCGTTCCACTAAATATTGCATTTAAAAGGATTTTTTAAAAGGCCTTAAATCTAGTTCACGGTAAAGAAGAAGACTTTATCTGCTAACCCATAAAGAAGCATGTACATTTCGTCTAGTGTTTAGGTTGAATGAATTATAAATCCAATCCTCTGCCTCTTAAGGCATCCTAGTAAGATAACTTTAAGATTACAATAGTACATCTCGGTTTTTTGCTGAAAGTACAACGTTGTAAAGTAATACACTACACTAGAAATCCTTCCGTCATGAGCGCCATACATTCGCAATATAATAACACAATCCAAACCAAAAATAGAAAATAAAGCACATCATTCGAAATTCTGCACCTCTGGAAAGCAATTTCAAGACCCAACGTAGCAATCAGATACTCCACACAAGTCGATAAACGGTGGATTTCATAAACATTGAACACAAATCCCTAAATCCTTATATACCTCTTTATTATTTCAAAAATAATAAATAAGCCTATAGTGGTAAGCAAACTGTGTTTGAACTGAAGCAGAGCTATCCATACCTGACGATAGGTAAATGATATTGAAACCCAAACTTAAAGGATCAGGTACAATCACCCACATTACACGCTCCGTGAACAATAAAAATACTACATCGAATTATTTCAACTCAATAATCATGTTCAATGAATATTACGTGACAAAACGGCCATCCGTCAGATATAGCGCTGCGGCGGCGCCCGGGGTGACGCTCGGATTGCGATATTGAGCAAACCCTAGAGAATAGGTAAGCAAAGAGCGTGGCAGGTATAAACCTTCCTTCAAGAGAAGGCCTGGGATATTTTCCACCATGTTGCACAAATTCAAATTGTTCATTGTTGGTGATAGGAGTGGTCGTTGGTGTGTTTTTTAGATCAACCGGCGGTTTTTCGTCGAGGTTTAACGACTTTATATGGCTTAAAATGCTATCCAAAGCACGAAATTCCGCATATAGTTTACCTCTAGTGTCATCCATACAGATACTAATTGCTGCAACCGTGTTTATGAGCGTTTTATGGATGGTAGAGCCATAAAATAGATCAGTGCGGATGCCACCTTACGGCCATCTTCTGTTCACTTCCATGTTATCTTCAGAAAAGTAAGGTCTTGTACAATTCTACGATCACTCTATATCTTGCTGATACTCTAAGGAATAAATTCTCTTTCACCCTCGGGCGATGACCTCCGTGTTAAATGTAGCGAACAAGTGCCACTTTAGATTTTGTTTCATAGAAAAGTGCCGGTGGGAAGCGAAGTCCATTTGATGGGAAATTGTTCCCACTGCTCAGATTACTATAATGATAATATCAGGCACTTTAAGCACCCTTCAACAGACATGGGGTCACTTGCTCCATTTGTGTAAGAAAATATAACAGATTCCAAAGCAATAAGATCATTTTATGTTGTATTTTGATTCTTGATTTATTTTGAGTTATAAATAGTGGACGTCTCCCATATTATATTTTTTACCCACAGTTAGTTGAAGGTCTACCCACATTATCAAGATTTATCACACTCATATTTTCACAAGTCTTGTGCCAACAAGAACAAGAAACAACAAGAAGTTTAGAAATATAAGTGGTTGGGGTGGCGGTAATAATTGAGATACGGTATGCTTAAAGCCATTTTTAGGCTAGATGTGAGCTTTCACAAATACAGCACATTTTCAGTGGATTATTCTAAATCCATTCAAAGTTGGTTCTAATCGCAGATAAATCTGTTGGAAGCAGCGGTGCGCCGGTCACGTCGTTACAATACTCGCTCATACAATATTAATGGCTGCTGTATTTCACGGCGAAACGCCAGAGTTGACCTCCGAACACTACCCCTAATTTCCTACCTACTATTTGCAAGCTATTTACATACGCTGAAGCCAGATTTAGTGGTTTGAAGTGTTCTTACTATGGGATAGTTTGGATAATCAAAACGGACGCATAACTTCGTAATCAATATCTTGATTCAAACATCCTGAGAGAAGACCCCACTCTGCAGAGTGATTGAACGGGATACAGACATTGATATTTGAGATCATGTGTGTCGTAAAATACTGTAAAACACTCGTATATTTATAGCTAGAGTTCAGTTTTCGCAAACAAAATATCCATGACGCAGTGGTTAAGAGACCGAAAGTTGCTCCGAGACTTCTGGATTCGATTATCAGAAATTTGAAAAATCAGATTAAACTGGTTGATTAATTGAAAGGTTTATGTTCGAGAAGCCGCTCGCAAATACCACCTAAGTTCGTGGCATCGTGAAAATAAAAAGACTGAATACTTTGATTGTGTTCAGGCGTTTGTTAATACCAATATGTGCAGAATTAACGGTATATATGAAAATTAGCCCACTGGAACGCGTTAGGAAGTAAATTTTAATTTAAAAACCTGGATCCATAGCTCAACCCGTAAATTTAATACCTTGCAAAAGCGAACTCAGCTAACCTTCAGCAAGTTTACGCTGAAGCGACATAATGCTCAAAATAAACATAAACAAGGCAGGAACGGTAAGAGCGCAAATAAACCAGCTTCCAGTTCAAATTATTAATGCTTCTATAATTCAATAAATACACTTCACTCTCATAGCCCCACACTAGGATTCCCTGTGTCGTGGGTGCCATGGACACACGCAAGAGACGAACACCCAAATTAGGAACAGAAATTCAGCATTCAAACTGAACTGCTGGGAATCAAACCCGGAACTCGCACTGTTATTAACTAAAGCAATGTAAGAACTGAAATGAGCCGGAACCTTGTTTGTATCCGTCGGAGGATGGCCAGCGCTCATTTTGCTTAGACGTAATCGCCATTCGAGGACATTTCTTCATACTTTTACCAGCACATTAAAGCATCTATCCTTAAAAATCAGCAGACATATCAAAGATAAGTACGCTACCAGTCATCATTGAGGCTATAATTTGAAATGATAATGATATAATATTTATTAATACACAATCCAGCAGTCTGGAGCTGTTCTCTCGTAATAATACGAAGATGATGCTCGTTAGCAGCTCTAATGAGGCGCTCTAATGACGGCATTGAGCCCGAGCCTGTTGCTGTGCCACTGCACTGCACTGCACATTGTCAGGACAAGACAACTACTGCCGTTAAATATACAAATCTTTTTCTTGTAACCGTCTTTCTTAAAGAAACAAAGGTCACTTACAGTTTGTGATGTCTGATGTCTACCAGAGATGTGAATGTCTTTGAAAAATAGGTTAGATGCTTGCAGATCACTATAGTATATAGATAGTCATAATTATGCAATTTTAAAAATAATTAAAGAACTTTAGAGGTTGTCAGTAGAGGCGTTGGTTTTATAGAGAACTAAAGTGGTTGCCTTCACTACGTCCCTTCGCCACACATTCTTGACCGAAACACAGGAAATGAACAATGTGCTGATATGACTAACGCTGCACATAGTACGCAGAATAACATATTTTGTGCAATTAAAAATATAAAAGGTGTTAAAATACCGAATGGAATTTAGGATAACTATGAGGCAAAAATTGGTAGACGCTGATGAAAGTACGTAATGAGTAGGTATTATATCTATGAGTAACTTTTATAGTTGAATTTTCTGATTATATCGTATGGAGCACGTGTGTAATTTTACCAAATGTGGAGCATATATGGAATTTTGGAGCGTATAACAATTGAATTGTACAGAATAAAATGCAACATCGATGTACTTTAGGAAAGTGATAGGCGAAACAAATATTTTAAAGACTCTCACAATAGAGGAATCATTAAAACTAGTCAAAGGTTCTCATTTGATTCAATCCAATTCCGATTGTCGGCGTGATCGGCGTTCTATTGAATATTGCCAGCAAAATATGCACTTAGTGCCATGAGTCATAATCACTTACTTCTACTAGGTATTTGCTGTGGAAATAGGAACGAAGTTTTTTTCAGCGATCATTTTATAAACGTTATTATTTTACAGAAAATTCAAGAAACTGATTTAGCTCTACCAACGAAGAGACGGATGTCTTAATATTTATGAAGGACAGTGTGATCAGCGCTGACAAACACGTAAGAGTACTAGCTACTGATTTCTAACCAAAAAACTGAACTGAATTCAGGGCAATACTGTATTGTTTCTAAAATCCTTACAAAAATCTCTGAGTTGTAGCCACTGCCTATTTGCATAAATGCTAGATTCGATGGTCATTAAAATTTCAAGTTTAATGTTGTTCTAGTCGGCAGAAGTCCTGCTTGTAATCCACGTAAGAAAATAAGGAACAGAATAACTTTTAATATCATACAAAAAACCACAAAAGCCCTGAAATATTGCCACCGCCTATTTGCATAAACGCTAGATTCGCTAGAGCCTCATTAAAATTTCAGAGTAATCTACTTGGTAATGTTTGATTTGATTAATTTAGTTTGAATTCTATCTCGAAAGTACACAAGAGCGTGTACTTAGGGCGGACGTATTTATTCTTAAGTATGAGATACTCACAAATTCATGAAAAGAGCAGATGTACTTATCGAAGATTTCCATCTCATAACCTAAGTTGAAATCCTCAACAGTCTTTCAACGTATTCAAGTTATAACGAGTAATTTTCCATCATTGCTTATATTGAGTAACTAAAGTTTATTGAATTCCAAGCTCGGTAGATTAATTCAGACGCTTGAGTTATAAATATGCAAATAGCTCGCATCTATCACTGCGTGGGCTCGCTTAATAAGCAATTTTCTGCATTTGTTACATTGAAATACCCGTATAATTTGATCATTACAAATAAATATACCCTCTTTTCATGCGCTATGTTTGATGGTTCCTTCCATTTAATATTCATAACGCAATCTTGTTATGTAATAATGGAAACATTACATGACAAAGAATTAGCATTTGAAATTCCACAGCTCAAAATTTAATGTTGAAAGAATTTCAAAAAAGTATCATAATTCCTTAATAAAATCCGCAAAGAATAACATTGTACCGAAAACCGCCTCCCTGAGCGTTTCTTGTATGCTTACTCTTAGTAACTTTCACGGAATATAGCCTATCCTTTTAATAATATTAAATATAAATATAATAATATTGATTGGCAAAAATTTGGCCGCATCATTTTGGAGTTATAACCGTTCAGTTTTTCTATCATATAGCAACTTAAATCCGTTACCGTCAGAATCCGTCGCAGTAAAATTAAACAGCGATCGATGGAAGACCACTTCAATTAAATTATTGTGCTCTCAGTGACGCGGCATGTTGCATTTGATCGCGGAATTCTGCCAATTCCAGCCGCGACCTGGCGCGGGGCCAAGCGAAACCAATACTCACTGGAAACCCTATAATTTATACATTTATCGGATTCAGACGCCGTAAATAACCTTTTTGCACGCTTTTATCTTAGATTGAGATGCGATTATAATAAATTACATACAAAATATCCGAACAAAGAAAATAAAGAAAACACTCTTAGCGCAGAGTGCTCGGTAAGTAAGTTCGAGCCGGGCTCGACAACTTCAAAGGATAAGAAAACGTTATTCTTAATACGTCGGAAAATTGAAATTTACTTTTAATAAATATTCGAGTATCAAACGAATGTTCAAACCATCTATATGTTCCCATCTTGTTATTATTTGAGTCTCATTTGGGGTCGAATAACTTTATTTTATTCCTCAGTACTCCATAAGCGTAGTTTCTACATATTTGGAGAAATAGTCTACGTGTACTATTTCTCCAAACTACGCAATAGTTTGTTCTTCGTAGTGGCAATTCTTCGTTAATTATTCGTAATTACCGTTATCTTACCATTAATATAACTTTGTAAATGAGGAGATTGGATGGATGTTAGTCTTCAACAAACGCAAATGGTTGCCCTTTGTTCTTGTTGTAGCTGGACATGTTCCTATGGCAACCTGCATACCCGTTTATTACTCACTCAATAGGTATAAAAAAGTGAGTTTTATGTGAACAAAAGTCACAAGCGTGACAAAGGGAGTGTCATTGGAACTATTAATGCTTATTGAGCTTATTATTAACTCGATGCGTACTCGTCACTTACTCGTACGATAGTCGCATTCAGTGTCGAGTCACGTATTGAATATGGCACTTTAAGGCTTAATATTATTATGTCATGGGAATGATACTGTTGTTGAGTGATACTCGTAAGCGTTTGGATAGATAGGTACTTGCACTATCGTACGTACAATATTTGCTGTTATTGTATTTTGTACTGTTACGAATTACTTATCACAATAAGTAATAAGTATCGAAGCACTTATAACTTTCGGTAATTACTTCAAGAACACATTGTTACCTTACTAAGCTTAACTTGAAAAGAAGTTTTCTGATAGACCGAATTCGACTACTTAGATTTACTTGTTTGATTTCATTCGAAAAAGTTACGTATAAGCAACGTTCCGATAGTGAGCACGACGTTGTGCCTTTTGCAGATTTTTTCGCAATTTAGCTGAGCATGGACAATTTTCAATGACAACTTTAAAATTGTGATTAAGTCGATTTGTTTGATACTTTTCATTATTATGACGAGTTCGAATAGATTCTAATGATGATCAAAACTTAATATAATATAATGCCACAGAAAGAGTACCTAAGTACGTGGGTTGAACGTCGATAAAATATTTTCGTAAATACTATTTAAAGACTTGTAAAGCCATTCCAGAATGAAAAGCTCAACGAAAAATCGAGTAATCTTGAGCCCATTTCACGCTCCTACCTACCACAATATTTAAATAGAACTTGACATTTCCCAAAATAAATAATAAGATTTCATCGAGATCACGTCACCGTGATCCCTCTTTACGGACTCACAAAGGAGCCACCAGTTTGTGTTCTGAATAAATGAATTAGATTTAATCTAACGCTCACTTCACTCCGAGTCAATCCTCTTACATTGGCAGATGGCGTTATAAAACGTCGAAGAGATTCCGAACTAATGCGACCCGTATGCCTCGCTAAAAACAATATTTTTTTATTGTTGAGTTTAACGTCGTTCGACTTTAAAGATGTTCGTCGATTGAAACTCTCGATTTGATCTTTGTAAAAGCCTTACAGGTGTTAAAGTATAAAACTAATCAATAAATAACGCTTCACACTTACGAGTATGCCATACGATGCCATAAACACACAAGAGTAAATTACGCACACCCATACCAGAAACAGAATTAATTAATATCAACAAACTCGTCATTCAAATCTTCGAAACGAACCCAGGACCCTCCGCTTAGCCGGCGCCCGACGTTTTAATCACTGCGCCGCTCACAGGTCATCGCACGGAATTAAAGTAACGATAGAGTTCTTTTTGGTCAAATTGCAATTACTGCGCTGGCGTAATCAGGCAAACAAAACATAAACAAACAACGCAATCTTAGCCTTGTCGCCGCACAGCTGTAGAAAACACAAATGGTTTGCACTTAATCGAGTTACCGAGCTCCAAACAAAAGAAGGTTTATACTCGTAGAGCGCGCGCCCAATGTATCGCTGCGTTCACTCGCCATGCCGGCATTATCATCCGCACTCGAGTCTGTTGAACCAGTCCCTCGTGTCCTTATCTTAATGCTCGCAAAAGAGTGACATTTAGCACGAGAACATAATACGGGTCATAGTAAATCGTAAGCCTCGTAAAAAGCGAATGGGGACGGAAACGGCTGGATACACACTAAAGGAACCTTTTTGTCACCGGGTATAATTGCTGCACGGTAACTCTTGGTTCATTTAAGTTGTATTTATATTTCTTTGCAACAATCCGCACACGTGGAACTTGTTTTGGTATGGACCCACCACCCTCCCTTATCTCTCTGAGTAGGTATATACCATAACAACTTATTCCAATAGTACACGACACGTGTTTCGCCCCAAAACGGAGCATCATCAGGTGATGTGGACTCTACAACGGTTGGTTGCTGAGATAACAACAATATATTATAACTCTTGGTTCGGTCATCGATTCCAATGTCACTCTATCTCGTAGAATGTAAGTTGTTGTTTTAAAAAAGTTGCTGTTGCTAAAAACAAACGAGCGTACTATGAGAAACCTGACATGGTGATTTTTTCTATCACGAATACCATGGATGAACAGCTTTAAAATTTTGCTCTAATCTGATAGAAATAATATATCTGACTTTGCAGCAAATTCACAGTGCCACGACAATGAAGGCATCCATCCTTCCATGCGTCTATCCGACAAATTAATGTTTTTCCAAGCGATTGAAACCGAATGACGCTTGTCGGAGAGAACATAGTTTTATTCCGAAACGAATCAATATGTAAGCTTAAATTACAATTCATACGTGTGAAATCAACCATGAATTTCATTTTCGCACGTGCTGAATACTTAACTTACAGCCGCTAATTTGTATCCAGCTTTACATGCATTACGTGTAGCATCAATCTGCGAATGTCCTCCTCTGAGCATTCTGAACCCTAAAACCTCATAAATCCAGCTTCAACCCGCAACGCTCGCTGGCCGGATGAATAGCTATAAACTTCGCAGTTACTACTTCACTGAGTTCCCGCTAAATGCTTCCCGCAAATGAAGACAGCTTTAAACGATGTCTTCAAGATAGCTCCTTATTCTTTTGAATTTTTTTTTCTCTTAAATATTTGAGATTAAAATTTTGGTTATTTTAATTTTATTTGTGTTAATGGTTTTCTACAACCTACTACAGTGTCTCCAGTCAGAATGATAAAGAAGCCTTAGTCCACCACGTTGGACAAATTGGTTGATTTCATATGCCTTTGAGAAATATAAAAAGCTTTGCACAGATGTTTTCCTTTGCCGGTAATTTTATTTTTTTGAAAAAACGATTCGAACGCATACTTCTCGAGTGAACTATTAGCCACTGTGCTATGACGTATTTTTAAATAAACTTTTTACATACTTATAGTATACAATACTACATTTAATCTAATAATTATTGTTCGTTTATAGCTCGCTTATCGTCGGCAGAAGAACCTCCCCCGCGGCCTCTTTGGCTCCAACTGCACCCGCGGAGCACTCGGGACTCGGGAGTGTTAGTAGTTACACGGGACTGACCTGAGTGATAAGTTTCACTAATACCTCTCGAAGCAATCATTACATCGGCCTGCGACACTTAATGAAAATTGACGTTCATAGGTACCTATTGGATTATAATTAGTCAGAACACAAAGCTGAATGACTCTAGTTTAGTCATTAGAATTTATATTCCAATACTTGAAATTTACCACATTCCTATGATTGGAATTAATATTGGAATCCAATAAAAAAAAATTGTTAGACAACCCACGATAATACTTACAATACAATCAAAATTTAAATTCTTTTCAGTTTTGTACATAATTACATTTCTGTTTGAGCCGTAAAAATGAATCAGTCTGTTGTATGCTCTCTGTAAACGAACAAACATAGAATAACAATATATTTTGGTTCATAAATAAATTCAAAATCAATATTGAAAGTTTCCCTGTGTGCGTCACCCCGGTTGTACGTGCTGTGTTACACGACTCGCAGTTTCAAATAAGTTTCTAAAGGTCACGCCATTTCCTATAAGGTCAGACATAGGTTAATGGCCCTAGGTAAGTTAATGAGCATTGCCAGCTCCAAACTTATAAACTTAAGTTACAACTGAGCGTAACTATGCAAGAGGTATTTCGACTTAGTTTTAAGTTCTTCAGCTCTGAAATTATCGGACTAGTTCGGCTTCTGCCGTGGAACTTCCACTCTATATTTGCTTCGTCATAAAGGAATTTTGTGCTTCGCTCTTTAAACCAAATTCCAGTTCAGTACACGATTAAGTTTCGCCTTCATTTTTTTTAATTATCTTCTGACGGCATGTTTCTAGGTAACCGCAACAGCTGTAAATAATTTTTAAATGATTTCTTAAGAAAATAATAAGACTGAATAAAAACCTAGAGAAAATAATATGATGAATAGAAATAGAAATCAATTTAATTACGTTTAATTGAAAATGAAAATGAAATGTTCCTAAATAAAACACGAGACAAAAGAAGATGTACTAAGTAAAATTATTGAAGTCGTTGTAAATACTTGTAACAGATAACCTCCAGGAGTTTCGCCATTAAATTCGCCGAAAAACGATTGTTACGCAAATTTTTCAAACAATATGGTCCAGTAAAGGTCCAGCCTTTAGCACGAATAAGCCTAATGGAAATCCGAAACTTTGTACGACCTGTATTTTGAAACATCATTTTAGTTTTAGCGAGAAACAAATACACGGGCCATAAAAGTAACGTCAAATGGAAATAGAAATATTTTAATTTTAAATATTCCAGGTTTTATACTTATTAAATTTATATTGACAAAATTCGTAGACAATGTAAGGTAAATTATAAAGTTCGTAAAAAAAGACAAAATAAGGTTCAGAATTGGCGAACACGTCTTAACAAAAGCAATATGGATCGCATTTATCAGGTGACTAGTTGGCTACCGTATCCTATGGAGATAACGGAAAGATTCAAAAGACAAAAGACCAAAGGCTAGACGAAAGAGTTATTCTATGGCCAGCGATTTCCGAAATCTTATAAATGTGAATTAGTGATGAAAAGGGAGTGAAATTTTAATCTAGGAGCAAGAGTGTTTTAAATAAAAATTATACGCTCCTAAACAGCTAAATGTAAACTAGCTAATGAAAATGTATGAAAGGGTGAATCCGATAAATCAATATTTGAGGCCAGATGTTTGTACAGTGGTCTCGCCGCAGCCGCGGCCAGCTCGCCGGATAAATGAACCTGCCACTTCGTTATATTTAAAAACAAAATAGAACCAAAGCAAAATGGAATATTTTTTTCGACTGAATTTTTTTCACGCTCTGAAAATTACCGTCAACGAAATATATTTCACCTTCGCGTGAAATAATAGGTAATGTAACTTCCATCACGATTTTTTACACTTATTCGTGTCATTAAACGTGACAGTGACAACTTGATGGATGAAATAGAATTCCTAATTTAAAAATTTATTTAATTAAAAAATCCCGTAACTTATAATAAAGGATGGTATTTAAGGATAATATTTATCATACCAGTATATTCAGTAGGTACCTATATATATTAAACAGACATAAAAATATTGATAAAAACAGTAACATATTAAGAATCAAAAACAAGATAGGCGTCTTTTGAAATTGAGATGAAGGCTTAACTCAACTCTCTGAGCTTGCTAACAACCGTTTAATATTACATGCTAAAAGTAATAAGATATTCAGCAAATACCAAATGCTATAATTCAATATGATCTCTTATTCACTCGAGCAGATGTACGCAATCCTCTGATTAAAATCTCAGATCTAATATCATGTTGGAGGAACACACTGATATTAAAATGTTCTCCGGCAGATTCAAAAACGTACGATTGCTTAAAGCTATTTCAATGAATCGTTAAAAAGATTTAAGAAAAAAGTGGACCGTCTTCTATAAAGTTATTTTAGAAGTTTACCAAAGAACGCAGTAATCTTTTACCTATGGAATATTAAAGATCAGAGACTTTTCGGATTTCCGTACCTTGACCTAAGAATTTGAGTATCAAAAATACTTACACCAAATATTATCACTGACTTGACTGACAAATATTATCTTCCATTTTAAATATCACTAAAAATCAAACAGACTTACCAAAAATTTGTATTTCGATTATGTGAACAATTTCATTCTAAGCTATAAAGATAAACCACTTGATTTAAGTTTTGGTCTTAACGGAATTTAACCTTTGTCAGAAACAAATTGAATTCGGGAACCATTTTCAATCTGTCACCAGCGAGAACGGCTTCAACACTAGAATTGGCATGTAATAATGACTTTTCCCCAAATTATTACAGTTTTGCACAAATTTAATACTTTAATACAACAAGAGATATTCTATTAGTTATAAGTTTTCAATTGTAATAAGTACTAACATTAGTTTTATTTTATTTTTAAATTTTATTAACTGTAATATAACTTCTTAATTTGCATACCTGAGAAGGTTTCTTAATTTGCATACCTGAGAAGGTAAATATGGTTTGATCAAAATGCCCTGTAAAACCAATAACTAACCCATATTCGTGCAAATATAATGATTTTCATTTCATTTCACAAGAATTCCCAATTGTCCAAACAAATCGCCTGCTCCTAAAGTTATAAAAAACAAAATGTCAAACTATATAGAGATGTAGACTACCGGTCAACATTAATAAAATTAAAATGAAATTAATGTTAACTTCACCAAGCTCGCGAGTTTAAGACTGTACCTAATAGATCAATAAACTTACAAAACGTTTTAGTTTTTAGTTGCAGCTAATTACTTTTATTAATGATAACTGCGATCAAATTATAAAAATGCAAATTTGAGGGAAAACGAGTCATAAAAGAAGACGGATCGAAAAAAGTTTCATCCATCATCATAGCTTTCGTCAAAAGCATTCACAGGAAGCCCTAAACGACAGGAAGAAAAATATGTCTTCACAAAATCGCTTGGCTAGATGACAAGCCAGTTCTGAGCGCCGACCGTAATAAAGAGAACCGCTGAGACGAGCAGGTACCCTGAGGGGATTCCATCGCTTATTTATGCTCTTCGGTAAGCGGCCCTCGGGGACCGGCCGAATACTCCGCGGCCCACCGATTGACGAAATAAGGCCGAACTCGAATCGACGAAAGCAGGCCGCCCTTGAATGGACGAAATGGGGCAGGCCTCGATAAAATTCGCAATAGGTGCATTTATAACCCGCTGGGAGTGTTGCGAAATATTGGCGGTTGAATAAGCCATTTTGAAGTGATGAAGAACGCGGGGTAAATGTATTTCGCGAAGTCGAGCAATCACTCTGCTCTACTGCAGAATGCGGTAAAAAGCTTTTTGGCAGCCAACTTTGATGTTCACAAACGTTTTATGAGCATTTGCAACATTATAGTTGAGTACTTAATAGATAAAAATGAAAAAATATACTTTTACTAAAACTCCTGCATAATATTGGAGGGAGAAGGGGTTATTGAAAATCTGCGCGGAACGAAATCAAGATCTCGTGTCAGCAAATGTCGTGTCTCTCTCTGTTTGCTGCAAATATCGTGCAAGTTATTTTCACAATCTGTTACTATATTTTTGAAAAGAAACAGAAAGAAACTAAAATAAGATTTCACTTAAATAATGCGAAATAATATCGTGATATTTCATATTCATCTGTGTAATATTCGTACCTAGTAGGAATGCTTAATCTCGACGTCACGTAAGGAACAAATTGTAAGTAATCCATAACATTATGTTTATTGTGAGTAGATCAGAGATAACACTATTGTAATAAATTGTACAAATAGATAAGAGCATATAGTAGTAATAGTAGAGCAATAAAAATGACAACAGTAAGAGAGAAAAGATATTAAAATCATTATGATATTTTAATTTACTAAGTATTTGTTATCATATATTTGCGAAAAAATTCTAAAGTTAATAAACCCATTGGTGTTGATCCTTCTAGAAAGTTCTTAGACATTACACGAGTAGCGTCTGTTCACCTCAAGTATATTTTTATCTTGCAGCATAAAACATAACACCAATTGACACACTACAATAAAGTCAAATTTGAACATTTTCGTATGAGTAATTGTTAGGTCCTATTTAAATTATATAAATTAACTCTTTTCATAATAATTTCATAGCGCAAAATTTTATTGAACTAAAGTGTTACGATTTAAACACACCTACGTAATTATACTAAAATAATACTTAACAACTTACACCGTCGTATACACCAATGGCAAGTTCACGTTACTAACATTTGCTTCAAAACACATACACTGTTTAGTTTCAAACACTTTAAGTAAATCACAGAACTCCTTGAAATGTATTGAACTTTCTCAACAACATCTTTACACTATTAATTTTTCAAGTAAATTAATTTAAAAGTATAGTAAAGTATGTATATTTGCGTCCATCATTTTTTCAGGACATCACACGACGAGACATAACTCGAAACTGCTGTGATCGTTCGTAAGTGAGCGGGAGCGCGCGCTACACGACCGCATCGCTCGGCGTTCCGTGGAGCACTGCCGGGCGGTCGCAGCTATCACGCGGTTGTATGCGCGCGCACCGACTACCCTCGTTGTAATGTCATTACTATACGCATCAATCAGATTAGTCATCGACTGAGCGATGTAGAGCCTCAGAACCTCTCGTCCATCACCGTGACTGATGGGCGCCGGGCCGGCAGCCTCGCCGCGGAAACATCCTGAACGACGCTGCACCTGAGGAAAATCACCGCCTTTTCCTCTATGTCATTGATTGTCTTTAATTTTTTTCCTTAATTTTTGAGGATAGCCCAGTGGCTTAGAATTCGACCTCAAATCGAGGGGTCCGGGTTCAAATCCCAGTGGCACGTACCAATGACTTTGTAAAAAAGTTATTAGCGCTGATAAAAAAAAATTAAATATCACCTGTTGTTACGGTGAAGGAAAACATCGTGAGAAAACCAGCATGCCTGAGAGTTCACAAAAAAAAATGTTCTCAAAGGTATGTGAAGTCCACCAACCCGCAGTAGGCCAGCGCGGTGGACTAAGGCCTACATCCCTCTCATTGTGAGAAGGAGACCCGACCCTGTAGTGGGTCATTAATGGGTTACTGACAATTTTGAGTTCTTTGGAGAAGAGTATTTTGAATAAATTGGAGAGCATAGAAACTACCTAGTCAATTTTCATCGTTAAAATACAATTACCTATACTTTTACAAAACAATATTTCAAAGTTAAAATAACATATTTTAATTGTCATGTCACTTAAACAAATTTCTATAAAAAAATATTGCTCTCTGTAAATATTGAAAACATTGATTTTTTACGCTTGTCTCCAAAAGGAACATAATATAGGGTAAAAATTAAACCGTCTAGTACGCATTTCTTTCCCGTTCCAAAAACATTAAATTCCCGATAGAATCGCTTAAATACATCAACGGGGAGCTAATAAAAGCGCGTCCTGAAACGAGAACGAGTGTTAAAACGATTAAAAGAAACACCGAATGGACGGTGACCGCCAATTAATTGTGGTTTACAATTTTACGAGCTAAACGACCGACTTCGCAAATGGCCAACCCTTTAAATTTACCTGAAATGGTCCGCCGCTTCGACTGATTTGCGCGGAAATTTGATCACCCCACCCCCCAGCCCATCCACCACCCCTCATGACACAATCAGTGCTCCTTAATCATATTTATTGATAAGACAAAGGTGTTTTTGTGTAGTTTCTCTGAAAACACATGTAATGATGAACCATTAATTATGTATCAGTATTTTTTGTTTATATTTGCTCATTGGTCCAATTTACACAGTTGGTTACCAAATACTCGTAAGCTTAATTAATATTCTCTCATATGGAAGATCCCATTAAATTTGAAAATTAAAAATAATAATAGCATTGCAAATTCAGTTAATTCCGTCTACAGTTTACTTGTAGTTCGAACCTTTACCTATTAAATCAAACTTTAGATACGCGAGGGTTCAAAATACGGTAAAGTTAAGAAAAATGCACCTTCCGCAGCTAAAAAAGAATCGTGTGTTTTCTAATGATGTATCATAAGTAATTCTTATAGTAACGAATACATAAGGGTACGCTTTTTTCGTTACTTTCACACCTCCAGTATTTACAAGCGCCGTATAAAAACCAACAGCACTGAGCCACTCGCGGCCGCCTGCTGCGCCCCACGGCTGGGGTTCCACCGTGCTAACGTGAAACTTTTATATTGCTAACAAGATATAAACTTTTTCCTTTTCGTTTTATTACTAACCGCATCAGTTCTATCGTAGTTTTTTGTAGTTACTGAACATTTAATTAAAATCTACGTTACATCTACCAAAGTATATGGCTGTGTAGATAGACATCGTTGTTGAAAAAATATGGCTTAAAAGTTTTATTGCACATTTTAATTTAAAACCTTCTTAACTTATTTAAAATATGAAGGTGTAAATTTCGTTAAGTTTGTTAGAAAGGTAAATGAATAAATGTATTGGAGCAGAGAGATAGTCACTTCTTCGACAGAAATAAAATAACTTGCTCACTTGAAATGAAAAAGACGGTATATACCTAAAGACGGTGTATACTCGAAAAATGGCGGATGTGGGGATCACCGAAGTGAGGCGGAAGCGGGCCCTCAACGGTGGTCTCCTTCTGGAGGTGACGGGGCAAGAGTGCGCCGAAAAGGCCGTCGCCCTGGCAACGAGACTGCAGGAGGCTATCACCCAACAGGATGTCGCCGCAGCCATCGCCAACGTGGGGGAGATCCGGCGACAGCCCTCCTCCCTAGGATGTGGGTGCGCTGCCCTGTGACGGCAGTGCGATAACTCGCCACCGAAGGTCGGGTTCGCGTGGGCTGGGTGTGCGCCCGAGTGGTTGCCCTGGAGGCACGGTCACTGCAGTGCTACCGGTGCCTGGAGTAGAGCACAGTGGACCGTAGCGCACTGTGCTACGTTTGTGGTGAGCCTAATCATACGGCTCGCCATTGCGTAGTCCAGATGCAATAATAAATTAATAGATCCACAAAACATTTTGTAATACTAGCAAATAACGGCAACAATAATTTTTACGAATTAAATATGTAAATTATGTACGTGCCACAACCCAAATGCGCTGTAGTAAGTGCAAAGCTACGGAACTGTAATCTCATGCGTCAGACTCTATCACGCTGCCTTTTTTACTCCCCACATGAGCGTTGCTCTTGCAAATGTTGCCGTGAATACCGAACAGTGTCGGCCCGTCGCGCGTCGGCCGGCCCTGCAATCTCTCCAGCCGTTTAGGCAACAAACCGCCTGTCAAACAGGTACTTGCAATTCAAATTCCAGTCGGCTCTAGCAGTCAAGTCAATACGTTTTATTGTATGAATATTTTTCTCCTTTGTTGTTTTATCTGAGAGACCGTGTTTTTCTTGTCGAGCTGGGATGAGTTTTTACATTTCTTTGATAAAATTGTGCTTGAATTCTGTCTTTTCTGCGCAAAAAGTGTCAAGAGGAAAGATAAGCTTTCGAGTCTTCAAGATACGATCTCTCTTCAGCGAGTAGTCACGTCAGATAAATATGCAATTGTTTGCGTTCTTACGAGTCTTGTGTCAAAAAGGTTATTTTCCACCTTTATAACCCGCAGTGAAACATGCTCTGAGAAGGCTTTGAAAAGTGTAAGGATACACACTTTTCAATCTCAAGCAATCTCAGCCAAAACAAAGTTTAATTTACTTTAAATTAGTATCATTATGGGTCGCAAGATCGTTTGCTTGTTTAAGAGTTGGCATTAACGTTTAAAAGTTTGAAATTAGATGTGAGCCTTTCTATTAAGCATTTACTAGTACATACATATATCTTTCCATAAATTCGAAAATAAATAGGAATACCCTCTAAGCCTGTTTATTGCAAGCGATGACTCGCATACTGATCGCCGCCTGCAGCGAGCGGTCTGCTACTCTACTACTGCTACTCTCCGCTTGAATACTCGACATGATATACAGCGGGCATTTCCTCGCTGGGTACTGTGCAAATTGCTTGCTTACTGTTAATGTGCCCGGCGGTGTCTCAGCTTCGGCCACGTGACTGAATTAATACGAGTAGTGAGGCAAGACTACTCCGCTTTTGACATAATACGTTTAAGTCCTTTTTATTGCTTCGTAAGGCGCTCTATAAACTACAAAAGGATGGCTTATTAAAGTAATTTCTTAGTCAATGTAAATTATTTATTCTTATGATTTTAAGTGAGGGTTTATGTATCCATAGATTGACTTGACCATCGAATGAAAGCACAATATATCTCACACGTAAATTATATTAAATTAGATTGTTTACTTTTGAAAATGGCCTGAATTGCTTCGAGAGTATGTTACGGCTGTGCCGCTTTTTTGCTCGGCTTGGCAGATCACGGGTCCCTCCCCACAACACGCGAAGGCCTTCTCCTATGCGGATTGGTGGAGAATAATCATTTACTTCCAGAAGTAAAAAAAATCACGCATCTCCGCATCATTGAATGAAAAAAATACCAGATTATTTCACTCCAAAATACACGTACACCGATTCTTCGGCTTTTCTGTAACAGAAATATTTGTCTCGCAAGTGTTCTTGGCTCGGCCGCAAAGAGGCAATTTTCTTTCGCGTCGTATTTGCGATATCCGCGCCTCGGTCCGACTGCCCTCGTCGGCTCGGCTTCGGGAGCTTTCGCCAATATTGACGGTGTAAAGATAATTTCACAGAATTCCTAGAGAATAACCTTGTTTTAGATTAAAATTTTCAGTCTTCGTTACAAATTAAACGAAAAGAAATGAAATGGCGACAGTGATAATTCGCCGTGTGATTAATATCACAGTAAGATGTAATAATATTTCAGTTTAATAGACAGATTTTTTTTTTTTTGAGAATACCGAAAGACTTTCCACGATATTGAAATATTTCCACATATCGAATAAAATGAAACAAGAATTTACGAGAGTAGACCCGACACGTGACAGGAATTAAATATCGAATGTTTGACATTGAAATTTGCAAGTGCGAATAGCCTGCAACGTCGATTTATTATTATTCATCTCTATGAATAACAAATTGTTAGCGTTCGCATGTCGGGCATTTTTGTTACTAGTTTGTAAACATGGATTGAAAATTCCGCTGCCATGTTTATTAACACTAAAAGCATTAAGTAATGGGGCGCCGTAAAAGATAAGTTTCGGTATGATTATCGAAACTGTACAATGCTCCGGAATATTTGTATGTGGCGTTTTCACATATAAATACTAATCCTAGGTAAGTTTTAGTATTTAGGAATGAAGAAAACTATTCTTATGTTTTATCACCATTTAAACGCAGATCTAGAAATATGTATTACAATATGTATGGTTTTTAGGTTAAGTATAACAATTCGAAACGTTAAATGACATAATCATCTTGCTGCCTTGAAAATGTCACATCGTACTAAAAGTTTACCATCACCATCACGACAGGCTATAGTCCCTTTAATTTTTGTTGTTTTAGGAAATTAAACTTAATTTCATTGAGGACCCGATAACCCACGCTAATCTGGCATCAGTGGAGCAAACTCACGGCTCTCCAAACCCAGGCTTAGTGACGTCACGGAATACGGCCCGGGCGATGAGCGACGAGCAAATAAAATAGAAACGAAAGCGGGGATTATCGCGCGATGGATCACGTCTTACTTTGCCAGGGCATAATAAACTACTCCATATATCCTGCTAACTATTGACTGAAATTCGTAACCCATTTTCATTATATTAGAATGATGAGGCCTTGTCCTAATTGGCTATCGGAA